>OX420958.1:0-2817868 GCA_949091785.1 Polymixis lichenea
AGCCCGCGCGGAGACGCGTCTTTCGACACTTCGCCCGTGTGCCTAGCATACATAGCCACCTTAATACTTAGAATTTTCATTGTTCTACGTAACTAGTAGGTACCAAAAATCTACCTGACCGAACCAAGTTTTCATACATTGGTCAATATCTTCGCACCCAGGTGACGCATTTTGACGCTGTTTTCAGCTAATTCGTTCCTAGTTAGGCTACCTGAGACTATCTGACTGAGAAAATTGACGAAAACGCGAAAAAATTTTCTTTCGCTCCATAGACTTTGAAAATTCTTACAAACTGTATGTACTGGATACATAATTCAATAATATTTCAAAATTCTTTCAGCCAATCCCGTTTAAATTAGTTTCAATAGATACTTACCTGCCTTACCTGCAATCCGGTGCGCGTTCCGCGAGTCCGAGACGTGTAGGGTAGTTAATATTCCTGGTTTTGTTTAAATTTTCAGTGAAAATTCACGTTTTTCGGCTGAAATTCAAAATTTTTGTTCAGCACGCTTTTCAGTAACGCCATAGCTATATAGCCCGCGCGGAGACGCGTCTTTCGACACTTCGCCCGTGTGCCTAGCATACATAGCCACCTTAATACTTAGAATTTTCATTGTTCTACGTAACTAGTAGGTACCAAAAATCTACCTGACCGAACCAAGTTTTCATACATTGGTCAATATCTTCGCACCCAGGTGACGCATTTTGACGCTGTTTTCAGCTAATTCGTTCCTAGTTAGGCTACCTGAGACTATCTGACTGAGAAAATTGACGAAAACGCGAAAAAATTTTCTTTCGCTCCATAGACTTTGAAAATTCTTACAAACTGTATGTACTGGATACATAATTCAATAATATTTCAAAATTCTTTCAGCCAATCCCGTTTAAATTAGTTTCAATAGATACTTACCTGCCTTACCTGCAATCCGGTGCGCGTTCCGCGAGTCCGAGACGTGTAGGGTAGTTAATATTCCTGGTTTTGTTTAAATTTTCAGTGAAAATTCACGTTTTTCGGCTGAAATTCAAAATTTTTGTTCAGCACGCTTTTCAGTAACGCCATAGCTATATAGCCCGCGCGGAGACGCGTCTTTCGACACTTCGCCCGTGTGCCTAGCATACATAGCCACCTTAATACTTAGAATTTTCATTGTTCTACGTAACTAGTAGGTACCAAAAATCTACCTGACCGAACCAAGTTTTCATACATTGGTCAATATCTTCGCACCCAGGTGACGCATTTTGACGCTGTTTTCAGCTAATTCGTTCCTAGTTAGGCTACCTGAGACTATCTGACTGAGAAAATTGACGAAAACGCGAAAAAATTTTCTTTCGCTCCATAGACTTTGAAAATTCTTACAAACTGTATGTACTGGATACATAATTCAATAATATTTCAAAATTCTTTCAGCCAATCCCGTTTAAATTAGTTTCAATAGATACTTACCTGCCTTACCTGCAATCCGGTGCGCGTTCCGCGAGTCCGAGACGTGTAGGGTAGTTAATATTCCTGGTTTTGTTTAAATTTTCAGTGAAAATTCACGTTTTTCGGCTGAAATTCAAAATTTTTGTTCAGCACGCTTTTCAGTAACGCCATAGCTATATAGCCCGCGCGGAGACGCGTCTTTCGACACTTCGCCCGTGTGCCTAGCATACATAGCCACCTTAATACTTAGAATTTTCATTGTTCTACGTAACTAGTAGGTACCAAAAATCTACCTGACCGAACCAAGTTTTCATACATTGGTCAATATCTTCGCACCCAGGTGACGCATTTTGACGCTGTTTTCAGCTAATTCGTTCCTAGTTAGGCTACCTGAGACTATCTGACTGAGAAAATTGACGAAAACGCGAAAAAATTTTCTTTCGCTCCATAGACTTTGAAAATTCTTACAAACTGTATGTACTGGATACATAATTCAATAATATTTCAAAATTCTTTCAGCCAATCCCGTTTAAATTAGTTTCAATAGATACTTACCTGCCTTACCTGCAATCCGGTGCGCGTTCCGCGAGTCCGAGACGTGTAGGGTAGTTAATATTCCTGGTTTTGTTTAAATTTTCAGTGAAAATTCACGTTTTTCGGCTGAAATTCAAAATTTTTGTTCAGCACGCTTTTCAGTAACGCCATAGCTATATAGCCCGCGCGGAGACGCGTCTTTCGACACTTCGCCCGTGTGCCTAGCATACATAGCCACCTTAATACTTAGAATTTTCATTGTTCTACGTAACTAGTAGGTACCAAAAATCTACCTGACCGAACCAAGTTTTCATACATTGGTCAATATCTTCGCACCCAGGTGACGCATTTTGACGCTGTTTTCAGCTAATTCGTTCCTAGTTAGGCTACCTGAGACTATCTGACTGAGAAAATTGACGAAAACGCGAAAAAATTTTCTTTCGCTCCATAGACTTTGAAAATTCTTACAAACTGTATGTACTGGATACATAATTCAATAATATTTCAAAATTCTTTCAGCCAATCCCGTTTAAATTAGTTTCAATAGATACTTACCTGCCTTACCTGCAATCCGGTGCGCGTTCCGCGAGTCCGAGACGTGTAGGGTAGTTAATATTCCTGGTTTTGTTTAAATTTTCAGTGAAAATTCACGTTTTTCGGCTGAAATTCAAAATTTTTGTTCAGCACGCTTTTCAGTAACGCCATAGCTATATAGCCCGCGCGGAGACGCGTCTTTCGACACTTCGCCCGTGTGCCTAGCATACATAGCCACCTTAATACTTAGAATTTTCATTGTTCTACGTAACTAGTAGGTACCAAAAATCTACCTGACCGAACCAAGTTTTCATACATTGGTCAATATCTTCGCACCCAGGTGACGCATTTTGACGCTGTTTTCAGCTAATTCGTTCCTAGTTAGGCTACCTGAGACTATCTGACTGAGAAAATTGACGAAAACGCGAAAAAATTTTGCCCGCCCAACCCACCCTGTTACTAGTGGCCAGGGGGACGATTTTGGTTTTTGCCAAAGAGTTGACATTTTTATTTATCTTTTGACTTTTATTTTGTTATCTTTTAGAGGTTATTGACCTGACGGTCGCTCAACCGTAGGAAGACTTAAATTATTTTTATTTTGGTTTATTTTGTTACTTTTGTACATCCCCCCTATACAGGGATACAAAGCATTGCCAGTTTCCTCTGACCGGGCGTTTTATGAACTTGACCTTCACACTTACCAGCGCCATGTTTCGCACACCGGCCAAAAACACCGCTAGCTCGCTGGGCTCCAGGACCTCGCCGTTGAAAAAGGTCTCATCGGAAAGTACGGATACGGAGAGGCCACAACTGGCAGAGGCTGGGCCCTCGGTGAGGCGTAGTATTGGGGAGTGGGAGGCTGAAAGACCATCTACACGGCCTCTTAAAATACCAACGCCTCCGATGAAGGCCTCACAAACTGCTCCTCCTCAGCTTAGGTCCAAACTTACGCTCGCCCATCAGAACAAGTTGGATGGACCGCAGCAAGAGAGGATCGAAGAGAGCTCGCCTCAACCCGTGAGGTACTTAAACCGAACCACGGAAGCAAAGGCGTGCCTCCAAAAGGCGAAAATGCAGCTGTTGAGTTCTCGAAACCTGAAAAAGGAAATTAAAGACGAAATAACAAAAGCAGTAGAGAGGCTATACCAGCTGGTTAAGGAAGCCGAAACCGATAAAGAAAGAGCAGCTGACAGATCGGACATGGTAGAAACAGCACATGATCCCAAGCCCACCACAGATGAATCGACAGAGCTCATGAGGAGCCTGGTGGTAGGCCTCAAAGAACACAAGGAGGCATTGCAGGTGTGTCAACAACATACCCAAGCTCTGTCGGAGAATCTCCAGCTGGCCCCTCGTTACGTAGCAAGCCAAGCCCCGACTTTTGCGGATGTCACCGCCGGTCAGAAGCAGAACATCCAAGGGCCTCTTCACTCGTTAGTTGTATCATCTGTGAATGATCAGGACACGAGTGAAGAGGTCATTGAGAAGCTTAGGACGGCGGTCGATGCTCGAAACGAGGGCACAAGGGTGGAGCGGCTGCGCAAGGCGAGGGACCAGAAGGTGGTGGTGGGCTTTGGAACTAGGGAAGAGCTCACGAGAGTTACGGAAAGGATCCGTAGGGCTGGCAATCTAGTGGCGGAGGAAATGAAGAACAAAGATCCGCTCATCATCGTCAAAGACGTTCTTTCCTGCCACTCAGATGCGGAGCTGGCAGAAGCCCTTCAGCGGCAGAACACCCACCGGATCGGGGACATTCCTGCAGGTGATGTGAGGTTGGGGGTGAAGTACCGTCGTAAGACGAGGAACCCCCACATGTGCCACGTCATTCTGCAGGTGTCCCCGACCGTGTGGCAACGGCTGACTACGGCGGGTCGCGTGCACATCGACCTGCAGCGGGTGCGAGTGCAGGACCAGTCACCACTGGTGCAGTGCACTCGCTGCCTGTGCTTCGGCCACGGTAGGAAGCTGTGCACGAAGCCCGCCGATCTCTGCGTGCACTGTGGCGATCCGCATCTGCGTGCTGACTGTCCGTCGCGGTTGGCGGAGGAGGCCCCAAAGTGCCACAACTGCGTGCTGGCCAAGCTCGATAAGACAGATCACAACGCCTTCGACAGTGTGTGCCCGATACGCGTGAAGTGGGACGCATTGGCACGCCTGTCGGTGGCGTATTGCTGAAGTTCATTTAGCCACTCCCGGAATACAAAACCCGCGCTTCGACCTCAGCGGTATGAAATTAAAAATTTATAAACAGAATCCTAAAACTGCAAGCACCATTAGATCCATAAGATTTTACAACCCAGGAGAAGCAAATTGGAGCCAATTTCATGAGAAATTGGCCCAATTTAAATTCGACTCCAAAACATATTCATTAGATCAATCAATAATTGACAAAATTAAACATAAAAAAGACTTAGTACATTACTTTAACTACTGCGATACTATAACAGACACTGGCATCAAACTTACCATGCCGTTGAGGTTGAAAAACGAGGCCACCACCATGAAAAGTTCCATTTTGAGCGCTGAATCAGTCAGGCAGCACCAGAAAACAAAAGTGGCACAGGTAAAGAACTGGAAATGCCGTAGAAAGAAGCAGGACAGTCAAACGGTTAAAACTGTTTTAAGAGTGACAGCTCTGATTCTGCCAAGATATTACTACAAACAACGAAAACGTTGCTTAACATTACAAGTAAGAATTGATAGGATAGGAAATAAAAATAATAGAGTAAGAAAACATGTCTATATGATATATTGTGCATATATTAGCATAGCCATAACATAAATATAGAGTAGAATAAGGTATTCACTAAGATATTATTGAAATAAGCATATATAACCAAAATAGAAAAAAAAAAAAAAAAAAAAAAAAATCGAAATAGAAAATAGAAAGTAAAAAATAGTAATAATAATAAAAACATGTATAAATATATATAGATAAATAAGTTTGTAGAATAACTATCTAGAATAATTTTAATAGATGCTAAAATTCACCGCATAAAAGCAGATAATTTAAAAATCGAAAAATTGCATGAAGTGAGGCGAAAACTGCTTCCAGGAACCATCAACTTCCTGCAAAAGGACTGCCTTTAAATCAATATACAAAAGAGACCGTACCAAATAGAAAACAGACAAAAAAGGTCTCTGATCATGTCAGAGGGACACTGAGCAAGGGCAGGAGTGGGTTTTAGCCGGTAAGAGTCCGGCACTGCCCAGACTGCGTCACTAGTGAGGCAGTCTGGGCGTCCATGAGGATTTCCCACTCCTGCCAAAACAAAAAAAAAAAAAAAAAAAAAAAAAAAAAAAAAAAAAAAAAAAAAAAAAAACCTAACCTAACCTAACCCAGTACCCCCCCAGCCCTCGCGGTGGTCGGATCATTTTTAAAGTCGCTCCGTACATAAAAATTCAAGTAAATTGGTTTTTGTACTCCGATATCCAAGTGTGAAGTGTCATTGGATGCGGAAAGCTGAGCCGCATACAGTACAGTGCCTAAAAAGTGCCTAAAAGTGGATTGCAGTGGAAAAACACTTTTCAGTGGAAAAACCTCATTTTTAGAGGTTAAGTTTAAGTGTTCGGAACGTTTTGTGAAATAAAAACGGAACCAGATCAGCGACACCTTGGTTTTCTTTTTGAAAACGCGCCGCGACGCCAGCACCTTCACTCCGGCTTACACAGAAAACGCCTGGGCTCAAGACCTTCAGCGATATTCAGCAAAAACCAAAAAACACGTGGGCTGAAAAACCAGAACCAGCTGTAGCAGCTGCGTGAAAATTTGCAGCACGCAAGAAGCTCTTAGGAGAAGACAAATTCCGCAAGTAAAATAATTTTAGGCCTTATATATTATTTTATATTTTCAATTGAAAATTGAAACTTTGCGTTCCTATAATTCCTGAAAGGGACCAAAACTTGAAGTTTTTCAACTGCTATTTTTTGCGCGCTGCCTAGAAGAAGCGGACCTGAAAAAACCGGATTTTTTGGACTCGTCAATTTTGTTTTATAATTAAAAAACCGAAAAAACCACAAAAACTAAAATTTCAGGTGGAAGATTTTCAAATTTTTTATTTTATTGATTTCACTGTGTAGTGCTCTATTTGGCCTTAAATTAGACATTTTTCAAAAAATTTTTGGACAAGTGGTTCCAAAGATATCGATTTTCTAATTAATTTTGGCTATAATTCTTAAATAAATAGAAAAAATTGATTTTTTACACCGTAATTGTCTTTAATGTGCATATTATGTTAAGTTTAAGCCCAAACTCGCGCCCAATAGCCTCAAGTTTGGCGAAAATAGCATTTTCAGCCATTTTGGTTTTGATGGTTGTTATATAAAACATTAAATATCTAGGAGGCTATTGGACGCAGAAGATCCGGATTTGGACAAATACTAGTGGGGTACTGGTGGGAACACCTTAAAATTAGTTTCAGGCGTTTTTCAGGCCAAGAAATTTTCAGCGCTGAAACCCTGCAGGATACACGTAGGAAGCTGGTCCGGTGTCAGTATCCAAAACCGCGTCTCTCTCCGAAAAACGGTTGCGGAGCTACAGCCTTTTAAAGTTGGCTTTTGACAGATCGGCGGCCATCTTGGCAAACTTTGACGCCAGGTGGCTCCGTGGCCGGGGGTCGTAGAGAGTTGCCGTTTGCAAATTGTTGCTCAGGGAGACAAGCCCTACCGGAAAAAACTATTTTCAGGGGTTTCAGGGCTGAAAATTTTCGAAATCCTGAAAATCACCTCACACGACGGGGCTGGTCGGGGCGAGCCAGAAAAGCCCAAACTCGGGTACTCTGCGGCTGTCCAAAGCGGAGGAAATACCTGTCAAACATTGAATTTGACAGCTAAGCCGCCATCTTTGTTAAACTTCAAACACTCATATCTCCGCGGCGGAGGGTCGCAGAGCGCCGGGATTTGCTCTGCAGGGGTTGGCTTGCATGCCTCTTGCGAGTGGGCTGAAATTCAGGGGATTTCAGGACAAAAAAATTTTTCGGCCTGAAAACACTACCACAGCCTAGATCCCGTCGAGCACGTAAAAATAAACCCAAGCACGGGATGATTCGGTCTGGTGGTTCTGGAGCTATCGTGTTTTAACCATTTTCTTGCCGCCATCTTGGAGAAAAACCAGAATCTTTGAATCGTGATTGCTCCGAAACCCTTAGGGCTAGGTACCCCGTGTTTGGAGTTGTTGAAACGGGCTCGGAGGGCTCTATCTAGTGAGAGCATTGGACAGACTCTACATAGAGCAAATTTGACAGAAATTGCAAAACTGTGTTTTTGACAAATTTAATGTATTTAAGCAACTAAATACAGCCCCTGGTAACTACCCAGAATTATAATACCCGAGGTAGAGTCTGGGAAGAGACATAGTTGCAACTTTTGCTGCAACTATTGTATAGTTTTAAGGTATTTTCTTATGCGGTTTTATTCCTTTTGTGTGTGTATTGTTTTACATTTTTTTTTTATACTTTATTTACCGTCCCTATTGACGTTAAAAATTTTTGACGCGTACCTTCAACTATGTTCGGTTTTAGAACCCCGGCAAAGGCGGCGGACAGCCAAAACTCTCCGCCAAAAACCGTTACGGTCCCCCCAGCGAAGGTGGTACGCAGCATAGAGCAGTGGGAAGCGGTAAATCGCAGCCCCACCCCAAGTACATCGGAGCAGACTTCGCAGGCGGGCCCTGTGAAGCCAAGAGAGAGACTTGCTATGACACAGGAGAGTAAGGCTGCGAAAGCTGTGACAACAGCAAGAAAGTCGGTCGACATTGCCTCACCGCCTAAAATAATTAAGTATGCGGACCGAACGGCGGAGGCAAAGGCCTGTCTGGCAAAAGCCAAGCTGCACCTCAGTAGCTCTAGGAACACAAAAACCGAAATTAAGACAGCCATTATCGAAGCAACAGAACGTCTTTACCAGCTGGTAAAGGAAACCGAAACGGAGCTGAAAGGATTAAACCTTAAACTGACCCGGAAGGCGCCGGAAACGACAGAGATAGAGCCGGTCGTCGCTATGAAACAAGCGCCTCTCCCCAAAAGCATTGACGAAAGCAAAATAATGCTACAAATAGAAGAACACTCGAAGCTCCTTATCGAAAATGGCAAAAAAATGGAAGAGCTCAGGGAGGCGATGGACCACCAGAGGCATTTCCTGGAAAAGGGAAATACGTACGCAAGTGTGGCTGCAGCCCAGGGTGTAGGATCACTGCCAAAGTGCAGTACCCTGCACTCGGTTGTTGTCACATCGAAGAATGAAACGGATACAGGCGACGAAGTCCTCACCAGAGTCCGTGAAGCTGTAAAAGCTAAAGACGGGTGGATCAAGGTGGAGAGAGTCAGGAAAGCCAAAGATAGAAAAATAATAATAGGTTTGGAGACACGAGAGGAGAGGTGCAGGCTAAAGGAGCGTCTACAAAAAGAAGGAGTCGATCTCACCGTCGAGGAAGTAAAGAACAGAGACCCGCTGCTGATCCTGAAGGACGTCTTGGTGATAAACACCGACGAAGACGTCTTAAAGGCATTACGGAACCAAAATCGGGGTGTTTTTGACGGCCTCGACGGAGAGGAAGACAGAGTGGAGGTAAAATATAGACGCAGGGTAAGGAACCCCCACATGTGCCACATAGTCGTTAGCGTCTCGCCCACCATCTGGCGACGAGCACTGGAGAACGGAACCGTACACATTGATCTCCAGAGGGTAAGGGTCGAAGACCAGACCCCACTTGTACAGTGCACGCGCTGCCTTGGCTTCGGTCATGGAAAGCGTTTCTGTAAGGAGACTATAGACCTGTGTGGACACTGTGGGGGTCCCCACGTGAGAGCAGAATGCCCAGACTGGCTCTCGGGCACATCACCTGCTTGCCGAAATTGCACAAAGGCAAAAATTGAAAATGGCACACCCCACAACGCCTTTAGCCACGACTGCCCCGTACGGAAGAGGTGGGACCACATAGCACGCTCAACGGTTGCGTATTGCTAAGGGCACCACAATGGATAACACTGTCTACAAAATGGCGCAGGCAAACCTCCAACGAAAGAAACTAGCCACCAATGAGCTTTTAACGGAAGCTGCGAAGCGCGGAATAGCGGTGGCGCTTCTGCAGGAACCCTATGTAGCCGGAGCAAAAGTAATGAGGAGTCACAGGGGCGTTAGAATCTTCCAGAACACTGGTACAGGAGATGGGACTGTCAAAGCGGCAATAGCCGTCTTTAATAGCGACTTCAACGTTAGACAGTACCCAAAACTCACCACAAATAACATCGTAGTGGTGGGAATCCAGACCAGTGCCTGGGAGATCACGCTTGTCTCCTTTTACTTTGAGCCAGACCAGCCCATAGAGCATTACCTGGAGCATCTGAAGCAGATAGAGCTAGTAGTTGGCTCTAAAAGACTTATCGTTGGAGGGGATGCCAATGCCAAAAATATATGGTGGGGTAGCCCAACGACTGACCTCAGGGGCGAAGAGGTGGCAGCAACTCTCGGCGAGCTAAGCCTGGACATACAAAACCGAGGGGAAATTCCGACCTTCGACACTATCCGAGGAGGAAAGCGGTACAGCAGCCACGTGGACATCACTGCTTGCTCCAACGACATCTTGGACCGGATTGACAACTGGAGGGTTGACGAGGGACTCACGAGCTCGGATCACAACGGCATCATGTTCGAGGTCCTCTTACAAAAATCTAAGGGAATCAAAATTGAGAGAACTACTAGGAAATTCAACACAAAGAAAGCAAATTGGTCTAAATTTCGTGAGAAATTTAGCCAATTAAAAATAGATAACAACTTAACATTAGCCGAATTAAATAAAATTAAAGACAGTATGGAATTAGACAATACAGTAAAAAATTTTTCTAAAGTAATAGACGAAGCTTGTAAACAAGCAATACCAAGTAGAAAATCCAAAGAGGAATTCACCTTGCCGTGGTGGTCCGAGACTCTCGCGGAGATGAAGAAGACCGTCGCCACCAAGAAGCGCAGGATCCGTTGTGCTGCTCAAATCCGAAGGTCGAAGGTCATCGAAGAGTACCTGAGGGAAAAAGAAAGGTATGAATTAGAAGAGGCCAGAGCTCAGACCGAGAGTTGGAGGAAATTCTGTGGAAAACAGGACAGGGAGGGGGTCTGGGAGGGTATATATAGGGTGATAGGTAGGACGCGGTGCAGGGAGGAGGACCTACCGCTGGAAAGAAACGGTGATGTGCTGGACGCGAAGGGGTCCGTAGAACTGCTGGCAAAAACTTTTTACCCGGAGGACCTTCCAGAAAGCGACAACGCGCATCACCGGTTCATCAGAAGCAAAGCCGAAGACGTGAACGCTGGCGAGCAAAATGTTACTTGTGAACCACCGTTCACAATGGCGGAACTGAAAAGTTCAGTGGAGTCTTTCAACCCCAAGAAGGCACCGGGCTCTGATGGCTTTACCGCTGACATATGTTCCCATGCCGTGGGTAACGACCCGGAATACTTTCTGGGATTATTAAATAAGTGCCTGGAGAGTCATCACTTCCCCACAGCCTGGAAGGAAGCAACCGTAGTGATTTTAAGGAAACCCGGAAAGGATAATTACTCAACTCCAAAATCCTATAGGCCGATTGGGCTGTTGCCTATATTAGGAAAAATTTTTGAGAAGATGCTGGTGGCCCGCCTAAAATTCCATCTTTTGCCAAGGATGAGTACTCGCCAGTACGGATTCATGCCACAAAGGAGCACCGAGGACTCCCTCTATGATCTAATGCAGCACGTTCACAATAAATTAGCGGAAAAGCAAATAGTTACGCTTGTATCATTGGACATAGAGGGGGCCTTTGACAGCGCCTGGTGGCCAGCAATACGAGTCCGTCTGGCTGAGGAAAAGTGTCCAATTGGCCTTAGGCGGGTCATGGACAGCTATCTCAGAAACAGAAGAGTTTCGGTCAGGTACGGTGGGGAAGCCTACGGAAAGGGAACGGAAAAGGGCTGCGTACAGGGTTCGATAGGGGGCCCCATTCTGTGGAACCTCTTACTGGACCCCCTCCTAAAAACAGTGGAAGACATGGGGCATTATATACAAGCGTTTGCGGACGATGTTCTCCTCGTCTTCAATGGAGAGACCGTGCAGGAGATTGAGGAACACGCCAATGCCGTCCTCGCTCGTGTTCTGGCGTGGGGTGTCGAAAATAAACTTAGGTTCGCACCGCACAAGACCACCGCTATGGTGGTAACCAAAAAGTTGAGACACGACACACCACGCCTGAGCATGGGAGGGATTGACATCATCCCGTCGAGGGAAATGAAGCTTCTGGGTGTTACGCTGGACCAGAAGCTGACCTTCAACACGCACGTCTCGGCTGTTTGTAGGAAGGCAATTGCAATCTACAAGCAGCTGAGTAGGGCCGCAAAGGTCAGCTGGGGGCTTCACCCGGAGGTGATAAGGATCATCTACGTGGCGACCATAGAGCCGGTAATACTTTATGCAGCTGGCGTCTGGGCACCAGCTGCTAAAAAGTTGGGTATAAGGAAACAGCTCGGGATGGTCCAGCGCGGAATCGCCCAAAAAATGTGTAAGGCGTATCGCACGGTCTCCTTGAACTCAGCATTGGTGCTGTCTGGGATACTCCCCCTTGACCTCCGAGTCCGTGAGGCGGCCTCACTGTATGAGGCCAAGAGGGGGGTGTCCCGGGCGTCACTGCCGGGGGACAGGGAGGCCGAGCGAATGACCGCTGCTGCTGGGGGTTCCCATCCTGCGACACGAGATATCTTGAAGTTCAGGAGCCTGGTAAACCAAGAGGAATTAGATAATAACTGCAATTTTGACATCCGCATTTTTACGGACGGGAGCAAGATTGGAGGAGGGGTCGGCGCTTCACTGTCTATATGGCAGGGGGAGGCCGAGACCAGAGCCCTCAAACTAGCTCTATCCGACTACTGCACAGTTTACCAGGCTGAACTCTTAGCAATAGCGAGGGCGACTAGGGAAGTAACAAAGCTCAAGGCATCCTCTTTTGGAGTATTCAGCGACTCAATGGCGGCTCTGCAAACGTTAACAAACCCCGGGACACTCCACCCTCTCGCAGTTGAAGCCAGGGATAACTTAAGGACTGCATCCCGCCAGAACAAGGTGGTCAACTTGTTCTGGGTCAAGGCTCACGTGGGGCTGCCAGGGAATGAGAGAGCCGATCAGTTAGCAAAAGAGGCCGCTGAAAACTCCAAAAGAAAGCCGGACTACGATCGGGTCCCAATTTCATTCATCAAGCGAAGCATACGTATGGCGACGCTTGATGAATGGAACAACAGATATGATGCCAGCGACACCGCATCTGTTACCAAGTTGTTCTTCCCGGACGTGCATGTCGCTTACAGGACAGTTCGCAGGATGGGCACCGACAGCATAAAAACACAGATAATGACAGGGCATGGTGGATTCTCCGAGTACTTGTATCGCTTCAAGTGCAAGGAGAGTCCATCATGCATCTGTGATCCAGAAGAGGCTGAAACTGTTCCACATATAATCTTCCACTGCCCACAATTCGAGTACAAACGATACAGTATGGAAAGGACCTTGGACACAAAAATAACACCGGAAAATGTGAAATATATAATGGACAGTAAAAATGCAAAAATTTTCTTGGACTATTGCATACAAATTGCAAAAATACTAATAGATCGAAATAAAACCGCATAAGTAAATATGCTATCATAATATAGTGTATTATATTATTGTTTAGCATAGTAAAATAAGATGTATAGTAAATGGTAAAGTCAATGTAAAATAGCATGTAGAATAATATAAGGAAATAGGAATAAGGTAAAATAAAAAAATGTATAAGAACGGGCCAAAATTAAAAACCGCCCCCTGTATATTGAAATAGGAATAAGAATGTGGAACATGAAATTAAAGAGTAAAGATAAGATTAAAATAGAAGTAAATAAAAATAGAATAACCATAGATTAAGATAAAAATTGTAAACTGTGAAAATAAAAAATTTGTTTGTTGTTGTATTCTTAGAAGTACCCCAAATTGGAATAATTAAATAATAAGAAGAAGAAAAAGTAGATAGATAGAAATAGTTGGTAGTTGGGAACCCCACCCATAAGGACGTAAATGATGAGGAATGTAAGAAAGATATAGTATGAGGAATGAAAGTGCGAGAGGCAAAAAAGCGAGAACTTGTATGAAAGAATCATTAGTAAACATAGGCTCCGATTATGTTGGAGGTATGAGGTATAAATAAAAAAAAAAAAAAAAAAAAAAAAAAAAAAAAAAAAAAAAAAACCTAACCTAACCTAACCTAACCTTTTTTTTTTTTTTTTTATTAGGCTGAGAAAATGCTTTACGCATACCCGCTCGCGGGGGACGAGACGGGGTATGTGGGACTCCTGTCAGAATGACAGTCTACCCACTAAAAACTCAGCGGTGTTCCCGCATCGCCGTGATGGGAGGGCCATGGGAAACCGGCGCAGCCTTTACTTCCACAACCCTCCCGGCGCATGCCCGCCTAAATGGCAGGCCCCGCATGCCCCCCAGACGGGGGTCCGGGAATGGCCAGAACACATGACCATTCCCGTCCGACACTGGTGGAGGCCTGTGCAATGCAGGCTAGGGTGTCCCCGCAACCGTTGCCTGCTAGCCTCCACCTGTCAGAAGTGGAGACACGTCCCACGCCCACTCAACTCACCCTCTGTAAGCAGAGGGGTGAGTAGGCGACCGCCGGGCGGGTCAGGTCGACCGACCCAGGAGCACAAGGCTCCACCGCCCATGCGCCGGAGCGCATCTCCGACAGGATATTGGCATACGGACAACGACACCCCTTAGGCACACGTACCTAATGGGGGGAAATTGCCCGCACCCCAGAGTGCACCGTCCCGCAGACTGGTCTTTCCCCCGGACGCATCCAAGGGAAACTCCAGCCCACGGGCACACGAGGAGGTTTCCTGTCCTAGCACCCCAACCTAACCTTTTTTTTTTTTTTTTTTTTTTTTTCTCGCTGGGAAAATGCATTACGCTCGCGGGGGACGAGACGGGGTATGTGGGACTCCTGCCAGAATGGCAGTCTACCCACTAAAAACCCAGCGGTGTTCCCGCATCGCCGTGATGGGAGGGCCATGGGAAACCGGCTCAGCCTTTACTTCCACGACCCTCCCGGCGCATGCCCGCCTTGCTGGCGGGCCCCGCATGCCCCCCAGGCTGGGGGGCTACGGGAATGGCCGGAACACCTGGCCATTCCCGTCCGACACTGGTGGAGGCCTGTGCAAGACAGGCTAGGGTGCCCCCGCAACCGTTGCCTGCTGGCCTCCACCTGGGAGGAGTCGAAGATGACTGTCATACTGACGTCTTCTTCGGCCCCTCCTCCGCCTTCGGAGCAGCGCCGCTTGAGGATCGTCCTCTCGCGCGCGCTCCGCCGCCTCCTTCTGGGACATGACGTGTTCGCAGAAGGAGGCGACTGCCGCCCAGGACCTCTCATCTCCCAGCATGGTGTTGACTAAACCGGGGAGTGAGAGGTCCGGTCCGATCACCGCAATGAGACTGCGGCGCGGCTCAGACCACGACGGGCACACCTCGAGGGTGTGCTGCGCCGTGTCCTCCGCCGCGCCACAGCCGTGGCACGACGGTGTCTCCTCCCGTCCGATTCGGTGCAGGTACGATCCGAAGCAACCGTGTCCGGAGAGCACCTGCACGAGACGGAAGGAGAGGAACCCATGCGACCGCTCGAGCCAGTCTCGCAGGACCGGCCCAATCGCGTCGAGGGTTCGGCGGCCGAAGACTGCGGTGGCAAGGTCCCCCATCCAATGGACGACGATGGCGTCCCTCGCCTCCCGCCGGACGGCCTCCCGCTCTTCCGGGACTGGGCGTTCTCCTCTCGCCCTCCGCCCCGCCGTCCATTCATATACTCTGGCGAGCACCCACGCCTCGAGCTCCCAAGGAGGGGTGCTGGCCAGAGCACATGCTGCCGCAAAGCCCACCGTGCGGTAGGCCCGCGCCACCCGCTGGGCTATGGCCCTTTGGGGTGCCCGCAAGGCGGTGGCGTTCTCCCTCCTGTGGAGGGAGTCCTCCCAGATGGGGGCCCCATAGAGGGCCATACTCCTCAAGATGCCGGCATAAAGTTGCCGGCATCGTGCGCTGGGCCCCCCCAAGTTGGGAAGCAGCCACGATAGCGCGCTTGCGGCCTTTAGCAGGCGCGACGACAGCCCGCTGAAATGCGGACCGAAGCGCCACCTGCTGTCAATGACAAGGCCCAGATATTTCATCTGGGCCTTAACCTCAATCCTGACGCCCTCCACGAAGATGTGGGCGTCAGGTGGGGGGCGCTGCCGTGGTCCGTGGAAGAACACGGCCTCGGTCTTGTGCAGCGCCACCGTTAAACCTAGGCGGCGGATCCCCCCCGCGACCAAGGATCCGCCCGCCGAGGCTAGGCTGGCCGCCTCCCTGAAACTCCCCCCCCGGGCGGTGAGGAGAGTGTCATCCGCGTAGCAAATGACACTCGTGCCTCGGAGGAGAGTTCCCCGTAGGAGCCAATCATAGCCGATGTTCCACAGGAGAGGTCCTACGACTGACCCCTGTGGAACACCGGCTTCAACGGCGTACCGCCGGACTTGGCCAGTCCTATTTACCAGGAGGATTGCCCGATCCTCCAGGTAGCTGGCCAGCAGACTGCGCAGGTATCGAGGCACTCCGTGGAATCGGAGCGCCTCTAGGATGGTGGAGTGGGGAACGGAGTTGAAGGCATTGGCTATGTCGAATGACACAGCCAACACTCCGTCCCCCGCCTCCATCGCTTCCTTCACCTGGCCCTTAAGGCAGGCCAGCGCGTCCACTGTGGAACGCTCAGCCCGAAAACCGAACTGAGCATCCGACAAGTCCGGCCCGACATCCCGCAGATGGCCCTTTAGGCGAGCAGCGATTATCCCCTCGAACATTTTGCCGACCTCATCGAGCAGAACGATGGGCCGGTATGCCGAGGGGGAGTCTGCTGGGCGGCCCTCCTTGCGAAGGAGGCACAACTGCCCCTCCTTCCACGGTTTCGGAAACCTCCCAGACGCAAGGCATGCGCTGAAGAGGTCCCGAAACCTCTCCGCCATTTGAGTGGCAGCGATCGCCACCACTCTTGCGGGAACACCGTCGGGGCCTGGAGCTGTCTTCTTGGCGCGGATATGGAAAATTGCCGCGCCAAGTTCCGACTCCGTGACAGGAGGGGCCTCCTCCTCTTCCTCGTCTGGCAGAGCTATGCCTTGTGGTGGGACCATCACTGGCGGGGTGAAGTTGCCCCTGCACGGGAACAGGGACTGAACCACCCCGTCCAGGAATGAGGGCTCCAGGGTCTCGGCAACCGGGGGACCAAAGGGGCGCAATTTGTTGCGTGCAGCCTTGTACGGTCTCCCGTAGGGGTCGTTGTCAAGACCCTCCAGCAGCTCGGCTCTCGCCGAGTCCCTGGCGGCGGCGATGGCCCGACTGAGGACCATTTTTGCCTCCATGTATACCTCATAGAGGTGGTCCTCGTCGGACAAATCCCGTCGACGCCGCCGCCGGCTACGCGTATAGGCCCTCTTAGCCTCCACACACGCTGCTCGAAGCCCCGCCAGCTCCACCGACCACCAGTACACGGCACGATTGGGGTGTGGTCGGCGAGACCGAGGCATGCTAGAGTTGCATACCTCGGTCAGAGACTCCCTCAGCTGCCCCGCTACGGTGTCCACATCCAGGCCGGCGGTTGGCAGCGAAAGCCAGTCCTGGATGAACGCCGCCTCCCCCGCTGCCTCCCTGTCCAGGCGGGTTAGAGCCCACCGCGGGAACGGTGACCGCCCCGAGAGGGGCCGCCTCTCTCCGGGACCACTGGTGGAGATGTCGAACCGCACGTAGCGGTGGTCCGACATAGTCTCCACCAGGTCCACCCGCCAGTTCAACACGCGAGCGGCTAACGCAGGGGTGGCGAAGGTGACGTCCACTATTGAGCCACCCCCACGCCGCACGCATGTCTGGACGCTTCCTCTGTTCAAGAGGGAGAGTCCGGAGGAGGCTGCCCACATCTCCACCGCCCGCCCGCGTGCGTCGGTGGCCGGGTTGCCCCAGGTCACCGACTTGGCATTCAGGTCTCCCAGTACGGAGACCTGACGCGGCGCCGCCCTGCCGACCACGGCGGCCAGGACTCCGAGATAGTTCTCGAAGTCCTGAAGAGGGCGGTTTGGGGAGAAATATACGCCCACAAGGGCTAAGTCTCCCCACGCGGCGGCCACGTATCCCGGTCCCCTCTCTAATAGCGAGAGGGGAGGTGAGTCTGTGGACGCCCGCGCCGCGAGTGCCACCGAGTCTTCCTCGTCACCCAGCCAGCTGCCGGGGATCGAGTAGGGCTCGGCGACCACCGCTACGTTCACCAACCATTCGGCCATGACCTGCACTACCAGGTCCTGGGCCGCTCTGCAGTGGTTGGTGTTCGCCTGGATGATGCGATAGTCGTAACCCATTATTCCGACATCGCACCATCCTCCTCAGCTACCGCCGCTGGAGCTGCAGCGGCGACGACGGCGGCGGTGGTGGCAACAGGGCGAACCTGCGCCGGCACTATGCCCTTCCGCACGGGGGGCTTACAGCTCCTGCCCGTCATCCTGTGGTCCGCGGGGCGGCCACTGGCGGCACACGCCGTGCAGTGTGGCGTGGTGGCGCGGCAGGTGACACTCTTGTGTCCTTTTTGCCCGCATTGGTAGCACGTGTCTCCCCAGTCAAATTTGGAGGGACACGTGACCCGGGTGTGGCCGAACGCGAAGCACTTGAAGCAGCGCATTGGCTGGTCTTCAAGTGCCTTGACCACAGCCGAGCTGAGCCCCACGAGCAGCCGTCCCTTGGTCGCAGCAAGGACGGCCCCAGCCGCGGCTACTGGGCACTCGACGCGGATGATGCCCATACCGCGGCGGCCGAGCCTGATGGCGCCACCTTTCACCGCGCCAGCGTCACAGCCTCCAGCCGCCGCGACGGCCGCCACCACATCCTCCTTGGTGACCGAATCCTCCAGATCGGCCACCTCCAAGGCTGCGGTCTTAACCGGTCTGACGACCGTCGCCACATCCGCGATGGCCTCTTGCAACTTTGTTGCAAAGAGGTCCGCATTTGTGCCGCGCTGTTCCCCCGAGAACTCGAAAATTCGAGCCCCGGTTAGGGTTCGGCGGCAAGCGACTTTGCTGATCCCCAGCCGGGAGGGATCAGCATTGGTACGAGCCCGTCGTAGAATGGACTCGTACGTCTCACCCCGCTCCACGGCCTCCGGGGTGATGGTCACCACGACGGCCGCGGTTTTGGGAGGAACTAGCTTCCTCCCGCTGGCTGGAGCCCTTTTGGCTGCAGAAGCAGTCGCAGTAGGCTTGGGGGCTGACTTTTCCCCCTTCTTCCCTCCCTTCCCTTTTCCTCTCTTGACCACTTCCGTCCACGGCTGGTTGGACGGGGTGGTGGAGGGAAGAAGGGCGTCTTCCTCCTGCGAGTTCTGGGGGGCTGCTGCAGTGGCAGACGACCCAGATGCTCCCTCCGCGCTTGTGGTGCGGATTTGAGGAGCCTTCTTGGTCCTCTTACCCTTGCCTTTGCCCTTGGAGGGCTTCGGGGCCTGGGGCTGCGCACCCGATGCCGGTCCTGCTAGAGGCGCAGGTTCCGATCCCATCGGTGGTGGACTTTTATCCGCCGCTAGCGGTGGGCGGAGCCGCTTTTCCGGCAAGAGCCGGTCCTCGATGCCTGCAAAGCAGGCTCTAGTGAAGGCCCTCTCCTCCATGACAACCTTCCGGATTACTTCCTCAAGGTTGGCTGTGGAGGAGGAGGAGCCTCCTACCACCGGACCTGGGCCAGGTTGGGCAGGCCGGGCCGTGACCTCAGCCAGCTTCTGATGTAGCTGGCTGACCTCCGCCTGCAGGCGATCCACCTTCGCCTGCAGCTGCCGCGTCTCGTCCGTGGCCGGAACCAGACAGAAATGTGGAGAAACGTCCCACGCCCACTCAACTCACCCTCTGTAAGCAGAGGGGTGAGTAAGCGATCGTGGGGTGGTCTAAGTCGACCAACCCCGGAGCAAAAGGCTCCCCCGCCCACGCGCCGGAGCGCACCTCCGACAGGATATTGGCATACGGACAACGACACCCCTTAGGCACACGTACCTAATGGGGGGAAATTGCCCGCACCCCAGGGTGCACCGTCCCGCAAACTGGCCTTTCCCCCGGACGCATCCAAGGGAAACTCCAGCCCACGGGCACACGAGGAGGTTTCCTGTCCTAGCACCCCACCCCAACCTTTTTTTTTTTTTTTTTTTTTTTTTCTCGCTGGGAAAATGCATTACGCATGCCCGCTCGCGGGGGACGAGACGGGGTATGTGGGACTCCTGCCAGAATGGCAGTCTACCCACTAAAAACCCAGCGGTGTTCCCGCATCGCCGTGATGGGAGGGTCATGGGAAACCGGCTCAGCCTTTACTTCCACAACCCTCCCGGCGCATGCCCGCCCTGTTGGCGGGCCCCGCATGCCCCCCAGGCTGGGGGGCTACGGGAATGGCCGGAACACCTGGCCATTCCCGTCCGACACTGGTGGAGGCCTGTGCAATACAGGCTAGGGTGCCCCCGCAACCGTTGCCTGCTGGCCTCCACCTGGGAGGAGTCGAAGATGACTGTCATACTGACGTCTTCTTCGGCCCCTCCTCCGCCTTCGGAGCGGCGCCGCTTGAGGATCATCCTCTCGCGCGCGCTCCGCCGCCTCCTTCTGGGACATGACGTGTTCGCAGAAAGAGGCGACTGCCGCCCAGGACCTCTCATCTCCCAGCATGGTGTTGACCAAACCGGGGAGTGAGAGGTCCGGTCCGATCACCGCAATGAGACTGCGGCGCGGCTCAGACCACGACGGGCACACCTCGAGGGTGTGCTGCGCCGTGTCCCCCGCCGCGCCACAGCCGTGGCACGACGGTGTCTCCTCCCGTCCGATTCGGTGCAGGTACGATCCGAAGCAACCGTGTCCGGACAGCACCTGGACGAGACGGAAGGAGAGGAACCCATGCGACCGCTCGAGCCAGTCTCGCAGGACCGGCCCAATCGCGTCGAGGGTTCGGCGGCCGAAGACTGCGGTGGCAAGGTCCCCCATCCAATGGACGACGATGGCGTCCCTTGCCTCCCGCCGGACGGCCTCCCGCTCTTCCGGGACTGGGCGTTCTCCTCTCGCCCTCCGCCCCGCCGTCCATTCATATACTCTGGCGAGCACCCACGCCTCGAGTTCCCATGGAGGGGTGCTGGCCAGAGCACATGCTGCCGCAAAGCCCACCGTACGGTAGGCCCGCGCCACCCGCTGGGCTATGGCCCTTTGGGGTGCCACCAAGGCGGCGGCGTTCTCCCTCCTATGGAGGGAGTCCTCCCAGATGGGGGCCCCATAGAGGGCCATACTCTTCAAGATGCCGGCATAAAGTTGCCGGCATCGTGCGCTGGGCCCCCCCAAGTTGGGAAGAAGCCACGATAGCGCGCTGGCGGCCTTTAGCAGGCGCGACGACAGCCCGCTGAAATGCGGACCGAAGCGCCACCTGCTGTCAATGACAAGGCCCAGATATTTCATCTGGGCCTTAACCTCAATCCTGACGCCCTCCACGAAGATGTGGGCGTCAGGTGGGGGGCGCTGCCGTGGTCCGTGGAAGAACACGGCCTCGGTCTTGTGCAGCGCCACCGTTAAACCTAGGCGGCGGATCCTCCCCGCGACCAAGGATCCGCCCGCCGAGGCCAGGCTGGCCGCCTCCCTGAAACTCCCCCCCCGGGCGGTGAGGAGAGTGTCATCCGCGTAGCAAATGACACTCGTGCCTCGGAGGAGAGTTCCCCGTAGGAGACAATCATAGCCGATGTTCCACAGGAGAGGTCCTACGACTGACTCCTGTGGAACACCGGCTTCAACGACGTACCGCCGCACTTGGCCAGTCCTATTTACCAGGAGGATCGCCCGGTCCTCCAGGTAGATGGCCAGCAGACTGCGCAGGTATCGAGGCACTCCGTGGAATCGGAGCGCCTCTAGGATGGTGGAGTGGGGAACGGAGTTGAAGGCATTGGCTATGTCGAATGACACAGCCAACACTCCGTCCCCCGCCTCCATCGCTTCCTTCACCTGGCCCTTAAGGCAGGCCAGCGCGTCCACTGTGGAACGCTCAGCCCGAAAACCGAACTGAGCATCCGACAAGTCCGGCCCGACATCCCGCAGATGCGGGAACACCGTCGGGGCCCGGAGCTGTCTTCTTGGCGCGGATATGGACAATTGCCGCGCCAAGTTCCGACTCCGTGACAGGAGGGGCCTCCTCCTCTTCCTCGTCTGGCAGAGCTATGCCTTGTGGTGGGACCATCACTGGCGGGGTGAAGTTGCCCCTGCACGGGAACAGGGACCGAACCACCCCATCCAGAAATGAGGGCTCCAGGGTCTCGGCAACCGGGGGACCAAAGGGGCGCAATTTGTTGCGCGCAGCCTTGTACGGTCTCCCGTAGGGGTCGCTGTCAAGACCCTCCAGCAGCTCGGCTCTCGCCGAGTCCCTGGCGGCGGCGATGGCCCGACTGCGGACCATTTTTGCCTCCATGTATACCTCATAGAGGTGGTCCTCGTCGGACAGATCCCGTCGACGCCGCCGCCGGCTACGCGTATAGGCCCTCTTAGCCTCCACACACGCTGCTCGAAGCCCCGCCAGCTCCACCGACCACCAGTACACGGCACGTTTGGGGTGTGGTCGGCGAGACCGAGGCATGCTAGAGTTGCATACCTCGGCCAGAGACTCCCTCAGCTGCCCCGCTACGGTGTCCACATCCAGGCCGGCGGTTGGCGGCGAAAGCCAGTCCTGGATGAACGCCGCCTCCCCCGCTGCCTCCCTGTCCAGGCGGGTTAGAGCCCACCGCGGGAACGGTGACCGCCCCGAGAGGGGCCGCCTCTCTCCGGGACCACTGGTGGAGATGTCGAACCGCACGTAGCGGTGGTCCGACATAGTCTCCACCAGGTCCACCCGCCAGTTCAACACGCGCGCGGCTAACGCAGGGGTGGCGAAGAATGGTTCACCAACCATTCGGCCATGACCTGCACTACCAGGTCCTGGGCCGCTCTGCAGTGGTTGGTGTTCGCCTGGATGATGCGATAGTCGTAACCCATTATTCCGACATCGCACCATCCTCCTCAGCTACCGCCGCTGGAGCTGCAGCGGCGACGACGGCGGCGGTGGTGGCAACAGGGCGAACCTGCGCCGGCACTATGCCCTTCCGCACGGGGGGCTTACAGCTCCTGCCCGTCATCCTGTGGTCCGCGGGGCGGCCACTGGTGGCACACGCCGTGCAGTGTGGCGTGGTGGCGCGGCAGGTGACACTCTTGTGTCCTTTTTGCCCGCATTGGTAGCACGTGTCTCCCCAGTCGAATTTGGAGGGACACGTGACCCGGGTGTGGCCGAACGCGAAGCGGCGGGAGAGACGGCGGTTTTCCTCCCACAACTTCGCCGTCTCCTCCGTGCTCGACCGAGTCTGGAGGACCTCAACTGCCTCCCTGATACCATCAGCCGCCTCCTTTAGAGCGCGCGTGAACGTGCCCTTCAAGTTGCCGGATTTAGTGGCAACCTGCAGGACGACGCCCACGCCGTCCAGAACTTGGCGACTGAGCGCCACCGCCGAAACGCTCCCCCCGGCAGCCATTCGGGCTGAGCGTCGCTCCCGCAACTGACGAGCCAACTCTTCAACCTCCTCAGCCGCTCTGGCCTTACGCTGCGCCCGCTTGGCAGCATTTGCCTCAGCCTTATTCGAAGGCAACATAAGTCCCTCGCCGACGTCTGAGAACGTGGGTGCGGAGTCACTGCCCACGCTCTCAACGCTCTGCGCGTGCTCCAGTGGGGCAGGCGTGTCAGGCCGGCATACCGGCACGGACCGATCCCGCTCCAGCAAACGAGCGGACGACCTATTCGCCACCGCGCGACCTCGCCTGCTCCTGCCCGTCGGCACCTTAGCAGCCGGCAGGTTTTCCTCGCTATGGGAGTGAGGTGACCGCTTCCTCCTTCCTTTAGAGGGACGAATCCCTTCTGGAGCCCGCGAGCGCTCCGAGCCTACGCTCGCAACGCTTGCGACGCTCATCTTTTCGGATGCGGTGTCGGAATCCGACTCCGCTACGGATGGGTGTGGGCCCATCCGTTCGATCATAACGATCGGAACCTTCTGCTGTTTTAATTTATTCGAGTCCATATAAGTCCCACGAGTGTGGGGGATATAAAAAGTCCACCTAGGGTAACCCCCTGTCCCTAGGTAAGTGTACATTTGTATCCCAACCAGGGGGTCCACTAATCCCTGGCTGGGGGTGCGCTTGGGACTGATGCGCCACCTACAACTAAGAAGCTGCAGATGACACTACTCCTCAGCCATTCATACCCTCGCCGCACACCAAAACTTGGTATTGGAGGAATTTTTTATAGAGGTTATCTTCCTCGCGATCCGGGCGATCAAGCCAAGATCCTCGTCCCGTTCCGAGTCATAAAACATGACCATGATCTCGTTACGGATTACGATTTCGACGGTTGCAGTCGGGAGAATCAGATCCCCCGCTGCTAGCCCGTTGGCAGGGTGAGTGCACAACGAGCGCCGCCCATGTTTCTCCACATGTCTGTCTGTTTGAAACAGACAGAAATGTGGAGAAACGTCCTACGCCCACTCAACCCACCCTCTGTAAGCAGAGGGGTGAGTGGACGACCGTCGGGTGGTCTACATAGACCAACCCAAGAGCGTAAAGCTCCCCTCCCTACGCAGAAATTCGCTACAGTTGAGGCGCGCGTGGAACACTACGCGCCGCCATCTCGGGTCCAAACAAGTAGAGGGCGACAGATTTCCCCGGATCCGTCGCCCCTGGACCCATTTAGGGGGGCTGGAAGAGGGCGTTATCCGCCCTCCGCCGACGCCCGGTGCGTCTGCTGCGGATCGGGTTAGCGGAAGCAATCTCCCGCTCCCTCTCCGCAGCCTCCTTCTGCGACATGACTATTTCGCAGAAGGATACCACCGCGTCCCAGGACTCCTCGCTGCCGACCATCGAGTCGACAACGGCCGGCAGCGACAGGTCACTGCCTACTCCTGAGATAAGGGCACGGCGTGGCTCCTCCCAAGCGGCACACTCTGCCAGCGTGTGCCACGCCGTGTCCTCCCGACAGTCGACGCAGTGGTGACACCGAGCGTCCGGCTCCCTGTTTATGCGACACAGGTACTTCCCGAAGCAACCATGCCCCGAGAGCACCTGTGTCACCCGAAACGACAGGGAGCCGTGCCTCCTCCCGAGCCAGCGCTCGAGTACCGGCCGGACCGCCCCGATGGTAGCGGGGCCGGCGGTAGGGCGTGAAAGCCTGTCCCGCCATTCCGCCACCAGGGCTGCGCGAAGCTGTGACCGACGCAACTCCAAATGTCGCTGCGTCAGCCACTCGCCCCGCGCCCTCGAGTCCTCGCGCCATCGGTACAGTGACGCGAGTACCTTCGCCTCGAGGTCCCAGGGCGGGGATCCGGCCAGTACACAAGCCGCCTCGTAGGAGATCGTGCGATACCCCCTAATGACTCTGACGGCCATCGTTCGCTGTGGCCTTCGCAGGACAGCGATGCTGCCGGCCGTCAGGTCAGCCGCCCAGATCGGGGCCCCATACAGGGCCATCGATCGCACGATCCCCACGTAGAGCCGCCTACAGGCGGCGCTCGGGCCCCCCAGATTGGGAAGCAGCGTTGACAGCGCCCCAGCCGCGCCCATCAACTTGGGCACCAGCCGCTGGAAGTGGGGGCCGAAATCCCACCGGCTGTATACACACTGTATACAGCAATTCGGGACCCCCCGACCACGATGTGTGATCCCAGCGGTGGCGCCCGCCGGGGGCCATGAAAGACCATGGCCTCCGACTTGTTGAGGGCCACCTCCAGGCCTAGGCGCCGTATGCGGGTCACGACCTGTGACACCGCAGCCGTCGCCAGCAACGCTGCCTCCCTGTACGAGCTCCCCCGGGCCGTGACCAGCGTGTCATCCGCATAACACGTCAAGTCCACGCCCGGCTGGAGCTCGCCCCTCAGCACCCAGTCGTACCCGATGTTCCACAGGAGCGGTCCCACAACCGAACCCTGTGGAACACCGCACGACATGCGGCGCTGGTTTCCGCCATCACGTCCCGTGTAGGTGACACACCTTTCCGCCAAATAAGCCCCAACGATGCGGCGGAGGTAGGAAGGCACCCGATGATACTGCAGTGCCTCCCGAATGCAGCTCCAGGGCAGGGTGTTGAAGGCGTTGGAGATGTCCAAGGACACCGCCAACATCACCCCGCCCCGGGACACCGCTTCCTCCGCCAGGACTCTCACCCGCGATATCGCGTGGATGGTGGAGCGCCCGTGCCGAAAGCCGAACTGGCTCTCGGCTAGGTCAGGCCCCTCCCTGCTTAAGTGGCCGACGAGGCGGGCAGCGATTATCCGCTCAAACATCTTGCCCACCTCGTCGAGCAGCACTATGGGCCTGTACGCGGACGGCGAGTCCGCCGGGCGCCCCACCTTCTTGAGCAGGACCAGACGACCAGATTTCCACAAAGTGGGAAACTGGCCCTGCTCAAGGCACGCGGTGTAGAGTCCTCTCAGTTGGGGCTCTAGCTCCTTCAGAGCGAGGGCTAGCACTATGCCGTGAATACCATCGGGCCCCGGAGCCACGTTCTTGGCCCGGAGCCGCATCACGGCCGCCCTCATCTCTGCCTGTGTCACCTCCGGGACGCTGATGGCGCTCTCTTCGGCAGGCTCTGCGGCTGTGGGCAATGCCATCGGCGGCGGAGTGTGCTCCGCTCTTGCCGGGAAGAGGGCTGCGACGACCTCCTCTAGCAGCTCAGGTTGGAGACTCTCCGTGAGTGGAGGCGCCGCGGCTCGAAGTTTCCCTCGAACCGCACGATACGGGCGCCCCCACGGATCTCCGTCGAGAGTCTCCAACATCTCCTCCCTGGCTCGCGTTCTCGCTTCGCCGATGGCCAGCCACAGAGCCTCCTTAGCCGCGCGGTACACCTCATACCGCGCGGCTTCTTCGTCAGGGACCCGACGACGTCTCCTCCGGTATCGGGTGTACTGGCGTCTGACCGCCACGCACTCGACACGTAGTCGCGCGATCTCGGCAGACCACCAGTACACCTGGCGTCTTCCTGAATGCGTGTGGACGCGGGGCATCGACGCGTCGCTGATTTGCGTCATCGCCCCGCGGAACCACAGCGCCTCCTCCTCGACGTCGACGGGTCCGATCGTCGCCGACTCCCGGGTCCAGGCCTGGACAACAGCGGCCTCCTCGAGAACCTCCCTGTCAACGCGCTTACGCGCCCAGCGCGGGCCGTCCGTTCGCGGGGCCGATGGACTGCGGCCGCCAGTGGTCTGGGTGGAGACGTCGAAGCGGATGTATCTGTGATCCGACAACGTCTCTACCTCCACGGCGACACGCCAGTCATGGACACGCCCCGCGACAGCAGGGCTAGCAAATGATACGTCTACGATCGAACCGCCCCGCTGCCGCACGCACGTGTGCACCGAGCCCCAGTTTAGGACGACCAGGCCAGTCGTGACCGCCCACTCCTCCAGCGCCTCACCCCGAGCATCGGTCACCGGGGATCCCCACGCCGAAGACTTGGCGTTGAGATCCCCTAGTAAAAGCACGGGGCGAGGGTGGAGTCGGCCTACGACGGCCCCCAACTCGACAAGGAAGTTCTCGAAGTCGGCGAGGCTCTTGTTGGGCGAGAAATACGCCCCAACAGTGCCAATTCCGTCCGCGAGGGCGGCCACCCAGCCGTGACCTCGGGACGGGTTGACGAGAGCCCCGCCAATTATGGCCACCAAGCCGTCTAGGTCACCTACCCAGTTATCCCTGGGGGGAACAAAGTACGGCTCGGCGACCACAGCCACGTCAATCGACCACTCTGCCATGCTCTGGATCAATAGATCCTGAGCTCTGGCAGCGTGATTGATGTTGCCCTGGAGGAAATGGTAAGGCGCCATTATGCGCAGTCCATTTCCTCCGTCACACCATCCGTGGGCCGGGAGTCGGCCTTAGAGCACCTAGGCTGCGGGGGGGGTAAAGAGCCCCCGGCAGCTTTGGCACCCCGTCCCTTCCTCTGGGCGGGTGCGCCACAGGCTCGTCCACCTGCCCTGTGCCCCGCGGGCCTCCCTGCAGCTGTACAGAGGCTGCAGTTAGGCGCTGCGGAGCACTGGGCGGACTTGTGGCCGGGCTGACCGCAGCGAAAACATTGCTCGCTGCGGTCTATTTCGGCGGTGCACCTCGCCCGGACATGCCCAATGTCCAGGCAGCGGTAGCACCGTAACGCCCTGGGTTGCAGCAGCTTGACTCTCGCTGCAACCCAGCCCACCAACAGGCGCCCACCGTCGGCGACCTTGTTCGCCGCTGACACTGGGCACCGCACCCAAGCGACTCCGAGCCCAGAAGCCTCGGTGCGGATCTCGCCCACCCGCACATCATCAGGCGGACATCCTCCAGCTTTCGCGATGGCCGCCAAAACCTCCGCTGGGGTTGTCGAGTCGTCCAGGCCAGCGACGCGTAGCTCAGCGGTCTTCATGGGCCTGGAAACTCGAACGTCCTCAGGGTTGAGGACCTCCCTCAGCTTGGCGGCCAGGATGTCCGCCTTCTCGACACTAGAGGCACCCGGCACCTCAAGCAGCCGCGCCCCCGTAATCGCCGGCCTAAATCCTAGGCCGGTCGGTATACCAAGGTCGGGGAACGCGACTTTGGCTTTGGCCTCCAAAAGAACCGCCTTATAAGAGACGCCCCTCTCGACGGCTCCGGGCTGCAGCGTAATTACCACAGCCGCGGAGCGTGGGGCTCTTGGCCTCGGCGGCTTCTGGGTCTTGTTTGAGGCCGCTGCAGGTGCCTTAGCGGGTGCTGGCGGCGCAGCCTTCTTCTTGCGGCCCCTCTTGACAACCGTTGTCCAGGCCTCCGTGGAGGGCCCGGGAACGGTTGCCGGGGGACCGGCCGTCAGGGAAGCTGGCCCAGGCGTGGACGCCGGGGGAGCAGCCTTCCGGGAAGTGGGCGCAGACTTTGTCTTCGCAGGCTGGCTGGCCACTTTCCCGGACCCACTCGGCTCTGCCGCCACGACTGTTGAGCCCGGTTTGGTGGTGCCAGCCAGCCTCCGCTTGTCCGCAGCGAGCGGTGGGCGGACGGTTTCGGCAGGAAGAAGCCTCCCCTCTATGGCCTCCATCCAAGCCCCCACCATCTGCCCGCATTGCATCATGCAGATGCGCGCGATCTTCTCGATCTCCGCATCCGCAAGTGCAGGGACCGATGATGGGGCCGGTAATGGAGCCGACAACGAGACCGCCGATTGGTTGGCCGCGGGAGCTACCCTCTGGGCGGCAAACTGCCGCTTGAGGTCCTCCAACTCTGACTGGAGACGGCGGTTTTCCTCCCACAGCTTCGCCGTCTCCTCCGTCTCCGACCGACTCTGGAGGACCTCAACTGCCTCCCTGATTCCGTCAGCTGCCTCCTTCAGAGCGCGCGTGAACGTGCCCTTCAAGTTGCCGGATTTAGTGGCAACCTGCAGGACGACGCCCACGCCGTCCAGAACTTGGCGACTGAGCGCCACCGCCGAAACGCTCCCTCCGGCAGCCATCCGGGCTGAGCGCCGCTCCCGCAACTGACGGGCCAACTCTTCCACCTCATCAGCCGCTCTGGCTTTGCGCTGCGCCCTTTTGGCAGCATTGGCCTCCGCCTTATTTGAAGGCAGCATTAGCCCCTCGCCGACGTCTGAGAACGTGGGACCAGCGTCGCTGCCCACGCTCTCAACGCTTTTCGCGTGCTCAACCGGAGCAGGCAAGTCGGGCCGGGATACCGGCACGGACCGATCCCGCTCCAGCAAACGAGTGGAAGGTCCATTCGCCGCGCGACCTCGCCTGCTCCTGCCCGTTGGCACCTTAGTGGCCGGCAGGTTTTCCTCGCTATGGGAGCGAGGTGACCGCTTCCTCCTCCCTTTAGAGGAATTAATCCCTTCTGGAGCCCGCGAGCACTCCGAGCCTACGCTCGCAACGCTTGCGATGCTCATCTTCTCAGATGCGGTGTCGGAATCCGACTCCGCACCCACACCCATCCGATCGATCAGAACGATCGGAACCTTCTCTTTATTTTTTGATTTTGTAGTCTCCATATAAGTCCCACGAGTGTGGGGGATATAAAAAGTCCACCTAGGGTAACCCCCTGTCCCTAGGTAAGTGTACATTTGTATCCCAACCAGGGGGTCCACTAATCCCTGGCTGGGGGTGCGCTTGGGACTGATGCGCCACCTACAACTAAGAAGCTGCAGATGACACTACTCCTCAGCCATTCATACCCTCTCCGCACACCAAAACTTGGTATTGGAGGAATTTTTTATAGAGGTTATCTTCCTCGCGATCCGGGCGATCAAGCCAAGATCCTCGTCCCGTTCCGAGTCATAAAACATGACCATGATCTCGTTACGGATTACGATTTCGACGGTTGCAGTCGGGAGAATCAGATCCCCCGCTGCTAGCCCGTTGGCAGGGTGAGTGCACAACGAGCGCCGCCCATGTTTCTCCACATGTCTGTCTGTTTGAAACAGACAGAAATGTGGAGAAACGTCCTACGCCCACTCAACCCACCCTCTGTAAGCAGAGGGGTGAGTGGACGACCGTCGGGTGGTCTACATAGACCAACCCAAGAGCGTAAAGCTCCCCTCCCTACGCAGAAATTCGCTACAGTCAATACCCTCTCCGACATGGAGAGACTATTGGCCGTACCCAGGATGCACCGGCCCGACGACTGCCCTTGCCCCCGAACGTATTCGAAAGGAACGAGCAGCAATCAGGCACACGAGGAGGTTTTCTGCACGCACCCCCCCCCCAACCTAACCTTTTTTTTTTTTTTTGATGACGGGGGGAAATCCTCATGGATGTCCTCCGCCCCGGGGAGGGCGGAGGGGTCTGTCAGACTCTTACTGACTAAAACCACCCCGGTGTTCCGTCTCTCACTTGCACCGGGGATCACGGGAACTGATGTGACTTCCGCGATCCCCGGCTAGTGCCGGCCCGCCTCTGCGGGCCACCTCGCGATAGGGGGGGAGTGAGGTGTTAAACTCCCCCCTTACGTCATAGAGAGGCGCGCGTGGAACACTACGCGCCGCCATCTCGGGTCCAAACAAGTAGAGGGCGACAGATTTCCCCGGATCTGTCGCCCCTGGACCCATTTAGGGGGGCTGGAAGAGGGCGTTATCCGCCCTCCGCCGACGCCCGGTGCGTCTGCTGCGGATCGGGTTAGCGGAAGCAATCTCCCGCTCCCTCTCCGCAGCCTCCTTCTGCGACATGACTATTTCGCAGAAGGATACCACCGCGTCCCAGGACTCCTCGCTGCCGACCATCGAGTCGACAACGGCCGGCAGCGACAGGTCACTGCCTACTCCTGAGATAAGGGCACGGCGCGGCTCCTCCCAAGCGGCACACTCTGCCAGCGTGTGCCACGCCGTGTCCTCCCGACAGTCGACGCAGTGGTGACACCGAGCGTCCGGCTCCCTGTTTATGCGACACAGGTACTTCCCGAAGCAACCATGCCCCGAGAGCACCTGTGTCACCCGAAACGACAGGGAGCCGTGCCTCCTCCCGAGCCAGCGCTCGAGTACCGGCCGGACCGCCCCGATGGTAGCGGGGCCGGCGGTAGGGCGTGAAAGCCTGTCCCGCCATTCCGCCACCAGGGCTGCGCGAAGCTGTGACCGACGCAACTCCAAATGTCGCTGCGTCAGCCACTCGCCCCGCGCCCTCGAGTCCTCGCGCCATCGGTACAGTGACGCGAGTACCTTCGCCTCGAGGTCCCAGGGCGGGGATCCGGCCAGTACACAAGCCGCCTCGTAGGAGATCGTGCGATACCCCCTAATGACTCTGACGGCCATCGTTCGCTGTGGCCTTCGCAGGACAGCGATGCTGCCGGCCGTCAGGTCAGCCGCCCAGATCGGGGCCCCATACAGGGCCATCGATCGCACGATCCCCACGTAGAGCCGCCTACAGGCGGCGCTCGGGCCCCCCAGATTGGGAAGCAGCGTTGACAGCGCCCCAGCCGCGCCCATCAACTTGGGCACCAGCCGCTGGAAGTGGGGGCCGAAATCCCACCGGCTGTATACACACTGTATACAGCAATTCGGGACCCCCCGACCACGATGTGTGATCCCAGCGGTGGCGCCCGCCGGGGGCCATGAAAGACCATGGCCTCCGACTTGTTGAGGGCCACCTCCAGGCCTAGGCGCCGTATGCGGGTCACGACCTGTGACACCGCAGCCGTCGCCAGCAACGCTGCCTCCCTGTACGAGCTCCCCCGGGCCGTGACCAGCGTGTCATCCGCATAACACGTCAAGTCCACGCCCGGCTGGAGCTCGCCCCTCAGCACCCAGTCGTACCCGATGTTCCACAGGAGCGGTCCCACAACCGAACCCTGTGGAACACCGCACGACATGCGGCGCTGGTTTCCGCCATCACGTCCCGTGTAGGTGACACACCTTTCCGCCAAATAAGCCCCAACGATGCGGCGGAGGTAGGAAGGCACCCGATGATACTGCAGTGCCTCCCGAATGCAGCTCCAGGGCAGGGTGTTGAAGGCGTTGGAGATGTCCAAGGACACCGCCAACATCACCCCGCCCCGGGACACCGCTTCCTCCGCCAGGACTCTCACCCGCGATATCGCGTGGATGGTGGAGCGCCCGTGCCGAAAGCCGAACTGGCTCTCGGCTAGGTCAGGCCCCTCCCTGCTTAAGTGGCCGACGAGGCGGGCAGCGATTATCCGCTCAAACATCTTGCCCACCTCGTCGAGCAGCACTATGGGCCTGTACGCGGACGGCGAGTCCGCCGGGCGCCCCACCTTCTTGAGCAGGACCAGACGACCAGATTTCCACAAAGTGGGAAACTGGCCCTGCTCAAGGCACGCGGTGTAGAGTCCTCTCAGTTGGGGCTCTAGCTCCTTCAGAGCGAGGGCTAGCACTATGCCGTGAATACCATCGGGCCCCGGAGCCACGTTCTTGGCCCGGAGCCGCATCACGGCCGCCCTCATCTCTGCCTGTGTCACCTCCGGGACGCTGATGGCGCTCTCTTCGGCAGGCTCTGCGGCTGTGGGCAATGCCATCGGCGGCGGAGTGTGCTCCGCTCTTGCCGGGAAGAGGGCTGCGACGACCTCCTCTAGCAGCTCAGGTTGGAGACTCTCCGTGAGTGGAGGCGCCGCGGCTCGAAGTTTCCCTCGAACTGCACGATACGGGCGCCCCCACGGATCTCCGTCGAGAGTCTCCAACATCTCCTCCCTGGCTCGCGTTCTCGCTTCGCCGATGGCCAGCCACAGAGCCTCCTTAGCCGCGCGGTACACCTCATACCGCGCGGCTTCTTCGTCAGGGACCCGACGACGTCTCCTCCGGTATCGGGTGTACTGGCGTCTGACCGCCACGCACTCGACACGTAGTCGCGCGATCTCGGCAGACCACCAGTACACCTGGCGCCTTCCTGAATGCGTGTGGACGCGGGGCATCGACGCGTCGCTGATTTGCGTCATCGCCCCGCGGAACCACAGCGCCTCCTCTTCGACGTCGTCGGGACCGATCGTCGCTGACTCCCGGGTCCAGGCCTGGACAACAGCGGCCTCCTCGAGAACCTCCCTGTCAATGCGCTTACGCGCCCAGCGCGGGCCGTCCGTTCGCGGGGCCGATGGACTGCGGCCGCCAGTGGTCTGGGTGGAGACGTCGAAGCGGATGTATCTGTGATCCGACAACGTCTCCACCTCCACGGCGACACGCCAGTCGCGGACACGGCTTGCGACAGCAGGGCTAGCAAACGATACGTCTACGATCGAACCACCCCGCTGCCGCACGCACGTGTGCACCGAGCCCCGGTTTAGGACGACCAGGCCAGTCGTGACCACCCACTCCTCCAGCGCCTCACCCCGAGCATCGGTCACCGGGGATCCCCACGCCGAGGACTTGGCGTTGAGATCCCCTAGTAACAGCACGGGGCGAGGGTGGAGTCGGCCTACGACGGCCCCCAACTCGACAAGGAAGTTCTCGAAGTCGGCGAGGCTCTTGTTGGGTGAGAAATACGCCCCAACAGTGCCAATTCCGTCCGCGAGGGCGGCCACCCAGCCGTGTCCTCGGGACGGGTTGACGAGAGCCCCGCCAATTATGGCCACCGAGCCGTCTAGGTCACCCACCCAGTTATCCCTGGGGGGAACAAAATACGGCTCGGCGACCACAGCCACGTCAATCGACCACTCTGCCATGCTCTGGATCAATAGATCCTGAGCTCTGGCAGCGTGGTTGATGTTGCCCTGGAGGAAATGGTAAGGCGCCATTATGCGCAGTCCATTTCCTCCGTCACACCATCCGTAGGCCGGGAGTCGGCCTTAGAGCACCTAGGCTGCGGGGGGGGTAAAGAGCCCCCGGCAGCTTTGGCACCCCGTCCCTTCCTCTGGGCGGGTGCGCCACAGGCTCGTCCACCTGCCCTGTGCCCCGCGGGCCTCCCTGCAGCTGTACAGAGGCTGCAGTTTGGCGCTGCGGAGCATTGGGCGGACTTGTGGCCGGGTTGACCGCAGCGAAAACATTGCTCGCTGCGGTCTATTGTGGCGGTGCACCTCGCCCGGACATGCCCAATGTCCAGGCACCGGTAGCACCGCAGCGCCCTGGGTTGCAGCAGCTTAACCCTTGCCGCAACCCACCCGACCAAGAGTCGTCCACCGTCGGCGACTTTATTGCCCGCCGCCACCGGGCACCGCACCCAAGCGGCTCCGAGCCCGGAAGCGTCGGTGCGGATCTCGCCCACCCGCACATCATCAGGCGGACATCCTCCGGCTTTCGCGATGGCCGCCAAAACCTCCGCTGGGGTTGTCGAGTCGTCCAGGCCGGCGACGCGCAGCTCAGCGGTCTTCATAGGCCTGGACACTCGAACGTCCTCTGGGTTGAGGACCTCCCTCAGCTTGGCGGCCAGGATGTCCGCCTTCTCTCCACTAGAGGCACCCGGCACCTCCAGCAGCCGCGCCCCCGTAATCGCCGGCCTAAATCCTAGGCCGGACGGTATGCCAAGGTCGGGGAACGCGACTTTGGCTTTGGCCTCCATCAGGACCGCCTTATATGAGACGCCCCTTTCGACAGCTCCGGGCTGCAATGTTATCACTACAGCCGCAGAGCGTGGGTCTCTCGCTCTAGGCGGTCTCTGAGTCCTCCTCGTAGAAGGTGCCGGTACCGCAGCGGGTGGAGGTGGCGTTGCCTTCTTCTTCTTACGGCGCCTCTTAACGACCGTCGTCCAGGCCTCCGTGGATGGCCCAGAAGCGGTCGCCAAGGGACCGGCCGACCGGGAAGCTGACCCAGGCGTGGACGCCGGGGGAGCAGCCTTCCGTGAAGTGGCCGCAGGCTTGGCATTCTTGGTCTTGCTGGCCCCCTTCCCAGACCCACTCGGTTCAGTAGCCACGGCTGTCGGCCCCGATTTAGCGGGTTCAGCCAGCTTCCGCTTGTCTGCAGCAAGTGGTGGCCGCAGAGTTTCAGCCGGGAGCAGCCTCGCCTCGATAGCCTCCAGCCGAGCTCCCACCATTTGCCCGCACTGCATCATACAGATGCGAGCGATCTTTTCGACCTCTACATCCGCAAGTGCAGGGGCCGATGATGCCCCCCAACCTAACCTAACCTAACCTAACCGGCCAAAGAGTTGACATTTTTATTTATCTTTTGACTTTTTATTTTCTGGTATAAATTTTTTGTAACGTCATACTGACCTGACGGTCGTTCGACCGCAGGATTTTTTATTGTTATTGTTATTGTTTAATTTGCTGCTTCTTTGTATCCCCCCTTTACAGGGACACAAAAGAACCACCAGTGACCTCTGACATACTTTGTATGAACCTCACCTTCACGAAGGCTACCGCCATGTTGCGTACACCAGCCAAAAAGCCCGCAAGCTCGCCGGGCCCCGGGGGCTCGCCGCGTTCGTTAGAGAAAGCTGAGATCTCGCAGCCGAGCGTAAGACGCAGCATTGGGGAATGGGAGGCTGGGAAGACAGAACCTAAGGCAAAGTCCCCGGCCAAACCTGCAAAACCTGGTGCCACTCCGCCGGTCGCTCAGAAAATCCCTTGCTCTCTGGGGACGCGGCGGACCTCCGCGGATGCCGCGGGGTCTATTAATAAGCCCGAGTTGAGGTACCCAAACCTGACAGCGGAGGCAAGAGCTTGTGTTGGTAGAGCAAAGCTGCACCTGGGCAACTCTCGAAATTTAAAGACCGAGATTAAGACGGAGGTTTTGGGGGCCATCACTCGGCTCTACGAAATTGTGAAAGAGTCGGAGAAGTCAAGACCCCCCGTCACTGCTGCCTCCATTCCAACTGTCAACCAGACCAGCTTGCCCCCCTCAAACGAGGAAACCGGGATCAACAAGGATCTCGTAAAACAGCTGGAGGAAAATAGCGCTCTCCTTAAGGAAAACCTCAGCAAAATGGAGTCGTTGCGAGATGCCTTAGCAACAATAAACTTTGTCGAGGAGAGGACATACGCGACTGTGGCTGCTGCGCACAACAGCCAGACCAAGGCTCAGGCCCTGGGGCTGGCAACGCTGCACTCCGTTGTCGTATCCTCGACAAAAGAAACAGAAACAGGAGAAGAGGTTCTGGAAAGGGTGAGGAAGGCAGTTGACGCTAAGGAGGGCTGGGTGAAGGTGGAAAGGGTTAGAAAGGCGAAGGATAGGAAAATTATTATGGGGTGTAGCTCAAAAGAGGAGAGGGCTAAAATAAAGCAAAAGATCGAAGCAGCTGGGCAGGGCCTCGTCGTCGAAGAGGTGACAAACTGGGACCCGCTTCTGATTATGAGGGACGTGTTGCTTATTCATAGTGACGAGGAAGTCGCGAAGGCCCTCAGAAGTCAGAATCGGGATCTCTTCCACGGCCTCGGAGACGAAGATCAGAGGCTCGTAATCAAATTCCGAAGGAAAACGCGCAACCCCCATCTGAACCACATTGTGATCAGTGTCTCCCCATTAATCTGGAGGAGGGCCATCGAAGTTGGCAAACTTAGAATCGACCTCCAGATTGTGCGCGTCGAAGATCAGACGCCACTGGTGCAGTGTACTCGGTGCTTGGGCTACGGACACAGTAAGCGGTTCTGTAGCCAGCCAGCCGATCTGTGCAGCCATTGTGGCGGCCCGCACTTTAGAGCGGACTGCCCCGACAGGCAAATGGGTGAAGCAGCGGTGTGCGTAAACTGCACCAAGGCGAAATTGGGGAACACTGCGCACAATGCGTTCAGTACAGAATGCCCGGTAAGACGAAAGTGGGATGCCCTCGCTCGAGCCTCAGTAGCTTATTGCTAAAGTTGCCCCTGATATCCACCAGTACAAAATAGTCCAGGCCAAGCTGCAACGGAGTCAGCTGGCCACAAACGAGCTATTCCTGGAGGCTGACAACCGTAAACTTGCCGTAGCGCTGCTTCAGGAGCCCTATGTGGGTAGGGTGAGACGGATGAAGGGCTACCGGGGCGTAAGGATCTTTCAGAGCTCTGAGGGAGGAGAAGGGACTGTTAAGGCAGCAGTAGCTGTCTTTGACCAAAGCTTGGACATAATACAGTACCCGCAACTCACCACAAATAACATCGTTGTGGTGGGAGTCCGAACCAGAGCTTGGACGATCACGCTGGCGTCCTTCTACTTTGAGCCCGACAAACCTATAGAGCCATACCTGGAGCAGCTCAAACGAGTGGAGCAAGAAGTGGGCCCGAGCAGGTTGGTTATTGGAGGAGACGCAAACGCGAAAAGTACTTGGTGGGGTAGTGGCAACGAGGACTCGAGAGGGGAGCATATGTGTGGAGAGCTTGGGGAAATGGGTCTGCACATCCTAAACACGGGTGATACCCCAACCTTCGACACCATTAGGGGAGGCATTAGGTACAGCAGCCACGTGGATGTAACGGCCTGTTCGGCGGACATGCTGAACCTGGTGGACGGCTGGCGAGTCGTGGAGGGACTCACGGGCTCCGACCATAACGGCATTTCTTTCAGTATTCATCTAACAAAATCAAAAGGATTAGGTATCGAGCGCACTACCAGAAAATATAACACAAAGAAGGCGAATTGGAGACAGTTTCATGAGAAACTGTCCCAAATTATGCTGGAAAATAATTTAACAGTTACGGAGCTCACAAACATAAACACCACAGATAAATTAGAACACACAATAAACACATACACACAAGCCGTAACTGACACATGTACACACACTCTACGAACAAAAATGAAAAACGAAACACTTACCTTGCCGTGGTGGTCCGAGGAGCTCGCGGGGATGAAAATGCTGGTCGCCACTAGGAAACGTAGAGTCAGGAACGCAGCGCCGGTCCGGAGAGAGATGGTGGTCAGGCTGTACCTGGAAGAAAAAGAAAGGTATGAAGAGGCTGTTAGGAGAGCAACCGAGGAGAGTTGGAGGCAGTTTTGCGGAAAGCAGGATAAGGAGGGTGTCTGGGAAGGGATTTACAGAGTCATGGGAAAGGTCGCAAAAAGAGAGGAGGATCCGCCGCTGTGGTCGGGAGGTGAAGTGTTGGATGCAAAGGGTTCGGTGAGGCTGTTGGCCAACACATTCTACCCCGAGGACCGTGAGGAAGACGACACTTTGGACCATTGCCAAACCCGGCTACTGGCAGAAAGGGTAAACGAGTGGTGCCATGATGAACAGCATGACCCACCGTTTACCCAGAGTGAGCTAGATAGGTCCATTGGGTCGTTCAACCCGAAAAAGGCCCCGGGAGCTGACGGCCTCACTGCCGACATCTGCTCCCAGGCCATTTCCTGCAACCCTGAATTCTTCCTGTCGCTGTTGAACAAATGCCTGGCACACCAATACTTCCCAAAGTCCTGGAAGAAAGCAACGGTGGTTGTGCTCAGGAAGCCAGGCAAAGACTCGTACACCGTCCCGAAATCCTACAGGCCAATTGGGCTTTTACCTGTACTAGGGAAGGTGTACGAGAGGATGCTGGTTGCTCGTCTCAAGTTTTACCTGCTCCCCAGGATTAGTACTCGCCAATACGGCTTTATGCCCCAAAAAAGCACCGAAGACTCCCTTTATACTCTCGTGCATTACATCCGCACACAGCTGGCACACAAGAAAATCATTACGCTTGTGTCACTGGATATAGAGGGAGCATTCGACAGTGCGTGGTGGCCCGCTATCAAAGTACGGTTGGCTGAGGAAAAGTGTCCTGTAAACTTGAGACGAGTAGTCAGCAGCTATCTCAGCGACAGGGAGGTCAGCGTGAGATATGCCGGGGAAGAGAGCAGAAAGTCGACAAGCAAAGGGTGCGTCCAGGGTTCTATAGGTGGTCCTATCTTCTGAAATCTGCTCCTGGACCCACTACTGAAGCAGCTTGAGGATAGAGGCCACTACTGCCAGGCATTCGCCGACGACGTCGTTATGGTGTTCGTCGGCGAATCGGCAGTGGAAATCGAGGGACAGGCCGGTGCCGCTCTCGAACATGTCCGAGCGTGGGGTGTCAGAAACAAGCTCAAATTCGCACCGCACAAAACCTGTGCGATGGTGCTAACGCGGAGGCTGAAATACGACACACCACGCTTGAGCATGGGAGGGATCGACATCGGTATGTCCCAAGATATAAAAATCCTGGGTGTCATCATAGACAGCAAGCTCACCTTCAACAGGCATACAACTATCGCCTGTAAGAAGGCGATAGGTATCTACAAGCAGCTGGCCAGAGCGGCCCGGGTGAGCTGGGGTTTAAGCCCGGAGGTTATCCGGGTCATTTACACCGCAGCGGTTGAGCCTACGCTTTTGTACGCTGCGAGTGCGTGGGCGCCAGCCACAAACAAGCTAGGTGTCATAAAACAGCTAAACGTGGTCCAAAGAGGGTTTGCGCAAAAGCTGTGTAGAGCCTACCGCACAGTCTCCCTAAACTCGGCACTGGTGCTGGCTGGGATACTCCCAATCGATCTGCGCATCCGCGAAGCGGCAGCGCTGTACGAGGCCAAGAGGGGAGTGCCCCAGTCAGTACTAGGAGACAGAGAGATTGAGCGGATGGCTCCAGTGTTGAAGTTCCCGCACCCCGCGGAGCAGACCACACTGCAGTTCGGCAGCCTGATAGACGAGGAACAATATCGGGACCACAGCAATTTTGCTGTGCGTATTTTCACAGACGGCAGCAAGATTGAGGGCAAAGTCGGGGCGGCGCTGTCTTTGTGGAATAGCGCCGCTGAAATAAAGGCCCTCAAACTTGCCTTGCCGTCTTTCTGCACCGTCTATCAGGCGGAGCTATTGGCCCTACAAAGAGCGGCTGGCGAAGCGCTCAAGCGAAGGGAAGACACGTTCGGCATCTTCAGCGACTCCATGGCGGCTCTCCAGTCGGTGGTCAGTGCGAGTTGCCCCCATCCCCTGGCAGTGGAAACAAGAGACACCCTTCGCCGCTGTGAGCTACAGAACAAGAGGGTGTCCTTGTTCTGGATAAAAGCTCACGCAGGATTGGAGGGAAACGAGCGAGCCGACAAACTCGCAAAGGAAGCCGCCCTGGGGTTGAAGAAGAAGCCGGACTACGACCTGTGCCCTGTTTCATTCGTCAAGCGACAGATCCGTATGGGGTCGCTTGAGGAGTGGAACAGGAGATATAAGTCCGGGGAAACAGCCTCCGGCACAAAAATATTCTTCCCCGACGCAATTGCGGCGTATAGAGTAGTGCGGAAAATAAAGCCCACGAGCTTCACCACACAAATCCTCACAGGGCACGGTGGGTTCTCCGCATACCTGAAACGCTTCAAGTGTAAGGAGAACGCATCGTGCACCTGTGAGCCGGGCAAGGAAGAAACGGTGCTGCATGTCCTGTTGGAGTGCCCGATCACAGGGAAAGCGCGGTATGAGGTCGAGCAAGACCTGAGACTGAAATTAACAGAAGATATTTTACCCAGTATAATAAGCGGTAGAAATAGAGATAAATTTTTAGAGTTTTGTGTTAGAATAGCTAGTATAGTAAACAATAGAAATAAGATAGCATTAGCAACCTAGGATACTTACATATATAATAGTTTATATAATTTAAGTACCAAAAACATACGCAAGAAAAAAAAAAAAAAAAAATCAATATTCTAATACCAAAAAGAAGAAAAAAAAAAAGAAAGGGATATATGTAAAGAAAGTTGCATAAATTTATGTTGTACTGTTAAATATAGAGAAATAAGTATGTATTGTAAAAATGTATTGTTTGTCGAGATTGTGATCGTGATGGTGCGGAGAACAGACAAAAAAAGAAATGAGTGTTATAAGAAACCCCATGAGCACAACGGCTCTGATAATGTCAGAGGTAACTGGTAAGGCAGGAGTGGGTTTTAGCCGGTAAGAGTCCGGCACTGCCCAGACTGTGTCACTAGTGAGGCAGTCTGGGCGTCCATGAGGATTTCCCACTCCTGCCAAAAAAAAAAAAAAAAAACCTAACCTAACCTAACCTAACCCAGTAACCGATTAAACATCGCACGAATAACATCAGCTCCGCGCAAAAAAATCGCCAAAATTAGTCGCGTTGAGATACAAGTGCAAAAAAGTTATCAGTGGAATTGTGCAGTGTTGAATCACCAGGAACAGTGTGGGCAAGTGTCTACCTCCTCCAGAAAGTGTCTACCTCCAACAGAATCCTGAAATTCGGCACCCCACACACGCAGCGATCCAGCAACACCGCAGGATTCCACTGAGGACCACCAACAGTGTGCACTCGGGTTCAGATCATCGAACCCAGCAGTTATCGGGCTCCTCATCGGATAGCAGACGCAGACCATCAGCGGAACATCCGTGAGTCCATCAAAAAAAAAATATATTTAGTGTTAAAAATTACACAAGCATAGAATTAGCGTCACTTTAGTTAAAATAAGTCTTTCATATTAACATTCTCCATAACCACCTCCCGCAAAACGACCACGGACGCCGCAAAACCACCTAAATCACTTAGGGAGAAGGTCCTTAAAAACACGGCAAAGTCGGTGATCTCGGAGAAGTCGGCGCATCCATCGCAGAAGCCACAGCCACCTAAGGCAGCGTCGGAGCCGGACGTCACGAGTAGGACATCACCACTGCCACCGGTTCATTCTCCAGAAGATCGAAGGAGAATCTCGGAGACAATCATCCACTGGGAGCAGTGCGGCATCTCTCCACCCCGCCAGATCATCTCGGACGAGGAAAGCTCGGTGGCGTCCTCTGCCAGCCAAGCCGACCGTTCCGAGAGCGGACGGCCAAGCCTCCTCTACCGAACACCGAGAAGAGGCACAGGGGTGGAGATGGACCTAGCCACCAGAGAAGCCAACGACCTTCTCCAGAGAGGTAAGGACGCCCTGGAAGCAGCAGGTAACATGAAGAGGGAGTGCAAGGCCACAGCCCATGAGTGCCTGCAGGGCCTGTACGAGACGGCCCTGTCACTGGCGGATTCGAGGGCCCGCCACAAGTTCAACCTCGAGAAGGAGCGCTCTCGACACGCAAGAGAACTTTTGCGGGTCGAGAGAGCTCACACTCGAGAGCTGATGACGTTAAAGGTGGAGCTCTCCCTAATGCAAACAGACGTCTCAGAAACAAAGAAAGAGGCAAAAGGTATCCGAGAGTGGCTGGGACACGAGACCCTTGAAGCCTTCAAGGGCATCAAGGAGGTCAAAAACGAAGTCGCAACAGCGAGCCTCAGAAGCCTCAAGGAGCACGAAAAGACGCGGCAAGAAAGCGCAAAAACCCCGGGAGATCCCAAGAACGATGCATTGGGGGCCGGACTTTCACGCCTCGACACATCACTAACCAGCATCTCCAACCAGCTGGACGTGCTGCGCAAGGCTCTTGAGAGACTCAAGGAGGACCTCGCCCAGCCACGAAATACGGAAACGGAACCGAGTTGCCGAGAGACAGGCCTTCTCACGACCACCACTTTCGAGGAGGCGATAAACAGCATTCGGCAACAAATAGAGGCCATCGCCAACAGACCTGTAGCCTCTCCCCCACCACCACAACAGCCACCAATCAACATGACACACCACCTCAAACCAATCACGGAAAGGCTGGAGCTCGTCTCAGCAGACCTCCGCGTACTGCGCGACAAGGAACCACCAGCCCAGGCGCCCCCAGCGCTGAACCTGGAAGCGGAACTCGCAGTCGGGGAGGTGAAGAAGAACCTCCAGAATATTGAGAAGGGAATGGCAGACCTGGGCAAAGCGGACAGACCGCCTCAACACCAGCAGGGTCCAAAAACCTTTGCCCAGATCACCAGCACGCCTAAGCCCTTCAGACCACACACACAACCTAACCACACCCTGATCGTCTCGTCGACGAACCCCCAGCACACTGGAGACAACGTGATCGAGAGGATCAGGACCGCCCTGGACCTCAAAACCAGCGGGGCCCGTGTCGACAACGTCCGGAAAGCGCGGAACCAAAAAGTGGTCCTGAGGTGCGCCAGCAAGTCGGACTTAAATAAAATAAAGGACCAAGTAAAGTCGAACGCAGGGCTCAAGGTCCAGGAGCCGAAACCTCAAAACCCCCTCGTCTGCATCAAGGGAGTTCTGTCCAGTTACGGCGACGGGGAGATCATCGATCTCCTTAAGGCGCAGAACAAACACCTTCTGCAGGACGTCGCCGTGGATGGACAGACCATAAAGATGCGCTATAGGAAGCGCGCGAGGAACCCCCATGAATGCCACCCTGTCCTGGAGCTCTCCCCGGAGCTCTGGAAGTGTTTCACGCAGGCGCAGAAGGTGCACGTGGGTATAAAGCGATGCTCGATCAAGGACCAGTCCCCGCTCGTCCAATACACGAAGTGCCTTGCGTACGGACATAACAAGTCCATATGCAAGGCCGGAAAAGAAGCGTGCAGCTACTGCAGCGGAGCGCACAACGCGAGGGACTGCCTGACTCGAGCAGACGGCAGGGAACCCACCTGCATTAACTGCAAGGTTGCACAAAAGACAGGTAGCGACCTGGCACACACAGCGTTCAGCGAAGACTGCCAGGAACGCCAAAAATGGGACGGAATAGCAAGGTCGCGCGTTTCCTATTGCTAAAGGCGACCAAGACACTACACAAACCAGCCAACCAGTCACCACTCAGAATACAACCAGATCGACAGCAAGATTGCCGTTCATCCAGGTCAATCTTCAGCGCTCCAAGCTGGCCACAGAAGAACTCCACATGGCAGCTCAGGCAAAGGGAGTTTCAGTAGCACTTGTTCAAGAGCCCTATGTAGGAAGAACAGGTGTGATGAAACAATTCCCCGGCACGCAAGTCATCCAGTGCACTCTCAACCGCCAGAAACCAGTAAAAGCGGCGATCGTTGTTTTTGGGAACAACCTGGAGGTCATCCACGACCCCCAGCTTGTGACCGAGAACATCGCCGCCGTCTTGCTGAAGGCGGGCCAGCTCAGCTTTGGGGTACTATCGGTCTATTTTGAGGGTGACCAAGACATCGAACACTACCTTTCACAAACACACTACACCATACAAAAACTACACACCAACAACATCTTGGTGGGAGGAGATGTCAACGCCTGGAGCCAGTGGTGGGGAAGTGTTTCCGAAAACCATCGCGGGGCGGCGTACAACTCGTTCCTCAACGAGCGAGACCTCCACATCCTGAACACGGGACAAACTCCGACGTTCGAGACCTACAGAGGAGACAGGTGGTGCACGAGCATCGTCGACGTGACGGTATGCAGCCTGTCGCTGCTAGGCAAGGTCGAGGATTGGCGTGTAGAAAGAAGTCTAACAACTTCAGACCACAACGCAATAACCTTCTCGATGCGTTTAGAAAAGGCCTTAGAACCCTTAAGACCAATTTCGACGCGCATCTACAACACCAAGAAGGCAAAGTGGTCCGACTTCGGCACACATTTCAAGACCAGCCTGGCAGATAATGACATTACACCAGTCCGAGTCTCGGGCGTCTCGAACCCAGGGGATCTGGAGGCACTCATCACCAAGTACACAAATAATATCCACCGCTCATGCGAGAAAGCGATCCCAAAACTGGGGACGCCCAAACACGACGTAAAGCCCCCATGGTGGACTCCTTCTCTGGATCGTCTGAAAAAAGACGCGATGGCAAAGAAGAGAAGGATCCGAAATGCAGCCGCAAGCCGGAGACACTTCGCCATCCAAGAATATGTACTGGCCAAACAGACGTACACAACAGCAGCAACGGAAGCAGCCACATCCAACTGGAAGGAGTTCTGCTCGAAGCAGGACCGGGAGAGTATGTGGGACGGCATCTACAGGGTACTAAGGAAGACAGCCAGAAGACAGGACGATGCCCTCCTGCAAAATACCGCAGGCGAAACGCTCAGCCCAGAGCATTCCGCGGATCTTCTGGCAAAAACCTTCTACCCCGACGATTCAACAGATGCCGAACAGCCATACCACACTGCCCTGAGGAGGCTAGCTGAGAAGAAAAACCCCCAAGGACTGTCTGCCGATGATCCACCCTTTACGTCCGCGGAGCTGGAAATGGTTCTCCAAAACCAAAATCCGAAAAAAGCCCCCGGTCCCGATGGATTAACGGCAGACATCTGCACAGCGGCAATAAACTGCAATAGGGAAGTGTTCTTAGCGATAGCCAACAGGTGCTTGTCGCTCTCACACTTTCCGAAGCAGTGGAAGGTCGCCCACGTGTGCATTCTCCGCAAACCAGGAAAGGACGACTACACCAGCCCAAAGTCATACAGGCCAATAGGTCTGCTCTCGGTCCTAGGAAAAATCGTCGAGAAGCTCCTAGTAGGCAGACTCCAGTGGCACTTCCTCCCGACACTGAACACAAACCAGTATGGATTCATGCCGCAGCGCGGTACCGAGGACGCCCTCTATGCCCTAATGGGACATCTACGTGCCGAAATCAAAGCCAAAAAGATCGTGCTTTTGATATCATTGGACATAGAGGGGGCCTTCGATAACGCGTGGTGGCCAGCACTCAAAAGACAGATGGTGGTCAAGAACTGCCCCAAAAACCTGTACGCACTCGTCACCTCATACCTGGAAGACCGGAACATCAGGGTCAACTACGCCAGAGCGACTAGTGAGAAGGGTACCACAAAAGGATGCGTCCAGGGCTCAATTGCCGGACCGACGTTCTGGAACCTTATCCTAGACTCACTCCTTCACAAGATGGCTAGTATTGGGGTATATTGCCAAGCCTTTGCAGACGACGTTGTCCTAGTTTTCTCGGACTTTACAGCCGGTCCCCTACAGCAATCAACCAACAACACGCTAGACATAGTATCGGAATGGGGCGTCCAGAACAAGCTACGTTTCGCCGCGCATAAAACCAATGCGATGGTGTTAACGAGGAAGCTTAAGTACGACGTTCCGGTACTCCACATGTCGGGCACGCCGCTGAACCTGGTCGGGGAAGTCAAGCTGTTAGGTCTCACAATAGACTCTAAACTCACCTTCAACGCGCACGTGTCCGCGACCTGTAAAAAGGCTGCAGACATCTACAAGCAGCTGGCATGCGCGGCAAAGGTGACTTGGGGTCTCAACAGAGAGATAATTAGGACAATTTACGTGTCGGTGATAGAGCCAATCGTGATGTATGCAGCGAGCGCGTGGGCCCCCGCAGCAGAGAAACTGATGACAAGGAATCAGTTTGACTCACTGCAGAGGGGTTTTGCGCAGAAGATCTGCAAAGCATACCGCACGGTGTCTCTAACATCGGCACTTATCCTGTCAGGCCAACTACCCCTAGATCTCCGGGTAATCGAGGCCGCAACCCTTTTCAAGATCAAAAAGGGTCATTCCCAGGAGTTCATACCGCCGGGGCGCGAGCTGGAGTGCAACGTGCACCACTCCAAAAATCCCCACCCTGCGCTACTCACAACAACAGAGTATGCACGCCTAGAGGACTTGACTCCCGACACTCTGGAAACCCACCAAGTAAGCGGTCCCCAAATATACACCGACGGCAGCAAGATAGAGGGGAAAGTTGGAGCTGCCCTAACCTGGTGGGAAAACGGAAAGGAGTCAAGCTTCAGCACCTTTGGCCTAGAGCCTCACAACACAGTCTTCCAATCGGAAATGTACGCTCTCTTCAGAGCTGTCAGGATGGCAAGACAATCCAGGGCGAAATCCATAAGCATCTTGAGCGACTCTAGATCGTCGCTTGACCTGCTGAGGAGTCCGTCTGTCACTCACCATCTGGCACTCGAAATCAAGAGATGTGTCCGCAAGATCCGAGAGGAGGGCAGAGAAGTGAAGCTCTTTTGGCTCAGGGCCCATGTGGGAACCTCCGGGAATGAAAGAGCGGACGAGCTGGCCAAGGAGGCAGCCCAAACAAAGACTACAGCGGACTACGACAAGGTCCCCGTATCGTTCGTCAGGAGGAAGATACGGGAGGGGACTATCAGAAAGTGGCAAGCGCGATACGAGTCCTCAAGTACAGGAGCGGTCACAAAAGTGTTCTTCCCAGACGTCCTAGCGGCGAAAAGAACACTCAGAGACGTAGTTCTCTCACCGGCTCATGTACAAGTCCTAACAGGGCACGGAGGATTCTCAGCGTATCTCCACCGCTTCCATCTCAAAGACAGTCCCTCGTGCGTCTGCGACCCCAGCTGCGAAGAAACAGTCTGGCACCTGCTATTTGAATGCCCCAGGTTTAGTCACGACAGAATGGAGCTGGAAGTTGAAATCGAAACCCAGCTAAACCAGTCCACACTCCAAGTTGTCATGGAGAGACCGGCTACCCGAAAACCATTCATGGCATTCGCGAGCAAAGTCGCCACTGTCGCAGCAGAGGCCAACAAAACGGACGCATCCCCGCGAAGTCGAAATCAACCACCGTCTGTCCAAGTCACGACCACACTGACAACCACAACAACGACCACACAACCAACAACAACAACTACACAACCAACAACATCAACACAAATCTTATCCCGAACACAATTCACCACAACACAAACCACTAACATCAACCAACAGCCAACACCAGCGGCAGCAGCAGTGGCAGCAGCACCAGAAGCCAGCCTACAACCAGCCCCTAACACCATGCCCATCACGCAATTTTTGGCATGCGGAGGAGATGGAGTCCCCGGCGTCAGGCTAAGACCCGTCCCCCTATTCATGAACAGGGAAGAAGAAAGGTTAGGCATAAGCTTCTGCATAGGCACAAGCCGAGCCAGGGCCCGTATAAACATCTCACCAGGCCTTGCTGCCTTGATCAACGGATGTACCACGAAGACCACCATGAAGGGCAGCAAGTACGCTGCACTGCCTCAAGTGGAAGTAGCCAATCACCGATGCCGTCTAATGCGATCCAAAGGAAAAACGATCGCATTATTCGAGTGGGGAGCGGAGACTCCATTTGCTCAGGCAAGCTCGGTGCTTCAAAAGATCAGGGAGGCAGAGGAACATACGGCCCGTACGATCAGTGTCGACGCAATGATGGTCGGTGGAGAGAGAGGAGACGTCGCAGACCGTCTCGGTTGTTTAAAAGCCTCAGAATAACACGAGGTAGTTGTCTACGAGGACAGAGGGGAAACTCTGAGTTTTCTCAAAGCCCCCAAACAACCAACACCTAACGCGACGAGCCCCGAAAAAAGTTCGACCACTGAAAGCGGCTCTGAGAGGGCCCAGCAGAAGGCAGCCGCCGAAAAAGCTGCAAAGAAGCAGAGCAAGTCACCTAGCCCGGGGGACCGGGTCAAGTCGAGGAGTCGCCTGAAAGCCTTCGGCACTTTCCTCAGTGCTCTGCTCCCGAGCACCAGCCGCGCATCACCATCCCACCAACAGGAATCGGCAGTGGAGAGGTTCTTTCAAAAGAGCCCCAAAAAATCAACACCGCAGAAGCCTCTGCCTACAAGAGCCGAAAAGGGGCAAGTCAGCCCGCCGACCCTCGCCGTGAATTCGGGAACCACGGACCACGTAAGGAGCGCCTTCCTCGAGTACTTGGCAATCGTGAGAGCGACCAGAGAGGTCAATCTCATGACATGCAGAAAGATCCTGCAGACCTTCCAGAGAGACACAGAAGGACTGCTTAGGGTACTACTAGAGGAAGCAGAGGCAGCAGTGTACGACAACGTCACATCCCAAGTCATCAAAGGGAAAATGACGGGTTCGTACATGGCAGCCTACAGCGCGAAGAGTGGTTTTGTGACCTTGGACGAGGAGGAAACGGAGCGCTCGGGCAAAATCAGATTTAACGCACCAAACGACGACCCGATGGTGGTTACCGCCAAATGTACCAAAATCATGCTGGACGATAAGATCCTCGAAATGGCTCAGTCCATTTTAAGGACTTCGGATACCCCAGCATCACAGGAAATTTGGGCGGTACCCAAGATCGAGTGGGTAAACGGAGTGCCGGGTTGCGGCAAGACAACCTGGGTGGTGAAGCACTTCGATGAAGAGAGGGATGTCGTTGCCACCACGACAACCGAAGCTGCCAAAGATCTCAGGGAGAAGCTTGCGCACCGCTTAGGAGACCGAGTAAAGACAAAGGTGCGCACTATGGCCTCAATTCTAGCCAACGGGTTCAAAAGCCAGGAAAGATGCTACCGTCTTACGGTAGACGAGGCTCTAATGAACCACTTTGGGGCCATAGTAATGGCAGTAAAGTTGTCAGGAGCAAGCGGGGTCGTCCTCATCGGAGACGTAAACCAGCTTCCATTTTTGGACAGAGAGAACCTATTCGAGTTGAGGTATACCCGTCCAAACCTGGTGGCTGGCATCACCCGAGAGCTGCTTTGCACACACCGCAACCCAATGGATGTGGCCTATGCACTGAGCAGGATATACCCCGGTATATACTCCTCCAAGTCGTCCGTCGCTTTCACGGGTCCACTCCCTGAGGGTGGAAGGTTACACAGGAGCGCAAATACCGAGTACCGCCCCAAACACCCTGTTCCTGGTTCATACGCAAGAGGAGAAAACCTCTCTTATGAGCCGGGGATATGGGTCCGGCGAAGGGTCGCGCACCTTGACCATACACGAAGCTCAGGGGTTGACCTACGGCAGCGTCGTCATTATAAAAACCAAGTCCAGGAGGCTCCAAATCCACAACAGCGTCTCCCATGCGGTAGTGGCGGTGTCGAGACACACAGTCAGTTGCGTCTATTACACCGACGACGCCGACGACGCCACAGGCCGCTTTGCAAAGAAAGCAATGGATGCGCCGACTAAAACCGTCATCGACTACAACTTGAAGACGGCCATGCAGCATCGAGATGTAGTTGTTATGGAAGCATTGCTCCGGTTAGCGAAGTCCCTGGTCAGTAGACACCACACAAACTCCTGAACACTGACTAACAAGTCCCCATTCCAATTCCAGACCAAACCCAAACCAAACTAAACAAACATCCCTTAATAACTGTCACCCCTGTAAAATAGTAATCGTAAAATTGTAGTAAAATATAGCAATAATGTAAAACTGTATGGCCGAGTGAGTCTGTCATACTCACGTAAATGCCCAGTCGATGGTGTCGCTGCGCATCCGGCCGTTGAGTTCCCTAAAATATGGTTGAACTAAACGGCGCAGATGTGCACGTCATGTCCGTGAACGGATGCCATCGGCCTGGGCTGGTCGGCTTACACTGCCATGCAGACTACTCTCCGTTTGAATATGTGATAAAACAATAAGCAATAATTGTCAAAAAAAAAAAAAAAAAAACAATAGTAGTATAATAACATAACATGAGTACCTAACATAGTCATAAAATCATTACATACTAACCTACCATCATACATATTGTAATGCTTGTGTATAAAACATAAAATAGTTAAAGAAAAAGAAAAAAAAATAAAAAATCTTATCGTATCTGCATGTGCATGTGTTACTATAAAACAAAAAAAAAAGTAATAAAATAATAATTAACAAAAAAAAAAAAAAAGATGATGGACTCACGTAGATTTTAAGTTTAGTCTTAAGATTAAAAAATGTGTCCGATGTAGGAGCACTATAATTGTAATCTAAGATAATAAAACCTCTAAACAAATACAACACGAAAACTAGGGCGCGGACCACCATGTCCGCGGTAGAAGTACTAACATAAAAAAAAAAAAAAAAAAAAACCTAACCGGGTCAATATCTTCGCATCCAGGTGACGCATTTTGACGCTGTTTTCAGCTAATTCGTTCCTAGTTAGGCTACCTGAGACTATCTGACTGAGAAAATTGACGAAAACGCGAAAAAATTTTCTTTCGCTCCATAGACTTTGAAAATTCTTACAACTTTTATGTACTGGAGACATAATTCAATAATATTTCAAAATTCTTTGAGCCAATACTGTTTAAATTAGTTTCAATAGATACTTACCTGCCTTACCTGCAATCCGGTGCGCGTTCCGCGAGTCCAAGACGTGTAGGGTAGTTAATATTCTTGGTTTTGTTCAAATTTTCAGTGAAAATTAACGTTTTTCGGCTGAAATTAAAAATTTTTGTTCAGCACGCTTTTCAGTAACGCCATAGTTAGCTAGTTCGCGCGGAGACGCGTCTAACGACACCTCGCCCGTGCGCCTAGCGTACATAGCCACCTTAATACTTAGAATTTTCATTGTTCTACGTAACTAGTAGGTACTGGGCACGCCGCGATTGCGGCGGTAAGTCCCCTCTTTGAGGAGTGGCTTGAGAGGCGGCATGGCGTCCTCACCTTCCGCCTGACACAGGTCCTCACTGGACATGGCTGTTTCGGGAGGTTCCTGTTTCGGATAGGGCGGGAGGAAACGCCCGGGTGTTTCCATTGCGAAGATCGCCCAGAGGACACGGTGGAGCATACGGTGGAGGTCTGCCCGGCTTGGGCGGAGCACCGCCGTGTCCCCGTGGAGGTGATCGGCGGAGGCGATCTCTCGCGTCCGACCCTGGTCCAGGCCATGGTACGGAGCGAGAGGGCATGGCTGGCAGTCGCCTCCTTCAGCGAAGCAGTTATGCTCGCAAAGAGGGAGGCGGCGCACGTGCGGGAGATGCAATACATGCGCCCTCACAGCCGTGGCCTTCGCAGGAGACGCCCTGGGCGTCGGGAATCCCAGGCTGATTCCCGGCCACCGTAGGCGCGGGCTTGCGGACGGCGAGTAATGGGTAGCTCGCTGTCCGGTAAGGACCAAGCCCGGGTCGACAGCGCGTTGTGTTCCACGCGCGCCTCAAAGAGATGTCAGCAGCAACAGATGGGGCCCGCAAGGGCCGATGCCTGCCGGGGGTGCGGGTTGTTCGAAAGAGATACCGCCGCCCCTGGCACACAGGCAACTGAGGGAACACGGGTGGGTTTTAGTCAGTAAAAGTCTGACACGCCCTCCCGCTCCACCCAGAGCGGGAGAAGTTATTTGATGATTTCCCACCCAGAAAAAAAAAAAAAAAAAAAAACTAGTAGGTACCAAAAATCTACCTGACCGAACCAAGTTTTCATACATTGGTCAATATCTTCGCATCCAGGTGACGCATTTTGACGCTGTTTTCAGCTAATTCGTTCCTAGTTAGGCTACCTGAGACTATCTGACTGAGAAAATTGACGAAAACGCGAAAAAAATTTTCTTTCGCTTCATAGACTTTGAAAATTCTTACAACTTGCGATTGTCGCAACCCAGTGCTGGGCACGCCGCGATTGCGGCGGTAAGTCCCCTCTTTGAGGAGTGGCTTGAGAGGCGGCATGGCGTCCTCACCTTCCGCCTGACACAGGTCCTCACCGGACATGGCTGTTTCGGGAGGTTCCTGTTTCGGATAGGGCGGGAGGAAACCCCCGGGTGTTTCCATTGCGAAGATCGCCCAGAGGACACGGTGGAGCATACGGTGGAGGTCTGCCCAGCTTGGGCGGAGCACCGCCGTGTCCTCGTGGAGGTGATCGGCGGCGGCGATCTCTCGCGTCCGACCCTGGTCCAGGCCATGGTACGGAGCGAGAGGGTATGGCTGGCAGTCGCCTCCTTCAGCGAAGCAGTTATGCTCGCAAAGAGGGAGGCGGCGCACGTGAGGGAGATGCAGTACATGCGCCCTCACAGCCGTGGCCTTCGCAGGAGACGCCCTGGGCGTCGGGAATCCCAGGCTGATTCCCGGCCACCGTAGGCACGGGCTTGCGGACGGCGAGTAATGGGTACCTCGCTGTCCGGTAAGGACCAAGCCCGGGTCGACGGCGCGTTGTGTTCCACGCGCGCCTCAAAGAGATGTCAGCAGCAACAGAGGGGCCCGCAAGGGCCGATGCCTGCCGGGGGTGCGGGTTGTTCGAAAGAGATACCGCCGCCCCAGGCACACAGGCAACTGAGGGAACACGGGTGGGTTTTAGTCAGTAAAAGTCTGACACGCCCTCCCGCTCCAACCAGAGCGGGAGAAGTTATTTGATGATTTCCCACCCAAAAAAAAAAAAAAAAAACCGAACCAAGTTTTCAAACATTGGTCAATATCTTCGCATCCAGGTGACGCATTTTGACGCTGTTTTCAGCTAATTCGTTCCTAGTTAGGCTACCTGAGACTATCTGACATAAAATTGACGAAAACGCGAAAAAAATTTCTTTCGCTTCATAGACTTTGAAAATTCTTACAACTTGTATGTACTGGAGACATAATTCAATAATATTTCAAAATTCTTTCAGCCAATACTGTTTAAATTAGTTTCAATAGATACTTACCTGCCTTACCTGCAATCCGGTGCGCGTTCCGCGAGTCCGAGACGTGTAGGGTAGTTAATATTCCTGGTTTTGTTCAAATTTTCAGTGAAAATTCACGTTTTTCGGCTGAAATTCAAAATTTTTGTTCAGCACGCTTTTCATTAACGCCATAGTTAGCTAGTTCGCGCGGAGACGCGTCTTTCGACACCTCGCCCGTGTGCCTAGCATATATAGCCACCTTAATACTTAGAATTTTCATTGTCCTACGTAACTAGTAGGTACCAAAAATCTACCTGACCGAACCAAGTTTTCATACATTGGTCAATATCTTCGCATCCAGGTCCTTTTAAATTTTACTGTAGTCATATTTTTTTATAATATTAGGTACTTTATTATATATAAGTGGGGCAATACCAAAAACACTTTTTTGCGTTAGTGCGGTTTTACATTTTACTTGACATAACTGATTAATGTATTGAGCCCGTATTGGATTTTTCCTGATCTCTGATAATTGTTTAAATATTAGGTTGGGGAAAAAGTCTTTTCGCATTATAGTATGTGTGAACTTGTAATAAAATCTCTTTGGCTATACTATTTGTATCTGGCTGGTTTTGGTATCATTGAAAGTTTAAATTTTAAAGAACATAATTCCAAATTCAAATTAGGAAAATGTGTGATTTTCATTTGTTTTACGTACCGTCAAGATGAGTGAATCTAATGAAGAAATTCGATACATTTTAAAATTTTACTACAAAAAAGGTAAAAATGCAACGCAAGCCGCGAAAAAAATTTGCGATGTTTATGGACCTAGTGTAGTGTCTGTGAGAGTAGCACAAATTTGGTTTAAGCGTTTTCAATCCGGAAATTTTGATGTCAAAGATGCACGTCGCTCTGGTCGCCCTATTACGGATAAAATGGATGCCATTTTTGAAAAAGTGGAGCAAGATCGGCATACCAGTAGTTACGACGTAGCTGAAGAACTGGAAATTGACCACAAAACAGTTTTGGCACATTTGAAAAAAACTGGGTACACAAAAAAGCTCGACATTTGGGTACCTCACGAGCTCACTGAAAGAAACCTAATGAACCGTGTACTCATTTGTGATTCTTTATTACGACGTAATGAAACCGAACCATTTTTGAAGAAGCTGATAACTGGTGATGAAAAGTGGATCACGTACGACAAGAACGTGCGAAAAAGGTCGTGGTCAAAGGCCGGTCAGGCTTCACAGACTGTGGCGAAACCCGGGTTAACTCGCAACAAGGTGATGCTGTGTGTGTGGTGGGATTGGAAGGGCATTATTCATTATGAGCTGTTACCACCAGGCAGGACCATCGATTCTGAACTCTACTGCGAACAACTGATGAGATTAAAGCAAGAAGTTGAGAGAAAGCGGCCGGAATTAATCAACAGAAGGGGTGTGGTTTTTCATCATGATAACGCTAGACCTCACACATCTTTAGCCACCCAACAAAAATTAAGAGAGTTTGGCTGGGAGGTGTTAATGCATCCGCCGTATAGTCCTGACCTTGCACCTTCAGATTTCCATCTGTTTCGGTCTCTTCAGAATTCTTTAGGCAGTGTCAGGTTAACATCACGAGAGGACTGCCAAAACCACTTGTCGCGGTATTTTGACCAGAAGTCCCAAAATTTCTATAGCAATGGGATCATGTCCCTACCTACAAGATGGCAAAAAGTTATCGAACAAAATGGTACCTACATACTTTAGTTAAATGTAAATAAACTTTATTAAAAAATGTTTTGAATTTTCTTAAAAAATGCGAAGAAACTTTTTCCCCAACCTATTAGATGTGGGTTAGACTTCACAAACAAAGCAGTTTCCATTATATATAAACACGGCAAAATTAGAATTTTTAACGATTTAAAATAGGGAACACAGCTATCAATTGACCTAAGGCCGCACATTGACCTGATGCATCGCCTCTGCAGTCTAAATACCAGCTCCCTATCAGTCGACTGCCCCCAGAAAATGATGCCATACCGCAAAACAGAGGCAACCAGTCCGTGGTTCGCCGTCGAAAGAGCCTGACTGTTAACTTTCTTTGAGAGTTAAAAAAGAGCATATGCAGATTTGCTGAGTTTCTTACATAATTCTTCAACATGAGGTTTCCAGGAAAGTTGGCTATCAATAATAATGCCTTTGCTCGATCGGCCTTTGCTGGGCCTTCCCTAGGGAACTAGGGATCTCACCTGGCAGGGGCCTGGTCGCACGGGCGCCGAGAAGCAAATAGGGCGCTCCTACAGTCACACCCCAAAAACACACCACAAACGCCAGGGGGAGGCAAACCCCCTAAGCGACTAGGTGTGTGAAGAGCACTCCCACCCCCTCCCATGGGAGAGGGGGGAAAACCCCAAGACGGGTCTCCTATTTTGGAGACCGAGAGAACCACCCCTCGGTCATGGGGCCCAAAGCCCCGAAACCGATTCTTCGCGCCCCCTGCGGGGGCGCAGAGACGGCCACCGGACTCTCCCACACTTCGGTGCTCCCTCTCTCGCCGCGTTGTTCGCTGCACTGCGCGGAGCCACATCGGCGCGTTCGTCGTGTATTTTTTGTTCATATTTACATTTTTAATTTCGTAATATTTTTTTAATGGAATGTCCGATTTCAATTATTCAAAATGTAATCAACAGGTATTGAAACAGTATTGAATACGAAATAATTAATTTGGATAAGAATTAACACAAAGTTATGGATAGCATGGTCTGATTTTCATCGGTATTTCTATCAACTTTTAAAATGTAAAAAAAGTAGCTAAAGTGACAACTACAATAGTGGGACATTATGGTCTCACAAAAAATTTGTAGATATTTTTTTTATTTTTCATTTATTTATTTATTCCCAAACACATACAACTATCATCACAGGCTCACCTAATACAATAGTGTAGTTATAGTAATAATAGCATATAAAGGTAGACACAATTATATTATTAAAAACAATCAAGAGCAATTTTAATAAATGCGGCCCGTGTGAATTCACTCAGAGTACAATTGAAGCAGTCAATCTGTTGTGACATCATATTGATATGTTCTATAATATAGTAAACATTTTTTTGTTCTATCATCAATACTTTCCGCAGCGCATGCGATTCGCAATTTTTTTACACCTTAGGTTGGTTTTAGTAGAGATTTCTAAGGATCTCTAATTTTTTCTAGTAATAAATATACCCTGTGTTACTCAATGATAATGTACCTTTCTAACGGCAAAATATTTTTTGAAATCGATCAGTAGTTTTTAAGTTTATTCATTACAAAAAAATACAAATCTTTCCTCTATATTATATTATTATTATAATAATAGTATAGTGTTGATAAGGATAGAAAAATATCGTCTCGCTATGTGCTGCCATGCAAGGCGTACAAATATTGCTTACAAAGTAATAGGTGTACAGATTTCTGCTTATTTAAGTTAATATCAAAGGTTATGTAACTAAATAAACAATTGTACAACAAATTAACGTAACCATGATCCAAATCCCCCAGTGGGTTCCCGCATTGTCGTTGCTCAGTAGCCGTGGTCACCCTCCCATGGTGAAGCGAAGAGGGACCCCAAGGTGGGACCGCTCGTCAGGGCTTTTGCCTCCAAGCCGACGACGTTACGGCCAAAAAGTAGGTTGTGGTGAGGTGCATCGCAACTGAGGCGGGCCGCGATATCGAATGGGAGGCATCGCGGCTGAGGGTTACAGGCTGCGGCGGAGGAGGAGTGCCAGTACTTCTGAGTAGCGCTCTTCCCTTCCGTGGCCTGGACGGGGCCGCCACCGTTTGATGGCGGACCCGGTGGAGCCGCCGAGGAGGAGAAGTGTCAGTAAAGCGTTGGCCGCTCTCCTTATCCCCTGCGGCCGAAAAAAGGTAGGCGCGGGGCCACTGGGCTGACCCGTCGCAGGGGGATCAAGGGTGCTAGACACGGGATCGTCTGGGGCTCTTATGCTATTTGGTTCCTGGGGTGGTCATGGCGTGCCATGTGTCCTGGTGCGCCGGTGATAGGGGTTATTCCCCTCCGAGGAGGGTCCGGTGACGGACAGCCGCGGCGAGTTCGCGGATAGCTTGAGCGTTTCCGTGTTCCCGCCTCAAGCGGCACCGGAGTTTTATTCCGACACCGTGGAGTTTTATTGGATTACAGTCCCACATAACTGCGCTATCTTCCCGTGGTAGCGCAGTAAGCATTTCTCCAGAAATGCCCGGGGGTCGACGGCGCGTTGTATTCCACGCGCCCCGTCAGAGATATCAGCAACAACTGGTGGGGTCCGCAAGGGCCGATGCCTGCCAGGGGTGTGGGTTGTTCGATAGAGATACCGTGGCCCCTGGCACACAGGCAACTGAGTGAACACGGGTGGGTTTTAGTCAGTAAAAGTCTGATACGCCCTCCTGCTCGGCCCAGAGCGGGAGAAGTTATTTGATGATTTCCCACCGTAAAATAAAAAAAACCATGACCCAACTCACAATTGATCAAGTAGGTAAAAATTCACAGAATAAAGCACGGTGTTTGTTTTTCTTTAAGAATTTTCTTTTGGTACACATACGCACGGACGTAAAATTATCGTGGCGGGAATTTTATCGCACACTGCTTAGAGCCGAGAGTTGAAAATCGAACAGTGTGCTTATTCGACGCACTGGAATGCACTCTGAACCAATCAGCACCGAGAGTTGAAAATCCAGTGCGCGATAATATCCTGATACGATATTTGAACGTCCGTGTGAATGTGTGAATAAAGCATAATTTCACTACAAGACCACGGTCTTGCAGTGAAATTATGCTTTATGAAGTACACTGCTGCGAAGATCTTTTGGCACTGGAATGACGTTGACGGGGACGCTGTTGACATTTACTTAAGCTAAAGACACTATTCAACGAAGAATTACTCATAATCTACATCTACGGGATATGTTAAGACAATACTAGGTATAGGTAAATCTTAAAGTTTTTTCTGCAGAGGAATATTTAGGTTTATCTGTAGGGGAATCTCTACAGGTTCAGGTTTTCTTCAGGTTTGTCTACAGGGACATCTTCAGAAGAATTTTTCAAATTATCAGCAAAATAAATTTCTGGTTTGTGTGCTGCACAATCGCGACGGTTTGTCAACTACTGTAGCATCTGTAAGAGAATCTTCCGTTTTCTCTTCAGAAGAATCTTCAGTTTTATCTTCAAAACAATCTTTAGCTTTATTCCCAGATGAATCTTCGGGTTTTTTTGCACAAGAATCTTTTGATTTATCTACTGAAGCATCTCCAAGAGGATCTCTGGGTATTTTTGCAAGAGAATCTGCGGGTTTGTCTGCTGGAAAATCAACGGGTTTATCTGCAGGAGAATCAACGGGATTGTATATTGGAGCATCAGCAGGAGGATCTTTAGGTTTATAAGAAGGAGAATTTTCGGTTTTGTCTGCAGGAGAATCATCGAGTTTGTCTGCTAGAGAATCTTTCAGTTTATCTGCAGGATATTTATCGGGTATGTCTGCAGCATCATCTCCAGGTTTGTCTACTGTAACATCTGCAGAAGGATCTTTGGGTTTATCAGCAGAAAAATCTTTGGGGTATCTCAAGAGAACCTTTTAGTTTATCCGCAAGAGAATTTTCGGATTTGAATACAGCACAATCTTCGGGTTGGTCTACCGTAGCATCTGCTTCAGAATCTTCAGGTCTATTAGCAGGAGAATCTTTATGTTCACCTGCAGGAGAATCAACGGGTTTATGTGGTGTATGTATGCACATGTACGTATGTATAGCGCGCGGCGCACGGACCGCGGCGCGCGCACACCTTTAGTAATAAACTACTTTGAACGTCACCTAGTCGTTTGATTACTCACAAACATACCATTTGGCGACGAGAATAATTGTTTACCCGCGAGTGTGTCAGAACATAGAAAATGAGTTTTATTGGATCATTAAATGTATTTGACCATAAAAATCAAGAATGGAAAATATTTTATGGAAAACTAAACCAATTTATGAAGCTGAATAAAATAGCAGGGGGAGACAAAGCGTCCTTATTACTCACGCATTTGTCAGATGAAACATTTATCCTCTGACAAGGAACCTGGTTCATCACAAGGAGCTGCATAAAGTATCTTTCGAAGACTTAGTGTCGAAGCTCAACGGTCATTTCAAACCCAAAAGGTCGTTTTTCGTAGACAGAGCCAAGTTTTATGACGCGGTAATATCCGAAGGCGAAAGTATCGAAGACTGGGCGGCGCATTTGAGAGGACTCGCCGTATATTGCAAATTCGGCGATGAGTTATTGGACACCTTGCTACGAGATAAGTACATTTTAGGCCTAAGAGAAGGACGTGAACGGGACCGTCTATTTGATAAGGATTCGGCAACTTTAACCTTTGCAAAAGCGGTGGAAGTTGCTCAACAGGCGGCATGCGCACGTGGAGCTCACACCCATGTAAGTGTGGATGGCGGGCCAGGAGAGGCGGCTATGAAGGAAGAACCTATCTACAGGGTTGGGCAGGCTTGCGAACGGCGAGATTCATCAGCGGCTACAACTTTGACTGCACGTGGATCCGTTAACAGTGTGCGTTGTTCAGTTTGTGGTTATAAAAATCATGAATCAGTGAAGTGCCGGTTTAAAAATTAAACTTGGCAAAATTGTGGTGAGAAAGGACATTTTAAAAAAATGTGTAAAGCTAAAAGTGAAAAATCAAAATTGCATCATCTAGTTCGTGATGAACAGTCTCACAAATGTGAAGAATGCGACCTGTTCAATATGAGGTATGTTAATAATGATCCCATTGTTATTTCAATAGAGATAAATAAATTGAAATTCGATATGGAATTATATTTTGGTTCAGGTACTAGTGTAATTTCAGAAAAGTTATATCTACAACATTTAAAAAACTATAATTTAATTAAAACTGATTTGAGCATGTGTTTGTACAATGGGCATACAATTGTTCCTATAGGCTATTTAATTTGTACGGTTTCATATTTTAACACGTGCCAGAAAATTAAGTTTTATGTTATACAAAATGGCGGACCACCGTTACTAGGCCGTGATTTCATGACTAAGTTTAAAATATATTTCTCTTCAACTAATGTAAACAAAATCAATGTCGCTAATCAATGTACAGGGGAGGTGCAGCAGCTGTTAAACGAGTTCCCTGACCTTTGGAAGGACGAACTAGGATGTTTTAATAAATTGTAAGTAGGTTTTCAGCTCAAAGAGGGGGGGCAAGGCCTATTTTTTTTAAGGTACGTTCTATTCCTTTTGCCCTTAAAAATAAAGTTGAAGATGAGTTAGTCAGACTCGTAGACTTAGATATTTTAGTTCCTGTAAACTTCTCAGAATACGCGACACCGATTGTTCCTGTATTAAAAGCGAATGGACAAGTAAAAATAGCTGGTGATTTTTCGTGTACACTGAATAAAATTCTAAAAATTGATAAATATCCATTGCCGCGCATTGAGGAGGTAGTTGCTAAAATTGGGGGAGGGTTGCAGTATTCTAAATTGGATTTAAGTAATGCTTATAATCAATTCAAATTATGTCGTTCGTCACAGGATCTCACTACAATAAATACTCCTAAAGGACTATTTAAATATATACCTAGTTTATGGTCTTGCTAATGCGCCAGCTATTTTTCAACGGGCTATGGAAACGTTGTTGGCGGGTATAGAGGGCGTTACTTGTTGGTTACATGACGTATGTTGTACTGCTCCCACTCGTGAATCGCATTTGTGTAGGATTAAGGAAATTCTTAAAAGGATGCAGGATGCGGGATTACGGTTGCAAAAGGAAAAGTGCGCTTTTTTCCAGGACAGGGTCACATACCTAGGGTACGTAATAGATAAAAATGGGCTTAGGACGTGTTCCAAGAAGGTAGATGTGATTTTAAAAGCGCCGCGTCCAACAAAATATCCTTGAAACCAAGAGGTTCTTGGGCGTCGTTAATTATTATCGTAATTTCGTTCCGAACGCTTCGTCTTTACCGTTACACACATTATTGCGTGCAGGCGTAACATGGCATTGGGGTGAATCATATTTGGTGTTAAACATTTCCACCAGTATCTTTACGGTAGGCGGGGGCGGTAGGAGGATTCTTAAAACAGATCACCGACCCCTTCTATCCATATTTGGAAAGAAAAATGGCGTGTCTGTAACGGCAGCGTTAAGATTACAACGATACGCAATTATATTGTCTGCATATAATTATGTAGTACAATACATTACTGCTAAAAATAATTTAGTTGCAGATTATTTTTCTAGAGCCCCGTTACCTCAGTCACAACACGTCTGTAAGAGGGAAGAGGAGAACAAAGATATTCCTTTTCTATTTCTTGATGCCACCACGAAACCGGTTTCATTCGATGGTATAAAGCAAGCCACTAAACTCGATACAGTGTTAGCCACCGTGGTAAAGTATATGAATCACGATTGGCCACGTAAAATTACATGTAATCCGTATTGCCTTATTTTTTTTGTAAAACTGATTTGGAAATGAATGATGGGTGTCTGTTTAGAGGGCATAGAATAATAATCCCAAAGATTTACAGGGACAGAATGTTAGAAGAATTACACTCGGCTCATTTTGGCATTGTAAAAACCAAAAGTGCAGTCCGCAGTAGAATGTGGTGGCCGAGTATAGATAAAGACATCGAGCGGTGGATAGGTGAATGTAACGAGTGCTCGCGAGTACGGAACACACCGCCCTGCGCTGTTCCCGCGCCTTGGCCTCGTCCTTCTCAGCCGTGGTATCGTATCCACATAGGTTACATGAGTTAGGCCAGAGTGTTTATTTGGTTGTGATTGACGCCTATAGTAAATAATTGGAATGTATTCCTATGAACAGCAGTACCTCCACAAATGCATTGATTATGAAATTGAAAGGCATATTTTCAACATTTGGAAATACCAAACGATAAAGTATCTGATAATGACGCGAAAATTCGGTCCACCGAATTTCACTAGTTTTGTAATAATAACGGTATTAAGCATTTAACTTCCCCTGTTTATCATCCTGCCAGTAACGGTCAAGCGGAAAATTCGGTAAAAACTTGTAAAAAGATGTTAAAATGTATAATAGACAGTAAAAGTATCTCACAGCGTAAAATACACGGGAAATTATTGAGTTTTTTGTTTGAATATCGTAACACTGTACATTGTTCTACGGGAACTACACCAGCTATGTTAATGTTCGGCAGAAATTTACGGTCTAGGTTGGATGTGATTTTACCATGTAAAAATGTAAATATGAGTGACGATATAGTTAAACTAAAATCAAGCAGAAATTTCCAGGTGGGGGAAGTTATTTGGTGTAAATGGTACAGGTAGGAAACCGCAGTGGGAATTAGGAAAAATAATAAGGAAATTAGGAATAAGAGTTTTTGATGTGTTTATTGAAAAGTTTAACACTGTATGTAAAAGACATCTTGATCAAATTTGTAAACAAAAAGGAAACGAAATTACTAAACCTACAGAGAATCATTGTGATGAATATTTGCCAGCTGAGACTTCTGAATGCACGGAGTCCCGGCAGCAGCAGACAGTGATAAGTTTACCTACTAATGAGTCATCAGCCGTACCAGCATGCCCACGATCACCCTCACAGTTGACTATTGAACTCCAAGGTGGAGCTTACATCCCTACAGAGGGACATATTGAAGTTTTAGATGGACGGGTAGAAGAAGGGTTGGATGTTGCTGTGGGGGATGGGTTAAAGGAAACTGAAAGAACCGAGCCCGAACGATCTGCTGATCTTGTTGTGACAAACAAACAGAACCAGGCAGTGGACCGTCCGGACTCGGTCGTTCCGTTACAAAAAGAAAGGAAGTATGTTATAAAAAGTTATTTTAAGTTTACCCTAATTGTATGTATTATTTATTGTTTTAGAGTATTTAACGAGTAATGGTGGAGGAATGTGGTGTATGTATGCACATGTACGTATGTATAGCGCGCGGCGCACGGACCACGGCGCGCGCACACCTTTAGTAATAAACTACTTTGAACGTCACATAGTCGTTTGATTACTCACAAACATACCAGTTTATCTGTAGCAGAATTTTCGAGTTTGTCTACTGGGACATCTGCGGGTAGATCTTTGGATTTATCTGGAGGAGTATCTTTAAGATTGTCTGCAGGAACAATTACAGAAGTATGTTTAAGCTCATCTGCAGGAGTATCAACGGGCTTTTCTGCAGGAGAATCTTCGGGTTTGTCTACAGGAACTTCTTTCAACTTATCTGCAGGAGAATCTTCGGGTTTGTCTACACGAAATTCTTTCATAGGAGAATTATCAGCTTTGTCTGCAGCAGAATCTCCGGTGGTGTCTACTGGAACATCTGCAGTAGAATTTTTGGACTTTTCAGCAGGAGAATCTTTGACTTTGTCTGCAGGAACATCTTCAGCAGTATGTTTGACTTTCTCTGTTGGAGAATCTGTCTGTTCATCTGCAGTAGTAGGAACTATTTTATCTGCTGGATAATCTTCGAGTTTGTCTACAGGAGAATCCTTCAGTTTTTCTGCACGAGAATTATCAGATTTTTCTGCAGCACAATCTTCGGGTTTATCTGCTGGAGAATCTTTCGGGTTTTCTGCAGGATTATTATCGGGTTTGTCTGCAGCAGAATCTTCTTGTTTGTCTACTGGAACATCTGCGGGTAGATCTTTGGACATATCTGGAAGAGCATCCATAAGATTGGCAGCAGGAATATCTTCAGCAGTATGTTTGACTTTCTCTGTTGGAGAATCTGTCTGTTCATCTGCAGTAGTAGGAACTATTTTATCTGCTGGATAATCTTCGAGTTTGTCTACAGGAGAATCCTTCAGTTTTTCTGCACGGGAATTATCAGATTTTTCTGCAGCACAATCTTCGGGTTTATCTGCTGGAGAATCTTTCAGTTTTTCTGCAGGATTATTATCGGGTTTGTCTGCAGCAGAATCTACTTGTTTGTCTACTGGATTATTTGCGGGTAGATCTTTGGACATATCTGGAGGAGCATCCATAAGATTGTCAGCAGGAACATCTTCAGCAGTATGTTTGACTTTCTCTGTTGGAGAATCTGTCCGTTCATCTGCAGTAGTAGGAACTATTTTATCTGCTGGATAATCTTCGAGTTTGTCTACAGGAGAATCCTTCAGTTTTTCTGCACGGAAATTATCAGATTTTTCTGCAGCACAATCTTCGGGTTTATCTGCTGGAGAATCTTTCGGGTTTTCTGCAGGATTATTATCGGGTTTGTCTGCAGCAGAATCTTCTTGTTTGTCTACTGGAACATCTGCGGGTAGATCTTTGGAAATATCTGGAGGAGCATCCATTAGATTGTCAGCAGGAATATCTTCAGCAGTATGTTTGACTTTCTCTGTTGGAGAATCTGTATATTCATCTGCAGCAGAATCAACGGTTTTATCTGTTGGATAAACTTCGTGTTTATCTACAGGAAAACCTTTTAGTTTTTCTGCGGGAGAATTATCGGATTTTTCTACAGCACAATCTTCGGGTTTATCTGCTGCAGAATCTTTCGGTTTTTCTGCAGGATTATTATCGGGTTTGTCTGCAGCAGAATCTTCTTGTTTGTCTACTGGAACATCTGCGGGTAGATCTTTGGACATATCTGGAAGAGCATCCATAAGATTGGCAGCAGGAATATCTTCAGCAGTATGTTTGACTTTCTCTGTTGGAGAATCTGCCTGTTCATCTGCAGTAGTAGGAACTATTTTATCTGCTGGATAATCTTCGAGTTTGTCTACAGGAGAATCCTTCAGTTTTTCTGCACGAGAATTATCAGATTTTTCTGCAGCACAATCTTCGGGTTTATCTGCTGGAGAATCTTTCGGGTTTTCTGCAGGATTATTATCGGGTTTGTCTGCAGCAGAATCTTCTTGTTTGTCTACTGGAACATCTGCGGGTAGATCTTTGGACATATCTGGAAGAGCATCCATAAGATTGGCAGCAGGAATATCTTCAGCAGTATGTTTGACTTTCTCTGTTGGAGAATCTGTCTGTTCATCTGCAGTAGTAGGAACTATTTTATCTGCTGGATAATCTTCGAGTTTGTCTACAGGAGAATCCTTCAGTTTTTCTGCACGGGAATTATCAGATTTTTCTGCAGCACAATCTTCGGGTTTATCTGCTGGAGAATCTTTCAGTTTTTCTGCAGGATTATTATCGGGTTTGTCTGCAGCAGAATCTACTTGTTTGTCTACTGGATTATTTGCGGGTAGATCTTTGGACATATCTGGAGGAGCATCCATAAGATTGTCAGCAGGAACATCTTCAGCAGTATGTTTGACTTTCTCTGTTGGAGAATCTGTCTGTTCATCTGCAGCAGTAGGAACTATTTTATCTGCTGGATAATCTTCGAGTTTGTCTACAGGAGAATCCTTCAGTTTTTCTGCACGGAAATTATCAGATTTTTCTGCAGCACAATCTTCGGGTTTATCTGCTGGAGAATCTTTCGGGTTTTCTGCAGGATTATTATCGGGTTTGTCTGCAGCAGAATCTTCTTGTTTGTCTACTGGAACATCTGCGGGTAGATCTTTGGAAATATCTGGAGGAGCATCCATTAGATTGTCAGCAGGAATATCTTCAGCAGTATGTTTGACTTTCTCTGTTGGAGAATCTGTATATTCATCTGCAGCAGAATCAACGGTTTTATCTGTTGGATAAACTTCGTGTTTATCTACAGGAAAACCTTTTAGTTTTTCTGCGGGAGAATTATCGGATTTTTCTACAGCACAATCTTCGGGTTTATCTGCTGGAGAATCTTTCGGTTTTTCTGCAGGATTATTATCGGGTTTGTCTGCAGCAGAATCTTCTTGTTTGTCTACTGGAACATCTGCGGGTAGATCTTTGGACATATCTGGAAGAGCATCCATAAGATTGGCAGCAGGAATATCTTCAGCAGTATGTTTGACTTTCTCTGTTGGAGAATCTGCCTGTTCATCTGCAGTAGTAGGAACTATTTTATCTGCTGGATAATCTTCGAGTTTGTCTACAGGAGAATCCTTCAGTTTTTCTGCACGGGAATTATCGGATTTTTCTGCAGCACAATCTTCGGGTTTATCTGCTGGCGAATCTTTTGGTTTTTCTGCAGGATTATTATCGGGTTTGTCTGCAGCAGAATCTTCTAGTTTGTCTACTGGGACATCTGCGGGTAGATCTTTGGACATATCTGGAGGAGCATCCATAAGATTGTCAGCAGGAACATCTTCAGCAGTATGTTTGACTTTCTCTGTTGGAGAATCTGTCTGTTCATCTGCAGTAGTAGGAACTATTTTATCTGCTGGATAATCTTCGAGTTTGTCTACAGGAGAATCCTTCAGTTTTTCTGCACGAGAATTATCAGATTTTTCTGCAGCACAATCTTCGGGTTTATCTGCTGGAGAATCTTTCAGTTTTTCTGCAGGATTATTATCGGGTTTGTCTGCAGCAGAATCTACTTGTTTGTCTACTGGATTATTTGCGGGTAGATCTTTGGACATTTCTGGAGGAGCATCCATAAGATTGTCAGCAGGAACATCTTCAGCAGTATGTTTGACTTTCTCTGTTGGAGAATCTGTCTGTTCATCTGCAGCAGTAGGAACTATTTTATCTGCTGGATAATCTTCGAGTTTGTCTACAGGAGAATCCTTCAGTTTTTCTGCACGAGAATTATCAGATTTTTCTGCAGCACAATCTTCGGGTTTATCTGCTGGAGAATCTTTCGGTTTTTCTGCAGGATTATTATCGGGTTTGTCTGCAGCAGAATCTTCTTGTTTGTCTACTGGAACATCTGCGGGTAGATCTTTGGACATATCTGGAAGAGCATCCATAAGATTGTCAGCAGGAATATCTTCAGCAGTATGTTTGACTTTTTCTGTTGGAGAATCTGTCTGTTCATCTGCAGTAGTAGGAACTATTTTATCTGCTGGATAATCTTCGAGTTTGTCTACAGGAGAATCCTTCAGTTTTTCTGCACGAGAATTATCAGATTTTTCTGCAGCACAATCTTCGGGTTTATCTGCTGAAGAATCTTTCGGGTTTTCTGCAGGATTATTATCGGGTTTGTCTGCAGCAGAATCTTCTTGTTTGTCTACTCGAACATCTGCGGGTAGATCTTTGGAAATATTTGGAGGAGCATCCATAAGATTGTCAGCAGGAATATCTTCAGCAGTATGTTTGACTTTCTCTGTTGGAGAATCTGTCTGTTCATCTGCAGTAGTAGGAACTATTTTATCTGCTGGATAATCTTCGAGTTTGTCTACAGGAGATTCCTTCAGTTTTTCTGCACGAGAATTATCAGATTTTTCTGCAGCACAATCTTCGGGTTTATCTGCTGGAGAATCTTTCGGGTTTTCTGCAGGATTATTATCGGGTTTGTCTGCAGCAGAATCTTCTTGTTTGTCTACTGGAACATCTGCGGGTAGATCTTTGGACATATCTGGAAGACCATCCATAAGATTGTTAGCAGGAATATCTTCAGCAGTATGATTGACTTTTTCTGTTGGAGAATCTGTCCGTTCATCTGCAGTAGTAGGAACTATTTTATCTGCTGGATAATCTTCGAGTTTGTCTACAGGAGAATCCTTCAGTTTTTCTGCACGAGAATTATCAGATTTTTCTGCAGCACAATCTTCGAGTTTATCTGCTGGAGAATCTTTCGGGTTTTCTGCAGGATTATTATCGGGTTTGTCTGCAGCAGAATCTACTTGTTTGTCTACTCGAACATCTGCGGGTAGATCTTTGGAAATATTTGGAGGAGCATCCATAAGATTGTCAGCAGGAATATCTTCAGCAGTATGTTTGACTTTCTCTGTTGGAGAATCTGTATATTCATCTGCAGCAGAATCAACGGTTTTATCTGTTGGATAAACTTCGTGTTTATCTACAGGAAAACCTTTTAGTTTTTCTGCGGGATAATTAACGGATTTTTCTGCAGCACAATCTTCGGGTTTATCTGCTGGAGAATCTTTCGGTTTTTCTGCAGGATTATTATCGGGTTTGTCTGCAGCAGAATCTTCTTGTTTGTCTACTGGAACATCTGCGGGTAGATCTTTGGACATATCTGGAAGAGCATCCATAAGATTGTCAGCAGGAATATCTTCAGCAGTATGTTTGACTTTCTCTGTTGGAGAATCTGTCTGTTCATCTGCAGTAGTAGGAACTATTTTATCTGCTGGATAATCTTCGAGTTTGTCTACAGGAGAATCCTTCAGTTTTTCTGCACGAGAATTATCAGATTATTCTGCAGCACAATCTTCGGGTTTATCTGCTGGAGAATCTTTCGGGTTTTCTGCAGGATTATTATCGGGTTTGTCTGCAGCAGAATCTTCTTGTTTGTCTACTGGAACATCTGCGGGTAGATCTTTGGACATATCTGGAAGAGCATCCATAAGATTGTCAGCAGGAATATCTTCAGCAGTATGTTTGACTTTTTCTGTTAGAGAATCTGTCTGTTCATCTGCAGTAGTAGGAACTATTTTATCTGCTGGATAATCTTCGAGTTTGTCTACAGAAAAATCTTTCAGTTTTTCCACAGGAGAATTATCGGATTTTTCTGCAGCACAATCTTCGGGTTTATCTGCTGGCGAATCTTTCGGTTTTTCTGCAGGATTATTATCGGGTTTGTCTGCAGCAGAATCTTCTAGTTTGTCTACTGGGACATCTGCGGGTAGATCTTTGGACATATCTGGAGGAGCATCCATAAGATTGTCAGCAGGAACATCTTCAGCAGTATGTTTGACTTTCTCTGTTGGAGAATCTGTCTGTTCATCTGCAGTAGTAGGAACTATTTTATCTGCTGGATAATCTTCGAGTTTGTCTACAGGCGAATCCTTCAGTTTTTCTGCACGAGAATTATCAGATTTTTCTGCAGCACAATCTTCGGGTTTATCTGCTGGAGAATCTTTCAGTTTTTCTGCAGGATTATTATCGGGTTTGTCTGCAGCAGAATCTACTTGTTTGTCTACTGGATTATTTGCGGGTAGATCTTTGGACATATCTGGAGGAGCATCCATAAGATTGTCAGCAGGAACATCTTCAGCAGTATGTTTGACTTTCTCTGTTGGAGAATCTGTCTGTTCATCTGCAGTAGTAGGAACTATTTTATCTGCTGGATAATCTTCGAGTTTTTCTACAGAAAAATCTTTCAGTTTTTCCACAGGAGAATTATTGGATTTTTCTGCAGCACAATGTTCGGGTTTATCTGCTGGAGAATCTTTCGGTGTTTCTGCAGGATTATTATCGGGTTTGTCTGCAGCAGAATCTACTTGTTTGTCTACTGGATTATTTGCGGGTAGATCTTTGGACATATCTGGAAGAGCATCCATAAAATTGTCAGCAGGAACATCTTCAGCAGTATGTTTGACTTTCTCTGTTGGAGAATCTGTCTGTTCATCTGCAGTAGTAGGAACTATTTTATCTGCTGGATAATCTTCGAGTTTGTCTACAGGAGAATCCTTCAGTTTTTCTGCACGAGAATTATCAGATTTTTCTGCAGCACAATCTTCGGGTTTATCTGCTGGAGAATCTTTCAGTTTTTCTGCAGGATTATTATCGGGTTTGTCTGCAGCAGAATCTACTTGTTTGTCTACTGGATTATTTGCGGGTAGATCTTTGGACATATCTGGAGGAGCATCCATAAGATTGTCAGCAGGAACATCTTCAGCAGTATGTTTGACTTTCTCTGTTGGAAAATCTGTCTGTTCATCTGCAGTAGTAGGAACTATTTTATCTGCTGGATAATCTTCGAGTTTTTCTACCGAAAAATCTTTCAGTTTTTCCACAGGAGAATTATCGGATTTTTCTGCAGCACAATCTTCGGGTTTATCTGCTGGAGAATCTTTCGGTTTTTCTGCAGGATTATTATCGGGTTTGTCTGCAGCAGAATCTTCTAGTTTGTCTACTGGGACATCTGCGGGTAGATCTTTGGACATATCTGGAGGAGCATCCATAAGATTGTCAGCAGGAACATCTTCAGCAGTATGTTTGACTTTCTCTGTTGGAGAATCTGTCTGTTCATCTGCAGTAGTAGGAACTATTTTATCTGCTGGATAATCTTCGAGTTTGTCTACAGGAGAATCCTTCAGTTTTTCTGCACGAGAATTATCAGATTTTTCTGCAGCACAATCTTCGGGTTTATCTGCTGGAGAATCTTTCGGTTTTTCTGCAGGATTATTATCGGGTTTGTCTGCAGCAGAATCTTCTAGTTTGTCTACTGGGACATCTGCGGGTAGATCTTTGGACATATCTGGAGGAGCATCCATAAGATTGTCAGCAGGAACATCTTCAGCAGTATGTTTGACTTTCTCTGTTGGAGAATCTGTCTGTTCATCTGCAGTAGTCGGAACTATTTTATCTGCTGGATAATCTTCGAGTTTGTCTACAGGAGAATCCTTCAGTTTTTCTGCACGAGAATTATCAGATTTTTCTGCAGCACAATCTTCGGGTTTATCTGCTGGAGAATCTTTCGGGTTTTCTGCAGGATTATTATCGGGTTTGTCTGCAGCAGAATCTTCTTGTTTGTCTACTGGAACATCTGCGGGTAGATCTTTGGACATATCTGGAAGAGCATCCATAAGATTGTCAGCAGGAATATCTTCAGCAGTATGTTTGACTTTTTCTGTTGGAGAATCTGTCTGTTCATCTGCAGTAGTCGGAACTATTTTATCTGCTGGATAATCTTCGAGTTTGTCTACAGGAGAATCCTTCAGTTTTTCTGCACGAGAATTATCAGATTTTTCTGCAGCACAATCTTCGGGTTTATCTGCTGGAGAATCTTTCAGTTTTTCTGCAGGATTATTATCGGGTTTGTCTGCAGCAGAATCTACTTGTTTGTCTACTGGATTATTTGCGGGTAGATCTTTGGACATATCTGGAGGAGCATCCATAAGATTGTCAGCAGGAACATCTTCAGCAGTATGTTTGACTTTCTCTGTTGGAGAATCTGTCTGTTCATCTGCAGCAGTAGGAACTATTTTATCTGCTGGATAATCTTCGAATTTGTCTACAGGAAAACCTTTTAGTTTTTCTGCGGGAGAATTATCGGATTTTTCTGCAGCACAATCTTCGGGTTTATCTGCTGGAGAATCTTTCGGTTTTTCTGCAGGATTATTATCGGGTTTGTCTGCAGCAGAATCTTCTAGTTTGTCTACTGGGACATCTGCGGGTAGATCTTTGGACATATCTGGAGGAGCATCCATAAGATTGTCAGCAGGAACATCTTCAGCAGTATGTTTGACTTTCTCTGTTGGAGAATCTGTCTGTTCATCTGCAGTAGTAGGAACTATTTTATCTGCTGGATAATCTTCGAGTTTGTCTACAGGAGAATCCTTCAGTTTTTCTGCACGAGAATTATCAGATTTTTCTGCAGCACAATCTTCGGGTTTATCTGCTGGAGAATCTTTCGGGTTTTCTGCAGGATTATTATCGGGTTTGTCTGCAGCAGAATCTTCTTGTTTGTCTACTGGAACATCTGCGGGTAGATCTTTGGAAATATCTGGAGGAGCATCCATAAGATTGTCAGCAGGAATATCTTCAGCAGTATGTTTGACTTTCTCTGTTGGAGAATCTGTATATTCATCTGCAGCAGAATCAACGGTTTTATCTGTTGGATAAACTTCGTGTTTATCTACAGGAAAACCTTTTAGTTTTTCTGCGGGAGAATTATCGGATTTTTCTGCAGCACAATCTTCGGGTTTATCTGCTGGAAAATCTTTCGATTTTTCTGGAGGATTATCACCGGGTTTGTCTGCAGCAGAATCTTCTTGTTTGTCTACTGGGACATTTTCGGGTAGATCTTTGGACATATCTGGAGGAGAATCCATAAGATTGTCAGCAGGAACATCTTCAGCAGTATGTTTGACTTTCTCTAGTGGAGAATCTATATATTCATCTGCAGCAGAATCAACGGTTTTATCTGCTAGATAATCTTCGGGTTTATCAGCAGGAGAATCTTTCAGTTTATCTGCAGGATGATTATCGAGTTTTTCTGCAGCATCACCTCCAGGTTTGTCTACTGGAACATCTGCAGGAGGATCTTCAGGTTTATTAGCAGGAGAATCTTTATATTCATCTGCAGGAGAATCAACGAGTTTATCTGCAGAAGAATCATTAGGGTTGTCTGCAGGAGAATCTTTTGGATTATCTGCAGGAGAATCTTTTTTTTTATCTGCAGGAAATTCTTTGAGTTTATTCGCAGGACAATCTTTAGGTTTATTTATTTCTTCATCTGCTTGGGATTCTATTGCTTTGTCTACTGTGAGTTTTGCAAATGAATTAATTTCTGGGTTAACAATGCAAGGATTAACTGGATTTACTTCTTCTCGGGGAGCTATGCAGAGTTCTGCTGGGTTCAAATCACAATCAGAAGGTGTAACTTGTGGTGTATTTGGAGGTGGAAGTTGTGGGCTATCTGGTGGAGAATTAAATTCTGAGGCTACAAGGCAGACCTCATCTGGATGCGTTACTGAGGTATCGTCACCTGGGTCTGTACAAGGGTCTTTAACAATGGGCCAGGTAGCACAGGGTTCGGGGGCCTGTCTACAATCTTGTGAAAGAGCATCGTTCTGATCGGCAGCTGTGGAGTTAGAACCTGTGACTACGGTTCCATTTCGTTCTGATTCCGGTGTGACTTCCCTTTTGTGCCCGTCTTCCTCGGATCCGACCAGTTCCTCAAACCGGGATGCTACTTCACCGCACGAATATTCTTCGTCGCCATCAGGACTGCTCTTATCCAATCCTTTTTGATCCTTTGCCACTGCTGGTGCTTTGAAGCCCGGTTTACCTTTAGATGCAGGAGATTGATTCTTAGAGAGCCCCCGAGCCTTCGTACAAGGGATAATCCGTGAGTGTCCCCGCGGTAATGCTGCAACGCACGTCATTAGCGTCAGTAATAACACTGTGAATACCTGTAGACATTATAATGCTCATGTCATAAAAAAAATAACATACCGACTTGACTATGAATACACGAAACGCACACATTACAAATCACACTGCTCGGTTGGATTCGCAATGATGCACCGAGAGTTGAAAAAACAGTGCGTGCGCGATAAAGCCCCGCCGCGATTTTATTGCGTCCATTCGGATGTCGACTAATAAAAATATCACGTACCGTAAGTGGACTCGTCATCGCAGTCGTATGACATTGATAAGTATCACGAGTTTTTATAATACTAGATATATTTGTACTCACGCAGCCGTGGTAGGTACCTATCTATTGATTGTTGCATTTAAGTATGCGTCAATCAATATACAGGGTGACAACAAAACTCAAACTCAACAGAAAACCAAAAACACGTTGACAACTAAAAAAATAAGAAAGTTTAATGAACGACCAGTGAGCGTTTTTGATTGACTTCATCATTCAGCAGAACATCTGCCCCTGGATTCGATCCTGCAGTGGCCAACTTGGAATTATTCTTTTTGCTGTTATGGGTCCAACTTGGCCGCCGTAGAATTAATCAGGCCATATCGGGAATCATCGACCCTTCCCAAACACAAAAGCACTGTGTAGCCCCTCTTAGGAATGGCTCACCTCCTAACCCATCCATAGTCCATCATGCACAACCACCTGCAACTTCCAGAACCTGACAATTCCTCCGACATTGACCATTTTTAATACAGCCTGTATTAAACCACTTGTGCTTACAAAAAATATTTACCTAAATAGGAACATCTGAGCAAACTAAAACCTATTAACAATAATGATACTGTATCCAATGGTTAATAAAAGATTGTTGTGCCGTGTGCGTCACAATTGCAAGAGAAGTCAACACTTCTACCTAACTTTTATTCGCAACTTCGATTTCACTATTAGATAGATAGATAGATTTTTTTTTTGGTGGGAAATCATCAAATAACTTCTCCCGCTCTGGGTGGAGCGGGAGGGCGTGTCAGACTTTTACTGACTAAAACCCACCCGTGTTCCCTCAGTTACCTGTGTGCCTGGGGCGGCGGTATCTCTTTCGAACAACCCGCACCCCCGGCAGGCATCGGCCCTTGCGGGCCCCTCTGTTGCTGCTGACATCTCTTTGAGGCACGCGTGGAACACAACGCGCCGTCGACCCGGGCTTGGTCCTTACCGGACAGCGAGGTACCCATTACTCGCCGTCCGCAAGCCCGTGCCTACGGTGGCCGGGAATCAGCCTGGGATTCCCGACGCCCAGGGCGTCTCCTGCGAAGGCCACGGCTGTGAGGGCGCATGTACTGCATCTCCCTCACGTGCGCCGCCTCCCTCTTTGCGAGCATAACTGCTTCGCTGAAGGAGGCGACTGCTAGCCATGCACTCTCGCTCCGTACCATGGCCTGGACCAGGGTGGGACGCGAGAGATCGCCGCCGCAGATCACCTCCACGAGGACACGGCGGTGCTCCGCCCAAGCTGGGCAGACCTCCACCGTATGCTCCACCGTGTCCTCTGGGCGATCTTCGCAATGGAAACACCCGGGCATTTCATCCCGCCCTATCTGAAACAGGAACCTCCCGAAACAGCCGTGTCCGGTGAGGACCTGTGTCAGGTGGAAGGTGAGGACGCCATGCCGCCTCTCAAGCCACTCCTCAAAGAGGGGACTTACAGCCGTAATCGCGGCGTGCCCATAGATAGATAGATAAATCGTTTATTTGCTGCATAAAAAAAGGCATAACACAACAAACAAAGCACGATGAGATTAAAACTAATTACATGAAAATAGGATGACACAAGTATAGTGATGACACTTTAAGCTATGACACAAATTAACATTCAAATTAAATAAATACAAAAACACAAGGAGGACAAAACTTCTGCCATAACTTTGAATCAAGAAAATTAATAAGTTTTATGGAATTATAAGTAGTGGAATAAAACAAGAGTTTCTTTATTATTGACAAACAGTACTTCATTACGAAACTATAATGCCAAACAATATTATTTATTTGTACACATGGCTATACATCAAGCTATACATTTCCAGTTTACGCTGATCTCGCAGTGTACCATAATCCAATAGAATGCGAGATCAGCTTATAAGTACTGGAAATGTATAGCTTGATGTGGAGCCGTGCATACTTGACAAAAATATTAAACTAACACGATTGCCACGGTGAATGGCAATGCTAATTCTTTGGCCAAAGAATGACCCAGCCCTCTGGTCACGTGAAGTGTCGACCAGCCGGCGAGAAATTTTCTTAAAAAGGAGACGTGAACTCGGGCCCCATGACCCGAGCGTTTTGACCCCAAACGGCGCAAAAATGTAATTACCAATAAGGTTACAGTATTTACGCCTCATGAGGGTCTCAGCGGCCGCAGCAGTGGCACCAGCACAGCCCACCGTGCTAGGAACATGAGATGGCGCAAGGGTGTCGACACAGGTTGCATCCGACACCAGAGGTCTACCCATCATCTATTAAATAACGTGCGGTGGAGTGCAAAAGTGAGGTGTGCGTCTCAAAGTTACACCAAATGGGAGTCCAGCTCAGCATGTGTCAGGCAAATGTACCTGACGCTGATATTCTGCTGGATCCATGCAGTGACCTACGGACGTCGAGCAGATGAGGTTACTACGCGAGTAATTATTATTGGTGTTGTGAAAAGTGGAATGTGCGGAGTAAAATTATGTAAGTACCTAAGTACCCGCAATGTTTAAGTAATGTATTCTACAGTAAAGTTTAGTATTTGGAAGCATTCTTGTTGATGACTGTGTATTGGATTACTTGATGGGTTAAATATATATATGTATAATGTATAAGAAAATGAATAATCGTAATATTACTATATTTGCGTACCTTCGTGTGAGTAAAATAATGCTTGCAATAAATAAAAATAGGCATGTGTTAACTACTATCCAACAGTAAACTCATAAATTATTCAATCATTATTCTGTGGGAGTCATACAACATCGAGCATTAGCGACTAATCTGCGCGGCGCGCGGACCGACACTGAATGCTGCTAGCCCACGCGGTCGTTTATATCATTGCGCTGCTCTCGACATGTCTCCATCGGACATACTCATGCGCCGGCTATCTTCGAATTACTAAGCGGCTCACTGACCGCAACTAGTTATTATTAAGCGTGCTAAACGCTGATTGGCTGACCACATTTCTATGGCAGCTAATCGGCCAATAGGATGTAAGTAGTTTTTAAGAATTTTGTATAAATATTGGTTTGGAAATAAATTCATCATCATTCCCAAAACGAGTGTTTTACTGAACAGCCCAAGTAGTACCCATATCTGGTGACCCCGACGTGATCTAATCAGCGCTGTCCTGATACGTATCTAGTCATGGAACATTTTGACGACGCCATATCAGAAAAGTGCGAAAAGGAAGTCTCTGCTATTGCATTGCAAGCGAAGATCCCACAATTCTGGCGAGCACAACCAAGGCTGTGGTTTGCTCAGTTTGAAGCCGTGATATCACCATACAAGACAAGCGATGAACAAAAATACAACTTGGTCATTGCAGTCCTGGAGAGGAAAGACATCGAACAAATAAGTGACATCATCTGTAAACCACCAGAGACAGGAAGATACAACGCTCTGAAGAATCGTTTGCTATAGGTGTACGAAAAGTCCGAGTCTCGTCAATTCCAGAAGCTTTTGAGCGGATTAGAATTAGGAGATCAAAAGCCTACACAACTTCTGAGGGTGATGCGAGAGCTGGCTGGAGAAAATGTACCCGATAACGCGCTCAAAATTTTATGGATGGGTCACTTACCCTCCCAAGTCCGTGCCGTACTATCCGTAAACACGGAATCTGCACTCGATACCCAAGCGATGATGGCTGATAAGATGATGGAGCATACAGAACATACTGTCGCGGAGGTCAGCCAATCTACACCTGCTCCAAGCACTAGCACCAGTCCGGATCTGCAGTTTCAGGTACTGACAAAACAACTCGAGAAGCTGACCCTTGAAATTGCCGCATTGAGGAAGGAGAACGTAAGTCATCGTCGTCCATTTCGCCGCAGCAATTTCCGCTCGAGATCACGGTCCCGCTCAAGAACAGGGTCAGGAAAGAGACCAGGAGATCCAGACTGGTAGTGTTATTATCATCACCGATTCGGAGACAGAGCTAAGAAGTGTGAACCACCATGTTCAAGGAAGCCGTCGGAAAACTGAAGACCACACCGGCTGTGGCGGGCGTTGGTGTAGCAAAAATGAATAACCGCCTATGTATAACTGATCTAAATTCAAGAGAACGATTTTTAGTCGACACTGGTGCAGACTTATCGGTGCTAGCCGTAAAAACTAAGCAAACACCGATAGAAACGCCTTTCAAATTATTCGCCGCAAACAATACACCGATTAAGACATATGGGGAAAAAACTTTGCAAATAAATCTTGGACTTCGACGCAACTTCAAGTGGACATTCATAATGGCGGATGTGAAGACGTCAATTCTTGGTGCCGACTTCCTCAGGCACCACCGACTTCTTGTGGACCTACATAGCAAGAAACTCGTAGACAATCTGACCGAGCTTTCAGTTAACACGATGTCGATAAATACTACACAAGATACTACGCTGTATGTAGTCCATGCACTTCTTCAAGAATTCACTGAAGTCTTAAAACCTATGACACCTACGAAGGAAATCAAGCATAAAGTAAAGCACCATATTGAGACTACCGGCCCCCCGCTCTTCGCAAGACCCCGCCCACTGCCGCCGATTAAATACAACGCAGCCAAAGCCGAGTTTCAAGCAATGATGTCAATGGGCATATGTCAACCATCCAAAAGTCCGTGGGCCAGCCCGATGCACGTTGTAACAAAAAAAGATGGAAACCTTCGCATATGTGGTGATTATCGTCGCTTGAACTCAGTAACGCTTCCAAACCGCTACCCAATACCAAGGCTTCAAGACTTCACCTACCAATTAGATGGCATGAAGATATACTCGAAGATAGACCTGAAGAAAAGTTCCTTTGTCTTGCACGTAGAGGATTTTTTATTATTTTGTTCTATTTAAGAGATGCCACAAAGCGCTGTGTGTTTCCTGGGGTACCAAGTGGGAGACTATTTTTCTCTCAACGACATTGGTCAACAACACTACGCAAAATTTATTCAAAAAATGATGATAATTTCGGTCAATAGCGGACATTTATGTTATTTTATCAATTACAGTCAGTTTACAGCAAGTTAGTAGTGTTTTCAAGCACAGATTACTTGAATTTTAAAACATGTTAATATGCAGATATTATTTACAAACACATTACTGTTATTTACACTTTTAATACACGTATTCATAGACACAGCTCGATGATAAAGTCGAATATGACTTTTAAATTATTTGCAAAGCCTAATATACAATTTTTATTTACAATTATTTATTTGAAATTATTATCTAAGATCACATATTATATAAACCAATTTTTTTATGATTTTTATTTATACAATGTTGTTTTTACATTGTTTTGTTTTGTTGATGGTTGTTCTTATCAATTTCTATTCTTGGTCGCTTTTGACACTTATTTGCAATGTTTCTATAGGATTAAACATTATCATTTCATTTTATCTCCCTTGACATGTGCGAAAACGTCAACATTCTACGTCTGCGACAGTGCTTTTATTTTTTGTTGCATATTTCATTACATAAATGCTTGAAAAATACCTTAAAGTTGGTTTTCTAAACGTGGGATCCCTTGGCACTAACCACGATGATTTTATAGCTGCTGTGGAAAGGCATTCGTTCGACGTATTGGCAGTTAACGAGACTTGACTAAGACCGGGTGAAGAGGCGAAAGCGCCCACTGTGCCAGGATACCGCCTGCGCCACATACCCCGACCTTTGTCTGTACACGGGGGTCGTGGAGGTGGTGTCGGTTTTTATCTTAAGCGCGGCCTGACTGCTCGCTCTTGGCCCGCCCCAACTGACCCTAGACACGACACTATCGAACAAATGTGGATTACCCTTACCCTAAATGGAAATAAGATTGCAATAGGTACAGCGTATCGCCCCCCACGCTTAGACTTGGATCTCTTCCTCGACGCCATAACCGACTCCATTAGTTCCTTAGTAAAATGTGATTACTACATATTGCTCGGCGATTTTAATGTTAACTTACTGAGTGCTAACGCGCAAACTAAGAAAGTTTGTGAGTTTTTGAATAGTTTGAGCCTAAAACAACTAGTAAGTTCGCCCACCCATTTCACAGACCATACCGAAACATTAATCGACCTTGTCTGTTCGAACCTCAACCACAAGGGAATATCTGTTGAGCCCCATGGCTCAATAAATGGTCATTCACTTGTTGTATGCGAATTTAATATCAGGCGCAGCAAATATAAGCCCCACACAGTTATCTACAGACCACTGTATTTATTGCCTTAATGGCAATAAATACAGAAATACTAGATAGTGATTTATCGCACATAGACTGGGACAACATTTGTAGCTTCTATGATGTCACTGTCATGGTTGAGGAATTGAATAAAAACATTTTAAAAATTTATGATGCGCACGCTCCGGTCAAGAAATGTTTAATTAAGGAACCGTCATATGGGAGTGACGTCACGGACGGATTACGGTACACATCAGCTGTTCGTGTCAGCACTGATAAAAAATAAAACACCACTCAATTCACCGTAATATTCGTTTTTACGTTAGCATCGTAGTGTTCCTCACGCGTGTGGCTGTTTCTAAAGCAATTTAACAGCAGTTCGACAGTGTAACACAGCAAAAAACAATTCACAATTTTTAACTATTTTGACGTTGAAGTTACTTGTTAGTTATTTTTTGCCACCGATACCCCCCAAAAGTGTAACTCTTGACGACATCACCACAGATTGTGTGTGCTAATCTATAATTTGTTGAGTAGCAGGCGCCATCTATCGTCGCAGAAGAGCGGCGAGAAAGGCGTACGGTACGACATCTAGCTGCCCCTAGCCGTACTATGGTGAAGTGTGCAGCCTGCGGTAGGTTTCTTTCGGCAAAAGGTGGCGCTGCGTGTGGCAACTCGGCGTGCCACAACAGGTATCACCTTGCTTGCTTGCTGCTGCCCGATCCTACGCAGATTAGTAGTGACTGGCTGTGCCCTGAGTGCAGGAAAAAGTTGCCCAGGGGAGACAACAGTGCCACACTCGTCAAGGACTTGGGTAGTGGTCCCACTGTTACTCCAGCAGCAACGTCAACGGCTGCGGCAGCCCCTATTGAGTTAGCGTCTGGATCCACAGCGGTACCTGTTGCGGCGGCGGCAGCAGCTACGGTTGCGGCGCCATCAAAAGGCGCCGTGATCAGGTCGCCAGTCGCGGCGACTCAGGTTCGGGGCAATCTGACCAAGCCCCCCGTTGCCGAGGCTAAGGCACTGTCTCGGGCTGGTAGCGAGCAGGGTGCTGATGGAGAGCCCTCGCCAGATACGCAGCTGACCCTCCGTGAAGAGATTAGGCTCTTCCGCTCCGAGCTGCGGGAGGTTCGCGACGAAATGCGCGAATTTCGTCGAGAGATGGCCGGCCTGCATTCGTCGTTGGGGGTGTGTACCGAGCGGGTTGACAGCTTGGAAGCCAGAATCGAGGCTCTAGAAAGTCGGCAGGGTGCGGCAGTCCCAGACGGCAAAGTAACGCAGCTCGAACGTGTAGTACTGAAATTACAGCTTGACCTCAACGACCGAGAGCAGGATTTACTTGGCTCCGACCTTGAGATCGCCAACATCCCGGAGACACGGGGTGAGAACGTGTTGCACACCGTCGGGCTGGTGGCGGCAAAACTTGGGGTGACTCTTGACGAACGGGACATTGTGTTCGCGCAACGGGTGGGCCTGCGAGCCGAACGAGAGGCACACACGGGCTCCGCGGACGGCGCGAGTCCCGTCGGAGGAGCGAGCCCAGGGGGAGCAGCGGCAGCGACAGCGCGCGGGCGGCGCATAGTGGTGCGCCTGACGCGGCGCGCACTGCGCGACGACTTGCTACAGAGCGCGCGCGTGCGACGCGGTGCCACCACAGCGGATCTAGGACTATCCGCTCCCCCGCGTCGCTTCTTTTTGAACGAGAGGCTCACCAAAACCAACAAGCATTTGTTTTACTTGGTGCGTGAAGCTGGCAGCCGTCTCGGTTGGAGGTATACGTGGACGAAATTCGGCCGCATCCTGGCTAAGCAGGGTGACGGCAAGCCCACGCACTGTATCCGCTCAGAGGAGGACCTTGCGCGGGTTTTTGGTTGTGAGGTGGCTACTGCAAAGGATGTCTGATTTCCTGACCCCTGACAATCACAGTATTTTGTATAATGTTACTGTAACCCAGTACTTATTACCTTTATCTGTTTTATTTATACTTAGATTTTTAAGTTTGTCTTTTGCGAGGCCAGCTGTTTTCCTGTCTCGGTATACTTTGGTTTCTTTTAGTGGCCCAGCTGCCCGTCCGGATAACTATTTATGTACATTTTATACGTATCACACTTCCGCTCAATATTTTCACGTTTTCAATTTTTATTACGATATCTTTATTTTTACGGACTTTCCATATTATTACAATTTGGCTAACTAAGTTTTTTCCGGCAATATATTCAACACTTGAATTACGAATTACAACACCTAACACTATGTATTTCAGTATATTTACACATCGCATTATAATGCAAAACTCTTTACTACATAATACTATATTCAATACTATCTACAATAAACATATTATTATTATACACTATTATTTACAAAAATGAACAAGACAAGAAATCTAACAGTTGGATTATTTAATGCAGGGTCGCTAGGTTCGCGTCATGAGGAGTTCTTAGTTGCTATGGATAGCCTCTCGGTAGACATCATGGCGATAAATGAGACGTGGCTCAGACAGGGAGAGGAGGGTCGCGCGCCCACAGTGCCGGGCTACCGGCTACGGCACGTGCCACGCGCGCGTACCGTGCGCGGCGGCCGCGGGGGCGGCGTGGGCTTCTACGTGCGCCGCGGCGTGCGTGTGCGCACCGCGCCGCACCCGCCAGCGCCGCAGGTCGAGCAGATGTGGCTCAGGCTTAACATTAACTCGCACTCAGTTATCATCGGTACAGCATACAGGCCGCCGTGGCTTGATGTCAATGTCTTCCTGGATGCGATTACCGATTCTCTCTCCTCCTTTGCTAATGCGGACAAGGTTATCTTGCTTGGCGACTTCAACATTAACGTCTTATGCCACACTGACAGTAAATCTAAACTGCTAAACAATTTTTTACATTGCTGCAAGCTTATACAAGTTGTTACTAAGCCGACCCATTTCACAGACCATAGTGAAACTCTTGATATAGTGATATAGTGTGCACTGACGCCCGTGTGTGTGGGGTCTCAGTATCACACATACCGGAGCTCGGACACCACGCAATTGTTGGTGTCGAATTTAATTTTAAAATAGAGAAGCCTGCTCCATACTGGACTACTTATAGGCCACTTAAAGACATCCTTCCTGATGTTTTTAATGAAGACTTAAATAAGATGGACTGGGAACATATTATAAATCTGGAAGATGTGAATGCCATGGTTGCAATGTTTAATCAATACATTTTGACACTATTTGATTTACATGCCCCCCTTAAAAAAATCTTAATTAAAGAGAAATCTTATCCCTGGATAACCGACACTGTCAAGGAAATGATGCGGCTGCGTGACAAATGCCATTTGAAGTCAAAAACGACTAAATCCGAACATCACATTAAATCGTACAAAGAATTTAAATACCTCGTTAGAGCTGCTTTTGACAGTGAGAAGTGTGCATATTTTAAAACATACATCAATAATAACATTAAACAACCGAAAAAGTTATGGACACATATTAAATCAACTATAGCCACCTCTAAAAAAACCAGAGCATAATCTACCACATTACTGTAACAACCCAGAATCAATCAACCAACACTTTCTGGATGTGCCTGGCAGTGGTGAGGTCACTACTGCTGATTTAACATATTTTGAGCACCATAGACACAGCAACAGTCACTTCCGGCTCGAGCCTGTCCAACAAGATGTGGTGCTGAAGATCTTGCGTGGTCTTAAGTCCAATGCACAAGGCTCTGATCATATTTCACTCGAGATGCTGATGTTGACACTTCCTCAAACACTTGCAGTTATCACAGCGATCATCAACAAGTCGATAGTCACCTCTTCTTTCCCTGATCTGTGGAAAATGGCAATAGTTAGACCAATTCCAAAAGTTTCTAACCCCACTAGCATGAAAGACCTCCGTCCAATAAGCCTACTGCCATGTCTGTCCAAGATTTTAGAGAGAGTTGTCTCGGACCAGCTTAGGGCATATCTTGAGCACCACAGTATTTTGCCTCTGGCTCAATCCGGATTTCGCAGGGGACATAGCACTGCTACAGCACTCCTGGATGTAGTTGGTAATATTCTCGAAGCTATAGACCAGGGCATGGGATCCCTTCTTGTCTTACTAGATTTCTCGCGCGCCTTTGACTCTATTAATACTTCGCTTCTTCTCTCCAAACTGGCGTTCTATGGATGTGATGTAGAAACGGTCAAATGGTTTGGGAGTTACCTTAGTGATCGAGCACAATTCGTCCAGGTGACATGTGACAGGAACGGAGATACCATATCCTCTGATCCGAGGCGCGTTGACAGGGGCGTACCGCAGGGATCAATTCTGGGCCCGCTTCTCTTTATTGTTTACAGTGCTGATATCATCAACTGTTTGATCAACACCAAGTTCCACCTGTACGCTGATGATCTGCAGTTGTACCTATCCTTCCGCTCCCAGGATACTGCTGAAACTGTTAAAAAAATCAATGAGGATTTGGAGAGGATCTCTGCTTGGTCCAGAAGAAACTCCTTGGTTCTGAACCCAAGTAAGTCCAAGTTTATTGTGATGGGATCTAGAGATTTCCTGGACAAAATGCTTGCTTGCAACCTGGGCATCAGGATTGATGGTTGTGATGTGGAGAGGGTTCTGGAGGCTCGTAATCTTGGGCTAGTATTTGATGGGCAGCTGCATTTCGATAGTCACATCTTAGAAGCTGTGCGCAACTGCTTCTATCGACTCAAGCTCTTGTATCGTGTACGTCCCTACATAAGTGTGGATATGCGTGTCATGCTGTGTGAGTCACTTGTTCTATCCAAGCTGAACTACGCTGACACTGTGTATGGTGCGTGCATTCTCGGTAGAAGCGAAAAACTGATCCAGCGGGTGCAGAATGCTTGTGCAAGATTCTGCTACAATGTCCCACCCCGATCCCACATCACTCCTTTTTTAAATAAGGGTAATTTGATGAGAATGTCAGCACGCAGAAAGCTTCATCTGGCTACCCTACTCTTTGGCACTATTCTCACAAAGAAACCAGACTATTTATATAAAAAATTGTCTTGGTCGCGCGATATTAACAAGATTAAAACTAGAGCATCTTCGTACCTCTTGTTGGCCTCATCGCATAGAACTGCTGCATTCCGTGGATGTTTCAAATTCGCTGCCTCTCGTTGCTGGAACGACTTGCCACCTCCTTTTCGTGCTATAAAGACAGTTGGCACACTCAGAACTAAATTTAAACAGCACTTACTACAACTCCAAAAAGATACCTCTCTTTAAACTTTTAACTTTTAAGACAGCTGCCTTCAGGGGAAGTTTTAGATAAGCCGCATCCAAATGCTGGAACAATATTCCCCCGCCGATAAGGAATCTTAAATCTATTGGCACCTTCAGAATTCGACTGCGACAGTTTCTTATCGCCTCGCAGAAAAAACTGGGTATGGCGATTTCGAATACGTCCATAATATAACTGGCTGTCGTGTTCTTCTCGATTTGTTCCGTTTTCTTCGCGCAACTTGAATACATACACACGCACAACGAGAATACATTACTTAAACATTGCGGGTACTTAGGTACTTACATAATTTTACTCCGCACATTCCACTTTTCACAACACCAATAATAATTACTCGCGTTGTAACCTCATCTGCTCGACGTCCGTAGGTCACTGCAGGGATCCAGCAGAATATCAGCGTCAGGTACATTTGCCTGACACATGCTGAGCTGGACTCCCATTTGGTGCAACTTTGAGACGCACACCTCACTTTTGCACTCCACCGCACGTTATTTAATTTGAATGTTAACTTGTGTCATAGCCTAAAGTGTCATCACTACACTTATGTCATCCCATTTTCATGTAATTAGTTTTAATCTCATCGTGCTTTGTTTGTTGTGTTATGTCTTTTTTTATGCACCAAATAAACGATTTATCTATCTTATCTATCTATCTAAGAAAGCATTTTTTTGGATACCGATTGCTGAAAACGACGTAGAAAAGACGGCAATAACGACACCTTTCGGTCTTTTTGAGTTTCGTTGTATGCCATTTGGTTTGCGTAACGCGCCACAGACATTTCAACGATTCATGCATGAAGTTTTGAGAAACCTGGATTACTGCTGCTACTGCTTCATTGATGACGTACTTGTGTACTCTAAAACCCCAGAGGATCATGAAAAACATATGCGACTTGTTTTGAAACGTTTGTCTGACTACGGAATCGGAATCAACCTAGAAAAGTGCCTATTTGGTCAAAAGAAGCTAAATTTCCTGGGCTACGAAGTTACAGAAAAGGGTATCACGCCCACTGCTGAGCGCATTCAAACAATCTCCAAATACCCGAAACCAGCAACAGTTCAAGATCTTCGACGTTTCCTTGGAATGGTCAATTTTTACCACGATTGTTTACCGAAGCAAGCTGAGACTCAAGTAGAATTGAATAAGCTCCTTCATAATAAAAAGAAGAACGACAAAACACCTATCAACTGGAACCAGACCTTAGAAGATGCTTTCAATAATTGCCGTCTAAGCATAATAGAACACTCTCAATAGATCGCTGTACAACTAACACACCCGGTTCAAGGTGCCCCTATATGCATCATGATAGACGCCTCAAGCCTAAGCGTAGGAGCAGTCTTGCAACAGAAAATAAACAACATATGGAAACCGCTATCTTTCTTCTCGAAGAAGCTCAGTGACACCCAATCAAGGTACAGCGTATACGATCGCGAGCTATTCGCTATCTATATGGCTGTCAAACATTTCAGAAGATTGATTGAAGGTACTGATGTCGTCGTGTACACGGACCACAAGCCCCTGACCTACGCCATGGCCAAATCAGCAAGCGCAAGCGACACCCCAAAACAGGAAAAGGAACTCCACTTTATCAGTCAATTCCGCAGCAAGATTGAGTACATACACGGAAGGGACAACGTTGTTGCGGACGCATTATCTCGTATAACTGCCATTGACTGTCCAACTGTCGTCGATTTCAATAATCTGGCAGACGAACAAACACGAGACGAAGATTTAAATGACCTGTTGAAGCAACAAAATCTCCACTTTATCAAGATATCACTGCCTGGAGTAAAAAAACAAATCTACTGGGAAAATTCAACCAAACCACCACGTCCGTATTTACCGAAAACTTTTCGTGAGACTGCCTTCAAAGCATTACACGAAATGAGTCATCCCGGTATCCGAACGACAAGAAAAATGATCCCCGAGAAGTACTTCTGGCCAGCAATGAACAGAGACCTTTCTGAATGGACGCGATGCTGCATTACGTGTCAACGTGTTAAAATTCACCGACATACAAAAACTCCATTAGTACAGTTTCCCGAGTCCAGAAGATTCGAACATATACTCGTACATGTCGACATTGTTGGACCACTCACACCATCAGAAGGATACCGATACTTAGTCACAATTGTCGATCGATGCTCCAGATAGCCCGAGGCAGTGCTAGTCAGCGACATAACCGCAGAGACCGTCGCTCGAGTCACATACGATACCTGGATTACCCGCTTCGGTTGCCCACTGCGTATTTCTACGGACCAAGGACGCCAGTTTGAGTCATCATTATTTCAAAACCTAATGAATAAACTGGGTGTATCAAGAATCCGCACTACTGCCTATCATCCGCAGTCAAACGGCCTCGTAGAAAGATTTCACCGTACACTCAAGACAGCATTAACCGCAAGAGGGAATAAACAACAATGGGCTCAAGAATTATCGACCGTATTATTTGGATTACGCACGGTCATTCATAAGGAGACAAACTACAGTCCCGCTACAATGATTTATGGCACCTCATTAAGATTACCTGCAGATGTTTTTGCACCTACGAAGATAGATAATGAAGACCCGTTATTGTTACGTCATCTAACAGAATCAATGGCATCGCTAAAGCCTAAATGAGTCGTGCGCACGTGCACCCGCTCGACAACAACGCAAGACCTTTGTACCGAAGCAGCTGTCGACATGCACTCATGTATTTATACGTCTAGATTGTGCAAAAAAAACTTTAACGCCGCCGTACGAAGGCCCGTACGAAGTTATTGAGAAACATGAAAAGTACTTCAAGATACGCTTGCCCAACCGAGAATCAGTGGTATCATTAGATAGACTGAAGCCTGCCTACATACTGCCAGAAGCCACAGAGGAAGAGGTGGAAGAAAACCCATACGTTACCCGTTCCGGCAGGATTGTAAAACCTACAAAGCATGTACGGTTTTCTTGAAGGGGGATACTGTGGGAGTCATACAACATCGAGCATTAGCGACTAATCTGCGCGGCGCGCGGACCGACATTGAATGCTGCTAGCCCTCGCGGTCGTTTATATCATTGCGCTGCTCTCGACACGTCTCCATCGGACATACTCATGCGCCGGCTATCTTCGAATTACTAAGCGGCTCACTGACCGCAACTAGTTTTTATTAAGCGTGCTAAACGCTGATTGGCTGACCATATTTCTATGGCAGCTAATCGGCCAATAGGATGTAAGTAGTTTTTAAGAATTTTGTATAAATATTGGTTTGGAAATAAATTCATCATCATTCCCAAAACGAGTGTTTTACTGAACAGCCCAAGTAGTACCCATAATTCCATTTGTTTACAGATTTGTGACGATAAGTTGCGTGAAGAAAACGGAACAAATCGAGAAGAACACGACAGCCAGTTATATTATGGACGTATTCGAAATCGCCATACCCAGTTTTTTCTGCGAGGCTATAAGAAACTGTCGCAGTCGAATTCTGAAGATGCCAATAGATTTAAGATTCCTTATCGGCGGGGGAACATTGTTCCAGCATTTGGATGCGGCATAACTTCCCCTGAAGGCAGCTGTCTTGTGCGATTGAGTGGTGAGTTGTTGGCAGCACTGTCTACTTGCGCATTCTCTTTTACTAGCGATCCAACTCAGTTTATTGTACAGGTAAGATGGCGGCCTGTACTTTACAACTCCAAATACTATTCGTCGACATTCATACGTACGTCATAAAATTGCGGTGGGATTTTTTTACAAACTGGATTTTCAACGCACTGCTTTGCGCCGAAAGTTGAAAATTGAATTGATTGTGTGTTTATTTGCCGTGCTACACTCTGTTGGATTCTCAATGCTCGGTTTAACAGAGATAGTTGAAAAGCCAGTGCATGAAATACCCGCCACGATTTTATTACGTCCGTGTGAATGTTGACTTAGTTCCAACCCACAAACAACATTTTGAGATAATCGTGATTAAAGATTAATCTCGTATTACTTTGAGAAATCATTTTTTTACTAGATACTTTTGTATGCTAGAGATGACATGATCGAGTTTTAATTAGACCCTATTTTAGACTTCCAATGATAATACTTTTTTGAACATTCATAAAATATTGCTGTGGCACGTTTTTGGTTTATTACATTATTCATAATACATTTAAAATTTTAATTTATACAAAACGTTCCAAACGACATGTATGACAGAGAAAATAATAATAAAACAAGAATAAATAAAAAAAAACGTAGATATACGTTCTTCTTTATCGTCTTCAAAATCAAAGTCCTGTTCACCAGCAAATCCTTCAATATAATCGGGTCGTTCCATGCCCTACAGGTTTTTATAAAAGGACAGGCAATCTTCAGGAAATATATTGAACATTGACTTTAAGTCATTTAATTTAGCCTGGGTAATAGGTTTTCCGTGTAGCCAGAGTGTTACAAGGAGTTCTTAGTTTAAAGGAAGCACGCTTCCTTTAAATTTTCGCCCTATGTACAACTCTTGATGTTTCTCAACATCACCTGACCTCATGAAGACAGAGTGTTCATTATCCTTTCTTATTTGGATATGTTTGGTCCTTAGCCAATTAACTTTATGTTTATTAATGAACATCTTTCGATTTGTTATATTTTTTTTCTAATTTCTCAGTGCTCACGAAGTCTTATTTTTCCATCTTTATAGGCACTAGAGGGGTCTTTTTGTGCAAATCTATCACATTCACGTGATCTTCTGCAGTGTATCATCAATATTACTAAGGTCAATCAGATTTAAAAAATCAAAAACGTTTCAGATAGCTTGGATCACGTTTTTGAAAATTGTTTATGACTCTGTCTTATAATTCGTTTGTTCCACATAGTTTGGGCTCTTTTAGTTTAATACTTATTTGTGTTCTCCATACATGTGGGTTGGGCTACCAGGATTTCATTGTTAAAATTACAATAGAGCCACCAAATTTTGACAGTAGACAGTAGTAAAGTAAATAGCAATCACGTGAGTTATTTGGTATTATTATCTCTATTTTGAGCTGATTGTGGGTTGGAACGTTTTTCAAATCAATCAAAATCAAAAGTAATTTATTCAAACTCGGCTGGTGTCTGCCAGGGGTGCGGGTTGTTCGAAAGAGATACCGCGGCTCCGGCACACAGGCAACTGAGGGGACACGGGTGGGTTTTAGTCAGCAAAAGTATGACACGCCCTCCCACTCCGGCCAGAGCGGGAGAAGTTATTTGATGATATCCCACCAAAAAAAAAAAACAAAGCTGGTGTCAGCACTTTTTAAACGTCAAAGTTACATAAGACAGTCCCCCAAAACGTCCGCCCTTCAGTGCCTTCCTAGTGCTTTCTATACAACAGGTACGTAATTAACGTTACGTTAAAAATAAAATATTTGCCATATGTCAGCTAGCACACGCCAATATACCCAAATAAATCATTAAAAACAATTTCAATCAGAAATAAATAATAAAAACAAAAACAAACAGAACTTAAAACCTAAATTAAAGCCTCCAAGCATAAAAGGCGTGCCCGCTTACGTATGCAATGCGGCATTATGTTCACATAATTGTAGCTAGAAGTAACAAATGTTAAACAAGCTTTGGAGTAAAATAAATAAACAGTTAAAACTATTAACAATAATAAAACCATGGTCAGCAAGATGACCAGTCACCACAAGCAGCACCCGTTCACGAGCATAAGATCAGCCATAACCCCCCTCACCATATTTAAGGGAAGGAGGCAACCCGACCCCCGACCTTACCGCAAGCAGTGACATCCAAGGGAGCATGACGAACTTGCTGCCGGTTGCTCAGGCAAGAATAATATGATCAATTATCGAGGTCGCTTGCTAACTACATCTTGCAATACAACTCATTATAAAAATCATTGTAACGAGTAGATTATGTCAGCAGTACTTAAATGAAAATAAAAATGAATTTATAAAGTCAAATAAAACCAAACAATTATTATGTTAATATAAATATAACCTGTCAGTAGGCATGCAAATTCTGGTGAAAGAACACAAACATTGTCTTGAGTTAATCACAGCGACCAACTATTTTTATCGTTAAAGTAGTCGTTGATAGAACAGTATGTCTTTGCACAAAGATTGGATTTTACTTTAGCTTTAAACGCATTAAAATTCAAATCTAGCAAAGAAGAGGGAAGCTTGTTAAAAAAGGTTATACCAAGACCAACAAATGAGTTATGAACCTTATGAAGCCGGTGAAATCCAGTACGTAGTTTGTCCTTATTTCTAGTATTAATATTATGAATATCACTGTTTTTAGTGTAGTAAGTGTATATTTTGCCTAATATATAAGATGTTGGCCAAGATGAATGCCGATGCCACGGTGAGAAACTTTAAAAAAAAATTGAGAAACTCTAGCACCTAATTAATAAATTGCTCAAACAGCTCGTTTTTGAAGAACAAAAATTTTTTAATATCTGCAGCTTTGCCCCACAGCAGAATGCCGTAGGACATAATGCTATGAAAATAACTAAAATAGACTAACCGCGTTGTATCAACGTCAGTGTCTTACTTTCCTGACGGCGTAGGTGGCCGAACTGAGCCTTCCCGCTAGGCTTGATATATGTGAACCCCACTGAAGGTTGGCATCTACTGTTATTCCTAGAAAAACTGTTTAGTCTGCAGTTTCAAGTACCTCATTATCTACGACGATGTTTGGTCCTAGATTCCTAACATTCGGTAAGGTGAACTTGATACATTTTGTTTTCTTGGCATTGAGAACTAGGTTATTTGTGGTAAACCAATCCGTAACCATAGCGAGTGCACTGTTTACGTCATGAAAAACTTGTCTATTCGTATCTACTTTAAAGATAAGAGAGGTATCATCAGCAAACAGTACAATGTCATAGATACCATTTAAGTAGAATAGTAAGTCATTCATATACACTAAGAACATTAGTGCCTATTTTTAACCCCCGACGCAAAAACGACGGGGTGTTATAAGTTTTTAACCCCCGACGTAAATACGACGGGGTGTTATAAGTTTAACGTGTCTGTGTGTGTGTTTGTCTGTCTGTGGCATCGTAGCTCCCGAACGGATGAACCGAATCCAATTTTGTTTTATTTGTTAGAAAGGTGAATTAGTCGGGAGTGTTCTTAGACAGGTTTTATCAAAATCGGTTCAGCCGTTTGAAAATTATCAGCTCTTATCTGGTTGATGAAGGGATTTGAGTATCTTCCACGGGTCTGATCAAGTCGAACTATGGTATTCTATTACTTCAATTATACTAGACGAACAAAGTAACCTTGAATTGATGCTGGAGCAACACCTGGAATTTCCAGGATACCCAAGTTACTCACCAACAAACAGCAGAAGTATCGTGTTTGGTCTTAATGAATAGGTTGTGGATAAATGGTGATCAAGATGAGGAATGAGGATAGATTAGTAACAAACTTCACTGTGGGAAACTAACGCAACGCTGCGCAGATTTAAGCGAGACATTAAGTTTAAAAAGCAGGAAATAAAAGTTAAATTTAAAATTTTAAAAGCCCCCGACCCAAAAAAAGAAACTCTAAAAAGTAAAAAAAATATTTATTGGTCTTTTAAGTTGTAGGTAATATTTTGATCAACGTATTGTGAAGTTGGGGACGGTCAAAAAAACGCCAAACAGAGGTGGCCTAACATTTTCATTAGCCATCCCCCGACTTGACAATACGTTGATCAAAATATTACCTACAACTTAAAAGACCAATAAATATATTTTTTACTTTTTAGAGTTTTTTTTTTGGGTCGGGGGTTTTTTAAATTTTAAATTTAACTTTTACAAATAAGAACTTAGTACGTTGCGTGCTTCGTTTTGAACACCGTAATGACGCAATTTACGCAAAAGTGTGTCATGGTGCACGCAATCAAAGGCTTTAGAGAGATCACAGAAAACTCCAATAGCATTTTCCGAGATCTCACAAGCGTCAAAAATGTGTTTCAGCAGAGCAACACCCGCTTCGGTAGTCGAACAACCTTTTGTAAAACCATATTGTTCATCGTGAAGGAGGCTATTTAAGTTAAAATGTCTTAGCAACTGCTTGAGTATCAGGTTTTCAAACATTTTACTAAAAGCCAGCACAATAGAAATAGGCCTGAAATTGCCAACGTTATTTTTATTGCCTGATTTAAATAATGGTATGACTTTACTACTCTTCATGAGGTCAGGAAAAGATCCTAAATCAACACATTTATTAAAAGTAATAGCTAGATAGGGGGCTACGATATCGATTATATTACTTAAAAGTTTAATGGAGATGCCCCAGTAATCAGCAGTGTTTTTAGACTTAAGTGTGTTAAAAATATTTGCTACATTACGAAGGGTTACATGTACGGAACTTAATAAACGACTACATTTGGGCACACTTCTATGCAAAGGGGTTTCAGCTTTAGACGGGGACGAATTTAAAGAGTGAATCGTATTTATATGTACCTATGTTGGCAAAAATTCATTAAATGCCTCAGCTACGTCGGCAGCTTTATCAACTAATTTGTTGTCGACCATAGTCTCTCATTGTTTTTCCTGTGTAACCGATTTACCCGTTTCATAATTTTCCATGTAGTTTTTACTTTATTATTAGATGTTTTTTTATAGTATCGCTTAAAAATTTAGATTTAGCAAAAGCACAGATCTTTTTAAATAATGTTGGATAACTTCTGATATATTCTAGGAAAGGAGTGTCAAATCTGTATTTTTTAAACCGTGTAGCTCGTATAATCTCGCTCTACTTTTATAAATACCTGGAGTGGCCCATTGATTGAAGCCAACGGAGGTGCCATTAATATCAATGGTTTTGGTCTTAAAAATAGATTGGTATTCTTTTTGCACAACATCAAAAAGGGCTCCATACATTTCATTAGGATTCTCGTAGTCTACTATGGATAATGTTATCCTATTAACTAAATTATTTTTAAATTTGGTGCAACAACTGGCTGTATATGGCCTGCATTCTATTTAATGCGGCTTTCTTGTGAACGCAAAGGGAAGCTAGCTAATAATCCACTGTGGTCAGATGTTAAGTCCCTTAAAACCAATTTATTATTAGCATCACAATCACTAAATATTTTATCAAGATAAGTCGACGATGATGCCGTAATCCTAGTAGGTACGAAAAACAAACTAGTTAAATTAAAAGATCTAAACAGATTGAGAAGTCTAATACTTAATGGAGTAACTTCTAAGATATTAATATTAAAATCTCCACATAAAATGTTACATTTACTACTAGATTTTATTTTATTGAGTGAATCCTCGATTCGAAACGAATGAAATCCCCAGAGGGTCGATAGACCAAAATTATAATGTAACGCTCGAGTTCAACACAAGACAACTCAATAGTGCGCTCGATGGAAAGAATAACTAGAACTAAACGTTGTTTACACTTCAAGTTGTTCAAAACAAGAACTAAAGAACCACCGCAAACAAAGTTTTTCCTTACAAAAGCACTTTGCACGGTAAAAAAATTATCATTGATCAACACTACTTCATGTTCTTCCAACCAGTGTTCAGTTAAACATAACACCTGAACAGCATAGTTTTCTATAAATAAACTTAACTCTAGTTCTTTGCCGGAAAGACCCTGCATATTTTGATGAACAACATTCAAATCATGCCGCTTACCCGTTGTCGCACCTAATAAAAACCCTAAAAACACTAAATAGTTTAAACTACCAGGCGAATCAAAAGTAGCGTTAGTACTCGTACCACTACTAACAGTAATCGATTGTACACTACAGGTACCTGTGTCACAGTGTAAATTGTATGCTAAAATATTAACAATTCCTCTCCTACAACTAGGTGGCAAATACAAGAAATAATTTGTCAGTTTGTAATCAGTAATAAATTGATAACAGTCCAAATATAGTATAGTCACTGTGACGACTAGTCCTATTATTTTACATATTGATATTCTAAATGTGCTTATTTTGCTCATGAGACAAGTATTGTGAATAAGGCAAGGCAGAGAAAATAAATCTACAATTATTGGTCTCATTGAGCTGTAATATGAAATGGACACATTTAATTATGTCCTTTTTTCTAACACTTAAACTATTCCCGTATAATAATATAACAGTTGAACCGAGGTTTTAATTTGCTAATACTGGCACCGGGTGAAGAATGATTAATTACATATTGTTGAGAACACTGATTAAGTATTCTACCGATAAATTTTCAAAAATTACGTTCGTTTTTAAAGTTTGTTTTTTTTATGGTTCCGTACCCCAAAACTTAACAGTGTTATAAAATTAATATATAAAATAATAAAGCTGAAGAGTTTGTTTGTCTGAATGCGCTAATCTCTGCAACCAACAATCGGATTAGAAAAAATATTTTGAAAAAACTTTTTCCAAAAAAAAAACAACCGGCTTCCGAAAAAACACTACAAAGTGAAAAATAACTTTAATTTCGGAAGGCGGTGACAAAAAATTAAAATACATATCCAAAGTCACTGACTTACGAAATTAAAGTTATTTTTCACTTTGTAGCGTTTTTTCGGAAGGCGGTTGTTTTTTATATGATTTTTTTTTTTCACTTTTTAGTGATAGTACCCACCCCACTAATTCGAAATTTCATCATCCTTGGGGTCATAACAATGCATATTTATGCGATAGCAGCAATCGCGGTTTATTTACTGTTATTTTTTTAACAGTTCCGTTGTCTATCGATCTCCGAAACGCATCATCAGATCTTTATGAAATTGAAATGGGACCACACGGGTAGCACAGGGTTTCAAATAAAAATCATCAAAATCGGTTCACCCAGTCGAAAGTTATGAGGTAACAAACAAAAAAAAACAGTCGTTTTGAGAACCTCCTCCTTTTTTTGAAGTCAGTTAAAAATGATAGCCAGATTCATGAGGAAGGTTATAGGCTAACACCAGCGAGACATTCTTCGCGGGGAGGCCATGCAGTGCGACGGGGTGGGTCAGGGGAGCGAGAGATTCCTCGCGGGGAGGCGACGTGGTGCGACGGCCATTTGAAACGTAATTTATGTATGCTGGCAATAAATTCAGTTTGTTGGCTCCCGTACACCTCACTTCTTCAAGAAGGGCATTGAAAAATTACCACGGCGCTGGCAGAGATGCATCGATAGCATGGGTGCATATTTTGATTGATAATCTAAATACTTCCATAATCTAAATACACGTAGTGAAGATGAAATTTAGATTAACTAAAACTAGCAAGTATTTTCTAATAAACCGTATCCACTTCTACAGAAAGTTGCAAAAGTCGGTTACAGAACTCAGCGATGGAAAGTTTAAAACTCACATCAAAGGTGCCCTTATCAAAAAAGCATATTATACGATAAAAAACTACGTTGAAGACAAGGAAACTTGGCATTCATTCCTTCTGCACATGTGGCTTCCCTGGTACTTCATTAACAGCATGACTATGTGAGAGTCGCTATTAACTGGTCCCAAATTACAATGTTAATTTTATTATTTTTAATTTTACAATTTCTGACATATTCTCGTCATTATTTGACATTATACATCACTTTTAATATCGACTATTTATTAGTGATTCTCATGAAAATCATGTCACTTAGTATAAATAGGCTGATTTTACTTATGTAGATTTTTTTACATAGGTATTGTGAATGAGAGAACGTTGTAGGCCTTACAGACGTCATCTATAAATCTACAGATTTAAAGAAGATTTTCTATTCTTTATTTTCAGTCCTCTAAGTACCTGGTACTTAATGACCTGGCCTGCACTGTCCTCCCATACCTATTATCACTGTAATTTGAAAACATTGTAAAAGCCAATTATTTTTTAAAGTGTAAACGTGGTGTTTCTTGCCGGCTCTTCTCCATAGGAAGCGTCAAATTGGTACCGTGCACCTAGCTTCTGACATTTCATAAGTGCCCTTGCAGGTTTATGTGAAATAAAATATTATGATTTTGATTTTGAATTTTTAACAGGACATTTAATAGCCTGAGTAGAATAATCGTGTTTTTATTTATTTTTTTGTTCAGTTTTGAAAGAAACCCTTCCAGTACGTTATTTGTTCTACGCCTTTCCCCAAAAACTGAAAACATTTTGCTAAAATACTGTTTTTTCCAGAAACTGTCAATGTGTGTAATTTCTAGTAATTCGTAGTCATCGGCAAGATTCTTATTTAAATCTTAAATTAATTAATAAATAGATATAGGTCAAGTAGTGTTTTGAAATTGCTTCCTGAAGAACTGTAGAAAACTTGTGTTATTAATCAGGTAAGGTACCCCCTTTACGGAGTCATAAACACCCCCTTCCTAGACGAAAGTCTGGAAACTGTTTCTTTGAGATGATAACGTCATGAAGCCCGGAAGATAGTAGCCGTCCTGAAGATATCTGGAATCTATAGGTGCAGACGTCAGCGCCGCGTGGACTGGGAGCCCTACACACACACCGGGATAAGACCTGGATAGGCATACACCCTCCCAACACACCCCTCGCGTCCAAGCGATCACGCCCGTCTGGCACATCTGCTGGTCCTTGCGAGCCGGATTTCTTCAGGAGGGATACATGTGGACCCGTCCGGGACATGTCTGAAAGCTGAAACCTGAAAGATTATATGGGAAGACGCAGTCCTGAAGACTTATTCCTGAAGCTTTATCCTGAAGAGTTATCAGAAACCTGAAGCCTTATCCCTGAAGAATTATTCCTGAAGACTTATTCCTGAAGTTTTATTCCTGAAGAGTTACGTCAGAACCTGAAGTCTTATTCCTAAAGATTTATTCCTGAAGAATACTTTGAAGTAAAGAAGACTGATTCCGTTCAAGATTCCGTTGAAGATCCGGTTTGGAGATTCCGTCGATGATCCGGTTTGGAGATCCGGTTTGAAGATTCCGTTCAAGATCCGGTTTGGAGAGCCGGTCTGAAGATTCCGTTCAAGATTCCGTTGAAGATCCGGTTTGAAGATTCTGTTGATGATCCGGTTTGAAGATTCCGTTCAAGATCTGGTTTGGAGATCAGGTCTGAAGATTCCGTTCAAGATTCAGTTGAAGATCCAGACCAGGCAGCCCTGTTGAATTTCAATTTAAGCACATAAACCCTATGATAGTTTTAAAATGTTTTCGGCAAATCAAAATCAAACTGACCGAAGATCTATGGGGAATGTCTTTAAAAGTTTGTACATCTATAATCGAGACCATAGCACCATACTTAGCTTTGATATTTAATTTGTGTGTAGATCAAGGAGTCTTCCCGGATTTAATGAAATATAGTAAGGTTTACCTCTATTCAAATCTGGGGAATTATAGACCAGTATCCGTACTGCCGGTATTCAGCAAGGTGTTCGAAAAGATAATTCTCAATCAAATGCTTATTCATTTTTAACACCAACAAAATCTTACACGATCAGTAATATGGTTTCACCAAAGAACGTTGTACGACTGACGCCGGTGTTACCATATTAAAACATATATTTACTGCTTGGGAGGAGGCCCAGGATGCCATTGGAATCTTTTGTGACCTCTCCAAGGTATTTGATTGCGTTAATAACGAAACCTCGCTCTTAAAACTTGAGCATTACGGACTAGGTAAACTTGCGCTCAGTCTAGTAAAATCTTATATAAATGATAGACAGCAAAAGTTCATATAAATGGAGTCAATTCACTTGGTTTAAAAATAAAAATGGGTGTTCCACAAGGCTCAATATTAGGTCCTTTCCTCTTTTTAGTATACATTAATGATCTACCCCATTTATTAAAAAAACAACCACAAATGGTGTTATTTGCTGACGATACATCCTTATTTTTTTTAAATAAATAGACGTGCATCAAATCTTGACGACGTAAATAACGCCCTACTGCTGGTGCAAAATTGCTTCACTGCTAATAATTTAGTATTAAATGGGAAAAAATGAAATGCATAAGATTTGCTTTACCAAATGTTAAAAGTACTGATTGTGACATAGTATTGAATAAAGAGAAACTAGAATTCGTTGATAAAACTGTTTTCCTAGGGATCACGCTCGACTCAAGGCTACAGTGGAGTCCTCATTTAACAGCTCTTGCAGGACGGCTAAGTTCAGCAGCATATGCTGTAAGAAAAATCCGCCAATTCACTAATGTAGAAATCGCGAGGTTAGTCTATTTCAGTTACTTTCATAGTATCATGTCTTACGGTATTTTACTATGGGGACGAGCTGCAGATATCGAGTCTATTTTTATTCTGCAGAAAAGAGCCATCAGAGCAATATATGGCCTCCGTAGGCGAGATTCTCTAAGGGAACTTTTCAAAAATATTAATATTTTGACGGTACCTTGTCAATATATCTATGAGAACATCATGTACGTCAGGAAAAATTTAAATCTTTTCAGTAAAAGAGGTGAAAGACACACCGTTGGGACTAGAAATAGGGACCAATTAGTTCAACCAGGCTTCAGACTGGCTAAAATAGACTCATCCTTCATGGGGTACTGTTTAAAATGTTACAATAAAATACCTCCCCACATACTCCAACTGAATGAAATGAAATTTAAATCTTGTATAAAACGCACACTATGCAGCCATGCTTATTATAAGTTGGGAGATTACATCGCTGACAAAAATGCTTGGCTAAACGCTGCTTGTCCTGCTCCACAAGGTAGCTTAAACCAAATTGATTAGCATTTGAAAAAGTTGTTGGAGCTGCTGAAGACTGTAAAAGACTAGATATACTTTGCATTGTATAAATTCAAACTTCTAGTTTTGTATAATTGCATAGCATATGTGTGAGCACTATGTTCCTACTATAAAGCTACCATTTACAGGGTACGTCTTTCATTGACTTGAATGTGCCCTGGCAGCTGAGAGTATGTCATGCTAACTCAAATGTCTCGCTGGTGGTGGCGTGTGTGTTGGATCATTAAGTTCCCTTTAAAATGGTTGAGCTGAATGGTGCTGATCCACACGTCATGTTAGTGAACGGGCGCCGCCAGTAGGGACTGGTCATCTCCTAGCTCCCACGGCTTATTTTAATTTCTGAATTGTTATTTTATTTTTGTTTTAATTACGGACGCTTTAATGTGCACGTCTTTTTACATCGTTCTCACATTGATAATTTCAACAAAATGATGTAATCAACTTTATGTAACAATACCATGATTTTAAAAGAGTGTCCATGGAGTTTCTTGAACGTTCTTCTCCATAGGTACCTACGCTTTGGAATGGGCAAATAGCTTCATCTTTCTAACTCACCGACCTTGACAATTCAAAAGTGCCTGTAATTGGTTTATTTGAAATAGATGCTTTGAGTTTTGAGTTTTTTTTTGAGTTTTGACAATTCAAAAGTGCCTGTAATTGGTTTATTTGAAATAAATGCTTTGAGTTTGAGTTTGATCCGGTTTGAAGACCGGTTTTGGAATCCGGTTTTTGAAATCCGGTTTTGAAATCCGGTTTTTCAGAATCCAGTTTTTGAAGATCTGTTCCAACGCCCCCTTGCTCCGCGGGGAAGTAAAGACTTACCTACACGGGCGCGGTTTGAAGAAACCGAACAGCTGTCCACAGTCAAGAAGCGAACCAGAAAGGAAGGAACTTCAGATAGAACATTGAAGCCTTCAGATAGAACATTGCAGTCTTCAGATAGAACATTGCAGTCTTCAGACAGAACATTGAAGCCTGCAGACAGAATAGAAAGAACACTAGATGAACGTACAGCCGAACCTTACCGATGACTACCCGGGGTGAAGCCCGTACCGAACATAGCAGGCCGCAGTCGACTACGAATAGAACGACGCGGTCACATAGAAAAATGTCAAGAGCACGTGAAGACTTATTGAAGATTAAGTTGGAACTTGCTCAATTAGCACTTCAAAGAGCCGAGGAAGAAGATTCCGACGGTTATATGGATGATAGAAACTCAAACAATGAGTACGTGCGCTCCTGGCTTGAAGAGGCACCTGAGTCTGAGCCGGAGAAGAGGGACATCGCCGCCGAGGGGGACAATAGTGATATACGCCATGAGCAACAGCCCCCCCTGTGGACTTCGAAACTATAGTGGACCTTGAAAAGCAAGTATCGTTGCCGAATCCTACAGCAAATGAAGTGAAGAATCGAATCCCACCAAGGGAAATAGAACCCAAGGGGGAAGACTCACTCCGTCCGTTCATAACGGAGTTGACGTCCGCTATAGCGTCGCTAGCCGACAGGAAAATAGAACAGGGGACACCGAACCACCCCTCGGCGTCGAAGGTCATCATGACCTTACCGAACTTCAATGGGGCCCATACAGAATGGCTTTCATTTCGTGCTATCTACGAGACAACTCGAAGATACTTCAACGACGTTAAAAACACAGCAAGACTTAGAAGAAGCGGGGCCGAGCGCTAGAGACAGTGAGCTCAGAACTCATCGGACATGCCAAACCAGATGACATCATGAGGGAACTCGAGCTGCAGTTCGGCCGTCCAGATTCCATCGCGCAAGCGGAAACAGACAGACTGCGCGAATTGCCGCGCTGTGGCGAAGTACCTAAAGACATCTGCAACTTCGCAAGTAGAGTCAGAAGCGGTGTGGTCACTCTGCGCGCGCTGAAGAAGGATCACTACCTGATCAACGCTGAGCTGATGCGGTTGCTGACCGAGAAGCTGCCGAACTCCCTACGTGTACGTTGGTATAGGACGTACACCGAGAAGTACCAGTCGCTGCCGGACCTTACGTTATTCAGCGAATTCAGCACAGAGCAAGCTCGTGTCTGCAGTGCTATCGCTCCGCCTGAGAACATCGGCCCTGCTGAGGCAACAACGAGCAAGCGTGTCACACAGAAGACCCATACAGCTGTAGACAAGTCGGCCAAAAAATGCCGTATTTGCGAGAAGGAGGGACATCAAGCTCCTGATTGCAAGAAGTTCAAAGATCCCTCCAGTGACAAGAGATGGGAGCTCGCTAAGAAGTTTAGCCTGTGTTTCCGTTGCCTGCGAAGCCGTCGTCCTGACCATACATGTAAACCGAAGAAGTGTGACGTAAAAGGGTGTATAGCCACGCATCATCAACTTCTTCATTACATCAAGAAGACCGCTGCAGAGAGCGAAAAGCCCGTTACTCAGGAGCAGTCTAACAACGTGGAGTCAAAGGAGACAGTGGCCAGCTCGCGAACGACTTCAAGTCACGCTTACCTCAAGATGGTACCGGTGCGAGTAATTGGACCGGCGGGAGAAGTATCCACTTTCGCACTTCTCGATCACCAGAGCCGTCCATCTCGAGATTGCCGCCAGCCTCAGCGCAGACGCCGCCTTACTGGCGCTGCGCCGCTTCGCTGCTCGTCGGGGCTGCTCCGAGAGGCCTTCCGAGAGGAGGCCAGTCGCCGAGGAGTCGTGTGGCACTTCATAACGCCCTCAGCGCCTTTCATGGGAGGCGCCTGGGAGCGCCTTGTTCGCTGCGTGAAGTCTGCGCTTTGCACTGTGCTCCTTGAAAAACACCCGCACGAAGAGGTGTTGTCCACACCTTTGTGTGAGGTAGAGTACACTGTAAACAGCCGACCACTAACACACGTTTCCGTAGACAGCGAAGACGACGAGTCGATCACACCGAACCACTTCTTGCTCGGCGGATCGGCGACACAACCATCACCCGGCGTGTTCACTGAGCGAGACGTGGACAGCAAGAGACTGGCGACGATCCCAGATACTCGCCGATATGTTCTAGCGTCGCTGAGTCAGAGAGTACCTTACTACCGGAGCTTCAAAACCGGCGGGAGCCGCACACCCGCGGGCCCGAACTGCAGGTGGGCGACCCCATACTCATCGCAGATGGCCAGCTGCCTCGCAACACATGGCAGCGAGGCCGTATAGTTGCCCTGTTCCCCGGGGCTGACGGAGAGGTCCTGACCGCTGAGGTGCGCACTACCGGTGGCACCTTGAAGCGTTCGATAAAGAAACTCGTCCCACTACCCAAGTGACCTGTGGCGAGTGCCTTGTCGGGTAGCGCCGCGACGGCGAGCGCTGAGCCGGCGAGCGCCGTGGCGGTGAGCGCTGAGGCGGCGAGCGCCGTAGTGGCGAGCAGTCACGCGCTCCGTGGGTAGGGGCTGCAAGCCGTTGTCGTCCGAGACCACTACCTCGGTGACCGGTACCAGAGCGGAAGCCAGCACGGAATCGACAGTTACAGGGACGACCGCCACGGAGACTTCGGAACCGACAGACAACTCTGCGGCAATCTTGCCAACCACCGTGACTTCCGCGACCGCCAGAACCTCCTCGACCGTCACCGCCTCCGCCACAGCCGCGACAGCCGCGCACCCCGCCAGCGCCGCTGCCCCCTCTGTAACTCCGTCCACTGTGACGACGCTAACTACGGGTGCGAAGGACAAACAGCTGATGAAGCCGCCTGCTACTGTCATCAATAGTGAAACTCGTCAAGAAACAGAGACCTCTACAGTGAAGCAAGTTATGAAGAGCACCGCCGGTCCATCGAAGCCGACTGGACTACAAGACCTCCGCCCTCCTAGCAACAAGGGGGGAGGGGGAGGATCTACCTACAGCAGAACAAAGCAACTCAAGCTTGCGAAGGCGAGAGAAGATTTACTACTCCTTCAAGTGAAACTAGCCGCAGCATGCCTAGCCACATTGGAGAAAGAAGTCTCGGAAGAGAAAGAAGATGACGTCTCCCTCTACTCGAAGTCAGAAGTTAACGCAAGAGTGGACAACTGGTTGGAGAATCAAGTGAATCGTCCGGTGTTAGCGATCACCAACGAACCACACTGCACCCCAGAAGAAACAACAGTCGTCCGCATAGAACCAATGCTAGGGAAGCATGAAAAAACAGTCGAAAAAGAAAGTCGAAAAAACAGCAAGTCAGTCACCGGCGGGAGGTCAAACTAACTTAGCCCTCCTAGCTGAAGCCATCACCCGGGCTGTCAGCGCCGCTCAACGACCCAAGTTCGTCGAGTTACCGATCTTCAGTGGGTCTCATCAGGAGTGGCTACCCTTCCGTGCCGCCTACTACGAGACAGAAGGAATGTTCAGCACAGTTGAAAATACGAATCGACTCAGAAGAAAGCTGAAAGGGAAGGCCAAAGAAGCGGTTGAAGGTCTTCTGATAACCAACGCACATCCAGCTGAAGTGATGAAGATTCGGAAGACCAGAAGCAATAGCCATGCTGGAGATGGAGACGCTTTGTGGTCTGCCGTGCCTTACTGAGTCACCAAGGGACATCTGCATATTCGCCATGAAGGTCTCCAACGTAGTGGTGACATTGAAGACTATGGGTTGTTTCAACTACATGTACAACCCTGAACTCGCGAAGACAATAGTGGACAAGCTGACGCCGACTCTACGATACAGATACTACGATTTCTCAGCCACGCAACCACGTAAAGATCCTTGCCTCATCAAGATAAAAAAGTTCTTCAAAAGCGAAGCGGAGCTGTGCGGACCTTACGCGCTGTCTGAACAGATGGCAGCACTTACTACAGCCGCTTCACAAAAGAAAACACAAAGTGTCAAGAACGTGACTGAGAAGACACAAGCAACGAGGTGCTTCATATGTGAAGGTAAGGGGCACACCAATGCCACAGAATACGAAGAGTTCAAGAAGTTAGATGCAAACGCAAGATGGGACATGGCCAAATCCAAACGTCTCTGCTACAGATGTCTTCACTGCAGAAACAAGAAACAAGACACACAACTGCAAACCCAAGTCATGTGGTGTCAACGGCTGCAAGTACTCTCATAACAAGATGCTGCACTATGAAAAGAAGACAGAGAAGGCAGAAGCAAAAGAAGAGCCCACAGAAGTCATCAACTCAACTTGGACAGTCAAGAAGCAATCGTTCCTGAAGATCCTTCCAATCCTGGTGAAGGGACCGAAAGGAGATGTCAACACCTTCGCTTTTATGGACAACGGGTCAACAGTCACTCTCATCGACGACAGCGTGGTGAAGAGCGTCGGAGCAACAGGTACCATAGATCCACTGAAGATTGAAACCATCAATGACATGAAGACATCAGAGTCAGCATCCAGAAGAGTCACCATCAAGCTGAAGGGGCTCAACGATCACGAAGAGCAAATACAAGCACGCGCAGTGAAGAACCTGCAAGTCTCACCTCAACGGGTTCTACAAGAACTAGTGGAAGGGTGTTAACACCTATCTGACATCCGAAGCCATCTCATATATGCTAATGCAAAGCCACGAGTTCTCATCGGTCAAGACAACTGGCATCTTCTGCTAACATCAGAAGTTAGAAGAGGAGACAAGAACCACCCAGTGGCATCTCTCACCGCCGCTAGGTTGGGTACTCCACGGCAGCCAGACATGAACCTTCGGGAAGCAGATTGACTTCGTGTCACACATAACAGAAGATCCAGAAGAGAGCTAAGAAGACCTCGTGAAGCAATACTTCGAGATGGACGCGCTCTGCATAAACCCCAAGATTCCGAAGACTGACCCAGAAGAACGAGCACTTCGTATTCTGGAGAACCCACCACGAAGATAGAAGAAGGAAGATTCCAGACCGGTCTTCTCTGGTGTAAAGAAGATGTCAAGTTCCCAGACAACTACGAAAACTCACTGAAGAGGCTCTTCAATATGGAGAAAAAGATTGATCGTTAACTCGCATTGAAGAAGAAGTACGTCAAACAGATGGACGCTCTTATCGCAAAGGAGTACGCTGAACCTGCCCTAAAACAGAAAACAGCTGACAAGACTTGGTACCTACCTCACTTTGGGGTAGTCAAGCCGATGAAGCCAGAAAAACTCCAAGTAGTACACAACGCCGCGGCCAAGACCAAAGGGGTGGCACTCAATGACATGCTGCTCAAAGGCCTTGATCTACTACAGTTACTACCAGGCGTCGTCATGCGGTTTCGACAACACAGTGTCGCAGTTACGGGGGACATCAAAGAGATGTTCATACAAATCAAGCTGCAAACAGAAGATAGAGATACACTGCGGTACTTATGGCGCGAGGATCGACGAGACGACCAACCTCCAGAAGAGTACAGAATGACGTCGTTAATCTTCGGAGCATCGAGTTCCCCTTCGACAGCAATCTACGTCAAGAACCTGAACGCTAAACAGCATGAGGAAACTCACCCAGAAGCCGTAGCTACTATCATACAGAAGCATTACGTCGACGACTATTTAGCTAGCTTCAGAAGCCTCGAAGAAGCCAAACGCATCACGAAGAGTGTAAGAGAGGTGCACATGAAGGCCAGCTTCGAGTTGAAAAAATGGAAATCGAACTCAGCGCCACTCCTAGAATCACTTGGAGAAGACAACCAGACAGAAGACATGGAACTCTACAGAACAGAAGAAAAGACTGAACGAGTCTTGGGTGTCATCTGGAAAATCAACTCAGACGACCTCACCTTCAACCTCAACTTAGCCAGAATACCTTCCACACTCGTAGAAGGTAAACAGCCGAAGAAAAGGGAAGCGCTAAGAATAGTGATGTCACTCTTCGACCCACTCGGGTTCGCTTCGCCTGTCACAATCAGGGCGAAGCAACTCCTCCAGTAAGTTTGGTGCAGAGGAACAGCTTCGGATGACAAGATCGACGAAGACCTGGCAGAGCAGTGGGAAATGTGGATGGGGCATCTGAAGAGCCTCCACGAAGTAGCAATCCCGCGGCAATATCTCCACTGCAGCAACGCTGCCTCCCTAGAACTCCACGTCTTCGATGCCAGTGATTCAGCCTACTCTGCGGTGCTCTTCTGGAGTGATGATAGACGGTGAGGTCGGCCCATCCCTCATCATAGCCAAAGCAAAAGTGGCATTGAAATTGACGTCAATCCCAAGATTGGAGCTACAGGCAGCCGTCATGAGAACCAGACTCGCAGAGACAGTGGTCGAAGAGCTCGAGAGGAAGCCTGACCGCAAAGTGTTCTGGACAGACAGCAAGACGGTACTAACCTGGATAAGAACGGGGTCACGTTCATACAAACCCTACGTGGCTCATCGTCTAGCAGCAATTGAAGAGAGTTCCAAGGTCAACGACTGGCGCTGGGTCCCGACGAAGCTGAACGTGGCGGACGACGCCACTCGTGACGTACCATCAACATTCGACAGACATCATCGATGGTTCAAAGGGCCAGACTTCTTATACCAAACAGAAGATTCCTGGCCGACGGAGACCGCGAGGACAACACCAAAAGAACCTTCTGATGAAGAGAAGACGCATCACGTGAGCGAAAAGAGAAGACTGAAGCTCGCAGAGGGCCTGCCTGATCCAGCTACGTTCTCCACCTGGGATCGACTTTACGATACTCAACGGCACGTATTATGCAGTTTATTCAACTCTGCAGAGCTACCAACAATAGAGTTAACTACAGAAGAACGAAGAAGAATAAAGAAGCAGGTGGGATCTACTTCTTTATTCTTCTTCGAAGAAGAAGAACAAGGCTACAGTAAAACAACAGGCGCCCACGATGACAAAGTTATCACAAGAAGGAAAGAAACGGCTACCAGTCACAGCCAGCAGCTCAAGGCAGCTGAAGAACTTCTTATGCGGTCCTCTCAAGAAGAATCCTTCGCAGAGGAAATAGATAGTCTGAACAACGGGAAACCGATCAACAAAGAAAGCCGCCTTCAGCTCAGCGTCGAGTCCATAAACGACGCACTGAGACTCAGAAACCGTATTCGAGCGGTCCAGGACGTGAAGGAAGAATCCAAGAACCCGCTGGTAATCGGCGGTGATCATTCTACGGTCAAGCTCTAGGTACAGTTTAACATCGACCACTCCGTCTCGCCGGTCTAGAAGCCACAGTGCACGAGTGCAGGCACTAGTATTGGTACTACGACTGCACCCTACCACACGCACAATACTGCGAACATGCCTATTCTGTAGAATGAAGACACAAGTACCGCCGCATTCAGGAACCGGGGACCTACCAGCGTGTCGTTTCGCTCATCACAAGCGACCCTTCACCTTCACTGGGGTCGACTACTGCGGACCTCTCTCAGTGACCGTCGGACGAACTCGACAGAAGAGATATGTGGCCATCTGCACATGTCTCACGATGCGAGCCATACATCTGGAAGTCGCCGGCTCGCTTAGCGCCGACTCCGCGGTGATGGCAGTTAGAAGAATGATCGCACGAAGAGGCTGCTGACTGAAATATGGTCGGATAACGGCACCAACCTGACGGCCGCCGACAATGAACTACGACAGGCGATCGACGCAGCAACTGCAGAGGAAGCAGGTATGAGGAGGATCTCCTGGCGCTACATACCGCCTGGAGCTCCATTTAAGGGCGGAACCTGGGAGCGATTAGTTCGCTTTGTCAAAACGGCTCTCACCGCGACATTACATGAGCGTCATCCGACAGAAGGGGGCCTCACGACTCTACTAGCAGAAGTAGAGAATACAGTCAACAGTCGTCCGCTGACTCACGTCTCAGTCAGCCCAGAAGATCCAGAAGCCCTCACTCCCAATCACTTCTTGTTGGGAGGGCCAGGGTGCGTGCCACAACCAGGCACTTTCACTGAGCAAGACACCCTTTCACGATCCAGCTGGCGAGCCGCGCAGAGGCTAGCGGACATATTCTGGCTACGCTGGGTAAAGGAGTACCTCCCTGAGCTCCAACACCGGCGAGAGCCCCATGGACGAGGTCAAGCAGTGCAAGTCAACGATCTCGTGCAAATCGTCGACCCGAACTTACCCCGCAACGTGTGGATCCGTGGAGAAGTCGTCGCTACGTACCCAGGCCCCAACAGCGTCGTGCGAACGGTGGACGTGCTGACCAAGGGAGGTGTTCTGCGCCGGACAGTAAAGAAGCTGGTGATCCTGCCCGTCTACGAGCAACGAGCCCGCACCGGAAGTTGATACGACGCGGTCGCACGGCGGGAGTGATGTGCGGCACAAGAACAGTGTACATAATAGAATAAAGTATATAAAGTGATACATAGACACTCATAAGACAATGCAAAGTGAATAAGTTTACCATAGTTTAATCATTCGTATTACGAGTAGTTGTGTAAATGAGTACTAGGGGTAAGCAGTAGATCAAGTGTTCATGTTATATTTTATATTGTTTTAATTGATTTTACATTTTTCTTAGATAGTTCTAATTACATAGAGTCCGATTGTATGTAGTTTTATCTATGTAAATATAATAAAGTTAGCAAAAAACGCAAATAATGTAGCGCGGTCCTCGTTACGATAAGGGGTCGAGGTATTTATGGTAAAAATTTTCAATATTGTGCCTCGCTCTGATTGGCTGACGCTTTACGCGCGTTTTTTTATAATATTATGCTTCGCTCTAATTAGCTGACGCCTTTACCCGCGCTTTTTTATAATTATGATTGGTCAAATCGATATTTGAATCCTTGATTTGATCATTGAATCCTTGTCAAATTGTATAAAAACAGGAACATTTTTGTCATTCGACACATTCAGCGGCGAGCTAACTAGAATAAAGTACTGCAAATATAGAAGCAAGAAGTCTCCAGTGGTTTCATTCCCCGCCAACCTGCCGCCAACCCAGAACACGAATGCGGCTATAGGCCACAACCATATTCATAAGAACCTTCATACATAGTAAATAAGCAGTAACCATTCTGATATTCAAAGCTTGATACCTACTTGTTTTTTAAATACATAAACACTTATAAATTTATATAGTCCCCTCAAATTTCTGACACGCGCCGTCAGATATGTCAGCAACAACGGGTGGGGTCCGCAAGGGCCGATGCCTGCCAGGGGTGCGGGTTGTTCGAAAGAGATACCGTCACCCCTGGCACACAGGCAACTGAGGGAACACGGGTGGGTTTTAGTCAGTAAAAGTCTGACACGCCCTCCTGCTCCACCCAGAGCAGGAGAAGTTATTTGATGATTTCCCACACTCAAAAAAAAAACCGTCGATCGACCGCTGATCCATCTGCCATGCATAACACTCGAGCGGCCTGAACAGTCGCACCTGCCGACCGCAGTCTGGCTCCGCTTGAGCTATATATGTTCTGTGGTCTGGCTGCGGCTTAGGGTATCTATGCTCAATGCGGTGGTTGATGAATCCTCCACAAAGTTCTCAGCAACATCTGACAGGAGAGCTCTCTGGCCGCAAACACGTCAGCGAAAACAGAAATAGTTGACAGAACAGAACAAAAGAACGTTTCGGCCATGACACAATCAAAATTACTTGTGAAAATAAAGAAATAAACTATGAGTGCAACCATCAACACAATGTAGCGAGCTGAACGCACCATTCTGCGAAACACTCACAAATATGAAATATTCACGCGCTAGCATCTGGTGGCTTCTCTGTCTCCTCCTACAGGTGGGAGCGAGCGCGCGAGCGGCCCCGGCGAGGGCCCCGGCCGGCGGAGCCTCGGGCCCGCGCCCTGGCCTGGAGGACGCTTCGCATCACAATGCGAGCCAGAAACAGCTCATACGTGGCACTTGACATGACGCACAGTGTTTATATAACTAGGGCTTCCGATCCTTGGGATATTAAGAAACATCGCAGTTTCGATGAGAATCAAGTCTCCCTCACGGTTTGAAATCTATTTACAATGTGAATTAAGTTATGACCTACGACATAAGCAAAGTGATGTGACTTGTGTGGCCGTGTGACACGTATTCTATGTATTGTAATAAGCTTTCCCATGGGGTTATTCTTTCAGTGGTGTTTAGCCGCCCCAGGACGTGCGCGAAATTAACCGCACCCTTACTTAGGAATGAATAAAACTTTATTTTGTCAAAGCAACTATCACGGAAGCATGGGCGTCGGCCAAAGATTTAAATAATTAAGATTTTCCTTTTAATTTTTCTTTTTAATTAATAATATACTTACATTATTTTTCCATTTCAAATAAAAATTGCGTTTTCGTGATAGTGAAGTCCAAGTCACTTCTGTCATTGTTTGTCAAAACGAAACTGAAACCTGAACATCTTTTGGCGCGGAATCGTAACAATATAAAGAAAGTCGGGTTTACTCATCACCATCCATACCATGTCCAACTGTGGGTGAAGTCGGTCACCCACAGTTGGACATACACCTCTCTTTTCTTAGGATAAGTGTATTTTATTATGTAATTACGTCATTTCACGAGAGATGACCTGAACCCATATTTTATTTTATCAAGTATAGATTGGTTAGCACACAAGCTTTCGGTGTGGACTGCTGCGATGCCATGTGTAGCGCGTTCAGACCCAGCCGTCGTCAAAATTGTCTTTTTGTTTCTATCATAATTTTAAAAGGTCATTCATTCTCATAGATATAAAGGCGACCGCGATTTTGAAGGACGCATAGCAGCGCAAGGACTAGTCTGAGATTGTGTGCGAAAATTCTCATTATTATCCTAGATGCTCTTCCTAAGGTATAAACAACGATATTAAAAAATAAAATGAATGTGGCAGGTGGTCGGCGCTCTCGCCTGCGGTAAGAAGAAAGCGTGCCGGCCGCCGCGCTGCCCTGGCGGCTGCAAGCCCAAGTACTGGTAGCGCAGATGTGGACACACACCCTACTGCACGGAGCTAAGGAATATATTATGGTGAGTCATGCGCTGCCCCGGCGGCTGCAAGCCCAAGTACTGGTAGCGCAGATGTGGACACACCCTACTGCACGGAGCTAAGGAATATATTATGGTGAGTCATGCGCTGCCCCGGCGGCTGCAAGCCCAAGTACTGGTAGCGCAGATGTGGACACACACCCTACTGCACGGAGCTAAGGAATATATTATGGTGAGTCATGCGCTGCCCCGGCGGCTGCAAGCCCAAGTACTGGTAGCGCGGATGTGGACACACACCCTACTGCACGGAGCTAAGGAATATATTATGGTGAGTCATGCGCTGCCCCGGCGGCTGCAAGCCCAAGTACTGGTAGCGCAGATGTGGACACACACCCTACTGCACGGAGCTAAGGAATATATTATGGTGAGTCATGCGCTGCCCCGGCGGCTGCAAGCCCAAGTACTGGTAGCGCAGATGTGGACACACCCTACTGCACGGAGCTAAGGAATATATTATGGTGAGTCATGCGCTGCCCCGGTGGCTGCAAGCCCAAGTACTGGTAGCGCGGATGTGGACACACACCCTACTGCACGGAGCTAAGGAATATATTATGGTGAGTCATGCGCTGCCCCGGCGGCTGCAAGCCCAAGTACTGGTAGCGCAGATGTGGACACACCCTACTGCACGGAGCTAAGGAATATATTATGGTGAGTCATGCGCTGCCCCGGCGGCTGCAAGCCCAAGTACTGGTAGCGCAGATGTGGACACACCCTACTGCACGGAGCTAAGGAATATATTATGGTGAGTCATGCGCTGCCCCGGCGGCTGCAAGCCCAAGTACTGGTAGCGCGGATGTGGACACACACCCTACTGCACGGAGCTAAGGAATATATTATGGTGAGTCATGCGCTGCCCCGGCGGCTGCAAGCCCAAGTACTGGTAGCGCAGATGTGGACACACCCTACTGCACGGAGCTAAGGAATATATTATGGTGAGTCATGCGCTGCCCCGGCGGCTGCAAGCCCAAGTACTGGTAGCGCAGATGTGGACACACACCCTACTGCACGGAGCTAAGGAATATATTATGGTGAGTCATGCGCTGCCCCGGCGGCTGCAAGCCCAAGTACTGGTAGCGCGGATGTGGACACACACCCTACTGCACGGAGCTAAGGAATATATTATGGTGAGTCATGCGCTGCCCCGGCGGCTGCAAGCCCAAGTACTGGTAGCGCAGATGTGGACACACACCCTACTGCACGGAGCTAAGGAATATATTATGGTGAGTCATGCGCTGCCCCGGCGGCTGCAAGCCCAAGTACTGGTAGCGCAGATGTGGACACACCCTACTGCACGGAGCTAAGGAATATATTATGGTGAGTCATGCGCTGCCCCGGCGGCTGCAAGCCCAAGTACTGGTAGCGCGGCTGTGGACACACACCCTACTGCACGGAGCTAAGGAATATATTATGGTGAGTCATGCGCTGCCCCGGCGGCTGCAAGCCCAAGTACTGGTAGCGCAGATGTGGACACACCCTACTGCACGGAGCTAAGGAATATATTATGGTGAGTCATGCGCTGCCCCGGCGGCTGCAAGCCCAAGTACTGGTAGCGCAGATGTGGACACACCCTACTGCACGGAGCTAAGGAATATATTATGGTGAGTCATGCGCTGCCCCGGCGGCTGCAAGCCCAAGTACTGGTAGCGCGGATGTGGACACACACCCTACTGCACGGAGCTAAGGAATATATTATGGTGAGTCATGCGCTGCCCCGGCGGCTGCAAGCCCAAGTACTGGTAGCGCAGATGTGGACACACCCTACTGCACGGAGCTAAGGAATATATTATGGTGAGTCATGCGCTGCCCCGGCGGCTGCAAGCCCAAGTACTGGTAGCGCAGATGTGGACACACCCTACTGCACGGAGCTAAGGAATATATTATGGTGAGTCATGCGCTGCCCCGGCGGCTGCAAGCCCAAGTACTGGTAGCGCAGATGTGGACACACACCCTACTGCACGGAGCTAAGGAATATATTATGGTGAGTCATGCGCTGCCCCGGCGGCTGCAAGCCAAAGTACTGGTAGCGCAGATGTGGACACACCCTACTGCACGGAGCTAAGGAATGTATTATGGTGAGCCATGCGCTGCCCCGGCGGCTGCAAGCCCAAGTACTGGTAGCGCGGATGTGGACAAACACTACTGCACGGAGCTAAGGAATATATGTATATTATGGTGAGTTATGCTCTCGTGTTTAGGGACCCCACACAGTATCAAATTAAATTGCTTATTAGCGAAATTCCGCAGATGTAACCTATATACGGCGAGTATCGAGATCTAAACACAAGACAACAAATATGGAACTACTCACATTTATTCAGCTCTATTCAGCTTTTGTCCATAGAAAACAACGATTTTGTATAGAGTCGTGAGTAGATGCGTATGCGTAATCTTATACAAAAACGTTGTTTTCTATGGACAAAAGCTGAACAGAGCTGAATAAGTGTGAGTAGTCCCTAACACCTGTCGTTGTCTGTCAACTCGCACTTTAGGTAATTACTTTTATAAGTATTTACACTACTAGCGATCGTTGACCCCCAAAAAATACATTTTCTTTTGTTTTATCATGTTGGCAATAGGATACCCACCACGTCAGCAGTTATTGTCTCTGATTTCACATCTAAGTAACTTTATTCCTGTAGAGATTGCTGCTATAATAACTGATTCGGTCGGTATTCGCTATTGAATGCGTGGTCTGTGCCAGTGGTACGAGTGGGCGGCATCGCTGTGGTGGTGGGCGCTGTGCCTGGGGCTGAGCGCGCTGGGGGCTCACGGCTGCAAGAAAAAAACCATCTGTCGCCCGCCGCCCGGCGGCAAGCCTGGCTGCGGGGGCGGCAGGTGACGCGGGACGGCACGCGACCGAGCACAAGTACGTTGATCATCATTGTGCTCTAGAATTGGTGAGAGGTATAGTATGCAGTGAGCACGCCGTCACCGCACCGCAACAGGTCGCATCGCCGTCGCGCAATAGGAGGTATAAGTCGTCGCCTTAGAGTGAAAACCTCGGGAATGCTTTTTGTCCAAATTTGTTTTGTGGCGTGCTAGGAAGAAAACCTCGCAATTCGGAAAATAATATTGTATCGAACAGTTCTGGATATATAACCGGCTCAAATTTACATCTAAATTAATTTAAAAATATAAAAGACCCCGTACATTTTTTTTGCAGCACGCACAATATTTTTCTTCCTCCTGAAAAGTTACTTCTTTTACAGTTACGTGGTTTTCACTCTAAGGCGTCGAAGTGCGTTTTGACCTATATGAATATGTACGAACATTACCTATTCGTAGGATTTTAATGTTCTTATTCGTATGAAGCGTTTGTAAAAGTGTAGGTATGGCAAGTGTATGTGAAGGGTGAACAGGTTTGCAAAAGTAAGTCCGAAGTATAAGTATAGATGAAGATAGAACGAAAAGTTTATTGCACAGACACAGGTTACAGTTCACAACACACGAGAGTTACACTAAGAACAAAAGGTGATAGAAATTGATGGATAGCAGAGAACAGAATGAAAGCACAGTGAGAGTGAAACTGTTTACAATATGCAAAAATGGTAAGGCGGTAGCTACAAGCAAGCGCAGTGATGTATTCTCACTGTGCTTTGCTTTCATTCTGTTCTCTGCTATCCATCAATTTCTATATAAAGGTAGGTCACTACAAAAGTATCAACATTAGGGTCATAAACATACGGTTCATTTTTTTATGAAACGCTTACAAAGTCAAGTGCGAGACGACGCACATTTGTAACGGCTGTTCAAACATCTGTTTTGTTGAAATATTTAACTTCCAGTAGTGTTTGAATAAGATATTACTCATCTAATAAACACTCCAAATTTCGATAAATGAAAGAATTTTCCCATATAAATTGTTTCCCAGCCACTTTAAATTTTTTAATTCCGTAAGAATCTGTAGAATTTTAAAATCAAAATGGCAAAACTGATCCAGCCGTTCTGAAGTGATGGGATTATCATCATATAGCAGCATTTAATTTTTAACAAACAGATGAATACCTCAAACCAGAAACGCCTTGACTTTCGTGGACGTCTGAAGTTTATATATGTACAAACACTTTGCCATGAATATTTTATAAGGCACCAGCCTTATAAAATAAACTAATAAATTCTGACGAAATTATTATGCTCGCGACCGCTCTTTTTCCATTCTGTATTAAGACTAATTGATTTCTTGTTCAGGGAAACAAGTGATAATGGAAAGTAAATTAAACGGGACTGAAGGACGAGCATATCTCAGCATTCAGAATATAATAGGTAGGTAAGTACCTACCTACTTATTTTAGAGTATCGTCTGCCTGCGACTTCACCCGTGTGAACTTTCTAATAATTTTCTGTGCAAGTCAAAAGTCACAGTAATCATGCTCCTTGGACGAGCACTGCGCCATTGACAGTCCTGACGTTATTCTGATAAACGGACTTTTACTGAAATACGTGAACTGACCGCGCAGTGCTGGTCGTAGGGTCGAGCCCAGACAAGCGCCTTACTTAGTGTACATTATTTCATCGCCACTGCTCTCACGGCAAATGAAACCGGCATGTCCTACAAACGAAAATTTCACGATGTCACATCTTGGTAGGTAGTATGTCTCTTCAAATCGTGTCGGTTCTGCGAGCCCATTGCATTTTGGGTCTGTGGTCCCGCGTGGTGGATTGCGGTCCACTCCCTCACAACAAGGAAGCCTGTGCCGCAGCAGAGGGTACATTATAGACTTATTAATGATTATGCTATGTGAACTGACTGGACAGGTCCACCCAAATATGTGCTGATTGTTGCCTCAAAAGACCGATTCAGACACTTATCTACATGGTTCTTAGATGATCTGCCCAAAGATATGTGATAATGTGACCTCAGAGAGTAGTAGGTTAGCAAACTGTAAAATTGTTTGTATAAACCTCATTACAGAAATACAATGATTTATTGTGTAATTATAACTGCTGGCAGATGATCACCGGACGAGCGACATCGACTCGCTGCATGTGAACCCGTCGCTGGGACAACTCCGACACGTCGGCATCGGCATCCCTCTCTGTCTATTCGTATTGAGTGCTCCCACGAGCACTTGGACCCTTGTCGTGATATTTTTATAATAGGTATAAATTGCTTTAAAAAATAAGAAATAAAAAACAAATAGCAAACTTTTATACTTTTTATTTATTATTTTTCTTAAAAATAGGCTCCTTACACGACTAAATAACATCAGTAGTTCCTGAAACAAACAGAACATGGTGTTACGATAATATTCAAATTATTATTATTTACACACAAACAGTACACATTCCGCATAAACCCCATTATAGCCGTAGGCTTAATAGACAAAGAAATGGGGCACCTGAATTCCTGATTCTTATTTACAAGCACAGTAAGTAAGAATCAGTTTCTGCTTTAGGCAGTAAGCAGACTAGTACCTACCTACTGCCTGAAGCACAAACTGTTGAGTATCACACAGCAGTCAGGCTCACAAGAGGTGCACATCGTATTACATGCGCGCCTTAGTGGGAGGCCGCTCAGTGTGGGATCGGCCGAACTTGGTGATGCGGCCCACTACGCATGGCAGGCTGATATCAGTTGGGCGGGTCGGGGGGGATGTTACAAGTATCTCCCGCGCCCCTGACTCATGGTAGAAGTAGGAACATTTGGAGGTTTTAGGGAAGCAGATTCACATTACCCTCTGTTCTTTCCAGACTGAATATTCATGAGGATTTCTCCACAGAAAAAAAAAAGGTATATCACTAATTTCTGAAGATACAAAAATATGCCTATAAAATTACTGACCGTAGGTGGTAATGCAACCTTGCCAACAATTACATATAGTTGTTGGAGTACCTTTACGACATGCTCCCTTGGACACCTGCAATATCAGAAGCATTGCAGGTACATTACAATCCCAGAAATAAAGATGATAATGTGCCTCATATACCTCTGACTACACCGGGACACAGCAATGTTGCTGGCAGCTGAAATAGGTACGGTTGCAGTTCCCTGGAGAAGCTTGCCAGAAAAAGCTTCACTTCTAATTTGTTTTTGAGGTAAAATGGTCCAATCATCATAGCTAGCATATGCTCTCTCCCGTGGACTGGAACTTTTCATTCTATTCTGTTTATAGTATTACTAGCTTCTGTCTGCACTATTACATAGTTTTCGCTTAGCGTTCCTTCTGTTTCTTTTTCTTATTGCTCAGCCCGTGAGTGTCTCAGTGTGATTTTAAATGGCCTACAGCCTTCCTCAAGAATTGTAGGTATAGGATCCAAAAATATTTTCCAAACCCGGCTGGAATCTCTTCAGCTTTATTATTAGTTACATACTTATCAGTGGCGAAAACACCATATAACACGATTTCTACCAGCTTCCCTTCGGGGATTCGCATCGGCAACTATATCGTATAGGCTACTTTTGTCAAAAAATATAGTTATATTTAACTCACCATAACATTCAAATAACAAAAACGGTTAGTTCTAGCTTTGTATTACAACAAAAAAAAAGTTTTAAATTAACCCGGCGCCAAAACGTCATAACCGGGAACTAAAAAATCATACAACAGCGATCCCGTAATGATATCACTTTAGGTCACGTGGCACCGCTTGATATGGACGAGAGCTAGCCGCTGTACAATGGGTTATGACAGAGACAGATATAGAAAAATGTTTCAGCGAGAACGAGATGAGGGAATATTGCACATTTTATTTGGTTTTCAGCTGTTCAATTTTATTGTATTTAATTCTTTACATTCCTATATTAACTTTAGAATGATAGTAAGTATTCTTTATTGTTAACTTCGCTTCGGCTTCTCTATCAAGTGCAAGCCGAGGGTTCTGTACTAGAGGTCCGTATTTTGGTTAGATATTCGAATATTTTTTACATGTGAAAATATCATTATTTCAAGTATCATTATTTCGTCTCGGCATTTGTTAAAAAAGCTTCACAATCTTCACATTAATCGAAAAAAATACAACGCAACGACACGGTTTTGTTATTCCAATAACAAAAAAAACTAACCTATTCAATCAATCAACCATTAACCAACAGAAATATTTTTAAAAATATCACTTGCGTTTGTTATCGTAAGAGAGATAGAGCATACAATTGAATGCACTTAACGGAATAAATATTTTTAAGGAGTTCAAATTAAATTTTTATTTGATTAAGTTCATTTTTGTTTATCGAATACCATAGTTAAACATCTCTATTCCGTACCTACCCATTATACCTCCATAATAAAAAGATATGGGCAAATATAGATTTTCGAGAAAACTTGTAAGTAGTGTTTTTTATTTTTCGGAATTTTCCCTTTACTTGTGCTACAAGACCTTGATTTCAACCAAAATAGATTTTTATATTGTACACCTAATAGGGACTATATAGACCTGTGTCTGGTAGAAATTTTAACTTGCTAGGTCCACCCGTTCCTGACAAAATCGGTGGTGACACATGGACAGACAGACGGACAAGAGAGTGATCTAATAAGGGTTCCTGTTTTTACCTTTTGAGGTAGAGAACCCCAAAAATGTACATCGCCGCTGACAGATATAAGTATACAGATTATACAATACCAACCAGTACTAGAAGAGAGAGTATGATTTTCCATCCAAACAATTATACAACCACTCACTTAGTCAAGATGCCATCTTTCTTGGTGAGCCTCACGATGCAGTCATCGGACTCTCCCATGCGTCTGATGGCACCGCACACCACGTACATCTTGGACGACTCGGCGGCACGTCCGGTTGCTGGGTCGACGTCTGCGATCACCAGCTGTACAGACGCATGATCCTTGGCGTGGATCAGACGGTTGCTAGCCGAGCTGGAACAGGACAGTGAGACATAAGAATAGATAATGGTTACATACCTCTGTGTGAAGGTAGTATGTTGGTGTGGGGATAATAATATTTCTTTTCAAAATATGTTCTTTTTTTTCAGATTCAGTACCACAATGAAAGCTTTTTGTAAATAATAATATACATGAATAGTGGGTTTGTAATGTAAATAATGAATGATACAGACAGGGCTCACAATGTGACATGCCTACTATAATTCAATTTGATGTCATACCGCGATATCATAGTCAAATCAGACAGAACATAGTACTGAGTAGTTTTGTCCGTGGTGTTGGAATGTTTGGAAAATAATCGTAACATCGTTTCTTAATATTAACATTATCAGAACTCATTACTTATGTATAACTAACGAATATTGTGTCCAACACCACATGCGATTCGCAATGTGGTCAATAAAGTCAGATAACCTCAAATGCCACTCACCACTTCCTCGGGCAGTACAAGTCAACGAATTCACCGGCGTCGTTCTGCATGTTGAATGTCTGAAACACAAACGTTTACGTAACCACAAGCTCCACAATTGTTTGAAATCACTATTAATTTAGAAGATATTAATAATTATTTACCTACTAGGCGCACTAGTCACGGAAATGACAGAAGCGAAAAAGAAAGGAACGAAGAATCAAGATGGCAGCTAAAGTTTGACTAACATGAATACTAGTCTTTTGAGAACCGTATTTAGTATAAATGTCTTTTTAACCGACTTCCAAAAGGAGGAGGTTCTCAATTCATCGGAACCTTTTTTTTTATGTATGTTCCCCGATTACTCGAAGATGGCTGGACCGATTTAGATTATTATTATTTTTTTTGAAAGAGTATACTTCCCAGGTGGTCCCATAATCATCAAATCAGGATCTGATGATGGGATCCTGGAGAAATAGAGAGAACTCTTCAAATTTTTTAGGCACACTTGAAGCGATTTGGATAGTTTTTAGAAGAGTACCATCTCGGAGTGGTCCTATTTCAATTTGGTGAAGATCTGATGAAGAACTTCGGAGATAGGCAACGGAACTCCTCAATAAATGATAGCAAATGGACTGGAATTGCAGAAATCGCATGTCTGTCTATTTTTTACACCACTTCGTAACATAACATCACGCCGGGACGCTGTGAAGGGGTAAGCACATGTAAACCACTAAAAAGTGAAAAATAAAAACTTTTTTCAAAAAAAAACAACCGACTTCCAAAAAAAAGACTAAAACGTGAAAAATACCTTTAATTTCGGAAGGCAGTGAAGAAAAATTAAAATACATATCCAAAGTCACCGCCTTCCCAAATTAAAGTTATTTTTCACTTTTTAGTCTTTTTTTTGGAAGTCGGTTGTTTTTTTTTTTGTGGGTTAATTATAGCCAAGATATACTGGTAAAGAAGAGGTAGGTATTTATAAAAAACGTCCTTTTTGAAGTCGGTTAAAAAGATGGAAACAAGAAAATTGGGTTTTCAGAGGTTTACTATTAGACAAATAAAAATTAAATACTCACAGTTCTTTATTTTTAAATTTATGAAGATGCCTCAATTATGAGAGCCATTTAGAGGTGAAAGTGTTTCGATCGATTGAATTACTTTCACTATTGCTCCCTAGAGGGCGTTAAAATAAAGTTGTTTTGCTTATAATGTATGTAGCATAGAAGTAAGGACACGGCGGTGCTCCACCCAAGCCGGGCAGACCTCCACCGTATGCATCACCGTGTCCTCAGGGCGATCATCGTAATGGAAACACCCGGGCGTTTCCTCCCGCATTATCCGAAACAGGAACAGGGTCAGGCGGAAGGCGAGGACGCCATGCCGCCTCTCAAGCCACTCCTCAAAGAGGGGACTTACCGCCGCAATCGTGGCGTGCCCAATGAGGTCATTTGTTTAGTTTATTACTCGATTTATCTAAATTTTTGATGACAAAATATACTCATTACAATGTGTTTTTTTAATGAGTTGCATTGCAGCATGTGAACGTCAGTTGGGTCACCTGTTTGGTATCAGTATACCTACCTATATGATCGCGGTTTTCTACAAACAACAACAAGTTCGCGAGTATCTCAATACCTCCCGAAAAAAATAATCACTATTAGAGAAGGACAACAAACTAACAATATCACTGCCAACTACGAAGACGTTTTTTTTTTTTTTTTTTTTTTCTGGGTGGGAAATCATCAAATAACTTCTCCCGCTCTGGGTGGAGCGGGAGGGCGTGTCAGACTTTTACTGACTAAAACCCACCCGTGTTCCCTCAGTTGCCTGTGTGCCAGGGGCGGCGGTATCTCTTTCGAACCACCCCCACCCCCGGCAGGCATCGGCCCTTGCGGGCCCCTTCTGTTGCTGCTGACATCTCTTTGAGGCGCGCGTGGAACACAACGCGCCGTCGACCCGGGCTTGGGCCTTACCGGACAGCGAGCTAACCATTACTCGCCGTCCGTAAGCCCGTGCCTACGGTGGCCGGGAATCAGCCTGGGATTCCCGACGCCCAGGGCGTCTCCTGCGAAGGCCACGGCTGTGAGGGCGCATGTACTGCATCTCCCTCACGTGCGCCGTTTCCCTCTTTGCGAGCATAACTGCTTCGCTGAAGGAGGCGACTGCTAGCCATGCACTCTCGCTCCGAACCATGGCCTGGACCAGGGTTGGACGCGAGAGATCGCCGCCGCCGATCACCTCCACGAGGACACGGCGTTGCTCCGCCCAAGCTGGGCAGACCTCCACCGTATGCTCCACCGTGTCCTCTGGGCGATCTTCGCAATGGAAACACCCGGGCGTTTCCTCCCGCCCTATCCGAAACAGGAACCTCCCGAAACAGCCATGTCCGGTGAGGACCTGTGTCAGGCGGAAGGTGAGGACGCCATGCCGCCTCTCAAGCCACTCCTCAAAGAGGGGACTTACCGCCGCAATCGCGGCGTGCCCAGCACTGGGTTGCGACAATCGCACTTTCCACGTCGCCATGAGATCCTGCCGGAGCTCTGTCCGCCGTGCCGCGATTTCCCGCGGCAGCGGAGTTACGCCCCGGCGTTTGGCCTCCTCGCGCCACTCCCAAGTGAGCGCGAGGACATTTGCCTCCAGATCCCATGGCGGTAATCCGGCAAGGAGGCCCGCCGCCTCACCGGAGATCGTGCGGTATCCCCGGATCATCCGGATGGCCATGACCCTATGGGCCGCCTTCAACCGGCGTGCTGGTTGGTGCCTCAATGTAGGCGCCCACACCGGCGCCCCGTATAGGGCCATGGCCCGCACGACCCCCGCGTAGAGCCTCCGGCAGGAGGCGTTTGGCGCCCCTAGATTGGGCAGGAGCCGCTTCAAGGCAGCCCCGGCCCGCTCCAGTCTGGGAGCCAAACGTCGGAAGTGCTCCGCGAAGTTCCACCGGCTGTCGAGGACGAGTCCTAGGTACTTCATCGTCGACTCGACGCCAACTACGAAGACGTGAGTGTACTAGGTGATACGTTATACACATTTAGAAACAATGTAGTTGAACATTGTGGAATGCAATAAATGAGTCAGATTTGAGTAGGTACACATTTACAATAGCTATATAAAATAGTAGGTAGTAATTTGAGTAGGTACACATTTACAATAGCTATATAAAATAGTAGGTAGTAATTTGAGTAGGTACACATTTACAATAGCTATATAAAATAGTAGGTAGTAATTTCAAATCATTCGATTGAGTTCTTAGGTGGCCTAAACTGTATCGAGTTGTTGAAGACATTTTTAGGGTCCCATTATATAAACTTCACAGATAGAAATAATGAATTTTGCTTGTAATGTAATGTAGTTTACAGATAAGATGTAGGTAATCTTTATAATTATATAGTGTCGGAATTTAAGGCATGCAAAATTTTCAAATAATACAATTGATGAGTCTTCGTCGTATTAAATGATAGGTAAGTACTTCTATTGTATAGGCAGCGTAAGTGTGATTCTTAAATATTTTTTATCACAATAATACCAACACATTAAGTACCTAGCTATTGTAAGACTAGCCAGAGTCAAAGGGAAATAAAAGCGTTGATTTAAACAAGTCATGTTTTATTTACTGGGTCCACACTGCACACTGGGTAGAATAAAAGCACAAATATTACGGCAATACATTTCTAATTGCAATATTACACTTTCACACCTCAATCGTTAAAACTTGCTAAAATGGCGCTACCAGGTAACTTTTAAAAACCCATCCAATTTATCAGACTCAAATAGTCAGTTGACGTCTTAATATCCGGTACCATTTTAGAATTTTAAACAAATGAAATGACTTTTTATTAATCAAAATAAGATTGTGTTATTTTAAAAACACTGTTTATATCTTAATTAAATACCTTAACATTTACAAAAATAGCTAGCTAACACTAAATAAAAAGACAAAGCAGTGGAAAGCTACCGTGGCCCAAGGGACAGAGCGCTGACATTGTCGCAGCCAGCTGTGCCTGGGTCACGCATGTCACATGTGCAGCGACTGCGGGTGTGTCATCGCTGCGATTGTGCGACGTGCAACTATAGTCAGCTCAAAACGTTTTTGTTTGTAATTTTTTTTTTTTTAATTTATTTTATAACAACTTAAACTATCATTACAGGGCTTACCCTAATGCGACAGTTAAGAACTTAAACTAATAACATAAGCTATGTACATACAATAACTAAATTAGGAAAATTAAAACTAACAACAGTAATAACATTACATATTAAATAAAAAACTTACTTATCAGTACAAACATAAACACAAACATACTTTACTTAGATTAAGAAATAAAAAAACATATAAAAAAACTAAAATAAAAAATTAAATATTATCTTGCTTGTAGCATAATATAAATAGTAATACCCTAGCGAATTCACTCAAACAACATGTAAACACATCAATTTGAGTTTGAAGGTCGTTGATTGTACGAATAGCTCTGGTAAGGGGTGCCTTGGCAAGCAGGTTAGTTCTGGCTGTAGGCACCAGTAGTAGTGGCGGGCTGCGCCGCCTCCACACGTAGCGGTCTGGCACACACAGACTCAAGCGCTGCAATACTCCCGGGTTACTCTCCACTCCACGAAGCACCTTCACCAAGTAGGCGACCAGCGTAAACTCCCGTCGGATATGCAGTTGATTATAGCCAACCATGCCCCAGACAAACAGAGTGGGATACATCAGTGGATAAAACGGATATACCCCATATAATTTCCTGTACAAATGGCGCGTGAACTTGTTCTGAACGCGCTCCAACATCACAGAGTACTTAGCTTCATGTGGAGCCCATATGACCGCACTATGTTCCAGATGACTCCTGACTAGTGCATCATACAGGACTCTAACTGCTGTGATGTTTGTGAAGCTTTGTGTCTGTCTCAGAACAAATCCCAAGTTTCTGTACGCCTTCTTACAGATCCTGGTTACATGCTCACGGAATGTCAGATTGGGAGTCATGAAAACACCCAAGTCTCGCACCTCCGTGACTCGTTGTATTGGCGCCGCGTCCACCTCGTACTCATAGAACAGAGGTGCACGAGCACGGGTGAAGCTCATCAACGAGTTCTTGGACACGTTAAAATACAGTTTGTTTTCATGGCTCCATTGTACTATTCGATCGATGTCTTCCTGTAGGCGCCTGCAATCAGACTCGGACCTAATCTCAAGCAGCAGCTTGAGGTCATCAGCAAATAATAAACAATAGCCATGTCTTACGACTTCTGGCAAATTGTTTATCATTATTATGAATTCTAGAGGCCCGAAGTTGGTGCCCTGACTTACACCCGACCAAGTGTAATATAAGTCGGATTCACATCCGTTGCAGTCCACATACTGCTGTCTGCCATGCATGTAACTGGCGAAAAACCGCTATAGATGCCGGGTACATCCGACCTCTGCTAGCTTCCGCAGTAAGATTTCATTGTCGACGGTGTCAAATGCTTTTCTGAAGTCAAAATAAGCTTCGTCCACCTGCACCCTAGCATCTACCGCCGGCACCACGCATCCCATGAAATCAAGGAGATTGGTAGCAGTGCTGCGCCCCGTCCGGAATCCGTGCTGCGCATCCGATAACTGTCCGCGCACTTGCTCTTGCATACAGCGCTGAATGGCAGACTCGAACACCTTTGCCGGCGTCGACAACACCGCCACCGGTCTATACCCACCGATGTCAGCTCCCGCCCTGCCCTTGGGCACTGGAATGACTCGCGTAATCTTCCACCGAGCTGGGAACTTCGCAGAATGAAGACAGGCGTTAAATATATAAAGTAACGGTTCCGCGAGTACCCTACCACAATCCTTAAAAAGAAACGCTGGTATACCATCTGGGCCAGCAGATCGCTTAGGCTTGAGGCGGTCGAGTGCACTTCTAACGTCGCTAAGACTTAGATTATTAATTCGCACGCATGCACTGCCAGTGCTCCCCGCTTCCGCTGCCGCCGCTTCTGAGTCTAGTCGTGGCGGCGCACTACTATACACCGATTCAAAATAAGTTGCGAACTGCTCAGCACACTCTTCGCCTGACAGATCTGACCGTTTTTTATAACGTCCGGTCTACTCGTTGTACTTTTCTGCGATCGTATGTATTGCCAAAATGACTTAGGGTCTTTCGCGAACTGACATTGAATCTTATTTTGATGCTCTTTTCGTGCAATTTCTATTATTTTTTAATATGTGCTCTATATTTCGAATATTCGTCGTAATCACTATTTAATTTCGTTGTTTTATATGTTTTATGTAGTTTTGCTTTTATTTTTAAGTATTTTATTATATCGCTCGTGTACCACATGGGGTAAATATATCGCTGTTTGACAGTAAATGTTTTCCTAGGAACACTTGCATCTAAATATTATTAAGTTTATCGTAAAAGAAATTCAAAATATCTTCCACATCGCTCTGCTCAAACATATCGGTCCAATCAGCAGATGTTAGCATAGAATATAGCAATTCATAATCCGCATTATAAAAATTCCTACGCGGCCTAGTAGCAATGCGCGTGCCGACGACGGCACCGGTGGGCACGGGGCACGGGGCGCTCGCACCCACGGGCAAATTAACCATGAGCCTACCATAGGCCTACCTACCTAAACAGTATATTTAAAAGAAGCCTCACCTACTTTAAAATGGGTAACTAATACTGACAAAATAGCCGACATCGGCTCAGATGCCAAAAAGAAAACGAAACTACTTTCAAACATGGCTGTGGTTAAATGCACGAACCGGTCAATTCAACAAAAAAAAAAACATACAAACTTGCCTGTCAGATATTTATGCTTCCTAAGATGCTTCCCTATGAGGATGTCACTTAATTTGGCAATATGAGTGGCAGTACTGGCAGTGATTTAAAGAAGAAACAGGAATTCTGTCAGCTTTTTTTGCTGCCAAACTGATGTCAAATATTTAGATATTATTCCTCCCATTAATTTATTATTATACTCTTTGTATACAAAGTACTACTACCACTCAGGGGCGTACCAATAGAAAATGGCGCCTAGGGCAAGCATCACATTTGCGTCCCTTCATCAATTATCTTCTCGGTCTACACTGAGCAAAACTAGGTCGCATAACCTTTCTTGACCAATAAAAGCCCCCTTGACCTTAATATCGAAGGTAACTGAGGGAACACGGGTGGGTTTTAGTCAGTAAAAGTCTGACAGGCTCTCCTGCTACACCCAGAGCGGGAGAAGTCATTTGATGATTTCGAAAATCGCTTGTAATGCTGCCACCGCTCAAGGCCGGCCGTGCCCGAATCGGGCGCGGAAAGCGCGATATCATAAGACTACTAAGGTGCGATAATTTCAGTCTGTAGCCAGATAAATATTTTCACCGACTTACTAATTCCATAGCAACAATATTGTGTGGCAACATTAGAATAAAAGTTGAAAACGACGCCATTGTGACGATTTGTCGGATAACGGCGTACATTTTACATAGGCTAGACGGGTGTGGACACAGAGTACATTTTAGGTGTGGACGTCTTCGGCACAGTCTTCGGTTAATATTAATATACTCTTTGGTCTTCGGTATTTGAGAGAATTTGAATAGAAATAGGCAGATTTCGAAATACGCTTTCATCCCCATACTGCACAATTTATTCAAGTAGCGAGTAATAATTGGCGACTTTTTGCGCCCCCTTCGATATGCGCCCAGGGCTCGTGCCCAGCCTGCCCTGCTCTAGTGACGCCTCTGCTACCAGTACACCAAACACGACATAATATGTATGCAGTAACAGGCCGTGTGCTAACTGAAAAGATCGGTCGCGCGGGTACGAGATCGTCGAGCTCGTCTTATGAACTTATATTTTATTCTGCCCGCGACTTAGTTCGCGTGGAAGTCGTCAGACACTACAATGATGTGGCTGTTATTTCAGTAAGAAGGTACCTATACCTTCTTACTGAAATAACAGCCACATCATCCTCATTTTTGCTGTGCGTTCTTCCTGGCTTTCGTTCTTTTTGCTTGGCTCCTAAGGGTCGTAGCGTTAACTTCTTCAAGAAATGGGCTATCAAATGCGAAAAGAGGTTTTCAAACTGTAATGATACGAACGTCATCATCTTATATTCTACTCGTATTTTGATTGACTAATTTGAACTAAAAATACTTTACTATGCAATATTTACTTACAATGTGATCCGGCATGGATCCGGCCTGTACTGCCGAGTACGGTAGGTAACGTATCTAAAAATTACTGAATCATTAACGTCTATGAGTGCGGCCGTGTGTTATAAAATAATACGGCGAGTTAGTTCAGAAGTATGATATATTTGCAACAACATAATTAAAACAATCACACATCATCGCACGGCGGCATCGGGGCAGCAGAAGATCTGCGCGGCAAGGTAGTGCGTGATCGAGCGCCAGTAGCCGCGGCAGAGCGAGCAGAGCGAAGGCTCGTGCGGCCGCTCGGGGCGAGCGCGCGCGTGCGAGTGAGCTCGCTGCGAGGGGTGCGAGTGCTGCGACTGCTCGTCGGGCTCAAAGGGCTCGAAGCGCCTCGCGGAGGGTTCCACGCTGCGTGCACGCCGCGTCGTGGCCGACATCGCTTGCAACCGTTTCGCTTGCGAGTACAACTGAATCATTAATTATACAAGTGGGTTTTGGAGACGGGGCAGTAAGCAGGTATCTCAACCGTAGTAGCTACAGGAAAATGTACTTAGAACAAATTTTTGAGTAATCATCAGGTGATTTTGTGATTATAAACGTCAATTCTTACATTAAACTTACCGATATTTCATAATTTGATTTAGTAATAAAATAGTTGACAGTTTATTGCGACGTCACAAACTTTCGCAACGCACAGCTCTATGAGCTGTTTAAAAGCTGCAGAGGTTCGTGTGTGTCGCTTTGGGCTCACGAGTGTATCAGAAAGACTTTTTAATTCTTTTCGCTCGACTTTACAACTATGTTGCTTACATGTTACTATTTGGACAAAGTAAATGGCCGTAATAGACGTCGTTCTTACTGGGCCCAAATAAATGTATTGTTCAGATCGTCAATGATGCACGTGAACTGACAAATGGGACACTAGCAGATGGGATATAGTCTGTTCAGGAGCACCGCAGTCGCACTGAATGGATGAATGACCGCACTCACATGCACGGGATCATCGAGGTCGAACCCGCAGCGCGGGTCGCCGCCGCTGGTGCCGGTGCCCGCGCGGCTCTCGCACTGCACCACACTGCAGCCATCAATCAAACGTTACTCTCGTATTCCCTACGATCTAAAGGTAAGCAGTAGTAAAGAAGCCTTTGTAAAGGTGGTCAGGGGAAGTACTACCACCACACTTGTCACATGTCCGACAAGCTGCGCTGTGTGAAAGGTAAGGGTGTCGGTGTAATTACAAGCACATGGGACATTACAAATTTGTCTCTGAAATAGCAACGCATCTGTGATGCCACCAGAGGCATCACAGTATTCTAGAGGTACATTGCCAATGTACCTCTAGAATACTGTACAGGTATGAGGCTATCTGTCGGGTGTTGTGCCTGGCTCACCCGACGGATGCTGTCCGGTTTCTGTATATTATAATAACATGTAGAGTGCGCGGTAAAGTTTGCTTGCGCGATGTAGAGTGTTCATCGGATATCGCCACATGTCGATAGGTGGGCCATGGCTTGTTTATCAATAAAATAAGGAGTAGGTACCTCTCGGTGGCAATGTTGTGTCGGGGCAGGGCATCCCGCGGCGCGATGTCGAGCGTGTTGGTAACGGCGCGCAGCCCCGCCAGCCGCGAACTGCCCCCCGCCCCGCATGACCCCCCCGCCCTGCCGGGCCCACCGGCCCCGCCGAGCCCGCGCGCCCCGCACGACCCGCACGCTCCGTACGTCGAACCGCCGCGTATCTGCGCCACAGATAACGTTATAACTACGTTGGTATATCTGCGCCACACCACGTATTCTTCAGACAACCGCGTGTCGAAAGAGCAGATTGCGTTCGATCGCCCGGCATCCAGATTACGGTAGATCGACTGATTTCATTGTATGAATGTGCGTGGATGGTATAAATCAGCAGTTTGATCCATTTTGACGTGAAGATTGAGAGCAGTGGTGGCGCAGTGGTGGCAGACGCGACTTGCGTGTTGTAGGTCGTGGGTTCTCGAACCCGAGCAGGCACTTCGCTTTGTGTACACAGTGACACTGGTACCTGTAGTGTACCATCGATTACTGTTAGTAGTGCTACTAACGCCAATTTTAATACGCCTAGTAGTTTAAACTATTAGGTACGACAACGGGAAAGCCGCAAGTTTTGGATGTTGTTCATCAAAATATGCAGGGTCTATCCGGCAAAGAGCTACAGTTGAGCTTATTTATGGAGAACTATGATGTTCAAGTGTTATGTTTGACTGAACACTGGTTGAAAGAACACGAAGTAGTGTTTATCAATGATGATAATTTTACCGTGCAAAGTGCATTTGTAAGAAAAACTGCTATTCGTGGGGGATCGTTAGTTCGTATATCAAACAAGTTGAAATGTACACAACGTTTAGATTTAAATCTTTCTTTTGAGCGCACTATTGAGTTTTCTTGTGTTGAACTCGAGCGATACGTTATAATTTGCGTTTATCGACGCCCTCTGGGGATTTCATTCGTTTCGAATAGGTAATGGATGATTTACTCAATAAGTTAAAATCAACGAAAGTATAATTTAATGTTAATATTTAAGATGTCACTCCATTAAGTTAAGTACTCAATTAAGACTTCTTAATCTGTTTAGATCTTTTAATTCATCTACCTTGTTTTTTGAACCTACTAGGATCACGGCTACCATGTTGACTTGTCTTGATGATATATTTAGTAATTGCGATGCAAAAATAAATGAGTGTTAACTGACTTGACGTCTGACCACTGTAGATTATTAGCTGGCTTCCCTTTGCCATTACATAAAAAGCCGCTTAAAATAGAATGCAGGCCTTATACAACTAGTCGTTGCAACAAGTTTAAAAATAATATAGCTCTTAGAATTACACCGTCTATAGCAGAACACGAGAATCCTAATAAAATATTTGGATCCCTTTTTGATGCTGTGCAAAAAGAATACCAATCTACTTTCAAGACCAAAACCATTGACATTAACGGCATCTCCGTTGGCTTCAACCAATAGGCCACTCCAGGTATTTATAAAAGTAGAGCGAGACTATAAAGCTATATGGTTTGAAAAAATACAGGTTTGATAGTCCTTGCCTAGAGTATGTCAGAAATTATTCAAAATTATTTTAAAACATATGTTTTTGCTAAATCTAAAGTTTTATAAAAATTTCCAATAATAAAGTAAAAACCACTTGGAAAATTATAAATAGGTAATGAAATAGATAAATAAGTTAAACAGGAAAAATAACTAGAGATTATAGTCAACATCACATTACTTAATGAAGCTGCTGACGTAGCCGAGGCTTTTAATTAGTCTTTTTGCCAACATACCTTTAACTACGACTCGCACTTTAAATTCGTCATATAGCTCAAAACCTTTTGCATAGTAGTGTGCCCAAATGTAGTAGCTTATTTAGTTTTGAACATGTAACGCCGTCGCCACCGTCGTGATGTTGTAAATATTTTTAACACACCGGTGATTACTGGGGAATATCTATTAAATCAGAATCAAAATCAAAAGTCATTTATTCAAATTAGGCTGAGAATTAGCACTTTTCGAATGTCAAAATTACATAAGACAGTCCCCCAAAACGCCCGCCCTTCACCACTTCCTAGTGCTTCAGCTGCGAAGAAGAAGTGGCGCAACAAACTCCCCAGCAGCACAATTTGTATTAAACTTTTAAGTAATAAAATCGACATCGTAGCCCCCTATCTAGCTGTTACTTTAATAAATGTGTTGACTTGGGAACTTCTCCTGACCGTAAAGTCATAGTATTATTTAAATCAGGTAATAAACATAATGTTGGCAATTTTTGGTATATTTCTATCTTACCTGCATTTAGTAAAATATTTGAAAAATGTATACTCAAGCAGTTGCTAAGAATAGCCTCCTTCATGATGAACAATATGGCTTGACAACAGTTCGTTCGACTACGGATACGGGTGTTGCTTTGTTGAAACACATATTTAACACATGGGAAGACGCAAAATGGTATTGGAGTTTTCTGTGATCTCTCCAAAGCTTTTGATTGCGTGCACCATGAAACGCTTTTGCATAAACTGCGTTATTACCGTGTCCATAAAAAAGTTTTAAACGTAATAAATTCTTATTTACATAGTAGGTTCCAATGTGTAGTAATTAATGGTGTAAAATCTTCCGGGCTACCAGTTCAGTTAGGTGTGCCTCAAGGCTCAATACTCGGCCCATTCTTGTTTTTAATATATATCAATGACTTGCCATTCTATTTTTTTTTTTGTGGGTGGGACATCATCAAATGACTTCTCCCGCTCTGGGTGGAGCAGGAGGGCGTGTCAGACTTTTACTGACTAAAACCCACCCATGTTCTCTCAGCTGCCCGTGTGCCAGAGGCCGCGGTATCTCTTTCGAACAACCCGCACCCCTGGCAGGCATCGGGCCTTGCGGGCCCCACCAGCTGCTGCTGACGTCTCCCTGCGACGGGTCAGCAGTGGCCCCGCCGCCTACCACCTTTCGGCCGCAGGGGATAGGGAGAGCGGCCAACGCTATACCGACACTCCTCTTCCCCTGCGGCCCCACCGCGTCCGCCATCAAACGGTGGCGGCCCCGTCCAGGCCACGGAAGGGAAGAGCGCTACTCAGAAGTACCGGCACTCCTCCTCCGCCGCAGCCTGTAACTCTCAGCCGCGATGCCTCCCATTCGACTGATCGCGGCCCGCTTCAGCTGCGATGCACCTCACCGCAACCTACTTTTTAGCCGCTACGTCGTCGGCTTGGAGGCACAAGCCCTGACGAGCGGCCCCACCTTGGGGTTCCTCTTTGCTTCACCGTGGGAGGGTGACCACGGTTACTGAGCCCCCCCACAACGACAATGCGGGAACCCCACTGGGGGGGACTTGCCATTCTATTTAAAGGGTATTTGTGATGTTGTACTGTTTGCAGATGATACTTTTCTTATTTTTAAAGTAGACCGGAATAGACAAGATTTTGACGACGTAAACAGTGCACACTCAATGGTTACGGATTCGTTTACGGCAAATAACCTAGTAGGTACAATGCCAAGAAAACGAAATGTATCAAGTTCGCCTTACCGAATGTTAGAATTCTAGGTCCCAACATCGTCTTACATAATGAGGTGCTTGAAACCGTAGACTCGGCAGTTTTTCTGGGCATAACACTAGATGCCAAACTTCAGTGGAGATCACACATATCAAGCCTAGCGGGAAGGCTTAGTTCGGCCGCCTACGCCATCAGGAAAGTAAGGTAATACACTGACGTTGATACAGCTCGGTTAGTCTATTTTAGTTATTTTCATAGCGTTATGTCCTACGGCATTCTGCTGTGGGGCAAAGCCGCTGATATTAAAAATATTTTTGTTCTTCAAAAGCGAGCTGTTCGAGCAATTTACCAACTAGGTGCTAGAGTTTCTCAAAGAGATTTTTTTAAAGATATCGGTATTCTCACGGTGGCATCGCAATTAATTTTTGCTAACATCTTATATGTGTATTAAAATATACACTTATACACTAAAAACAGTGATATTCATAATATGAATACTAGAAATAAGAACAAACTACGTACTCCCTTTCACCGGCTGTGACACATAATGTGTGTGTTCTTTCATCAGAATTAGCTTACCTACTGACAGGTTATATGAGTTACTTCATATAATTGTTAATTTTATTAGACTGTATTAATCATTTTTTTTATTTTTTTATTAATGATATTTTCATTTATTGTTGACATAATCTACTCCTTAAAATGTTTTTTTGTGACAACATGTGGTTAGCTAGCAACCTCGATAATTATTCATATTATTCTTGCGTGAGCAACCAGCAGCAAGTTCGTCATGCTCCCTTAGATGTCACCGCTTGCGGTAGCATCGGGGGTCGGGTTGCCTCCTTCCCTCAAATATGGCGAGGCGGGCAATGGCTGATCCTTGTGTTGTGCTCGTGAACGGGTGCTGCTTGTGATGACTGGTCGTCTTGCTGACCATGATTCTGTCATTGTTATTCCTAGTTAACTGCTTATCTATTTTACTCAGGTCCAGTTGAAAACCAGCGTCAGACACCAGTTGTCTGGCATTTTTGCTAAACTGGGCCTTTTTAGCGCAGCCATGAGGCACACTTTTAATGCTAGTTTCTGACATCACACTTTGCACTTTTTGTTGATTTTTATTTTTATTTAAGTTTTTTTTTGCTGTTTATTGTGTACCTTTTTAGTCTGTGCTAAATAAATGTATTTTCTTTCTTTCTTTCTTTACTCCGAAGGTCCTGGCTTAACATTTATTACTTTAAGTTAAATCTAAATGAACATGATGCAGCATTGCATATGTAAGCGGGCACACCCTTTGTGCCTGAAGGCTTATAAGTGGGTATTGAGTTCTGTTTACGTTTATTGATTTGTTTTATTATTTATATCTGCTTGAGTTTAGTTACTGTTTTGTTGGTATATTGACGTGTACTAGCTGACATAGGGCAAATAATTTAATTTTATGTTTTGTGATTAGTAATGTTAATTACTCAGCTAGTATTGTACAGAATCAAGTTCTTCTAACTTAACAGACAGCTGTGCTGGTGGGGAGTTTGTTGCGCCACTTCTTCTTCCCAGCTAAAGCACTAGGAAGTAGTGAAGGGCGGGCGTTTTGGGAGGACTGTCTTATGTCATTTTGACGTTCAAAAAGTGCTGACTCTCAGCCTAGTTTGAATAAATGACTTTTGATTTTGATTTTGTGTAAATAATTTCACCATCACTGCTCTCAAAATGGTGAAGGAAAACATCGTGAGGAAACCGGCATGTACTAGAACCAAATCTTCAAAGACATGTGCCAACCCGCACTGTGCCCACGTAGTGGACAATGGCTCACTCCTTCTTACTGAGAGGAGGCCTGTGTACCAGCAGTGGGAACATTATTGGCTATTATAAACGCGTAGGTGTTGCACTTTCGTAAATAAAACTTGTATAAGCTGGGGGTCTAGACTCTAGAATCATGTACTGATTTCATGGTAGCTGTTCGCTTACACTCTTTATAATTCAGGTAGGCAGAAACTACAGAACGCCACCGGCTACTATCCTCACATAGTCCTTTTGCTTTGTTCGCGGTCATACAACTAGGCAACAATTTAGCACATTAGTAAGTTACCGTGACGGCGTTGAGCGCGACCTGCAGCTCGAGCGGGCGCTCCACGCCCTCGGGCTCGGTGGCGACCAGCTTGTCGGACACGGACACGGAGCCCGAGCTGACGGGCAGGCGGCGCGGCGCGGGCGGCGCCGAGCGCGCGGCGGGCGGTGCCGAGCGCGCGGCGGGTGGCGCCGAGCGCGCGGCAGGCGGCGGCGAGCGCGCGCGCGCCGCGAACAGGCGGTTCAGCTCGTCCAGCTTGTTCATGATTATCTTGTACGTCTTGCACTCGTCTGTCTGCACAGAACATGGCTGTTTCGTGGAGCTTTCGGTAGTGGACCTCTCTGTGAAGGAGCTCCTCCGGGGAAGTTCCTACTATAGTGGTTACGTGTTAGCATTACAGATAAAGTCAACGACCCACTGGTGATGGCCTCTATAGCCATGTTTTAACACTAACACCCTTATTGTAAAACAAGGTTTTTATTTATATCAGGTTAAAACCTCCAAGCCAGTTTTTTTTATTAAGAACCCAAGTACGTAACTATAGAAATGCAGTTCTTTTTACAAGACTGACCGCTTAATCCGGTGTTATGTTGTCATTTTTGTGCTAAGAACTTAACCCAAATCGAAATAAAGTTGGAAATGCAAAACTGGCTTAGAGCTTTAGGCTAGTACGAAAGTTGGATCACGTTTTGTAATAAGACGGTGTAGCTACGTCTCTAGGAAGCAAGTAGCATCGCATCTGCGATGCCTCTGATAATGCAGATGTGACCACTTAGGTACCCGTACATACAAAATAATCAATAAGAACCTGCAGGCAGTGCTACAGGCCTATTTGATGTAACTACTCTGAAAGTTTGCACTCCACACCAATCACACCACATTCTGAACCCTTCCACCGAATTTTGCAAAAAACAATTTGCAGACTGAAAAATCTAATTTGGAAGAGTGAATAGTTAATAGTAATAGTGAATAGCTTTGAAAAACGTCACATGTGTAGATATTGTACGCATGACACGAGGTGGATGGTTCGTTTCGGGGTAGAAGGGCAGTTAAGGAACTTAACGGTTCTAGCTACAGGAAAACGTTCTTAGAAGATTGCCTTAATTTGTCGAGCAATTGTTTACTGCTATTAACAGATTTTGGAAAATGCTACTACTAGAAAACCATCGTTTCTCACATATCATTTTATGATGACAACACTAACTACGGTTAGAGTACTAGGAAGGCCACTAACCGCTAAAAATCTTTTCCCGTCCGTTTCGTAGTGATCCTGAAACTCCACGGTTGAAGTGCAGAGTGCAGACTTGCAGACAGAGTGGCTACATTAACTAGGTCCTTGATTACCCGGTGCTTGTCCTTGCGGCGCTGGTCGCGCGTGCTGCGGCTGCTGGAGCTGACCTCGCTGGTGTCCGTGGCGGAGCGGTCCGACCTGCGGCGGGGAGGGGGGCGCTCGGACAGGCGCTCGCACAGCTGAGCGACGCGAGCGATCTGCGCTTGCTGATCCAGCAGCGCTCGCTCGCAGACCGCTCGGAACGCTCGCAGCGAGTCGCTGGAGCCGGCGGCCGGGGTGCGTGGCGCGCGCACCCCGTTGGTGTCGCCGCCGACCGCGCGTCTGTGGCGACATGGTATGTCAACACGAAAGCACCACGGTAGCCGAAATTCAAAATTTCTTGTTGAGAGGTGTATTGACGATTCTAATGATTGTAATTATATCAATAAATAAGTACATATTATATACGGACGGAAATCATATTTGATCAATAATCGATCTGACACTGACCTGCACATTCCAAATATCGTAGGAAAATTAGAATTTCGAGGGCTACCTTAGCGCATGCAACGCCACTTAATGGAATTAGATTCTCAAAATGGTATACGGAGCTGCTTGTAAGTACTGGTGCTGATACCGGTCTCCCAAAACAAAGGACTACTAGATTAAGTTAACTGTTCCTTTGTAAAAGGGGCGATTTAAGGATGGTATATAACTTAGGGCAGAAATCCTAACTTAAAGGTGGTCTTCCGAACTCGAAGGCGACCGCAACCGTAAAGCACAAGCGGCAACGTCGGTGACACCCAATCGCAATGACAGAACCCCGGCGACACGACTGGTTTCTACAAAACTCTATGAAAACGCATCCGTAGATGGCGACGGAGACTGTCGCTAAGGTCGACCGCAGTCCGCAAACCTGTGGACCTAGTGTTTCTTTTTACCATCTCGTTCGGCCCCTGTGAAGGGTCAAACGAAACACCGAGCGCGGTCGTTACGTTAAGTCGAGGTGGTTAAAAGAAACTCACACTAGAGCCACAGTAGTGCCGTCAGCGGCTGTCACTAACAGAGAGCCCGGACGTTTTTTTATTAGACAAACGGCAATCGCGAAACTGAAGAAGAGAAATGCCCCTGCCGTCGAAGTTGGGACGCCGGGTTCAAAATTAAAACCGCAGCGTCGTGTCATGAGACGCTGCCGATTGGGTGATGTTGCTTGCGAATAGCGACGGAGCTATAAGTAGCGTGTTAGCTTAGGCTTCCAGTAACCTGTGCGGGCGATGCTTGCGTCGTGCGTAGCTGGTGTCGGACAGGCCGGAGTCGTGCGAGTACCGCTTGCCGTGCGGGCGCGGCCGACTGCCACTGGAGTCGCTGGGCGCCGTGAGCGGCGGCGCGGGCGCAGGCGCGGGCGGCGCGGGCGGCGCCAGGCCCAGCGCGCCCGGCTTGCGGTCCACGCCACCCGCGTCCACCACCAGCTTGTCACCGCTGCGCAGTTATGACGCAAGACATAAATCAAAGCGTGTACATGCGGAAAAAGTAATAAGATTGTTAAGTTTTAGTAGGTTCCATCATCTCTCCATCATCCCAACATAGTTGGGAAAGGGCTAGGCCTTTCCCAACTATGTTGGGATCGGCTTACAGTCTGAATATCAGTATTTCACATGGAGCGACTGCCGATCTGACCTCCACTACAAAGTCACTGGGTAATAAGGTACCCCTTAGTAGGACTGGTTGTCAGACTTTCAGGCTTCTGGCGAGCCGTAACGACTGTCAAAATCTACGAATGAGAGCCGAGCGGGACCAATAGCTTAATGTGCTTTCCGAGGCAAGGAGTGGTCGAGTAGGTACAGTCACAAAATAGATAGGTAGCAAAGCAAACAGTAGTAAAAAACCTATAAACACAGTCCAGCCGCTTGTAGTAATAAAGATGAAATTCGCAAAACACGTATTCGTGTGTAGGATACTGACTGGCCAGGTGTAACTCTCGTCAGCCGTAGGTACTGTACTAGAATATTCAGCTCTGTGCGCGAACTTCGTGCTAATTCGGAAACACGAAGATTAGATTACCGAAGAGCTAAACCATTGAAGCGTGTCTGTTTTCGGTCGTTGCACGAAGCCGGCCCGCTGTACCTATTTAGTTTGTAGAAGTAAGTTATCGAGTGGTGCGACTTGCCATCGCAGCGTGTGCGTGTCGGTCCGCGCCGGACGCACGGCGCCGCGCATGAACTTGTCGAGGTCGATGATATCGGGCGGCGCGCGGCCGGCGCCGGACCACGAGCCGGACGACGAGTGCCCCGACATGCTCTACTACCTGCAATACGCAATAAAGAGCCGTAGGTACAAGCATTCTTGGCGCGAGGCCGCAAATCACAATTAACTTTATTACCATTACAATAATGATAATCGTTGATCGTTAATTAATGTAATTGGTGTTACCGTTTTAATTAACTATAAATAAATAAATATATGTAATATGTAATAAAGTTACTAAAATTAAACAAAATGTAGATAGAAACAACATAGTCCTTGGTATCTTTATTGACCTCAAAAAAGCGTTCGACACCGTAAGTCATGAATTGCTAGTTAAAAAGCTAGAAACCATTAAAATTACCGGTAGTGCCTTAAAAATGTTCGATTCCTACCTCAAAAACAGATCGCAATTAGTTAGAACGGATAATAATTGCCGAAGTGGCACATTACGTGTGGAGTTCCCCAGGGATCAATTCTTGGCTCTCTGCTCTTTTTAATTTACATAAATAATATTCAGGAAATCAAATTACATGGCCATCTTACTCTATACGCAGATGACACTTGTTTATTTTATTTCGGATCTTCCATCCATGAGTTTCACAGGCTCAAGAGGATTTAAACACCCTTTTTTTCATGGTTTCAGTACAATTTATTAACTATAAATATTTCAAAAACATGCTATATCTTGTTTAAAGCAAAAAATAAAACAATACCTCCACATAATCCATTAGTCATCAATAATGTACCCTTGCAGCAACAATCTTGTGAAAAATATCTTGGACTAAGAATGGACAATTTTCTATCGTGGTCTATCCACATGGAGCATATAAAAACAAAGCTTACGTCACTACTTGGATCCCTCCGAAACATAGTGCGATGTATTCCACATAGATTGCGTCACACCATCTATAACACCTTAGTAAAACCACACCTACTACATCTGATTGAAATTTGGGGCAGTGCAGCCAAGACGAAGCTAGCTAGCCTTCAAGTCGCACAAAATAAAATAATAAAAATGATTTTTAACTACCCATATTTAACATCAACGCGCAAAATTTATGAAGAAACGAAAATAATGAACATTAGACAGCTATATATTTACAATACATGTATCTTCATTCGGAAGGCACTCAACCAAAGTATACAGACTAACATATCGTTTACTAAAGTAAAACAAGTAACCCAACGTAGCAGTCGCCGAGCTAGTTTTCTAACTTTACCGAAGATGAGAACTAAGTTTGGCAAAAAAAAATTAAATTTTGAAGGAGCACAATTTTATAATAAAATACCCTCATGTATAAAAAATTACATTCATTTAATGCATTCAAAACTCAATTAGCTGCATATTTAATGACAAATTACACCTTGTCTAAAAGCTGAATGCATTGGATGTATGTATCATAATTACGGCAATGACGTTTGTGACGAACTTTTATATTGATAATTTACTTTAAGCCTTGTTCTCATGTAAGTGACTTTGTGTCTTTTTTGAGAATAACATATCTTTAGACCTAAACCTAACGTTTCGGTTGGGTTGCTGCTGTCAGGGGTTTATTAACTGCTAGATTCGTAGTTGGTACGTTCTAGCTTGGCAATAGCCAAGCTAGAACGTACCTACCAACTACGAATCTCCTCTCTCATCGTACCGCAATAAAAGCGATAAAGACGTCATTCGCCTCGTTTCGGTTCCGGCGACACCGCTCATTGTAGGAGTCCTCGCAGCATGTCGGCTGCTTATCTGGGCTATTTTGCGGATGGCTTACAAATAAGGCCTCTAGGCAGGGCAAACTCGACACCGCGTCGGCCTATTAGCTTTCCGTGTCCATAAATATGGTCACTCCTTCATTCGACTGCAAGACGCCCACTGTTCCGTAGACGTCCCTCAAGCATAGGCCTTCAATTCCCAACGATTTGTTTCCAATAGTCAATCAATTCCCGCCGTCGTAAGCGAACATTCTGATGGGACCAACCAATAGCCGTAAAAGTTGTTCAAGTCAGCCGGATGTGACGGTGGAACAGCGCGGTAATTGCGTATCACGCTTACATTGGTGTTACCCTCCAATTTGACATTCATTACGTTATTTACGATGTCGATCAGACGAATTTTACAAACTTAAAGCAATGGATTCGGAATTACCTTCAAAATTCTTCGGATTGTGATTGAAAGAGTGTTAGCTATTGGGGTGCTAGTCGTTTATGGGCGCGTAGTGAAGGCACTCAACCTACCTTCGTGCGCGCTAGAGGTGGGGACGCGCGCGCGTGCGTGGCGCGGGCACAGAGTGGGCGGAAGGCCCCGGGCGCGCACGAGATCCCATGGACTGCATCAACACTGCACGTCCTCACCACTCACTGACAACTGTCACTCTGACATTGTCTGTTTGACAGCTAACGCCTTTCCATGTTCGAAAAGAAGAAGAAATGAGGTTCTTCGTGCGGGCTGCTACAAACTTTTTAGATTGTACTCACTCCTTCACAGTGTTCATGCGGCATGATCCGTTCTGAACCTATGGATTTGACAAGAGTTCTGCCGCACTTGCGGACTGAGGGCCTTCTGTTCTATCATACGGATTTGTGTCCGCGTACGTGTCTGGGGCCTACTCTCTAAGCACGAAATCCGTAATCTCGGTCGAAGTTACGGGCGTTCCCTACTCTTTATCACTTACGGAACTACGATTAGTTTGGGGCCCAAACTAAGATTGAGTTACTACACGATTAGACAGTTGTCCCTACTCGATATATGGTTCTACCCGTACAAAAAGTTAATTAATCAGCTGTAGGAGTCACTTTGAAGTTTCGAACTATTTTCGGTCAGACCCGTACTTTCGTTGACGGAGTTAGAGATTAGCCCCCCTGACCAGCAGGCGCACCGCGTATCTACCGTCTCGTATACTGTGCGTGCCGTGATCTCGCATGCGGACGGATCACAGATATCTTAATAATAAGGCAATAGAAGTTATAGAAGTGCTATTACTGTCTTTTAATACTGGGACGCGTGTCGCCGGTTCGCAGCTACGAACACAGAAAAACAAATACACATTATCGCCTATACATGCATTTTACATAGTTGCAACAAAAATTAAACTTTTAGCAATGATATTTTTTTATATTTTTTTATATTATGCATTATTTTCTAAAAACGCATAATCTCAGGAGGCGCGGCCCCTGCAACCAATAATAACTGCAAACTGCGAAAAGCAGATAAGTAATGATATCGCGCGCTCACTCTCACTGCAGGAATAGTGCCGTGCAAAGCTCGTAATACTCATATCGAAAATTTTCCGTTGAGCGTTAATCGCCAAGGAGTCTCGCAACAATAGATAACTAATTTATGGAAGGTGTTTCATTCCTATATCGAAATCCATTTATCTTTAATACCCGGATCTTTTGGCAACCTGTAATAATAGCATTGGAGTAAACAGATACATAAACAATATGAATAGTTTATCTTTTTTAATAAGCTTACCTCCTATAAATTTTCTGAATGAAGAAGTAGTTTAAAAGTACGGATTAACAGATAATCGTTAAACGTTCGTTCGTCGTTCGTTCGTTTCGTTCCTGGAATTTACGTACGCGGCGATATTGTTTATTGCGTATGATGATAATTTAATTGCTGCTTTTAGCAGTTGTTGTGGTGTAATAGTAGACATGAACAAGCACGATAGCGGTTAAGTATTAATGGTTATTGAATTGAGAAGAAAATCGTTTTTCTGCGATAATAGTAGTACTGGTGGTGAAAACATTTGATTTGCCTATATTTATTATAAACGACATTATTTCAAAAATTAAGTGCTTACATATGAAATGTTATCCCTTTATTTGTAAAGTACAAATTTTGGAAGAATTTCCGCAGTTGGATATGCTGCAAAACACCATGTTTACCTCTTCACGTCCCAAACAACACAAATTACCGCAACAAACGCTCCAAGCGCACTTGACGCTAGATGGCGCTGCGTCTAGCCAAACGTTGAAACAATCGCTCTGTTATTAAATATCAGTTAAAAATACTATTTGAAGTGAATAAAAATAAGTGATCTAATAAAACATCACAAAATACTTAAGTGACAGTGTTATCCACGGATTTCATACATAAACTGTGAAGTTAATACATATCATACTGTGAACAGTAAACTTTGCTTTAAATTAACAAACACGACCATAAAATCAACAATAGCAATGAAAATAACTAAAGATTGCAAAATGTATAATATTCTGTGACTTAATTCAACGAAGAAAGTGTGGAAAAAAAAACAATAACAACTAAGACAAAGTGAAAAAGTGACTCACACAGTGATTTGAATTTAAACGGTCATGCTGACCTGCCTATTAAAAAAAAAAACACCTGCTGCAATAGGTCGACAAATTTGACATATTCACGTAATGTGTAGTTGGCGTAATAGCTAACGCTCCAACTTTTGCAGTTTAACTAGCCTCACACGAGTGGCCGCGGGTTCAAACCTCAGTGACTGCATCACTTTTCGTAAGTTCCAAAATTCGTATTCGGAATTTATAAAGAAACTAGTACAACAATTATTGCAAGATGGCAGCACTAGTAACATGTCATAAATGCAAAAAATTAGTAAACATAAAAAGTACTGCTTTGTGTTCTGCCTGTGATAACCGGTATGAATTAGATTGCGATGGTTATCCAGAACATACGTATCGACTTAAAGACACGGAATCAAGAAAAAAGTGGAGATGTAAGGTATGCATTAGAAGCAAAAAATACGCTAATACCGACTGTGCACCCAATATCACCGTGAGGAAAAAAGTAACATCGATGAAAACACCCTCACCAACGGAACAACCACAAAGCAATAAGGATGTAGTACGTTAGTACGTGATGTTTCGTTTAAACGTCAATCTAGGGTTCAAAATACTGCAGAGTTACTTGATTCCCACATATTGACTGAATGCGAAACGTCTATTGAATCGCATAGTACTCCCAACAAATTGTCAATGAGTGTTGACGGTACTGTGTCTGACTTAGTATCAGCCTCAGAAATGAAGGAGATAATTGCACAGCTCACATTAAAACTCGAAATTACAGAAAATGAAGTAGGAAATATGCTGTTGGAAAACACCGATCTACACAAGCAAATAAACAAGTTAACTTCAGAAAACCAAACATTAAAATCTTTATGCCAATCGCCCTCCATATTTTCAAGTCCGGGTCCAAACACTAAGAAAAAGAGGCCAGCTCTGTCAACTCCTTACAACATACTTTCTACACCATCGTCTTTACCATCATCATCCAGAAAGTTGAAATCCAAACCCAACGACAACGCAAATGTGTCATCCCTGGAACAAGAAATGGTAACCTTACAGCAGCAATTAAAGGTTGCACAGCAGGAGATTGCAGCTCTCCATGAACGCATTGCAATCATAATGCAAAGTAGTTACAATGTCTGTGAACCTGCCGTAAGTCAAGAACTGAAGCGAGACACTGTGCCCACCGACAGTACTCAGACATGTGTTGCCACGGACGGGAATAATATCCCCGAAAGGAAGATATTTATCTTCGGTACTCAGCGTTGCGTCGGACTAGCAGCGGCCATCTCACACTCAAGGACTAATACGCAGTATGAAAAATACAGACTTGTTGCTGAAACAAAGCCAAATGCGCCTAGCAACGAAATTATAGCAAACTGCAGAAATACAAAATTGACCACTGAAGACAAACTGGTGATATGCATAGGTGAAAATGACAACAACCCTAACCTGTTGTTGTCTCAATTGCAAATTGTATTAAATACATTTATAAATAACACTATTATTGTGTTAAATGTCGTCAATAACAGGTACCTCAATGTCCGTAAGTTAAACTACTCTATAAAAAATGTTTGTAATAGTTATAAAAATTGTCACTTCGTAAATCAAAAATCCACGAATCTACCCGATGTTTGTAAGTCGATAAATTATGTTATAGATTGTTGTGATTATAGTGATAAGTATTTAAATCCGAGCGAAATACGAAAAAGAATAGCGAGTAACAAATCAAGTTCCAAACTATACGTTCCTACAGATAAACCCAAAAAAGGGACAATCCCTTACTACTTCGGTCGTATTGAGGGTACAGCGCTCCACGAACATAGCTCCTCTTTACAACACAGCTCAAAAGGTCAAATAGGGACTATTCCTTATTACTTTCCTGTGTTAAACAAGCGTGACTCATTTTTTCGTATCCCAAACTAATAAAACACACCAGTTTAGAATACTCCATCAAAATATAGCGAGTTTATTATCTAAACAAGAAATACTAGAAATAACTATTCAAGAGTTAAAAGAAGCGAATAATGATCCAGATGTTATATGTCTATCTGAAACCTTTGTGAAAAAAGGTTATGAAAATTATGTGAAAATCTGCAACTATCAGTTGGCTACCAACTACTGTAGAGAAAAGCAAAGAGGTGGCACATGCATATTAGTGAAAACGGGTTTACTATATAAAGAGCTATCATTTGTGAAAAATTACGCAACTCAAAATGTGTTTGAAGCTTGTGGTATAGAAATTATAAATAATAAATTAATAGTAATATGTGTTTATAGAACACCACAATCTGATCCAAATCTGTTTTTGACAAAATTACACAATCTTTTGAACGATTTGTCAAATAAATATAAGTCCAAAATAAATATAGTTGTGGCCGGTGATTTAAACATAAATACTCTTAAAAAAGGTAACATCACAAATGGATTGCAAGATTTATCTAACAATCATAGTTTAAAAATACACATCACTGTACCAACTCGCAAATCGACTTGTATTGACCATATTTTAAGCAACATTGCCAACGCAACCGCCACTGTACTGCCCCTGTATCTGTCTGATCACGACACAGCACAAATGTTAAGCTTTCCAATCAACAAGATACCACAGAAATCAACAATATACTATATTTATAAAAGAGACTATAACGTAGACAATATCCGAAAATTTAAAGAATGTCTAGAAAATCTATCTTGGTCCGATATTTATCTCAAAACTGACACTAACTGTGCATTCAATGATTTTCATGAGCTATTGTGTCTGTTGTATTGTCTCTGTTTTCCTAAAGTAAGAGTTAAAATCAATAGTAATAAGGAAAACAAACAAAAGTGGATAAGTAAAGGTTTGAGACAAAGTTGTAAAACTAAACGGAAGCTACGGTATGGATATTATAAAAATAAAAATTTAATTAATAAAACTAAATATAAAAACTACTCCAGTCTACTGAATAAATGCATTTATAATTCAAAAAAGAGTGCAAATATAAAATATATTCATAATCATGATAACAAGTGTAAAGCCACATGGAATGTCATTAAAAACGAAATAAACAGTAACACTCACAAAGACAGCATAGAAAGTATTAAATTCGATGAAACAATAACTACAGACCCTGTACAAATGGCTACTATATTTAATAACAATTATGTTAAATTAACGCATGTGCAAGGGGAACAAAGCATAAATCAAAACCGCCTCAAAAGTACGTGTGTCAACTCTATGTTTCTTAGACCAATGGAGGTTGACGAGGTAAGACAAGAAATAATGTCTCTGTCCAACACTAGGTCGGAGGGCTATGATGAGATCAACACAAAAATCGTCAAAGCCTGCTGCAACGAACTGACCGGTATTCTGACGCATTTAATAAACATGTCATTTTCACAAGGCATCTTTCCTGAAAAATTAAAACTGTCTTTAATAAAGCCCTTATTCAAGAAGGAAGATAAACGTGACATCAACAATTACCGACCTATAACTCTTATACCCATATTGTCTAAAATTTTTGAAAAATGTATGTTTAAAAGGTTAACTGACTTTTGCAATAAATTTCATATTATAAGTGACCAGCAGTTTGGATTCCAAAAGAACAAGTCCACATCGTTAGCAATTTTTTCCCTGATGCAAGCTATACTTTCAAATATTAATAATAATTATATAACTACAGGCCTCTTTTTTGATCTATCGAAAGCCTTCGATCTGGTGTCACATGACATATTGCTACAAAAATTGGAAGCTGTTGGTATTAGAGGACCGGCACTTGAGTGGCTGTCGTCCTATTTAAACAATAGAAAACAATGTGTTATCATCAATAAAAAAAATGAAAATAATGTAATAATATTCTATTCATCGGAATATAAACATAATAAATATGGCGTTCCACAGGGAAGTGTGCTAGGCCCAATATTATTCCTCATTTATATAAATGACATCATAAAAATAACTAACCATAAATGCGTATTATTTGCTGACGATATTTCTATTATAGTGACATCTAATAAAAAACTAAATACCATTTCAGAACATGAACTTGACATTAATAATACAATTGACAAATTATTGCATTGGCTTGACATTAACCATTTGATGATAAATTTAGACAAATCCGTTTACATCCAATTTAATCGATCAAATAATTCCAAAAATGACATTAAACTCAATATTAATAAAATCATTGAAGTAACGCGTACCAGATTTTTAGGTGTCATAATAGATAAAGACATTAACTGGAAAGAGCACATAGATAGTGTTAGCACTAAAATTAATAAATTTGTGTATGCATTAAAACAAGTAAAAAATATAACTAATATAAAAACTGCTGCAATGTCATACCACGCGTACGTCGAATCGTTGTTACGGTATGGACTAATAATGTGGGGTAACAGCACTGACTTCCAAAGAGCATTCATCGCTCAAAAAAAGTGCATGAGAGCAATTTGTGGACTTAAGCCCGACGACTCATGTCGACTAATATTTAAAAAACTTGGTTTGTTACCGCTACCGTCGCTTTACATTTACGAAATATGTGTGTTTGTTATGAAAAATAAGCAACTATTTAAGACTGCAAATGATGTCAATCCTCGGAACCGACGAGATCCATTTAAACTAGTATTAAATGATTTGCCTAGACTGTCTAAATACAATAGTAAGTAACTGCTTGGCAATGTGTGTGTGCATCTATAATAAAATACCAAGGCATTTCAAAGCTTTAAATACAAAATTATTTAAAATTAAATTTCCTAAGTGGTTACTCGAGTGTAGTTTTTATAGTTTAAAAGAATTTATAGATAAAAAATGTTAATGTTTTAAAAAAAAAAAACGATTGTTGTTGCTAAACTTATCTTTAAAATTTTGCATGCTATGTTTTATCCTAGCTAAACATGCTTGTGCCTCAATTTGTATTTAACACCATTGTATACCATGTTTTACGCAAATAAATATTCTATTCTATTCTATTCTATTCTATTGTGTCACAGAATAACCGAGCAGAATGAAAGCTTCCTAACAGAGCTCAAAATTCTTACCTACTTTTATAGGGCTGTCACTCGGTTAATGCAAATAAAAAACCGGGCAAGTGCGCGTCGAGAGATGGAATGTTTAGTTAAGTTCTTAAATTAATTTTCTTAATTTAAATAAAAATCGATTTAAGTGAACGATGTAAAATTTCTGTAATAAATGCGTCGGAGTTCATTTCCGCTAAAAAATCGTCTAAAATATTTTCATCGGCAAGCTGCCAGTCAGTCCGCCGCTCCACCGCCGGTGTCCGCACCGCTCTGAATCGTGCATCTCAACAATCAACTCGCGCGTACATTTGTCCATGTTCAAGCCGCGCCCCGCGCCGCGCGCATCTGCCGCGAACCGCTCGGCGAATATCGCTGACGTTGCCGCTGCGTGCGGCGCCTCGTAACATGAACATAGTTTTTTGTGTACATTTATGTTTTTCCCGCTCGCCGCCCCGCGCTAAGCTTTCGCTGATAACGGCAAGGTCGTGGCCAGGCCATAAGGTAGGAAACCTTCCCTACCTTCCTTGTTTTACTATTTCACGAACGTAAGAAGTATCTAATACAAAAGGTCAAAAGGAATCTTGCAAAGACGGCCTACACACATACTTTAGTACTGGCATATTGAACAACAATAAAAAAATTAAAAAAAACTATTATAAACGTCCGCGTCGTATCGCTGCCGCTAGCTGCCCTTTACTTCGTCTTCTTACTGAGCTAGTTCAATCCAATTTGTCCGCGAGCGGGCGCCGGTGCTCGCCCCCCGCGCCTTGTCGGTGACACGACACTCACACAGCTGTGCGTGTAGTAGTGTACCTACGCACGGCGTTAGTACGAAGCTTTGCTTCTGCTCGGTTATTCTGTGCTTGTGTTCTCATGCGTGGCCACAAGGTCACGCGTCTTTGATTTCTGCGGGGCGGGTAGTCTGTCGTTTGCCGTCGTAGCCCTAATATCCCAACTTGATAACAACCACGCCAGTCCCCAGTAGGAGGTGAGTAAAACCAAGTGTTTACGGCAAGTTAATTTATTACAATACAATTAATTAGGAGTACATTACATATTAATTTCATTAATTCAATAATTTCCTGCGAGCGCTCTGCACTGCCTTCCAACGAACAGACAACACGTACGTATTTACAAACATACTTAGGTACAAACATTATATTTACAAACATACATACAGTGCGCAACCGTCACTAAGACATCGAGCTTATAGAAAGAGACTCACACACGTATGAGTGACAGAGACGAAGTGAGACAAAGGTGAACTTTTGTAAGTACGTACGTACGCACGGACGTAACAATATCGCGTGGTGGATTCGCCACGCACTGCTTAGCGCCGCCAGTTGAAAAACAAACAGTGTGTTATTGGGCGCGCTGGGATGTACATGAAAATCCAGTGCGCGATAAAATCCCGTCACGATATTTTTACGTGTAAAATCTCGATACAGTGCCATATTAACAACTGATTGCATAAATCGTAACTCTCTTGACATCATCAACTTTTCTCTGACACTCTGTCAGTATATACAATATATTCATTCAAAACTGTTATTCCTTATCAGTCGGTATGAAACGGGTATTACACACAAATATTATTATTAGTATCCATCTGCTAGATGATAATTATTTTGCCCGCGTACACTCGAGCGAATGTATCGTCGTACAATGCCACATACAGTCAGCCGCATATCAGTGGCAAGAATTTAACAAAGACAGCGCCTTTATGTCGCATAAGGGCGGTTGTCGTAGTGCAAGCGTTACCGCTGGTTGACTGGACAGCACAACGTACTTACACACCCAACTAGCAAAATCAGTACTTAAAATGATCTCAAGACTACTTTTATTTTTACTTATAAAAAACTTGTAGCATGCTACAAAGCTGAATTTGGGCGCAGTTATAGGAGCGTTTATTTCTATAACTATCTTGTAATCAACTTATAAAATGTTACTAAGCCCTATAATATACTGGACAAAGCGCAATAACTTCTATAATGATACGAGACTACACAAATACAAGCACAAACTCTCTTGTTAGTATCTGACATAAGTATCTTCCTAAAGCAATCTTGTTTATAATGCACAAGTAATGTACTTATTTATTCGTTATAAGAGTATTTTAATAGAGGTTATTTTTGTTGTTGTTTCGGCTGGTGGTTACCGTTGTTTTATGGTAAATACTTAATAAAAACGTAAGTTTCTATTACTATTATTTTGTATTATTGTAGAACATTAATTAACTAACTATACTACTATTATTATTTTTTGTAGTGTATGAATTCGTGGGGAAGTAATTTTTACTGTAAATGTGTACCGCAATTTAGTTAGTTTCACGATCCCCTGCAATAGCACATTAGTATATACTAAAACGAATTAATGAAATATTTTATTTACAACAATATTGTTGTAAATAGAATATTTCATTAATTCTTATGAATATTCGCCATGTGTTGTAATTGCTCTTCATTAAGTACTGTAGGTACTTGTAGCAGTTTCAGTCCAGACAACTCGCCTCCATTTTAAAACAAATTAGGGTTCCCTTGAAATATGCCTGCTAATGTTTGAATTAACTTTTTTTAGGATTTAATTAACAAGATGGTTTTGGTTGTATTTCTTGATGTCGACTGTTTCTTGACCAAATATTCATTGATTTTACTGACACATTTTGTGTTATCCGAAAGCTGCAATAGGTGTGGATTTCCAGTTTCTTTAAACAATACGTATAGACTAAAAGTATTAAAAAAAAATTAATATATTATGTACTCTATGTATAACTTAACTAAGCACCTATGATATTGAAATAGTAGCAATACAAAAGGGACAACCAATCACAAAGGGAGGAGTGTGGGATATTTCATAGATGTTACACAAAACAGGCCAGAGTTGATGTCTTGAACTTTTGTATACTGGCAACCTGGCAACCCATCTATGTTTATATTTAGTGACATCGTATTTATTTGTTAAACTATTCAAATCCAGCCCCTGTAGCGTATTGTTTAGGCATTTGATCAATCCGTTGTGCCAATGCTGTCCTGGATCCGAGATTGTAATATGCAACGTTTGTTTGTTAGTATGTAATGAAGTCCGTGCCTCTTTAGGTAAAACATGACTTAATCTGTTGTTCAAAATAGTAGACAGTTCGTTCAGGGCTAGGGGAGGTATAGTAAATTTTATAACCCAGCTTTGCATCATTATCATTTCAGCCGAACGACGTCCACTGTTGGACATAGGCCTCCCCCAATTGGGGAGGGGTTGGGTTGCCATAATCGTCACGCTTGGCAGGCGGGTTGGCGATCGCAGTATGGTGGTAAATGCATAGAGAACACTGCTGCCCATGCTCTAGTAACTCCCTTTGTCGCCTCTTACGACACCCACGGGAATAGATGGGATGCATATCTTTAAGCGATTCATGAAATTTTTCATAATCAGTGGTTTCTTCAATATGTAAATCGTATTCTTCTTCCCAATGTTCAACTTCTTCACTTCCTGATTGGTGGGCTAGGGGTGATAAAATAGTTTTGGTCGCAGAATCCTCATTTACTTCACCTGCCCATACACTTGACACGCTTGATTTACTTCCTGATCCTGTTGATTTTATTCCTGAAGAACCTGGCTTCATTAATTCGGATTAGGCGCACAATGCCACATTCGCAAAATGACACATTGACGCAAAATGACACATTCGCAAAATGTCATTTCTCAATATGCCACATTAGCAAAATGCCACATTAGCAAAATGACACATTCGCAAAATGTCATTTCTCAAAATGGCACATTCTCAAAATGACACATTCTTAAAAGTTAAAGCCAACTTAGTGACTTCTGAGCCGATGATTTATGAATAAAAAATAAAACTAATTTAATTACGTATTTAATCACATTATTTATTCATTTTCATTTATTTTAACACAAAATAAATTAAAAATGTAAACTGAAATAATATGTGTCGCTGAGAATCATAAACATAATTAACAAAAAAAATTAACTTTTTTCAAAAAAGCTTAATTTTTTGTAAAATTGTAAGGATTCATCAACTATTTAGTTGCACAGGGTCCGCTGTTTGATGATAGTTATAATTGTACTATAATTATGTTTTAACCTATAAAATGGCAATTTATATAATTGTATAAAAATAACTTTCCGCAGAAATTCTGCTAATGACAAACGGTTCTCGCTTAACTTTTTAACAATTTTTTATATTGTTCATCAAAATGGATGTCTTTGCTTTTCCGATTCTGTCGGAAATTGTGAAATAAAGATTGTTTATATATATTGTCCCAGTATTTACTTTCTTGTTGTAATTTATGTATGAATAGATTAGTGAAGGGATTTAGGGATACGTCTGTTAATGTTGGTGATGCCAGCCTTCGAGGGCATTTGTTGTTCTGTGTCTTTGGTTTGCACAGCTCAAAACAGATGGAAGTAATTTTGTATACCACTGATTTTCGTAATAGGTTTGAAACCTTTTCATTTCTGGTGTATCTGGTGAGTTATTTAAAATGTAGTTCCACGCAGTAGGTATATGGTTAGCTGGCAGTAAGGGTATAATAGCTTTGAAATTGATTTGAGTCGTCAAGGTGTATTAAAGCACTACAGTATTTTCTATTTACACACCGCCACACAGTTATCTTTTTTCCTTTGATATATCTTTGTTTGTTGTATCTAAGATCGCCACAAATCAGGGATTTGTATCCCTTTTGATTAGGAACAATCTTAAACTCTGGATCCATTTTAAATCGTTATTAATTGTTAAACAGCATAAGTCAACACAAATAGGATAACAAATAGTGTAATTGTCATTACACTGATTTTATTTTCCTTGTGAGTAAACAAATATTTTTTTATTGGAAGTATCCACCTTCGCTCATTTTTAATAAAAAAAATAACAATTTAAATATTAATAATGATTAGATGCAAATGTAATACAATGATATATCATACATATAATTAATGTCAGAAGAATAATTAAAATTATGATTCAAAGTATTTTTCCGCATAATTTTCCGGTTAATTAATTTGCAGCATTGATTATACGACTTGCTTAATCAAGTCTTTCTTAAAGTTAAAGCTAGGTGGCGTTATTCATAAAAACATTTAACGTCCAAATAAAAAAAAAAAAATTACTATGTCCCAAGTGACATTTAAATATTTTGATTGTTTGACATTGTGCGAAAATGGTATTTTGCGATATAGCATTTTGCGAAAATGACATTTTGCGAAAATGGCATTTTGCTAATGTGACGTTTTGCGATGTGGCGTTTTCGGAATGTGACAATTTGAGAATGTGACATTTTACGAAATTTCAAAATGTCATTTTGCGAATGTGGCATTGTGCGCCTAATCCATTAATTCTTGATACCTTTTTGTCACATTTCTCCTGTAACCACCACTCCTTTTCAATCGTTTCCAATCGCTTAAATTTATGATCAACTTATTTCCTCAAGACGAAGGGGAACAACTGAATCTCAACAAAATGGCTGATGTTATTGATCTAGTAGCTTATAAGCTTTTTTGATCATATAGCGCTCTTATCAAGTCTCAAGTAAAACTATAAAGGCGCAAACTTATAGTGATATCAGCTAAGTATGTTATAATATCTTGTCCTCTCATAAAATGCTGCTATAGGATCAAAATAATATTCTGGATTATTTAGTTTTACTGTAAACAATTATAGGAGACTTATTCCTAAAGGTGTCCTAAAAGATAATCTTGTAGCTAACTATAAGACTGAGATATAAAAGCAAATGCTCTTGAGAATATCTACGCTTGTGAAATGCTATTACTAGTAAAAGTGTCCTATACATGTTTTATAGGTCAGTCTTGTAGCGAACTATAAGACCGAGATATAAAAACTAATGCACTTGAGTATATTAAGGCTTGGAAAATGCTACTATAAGTTAAATAGTCTACCGCAAGGCTTTTGTGAGAACGTTATTAGTAGTAACAGACTTATAATCTTGCTATAAAGGATTACTTTGCTAGTTGGGCAGGCACTACATACACGTTATAAGTTTTTTAGTATAAGTTTGTTCCGTAAACTTGAGCTGATCCATACATTTATGTTCGCATCTGTCGACGCAATGTATGGATCAGCTCATTTTTATTTTACGATTTCAGGGTTGATCCCATTGTAAAAGTTGTTCATAATAAGTACAATGACCCTTTTAAAGGATCGTTAAAAAATAGCTATGTATACGTGTATGGATGTTCTAGGTGATTAGAAAAGCTTTCTTTAAGGAGGATGCGCAAAGGCAGCGTGGTGCTTTCCCCTTAAATAAGATTACAGCTTAAAAAAAAAATATGCGTTTCGGGAATCCTCGTCTATCTTCGGAAACACGAACGCGCGACGATGTGGTCTAATGCAAAGCTGTTACAATCATGGGAGTACTTGAATATTTGGTATCACTATGTTAGCAAAATTGCGTCTGTGACGGATTCGACGTTCGCGCTAATTTGGAAAAACCAAGATTCCCCGAAGCGCATACTCTTTTTGGAAAGCTGTATGTTTGTGTGAAATTAGTCTCAAGGTTTTCGCACATTTGTGCACACCACGCTGCCTTGCTTCTTGCTTTCTTACACCATGAGTTTCAAAAAGATAATGAAGCATAATTAAGAATGGTCGCAAGTTAATTTTAATGAACAGAGTATTTGATCCGCGGCTTGTGTGCTGCAGCTGCGATCTTTCATGGTAATAGTTTTACAGGGTCCAATTAAATTAGTTAGCAAAACCGCAGACGTGCTGAGTAAAGATATACATAACATATATACATTACATCACGCCGTCTTCCCCCGAAGGGTCGTGCAGAGGTATAGTATACCCACATGCTGCCAGTTATATTCAAGTCGCGTGTAACAGCAGGCGAGCCTATTTACATCAACAGGGCACAAATGACACTCTGCGTTGCTACTGAGAAATTCCAGATAGAAAAACCAAATAACACTTTGCCCGACCTGGGACTCGAACCCAGGACCTCATGGTCGGCAGTAGCGCCTGCGGTCACTGCACCAACAAGGTAGTCACTGTATCTAAATAAGATAAAATGAAAACCAATGACTTTATGATGTATTTTTTGGGGTCAACGACCGTTTGTAAAGTAGTTATCTAAACTATCAATTAATTTTGTGTAAAGTACACAGCCGTGATTGGTATCGATTTCTAAACACGACAAAACAAAATAAAAAGAGATATGATTCATATACATGCATAAAGTCACGCCTTCCCCTGAGCACACGCAGAAACTACAACACGCCGCCTGCGATCCTTATACACCCCTTGTGCCTAGCTTACTACACCTGGTCACACGCACGCCGGTTGTGAGTACTACGCGCTTGACCTTTCTGAAGAACATCATTCATAAGGTCACTATACGTTCTCCTAGAGCTTCCCCTGTGGGCGTTCCCACTCACATCTGCTTTGTAAATACCTTTTCTTAGTCGCCTTTCATTCATTCTCTCAACATGACCACTTCCAGAACTGACATTTGATTTATAAGTTGAGAAAATCTTTTTTTTTTCAGTTCATCTAATTTAATTTGACCTTGTACATACAATAGTTCATCCTAACCGTTACACTAAACGACAAACAATAATGAACTTTGGTTCTGTCAATATAAAGTCGAAAATATTTTAACTAACGTTAAACTAATGTACAGAGAATTTCATATCAATGAGATTTAGTTTATTATGTACAAGTTTGTCTTAAAACATTGATCACATAAGGTGGAAGCTGCAGGTAGCTCGCAAAAATCAACATTTTCTTTAGTTTTTTGCAATCTGCAGGTCAGTTTCAGGTTGTATGATGATTAAAATATGATTCGCGATCGAAACAAATATGGCTTTACAGAATTATAAATCATGATTTTATCATCAATACAACCCACTGAAGTCCTCGTCACGAGAAGCTACAAATTTTGTAAATAAAGAACTTCTACCAAGTTACGCAGCAACAATTCAATCAACAACAAATAATCCCAAATTCAATCAACTCAAAGTAACATAAGTGTAATACGAAACTAACGAGCAATTTCACTTGGTCGGGTTATATTTCAGCGATATAAAGCGCTGTCGTCTAATGTTTTGTGGTACTGGAACGCGTCTGACTCATGGAACGTAAACATTTGAATCCCTGAATGTGTGTGTACCAAATTTCTAGCTTCTCGTGACGGGGACCGTAAGTTCATTTAATCCCATTTCCCGAGCTACCGTCGCGTCTCCCTTGAAGCGGTGCCGTCCACACTGGTGACATTACAGCTAACAACAGCTTTTACAAAGTGACAGCACTAGTCACAAGAGGAGGAAGAATGGATTGCTGTGTGTCATATAGTATCCATCACCTGCCCGTCTTTCCCAACTATCTCAGGGTCCACTTCCAGTCTAACCGGATGCAGGTGAACACCAGTATGTCACATGGAGCGACTGCATGTGTAAAAACAAAATATTTTATTCCACATAAACCTACATGGGCACTAATGAGACGTCAGATACTAGGTGCACGGTTCCAAATGGTCCTTTACTATAGAGAAGAGCAGGCAAGAAACTCCGAGGTACCTTTTCAAAAATTATTGGCTTTTACAACGGTTTCAAATAGGTATGGGAGGACAGTGTAGGCCTGTCAACAAATACTAGGTTCTTAATAAAACAGAAAATGTTTTACAAATCTACAAGGCCTACAACATTCTCACATTCACAAAATATAAAATAATCTACATAATATGAAAGATAAATAAAATAGAAACCAATTTACACCAAATGATAAGAACGCCATTACAACCTAATAAAGAGTTGAAATTACAATTGTAGGTATATAATGTCAAATAATATGAATATTATGTCAAAGAAGAAAGTAAAAATATATAAACATAGATCGTACTTTGGGAGCAGTTAATGTTAAGATATTATTTTAATTTTGTTTATATAAATGTATAATTTTCAATTTAAATGTGATTCTGTAAAAAAAAAATCTAGTTTAATTGCATGATTCAATTCAATGTTGCTTGAAATAAATAAATTATAATAATAGACGTTTACATAGTTATCTGACTGCCACAATACAGATACTGGGTAACAGGATACTCGGTCTCTGACCGGTTGTGATGTATTACAAGTGTGGACGAAGCTTAATTTGCTTTGTGTACAAAATGAAGCCGAAAGCTTTGCTTATCCTAGCATTGTTATTTGTTAGTGTCGAGAGCGGTCTGGTCTGTGCCACCGTACGTGTGTTGTACGTGTGTCCGTGTACAAGATAGGCACTAAATAGATACGTACAGAAGGCTGCATTTAAAGAGCGAAGACAGGCACTCGGTCACGTAAACATGTATAAGTGGGTGGAGTGACAGAATGAGGGCGTCAACCTAGTATGATTTCTATTGGTTGATACTTGATAGTCACACTTCATGTCAAGGATAGCCGATAAACCTTTGAATTTATTTTTTATTACTGGATTGCCGGACTGCTCTTGACATCGCTCACGCCTGAAAGCGACGGATGACGAGGACTATGATGGAACGACATTTGTTCACTCTTGTTTTGAAGTATTTGTACTATACGCTGTATGTACGGCGATTTCGGTGAAATGGAAGTCGTGCGTGCGGCGCACTTGCTATACGTGGGGCGTGTCTACGTGCGCGTGCGTGTGCGCTCGTTGTTAGGAGCCGCACGTACGTATCTATATGAGTGACCAGGCCGCTTCGATGACGGCACACATACACTTGTCACTATAATGTCATTGTTCGTGTGTCGTAGTGCGGCGGTACAGGCGCGCCGTGACTAGATGTGACGCGCGTGACGTCGCGACGTGTGACGTGTGACGTCAGTGCGGGGGCGGCGCGGGCGGCGCCGCGCTGCGTCACTGCGCGTTGGCCAGCTCGTCCATGCGACACCTGCCAACGTGCCCACATTATACGTTACACTCGTACTCACCGAGCAGTCACGCAGAGGACTCCCGATAGATCACATATCGACAGTTATGGTTAATTCCCATGTACGTACATACGTACGCAGGACACAAGTATCCAGGCTCCGGGATGCTATTGAGAAATTCTTAATGATATAAACCCAATAACACTGCCCGACCTGGGAATTGAACCCAAGAACTGCTGAGCGTGAGCTCGACACAAAACGATCGTAATTTTGTGACTTGTACTTCAGGTAAGCGACAACCAATTTTGCATAGGCGTGTGGCATAAGCAAGACTTTATTGAGACCCTTAGTGCCAGTTACCTGACGGCCATCTCCGCGACCTCGAGGCTGGGGTAGTCCAGCTCCTTCACCAGGCACAGCACCGCAGACAGCAGGTTCGAGTTCTGCAACCACACAATAGCGCGTTTTAAATACGAGGACTCGCACGGAAAGAACACAAACTAAATATTATGAAACAAACAAAACAACGTCCTGTACGAGGCCAAAAGGCCCCTATCTCAGCATCATTCTGTGACATTTAAATATAAGTATGCTGCACCGATTGACGTCATCACGTCACAAACTGAAACCATGTATTCAGAAAATTAGTCTAGCGATTAAATTTTTCGTTGGTTATCAGAAGAAAACGCTAGATTCTCATATGTTGAATTCATGTTTCAGTTCGCGCGACGTCTCTGCCACCCTTTACAATTTCTTAACTGATACATACGTTTTAATAGATACTTATGTTTCTATAAAATCTATTGTACATACCCTAGCGACAGGCCTCCGAGTGAAGCCCCTGTGCTCGGCCATGACGGCGGAGGGGTACTCCTTGTCCCGCTCGCTCGCGTGCGCGGCGGCGTGTCGCGCGCTCGCTCGCTCCTCCCACGCCTCGCCGCTGCCGCGCTGCGACATGTGGCCGTACGACTCTGACCTGCGACAGGGCAGCGTGCAGTTGTACACTACGTGTAGCATAAGAAACGCAGACCTCATACACCCCAACTAGACTTATAAGCATAATACAATGTCCAAAACTTGTTTAGTTTAAAGCTTATTAATTGAGAACATTGTGTGACACCAGCAATATTTAAGCATTTAAAATTGAGTCTTAATACGTTAGTACAAGTTTTAATTTTCTTTGGCTCAATCAGCGGTCAGTATGGCAAAAACTCAGAAAAAAAAACTTATATAAAAAGTTACTGAAATCGATTCAGTGTTCACAATTATGAACAAACTACTTTCAGGAGTTGCGTTTACTCTGCTACATCTTGTATTTGTGACATTGTCACGCACATCAGAGCGTGCCAGTGTAGGCAGCTGAAACATTGTCTGGTTATTCCCTCCTGAGGTTTGCTGAACAGGTCGCTGTTTGGTGTTTGCGTTAAAATGTAGTCAGTTTAGACCAAACGAGCGAATGCACATTCTATCCCCACTCCACGATATATAATAATAATCAACATAAAATCTCACACTGAACTGCGAATTGCAAAAACCGTAAGAAAATGTGAATTACGCTACAGACTAGCGCATGCTTTTTGAATTTTGAACTTTAACACGATGGTTTTAAGGTTTATGTGTCACCTGTCGGGTCGCTCGTAGTAGGGCTCCTGGTAGGGCGGCGAGGCCACGCCGCTGGCCGGCGCGGGGTAGCGACACTCGCCGTTGGACGAGTACGAGTACGCCTGCGCAAACACACAATATAAGTTCGCATTCCCACGAACGTAAAAATATCGCAGCGGGATGTTTTGCGCACTGGATCTGCAACGCACTGCTGACCGCAGAGAGTTCAAAATCCAGCAGTGTGTTTTGCGACGCGCAGGGATGCACTCTGTTGGATTCTCTATGCTTGGCCCAACACCGAGAGTTGCGTATCCAGTGCGGGATAAAATCCCGCCGCGATATTTTTACGCCCGTGCAAGTGCCTAAGAACAGATATTAATTACACCTTCTAAATTAAAACTTCTGCAATAACTATGTATAGTGCATTTCTTTTTTGTTTGTTTGGGAAATCATCAAATAACGTCTCCCGCTCTTGGGGCAGGAGGGCGTGTCAGACTTTTACTGACTGAAACCCACCCGTGTTCCCCCAGTTGCCTGTGCATATTATATTTTAGAAGTTTTTTTTAAGTGAAAATTGCTTTGGCAGCGTTGTGCGATTTTTGGTAGGAGCAGAGCTTATAGATTCGCGTCATCGACAAGCTAATGTGAAGTATTGTCTTTTTCCAAAGGTAGAAGTTGTCAGTTCTGTCGGCAGTCACCATGCCTGCCGTTTCTTTTTTATTATTTAATGTTGTTTCATGTCTGTCTGTCCTTCATAAAATGTATAACTTTTGAATGCTGGTAGTACCTTGACGCTGTGCGTGGAGAGCGAGTGTCGCAGCGAGCCGGCGTCGGGCGAGCGCGCCTGCAACACACACGTTTCCAACAATCAGCCTCAACATAATATTATGCACAGCTACAATTAAGTACAAGGTTTAATCTTTTTAGTGGCTACACAATGGTACAATATACGGAACACAAATTGTGAACATAAAATTATTTTTGTCGATGAAAGGTGCGATCGGTTGTCTTCGGAAAAGCCGAAAGTCGGCGAATCTAATGTAACTGACTCAATAAGGCAAGTCAGAATTAGTGCGTTAACCTTTTATGATATGGGCAGGATTATACAGTATGGCAGATAAGAGGACAGAGACGCACTGTAAGGGAGAGTAGTACTCATCATACAGTATGGTAGGTAACAGAACGAAGACGTACTGTACTGTAAGGGAGAGTAGTAATCATTATACAATATTTTTACTATACGGTAGGTAAGAGAACGGAGACGCACTGTAAGGCAGAGGAGTACCCACTTATAAAAATTAATACATAGATATACTAAGGAATATCGCTGGTATGCTAGTATTAATGTAGTAGTACTGCAGTGTAGATGGCGCTACGTATCTGCATGAGCGCAGAAGTAGCCGTGTCTACTCACGTCGTAGTGTGATCTTGTCATGTTGGTCATGGCTGGATGTTCGAACCGCTCGTCGTTGTCGGGCGACGCGCCCGCGCCCGCGCGCCGCGGCGAGCTCGGGCACTGCGGGGACACGACTGTTACAGTGGATGCCTTCCGTGTCTATTTCTCTCAAAATTACGAAATCTTTTACAATGCCCCCCCTCCCCCCCACTACCACCTCAAAACTAGAACCGTCTTATTACAGAACGAGATTTGACTTCAGCCCTAGTTGTAACCCCCGCCGTGTTTGTACCTTCAACTTGTAAATTTATTCAGAGTCAAGTGTTAAAAGTGCATCTCTCTCATCATACAAACGATAATTTTCACGTACTTATTTGTCAATTTTCTATGAAAAACTGTATTTTATTTACAGATTTTATAAAACAAAAGCTGTAAAGAAAAACCTTGTTTTGTAATAAGAACGCAAGTGTTGCCTTCACCCATTGGACACAGAACTCACGCCGTCAATATTCCATCGTACAACATTACTGTGTCGTGTTGTGTCGTGACGCGGGATACACCGATCAAACGAATTTGTTCAAAACCACAACGAGTTTTGTACGGCTAACACTGCGTCGGAATTTGGCACGACACGACACAATACAGTAATGCGACTTTTACACAGACATCTCACACAGAAACATTTAACCGTAGATGGGATACCAAAGCAAAGCAAGTCATTAAGTTAGGCGACGCAAGATCGGCGACGTAAACTCCGTCAGATTACTGATACCGGCCCTTAGAATTCGAAATATTTAGTAGATGAAAGATAGAAAGCGCGATTAATATTGTTGCTCTGGACTGTAAATAAAAACGTGCAAATGAGAGATTAGTGCAGTGCTTGGCGTATTATTACGGTACGATTGTGTGTAGTCGACCTCGTAATTACTTCCCCACCCTAAAATTGCATGACACTTGCACGACATGTTTGATGTCAAAGCCCTTCGTACGGTGCGTTGACACAATCAGAGTACACTTGCACAGAGTAGATTTGACAAAGCCGCTTAGGTAAAAGTTCACTTTGATACCGGTTGACACTAAACATCGTTCACTTGGACCATCTTCATTCTTCAAACCTTCGGTCGGAAGACGCCACTGTTTTTGGAGTTGCTGCTATTTGGTTTTGTTAATTGACGTCCAAGAACTATGCAACGTTAAACGCGGTCCTAGTCCATTTTGACTGGACGCGCTCATCCAAATGCTCTTTGATCAGTGTTGCCAGGATAAAAAACGTCCATGTAGTCGTCAAATCTACTTTGTCCTAGTGTACTTTGATTGTGTCAACGCGGCTTTACTACAAATTCAATATTACAGTTACAGTTCCAACCTAAGTGCAAAAACACCAATGAAACTGACCGCGATTAATACTTCTTAACCGTCAATATTCCACAAAACTGACAGCTCTTAAACGTGAGTTATGTGGTGATCTTGTTCAGTTTCATTGGTGAAATTCGCCCTTAGCGAAGTTACAATTTACTGGAAGTTGTTGTCAAAAGTGGTAAACTAATTACGAGGGCGACTATGTAATAATATAGTCACAGAAAAGGATGGTTTAACAAAGCGACATTCAGCTTAAATTGTTTGTATAATCAAATGTAAACTATCATTATTTATCTGTAGTATGAAAGTGCTATTATACATGACTAAGAGGATAGAACCTCGGTGGTCCACACGAAGCCACACGTCGCCATTTTTTTTATGTTGCAGCGCACGAAATTACTGTAAAATATGGTTAAAAGAAGCTTCCGAGATTGAGAGGGGCTTGGGGCCAATTACTATCTATCAGGTTAAGCTTCGCTTGCCGCGTTTGCGCCGTAGATGGGTGACCATCTTTACATAGCAAGTCCCCTCCGTGCCTCGGAAAGAACGTTAAGCCGTTGGTCCCGGCTGTCATTAGTGGATCTTTGACAGTCGTTACAGGTCGTCAGAAGCTCGACAGTATGACGAGCGCTCTTCCATAAAGGGTATCGTGGTAACCAGTAGCTAGGTCGTGGAGGTCAGCTAGGCAGTCGCTCCAAGTAAACTATTCTGCTGCATCCGGTTAGTGTCCAACATAGCTGGGAAAAGGCTGAGCACATTGATGATTTGGTTTAAGGAAGCTTCAAAAAACGACCAAAATGTCAAGATTAAAGTATCACGTTGCCCAGATATTCAGAGGTAAAGATCATCGATCAAAAATCGAAAAGTGTCATCGTGCGCTGCAACTTTGCAGAAAAATCAAAATGGCGATGGCTGTGCCAGCTTCCAAAGAAAATTGTTGTTTGATACACTATCTACAGGTTGAACACCTGTAGATAGTGTATCAAACAACAATTGTCTCTGAGTGTACACTAACAACAAGTCGACGAGGGATGAGTGCAGATGAGAGAGTACATAGTGCAGTGATGATGAGTGGAGCCTGACCTGCACCACCGTGCTGTCGGCTGGCGCCTCGCCGCCCGCCTCCGAACTGTCGCTGCCCTGAGTCCGGCAGGTATATGGTCGTTAGTTTAACACACACATACACGACTCGTTTTTAGTTACCAGAATAAAACAAGAGCCAATTTTGTCAAGAAAATAGCAAAAGAGGTACCTACTAAAGGTTTCTTTATGGCGGACCGATCGACGGCTCACTTGATGTTGAATGGATAGTGTGATAAATTGTATTCGCATTTTTTTTAATAAAACAGAATCTTAAATCACTACAGGTACATGGTTCGCATTAGTCATACATAGGTATTATTCTGGTAATTTAAAATAAGTCGTGAATAATAAGTTAGAACGATATCAAGCAAATGGCCGTAAGGAAGCGCCAGGACGGCGCGCGCGGATTTCATTTTTTTTTGCGTTTTTTGCAATTTACAGGACAGTGTCAGGTTGTATTTTAATTAAAGTATGATTAGCGCCCCACACCAAGTATGGCTACAGAATGTAAATCATCACTACGGGTTGTATTCTAGTTTCATATCCAAATGAATTACTTTTTCATGAAATTGTCAAACTAATTAGTAAAACTTAAGAAAATTTGAATTCCGCGGACTACCCTGGCACTTCCCCCTAAGGCTGTCTCCTCCAATATTAAAGTTGTAAGTTTTCACAAATAAATAAATACTAAAACGGGTAATGAATATTATTTCACAGTAATTTCACTGCAATAGAAAGCTACATAAGAAGTAATTAAATTTAAAGTTATTTGAACCATTCATTCTCAAGTTAATTATAGATAACACTAGCTGACCCAGCAAACGTTGTTTTGCCTTATAAATTATTTAGGGGTGGACTACCCCTAACATTTAGGGGGATGAAAAATAGATGTTGGCCGATTCTCATAGATACCGGATAAGCACAAAAAATTTCATCAAAATCGGTCAAGCCGTTTCGGAGGAGTATGGCAACGAAAACTGTGACACGAGAATTTTATATATTAGATTATGTTATTAACTGGTTGTTATAAAATGATACACAAACTGATTCATAGATACACATTACATTTGTATTCCGAAATAAAGTTCAATGAAATAAAACACAACATAATGATTAGAACATCGGGGCACATGCAGGGATCCAGCAGAATATCAGCGTCAGGTACATTTGCCTGACACATGCTGAGCTGGACTCTCATTTGGTGCAACTTTGAGACGCACACCTCACTTTTGCACTCCACCGCACATTATTTAATTTGAATGTTAACTTGTGTCATAGCCTAAAGTGTCATCACTACACTTATGTCATCCCATTTCATGTAATTAGTTTTAATCTCATCGTGCTTTGTTTGTTGTGTTATGTCTTTTTTTATGCACCAAATAAACGATTTATCTATCTATCTATCTATCTATCTAACATGCATCACCTTGTAAACGTACTAAGATTTGACTTTTCAAGCTCTTCATTAATTCCATACACAACATCACCTGTACTCCCCACACGGTTGGGCACACATTCAGCCAGTTGTGTTCAAGTCCCCAGTAACAGGGGCGAGCCTATTGCCACCAACCGGCACAAATCTAGACTCCGGGCTGCTACTGACAAAGTTCATAATGGACTATGGGTCGAATGTTACTCGTGTCATGTAACTCGTAACTTATGTCATACTGTAACTCGCAACTCGTGGCTAGGCCGGTGTCGCGTGTAGCGCTGTACTACTAAGTGTCTAATATTACTCGTAAGTCGTGTCATGGAACTCTTAACTCGTCTTATGTAAGACGTGACTCGTGTCGTGTGAAGTACCGTACTACTAACTGTCGATGTTACTCGTGTCAACTCGTGCCTCGCGTTGGGGTGGATGTCGCGTGTACTAAGTGTCTAATGTAACTCGTACCTCATGTCGTGGCGGGTGTCGCGTGTAGTACTGCTCGGGCTCCCGCTCGGGACTCGACTCGCACGACCGCTGCCGACGGTACTGCCCGTAGCTCTCTTGCTGGAAACACAAAGAACATCATGTCAATGTACTCAAATACTATACTAGACCAAATAGACGATGGAAGGACTGTGTGAAAGATGATATGGCTCGAAAGAGGATGAGTAGTTGGCCACGGAGGCTTATACCTCGGTGGGAAATATTGGTGAGTAAGGAAGACAAGCTGCGCTGACAACAAATAAATTGAGATAACATTAACTTTGAATGAATGCTATGTTTATCACACGGAGAGTCTCTCACCCTTCTGTGTCGAGAATTAGCCTACCATGACAATTATCGCGCCCATATCATATGTTCAAGGTTTATGCCTTACCAAGGATTATTATTTGGAGGTCAGATAGGCATTCGCTCCTTGTACGTATAAGAAAAGTACCACCCTATTTCTTCACGTGGTTTTCGCAAAAGGCGACTCAGGGAGTTACTAGAGAATGGGCAGCAGCGTTCTCTATACATCTCTTTCTCTAAACCATACTACGATCGCCGACCCGTCTACCAAGCGTGGCCATCTTGGCAACCACCCCCAAAAATGACAAGCACCAAAAACAAATGGCCCCTAGAGCCCGGCAGCCCTGAGCCAAGGGGTGTGAGTATTTAACAAGTATCTCATTGTGAAAATAACAACCAACCAACGAGGGGTTTAATACAATTATTAAGATCATAGATTATCAGTTTGAATGTCAATCTTACCGTTTGTGGGTAGCCTTCATCGTCGGAGTCAGGTATGTGTAAGCCGCGTCGCATCGCCTCCTGCACCTGAATACACAAATATTATTGTAATTATGTTTTATAAAAATACAATAGAAAATAATACAGTATTTACGTCAATGTGTAGTAATTTATCTAAACATTAATGCGTGAAGCAAAAACTTTTTACCCCTTTTTACGAAAATTACTCGGACAGAGGAGCATGAAATTTGGCTCAGTTAAAGTTTACATGGAGGAGGAGTGCAGAAAGCTAATATGTTTATTAAATAATGCTTTAGAAATACATTAAGTTTTAGTTTTAAATGAATTATGGTTGAATTTCGACCGCTGGGCGGCCACTAGTACTTATACTAGTGGCCGCCCAGTGGTAGTCTCCAATCGCTGTCGAGTCCACCATGAAATATCTAGGATTGGTGCTCGACAGCCGGTGGTATTTCAGCCCCCACTTCCGGTGGCTGGCGCCCAGTTTGGTGGGCACGGCTGGGGCGCTGTCAACGCTGCTTCCTAATCTGGGGGGCCCGAGCGCAGCCTGTAGGCGGCCCTACGTGGGGATCGTGCGATCGATGGCCCTATATGTGGCCCCGATCTGGGCGGCTGACCTGACGGCCGGCAGCCACGCTGCCTGCGGAAGCCTAGGCCGTTAAGAAACATCAGGCGATATCGCACGATCTCCTACGAGGCGGCTTGTGTACTGGCCGGATCCCCGCCCTGGGACCTCGAGGCGAAGGTACTCGCGTCACTGTATCGGTAGTGGGAGGACTCCAGAGAGAGACGGGGCGAGTGGCTAATGCAGCGACATTTGGAGCTGCGTCAGTCACAGCTTTGCGCAGGTCTAGTGATGGAATGGCGGGAAAGGCTTTCACGCCCTACCACCGGACCCGTCACTATCGGGGCGGTCCGTCTGGTACTCGAGCGGGAGGAGGCACGGCTCCCTATCGTTTCGGGTGACACAGGTGCTCTCGGGGCATGGCTGCTTCGGTAAGTACCTGTGTCGCATAAACAGAGAGCCGGACGTTCGGCGTCACGACTGCGTCGACTGTCGGGAGGACACGGCTCGGCACACGCTAGCAGTGTGCCGCTTGGGAGGCCGTGCCCTCATCTCAGGAGTAGGAAGCGACCTGTCGCTGCCAGCCGCTGTCGACTCGATGGTCGACAACGAGGAGTCCTGGGACGCCGTGGTATCCTTCTGCGAAACAGAAATTTCGCAGGAGGCTGCGGCGAGGGAGCGGGAGATTGCTTCCGCTAACCCGATCCGCAGCAGACGCACCGGGCGTCGTCGGAGGGCGGATATCGCCCTCTTCTAGCCGTACTTGGGTCCAGGGAAGACGGATCTGGGGAAATCCGTCGCCCCCTATTCCTTAGGACCGGAGATGGCGGCGCGTAGTGTTCCACACGCTCCTGTCTGTGATGTAAGGGGGGAGTTTAACACCTCACTCCCCCTCTAACTCGAGGTGGCCCGCGGAGGCAGACCGGCACTAGCCGGGGATCGTGGAAGTCGCATTAGATTCTGTGATTCCTGGTGCAAGTGTGGGACGGTACAGCGGGATGGTTTTAGTCAGTAAGAGTGACAGAAATGCTCATGGATATCCTCCGCCCTGGGGAGGGCGGAGGGGCGCCCTCTCCGGAGGACATCCATAAGGATTTCCCCCCGTCATAAAAAAGGTATCTGTTTGAGCGTACCTCGTCGGGCTGCACGAGCACGTTGTCCAACTTTTCCAAGTTGGGCAGGTTCCTTAGCACCGTCATCCTGTATCTGTAAATATGCACACAATAATTGTTACGTTTGGCTTTTCTAAGACAGTTTAACATGTGCCGTCACATAACGATACGACACAAACACCAAGAGGATCCTAAAAAGCGACATTTGACACCGTAAAGTCAAATCCTGTCGCCTACAGTGCGACCAAGGCATGGATGGCGGGTAAATAGAGGTATGTGGAACAGGGTGTTAAGAGAAGGGAAAGGGAGGATCTTCCGACCAGACAGGTGTTGTCTGGCTGGCTGACTGCAGCCTGACAATTGATGTTGGGACGTTGTATATAAATGCTAGTTGCGCGGTAAACTCTGCTTGAGCGATGCAGGATTTTGCGTGACGTCGGTGTTATGGATAAGTGCGCATGTGGCGGTGTAGAGCCGCCACCCACGTTCCCATGGACGTAATAAAATCGCAGCGAGATTTTTTCAGGCACTGGATTTTCAACGCACTGCGTAAAGCCGAGAGTTAATAATACGCCGATTTTGTTACGTCCGTCTGAATGGCGACTTATTGCAGATGTTTGTAGGCGGCGGTAACCAGTTACGATCAAGTTCGTCGTCGCCTTTTTGCCAATGTCAGCCTGCATCATCCCACTACTAAGCAAAGAGGTCCCCTTTGACTGCCAGTTATTTCGGTCCAGACCTAATGTGTGACCTTTCTGGAGAACATCATCAAGAAAGTACTTACTGCGGGTGCGTGGTGCAGGGGTTCTCGTCGAGCCACAAGCTGGTGAGGTCGGGCAGGTGCCGCAGGTGGCGGATCTCGTTGAGGTCGTTGATCTCGTTCTTGCGCACATACAGCTCGCGCAGGCGGCGGCAGCCCGCGAAGTCGCCCAGCGTGCGGATCTTGTTTATACTGGAACAATCATCAGGAAATATTGGACAAGGCATATATTTTACAACCTGTTGTAACATAATAATATAATATTTCTTAATTCACATTTACAAATGTTACCGAACACGCATGTAACACGATCTCGGCTCAGTTCTAACAGAACGCACATTTCTTAGCGCAAGGCCGTAACGCAACGCAGACATACACCCTGCAAACTAAGCCTAATTCCCTATACCTACAATCTAAAACAAACCTTAATTGAAAAACAATAAAATAGAAAATTCGTCCGTTTTCAAATTTTGAAAGTGTAACGGTCGTATTCGTGATTGGTCAACGCCCTAGCACTCGCGCGTGATTGGGCAACGTTCAGCGCGCCACGCTCTGATTGGTTGTGTCCTTGCCGGTGCGCGAATTGGCGGAAACTTGCTTGTTTTGACTTCTGATTACCGGCGGATATTGTTCATTGTGCATTGTCTTAAACAAAGAGGTGATAAGGTGACAGTTTATCACTGATGCATTGAACGCATTTCACTTATCGGCTAATGGAGAGAGTAGTGTTGGCTTAGTGGTATCTCAACTTCACAGTTGTAGGTCGTGGCTTCGAACTCAGCCACTTTACTTTGTATATTTAATTTCACCACCACTTCTCTCAAAACGGTGAAGGAAAACATCCTGAGGAGACCGGCATGTCCTAGAACCAAAATTTCGAAGACATGTGACAAGCAGCAACCCACTCTGGCCCCGCGTGGTGGATTACGACCAACTCCCTCTCACAGAGAAGAGGCCTGTGTCCCAGCTGTGGGAAGATTATAAACGTTGCTAACGGAGATGATAAATCAAATAAGGCGACGACACATATTTTTCATCATCATCATCATCATTTCAGCTGAAAAACGTCCACTGCTGGGCATAGTCCTCCCCCAAGCTCCGTCACCTCGACCGGTTCTGTGCTTCCCGCATCCAGCGGACTTCTGCGGCCCTCATAAGGTCATCGGTCCACCTTGTGGGAGGCCTTCCAACTTTAGGTCTTCCGGTACGCGGTTGCCACTCCAGAACTTTTCGGACCCATCGGCCATCTGTTCTGCGAGCAATGTCAGTCTGCCCACTGCCACTTAAGTTTGGAAATTCTTCGGGCTATGTCGGTTTTCTCCTGCGGATCTCTTCATTCCTGATTCGATCACGTAGGGAAACTCCAAGCATAGCTCCGAGCCTTCTCCATTGCCCTTTGGGTGACTTTAAGCCTTTTTATGAGGCCCATTGTGAGCGACTAGGTTTCAGTTCCATATGTCATCACTGCCAACACGCACTGGTCAGTGGGACGAAAAGATATTGCGAAGCATCCCGAACGTTGCCCAGCCGAGTCAGATTCGACGATTAACCTCTTTCTCGAAGTTGGACCTACCTACTACTGGACGATTTGTCCTAGGTACACGTCCTCGTCCACAACACATATTTTGGCCGTTACATATTAAAGCCGATGCGGCATCCCATATTTTGGCGTCGCTTGTCTTGTCAGATAGCTTTGGAGTTCCTTCAGTGTCATATTATTATTTGTGCTTCCACTTGTGTATGCCTTTTACGAACACACGGTATACTTGCCGTTATCTTGACGACAGATATTAATGGATGAATACATACGTAGTCAGGCTATAATGTTCCCACTGCTAGGACAAAGACGTCCTCTCTGAGAGGGTGAGTGGGTCGTAATCCAGCACCCAGCGGGAGCGGGCCTAGTGCGGGTTGGTAGATGTCACATATCTTAGAATTTTTGGTTCTAGGACATGCCGGTTTCCTCCGATGTTTCATAATAATATATTCCAGCTATTCAAAGTAACATAACATGTATTCATGTTCGTGACTGCACAGTACGCGGCCGTTATTATCTCATGCCGTCTCTGTCACTCATACCTTTGTGACAGTCTATTTCTCTTACTCGACATTATAAAGCCTGGCCACTGTAATTATTTCCTATTCCAACGCGTGACGTACTGACATGCGTGTGCACACCGCACGCATCATTCGATGTTACCGCGAAATACTGTACGATAATAATATCTCTCTGAGAGAAACTGTCACGTTCTACATAGCTGTGTACTATGTAGCACATTCTTGTGATACTGAAGATAGTTTCTATTGAATTTGTAACTGGTAATAATTTGCAACTGGTAATAATTTGGAACGGGTAATAATTTGCAACTGGTAATCATTTGTAACTGGTAATAATTTGAAACTGGTAATAATTTGCAACTGGTATTTATTTGAGATTTCGAAGGACCCTTTTATGTCCCACTGCAGGGAAATGCCTCTTAATGCCTCTTCTTATAGTTACAGAAAAAAGGCGACTTCCAAAAAAAAAAAAAAAACTACATAGTGAAACATAACTATAATTTCGGAAGTCGGTGGCTAAAACATAAAATACAAAACCAAAGTTGTATTTTAAATGATTTGTAAAATACTTTTTAATTTACACTTTCTAGTTATGGTATCACCCCAATTCGTTTATCACTACTTGCTATGTACACTACAGTGACAGGAAGTATTAGAACATCATCAAGTTACACAAAGTGGATTAAATATGAATTATCGAAGCTAACGCAAAACCTAACCCAAGCAAAGAGATTAAAATTTATACGGGACCACCACTGAGGCATGCCCTATGCATTAAAAACAGCGACGGTTACCGTTACCAATAAAATACCGGTAAAACTACCAAAACACGTTTCGTTCCGTTCTGTTAACTATTTGACGTTAAAATTACCGTTAAATCATTTGATTTACCGGTATTTAAATAGCGTTACCAGTATCGTTACTTCGCTAAAAACTAACAAGAAGCAACATTTTGTGCGACGTTGCTAAACTGAACCAAGCGCCTCGCGGCCTTGCGTTCGGCTCTTCTAAGCGGAGCGACAACAACGCATGTTACGACGATCGGAAAGATACAAATACGATAAGACTAGCACTCGCGCGTTTTTCATTTCATAATGAAACATCGCGTTGCGTACGCCAAACGTCCTACGTCTACTGCCTTTGATTTATCAACTAGTTGTTTGTGTAAAAAATATTATTATGGGCCGAAAGAAGTGACAACCTTTCAACTTAAACCGTATTATTATAACTATATTGTTACTTTTTAATTAGTCTTAAAATTTTAGCTGAAAAACGTCTAATTAAAATTAGACGTTTTTGAGCTAAAATTTTGATTGACTAACTAAATCTAAGTATTTTTAATCGCGATTAAAAAGTTATGGAATAAAATTAGTTGTCACAAATTAAAATGCACACCAACACCTCGACTTCAGGTGTAAAAACAGTACTGTATCTTTTTTTTCTTTTCTTTTGCTTATATCTCGAAAGTGGTGTGTCCTATCACAAAAATAATGAAAATTTCGACCCCCTTTATTAGCCCCATAAACCTCTACAACTCGACATGTAGGTTTTATTTTTTCTTATTTTTCACACAAAAACTGAAAAATTCCGTATAAAACACACCGAGACTGGCGCCCCTGCGCGCCTCCGGCTCTAAACACGGGGAACAGGAAACAAGTATCAGGTTGCGCTGCAAAAAAAAAATACCACGTCGAGTTGCGATATATCAAATACAATTTTAGATGAGTCAAATATATTTTTAAATTTAGAGTTTTTTTTTTTGCATAATTGCTTTAAGATTCTCATAGCCTACACTAAACAAACTTACTAACTATCACTTGGTTTAGTTCGGTGTATAAGAGAATCGGCACCATTATTGTATACACGCAGAAGGTAGTCATTCACGCTTTCAGTTTTGGCGTTGATATCCCTGCCACCCTGTTTATAATAATTTTCTGCAGCACAGAAACAATATTCTATACATGCCGAAGGTAGTTATTCACGGTTTCAGTTTTCGCGTTGATGTCTCTGCCACCCTGTTTATTATAATTTTCTGCAGCACAGAAACAATATTGTATACATGCCGAAGGTAGTCGCACGTTCGGCTTGTACTTATGTAATATTGTTTCTGTGCACACACCGAAAGATGCTAGTCTCCCCGCCGTCATAGTCAGAAAGAGATAGACGTATAAATTACCGGTATAAGAATTGTTACTTTTACCTATTCTAATACGGGTAATTAGATAACGTTAACTGACTTTGGGTATCGGTATTATTAACGTTATTTTTTTATCGTTAACAGAACGGTAATTGGTAACGTTATATAAAAAATACCGGTAATTCGGTCACTGATTAAAAAAGAAAAAACGAACTTGAAAAGAATACCAAATTCTTTTTTTTAAGTTCACTGAGTCCACAAATGAGCCCGTAAAAATTACATCAAATATGTCAGCTAACAGGAGGCGACTGAAGCGACAGCACACAGTAACTTCCATTACGATAATATTGGAAACGAGCAGACAGGTCACGACCTCGCCTGCTCCCTGTGCGGGCAGAGGGAAGCTATTAAAGGCGTTAGTTATCATGGGAATTTAATACACAATAGTTCATTGCCTGCCTCGTTGGTCTAGTGGTTCTGCTGCTAAGCCAGGAGATTTGGGTTTGATTTTATTGTGTATTGTTTCTCAGTTGCCGCCCTGAGTTTGGATTTGGGGCCAGTCTGTTATATTAGGCTCGCTCTCTCATCCATGGCTTTTAACAACTTACATAATCAGCCTATAAAGTTCCCACTGCTGGGACACAGGCCTTCTCTCGGTGAGAGGGAGTGGGCCGTAATTCACCACGCGGGCCCAGTGCGGGTTGGTAGATGTCACATATCTTAGAACTTTTGGTTCTGGGACATGCCGGTTTACTGACGATGTTTTCCTTCACCGTTTTGAGAGCAGCGGTGATTAAATAATGTACACTAAGTAAAGCGCCTCGCAGCTACAACTCGTAAGTCGCGGCCGTTACCACCGGGCCAACATTGCTCACAAGACTCACAACACAACTTGACTCGACTTACTATTACTGGCGAAATGTAGGTGTATTTACTATGCGTACACCTTTGCCCACCCCACTGTGATATACAGGCGTGATGATGTGATTTTTCAAAATTAATTCTCACATTCCAGAACCTTTTGTTCATCACTACCCATAAACGAAACAATCCGATTCGAGAGCGATTACTTACGGAACCAAGTACACGTAAGTCGCAGACAGTACTGTGCACATAATAGGATAGTATCGCTAACGTCTGGAGTCCGGGCAGCAGACGGGTCATGACCCCTCACTCACTGAGGCTCAGAGACATAAGCACCCACAAAGCAGGTAAATGCATAGAAGTTAATTGATAATATTTAACACAGAAAATGATTACAATGAAAATTCAATCTGACGTTATCGACTGGTGGCAAGAAATACCGGATGTTATGTTTACGCATTTCAGTCGGCTATTTCCGGTAGAAGCATCGTTTGCTAACACCATATTTAAGGTAAATATCTAGATGACCGAGCTTTGCTCAGTTTTTTTTTTTGGTTTGACTTTTTCTAAAAATGAAACCTAGCTAGCACGATTTATCGCCTCCGAAACCCCCTGCATACTAAATTTCATGAAAATCGTTGGAGCCGTCTCCGAGATTCAGAATAATCTGAATCTCGACGATTTATAAACAGGGTGTGGCGTAAATAATGGATAATCCTGAAACTGTCGATTGGCCAGATTATCATCTATCATTTACCCCACATACATCGCCGAATGCCCATGGATGACCAAATTATTGATATTTTATATAAAAATCGTACTTACTCTTGCAAAATCAGCTGCCATTTCTACAATTGGCGATTTTTCTCGTTTTGTTTTTTTATGTCACACCTGAATATTTGTATTATCAGATCAGTATCAATATTATTTATTACATTGTAAGATGACATTGCAAAAAATACTTATTTTCAAATTAATTTTTTTTTTTCTAAGGAATTATGCATTTTTGGGCCCTGTATCGAAAAAAATGTACTACACTGCGGTGGCCCATTATTTTCGAAAATTCCATATTTAATGCAGATTCTAAAATGGTATAATAATTACCAGTATCTTGATAAAGTACAAAGTTATTGCTGTTCGAATTGATATGGGTCTTAATTATTAAAATAACAACTAAGTCCTAAATTATTCTCTTACTTCTGTTATTATTACAAAAAACAGTAATGTCACAGTCTAAAATCATATTATCGGTGATAAGGGAGTGCAGAAACTTGATTCAGGTAAAAAAAAAACTCAACTAATCCGCTTTTTTGGATGACTACCTGGAATCCTAGTCCTGTTCGGTAAACATGAGTTGCTAGTAAAGGACAGACTTATTGTGAGAAAGAAAGAGCAGAACACCGGTAAGAAAAGCAGTAAGTCACGAATTAACAAATATATATAGGTATAATAAAATAATGACAGTAATAAACAAAACAAAATAATAACAGGGAGAGAGACGAGATACGGATGCGTGCGACTAAGTACGAGAACGTTAGTGCACTGCAAGTGAAGGTCGCTTTATCTCGTTCGGATGAATGCTATTTGCAAAACATCATCATCTCTTTCTTTCTCGATTTTGGCGACGTTTGGCGATATAAGTGGGGTAAATGATAGATGATAATCTGGCCGCTGTGAGCACTTCCACTAACCGCACTGAAACAAAATTTTGAAACGTGCGGTTCGATGGAACAGTTTACTTCAGCCCCCGAACGGCACCAGCATACAGTTTGTAGTGACGCGACGTATGTATTCTTTGTTCGGGTCATTCCATATGTATAGCTAAATGTGTCAAGTTTACGCCCACATTGACACTTTAGAAAAAAACTATCACACGGTATGAATGACAGAAACGAGGTTCTACTGTTGTTCAGAAAGGCCAGGTGCGTAGTATAGTAGTCGCAACCTGCGTGCGTTGGAGTTTTTGGCGGGATCGCGTTGGAACATGTCGCACGACTTTTTATTTTCATGAAATTTAGTGAAATAGCGAATAAAATTGTATAACTTTGGTAGTGGATTATGCAATTTAATTACGTGTGAGTGCACAAATGTAGTGAAGGTGAAAATAAGTGACTAACGTGGACTTTTCGTGTTCCCCCCAAAAACTCCTAATAGGTTGTTGTAAAGTTACTACCGCTTTACAATAACTTTGATTTGACTGACTAAAGACGACTATGACTGTTTTGTAACTTCGTGCCCGATATCGGTTCCATTTACTTGATCGAAAAGAAAAATTACTTGACACTGGCTAAATGCACAAACCGTGCGAAGGCAAAACCCAAAAAAAAAAACCTGCGTGCGTGCAAGACCAGTGGCCTTAGTCTGAGTTTCATTTATCCATCTCGATCAAACGCGCTCAAAACTCACACCAGGGCCACAGATGCGTGAACGTAAACGAGGCAAAAGGAGTACGTAAGGACCTAAGGACCATAGCCGGTGGCGTTCTGTAGCTTCTGCCTACTCTCATGGGAAAAAGCAGTGAGTTTATGTTTGTATGTATTCTATGAATCAATATCTCACCGTGATAAGTTAAAGCGAATTGAGCTTGAAGAGAGCTGTCAATGGTTTCAAATTCAATCCCCAGCATCAGAAAGAATGTCAGCTCACTTCACGTAACTTTTAATGGTGAGATTATTACAGAATAGACTGGCTAGTATAAGCAAGGTGTATCTTTACCAAGATGGACAAAAGACGGTACTATTTTTGCTTAAACAAAAGAGTGGAACTTCTGCACATTGTTGAACATTGTGTGTTGAAGTAAAAGTATTAGCGGAGGGTTATAGTATAGCGTTATTATTTACTTAGGAAATTAGTTTGGCAGACGGTTCACTTTTCTAATGGATCGCTGTTGATCAATCTATATCAATCCGCCGTTTCCCAACTTAGGTCGGCTTCCAGTCTAACCGAACGTAGCTGAATACCATTATCTTACATGGAGCGGCTTCCTATCTAACATACACAACCCAGCCGTAAGACTGGTTGTCAGATGTTGAGATCCTGACGAACAGTGACGACTGCCAAGTACCTGCCGGGACCAACCCCTTAACATGTTTTCCGTGTTTTGGTACGTGAATATGGACACCAATCCACAAACCAACGGCGGCAAGTGTAGCTTAACCTGATCGATCGACCCATGTGGCTGTTATTACAAGCCCCTCTTCTAATGAATCGCTGAATCTTAATCTATACTAATATTATAAAGAGGTAAAGTTTGTGAGGTTGTAGGGGGGTAATCTCTGGATCTACTGAACCGATTTTTCTCAAATTCTTTTACCAATATAAAGCCACGTTATTTGTGAGTGTCATATGCTATATATATACATATTAACACGAAAAATGAAAAGATTTTTTGGTGGTAGTTGGATTTGCAAAGTAAATCGGAGAAAAAACGGTCGACCGAAAACGTTTCTTACGAACGCTGGGTGCGGGTTGTTCGAAAGAGATACCGTGGCCCAGGCACACAGGGAACTGAGGGAACACGGGTGGGTTTTAGACAGTAAAAGTCTGACACGCCCTCATGCTCCACACAGAGCGGGAGAAGTTATTTGACGATTTCCCACCCAAAAAAAAAAATCGATGGTGATATAATTATGACTGAGTTGACCGAGAGAAAAGTTATAGAGCTTGATAATTGCCTACAAAAAAGTCAGCGACAACAGCATATGTCTAACTTTTATGTTTAAGTCACAAAAAGTAGTTTTTATAGTACTAACCGAACCACACTCATAATTTCATCACAAGTAAAAATGTTTACCGCCCAACGAAGTGGGCACGGGTCAGCTAGTATTGATATAAAAATGCTTCAACGATAGGTGCGCTCACCGGTGGCTATGAATATATTGCTTTTGATAAACCGAAAATGGTTTGTGGTCGGCACAATACAGTACGTCCATTTCTTCCATAAAGTCAAAGTCAAAGTCAAAGCATTTATTTCAAATAGGCACTGTTGAACGTCAACATTTACATTAAAATAGAATTGATTCTAGTCGCCCCTTCCAAAATGTAGTTTCGTATGGAGAAGAATGGGCAAGAAACTCCACCGTTACTCTTTTAAAATGATTTAACTACAATATTTAACATACATTCATTGTATAATTATGTGTGAAAACGATGCATCCAGAACAAAATTACTATACCAAAATAGGTAAAAATAATGAAATTGAAGCAATTACAGATAAATTAATTTTATGATAGATACATGGTGCTCACATATTTACAAACATTGCAAAAGTAAATATACAATTTTCCTAGAATATTAACAAGTAGGTAATCAGTCAGTGTGTGAGTTAAAGTAATCACTAAGTGTAATCAATGTCATAAATATAATTGATTACATAATTCAATTAGCAACCAGTTTGATTTTGTCTAGACTCTAGATTGTCCTATGGAGCAGGACCAGCATGTTTCCAAGCATTCTTATCTTGGATATAATCCTCTAATTTGTAATATGCTTGTTTACAAAGAGTACTTTTCATATGAGTTTTAAATTTCCTTTCATTTAATTGCAATATATCACAAGGTATTTTGTTATAACATTTAACACAGTACCCCATAAAAGATGTATGTACTTTAGCTAATCTGAAAAATGGTTGATCTAATTTGTCTTTGTTTCTAGTATTAAAATTATGTCTATCACTTATTTTGTTAAAAAGATGTAGATTTTTTCTTACATACATAATATTTTCATAAATGAATTGGCAAGGTACCGTCATAATATTAATCCTTTTAAATAGGTCCCTGAGAGATTCGCGGCGACGTAGATTATAATACATGTCTATTCGCCGTCATCACTTCCTTCCTTGCCATATCATCTTTCATGATCATTAGGAGCAGTGGCTCCGTGGTGACGGCCACTAGTTACAGGTTGTAGACCGTGGGCTCGAACCCGGGCAGGCACTTTTCTTTGAGCAAATAATTTCATCACCACTCATTTCTCAAAATGGTGAAGGAAAACGTCGAGAGCAAATGTCCTAGCACCAAATATTCGTAGACATGTGACATCCACCAACCCGCACTGTGTCCGCGGTGCAGACTATAGCCCACTCCACTGCATAATCTTTCACACAATAAACATATTTACTTTGGTGTAGATACCATTTGGATTTCTGCCGTTTGTGGATCTTTGACTGTCGTTACGGGTCGTCAGAAGCCCGAAAGTCTGACAACCAGTCTTACCAAGGGGTGTCGTGTTACCTTGTAACTGGGTTGTGGAGGTCAGATAGGCAGTCGCTCCATGTAAAATACTGGTTTACAGCTGCATCCGGTTAGACTGGAAGCCGACCCTAACAAAGTTGGGAAAAGGCTAGGCAGATGATGATGACTTTGGTGTAGGTACCCTCCTCTTTTCTTGTAGCCATTCACACTTAGAATACTTATCTAATGACAGTTTAGATGCCCTGCCTGCATGTCCTGCGACCTGCACACGTGAGGACCTACAAGTTGCGTCAGGAACCGGTATTTCCGTGGCTGAGTTTTGAATAGAAGAAACTAAGTTGCGTTTTGATCAATGAAATATCTTTGTTTGTTAGCGTGTGCGTGTCGAGCAGTTTGCACAAGGACCACACACCGTCGGTAGTCAGCGAACAAACTGATGGAACACTTGACGTTAATCACCCACTGGCACGCAGTTCTCTGCCACTTTCACTATAGCCTATAGCCGGCTTATTTACACGATGCCAATTTTTTACGTTTGACAGTAAAATTGTAGCAACAACTGACTTGCATCGTCTGAATACTGTTAAGACGGTGCAACTTATGGTACAGCATACACAGCCTATAATGTTCCCACTGCTGGGACACAGGCCTACTCTCTGCGAGCGGGAGTCGACCATAATCCACCACGCGGGCCCAGTGTGGATTGGGAGCTGTCCCATGTCTTGGAATTTTTGGTTCTATGACATACCGGTTTCATCACGATATTTTCCTTCACCGTTTTGAGAACAGTGGTGACAAAATAATAAAATACACAAAGCAAAGTGCCTGCTTCGGTTCTAACTCACGCCTTACATTTCATAAGTCGGGGCCGATATCACTGGGCCACCACTACTCCTAACTAACTTATGGTATACTGCAAATTCTTGTGAGGTCGGGGTGACCCCTGCCAGGAACCGAGTTCCTTACGCTTTTTCTTCAACTCCGAAGTTTACGTCGTTTACTCTATCTTTAAAATACTCAAAATTTATTTTGACCTCACTATCTTTCAGCACCCTCGAAAACCACGAAAACGACACCCAAGATGAAAACACTGAAAACGTTCACAATCGCTATCTTGGATTTTCATTTTGCCCACACTATCGGCTTCAACACTCTCGAAACCCATGAAAACTATCTCACTCTCGCTCTGTATTATATTATAGATAATAAAATGTCGCAAGGAGGGGTCTTAACGCTTTTCACAACAATTACAATTTTTAATCGTACTGCAAGCTGCGTTAAAGAACTTCGTTCCAAAAACCTCTTTGTTGGAAACAAAGATGTGTGTCCTTGTGTAAAAGTGAGCCGACATTAATCTAACTTAGGTACTGGTGCCAGCCGACAGCTCTCGTCCTTCAGCTGTCTTATTAATTAAAAATAAACGACATAGGTATCGTAGTCAGAACATTACAATTTTATTGATTCGGCTATCGATACGTTGCCATTGTTAAGTTTGATAAATGACTCCTACAAGGTCTGTCTATTGATAAAGATAATTTCGTTGGATCATAGACAAACGACCTTGAATCAAAATCATCCTATCTATCTTCAAACAGGCGTCGAATCACCACCTTTTTAAAAACTACTCATCATTTTTGTAGTCTTTTCCTAACTTTTCTTTTTCTGTTGGTGTCGGCTTCCAGTGTAACCGGATGCAACTAAATAAGTACTTTGGTTGTACGTTCTTTTATAACTAATAGTTTTATAGAATTTCGTTTTACATATTTTTTTTCTCATATTGTGTTTCATGGAATATACCTACAATACGCACAATACTTACTTAGAAGATTTTAAATCATTGATTTTTGTTTCACATAAGGTTTGTAATAAGTTTTATATTAAATAAACAATATAATATAGTATTTGATTTGTTATTCTATGATAGGATTATTCTAACATTATAAAGTTTAATGTTTGAACCAAGAATAACATTTAATCAAGTGACAGTTTCTAAACGTTTCAATTCAAGTGAGTATGCAGCATGCACCGTGCAAGCATGCAGCATGCAAGCAAGGATGCAACATGCTGCGTGCAAGCGAGCATGCAACATGCATCAGGCATGGTTTCTGTCACGGCTCCGGCACTGTGGGGCTCCGGCGGTCCCACGCTAGCTTATCGTCGCAGATGGTATTCAAGTTCACCAGTGCTCCTCAGCTCGCGGGCCGCCTCGCCCCTTCGCACCTACGCGGATTTAAATTACACTCTAGGGGTAGGGCAGACTACGTGGTGTCGATTTTGCAGCGATTCGTTTCTGTCACTACGTTGTTGTTACTAACTTTTGTAGCACAACATATTGACTTTTTAAGACAATATTTTAATTTTAATTTAAGACTATATGACTAATAATTTCATTTTATTTTATTTTACAGAAGAATTCAAGCAAATAAAATATGCGAAGAATTGAAAATTATATCTTGATATGAAATGTCTTATAGCCCTTAGTTATTTGAAACATTCAGTAATACATTATCAAATGAAATAAAATACCATGGAAAATTACACCGAACAAAAAAATTTCGTTAGAAATAATTCTACTGTTTTATAAGTTTGTTAAACAAATGTGATTAGAACTTCATTGAATTGTGTTTCTGTCAAACAATTAAACAATTCATTCAAGTAAATAGTCTTTGAAACAATCATATTCGAAATAATAATACCAGTACCAAATATTATATGAAACATTTTCTGGGAAACTAAATTCTATTAAATTTATGTCTGCGTCACAAGGGGACAGCAAGTACTTTGCGTGGAGCGACTGCCTGTTTGACCTCCACAACCCTTTTATGTGGGTAATACTATCCTATAATATCCTTTGGTAAAACTGGTTTTCAAACTTTCTGGCTGCTGTACCCGTAACGATTGTCTAAGATCTACGAAACAAAGCCGTGTCCTGCCAGGACCCAAGTCATTTTTTAATGACTAAAGTAACAGTTACCTGAGTGCTAGTACTTCAACGTTAGGCATCCTCCTCAGTAGACTGACATCACCGAGCTCGGCTCCCCTGCAACAAACAAATGACAAGCATAAGAAACAGGTTCCACAAGTTACTATAATATTGTTTGTGTCACATTATTTATTAATGTCAGTGTTACTCGTTCTGAAAAGAAACATAGCAACATAATATATCGGTAATCAGCCCACGAGGTTTGCTCTGTCGAAAATCAGGTGCCTCTGTGAGATAGAATGGGCCGAAGGGGGCCGTATCAAGAAGTGAATTTTCGCAAAGATGGAGGCAATTAGCTTTGCCTTCTTTTGCGCGGTATGAGCCAGCAATCCGTCAGACTTTAGCATAGGAGACATCGAAAGACGGCAAAAGTTCGTCTCGACTGATTTAGACAGGGACCAGAACTACTTGCTACCCGAAAGGTAGACGCCAACTTGACCCCAATCTTTTTTGCACCAAACTTTATGCTATCTTAGTTACTCTTCTAAGCACTGCTGAATTAAGCTTCAACTAAATGATGAATCTTTTTCAAATACTTCACAGTCAGTATTCACGAAGCAGCTATTTTAATGACTACGACTGAAACGCTTTACATTAATCCAGTCAAAACTAAACTAAAATAACGAAGGCAGATGCCGAGAGCCGCGGGTTAAAATGACGTCGTGGTTTTTATATTTTTGAGTCTGACCTAATTTTTGAGCCGTTCTTCTTTTCGTGTCACAATATTGTATTATGTTGGGCCCATCTATGGGGATTTTCGGTAGAAGTACACAGGTGTATGGACACTGTGTACACTCCAACTCTGTCATATGGGATTTAAGACCTAAAACCTAGAACAACACTGAGTTAACTTTATAAGCAAATTTTTGGTAGGACTAGCGGTCACTCATCTGCCTAACCTTTTCCCAACTATGTTGGGGTCGGCTTCCAGGCTAACCAGATGAAGCTGAATACCAGTACCTAGTCCAATTTACATGGAGCGACTGCCTATCTGATCTCCACAACCTAATAACGACTTACTTTCCGAAGCACGGAGCTCTTGGTATGTAAAGATGGTCACCTCTCATCGATGGATCCGTTATTGCTTAGCCACACTTTAAGATTTTAGTATGTATGAAAAATATGCTGGTAAATATTTTTTTTTTGTATTAGACGAAAATATTATCGCAAAAAACACATCTTTAGCTTCAGTTTTTGCAAGCAGTGCAGAGCAGAGCGAGCTCATTAGTAATGCCATCTACGTAAGTTGTATTACATATTATTGTTACGGAAGTACTAACGCGATACAGCATTACTGCTCACAAAGCAAGGTCGTGTGTCGATCGTATATCTATAACTATTATGTAATGTATACCATCAATAAATTGACATTCACCGCGCGTGCGTAGTAGCGGCGATTTACTGACATGACGTGTTTGCGCATGTTTATTAGATCTGTTTCCCGTAGTCAGGCATTATTTTATACACTTTCAGTTTTTATTTCTCAGCGTTCATTTGTTCAACCACTCTTTCTCCATATAATGACTGCCATATGGGGAAATTTCAATTTTATCTGACGAATCTGATACGATAAGGGCCGCGCGCACTTCTGATGCGTTTTCGTACGAATTTTACTCGTGCGTATACATACGAATAAGCACGACCTATCCTGACCTTCCAAGTACTCTGGCGCAACGCGACTCTTGTAGACTCATCCGTTCGACCGTCTTAGGTGATCAATCTTCAGGTTCTAATGTGACCAAGAATTGCTTTAAGCCTCAAGTCTCAAGAAGATACCTTGCCCAGCATGTGAAGATAGATTCATTTATCAAGTCTTATTAGGTGTCGTCGGACAAACTCTCCAGGTCTCCGAAACGAATACAGAAGGTCCAGTACTCCATCCAGCCCATAGACAATGCAGTTACAAGGTAACGCACGCGGTGCTGTATGCACGGGACCTGACCTCTCCCACGGGCTACTATCTTCTATCTGTAAGTGCAACTTTGCACCACTACTATACTAGCACGTCAATATTACACCAAAAGAATAAAGTGATTTTGAACCATCTGCGGTGCAATTACCTCGGACATACTGTCACTTTGAGCCACCCCTGCACATCACCTGCACTGCAAATAATTATGGTACGCATAGCTCCCCGCGGACAGAGTTGCCGTCGCTAGCCAGAGTCTTGAAACCTCCAAACGCAGATCGGCCGCCGCAGCAAGGAAATCCCACTAGGTTGAGGTTTATAGACGATTCCAGCTTGGCATAATATTATGCAGAGAGTTGCGGACACATAATATGTATGTTCTGAGTTGCGAAGTAGACCTTCTGTAGTCCTGTCAGTGTGTGCGGGTGAGTGCACTGTCTTGACATTACAGCTACTTATAGCGCCGCACACGCATCGCTCGCGATAACGTAACATTGCGACACAGATACCACGCTGTAATTATCATTTGAATATAGACTGCGACTTGTGTAGCACTAGCTGTGACCATCCCAGCCGCCCCGGCTTCGCACGGGTGGCCTGAAGTCATATATTTCCTTGAAGACTATGTATTATTGGTACCAAGTGGCATCTTCGCAGCACGGGTCGATCGACCAGGTTAAGCTAAGCTTGCCGCGGATGGGTGACCATCTTTTCATATCAAGACCCCTCCGTGAATCATAAAGCAGGATAAGCCGTTGGTCCTGGCTGTCATTCGTAGATCTTTGACAGGCGTTACGGGTAGTCCTATCAAGAGGTATCGTATTAACCCGTAACTGGGTTTTGCAGGTCAGATAGGCTGTCGATCCATGTAACTCAGCTGCATCCAGTTAGTCTGGCAGCAGAGCCCAACATAGTTGGGAGAAGGCAAGCAGATAAAGATTAAGTGGCGACTTCAGAAACGTCCGTCCATCACCTTTTCAGAGTAGCATGAGGGGGGCAATCTTCAAGTATCAAGAAGGTAACGTGAGCTTCTCCCCGCTCGTGCCGCCTGAGGACATAGAGGGCGGTAGGAGTCATGGTAGGTACCATGAGTTGAAAGTATGGGGCATTCTCGCACATGCTTCTCACCTTCTAAGGTAACGAACCTACATGATTTTCAATAAGATTTCCCACCATATGACTTCGTCTCAGACCTGTCTTGTTAAGCAAAGAACACCGCCTAAGGCCACCGTCCGCAGACCCCGGCTGTTATTGTTTAGCACAATCCACTACCTAAACCTCATCATCTGCTGGACATAGGGCTCTCCCAAGCTCCGCCATTTTGGACCGGTTCTGTGCTTCCCACATCCAGCATATTCCTGCGGCCTTCACAAGGTTATCAGTCCACCTTGTGGGAGGCTTTCTAGAGTGACTTCTTTGTTTACTTAACACTATCGTTAACTACGAGAGATGATGTACTGTGCACGATGGTAAAGATGGGTCAATGTACAGTTGCGGAAGCGAAAGGTCAGCGGCAGACGAAAGTGAACGCGCCGTGAATGACTAGCGGTGAATTCCGTGATGTACGTGCATTGTGCGGTGGTCGTCGTTATTGTCAGATTTATTGAACGGGGATTTCAATGTGTTGACTCTAGATGTTGATGTGATAAATGGATTTTGATTTTGGTATCCTGAATAAAAGGCGAGAGCGCTACGAGCTGTTCTTGAAGAATGCGAAAATTACTTAATTCTCTTGTAAAAGATTTTATGTGTGAAATAGGAGCTGTGTGAAAATGTTCGGCATTAGATCAGACCGATTTTGAATTCAGGCCTTTCGTAAAATTCCAATCGTGCGAACGCGTAGGTACCACAAAGAAATAAATGAACTTTACCATTTAAAATACGGGCAGCGTTGATTGAATGAGCGAAGGTCACAACACTCACAACTAGTCACAATCACAAGTGGATCGCAATGAATGACTCATCTATACGCCATAGGTTTAGGTAGTTAAACAAAGGTAAACAAAAAAAAACACGTGACTCATAGATGCGAAACCTTTTATTTCAAATGTTAAGATAAATAAAAAAATTAAAAAAAAAAATGATGACGAATGATGTGAAATGTTAATGTTGATTTATAGTCATATGATAATAGGCTCTATTCTGAATCTGAATCTGATGAACTATCTGTCACATCAATTGTATCATAAATTATTTTGCTAGCATAACACAATTTAACAAAATCGTAAATGTCGATTTTTGAGAGCGCTGTCAAAGGCGTCTGGTTAACCGACTAATACCTGCCACTTCATTTGCCATACTACATACATCACAGTTGTACTTTTAAATTTAGCAATTCGTTGTATTTTCTAAAAGGTTTAGGGGACCTGTCTTTTTGGGCTCTTTACAATAGGCAGATTACTAAATATTATATTATTATAATAAATATAACTAAAAAATGGTGCTCAAGTAGGTAGTCACATCTAGGAAGAGTAGTTTAAGAATAAATGATAAAGTTCAATATTCATTAATCAAAGAGGAAACTATCGTATAAATCGAAAATAAATTTGATTTTGTTTCCGCCGTATTTTTAAACAAGAAAGTGTCAACTATCAAAAAAACCCTTTTTACGATTTGTTTACCTTTATAATTTACTATATATTGACGACCTAAACCTATGGAGTATAGGCACAGCTTAACAATTAATATAGAAACGAAATGCGGGCGCTGAACAGTCTAAATGCTACAGGTTTCTAGGCGCAGTACGAAGTAAGAATGGTAAGATACGTTTGAAGACTCAAGTAGAACCAATTCTATGAAAACTTAATGTAAAGTGTTAATGTAAATTGTAATAACAGAGTGTGAAAGAAAGTTGAAATGTGTAGTAATGGCTTCGGGTGTGCTTTGCTGTTCAGCAAATACTGCCGAATCGAATGTGCCGATCCGAAAAAGTGTGTAGCATAGCGATTACCCCAGTAATCGATACAGAAATGGTTCCATCATCAGACCCTAGATATCTAGGACCAGAGTAAATTTCAAGACGAATCCAACGAGCTCAAACTCAAGGGGCTGCGAAAAGTAGGCTTTACAGAAAAAATACCGCAAAATATTTTTCCACAAAACTTCAAACAACGATTTCACCACTCAAACTTAGGGTTGTCACAACCTCCATCAGCCCTAATAACACCTTTTTCAAACGAATCCAAAGAAACTTCAATTTCCGCCACAAAGCTACAAAACAGCTACAAATCGACCACCCCATAAATTTTCCTAACAGTACAGTCAACCGCCCTTCATATTAGCAATTTAACATTGACAACGCCTTTATTTCGTAGCATTAAGGGCGGTTCTCGTTGTCTAACAGTACTATTTCAAATTACTATCAACTACAGTTCATTCGCCTTTCGTGTCAAGTCGTGACATCGCGACAACCCTAGAGCAAGTGCATTGTAAATTAGACTTTATTTCCTATTTACTAAACTATAGAATCGGATACAAGACATAGTTACAATCTATATAAAACTCTATTCTAGTAAGGCTAAAGCATACAATTGAATGTCACATAGACTAAGAGCTTTTACAAAGCGCAATGCCCAGTTAGGGTTCCGTGAGATACATAAAGCAAACGCTATTATAATAATATAATATAATAGATTTAGAACTAGACCAAAGATTAGAATATTCGATTATGCTTTAGGAGACAAAGAAAGATGGCAGCTCAAACAAGTTATGAAAAGTTTTCATGTATCATAGGATTACGATTTACGATCGGACGACTCGTCTAAATGATCGTAAGTTAAATTAACATATGAGCCTCCATTCGTGGTTGCTGGCCCACTACCTCTACAGAGTCCCAGCAGTGGGAACATTAGTTTGTTAACGTATAAAACCTAGTCCTAAGCTCATGCCAATACGACTGATTTTTTTTTTTTGCGTAACACATTATACAATGGTATTAATATAATTAAAATGGCACAAACATGTTCAGCTAGGATAAAACATAGCAAGAAGTCTTCCTTCCCGTGTTCCTTCAAAACAAGAGTGAACAGGCATCCCGTGGGCACACGCGATCCATCATAGACCTCATCAATCGCTTCCCATCAGGTGTGATTGAGGTCAAGAGCAGGCCCATTGAGTAATAAAAAAATTAATATAAAATAGCATGCTAAAATTAAGGTGTATTAACATGTAATAGTACATTACATTACACACATGTACGGCTACAAGAAAGCAGAGGCTGTAATTTTCAAAGCGCCCGTATGTCATACGACGTTTTATAACATTTTGCGAGGAAATAAATAAAAGTCAGACTTTCTTAAACGAGCAAATCTTTAATCACTTGTTAAAGCAGTTAGAAAAATTTGAACAATTTGTGAAATTGATTATTACAAATTAGCGATGCGCGCGCATCAGCGCTTTTTTTTAAGGCAAAGGCACAAAAACAGCCAGTATAACTAATAAAGTAAATTAATATTTTTTTTGTTTTTGTTACAGATAAATGGTTGTAATTTATTGTCAAAACTAATTAAATTAAAGAATTATATGTTTATTTATTTATATTTTATCTCTCAAAGTTAATTTTATTCATAAAATGTTGACCACTTTTCTGACATAAAAACTCTTTGCTAAGAATTAAAAAAGTACCGTTCGTTTTAGACGGAGCATCTTGATAGACCGTGCGTTTTACATTACAATAACGCACAAGTGCGTAATGACATACATTACGATATTGAAATTGGTGTAATAAGAGACCCTTTACGAGCAAATGTGTCATAAAATTAAATAAGGAAATAAGGTAATAAATAAGTGGACTTCTTCGGACAATTACCGTGTAATGAAAGTAGGTCAACTGAACCCAAGTAATAGAAACAGAGACTTGGACATCTTCCAATCAGGAACTGAATCCTTATTGATCTGGTAGCAGTCTGTGACGTCATCACTTGCCCCTCGACAAATCGCGAGTATACACCGCCAGTGTTCTGCTGGTGCCATGAACATCATTCTGATGCTATTATGCCAATGTATGTATGGTCGGCGCAACATGGCATCTCAGTAGTCCCTCCTTTCCTTTCTAGCCATAACATCTTTGACACAGTCCACGTCCACATCCATCGATTCTTTGGTATTCCTCTAATCTTATAGCCTACATTTATACTAAAAACTTTACTCAGAACTATATTATGAGACAGCAATAATGGATATCATTAGCTTATATGCCTCAGCATACGCAGAACCCACATGCTTTTTCCGACTTCAACTACCTTCCAACAGATTACAAAAAAAATCAGACTCTACATATAAATAAATAAGGTGCACAATCGTCCAATACTACTGCATATCGTGACGACCCCAAACAGGGTGGTTCACACCTACCAAATAGACCGTTCTTTCATACTACACTATCTTCTGATTGTAGTATCATCGACCTGACAACAAGTGTTGGTACTTTAGTAAAATGACAAAGGCATTATGAGTAGTTGATTTCATAAGTGGACATACACTTTCAATCATAGTCCGAAGGATTTTGCAGGAAATTGAAACGGAACTCGACAGTGTAAATAACGCAATGAATCGTGGTGAATTGTCAAAACGAAAGGCATTGCCCTACGCAATTTCCTCGCAGGACTCAGCAAGCGTAACGAGAATAAATGTGATCAAACACAACTAGATGGAGCGATGACCTTAAAGAAGCCGACCAGAATAGACTGGATGGAAAGGTTTGGGGGACTGCATGAGGGCAGACAGGAGAACCGGGTTGTAGTGCAACTTGGGAGAGGCGTCTGTGCAGCACTGGACTGCCATTTGCAGAGTGGTGATAGGACACAGCCCAGATCGCATTAATTCTAAGCTCGGTTGAAAACATATCAATTATGAACGGGTATGCTTGAATTTCATTACATTCATAATGAAAACTAACTAACCATATGCTCATTAAGCATCATGAATTCATAAGGCATATCATATCATGCCTCCAGTGAGCAGCGTGAGCACTACCGACAGGCCAACAATTAACGATTACCATTCGGACATTTAGTTCCGGAGACATCGCGGTTCCACGATCGTTGCGCAAGAGTTACAGCAAGATATTGTATAACTTAAAATCGGTGATGGTCCAATTTAAAAGAATTTGAATGTAGTCATTACCGAGACTTGCACAGAGTCACTCTTGGCATCAGGCTAATAGACCGAGTTCCAAACATCAAGATACGAAGACGTACGAAGGTCTTCGATATCGGATAGCATATTAGGGAACTCAAGCGGAGTTGGACAGGATTTATGACAAGTGGAGTAAAGCTGTGATAGAGTGGCGTCCAAGGACTAGAAGACGAGATGTCGATCGTCCGGCGACTAGATGGGCGGACGACATTAGTGCCATCGCCGGCAAAACCTGGATGACCTTGGCACAAGAGCGTGGGGAGCACAAGAAAAGAGAGGCCTATTCTCAGCAGTGGGTGAAGTTGGGCTGTGGATGATGACGATGAATTACTGAGAAATCACGGAGTCGTTTCATGTACTCAAGCCCGAAAGTCTGACAACCAGTCTTACCAAGGGGTATAGTATTACCCCGTGGGCTGTGAAGGTTACTTAGGCAATCACTCCTAGTTAAATACTGGTACTCAGCTGCATCTGAGTAGACTGACAGCCGACCTTAAAATATTTGGGGAAAGGGTAGGCAGGTGAATGGTCAACATCACTATGCCAGTATTGGGAGCAGGCACCTACAAGGCAACAACTTAAGTGGCAGTGGGCAAATTGCTGAAGACGTAGCGTTGGAAGACCTCCCAAAAGGTGGACCGATGACCTAGTGAAGGCCGCAGGAATCCGTTGGATGCGGGAATCACAGAGCCGGTTGAAGTGGCGGAGCTTGGGAGAGGCCTATGTCCAGGAGTGGACGTCTTTCGGCTGAAATGATGATGATTATGATGCTGCGCCAGTTTTCAAAATCACAAACACATTATACAGAGATTCACACAAATCGCCCCAGAAATCTGTGTAACTCTCCGTTCTCCCTCTTCAAAAGGTATTATCCGCATGGTCACACGTTTTCATAAGGGTTGTTTAATAATGTAGGTCGCTCGGACAGCTCTCGTACGTACAGGCAAGGGCAAAATATGTTGTTGAATTGATGAAATTCAACAACGATTTTCTCCTAAAGCGTTTGTTGTAAATACGAGATGTTTTGCGTAAAACATATTTTTGTGAATTGTTTAAAACATAAATCTCCAAAGAGCTCGCATGAGATTTCGCATCGGCAAAAATGGCGAATTCCCAGACAAGCTTACATCCCCTGTTTAACTACATTAGGGTGTGAATTTTCAAAAATCCTTTATTAGAGCTACTTTTGCTGTATGTATAAGGAACTCTTGTGCAAAATTACGTGCTTCTGGACGCAGTGGTTTAGACTGAATCAGAATGTATTTAATTGTAAGAATGCTGTGCGTGGTCCCCTGTTGTGAATGAATTTAACATTTTTATTGGAACGAAGTTTTTTAACGCAGTTTGCGGTAGGAGAATAACTTTACCGAAAAGGTGATATGCCCCCACCATGAGCCTTTTTACACGCTTTATATTAGCTTCACTTGTATGTTTGTTTGTATGTAACCGACTCCTTTGGACGCTATTTTGACCAACTTTAAACGGTCAGATTTCATTTAAACTTTGTAGACTTATCGAGGACCTATGACAATTCAATAATTTAAAAAAAAAATGAAAAAGACACGCTTTTGTAGTTAGCAAAACTAAAAAATAGAAAATAAATAATAGTTTAAAAGAACTAAAAAAACACGCTTTAAAAACCAAACTAAAAAGTAGAAAATAATTTAATTCTATTAAAAAGCGTGGGTTGCTTGATATTAATTGATTATAAAAATACCTCAAAAACAAAAAGCACCCCACGCTTTTTAATAGAATTAAATTATTTTCTACTTTTTAGTTCGGTTTTTAAAGCGTGTTTTTTTATTTATCAAGATAATTAGGTATAGAAAGTGCGCGGGGTGAGAGAGAGATAGTTAACACGGTTTTCAAGGGTGCTGAAGCCAATAGTGAGGTCAAAATAAAAAGCCAAGACGTTGGCTGCGAAAATATTAAAATTTTTCATCATGGGTTTCGTTTTCATGGTTTTCAAAGGTGCTGAAGCCGATAGTGAGGTAAAACAACGTTTGGGTATTTGCAAGATAGAATTAACGAAGTTGCATTCGGAGTTAAAAAAAATCGTAAGGGATTTCGTTTCTCATGGAGATCCCCCGACGATTTCTTCGACTTATACATTTTCTATAACACGTGTACGGAAAAGAGAGAGAGGCGGCCGTTGTCAGTCAGTGGGACAAGCTAGATATTCCTTCACATTTTTGTCTTCGAATGTACAGTGGCCGCACTAAAACATGTCGGCAACACCTCGGAACTCAGAACACACCCTACTGGTATCGATCCGAGTTACCTTCACGATAGCAGCGTGTGCCTGTGATGTCCGTATTACACGACCAGTCGGTATTATATGGATACTAGCTTTTGACAGCGGCTTCACGCGCGTGGTGTTCGGAAATTATGCCACGGGAACGTACACACGGCTACACATCAAGCTATACATTTCCAGTTTACGCTGATCTCGCACTGTACGGAAATCCTATACAATGCGAGATCAGCGTATACTGGAAATGTATAGCTTGATGTGTAGCCGTGTGTACAACCGGGATAAAAATATCCTATGTGTTACCCAGGTTATAATCTATCTGTGTGGCAAATTTCATATAAATCTGTTCAGCCGTTGTTACGTGATTGAGTAACAAACAACCAAACTTTCACATTTATAATATTACTAGCTTCCGCCCGCGGCTTCGCCCGCGTGGAGGTCGAAAATTATCCCGCGGGAACGTAGTACCGGGATCAAGAGTATACTATGTGTTAATCCAGGTTATAATCAACCTTTGTGCCACATTTTATTCAAATCCGTTCAGCCGTTTTTGCGTGAAAGAGTAACAAACATCCCCATACATACATCCATACTCACAAACTTTCACATATTTTATAAGTTAGTAGGAAGTAGGATAGTAGGATTATAGTAGGATAGTAGGATTAGTATGTAATTCTGTTGCTAAGGGAACCGTCTAGAATTGCAATTTGCAGATCAGTGTCAAGCTCGGTTTACGAACGTAACAAATATGGCTTCACATAATTATCTAATACCTTTAAACGAGCAATTCTTGTATTTATGTATGTATATGTGTATTTTAATTTTTAATTTTTTTAATTTTAATTTTTTTTTTTTTTTTATTTAATTTTTTTAGTATGCAGGGGGTTTCGGGAGCGATAAATCGATCTACTTAACTAGGTTTCATTTTTAGAAAACGTTAAAAAAAACCGGTTAAGTGCGAGTCGAGCTCGGGCGCAGAGAGCTACGCACCTACACCTTTGAATGTTGTGCTATCGAATTAACGCAATCAAAAACCATTGTCATCTGTATTTACCGAATCCCAAAAACTAATAATTTGACCACATTTTTTGCTAGCCTGGAAAAATTATTACTACTTATTAGTAGTAATAATTTTTAGCAAAGAAACAAAATCAAAATATTGTAATATGCGGTGATTTCAATATTGACACGTTAAACCGTAGTAATGTATCGCTTGACCTAGAATGTTTGCTCCTTAATTTTAATTTTAAATTAGAAATCAACCAACCTACCAGGTTAAAAAGTAACACATGCATTGACCACTTTGCTCATAATCTTGGCACTACATGCAAAGCTGATGTAGTTGAATTAGCTTTGTCAGATCACACCTGTCAAATATTGAAGTGCCCCATAAAAAGAAATTTCCGCATAAATCACTGGTATGTGAAACGACGGGACTTTAGTTTAGAAAATATGAAAAAGTTTAAAGAGTGTCTACAAAACACGTTTTTTTCAAATGTGTATCAATGCGATGATCCAGATAAGGCTTACAACCTATTTCTGGATACCTTTTCCATGTTCTATCGTCTATGCTTCCCATTTAAATTAATAAAAATATGGCTACACAAACGACCTCAATGGGTGTCGCGAGGAATTAGAGCCTGCAGTAAAAAGAAGAGGACACTTTTGTGGAGTTACCGTCTGAATCGAAATGGGGCAAATAAAAGAAAACTTAATACTTATACTAAAACCTACAAACGAATAGTTAAATTAACTAAACTTGCTCAGAATACTTTTAAAATAAAATCATCAGTAAATAAATCAAAAGCGACATGGGAGATCATAAATCAATCAAAACCAAAATTACCTAAAAACACAATTACAAACATTACAACTGGAAATAAAAATATAACAGATCCCCGTGAAATAGCGAATACTTTCAACGACTTTTTCATTGACAAGATTATACCTGTCTTTAATACCGGAATAAAAGTCAGTTCGAATATAACCAAATCAAACAACTCGATGTTTATGGCACCAAGCCACAAAGACGACGTAAAACAAATAATCAAATCCCTAAGAAATACGAAGAGCGTAGGACATGATGGTATATCCACAGAAACAATAAAATATGTGTCAGACTGTATTAGCGGTCCATTAAGTTACATAATTAATTTATGCATATCACGAGGTATATTTCCGACCAAACTAAAGACTGCTGTAGTAAAACCACTTTACAAAAAAAACGATCGAGATAAAACGGAGTCATACAGGCCTATTGCACTAGTTCCAATATTTTCAAAGATAATTGAAAAATACTTATACGAACAAATACATAAATATTTAGTAAAAGAAGACATCTTGACTGACGAACAAAAAGGCTTTAGAAAAAACAAAACAATCAATATGGCCATTTACGACTTCTTGAATAAAGTTATTGCAAATGTAGACCGAAATATACCTGTATGTTCTATTTACTGTGACATGAGTCAAGCATTAGCAGCAGCAAGCAAGCATAGCAGCAAGAACGAAAGGGTCTATCGGTCGCGTGATAGAACAATCACTTACGGTGTGCCACAGGGTAGCGTTCTTGGCACCCCTCTATTTATCCTTTATATAAATGACTTGCCAAAAATTACGCAACATCATATGACGCTATTTGCTGACGATAGCACCGTTACCATTGACTGTAAAGATAAACTAAATTATGACAAACTAATATATGAAAAGGACGTAACTAATACTATACAATCAATAATAAAATGGCTAAATAATAATAACCTGAAGATAAATATTGACAAGACTAAATTAATGACATTCACCCAACGCAAAAATCTGACTATGAATATTCATTACGAAAACAATCAAATAAATCAAGTTAACACAACCAAATTCTTAGGTTTAATCATAGACCAAAGACTAGATTGGAAGGCACAAACGATAGATTTGGCGAAACGACTTAGCAAATCCTCATATGCATTGTATAAACTTGCGCCAGTCATAGGAACGGACGCTGTTGTTTCAGCATACCATGGTTTAGCTGGTTCTATTTTAAGATACGGAGTTATTTTTTGGGGAAACTCATCCAATAGGGAACTCATATTTAAAGCCCAAAAAAGGTGCATCAGGGCAATGTTTGGGTTAAAATGTATAGAGTCATGTAAACCTTTCTTTATTAAATGTAAAATACTTACACTACCCTGTTTGTACATTTTCGAAGTTGCAGTATTTGTAAAAACCAACCCAAATCTATTTCCCAAACTGTCAGATAGAAGTGACCGGAGTCGACGATACGTCAATATGTTGTGTTCGAGACAGTCCAAAACAGCACTGTTGCGTAATAGTGTTTTTTGTATGGCACCAATTATTTACGACCATATACCGGAATTAATTAAAATATTGGATATTCACCTATTCAAAAAACGTTTAAAGAAGTTTCTTGTAAATAAATCTTATTATAATATAACTGAGTTTTTGAAGGATAACATATCAATATAATTTTTAATTGTGGACATCTAATTTTAGTGATATTTTTATATTGATCTCTGTATAATTTTTTTATTTTTTTACTTAATTGCATTATGATTTTGACTACCAGTTGTGTATAACTTATTCAATATTATTTGACATAATTGTTCATAAATTAATAAATTCAAATTTCATAATATTTGTACGCTTTGCAGCAAAACATAGAGAATCATAACTAATATTGTGACATCTCACACACCGTGTAACTACCTATGTTTATAAATAAAGATTCTTATTCTTATTCTTATTCTACCCATTATACCGCCATTATAAAAAAGATATGGGCAAATTTAGATTTTCGCGAAAACTTGTAAGTACCAAAATTTATTCATACAATTCTAGGTCAACGAGAACTACCATATAGGTTTTTGACCCAAAACCTATAGGGTACTTCCGGTTGACCTAAAATTGACAATTTTGGTTTAAAGCAAGTTCTTATAGTATAGCACAAGTAAAGGGAAAATTCCGAAAAATAAAAAAGTTGAAAATTAAGGTAAATTTTGGTAATTACAAGTTTTCGCGAAAATCGAAATTTGACCATATCTTTTATCGTGTTAACTAAGGACCTTGATTTTTATACACCTTATAGGAACTATAAACCTCAGTATCTGGTATAAATTTTAACTTGCTAGGTCGACCTGTTCCTAAGAAAATCGGTGGTGGTGACACATGGACAAACAAACAGATAAGAGAGTGATCTTATAAGGGTTTCTTTTTTTACCTTTTGAGGTCATCCAGATATTAATCATTAAAATCATCAAATCAGAGGTAAAATAATGTTATATGAAAGCATTTTATGAAACATCAGGCTTTAGAAAGAGACTGTCACACAGGTATGAGTGACAGAGACGACTCTATACAAAGCCAAACTTTTCTAAACCTCAATACGCCATATTGGCGGCCGCCTGCAGTATCTAAATACCACCAATAGGGTATTTGCCAATTTAATAAAAACTATTTTAATTTGAATATTGGGACGATATATATAACAGAAAAATAAAAATAAATGTATTTATATCAATTTTCTCAATTATAAACGATTAAAATCAAATTTTATTTTTCGTAGTTTTGAATTTACCGAAAAAACGCTCCTTACGATGACCTTTTATCACGTGACCACACGTGACGTCAACTTTGTGTAAACTAAAGTAGTTAGTAAGTAAACAAGTGAATATCGAGTTTATAATTAACAAGATTTTTAGTGGATAGAAAGTGAAATTACTGGTGCGGTGCCTCTGTGCACAAATACTTCTAAAACTACGTCAAACTAAGTATTTGTACCGGTGCCGTTTACACAAAGCTGACGTCACGATGTCACGTGATAAAAAAGTCACCGTAAGGAGCGTTTTGGCGGTAAATTCAAAACAACGATAAATAAATTTGATTTAAATAGTTTTTAATTGAGAAAATGGATATAAATCAATTTACTTTTATTTTACTGTTACATATTTCGTCCTAATCTTCAAATTAGAATAGTTTTTAACAAATTGGAAAATACTCTATTAGGAAAATGTAAAAACTGTGTATCAATAACTAATGAAACATTCACAAATCAGCTGTAGTCTGTACTACAGTTGACCGGCTCGTCCGTGTCACACTGTGACCGGGAGGAGTCAGTCAATGGAGAGCTAACTTGCTAACGTCGTGATCGCTGGCATTACATCTAATTTGAACAAAGTTTAGACCCTACGGCCTAGCCTGTATTCCCCAGGGAAGGGTTTGCCAGAAGGAAACAGGGCGGCAGGGACATTGACGTGCAACCGTGGATTCAATAGGGACATGATCTGAGCATTCAAATTTTTCGTCAGTTATCAAAAAATAAAATCCTGTTCTATGCATTTTGACCTCGTAATCAATTTCCTTTGAAATGAGAGAGAATGATACAATCTGCCTGCGACTAGATTATTAGACAATGGGGAAAACATTTCTGTGGCAGATTATAGATATGATTCGTCATTTTGAACTGGCTGAAATAGGTTAGGTCAGGTTAGAACTGTGACAAACCGCGCGCGAGCTGAGCGAGCTGAGCGAGCGAAGCGAGGGGTGCCGCGACAGGAGCGAGCAAAGCGAGGGGTGCCGCGACAGGAGCGAGCAAAGCGAGGGGTACCGCGACAGCGGCTGGCGAGCGCTACTTCCAAGTTGCTCGCAGAATTTTTTGCGTTGGCAGAGTGTGACAATTTCAAATCTACCTACATTTATGAATAATAATTGATAAATCAATAATATAATTTCCAATCTACCTAATTTTTTTCCACCCATACTCCTACCTATATCAAATTTTGTTCGATATTTTAACGAGTAGATATTTTTAACGTAAATATAATGAACTAAAGTGCATAAAATGTTGACATTTTGAACTTAGATATACTGACTATCGACATTTTTAATCATTCGATATTTTAATCACTCGGCATTTCAATCTTAGACATTTTAAGCTTAGGTATAACAATTTGCGATATTTCAATACAATCGATATTTAAATTTTCGATGTATCAAACATTAACATTTTAACCTTAGATATTTTAATTTTCGACATTCAAATATGTACCCCTATATTTATGATGTACTGAATTCATGGCTACAGTTTGCGCGTCGATGTCTATACCACCCTGTAAAGTACACCCACATTTCGCCAGTTATGTTATGTTTGAGTTCATGCTATCAACCGGGCACAAATTAAGACTCCAGGCTGATGAAACACTTCCCAACCTGGATCCCACGCTCAGCCGTTATGCTAGCGACCACTTGATCACAACTAAAAAAAACTGAACACTGAGAAACTGTCGTGATTTCCACAACCCCCACGTTATCAAGCTTGTTTTTGGGGCATTGGTCTGTAGCAAGCTTGAGTCTAGTGCGTGCGTATGGAATCCTTTTGAGAAGCAGTATGCGTTAACTTTAGAGAAAGTTCAAAAAGCATTCCTTAGATGGCTCTACAAACACTTGTACGGGTTTTATCCTTTCTTATATCCGACTAAATTCCTCTTGGGTTGCATAGGTTTCAACTCTCTAGAAGTAAGACGGTCGCGCGATCAGATGACTGTAATATTTAAAATTCTTAGGGGGATTATTGATGTTCCTGATCTACATAACGAGATCTGCAATCTATTTGTCCCGGACAATTACTGTCGTGGCAGAAGACACCGCTTACTGGCTGTTCCAACTTGCCGTACTGTTGCACACTCCAAGTCACCTATTCCTCGGACATTAACCGCTATTAACGCTCTCCTGAACTCGAATACAGATCTCGATATGTTTGCGAATGAATGGAAGATGATGTTGTCAGAATGTTTGAATTTTTGTGAGAAGAATGCATGACTGTGTAAATAGATTGTAGATATTGTAATGTGTATATTGATGTGTTTAAATAGTGAAATTGGCTTCGGCCGTTCTATTTAAAATAAAATAAATAAATAAATAAATAACGCGGTATTGTCGCTAACCTGCAACGTTCCGACGATTATGTACTTTATACTGTGGCTAAGGTATCACGCTTTGTGCAACATAGTCCCTCCATGTGCTATCTCCTCTGTGGCGCAGCCGTCGGCCCATTAGCGCCGGCTCGCGTGTCGCACGCACGTAATATATCTATTATTTATTAGCTAACGTCTGACAAACATATCGCAGACCTGTCCAGGCTGTCCACTTTCAGGCGAAACGCGTTACTTACATAAATGATTTGATTTAAGCTTATAACATGGTCAGTTTTCTGAATGAGCTAGTCCCACTACTGGGACACAGGCCTCCTCTCTGTGAGAGGCAGTGGGCCGCAATCCACCACGCGGGCTCAAAGCGAGTTGGTAGATATCACATGTTTTCGATTTTTGCTTCTGGCACATGGCCGGTTCCCTCACGAAGTTTTCCTTCGCCGTTTTGAGAGCAGTGCTGATTAAATAATTCACACAAAGCAAAGCACCTGGCTGGGCTAGAAGTCGACCCCACAACTGTATGTCCGGAACATTACCACTGGACACAATAAATATTTCTGAATGGGTCTGCATCTAATAATTGCCAAGACAAGCCGCAATTTCGGTTATTCTGATGGCTCAGTGGTTACAGTCGTGATGGCCCAATGCTTGAGGCGTCGCCTCTCATGCATGGTCAAATCGGCCAAAGTAACTATGAGACTTTTTCAATTCATATGCACTTTTTAACATTTTCATGGCTATCACAGTTTATGATCACTGACTGACCTCGGTGGAGGGAACCTGGTTACATCTATACAAATAATAGTTGGGTCTTGTGCGGGGCCCGCCATTGAAATACTAGTGCTGTGACGTTCTCGCTACTCATTGGTAATTAGAATTTGTGGCATGTTTATTGAGTAGCGTCGTGGACGGACGGCCTAAGTGGTGACAATGGCAGCAGGCTAGCAGGGTTTGTGTGCACCGAGCCACTAGTGGAGGCTGTCAGTGCACGGTAATTGATGGTGATTGCATATTATTATAACAGTACATTAAGGCTCCCGGACACAGCCGCAACGCGACTCTAATAGAATTTTTTTAATGAAAACTTGATAGAAATTGATTTAGCAGTATCGCATCGCACCGTCGTGTCGCGCCTGTCTGCGGGTGCATTTAGTGTCTGATAAACAAATACACACACAATAGCGTGCAGCACGCACACATGAGCAATTACTCAGACACAACCGTGCACCGTGTCAAATGCACGAACACACGGACTACGCACGCAAGTTCGTGCATACCGACCGTGCGGAATTAGACAGTCGGTGGATAAATAATATTGATTTATTCAGAATGAGAACTGGTTATTAAATTAAAGTAAAAAAAAATGACGTGCCATTCGTTTTGTACGATCAAACGCATGTGAGTAGTAACGGAAACCGCTCTTACTGCTACGTAATTAAGAAGCTGTCACTGTCAAATTGTTACAGGTCGATTTTGTTTTACTTTTCTTGCCGCAGAGCAAGAACATCCACTGTGGACCAGTGATATTAAATAACTTACTTGACAAAAGTTGTAGTTTAGCGCATAAACGATTATCTGCAATACGTAAAGTGCTGAGAATCATAGCTATTCGATACGCTTCCGTATCCAATCGTACATCAATCAATGTTCGCGTAGGAGTCCCATAAAGGCCGTTCACAAATCCAAAACCCGATTTCTATTCAAATAGACGACCGCGATTCTTCCGACAGCTGTGTGTTGTCGTTATCGAAATGTGTCATTTTCGATACGATGGCCTGTTGAATGCCTGTGATATGCTGGAAGAGTAATTGTTACCGAATTATCTCCTTAACCTGCCCTACACATCAACTTGGTAGCGCCACAGATCAACAATTAACTAATCTTACGGCCACTCTGCCACAGAGTAGCAACATTCGCAGTGTACCCACTGACCTTGCTACGCAACAACCCTGCAAATTATTATGGTAGATCCCATATCAACTATAATTGGCCTACTATTGACCTACACTATCCTCCCATAACTATTAACACTATTATTTGGAAATAATTATCGTAAAGCCAATTTTATTTTTAAAAGAGTCACCGTGCAGTTAGGCTGCCCAACTTAAAAGGGACTTCGCAGGACATATCTGCTGCACGCCGGAAAAACTGCGGGCTCAAATAGCACAAAACTAGTGCCCTGGGACAGTACGGCGGACTCGCGGCAGACCACGTAGGACATGGCGCGACGAGCTGGATATGTTCCGTCACAACTAGAAGGAGAACGCGCGGGCTCGCGAAAAATGGAAGGAGTGGTAGGAGGTATTTTTCCAGGAGTGGGACAACTTAGGCTAGTAAAACTACAATTGTAGTTTCTTGCCGGCTCTTCTCCACAGTAAACGACCAATAAATTGGAAGCTTCTGACGTTGTATAAGTGCCCGTGTCAATTCACCATCATCATCCTCCACAGCCCACTTCCCCCACTCCTGGGCATAGGCCTCTCTTGTACCAATCCCGCGCTCTTGGGCCAGCCTCATCCAGGCTTTGCCTGCGACGAGATGGGCGGACGACATTGTTTGTTGCCATGTGATTTCCTTGAAATAAATTATGTTGAATTAACTCGACATCACATCGTCACGGCCACTTTGCCACAGAGTATCCAGCGACCTGCCACAGTTGACCCGCTACACTTGGCACGCCGCCCGACCCACTTTGCTGACGAACTACAAAACTTGAGCTATTTCTTATTAATTCATGGAAAAGTGTCGGTATATTGTTCTTTCGTTTAGAATATTTGAGTGTATCTCTAATTTGAAGACTTGTTCATGTTGTAAAAATAAATGTGTGAGTAATGAAAAGATGATGTCTATACTTATTTAATTTTATCACTGCGTTTCTTTCCGTGGGTGTCTCTAAATACAGGTATCATAGGTTTGGTCTCAGAAAATTTACACATTGTGGAAATTCTATGGGCGACGTTGTAACAAGGCTTGTGGCTAAGTATTAAGAGCCGCACAGATAAATCGATCAGGTTAAGCTACGCTTGCCGAGGTTAGTCCGTGGATGGGTGACCTTTACATTGTACACCAAGCCCCTCCGTGCCTCGGAAAGCACGTTAAGCCGTTGGTCCCGGCCGCAAAATACTGGTATTCAGCGGCGTCTGGTTAGACTGAAAGCTTACCCCAATATAGTTAGGAAAAAGGATAGGCAGATGATGATAACGTTGTAACCTACAGTATCAACCCGTTAATATCACACACCGAGCTATTGAAAAGGACTCGCACAGGTACGAATGACTGAGATGAGTCTGCAAACTCGAATTTGTTCTAAAACTAGTATGAGCATATTCAGCATATTATAGTGTGCCCGCTGCTGCGACACAGGCCGTCTCTCTGTGAGAGGGAGAGGCCGTAGTTTAGCACGCGAGCCGAGTGCGGGTGGGTACATGTCACATGCCTTTGAATAGTAGGTTCTAGGACATGCCGGCGTCCTCACGATGAAACCTTTACCGTTTTGAGAGAACGGTGAAAAACTGTCTAAAGTAATGTAAGTACAGTTACTTCAGTGAGCATACTCCTGGTACCGAAACCATTGCTTCCGACGCCACGACCAAAACCTTTATTATATGAATCAGCCACCGAAACAACCGATTTGCGGTTGCCGATGTTATCGCATCGACATAGTGATCAATAATAATCGTCGCGCACGACCGGCCACAGATCTGCGTCACTGTCGATGAACAATAGACTTACAAACTTAAATCGATTTCTAAAGTAAGCTCGGTTCAAGTACTGCAGGCTTAGCACCAGAACCTTAGAGAAGCGTTTCGTCGACGGAAGAGTAGACAAAAATGACGTTTCCGTTTAGACAATTGACAGTTTTGTACTGAGAAATGTAGACAAGCGATTTCTATTACACGGTAAAGTAGAAATAGAAAGCGTCATGCTAAGCCTGCAGATAACTTAAGTTCTTGGTTGGTAGAGAAGATGGAGTAAAGGCTCGCCTATGGACATCTGCAATACCAGAGGCATCGCAGAGCCAAAGCCACACATAAACTGCTTTTAGAAAGAGTTCAGAAACGGTTTCTGTGGCACCTCGCATTTTCGAGAAGAAAAAGTAAACAGCTGATCTCCTATAATGCTCGTCTCAATTACTTCAAATGCAGTCGTTACCAACTCAAACAGAAGTTACTGATGCCTTATTTCTCTGTAAGTTGCTTAGAAATAAAATTGACTGCCCAAACGTACTGAGTCTGCTAAAGTTCCGTGCCCCAGCCCGATCCGCGAAATCCAATCACACTATTGTACCCACCATTGCGCAGACCGGTTCTTGGTGCTAAATCACCGATCTCACGCCTGCCGGACTGACATGCACCTGACAGCATAGGAAAATTTTATAAAATTGTGATTGAACATTTTACCCTCAACCAATGATTTCACTACTGAATGTTTATTTAAATTTTATGGTTATATTTCTTAATAACTATTCTTCTACAAATTTGAATTGCTTATGGAGAATTTTATTATTATTTTGATTTGTTATTGTTATCAATTCTGTTTTTTCATCAATTATTTAATATAAATTATTACTGTTACGCATGATTACCAAAAAATATTAAACAACTTTAATTGTAAATATCCTAATTAGCTATTTTTTACTATGTAAAACCATAAATTGTGCATGTTGTGTCAGCCTTTAACTAATTGTTACACTATTATGAACGTAGGTAGGTAGTTATTATTTAAATTATTTTAATGTATTGTGTAAACTATTGTTGGCTAACATAAATAAATAAATAATTAAAAAAGCTGAAATGTGTCAAGTGTCTGTAACTACACCGGCGGCCATACCCTCTAATCATCTATTTCAAAGCAGTATCACATTTACGTGTCAGGGATACGTATGGTGGGACAACCAACTTCCCCGGACCAGCTTCTTCAGAAAGATCTCTGTTGCTGCTGCTAGAATAGTACTCTACTGACGGGTAGTTTCTTGCCTGGTATTCTCCATCCTACTACGTTTTTGATTACTGACAAATGCGTGAACTGACTGATCAGGTTTACTCAGTTTGTGTGGTTCTTTCTTTAAAAGACACATCAATTTCAGACACCAATCCACATGGTCTTCACATGATCTGACCACGATCATGTCTGGACTTTAAAAGAATCTGTGACCTCTGAGTTTGTTTCGGCCTTTCTTCTCAGAGTAGTGAAATGGAAACCGCCGATCTCATCTATTTTTTTTTTAAATATGATTGGTATTGCCGTGTAAAAGTGTTTGTACAAACCCAGTTACTGAAATAATATCATTTATCATTTGGAATGTGCTACTAGCTTCATCTTTGTGACTGACAGACTACTTGACAATTCAAAAGTGCCTGTAATTGCTTTATTTCAAATAAATGCTTTGAGTTTGAGTTTTGAGCTGGTATCGAATGAGTTAGTACATTAAGTCCGCTTTTGTACATTTTATGTTGCATGAAGTTAAATAAATTAATAATCCACTTTCTCATAACACTTTCAGTGTTACGAGCTCCTTGCCTGAATGTTCATGACCTCATAAGCAAGTTGCGCACTACGACACGAGGATGACTCAACAACTCCACAACAAGCTCCTTATAGGACTACTTTATACAACTCGTAAATAACTTTTATACGACACAGGTCCACAGTAAAAGTACCTAATAAGAGTGTGTCGCCACAGAGCACAAAAGTCAGTACATCAACAAGACAATGTCTGCATTGGTATGGTATTGCAGATTCCTTAGACTGGGGTAACCACTGTGTGGTATCATCATCATCATTTCAGCCGAAACACGTCAAGGGGTTGGGGTTGGAGGTTGGTGTTGCCATATAGCCATGCTTGGCAAGCGGGTTGACGATCGCAGTATGCTTTTAAAAATGTATAGAGAACGCTGCTGCCCATTCTCTAGTAAGTTCCTAGTCGCCTCCTACGACACCCACGGGAACGTGGTGCTATTCTTTTAGTCCGGCACCGCACGGAACTGTGTGGTTTGCGTTCTAATAACATAAAAATGTCATGTTAGTATTAGTCATACTATGCTATGTAGTTCCCTCGCAGGCCGCAGCCTTGACCGCGTGTGGCACAAAGTATAGTAATCAAACAAATTACACTTGCATCAATTGGCCTGTGTTCTTGGTAGCTATTGGTCATATCTGCATTAGTAATAACCGCTGCGTGTGCCGTGTGGGTGGCTGGGCGTCAGGTGGCAGATGGCAGCCCTGAATTTTCCCACAAACAAACAGTATCGATTGGTATCGCTCGAATTAACATATTTACATAGTTATGTACCCTTGCTTCGTTTGCGTTTGTTAAGGTTGTTCTATTCCTGAATTTTTAAGGTTCCTTCACATATCACGTATGTATTTCCCACTGACACACATAGCGAAAACGTTAAGTCTCATGTTAGCAATTCAACAAGCTAGCCCCTTCGCAAGCTTTTTGAATTCCTCGTCATCGTTGCTGCTGCTGGATAGTTCGTTGCGCCACTTCTTCTTCCCAGCTAAAGCACTAGAAAGTGGTGAAGAGCGGGCGTGTCGGGGGACTGTTTATGGAATTTTGAAAGTGCGAACAGCACTTTTCGAACGTCAAAATTGCATAAGATTCCCTGAGCTTAATTTTAAAATAAATTAATAGTTTAAAAAACACTAGAAAAACACGCTTTTATACATGCACGTAAAAACAAAAAATAAATTATGGATCGTTCAAGTTGTCTCTATTTCTGGGCTGAAGTGTAAACTATGTGCTTTCAATTATAATATTTGATTGTAATAGCGTGGGGCGCTGGAACAGGAAAGACTTTCTTGTTAGCAAATACTAATACTAACTTCCTGGCGGAAGCTGCATGATGCGATTTTCCATCATGAAGTTTCAGTTCATATCTTCCGGCTCCATCATCAGATCAGTTCGACAGTACCATATTATTGTATTGTCATCAGAACTACATACAGCTGCCAATTTTCATTACGCTATGACTCTTGGAAGATGGTTAAATTAGTTACCTTAGATTCCATTACATAGTTAGTTACATACAGGTCGATCTAATAAAAGCGTGTTAAAATGACGTTTGATTTTGGTTAGCAGTCTAGTTCCGCCCACTGCTGAGTATAGGCCTTTTTAACCGACTTCCAAAGTTTATCAAGTTGCGTATGTTTCACACAGTGGAGTTTGTTACTAATTTATCCTCAATCCTCGTCCTGATCACCATTTATCTATAACCTATTCATTGAGACCTTTTCAATGAGTCCTAACACGATGCTTCTGTACTTTATTGGTGAGTAACTTGGCTATCCCGGAAATCCCAGGTGTTGCTCCAGCATAAGTTCAAGGTTACTTTGTTCGTCTAATATCATTGAAGTAATAGAATACCAAATTTCGACTTGATCAGACCCGTGGAAGATACTCAAATCCCTTCATCAACCAGATAAGAGCTGATAGTCTTCAAATGGCTGAACCGATTTTGATGAAACATATCTAAGAACACTCCCGACTAATTCACCTATCAAACAAAAAAAAAAAAAACAAAATCAAAATCGGTTCATCCGTTCGGGAGCTACAATGACTCAGACACCCAGACACGTCAAACTTATAACACCCCATCGTTTTTTGCATCGGGGGTTAAAAAATGACAGCAAATCAACCGCGATTGCTGCTATCGCATAAATACAGGATAAGTTTTTGTCCAGTGCGCAAACTGTAACCATGAATTCAGCATATCATTCTAGACCCCCAGCGCAGAAACTTTTCGTCAGTAATACATAAAAAAATAAGCTGTTCTATACATTTTGACTGTGTAGGTATTGCACTTTTCTATGAAACAGCTGATTTCTTTTTTGTAAAACCGACGTAAAATTTCTGCGCTATGGGGTCTAGAACGATATGCTGAATTCATGGTTACAGTTTGCGCACTGGATAAAAACTTACCCTGTATGCATTGTTTTGACCCCAAGATGATGAAATTTCAAATTGGTGTGGGGTAGGTAAAATAAAAATGAAATATAAAAACTTTTTCCAAAAAAAAACACAACTGACTTCCGAAAAAACAGTACAAAAGGGAAAAATGAAAACTTTTCCAAAAAAAAAAAACAACCGACTTGTCAAATTTATAGTGTTTTTTCGGAGGTCGGTTGTTTTTTTATTTTTTTATTTTTTGTTACAATTTTTTAAAGTTTCTACCGGGGGGAAAGTGTTGACGCCAGACTTGGTTTCGTAATGGGAAAAACAATAACACTGCCCATCCTTGAGGTCGACCCAGCTCCCACTCATGCTCAGTAGTACCACCCCAATTGCATAACACAATATCCATTATAATCTACTTAATTTTTATTTTGTTTAGCAATGAAATCTCGCAGTTCAACCTATCTGCCTGTCTGCTTAAGCGGGCTTGTCTGTCATAAACTTAATAAATTAAGGTTACCAGCCAGGGCTTAAAAAAAACTTAAAACTAGTGTGACTGTTCGCTAAGGGCACCCCCCGTGAGGTACGGACCTCGGCTTAGGGCATCGCTGGTAGAGGGCAGCAAGGGACAAACTGAATCAGATTGTCTATTATTAGGGGATGTACTTAATACTACAGGCTCAGCGGCGCGGGCTGGCTCGAGCAAAGGACGGGATGGACATTGAACGGGACGTCGCGATAGGCCTCGGCGGCGAGGACGGAAGGACGGCGGTTTGCGACGGTGAACCTTGAAGAGAATTGTAGCGTCGTCGGGCATGGTAAAAGTATGCCTCGGTCGGCGAATCTTATTAATACGGGAGTGTAGCGGACGGCTGCCGCGATCAGGGGATTGGGGTGCTTCACAGCTGTGTCGAAGAAATGCTTGGACAGGCGTTTTATGAACTGCTGGATAGTGGGCATTCTGAGATCCAGATGGAAATTCTCGTTTCGGACATAGAAGCGGGCTCCCGTGACCTTTCTAAGGGAACGGTTCTGGAGGGTCTGCATCCTATTGATGTGATGTGGCTTAGCGTGTGCGAAGACGATGCAAGCATAAGTGATGATATATGCGTATGACCGCGGTGTAGATACGCAATTTGCACCTAAGATACAATTTGCTACGGGCGATCAGTAAGGAAGTGGCTACCGAGAGCGAAAGCGGCGCGAGAACGAGACGTCTTTATGTGCTCCCTGAAAGTAAGTTGGTGGTCGACGATCACTCCTAAGTACTTGGCTTGCTTCTCTCTAAGGATTGGCTTGCCGTACATAGTGATCGGACTGGTATAATCTAAAAGGATTTTAAGGTTTTTATCCATTGCTTGTTATGTTCGTAACATTCGTCTTCTCGGTAACGTAAATAACGAAATGGATATTGTTGAATTGTCAAAATAAAATGCATTTCCATAGCAAGTATACCTCGCATGTTTCTTCGCTATAGGTATACATTATTCTTTTCTGTAAAGTCTCGACTAAAAATAAAAATTCTTATACCAACACATCCAATGTGCACGCAATCGAACAATACAACACAAGTACCTTTTCATAAAACTATGCACCCCGGAAAAACTGAATACAATAAATCCATTTTATTTACAGAATTTATGGAAATGGGCATCCATAATTTAAAAATACTATTATCCATGGATAATTTATGCCAATAACAGTTGTACACGAGAGGTCTATGTACCAGGGTTGCATAAATCAAAGGAGCAGACTCGTTACTCGTTTGCTCCTACAAATATTATCACACAAATATCTTACCTCCTACGTTTGCCTAGTACTTCCTAACTGTAGTTTTGATTCTCCCGGACCTAACATCCATACTCTGTACTTGTGACCCTGAATTATGATGTCAATGCTTACGCGTCTCTTTTACTCATGCTTTAAGGACGTGTATGTGAAAGAGACAGAGCACTATGCAGTTGAGATGCGGTGGAGTAATGAGCCGTGGAGAAGATTACTACAAAATCGAGTACCAACAGAAGTACTATTTACACTAATAAATTCATCATCTGCCTAGCCTTTTTCCAACTATGTTGTGGTCGTTCTCCAGTGTAACCGATCACACCTGAATACCAGTATTTTACATGGAGTCACGGCTTATCACACCTGCACAACCCAGTTACTACGTAATCATCATCATTTCAGCCGATAGACGTCCACTGCTGGACACAGGCCTCCCTCAAAATCCGCCACTTCGACCGGATCTGTGCTTCCCGCATCCAGCGGATTCCTGCGGCCTTCACAAGGTCATCGGTCCACCTTGTGGGACCTTGTGTTACTACACACCAGTACAGTAGGACATCTACAATACCAGATGCAGCGCCGATCAAACGCTCAAACTCGAACTCTAAGCAATAAGGTATCGAATTAACACTGCCACATTCACAAGCAAGTTCAAAGTTGTACTACTGCATGTGCCTGTGCAGTGAGTATACTGCGTGCAATTGACATTGACATCGAAGGGCGGCTGTAAGATGTAATACATTTGAAGAGACAATCAGACAAGTCGTGAAGCGGAACCGATCACAGCTGACCTTTGACATTAATGTCATACAGGACACGCTACGGTGAAGTACGGCATCCGGCAGTGAATTGTAAGTAGTATAACATCACGTCTGTAAGCCCCGAAGGGCTAGGCAGAGGTTTATCAGAAGTACACCCACATTTTGCTAGCTATGTTTAAGTAAGAACACTAAAATTTTCCGTGTTCTGATGTTATTAGATGCCAAATTATCCGAACGGCCCACCTGAAGGACACGCTCTGCAATACCAGAGCCATCCCAGAGACTCAAATGCTTGTGTGTTGTTGCCATGCCACTAATGCCACCCAAACTGTTCAATCCGGAACACAGCAACCAATGTGGTTGTATACTGTCCCAAAACTGTCATTATCATCTGCCTACCTTTTCCAAACTACGTTGGGGTCGGCTTCCAGTCTAACCGGACGCAGCTGGATACCAGTATGTTACATGGAGCGACTGCCTATCTGATCTCCACAACCAAATTACTGGGTAAATGCCCCATAGACAGGCGCGACACGACTCTAGTAGAACAATTTCCAAGAAGTTTTCATAGAAATAGTCGCGTCGCGCCTGTTTGCGGGAGCCTAACTAAACACGGTACCCATAAATGTGTATAGTAGAAATTATACCCAGTCGTGTCCAAATACTCTCATTTTTCGTTAAATATTGAACATTGACCGTTATTTGTTTCAATAATAAAAGCGGTAATAAAAACTGATGTTTCCTTCCCCCGAGGGCTCCGTTAAATACTTACCTAAATACGTAAAAGTTCCTTATCGTTTCAGTTCATCGCACGAAGGGGCCACTTTACTGTGCTGCTGGGCAGTTTGTTGCGGCAGTTCTTCTTCCCAGCTAAAGAACTAGCTAGTGGTGAAGGGCGGGCGTGATGGAGGACTGTGTTATGTAATATTGACGTTCAAAAAGTACTGATTCTCAGCCTACTTTGAATAAATGACTTTTGATTTTGACCAGAAATAAACTGGAGTATTTGGAGATGAGCTTAGATAGATATACAGGGTGGCAGGGACATCAAGGCGCTTTCTGAAACCATGAATTCAGCACATGATTAAACAAATATATAAGCGAGTAAGTAGAGCAAGTTTTCAAACGGTCTTCAAAAAAAAAAGCTGCTGTTTCATAGACAAGTACAATACCTTTGCCGGTTAAAATGAATATGGCAGAGAATTTTAAAATAACCTACGAAAAATTTCAACGCAGAGGGGGTTCAGAATCGTGTACTGAATCGATAATAACTGGTTGCGCGTCGAAGTCCCTTCCACCCTGTTTAGATACGTTTCATTAAGGCTCTCCCACGCAGCTGTGAGTGGGATCGCATGCGTCCCAATACAAAATTTTGTTCTAAGAACTCATATCGGAATATCGCAGGACGGAGGAACACAAGCGTTCTATATCTATTGCGCTGGTACCCAGCAGTGTGTAACTTCGTAGTCGTCCTAATACATAATGAACTAAAAACAGACATCGCAATAACGCATCCGGTATTATCGACCGATAATAACGCGCCTATGTGCGAGAGCCTTTATTCTGTGTGGTCTTCGTCAGACTGAATCCTAATTACAGCCAAAATGCTGCATTGCACAGCAAGCTTCATGTTTAGCTAAAGCTGTAAGATATCACCTTAAATGGGATCATACAGCACTTGAGTATTACTCACAGCCTCGCAGGACATCGTGGGCTTGCCTCCGTACAATATGGTAGATAGTCGCTTCATCAGTGACTCAATGCTCATTGTATACTTGATGCCACAATTTTACATTTTATTTTGAATTGGATAAGGTGCAACATAGTTTGGCATAACAACTCGATGATAGTATTATATATTTGCAGTACGCAAAATGGTACGTGTATAAGTAATACTTTATAGCATAATTGAAATTAGGTGCAATATCGCTTGGCACATTAACTTTATAGTATTATTGATTGCAGTAAATGCGCTGATTAGTCGAAGGCGTACATAATACATACTATTTTATGTACACTTGTCTGAGTAAGTACATAAGGCACGGTCGTGTTTGTCTTTCACAACACAATGACGTCAAGTTTTATAAAAGACTGCCGCGTTGGTGTAGTCGTCGCAAGTGCGACTACTGAGCGTGGTGTCCTCTAAGTTTGATTCCCAAGTCGGGAAATGTTTATTATTTATTATAAATAATAAATATTATTTATAATAAATAAATAAATGAAAAAAAAAAAATGTAATGTAATGTAATAAATGTTTTATTGGTTTTTGCCAATAAAACCGGAAGCCATATTGTTTCGGTGGCGAATCATATTTTAATCAACATAAAACCTGACAGTGTCGTGCAAGTTGTAAACAATCGCATCCACCTTAGTATGACAGGCGCGCCCTCTATGTTATGGGACTTAAACGTAACTGGCGAAATATTAGGTTTATTATTAAGTTAGTAAATACGCCTGCCCATCCCTCCGGGAGATGGGCGTGTCGTTACCATCGGTATTGTCTAGTACAAGCATGTGTTATCTTTCTTACCATCCTCCCTAGCTATCTACGCCTATCTGTGTGCACATGACAGTGCGTGATCTATTCGCAATTAGTCCGCGTCTGACACTGTGACGCGCCATCTACTCTTTATGATATATTTAATATTAGTTTTGGAAGAACATTAGGTACCTATATGTTGTATTTTCTGGAGCGCACACAATGAAACACCAAGTAAACGAACCAACTATTTATTTGCGGCGTACCCGCAACTTATAATTACTACACGGATACCACACTACACATAGTCTGCGGCTAAGAAATAACAGCCGCAAGGCTCGATTGATCAGGTTAAGCTACACTTGCAGGGGTTGGTCTGTGGATGGGTGACCATCTTTACATAGCAAGGCCCATCCGTGCCTCTGAAAGCACGTTAAGCCGTTGGTCATTCGTGGATCTCTGACAGTCGTTAAGGGTCGTCAGGAGCCCGATACTCTGACAAGCAGTCTTACCAAGGGGTATCGTATTATCAAGTAACTGGGTTGTGGAGGTCAGATAGACAGTCGCTCCATGTAAAATATTGGTATTCAGCTGCATCCGGGTAGACAGGAAGCCGGTTCGAACATAATTTTAAAAACGCTAGGCAGATGACATGATGCAAGTTGGCTGCCTGTATATCAAACAGCATATTCAGCTGTACATGCCTTCAAAGTTGGGTAACAAAAGATCGTTCTGCCGAGGTCGGCGCGCTCACCACCCACAGCTGGCCTTATAAGGAGCTGCGCCACATAGCGCCCTTGACGACACGGCAGCAAGGCAGCAGCAGTGGCGATGACGACATGGGCATCCTGATTCACCATACTTGAGGTAATTGTAAGTAGGCTTTATTGGAGTACGATAATGAGAGGTTGAACAAAGAGGTTTGTGTATGCGGACGGAGAAAGGCAAAAAAGGAGGTTCTCTATTCGTACTGTGTGTATGACCGCGATTTTCTCAAAACTACTTTAGCTGCATATTTTTTATGGAAGGTTTTAGTATACCTATAACATATTAGGATCTGATAAAGATCTTCGGAGATAGAAATTGGAATTCTTAACTTACTAACAGCAAATGCTATGCTAGCACATACAGTTGCACCCGTGATTGCTGCAACCGTATGTCAATGTATTGTTTACACCATTCCATAACATAACATCAGGCCTGTACGGTTTTAGGTGGTAAACTGATGTGTACAGTACACCCTCATATTGCCAGTTATGTAGTTATTTTTAGTTGTAAAAACAACTAAAAAGTGGAAAACAATATTTTTTATATTGGCTATGTACTCAGGCGAACAGGGTACGCTCCACGTACATTTTGGTCGGTAGCACCACTAGTGTTGGCTATCACATAAGTATAAAATCCTATTCCCTGAAGTAGGTAAGAGTCCTGCTTGTAAATAATTGATGTCCGTACATAGTTTACGACTTACGAGCCAGCGGCGTAGCTCGCACTGCCACACGAGTACGACATACATTGCGATTTGTATCGACTGTCGTACGCTATGCGGCAACTCACAACATACGTGACACATGTCTGAGGTCTAACATAACATTACCCTTGTAAATCCCGAAGGGTGACGCAGGGCCACGCTAGTTATGCTTCATAATTAGCCAGCCCCACTGCTGGCGCGCAGGCCTCCTCTCTGTGAGAGGGAGTGAGCCATAATCCACCACGTGGGCCCAGAGCGGGTTGGTAGATGTCACATGTCTTAGAACTTTCGGTTCTAGGACATGCCGGTTTCCTCACGGTGTATTCCTTCGCCGTTTTGAAAGCAGTGGTGATACAGTTAATGATAAAGATGATAAAGTAAATTGCCTGCCTGGGTTGGAACTCACGACCAACCCCCCCACCCTCCTCGCCTACATTGAGGCGCCAACCAGCACGCCGGTTGAAGGCGGCCCATAGGGTCATGGCCATCCGGATGATCCGGGGATACCGCACGATCTCCGGTGAGGCGGCGGGCCTCCTTGCCGGATTGCCGCCATGGGATCTGGAGGCAAAGGTTCTCGCGCACACTTGGGAGTGGCGCGAGGAGGCCTAACGCCGGGGCGCAACTCCGCTGCCGCGGGAAATCGCGGCACGGCGGACAGAGCTCCGGCGGGATCTCATGGCGACATGGAGAGTGCGATTGTCGCAACCCAGTGCTGGGCACGCCACAATTGCGGCGGTAAGTCCCCTCTTTGAGGAGTGGCTTGAGAGGCGGCATGGCTTCCTCACCTTCTGCCTGACACAGGTACTCACCGGACACGGCTGTTTCGGATAGGGCGGAAGGAAATGCCCGGCTGTTTCCATTGCGTAGATCGCCCTGAGGACACGGTGGAGCATACGGTAAAGGTCTGCCCGGCTTGGGCGGAGCACCGCCGTGTCCTCGTGGAGGTGATCGGCGGCGGCGACCTCTCGCGTCCGACCCTGGTCCAGGCCATGGTACGGAGCGAGAGTGCATGGCTAGCAGTGGCCTCCTTCAGCGAAGCAGTGATGCTCGAAAAGAGGGAGGCGGCGCACGTGAGGGAGATGCGGTACGTGCGCCCTCACGGCCGTAGCCTTCGCGGGAGACGCCCAGGGCGTCGGGATTCCCAGGCTGATTCCCGTAGACGCGGGCTTGCGGACGGCGATTAATAGGTAGCTCGCTGTCCGGTAAGGACCAAGCCCGGGTCTACGGCGCGTTGTGTTCCACGCGCGCCTCAAAGAGATGTCAGCACCAACTGGTGGGGCCCGCAAGGGCCAATGCCTACCAGGGGTGCGGGTTGTTCGAAAAAGATACCGCGGCTCCTGACACACAGGCAACTGAGGGAACCCGGGTGGATTTTAGTCAGTAAAAGTCTGACACGCCCTCCCGCTCCACCCAGAGCGGGAGAAGTTTTTTCATGATTTCCCACCCAATAAAAATAAAATTCTATCACATGAAAATAATAACGCTTGTTTCCATCCGACCTTTCCGAAACTTTAGGGACGTGAACATATCGCGGCGGGACTTCTTTGTGCATTGTTTCTTCAGCGCACTGCTTAGCTGCCGAGAGTTGAAAGTCGTACAGTGTACTTTTTTGACACGCTGGGATGTACTCTGTGGGATTCTCACAACGAGAATTGAAAATCCAGTGAGCGATAAAATTCCTCCACGACATTTTTATTCGTGCGAACGTGGTCTAAGCTGTTCTCATATACCTAATTAATTCCTGGTATCCTGCATTGCGTTTGTGTGCAGTGTTGTGGCAAATGATACTGCTTTTAAAGATGAATAAGTAACTGCTAAAGTGCTAACATGCACTCTGAGATGTGCGGACGTGTGATGAGTATGTTATATACCTACCTACTCCACTACTCCTACTTTCTAATAGCCATTCGTTTGAGTAAAAGCATGATGTTGTTATAAACCTGTTCTGCCATTAATATAGTGTGTCATTCATAACGAGGATTTTCTGAAGCTGTTTGATAGCAAACAAGTCGATAGCCCAGCTGACGGCAAGTGGTCTCCATCACCTGTGGACATCTGCAGTACCAGAGATAGAGACAAAGCTGAAATGTTTCATGTGTCTTTAAGTACACAGCATAATCAGCCTATAATGTCCCCACTGCTGGGACACAGGCCTCCTCTCTTCGACAGAGTGTGGGCTGTAATCGACCTCGCGGCGCCAGTGCAGGTTGGTACGTGTCTTAGAATTTTTGTTTCTAGCAGGCTTAGCATGACGTTTTCTATTTACGAAGAATAGACAGTGCTTTTTCAATACAAAGTGACATTTCGTTTCTCCATTTTTGACATCACACCATAGATATCCTTCTATAATTTGTCATTTTGTCTTTCGTTTCTACGATCTTTGTCTAGGTCCTTATATTAATGTAGACTATTTCAGAATAATATTTCTTCCTAAACTGTCAAAGTCACACTGACAACAAACTTTCTACTCGACGGCCACAAAGTATATACGATTATCTACAAAATCATGATTCGTATATAACGCATAACTGTGATCATTACTAGAAGAACATAGCTATATTCTCCTGTTATACATCATTTAGTTAATAGTCATGTCCACAAATCGGTGGTCGTGCTAAGCCTGTAGGACATGCCGGTTTCCTCACGATGTTTTCCTTCACCGTTTTTAGAGCAGTGATCATGAAATTATTTTTACAAAGTACAGCGCCTGTCCGGGTTCGGGGTCGATAGTACTGGGCCACCACTGCTCATTGGGTTCTGTACCTACACCAGCACACAAACATATCAAACCGAAACACAGCAACTGCTTTGCGACAAAAATAGATACGAAGGAAAAATTAAGAAGAGATAAAAGAAAGAAGGGCTTGTCGCTAAGTAATAACAGACGCACGGGTCGATCGATCAGGCTTGCCGCGGTTGGTCCGTGGATGGGTGACCATATTTACATACCAAGACCCCTCCGTGCCTCGGAAAGAACGTTAAGCCGTTGGTCCCGGTTGTCATTCGTGGATCTTTGGCAGTCGTTACGGGTAAGCCTCAAAAGTCTAACAACCAGTTTTACCAAGGGGTATCGTATTACCCAATACCTGGGTTGAGGAGCTCAAATAGGCAGTCGCTCTATGTGACATATTCAGCTACATCCTATCACACAAGCCGACCCTAACATATGGGGAAAAAGCTAGGCAGATGAGGAGTAGGTAATATTGAGTTATATTATGAAATAAAATAATCCTTGTTTACGCACTAAGATAATTGATATCGGTACAAACGAGGTCGCCCCTCAAGGTTGTACCACTTGTACCGTCTGCATGCAACAAGTCAACGACAGATAACACAAGTGACTTTCAAGAGCTTCTACTGAATAGGTAAAAGTTGCTAATACTTCAATTAATATCACTGCAACTGTCCCTTTCTAACGAATTAACATGAAAATATTATAACAATAATGTGTTCCGTGTTGTGCCGGACGTGAAAGAATAGCACCATCCCATTTCTTCCTGTGGGTGTCGTAGAAGGCGACTAAGGGACTTACTAGAGAATGGGCAGCAGCGTTCTCTATGCATTTAACCACCATACTGCGATCGCAAACCGGCCTGCCAAACGTGGCGATTATGACAAATCACGCCCTTTTGGGGGAGGCCTATGTCCAGAAGGGGATGTCTTTCGGCTGCTATGATGATGATGAATATAACAAATTAATTCGTTTTGGTAAAACTACAGACGTATGCGATATCCGTACGTATGTGATGATAACAAAAGGAGTAAACTGGCGTTATAGTGTAGACAGCATATAAGCACGCGTGGAATCCGGCGCTTGAGTCACGCACGAATCCAATTCTCTAATTAGATGGGATTTGTTGTCTCCAAGAAGTCTATGACGATGTGAATGACATCAGAATATGTACAAAAGGACGATTATAGCCTTATGTGGCTCATGTCCATATTTGAGCTATTTAAGGGAATCTGATCTGCCTACACGTTGGCAAGTTTGCTAATCTTTCTTTCTTCTTTTAATAGAATGTACCTCAAACCAGGTCCACTCACGTTCTCGGTTCTTTTCTCAAATGACCACTTCAGACAATTATCTACATGGTCCTCACATGATCTGACCAAGATTACGTCTGGGCTTTAAAAGAGACTTTTACTCTTGAGTTTGTTTCGCCAATTCTTCTCAGGGGTAGTCAGAAATACTCAGAAATATCGACTCCATCTAGCCTTTTTTTTAATATGACGCGATGACGTGTAAAAATGATTATTATGTCCTTTATTTACAAATTAAACAATTCCATTCATTTCCTGTATCTCGTAAAGTATTTGCGTAGAATAAGTAAGACATTATAGTTGTTTACATATTTGAGTTAGAATAGAATAGGTATGTGCTGAATTTACGTATAGATAGAACAGAAAACAGTTCCCGTATAATACATTATTTATCCGAATATGTAGTTATGTACACAGACAACAGCTGGATAAGATTATATGATATTAGACTCCCTGATGGTTTGATAATACATCTAGCAACCTTAACTATACACGTTTGTCTAGCTGACTGTACCCGATGCTTACATACCTTTTGCTTCGTTTACGTCCATACACGCAAGCCGCTGACTGTACCATTTTTTCCAAAATCTGTGAATGCAGTTAGTAACCACACAAAAAGGTAAAGTACACCCCGCTTTGAGTTTATCTAAGACGACAACGGTTCTAAGATAGGTAGCTATAGGACCGCGGGTGTTGGCATTTAGAGGTTTAGAAAGAGACTGTCACACGAATGAGTGACAGAGACGACGCTCTACAAAGCCGATTGATTTCTTATCCTCATAAATAACATCAGGCCTTGTTTGTCCGAAGGGTTAGGCAGAGGTGTCCCCTTGGTTGGTACACCCACATTTCGTCAGGTATGGAAGTCCCATGTAAAAGGGGGCGAGCCTATTGCCACCAGCCGGGCACAAATCCCGCTGCTACTGAGATAATTCTGTTGAAAAAACCTATTATCACTGCCCATCCTGGGAATCGAACTGTGGACCTCGACCACTAGACCAACGAGGCAGTCAATACTCGATGTACCATACTGACGACCGCGTACTGTAGTACCTACCTATGTCGTAATCGTGAAAGTAAACCCGACAGTAATCTTGTTCTTTGTACAGCATGCGTCTGATGTTTGAATACTATTATAATTATTATATAGGTAATGTTATGTAACTGTGGCCGTGCCGTGACTTTGAGAGACTCTTAATGCGGACTGCTAATTGATTTAATGTCGGTGGCAGAATGGTGTCTGAAGCCTCATATATCAGTGTTACTTGCTTAGGCTGTGTTCTAGCGATCGTCGCGATCTATCAATCTGCCTGCCATTCCCCGGGGTCGGCTTCCAGTCTCAATCGGTTGCAGCTGAATACCAGTATTTTCCATGGAGCAACTGTCTATCTGACCTCCACAGCCCTAACTTGGTAGTACGATACCCCTTTATGAGTTGAAACTTGTTGGCCTAAAACTTCCACATCCACGGCGTCGTCGGTGGCAGCTCAGAGGTCACTTTGCCTGTATTTTTGGGGCACACAGACTTCTAAGTAGGCTACGGAAGTTCGGACCCTGCGCCAAGATGCTCGATTGTTGGTAGGTGTTGAGCGGGTGGACGGATACTTACTGCCAAAATCAAGATTCGAACGATTACTATGCTAGAAGCAAATCGTTGAAACTACGCAGTGTCATTTGGTGACGCTTGGGTGAGGCCTATGTGCAGCAGTGGACATCTGTCGGCTGAAATGATGATGAAGCTGTCTCATTGTTTCATTTTATGCACCTGGTTAGATTTCAGATCGATCCAATTTTGGGTTCCGTACCCAGTCAGAAGTCAAAAGCGGAACACTTATATTTCCTCATATCCGTAATCCGCCTGACGGACGGACCGACCGGATGTTGCCAAGTTCTGAGACTATTTGCATTTCTTAGATGAAAATTGGAAAGAAGGTGTAATCTGTGCCCCACCAGTACAATATGTGCTACAATTAGGGGTGGGTCTCTCCATACATGTAACTGAAGAAGGAAAAACGAAATTATATACATAAGCGTGTAGGAGTTTTGTTGGATCCCGAAGTTAAAAAGACTATAATGTTCTCAGGGCACTTCATTATTTAAGTCAATATGTTTTGAGATATGGGATTGTTCGATTACAACCACAGTTAGCTTTTCATAGTTTTTGCGAGAAATACAAACCTATGATACAAGAACACAGCTCACCTTGTATCTTCAGCACATAATGAGATAAACATTGTTACTAAGCGTTACATAATATAGTACAATGTGTGCAATACTGCATCCATTGTCTCGTGGACGCAGGGTGACTCATACGACACGTGGGCGACGGGTGATACGCTATAGGATTGTGAGGCGAATTGATGGCAAACAAGCCAATGGGTCCTGATGATAGGTCATGCCGTCTATGGACATCTGCAATACCAGAGACATCGCTGGCGCGTTCTTACACCAGAGACAAATGTGGCATGTGCCTGTAATTACACCGTACACCTTATCGTTCAAAACCAGGTCACAATCATGCTTCGCGGTGGTCATAGGTAGTAGACTTCCTTAAACTAAATCATAGTCATCATGACTCAGCATTTCTTACTGCAGTGGGACTTCTACCTTCTTCACCACTTAGCAACAGAGGGCCTACACAAGCGGCAATTGCAACGCTTTGAAAGCGTTTCGTATTTCTACAACATTTTTCAACAGTAGCGTAATTCCGTAACACACCAACACTATGAGTGCCTTTCATTTTGACAGTTCAACAACATTCATTGCGTTTTTTACGTTGCTGAGCAGACACATTTTTCGTACTTAGGAAGCAGTGGACTAGCCTACAAAATAATTCTGAGTAATTGAGTGTTACGAAATTAGGGTGCAAGTTTCGATGCATTTTTAATCATCAGTATCGCTAATAGAATATCAGTTAAAGTAGGTCCTCTAATTGTGTTAGTACTGTCATGAGATGCAGTCAGCTCTACATTGAAGCACATCGATTGTGCTCTAAGCGAAGCTATACCTAGTACCTACTATACGCGGCTGTTCATTTGACAGATCTTGTCACAGATAGAGAATGCCACACAGGTATGAGTCAGGGGCGCTACACACTCCACAACACACTTGTTCGGGTCGGCTTCATTCGGCACAGTCGGGTATTATTATGTAGACATAGGTGTGTACATAAAAAAATAATTAGGGAAATTGTGCCGTGCCGACCCGTAGGTACGAAAACGAGGGTAGATGCCGAACGGAGATTGCCGGTCGTTATGAGGCGGATATGTGTAGTAATTGCTTTCGGTTGGCTTGTTATCCCTGCAAATAGTCCTCCAGGCCGCATTACTGCCATGACGGGCAATCTCAAAAGATACTAGCCTTCAGTGCCGGCGATATTATAGTACACGCGTAAATGCGCAGATACAGGTGCACTCTCCCTTCCTTTAATCTCATAGTCCGATAAGACGGCACGCAATCCAACACGACCGGAGTGAGATCAGGCGCAGGACCAACGGCTTAACGTGATTTCCGAAGCACAGGGGTAACTCCGCCAACTTCCAAACTCCGGGCTGTTAGTAAGAAATTCCTAATGGAAAAACCCAATAATACTTTGTCCGAACAGGAAATCAAACCCAGGACCCCACGCTCAGTAGTCGCGCTTGCGATCACGAGACCATCGAGGCAGTTGTCCCCACAAATAATGCCAAATCGAATGTGCCGACCCCAACAAATATGTAATGTGTGTAGCACGCTTGACAGAAACGACGCAACTTATTATAAAACTCGTGCACAGCATTGTCCTAAGTTGCAGACGTCATCTCGTCAGCTCTGTAGGTAGTAGGTACCTATGTTAATACATTTACTTTTAGTAAGTATTGCGCAGACTCTTACGCGATCTAGGCGACACACTTTTTCAAGGACGGATTGTTTCAGTAAAGTTATGGAGTCAAGCATGAAATATGTACAAATATGAGCGACAAATATTTTCTCAGCAATAAAATGAGCTCTTTATGTAATTGGTTGGCAAACAGACTGACGAGTAACCTGATGGGAAATGGTACCAAGTCGCTGGGAAAAACAAGAGGTTTGCAGAAGCGTTGCCTATTTGGAAGATAATTTTATTAAAATACTAGCTGTACCCGCGGCTTCACCTTTGTGGATGTCGGAAATTATCGGGAAAAATTATCAAATGTTTTTTTTTTGTAGGTACCTACTAGAAAAGTTTTGAACTTCGACGACGTAGAACCGATGGATCTCAGGTCCACTTGGAAACCAGCATCACGAAAACCAGGAACTAGTTGTCTGGGATGATTGCTAAACTGGGCCTTTTTGGCGCAGTCGTGAAGCACACTTTCTACTAGTTTGATAAATTGCACTTTATACTTTTTCTTTTTTTATCTGTAGGTATACGAGTATAGTGTGCCTTTTAGTTTATACTGTGCTTTTAGTATGGCTAAATAAATGTACTCTGGCTTTTAGTATGGCTAAATAAATGTACTCTGGCTTTTAGTATGGCTAAATAAATGTACTCTGGCTTTTAGTATGGCTAAATAAATGTACTCTGGCTTTTTTTTATTCTTCGTTTTGGATTCCGCGAGATTGCGTCAATGGAGAGAGAGGCCGCATCCGCCATCGTTTACGGACCTCCGTCGAAATTTATTGAGTATCACCGAGGGGCTTCATAAGAGCATTTTTCCACCTTAAAAAAGTATTTCGTAGCATTATGGTATTGTGGAAGGCAGCCATATTTAAATGCCTCCCACGTACATAAGCAGGAACTAAGCCATTATGTTGATCTACACGTGTGCTACAATTTACCTGACTTGGAACTCTTAGCTCTACCCACGATAATATATGTATTTATAAAACCACAGAATGAAATAGAAAAAAAAAGTTCAACCAGTAAGTCTACTGCCATATTAAGAAAATAGCACTCTGTGTATATGGTAGGCAGTATGGTATTATTTCGTATCCATCAAGGTCATATTGTGCTAATTAGAAACTCACTGCGATTGATAACTTCGATAGCCGACACTCGACAGAATGGAGCTTCTTTGTAGAGTTCCGTAGCCAAACGGCAAAAACAGAACCCTTATAATTGCGTCATATTCGTCTGTCATGTCACACAGCCTTTTTTGATTGGAGACTATTAACACTATGTTGATGGAAATCGGAAAGTGTAAAATTATGCATGTGAAGTATTGTTAGAACACATATTTCAAAAATAAAAGTTGTTTTGTACCTAATATAAGATGATCTTGCTAAGTGAAGTCAAGAATACTTAGGTACTTCGTTTTTGAGGAACCTATGTGATGAGTAACCAAACGGTTATCACCAAAGCAATAAGTTTGTTTTTCCAGAAATACTATGCAATAGCAATTGTATCAAACAACAAATGTATTTTGAATGCGTAAATATTGATCTTGAATGCGGAACCCTCTACTGTGTGGTCGTATACGCACTTAGGCTGTTTTAGCAACAGTAGTAGGCAGTTTCCTTCGCATCGCAAAGTGTGGGAAAGAATACAGCACAGTCTGTGTTCTTTTGTTCATTCTTTAGTCACTCACTGGTGAACCGGCACAACTGTTTATGGGTGGAACAACGTGTCTGATGATAAACTACAGTACCTACCTATGACACATTGAGGTTTAGAGAGAGACACGATGCTTTACTGAGACGAACTTTTAATAAAACTCGATGTCACATATTTATGACTAAAGTACGGCATACGGTTTTGAATTTGCGGGGTTAGGAGGGGGGAGGTGTAAGATTACAAGATTCTCTTTCCATCATAGACCTCTTAAATCGCTTTCATCATAAGTGGTCAAGGTCAATAGCAGAATGGACATTCAGCAATAAAAAAAATATAACAATAAAATTTGTAGAAACATGAGTTACACACAGGCATGTCTCGGGAAACGACTTCAGTGTGAAGTAGTGCTATCTGCGTATTCTAGAAAATTATGTACTTATTTGAACACTAACCACATTCTTTTACTGCTACAGTTAAATCAAACTCATTCGAGATTTCTTTGATAAGGCAATTTTTCTTCAAGAAGCCAACTGGCAATTACGTGATAAACATGTACATTTAATTATGTAGAAAGTTTTATTTATAATGTTATCATCAGACTAGCTGGAAGCCAATGGCAGACAGGGAAAGGCTAGATTGATTATTTTTAACTATAAAAGGAAACTAATATCATACATTAATTTATAAACATAGACATAAATTGATCCTTTTATTGCTTTATCAGATAGTTATTTTTGCTTTGCAATTATTTCTGTTACAAGATATTCTATCATTCAGACAGCTGCTAACCACAGACAAGTAAGATAATCCTCCTTGCATATCATTGGACAGGAAGTGACACATACATGACAGATACAACTTGATTTTCAATGTATCATCATCATCAATGTCTTATTATGAGATGATTGCAATATGATCTTGTGATAACTGTGTGATTGCATGGATAAGTAGATAGTATGTCTATCTGTCTGTTAGATAAGTAAGGATTCATTCATTGAATTATATTATTCTTATCTGTAAAATTGATAGCATCTTTAGTTTAGTGGGCAACTGCTGAGCATTGTCCTGGGTTCGACATCCAGCTTGGAAATGATATAAGTAGAGTTTTTCCATCAAGAAATTCTCAGTAGCAGACCGGAATCTAGATTTGTGTCTGGTTAGGCTCATGCTCTTACATTAAAGTGATGACAAGCACAGTCTCTCCATTAAATGGGATTTTTTCCAGCTCAGCCCAGAGATATTGTGACACTAACAATAAACCTTTGTTTTTATTTTATTTTATAACAACAATATGAGCAGTGTGTAAGCATTGTAGCAGCTGGCATTCTGTAGTTTCTGCCTACCTACTGCCACGGAGAGAAAGCATGACTTTATGTATATATTTATAAGCTAACTATATACTGACCTTTCTGCCAAGGTCATGGATTCACATCATTTCTATCCACTGATAGTTATTTTAAAGCTTATGTTAATGCATGTTCCTCGAGCATAGTTTCAGAGAAATATAGTGTTTTATTGATAAGGCTAGTTATTAGTCATACATATCAGAGGAATTGTTAAGAAAAGAAATCTTGATAATAAATTCAAATAGATGTCTGTTAAATATTGTTTACTTTAAGTCTATTTAAAAGGCTTAGGTGCACTACAATCACAGGCACTGGCATAAATGAAAATTATCAATATTTTTCTAATACGATTCTAACTAGAAACAAAGTAAGGTACCTTTATCCTATGTGGTAAGCGGTTCTTATTCTATCAAATATTTCTATAGTAAGCATAGTATGCAAGAAAATTAAATAAGTTATAACAAGTTGCCTAGAACTGGCCTAGTATAGGAAATGATAACATATCACATGTTATTACAAATTAATGGTGTTCCTGATACCAGAATCAAATAGATTACATTTCTACCACAATCATTCATGTGATCTCCAGACCTCATCTGTATTACAAAGTTTACTGAATATCACGATTTCCTAAAACTAGGTATTAGAAGTTCTTCTGGACGCCAAGACATGTTGGGCCAATCATGCTAATGGTGAAACCATAAATTTGTATCAAGCATTCAAAGTTTTTTCTCAAACAATTCGACTACAAATGAGTAACACTGCTGTAGCTCATAGTTAACTTAATGGATAGTTTTCTCACAGTTAATTCTTCTATACTGGTTCATTAAGATGTGTAATTAAAATGATTAATAGAATATTCTCATGCTCTATGGACATGTTACATTCATAAAAGTGAAAGACCAAGGCAATGAATGTTTAACCAGCTATAATGAAATTATGATAAAACCTTAAGACCATGAACTGCAGCACATTGACGCAAACAAATACGTTAACGTTCCGCCTCCGTGCACTGCATTGCCTGCGATTTCACATTACGACAAACCACGGCGAGCGGACGCCGAGACTAGGCCGTTGAAGATTTTTAATTTTCGAATGTTCCGCGGGCCTTTATGATTACGAGCCCTGAGTCATGTACTCACCAGCAGTTCAGCTTCTTTATCGCGCTGAGGTCCGATTGTTTGGATCGTGCGATCACCATTTCTTCAGTGAGACGAGCCATTGTTAGTCACTTCACTGACACTGGTGTTTGTATACAAAACTGGTAAAAAACTAACACTGAGACTTATTATTACGGCGGGGTTTGCGCGGAGATCATTGCGGCGGAACACGCGACGGCAACACGCCCCGAGCGCGTTCAAATAACTGAAAAACAAAGCGACGGAGCAATCTCGCACGATGTTTCCGCTCACTTGACTTGACGTTGGCGGTAGAGTTGCTGTGTATGTTTCCACTAGCTCACGATAAACCAGCTGCGTGCGGGCGAACACTAACAGAACAGCTGATTACACTTTATATTCGATTCCAATAGGAACAACATTTCTTTATTGTTAATTTGTGCTGGAATTTATGAATACACCATGGAGTTTTAATGGACTTTTGACACTATTACCAAAATAATGATTTTAAATGTGATACTCTAATCAATTGGATAGAAATTTAAAAAATGTTCTGTTCGGTACGAAAAAAGCAAAGTCAAATCTTAAGTCTCTCTTTAATTATATGATGTACTCTGTGATCACAAGTTTATTCATTTAATTTTGACAGTAAATAATCAACAATTCAACAATGGAAACTTAAACGTCATTTTTGAGTTTTCGTACAATGTTGCTAGATTTGAATAGCATAGATTATAAAATGAAAAAAAAATAACACGTATTATGGCGAGTTCCTTGAATTTACAAAAATGCCACTGTTTACTGCACAGCTATTTACAACCATTCGACAAGCTATTGTGAAGAAAATGAGTAATTTTCAAATTACTAATTTCCCTTGCCCCCAACAGTAAATAGCTGTTGGAAGACAAGGGGTCTCATAACGGGTTTTGAAATTTCTCAAACTCCTGCAATAACATTGATTTACAAATTCGATTATAAAGTTTCGTTTACGGGTAACGCTTCATAATAGTAAATTAAATGGTAGAAAATGTATAAAAAAACAAAATGTTTTTAATTCAAGTACTTAACTGAACTGAACCGAACTGAATCCGTACTTGAATCCGTACTTGAATCTTGAATCTTGAATAAAGGTTATAGACAGGATAACAAGCACAGACAAAAACGAACACTCACAAGATAACAATATGTCTACTGCCGCATTGCTGGACATAAGGACAATCCACTGTGTCGGCGATCATCGCCAGGACGGAGTTGGCGCTGCCCCGCACTCTGCGCACCAGAGACGCGCAACTCTTGCGCAATGTTGCGTGAAAGCAGTTGGTGCGCGCCTCCGCGAACATGCCCGAGGCGCTGCAGTGGCGGGGCAGCATCAACACCGCCTTCACGCATTATTGAACTGGACGTGGAGGGCGCTGTTTGCCGCACGAGTATACTTTGCCCATAGCTGCACGTATAGAGGGATGTGCAATAAGCTCTAAAGAGCGTTATTTTTGCCTCCCTCGAACAACGCATAAACCTACGCGCTATCATATTACCTCTGACTGACAACGCCCTCCGGTCCCACTCAGTGTCAGCATTACTTAAACTGTTCCACTTTCTCAAGCGGTGCATTATTTATACACACAGGGGGTACAGTAATCACACTTCTAAGATTAGAACCAAGCACCATGAATTTACTCTTTCCTGCATTATATTTCAACCCAGGGCTCGATGCATACTCTTCACAGGTCCTCATCAATGTCCTAAGACCGCAGACCGATGTGCTCAGCAGGACCATGTCATTAGCGTAGCTCAAATTACTGACGCATACTCCATCCACATGGCAACCAACATGCTGGCTGCTGAGCCCAACGATCAGGGCATTCACATAGAGGTTGAAGAGTGCGGGAGAGGTCAACCCCCTGTCTCACCCCGCACTCCAACCTATAGGGTTCCGACATTACACCCGCCCATCTGACGCTATTGATCTGATGTCCGTACCAATATTTGAATATGTTCGAGAGTTTTGGTGATAAACCGATAGTCTCAAGTTTCTCCCACAGGATGTTATATGACACCAGATAGAAGGCCTTGGGAAGATCCAGGAAACACGCGTATACAGGAGTTTTGCGATCGGAATAATATCTGATGACATGCTTAAGACTCAGAATCGCAGCTTCAGTGGACAGGTTGAGCCGAAACCCAAACTGATTGTCATGCAGTGACAGATATTTATCTAGCTGAGTATTAAGCAAGCCGTCAAACAGTTTTGCTACAATTGTTGCAAGTGAAATAGGCCTGTAGTTATTTACGTCGGCAACATCTCCGGTCTTGTTCTTAACCACAGGCACTACAACAGTTTTCATATGATCGGCAGATAGGTGTGAATGGCTCACACATAGAGAATAAAACAATGCCAGCACTCTCGATATATGCAGGCCTACGTGCTCTAGGTGCTCAATGCTGAGCCCATCGTGGCCGGGGGATTTACCCAATAATAAACAACAATAATACACAATAATAATCATTCACAATTATTGTTTGAAGATCATTATTTTCATTTCAGCCAAATTACGTCCTCTGCTGGACATAGGCCTTCCCAAAGCACCACCACTTCGATCGGTTCTCGCAGTGCTTCTCACATCCTCCGGTATATCAGGATTGCCAGAAGCCTTTTTTTCTCGTACTACCAGAGATGCCAAATATTTTTTATTTTTATTTTATTCAAAAGGAACAACAAACAGCTACAATATAAAACATAGAAACAAGAAATACACAAAACGTATAAACAATATTGCAGCTCACAACGCTGTTCACGGGTTAACAATAGGATTCAATACAGTGAAAATAATCGCTAGGGTCGAGTAACACTAGTTTTTTTTTTTTTACTTATTAAACTAACTATCGTGTTAAGATAATAGTAAATGTATATAATAAACAATAGATGGTACAAATGAGAAAAATACATAATGCTATTCAGGAGAGCTCCTTAAGAATAAGTGTTTTGAACCTATAGGAAGCACATGCAAAAATGTCAATATGTTCAAAAGTCTTATTGTAGGAATCTACCATGCTGCGAACAGGCGAACGTAAGCCAGAGTTGGGCTTGCAAGTGCCCACTGAAAATAATGTGCCAGCGCGCACCTTCCGCTTATGGACTGTTCTAGGGACCGCATAGCATAACATGTTGGACAATTCAATGCAGTTAAATTTATTACTAACAATACTATATAAAATCATGGCTTCTAAATACTTACGCCTATTTTCAAGTGTTGCGAGCTTATACTTTGCTAGCAAATCTTGATATGGCAAATTATATCCATAGCATCTATAATGTATGGTACGTAGGAATTTATATTGAACACACTCAATAATTTCAACGTACTTTTTGTAGTATGGACTCCAGACGGACACGGCATACTCCAGTTGAGAGCGTACTAGAGACTTATATAAGCAAATGTAAGAAGAAGGCTTTTTAAAATCAACTGTTGAACGCATTACAAATCCGTATAGTTGATATGCTTTATTTACAATCTTTCCTATGTGTAGGTCTAAGCAAAGCTTAGAATCAAGAATAACACCGAGATCACGAATAACGTCCACTTTAAGTAGAGGGGCATTGCACAACGTGTATGTATAGTTTATTTTCGTTTTATTTTTTGTGAAGTTTACGAAGTTACATTTCGGTAAACTTAATTGCAACTTATTTTTCTGGCATTAACAGGATAGTCAGTCCAAATCTTGTTGCAGCAGAAGGCAGTCATTTGTTTGTCGTATGGCTCTGTTTAAGGTCATCGGCATATAATAAAAACTTGGTATTGCGAAAGCATTGGCTGATGTCATTGATGTATAAGATAAACAAATATCTCGTACTATCAGTACAAAATTTCGTTCAAGTAAAGATTTGAAAAAAAAAACAAATAAAAGCCATAATTTAGACTGTTTACTATTGCGAGTTGTGCTTGGGGATGTGAAATGAAACAATTTATTCATAATACTAATAATTTTACTTTTATCTCTAATACATTATAGAGAAAAATAATTCTCATTCATTTTAAATTAGTAATGTAGCACGGCTTGTAGCAAGTGTGTGTAAATGTGCCTCAAGCTTAGAGCATAGGTTAAATGCTCTAAGGCCTCAAGCGCGACGAATGGCAGCATACGTCCCCGCCCGCACTCCCGCGCTAACCGACAGTGGAGGACGGCTCGCGTTGGTACGACACGTTCGCGACCCGCTTTGATTCGTTTTGATTGTTTTTTCTATTTTTACCTGTTTGTGCTCCTATAATAAGTTTTGTTCTAATGAATATACACTTTACACATATAAACGCGTTCCAATAATTAAATACCCAACACACCCTGAGAAATCTCCTACAGCAATGAGTAAAAATAAATTGCCTATCCCACTTATCGATGTAAATATTAGTGTAGGACAACAACAACACAGCGGGGATTTTCCGCTAAAAGACAAAACATCAAGACAGGACTAAGTTTTAAGTTCATTTAGTATTAATTGGTAATGAATCTAGTGATGTGCTGAGTCGATCGGTGGACATAATTTACTTTTTGATATATTTTTGGCTAGGATACATGGCACAACCAATAAAGATTGATAAAATCTCGTACAAAAGTGTACGAGATTGTTATTATTCTCGTATCTCGTACAGAGACTGTAAATCTCGTAACGGTACGAGATTTCTCGTACGTCTGGAAATGCTGCGATAGATACAAACACTTACACTGCTAACACGGCCAACACTGTACCGTAAACGTCAATTTGACAATGACAATTGACAGTGACATTCCAACGTCAACCGAGCCTGCGGGCTGGTGAAGTTGTGATTTTTATTTTCCTAAAAAAGTGATCAAGAAACAGATAAAAATATGGATTCTAACGATATATTAGACGACAAAGATAGTGGGCCGGAGGTCCAGATCAACTTCCCGAGCTCCGTGATGAGCCGGATTGAGGAAATGATGGGAGGAACCGAGCAATTTGATAGTGCGGAAGTGAGTCGGAGTTTTCTTTATTTTGCCCTTATATCTTATTTGTTTACTGCTTTTGTTTGAATCTAAATTTAATTTTGTACTACTGCGCGTAAGAATAAACGATGTAAACTCGATGAATATCGTTTTAAGGGCGTTGTGTCAACTAGTGGTTTTCATGCCTATAATTTGGTTTTCCTCTTTTATGTCCTCACGATTTTTATATTTTTACAGTATCTATGTAAAAGCTTATTCAAACATTCATTTTGAAGAGAGAAGACTATAAAAAATTTCGTAAAACAATAATAAACTTTATCTTTCAGTTTGATGCAGTAGCATACATCAACCGAGTATTCCCCACTGAACAGTCTCTCTCGGGAGTGGAGAGTGCGGCGGCTCGCTGTGAGTTCCACCTGGCTGGCGTGGAGCATGACATTAGGAGGCTTGTAAGAGCACAGGCCGAGCAGAGAGATGCCGGACAGAAGGCCCTGGTTGATGCACAGAGGTGTATTGGTGAACTTGCGTTACAGGTAAAGTACCTAATGATGGTTTTGGGATTACAGTAGAGTGTCAGTAATCCGGCACTATTAAAAATTAAGGGGTTCCAAATTAATGGAATGTTAAAATTACTGGATTGACTAAAAATAACAATAAATAAAATAAAGCGTTTCAGCAGTAGAAGTTATTTAAACTGGAATGTGCGCAAGGCGTATACATATACATACATGCTATAGTGATACGTTTTTACTTCACACTGATGATGATGATGGGACTCCTTTTTCCGCACTTAGACCCCCATTCGGTCCCTTGTGTGTAGCGATTCTGGCTAACAGAGCCAGCCTAGCTCTGCCCAAAAACACAGAAGCTTCACAGGCTTTGCGGAGCGACCTCATTGTTCTGAGGAATTCGTCACATTGAGAAACCATGGCCTCGCTTTCCAGGATGACATGGGCGGCTGATTCCTCGGCGTCAACGCAGCCCCTTCATAATTGTTTCTATTATTATTCGAAGGTTATTTCTACTCAGGCTGAGAAGTTTTTGGTTAATCGCGGGTGTAATTGGTAAAGCTAAATTTGACTGTCTACAATCTGTTGCCTGTGACCATATAGTAATAGGTAAAACAGGCTGTTGTCCGCAACTCCACGTCTAAGTGCGTATTTTGCGTACTCGGTTTTTCGATCCACCCCAGGTCCTCCTGAAAGGCCAGCAACGCCTTGGTGTTGCTGACAATCTCACGTAGGGTACCTGGGTTACTGAAGTATTTTGCCCTGTAATTAGCGACCACTGGGCAGTTTAACAGCACATGAGCCGCTGTCTCGTCGTCCTCCATGCAGGACCTGCACAGCAGACTGTCTGTTACCCCTATGACAAAGAGATGTTTGTTAAATGACCCATGGCCCATTACAGCTGCTGTAACTGTACGCAGCTGTGGTTTAGTTAAGAGGAGAACCTGTTTCGTGAGGCGAGCATCGAACGCAGGAAGTGCTTCCTTAGCCTGCTTGCACTCACTTAGGTCCAACCATATTTTGTGATGTTGATCCCTGGTTCGTTTCCTTACCAGAGTGCGTAGATACCCGAAGGGAAGAGGCGCGATGAGTTCTGGTCCCACTGGTGCCATGTTCGACCCCCTCCTGGCCAGTTCATCTGCTGACTGCATCGTTTCCTAGCGAACCGCTGTGTCCTTTGATCCACTGAAGGGTAATATTATCGAGGCTACCTACCTGGTTTAGGCTCTGGTGGCACTCGTATATTAGCCCAGAGTCAACTGTGTGACTGTTCAGCGCTTGCAGAACAGCCATGCTGTCTGAGAGCATGGGGATCGAGTGGTCCTTAACTTCCCTGGCCATGATAGCAGACGCGGCAAGGGAGATGCCCCGGCATTCGGCCTGGAACACTCTGTTATGAACTCCTAGTGGTGTGGCTATGTGGATGTAGAAGTCCTCTGAGAAGACTCCAGCCCCTGTGCCACTACCTGTTTTTGATCCATCCGTGAAGATGCGCAGCTCTGCGGGGCGAAGCCTTCGCATCTTCGATCCTCATGCAGTTGGATTCTGTATTTTTATCGAAGATAAATTGTTTGGGCACACGGTCATTTATCGCCTTCGTAATGGGGAACTCACTGTTGAGTTCCTTGTGTGTTGTGTGTCTCTCTTACTCCAGAGATTTATAGCTTTTAGACGCGCCGCCGCCATCGTTGCTTCCTGCTGTATGAACAAGTGGAGCGGCGGTAGCCTCAGCATGGCTTCGATCGCTGCAGTCGGAGTAGTCCTCATGCAGCCCGTGGTCGCCATGCAGGCTAGTCTTTGCATGCGCTGTAGTTTATTGGTGGCTGTAGTTAGCTTGGTGCGGGGCCACCAGACCACGGCCCCGTAGGTGATCATGGGGCGGATCACTGCGGTGTACAGCCATAGTATAATTTTGGGTGATAGACCCCACCTCTTACCTATCATTCTCCTGTACTGCCAGAAGGTGATGCAGGCCCTGTTCAGCTTGTTGTCTAGATGACTACTCCAGTTTAGCTTATTTTCTAGATGACTGCTCCAGTTTAGCTTATTGTCCAAAGTAACCCCGAGATACTTGACTTCGTTGGCCAACTGAAGTTCTGTATGGAACAGTTTCAGTAGGCGAAAAGGGCCTTATGCTCGTTTTTGGGTGAAAATGACGAGTTCAGTTTTGGTGTGGTTCACTGATAGTTCAAAATCCCTGCACCATCTCTCTACGATACGTAGTGCTTGCTGAGTGACGTTACAGATCGTTCCCATTACCTTCCCCGAAACAAGGATTGCGAGGTCGTCTGCATAACCTATTATAAAGTAATGGCTGGCGTTGAGTTTGGAGATAAGGTCATTTATCACCAGTTTCCATAGGAGAGGGGACAGGACCCCTCCCTGGGGGCAGCCTCTGGCTATCATGGCCAGCTGCTGCTCATCCTCAAGGCGAACCATTCGTTTGCTAAGCATGTTACTAATCCAGTCCGTTAGTACCTGTTCTACCCCATGTCTGGAGAGGGCGCTACCGATACTGGAGAAGTTGGTTTGATCAAAGGCTCCTTCGATGTCTATGAAAGTGCCCAGGCAGGTACTTTTTTGGTGTATCGCTTCTTCTATCTGGCTGACCACTTGATGAAGAGCAGATTCGGTCGACTTACCTGAGCTGTATGCGTGTTGTGTATAGTTTTGAGCGCACCGTCTCTCAGCTCCCTATCACATAGCCTTTCCAATGTTTTCAAGAGAAAAGAGGTTAGGCTGATTGGTCGGTGGGATTTGGCGTTAATATAGCCCTTGACCATCTGTTGTTATGGAGTTCAGTCGACCTTTGGCGAATCCACACACGAAATTGTGAGAAAGGCAGGGGGAGAAGTGGGTACGGGCCTAGCACTTTCATATCAGAGTCTCTCCCCGCAAGTTCATCTGCGGCATCATTGCCTAAAGATCCACTATGCCCTTTGATCCACTGGAGGGTAATACGATTGGACGTCGATAAATTCTCCAGAGCTAGATGGCACTCAAAAATTAGTTTGTTGTTAGTTTGTTTGTTTTCTAAAGCTTTGAGCACAGATAGGCTGTCGGATAAGAATTTAATGCCAAAATCAAAATATCTAAATCAAAAGTCATTTATTCAAACTAGGCTGAGAGTCAGCACTTTTTGAACGTCAAAATTACATAAGCCAGCCCCCCAAAACGCCCGCCCTTCTTCTAGTGCTTTAGCTGGGAAGAAGAAGTAGCGCATGGCAAACTCCCCACCCCCACAGCTGTCTGTTAAGTTGGAAGAACTTGATTCTATACAATAATAGGTAAGTACCTAATTAACATTCAACGATAAATGAAAATTTAATTAATAAAATTAAAAAAAATGGTTTATACAATCAAATAAACAATGATATGAAGTAACTCATATGAAGCTGAAGCACTAGGAAGTGGTGAAGGGTGGGCGTTTTTGGGGGACTGTCTCATGTATTTTGACGTTCGAAAAGTGCTGATTCTCAGCCTAATTTGAATAAATGACTTTTGATTTTGATTCTGACCCCCGGTGGGTGTGACGGAATCTTCAGGACCCAAATGCTTCTGCGCCTGCAATTGTTTTTTTCCGCCCTCTTGGCCTCGCGCTGCGCTTGCGCTTAACGCCGGTGGCATCCTCGCCCTTTGGCGACTCAGGCATGTCGGACGTCTTGAGGGTCGTCTTTTTTGAGCGAGTCTGTTTGCAAGTTTTTGGCGTTTGATGGTCCTGCCAGTGGGGCTTTGGCCAGACTCGTCAGGTCCCACTCAGAGACCGCAGCCGTTGACGCACCCCGTGTTTTGGGCGCATCTACATTTGCAGTACTCGAGTCGCCATGAGCGAGAACTGTCCTTGGCCTTTCGGTCAGGGTTATGTTGGGGGGCGCATCCGTGGACGCAGGTGAGGTTGGGAATACTCGAGACGCAGCCTGTTGTGGTGCATACCTTGCGGTTGCCTTCCTCATCGCATCCTTGGACGTAGCCGAGCGTCTGTGTTTGTTGGGTGCATCTTTAGATGCACCTTTAGGCGGTTGCCGCTTAAGCGCATCTTGAGACGCAACCTTTGTGTTGGTTGTGAAAGGCGTATCTGAAGACGCAGCCCGTAGTGTGTTTGTTTTCAATAGTCTCTTTATCCATAGATTTGGACGTTATATATTCACCGCTGGAGCTCTCCACCCGCCACGGAGCCCTCAGTCGGTGACGTCGCCCGTTCAACGAGCGAATGCCAGAGCTACTCCTTCAGTATAGGATCAACCTAGCAGGAAATTGACGAGCCCGCACGCGACGGCAGATCGCCTGTATACGGCACGAGACTATGCCGCAACTCACCCCGGAACCCCACGCCACGCAGGCTGAATAAGCCGATCCTCGCTTGACATCCCGCTTATGGGATGCTTCAGCCGGTTGATCGTGAGTAGCTACCCCCGACCTCCCGTGTAAGAGAAAATCCGGGCCAAAGTGGTGTGGTTCGTGCTACCTGCTCCACTCAATCACCAGGATTCCTTCATCCCTCCGTACGGGTCCCCGCGCACGGCACAAACACGCGGGAGGTCATTGCTGTCCATCATCTGCTCTTGTTCGATGGTGGACACCCAGGGGCTTGACCTCGCCACCCCTGAGGTGAATCGCCCGGTGATTTCTGTTACATCTAATTCATTTGGAATTAAACCAATAACGGAGCGGCAACCTCGAGACGGAACATCACCAGACTTGCCTTAAGGATCTACACGTTCGTTGCGCTCTCCCTCAACACCACGCCACTTTGCCGCCCCTGTAGGAGGAGGCAAGGTAGGCTTGCATCTACAAAACCAAGCCAAGCAAATAAGCAAGCGAAGCGTGTTGTTGGAAAGCCAAAACATAAATTTGTAAACGCAAAACCCTCCGCTAGTTCACACAGATGTCAGAATGCGAGTGTGGATCGGGAGTAGAGAGTGGGGAGAGGATGCGGGTGGAGAGTACTGGATAATTGGATGCACCAAACAAAGGGCCGGATAACTGAGACTACAGTACTTACAACAAAAAAAACTATTCTTTATTCAAGTGTCGTTCCAGTTTTGAATACAGGCAAAGATGTCAAATTCTATTTGCGGGTCCTGGGTTTGATTCCCAGCCCAGATTGAGGTAAATTTTATTAGGTTTATGCATTTCCCAAATGCATTTAGGTAAATAGATGGTGCATTTTGCAGTAGTCAGCTTGGAGTTGTATTCATTATAAAAAAGAATTTATTGTTATTAGTTGTCCTCATCCATTCTCCCTCTATTCTTACAGGTAGCAGACATAAACAAGAAAGCAGAGCGCAGCGAGAGCATGGTCCGTGAGATAACATCAGAGATTAAACAGCTGGACTGCGCCAAGTCCAATCTCACTGCGGCCATCACGGCCCTGAACCACCTGCACATGCTGGTGGGGGGCGTGGATACACTGCGCAACATGACGCAGAGCCGGCAGTACAAGGAGATTGTGCTGCCCATGCAGGCTATTATGGAGGTACGCCTTTATTTATAAACTTACATTCACAGAGTCATTGAGCTGCGTGGCTTCTGAGTTGAGCTGTACATCATCATCGATTTGATGTGGAAAAGTGTTTGTACAAACCTACTTAGTACTTACAGAAATAAAATCATTTATTTTGAGCATTAGAATTGATCTTCACTGTCCAAATCTCTTCTCAATTAGCCCTTCTTAATTAGGGTTTTCTTGCAGTCTTCTAACCTCTTCTCATATTGGGTCCACTCCATAGTATCAAGACCTAGTTGGATTCTCAATGTTGGGTTCAACACCGAGAGTTGAAAATCCAGTGAGCGATAAAATCCGGCCGCGATGTATTTACCTCCGTACTTACTTGCTGTTAGCCTGCAATTCTATCAGTCAACGTACATAATTAATATCTTGTGCAGGTGCTACAACATTTCGAGTGCTACCGCGAGATCCGAGAGCTGTCGACCCTCCGTGACCAAGTGACGTCCATCAGGCAACAACTGGCCACGCAGATACTAGCCGACTTCAAAGAGGCTTTCACTGGTGAGACTTGTACTTAGACACCAGCCGTTAGCGACAGTAATAGGCTTACAAGCCTATTACTACTAGGTTTCTTCTTATAGGTACTCACAACTGCAACCCACAACCTCGTGCAAGAGATCTTGTCTGTTAAGTTTCGCCAGCGAATTGAATTGAACCCTGTATTTATTTGATCGTCAGCCGGCAGTAAGAGCGGCGTGTCGCACCGCACGTTGTCTGAAGCGTGCGGCGTGGTAGACATCCTGGAGCCCAAGGTCAAGACGGAGCTGCTGAAGTGGTTCATCAATATGCAGCTGCAGGTGAGATTCATCATGATCAACATTTCAGCCGAAAACGTCCTCCTGCTGGACATAGGCCTCGCCCCAGCACTGCCACTTCGACCGGCTCTGTGTTTCCCGCATCCGGCGGATTCCTGCGACCTTCACCTTGTGGGAGGGCTTCCAACGCTACGTCTTCCGCCACTCCAGAACCTTTCATTCGAAAAGTTAACTCATTAAGGGCGAATTTCAATAAAGACAGTAGACACAATCGGTGTGTCTGAATCAGGTTGATCAGCTTACAGTGTCAATATTCGACAGCTCTTGAACGCGGTTTAAATGTATCTGAGGGGCAATTCTCGTAATTTTAAGAACGTTCACAGTCTGATCTGTCTCAATCAGTCAAAAATAACGCGAGTATGGAAACTCGCTTAATTTTATGTTTTATTTTTTGTAATTTTTTGAATACTTGGAATCTCCTGCATATTGACACGCTGTCCAGTATCTAGCCGGATATTAAAGTAAGGTCGAATACTGGATAATTACCGAATATCCTTTTCATCTGTAGTCGTGATATCATCTGCGTTCGTAACTTCTATCCTCCTCCTCCTTTACTTCTCCAGGAGTACCAGCACCTGTTCTCATCAGAACAAGAATCCGCGTGGATCTCGCACGTGGAGCGTCGCTACGCGTGGCTCAAGAGGCACCTCCTCACATTTGAGGAGTCCACCGCGACGCTGTTCCCGCCGCCCTGGAGGCTCAGCGAGAGAGTCACGCAGCAGTTCTGCAAGGTAAGCATCATCGTCTGTCTAGCCAGTTCCCAACTAGAAGTAAACCAAATAAAAAACAACCAGGTAGTCGGTTGTTTTCTTTTTGTAATAGTTTTTATTTTTCACGGAAATAGATATACATAACGGGAAATCGGGATTTGCCGGGTTGTTGCATCTGATTGCTGACTCGTGACTTCGTCAGCACGGGAATCCATAGTGGGCGTTAAACTTGAAACGTTGAAATAAATACGCTGTAGCGTTGACTGTTCACCATTTTAATTTTACAGACACTTAAATAACTTCCATTATTAAGGATTGCAGTAATAATTAGCGATTTAGAGCCAATAGGTTTGCAAGTGACCACCACGTGCAACGACTGTCAACAACTGAATGAATTGATGCGACGTCGCAACTCCATTCGGTGAATCCGCTCTTAATTAAAATTACCATTTAGTTGAATTCAAATCGATTAATCGTTAAAATAACAGAATAATGACCAATGATTAAAAAAATAAATTAAATTACAACTCTCGAAATTAACTGATTTTCATTATTTAATAATGTCACGTGCCGTTATATATATATAGAATTTCACGAAAAGACGAAAGTCTTTGACCAGTGCGTGTTGCCAGTGATGACATATGCAGGCGCGGTCGCAGACAAAGACTACCTACATATGAATAAGAAAATGTATTATATTTTCGAAAAATTACTATTTTATGCTTTACGTTTACGGCTTTGGCTCGTCATGACCCCTAGGACCCCCCCACCCTCGGACCGCGCCTGGACATATGGAACCGAAACGTGGTCGCTCACAATGGGCCTCACGAGAAGGCTTAAAGTCACCCAAAGGGCAATGGAAAGGGCTATGCTTGGAGTTTTCCTGCGTGATCGAATCAGGAATGAAAAGATTCGCAGGAAAACCAAGGTAACCGACATAGCCCGAAGAATTGCGCAGTGGGCAAGGCACATTACTCGCAGAACAGATGGCCGATGTGGCCGAAAGGTTTTGAGTCGCAACCACGTACCGCAAGACTTAAAGTTAGAAGGCCTCTCACAAGGTGGACCGATGACCTTGTGAGGACCGCAGGAGTCCGCTGGATACGGGAATCACAGAACCAGTCGAAGTGGCGGAGCTTGGGGGAGGGCTATGTCCAGCAGTGGACGTCTTTCGGCTGAAATGATGATGATGATGAGTTATGATATCTACCTCACACCAATTCGTATACCACTATTTGCTCTGTAAACAACAGTGATAGGAAGTAGTAGAATGTGATCAGGTTACACAAACTGGATTTAAAACGTGTTATCGAAGTTAACGCAAAAAGTACCGAAGCAAAGTTAATAAAATTAATATGAGACTACCCCTGAGGCATAACCTATCCATTAAATTAAGAATCGATCCATTATTGCCGGAGATATCGTGGAACGTAATAAAAAAAGGAACATACAGACGAATTAACAACATCCTCCATTTTGAAGTCGGTTAAAAAGGTGGGCGTTTCGGTACTCTTCGATTAGCCTTCTTCGGTTTTTTCCGTATAAGCATGAACGTCTCGCCAGAGGTAAAGCTTCTAAGTTTTGTATCGCCGCGCTTTGTTGTACCTATCATTGCGTTTTTATAAGAAGCTTTCTCTCTGTGGTTTTAGCTCTTGACAGTCGATACGGGTTGACAGAAGTCTGAAAATCTGACAACCAGTCTTACCAATGGGTATAGTGTTACCCAGTAACTGGGTTGTGGAGATCAGATAGGCACTCGTTCTACATAAAATACTGATATTCAGCTGCATCCGGTTCACTAGAAGCCAACCCCAAAAATAGTAGGCACAAGGCAGGCAAATGATGATGAAGATTCGAGTAGTTTATGGAATAAAGTGGGTTTTACAGATATTAATAATCTGACGAATTCGTCAAAAACCATGTTCATACTGAAAAACATATTCGTAGCTGTTTACAGTTAGGTACATGAGTTCGGGACATATAGGATAGAATCATTTTTCGTAGAAGTAGATCGAATCATCGAAATAGGAATTTTGTGAAACGGTTTATTGAAACAGTTATTTTGTTACGTAAGCAAGGAGTAGCTTTTCGCGGCCACGATGAAAGTCCGAACTCCGATAACCACGGTACCTATATCGAAGCTTTGTTGCATCTGAGCAAATTCGATTCAGTAATAGACTCCCATTTAGAAGTTTGTAATTCAGTTCAGAACCCCACGTTTTTTGGTCTCTCTAGTGATATTTAAAATGATTTGATACATAGTATTGCATACGTTCAATGTGTCTTTATTTATTTAGCTGATTTTTTAATTTATTTATTTAGCCGATCCCTTGAAAATACCCAGGAACAGATTTTTTTTTGCTCCGGCTTACCTCTTCCTTAAAAGCCTTCGCCAATGCTGTTTATCAGATTATTTGCTTCGTGAGGAAACATGCTTTTAAAGGTTACGTTTTATAAATAAGAAACACGTAATTCTGGTAGGCCGTGCTCGTCCAGATATGACTATAAATTACAAACGACGCGATGATTTTTTAAAACATTTTAATGTTTCTCTTTACTATTCATATCAATGGCTGACTGGCAGTTGTAAATTAAATAGAATGTATTGTTTCCCGTGTTTACTTTTCTCCCATTCTAGATGATTTAATACACAGTATTGCATCCGTTTTACGAGAGCACATGAGATTCGAGATAGATAAAGCTCAATTTCTGTCTGTAATGATTGACGATACTCCCAAGGTCAGTCATAGGGAGCAATTCATTGTTATTTTTCGATATTTATCTGAAACTGGAATCGACGATCGATTCCTGGTTTTTTAAGATGTTAGCGGGAGTCGAACCGCAGAAGTCTTATCCAAACAGTTGGTAGAAATACTTGACCAGTATCGTTGTAGGAATAAGTTAGTTGGTCAGTCTTACGACGGACGTCGCTGCAGTTATGTCTGGTGAGCACGGTGGAGTACAAGCGAAAATTCGTGATGCATGCCCTATGCATTCATAATACCATGTTACGCTTATATATTAAATTTAGTACTTAGCCGATCCCTTGAATATATTCATTAACCCCTTTTTTTTGCTCCGGCTTTTATCTCCCTTAAAAATCACCCTTCGCCACTGATGTGTGGTGTTACGCGAATAGTTAGAATAAGAACTGAGTTCATAAGAGGAAGCTTGAAAGTGACACTGATAACTGAAAAGTTGTGTGGAAAACAGTGTGTCAAGGTATGGGCATGTGATACGGAGGAATGAGGAAAATGTCGTGAGGAAAGTTTTGAGTATGAATGTCGATGGCTATAAGAGTAGGGGAGACCAAAGACACGTTGGATGGACTGTGTGAATGATGATATAGTTAGAAAGGGTGTGACGTGACTACGGAGATGACGATTAATAGAGAAGTATTGAAGAAAAACACATGTTGCGCCGACCACAAATAAATTGGGATAAGGGCAGGAGAATGAAGATGTGTTGTGGTCACCAGATGACCCGCACCGAGCTGGGCAGCCTGATGGCGTCGCGCCGCAGCGAGGTGGACGTGAAGCTGCTGCTGTACGCCATACAGAAGACTTACAACTTTGAGCTGCTGCTGCACAAGCGGTTCACAGGTAATCTATGCATTTGTACAGCTAGCGACCTCGACAAGTGATCACTCTAGTCTTGCCTGAGCAACCGGCAGCAAGTTCGTCATGCTCTCGTAGATATCACTGCTTGCGGTAGCGTCGGGGGCGGGGGTCGGGTTACCTCCTTCCCTCAAATATACCGAGGGGGGGTAATGGCTGATCCTTGCGTTATGCTCGTGAACGGGTGCTGCTTGTGGTGACTGGTCGTCTTGCTGAGCATGATTTTGTTATTGTTGCTAATAATTAGCTACCTGTTTATTTATTTCACGTCGATGATGCTAGGTTATCATTTGTGGCCTCGAGTTGTAACTCGGGTCGTAACAGCTATGTGAACATAATTCAGCATTGCATATGTAAGCAATCACGCCCTTTATACCAGAAGGCTTTTATTTTGGTATTATGCTTTATTGTTTATTTTTATTCTTTGTGCTTGAGTTAAGTTGTCATTTTAATTGTTGGTATGGTTGGTATATTGGCATGGCTAGCTGACATATGACTAATTATTTAATGAATGTTCTGTGTCTCGTAATGTTTATTACTTTGTATAGAATCAAGTCTATCCGACTAAACAGACAGCTGTGCTGCTGGGGAGTTTGTTGCGCCACTTCTTCTTCCCAGCTAAAGCACTAGGAAGTGGTGAAGGGCGGGCGTGCCGGGGGACTGTCTTATGTATTTTGACGTTCGAAAAGTGCTGATTCTCAGCCTAATTTGAATAAATGACTATTGATTTTGATTTCTGATACAACTAAATAAAATTGAAGTGTCTGTTTGTAACGTCAAAATAATAGCTTTTTACTAAATGCATATTAAAGTACATCAGTACGGTACGTGCTGTTTGTAGTTCCGTCTGTCTGTTCCGGATAATCTCCGAAACGGCTGGACCGATATAGACAGGACTTTCACTGGCAGATAGCTGATGATCGTAGCCTAAAATGTATTGTTGCATAGTTTGTATTATGTGGCCAAGCTACTTGAAGTTCTATAGGTTTCTTCCTGTAAAATACCAAGATAAACCATGCAGTATCTTGTTGTTTCTTCTGCATTTGAAACGACAAATGGGAACCCTAATTCAATTCAACAAGCAAGTTTCATGAGTGGCCGATATGTGAAATTTAATGTGACGTTACATACATTCTCCAAATAAAAAGATCATTAATTAATTTAACAAAATATTTGGACATAACTGGTGATGCTGTGCCCCATTTCCTTGCTTCCCTTGTTATGTTAAGTTGAAATATCTTTTAGTTAAAACAAACAGTGTTTTGTTTGTGTACAGGCACAGATTTAGGCGCCGAGCCTGCAGAAGTAGAGAAACCAGCATTCGACAGCGACAGTAAAGACGTGAGTGTGTGCTTATTTACTCTCTTTGTTGATGTTCGCGCGCTCCTGCGGGCTGCTGCTAGGGAGTCTCTGTTGAAAATCTAAACAACACTTAGGTCAACTTGGGTAATAGACCCTGGAACCCTGGAATCCGATATACTTATACCAAGTCCAGTCCAGTCTGAACTATCAAAAATAAGTTCCATGATTATATTTATAGCATTTTAACGCCTTATTATGCACCTTAATATAGTCTAAAAGGGCTTATGATACTGGGCCGGGTGGAACCGCGCACAAGGCAGAGCACCGGCAACATGGTCAGACGCGACCAAGAAGGCTGTCGGAGGCAGCATCTACCTAGCGCTCTACACCGCAGTGCAGAAGACCGTAGAACTTGGAGACGCATAGTATGTCGTCGCGATTCTCAGCATTCAGGGAACGGTGAAGAAGAAGAGAGGAGGGATATAATTTTTTTCTGGAACAGTTCTTATTTTTTCGATAATATTTTGACTTGCCCTCCTCCACTGAAATTGGTTTAGTATTCATATTCCTGAGTAACCTATTTTTAGTTTTATGCTTATACTATACTAGCTTTTGCCAGCGGCTTCGCCCGCGCGGAGGTGGGTTGTATTATACATATAGACCTTCCTCTTGAACCACTGGCTATTGATGAAAACCGCATTAATATCCGATGCGTAGTTTAAAAGATCTAAGCGTACAGACACGAACAGTGACTTTGTGTTATACTATGTAAAGAAAATAGAATGTATTCACCAGGCTACCTCATCAGAGCTGAACATGGAAGTGTCAGGTCCGTCAGGCTCCGCGTGGATCGGCCTGATAGGCGCCTGCTTCGAGCCCTACCTGTCGCTGTACGTCAGCTCGCTAGACACCAACCTGGCTGAGCTCATGGATCGGTTTGTTCAGGTGAGTGATACAGCATCAGAGCTAGACATGGAAGTGTCAGGTCCGTCAGGATCCGCGTGGACCGGCCTGATAGGCGCCTGCTTAGGGCTGATGGATTTGATTTGTCCAGGTGAGTGATACTGATACAGTACCTGACGGTAAGTGGTTACCGCTGACTCTGAACATCTACAATACTAGGGACATCAAGAGACAAAGCTGAAATATCTCGTCGCATCAGTCCGTTAGTTTCAAAAATTCGAAAGACGTAATCAACAATGGCCGCTCAAATTCGTCTGTTTTAGTGATGCCGAACTATGAAATTTAAGTTCGATGTTACAAATATAATCATACTAGCTGACCCGACAGACGTTGTTCAGCCTTAAACTATGAATATATTATATTACGCGCAACTTTCTTAATTTTTTCTTTCATAAGAACCTTGTCCTGGCAATAAAAAATGTAACAAAAAAAGAAATGCCATAATTGGTCCAGCCGTTCACGTGTGATGCCGTGACCAATGGAAATAGGGATTAATTTTATATAAAAGATCATATTATTTTCGCGCGTTTTTTAAAGTAAATAATTAGAATTTTTATATTTTCCGTTTGCTGTTATTATTTAATTATGAGATGTTTACTACGATTTAGTAGTTGTCATAATAAAATGTTATTACAATTACGTTTCGACACAACGACTATCGGATCAGGTGCGGTTCATCCAGCATATTCATATGTTGGATGACACCGTACTTGATCGCCTGCGAAATGAAATGCAGCAGTTGTGGTACCACTACGGCTCACCACAAGTCACGGGCCTCAAGCTGACGAGGGGAGTGTTGACAGGGCTACAAACGTAAGTACCCAGTGCAGTGAGGAATTAAGGAGTGCTTCAGATGACTGCGAAGACCTCACTGATACTTATTCGATTCTGTACTACGCGGCTGTAGCGGCATGTCGTGAAGCTCACATCAAATTCGCTATTATTTACGCATTATGGCACGGCTAGCTGACATAAATGACAATTTTTTAAGTTCTGTGTCCCGTAATGTTTATTACTTTGCCTATGTATGTATAGAATCAAGTCTATCCGACTAAACAGACAGCTGCGCTGCTGGGGAGTTTGTTCCGCCACTTCTTCTTCCCAGCTGAAGCACTAGGAAGTGGTGAAAGGTGGGCCTTTTTGGGGGACTGTCTCATGTATTTTGACGCACAAAAAGTGCTAAACAAAGTCCCCAGCAGCAGCTGGGGACTTTGTTTCGCCACTTCTTCTTCCCAGCTGTACCACTAGAAAGTGGTGAAGGGCGAGCGTGCCGGGGGACTGTCTTATGTACTTTGACGTTCGAAAAGTGCTGATTCTCAGCCTAATTTGAATAAATGACTTTTGATTTTGATTTTGAATTAGCCAACAGGTTCGTCGTTCCCGAAAGGATCTTTCGACATGTTGAACAGACTACAAGAAGGCCTATGACTCGGTGCCACATACATGGCTCATGAGGGTGCTGGAGTTGTATAAAGTAGATATAACTCTGCGCACCTTCCTGGTATCATGTATGGGGCCATGAAGGACGGTTTTTCGATATCCAGGATGTATAGCGAGGAATAGCGAGCCGATAAGGATCGAGCGCGGCATATTTCAGGGTGACAGTTTGAGTCCGCTTTGGTTCTGCCTAGCCCAGGGTCCTCTAAGCACACTACTGGATTCAGGTATAGGCTGGAGAAAAGTAGTCAGGTTATATCTCACCTCCTCTACATGGATGACCTAAAACTCTTTGCCCCCAACAATTTGCAACTGATAGAGCTACTGAAAGTAACTGAAACCTTCAGTAGCGCCATCAGGATGGATTTTGGTGTGGGCAAATGTGCGGTCATGCATGTAAAGCGAGGGGAGATTGTCGAATCCGTGGGAACCCAACTCTCGGATTCCATAAACCTTCGAGCCCTCTCCACAGCCGAAACCTATAAGGAGTGGCATGCACAGAGTTTTTCAACAGGGTAGGGAGAAAAATAAAAACAATAATCGATTGCTATACCTACACAGCAAGCAACCTTCGAGGCAATTAAATTAATCATATTGTTGTGTATTGAATTTACGATTGACTTTACTTTTAGTTTAATTGTATTAATTGCCAATCCGGTGTACAACTACTTTTCACGATCACAGGTTTTTTTATGTTCACCAAAAGATAGTTTTGAAAATGCATCATTTTTTCTTTTCTCTATACACACACCACCTGAACAACTTTCACAGTGAATATTTATAATATTTTTCACATTCTTATCAACGTTAAAATCTTAAATAAATGCTATCATAGCTCACAACCAAAACAAATAAAAGAACAAACAATGGCGTCGGAAATCGGAATATAAAATAATACGACAAAAAAGTAATGGTAGTTTATGTAGCGACAATTCAATTATTATTTTATTTATGTATTCAGACTACAAATGAGGTCCATTGTGTTAGTAACAATTTTACTTAACCTATGTTAGTACTTAATAGCTAAAACAGATCTTGTTCGATCGGCTAACGCCCACACAAGCGGACTATCTGCCCGGGCGGCTATCGAGTGCAGAATGATGTTGGGACTGTCATGCAACCTGCGAAGCAACGAGGCAGATTTCTTGCGCCACACTGCGTCAAAGCTGTCAGTGCGCGCGTCAGCCAATATCGTCGACGCACTGCAGAAGCGTGGCAGTCGTAACAGCACCCTGAATGAATTGTTATATTGGATACGCAGAGCATTGCAAGCCCTTTGGGTATATCTGAACCACAGGGCCCCCGAGTACAGTGTTGTGCAATAAGGTGCTCCCACACAGCAGTTATATAACGTTATACAACATTGTGTAACACGATAACATTTATAATAGCGTGTAACAATACTCTACAACATGTTAAGAAATGTTATATGTTATAAACGCTCCCACATTGGTTGAACTCGTTGTGTAACATCGTATAACATTATGTTCAATCAGTTTGGGTTTGTCTTTCGAGGAAGGTGGTAGTGACCCAACAATGGAGGAAGTGCTGATAGGTTTGGCGTTGAACCGACTAAAGCTGTGTACGTGACGGAGACGAACGCTCGCGCAACTCCCCCGCGCCCTTCCGCCAACGTCCCGCTGAGGCTCTGATGATGTTATACAACAAAAGTTATATTTTGTTATATCATATTGTAATCAGTTGTAAAACATTTTGTTAAATGAAGTTGTATAACATCAATAACAATTTATTGTAATTTGTAACAATTTATAACTTTTGTTATAATTTGTTTAAAAAAGTCAGTCTCTAACGTTATATAACTGCTGTGTGGGAGCACCTATACGCCTTAAAAAGGGCTATTTTAACTGCGACTGTACAACGAGAGAGCCTGCGGGCCAGCATGTTCGCCCGGACTGACAACGCTCTGCGCTCCCTCTCCAAATCTAAATCGTCCTTCAGGCAATCTGTTACCAGATTCAATGAAACAATGCTACTTTTGAAAATAGTACGGTTGTGTGCGTAAATTTTTACATGATATGTGGCACACAATGTAACAATTTAAGTAACACAACCGTACAGAGTAGTCACTGACATATGTATAGGAACGCACACACAATAAATCTGCATGACCACGAGAGCACACATATAAACATTAAGCCGCGGTTAGTTCGTGTCTCTCTCGAGGCACTCAGCGGCGCTAGTGCATCGCAATGCGAAGTTGCGTCAAATTGTACGAACGAACGGGAATTGTATCGATGATACTAATGATACGACCGACGCTCGACAGGCGGAGCTGATTTATGAATAAAGATTTTTTGTTTATTGTTAAAATAATATTAGTTTTAAATATAACTACTTGATTTAGGTAGAGTAGGCAGCAGCGGCGAGGTGTAAATTTTTCTAAGAGAGAAGCCGGCGCGAAGCCGGCTTTAACTTACTGACTTATAAAAAAAAATACTGACTATTATTCCAAAATTAATATGAATAATTAAATGTAATAAAATTGAACAGCTGATAATCAAATAAAAGGTGCAATATTCCTCCATCTCGTTCTCGCTTACACATTTTTTCTATATCCGTCTCTATCGTAACCCTTTGTAAAGTGACATCATTACTGGGTCGCTGTTGTATTAATTTTTAGTTCCCAATTGTGAAGTTTTGGCGGTGGGTTAATTTGGCAATTTTTATTTTTTGTTGTAGTAATACAAAGGTAAAAATAAGCGTTTTTGTTGTTTGAATGTTATGGCAAATTATTTTATTTGTATTACGGGTACAGGTATTTACCCGTAGTGTTACTATATTTTTTTGCAATAGTAGACGCTATTGACGTGCCATTTTTCAAAAGCGGTAGAGATGCGAATCACGAACGGAAGCCGGTAGAAATCGTGTTATATGGTGCTTTCGCCACCGGTAGGCAGTGTCTTTCTGTCTTTATGGGCTGCACGCCACTGGCCTGCAGCCCATAAAGACAGAAAGACTCTGAAAGAAGTATGTAATAGTCTTTTATTAGCCGGAAACAAGGTGCGCGCCGTCAAGGGTTGTGTCTTGATATATTCTTTCGGCTTACTCAAATAGACTCAGACCGAACCCGACGCCCTCGATAGGAGGGTCCGTGCGCTACTGACTGCATGTCGAATGCATTACCCACGGTCATCGGTAATGAGACTGTATATCCCGCGAAAGTGTGAAGGTCGCGGGTTCTAAAACGCTGTTTCTCCACAATCGCGAGATATGCAGTCTCAGGGAATATTTTCTAGAAACCGACGTGGAAGTGCATCGAGATGTGGTCGCGGTGGCCAAGGGCCTCACCTCGCTCCCCTTGGCTAAAGAGAACCGGCGCCAGCCTGTGTAGTGCTTGACACTAATGATCGCATGGAGATATGGCAGAGTAAGGAGCTTCAAGGTCACTTTTTCCGGGCCCTAGATGGACCCGATGTAGATCTTCTAGCGTCCGTAGCCTGGCTGCGTTTCGGTGACCTCTTTGGGGAAACCGAAGCTTTGTCTGTGCAATTATAGACGAAGTTATGATGACGAACAACTACCGGAGATTTATTGTGAAAGATGGTACGGTTGGCACCTGTCGGGCATGCCACCGTCCGGGAGAATCAATCAGACACAATCTCCGGGTGTTCTCGTCTAGCTAACGAAAAGTACTTGCATGGCACAACCTTGTAGCCAGGATTAACCACCAGCAACTTGCTCTGAAATACAGCCTTGTGGAATCAGAAGTGCCGTACTACAGGTATGTGCCCGACCCAGTTTTCGAAATGGACATATCACACTGTACTGGGATCGATCCATAATCACTGGCAGGACTATTGGTGCCAATAAGCCTCATATTGTGGCGGTGGATCGACTAGAGCGGCGTGCAATGATCGTTGACATAATGGTCCCGCATGTCGGAAACCTCGTGAAAGCCGAGAAAACTCAAACTCAAAGCATTTATTTCAAATAAACAAACAAAGAGAATTAAAACAAAGACAAACAAATCAAGTATCTTGACTTAGCTCGCGAGGTTATCGACATGTGGGATGTGGACTCAGCGATCATTGTACCACCAATAGTCATAACAGCCAATGGTTTGATAGCAAAGAGCCTCGACCAACACCTAAGGAGGCTCTCGTTGGACAGCTGGATCAACGGCTTGGTCCAGAAAGCGGTACTCCTGGACACGACTCGCATTGTTAGGAGGTTCCTCTCTCTGGAGCCCTGACCGCCGCCGCCGGTAGCTTGGATCCTGTTCCCGATACTGATGGGCTACTATTTTTTATATTTTGAATGTTTTTGTATATTTTATATTGTAATATTTAAAAATATAATTATATGTATTTATTGAAATAAAGGAAATTAAATGTTATTACTATATGTTATAAAAAATGAGACAAAAAGATACGGCTGACATAGTATCGTGGGAATACTTCCCAAGATGAGTTCCTTCACAAAGAGTTCTAGTACTTTAAATTACCAGTACCCGGGTAATGTGGTACATCAAGCTTTATAAAGAGACTGTCACAGGTAAAGCGATACCAGCTCTGTGTCAGCCCATACGGCACATCGACCCTAGCTGTGCCGTAGTAAAGGCTGCGTACTGTAGAATGTTGAGCTGTATGCTAAGCACACTGTACAATCTACAAAATGTTTGTACCTAATATTTTAAATTTTAAACATTTAGGGCCGCTTGCATCACAAATCACTAATTACTTTTAGCACGTACTTTAAAACTTTGTTACTGTCTGTTTACCCAAGAACTAGGTTATGGGGGACAGATAGGCAGTCGCTCCATGTAAAATAGTGGTATTCAGCTGCATTCGGTTAGATTGGAAGCCGACCCCAAAGCTAGAGAGAGAGAGATAACTGTCTATTTCATCTTATAACGGTGCTGTGATGCTAGCGGGCCTTTGTTGTTGATTTTGGACAAACTAGGCCTAGCAGGAGACCAGGTGAGGTGAGGAGTTTAAAGGATTATGTTGCAGGACGCCAAGAGCTCGTCATCATCAGGCGGCGGGGGCGCGGGGGCGGGGGGCGCAGGGGGCGCGGTCATCGCGTCCTGCGCCGACCTGTTCCTGTTCTACAAGAAGTGCCTCGTGCAGTGCGCCAGGCTCACCACCGGGGAGCCTATGCTGGGTGAGTGCACCAATATGTACTACTACTACTAAAGGATTGGTTTTATTAGAAAATGTTGCCTCAAAATGGCAGCTGTCATAGAAATCGCCCACACTTACGTATGGTAAATGTGCAGTTGAACACGTCAAATTCAAAGTGTCTTTGGTTTTTTGCAAATTACAGCACTGCTTTACGTCGTATGTTGGTCAAAATGCAATTCGCGACTACCAGGCTGATATGATTTACTGAATGATAATCGTCAATTGTCAAATTTTTGGCGGGCTGAGCTGCGCGTTCACCTTAATAAAAAAATTTAATTCACTGAGAGAAAACGCACTGCCTAAACCGCTGGGTCTACAAATGCATGGAATTTTACATAAGAGCTCCTTATTATAGGGAAAGTGAGCACTAAGGAATGACTTTTGAAAATTCGTCCCCTAAAACGGCTAAACAGGGGGATGAAAGTTTGTGTGAAATTTCGTCATGTTGGCCGATGGGAAATCCATTCGAGCACACTTGTTCTTAGCGTGTCTAGAGCAATTTATGTATAGCCTAGAATTTGGCTACTACTGATTTGTGTTTTACTAAAGCTCGAGTTTTCTAAGAAAGCGCCGCACAACTGTTAGCTGTGAATCGTCATTTCTTTGTGGTAAGAAACCCAAGCTTTCCATAACACGTATGATAATGTTTCCACGGCTGGGACTCGCGCGTCTCCGGCTAGGTTTGATCACAAGATCGGTTAAAGTGCTCTTGAGTTTTTCCTCTGAGCAATGTCCAAAAGCACTCCAGAACCATATTATGCGGCCCTCCTCATCATCATGATCTGCCTGCCTCTTCCCAACTATATTGGGGTCAGCTACAAGTCTAACCGGATGCAGCTGATTACCAGGATTTTACATGGAGCGACTGCCTATCTGACCTGCACAACCCAGTTACTGGGTAATACGATACCCCTTGGTAAGACTGGTTGACAGACTTTCGGGCTTCTGACGAGCCGTAACGACTGCCAAAGATCTATGAATGACATCCGGGACCAACGGCTTAGCGTGCTTTCACCCTCAGGTCTTAATATATAAAAATGGTAACCCATCCACCTGTACGATCTACCCGTGCGGCTCATATTACTTAGCCACAAGCCCCTCACCCCCTTAAGCTTTACCCTTTTAAGGCCCTGCTATAGATCTTAAATGTGTATGATACTATATACTTCTGCCTACCCCTTCAAGAAATACAGACGTGATGTGATACAACTGGTGGCTGTATAACGAGCACAAGTCACACACCAGTGTATAGCGCGAGTCTGTAAACAAAAGCCCACTGTTAGCACGTGCTGAACGACACGCGAGAGTTACAACAACATGTAACGTGCGCACGCGAGTAATGACTTGTGTTCGATGTATGAGAGTTGAACATACATGAAGTTTTCAAACACGAAATAACAATAGATTTAATTGGTTTGTCTAAATTAATTACCTTTAACCACGCACAAACCTAGCGTGCATTTGTTGGATGTTACTGGGAATTTTCTTTCAAAAAGACTCAATAATACGTAGCCTGACAGACCCCAGCGCACTAACTGCGTAACAACACTATTCATCAGAATCGGAATTATTTTGTATTGCTAATGCATTGCTTCATTTGTTCGACAAAATTGTCAAGGTAAACTCAAACTCAAACTCAAAGCATTTATTTCAAATAAACCAATTACAGGCACTTTTGAATTGTCAAGGTAGTAGAAAAATGAAGCTAGTTGCCCATTCCAAAGCGTAGGTACCTATGGAGAAGAACGGGCAAGAAAGTCCATGGACACTCTTTTAAAATCATGGTGTTGTTACAAAAAGTTGGTTACATCATTATGTTGAAAATTTTAATGTGAGAACGATGTAAAAAGACGTGCACATTAAAGCGTCCGTAATTAAAACAAAATTAAAATAACAATTCAGAAATTTAAAAAAGCCGTGGGAGCCAGGAGATGACCAGTCCCCACTGGCGGCGCCCGTTCACGAACATGACGTGTGGATCAGCACCATTCAGCTCAACCATTTTGAAGGGAACTTAATGATCCAACACACACGCCACCACCAGCGAGACATTTGAGTGAGCATGACATACTCTCAGCTGCCAGGACACATTCAAGTCAATGAAAGACGTACCCTGTAAATGGTAGCTTTATAGTAGGAACATAGTGCTCACACATATGCTATGCAATTATACAATACTAGAAGTTTGAATTTACACAATGCAAAGATATCTAGTCTTTTACAGTATTCAGCAGCTCCAACAACGTTTTCAAATGCTAATCAATTTGGTTTAAGCTACCTTGCGGAGCAGGACAAGCAGCGTTTAGCCAAGCATTTTTGTCAGCGATGTAATCTCCCAACTTAAAATAAGCATGGCTGCATAGTGTGCGTTTTATACAAGATTTAAATTTCATTTCATTCAGTTGGAGTATGTGGGGAGGTATTTTATTGTAACATTTTAAACAGTACCCCATGAAGGATGTGTCTACTTTAGCCAGTCTGAAGCCTGGTTGAACTAATTGGTCCCTATTTCTAGTCCCAACGGTGTGTCTTTCACCTCTTTTACTGAAAAAATTTAAATAATTCCTGACGTACATGATGTTCTCATAGATATATTGACAAGGTACCGTCATGATATTAATATTTTTGAAAAGTTCCCTTAGAGAATCTCGCCTACGGAGGCCATATATTGCTCTGATGGCTCTTTTCTTCAGAATAAAAATAGACTCGATATCTGCAGCCCGTCCCCATAGTAAAATACCGTAAGACATGATACTATGAAAGTAACTGAAATAGACTAGCCTCGCGGTTTCTACATTAGTGAATTGGCGGATTTTTCTTACAGCATATGCTGCTGAACTTAGCCGTCCTGCAAGAGCTGTTAAATGAGGACTCCACTGTAGCCTTGAGTCGAGCGTGATCCCTAGGAAAACAGTTTTATCGACGAATTCTAGTTTCTCTTTATTCAATACTATGTCACAATCAGTACTTTTAACATTTGGTAAAGCAAATCTTATGCATTTCGTTTTTTTCCCATTTAATACTAAATTATTAGCAGTGAACCAATTTTGCACCAGCAGTAGGGCGTTATTTACGTCGTCAAGATTTGATGCACGTCTATTTATTTTAAAAATTAAGGATGTATTGTCAGCAAATAACACCATTTGTGGTTGTTTTTTTAATAAATGGGGTAGATCATTAATATATACTAAAAAGAGGAAAGGACCTAATATTGAGCCTTGTGGAACACCCATTTTTATTTTTAAACCAGGTGAATTGACTCCATTTATATGAACTTGTTGCTGTCTATCATTTAAATAAGATTTTACTAGACTGGACGCAAGTTTACCTAGTCCGTAATGCTCAAGTTTTAAGAGCAAGGTTTCGTGATTAACGCAATCAAATGCCTTGGAGAGGTCACAAAAGATTCCAATGGCATCCTGGGCCTCCTCCCAAGCTGTAAATATGTGTTTTAATAAGGTAACACCGGCGTCAGTCGTACAACGTCCTTTGGTGAAACCATATTGCTGATCGTGTAAGATTTTGTTGGTGTTAAAATGATTAAGCATTTGATTGAGCATTATCTTTTCGAACACCTTGCTGAATACCGGCAGCACGGATACTGGTCTATAATTGTTGGCGTCATTGCTGTCCCCAGTTTTGAATAGAGGTATAACCTTACTATTTTTCATTAAATCCGGGAAGACTCCTTGATCTACACACAAATTAAATATCAAAGCTAAGTATGGTGCTATGGTCTCGATTATAGATGTACAAACTTTTATAGACATTCCCCATAGATCTTCGGCCAGTTTGATTTTGATTTGCCGAAAACATTTTAAAACTATCATAGGGCTTAAATTGAAATTCAACAGGGCAACCAGGAACGTTCGCTCTTAATAAATCAATTGAGACATCGGGGGACGAATTTAAAGCTTCCGTCGTTATAAATGGTATATCAGTAAAGAAGTTTACAAATTCATGAGCAACTTCTATGTTAGAGCTTATGCCACCACGCGAAGTCTTCAATGTATAATCCGTATTTCTTTTTTTTTCCTATTTTTTTCCCCAAAATAACGCAATGAATGTTGTATGAAAGTTATTCCTATTGTTGGTGTGTTACACAGGACAAAATGGAAGTCATTCCTATTGTTAGTGTGTTACACAGGACAAAATCAGTGAATCTACAGTCACGTTGTCACCGCTGCACTAACGTGACAGCCTTTCGTAATTATCACATCAGCCGAAAGACGTCCACCGCTGGACATAAGCCTTCTGAAAAAGGGGGGATTTGCCATAACCGCCACGCTTGGCAGACGGGTTGGCGATCGCAGCATGGTGGTAAAATGCATAGAGAATGCTGCTACCCATTCTCTAGTAAGTCCCTTAGTCGCCTTCTACGACACCCACGGGAAGAAATGGGATGGTGTTATTCTTTTCGTCCGGCACCACACGGAACGCCTTTCGCAAAACAGGGTTTTATTATAACTTACTTTCCGCAATTATGTCATCTCTTTTGTAAAAAAAATGTGTGTCCTCTATTTGAGGTTCAATATTCTATCCGTTTAAGATCTTCCCATATCTCGTCCACAGAACTAGCCGGCGTGTTCCAAAAGTACCTCCGCGAGTACGCGTCGTCCGTGCTGCAGGGCAGCCTGCCGCGCGGCGGCGCGGGCGCGGCGCTGGGCGCGGCCGGCCTGGTCAGCAACCTGCACACGCTGCTGCGGGACGACAGCGCTGACAGCAGATACACCAGGTGTGCCCCAACTTACAACTGCCTCAGTGCTGCAGGGCCGCCTGCCGCGCGGGCGCGGCCGGCCTGGTCAGCAACCTGCACACGCTGCTGCGGGACGACAGCGCTGACAGCAGATACACCAGGTGTGCCCCAACTTACAACTGCCTCAGTGCTGCAGGGCAGCCTGCCGCGCGGGCGCGGCCGGCCTGGTCAGCAACCTGCACACGCTGCTGCGGGACGACAGCGCTGACAGCAGATACACCAGGTGTGCCCCAACTTACAACTGCCTCAGTGCTGCAGGGCCGCCTGCCGCGCGGGCGCGGCCGGCCTGGTCAGCAACCTGCACACGCTGCTGCGGGACGACAGCGCTGACAGCAGATACACCAGGTGTGCCCCAACTTACAACTGCCTCAGTGCTGCAGGGCAGCCTGCCGCGCGGGCGCGGCCGGCCTGGTCAGCAACCTGCACACGCTGCTGCGGGACGACAGCGCTGACAGCAGATACACCAGGTGTGCCCCAACTTACAACTGCCTCAGTGCTGCAGGGCAGCCTGCCGCGCGGGCGCGGCCGGCCTGGTCAGCAACCTGCACACGCTGCTGCGGGACGACAGCGCTGACAGCAGATACACCAGGTGTGCCCCAACTTACAACTGCCTCAGTGCTGCAGGGCCGCCTGCCGCGCGGGCGCGGCCGGCCTGGTCAGCAACCTGCACACGCTGCTGCGGGACGACAGCGCTGACAGCAGATACACCAGGTGTGCCCCAACTTACAACTGCCTCAGTGCTGCAGGGCCGCCTGCCGCGCGGGCGCGGCCGGCCTGGTCAGCAACCTGCACACGCTGCTGCGGGACGACAGCGCTGACAGCAGATACACCAGGTGTGCCCCAACTTACAACTGCCTCAGTGCTGCAGGGCCGCCTGCCGCGCGGGCGCGGCCGGCCTGGTCAGCAACCTGCACACGCTGCTGCGGGACGACAGCGCTGACAGCAGATACACCAGGTGTGCCCCAACTTACAACTGCCTCAGTGCTGCAGGGCCGCCTGCCGCGCGGGCGCGGCCGGCCTGGTCAGCAACCTGCACACGCTGCTGCGGGACGACAGCGCTGACAGCAGATACACCAGGTGTGCCCCAACTTACAACTGCCTCAGTGCTGCAGGGCCGCCTGCCGCGCGGGCGCGGCCGGCCTGGTCAGCAACCTGCACACGCTGCTGCGGGACGACAGCGCTGACAGCAGATACACCAGGTGTGCCCCAACTTACAACTGCCTCAGTGCTGCAGGGCCGCCTGCCGCGCGGGCGCGGCCGGCCTGGTCAGCAACCTGCACACGCTGCTGCGGGACGACAGCGCTGACAGCAGATACACCAGGTGTGCCCCAACTTACAACTGCCTCAGTGCTGCAGGGCCGCCTGCCGCGCGGGCGCGGCCGGCCTGGTCAGCAACCTGCACACGCTGCTGCGGGACGACAGCGCTGACAGCAGATACACCAGGTGTGCCCCAACTTACAACTGCCGCATTTTTAAGAACGTTCACATTCTAATCACAATCTGTTACAAATGCATTTTTTACCCTCATTTTTGTCAGGTTTTTAATTACGGGAATTAGCCTTTCGCTCTGTAGAAAACAACATCATTAACATACAGGCGGAGAACATTAAATACCTAATATTAAAGATGAATAAAAAACTATTTAATAATCTTCGGTACAACAGCGTGGAACTTTCCCCTATTACAAAAAAAAGAAAACAAATGGAAATCTGCCCACCAGTTATAATAGCACGGTGACAACTAAGCCGGTCGACTTGCAAGGTTTTACTTTTAGATTTAGTTTATACTTAGGTTTTACTGTTCTTCTATAGATCATGCGAGGTTCGGTAGAGGTTGATTCACTGTTCACCCTCGTCGGGCCTGTTATGTGTAAGTCCCAGATAATTTGGGACGAGCCTATTGCCACTGCCTAATCGGACTCTCGTGGAATAATTCAAAAATCTACGTAAACAGATATAACATCACGCCTGTATTCCGCGAAAGTTTACGCTGGGGTAACTTAAATAGGTACTCCCACATTTCGCCAAATAAGAACAAAAATAACTATAATTCGTTAACAAATTATCTTCCAACCATTCGTCTCACTTTACAGGTACACTAAACAAGAGACCTCGAAGATCACGAGCGTGATCACGACGGCCGAGTACTGTCTGGAGACCACCATACACTTGGAGCAGAAGCTCAAAGAAAAGGTTCGATGGTCGTGTTGTAAACACAATAACTTAACTATTACCATAATGCAAAGAATACTTTAAAACCTGCCATGCTCTCAAAACGGTGAAGTTTCCTTCATCGCATCGTGAGGAAACCGGCATGTTCTAGACCAACAATTCGAAAACAACTACCAAACCGCACTGGGCCCGCGTGGTGCGGCCCATGCCCTCACACAGAGAGGAGACCTATGTCTGAGGAGTGTGGACATTATAGACTGATCATGTACCATACTATAGTATGCTTTGTGAACAAAGTGCCGACTTCACCCGTCGGGCAATAGCCTACACACAACGCCTCGGAGGATCCTCCCTATTCTATAGAGCCTGAGTGAACTTTAGACCCTGATACTCAAACCGCTATAGTCCCATTATGTCATGTTTACAATTTATTATGTTGTGCCCCTGCAAACATAAATTGGTAAAAATGGAAATTTCTTTAGCTTTATGTTCTCCGTTGTGATATGTTACATAAGCATGATTTTTTTCTTATTGCAGGTATCCCCCGGCCTCGCAGACAAGATAGACATGACTCCAGAACAGGACCTGTTCCACAAGATCATCAGCAACTGCATCCAGCTGCTGGAGCAGGACCTGGAACTGGCCTGCGAGCCAGCCCTGCAGGCCATGACCAAGATATCTTGGCTGCACTTTGACAATGTAGGAGACCAGAGCTCCTACGTCACACAGATAATCATGCACCTCAAAAACACAGTTCCAAATCTCAGAGATAATTTATCATCTTCTCGAAAATATTTCACACAATTCTGTATTCGTTTCGCGAATTCCTTCATACCAAAATTCATTCAGAATGTTTACAAATGTAAGCCAATTTCGACGGTAGGCTCTGAACAGTTGCTTCTAGACACACATATGCTGAAAACTGCCTTGTTGGAGCTGCCGTCTATAGGATCTGACGTACGTCGACCGGCGCCTGCGACTTATACTAAAGTCGTGATTAAGCTAATGACGAAAGCGGAAATGATACTGAAATTGGTAATGGCTCCTTTAGATGGGAACTTGGAAGGTTTTGTAGGGCAGTTCGTGCAGTTACTGCCGGAGTGTACCGTGGCTGAGTTCCATAAAGTTTTAGACATGAAGGGAGCCAAGTTATCCAAAGCTCAACAGAGTTCCTTGGATGCCCTGTTCAGGGAGACGTGTAAGAACGTTAATAGTGAAGGGGGGAAGTGAGCGGACGGTGTGCGCACGACGTGTACTTATGAAGGAGTTGCTGACGTGGAGATGTTAGTTAAATGGAGTGATCATGTTCTTGTATGTGAAGGATTGATTAAGTATCGTGTGTTGACCAATAAAAAGTAATGGGAAGAAACTATAGTCAATGAAATGAAACCAATATTGGTGCCGATTCCATTGTTCACCACCTAAACTAATATAAAAGTATTGCTATCTCTTGCTGGTACACCGCTAAAGAGAAAGACAATTGACGCTTTAGGAATGTCAAAATTACGGCTCGATTGCCTTGAATTTGGTGTGATTTTGAGCATGGTGTCTCTGTTCAACTAAATTGTACAGCTCTTATTTATTTCCATCTCTTTCTTGTTTCGTTAGAAGGAAAAATAAAGCAATAGCCTAAATTAAGTTTAGTTGGGGCATAACAGAATCCTTCCTTCCAGAGTCCTTTAAAGGACTGATCAACAATGGTGATGATTCTAAAAAACTAAAATAACTGTTAACAGTTATTTTACCTTCTTTTGGAGTCTCTGTCAAAATCACACTGATCTTTAGTCTCATTACAATAAGGTTGCTTTCAGATTTAAATTAACTGTGGAAAGACTGGAATAATAAACCTTATTAAAACAAATATGGTCTAAATGTGACTCTAAACTGTTATCGTGTACTTAGTGTAAATATACTCTGTCTGTTGATTAAAAGGAAAATCACAATGAAAAATAATGAATTAAGTTTTTTATAAATTATGATGGGAAAAATGGTATTTTAAAAATGCTGATAGTTAATGTAAGAGTGTTGAACACTTGTAGGGACAATGAACGCCCACAGACGTATTATCAGTAACATTTCTATTGTGGGTTGTTCAGTGTACTTCAACAGATTGAGGCGCAAGCGCTAAGGCAGTCCGCAAAATTCAATATTTCATTACTAACAAATATGGCGTTACAGAATTTTTGTAACTAGAATCATCAATGCAACCTTCTTAGTTCATTTAATCAATAATCATTCTCTCTTCAGTCATTCAATATGAACTTAGACGGTTGTATTTGATGATTATAATTCTGTGAATACATTCGTGTTATGGTCGCGAATCATGTTTTAATCCAAATACAACCTGACATTGACCTGCAAATTGCTAAAAAACAAACAACAAAATTTTAAATTCGCGGTATACCTCGGCGTTTCTCCCACTTACACGTGCGTATCTGAAACGAAAGTCGTGACGTGTCAATATTAATCTCCTCTCAATGATCTGCTTATCTATTCACAACCGTTCGGCACGCTCCCGCACCGAATCGAACGGGAGATATTAGTAATGACTGGAGTTGACATCTGTTTGACAATTTGTTAGCAATTTTTTTTGTTGATTTTCGTTCCAGAAAACCGGGTGTTAAACTGATTCTAGTGAATATTTCGTGTAGATATCGCTAACTTAGCACTGACATAAAAGCAGTACCCTTTTGAGCGCTTTTTTAGTCTATTTTGAGGTGCAAGTGAGTCTACCTGTCTTTTTGTAAATTAATAATGAAGCAACCCACAAAAATGACGGAAAATGAACTAAAAATTATGTTTATTTAATATAATAATTTCGTCAAAGTATCTAGTTTACAATGTTTTTACTTAGTTTAACTTTTAATGTATGTTATAGTGTTTTATTATTGGACCAGTATGAATGTGTTGTGCGACCGTGTGTTTGTGTATTTATTGTAAGTTTCGTGATTATGTCGACATTCCACTAATAGATTATGTTTTGTTTATAGATGTGCAATAACGATATGAAATAACTAATAATACACATTTTTATTACCTAACTGTACTTTCTGTTTTTTATTTGGGGTCAGAATCGATCCTTTCCTATGCTGCTCCACAACAGCCTGTCCTTCCCTTCTCCCTGTGACCCTGTATAGTACCTACCCACGTTTTAGTATAGTACTGGTTTTAGTTTTGTTAAGAAACTGCCACACCAGTATGAGTGTAGGAGACGACACACGACGATCGAAGTACGTCTAACTTCGCCACGGGAACAATCCCGTGGCCAACTTAGGCGTATTTCGATACTGGCCAAAAAAACATTCTTTAATTTTCTAGCTCGGGGCTTGTAAAGTAGAGCGTTGAAAATTCAGTTCGCGAACAAAATCGCCGCAAGAAAAACACGCCTGATCCTGGGCTAAGACAAACTTTCTAGTATGTACACACGGCTACACATCAAGCTATACATAACCAGTATAAGCTAACTTCTGATTGTACAAAAAACCTATACAGTGCGACGTCAGCTAAAATTGGAAATGTAGATATAACTTGATGTGTAGCCGTGTATACCAGCTACCCACCCACAGTACGACAGTAGGTACCCATTGATTTTGGAGGCAGACATCTCTACTAATAGGTACTAAGGTACTAAAAGAGTTGATAGGATATATCGCTGAGCATCTACCGGGAGGAATGCTTAGTCAGTGCAAGGTCCATAGTTTACCTACACGACATCAAGTCAGCGGAATCCCGCACGAAGACAGAGGCGCGTAGGTATGTATGTATTTAATTTGGTATGCCTTGGCGTCTAATTTTAAATGGATTTCCTGCCTGGCATAGTGGATGGTCAAGTGCATCTGTAGGGTTACTTTAGCTAAAGTTTAGTAACCAGTAACTAGCTAGACGAGTTAAGTACCTAGTAAATACTTATAATATTACTTTCTTACATCGACGAACACTCCTACCGCACCGCACTATTATTCGCAGCTTATCTAGCTACTGGAATTTTAAATTGTATGCAAATTGTAATTAAAACGTAAAGCAAAACCTGTGTTTTTAACTGCCAACAAGAACAGTAATTGCTGTAAAACCAAATTGTCATAAAACCCCAATAAAAATCGAAAAAATAAAAATCGAAATAAAAACTAAACAGTTTCCTATCCTGATTAGGCTGTATAGCATGTTTACGATTGCCTTTCCTGTTTTAAAAAGTTAAACTGTAAACAAACATGGTTGAACCGAAACGTCAAAATCAGTCGGTCGCCGAAAGCGGTGCGATGCGGTGTCGCGAGATTTAATAAATAAAACGACAATGGTGTTTTTCCCGGTGCGAAAGTGCTACCAAGCGACCAAGTTGGTGCTGTTGGTTGTTTTGGTGGTGACTATCTTGGCTTTGTTCGAGCAGTGGCGAGGCGGGAAGAGGAATGCAAAAGCGGCCTTCTCCGATCCCCTTGAGGCTGAGTACGAGAGGCAAATATTAGAAGACGAATCGAGGATCATCCCAGGGTTGGGAGAAGGAGGTGCTGCTGCCCACCTCATCGGTGAGGAGAAGAAGTTGGGCGAGGAATCGGAGAAGAAGCTGGCAATCAACGTCTATCTTAGTGACAGGATACCTTACAACAGAACTTTAAAAGGTACACAAAAATAACTTTAAACTTCAAATAAATTACAGTTCACTTAAGAATGCCTGGAATCTCTTTGTCCTTATAAATACGCTAAATTTTAATGTCGCTCCTGATTATGTATAAATTAGTCACTGTAGCTGGTCAGTTGGTAGTGAAAGTATGGTTGGTCTAACACACTAATAAAGCCGAATAGCCACGCTCTATATGCACTCGGCGTGATCTCTATAATTCTACACGAGCTGGACTAGTAAACAATCGTAAATTCTATGTACTTGTATAATCAATACTTTGTTGGACCAATTTACAATAAAAAATTCAGTTGGTTGGCAAACCAATAGTAAGAACAACTATCATTCATTATTTTAATATTGGTCAGGACATTTTAAACTCATGGAAGTTGATATAGGACTTTCCCTTGTGAAGGATCTATAAAAAAGATGGAATTTCTAATATTTATTTACTTACAAAGAATGCAGGTATCATACAGGTAATTATTTGTTATAATATTTTATGGTTCCAAGTACATTTTAACATTTCGAATGCTGTAATCTATTTAGTACTTATAACCAATGCAAGGATCTAGCTCTTTCTTCAGTATTATTATGCAAGTATGCTGTATGCCATACACAAAATCTTTAATTATAAATATTTTCTACACTCGGAATATTAAATGAAATTGCTAAACTATCCTTATGAAACTCGGATACAACAAATTAAATACTGCAACTTAGTTCATCAGCGAAATAATCTGATACAGTATAGTAACAATTTGTAGTATTATGGTTATATAGGGTACTTTAAGAATGAAAAGTCTTCAGTTCTGTGCACCTCTAGAAAATGTGTAGGAAGAGACATACACCATTCTCTTGAATTAGCTATCTGATCTGTCTAAATGATGTCCTTCCGTCCGTCTTGTCTGTCTGCTTATCCCATATAACTCTTCCATTTGTTATTGCATTTAAAACGTACACTCATTAAAAAAATATGAAGACACTTAAGTAAACTGCAGGTGGATAATACAGCCACATTAATTCCCATGCCGTAAAAGGCCAACCTATTGCCATCAACCTACATGGCGAACCTGGATCCAAGTTGTGGATTATGGCCCAGACCCTCTCACATAGAGGACACCAATGTTGCAGCAGTGCCAATGTTGTAGGCTGATGTAACAGACAGCTGTGCTGCTGGGGAGTTAGCTCCACGCATTCCCAACTAAAGCACTAGGAAGTCGTGAAGGGTCTGTTTTGCGAGCAATGTGCCCTGCCCAGTGCCACTTAAGTTTGGCAATTCTTTGGGCTATGTCGGTAACGGGAAATATTCTAAATAAAATTTGGTAATCATTGAGCATTGAACATAGAGTGTGGTTAATTAAACACTATCAGCGTGCGATTTAATCGGCGTGTATAATTATAATGCACCTTATAACAACTTGATAACAGACTGAGCCGAGGGAAATCAAACATACTTAAGTTTTCTTTAAATCTATGAATCTGGGTTTTTTCCTTGCTATGTAGAATTAATCTTTTTAAAAATGTATTCTTCTAAATGTATTATTATTATCATAAATTAAAGAACATTTCATTATTGTATATTGTTTGTGACGCCTTCACACAAAAATGGCTGGACGCATTTGGATGAAATTTGGCACATGCATGTGGACCTCACATCCCTGGATTCCACACAAAGACGTGGGCAATAGCTAGTATACTATAATATTATGAAGAGTTTGATGAGATGTAGGGCGTAATCTTCGTAACTACAAACCCAATTCCGAAAAGTGTCAGTATTGACGTGTGTCGTAGGATATATGTTATGTTAAAAATTAAATTTCACGCGGACGGAGGCCCAGCCAGAAACTAGTGTCACGTTATTTAATTGATCTACAAACCAGCCTTTGAATGTTTACTGTTGTATTTGTGTGTACTCATACAACCACCTCTGGACCTCCCGAGGATATGGGCGTATTCTCCGAAGGGTTCTGGCGCGGGAGCAGACAGGCGTGACGCCGGCGCGACAACGCGACGAAACTTGTAGAACAAGTTTCATGAAGTTTTGATAGAAATTGTTTTACTAGGGTCGCGTCGCGTTAATGCTTGAGCCTCTAGGTTAGTTACATTTAGTCAGATATTTTTAGTCCAACGAGCTAGGTACGTAGTTAATAGGGGGCGACCACATGTCCACCAGGTCACCGGGCGCACAAATCTGGACTCCAGGCTGCTACTGAGGAGTGGAGGTCAAATAAGTAGTCGCTCCATGTAAAACACTGGTACTCAGCAGCATCCGAATAGGTATACTGGAAGCCGACCTCAACAGGTTGGAAAATGGCTGGGCAGATTGATTGCGTAGCACTTGAACTACGAAAAGCGCCCTTACTGTGTATAAAGTAAAGGCGATCTTAAAGTCAAATTGTTACCACGGCCGTGCGGTTCACTGTACCCTGTATACCTAGTACCCTACGTGTATGAATATGAAGAAAGGGCAAAAGTTCACCAATGAAAGTCACATTATTCACTATGTATAATTAGCAATTAAAAAGAAGTACAAATATGTAAGTTTGTTCAGCCGCTGTTAATTACAATGTCAATGGGACATTTGTAGATAATGTATTGTTTTGTCTGTAATTAGCTTCCATGGTTATTATAGGTAACTTGCTTCTTAAGTCTCAACAAATATGAACTGAGGCAGTATGTTAGCCTACCTCAACAATTCTCATAGTTAGTTTTGTGTCCAATTGATTTTGCTCTTTTGCCTTTGACTTCCGAAAGACGTTTAATAAGAAGTTCGCATACAGCACGCTTCTCATTTCACGGTATCGCTCTCCTTACAGTCCTAACATCATAATTCACAATTGACTAGTACACGCACGATTAACGCCGCCGTACACTGTGGTCAAACTTGATAAAACATTTTCCCTCTTATTTATAAACGATCCTTAAAGATAAGAGATGTTTAAACGTCAAAAATGTATGGATACACAGACGATAATCATTACTTAACTTTAAGAAAAAATAAGGGTGATTGTACTTTTACCTTTTTCTGGAGGTCACATGTTTTGTGTTCTAGGTGATCTAAAAGCGGGGTCTTGGGGTCTATTAGGGGGGTGTACTATGCCAAATCGAATGCAAAATAATCGAACATCCATTGGTCGTCCACTACAAATCGAACGTCTAAATACTTGAACGTTCTTGATATCGAATAGTTAATAAATCGAACATTCAATATATCGTACACTAATGGGTATATGTTCTGTGCTAATACATAGTGTTCAAAATATGGAATGTTTGTTTAATCGAGCGTTCAACGTATCGCATATTCATTCTATCGAAATATCAACATGCTGAATACCAGCGGCGAGGTGTAAATTTTTCTGAGAGAAGCCGAAGCAAAGTCGGCTTTAACTTACTGACTTATCAATAAAGAATACTTACTATCATTCTAAAATTAATAAAGGAATGTAAAGAATTAAATACAATAAAATTGAACAGCTGAAAACAAAATAAAATGTGCAATATTGCTCCATCTCGTTCTCGCTGACGCATTTTTCTAAATCTGTCTCTGTCATAACCCGATGTACAGCGGCTTGCTCTCGTCCATATCAAGCTGTGCCACGTGACCTTAAGTGACATAATTACGGGATCGCTGTTGTATGAATTTTTAGTTCCCGATTACGTCGTTTTGGCGCCGGGTTAATTTAGTTTATTTTTTGTTGTAATACAAAGTTAAAAATAACCGTTTTTGTTGTTTGAATGTTATGGTGAATTAAATACCCGTAGTGTTACTTTATTTTTTGAAAATAGTAGCCACTATTGACGCGCCATTTTTTAATAGCGATAGAGTTACCGATACGAAATCCCCGAAGAGAAGCCGGTAGGCGCTTTCGCCACTGATGAATACTTTTTTATAGAAAAAGAAAAACACAAAATTTACTAATAAATCACATTTTAATCTTTAATTATTCTCTTTTATATTTTACAATTTTCTGTGAATTGCAGTTGCACGGAGTAACTCTAATAAATCATTAGGTTTTAAATAGTAATTAGCCTGTATTGTCCCACCGCAGGGCAAAGGCCTCCCTTTTCTCTTTCCGCTCAACTCGATCCTGAGCCAATATGGACCAATCCCTCATGTACACGTCAAGTTCGTCCCGCCATCAACGCTTGGGTCTTCCGTTACGCCGTTGGACGTTTTCAGGGACCCATGCTGTGGTGGTCTTAGCCCACAATGCATCCGACATGCCGCAAACGTGTCCAGCCTAGTACCATTTGAGCTTGGCTGCTTTTTGGGTGACGTCTGCGATTTGTGTTTTAGAGCGCAGTATCGTGTTCCGTATCCGGTCGTTAAGTCGAACTCCGAGGATACTGCACTCCATCGCTCGCTGGTAAACCTCGAGCCTGATCCTCTGCTGAACTGTCAAAGACCACGTTTGAGCGCCGTATGTAAGGATATGGAGAATGCACATGTCCATTAATTTGCGTTTATTGCAAATCGGAATCTCCTTTCATAAGGGTCTTCATCTACCAATAGCTCTTCCAGGCGTTGTCGGTGCGGCGAGCAACTTCTTTTTCTTGTCTCGCCTGGATAGAGACTAGTAGGCCGAGGTAAACATATCTGGGACATAAACAATCTCCACACCCTCCACATACTGTTTTTGTTTGACGCTATTGGTCATGAGTTTGGTCGAGTTGGCTTGAAATTCGGTTCTCTATAATCTTCATAAAAGCTTTGTACAAATGCTACATCAGACTAATGGGACGGTAGTTGCTGATTTCAGATTTGTCACTTCTCTTGCCTAACAGAACGATAATGGAGTGTAGAAATGAGCGGGAAACAAACCAATTTGCTTCTGTAGAGATGTTGTCTTCGCCAGGGTTTTTACTGTATTTCATACTGTGCAAAGCGCAATGGACTTCAAACCTGTTATTCGCTACAACATTATTGTGTATCAGGGAGAATTGTTGACCCTGGCAGTGTACAGAGATTTATAAAAATCTGCATATATTCAGAAGGTTGTCTTTATCGGCGTGTAAAACACCCAGCTGGTCTTTCGTTTTAGTGATCGTGGATCGACCTTTATCGGCACCTTTTCGAGCTATTTTCAACGGTCTGTTGCACCAGTTTGTCATTAAAGTGTCTGATGTCTTTTCGGATGCACTTTTTTATAATTATTACTTCTTTTCGAAGACTATTATGATTATATTAATCAATAATCACAGAAAAATTAAATGTATCATTTTATTAACGTACATAAACTCAAATTCATTTATTAATTTTGTGAACATAAGGGTAAAAGTTATACAGGTGTTAAATAGAAAAAGAAATGTTTGTCCATACTATGTGCCGCCAGAAGGCATACAAAATAGGGTAGGTATTTGAATGTCAAATAACAAAATTAAAACATAAAATAAAGTTAATATCTAGGTAAGATTAAGAGAATTTCATGCCAAACACTAATAGTTAATAGTATTGTTACGCGACAACATTAGTTACCACTAGCGCCATCTAGTATCGAGTAGCAGAATTAATAGAATTAAGATCTATCTAGAAATCTCGATGCTAGAACTTTCGACATCTGTTCAGTCAAGGCCGGTATGAACTCGACCATTCCAGATGTCTCTTTACTAGAATGTTCTATTGGCCCTATAAAAGGCCGGAACAGATCGCGACCCGGGCAGTATTGTTGAGCGATAGAAGCGAAACACATCTAAAGCGATATTCAAGTGCGACTTAGAGTGATTAGTAGTGCAATTGTGTTTTCTAATTAGTGTGTTAAATTAAAGTGTTAATTTTGGAAAATATATCGGCTGTTTTTAATTGTCACGAACCCCAAGCTCGTAACAATTGGTGTCAGAAGTGGGATTAAAATCATGCCGATTTTACCTAAAGACGACACGGAGGGTATCCGTACCCGGAGTCAACGCCAGCAGGAGACGGACCAGAGGCGATTCGGTGGAGCAACGCCACAGACGTCGGAGGGCCAGCTACCAACCACGGAAGCCGGCCCGTCCACAGCTGCTCCAGCATCATCAGTAACGGATTTTGCTGCTCTGATGATGATGCTGCAGGAACAGGCTCGCCGACAAGAGGAACAGGCTCGCCGACAGGAGGAACAGGCTCGTCGGCTGGAAGAACAGCTCCAGCGCGATAAGGAGGAACAGGCTCGCCGACAGGCGGAACAGGCTCGCCGACAGGAGGAACAGGCTCGTCGGCTGGAGGAACAGCTTCAGCGCGATAAAGAGGAGCAGGTGCGCCGCCAGGAAGAGCAGATGCTCCTCATGAAGGACCTGCACGCAACCCTCGGGAAAGACATGAAGGAGGTGAAGGTGAAGGTTGCCCAGCATGACCACCGCCTATTAGAAGCTGAAACTCAGATCAGCAAGTTTAATGACGTAATTGCTGATGTGAAGCAGGAATTAGGTAACCTTAAACTTGGGGATGGAATCGCAGCTCCCGTAGCTACAACGCCTTCACTGCGTGGATTCAAAGTGCCGCCGTACGATGGGACTTCTTCCTGGTCGGCCTACAAAATTCAGTTCGCGGCTGTCATGAAGGCGAATGGATGGAATAGAAGTCAGGCCATGACTGCCCTCACCCTAGGCCTGCGCGACCAGGCTTTAACTGTTCTGGAAGCTCTCGGTAAGGAAGTGACTTACGAGCAGCTCCTTGAAGCATTGGAGGCTAGATATGGCGACGCTCACCTGGAACACGTGTTTCGTGCGCAGCTCAAGGATCGTGTGCAACGAAGTAATGAAAACCTGCAGCAGTGGGCCCTTGAAGTGGAGAAGTTGGTTCGTAAAGCGTACCAATCCGTACCTGCGCTTATTGATGGGAACCTGGTGCAGGCATTTATCGATGGCATCCGTGACCTTGAAGTTAGAGCTGCTGTGAGGCTCGGTCACCACGGAACGCTTAAGGACGCCTTGGCCCATGCACTGGAGGTGGAAGCTGTGCGGCAGGATCATCGTTCCCATCGCGTCAGGGAGGTTGTAGCGGCTTCAGTTCGCGATCGGAATAAAGGATACAGCCCTAGGTGCTAGGTGCTGTGGGGAAAGGGGCCACCTTCGATCCAGTTGCCCTAAGCGAACTGTAGAAAGGGAAGATGGTCAGTCTCCAGAGGGTAGTGCGACTAACAGCACCACCCAGCAGCAGCAGGGAAACGAGTAATAGCCAGGACTGCGGGGCGGGTGCTGGCTGATGTTCAAAGAGCCCCAAGGATTTCGATCACACAAACCCATGACGGGAACAGCTTAATCATCAAGGGTGAGGTCAACGGCACGCCTTGTAAACTGACCATAGATACTGGAGCCTCTCGTACGGTCGTCAGTTCCCAAGTTATAAGTCGGTTCCTTGGGGACTCCGCATACAGCCAAGAACGCATTAATTTGGTGACAGCCACCGGTCAGCGCATACCCGTCCGTGGAGAGAAGGAGATGGAGTTGAAGCTAGGCAACAGGATCTACCTGCATAATGTCATCGTGGCTGATATAATGGACGATTGCATCCTGGGCCTTGACTTTATGAGGAAGAATTGTTGTGAGATTGACGTCAAGCAAGGAGTTATGAAATGTGGACGAGAAGAACTTTTTATGGAAGGGCCGTTACCAGGGAATGTGTACAGCCTTAAGAAGATTGTTCTCCCTCCGAGATCAGAAACGATTGTGCCGGTTAGTCTTCCTCGGAATCCTGGGCAAACTCATCGTTGTGTACTCGTGGAAAGGGTAGACAATAACCTTCCATGGAAAGTGGCACGAACTTTGGTCAGAGCCACCGACATCTCAGGGGTACGTGTGCTGAACCTTTGTGATCAGGAACAGATTATTGAAAAAGGCACACTGATTGGTACTTGCGAGCAAGTGGATTGGTTGCGTCGATGCCAATATCTATCGACTGGGACCCCCAGCAAGGATGCACGAACGAGAGTGACCACACTTTTAGAAGACTGTCGCAGCGCTCTGTCTCAAAATGAAATGGCCAAGGCGAAGAAGATGTTAATCAAGTACGCCGAAGTTTTCTCTTTAAACGATGCTGACATTGGGAAGACTGGCTTAGTTCAACACAAAATAAATACAGGAGAAGAGGTGCCTATCCGTCAGCGGCCAAGGAGATTGCCGGTAGCGCGTGAAAAGGAAGTGGAAACCATGATTGAGGGAATGGTGAAGGATGGTGTTATTGAACCTTCATCTAGTCCATGGTGTTCACCTGTAGTGCTGGTAAGGAAGAAGGACGGCAGCATGCGGTTTTGTGTTGACTATCGTCGTTTGAATGACGTTACGAAGAAAGACAGCTACCCTTTGCCAAGAATAGATGACACGCTGGACATGCTTACTGGAGTAAAGTGGTTCAGCACGCTGGACCTGAAAAGTGGCTACTGGCAAGTAGAAATTGACCCTAAAGATAAGGAAAAAACAGCATTCTCGACGGGAAAGGGTCTGTGGCAATTTAAAGTTATGCCGTTTGGATTGTGCAACGCTTCAGCAACATTTGAAAGGCTGATGGAACTTGTACTAACCAAGTTAATTGGCGATGCCTGTCTGGTCTACCTGGATGACATCATCATCGTAGGTCGTACGTTTGAAGAACATCTTCAAAACTTGGAACGCGTGCTCATGAAGATCCAGAGTGCCAACCTCAAGTTGAGTCCGAAGAAATGCTCACTATTCAAACGGCAAGTTAGTTTTTTGGGGTATGTAGTGTCGGAAGAAGGTATCGGCACGGATCCAGAGAAAATCGCCGCTGTCAAGGATTGGCCAGTTCCAAAAGACAAGACGCAGGTCAGAGCATTTTTAGGGTTGTGCTCTTATTATCGGCGATTTGTTAAGAACTTTGCGGATATAGCCAAACCCCTGCATAAGCTAACAGAGGAAAAGCGACATTTCTGCTGGGATGAAAGTTGCGACATCGCATTCCAGGAGTTAAAGAACCGACTGTGCAAAACACCCATTTTGGGGTACCCTGATGTAGGCGAAGAATTTATAGTTGACACGGACGCAAGTGACATAGGACTTGGCGGTGTGTTGTCTCAACGGAATGGTGATCAAGAGGTTGTGATAGCGTACTTCAGCAAGTCGTTGTCAAAGCCGGAAAGGAACTATTGTGTCACGAGACGCGAATTGCTTGCTGTAGTAAAGTCATTGCAGCATTTTAGCAAATATCTTCTGGGGCGGAAATTCCACTTACGAACCGACCATGCTGCACTGAAATGGCTATTGCAGTTCAAAAATCCAGAAGGACAAGTTGCTAGATGGATTGAGCTACTGCAGGAGTACGACTTTATGGTTGAACATCGCAGCGGTAAATCTCATGGCAACGCAGATGCATTGTCAAGAAGACCTTGTCCTGAAGACTGTAAGCATTGTACTAGGCAAGAGGGTAAGGAAGTGGTACCTGTGAGGATGCTCAGGACAGACCTCAGCAACGAGTGGAAGGAAAGCCTACAACGTGCACAGCAGGAAGATTCGGACATTAAGCCGATTCTGGAGTGGATGAAGGCCAGAGCCCCTAAGCCCAGGTGGAGTGACGTCTCAGCAATGAGTTCGATCACAAAGAGCTATTGGGCCCAATGGGACAGCTTGGTAATTCAGGATGGAGTCCTGTGCCGTAAATGGGAAAATGCTCAGGGAAATAGCTGTCATTTGCAAATGGTTGTCCCTAAAGCTCAAGTACCGGATGTTCTACAGCTGTACCATAATGGTTGTTCAGGAGGTCATCTGGGAGTAAAACGGACTCTGCTAAAGATACGAGAACGGTTTTACTGGATCCACTGTCGGGACGATGTCGAGGACTGGTGTCGCAAATGTACAAGTTGTGCAGCTGTAAAGGGGCCTCAAACTCGTAGTAGAGGTGCATTGAAATTGTACAATGTTGGTGCACCATGGGAGAGGATAGCCCTTGACGTTGCGGGGCCGTTTCCGGAAAGTGAATGTGGTAACAAGTATTTCATGGTTGTGATGGATTACTTCACTAAGTGGCCGGAAGTCTTCGCCATTCTAAATCAAGAAGCTTCGACAGTTGCGGATAAATTAGTTCATGAAGTCTTCTGTCGTTTTGGAGTACCTTTAGAAGTTCACAGTGATCAAGGAAGGAATTTTGAGTCCCAAATATTCCAGGAAACTTGTCGAGTTATGGGTACTCATAAAACAAGAACAACTTCTTACAACCCACAATCAGATGGAATGGTGGAACGATTTAATCAGACATTAGAGAGGTACCTAGCAAAAGTTGTGGAAAATCGGCACCGGGATTGGGACAAGCACATACAACCATTTTTGTTGTCATATCGAAGCGCTGTTCACGAAAGCACATCGGTGACACCAGCTTTCGCAAACTTTGGCAGAGAATTACGGCTGCCTGCAGACCTGATCACCGGAATACCACCTGATGCCCCACGCAGTATAACCGATTATGCGAATGACTTGCGGAACAAAATGAATGACATTTATGAGCACGTCAGACAATCAGGCCAGCAAATGTCTGAAAAGATGAAAACCCGGTATGACCGCAAAATAAACAATAAAGGGTTTGACGAAGGTTCACTTGTGTGGTTGCACAATCCAGTCCGCAGCAAAGGGAAATCTCCCAAGCTTCAAGCTAAATGGGACGGACCGTACCGGATTGTGACAAAGATCAATGACGTAACCTATCGGATACAGAAAGGCGCAAGAGGTACTCCTAAGATCGTCCACGTGGATCGACTGGCGCGTTATTATGGGGCCGATAATGCTCGGGGCGAGCATGTCTTAGGAGGGGGCAGTGTTACGCGACAACATTAGTTACCACTAGCGCCATCTAGTATCGAGTAGCAGAATTAATAGAATTAAGATCTTTCTAGAAATCTCGATGCTAGAACTTTCGACATCTGTTCAGTCAAGGCCGGTATGAACTCGACCATTCCAGATGTCTCTTTACTAGAATGTTCTATTGGCCCTATAAAAGGCCGGAACAGATCGCGACCCGGGCAGTATTGTTGAGCGATAGAAGCGAAACACATCTAAAGCGATATTCAAGTGCGACTTAGAGTGATTAGTAGTGCAATTGTGTTTTCTAATTAGTGTGTTAAATTAAAGTGTTAATTTTGGAAAATATATCGGCTGTTTTTAATTGTCACGAACCCCAAGCTCGTAACAGTATGTCAATAAAATTCAGACGGTACAAAACAAATGGATAACAGTTAGTCACAAATTCGTATATGTATAATAATAATTGGTTTAAAAATGTCAATAAAGAATATTATTATTATGTGAGAGCAACACTTATAGACAGGTATAAAATTATGTTTAAATACTATAATGTCATAATGTGTCACTAAGATATTCTTTATCGGAATCATACGCCTTGTCATTCAATAATTTAAAAAGCTTACGTTTAAATTCATACATGTTGCTGCTTGATACAATTTGATCAGGTAATTTATTATAGAGTTTTGGAGCCATTGCATATACACTATTGTAGAGGAATTTGGGTTTAGTGCATAACGTGTGTATAACTTTGAGCGCCGCTGACTTTCGACAGATTTAAATAAAAACATGTGGTTTTTTACAAAGATACAGGCTTCGTAGACATAAAGTGATGGTATAGTCAGTATTATTAAATTTTGAAAATGTGGCTTGCATGAATCTGTTCGTTGTATTTTACATATAGCTCGAATACATGTTTTCTGTGCTATTAATATCTCCTCTATCCTAGTAGCATTGCCTCAAAATATAAGACCATAACGCAAAGTAGAGGCAACATAACCATGATAAGCTGCTAGGAGCGCTATCTTATTCACAGTTTTGCCTAGCATGTAGAGAGCATAGGAAAACTTACTGAGCTTTCCCACATACGTTCTCGACTCGAGTCCTCCATGACATATTGTTATAAATATCCAATTCAAGAAACTTTGTTACATTTGTTTCAAGTACTTGGTCACCTTTGTAGTTTACCTGAACATTTGACAGTGTTTATTGTCTAATTTTAAAATTCATAGTTTTAAGGTTATTAGCGTTCAGCCAGTCAACAATCAACAACGATATTTTTTAATACCTTCTACCAGTATTATATAAAACTGTGCTGTCGTCGGCAAATAAGGACATTTGGTGCATAAATACTTGGTGATAGTCGTTTATGTAGCAAATGAACAGCAAGTGTCCGACCACAGAACCCTGGGGAAAACCGCAACAGAGAACTCTAGGGCTAGACGTGTGTAATACTTCAGTTTCGGACTTAATGTCTAAATAAGAGTCCTCTAAATAAGATTGTATTAGATTAAGCACATTACCTCTGATGCCGTATCTCAAGAGCTTAGCTAACAGTACCTTATGGTCCACATAGTCAAATGCCCTGGTCATATCCATATACATTGTCATTACTGGTTTCCTCTTGTCTATATTGTCATGTATTTTTTCAATAAAATTGTATATGGCCATATTAATGGTTTTTGTTTTCCTAAAACCTATTTGTTCCCTGCAAAAAATATTGTTTTTCAAAGTAATTATAAATGTCATTATACATGTATAAGACTTTAATGATAATGATAAATGATTTTATTTCTGTAAGTAGGTTTGTACAAACACTTTTATACGTCAATCATATTTTGTTAAACTAGATGAGATCGGCGTTTCCTGTCTGACTGCTCTGTGAAGAAAGGCCGAAACAAACTCAGAGGTCACAGTCTCTTTTGAAGTCCAGACATAATCTTGGTCAGATCATGTGAAGACCATGTGGATCGGTGTCTGAAATGGTCTTTCGAGGAAAGAACCACACAGATTGAATGGACCTGTCCATTCAGTTGTTTGTTAATTTATACTATGGAGATCACTGTATTTTTAAACGATTTAATATTTTTATATAAACGATTTTCAAAAATGTACTGTGACGGCACAGTCGTTACATTAATCTCCTTAAATTTCTCTCTGAGAGAATGTCTCGGACTTAATTTATAAATTGATAGAACAGCTCTGTTCTGCAAGACAAAGATAGTCTGAATGTCGGCGGCTTTTCCCCACAACTGAATACCATACGACGTTACACTATGAAAATAGCTAAAGTACACTAAATGGGCTGTCTCTATATCAGTTAAATTACGAATTCTTCTAACAGCGTATGCTGCAGAGCTTAGCTTTTTCGACAATTTATCTATATGTGAACCCACTAAAGCTTAGCATCCAAAGTTAAGCCCAAGAATACAGTGCTTTCTTTCATGATTCAATTCTTCGGCCTTTATCAACACATTAGTTTTTACCTGCCTAACGTGAGGTAGCGTAAACTTAATGCATTTGGTTTTTTTTTCATTAAGCAGTAAATTATTAACATTGAACCAGTGAACTACTTTTGCGCTATTTATATCGTCATTAACCAGTTGCTGACGTTTAAGTTTAAACAAAAGTGAAGTGTCATCCGCAAACAACACTACATCATGATTGTCTTTTATGAGGTAAGGCAAGTCTTTAATATTAATAAGAAACAAGAAAGGACCAAGAATTGAGCCCTGTCGGACTGCCATTGATACTATTGATCCGGGAGATCTTTTCCCATTTACATCAACACACTGAATCCTATTACACAAGTATTAAATAAGAAGATCCATAGCGGTGTTCCGGATCCCGTAGTGGCGGAGTTTTCTGATTAAAGTTTCATGAAGCACGCAATCGAATGCTTTAGATAAGTCACAAAAGATGCCCAAGGCATCGTATTTATTTTCCCATGCATTGTAAATATGCCCTGCGAGTTCATCATCGGTAGTTGAACGACCCCTTATATAACCGAACTGTTTGCTATGTAATAAATTATGTTTATTAAAAAAAAATTGAGAAATTAAATTTAGACCAATTGGTCTAAAATTAATTTCTCAAAAATTTTACTAAAGGTAGGTAGTACTGAAATAGGTCTATAATTAGAGGGGTCTGATGTACTACCTGATTTAAACAAAGGTACTATTTTGCTATTCTGCATTAAGTCAGGAAACTCCCCACAGTCGACACAATTATTAAATATAAGAGCTACAATGTCAATAATGGACTTAGCGACTTCTACAGAATTACCCCACAGATCTGCAGTCTTTTTTACGTTCAAAGTGTGAAAGGTTTGAATTATTTCTCTACAGCTAATATGTTCGAAATGAAATTCTGAATCACAAACATTAACCTTTTCCTTAAGCAAAGACTCAGCAACAGAAAGTGATGAGTTTACAAATTTTGTAGTTGAAACAGGAATATCTGTAAAGAAATTTTCAAAAGCCGTGTGGCGACTTGCGTGTCTGATGTTATTATGTTGTCATTGATAGACAGGCTGTAGTCAGTATTTCGCTTCTAGACCTTCCCGTTTCACTATTAATAATATTCCAAGTCGTTTTAATTACATTACTACTGTTTTTAATCTTTAAACTCAAATATCGCGACTTGGCCTTCCAACAAACTTTTTTAAAATAATTTCGAATAATTTCTAACATATAAATGATTTTCTGAATGACTTTCCCAAAGATCGTTGAGATCGGTAACAGAGCTACAGGTCTATAGTTACTTAAATTTGTTTTATCATTTTTTTAAATGTAATAGCTTGATTATAGAAACTTTCAACTTTTGCGGAAAAATACCATTTGAATACAATTATTTATGTCACTTAATATAGGTGCTGTAAGAGGAGCCACTGCTTTAACTACTCTTGTGTCAATATCATCATATTCTGTACTATGAGTGTTTTTCAGGTTGTTAATTATAGTTATAATGAACTTGGTTCCATAAACAGACACACATCAAAAAAATGTTTGCGATCACTTTGAAAAATCGTTTTTTTTTTGTTACGGTAGTATTTCTTCTTCTTCTTAAATTCTTTATTTAAAAATATAGATTTAGAATATAGAACAATAAAACAGTTCAATTGTTTTTCCATATAAAAAGGCTTTCAGTCCTAGTTTACACATGGTGGCTCTTGTATATTAATTAGCCACCACATTAGTTTCTCTGTAATAGATTTGGTAAAAAGTGTTAACATTAGTGATGTGCCGACTAGTCGGCTAAAACCACCGACTAGTCGGCCCATTTTTTACTCGTATTAATATGCTTAAAAATTTAAAAGACTGTGATTGAAATGAAATTGAAATCTTTACTGCTATATCTTTTATTATAGAATCAGTTTTACAGTTTACTTACAGTGCAATAAGGAAATTAGTATAATAAGGAATAGGAATCCTTCGTTCGGTCCATTAATTAATTGGACTTAGATCCAGAAATTAAATACCGAAAGTAAAATTAATTAATACTTGTAACAAAAAAGAAGAAACTCTATGGCAAACAATTGGCAATCAAATCAAATCAAAATATTTGATTTCACATAAACCTGCATGGGCACTTATGAAATCTCAGGAGCTAGGTGCACGGTTCCCATTTGTGCCGGCAAGAAACTCCACGGTTATTCTTTTAAAAATAATTGGCTTTTACAATGTTTTCAAATTACAGTGATAATAGGCAGCCCCGGATCTAGGGGAGGGGGGGCAAACCGGGGCACCCATCCCGGGTGGCCGTTTCAAGGGGCGGCGAAATCATAATATTGTGTGATTAAAAATAAAAATCTTGCTCCACAAAGCGCCTAGCATACGGAAGCCTGGTTGGCTCACCGTCGTCTTGTAAGAAAAAAGCGCCACACCTAATTAATTTATCTCAAACGCTGGAGAGAGGGGCGCCACTATCAAGTTTCTGCCTTGGTTAGAAAAAATCGTAGATCCGGGGCTGATAATAATAGGTATGGGAGGACAGCGCAGGCCTGTCAATAAGTACCAGGTACTTACTTAGAGGAATGAAAATTAAGAATACAAAATCGTCTATAAATCTACAGTCTGTAATGCCTACAACATTCTCTGATTCACAATGTGTAAAAAAAATTAACCTATTTAAACCAAGTGACATGATTGCCATGAAAATCACTAATAAAAAGTCGTAATTAGAATTAATGTATAATGTCAAATCATGACGAGAATATGTCAGACTTTGCAAAAAATAAAAAGAATAAAAATTAACAGTGTAATTTGGGAGCAGTTAATAGCTAGCTAGCTAGCTAGCTCCTGAGATTTCATAAGTGCCCATGCAGGTTTATGTGAAATCAAATATTTTGATTTGATTTGATTGCCAATTGTTTGCTATAGAGTTTCTTCTTTTTTGTTACAAGTATTAATTAATTTTACTTTCGGTATTTAATTTCTGGATCTAAGTCCAATTAATTAATGGACCGAACGAAGGATTCCTATTCCTTATTATACTAATTTCCTGATTGCACTGTAAGTAAACTGTAAAACTGATTCTATAATAAAAGATATAGCAGTAAAGATTTCAATTTCATTTCAATCACAGTCTTTTAAATTTTTAAGCATATTAATACGAGTAAAAAATGGACCGACTAGTCGGTGGTGGTTTTAGCCGACTAGTCGGCACATCACTAATGTTAACACTTTTTACCAAATCAATTACAGAGAAACTAATGTGGTGGCCAACTAATATACAAGAGCCACTCGCTTTCGTCTTGTGAAGCATGTAGCTAAATTATAGTTAGGACTGTTTTAACTTTAGTTAAAAACAAGTCTATTTCTGAACGCAGCAATTAGGTACCTACTAAATCATATTTATTTCAGGCTACCCTCATATATCGTATTATTGTTTTCACCTCATGCATAAATGTTTATTTGCAAAAAGCATTCTGACTAAGTCTAGTGCATTACAAGTGAATTATGTGAAACATGTCTGTAGGGTCCTTATTATGAATGTCATGAATGTTATTGTCTCAAAAACGCAAGTCGGTCTTAGTTTTGAATGGCAATAAACAAAAATATTAAGAACAAGTTCTACTCGCATTGTTCCTACATATATACATACCATTGTAATAGTACAACAAAATGTCGCGAAAGTGAGGAGCATTTGTTGCACACTTTCGATTGCGATTCATTTTCGTTCTGTAAATCGAGTCACTGCTGGACATAGGCCACCCCCAAGCCTCGCTACAACGACCGGTCCTGCGCTTCTCACGACCATCTAACCCATTTTTGTAAACTCGCAGTTATCCAGCTTATTATTCCTCAGACTTCCGCAACCCAGCGTGCAAGCGAGTGGTCTACGATGCAGAACTGCCCTCAGCGTCCGTCATCCTGATATTCCACAATGAGCCTTATTCCGTGGTAGTAAGGACAATTTGGAGCGTCGTGAACAGCGCGAGGCGGGACCAGCCCTGGTACCAGCATGCCAACTTTGTGGATAGACAGACTGGAAGGGTCACTACTGCCGGTGAGTTTGAACCTTCGAATGTTAAAAATAAAGATCAATTTCAGTTGGACCTAGTATGTCAAGAATGCAAGTTTATCTTATGTCTTTGAACATATGGTATGGTGGCTAAGAATTTATGTTTATGTCCATAAGCATATTATATTGCATAAAGGCCCTGAATTTATGTGATTCCCGCAAATAAACCTTTCATGTCTAACTAAGGTTGTGTCATTAAATCATTTACTGGCACTTTTGAATTGTCAAAGAATCGGTCAGTCAGAAAGATGAGTTAGAGACTTCTCACACTTATTCAGCTCTGTTCAGCTTTTGTCAATAGAAAACACCGATTTTGTATAGAGTCCGTTTAGCTTTCCGCGGTTGAACGGATGCGTACGCTGCTCAAAAGCTGAACAGAGCTGAATAAGTGTGAGTAGTCCCTTAGGTGCCCATTCCAAAGCATAGTAGGTTAATATGGAAAAGACCTGGAAAGAAGCTTAATAGACACTTTAAAAAATCAAAATTTTGGTATGTAACTAATATTTTGTAACAATATTTCATTGATCCCTCTTCTCCTAACTAATATTTTGTAACAATATTTCATTGATCCCTCTTCTCCTAACTAATATTTTGTAACAATATTTCATTGATCCCTCTTCTCCTAACTAATATTTTGTAACAATATTTCATTGATCCCTCTTCTCCTAACTAATATTTTGTAACAATATTTCATTGATCCCTGTTCTCCATAAAGATCTACTATTTGGAATGGGCAACTAGCTTCAACTTTCTAACTAACTGACCGACTTTGAGGATTCAAAACTGCCTGCCAATTGTTAAATGAAAATACTTCCTTTGAGTTTGAATTCATAACAACTAGACGAACAGTTTAATCAGTTATTTTACAAGATAAGAGAACATCGCGGCTGAATTTGACAAAAAATGTGCACTATCCTACTTAATACTATAGATGTGAAAGTTTGTGAGTTTGAATGTTTGGATGTTTGTTGCTCAATCACGCAGAAACAGCTGAACGGATTTGAATAAAATTTGTCACACATGTAGTTTATAACCAGGATTAACATATAGGATACTTTTAATCTCGGTAGTACGTTCCCGTGGGATAATTATCGACATCCACGCGGGCGAAGCCGCTGGCAAAAGCTAGTGAGTAATATCCTCCCCCTGTCATTGTACAGGCTACCCCGGCCAGGACCCTAGCTCCTCGCTCGTGTACCTGAAGGAGATCATCCTTGTGGACGACAACTCCACGCTGCCCGAGCTGAAGGGCAAGCTCAGTCACTACGTGCGCACGCGCCTGCCGCCCGACCTCATCCGGATATTGCGCCTGCCTGACCGGTAAGTTATAGTGTTGGTACTCGAGATGGCGAAATCAACACGGTTTAAACCGCATTACTTGGTTTGAACCCGATTACCGGGATTTCTGGGTTGATTATTGCCCATCTCTAATTGGTAGGGAATTATGGGCACTGGAAGCATTTGTATTGATTACGCTAGAGAAAATATAACTTTCTGATACATTCGTTACATGCCAATTTAAAAGTTGACATGACAAATGGACACTTGGACAGGCAACAAATCAATCTCAAAATAGGGAACGAATTAAACTTAGTTCTAATGTGGCTGATGAGAACACTCACTTTTGAACGTTAGAAGTTATATAAGACAGCCCTCAAAACGCCCGCTTTACAACACTTCGTAGGCCGAGATTAATAAACATTACTTAGCACGTGCTTCGCATTACCATTACTCCTGTCACTGTCACACTACTGTCAAACTAGAAGTGCAAGATAGAGACGGGGTTAAGACCAAGCCAAAGCACATGCTAAGAAACATTTATTCATTTCGGCCAGACTTTTTGACGTTATATGGTAACATTTAACGTCAAAAAGTCTGGCTTCGTCATCTGGCTGTAAAGAAGACAGTTCCCCAAAACGCCGTCACCACTTCCTAGTGCTTTACCTGGAAAGAAGTGACGCAACAAACTGGCCAGCAGTCTGTCATGCTGCGGCCACACCTACACAATTTATCACGATAATTTTACAACGGCATTCACATTGCCATTTGACGTTAAGCGGTAACTCAGGTGGCGGTCAAGTGTGGCCACTGAATTTATCGCTTTAATTATCGGAATGTTTACCGTCTTGTGTATCGCGATGTTGGGTATTGACATTGACCGTAGTGTGGCCCCAGCATTAGGACTTCTGATTCTAAAGATAATGATGATAAAGTATCGCCATGGCTCTGTCAACTCGTGCTGTACAAATGCGTTTAGTTCCATATTATTATTATTTAATAACTGTTTTATTTGATGTTTTAATTTAAATATTATTCCATACACTTACACAGGACTTAAAAGAAAATTACGTCCAACACAACTTTTCTAGCAGGTAGGCTGATTTTTTCCACGGGAAACGTTTTGTATACTGGGAGGTCTACACCTGTAAGTAATACAAGGTGAATTGATAATGACCTGCGAGTGATACAGGCTGACTTACTGCCTGTGAGTAATTATATACAGTGTGGTTTTATAGCTGCACCTGATTCCAGGGTATTTATTCCGTTCAAAATGTACAGGACTACTTTTTCTGAATTATACAGGGCGAGTAACGTCTCATTCGGGTTGAGGTCTTCAGAAGTTAATCAGGGAGTTCAATCCTGCGTACTCTGCAGGATGATGTCCTGTCTACACCCATATACTATACTACAATTTAACCAATCTCACTTAGATATGTACATTGACCTGAAAGCCAGTTCTCGTAATTAAAAACGTACATAGATCTAGTCGCATTCTCACCTCGGTAACACTCAAATGTCAAAAATGTAGGGAAACTTGAGGTATTTTTGACAGATTGAAGACTGAGATCAAACTGTGAACGTTCTTAAAATTACGAGAAACCTCTGATTTATTGGTCCAGTGAATTAACGATTTACCGACGACCACTCTTGCTTACATATATTTTCATTTGTTTTTGTCTGTCCATTGTGTTGCCGTTTATATCAACACTACCAAAGTTCGCATAATAGGTCATTGAAGGCAGCTGTCAGCACGCGACAAACGATTACCTCACTTATTCAGAGATGATCGAATGATCAAGATCTTAAAAAAATAAACATTCTCTTTACTTCAGTTAATGTAAAACATGCAAACGTTGAAATGATGTATGAAGATATAGACGCGGCATATATTGCTATAATTTCGGTCAAAATGCTGATAAAAGAGAGTTGTGAAGTTCTATTGTAAGTTGGAATTGCTTAGGACTAAGCATTTTGCTGTTGGATGATTAGTGAAATTGGTTTGTTAGTCATCGTTAATCCACATAGTCAAACTAATTTATTTTACTGCACCAATATCCTTTTCGACATTGGCATTGGCACTTAGTGATACAATACCTTGTGTACACTCAAGGGTAAAATATTATACCTATACTAAGCTAGACCCTCATGCAACGTGTTATTTTCCCAAAAGGTTGACTAACATTTTGAAATTTTGCACGCGGTTTATGTTGGCAGAAATTTTTTTTCACAAAAAAAAAAGACCTTCCGAAAAACACTACAAAGTGAAAAATAATTGGCAATGTATTTTAATTTTTTGTCACCGCCTTCCGAAATTAAAGTCGGTTGTTTTTTATGCAAAAAGTTTTTATTTTTCACTTTTTAGTGGTTCACATGTGCTTATCCCACAGCGTACCGGCGTGATGTTATGTTATGAACTGGTGTAAGCAATATACAGACATGAGATTTCAGCAATCCCAGTCCATTCGCTATCATTTATTGAGGAGTTCCATTGCCTATCTCCGAAGTTCTTCATCAGCAGGCTTAGCACGACACTTTCTATTTCTAATCTACTGTAGAATAGAAATCGCTTTTCTAAATTTCTCGGTGAAAAACTGTCAACTGTCTATACGGAAACGTCACTTTTGTCTACTCTTCCGACGACAAAACGTTTGTCTACGGTTCTTGTGCTAAGCCGACAGATCTTCACCAAATTGAAATGGGACCACTCCGAGAATGTACTCTTCCAAAAACTACACAAATCGCTTCAAGTGTGCCTATAAAATTTGAAGAGTTCTCTCTATTTCTCCAGAATCCCATCATCAGATCCTGACTAGATGATCATGGGACCACCTGAGAAGTAAACCCTTTCAAACAAAAAAAAATCCAAATCGGTCCAGCCATCTTCGAGTAATCGGTGTACATACATACAAAAAAAATACCAATCGAATTGAGAACCTCCTCCTTTTTGAAGTCAGTTAAAAAAGGAAGTCGGTTTTCATATCTGCTTGTGTGAACACTACGTTCTTCTAAACTCTACAGTCTGTTTTGATGCAGGTTCCACCTTCATTAAGAATTTCAATTAGACAAAACAAGAATGACATTTAAATTAGATAAAGCACAGAAATATCGTTTTTTTATATGTCACACAATCAGTAGATTGCACCCGTGTGAGGCAGGGGCGCCAAATTCGAATGCACAGTTAAGCAGAAAAGATACATATTTTTGTCCTTGGCTGTACAGGAAAAACCATGATTATGTTAGAATAGACAGACCCAGCGGAGTGTGGACGATGGTCAAGTTACGCTCGTGTGACTTAATCGGCACAAACATAATTGTGTAACAAATATAATACTACTCGAGTTTGGAGAATAACTACGTTGCAATACCGCACCAGCTTAGCACGTTTAAAAGAAATGGACAGAACATCCTGACTAGAAGAATATCCACACCATAAAAATATAGAACCCCTTAAAAGACAAGCCATCATAATTCTCACAATATCATCCACGTAAACCAACAAGTGGCATTTGATAATATCCCTTCACTGACTCCAGTCATTCGCGTTTCACTAAAACGTCCTACAACACCCAGGATAGGTTTGACCCAAGCCAGGATGGCAGGCGCCCGGTATGCTGTCGGTGACGTCATGATCTTCCTGGATTCCCATTGTGAAGCTTTGCAAGACTGGCTGCGTCCCCTCCTCCATCACATCAAGCAAGACAAGAAACATGTCGTCACTCCTCTCATAGATGTGATAGAAAAGGCCGACCTTATGTATGAACCTGGACACATTAGTGAATTCGAGGTGATTCGGGACACATTAGTGCGGGAGATCTTTTACGATGCGCTTACGTCTTGAGAACACTGACAATCCAGCAAGGTTATTGCGTATCACAATCACAATCCTAATGACATTCATTTTGATGATTCAACAAGATTCATTGCATTGTTTACGTTGTCATCCGACGCCGACAATTTGGTTGAATTTCCTGCGAAATCCTTAGGATTGTAATAGAAAGTATGTTACCCAATAGGGATGCTGGGTACAGATTTTGCTAACAAAAGCCAACAAACGTTTATCAAACGAATAGCTGGCTCGTGGCCAGTCCGTTAGTAACTATGGAGTTTCTTGCCCGTTCTTCTCTTTGGGAAACTGCGCTGCGGATCGGGCAACAGCTTCAAACTTTTCTATTCTATGCGTTGTTAAGAGATCTCCTGCATCTCGGTTAGTTGCTAAAAGTGTCACGCGTTGTTCAGCATCCACTGCCGTTTAGATAGTATTAACAAAATCAATCACGGTAGATAAGTCGCAGTGGAAAGTATAATACAGTAATTTAGATTTAGAACGTGTGTTAGTTTCAGAATTTGGTAGTATCGTAGTTTTTGGGGACAATCATGTTGTTTAGTTTTGAGAAACCAGTCACAGTACATTTCAAGTAAACTATAGTAAGTATGTTGATAGAATTAACAATGTAACATTAGTTGAATTGATTCATTTAATTAATGACTACAATAATCTCTTCTTTATTCATACTTGTACTACTTGTTCGCTCCCTATTACAAGGGAGTTAAACAGAACTGGCAAAATGCCGGTGTACTATAAGATACACCTCTGCCTATCCCTTTAGGGATCACAGGCGTGATGTTATGTTATTTTCTACTTCTAAATTCTCTTTTTAGTTTTTATGACTTCTTTCTTCTTTTAACATTTGATTTATGTTCTTACACTTATTTTGCATAAGATTAAAACCATCCATCCATTTTATTTGTTACTAGCTGGCCCGTGCCCAGTACGTTGGGCGGTAAACATTTTTACTTGTGATGAAATTATGAGTGTGGCTCGGTTAGTACTGAGTGCTGTGATTTATTTCCTGACTGCCAAAAGGAGGGTTATATTTTTACTGCATATGTATGTATGTATTTGCATGCATATTTGCCTATATTACCGGGTTTCAAATGATAGACGTAATAGGCCACGCACCTTTCCCCACAGCGACCGACGCGAAGCCATTGCGTGCCGTCCCGTTGGCCAAACATTAGTAAAATTGTCTCGCGTATTTGATATTTTAAATGATCTCTCAAACTAAGCAACCAAAAAACATACTATAAAAACGATTTTTATCTAAATAAAATTTTCTTACAATTTATTTCTAAATAGATTGACGTGTTGTACATGAAAAAAACCGTCTAATACAATTATCACTCAATAGATTACGACACGGTCGCGGTTCCATACCTGTGTCGTACTATATCTTTACCCATTCGTCCAAATTATATGCAGTAAAAGGGAAAAGTCTTTTGTTTTAAACACTTACAATAAATTTACTTATGTTGATAAGAATTCATAATTGTTGATAATATGACCAATAAACATGCCTAATGATTTAAATTATAAAAAAAAAAACACTTTTCGTGAGTTAAAAACACTTTTCGTGACTTAAATATAAAGGTTAGACATGTCAGTCGCTCTACAACTTTGCTCTAGAACTCAATCATATCTCTCATCGTTAAGGCAGCGTTCGTAAGAAACGTTTTCGTTCGACCGTTTTTTTCCGACTTGCTTTGCAAATCCGATTACCATTTATTTATATTAAAAGTCTTTTTTAATTTTTCGGGTATATAGACTATGACACTCACAAATGTGGCTTTCTATTGGTAAAATATTTTTTTAAATCGGTTCAGTAGACCCAGAGATTACACCCTATTACCTCACAAACTCACAAACTTTACCTCTTTATAATATTAGTATAGATTGATGTATATGTATATATAATTATATATGTTTGTGCAAAAAACATCAAATCAAATCAAATCAAATCAAATCATTTATTTCTTTGCAAACATGGGTATATAGTACATAGATGTTTTATAATAAAGTTCTCCATATTTTACCGTCAGGGCATGCAAAGGTGGTTGACATTACTTAATTAAAATTCAATAATAAACATTGGAATTACAAATTAAAAAAGAAAAAAAGAAACGTGCAAATCAAAAATGTCAGCATGGTCACAGCAAATAAAAAAATAAGACTTTATAATAGAATGTCAAACAGAAAATAAAAACCAGGATCAAAATAATAATGTCAGTCAGAGTAACCGTATGTCAGTCAGTTAGTGAATCATCATTCAGAAAATCGTTAATCGCGTAATAGGTTTTCTTAATTAAAATTTCTTTTAGCGTCCTTTTAAATTTTACTGTACTCATATTTTTTATAATATTAGGTACTTCAACTGAATAAGAAAAAAAAAAATCATGTCAAACAATTGTATTTTAACTTGAACATTTAATTAAACTTCTTGTGAATTAGGATCACCAGGTCGGGGGGAGTGTTCTTTTTAAATATTAATAAGCGAGTGGTTCATGTTCACCTATATCGATCTTAGATTAACATAGCGACCTATGACTTTAATTTAAGAACTGTATTCACTACTTCTGTTATACAAATAAGAAATTATTTGATTTGATTAAGTATAAGCGTTCTGAAGGATAAATAAATAACATGCTAGTTATACAGGATGGTATTGACATGGACGCGCAAACTGAAACCATGAATTCAGCAAATAATTCTAGACGTAGAAATAGCGTAGAAATATTTCATCGGTAAAAAATCTCCTTTTTCATAGAAAAGTGCAATAGCGACGCGGTCAAAATGTACGGAGCAGCATAAAAAAAAAATCCGACGTATAATTTCAACGCAGGAGCGTTCAGAATAATGTACTGAATCCATAGTAAGGGTTGAGTGTCGATGTTCCTGCCACCCTGCATCTAGGTAGTAATTTTATACGTTTCTAAAACGAATACTGCTTAATAAGTATTTCGTTTAGTTCATCATCTGGATCAGGAGTTTAGTTCATCATCTGTATCAGGATTTATTTGACTTAGCTATAATGTTTCGAGTTTTTGACAGACCCCGGTCTTGTTTTATAACAACCGAATTAAAAAAAAATATTATCGAATCAATATACCATCAAAGTAATCGCCAGAATGCGAATTTCAATACAGTAATCGAACGCAGAAAGTCGTCAAAACCAAACAGCATCGATGCCGCAAGCCGTCCTAAAACCGCCACCCGCCGCGCGGATGCTGAAAGTAGCTAAATTACTTCAGCCCTAATAGGGACTGCGTTTTATGTCTGCTTTTGACTTTTTTAAAGTAATTTTTCCATCGTCCTATTCTCTTAAACTGATTGATTTTCAAAGGTCTTTAACGGAAAGCTAAACAAAAGCTAACAAAAAGATCTTATTCTAAATGTAAACTAACATAATCCGAGCAATTTTTAATAGGTTAAACACCTCTTTCTACATAAACATGTATGATTGTTACTGTGTAGGGTGAGTACTAATTATTGATACTTATAAAATTACTATTATGTAAGGTTTGCGGACCTACGTCTTGAAATGTAAGTTACCTATTTTTATTTTGAAATCATTAAATTTAATTGAATTCATCACTCTCCTGCCCTTATCCCAATTTATTAGTGGTCGGCGCAACATGTCTTCTTCCAGACTTCTCTATTAGTCGTCGTCTCGGTAGTCCCCCTTTCTAGCCACAGTATAACTAGCTTATGGCGTCCTCACTGCTGGGAGACAGGCCCCTCTCTGTGAGAAGGAGTAGGCCGTAAGCCGACACCCGGGCCCAGTGCGGGTTGGTAGATGTCGCATGCGTTTGATTCTAAGACATTTTCTCACCCATATCATCATTAACTTACTACATTATTATGTGTTTTATATTACAAAAAAATAAATAATTATATGTATAGGAATTTATGCTCTTAAATTCAATCATCAATCAGCTCAGCCTATCGCAGTCCACTTCTGGACATAGGCCTCTCCCAGGCTGCGCCACAACACTCTATCCTCCGCCTTCCGCATCCAGTCTGTCCCACCCAGCCGCCTTTTTAAAGTCGTCGGTCCATATAGCTAGAGACGTCCCACACCACTCTTAAATTAATCTTAGGTCAACTCGCCTTACGCAGCACTCACAGCAGTGCTTATAACTCGAAACTTTAATTTAAGACTCGCATGACAGCCTAGTCCGGCCTAATCAGTTTTAAGCCGTGAATGACCTACACAACTGCAACAATGCTATTAATCAGCAATCGTGTTTATGGCGCACTGCCGGCCGTGTAAACAAACTAGCATTACAACATGCATTGCTGGGCATTTCGCGAAAATTCGGTCGTCTAATTTGTAAAGGCAAAGTGTAGTTAGGTCCTTTCATCAGGAATTCCTTCGTAGCAGCCTGGAGTCTGCACTTGTGCCCGGGTGATGACAACAAGCTCGCCCTCCTAATACGTGGGACTTAAACGTAACTGGTGAAATGTGGCGCCGAATCCTGTTCATATAGCCCAGATTCCACTTTGATAATTCTTCTGCACTGTTGAGTAAATTAGTAAATGGTCCACATCTAGTCAGTCACTGTTTGTCCGGCATGCGGCGAACATGTCTAGCGCAGTTACATCAGCCCTTTGAGCTGTCTTTATATTTGTTCAGAAACACAGTATTGTCTTATCATTTCTTTCAATAACTATAACTTTTGTTGACTCCCTCGTTGGTGTACTCGCCGCAAACGCTACTGCTGAGGTCCTGGGATCGAATCCCAGGTTGGGCAGAGTATTTTTAAGTTTTTCCATCATTTCAGATATGGAATAACAGCCCGGCTATCCCCATCTAGATTTGTACCCGGTTGATGACAGTAGGCTCGCCCCCTATTACATGGGACTTATAACTTTCTAAATGTGGGTGTACTATAGGTCATCATCATCATTTCAGCCGAAAGACGTCCACTGCTGGACATAGGCCTCCCCCAAGCCCCGCCACTTCGACCGGTTCTGTGCTTCCTGCATCCAGCGGACTCCTGCGGCCCTCACAAGGTCATCGGTCCACCTTGTGGGAGGTCTTCCAACTTTCAGAACCTTCCGGCCCCATCGGCCAACTGTTCTGCGAGCAATGTGCCCTGCCACTGCCAATTAAGTTTTCCAATTCTTCGGGCTATGTCGGTTACCTTGGTTTTCCTACGGATCTCTTCATTCATATTCGTACCTTCGATCACGTAGGAAAAGTCCATTCACATGAGAACGGGTTTCCCTTTAGGAGGCCTTTAGGAGTTCGGCCGTGATTCCGTCATTACCCGGCGCCTTGTTGTTTTTGAGCTGCTTCAGAGCCATCCTAATCTTGTACAAGCTGACGTCCGGGATGTCTTCAGTATAGTGTCGAGTCAATCTAGCACTTGGGTCGTTTGCCAGATTCGTAGTATAGGTACCTCTGCCTAACCCTTTGGAGAAATACAGGTGTGATGTATTGTTCTATTTTCACGTGCTATATGTGTCTCCTAAACTATTCCTTGTACTCTACGATACATACAGGGTTAGTTTTCGAAGACCTGTCAAATTTTAGGTTGTGGTACAGACCAGTAAACTGAACAACTTTCTCCTTGAGACTAACATCTTAATCGAGAAAAACGTATCAATTGTCCCATACAAAACTTCAATACCTATTACACCTAAATGTAAGAGACGGAAGATTTTTTTTTCGCTATTACTTGTTGGTCCCATGGAGACAGTTGTTCAGTCTGAGGGTCTGCACCACATTTGTACAAATTTGACAGGTCTTTAAAACGAACCCTTTATAGCATTCATTGAATGAATGTTTTAATGAATGAAATCATTTATTTCTGCTGCACTGGTAAGACAGTGCACACAAGATATTCGTCATCTGATGACCTGTCGTGTAAATGTCAAATAAATGTTAACAATTTCACCTTTTTGTAAAGTAAATGACAAGGCATTGTATCGTCATTTTTTTTTTAAACAAGTAGCTTTGAGGTAACTATTAAAAAAACAGCTATTATACCAAGATAAAATATTAAAGTCTAATGTCTTTTCTAAGTACTTATTCCTTGTTCGTTGCAGTTTAATAGCACATCGAGTTTTAGAAAAATTCGTCTTAGTCTCACGTCGTCTCTGTCACTCATACTGTGACAGTCTCTTTCTAAAGCACGATATTACCGTTCAGGTACAGTACAAATGTTAAAGGTTACGCCTACCTCGGTGAAATTAAACTTCAGCACAGTTTTATTAAACGACACAGATATGCCTTTTCTGAAATAGGACAACCTTATCTATAGAGGGAAATCTATATACACTTAGACTCTATTTAAGCTAAGTACAGGAGCATTTCATATGAAAATGAATCTTATTTGTATAAAGTTAATGTGCGACTGTGATCAAGCGTTTTAAACGAACATGAACGACTACCAACCAATAACGTTAATTTTCGTATGACACGCTACTGTACTTAGATTGAGAAAAGTCCAGGTTAGCTCTATAGCTCAGTCGTCCACCCAGGACGGGGCTGATCCGAGCTCGGCTGGAAGGCATCAAGGTGGCCAGCAGTGACGTCATAGTGGTTCTGGACTCGCACTGCGAGACGTTCCCCGACTGGTTGCGACCACTCCTCCAACGCGTGAAGGAGAAGGCAGACGCCGTCGTCACGCCTGACATTGAGACTATTGAGAAATCTAACCTTATGCTTGAAGATACCAGTGAGAATGATGAGGTAGCTGCGACCTTAAGGCTATGCATTCTGAAACTTTAAATGTCGCTCTGTCATCATCAGCATCAACTGCCTGCCTTTTCCCAACTATGTTGGGGTCGGCTTCCAGTCTAACCAGGTGCAGCTGAATACCAGTATTTTACATGGAGCGACTGAACTGACCATCTGACCTCCACAACCCAGTTACTGGGTAATATGATACCTGGTAAGACTGGTTGTTAGACAGCACTGTGTTGTACTAAAATATTGATAACTAGCTGCGCCCCGCGGTTTTGCCCACCTAAGTCTCGACCCTGTGAGGATATCGGGATGAAACACATCCTCTGTCATAATACAGGTCATGGTCTACCCATGTGCCCAAATGGCATCCAAATCGGTTCAGCCGTTTTAACGTGAAAGCAATGTCGTGAGTTCGTGACACTGACAACTGATTGTTCTACCTACATTCCTTGCAAAAAAAAAACTGTTCTGTTCTATTCTATTCGACCAAACATTAAACTTTTAATGTAATCAATATTTTAGTGTAATCTAGAGCGATATTTTATAATTTCATTGAATTGTAATATTGAATCATTAATAAAAACAGCGATTTATTTGACAGCTATTTGCGACATCGCCAACTTTTAGAATGCATTCTCTTAAAGCAAGCGCATATTACAGCCGTAGCGCATCGCAATAGTAAAAAGTCCGGTGCGGCCCGCCTGTGGTATAGGGGTACGATGGTTAGTACAAAATGTACGAAAAAGACGCAAGAGTTTGCAATGCGGTGTGGCCCAAATGTGCGCAGGCCACGATTTTTTACTGGCTCTGTTGTACTTCGACCTAAAGAAACTTAAACTGATGACGAACAAGAGAGAGAAGAAAGATACGGTTGAAGCAAATCTTTCATAATTTTGTACAACGATCTTTTAGCGCATGGCCTAAATTGGAACTAATGCCACCATTTGTTTGTATACAATTTCACAAATATCATGTGCGCCGCGTGAGCTGTGCGGCCCAGTGGTATCGGCCCCGACCCAGGCAGGCGCTTTACTTTGTGTAAATAATTTCATCAGCACTGTTCTCAATACGGTGAAGGAAAACATCGTGAGCAAACCAGTATGTCCAAAAACTAAAAAATCGAAGACATGTGACATCCACCGCACTGAGCCTGTCCCAGCTGTGCGGACATTGTAGGCTGATTGTAATCGTGACATCGGCGTCCTCCTGTCGAAGTCATTTTTTACGCCAAAAGATCCTTGTAGCACTATCTAAAATGGAAGATTCTGTTGCCTGTTCTAACCCGACTGCGCGACAGCAACGACAGTAGTTTTTCATACGTATATATGTATCTTTGTACGTCGGATTCTTTTTATCTGTTTCTGTTTGCTATACTTGTCAATATTTAAAAAAAAATACTCCAGTTATGTCAAAGTACAACAAAAACAGTATCTTTATATTTCATCCAATAAAGTTGTTTTTATTCGGTATGTTCAGGACAGCACCTTGTGTTGTGAATCAAGTCGTTTATAACTATTTGTGTATTAAAATGTTTCGTTTCTTTAACTAGTCCATTTGTCCTCAATTTAAAGTCTATCTAATGTATGATATTTCCACATAAACGAATATACATTTTATGTCTTGTGTAAATTAAGTTGATTTCAGAATTATTACAACTATTGAAAAAGTCATGAAAATATTTTGATTTGTAGCGCAGCAAATTGAACTTTATGTGTGGGTTTTAAAGCGGTCTTCCAAACTTTGTTTACATGTTTGAAATGTAAATCACGAGATAGATATTTATGTTTCGGTCTCAGAAGTTGGTATCTACATTCTTGTTCTTACTATTATTCGCAGCAAAACTCAATAACGCACCAGTAGTGCGGTCGGTTGGTTGTTATATCGAACAAATTTTTGCGACTTCACTCCCTTGGTGCTGCCCCCGTTAATTCTCATCCCACAGACACCTTGCATTTTCCAGGATAAAATATCTATGTCCTATGTCATACTCACGCCCACAAACTATCTCCATGCAAAGAACCACGACGCGTCGATCCGTGGCTCCGATGAGCAGAAAGAAGGATAACCAACAGACATACTTTTACATTTATCATTAAAGTAGGATTATTAGAAAGTAGGATGGTGTGCTGACGAAAACAGTAGTTGTTCTCAGAACAGAGCCTTAGGGGACTTGACAGAGAAATACTCTGATAATAGTTAGGAACTTTTAGCGATTATAAATCAAAATCAATTTATTCAGGCTAGGCTAGACTCTCAAGTCAGCACTTTTTGAACGTCAAAAGCAGCACTCAATCGATCCAACCCAAGTAACCCAAGTAAAGTTTTTAAGCCCAAATACTCTCTAAACAGCGCACTTGGAACTTACGCTAGCTAAATACAGTAAGTAGCGTATTAAACGTGTGAACTCCATTAATATAAGGTTGATTTTCATAAAATAAACCTTATATTAATGGAGTTCATGTGCATAGTCCTATAAACAACTAGGTTCACATTCGTCTGTAACTTTATACGAATAAGATATTTTATAGAAAAAATCATATTCTTGATGCTTTATAGATTTTCGCCTAAATATGTAGGATAATTTTTCTGTAGACTTATAATCTCTTGTTAGGAACTAAACAGTTCTATGAACAAAGCCTAAGTTCTTGATGTTCAAGTAATAGGCCACGCACCTTTCCCCACAGCGACCGACGCGAAGCCATTGCGTGCCGTCCCGTTGGCCAAACATTAGTAAAATTGTCTCGCGTATTTGATATTTTAAATGATCTCTCAAACTAAGCAACCAAAAAACATACTATAAAAACGATTTTTATCTAAATAAAATTTTCTTACAATTTATTTCTAAATAGATTGACGTGTTGTACATGAAAAAAACCGTCTAATACAATTATCACTCAATAGATTACGACACGGTCGCGGTTCCATACCTGTGTCGTACTATATCTTTACCCATTCGTCCAAATTATATGCAGTAAAAGGGAAAAGTCTTTTGTTTTAAACACTTACAATAAATTTACTTATGTTGATAAGAATTCATAATTGTTGATAATATGACCAATAAACATGCCTAATGATTTAAATTATAAAAAAAAAAACACTTTTCGTGAGTTAAAAACACTTTTCGTGACTTAAATATAAAGGTTAGACATGTCAGTCGCTCTACAACTTTGCTCTAGAACTCAATCATATCTCTCATCGTTAAGGCAGCGTTCGTAAGAAACGTTTTCGTTCGACCGTTTTTTTCCGACTTGCTTTGCAAATCCGATTACCATTTATTTATATTAAAAGTCTTTTTTAATTTTTCGGGTATATAGACTATGACACTCACAAATGTGGCTTTCTATTGGTAAAATATTTTTTTAAATCGGTTCAGTAGACCCAGAGATTACACCCTATTACCTCACAAACTCACAAACTTTACCTCTTTATAATATTAGTATAGATTGATGTATATGTATATATAATTATATATGTTTGTGCAAAAAACATCAAATCAAATCAAATCAAATCAAATCATTTATTTCTTTGCAAACATGGGTATATAGTACATAGATGTTTTATAATAAAGTTCTCCATATTTTACCGTCAGGGCATGCAAAGGTGGTTGACATTACTTAATTAAAATTCAATAATAAACATTGGAATTACAAATTAAAAAAGAAAAAAAGAAACGTGCAAATCAAAAATGTCAGCATGGTCACAGCAAATAAAAAAATAAGACTTTATAATAGAATGTCAAACAGAAAATAAAAACCAGGATCAAAATAATAATGTCAGTCAGAGTAACCGTATGTCAGTCAGTTAGTGAATCATCATTCAGAAAATCGTTAATCGCGTAATAGGTTTTCTTAATTAAAATTTCTTTTAGCGTCCTTTTAAATTTTACTGTACTCATATTTTTTATAATATTAGGTACTTCAACTGAATAAGAAAAAAAAAAATCATGTCAAACAATTGTATTTTAACTTGAACATTTAATTAAACTTCTTGTGAATTAGGATCACCAGGTCGGGGGGAGTGTTCTTTTTAAATATTAATAAGCGAGTGGTTCATGTTCACCTATATCGATCTTAGATTAACATAGCGACCTATGACTTTAATTTAAGAACTGTATTCACTACTTCTGTTATACAAATAAGAAATTATTTGATTTGATTAAGTATAAGCGTTCTGAAGGATAAATAAATAACATGCTAGTTATACAGGATGGTATTGACATGGACGCGCAAACTGAAACCATGAATTCAGCAAATAATTCTAGACGTAGAAATAGCGTAGAAATATTTCATCGGTAAAAAATCTCCTTTTTCATAGAAAAGTGCAATAGCGACGCGGTCAAAATGTACGGAGCAGCATAAAAAAAAAATCCGACGTATAATTTCAACGCAGGAGCGTTCAGAATAATGTACTGAATCCATAGTAAGGGTTGAGTGTCGATGTTCCTGCCACCCTGCATCTAGGTAGTAATTTTATACGTTTCTAAAACGAATACTGCTTAATAAGTATTTCGTTTAGTTCATCATCTGGATCAGGAGTTTAGTTCATCATCTGTATCAGGATTTATTTGACTTAGCTATAATGTTTCGAGTTTTTGACAGACCCCGGTCTTGTTTTATAACAACCGAATTAAAAAAAAATATTATCGAATCAATATACCATCAAAGTAATCGCCAGAATGCGAATTTCAATACAGTAATCGAACGCAGAAAGTCGTCAAAACCAAACAGCATCGATGCCGCAAGCCGTCCTAAAACCGCCACCCGCCGCGCGGATGCTGAAAGTAGCTAAATTACTTCAGCCCTAATAGGGACTGCGTTTTATGTCTGCTTTTGACTTTTTTAAAGTAATTTTTCCATCGTCCTATTCTCTTAAACTGATTGATTTTCAAAGGTCTTTAACGGAAAGCTAAACAAAAGCTAACAAAAAGATCTTATTCTAAATGTAAACTAACATAATCCGAGCAATTTTTAATAGGTTAAACACCTCTTTCTACATAAACATGTATGATTGTTACTGTGTAGGGTGAGTACTAATTATTGATACTTATAAAATTACTATTATGTAAGGTTTGCGGACCTACGTCTTGAAATGTAAGTTACCTATTTTTATTTTGAAATCATTAAATTTAATTGAATTCATCACTCTCCTGCCCTTATCCCAATTTATTAGTGGTCGGCGCAACATGTCTTCTTCCAGACTTCTCTATTAGTCGTCGTCTCGGTAGTCCCCCTTTCTAGCCACAGTATAACTAGCTTATGGCGTCCTCACTGCTGGGAGACAGGCCCCTCTCTGTGAGAAGGAGTAGGCCGTAAGCCGACACCCGGGCCCAGTGCGGGTTGGTAGATGTCGCATGCGTTTGATTCTAAGACATTTTCTCACCCATATCATCATTAACTTACTACATTATTATGTGTTTTATATTACAAAAAAATAAATAATTATATGTATAGGAATTTATGCTCTTAAATTCAATCATCAATCAGCTCAGCCTATCGCAGTCCACTTCTGGACATAGGCCTCTCCCAGGCTGCGCCACAACACTCTATCCTCCGCCTTCCGCATCCAGTCTGTCCCACCCAGCCGCCTTTTTAAAGTCGTCGGTCCATATAGCTAGAGACGTCCCACACCACTCTTAAATTAATCTTAGGTCAACTCGCCTTACGCAGCACTCACAGCAGTGCTTATAACTCGAAACTTTAATTTAAGACTCGCATGACAGCCTAGTCCGGCCTAATCAGTTTTAAGCCGTGAATGACCTACACAACTGCAACAATGCTATTAATCAGCAATCGTGTTTATGGCGCACTGCCGGCCGTGTAAACAAACTAGCATTACAACATGCATTGCTGGGCATTTCGCGAAAATTCGGTCGTCTAATTTGTAAAGGCAAAGTGTAGTTAGGTCCTTTCATCAGGAATTCCTTCGTAGCAGCCTGGAGTCTGCACTTGTGCCCGGGTGATGACAACAAGCTCGCCCTCCTAATACGTGGGACTTAAACGTAACTGGTGAAATGTGGCGCCGAATCCTGTTCATATAGCCCAGATTCCACTTTGATAATTCTTCTGCACTGTTGAGTAAATTAGTAAATGGTCCACATCTAGTCAGTCACTGTTTGTCCGGCATGCGGCGAACATGTCTAGCGCAGTTACATCAGCCCTTTGAGCTGTCTTTATATTTGTTCAGAAACACAGTATTGTCTTATCATTTCTTTCAATAACTATAACTTTTGTTGACTCCCTCGTTGGTGTACTCGCCGCAAACGCTACTGCTGAGGTCCTGGGATCGAATCCCAGGTTGGGCAGAGTATTTTTAAGTTTTTCCATCATTTCAGATATGGAATAACAGCCCGGCTATCCCCATCTAGATTTGTACCCGGTTGATGACAGTAGGCTCGCCCCCTATTACATGGGACTTATAACTTTCTAAATGTGGGTGTACTATAGGTCATCATCATCATTTCAGCCGAAAGACGTCCACTGCTGGACATAGGCCTCCCCCAAGCCCCGCCACTTCGACCGGTTCTGTGCTTCCTGCATCCAGCGGACTCCTGCGGCCCTCACAAGGTCATCGGTCCACCTTGTGGGAGGTCTTCCAACTTTCAGAACCTTCCGGCCCCATCGGCCAACTGTTCTGCGAGCAATGTGCCCTGCCACTGCCAATTAAGTTTTCCAATTCTTCGGGCTATGTCGGTTACCTTGGTTTTCCTACGGATCTCTTCATTCATATTCGTACCTTCGATCACGTAGGAAAAGTCCATTCACATGAGAACGGGTTTCCCTTTAGGAGGCCTTTAGGAGTTCGGCCGTGATTCCGTCATTACCCGGCGCCTTGTTGTTTTTGAGCTGCTTCAGAGCCATCCTAATCTTGTACAAGCTGACGTCCGGGATGTCTTCAGTATAGTGTCGAGTCAATCTAGCACTTGGGTCGTTTGCCAGATTCGTAGTATAGGTACCTCTGCCTAACCCTTTGGAGAAATACAGGTGTGATGTATTGTTCTATTTTCACGTGCTATATGTGTCTCCTAAACTATTCCTTGTACTCTACGATACATACAGGGTTAGTTTTCGAAGACCTGTCAAATTTTAGGTTGTGGTACAGACCAGTAAACTGAACAACTTTCTCCTTGAGACTAACATCTTAATCGAGAAAAACGTATCAATTGTCCCATACAAAACTTCAATACCTATTACACCTAAATGTAAGAGACGGAAGATTTTTTTTTCGCTATTACTTGTTGGTCCCATGGAGACAGTTGTTCAGTCTGAGGGTCTGCACCACATTTGTACAAATTTGACAGGTCTTTAAAACGAACCCTTTATAGCATTCATTGAATGAATGTTTTAATGAATGAAATCATTTATTTCTGCTGCACTGGTAAGACAGTGCACACAAGATATTCGTCATCTGATGACCTGTCGTGTAAATGTCAAATAAATGTTAACAATTTCACCTTTTTGTAAAGTAAATGACAAGGCATTGTATCGTCATTTTTTTTTTAAACAAGTAGCTTTGAGGTAACTATTAAAAAAACAGCTATTATACCAAGATAAAATATTAAAGTCTAATGTCTTTTCTAAGTACTTATTCCTTGTTCGTTGCAGTTTAATAGCACATCGAGTTTTAGAAAAATTCGTCTTAGTCTCACGTCGTCTCTGTCACTCATACTGTGACAGTCTCTTTCTAAAGCACGATATTACCGTTCAGGTACAGTACAAATGTTAAAGGTTACGCCTACCTCGGTGAAATTAAACTTCAGCACAGTTTTATTAAACGACACAGATATGCCTTTTCTGAAATAGGACAACCTTATCTATAGAGGGAAATCTATATACACTTAGACTCTATTTAAGCTAAGTACAGGAGCATTTCATATGAAAATGAATCTTATTTGTATAAAGTTAATGTGCGACTGTGATCAAGCGTTTTAAACGAACATGAACGACTACCAACCAATAACGTTAATTTTCGTATGACACGCTACTGTACTTAGATTGAGAAAAGTCCAGGTTAGCTCTATAGCTCAGTCGTCCACCCAGGACGGGGCTGATCCGAGCTCGGCTGGAAGGCATCAAGGTGGCCAGCAGTGACGTCATAGTGGTTCTGGACTCGCACTGCGAGACGTTCCCCGACTGGTTGCGACCACTCCTCCAACGCGTGAAGGAGAAGGCAGACGCCGTCGTCACGCCTGACATTGAGACTATTGAGAAATCTAACCTTATGCTTGAAGATACCAGTGAGAATGATGAGGTAGCTGCGACCTTAAGGCTATGCATTCTGAAACTTTAAATGTCGCTCTGTCATCATCAGCATCAACTGCCTGCCTTTTCCCAACTATGTTGGGGTCGGCTTCCAGTCTAACCAGGTGCAGCTGAATACCAGTATTTTACATGGAGCGACTGAACTGACCATCTGACCTCCACAACCCAGTTACTGGGTAATATGATACCTGGTAAGACTGGTTGTTAGACAGCACTGTGTTGTACTAAAATATTGATAACTAGCTGCGCCCCGCGGTTTTGCCCACCTAAGTCTCGACCCTGTGAGGATATCGGGATGAAACACATCCTCTGTCATAATACAGGTCATGGTCTACCCATGTGCCCAAATGGCATCCAAATCGGTTCAGCCGTTTTAACGTGAAAGCAATGTCGTGAGTTCGTGACACTGACAACTGATTGTTCTACCTACATTCCTTGCAAAAAAAAAACTGTTCTGTTCTATTCTATTCGACCAAACATTAAACTTTTAATGTAATCAATATTTTAGTGTAATCTAGAGCGATATTTTATAATTTCATTGAATTGTAATATTGAATCATTAATAAAAACAGCGATTTATTTGACAGCTATTTGCGACATCGCCAACTTTTAGAATGCATTCTCTTAAAGCAAGCGCATATTACAGCCGTAGCGCATCGCAATAGTAAAAAGTCCGGTGCGGCCCGCCTGTGGTATAGGGGTACGATGGTTAGTACAAAATGTACGAAAAAGACGCAAGAGTTTGCAATGCGGTGTGGCCCAAATGTGCGCAGGCCACGATTTTTTACTGGCTCTGTTGTACTTCGACCTAAAGAAACTTAAACTGATGACGAACAAGAGAGAGAAGAAAGATACGGTTGAAGCAAATCTTTCATAATTTTGTACAACGATCTTTTAGCGCATGGCCTAAATTGGAACTAATGCCACCATTTGTTTGTATACAATTTCACAAATATCATGTGCGCCGCGTGAGCTGTGCGGCCCAGTGGTATCGGCCCCGACCCAGGCAGGCGCTTTACTTTGTGTAAATAATTTCATCAGCACTGTTCTCAATACGGTGAAGGAAAACATCGTGAGCAAACCAGTATGTCCAAAAACTAAAAAATCGAAGACATGTGACATCCACCGCACTGAGCCTGTCCCAGCTGTGCGGACATTGTAGGCTGATTGTAATCGTGACATCGGCGTCCTCCTGTCGAAGTCATTTTTTACGCCAAAAGATCCTTGTAGCACTATCTAAAATGGAAGATTCTGTTGCCTGTTCTAACCCGACTGCGCGACAGCAACGACAGTAGTTTTTCATACGTATATATGTATCTTTGTACGTCGGATTCTTTTTATCTGTTTCTGTTTGCTATACTTGTCAATATTTAAAAAAAAATACTCCAGTTATGTCAAAGTACAACAAAAACAGTATCTTTATATTTCATCCAATAAAGTTGTTTTTATTCGGTATGTTCAGGACAGCACCTTGTGTTGTGAATCAAGTCGTTTATAACTATTTGTGTATTAAAATGTTTCGTTTCTTTAACTAGTCCATTTGTCCTCAATTTAAAGTCTATCTAATGTATGATATTTCCACATAAACGAATATACATTTTATGTCTTGTGTAAATTAAGTTGATTTCAGAATTATTACAACTATTGAAAAAGTCATGAAAATATTTTGATTTGTAGCGCAGCAAATTGAACTTTATGTGTGGGTTTTAAAGCGGTCTTCCAAACTTTGTTTACATGTTTGAAATGTAAATCACGAGATAGATATTTATGTTTCGGTCTCAGAAGTTGGTATCTACATTCTTGTTCTTACTATTATTCGCAGCAAAACTCAATAACGCACCAGTAGTGCGGTCGGTTGGTTGTTATATCGAACAAATTTTTGCGACTTCACTCCCTTGGTGCTGCCCCCGTTAATTCTCATCCCACAGACACCTTGCATTTTCCAGGATAAAATATCTATGTCCTATGTCATACTCACGCCCACAAACTATCTCCATGCAAAGAACCACGACGCGTCGATCCGTGGCTCCGATGAGCAGAAAGAAGGATAACCAACAGACATACTTTTACATTTATCATTAAAGTAGGATTATTAGAAAGTAGGATGGTGTGCTGACGAAAACAGTAGTTGTTCTCAGAACAGAGCCTTAGGGGACTTGACAGAGAAATACTCTGATAATAGTTAGGAACTTTTAGCGATTATAAATCAAAATCAATTTATTCAGGCTAGGCTAGACTCTCAAGTCAGCACTTTTTGAACGTCAAAAGCAGCACTCAATCGATCCAACCCAAGTAACCCAAGTAAAGTTTTTAAGCCCAAATACTCTCTAAACAGCGCACTTGGAACTTACGCTAGCTAAATACAGTAAGTAGCGTATTAAACGTGTGAACTCCATTAATATAAGGTTGATTTTCATAAAATAAACCTTATATTAATGGAGTTCATGTGCATAGTCCTATAAACAACTAGGTTCACATTCGTCTGTAACTTTATACGAATAAGATATTTTATAGAAAAAATCATATTCTTGATGCTTTATAGATTTTCGCCTAAATATGTAGGATAATTTTTCTGTAGACTTATAATCTCTTGTTAGGAACTAAACAGTTCTATGAACAAAGCCTAAGTTCTTGATGTTCAAGAAATTAAAATAATACCTTTAAATTGTCAATAACCTTGTGGTACCTAGTACAGGGCTGATCAGAGCTCGGTTGGAAGGCGCCAAGGTCGCCACCAGTGATGTCCTGGTTTTCCTCGACGCACACTCAGAGGGTGACACCGATTGGCTGCGACCGCTCCTCCATCGAATAAAGGTCAAAAAGAATGCGGTGGTCGTCCCAAACATTGACCCAATCAACGAACAAACCTTCCTATTCGCAGAAGCTTCTGCCAGCAATGAGGTAGACTAAAGAGTTAGTTTGTACCTTATGCCTCATGTTATTTAGTTGATAACCGATTGCGGTGATCATACAATGTCACGAGCACATTCCAACTAGACTAGTGTCTCTGCTATCTCTTTGTGAAAGGTTATCGTTATGTGTTTCTCTGTGACTGACAGTATCAATAATTCTTCTTTGTCGCTCTTTATTTTTGTTGGGTCACCACGTGTCAGTATTGGTCCCAGAATAAAACCCTGTACGGTTCCCATGTAAAATAATCAAACTTCTTTTGCCATGTAGTGTCAATTTGTTTCTTATGCATACATTATCAAGTAAACGACTACGGCTATTTGCTATTCGCATCTAATTAACAAAATATTTTCGGTTTTATAAATCTATCTAGAATGCAGACATGATTAACAATATCAAACACTGTTGTAAAATAAAACACTTGAATTTTACAGATTTTAGATCGGCGGTAATAATATTGTCATGAGTATGCAGAAATGGAAATACGTTCTCAAATATTTTCTATACAAAGTAAGAAAAACTATTGTAGAAGTTAGGATAAGTTAAGTTAAAAATGCGTCTTCGGGGGGTCCTACCACCTTAACTCCACTACATATTTCTGCCGACCAGCAGCGTTTCTGCGGTTTGAAGGATGTGGGTGTCGGTTAATTGTAGGCACACGAGGCATTCAGATGATTTCAGCCTTGTCTCTGAGATAGCAATGCATCTGCGTTGCGTCTAGTGTTGCAATGACCACTTACGAAGACATAGGCCATATATATTTTTGTTTAATTATTGAATATTATATATCCAAGACTATCACTAAGTTGTCCTATCAGAACAGGGCTGATCCGAGCTCGGCTGGAAGGCGCTAAGGTCGCCACTGGCGATGTCCTGGTCTTCCTCGACTCGCACACGGAAGCTGACACTGATTGGCTCAGGCCACTCCTCCAACGAGTTCAGGACAAAAGCAATGCTGTAGTCGTCCCAGCCATTGATGTTATCTCACAAGAAAACTTTTTGTTCGCTCTGAGCTTTGAAAGCGATGAGGTAGAAATAGGTGTTTAAACTTTATGCCTATTGTGATTTAGTTTTAAATGTAATGCGGAGATAATTGTAATGTGCTCATTTCGCTTGAAGTTCAAAGTAGTATTTGGTATCGTGTTGTTAAAGGTAATTGATGTTTCTTTGTGATATAACAATTATTGTTCTACCTGTTAGTTCTTCTTCGGATATGTCGCGAGAGACAAGTCTTTTTAATATACGTATTTATTACCAGATATATTAAAAAAAAATGCAATGACTAAAATTTTTTTTATTACTCTAACGCGACGACTTTGATACTAACTTTAATAGCGATTAGTAACTTAATACTCAATAAGTTGTTATCCTAAATTACGAAAATTAAGATTTTAACTTACTTACCCACCTATATATCAAATTCGCCCGATATGACCTTAACATCTTATCAGACCTATTCGGTAATAATATATCACTGTGTTGGAATAATTAATATTCCGATGCTAATGTCTATTTCCCCTGTAATTCGGCTGGCGCGACACCGATGCCATTGACTTGTGTCGTTACTACAGCGTGGGGCTCACGCGTGCGCGGCTGGCGGGCGCGCGGTATGCCGTGGGCGACGTGGTCGTGTTTCTGGACTCGCACTGTGAGGCCCAGCCCGACTGGATGCGCCCCCTCCTCCAGACCATCAAGGACTACCCCCACGCCATCGTCGTCCCCATCATTGACGTCATCGAGGCCAGAAATTTCTACTACAGCGTGCTCGACCCCAGCATTTTTCAGGTTAATTTTAAAGGCGTTGTGGCAAGTATTGGTGTGTTCTGGAACTTTTACGTCTTAGTTTATTATTGATGGTCGTCTTAATTCAGAATATTTCGAGTGACAGCTGAAAATGTATGGTGTGCTGTTAGTTACTCACGGTAGTTTATGCATAAAACTGTGCTTAAAATCAATTAACTATGCCTCATGGCAATCACAGTAATTTGTTCATAGTAAGTGAACGTAATTGTAATTGACTTCAAAGGTAAGGATGCGATAATAAATTAAAACATCGATTCATATCGCTTTCGTCCATTATAATTCCAAGGTTTTTCAACTTTTGATTGAAAATTGATAACAATGTAATACTTTTTTGTTACTAGGTTGATTAACTCACCTCAACAACTGTGGTTCTGTTTACCATACGAGTACTGGTGATTGATTTCGCAAAACATTTGTCACCAACATTCGCTAGCCAAATACTTGCCACACACCCGGTAGACCAATATTTGACACATCATAATCCTTAGTCGCGCGCTATGTTTATATTTGCACGCGTGTTGTCGTTATTTGCACTTTACTGTTCGCGCCAACAATATCAAAACTACCTTTCTTTGAGTTGCGTTTCTGCTTTTTTTTACAAAATGGGGGACACTTTATAAGTTTGACATCTTCGTTCTTTCTGAAATTTCATCTTGGGAGCTGATTTTGTTCCAATAATCTAAAAATGGTTCTTATTTCAAATGCGATCTTCCATTGCCTAAATGTTTTCAAGATTTTTGTTTCTCATGCGTTTTGGAAGTCCTTTGCACTGCTGAGAATAGGCATCCCGTCTTTTGTGCCATGCTTCCCTTGTCTATCTGTGAGAGTCTCATCCGTTGTCGTTCTATTGCATCATTGTAAACTTGGGCATTAAAAAATTATGTTCGCATAATCAGCATTGCTGGAACTCAAGCCTCCTTTCTATGAGAGCGAGTGGGACGTAATCCACCACACGGATGTATCTTGAATTGTTCTTTCTCAAACACGCCGCCTTCCTGCACGATGTTTTCAGAAAACAATATTAGAAAATGCCAGCTAAAACACTGTCTTCTACGGTTCATAATATCCTGGTAGTGGTTGTTGATATTGAAATTCCCTGTTTTGTTCGACAATAGTTGCGTTGGCACGCGTACAGTCTGACGTACTTTGGCTAAACGTTATTCCCGTCACTGTCAAACAACTATCAAACTGCAAGTGCAAGATAGTGACGGGATCATATCTAAGTCAAAGCTCAGGCTAAGTAACGTATATTTATTTATTTACGACATGTTTCCTTTGCCATTACAGATATAGATGTCAGTATGATCTTTTTAAACAGTTTCATTTAGTTTGACCGCGTATATATCCTTCAAATTTTGTAACTGCCTTTTCCACTATTTCTACTAAACCAATTCTTATGAAACTTGTACAGATTTTGAGTTCTCGTGACAATACAATATTATAATAGATTCACGAGTGTCTGATGATAGAGTCAGGAGATAGACAGCGGAACTCAACTGTTACTAGTAACCCCGTCAGGTTTGGACTCATTTGGTTGGTTTTGACGAGTTCTCTATTATTTTCTTCTTAGCGTGTCGATATCAAACTAAATACAGTCGGCCCAGAATTTAGCTACGAGCTTTGCACTATATTTAGTCTGTTAAGAAATAGGGTTATCTGTGGAGGATTTACGACTCTAGAAAGGGTTCCTTTAATCACAATCTCGCTTGATGGTTCTAATGCTCCCTTAGATAAATGAGGCTTGCCTAGATGCTTTCAATGTGCGGTCTATGCTCTGTCTCTGTAAAAATCTCACCGTGAAAACTCAGGTGAAGTGAGTGGACATATTGTGTCAATCCCTAGCATCAGGTGGAATGACAGCTTACTTCATCTTAATTTTCACGGCGTCTTTTATAGAATAGACCGGCTGTTGCCTTTTTTGGTCTGCATAAGACAAGAAATTCACGAGGTTTTGCGGCGAACGGAGTCCATTTCGAAAGCACACTCTTATTTTTTTCAGACATCAAAATGATGGGTTTCTTTCAATCCTTTTTTATTTCTCTCCTTGTTTATAGTTTATAAGGCATCCAATTCCAATTCGACATGCTTTTCTTCGGATCATTTAAAATGTTGTTATTTTTTATTTTACAAACGATGCAATGGTATTTACTAGTAGGGAGGTCGGTTTCTCGGTCATAAAATATATCCTGGGCAAGACAATTAAAGACAATTCTTTGTCAGTTTCCCCCGCGGCTCTTTCTCCTTACATTTTCTCTCCATAATCCAAGGTTGCATCGATGGAATTATTTCTATTATTTTTTTAATTATGATTAGGATGGATGCCTGTTTATTATGTTTTTCCATTACGTGTACAAGTATTCCATTAACGGTTTCTGTTTCAAGTGTACTTTATTTGCGTGCTTTATTCGGTACACGATATGTTAATTAAGATTTATATACACCTGAGTGTTTTTTATATATGGGTTTATATTAAGATGTGTACATTCCCAATGAAATGCAGAAACGTGGTCGATATCTTCTGAAATTGCAGTTATTATTGCATTAATTAAACGAGCACGAGATTTTAAATTATTTAATTACAAAAAAGGCGAATATCGCATGCCTATTTGGAACTTTATGGAGTAATTTAAAACCCTTGTGGAACCCGTGGATTACTATCGCGTAAAATTATACGTCATCCATCACACATAAACTTCTTTTAAATAAGTTAGTTATCTGCAAGCGGTATTATAACTAACCTGACGAGTTAATTAGAAGAGTACTTCTTTTATCTATCTTTTGCTCTACGAATCTGTTTTTACGACGTTATCATTAATGCGGTTTTTTAATATGGCTTATATGTTGTCCAACTGCCAGTAGTAGAAGAGCTCTTTGTGAAGGAGCTCGAAGTACTACCGCCACTCATATGTGCACCGACAAGCACAGCTCTGTGAAGGGAATGTATGTACAGGCACATGACACTATAAGTCTCTAGAACGCCTTAGCGAAGCCTCTGATACTGCAGATGTCCATATGGGGCGGTTACTTACCAATTAGGCCGTCTGCTTCACCATCCAGTAACATCATCTTACAGGCAGGGTCTGATGCTCGCTCGTCTGAAAGGCGCGCGCGCTGCTCGTGGGGACGTGCTCATCTTCCTCGATGCTCACTGCGAGGGCGGCACGGACTGGATGCGACCCCTGCTCGAGCGCGTCAAGCACAAGACAGATGCCGTGGTCACGCCCATCATTGACGTCATCCAACAGAGCACCTTCGAGTTTGAAGGATCCGAAACTTTTCAGGTGCCGTGTTATGACGTTTTAATGACATCATGATTCCAGTGCGAGAAGGAGACGGAAGAAGCCTGAATGTCAGATAGCCAGCCTTGCGAAGAGGTTCGTCAGACAGTCGCTTCATATAAAATACTGGTTTTCAACTGCATTCGGTTAGATTTGAAGCCGACCACAACATATGTAGTTGGGAAAAGGCTGGTAGACGATGAGAGAGACGGAGTTATATAATTATGACCAATAGCACTATCCCTTTTTCGGACTGAACTCATGATGGCATTAATACTTCATAAGTACTGGCCCAGGTTCAAATTAATGGATGCTTGTGCCGTATATGATACTAAACCCAACATGCTTGATGGATCAGGATCTGACTGAACTGATGATAATAAGAATAAAATGCTTGCGGAAACAGAAGAATCCAATAATACAAATAATAATGATAAATGCAGTGTAACACGCAAAATGACAAATTGCTATTATATGCTTGATAAAATAACAAATTAATAAGATAATAATTTGGATGCGGAAATGTGAAATATTCAAGTTGTAACATGTAATGCTTGTGATGTTAAAACGTCATGTTTGTTTGTCGGTTAAATGTAGATATTACAGGTGTCGGAAATCATCGGCCGAGGTTGACAGTCATCGGCAGTCGTTGGCAGTTGTCGCCTGAAGTTGGCAGTGTTCGGAAGCCTTTCAGTCGTCGACAGTTGTTGACCGCTGTTTGGAGTTGTCGACAATTTTAACAGTTGTCGGCAGCCATTGCCCGTCATCGACAGTCGTACATATTTGTCGTAGCTTACCAGATATTTGGCCATTTTTATCCCAGCATAGTATTTAACCAACAAACTATGGATGTCAAATAACCCTCGGTGATGGTTGAAGGGTATAACCAAATATACTCCGTATTTCTCCAGCCCAATTTGGATAGCTCGAGAGCTTGTAAAGGTCTCTTACCCACATTGTGTGCCATGGGCATGTTCTTTATAAGTTTTCCTGAGATGTTGACACGTGTGTCAGTAGGCGTGTTCGTTTATTTCAGTAGTAAAATGATAGCCTATAGAGTATAGATAAATATTTAAAAAAAGTAAACAACATACCGTTATGAATTAATTAAAAATATCTAAATACTATATTTTAATATAGTTACCTACTGTTCTGTTATTTGTACATATCAAGAATTAATTCTCTCATTTAATATGTAAAACTGTTTTCTTCTAATTTTAGGTATTTTCATCTTTTAATGCAAATCCTGAATAAACTTCATATTTCTAAAAACATGTGTATGTATGCAAATAACTGATACGCTTGAGTTGGGAATGTAGACAGAGTCGGGTGATGGTGTTGTATGTAAATGTTAACGTTTGTTACTTACCGTTGTTAATTCACGCCTCATCTTCACTTACGATCTTAGAAACGTACAGTCGCGGAATTAAGAGGTTAAGCAACGTTTTTCGTGCGTAATGTTGGCTGCACGAAGACGAGAAAATAAGTCTCGAGTGTCAGTAAAATTTGACCTGAAGATGTTTCACCTTTTCATTCCCCGACTTACTTATAATTACTCTATTGATTAAACTTAGCAATTCTTCTCACGCCGTATCGGCAGAAGCTAATGATAAGTTGTGAACGTTTTAGCCGTTCAGCAAGGTTTTAGAGAGGCCAGCCTTTTTAAAATCTTGCTGAATGGCTTAATGGGGAAGCGCCAGGGTAGGTAGCCCGCGTAATTGAAATTATTTGCAGATCATTTCAAGGTCGTATGTTAAACAAAATATGATTCGTGACCTGCAACCTGACCTGCAAATTGCATTAAACGTTGTAATCCGTTTGCCATTAAAACTTTTTATACCGCAGTAACCAGTGATGGCATAAGAAGTGCCAAGTTAAATCAATTGGGTGTTAAGTAATAAGTAAGAACTAATAAGTTCGCAATATTTAAAAACAATATTATAGTTCCACTTGTAATGAAAGTACAAAAAGAATACAGATTTCTTGCAATAAAAGCGTAACTAGGATGGTAATCATTTATTTTTTCTTTTCATCAAAATATCACAGAAATCCAAGATTTTGGTATTTTCTATTACAGATTCAATATTTATCCTGGGTATCCTAAGTCTGCTTAAAAATGCTTTTCGTTAATCTGCTGCTGTCATTTTTAGTATTTCTACAATTTCTGGGGCTTGTTAAAAAAAATCTACGAGAGTGCGGCGTACATCGGATATTAGAAAAGAAACTTGTTTGTGTCACGCTGTCTCTGCCACTCATAAGTTTGTGACATCCTTCTTCTAAAGCTCGCTATGCGTAACGCCCGGTCTATCATCCTAGTTACGCCTGTAATGTTCTCCGCTAGAGGCGCTAGTGTCTCAGCGCGACCAACCTCTTTCGTCCAATACTTCGTGTGATACTAATGAATGCTCTCGCGCAGGTCGGTGGGTTCTCTTTTATGGGACATTTCACATGGACAGATGTGCCTGAACGAGAGAAGAAGAGACGAGGGTCCGATATAGCGCCTACTTGGTTAGTATTCATTTATAGATTAGCCGAGACGGGTATTGTGTCTGATGGGCTCCTGCCCGACCATTGATGTCGGGACGCTGTAAATATTATGCTAGTTGCCCGGCAAAGTCTGCTTGCGCGATGCAGGATTTTGTGTGACGTCAGTATGATGCGTAGTTCGCATGTGGCGATGTAGATGGCGCCACAAAATAAATGAAAATAGCAAACACACGGCGCCATCTACGTGCAACTAATTTTACAGATTTCTTTGCCATTGCGCTATCGTAGGTGACACTTGAAACTTTTTCGCAGGTCGCCGACGATGGCGGGCGGTTTATTTGCGATTAGTCGCTCGTACTTCTGGGAGCTCGGCGCCTACGACGAGCAAATGGGTGGCTGGGGCGGCGAGAACCTTGAGATGAGCTTCAGGATCTGGCAGTGTTAGTACATTTAAGTTTAGACTGCAGTTACGTCGACCTCAGTTGATGGAATCGGCGTGTTTTCAGCGTAACAAAGCTAAGCATGGTTTTCCTAATAAAGCGGGGCTCTCGGGCAATGACGACTGTTTATTTAGACACCGTAAAACGGTGAAAATTAGCAATTTTAAGCTGTCTTCTTCTTAGCGTATCGATGGCATTAAAATTCAAACATCGTTGGCCAAAAATTCGGCTGTGCGAAATCTGCTCGCTGACGCAGTCATAAGATCATCAAATGCACAAGTAACAGGGCATGCGGCGCAGGATGGAATGTGAGCCATTGTCTGAGGGGAGGTGCCGCATACGCACTTGAGATCTGAGCTGTCCGTGAACCCCCATCTGGGGAGATTGTCTTTGCTCCGGCCGACCTGGGATCGAAGTCTATTTAGAGATTTCCAAGTCAGCCACGGTAACGCGTGCCCAGGTGGAAGGCTCTCAGATGGTTCGATGAAGTTATCAGGGGGTTTATACAGCTCCCGCCACAGGTTACATCTCGCTGTGGAAACGTTTCTATTGGCTGGACTAGCTAGACCCACGCACCTTATAAAACTTTTTCGGCTCGGCCTCTGGGGCACGTAGCACTCTGACATGTAGTTGTGCATTGGGTGACGTGAGTCAGTGTGTAGTTTCGCCCTTTCAATACGGCTGGCTATGGTCCTGCGAATGCATGGTGGCGCAATGTTAGTCAGTGGATACGGCATTCGTACTGGGATCGGTTTAAGGCAGCCACTAGTAATCCGGCACGTCTCATTTAGTGCTGTATCTACACTTTCTTTGTTTCAAACCCGTCCTCGATATGTTTACTGAGGTTAAGGACCTGGCCGCAGCAAGATTTGCCTGGTCTGAACCCAGTTTGTTCTGGAATTAGGGTTCTGGGTTTCTGTTTGGGTGTTGTTATTGGTTTGTTCTGTTGGTTCTGTTTGTTTTTAGTTTTGGGTCTACGAGGTTTGTGAGACGGGCTAACAATAAACTTTCGAAGAGTTTGTAGGTGTGGCAGAATCGGGATATAGGCCGGTAGTTTTTAGGATCGTCATGTGGCTTTCCATTCCAGGTTTAGGTATAGCGATGATTTCTGATCTCCTCCAAAGGCGAGGAATAGTTTTCGACTCCAAACAATGGTTAAAAAGTAGCAGTAACCACGACACATACGGGTCCCAGGTGTTTAATTTGTTCAACCGATATGTCATCCACTTCGGAGGCCTTATCTGAACTCAGTCTTTGGATGGCCAAGACGATGTCATGATGTGATGTGATGTTATTTATTATGGGAATTTTGCCAAGGCGTTTTGGTGGTTTGCCATTTAGGAGTTGGTGGGCAACTTGATTAGCCGTTACTGTGCTAGACGTATGAGGTAGTGGTGGTTCGCTGGTGAGTTTGCGAATAGTGGTCCATGCTTTTTTGCTATTATGCGTCATGTCGATATTAGTAACCGTGTCCATCCATTTTTCTTGATGTCGCTCGCTAATGAGTGAAAGCAGTTTTTCACCGGCTTCTACGGTCTCTTCTGAGAAAGGGTCATTATTGTAGAGATGTTCGTACGTCTTTAAAAGTTCACCAGATTCCTGGGATATGCCGGGGATGTATATAATGTGCGACATCCGCGTGGGATACATTTTCGAAATGTTACTGAGACGACGGTCACGAATTTGTCGTAATTATGTGAGGTAGACGGGATGGTAAGTAATACCGCATCCACAGTCTTTGAAAATTGTTCCCAATCAGCTTGCAAGTAGTTGAAGCGGCGTTTGAATGGCATAACCATTGGGTGGACAGCGGACTGGATATTGCACATGATCGGTCTATGTTGGGTTCGGGGGATTGGTGGGCCATACGGTCTTTTTGCTCTGAGTACTAATATTTGAGCTGACAAATATCAGGTCTGGATTGTGCCCGCGCTTCCATCGTCTGCTATTAAATGATGCTGGTTGTTTTGGGTCGTGGATTAAAGTCAGATCGCTAGCTTCCAGCCGCCAGCCCATTCTTCGACAGTTTGACCGTCCGTGTTCGTGGAGCTATAGCCCCAGCTTTTGCTATGGCTGTTGAAGTCATCAACTACTATTTTTGTGCGCTGAATGTTAAAATCAGGTGAATTGAATTGGAAAGGAATGCCGGGGGTTTATACACGGATGTTACTGTGCAGTTTCAGTGGTCTAGGGTAATCATTTCGATGTTTTTATCGTTAGAGCACATTGTGGAGATGATACTTAGCCGGGAGCAGCAAACACTGCGTTACCGTTCTTTGAGTGACAGGACAGGACAGGACAGGAATGTGAGGCCTGCTTTGGGTGGAATCCTGATGGGTCTCTTGAACACATAAGATATTGCAATGTGTCTTGCAAGATAATTTAGAAAGAATTTCTGCTTTTTCCTGAGAGAACCTTTCGATGTTGATCGAGATTACACTCAAGGCTGGTTTTGTCAGTGAACTGTTTGGCCTTGAAAAGGGTGGATTTGGATTTATATTTGCGATCGTGGTGAAAGGATTAGCCAATCAACAGAAGTCGATTTCCCAGGGTGCGCCCGACGTAACAGAAGGTCGGAGGGTACGTCGCTCGAAGAGGCTCCTTTCTTGCAGCTGTTAAATGACAACAGCTTTCTTAGGAAACTGAAGCTTCACAGTTCAATCGATGCATGTACGTACAGTCAGGGAAAGTGAGTGTAAGTGAGAGAGAGAGTGTGTGTGTTTGTGTGTGTGTGTGCGTGTGTGTGTGTGTGTGTGTGTGTGTGTGTGTGTGTGTGATGAGTGCATGTGTTTGTGTGTCAATTTGTGATGTATAGAGAGCAAATAAATAAAGTTAATTTCCCATACAATATTCTTTAGCAGATTAACATACTAACAATAATATAATAATAAAATTTATTGAACCAATGTTACAATTAGCCTTATGATTTACAGAACTTAATGTTGATTTGTAACTGTTAGTGATTTTCGTTTTGGTCTTTACGGCGGACCCCAAACTAAGGCGGCGCCTGTATCTTGGGGACCAGAGTTGTGAGACATAGTGCTATTTACCACTGGAGTTTAAGGTGACAATGGGTAAGTATTTGCAAACGATTATATAAAACTAAATATGAAAGTTGAGATCAAAGTGAAAGCGAAACTTAAATCGTAAATTATTACAAACCAAAAATAAAACTTATTTTGCACTAAGCAAACGCATAGAACTAAAAAATTAAACACATTTTAAAATAAAGTGAACAAGTAAACAATCAAAATTAAATGTTAAACAATCTAGAACAAATATTAAACTATCAAAAATAAATGAAATAAAATAAAATGTTAGAAAACCAAAAATAAGGTGTGAGTGTATTAGTGTGTGTCCGTGTTAGTGTGTGCGAGTGTACGCGCGTGGTGTGTGTAAGTGTCAGTATCTGTGGTGTGAGTAGGATTCCGAGCGTGGGTTGAGTGAAGTGAGAATGTTTTCCGATTCATCGTATGAAAGACCTAATAGCCATTGTTTGACAACATTTTTGCATGTGGGGAGTGAGAGTTCTTTTGGGTCACAAGGCAAACTGCTGGTGACCTTGTTATACACAAAAGTGTGTAGGTAGGCGGGACAGCGTCTTGTTAGGAGAGATGTGGTTCGTTGTAGAGGGATGTGAAAGACACGTTTGAAAGTCAATGAGTGGTAGTCAGGTCGGGTTTTTAAGGTTTTGTGTATGCGCAGATATGCATTGAGAATAAATAGTTGGCGGACACGTAGAACTTGGAACTCGTTGTACAGGGAGTCAGTAGAGAAGAAAAATGGTTTTTTTAATAAAACTTTTATAACAGCTCTCTGGGCTCTTTCTAGCTCAATCATTATTGTTTTTCCAGCTCCACCCCAAATAGATACGCCATATTGTATGATGGACTGGCATATTGCGGAATAAACCATTCGCAGGATGTCTTTTGGAGTGCGGTTTCTTAGCTTCTTTATTACATGTATAAGTTTCCTTACTCGGCCAGAAAGATATTGAATGTGGGCTTTAAATGAAAGATTTTCGTCAATGAGTAGACCTAAGTAACGAATAGATTGTGTCCGGTTGATACAGTCACATAAGCAGTTTTCGCGTGATGTGTTCGGATGGGTCTGACATGTGTGAAATTTCAAAGCTAGGTTGGGAGGAGGGCTAGATAAATGTGTCTTGGAAAATGTTATAAGTTTTGTTTTCTTTATATTGAGTGTAAGTAAGTTACGGTCGAGTGTTTGCGCTACTGTTGCTAATCCTTCTTCTGCAAGGCAGTAGACCTGTTCCCAGGTAGGTGCGTGGAATGTTATAACCGTGTCGTCTGCGTAGGATATTAGTTCCGCGTTTGGGAGCGGGAGGTTCAGTATATCGTTCATGTAAATTATGAAAAGTGTCGGGCCTAGTAAGCTGCCTTGTGGAACTCCAAAATTTATAGGAAGTTGACCACTTGAGTGTTCGCCAGATTTTACATATTGTCGGCGATTGGTGATGTAGCTGTGAAACCATTCGGAGTGGTTTTCCCTTTATTCCTATTGTGTCTAGTTTTTTAAGGAGTAGATCTGTTGAAATTGTGTCGAACGCTTTAGCTAGGTCTAAAAAGACCGCCATGCAGCGCTCACCTTTTTCTATTGTTGTTGATATGGAGTTTGTTAGTAGCGAAGCCGCATCTTCAGTTGATTTCCCTTTTCTAAAGCCAAATTGTCGCTCTGAAATCAGTTGATATTTTTCAAGAAAATTTACTAGACGGATATTGACCACCTTTTCCAGGATTTTGGATAATATACTAAGAAGTGCTATCGGTCTATAGTTTTCTGGTTTGTCCTTAGGACCACTTTTATGTATAGGGCTTACTGCTAACGAACAGTTGGAAAAAGAATAGGACCCTACGGAACTCCTATTATAACCTCCGATCCTGATTTTTTTTGAAGTTACTATATACATTCTTAACCTTATTACTCTAGTTCTAAATAATAATATTCAATCATCGTCGTATCAAAAAATAACAAGTTTTAAAAACCCATATTGATACAAGTTCCTGGTTGATGTATTGTGGAGAACACAGTCTAATGCCTTTGATAAATCACAGGAATTTGTAGGACGAGTAATATGTTGATAATTTTATGTGAATGCCAGATGTTACCTTTTTGTGTAGATTGACAAGTGACTTCAAGGAGGGTGGTGTGGGTCTGTCAGGCGGTGCGCGTCCATTAAGTCTGTCTCGCAGTTGTATAGGTAACTTCTGCACTATGGTATCGACATGACGATACAGAGGGTGGGCTGACCCTACTGCTGTAGATACTGCTTTTAGGCTCTGAATAGATAAAGAATGCATGTTAGGATGAGAAAACACTATATTTTTCATTTTCTTTTTCTATTACTAATTAGGTGTTCATGGTGGTATTTCTCTAAACTTTGCGAGATCAGAGAAGTATTTCAAAACAAAATAAATATAGGTGAACTACTCAAAGTATGTCAGTGTGACTGATTGGAGCTAGTGATGAAATCATTATCACCATTCTACATCTACAACTGCTTGATAAATCTTCATATCATATTTATATATCATGTATGCCAATATAAATTTTGCCAAAAATATACTACAGAGCCGAATTATAACCGTCACTCTACTGGCATGTTTGCAGGCGGCGGCACATTGGAGACGATCCCTTGCTCGCGCGTCGGCCACGTGTTCAGGAGCTTCCATCCGTACGGCATGCCCGCACATATGGATACGCACGGTAAGTAATCGAGAGGAAGAAATCTCTTGTACCTGGCTGTTAATATGGCACAGTTGAGCCACACGAATACTGACAAATGCGTGCACTGACTGGGCAAGTCCACCGAATCTGCGTGGTTCTCTCTCAAGTACCGTTCAGACACAAATCTACTTGGTCTTACATGATCTGACCAAGATTATGTCTGGACTTTAAAGAGACTGACCTTTGTGTTTGTTTACAGAATTTGAAATTTACAGAATTAAAATAATTTATCACATTTTTTTTTAAAGTTCGTCTTTGCGTCTCTGTCATGTATACCTGTGTGGCAGTCTCTTTCTAACGCTCCATGTGTCATGTTAACGCCCGGGTATAAAAGCTTCTACGGGCGACTTAACTGGGTGTCTGATACGCCCAGTTGTGAGTTGTGCTTTGAACTATTACCTTTTTGCTTACGGTGTAACAACTTATTTTTACCTCTCACAGAGAGGACGCCTGTAAACATTTACCCCCTTATTTATAAACGTTGCTCAAAGTTAAATAACGATTAGCGACTGTTTAACCATAAATTTTTACACATTTTTTTTTTAAACATCACTTAACGTTAAGCAGCGTTTATGAATAAGGGGGTTAATTAATATAACTTTATATGAAGTCTCGCATTCCGGGAGTGACACTTACGTCATTATCCAGTTGCCAACTATTGCTATACAACACGATATTATGGAAACATTTTCAGTCAGAATTCTGTTTAAAATATATATTATATGTAAGTAAAGCATTTCAATTGTCGTTTCATTTTTCAAATCAAATGAAACCATTCAATTTAAACATATCCCATCGTGAGTGTTAATTAAAACCTATCAAGGTGGTTGGTGGTTATAATGACCTGGGTTCGATTCTGTCAGTGTTATTGGTTTTTTCCAGTACAAATTTTGTCAGTAGCAGCCTGTAGGGTGCCGGGTTGATGGCAATAGGTTTGCCCCCATTGCATGAGACTTAAACGTAACTGGCAAAATGTGGGTACACCTCTGCCTAACCCTTCGGGGAAGCGTGACGTTATGTTATGTATGCTTCTCAGGTATAAACACGGCTCGCATGGCGGAGGTGTGGATGGACGAGTATGCCGAGCTGTTCTACCTACACCGACCTGACTTGAGGGTGAGTGATACATTAGATTCGAGCCAGTTGTTGTGTTTGAACTTTATTCAAAGATATCTCGTTTGTCAAGATACGACGAGATAGTTTGGAACTTTAACAGGGTATGTAATATGTATGTATGTTCATCTGTTCCGTCATAAGTCCTTAACTAGTCATCATATTTCCAAAATACAATACCTGGCTCGAAGGTTTGCCCTTGGAAAAGATAGGGCGTAGAACTCGTTTGTAAAAAGACGGATTAGGATTAAAAAATTAATTAGTAATAGAGATTTTTCAGTGATTTTTGTAGTTAAAATTAGTTTTGACCGGTTGAGTTTTGGTTGTGATATAAACACTTTTTTTTCAGCCGGAAATGGTTAGTTTCAATTCATCCTCACATGCAATGCGGGAAACAAATGTATTTCATAACGTAACATTCTTAACAAAAACCACTCATCAACACCTGTCTAGCTTTTACCCAACTAAGTAATTACTAATAATTTTAGAACGCAATAAGTAGTAGTTGACGTAGATTGACCATGTGGTGTCAAAGTAAACAGCTCGAGGAGACGATTCCCAAAAATATAACACTAAAAAGTTGAAAATAACTTACTTTTCAAACAGTTTGATGTAGTTAGTGGCAGTTATTTTAGCTGAATCTCAGATCCCACTACATCAGACTGCGGTCAAGATTTTAATATTTTCAATTAATTGATATGCGATAAATATTTTAAGCATATTGTAATAGATATTTGGGCACCTATTAAGGTAGGATATGGTTTAAAGAACATTTCCCATATTAAGTATGTCCTCATCAGAAAAACAGTAAGTTCTTATGCTGACATACACTTTTTTTTAATCAATGATCCTTTTTTAACACTCCTCAAATACTCCACTCAAATGGTAACCCACCTGCTAAATTAATGGTTAGAATGTACCTGTGTGTAACCGCGCGTGAGCAGAGCGAGCGAAGCAGCAGGCGAGCGTTACATTCAAGTTGGCCGCAGTTACTTGGCTTTTTAGTATTTTCAAGACACCAAATTGGGAACGGTTTGAGGCTCATTAAAAGAGACACATTTATAACATTAAGGGGTCCAATGTTTTTAGGAAATCAAAATGGTAATGGTAATTATTTGGGTTTCGATTTTAAAAAAAAGCAAATAATTGATTGCTATCTATAAAATGGTCGTTGCAGAATAACCCAAAAATAGGTGACGTCACGCACCGCAAGATCTTGCGCGAGAAGCTCAAGTGCAAGAGCTTCCAGTGGTACCTCGACAACATCTACAAGGAGAAGTTCGTGCCGGTGCGCGACGTGTACGGGTACGGCAGGTGAGAACTAATATCTACTTTATAATGGTGTGAATTAAGTTGATTTCAGAGAGACTTGTGAATAGGTCTTGAATATTTAAGTAACAGCGAAACTAGACTTTGTCAGTGGAGTGCTGCTATAGAGCAGTGGTACTTACGAGTTGTAGGTCGTGGGTGGGTTTGAAGCCAGCCAGGCGCTATACTGTTTGTTAATAATTTCATCACTAAGACTCTCAAAATGGTGAAGGAAAACATCGTGAGCAAAGCGCCATGTCCTAGGACAAAAATAATTCAGAAAAATGCCACATCTCCCATCTCGCACTGGCCCCGTGGGGCTGATTATAACAGCCCACTTTCTTTCGAAGAGTGAAGGTCCGTGTCCCAGCAGTGGTAACATTTAAGACTGATTATGTTCTATGTCAAGGCGTTATAGTGAGTTTTACAGAGATTTTAATAAATGTATTTTTTGTACGGACATTTGTCTTTTATATAAGCCTTTACAAGATTTTTTTCATTAAGTATCGGGCACCTTGTAAATGTAATGATTCTTAGCTTACAGTCGTGCAATTTACAAAACGACGTTATAAAAGTCGTTTTTCGAAATGATAAGCAGAAAGCACTACCACACCAGTACCACACAGTACCAACATCTCTAGGTATTTCTTCCACCAAGCTACATCAATCAATCTGCCCACTCGTTTCCCAAGTATTTTGGGGTCTAACCAGATGCAGCTGAATACCAGTATGTTACATGGAGCGGCTGCCTATCTTCCTCCAAAGCCTGGGTAACACGATACCCGTTTGGTAAGACAGGCTGTCAGATTTTTGGGCTTCTGACCACCCGTAACGACCGACAACGGCTTAACTAACGTGCTTTCCGAGGCACTTTTTAAAATCACGCAACATAACGCTCGGCAGGTTCAAGAACGCCGAGACGTCCATGTGCCTGGACACGCTGCAGCGCGAGCACGAGGCGGCGGCGCTGGGCTGCTACCCGTGCCACGCCGAGCTGCAGGCCACGCAGTACTTCTCCTTCTCACTGGCCGGCGAGCTGCGCGACGAGTTCAGTTGCGCCACCGTGCAGGCCTCCAGGTAGCGTGGCTGTGCTTGCTGTAAGCTTCACTCATCCTCTGCAGAAAAGGGTGTTGTGTCTGGTGGGCTGCTGCCCGACGATTGTTGTATATATTCTAGTTGCGCGGTAAACGTGCTTGCGCGATGCAATATGTTGCGTGACGTCACTGTGATGCGTTGCGTGACGTCACTGTGATGCGTAGTTCGCATGTGGCGGTGTAGATGCCGCCACAGATGCATCATCTGCCTGCCCATTCCCAAATATGTAGGTGTCGACTTCCAGTCTAACCAGATGCAGCTAAATACTAGTATTTTACTTGGAGTGACTGCCTATCTGACCTCCACAACCCAGTTACTAGGTATACCTCTTGGTAAGGCTGGTTGTCACACCTTTCGGTTTCTGACTACAACTATCAAAGATCTACAAACGATGAAATGTTTGGATCAAGGGTTTAACGTGATTTCCGACACACGGAGGGGTCTCCATAGGAAATGAACGGTCAACCGGCTTCAGTACCCTCTAAAAATAACTAAAAATAAAATGTTTTATTTCAGACGCAAAAACTCCATTCGGTTCGTATACATACAATTTAAAAACTAATGTTAGTACGAGTATCACTAAAGAAACAACACAGACTATTTGTTACTACGCCACGGTGGCGTTTAGGCGGATCCAATGTCCCCAAACGGGGCTGTGCCACCTGTCTGTCTGCCATAGCTTAACACTAGCACCCATGTCCAGCTGTGTGTGTGTGTCCAGTTTTTTTTTTTACAACGGAATACTTACACTTTTTAGGGTAAAAGGAAAAACGGACTCCTTAAGGTTCCGTTTTATATCGGCCTGTTCGTCTGACACGGTCATTTTTTTCAGGACACGTTCGAGAAAAAAGAGGTATCAAGTTGTAATTAATATATAAACAAGCTTCTTCTCTGTTAACACAATAAAAAAGTATAGCCATTTCTGACGCATTTATGCGCAAGCAAGGTTGAGACCTTGTAGCACAGGCAAAAGATGTTATGTGTGTGTTAGTTATATCACATTTAAAAATACAGTTGGAGAAATGTCCGTGACGTATGTCGTTGTATGGGGGGATATTATTTTAACTTATTCTTCAACTATGAATTGAAAATTTATGGGCCGTATCGTGACTTACCATTCCTCGGTCCACTCTCCACTCTATCAAAAGATTTAAGAACTATTAAAAAGAGAAGAACTATTCTCATTGTTAGGCTTACTAGCCTGTGAGATGTGAGGTCTACGCCGCAGACAAATAATTTCACGTGTATGCCAATATTAATATTTGAATCGTTACATGTTTCAATATATATTTTGCTTACAAATATATAAGAATAATAAAATTATAAATATTTTTAGTAAAATAAGTTTACCTAAAACAATAAACAATTATATCAATGATACTGAAATGTGTAAAATGTTTTTATGTATGTATTTAATCTAGTGAGGGTTCTATTTTTGAGCTAGTAGCGTCCCCCGCCACTGATTTTACTAACCTGACTTTTGTACTAGCCTCGTGTGACCGGGGAGGCTAGTATGCAATCGCATCATTTAACTCGACCGACTAACGGCCAGTTTCTTCATCAACAACTAAAGTAAAGAGTAAAAGCATTGACTTTTACTTGACATTCACTGATACTACGGCGAATGTGTTTCTTCATTTAAGTAACAGATATAGTAAAAGTCAAAATAGTTGCCATTACACAAACGTCGTAATCTCCTCAAAAACTCTCCGTGCGGAGCTTTTTGTACACATGGCAATGCCAGCCATAATATCACTGTCAAGTGGTGCCAGATGTCAAAGTGCAAGTTCTTTTATGAGTTCCGTTGTAAGAGCCCCTTCACACTAGCGTCTGTCCAGCGTAGGCGTTAGAAGAACGTATGCTTAGCGCAGACGCCGCGACAGCGCCACGCGTGCGTCACGTTGTCGCGGCGTTTCTTCTGCAGCTAATTGAACGCTGCGCTAGTGTGGCGCAGACGTCACATAATTTCGTTGTTGGTCGGTCGGTGGTTTGGGTTATTAACAAAATGGATTCCGAGGAGGAAACTCGATTGTACGTGACACCGCAGTAACGCGGCGCATGCGTCGCGCACCCGCGACAGTAGCGCTGCGTACTCGTGGGCCCCAGCAGAGATGCCGCGCATACGTTCATCGAACGCCTACGCTGGACAAACGCTTGTGTGAAGGGGCTGTAACACTGCTTTGTAATTTCGAACGTCTGTAGGTACTGTTTTTATTGAAACACACAATGATTAAGTAGGTAATAATGTTTTTTGATTTACTTGTACATATTATTATTTTAAGACTTAGCTTTTAAACTATGGAAATATTGGAAAAACAAAAGATAAGTAAGTAATTCTATTTAATCTGAAATATCTATGTCGTAATGAATGTGCAGTGTATTGGTTCATGAGGAAAATGTGGACACAAACTTGACGCGGTCGTATAAAATTAATATTATAATGTTTGGTAAAAGTTTATGTGCATAATGCATTTTTATTTTTATTATAGTAATATTTGTAACAAAAGATGCCTAAACTTATTTTCATCTGGGTAGCTTAGCGTGCAGAGCTATTTACTAGTAGTTTCCACGATATTCAGTTCAAATATTGTTTTATTATTTATCATTTTAATACTTTTTTTGTCCCATAAATAATGCAATGCATAATAATAATGCATGATACTTGCGATTATGTAATCTTTTACGCCTATGCGTTAATCACGCACGATAAGTTCATGGTCCGATAAACTTGAACTTTTACTGGGCGATCTTCTTGATGCCATTTTAATATAAATTCAGTCTAGGTTACGACTCATTATACAGTTAAACGCACAGTCATTTATGTTAGATAATAGCTTAAACAGACCCTGAATAAATCGAGCCTACAACAGTACAACTTTGATGAAATGACAATTACTTTAGCTTTCACACCAGCGTATTAAGCAGTAAAATTTAAAGGCAAAAGTAACAGTTAAAGCAAATTTAACCGTTGCTTTGAGTTTGTGACGTTACTTTGGCTGTTACTTTTGATGAAGAAACTGACCGTATGTCACCGAAATGCTACTAGCTTAAAATTTCCTACTTTCGTGCAAACAGCTGCAGCATATGTCAAGCCAGGATAGTAAGCCAGGTTATTACTTGCTAGCTATCCTAGCTTCAAGAAATGGCCTCGTGTCACCCGGGCATTAGCGATGCTCTCCGGTAGTTCGCCGAGTTATATTTTTCATTACCGTATTCGTCTTAATTATTCGACCACCGAGACAATGTCCTCCAGCGGTTGGACACGATTACGAACACAAGTTTAAATTCGTAAAACACGTATTATTTTATGTTCAGCGTTTGCAGCCTTTTAACCGTTATTTTACCTCTGATTATGCATCACAGTAATCTTGAAAGTAACTGCACACTTATCAGAGCTGTAGGAGGAAGGAGCCGTAACAATCGAATTTTAGACTGACTTGTATGAAAACCTATGAAACCTCGCGCACTTATCCGCGCCGAATCGGACGAATTCGGAGCGTTAACTGTAATTCGGCGCGAAAAAACGTGCGTTTACCTTTAACGTCATTGCTAAAGTTACTGTCAGATGTAAAATGTCAGTGACGGCAGGCGCGGTCCGAGGGGGGGTCCTAGGGGTCATGACACCCCCAAAGCCGTAATCTTAAAGCTTAAAATAGTAATTTCTCGATAATATAAATTTCCTTATCAATATGTAGGTAGTTTTTGTCTGTAAACCCCCCCAAATTCTTTGGCTGCGACCGCACCTGAGTGACAGGACTATAACTGACAGGTGTCACGAACGCGTTCGGTCATCGGAAGGCATGCGGCAAAAGTAAAACCTGCAATCATCCTATTATTAGGAACCCCCAAGACGACCACTCATCGGATGCCACCAAGGTGGTCGTAATGACACCATGCCACGGCAACGGGCGCGAGCAGAAGTGGCGCCGCCTCAGCACGGGCCAGCTGCAGCACGTGGCGTCGCATCTGTGCCTGGACGCGCCCTCCGACATCGGTGACGTGAGGGCCGTGCCCTGCCGCCCCGAGGCGCGCACGCAGTACTGGACCATTGATTACACGGAGGATAATAACTTTCATGCCAGTAAGTGTAAAAGCCAGTCATTTACATGAAACGAGTTACTAGACCGATGAAAGGCGAGTCAGGCTATTACCACACTTATGTACCTACACTCAAGTGTGATACAAAAAATGTAAAGTCATAACATGTGATTATGTCATAACACTACTGTCAGATGTTAATCAGGTGTTACATCACTTTGATAAAAATCCTATTCCTAAATTCCTATCATGAACAGTAGGTACGGTTTCACCATAGAGCGTTGTACCACTGACGCCGGTATCACCCTAATAAAGAACATTTTTAATGTCTGGGAAGAAGCACTATGTGTCATTGGGATCTTTTGCGATCTCTCTAAAGCGTTCGATTCCGTAAACCATGAGATATTTTTATTGAAACTAGAGCACTATGGGATTAGGAATATAGCCCTTGATTTAAAGATTATACCTGAAAGATAGAAAGGTTAAAGTTCAAGGAAACTGTATAATCTCATTAGGGTCTGAAATAGAAATGGGCGTTCCTCAAGGTTCGATATTGGGTCCATTCCTCTTTTAGTTTACATTAATAATTTACCCTAATTACTTCAAAATCAACCGAAGATGGTGTTATTTGCAGATGACACAACATTGATCATTAAAATTGACCGACGCATGGCCACATAATCTTAACGACGTGAATAACTCTATTCTTCAGGTCCATTTCCAGATTGGGTTACGGTAAATGAACTGAATGAGCTGAACTGAACGGTACAAAATGAATTTAAATAAATGTACTAGATTTAAATTACCAAATGATAGAAGTAGGTAGCGAATGTGACATCATATTGAATGGAAAAAAAACGTCGAATTAATAATCAGACAGTTTTCCTAATTTAAAATGGGGACCTCATATAACATCTCTTGCGGGATGGCTAAGCTCCGCTGCTTATACTGTTAGAAAGATAAGACAGTTAACAGGTGTAGAAACCGCGAGAAAGTCACGCCAATGTAACTGACCCCATAACTTATTACAAAATTTTCGTCGTTCGACGTAGTTTTCGTTTTCGACGTTCGTGTGTGGACACGTCGGGCGTCTGACATGTTCTTGACAATACTCGGGTGATTTTTCCCAGGTGACTTGAGGTTCGGCGCTGAACGAGAACAGAGACTGAACAGATTGCGAGGACAACGGTATGTTGCATTTACATATACTTAACACCGTGCATGGTCAAGGAGCGAAGACACTGAATTTTCAAGTGAATTCCTTTCCCACGTGGCGGGCGCGTGTAACCTTTACGAACTGTCATTTTCCAAAATGTGGCGACACGTAGTCGGAGAAATAATATGGTGCAAGTCAAAAATAACCTTGAGGTGCTTAACATTACTTTGTTGTATGTTTGTTTGTAACCGATTCCTTTGGACTTCATTTTGACCCACTTCAAACGGTCAGATTTCATTTAAACTTTGTAGACTTCTCGAGGACCGATGACAATTCAATAATTAAAAAAATAACTGCAAAATCATGCTTTTGTAGTTAGCAGAACTAAAAAATAGAAAATAAATAATAGATTAAAAAATCTAAAAACACGCTTTAAAAACGCAACTAAAAAGGCAGAAAATAATTTCAAAAAAGCGTGGGGTGCTTTTTGAGGTATTTTTATAATCAATTAATATCAAGCACCCCATGCTTTTTTGAAATTATTTTCTGCTTTTTTTGTTGCGTTTCAACATTACCACAACTTTTACTCATAGACATAGAAAATAGAGCGTTCCATATACAATTTTGAAGTAAATACAAACCACATGGACGAGAGAGAAAAAGTAAATGTGCGGCCAGTACCTGTCTCTTTCTAGAATTCTGATTGATCCAGTCACGCTTCATATGACATGACAGCATTGCAGAAAAGAGACATGTATCGGCCGCACAGTCGCTTTGTCTCTTTCTAGAGAGTGGTCACTTTTTGAGGCTAACGCTCAGTCCATTATCTATGTCTTATGTTTATTCCCATGTGTCATACATTTTCATTAAAGTATCATGCGTTAATATGACACATCTAGCTTGAGAAAGAGACTGTCTTGATGTGTGATAGAGAATTAAAACTTAATGTGACATATTATCGGCTGGGTACTGAAAACATGGCCAGAAGTCCAGTATAAGCTGACCTCTCATGGTATGGAAAGTCTATACAATGCGAGGTCAGAAAATACAGGAAATTAATGTCTTCGGCTGTACTTAGTTTACACGTGATTTTGCTAAATTATTAAATAATATTTAATTTCAGAACTGCCCGGTTCGTATACAAATATCTTAGGACCTAATGTTAAAGCATACATCTACTTACCGATAGTTAAACAATTGTTTTTAAACTAGCCTTCACTTGTATTTAGGCGTATCTAATACCCTTATTTAGATCTGTGCTACACGTCGGCAAAGAAATAAAGTTTGGTTGGCACTTTTTGTGACCCAAGAGAGCGTTTATCTTGCCAGAGGCTAAGCGTTGCCATATAACATGGCAATGCCGTACAATCTAAGTTCGCCACAAGAGGGCGCTCAGTATTTTGCACGAAAAGCGAGTAGTCGGTGTCTACTGTGGTGCGTACTGCCGTTGCCGTATATGTCGTGCTGGCAAGCGCGACTGCTGAGGATGAGGTCCTGGGTTCGATTCCCAGGTCGAGCAAATAGTGGGAAGAGGGAGTGCACTTGTGTCTGCTCACACACTTGTGCACTAAATGACTACCGCATGGATGGCTAATGCTACGGTGAGTTTGGCCGCCATGCGCAAAATACGGTCTGAAGGACTAATATTATTACTGCTTAAGTACTCAAAGCTGACAAGTTTACAGCAAGAAGCTTTGTTATATTATGTTCGGCATTCGGTACCCAATGGTGCCAACGAGACCTATTATTAGGGCCCTGCAGTCCGTCCGTTCCGCCGTCAGTCACAGGCTGTCTTTTGAACCTTGATAGGTAGATATTTAAATTTTCACACAATGTGTACTACTATGGCCGATATAACTATAAATAATACAAATAACTTAAAGTAAAAAAAATAGGGGTCCCCATACAAGAAATGAAGTATTAAAATTGTAGTGTTAAACATTGTACGGTGATACGGAACCCGTTGTGTGCGAGTCCGACGCGCACATGGCCGCCTTTTATAATTAAAAGTTATTTAGAACTCGACTGCCCGAAGAAAGGAGTGTAATCTGCAGATGTTGTACGTTATTCCCACCCAACTTGTTTTTCCCGTTTCAGGCTTTTTTTTAGTCATGGCAGGTGTGTTTATTTGAATATTTGTTTTATTAAAATATATTACAGTTTTGCGACTCTTGCGAGGTCTACCGACCAAATGATGTTTTAGGGAAACTTTGTATTGTGTTAAATAAAATGAAATGGTTTAGAGTTATCTAATAATATTTATTTATTTTCGTATTAGCTATATAGCACTTTTACTCTGGTACATTGTAGTATGCGCACCAACACACCGTTTATAATGGACCAATCAGGAAGGTCGTGGGCCTTTCGTATTTTGGTCCACAGCTCTTACTCGTCTTCATATAAAAACACGCAGCGCCCCGAGCGTCGTCTTCAGTCACTAACTCGGCGCACAGTTGGAACAACGTACTATCAGTCACGCACCTCAGTGCGTGGCCGCGCGCGCGCCGTCGTGGTTGGTTGGATGTTGATGCTGCATGTAGGCCACTACAATGTGTTCATCATCTGTCGAGCCTTTTCCCAACAACATATATCTCTTTCCAGGTTTTCAGGTAGACCATAGCCTGGTTTGGAACAAAAATACTTTTTATTCCTGAGTACCAGGTTCCCTTAGGGTCTTTCCGACCTCCTTGCGTTAGAAGCCGCAGCCAAAAGATGTTCGAATATATATAATATCGCCGGTTGTGTCGAAGTGTGTAGCACGCCTCGCCATCGATCGCCCCGTGCCACTCAGCCACGAGCCCCCCAGAGGTGATGATGCAATATTATATGACATGTTGTTGTGCAGACGTATCTCCCGCTCGCTGCTGTCGTACGCGGAGCCGTCGCAACAAGACCTGCGCAGACAAAGCGGCAATGGCACAGAGAGGCGACACACGCACAAGGTACGCTCAACTAGTCATCTTTATCCCCTGCCCATTGTTTAAAAAGGTCATTCTTGAATGAACAAAAAAATGATATCATAGTTTCAGGCAGAAATAGCTGATTACGGTAAGATCGTCACTGAAATACCCTTATTTTAAAATCCTATTGCCGACTAAATGAAGGGTTAAATACAAATATTTCCCACTTCATTTGGTGTGCAATAAAAATATTATATCTGGCCAAAAATAAGCTTATTCGGGCAAGTAATTGCTCTTTTACACGTCTATTTTTTGTTGGTTAAGATTTTTAAAACTAGGTTGCGCTGGCATTTCCTAGCTGACTGATTCGTGAGAAGAAATACCGAAACAAACGCAGAGGTTTTACTTTTCCCTTCTAAAGTTATATGGCTAGGATTTTATGTGAGTATTACAATGCATATCCCAACAGATGCATGCACCAGCCACCGTGCAGCTCACGCCTGTACTGCATCCATGGCAACAATTTGCGCGTCGATGTCCTTGTCACCCTGTACGAGCAAGATCCTGAAATTGCATAATACGTGTTCATTATCTGTCCGGCTGTAGAGACAGCACCACAAGCGACACGGCCGCAAGCACTCCAACAAGAAGAGGACCAAGAACAAGTTCATCCTCAAGCTGCTGCGCACGCTCATGAACGGCACGGAGGAGCATCTGGAGGTGGACATCCACTGCAAGCACAGGCAACTGTACCCCAACAACTCGTTCGTCAGGGATCTCGTCACCATACTCAATGATAAGAATGTTAAGGTAAGGTTGTCACTATAAACATAAGTAAAACATCGCTTTTCATAAGACAAAGTCGTGGTCAAGAAAATACAAAAAGACGGCTAAACATCACAGACGATGATTTCTGAAGTTTCTCTAGTTAATTTCATTTGACTCTGTGTACTTAATCATAAGAACATCAAAGCGTTTGCGCAGTTCCGCTCTTTCGGACTTCTCAATGTTTCCAGTTTATAAGCCTTTCGATTGACCAACTGCCTCCCCTAGGTGATCAACAACGGGCGCGTGTTCGAGCGCAACAAAGTTACGGAACTGGACGCGCACTCGCCGCAGCGCGTGCTCAACAAGATGGACATCGACCGCCCGAACACTCCCGAACCCTCCCAAATCTCCGAGATCAAGTCCAGCATCAGGGAGGGGGTGAGAACAGCTATTATTACCCTACCAGCTTTTTTGGCACATTAAACCAACCTTGCCATCTAGTTTTTTTTATACGTTTCAAGTGACATTTTCACAAGTAGCGACATCTACAACGCTACTTGCAAACTACGTGTACCTGACTTCACACAAATCCTGCAACCTGCGCGCAACGAAAGTTACTGAGATAAGGCAGTAAGTGTAGGTTCCATAAGGTGAAGGCTCCAGGGTATATCAACATACAACCCGCAAATTGCAAAAAACGGGCTACGCTGGGGCTTCAACCTTAACCGTTGTAGCTATGCGTTCCCCATAGCTACAACTGTCTTAGGCGACGGGGCGGCAAGGAAACGGGCAAAATTTACAAAAAAAAATGAAACGCTACTCGATCTCGTTTCGTGCAAGGATCAAAACATTCTGAAGAACCGACAGGTTTGAGTACTAAAAAAGTCAGAAGTCACAAATTACTTCTTCCATGCATTTCGTTGGAAATTAGACTCGGACTTACTTTTTATGATGAATAAACTGGCTGTTTTAAAAGTCAGAAATCGCTTTATACTTTTCCCATACACGTCTAAACGTTTTAAATTATTTGAGTTTTTTTTTTCGCCCAGTCTTTATTGTAGCGGCCAGTGGCCAGTCTATCCATCATGAAAAGTAAGTTGGAGAAAGATAAACACAGAATTCAAGTGCATTTGGGTTCCCGTAGTAAACCGCCTTACTACACACGACCGTGTAATAAAACTCTTAAAAAATAAAAAGAGCTTTGGCTATGATGGCATTTCAACCAGAGTTACAAAATTTGTTTCTAATTGTATAGCTGCGCCCCTTCCTCACATCATTAACGTAAGCATATACTCTGGAGTATTTCCAGAAAGTCTAAAAACTGTAATAGTTGAACCACTATATAAAAAGAATGGTAAAGACGAAATAGCAAACTATAGACCAATTGTTCTAATTCCCATCTTCGCAAAGGTCATATAAAAAATTATCTATGCATCTTAATACAATTTCCTAACAAAACATCACATGCTATGTGACGAACAAAAAGGTTTTAGAAAAAATAAAAACATTAACATGGCTATTTTCGACTTTCTCCATAGAATAATGCCAAAAGTTGACTCTAAAATATCTGTATGCGCAATATATGCCGATATGTCGAAGGCTTTTAAATGTATGGATCACGATACCCTTCTAACCAAACTTCACGCACACGGTATTCGTGGCAATGCCCTTAATTTAATAAAAACGTACCTAGAAGGTCGTAGACAATGAACGGAGATATCGAGCCTGTGTATAGGATCTAGAAAGGAATTAAAATCTATATCGTCGTTTAGAGAAATAAAATATGGTGTCCCACAGGGCACCGTCATCGGACCTTTGTTATTTTTATTATATATAAATGACCTGCCACGTCCTATACTTCATCCTATGGTATTATTTGCAGAAGAAAACACATCTATTGTTTCATGTATCAATGTAAATGACATTAACAATACCCAATAATAACTTAACCCAGCCCAGCCCCAGCCTTGGCCCAGTGGCTGGCCAATAATAACTTAGTTATTAATCTCCAAAAAACTAAAATCATGCACTTTTACCAACAAATATCTGCGGGAGATTGGATATAAACTACAATGGTCAAACTATAGAAAAAGGAAACAATATAAAATTTTAGGAATCATAATTGACAGCCAGTTAGCTTTCAAACCGCAAGCACAAGATATATGTAAACGTTTAAGCACACCAATATTAGTGGCTTACCATGGTCTAGTAATATCCATCTTAAGATTTGGTATAATATTTTGGGGGTACTGTAGTGAACGAGAAAGCATTTTCAAAGCTCAAAAGCGCTGCCTGAGAGCTATATTTCGTCTTAAAGTAACAGACAGTTGCGTACCAATATTCAAGTCTCATAAATTATTAACCTTCCCATGCCTTTATATCCTTGAATTAACAATATTTGTAATATCTAATCGATGTCTATTTGTAACTTTAATAGAAACCAAAAAACGAAGTAAAGCTATGAGATCTCAATACCAGAATCTATTATACACGGGCGTATTTAAAACTACCTTATTAAAAAGAAATGTGATTTGTATAGCTCCTGTAGTGAATAATAAAATACCTTACCAAAATAAAAACTTACCGTTGCAAAAAAAAAAAAAAAACGTTACATAGAATTCCTTGTAGATGTTATTATTCTGTGCAGGAAAATGATGATTTTTTGGAATATCTTTATTATCTTCTACTTTAACTTATGACGTCAAATTGCCATGCTATATTAAGGCAGAATGTACATGGATCCTATTATATAATTTAACAACTTATTTTTATGTACCTACATTCTAAGCAAATAAAGACCTATTCTATTCTACAGCTTCAACCAAATCCTTAAGTGCCTTGCGAATTCTCCCACAGCCGCCAAAACAACACCATAAGAAACACAAAGCGATCTCTTCATCAATGGTCGGCAGCGACGCGGTCGCGCAGCCGGGCGTGCCCGCGGGGCTCAGCCGGATTGTGCTGCAGCACGGGGGGCGCGGGGGATACGACGGGGGCCGTGGGGGACGCGAAGGGAGCATGAAGAAGATCATCGTCGAAGAGTTTGTGGAGACGAAAGGTGCTAGTTTACCGTCGCCTGCAAAGGACAGTAAGGTTGGTATGCTACTTCGTACTTCTATCGCTGCGTCCGCACGGCGTAGCCTTGTTGCTGCGGCAACAAGGCGTTCTATAGCACATGTAATCATGTGAATACAAGTGATGTAATCCGCCGCAGCACAAGCGCAAGCACCAGCAGCGCGCGCCCACGCGGGCGCCCGCCGCGCCGCACAGTGTGGAGTACACGCGCGACATGCTGCAGAAGCAACTCTCGGATAAACTGGGCGAAGACACAGGGTGAGTACATACTTCCCTCCATTTCTGTTCACGATAGTACGGTTTGCACGACACAATTCAAAAAGTGTGCCAAATTATATAAACCAGTCATGTGCAGTATGTGGTTCCAACTTTTTTTTAATTTTCTTTATTAACATTTGTATCATCGTCACTATTATTTTAGACTTCTTGCACTACACTAACACGAACGGTTTTTATAATTTTAGTCTGCACTATGCTTATGTTGATGGAGTCGGTATTCTATGGACCTTTAAATTATGTTGGTGAAGAATTCCATTTGTAGGTCACGATTGAGGTCGTCATTTCTTATATAACGGGTCTTAGCAATACTTTGAGTAACTTTCGTTTGGAATGTCTATAATTTTTAAGGTAGGTTTTCAAGTAGTAAGCAATGCAATTATTCCGTCCGCTCAACGCATGTCTAGTTCTTAGTTTTTCTTTTTGACGTGCGCTTTCCGACGCAGCTTCGCGTCAAGCGTTATGCTAAGATGTTTTGCTGTATTTGCGTATGACACTTGTAGGCCATTTATGAGGATAGGGTGGTAATCACAATTCTTGTTGGAGAAACCAACGTGAAAGACAATTCATTCAATTGGTTTCCCAATTTTTGTGCCCAGCCATAAAATATATTTACAGCGATTTTCTCCTTACTGCTTCCTTGTGTCGTTATTATTTATTTATTTTTAAAAAACGTTGGCCCACACTAGGAATTACAGAAGATAAGGATAAAAGGGAAGGGGGGGGGGGTTTCAGGGTTTTTGGGGGACCTAAAGCCAATGGTAGGGTCAAAATGAAAATTCAAGATGGCGGCAGAGAAAATTTTAGATTTTTGTTTTTGGTGGATCTAAAAAATTTCTTGATTTTCTTTTTTTTTAGATCTCCAGAAACCCTGAAAATGACACCCATGATGGAAAATTCGAAAATATACGTACCTACCTAATAAAGAAAGAAAAAATGTGCTGTATTATACTACTACGATCGATCGATAATAATACGACGACCACTATTGACATCTAATTGGACTGTTTATTTCTAGTCTACCACATCCCTGCTCAACCCCTTGATAGAATTCAGGCATGATGTTATGAAGAAATTTAATTTCCGCAACATTTTTGTGCAACTGTCCGTTGGCGCATGTGGATTCGCACAAGCGGATTCGTGGAAGTGTCCTTCGCGCAACTGTCGTTCGTGCAAGTGTCTTTCGCGCATATGTCCGTTCGCACAAAAGTACAGTCGCGCAAGTGTCCCTTCGCGCAAAAGTCCATGCGCGGAAATGTCTTTTCGCGCATGTAAGTTCGCGCAAGCATCCCAGATCTGTTATGTTGTACTGACTACTACTGTTACGATCTAACAACAAACTGTGTGCGTAGTCCCAGCGGAAAAGTGTCGAATTTCTTCATTTCAGTTTAGCAGATATTTAGTGTATGATGTCGTGTAATTGTGTATGGTAAATACAAATTTGTGCATCCAACCATTGGAGAGCTATTCAACAAAAACTGTTTCCGCTGGGACTACGTCTTCCTAGCGGCACTTTTTTCGTATGGACGTACAAGAAAAAAAATGCATTCAATAATTAGTGTGTAACGAGAAGTAAATGTGTATGTTGAAATGAAATTTGTGTGTCATTAAACTGCAGAGATAATCAAGTTTCCGCTGCACTAACGTTTGGCTATTTAATGAAAATAATATAAAACAGTTAAGTGCAGAGTTGTAATTTTTTACGCATGTTGCTTTGAATTTGTGTACAAAATGTGTGAAAACAGAATTTGGAAAAAATATACCCTTCAGAAGATATTCAACCTTAAAAGTAAAATAAGGTTATTAGGTCCAAGTGCTTCAAATAGGAAGTCTAGAGCCTAACTTATAACGTTTATTTGTTTCTATTAAGGGTCTACAATGTCTTGCCAAGTTTAATTTATTTGCTCTTTGTAATTAATGAGCAATGGCATAATTTACTACGACCACTGTATTGTATGACATCCGATTGTAGGAATTTTTAAAGGAAAAGAAGAATTAAATATATTCCAATATTTAGTGTATTAATGCTACTATTCACATGTAAAATTTCAGCTCATTATAAATAATTATGGAGATATAATAAAAATACCAGAGCAACCGTAATACATGGATAAACCGATCAAATTTGAGTGGCTACGAAAAGGCGGCCTTGCAGTATAAAGAGCCACAGTTCTAAAATTTTCAGTGTTATACCATTATTGGATTAGTACAGGTGGGCACACAGTTCTTGACCAAGTAACTAATATATTCGTGATAAAATTAGCAAGTCACAAGTTTTTTCTTAAACTTACGAAATGAATACAATAATAATTGCATCTGTATTAGCAAATGCATTTATTTATCAAAATATTACTTAATTATTATGTCCTTAATATTCTGGTACTTCCAGGGTACAAATATTTTGTCACAGGGTACAGTTTTATTAAATGATTACATTAAATTGCCTGCTTTGTCGTGGCCTTACATGGACCCAATGTAGATTTAGTATGCAGGCATCCGTAGCCTGGCTGCGTTTCGGTGACTATTTGATATTTTAATATTTAAGTTAAAACGTATTTTATATGTATTTAATGGAATAAAGGATTTCTTGCTATAAAAGCTCGAACGAGAACAGCAACTTCCGGAAATGTACTAGTAAAACCTAAGATTACTTATTTATACATAGATGGGCTTTTACAGTAGGCAATATATTTGTTATTTATATTTAATAAAAAACACTTTATATCAATGTGTTGGTTACATGTTTCTTGTGTAAGTATATAAGATTCTTTATATCAATGCCTTTTGATGTCTGACATCTCAGGACCCTCCTTTGGAAAACGTACGAGAGGGCGCATCGAAGCCAACTCGCAGAGGCCCCTTATACAATTTAGATAGAATGAGGCACCAACCGACAATTATCCGTGTATGCACTTGCATCCAATATCAATGGTATTAATACTTTGTTACTTAGTCCTTAACTAATAAATACTTTTAAGAGTAGGTACTTACAGAGTTAATGCAGTTTTGTTTTTTCTACAAAACTATTGTGTACGCATCTGTACGAAACTATTAAACCGAATCACGATACTATACTGGAAATTTTAGAACGTTATCTCTATATACTACACAGCCGCTTTTTCGTAGCCACTCAAACTTGGTCGGTTTATCCATGTATTACGGTTGTTCTGGTATTTTTATTATATCTCTTTAATTATTTAGGGTAATGAGCTGAAATTTTACATGTGAATAGTAGCATTAATACACTAAATATTGGAATATATTTTATCCTACTTTTCCTTTAAAAAATCCTACAATCGGATGTCATACAATATAGAGATCCAGTCGTAGTAAAGTATGCCATTGCTCATTAATTACAAAGAGCACATAAATGAAACTTGGCAAGACATTGTAGACCCTTACAAGATACAAATAAACGTTATAAGTTAGGCTCTAGACTTAATAACCTTAATACTTGGACTTAATAACCTTATTTTACTTTTACGTGAATATCTTCTGAAGGGTATATTTTTTCCAAATTCTGTTTCCACACACTTTATACACAAATTCAAAGCAACGTGCGTAAAAAATTTCAACTTTGCACTTAACTGTTTTATATGATTTTCATTAAATAGCCAAACGTCAGCGCAGCGGAAACTTGATTATCTCCGCAGTTTAATGACACACAAATTTCATTTCAACATACACATTTATCTCTCGTTACACGCTAATTATTGAATGCATTTTTTTTCTTGTACGTCCATAGGAAAAAAACAAGTGCCGCTAGGATGACGTAGTCCCAGCGGAAACAGTTTTTGTTGAATAGCTCCCCAATGGTTGGATGCACAAATTGGTATTTACCATACACAATTACACGACATCATACACTAAATATCTGCTAAACTGAAATGAAGAAATTCGACACTTTTCCGCTGGGACTACGCACACCAACAAACTAGCTGGGAGCTTCCGAATAGTTGTACAGCGCCATGTAGTGAATTTCTTGTAGACTGCATTTATTACTTTGATTTGTTGTTTGTTTGTCTGTTAAGTAGCGCTATCTAGCACTTTAGCACTTTAGGTTAAAATATATAGGCTATGTAGATTTTTGCTTGTTATTAAAAATACTTTAATCTGTTTAATTAAATTAATGATTAACGATTAATGATGAATTTTATTAATCGCTATTATGATTATTATTTTAATTGTGATTAATTTAGTTACAATTAACTTTAATCCGATTAAAATTAATCAAATTAAGTAATCGATAAATCCCAACACTGTCTACAGGTCGGGACCGCGTGAATCACGCGAAGCTATAGCTGACAAAAAATATAGCGGCAACACAGATGGTGGCAACAAAGATGGTGGCAACAAAGATGGTGGCAACGTAGATGAAGGCGACAGAGGTGGCTTGGAGACTATAGAAAATCAGTTAGATGACAGTATGGACCGCTCCGCCGGCAAGGAGGACTGGGCCATCGGTAAGTACTTCATTAATAATTCAGAATCTCCAGACAAACTGAATGCCGTACGTGACACAGTTCAAATTACAATGCAACCAAATTTTTTAAAGACCTTTATGTTATGACCTTTATGTTGATTTTAATTCGGCAGATTTAAAATCAACTGAGACAACATAAGGGCTCCCACAGATAGGAGCAACGCGATTCTGGAAGAACCAATTCCACGAAGTTTTCATAGAAATTGTTCAACTGTACTTGGAGTCATAATCATATTCAGTAACTTGACATTGACCCGTAAATTATTGAGCATTGAATATTTATTAGGTGATGTTCTCTGGTCCCTGGCGTTTAAGTTGTGGTAACCAAGTGTACAAACACGCTGTGAATGTGTGCGCGGAGAAGAGTAGCGTCAGCACATATAACACACACGTCGCCATGGTCTCGCACCAAACACGTTGCGAATGAGTGCGTGGAGAAGAGTAGCGTCAGCACATATAACACACACGTCGCCATTGTCTCGCACCAAACACGTTGCGAATGAGTGCGTGGAGAAGAGTAGCGTCAGCACATATAACACACACGTCGCCATTGTCTCGCACCAAACACGCTTCGAATGAGTGCGTGGTGAAGAGTAGCGTCAGCACATATAACACACACGTCGCCATTGTCTCGCACCAAACATGTTGCGAATGAGTGCGTGGAGAAGAGTAGCGTCAGCACATATAACACACACGTCGCCATTGTCTCGCACCAAACACGTTGCGAATGAGTGCGTGGAGAAGAGTAGCGTCAGCACATATAACACACACGTCGCCATTGTCTCGCACCAAACACGTTGCGAATGAGTGCGTGGAGAAGAGTAGCGTCAGCACATATAACACACACGTCGCCATTGTCTCGCACCAAACACGTTGCGAATGAGTGCGTGGAGAAGAGTAGCGTCAGCACATATAACACACACGTCGCCATTGTCTCGCACCAAACACGCTGCGAATGAGAGCGTGGAGAAGAGTAGCGTCAGCACATATAACACACACGTCGCCATGGTCTCGCACCAAACACGCTGCGAATGAGAGCGTGGAGAAGAGTAGCGTCAGCACATATAACACACACGTCGCCATTGTCTCGCACCAAACACGTTGCGAATGAGTGCGTGGAGAAGAGTAGCGTCAGCACATATAATACACACGTCGCCATTGTCTCGCACCAAACACGCTTCGAATGAGTGCGTGGTGAAGAGTAGCGTCAGCACATATAATACACACGTCGCCATTGTCTCGCACCAAACACGCTGCGAATGAGTGCGTGGAGAAGAGTAGCGTCAGCACATATAACACACACGTCGCCATTGTCTCGCACCAAACACGTTGCGAATGAGTGCGTGGAGAAGAGTAGCGTCAGCACATATAACACACACGTCGCCATTGTCTCGCACCAAACACGTTGCGAATGAGTGCGTGGAGAAGAGTAGCGTCAGCACATATAACACACACGTCGCCATTGTCTCGCACCAAACACGCTGCGAATGAGAGCGTGGAGAAGAGTAGCGTCAGCACATATAACACACACGTCGCCATGGTCTCGCACCAAACACGCTGCGAATGAGAGCGTGGAGAAGAGTAGCGTCAGCACATATAACACACACGTCGCCATTGTCTCGCACCAAACACGTTGCGAATGAGTGCGTGGAGAAGAGTAGCGTCAGCACATATAATACACACGTCGCCATTGTCTCGCACCAAACACGCTTCGAATGAGTGCGTGGTGAAGAGTAGCGTCAGCACATATAATACACACGTCGCCATTGTCTCGCGGTGCCGCGTGCTTCTGCTCTTACACACATTCTCAGCGTGTTTATACGCTTGGTAAGCACAAGTGCAGCGAGCGTCGTCTTGAGATAACAATACTGTGGTAAACCATACAGTATCTCAACGTTACCCTCCAGCCCTCAAGCTTCTCATATATTTACAAATTAACTGACGAAACTGTACAAACGTTGTAACGTTTTGTTAATTAAACGTCGCAATTGTCTTTGAATATCACTCGTTTCGGAATCAAAATATTCATCATCATCATCATCATGAGCCTACCCTTGTCCAAACTAGGTCGGAGTCGGCTTCCAGTCTAACCGCATGCACCTAAATACACAACCCCGCCAGACTTCTGATCTCCACAACCCAGTGACTGAATAACACGATACCTCTTGGTAAGACTGGTTGTCAGACTGTGGTACCCGTAAAGACTGTCAAAGATCCACGAAATGACAGCCTATACAAGGTGTAACAGAATAAACGCAATCTTGAAAGTAGTTGTTCATAATTTTATTGATAACCGAATTGATTTCAGTGAATTTTAATATAGTACTCCGGTCAAAGTAGACATGTCAAAGTGCAAAAAATTGCATAGAGCTGAAAATTGGTGCGAATATTCGGAACACCATTTTAAATGAAATGTAAAAAGTCCCCATCGATCCCACGCTTGCAAAAGAAATTATTGAAGGTCAAAGTTCGCAAATATGGGTTTTTTGCGTTTTTTAGCCAAACGGTAAGTTTCATGATAAAAATAGGTCAGACAAAAATTGTAGATAATGCAATTATCTATAAAAATCGTCTCTACCATTTTTCTCCTAAACGTCACTGTTTCTGAGATATATTGGTTGAAAAGTTGTATTCTTCATAATATGCACACGTTTCCATGCCACCTGGGAGGTAGTGTACTTGGCGCGTTTTTTTTAACTTGGTTTCCCCGATAGGTCTCCACAATCTATTGTGATCTTGTTTAAATCAATACTATTTAAAAATATGTAAATCTGGTGCTATTGGAAATTATGAAAGCCGTGTGATTTCTAAAAAAATAAGTTTAAATTATCCGCTCATTCATAATCATCGGATAATTCTGCTTCCTCTTCTCCTTGTTCGTCTTCTTGTACCTCTTCTTCCTGCTGGGAGTAAATAAATTGTACTAACAGCGATGCATCAGATGTCTCCTCACTGATATCATACGAATCCTCTCCTAATTCAACATTAGAGCATGACTGACCTATACCAGTTGTCAAACTGGTACATGCTGACCTATTTTTATCATAAAACTTTACCGTTTGGCTAAAAAACGCAAAAAACCCATATTTGCGAACTTTGACCTCGAATATTTTTTTTTGCAAGACGTGTGGGATCGATGGGGACTTTTTAAATTTAATTTATAATGGTGTTCCGAACATTCGCACCAACTTTCAGCTTTATGTGATTTTTTGTTAACCTACCCTATTTTTTGGGCTAACTTGACCGGACTAATAGGTACTTTTTTCAAAAATTACGTATATTGCCCCATACTGACCGCCGATTGAGCCAAAGAATGTTTAATCTTATCTCTAGCCAATAAGACTCAATTTGAATGCTGGGGGTGGGGGCGCTTTTTCCAAATTATAATGATTTGCTTAAAAAAGAAGGTTTTATTTAGTGATGTACCGACTAGTCGGCCCATTTTTTACTCGTATTAATATGCTTAAAAGTGTAAAAGACGGTGATTGTTTTTTTTTTTTTACTGAAATCATTTTTATTACATAGAATCAGTTTTACATTTCACTTTCAGTGCAATCTAGAACATTATAGGAAATTAGGATAGTACGAAATAGAAACACTTCGTTTGGTCCATTAATTAATTGGACTTAGATCCAGAAATTTAAAAAAGTGAAATGAATTAATACTTCTAACAAAAAAGAAGAAACTCAATAGCAAATAATTGGCAATAAGTAGGTTTGCCATTTTGAACATTGCCGATGTCACCAGAACTCAATCGAAAGCAATCATCGGCTTGAACGACTAGTCGGCGATTTTGCAGCCGACTAGTCGGCTAGTCGGCCAAAGTTACAGTCGGCCCATCTCTAGTTTTAGTCATTGTATTATGTTTTGAACGCCTTTGTATATTTTTTGGGGTGTATGAGGTGTTGCGTTAATTATGTTACACGTTGTATAGCAGGACTATCACTAGTCTATGTATTCAAATACTAATAACACAATATGTCCAGGCGAGTCCCGCTTCCGTCGCAAGTCACAAGATCGACCGCTGCCTCGAAACGACAACAACATCAACTCACAATCGAGTGAGAAGGAACTCGTCACACAGGGGCAACGGTCTAGTGCAGTACTCGCCCCCGACGGACATCGGGACAGTGCAGCACTCGCCCCCGACGGACATCGGGACAGTGCAGTTTTCGCCCCCGAGGGACATCGGGACAGTGCAGTATTCGCCCCCGAGGGACATCGGGACAGTGCAGCGCTCGCCTCGCAGGGACAACGCCTGAGCCAGCGTGCCAGTGCGCGGGCGAGTGACTCGTCCGGCGAGCGGCCGAAGGAAAATGACATTGAATATACTAAGGATAAAAAAGTAAGTTGAATAAAAGGCGGCTAATAAAAGGTATTTACAAGGCAGATGTGAGTGGAGACGCCGGGAGGAGACGCCCTGGAGGACATATAGTGACCTTATTGGTGATGTACTCCAGAAAGGCCAGTTGCGCAGTACTCGCAACCGGCGTGCGTGTGTCACCAGATGTATGAACGTAACACATGGACGGTTGTTCAGTTTGATGGCCTATACCACTCTTTTACATTTCGCCACCTTTCTAATTCACGAATCCATTTAAAAAAAATACATAACTAGCTTTTACCAGCAGCTTCGCTCGCGTGGAGTTCGGAAATAATCCCGCGGAAACGTACTACCAGAATAACTAGTACCCTTTGTGTACAGTTTGCGTGAAAGAGTAACAAGTAGCCACCCATCCATCCTCACAAACTTTTACATTTATAATATTAGTAGAACGGGCTAAAAGCCCAGTATTCGAGAAAATAAAAATTGCTGTGTCCCTTCTGTGCCTGACCTCCTTACCTTACACCGTTCTAGCCGCGCCAGGACCACTGGAAGGCTTCGGGTGAGGTGACGCCCGTCAAGGTCGTGATGAGGAGCAACCTGACCTTCAAACTCGGAGACGAGTTCTTCTCGTGGAAGAACAAAGCCACCAATGACCTCGTGTGAGTACACCTTCAATTATGTCAACAACTGCCTGGTCTGTCACCTACTATGTTGTAGTCGGCTTATAATCTAACCGGATGCCCCTAGTGGTACCAGTAGTAAATTCAGGTTATCAAATTTACCACAATTACGAAATGAAAAACATCTTTTAACATTAGAATTTAGAATGTAGGTGTACAAATAATCAAATCACTCAAAGTCAAACGCGCGCTGTTCTCTGCGACCATCATGATCATTATCATTTCAGCCGAAAGACGCACTGCTGGACGGACGTAGGCCTGCCCTAAGCCCCGCCATTTCGACAGTTTCTGTGCTTCCCGAATCATGCGGCCTTCACAAGGTCATCGGTCCACCTTGTCAGAGGTCTTACAAGGCTACGTCTTCCAGTACGCGGTCGCCACTCCAGAACCTTTCGGCTCCATCGGCCATCTGTTCTGCGAGCAATGTACCCTGCTCACTACTACTTAAGTTTGGCAATTCCGCGGGCTATGTCGGTTACCTTGGTTCTCCTGCGGATCTCTTCAATCCTGATTAGATCACGTAGGGAAACTCCAAGCATAGCCCTCTCCATTGCTCCTTTGCGACTATACACGGTGATATTTCAATGGTTTCCCATCCCAATGTGTTTCTGTCTGACATTCGGTTCAAATCTACAAAAATCAGCCATAAAGTACCCTGGACACGATCAAACTTTGTCAAACTCACCATTTAGTTTCCAATCAAACTTGTACAAATATTTGACAAACGCGTAAACATGGACAAATATGATCGTTTCCAGGGTGCTAAAGGCTGCGATAAGACGGGCTGCCTGCCTGCTACTGCCGCGCTACCGCGGGTGTCCGCGGGGGGGCGTGCCGGCGGCGCGGGCGGCTCCGTACCTAGGCCGCACTGGGTTAGTGAGCAGAAGGCATATTTCAGATATTAAACGTTCGAAATCTAGTCGCAATCTCATCTTAGCGACAATCAATGTTATTTATCATTTATGATTTATCATTCAGTCTCAATCCTGAAATTGGAATACGAAGATATATTTCTTTATAAGGATATACCAGCAGCTACAGTAGTTTCAACTTTTTATTAGTTATTGTCATGGCAACCGTGTCATTTGGTTTAAATAGGTTTTATATTTTATTAATCTAGTATTTACTTTATGAGGATTCTTTTATATTTTGTAATTATGAGAACGTGGCAGGCCTGGTAGATTAGAATGCAAACCTGCGGTGAGCTGAGAATGTTTTCCCCGATGCTAACTAAATACTTTTGCACCATTACAGTAACGAGTTCCTCGGCGAGCTAGCGATCCCGACGAACAACAGCAACGAGACATCCCGCCAGCCCGAAACCATGCGGACTCAACGAGAGTCCCCTACGCCCACTCCGTCACAACACTCACAACATTCGCAGTCGCACTCGAGCCAGCACAGCACCTCACAGTCGGGCAGCTCATCTGACAGTAGCGGAGATTGAGGGAACCACACATAATAACATTTTACAAGAGAGTGCAGTACAGAAATTGGGCGAATATAAACTCTATCCCCTTAGCATAAACTCCAATTTCTACATTTATGAACGGACAGTGAAAATTAATAATAATTCTGGGAAATTACTTGTTTATCAAATTGTCACACTACGTTAGTTTGTCGTGTTATAGCCATTGCATACAACTATCGAAGTATGACACTTGTGATTTGATTATAACGACAGTCTAATTTTGAAATGACGTGTCAATTTGATAAAAAATATATTTCCCTTACCATAAAATAAAATAAAAACATTGATGTCATAATACGCATAATACTTAAAATCGTAGCCTGTATGGATTTTTCTGCATATTTAGGCACCTAATAATATATTTTTTATATTTACGAAAGTTTAAACATAAGGTCAAATAAAATAAGCTGGCGAAACTTCTCAGAATTGTTGGGTATCGATATCTTATCATGATAAAAAAAAAAGATTTTGAAGTGAAAACGTACTCAGGCGCACTTTACACTCTTTTTGGACAGTGAATGACACTGACCCGTCACGCTCGTGTCGGTGACGGTATACTCGGCTGCAGTGGGTCACGCGTTGCACAATGGTTAACATCGGTTTTGCTTGCCATAATCTATTGAATTTATATAAATATAAATTAAATGCTAGTCGTTGGTGAGCGCATCACTTGAAACAGCTGGACCGATTTGGCTATTTTTTCTTTTAATATTCGTAACATTCCGAATTAAGTTTTTAGACAAAGTCAAATTGAAAAACTTGCCCGGGAATTTCGGAAAAAACAAAGTGCTTTTTCTATGGCATTTTTCTATGAACTCGAAGAGCTTTGGACAGGACAACGACTGCTGGGTCAGCTTATAAAAAATATAATAGAAATTAAAAGATTTTCAATCTCATAATGTTAAGTAGCTACCTGAGTTGAAATTAAGAGTTACGACAGTCAGCTTTTGTTTTTTCCTGTTTAGATATCAATGCCCATTATAGCTGTAAAATGTCTCGAGTTCATTAAATTTGATCTTGTATATTATGTATAAAAGCTAGAAATTATATTTCAACAGTGTATTCGGGCGCTATGCCCTGAAACATCGGTTTTATTCGTATATTTCTAAAGCTCAGACTCTTCACTTTCTCTTCATTTTTTGTCTATTTCCAAGTGTACACAAAATTAATCAAAAGTGAAACATTAATGCTTTCACGAACTGAACCAATGATGATGGGTTTCACTCGCCTACTGAATGATCGAAAAATGAAAGAAAAGGATGAATATTAATTCCTATGTCATTTAAGAGTCGTGTGAATTTGAATTTATACAAAAATGAACATTCACGTGTAACTGACTCAAGTGAAGCGTCTGATATCAATATAAAACTCACATTTATCATAGATTGTGACAGGAATCCGTCCATTGTCGCTGTTGGCAGCATTTTATTATTTTCATAATTATTATAGAGACGCTAGAATTTATATTGTAAGGCACTTGTAAACGCGAAATGTGAGCATAATGTTGACACTATTGAAGTATCAAAATATTAGTAAATCTGCGCGCGTTGGCACCTCCAGCCTGTAATGGTCCCGCTGTTGGGACACAGGCGTCCTGTCTGCGAAAGGAAACGGGCTCACATATACCACGCGGGCCCAGTGCGGTTGGTGGAAACACATAATATCTCGAATTTTTGGTTCTCCGACATGCCGGTTTCCTCACGATGTTTTCCTTCACCGTTTCGAACACCTGCCGGGGTTCGAACCCACGACTCGTAAGTGAGTGCGATACCACTGTGCCACCACTGCTCCCTATCTATACCTGTACATTAAAAAAAAAGTCTTCTTGTCAATCTGTGTGACCCGTTTTTCTAAACTTCGCAACGATTTTGAAGCGGTTTGCAACATCATTAAGAGAGTTTATATCGGATGGTTTACGTGGGAGTCTCAACGTTTTGTCAAGTCATAGAAACCGTGCGCAGCAGGTCCGCTAGTTTCATTATAATTCGTTGAACGAAATACGTTTGTTGACTTTGTCCCAAGTCCTCGTTCATTTGTCTCGTTCTAATACTCAGAGGCGCAGAGGGAATTTTAAATTATATTCACTTTTCGCGTTTACATAATATTTTTTTAATTATTGACATATCATATCGCTCAATATGAACTGATCTCTAGCTCGAGAACAGTGGAATAATTATATTGTCATAATACGGCCCGTTCTGATACCGTCTCAAGTCTCGTTGAGTCACCAGTTACTACACATAATTTTCGGGTCGGCTCGGCGCAAATCGAGTTAAGCCGAGCGGCTTTATCCCGAACATATTTTTTTACATTCGATTTTGTCGCCCGGCTGCGTGCCGACCCGAACATGCGTGTAGCATGCTTTAGATACCTATAACATTTCAGCATTTTAAGAGTTTTTAATTGTTCCCTTGAGACGTATTAATACGGGTCAATGCGTGTTTGTTTGTGACGCTCAATCACATAGCATAATATAATGTAATAAAAGTAAGAAATATAACGACTCCGTCCTCATCTGTATTATTAAATCGCGCCAAATTGCGGCGTTGTGTTGTATCATTCTATGTAGAAGAATTAAATAATATTAATTTATGATGACTACGTTCGGGTTCTGAAAATAAATCACATTAATAAGGCAGGACTAAACATGCAAGTAACTCGCAGTAAAGTTTGCAAAAAGCTTGCATGCCGTTGTAACCAGGGTTACCATTTCGAAATTTGAAAAGCCCATTAATAATTCGGACTTTGCAAAAGTCCGGACATTTTACTTTAATGTATCTTTTTTCAGAATTCCTTTAACTTATGTTTTCCAAAAAAAAAGTACCTATAGAAAAGTCACGACAAGCCCGGACGGGAAATTAAAAAGCCGGACACATCTGGACAAAACTGGACGACTGGCACAATGGCATGCAAGCAACTTGCATAGTTTTGTGCAAGTTACTAGCATTTGCATTCCTGGCTTAGCTGGAAGATTTCTAAACTTATGTTATCTGCCATGATTGGCTGACTGAAACAACGACAGCCAATCAAAACTGTTGACATGAGTTTGACAATTTGATAGCTAATGTGGATGGCTGCATTTCAGAAACGGTTAAAACGGTTGTTATTCTGTGAATTTGTCTTTATTTTAGTCATTTAGACTTTATTGCTGCTCTCCGGCGGTTATTATATTAATTTTAAATTATTGGTATTGGTATCAAAATTTCCATTTACCAGATTACTATTATTATTATCCAATGTGTTTTGCTCTCGATTCAATGTTATAAAACTGAGATCCTAAAAAACCTTGCTCTTTCAGCACCGTGCACGTGATGGAAGTGAAACTTCTGAGAAAATTAGTAAAAAGAGAGATTCAGTCTGAGGGAGATCTTTCTTCTCTCTCATGTAACGAAAAGTGCCTAAACGTGACGCGTCCTTGAAATTTCACTCTCAATAATTATGGTCCAACTATCGAATGGCCGCCTAAGAGGTTTCATTTTTAGTCAATGTAGACAACATTACCTACAACCGGATTGACGGTCAAATATAATAATAATACAAGGTGTAAGTACGGGGGCCAAATTATTGTAAATTATTTATTAGTAATAGTGAAGTGTTGTAAATTGTAAAGTATCTATTTAGTTACTACTCGAAATGTTCCTCTTTGTTTGCTTTTTAACTTGATAACATTCTATGTGGTAAGGAATGGTTAAAGAAATGTCAATAATAAGAATTGCGGATATTTTTTTAAAGATTGTCTTAGAAATTGTCATTGATTGATTATGCTATTTCTCAGATGACCATTGTTGTTTTGTAAAGTATCCAATAACAATCTAGAAATTTGCGAAATATCTACAAAAGCACCCTAGATATCGTGGTAGATTTAGGATCGGACACTGTAATAGCAAATTCACGGGAAATCAAGATACTACATAAAAAAAATGATTTGCCTTTCGATAAAATAAAACAATCATTTCCGGTTGCTGTTGAGATTCTTAATTATTATTTTTCCTCACGTTATAGCTGTTGCGACGATTTAGCGTTCTATGTGGAAATAACAACACCACTTTTGAACATGGATAGAAATTATGACCAAAATATTATAACACAATATTTTGATTTAAATAAAAGAGTGTCCATGGAGTTTCTTGACCGGTAAACGGGCAACTAGTTTTGTCTATGGTTTAAAGTGTCTGAAAATGGTTTAATATATAAATGTTTTAAGTTTGAGTTGGATACGCTCACATCATGGTCCTATATCTCGGTCTCTTTCTGACTAAAAGAAAAGCAATTCTCTAGAGCGGAAAGTCCATTCGAACGTTAAAGCACTTTAGATGTCAATGAGCATCCGCTTGCGTGCGGGCAGATTTCTCGTTCTAGCCAAGTATCAGAAAGAGATGGACATACAGAAACATGTTGATCCGTTTGTGTAATTGAACCCTTATGTACATATTAACTGCATTTTTTATATATTTGAATGTAAAAAGATTATAGCCTACCGGTAACAGGGACAGGGTCCAAGCTACCGGTCAGGCTCCAGAGTGGAATTAGGTTATTATTATTATTTCAGTAAGAATGAAATTTGTATCTACCATGTTATATGAAGGCTTCATTTGATTGTATGTTTCTTTTCACTTTGTTCTAAACTTTTAAGAAATAATGTTTTATGTGTTTTACGGCCGTATTCTCAAACGCAACTTAGTTTTATCCCCACTAAGAGCGGGTATACATTTCTATCTATACATATTTTAAATGAAATTCGCTTTTCGTGTCTATCCTTGTGACCACGTTTTGATTTTTATGTAGTTTTCACCATCATTTAGAGAAGTTTATCCGCATAGTACATTAATATTAAACAACCATGTAATAAATAAATCTCGATGTTTTGTCAAGTCGTATAAACCCTATGAAGCAGAAACGGGCTGCTTATAAAACTTTACTTAAAAAAAGCATTTGATAACTTTCATAATCTTTATTTACAACTACAACTAAATACTTATTCCGTTTTACGAAGTTAATGATTGAAATTCATAATAAATCTCTCAAAATCTTATTTATTACATTGCGGGGTGTATCTAAAATGTTCCACGGTTAAATCTTAAACTTTAGTTCAAGTCAGTTCAAGTTCTTAATACAACAAAAAGACACGCTTTTGCACTGAGAATTTGAGCTCTTCAATGAAGCCCACAAAATTCAAAATGTCTTGCGTTTTTTGCAAAGATGAATTCCGGGCTACAGTGAAGGAATCATCTCAACGGTTAGACAAGTTGTCAAATTAGAGACAGCGACTGTGCGGCCGACACCCGTCTCTTGATTAGTCGTACATGCTGCGCAGAACGATACACTCCTGACCGCCAGTGACGTGGACCAATCAGAATTAGAGAAAGAGACAACTACTGGCTGATCGTTCACTTTGCCTATCTCGGACTTTTCGGACTGCACAACTGAATACTGAATGCTCAATCTATTGTTTATGTTAATAATGATTAAAGTGGCGTTTGAGAATTCGCATGTTATTAAGTTAAAGCCCTACATACAAGTTTGTACATAAAGGTAAACTATTTGTAAGTAATAAATACGAATGTTTGTTTCTTTGTGTGTTTTCATTTATTCAATTAAATCTAACATTGCATTACATCACGCCTGTTTCCCCGAAGGGTAAGGAACAGGTATAGTACACCCACATTTCACCAATTATGTGTAAGTTTCATGTAATAAGGGGCGAGCGTATTGCCATCAACTAGGCGCAAATCCAGTGTCCGGGCTGCTACTGACAAATTCCTGATAGAAAGACTCAATAACACGGCCCAATCCGAATGTAACCCAGAACCCTATTCTTAACGCTTCCACCACTAGACCAACGAGGCATTCTAGAACTGAGGCCAAGATTCACACAACGACTTTGGCAAGCTCCCCATCCGAAAATGAAATTTATCCGCATAAAAATAATGTTCATATTCGCTTTTAATAAAGCTAATGCTTATACGAATATGAAAATGTAAAAAAGTAAATTTTCGTATGAATCGCTTACTTAGTAGAAGGGAACTTACTGAAGTGCAGTATGTGAATCTTGGTTTAATGCGTCCGCTCAATGTGTGAGAGTGGGCCGTACCACCCCCTCCACGTCCACCAGTGTCGGTTTCAATGGAGCGGCCACGGCGATATTTAAAAGAAAAAATTACCAAAATTTTGTAAAAAATTGTAAAACTTGATTCCCACAACCATAAATTTGTCAAAGTTATGGTTAAAAAGGTTATGGTTATACCTAACGGTTTGAACGTGGCCGCGCCATTGAAATGTGGAGAACCGCGCGGTCGCGCGAGGTCTTTAAAATCTCTGAAATGATTATTCTTCTGATTTTCTTGGAATTCTGAAATTTAGGTAAGTGATAGATTGAATTTGTAAAAAAAAAATGTTAATGTACAGAAAAAAATCCTAGGTTTATATTGTAGGAGATGTAAGACTATATAGATATCTCGCTGAGAAAGCATCGCAGGTTTTACAAAAAACTTAAGATGTCTGTGATGCTTTTTGAGGGAGATATCGGTGATGATGTGTTTTCCACCGTTTCAATGGCGCGGCCATTTGGTTTTAGTCTTACAGCACCTGAAATATAAACCTAAGATTTTTTGTTGTATTTTTACTAATTTTTACAAATTCAAATCTGGGTTTTACAAAAAACTTCAGACGTCTGCCATGCTTTTTCAGCGAGATATCGGCGATATCGTGTTTTCACCGTTACAATGGCGCGGCCATGGGGTTATAGTCATACTGCTCCTAAAATATAAACCTACGATTTTTTCTATATTTTAACAAATTCAATCTATTATTTACCTAAATTTCAGGTCTCTGCAACGCTTAGTTTTAACCTTTTAACCGCCCGACTTCATATCAGTTGTCGTGCCCTCAGCGCCCGGCACACTGAATCGAAAAATACCTACAACAAAGAGGGATGTACAATACTAACTTTTTACAACATTAAACGGGCTGTGGTATTTTGGTTGTAAATATACGACCCAGGCGAAAAATATTTGTCAGATTAATCCGACGTAAGCGATTAAAAGGTTAAAGATCACCGTAGCCACGCGGTTCTCCGCGTTTCAATGGCGCGGTCACGTTCAAACCCTTATAACTTTTACTATGGTTTTGGGAATAAACTTTTACAATTTTTTACAAAATCTTGTTAATTTTTTTTTTAATATCGCCGTGGCCGCGCCATTGAAACGGACACGTCTTCCACGCGGATAGGACAGTACGAGTTGGTGGATGTCACATGCCTTTTAATTTTACATTCTAGACCACGCCGGTATCCTGCCACCATTTTTCGAAAGGTCGAATCTGTAACATCGGTAGTATCGCACGAAGCTTTTAACTTACCGCGTTAAGGCCCGTAGATGGGATGACCATTTTTACAAACCAAGGTCCTCCGCGCCTTGGAGAGTACGTAAAGCCAATTGTGGATCTTTGACGGTCGGTACCTACGGGTCGTCGTGTCGTCCGAAAGTCCGACACTTAGCGTGGGTATAGTATTACCCACTAACTGGTTCGTGGGAGTCAGGTAGGCAGTCGGTCTGCAGCTGAATAGCAGTAATATTTTGGGAGAAGGCTAGGCAGATTGATTGAGTAGCATTCCATGGATGGCACCAGGGTTTATTGAAAAATAATTGCAAAAACAACATGTTTTATTAAAAAAAAAAAAACACAGACAGACTCATACAGTAAACTTGACAAGAGTGCAATATGTACTCATTTAACATCACATGCAAAACACAAAAATACTACACGGTCAAATTAAGTTAGCTAGCGAAACTTCACGAATAATTCAAACAATTTCTAGAACGCTTTTTTTATTAATTTTATCTCTAGCTTGGACAATATTGACAACGATGAAGGAAAAAAAACTGTGAGGTAACCTGGACTTATAGTCATTATAAGTCTGAAATCACCAGCCCGACTTGAGCAAGCGTGGTGGTTAATACTCGCGTCTTCTCAGTATGAGAATATTTGCGTAATAATAGGTTGGTATTATTATTAGATACACCTATTACGACTGAAAAGTTTCGCTAAACAATTTAATTTGACCTTTTATTTTTCCAAGCATAGTATTTTATAACACTAATAACACACACTTATATTTGACAAAAATCATCAATTTGGTAAAGACGAAGAGAAGGAATGTACACACTAAGCTTCGATCAACAGTTAAATGTAGCAGGAACAACAAAACAGATCAGACTCATACAAAATACGAGTATTAATATACAAGATGTCGAATATTACAACAGGCTAAAAATAATTAAACCTGTTTCTTTTAAGAAAAAAAAAAGGATAAATATTAGTTTTATTTTAAGTTATATCTTACACAATTTTAATATAATAATATTTATGTTACAAAAGTTGCCTTCTCTTTATGAGAAGAGCCCCGTGTCCTGCAGACGTACAATAATAGGCTGGTTTTGTTTATTACAACAATGTTCTTTTAAAAGATAATCATCACACATTTGTCGAGTTATGTTAGGCGTGCTACACACTAGTTCGGCATGATTCGGCACAGCGCGGCAGTCGGAAAAATCTATAAGTAGGTACTAATATTATAAAGAGGTATAATTTGAGGGTCTGTATGTACGTACAATAGCGTTTCATTCGAAAATGAACCTCATTTGTATAGTCGTACGACGATATTCGCATGAAACGCTAAACACATTCCCTTACATAGGAATATGCACATTAATTCTTTACCGATAAGGTTTATTTAGCTATCAGCCTTCATATTTTGTTGTAATATCCAAATTTACTCAAATCAAATTTCCAGTGCGCCATATTTGTTTTGGACATAAAATAAGATAAGAACACTCGACACAACGCACTTTTCCTGCAAATCTTACAATAACCCATAATTTAATAACCTTATTGGCTCAGCCATTTCTCATTTAAAAGTTATTTATATCGCATTTCTCACAGCTGTATTCGGCACATTTTTAATAAATTAGCGAAACTTCACAGACCATGGGTACAATTATAAACAAACCAAAAGTTATTACTTATAATCTTATATGAAATCTTCAAGTAACTGATCACAAGGGCGTTGACTTCGTGACCCACATTTCGGTTATGTTCAATTCCCATGTAATGGGGGCCAAGGGTGTTTTTATTGCTATTAAATACTCAAGAGGTCTGTAAAGTTTTGCCTATCCATTTATCGTAGACATATTGTATCCTACATACATAAACTCACGGTGTTTTTCCATAGGGATAGGCAGAAATGTGTGAGTTTATGAATTTTTGTATCCTACGTGTCGTATCTTCTTACTAGTAGTTACAGTCTATACGGCCTCCCCATACCGATGCCGATGATCCTGTGTGCCTGCTGCAGGCGGCCGCGCCCGCGTCCGGTGTCCGGCGCGGGCGGCACGCGGGGTGGGGCGTGCGGGCCGGACAGGGCGTGCGAGCCGGACAGTGACTGCGAGCCGGACAGGGCATGCGAGCCGGACAGTGCGTGCAAGCCGGACAGGGCGTGCGAGCCGGATAGTGCGTGCGAGCCGGACAGCACCACGTCCGGCCGGAATGGGTCTGTGTCGCGGGTCGGGCAGTCCTCGAAGGGGATGGGATGGTGCAGATGTGAGTGGGTGTACTGTGGACGAACAGTTTTATTAGAAAATAGAGAAAAATCTTCATTCTGCACAAATAAGTCGAACATACGTAAATACACATAGTCTTTTTTTCTTTTTTTATATTAACCAAAAAGTAGGTCACGTGAAGAGCCGACCAGCCGCTTGGCAAAGTCTTCAAAACCAAGTGAGTACTCAGACCCCATGGCCCTGGAGTTTCAAACCCTAAACAGCTGGGACATCGTTTAGCTCACAGTAAGATTGGAATATTTTCGCCTTCAGCGACATCAGCAAACAATGTGACAATGCTGCCAGCCTTTTGGGCACTTTTCCTGTTAAAATTGATGTGGACGATTTTTTTGATACTCTATCTCTATGATTCTTTCCCATCTCATTTTAAGTATGTTAGCTTGTGTAAATATAATCTTATTTGACAATTAAAACCAAAGTGCCTAAAAGTCTCGTATTCGAAAATAATGTGTGTGTGTTTGTAAGGGTGTGTCTGTTTGCGAGGGTGTATGTGTGTATGTATGAGTGTGTGTGTGTGTGTGTAGTGCTCACCGGTCTCTCTCTCAGCGCTTGCTCCCCGAGCAGATGCACGAGCGCGCAGTGGTGTCGCTGCACGTGTGTGTGTGTGTGTGTGTGTGTGTGTGTGTGTGTGTGTGTGTGTGTGTGTAGTGCTCACCGGTCTCTCTCAGCGCTTGCTCCCCGAGCAGATGCACGAGCGCGCAGTGGTGTCGCTGCACGTGTGTGTGTGTGTGTGTGTGTGTGTGTGTGTGTGTGTGTGTGTGTGTGTGTGTGTGTGTGTGTGTGTGTAGTGCTCACCGGTCTCTCTCTCAGCGCTTGCTCCCCGAGCAGATGCACGAGCGCGCAGTGGTGTCGCTGCACGTGTGTGTGTGTGTGTGTGTGTGTGTGTGTGTGTGTGTGAGGGTGTGTGTGTGTGTGTGTGTGTGTGTGTAGTGCTCACCGGTCTCTCTCTCAGCGCTTGCTCCCCGAGCAGATGCACGAGCGCGCAGTGGTGTCGCTGCACGTGTGTGTGTGTGTGTGTGTGTGTGTGTGTGTGTGTGTGTAGTGCTCACCGGTCTCTCTCTCAGCGCTTGCTCCCCGAGCAGATGCACGAGCGCGCAGTGGTGTCGCTGCACGTGTGTGTGTGTGTGTGTGTGTGTGTAGTGCTCACCGGTCTCTCTCTCAGCGCTTGCTCTCCGAGCAGATGCACGAGCGCGCAGTGGTGTCGCTGCACGTGTGTGTGTGTGTGTGTGTGTGTGTGTGTGTGTGTGTGTGTGTGTGTGTGTGTGTGTGTGTGTAGTGCTCACCGGTCTCTCTCAGCGCTTGCTCCCCGAGCAGATGCACGAGCGCGCAGTGGTGTCGCTGCACGTGTGTGTGTGTGTGTGTGTGTGTGTGTGTGTGTGTGTGTGTGTGTGTGTGTGTGTGTGTGTGTGTGTGTGTAGTGCTCACCGGTCTCTCTCTCAGCGCTTGCTCCCCGAGCAGATGCACGAGCGCGCAGTGGTGTCGCTGCACGTGTGTGTGTGTGTGTGTGTGTGTGTGTGTGTGTGTGTGTGAGGGTGTGTGTGTGTGTGTGTGTGTGTGTGTGTGTAGTGCTCACCGGTCTCTCTCTCAGCGCTTGCTCCCCGAGCAGATGCACGAGCGCGCAGTGGTGTCGCTGCACGTGTGTGTGTGTGTGTGTGTGTGTGTAGTGCTCACCGGTCTCTCTCTCAGCGCTTGCTCCCCGAGCAGATGCACGAGCGCGCAGTGGTGTCGCTGCACGGCCCGCGCCAGCTGACGCTCAGACAACATGTACAGCAAGCCGTCGTATGTGCACGGACAATCTGCTAATAGGTACAAAAAAATTGGCACTCATCTTGTTTAACGATCGCTAACTATATTGTTTATATAAAAGAATATTAAACACGACTTAGATACAAACTGTGCCTAAGTAGTTTGGGACCAACGCTATCTTCGTATTATAATTTTAATGTTCAAATAAACAATTTTTACTTTATTATTGGGTAAAGTAAAATACTTAACCACGAGCTCTTCATTGAAGAACAATGCATACCAATATTATTTTATTTTATTTATTAAGGGATAATAAACAACTACATGTAATACATTAAGGTTAACAAAACTTAAGTAATAATGTTGCAGTCCACTGCATTTACCGCAGTTATGACATATTTATAGATCAGTGGTTGCCACTACTAGACGAGCATTACCAAAGTTCACAATTATCTTGAAATAAATAAAAAAAGTAAATATGAAGCATGTCATTTAGTTAAAATTATGCAATAAATAAATAATAACAATAGATTAGGATAAAACATTCAATATATTTTTCGGGCATGCTAATATATTAATATTATTTAAATTAGAATTATAGGATTCCAACATTCAATGAATAGGGCAGCGTAGGCTAGAGTACGTACGACAAGAATTTAGCGTGAACAGAGTACGTGCATGAACCTGACGTACATGAATTGTTTGGGGGATAGAATAACACAGCTTACTCGTTAGATCAATAGCATCAAAGTGATTGTGAACAATATCATGAAGCACGTTGGCCTCCAGGTATTTGCGCCGGTTCTCCAAGCTGATAAGCTTGTACTTTTTAAGAAGTTGGGAGTATGACAGATAAGTCTTAGTCCCATAACATCTGTAGCACATAGCACGCAGGTACTTGCGCTGGACCCTTTCTATTCCAACTACGTAATTTTGGTAGAAGGGGTTGCAAATAGGGACAGTTTAATCTAAGTGAGACCGAATGAGCGTCTTATATATATAGATAGAGATAAGTTGAGATACGCTCAAATTCTGTTGAAGATCTCATTACAAATCCATAGATTTTAAAAGCACTATTGACTATGGCTTCGATATGCAGGTTCAAGGACAGTTTGCCATCAAAGAGAACACCTAGGTCTTTCACTATAGATATATTATTTAAGGGGATACAGTTAAGGTTGTAATTGAGATTTAAAATGAAATTATTCTTAGTAAAGTGTATGTAATTGAGGATACTAAGATGCAGCTTATTGGCAATACACTAGGCAGTTAGTCTGTCAAGGTCCTCCTGAAATGACTGGCAGTCGTCCATAGTACGTATAGCTTGAAACGCCTTCAAGTCATCAGCGTACATCAAGAATTTGGAATTTAAATAATGTATAAAAGCGGTCCCAGAATAGAGCCCTGTAGAACTCCGGAAGTAATATTAACAGAGACAGACTGATGACCATTAACCACTACTCTTTGTGACCGGTTTTTGAGGTACGACACAAACCAACGCAATAAATTTCCGCGTATTCCATTGTAAGCAATTGTACTCAAGATAATTTCATGATCGACCTTGTCGAAAGTTTTGAAGTCAGTGTACACCGCATCTATTTGCAATCGCCCATTAATACTTTGAAAAAGGTAGTTAGCAAATATTTATTTATTTATTTATTTATTTATTTATTCCCCAAACACATACAACTATCATCACAGGCTCACCTAATACAATAGTGTAGTTATAGTAATAAAAGCTTATAAATGTAGACACAATTATTATATTTAAAAACAATCAAGAGCAATTTTAAAAAATGCGGCCCGTGTGAATTCACTCAGAGTACAACTGAAGCAGTCAATCTGTTGTGACATCATATTGAGTGTGCGCAGGGCGCGCGTCAGCGGCGCGTGCAGCAGGAGGTTGGTGCGAGCGGGCGGCACCCATAGCAGGGGCGGCCGCCTCCGTCGCCCCACGTACCCATCAGGTACACACAAACCAACCGTCCGTAACACGCCTGGGTTGTGTATTTTACCACGCATTATCTTAAATAAGTAGGTGGCGAGAGCTACTTCTCTTCGTACTTCCAGTTTATCATAGCCTACCATGCCCAGCACAAACAGAGTAGGATACAACAGTGGATACCCTGGATATACACCATACTGCTTTGAGTACAGGAATCTCACAAATTTGTTCTGGATACGTTCTAGCATCAGTTTGTACTTGGCTTCATGTGGCGACCAGACGACAGCATTGCATTCCAAATGACTTTTTACAAGCGCTTCGTACAACGATCTCAGAGCACTGATGTTCGTGAACTGGTTTCCTAGCCGTAAGACCAACCCTAAATTGCGGTATGCTTTTTTACAAACATCAGTGGTGTGCTTACGGAATTTTAAATCAGTTGTAAAGCGCACGCCCAAGTCCTTAACCTCTGAGACACGTTGCAGTCGGATTCCATCCATGCAATATTGATAATGACTTGGGTCGCGCGCACGGGTAAATGATAACACTGAACATTTGGCTACATTGAAATACAACCTATTCCTACGACTCCACTCTAGTACCCTATTAATATCCTGCTGCAATACGTCATGATCAGTTTCCTGTTTTATTTTAAGAACTAATTTCAAGTCGTCAGCGAATAACAATGGTAGGGATTTATTGACTACTCTCGGCAGGTCATTAACTGTTAAAATGAAGAGAAAAGGCCCTAAATTAGTGCCCTGACTCACTCCTGATCTCGTGAAATAGGGCTCAGAGAGCTGCCCGCTGCAGTCGACGTACTGACAACGATCTCGTAAGTAGCAGGCGAAAAACGACAAAGTGTGAGGTGTACAGCCTACACCAGCTAATTTAGCCAAAAGGACGTCATTATCCACTGTGTCAAAAGCCTTCCTGAAATCGAAGTAGGCAACATCTACCTGTTGACCCTTATCCACCGTTGGTACTATTTGTGTCATAAGATCCAGCAAGTTCCCCGTTGTCCCCCGCCCAGGACGGAAACCGTGCTGCGCGTCGGACAACAGAGCGCTTATCTGTGGATACAGGCTACCGTGAATGGTGGACTCAAACACTTTAGCTGGAGTGCATAATACTGCTACAGGCCTATAATCGCAGGGTGCTGAACCTCTATTGCCTTTAGGCACGGGTACAACCCGGGTAAGTTTCCAGCGCTCAGGAAAAGTTGCGGACTTGATACAGAGGTTGAACAAGTGTAGCAACGGCTTAACTAACACCGCACGGCAATCCCTAAAAATGTACACCGGAATACCATCCGGCCCAGCTGAGCGCTTAGGCGACAAGCGTGCGAGTGCGCGCTGTACGTCAGAGTGGCCCACGCTAGCTAGGTGCACCCGCGCGCCCTGCGACGCGCCCGCTGCCTGGCCAGCACTCGCCGCCGCTACACTCAGTTCGGGAGGTTCCGGATTATACACAGACTGAAAGAACCGAGCGAACTCATTGGCACATTCGTACTCCGATAATACCCGTCCGTCCTTAATTAACTTCCGCTGATTCGAATCGCCTTTCCTAGACCTAATATATCCCCAAAACGCTCGCGGATCCTTTGCCAGGTGCCCTTGCACGCGGTCGCGGTACTGATCATGCGCTCGAGCAGTCTCGATTTTCACTCTCGCCCTGTATCGTGCGAATTCCACATAATCACTGCGTGATTTACTCAATTTATATTTTTTATGTAATAAATATTTAACTTTTATATCTCTAATAATTTCAGCTGTATACCAATCTGGATAAACGTATCTGTTAATTAATGAATTTACATGTTTATTTTTTGGAGGAACACACTTGTCAAAAACGTCATATATCTTATTATAAAATAAATCTAAGACTATATCTGGATCGCATGAATCGTAAATCTCACTCCAATCGATTTTAGCTACCAAACTATACATTTGATAGAAGTCCGCTTTATTAAAATTCCAACATCTACGAGATAACAAAGATTGAGATTGCGAGTGTCGCGTACACGGCGATGCCGATGACGTACGCGGTGCTGGAGGTGGCGGGGGCGGGCGCGCGCGCGCGCCGCGCTCGATACGCACAGTCAGCGGAGGATGGTATGCGTCCACGGGCTGCAGGCCCTCGTCCGCTGCGCCCACCGACACGCCACCACGCGCACTCAACACAAGGTCCAACTGCCTATTGTTACAGTTAGGTACTGCGTTGTACTGAGCAAATTCACCGAAGGCCATGAAATATTCGTAATAGTTAGAAGTGTTGGTGTTACATGAGTACATATTAAGGTCCCCTAATATAATTAAATTACTGCTATATTTGACACATAATTTTTCTAATATACAAAACATCGACAAATACTGATTGTCGTCAGCACCTGGTGGAATATACACGACACAACAAGCAAATAGAAAACAATTACGCATATAAACAGCCGCACACATTAGTTCAAACTTTTGATTATCTATATCAACATCACCTGGCGCCGACACTCGTCGCAACTCGAACCTCGGCGTGGCCACTAACAATACGCCTCCTTGCTTGCGACTAGTGATGGGTCGAGAGAATATTCTCTCACTGAGAATATTCTCGGATCGAGAATATTCTGCAATATTCTGCAATATTCTTTTTGACAGAGAATTTACGAGAATTTAAAGTTGGAAGTAAAATTTCTAAATTTTTATACAATATATATTGATTTCAAGGTCTAAAGTCAACTTTTTTTGTTGTTATTTTATACTTTACTCGAAAAAGGTTACTGTATGAGATTTCGGAGTGGAAATTGCTAATATTTCTTTAGTTAAGAAATATTGGTTGCGACTATCGTTGCGCGCTTGCCTTTCCTGCCCGTTTCAGTAAGATCAAAACATGGCGTTAAACTCCCAAGGTGTACAGAAATATAAAAAATTACTTTGAATGAAGACGAGTGGAAGAAATTTGAAAACTAAAACCAATCGTAGATTGGATAACAAAGTTAGAAGGAGATTACTGTTCTATCCATTTGATACATACGGCATTCGGCGAATTATAAGAACTGCTAGAGAAGCCTACCGTCGCTGAAATTTTAGGCGAAGAAGCAATTTATTTGGGAAATTGCTAAAAAAGTCAAGCCAGTTGCGTGGTGGCAAACATTATATCCTAAAACAGAATTAGGGGTAATGGCCCTGAAAATTTTTACTGCTCCAGCAACTTCTGCTTCTGTGAAACGCTTTTTTTCCACATTTTTTAAATATACATTTAAAAAAACGTAAAAAATTCAATACCGAAAGGGCAGGCAAAATTTGCCTGATTGCTCACAACTGGAAAATCATAAATAAACAAAAATCAATAAACAAAGAGTCCGAAGAACCACAACCAAGTACATCTGCCACAAGAGAAACAGAAGAGCTTACACTCAATTTAAAATCAGAAGAGAGCACATCTGAAGAAGAGGCAGACGATGAGCCAGTAATCTTGACGGAAACAGACCATATCAACTTAGATGAGATGGATCAACTGTTGTCAATGAACGAATAGTATAAGTAATTTTATTTCAAGAATTGTTGGGATTGTGATTGTTATTTTGTTTTTAATTATTTACACCGTAAACCTTTCCTATGTTTTATTTTTTGTTTTATTAAAGCTGATTATTTGTAACTCATAAAGTTTATTTTAATAAAGAAATCCTAATTTTACATTTATACCAAACGAAATTTAAGAGAATTTATGAGAATTTTCTCGGAAATATTCTCGGGAATGTTCTCGCTCAGGAGAATTTACTGATAATTTAAGTTGAAGAGTAGTTTATTTTAACGTAAATTTCGTAAAACGTTTAAATGCACTCAAAACTATTACTCTAAAAATAGACCGATTCAACACAGTCATCCATTTTTTTAATTCTCGTAAATTCCCTTCCAAAAGAATATTCTCGAGAACTTAACAGCAAAGTTCTCGCAACGAGAATATTCTAGGGAATTTACCATCACTACTTGCGACCATCCGCCCGATCGCATCGTAATATTTGATAACCAGGAAGCACAAATTCCGCGTTCTGAATTGCTTCATTAAGGCCCGATTCGGTAATAGCAAATAAATCAGATCCTGATGATTCCAGTAGTGATAAAAATTGAGTTGTTTTGGTTCTGAGTCCTCTGACGTTTTGATATAATATGTTGAAATGACTACTAGGTTTCTGGTTGTTTTGGGTTAGTATTGGAACGAAACCAAATCCATTCACTGTATTCTACATTTACTGGCCATATCTCAGGGTCGCAAAGTTTCTCAAAATTGCTTAATGTAACACCAATCCTGAATGAGGCATAATCTCGCTCCGTTTTAGGTTTTAATTTTTCGATAACGATTTCCGAGTCAGTTCCTAGTGTCTGTTTGATATGCTCCTTTAGATCGTCCACTGTCGTGCTTTTATTCAGCCTCCAAACATGTAAAAATTTCCTGCGTTCCACTGCTTTCAAAGAGCTAATTGAGTTATTGCCACCTTTCCTTATTGCGCTACTTCGTCTGTTATTTTTTTTAACCTCTATCCAACCATTATTACTAGTGTCATCAACTTTCATATCCGCTGCTTTCTTGGCCACCGCTGCTGCGTAGCCCATCTCCACGGGACTCTGGGGCGGCGGCGGCGGCGGCGGAGGCGTAGTTGCTTGCACTCCGTACTCCAGGACATTTGTTTGAGACGATGCAGTCAGGGCAGTAGTACACTTCGGTATTGTAGGTACTGGTACCCGTATTGGTCGTTGGTTCTCGTAATTGGCATCGATATCATAATGTCCTTTTTTCTCTATAGATAGCAGTCCCTCAGTTTTTAAACTTTTAATTTGCCGCTCATAAGAACTACATTTTATTTTGGCTTCTTTTAATTCCTGTCTTAGTTTACTGTTTTCCAGCGCCAGTACAGCCACACTAGCTTTAATTTCCTGTATAATATTTGTTTCAAAAACACTGATTTTAGCCAGGATTACACTATTAATTTGATCTACAATCTCGTCCGATGTCAACAACTGTGCTTTCTCCTGAGCAACATTTTCCTCAAACGACTGATTTGCCTGATCTACGAAACCAGCAGCTTGACCACCACGTACCGGTGTGTCATCTGTTACTCGTATACGCTGAGTTACATTAGAACAGGAAGCACACTTAAAAGTACGCTTTAATTGTACCGCCGCCGCCGGGGTTATATTCACACATCTATAATGGTATCCCTTCTTGCATCCATTACATTCAATAGTCTCGCCTATATTCATTTCTCGGTTACAAACCTCACAATCCATCTTAAATTCTAGAATTTAGTGAAAACTCCGAGACCGCAACAGAGACCGAGATAGCTAGTTCGCGCAAGAGTGAAAGAGCGCGACGCGCCACTCTGTATTTCGCGCCACCCGCGAATTGTTTTTATCACTGCACTTATTAGCACACGAACTAAAGTTTGAAAACGTTAGAAATCCACCAATTTATCACTGTTCTCCATATTGTAACGGTATGTTATCATATAATGTTCAGTTAAACACATACTTTAAACTGTAAATTCCGAAATCACGATTTTATAAAAATATTATTGAATTTTTAATTTATGAATAAGTTAGATAAAAAGATGTCGTAGATCGGCGCTTAACAAATCCATGTTGTTCAGGAATGATAATATTATGCAGCAGAGGGTAAATGTCGTTGTGAACAAGTCTTTCAAAAAGCTTTGACAAGGTCGGTAGAATCGAGATGGGTCTATATTGTTCGACGTCATGCTTTGAGCTACCCTTATGCACTGGGGTAATGTAAGCTCGCTTCCACACCACTAGGAACACACCTTCATGCAAACATATATTAAAAAGGATATAGATCGACTCACAAACACTATCAGCCGTAGCTTTCAAAAAGGCCGCCGGAAGACCGTCTTGTCCTGCCCCCTTGGAGGGGCCCAACCGCTTCAACTCGCTGAGTATTTTGACTTATCGAAATGCAGATTACTAATTAAGCTAGCATTCTCTGCGCACTGCTGCGGCGGATCCCACGTGTTGAGCGTTGGTGATACAGGCTCAAATATGGACAAGAAAAAGTCCGAAAACATTTGCAAACATCAGGATCATTCGACTTGACATTCTGTTACTGCATCATGGACGGAATGCCTGACTTACTTTTACGGTTAGAAATATAGGACCAAAAATCCTTTATGTTAACTCAGTTTCTTTCGCATGTATAATACTGAATCTATTAGGTATATTTATTTTGAATTGCATGACCATTGACCTAATTTTTTAAATTTAATATTATTGAATTGTTGATTTATTTATATTTTTATTCTTTGTATTTTTATAACTTATTGCCTTTCGACCCTATTTGTACACCAGCCATGGTCAAACATGTTAAGCCAAAAAACCTTACCATCACCACCTTACCTTAGCATCATACCATGTATATTATCTACACTTGTTTTTGCAAAATAAATTAATCTGAATCTGAAAAACTCTGAATCTTTGTCTGTCTTGAATGTTGATAAAATTTGGCACACGGTAGACCATGCCCTGGGTAAGTACAAACACATTTACACGTCAGTCATATTTTTTAAATTAATAAGGTCTGTGTTTCCGAAAGGTCGACACAAACTCAGAGGTCAGTCTTTTTTAAGGTCCAGACATAATCTTGGTTAGATCATGTGAAGACATTTCAGACACCAATCTACATAGATTGGTGTCTGAAATGGTCTTTTGGAGAAAGAACTAAACAGAAGCACGCATTTGTCAGTAATAGTGCAACTCAACTCAAAACTTAAGGAGCTCAACGATTCAACGAACAAAACCTAAGAAACGCACATTTCACATTTGGGTAGACCGCATAAATTACTCAAACTGCCACAAAGAATTAATAATTTTATGAATTGATAATTTCCGACCTCTAATTGGTCGAGGTCCCGGGCTTAAGCTATACATACACCAAGCTATGAGCATTTGCCATCTAATCTCTTCACCACCCTTAGTAGACTGGTGGAGAATGCCAAAAGCATAAGGCTGCCTTTGTACCTTTTTTTGTGGGCGAATAGTTTAAATAAATAACTGCTAGTTACCTGGTGTGACGCTGAGGTCTACCTCTGAGGAGTGCGAGGCCTCGTGAGCTCCGCGCATGAATTCGGCGATGTCGTCCACCAACTATAACATACAAGCACGCCTGTAATCCCCGAGGGGTGAGGCAGAGGTGTACTTATAGTACACTCAGATTTCGTCAGTTATGTTTAAGTCCCATGTAACAGGGGGCGAGCCTACTGCCCACACCCAGACACAAAACCAGATTCCGGGCTGAGAAATTCCTGATGGAAAACCCAATAATATTTGTAAGACCCGGGAATCAAACAAAGGACCCTACGCTCAGCAGTAGCGCTTCGATCACTAGACTAAAGAGACAGTACGTTTTGTGAAAATTACTGGGGCCGAGTAGGTGGCTAGGAGAGACACAAGTTCAGAAAAAAGGCGAAAAATGCTGTCAAACAGGTCCTGCCACTGAAATGGAAATAGTCAGGTCGTATTCAGACAGCGATGGATTAAAGATGGTCACAAATAATTACAAATTGGTGGCCAGTATCCAAAAAGCCCCGTACTAGTAATTCGTAGCTGCACACGACTGGCGCAGTGGGTAGCCGTGCCGCTGCAGCATCGGGCAGGAGACAGGTATTCCCGCAGTTCTAGTGGGACGCTGGCAATCGCGCTTTCATATTTCCGAACATAGCAGCAGTTTACCGAAGCGCACACCTTATCTGGTTTAGCTGTACACTGTGTGATACCCACCCCGTACTCGTCATTCGTGGCTCGACACTCCTTCCGCAGCGGGTAGCCGTGGCGCTGCATCCAGTCCTCGGTCGACTGCAGCAGCTGGTCCAGGGCATCTGCTGCAGGTCTTAACTCCAACTGGGGCGCTGGGACAAATACAGGTTGTAAAAAACAACCGCCTTCCTAAAAAAACACTACAAATTGAAGTCGGCGTTTGGGTTTTTGTATTTCACTTTGTAGTGTTTTTTTTTTATCAACTTTTTTTTTAACTTTTTAGTTGTGATACTGACTCTACACAAATTCGTATACCTTCGCTTGTTAATTAAATAAGAGTGACAGGAAATTAGTATAACATCGTCAAGATACACTAAGTGGTAGAAAATACGTATTATTTAAGGTAACTCATAAAACTAATCAGAACTTGTACAAATTTGTATGGGACCACTCGGTGAGAGTGCTGAGATAACAAACATATAAATAGAGCCGAATCGAGAACGTCCTCCTCTTTGAAATCGGTTAATAAGACCCATCACACAGCCGTTATCTGCGCATTCTGTACACACGGCTACACATCAAGCCTATATGTGGGCGTCCAAGCAAAAAGGATGCAGTAGTGGGGTATTGAGTTAAGACTAGATTCAGTATCTACAATAGTCAATTGATAGTAAGGATTGAAAAAATATTCAAAAACTGGCACATATTTTTTTAAATCAGACATTTGAAGTTGAAATTCTGAAAAATTTTGATTAGTCATTTACTATCTGAAATTGTAGATAATTGAGCATTTATTAATAATCAATAAAAATTGCGAAATACAATTTTTTCACCCTACTTTACAAAACTCGTTATAACTCATAAACTAAATCGAGGGGTGAAAGGCTATTTGTTTGAAGCGACATTTTGGACGATATTGAGTTATATACCCAATAACTAACTGAATACTGTATATAACTCAATATCGTCCAAAATGTCGCTTCAAACAAATAGCCTTTCACCCTTCGAAATGCCGAGAACTGGACCCTTTTTGCTTGGACGCCCACATATATTTCCAGTACAAGCTGATCTCGTATTGTATAGGATTTCCGTAAAGTGCGAGATCAGCGTAAACTGGAAATGTATAGCTTGATGTGTAGCCGTGTGTACAACAAACTAAGTAACATTGAGCAATAATTATTGCTACGAAACGAGTTTTATTTTCTATGTGCGTGCATTGCACGCTGTCTTACAGGTAGCTGTTTACCGTAGCGCGCAATGTAACGCACGCAAAGTAGGATACACAAACTTTGCCCGTGTTAACGCAAAAACTACCGGACATACTGTTGTAGAAATACGAAATACTAAGCACTAATGCACTAGGAAGTGGTGAAGGGCGGGCGTGCCGGGGACTGTCTTATGTAATTTTGACGTTCGAAAAGTGCTGATACTCAGCCTAATTTGAATAAATGACTTTTGATTTTGACTGCCTCATCATCATCTGCCTGCCTTTTCCCAACTATATTGGAGTCGGCTTCCAGTCTGACCGGATGCAGCTGAGTACCAGTAATTAACATGGAGCGACTGCCTACCTGACCTCCACAACCCCGTCACTGAGTTAACACGAAACCAGCACATTTTACAGTAAAATCATTAAAAATATTTTATTTTATAAAACTATAATACACGGGCACCTGTGAAACGTCACAAGCTAAGTGCACGGTTCCAAGTGGTCGTCTGCTATGGAGAAGAGCCGGCAAGAAACTCCTCGGTTACTCTTTTAAAAATTGTAGGACAAAGTGGTGCCCGTTAACATAACACCTTTGTTTTAACGTTTCACCGTCTCATCTCATGTTTCCCTCCGATCATTTGATGCAGACAACACCACAAATATATTACCTGGTGTCCACAGGTCGTGTAGCCGGCGTGGTCCGTCGCACTGGTCATACGCGAGCTGCTCAGCCAAGCTCCCGGGTTCTTCCCCTGCCCCGGACCAATCCTACAACACATACTAATTATATTATTTATCGATTGTTTTTGTTAGCCTATACTGTGTCCCTCTGCTGGGCAAAGGCCTACCCTTTTTCCTTCCAAACCTCCCCGTCTTGTGCGTTCTCTGAACATGTTGGTTCTGCAAACCTTATCAGATCGTCACACCACCTGCACAGTGGCCTACTTCGATGATGATGTCCTAAAACAGGCGTCCACTGAGTAACGATCTTTGCCCATCTGCCCAGGTGCACACGCGCGACAGGTCCAGCCCACTCCCACTTCAGCCTGGCTGTTTATTCTCCAACATCCGCAAATTCGAGTCACAGAGCGCCGGTTGGTGTTTCTTAGATAATAAAAATGAAGTCTCTTTTCAAGTCAGGCTATGTGACCGCGATACTCCCCAACGGATTTTGATGCGGTTTACACTATAATTTAGAGAATTTATTTCGGAAAGTTTATGTGTAGTCCTCCAGCCCGTAATTTGGTCATGGCGACCAAACTCCACAGAGACTAAGCCTTCGGTGCGGGAGATATTATAGTGCACAAAAGTGTGGGCAGACACAGGTGCAATCTCTCTTCCCTCACTCTCATAGTCCGATGGGACGGCAATCCGACACGACCGGAGTGAGGTCAGGCGCAGGACCAACAACTTAACGTGCGCACCGAGGCACGGGGGTATCACACCGCCAACTTTCAAACTCCGGTCCGTTACCAAGAAATTCCTAATGGAAAATCCCATTAACACTTTGCCAGACCTAGGAATCCAACCCAGGGCCCAACGCTCAGCAGTCGCGCTTCTAACCACGAAACCATCAATATAAAAAAACACTAATAAGTTACTTATATTAAAGAAATCTTCTAATATTATAACCGCGAAAGTTTGTAAGTATGGATGGATGGATGAATGTTTGTTACTCTTTCACACAAAAACGGCTGACTGGATTTGAATGAAATTTGGCACACAGGTAGTCTGTAACCTGGAATAACACATAGGATACTTTTTATCCCGGTACTACGTTCCCGTGGGATAGTTTTCGGCTTCGACAAAAGCTAGTATTAAATGTTTTTCTTTCTTTTAGGAAAATAATTTTATTAATATCTCAAATCGATTGCAAACTATAGTTTTGTATAATTTAGAAGCATTTTGTTTAAATTTTGTAAATGTGAGTACCATGCATCCGTTTATTGTGTTGCTATGATGTACGTTGACTTGAAAAATCATGGCAGTTGAGAGTATGTCATGCTCACATGAATGTCTCACTGATGGTGGCGCGATCATTCGGTTCCCTACAAAATGGTTGAGCTGGATGGTGCTGATCCACGCGTCAAGTTCGTGAACGGGCGCTGTCGGTTGAGACTGGTCATCTCCTAACTTCCAGGGCTTATTTTTATCTTGTATTTAGAATTATTTAGATTTTTTTTACGTTGTTCTCACATACAGAAGCAACAAGAATAATGTTCCCAAGATTTTGTAATATTCAACTTGATTTTAAAAGGGTGTCCGTGGAGTTTCTTGCCCGTTCTTCTCCATAGCGATCTATGTTTTGGAATGGGCAACTAGCTTCAACTTTCCAACTGATCGACTTTTTGACAATTCAAAAGTGCCTGTAAATGGTTTAATTGAAATAAATGCTTTGAGTTTGAGTTTTGAGTTCACAAACTCTACACTTTAGTCAAAACACGTGGCTTGGCCTTTCGTTACTACAAGAACTATTGTATAACAGAAAAGTAAAGAACATTGAATATATTTTTCACCTTACGCGCATGTGTCGGTAGCGAAACGGCCAAGCCGTGTTTGGTCTCAACTATTGGAGAGCAGCACGGTGGCCCAGTGGTAGCGGCAGCGACTCGCGTCGTAGGTCGTAGATTCAAATCCAAAGAGGAACTTAACTTAGTAATTTATTTCATCACTACTTTTTGCCAGCGCCTTCGCTCGCGTTTTTTATACACTTAAACCTTCCTCATGAATCAGTATGTATATTGGTGAAAACTGCATGAACTTTCCCCGGCCACTTACCCCGGCCACTTTCCACGGCCACTTTCCACGGCCCCTTTCTCCGGCCACTTACCCCGGCCACTTTCCCCGGCTACTTTCCCGGGCCGTTGATTTAATCGGCTGTAGGTAATCTACATCATCTGTCTTCCCTCAAAGTTACTATTCTTGCTCGTAAAACTTCTGATAATCCTCTTGGCATTTTTTCAATCATAACTTTCCGCGAAAAAGTATTTTAAATCCGTTAAAATTGACTAAATCAGATTTCTGAATGAGCGTAAGCTAGGAAGGACTGAAAGCCTTTTTATATGGAAAAACAATTGAACTGTTTTATTGTTTTATATTCTAAATCTATATTTTATTTATAGAATCTAAAAAGAAGAAGAAATCATAATATAATCTACCGTAACAAAAAAAAAAACCATTTTACAAAGTGACCGCAAACTTTTTTTGAGGTGTGTAGAATACTTTCTATCCCGGTAGTACGCTCTCGTAACATACCGACCCCTGCGCTGGACGCTGGTGAAGCTGCCGACAAAAGCCCAGCAAATGGCCTCGTCGGTCTCCTGCTCGCAAGCGCTACTGCTGACCATGAACTCTTAGTATCGATTCCCAGGTCGGGCAGTGCTATTGGGGGTTTCAATCAGGAATTTGTCTGTAGCAGCCCGGAGTCTGGATTCGTGCCCGGTTAATTGCAGTATGCTCGCCCCCTATTATCTGGAACTTAAAGATAACTGGCGCAATGTAGGTGTACTGCACTAGGTGCACCTCTGCTTAACTACTTCTGTGACGTCACTTAGCCTATAACCAGCGGACGACCAAGACCGTTCCAACAATGCCTCATTTGTCAAATTATGATAAGTAGTTTAGAAGGTAGAAGGGAACAGATGAATATACATACAAAACATACCGGTCAAAAACATAAACCCCATTTTGCTCGCCGTCGTCGGCTAAAAATTAAATAAAATCTTTTAGTCTAACTGAGCTCGTAAATAAATGTGAATAACAAATTTGGTATCGACGTCTAACAAACATCAATTAAGGCCAATCAGGCTGCCCTCATTTCACTTAGCGACTTAGCGTTTGCTTGGCGCTCCATACCATAATAAGCCTATAATGTTCCCATTGCTGTGACACGGGCCACTGTGAGCGGGAGTGGGCCGTTATCCACCACGCGAGTCCAGTGCGGGTTGGTGGATATCACATGTCTTCGAAATTTCGTATCTAGGACACGCCAGTTTCCTCACAATGACAACCGACAAACTGCTCTTCGCTTCCACCCTATCGGTCTGGGCAGCCCTTATGTATTTAACATATTATGCTGATACCCTTACCTGCGGAGCATCCTGGCAGAGCGCCTCAGTCTTGTCCCCGCCCCAGGGCTGTTTGGGCCAGGAGTGCGGTCTGTACAGGTTGTGTTCCGGGACTGGAAGCGACGGGGGCTCGTCCGGGGGCTGTGGGTCTGGCCCGTCCTCTGTGGGGACCGTCCTCGTTTAAAGGTAAAATAAATGGATAACACCCCTCTTTTTATGTCTAGAGATAATGCTGCAAAAAGCACAACTTTTGTTTACCGTGAATACCCATTTTGCTATTCTAAAACTAAGTCGACATTCTTAAGAGGGCGATTACAAATTGAAGTATTCAGTTTTAGGTAAATTTAACAGCGCGTGGTAGCTGATCGCGCGTGTGTCCTAGTGAAGTACGCTACTCAGATATTAACCGTTATGATTCCGACGTCCAGGAATGAACCGGCGCGGACTTAAAGCTAAAGCCCGCGCGTCCCGAGATTTATTACTGATTCATAGCGTTGTATTCAACAATTGTTTAAAATATAACTTTACTTTTAAATAGACTGTTTTATTTTTCAAGCAAGCTGACTTACTAACCTTAGGTATTAAATACTTTTTGTTTGAATTTCGATTAAAAATACATAGATATAAAATATAATTTCAGACGAAAATTTATCATTAATTCTCTGTTTACGGAATTCTTTTTAGTGTATGAATCATAAAAAAATGATTTGAGCATTCCAAATAAGATGGCACAGTCCTATCATAGATATTTTTATAAATTACTAAACTATTATAATTATGTTCCATGTAACAAAGCATCAAAAGATGCCCGAAAGCAAAATTTTATGAAACATCCTTTGCGGAGACAAGGTTTTACCTGACTTATGTAAAAAAAAAATGAAAAATTTTTAGAGGGCTCCCTAGATAAATAATGCAATTTTCCCGGATATATCAGCTTAAATTCAAGAAAAAATGGGACAACGTAATAATATGGCGTACAATACGGCGCGAGCGGCGAGATTTTTTCGCGCAGTGTCTTCTACGCACTGCTTAGCTCCGAGGTTGAAAAAAAACATCCAACTGTGTGTTTTCGTCGCGCTGAATGCACTCTGTTCTTATTCTTAATGCTCGGTTAACCATCGAGAGTTGAAATTCCAATGCGCGGTAAAATCCCGCCGCGATATTGTTACGACCGTGCGAACGATGAATTCATGTGTGTCTAAGATCTGCTACACACTAACCCGGTTCCTCACCCAAGAAAGCCTTGTTGTGTGGAGAAACCTGCTCCACGTCATACTCCGGTTCTGGACACTCCTCGCCAACATTGTACGTCATGTTGAGCTTACTGTGAACAACATTCATGATATTTTGAATTCCTTTTGAAAACTTCAGATAATTACTTATAAAGTTTTGGGAATACAAACTCCATGTCATACATGATAAAGTTCAAATTCCATTGCAACTGAATATTTAGGACATTTTTAATTCAAACGGTTATTCAATAGTCAGATAACTTTTATCTGAAGAATAAATCTGACAGCATGGCATATTTTCTATACAAAAGCTGTCAAACCAACATTTTTTTTTTTTCAAAGGTATCTGCCTGATTGAGACATCAGCGCAGACTATGTAATGCTACGGTAGGTAGTTGATTTAGTGGCAAGCATTAAGATTGTGTATTCAAATGTATGTGGGTGGCGCACCATGATTCCTGCCTATGGACTTTAAAAAAGCATTTTAAGAGTGTTGCCAACACAAATATCAAGCTGACGACACAAAGCATTTATTTCAAACTAGCTTTGGCCAGCGCCTTCGCCCGCGTGGAGGTCGAAAATTGGTCGTCACGCTTGACATCATCGTAGACCTTTGTCGACTGAAGAATAGAAATTTTTTAACATCGCCGTGCTTAAGACGGTAGAAATCTTTCTACAATCTGTAATTTTGTCTATTCTTCGCGAGCCCTCGTGTCCTCCTTCCAGTTGTGACGGAACCATCCACCTCGTCCCCCCCAGTGGGGTTCCCGCATTGTCGTTGCGGTGGGGCTCAGTAACCGTGGTCACCCTCCCACGGTGAAGCGAAGAGGAACCCCAAGGTGGGGCCGCTCGTCAGGGCTTGTGCCTCCAAGCCGACGACGTAGCGGCCAAAAAGTAGGTTGCGGTGAGGTGCATCGCAACTGAGGCGGGCCGCGATGTCGAATGGGAGGCATCGCGGCTGAGGGTTACAGGCTGCGGCGGAGGAGGAGTGCCGGTACTTCTGAGTAGCGCTCTTCCCTTCCGTAGCCTGGACGGGGCCGCCACCGTTTGATGGCGGACGCGGTGGGGCCGCAGGGGAAGAGGAGTGTCGGTATAGCGTTGGCCGCTCTCCCTATCCCCTGAGGCCGAAAAGTGGTTGGCGGCGGGGCCACTGTACTGACCCGTCGCAGGAGGACGTCAGCAGCAGCTGGTGGGGCCCGCAAGGGCCGATGCCTGCTAGGGGTGCGGGTTGTTCGAAAGAGATACCGCGGCCCCTGGCATACGGGCAGCTGAAGGAACATGGGTGGGTTTTAGTCAGTAAAAGTCTGACACGCCCTCCTGCTCCAACCAGAGCGGGAGAAGTCATTTGATGATTCCCCACCCACAAAAAAAAAAAAAACCATCCACCTCGTACCGCCGTCTCCTACGGGGTGTGGCGCGACCCCGCCTCACTGTGGCCACTGTTTGTCCGGCATGCGGCAGACATGTCCTACCCAGTCCCATTTAATTTGGGCAGCCTTTTGAGCCATGTCAGCTATCTTTGTTTTGGAGCGCTGTATTGTGTTTCGAATACGATCCGTTAATTTAACGCCTAGTATATTGCGCCCCATTGGCTTTTGTCCAGTAGTGGACGTCTGTCGGCTGACATTGCGCTCCATTACTCATAGGCAGAGCTTTAGTTTGGATTTCTGTATGTTGGCCAAAGACCAAGTTTGTGCACCATAGGTTAACATGAGAAAAATACACATGTCCATGAGCCTGGGTTTTATTGCCATAGGCACACTTGAACAGTCCCTTCACGGACCCGTAGCTCGTCCAGACGGTTTCCGTTCGTCTTACGGTTTCTTTATATTGCCTCACCTGTAAAGAGACTATTTAGCCCAAGTAAAGGTATTCGTGGACATGTTGCATTGCCTCCTCATTTATTTTTAAACATCCGGGTGTTTTGTTGCACATAACTTTGGTCTTCGACATGTTTTAAACAATTACTTAATAATAGTTTAACTTTGTTAGCTTGTAAATGTGTAGGGGTACACCTACATACCTGATGGCCTTTTTTAACCGACTTCAAAAAGGAGGAGGTTCTTAATTCGTCGGAACCTTTTTTTTGTTTTTGTTTTTTTTTAATTTTTTTTATGCATATTCCCTAATTACTCGAAGATGGCTGGACCGATTTGGATTTTTTTTTTTTTTTGTTTGAAAGGGTATACTTCCCAGGTAGTCCCATGATCATCAAGTGAGGATCTGATGATGGGATCCTGGAGAAATAGAGAGAACTCTTCAAATTTTATAGGCACACTTAAGCGATTTGGGTAGTTTTAGGAAGAGTACTTTCTCGGAGTGGTCCCATTTCAATTTGGTGAAGATCTGATGAAGAACTTCGTTGATAGGCAACGAAACTCCTCAATAAATGATAGCAAATGGACTGGAATTGCGTCATGTCTGTCTATTGTTTACACCAGTTCATAACATAACATCACGCCGGGACGCTGTGAAGGGGTAAGCACATGTGAAGCACTAAAAACCTTCCAAAAAAACACACAAAAGTGAAAAATTACTTTAATTTCGGAAGGCGGTGACAAAAAATTAAAATACATATCCAAAGTCCATCGACTTCCGAAATTAAAGTTATTTTTCACTTTTTAGTGTTTTTTTAGAAGTCTGTTGTTTTTTGTTTAAGTTTTTATTATGTATCATGTACTGTGTATATCTTAAATTGGAGATCCATTTTGCTAAGGTAGATAATTAAATGGGTGCCATCATATGCATGTCAATTTTCTAAGACACAGGAACATGCTATCAGAACAAACCTATGAGTAACCTATGTTACTTCTTATAACATCAGCCATGTGCCAGTGAAGTCAAAAACGCTTCATCCATTTCGGAGATAAGCCAGGACAAAAAGACAAAAAAAAAAAAAAATTTTTACAAGTTGTTTTTCATTGCATTGTATAGATTGTGTATTGAAGTATAAATGGCACACAAGCAGGCCACTCGATGGTAAGTAGTCACAGCTGCCTATCGAAGTACAGACTGTAATGAAGCATTGTAGGTGTGGTGGCATCATAAGGTACAGTTGACAGCTCTCATGTGCCTGATACACCAGCAGGCTTAGCATGACGTTTTCTATTTCTACGAAGAATAGACAGTGCTTTTTCAATAATAAGTGACATTTCGTTTTTCCATTTTTGACATTGCACCGTAGTTATCCTTCTGCAACCTGTCATTTTGTCTTTCGTTTCTAACAATCTTTGTCTAGGTCCGAAATGTAGACTATTTCAGAAGAATATTTCTCCACTGTCAAAATCACACTGTCAACAAACTTTCTACTCGACGGCCACAAAGTATTTACGATTATCTACAAAATCATGATTCGTTCAGAACGCATAACTGTGATAATTATTAGAAGAACATAGCTATCTTCTCCTATTGTACATCATTTAGTTGATAGTCATGTATATTCTTCCGTCGACAAATTGGTGCTCGTGCTAAGTCTGCCGTGCATCACAGCACTGACACTAAGTGGTATACCTATATCAGTTTAGAGTGGCAATAGCAGTCATTGCCCTTTCAATAATATTGCTCCAAGGTTTTTCATTGTGGGAACATGTTATCACGATATATGTTCATTCTGAATGATAACGGACTTTAAATGCTGGAAAGGGGTTGCCCAATTATTGCTATTGCCACGCCTCAGTGATTTGGGTACATATAGCAATACTTTCCCAGACAAACTCATTCACAAAGAGATTTCAAATATGGTAAGTTGATATGGAATTACAGATACAAACACCAGCATCTTCCTGATTTTAATGGTAGATCCAGCTGACGCTAGCTCCATGTTAAAATTGATATTAATTTGTCTAAGTTTGGGGATCACCTTACAATGTGCTATTGTAGATATAATGTGCCTATACATTTTTGAATTATTAATAAATTTTGAAATGATATACCTACCACTTGCATAGGATCTATAAAAAATATTTTAGTACCTTGCAGTTTCACATTCTAAAGCACCGAAATTCACCTGTTTTTTAACCGACTTCAAAAAGAAGGAGGTTATCAATTCGACATGTTTTTTTTAATGTATGTTCGGGCATAACTCCGTCATAAATAGACGGATTTGCAAAATGATTTTATTTCGAAAGCTGTTTATTCCGAAATGGCCCCATAAAAATTTCATATAAGTAGATCTGATGATGCGTTTAGGAGACAGGCAACGGAACTCTTCAAAAAATGACAGCAAACAAACCGCGATTGCTGCTATCACATAAATATGCATTGTTTTGACCACAAGGATGATGAAATTTCGAATTGTGTGGGGTAGGTACTAAGACTAAAAAGTGAAAAATAAAAAACTTTTATAAAAAAACAACCAACTTCCAAAAAAACACTACAAACTGAAAAATTACTTTAATTTCGGAAGGCGGTGACAAAAACTTAAATAAAATACTAATCCAAAGAAACCGATTTCCGAAATTAAGGTTATTTTTCACTTTGTAGTATTTTTTTGGAAGTCTGTTGTTTTTCTTTTTTCAAAAAAGGTTTTTTATATCAACCTATGATTTCAGCAGATCGATATTTAGGTCTACAGAGTGTCAGTTCAGGTCTATAAAGTTCAAGGTCTATGGTGTTAGAGGCAACGTTTTAGAATTTATCAAATCATATCTTCATAACCGTTGACAAGTTACAGAAATCAGTAAATAATAAAAGTAAACATGAAGAAACTTCAAGATCAGAGGAACGCGAAGTTATATACCGAGTACCTCAAGGCAGTGTATTGGGGCCTCCGTTGTTCACTTTGGATATAAATAACTTGCCTTAAGTAATTGAAACAACTATGACACTTTTTGCTGACGATTGCACTGTGACAATACCTTGTAATGACATAAACACATATGAACATGACATTAATAATTAAATAATATCTATTATAAATTGGTTAAGTGATAATAATTTAATAATTAATTTAAATGAAACTAACGTAATGCGCTTTAGACAATGTACACATACAATGAACAATCTTAATATTCAATTTAATAATCTAGATATCAAAGAAGCTGACACAACAAAATTTCTGGGACTAATAATATATTCTAAATTGAATTGGAAACCTCAAATAGAGGCACTTAGTAAAAAATTAAGTAGTGCAGCGTTCGCTCTGAAACAGCTTGCTGTGGTTGTCGACGCAGATGTACTAATTACTGCTTACTATGGTTTAATCAAATCAGTTCTTAGATATGGAGTCATCTGTTGGGGGAATAGCACAGACAATGACATACCATTCCGGGCACAAAAAAGGTTCACATTCGATCGATGTTAAGACGGACGGCTGTAAATCTTATTTTATAGAACATAAGATATTGACATTGCCCTCATTATATATCCTGGAAACAGTAATGTTCATTAAGTCCCATTCTCATTTAATTCAGCGTTTGTCTGATGCTGTCCCTAAGAATAGACGTGATCATTTCAAACTCTGTGTTCACGGCGCTAAAACAACTCTTATGAGTAAGAGCATCTTTTGCATGGCTCTGACTATTTTTATTAAATTGGCCAAATCATGGAAAATATTAAATATATATCTGCTCTTAAAGTAAATTGAAGAGTTTTGAGATGACAATGATGTATTTTTGACATGTAATGTAATGTACTTTTTTTAATTGTTTTTGGAATAGTTGTTGTTTGGAATGGACCATTTCAATGACATTAATTCATACTTTTATTGACTAATTTATTTAACTAGTCAATACCCGCTAATGAGACACATTGTATCGTTCCACATGTAGCACGCGCCGTGCTGGACCAGTTAATGACTACTTTGACATTGTATCTTAAAAAAATGCTTTTTGAATTGAATGATACCTAATCTTTAATTAATAATGATGATTTAATAAGTACCTACACAATGTCTTCAATGTAATTTTGATTAATATTATCATGGTTTAAGCACCATCTCTTCCTACAAATTTGTCCGCCACTTTATGCGGCTGAACATGTTAGAACTTTCTGTATCTCATAGTTATATTGCATGTAACATATCATGTACACCATGTTTAAACAAATAAAAAAATCTAATCTTATCTTATCAAGTTACTGAAAGGTTTGAGGAGTCTGAGTTGGAGTTTGTGAATGTGAATCTTAGCATTGTTTTTTTTTGTTACATGCAGCTTGTCTGGTGTACTCGTTGGTCACAGGATACTCAGAATCATAAAATAGAAATGAACTATTTGAGATTGACACATAAAACAAAGTTTTTGATCGTGTTTTTTATGCACCTAACCCTGGTCTGATGAGGAAAACTCGTACCCTTGATGACACTTACTTCGATGTTTTCGATGATGGCGGCGGCTCTTTCCTCGCGTTCTCGTACAGCTTCCAGTTCTTTTTGTTTTTATAGAATTCCAATCTATAAATGGCTATCAGTTGCGTTTTTGCCAACTTGTCACCTGAAGCCATTTCGATTAGAAGTTACCAAAACCCTTCACTGATTATTAAATTGGTTTTGTATGTAACGCTCTCAAACACAACAAAACTACAAAAGTAATGACAGAATCAGGTATCGCATTAATTTTAAGCAAACAAATAAATTTGTCTTGTTTAACTCAGATTTCGTAGGTAGTTACAAAAGATTTGAAAAAATTATTGCCGCCATGTTGACATGACTCAGTGACAGTGACAGCGTTTTGACGGCTGAGTGTCAGACGCTACGCGAAAATGGCGAAAATATTACCGTCTCTGTTACACTAATAGAATAATTCAAACGTCTTCTTCTTTTATTTTGTTTTTACCTTTCTCAGTTGATTTTGCAATGACAAAATGTTACGATTTCTATGAACATGTTCCTAGCAGGAAAAGTACTTTGGGCGAACCAAAAATGGGTTCGTCCGGGCTTTAGCGGTGTGATTTCCAACGGTCTATAGGTACACACGGCTACAGATCAAGCTATACATTTCCAGTTTACGATAATCTCGCACTGTACGGAAATCCTATATAATGCGAGATCAGGTTATACTGGAAAATTATAGCTTGATGTGTAGCCGTGTGTACAAGGGTACAAGATAACAAATTGCTATCGCGGCATTGCCAGAATGCCAGTGCCTACCCGTTCGTAATTTAACACCCGAATAAAAATATTCCATTAGGTCTAGCGAGACCAAGGAGCTCATTATCGTATGAAGACATGATATTAGACATGTATATGTGCCAGCTACAAATTAAACAATGAATAAGAGCCCTAAAAACCTAACGATCCGTTTTTGGGTACAGTTAGGCTACGTCATCTTTGAAAAATAGAATCCGGAATGAGGTGATCCGAGAGAACCAAATTTGTCGACATAGCTCACAGAATTAGCAAGCTAAAGTGCCAATGGGCCGGCCACATTAGCCGTAGAACCGATGACCGTTGGGGTAGACATGTTCTTGAGTGGAGACTGCGAATCGGCAAACGTAAGGTAGGTGGAGTGACGATCTTCGCAGTGTGACTGGTAGCAACTGGATGAGAGTTGCTGAGAATCGAGCTGAATGGCGTGCAATTGGAGAGGCCTATATCCAGCAGTGGACTGCTCTAGGCTGATGATGATGAGGCAACGTTCCGAGTTGTGATAATATCGATTTGAGCGTGCTCACACTCGTGCCGAATTGGCGTGAATGCGATAACGCCGGCTATGCGATATACTAAAATCACCGTGAGCGCTGTCAAAACTGACAGTAGTGCTGTTTTGTTTTGAGTCGTATCATATCTTTAGCTAACTTAGATTTATTAGAAATAGTGCTTCTGGCTAGATTCGCCACCTAGCCAAATAAGAAGGCGCAATTTGTGGTGTATATGTTACGGGCAACGTGATTAACTGGGCAGTAATAATAAGGACCGGCCATTATTAATAATGCCCAAGAGCGTCGGGCAACATGATTAATTTATCACTTTGACCGGCCATTATTAAGAATGCCCGACGGCTCGTGGTCCATGTAATAAGTCAGTTTTTGAGATAGCTTGAATTTATCACTTGGACCGGGCAGTACGAATAATTCCCTACCTGTAGCCGGGCATTGTGATAAATTGGGCCGCGACCGTGCCTTGCAACATACGAGGGGCGAGTACGTGCGGGGGCAGGGCCGCGCGCGCACGCAGCTACGTATTAGTTCGCAGTAATACTTCAGAACGAGAACACGTGAGTGCATTGAGTACGTTTCTCTCGCAATATGGCGGTATCGATGGATATGATGGATATGAAAAGACGTTATCACGAAGAATATTCATAAATTAAAATTAACGAAGGGGAAAAACACTCAGTTGTTTTCTTGCGATGAGTATTATTCATTTTTAACCAAAGTGCAAGTGACAAAAGACAAGATCGCATGCAAAACTCCGGAGGAATATCAGCGATTGTCGAGGTATGACATAGTGAAGATCGGAACAGTTCAAAAATTAGTCGTACCAGTGAAAAATGACAGAAAACCAATTCAATATTATTGTTATTTGGAAGAAACGTTTGATATTGTTCACGAAACTCACATTTCTATCGTGCAAGGAGGTAGAAATAGGATGATGAAAGAGCTCAAACCGAAGTAAGAAAAGAGGTAGTGGGTAAGCCTATAAAAAGTAGTGAATTTCACTCACGATGCCAAATCGACTTAATCGACATGCAAACACAAGCAGACAATGATTTTAAGTTCATCATGGTATATCAAGACCAAGTTCCTCACCAAGTTTGTGATTCTCAGACCATTAAATACAAAACGAGCCGAAGAAGTCGCATATCATTTGCTGGATATCTTCACAATATTTGGAGCTCAAAATCAGTCTTGCCATCATTTGAGAGTTAACGAAGATAGTAAGTGAAGATGTTAAAAGATGGTGATTCCGGTAAAGGTCAAAACGTAATTGTGGACAGAGCGGATGATGCTGTAAATGAAGATAGCGATAACACAGATGAAAACTCAGCCGCTGTTACTGGTTCTATTTCTGTTACGAACCTATTGAACCTGAACCCCGTTCCAAACAGAGCAACATTTTGCCGATATTCAACCAGAAAATCAGCAACCTACTGTGGACATAATAAACTGAAACCCTCGACCAGACGATCAACAGCCTTCTTCTGCCGACAACAATAACATTATCAATGAAGAGGAAAATTCTGATGATATAAACGCTGCATCTTTAATAAATGAAGTATCGAGATAAATTCAGGAAGCTCGTCCCGAACTGGAACAACATTCTGCCGATATTCAACCAGAAAATCAGCAACCTACTGTGGAGATAATACCTAAATGGAAACCCTCGACCAGAGGATCAACAGCCTTCTATCAATATGAGCAATGAAAAGGAAAATTCTGATAATGAAAAGGCTGCACCTTTAGTCAGCAAACGAAATTCGGGAGGCTCGTAACGCAGCTAAAGTATCACTTGATAAGCAAGCCGAAAAAATGTTGGCGCGTCCAAATGCAAAATTTCCTATTGCAGAAATAGGCCAAAGCGTTCGAGTAAGGATACCAGATGTAGACCGAGCCAAGACGGATAGTTGTAATATAATTGCTATTATTATGTCTGTCGAAAAAGAAAAAGTTTACAAACTAGGAACTAAACACGGTATTTTAAACCAACTGTACTCCAGAATTGAGTTTACTATGTGTAAAAAAAAAGTTCATTTCAATCGACGATGTTCCAAAAGTTGATATTACTCTTCGAGAATGTGCTCGAAGAGACTCTCATTTTGATGGACAAGGCTTCCAGCATTGTAACTGTAGTGGTGACTGAAATTCAAAACGTTGTAAATGCAAGAAATCAATCACAAAAGGTCATCTTGCAAGAATAAATCATTGTAAACTTAATAACTTTCTTGCACAGTCCTTAATTATTAGATGTTTCATTTGATTTTTCTCAGTTTACTAATTTTATGAAAATTATGTAACTTTAATCTCATTTAATAAACAAAAACATTACAGTTCACCTATTTTATTTACTTTGCCCAAGATATGGTGGGCATTATTCATAATGGCCGGGAAAAGCGATTAATCATGCTGTTTTAATCACATTGCCCAATTGAGTCCGGCATTATGAATACAGACCGGCCATTATTAATAAAGCCCGGACTTATCTAATTGCCGGTAACATATACAGGTTTTATATGGTTTATACATACAGGTCTTAACGTCGAGTGAGCACGAGCGTTACGAGGGTTCCGTTTTGTTGACAAAAATGATAGTTCTTTACTGTCATTATCGTGATATCTAACTCGGAACGCAAAATTATTGACGTGAGCGCTATTTTTCTAATTCGGAAAGCGGCTTTATTTTACCTTCGATTTTGCGTTACTGTTATAATCAAAGTGATCTTTGTGTTTGTTCCAATAACGTTGCTTTTGGGTTGCCGCTATCAACGCTATCAGAGATTAATTAACTGTTAACGGACTGTAGTCGTCAGTCGTAACTTATTAGTAATAAATAATTATATGGTATCCATAGTCGTAACATTGATACTACAATTACTAAATGAAATAGCATGAATCCTTCCTTTTTCGTTTCTTTTAATCAGTAAACTTACATGTAATAATACAATCTCTTTGACGAATAACATTGATATGTATTTGTACATAATATACTTCTTAAGTATTAAATTATAGGTAGGTATCTATTAAATTTTTAATCTCACGGAATGCCCAAATGTTGACGAAGCAGTTTTAACTATAATGCATAAAACACAAATTTAATTGGAATCAGTTGGTTTGTTTTGTTCTCACTCGTACTGAGTAATTGAACCTCAAACTACTTATACAAGAAAAAATAATTAACTTTAAAGACTAGCGCATATTACCTACTGCCACGTCATGCCACAGCGCATTGCAGTGCAGAACAAAAAGGTCAGGCCGACGGGCCCGCTTGAATTGTGCAACAACTCTGTTTACAACATTATCATAGACAATACTCTTAAATTAACGTTATTCCAAAGCTTAAAACACAAGCTATAGGTATTATAGGCTTTACAGATCAGAGATCATTCATCCTTTTCAAGCTGTTTTACTTCTTGCACGGAACATGAGCGGTAGACCACCTTTGACTGCCTGCACCACGCTAGACAGAGGGTCTACGACAGGATTCCTGACACTCTCTGGTGCTGGTTCTACTGTGAAGATGGACAGTACTGCTGCGAGTCCTGCCAGTGACTGCATAATGCCGAGACGTTCACCTGCAAAAATAACACGTATTTTAAAAAGCTAAACTGGTATAAAAATAACAGGGTCTTTTTCGTGTATTTTTGCGTGTAACTTGCCATCTTGTATACGCACGTCTACACATCAAGCTATAAATTTCCAGTATAAGCTGATCTCGCATTGTATAGGATTTCCGTACAGTGCGAGATCAGCGTAAAGTGGAAATGTATAGTTAGATGTGTAGCCGTGTGAAAATTCTAGGGGGACATAATAATTTAATCTGGTATTTTGTTTTTAGAAGAGCTTGACAAAGCCTTGTTCCCCTTCCTCTCAATAGGAACCCGCCTACTACGCTTTGGAATGGGCAAGCTTAATCTTTGTCTGGCCGGCCCTTTGACAGTTTAAAAGTGCCTGTAAAATGATTTAATTTTAAAAGTTCGTTGGTTATGTTAATTTCAAAGAAATAACAAATGAATATCACTGACCTATACAAGCTCTCGGTCCTGCACCAAACGGTAAATAAAAATATTTGTTGCTGTTATCGTATGCTTCGGGATCGAACCTCTCCGGTCTGAACTCTTCAGGGTTCGGGAAGTACTTGGGATCATTGTGGAGAGACTGCAGAGGAATCATTACTCGGATGTTCTCATCTATCGTTAAATTTAAGTCTGGGAAGGTAAACGGACGAGTACACTGTCTTAGCAAGAAGCCAAGAGAAGGAAACTTCCGTAAACCTTCTTTGAAGACCATCTCCAAGTATGTCATCTCTTTGATCGAGTCGTATGATAGCTTGCCGTCGTGTTTGGCTAAAACGCGATCCACTTCCTCCTGCGCCTTCTTCTGAACGTCCTGGTTGTATGCTAACTCGTGGAGAGTGAAGCTGGTAGCTGACGATGACGTCTCGAAGCCAGCTGCGAAGAAGACAAACACTTGGGCAGCTATCAAACCGTCATTGAACTCCAAAGTTACAGTCTCAGGAGTACCATCAGGGTTTTTTTTCTGAATGGACTCACCGACGATAATACCCTTCTCTTTGCACTCCAACATCAAATCTATGAAATCCCCTCTCCCACTAGGTTTATGGTTCCTCTTACTGAGAATCTCTCCCACTAACTCATTGATTTCTTTCTCCACACGAGTCCAAATCTTTAAGTTCCGGAATACTTCAGGGAACAATTCTTTTGCAATAGCTATTGCAATTTCTCTGGGTCGCATTTTGAAAATGTTAATGCCGAGTTGTCTGAACGCTGAGTTCTCGTCGTTCAGTGTATTCGTATCTAGACCAAAGCCACAGGCTCCAATAAAGTCGGTTGTATACCTCGCCATCAGCTCACGAGCGTCTATGGATGTGCCTTCAGCAGCCACTGTCAGCGCGCGAGTCTTCATCCTCTCTGCTCTATCGACTATCAAAGGAAACATAGCCTTCAGCTTTCCAGTTGTGAAGGCAGGGGTCATCCGTTGTCTCAGTAGCTTCCAAAGATCACCTTCAGCAAAAAACAGGTTCTGCATCAGAGGTTCAAACACAGTCTTATGGGGTGTGAAACCTCGCTCGAAGAAATGTGCAAAGTCTGAGGTCAAAATACGCTTCACGATTTCTGGATCTCGTATCAGCAACTCTGGCCGTGAAGACCGGAAAAATCCAACCACTCGTTCGTTGGGATACTTCCAGTACAATTCGTCCCCAATTGTTGTCATACTAGCTTTGAACATAAATCCTTTTAAATTGTTTCCGACAAGAGGGAGTGGCTTATCGGATTTTATACCTCTATCCTCCCAGTATTTAAAGTTTCTGGTGCCGTAAAAGTATAGGGAGATCAAAAGAACTACTACTATAGCCAGAGTAATCATGTTGCTGGTTCTAGATAATGCTGGTTTGAAGATCTAACGAACCAGGATGTCCTTAACCTGTAAGATAAGAATGCGTATGTTGATAAAGTATCTTTATGGTGTAATAAGATAAACAAACAAAACATTATTTCTTATCTCTTTACGTAACAACGCATAAGTCTAAGATAAAGCTTGAAATCGTTTGATAAAAAAGTAAATACAGGTTTTTATAAACGAAACGATACCTATGTTACTATGTACGAGTAGGTACGTACCTACGTACATAATTATATTAATAGAAATATGCAGTGGCGGATTTAGGTACCAGCAGGCTAAGTAGGCTGGAGCCTAGGGCGGCAAATTTTGGGGCGGCGGCAAATTTGGCTCATTTTTTTTGCCTTAAGGAAAAAATTCATTATTTTATACGAGGAGAAACGGGGCGGTTATAACTTAATACCTAGCCTACTGGTGGCAAATGTGTAAATCCGCCACTGGAAATATGTAAATCCTAAATCTCATCTTAATTTTTGAGAGCCGTCTTCGACGATTTGATACCTTACACATTACGTAAGTACCTTACATTAATATGTGGAATGAAGGACCGATCCTAAAACGAAACAGTGTATGCCAACTCCTACAGAATGTTCCCCCTAGGACCAACTTCAAATTCCCCTAAAAACCCCTAAATTTTTTGTTGCACACTCAGTTTTAGAGGTAATTTCCAATGTAAATAAAAAATACATTCAATTAGTATGAAAAAGTGCGGTGAACTGTAAAAAAAAATTCTTTTGAATAGCAAGTTGTTATTGTTCATAATGCGAAGTTATACAACCACCAGCGCCACCTGCGTGTTGCTTAGTACAAGACACGAAGTACGGCATTAGTGTAAATATTTTTCAATCTATTATAATTGAGCAAAAAGCAAAGTGATTCTTAAATTTAACGTTCAGTTTATAAGAAATGTTATTGCGAATAGAAGATTTTTCGAAGGAATATGTATTTCGAATATATAAAATAAAAAAGTATCTTGAATAATCTACCCCCTAAAAATCCCCCTAAATAAATGTATCCCCTCAAAAACCCCCTGGCCATCTGGATTCCCCCTAAATTTAGGGGGAAAACCCCCAAGTTGGCATCACTGAAACGAAGTCATGCTGTGACTCTCAAACAGGGTTAAATAAGGCAGGTACGTCGAAGATTGCTTGTCACGTGACAGTGGTGGAACGCGGGCCTAATCCATGTCAAAAAGTATACCGTAAGTATTAAAATAACTGCCATAATTTGGTAACAGTTCCAGAAAAAATAAAAAATTTGCCTGTGGTTCAAGGAAAACACTACAGTTTTTGTGTACAGTAAGTAGAATTTATTAATAGTAGTTTTATCGAATTTAAGTAATAGATATATATTCTGATGCAAAGATCAATTACAGGTGTACATGACATTTATAAAAATACTTTAATAATTTATACCTACTTACATAAAATTTTAAAAAAAAATCTACTCATTTAAATAAATACATTTTCTTATTATATTATTACCTACTGATTAGGTGCCTTCATATGCAATATCTCATAGTCATTAGGAACTTCCGAATTAGGTAATTACAGCTGATTACTCCACTTTGAGGTTCAACGAGGTTCAAGGTTGGTTTACTTATGTTACTTAATAGGTAATTTGTTGTTTTTGTTAAGTAAAACCATCACAGGTGATGACTCAACGTTTATATTCCGGTTTTTAACCCGTTTACTTATTATTTGAACTAGGTATAACGTAAAGATTATAGATAGATACAAAATCATATCCCACTAATATTAGAAACTGTGAAACTTGATGTTTAGATGTTTGGATGTTTTTTACTCATTCACGCAGAAACGGCTGAACGGATTTGTATGAAATTTAGCACACAGATCGTTTGTAACCTGGAATAACACATAGGATACTTTTTATCCCGATGGTACGTTCCCGTGGATAAGTTTTGACGCCCACGCGGGCAAAGCCGCCGCGCCGGCATCGGCACAAGCTAGTAATGTTACAAAAATTTCATAACCATGACAAAGGATTTTTTCTACACCACTTTACCTACCAGACAGACTTGCAAAACAACGAAATATCTATCTCAATATTACATAAGAACAAAAAAACTCACCAACAAAAACACAAACAAGTCAACTTAAGACCCTAACACGAGAATAACGACTGCTCACAATGATGTGTGAGCACAGACAGTGCGTGTCTCAATAATAATAACAACGATATAAATAGAACCGACTAAACAAGATAAGTACCTATGCTAGATTGTGTCCTTATCAAAAAAGCATATTATATAAGATAAAAGACTACGTTGAAGACAAGGAAGTTTGGCATTAATTCCTTCTGCACATGTGGCTTCCCTGGTAACTCATTAGCACCATAACTATGTGAGCGTCTATTAACTGCTTCCAAATTACAATGTTAATTTATTAATTTTATTTTGTACACTTTCTGACATATTCTCGTCATTATTTGACATTATACAACACTTGTATTATCGAGTATTTATTTGTGATTCTCATGGAAATCATATCACTTGGTTTAAATAGGTTGATTTTACTTATGTAGATTCTTTTACATATTGTGAATGAGAGAACGTTGTAGGCCTACAGTTTCTATTCTTTATTTTCATTCCTCTAAGTACTTGGTACTTATTGAGAGGCCTGCACTGTCTTCCCATACCTAATATCACTGTAATTTGAAAACATTATAAAAGCCAATTATTTTTAAAAGAGTAACCGTGGAGTTTCTTGCTGGCTCTTCTCCATAGGAAGCGACAAATTGGAACCGTGCACCTAGCTTCTGACGTTTCATAAGTGCCCTTGCAGGTTTATGTGAAATAAAATATTTTGATTATGATTTTGTGGATAATAATTATATAGATATCTCAACCTCCAAATAAGTAGGTAGTCTGCCTAAGTCCTAAGCGTTGCTTTATCAATCATCAATCAATGTCACGATTAGCAGGGGTGTGTGCTGTGGATATGTGTGCTTTTATTGTGGCTCAGAAAGAGGTTCTGTGTTCTACGGCTACCTACCCTTATGTATGTATGGCCGCGTTTTTCTCAGTAACTACTAAACCAATTTTTATTTTAGCATATTGCTGAGTTTCATTCAGTGGTAAGTACAGGTAATTGCAGTTATAAGCTGGTGAGTTAATAAACTCATTTATAGTGAACGCTATAGCATCGGCCCTCAGGAGACGGGCCCCTTGTATTTTGTGGCTGCAATGTGAACGACCCGAAAAATAAATGATGCTTGCCACAAGTGATCATGATACTCACATTTTAGCTGCTGTTTTAAACTATTTACAATCCCAACCCCAAATAATAGTAACTGACTACAACAAATTGCCATAAAATTTTAAATAAGGATGTAGTAGGTATCCCAATTAGTTTTTTTAATCTGATATTATCGCTGTGCGTCATTACTCTTTACATAATGGAAGCCAAAAATTCTGCTCATTCATCGTAAGATCAATAAAGTTTATTTATAACGATGAATATGCGTATAGCATTATAAAGTCTACTATGTTTTAAAGATTTTTAATCGACTTCAAAGGAGGAACTTCTCAATTCATCTGGTTTTATGTTATTTTCGCGATAAATCCGGAAAATTGTGGATACTTAAATTTCGTTTTTTTTTTGATGTATAGTGTGTAGGTACACCTCAGGACGTGTGCTCCCAAATTTTCATGTAAATATTCTACCACTTAGGGTGGAAAATTAAAGAATGGCTTAATTTTATAAATTTTCTCAAGAATTCGGTAGGGTAAGGTGGGGCACAGTGTTACAAAAAAAATAAACGTCAATGTAGTGATAAACGTATTTATTTAATCAACTTTTAACTGGCAAGGACATAAACTTTAATAGTCTCTCCTTACTTATAATTATTTAAACTTTACTATTTTTATTTATATTAGCAACAACCTACTTAAAATGGCACTTTAATGAGATCAGTCGATTGTAACAATGAGCCCCACATCTGGGGTACTCTGTTACAGGGCAAGGGGCACAATGTTACAATATTAAAATAATAGAAAACAATCAACAATAAGAGAAAAATAAGGCTTTAACAAATATAAAATTTCTGAAGAGTGTATTCACGCTAAGGCGATTGAATGATGTTGCGCGCGTCAAGCTGCAAGGTTCCGGTTTTCTTAACTTTATATCTGTATGCCATTTCCTAAATCCGTATAGCCAGTCAATTCCTGCCATCTTTTTATGTATTCATAAAAGTAGAACACGACTTTATGAGCTGTACAATGAAAGGACTTATGTAAACACTGCTGAATTTCATGTATATGTTAGTAATTATTCTAAATTATTTAAAAAAGTTTGTTGGATGGCCAAGTCGCGCTATTTGAGTTCTAAGATTAAAAACAGTAGTAATGTAATTAAAACGACTTGGAATATTATTAATAGTGGAACGGGAAGGTCTAGTAAGCGAAATACTAACTACAGCCTGTCTACCAATGACAACATAATAACATCAGACTCGCAAGTCGCCGCGGCTTTTGAAAATTTCTTTGCAGATATTCCAGTTACAACTACAAAATTTCTAAACTCATCACCTTCTGTTGCTGAGTCTTTGCTTAAGGAAAATGTTAACGTTTGTGATTCCGAATTTCATTTTGAACATATTAGCTAATAATAATAATAATAAGGGAACAAGGTGCGCGCCTTCAATGGTTGGGTCATGCCGGTTTTGATGCACTCTTTTGGCATACTCAAATGGAGTCAGACCGAACTCGACGCCCTAGATAGGAGGGTCCGTACGCTGCTGACTGCATATCGAATGCATCACCCACGGTCATCGGTAATGAGACTGTATATATCCCGCGAAAGTGTGGAGGTCGAAGGTTCTTAAACGCTAAGACCCTCCACAATCGCGAGATATGCAGTCTCAGGGAATATTTCCTGGTAGCCGACGTGGGGATGCATCGAGATGTGGTCGTGGTGGACAAGGGCCTCACCCCGCTCTCCTTGGCTAAAGAGAACTGGCGCAAGCCTGTAGTGCTTGACACTAAAGATCGCATGGAAGTATGGCAGAGTAAGGAGCTTCACGGACGCTTTTTCCGGGCCCTACATGGACCCGATGTAGACCTACTAGCGTCCGTAGCCTGGCTGCGTTTCGGTGACCTCTTTGGAGAAACCGAAGGTTTTGTCTGTGCAATTATGGACGAAGTTATGATGACGAACAACTACCGGAGATTTATTGTGAAAGACGGCACGGTTGACATCTGTCGGGCATGCCACCGTCCGGGTGAATCAATCAGACATATTATCTCCGGGTGTTCTCGTCTAGCTAACGAGGAGTACTTGCATAGACACAACCTTGTAGCCAGGATTATCCACCAGCAACTTGCTCTGAAATACAGCCTTGTGGAATCAGAAGTGCCGTACTACAGGTATGTGCCCGACCCAGTTCTCGAAAATGGACATGTCACACTGTACTGGGATCGATCCATCATCACTGACAGGACTATTGTTGCCAATAAGCCTGATATAGTGGTGGTGGATCGATTAGAGCGGCGTGCAATGATCGTTGATATAACAGTCCCGCATGACGATAACCTCGTGAAAGCCGATAAAGATAAACAAATCAAGTATCTTGACTTGGCTCGCGAGGTTGTCGACATGTGGGATGTGGACTCAGCGATCATTGTACCGATAGTCGTTACAGCCAATGGCTTGATAGCCAAGAGCCTCGACCAACACCTAAGGAGGCTCTCGTTGGGCAGCTGGGTCAAGGGCCTGATTCAGAAAGCGGTACTTCTTGACACGGCTCGCATTGTTAGGAGGTTCCTCTCTCTGGAGCCCTGACCGCCGGTAGCTTGGACCCTGTTCCCGATACCGGTGGGCTACTATTTTTTATATTTTTAAATGTTTTTATAAATTTTTATACTAATATTTAAAAATGTAATTTATAAGTCTATTAAGTGAAATAAAGGTATAATAATAATAATAATCTTTATTACACAAGAAAGTGGTTACAAAAGAGTATGAAGTCCCTGACTCACGTGCTAGGTGATATACCTGTGCTACAAGAGCCAGTGCCCTCTCCCAGTAGGAGATATTACAGAATCTTATGCAAAAAGATTAACAAAAATAACAAGAATATGGTAACGACAAAAAAGTAAACTAAACTAAAAACGGATTAAAAGAAGCCTGTATTAAGTTTGCGAGTGTTTGTGTTATGTTTGAGTCTCAGTGTGAGCGTAAGTGTGTGTGTATGTGTATGAGGCTGTGTTTGTGTGTGTGTGTGGGTGAGTGTATGTGTGTATGTGTGTGTGTCAGTGATTGATCAGGAGAGGTTTTAATGTTAAGAAATAGAAATGATGATCTCTCGAGATATAATTAAAACCTTTCACACTTTGAACGTCAAAAAGAATGCAGATCTGTGGGGTAATTCTGTAGAAGTCGCTAAGTCCATTTTGACATTGTAGCACCTACTTTAGCTCTTATATTTAATAATTTTATCGACTGTGGGGAGTTTCCTGACCTAATGAAGGTAAGCGTCAGGACCCCTGGACCAAGAGAGATATTTGATGTTTAGAAAATACCAAAATTTACTACCTTTTTGCTACTATTTGATACCTAACTTCAAATATTTAGTACCTCGACTGACAGCGAAAAAACACGTAAAGAAAGTGGTCAGCCATTCTGACATCAGGACGTCTGGACCGTTTTTTTTTTCATAGTTCGAGACAACATAACTAATTTATCTTTTTGTAAATATTTACTACCTTTTTAGTACCTCAACATATATTTTTTTCAAATATTTTTGGCATTCCAGAAAAATGCTACGCAAGAAACTTTGTTAGTTATGTATATTCTCCCTCACACACACACAAACACAACACACAACAACACAGACACACAAACAAACATTACAGAATAAGCAATAATATTATTAATTATTATTAAAAAAAAATTATGTAAAATCCTAAACCTGTCCTGTAAACCTACACTGTGAAGTGAGGCCCCCTCCTAAAATTTGTATGCTTGTTTTGTTTCTCTAAATCTTGTTACATTCTGTAATCTTCTTGTTATTTTTTAAAGTTTTTTATCACCTCCCTCCATATACCGTAAGTACAAAGAGACCTTCACAGTAGCCCGCGAAATTCAAATTTTCGTACGTTTTTTGCAATTTGCAAGATGTCATGAAATCCTGACATTTGATAGCAATACTAACATAGGGATTTGTATTACTGATTGTAATGATTATAATTATGTAAGTACATATTTTTACAGTCGCGAATCATACTTTAATCAACGCACACCCAGACACTGAGCTGCACATTGCAAAAAACGTACGAAAATTTTAATTTCACGGGCTAACGTGAAGGTTCCCCCTTAATACTTATGCCATGTAAATAGATAAATTGTCACTTTATTAATAGAAATATCATCATACATCAATTAATCATAAATAAGCTTGACTGCCGCAAATCTTGTTATCACTATAGTTAGTTGGTCTCTCATACTGCAACAAAGTTTTTGCCCGTAACATAAACATTCAGAACACTAATCTGACGATGGTATACTTTTTATTTCCAACAATATTCGTGGGTACCGTATAAATTATTTCTTAAAAACTACATACCCTCATATTGGTTAATAAAGTTCGTCTTTTTATTTAAATTTCATCAATAACATCATGTATACTATAAATTTCCAGTATACGCTGATCTAGCATTCTATAGGATTTCCTTACAATAAGAGGTCAGCATAAACTGGATATTTATAGTTTGATATGTAGCCTACAATCCTAGTTATTAAAATTATTTTCTATATTAGAGTGTATGATTTTCTAATCCACAATATAAATGTATCTATATCCTAAAAATATAAACTTTATGTGGCAAATTAAATGTCCATTATAAAAAATCCATTATGTATAAAAATCTTTCATGCGTAGCATTTTTCTGGAATACCAAAAATATTTGAAAAAAATATATGTTGAGGTACTAAAAAGGTAGTAAATATTTACAAAGAGATAAATTAGTTATGTTGTCTCGAACTATGAAAAAAAAACGGTCCAGACGTCCTGATGTCAGAATGGCTGACCACTTTCTTTACGTGTTTTTTCGCTGTCAGTCGAGGTACTAAATATTTGAAGTTAGGTATCAAATAGTAGCAAAAAGGTAGTAAATTTTGGTATTTTCTAAACATCAAATATCTCTCTTGGTCCAGGGGTCCTGACGCTTACTAATGAAGAATAGTAAAATAAAACCTTTGTTTAAATCAAGTAGTACATCAGACCCCTCTAATTATAGACCTATTTCGGTACTACCTACCTTTAGTAAAATTTTTGAGAAATTAATTTTAGACCAATTGCAAAGATTTTTTAATAGACATAATTTATTACATAGCAAACAGTTCGGTTTTACAAGGGGACGTTCAACTACCGGTGTTAAACTCTTCGGGCACTATATATTTACAATGCATGGGAAAATAAATACGATGCCTTGGGCATCTTTTGTGACTTATCTAAAGCATTCGATTGCGTGCTTCATGAAACTTTAATCAGGAAACTCCGCCACTACGGGATCCGGAACACCGCTCTGGGTCTTCTTATTTCATACTTATGTAATAGGATTCAGTGTGTTGATGTAAAAGGGAAAAGATCTCCCGGATCCATAGTATCAATGGGAGTCCCACAGGGCTCAATTTTTGGTCCTTTCTTGTTTCTTCTTTATATTAATGACTTGCCTTACCTCATAAAGGATAATCATGATATAGTGTTGTTTGCAGACGATACTTCACTTTTGTTTAAACTTAAACGTCATCAGCTGGATAATGACGATGTAAATAGCGCAATCTCAAAAGTAGTTCACTGGTTCAATGTTAATAATTTATTTCTGGACGAAAAAAAAACCAAATGCATTAAATTTACGCTACCTCACGTTAGGCAGGTGAAAACAAATGTGTTCATAAAGGGCGAAGAATTGAATCCTGAAGATAGCACTGTATTCTTGGGCTTAACTTGGGATGCCAAGCTTCAGTGGGGCCCACATATAGATAAATTGTCGAAAAAGTTATGCTCTGCAGCATACGCTGTCAGAAAAATTCGTAATTTAACTGTTACAGAGACAGCCCGTTTAGTGTACTTTAACTATTTTCATAGTGTAATGTCGTAGTATTCTGTTGTGGGGAAATGCCGCCGACATTCAGACTATCTTTGTCTTGCAGAAAAGAGCTGTTCGATCAATTTATAAATTAAGTCCGAGACACTCTCTCCGAGAAAAATTTAAGGAGATTAATGTGACTGTGCCTTCACAGTATATTTTTCAAAGTCTTTTATATGCCCATAAAAATATTAAATTGTTAAAAAAATACACTGATATCCATAGTATAAATACTAGGAATAAACACAAATTTGTTGTAACATCAACAAGGCTCAAGAAAATATATTGTTCGTCAAATTGTTGAGTCTCAAGTTCTGAGTTGAGCTGCATGATTACATAGATTACTCATAAATGCATGCACAGAATGGACAGGCCCACTCAATCTGTGTGGTTCTTTCCTCAAAACACCATATCAGACACCAGTCCACGCTGTCTTCACATGATCTGACCAAGATTATGTCTGGACTTTAAAAGAGACTGTGACCTCTGAGTTTGTTTCGGCCTTTCTTCTCAGAGTAGTCAGATAGGAAACGCCGACCATATCTAGTTTAAAAAAAATATGATTGACCCGTAAAAGTGTTTGTACAAACCTACTTACAGAAATAAAATCATTTTTCATTTATCATTTACCATTTGAACGTTAACAGCCAAAACGTATCAAACTTAAACTCAAGTCATACGGACACTTTAAAATCGTCAAGGAGTCGGTCAGTCTGAAAGATGAAGTTAGTAGGTAGCCGATTCCAAACCGTGGCAGGTTCCTATGGAGAAGAACAGTCAAGAAACTTCGGAACCGTTTTGTTCATTTCATAATTCATGAATGGGTGCCATCACCCGTTTTTATTTTCATTTAACTAAATTAGGGATGTGAAAAATATATCAGTAGGAACTCTTGGGACTTATGTAACGAGTTCTTCATCTAGGTCCGGTTCGATAATAGATAACTGCAATCTGAAAAGCTTATCTGTTTTAGAGTACCTATTCTGTTTACATAACGCGTTGTTTTGCGAATATGCTGCCAAGTTTCGTAGTAAACTGTCGAGTTATGGGTGATTTTCAAAATTTTTGTACATTTTGTTGTGTGAAAACGTCCACGTGAATAGTATCCAAGAAAAATGCATTAAAGTGGTCAAACTAGTATTATTATTCTTGAGCAACATTTTGTCCAGATGGGCTTCAACATTTCAGATCATAACAATAGGTAATTAAAAAAAAAAAGATGTTTACTTCTTCAGTCTCATAATATTTTCATAGAGCAACCTTGTGTCTCTAAGCACAAGCGCATAGCAAAAAAAATCATAAAGAAGAAACTACTCACATATTTACATGTTCGAGTTGCACAATATCTTTATGACTTTAATTATGATGTAAATGACATAAAATATAAGTAAATAACCTAATGGATAGTAATAATAATATTGTTTCAATATATGTCTTCCATTTCGCTCACTTTTGTTATTCTCTATTGTAACACCAATATTAGTAGATATTTGGGGTTTTCAACTGACAACATTCTTCATTCAAAATCGCCCAATCAAATGACAACAGAACGCCTGTCTACCGTTTTGACAACGGTTACCACCACCAAGAAAACTGTGTTTGTTCCTGTGCAGTGTTTTTTCAACAATAAATCTTTCATTTTTGTTGTTCAGCTATAAAAATAACGGTAAGGCTATCTCCTATTATTTTTGCGTAAATTTAAAGAATAGTTTTGACCAACTACTTAAAAGAAGCTGGATTATATAAACAAGATTCTTTCAAACCTCTAAATGTTTGTGGTTGTAATTAAACTCATGGTTCATGGTAATTTTTCTAACGATTTGTTACGTTTTTTTGTTGCGTAACAAAAATGATGTAACAAAAATGAAGTAAAGCTAACTTCATACAGAATTATTATTTTTATATAATTTGACAGCTAATACTTCATTTATTAATTTTATTTAGGTACACATTTTTTTTTTTAAAATAAATAAGTAATAAATAATTGAAAATGTAAATAACTGTAGTCCACCAGCATCAGGAATATGTACAACATTTAAAAAATCGACCTAAAAGATGTAAAAGATCAATTTATACTTAGTGTTTAATATGGAAATACAGAGTGTAACAGAGACCTTATTGCTATCCTTAAGCACTAAAGATAACAGCTGGCATAGAATCACTATACATAGTTTCAGCTCAAAATAAAATACTCTAAGAATTGATACCAAATCGGTTTCATATGTTTCTTAAATTCAAATATCATAACAAACGTGTCACCGCACTACTTAGGTCAATAATTTTCCACGTTTTTGCCAATATCACGATAAATCACTTCTAAAAGATGTGTTTATTTCAATTTGAAAAGTTTGGTTTCTGGTATAAATGTATTAAAAATTCTCATAACTTCCGAACATGTAGAGATATGATCAAAAAACTCTTCCAATATCGTTTGATATCATCTAAAGAAGCCGTGCCCTTGGTATTTATATACCCTTTCCGTTGCACGTTGTGTAATTTAGTACGCAAATTCATAGTAATGAAAGTACAAAAGTATTTATTACGGTATATTAATACTGAATACAAAGAAAAGGTACAAGTATTATATATAAGTAATTTTGTCATAAATATTAAATGAATATTTAATTAATGAGACAGTGTGTTATTTTATACAGGAATGCCGATGACTCCCGCAGAAAGAGAACGTAAGTACAGAGAAAGACTAAAGTTAAACAATCCTGAAAAGTATAATGAAATAAATCAAAAGAACTTGGAAAGGATCAAAAGTAAATATATGAAAGTTTCCAAACTAACAAAGAGTCAAAAACCTGTAAGGAGAAGGACTTGGAGAAGACTGAAGAAAAAACTTAAACAGAAACGTCAAGATATAAATAAAGATGAAAAGCAAACAAAATCACGGAAGTTATATTTACGAAATTACTATAATTTGAAGCAGAGAGTAAAAAAGCAAGCCAGTAAAATAGAAAAACAAAAAAAAAAAAGAAATAGCGGCTTTCAAAAAGAAAGTGTATTATTAATGACCATAAGAAATACACACTTTTGAGACCGATTTTATGACTGTAATCCAACAGACTGATTATATTATTAGTAGATTATTAAAATGCGATTTAGTTGTTTTAATTATCTTCTGTGGAATAGCCCTAATATTTCCTTTTTGTAATTTTTTTGTGACATTGTAAATTTTTGTGACGGTATTCATTTATTTTTCATTTTTGTAACTGTACAAAAATTTTGAAAATCACCCTTATGTGTGATTTTTAGTCATAGCAAATTGACTGTGCTTTTGTATGTGAGTTATAATTACCGAAGCGAAACTTCTTAGGCGACGGTTCGATAAATGGACGAGAATTGAGACTGTTTCATTATGTTGGTACATGAGAGAAGAAACTAGGTATCTCTCTCTCTGTCTCTCACACTCTTTTTCTTAATTTATTAAGATGTTTCACTTCTATCACGTGTATCGTACACGTCATAGAAGTGAAACTTCTTAATAAATTGTATAGCTTATATAACTAATTGCTCATTTTTTCTTAAGGCTCCTATATACACTATGCCGGCGGCCCGGCCGACGGGCATGCCGCCAATAAGCCCGGCGGCAAACTCGGTTTCTGTGGCAAGTGCCGGCGGCCTAATAACGCCTGCAGCATACCCGCAAGGCAAAAACCCGCCGCCTGTGCCGCCGACATGTGTGCCTTTAGGCAGTGGCGTGCTCAGAGTTTTTAGACAGGGTAGGCAGAAGAAAAAACAGAATATTAATTAAGATTTACCTTTAGTTTGTATTAATTGCAAATCCGGTCAACAATTCACGATTAATTGATGTTCTTTTTAACCAAAAGATAGTTTTGAAAACGCATCAATTTTTTTTCTCTAAACACATACCACCTGAACAACTTTCACAGTGAATTTTATCTATTTTTCACATTATCAACAACGTTAAAATCTTAAATACATGCTCTATTAGCCCACAATCACAACCAAAACTAGTAACACAAAACAAACAATGGCGTCGGAAATAAAAATAATACAAAAAAAAGTAAAGGTTGTTTATGTAGCGAAAATTCAATGAAACAGTGCTACTTTTTAAAATAGTCGCATAACCAACATGTTCGGAAAACTTCGATAAGTTTCGTAATTCGTCGTGTAGTAACAAAGCGTAAAAAAGCCAGTGCCTACCCTATACGGTTGTGTGCGTTATTTGTTACATTGTGTGCCACGTATGTATAGGAACGCACACCGAATAAATCTGCATGACCACGAGTGCACACATATAAACATCAAGACGCGAATAGTTTTTTTTTTTTTTTGGGTGGGAAATCATCAAATACCTTCTCCCGCTCTGGGTGGAGCGGGAGGGCGTGTCAGACTTTTACTGACTAAAACCCACCCGTGTTCCCTCAGTTGCCTGTGTGCCAGGGGCGGCGGTATCTCTTTCGAACAACCCGCACCCCTGGCAGGCATCGGCCCTTGCGGGCCCCATCTGTTACTGCTGACATCTCTTTGAGGCGCGCGTGGAACACAACGCGTTGTCGACCCGGGCTTGGTCCTTACCGGACAGCGAGCTACCCATTACTCGCCGTCCGCAAGCCCGTGCCTACGGTGGCCGGGAATCAGCCTGGGAAAGACGCGAATAGTTTGTGTCTCTCTCGAGGCACTCAGCGGCGCTAGTGCATCGCAATTTCGCAATGCGAAGTTGCGTCAAATTATACGAACGAGCAGACGTTATTGCATCGATGATACTAATGATACGACCGACGCTCGACAGGTGGAGCTAATTTATAAATAATTTTTTTTTTGTTTATTGATAAAATAATATTAGTTTTAAATATTTATCCGATTTAGGTAGGGTAGGCAGTGTCTTTCTGTCCGTATGGACTGCACGCCACTGCCTTTAGGATAGTTCCCGGCCCTTTCGGACCCCACCAGTTGTTGCTGACATCTCTGACGACGCGCGTGGAACACAACGCGCCGTCAACCCAGGCATTTTTTTTTTAACGTGGAGAAATGCCTACTGCGCTACCACGGGGAGATAGCGCAGTTATGTGGGACTGTAACCCCTAAAACTCCACGGTGTCCTCCAGTGCCGCTTGAGGCGGGAACACCGAAAAGCGCAAGCCATCCGCGAACCCGTCGCGGCTGTCCGTCACCGGACCCTCCTCGGAGGAAAATAACCCCTATCACCGGCACACCAGGACACATGGCACGCCTTAACCACCCCAGGAACCAAATAGCATACGGGCCCCAGACGACCCCGTGTCTGGCACCCTTGGTCCCCCTGCGACGGATCAGCACAGTGGCCCCGTCGCCTACCACTTTTCGGCCGCAGGGGATAGGGAGAGCGGCCAACGCTATACCGACACTTCTCCTCCCCTGCGGTCCCACTGCGTCCGCGGTGGCGGCCCCGTCCAGGCCGTGGAAGGGAAGAGCGCTACTCAGAAGTACCGGAACTCCTCCGCCGCAGCCTGTAACCCTCAGCCGCGATGCCTCCCATTCGACATCGCGGCCCGCCTCAGCTGCGACGCACCTCACCGCAACCTACTTTTTGGCCGCTACGTCGTCGGCATGGAGGCAAAAGCCCTGACGAGCGGCCCCACCGTGGGGTCCTCTTCGCTTCATCGTGGGGATGACGGAGAATACTGAGCCCCCCCGCAACGACAATGCGGGAACCCACTGGGGGGACATACTTACCTTGTTATTTGCATTTTGCAGGTTAAACTACTAATACGGTTACAGGTAGTGTGACGCACTTACACCGCTCATGTTGACCAGCAAAAGACGTGAGAAAAGTTGAACTTCGCGCTGTTCCTAGCTTCTCCCGAGTCTGTTTTTTGTCGTTTGTTAGACAGACTGAAAATCGTCGCGTTGGTCGTACCTAGATAATTTATCATTACGCATTCTTATCTTACAGATTGCTGTGAACTGCATCCTGGTTCGCTAATCTTCGAACAATTCAAGTACCACTTAGTATTATCTAGATCCGGCACTATAAGACGATTACCTTGGCTATAGCAATGGTTCTTTTGATCACCCTGTACTTTTACGGTACGAAGAATTACAGGTACTGGGAGGACAGAGGAATAAAAATCGATAAACCTATCCCTTTCCTTGAAAACGATTACTTTCAAGAGGAGTATATCACAAGTAGCTGTTGTACAGCAGATATCCCAACTAACCAGCTTAGTTGGATTCTACCGTTTTTTTCGGCCGGAATTGGTGATACAAGATCCTGAAATAGTGAAGCGGATACTGACTTTTGGCATTTCTCCGGCAGAGGATTTGCTACTCATAAGGATGATGATGTAGTTGAACCTCTGCTGCAGAACCTGTTTTTCGCTGAAGGTGACCTTTGGAAACTATTGAGGCAAAGAATGACCCCTACCTTCATAACTGGAAAGCTGAAGGCTGTTTCCTTTGATAGTTGAAAGAGCAGAGAGATTGCAGACTCGCGTGCTGAGAGTGGCTGCTGAGGGCAAATCCATAGATGCTCGTGATTTAATGGCAAGATATACTACCGACTTCATCGGAGCATGTGGCTTCGCTCTAGATTCAGACTCGCTAAACGTCGAAAACTCGGCATTCAGACAACTCGGAATTCACGATCCCGAGAAATTGTAACATCAATTGCAAAGAATTTGTTCCCTGATATGTTAAGAAACTTAAAAGTTTGTACTCATGTGGAGAACGACATCAATGAGCTGGTGGGAGAGATTCTCAGGAAGAGGAACTATAAACCTAGTGGGAGAGGGGATTTCATAGCTTTGATGTTGGAGTGCAAAGAGAAGGGCGTCATGGTCGGCGAGTCGATCAAGACGAAAAACCCTGATGGTACTCCTGAGAACTTTAGAGGTCAACGATGGATTGATAGGTGCCCAAGTGTTTATTTTCTTCGCAGCCGGCTTCGAGAAGTCATCGTCAGCTACCAGCTACACTCTCCACGAGTTAGCATACAACCAGGAAGTTCAGAAGAAGGTGCAGGAGGAAGTGGATCGCGTTATAGCCAAACACGTCGGAAAGCTATCGTACCACTCGATCAAAGAGATGACTTATTTGGAGATGGTCTTCAAAGAAGGTTTACGGATGTTCCCTTCGTTAGGTTTTCTGGCACGAAAATGTACTCGGCCATATACCGTACCAGAGTTGAATATGACAATAGAAGAGGACACACGAGTGGTGGTTCCGGTGCAGGCGCTCCACAAAGATGCGAAGTACTTCCTAAACCCTGAGGAGTTCAGACCGGAGAGGTTCGATCCCGAAGCATACGATAACTGCACTAAATATTTATATTTGCCGTTCGGTGCAGGACCGAGGGCTTATATTGGTAAGTGGCTTTTATTTGTTATTGATATGATTTGTGTAGTAAATTCCAATTTACTAAGAAAATAAAAGTTATTATTTAAGTATTTTAGGTACCTTTTTGCTTATTCTGGTCCGTTTTATCGTAACACACATGATTTTGTCTCATTTCAAGGAAACAGTTTAATAAAAAAAATATTAGCTTGTTAAACCAGCTAATATTTTACCGCGTGTCCGTCTGTCGCTGTAACGCGTGAGAACTAAAAAGCCCAGTAAGCTTCCATTTTTAAACATGCTCATCGATAACAATTCGAATAGCCCCGGAATAGGTACTTGTTTTTTTTTCAAGTTCTAACTTGAAGAAAATGTGTAACCTGTTACCTTTTGCACCTGTTCTGACTTATTATTTTTTACAGGTGAACGTCTAGGCGTGATGCAGTCACTGGCAGGACTAGCCGCTGTCCTGTCCATATTCACAGTGGAGTCAGCGCTGGGAACTGTCAGGCATCCCATCGTAGACCCAATGTGTAACATAGTGCAGAGCATCTACCGCTAATGTTCCATGCAAGAATTACTTAAGTTAGGTAATTATTAAGTTCCCCCGTTAGGCACTTTTACAAATGCCTTACGGGCCACTGCCGGACATAGGCCTTCTCCAGGCTCCTCCACTTCGATCGGTCTCGTGCTTCCCATATCCAGCGGATTCCCGTGGCCTTCACAAGGTCATCGGTCCACCTTCTGGGGAGCCTCCCACTTTACGTCTTCCGGCTCTTGGTCGCCACTCCAGAACCTTTTGGTTCCATTGGCCATCTGTTCTGCGAGCAATGTGCCCTGCCCACTGCCACTTAAATTTGGCATTTCTTCGGGCTATGTCGGTTGCCTTGGTTCTCCTGCGGATCTTTTCATTCCTGATTCGATCACGTAAGGAAACTACGAGCATAGCTCTTTTCATTGCCCTTTGGGTGACTTTAAGCATTCTGATAAGGCCCATTGTGAGCGACCATGTTTCTGTGCCATTGGTCATCACTGGCAACACACACTGGTCAAAGACTCCCAAGTAGCATTGCAAGCTGTATACAAGCTGTATTTAAGTTCGATTTTATACTAGAAGCTGTATATTCAGGCTGTATAGAGGCTGTATAAGCGCTTATACAGCCCTTATAAGTAAAAAATGGGCACATTTTATGCAGCGTTTTGCTCTAGTATAGCTGTATAATAGCTGTAGAAGCAATAGAGGCGCTGTATAATAGCTGTATTAGAGCTGTTATTCGGTGTACAAAGAAACCATTATACTACAGATATTATCTTATAAATACTTTATAGAGAAAATAGTTTTAAATAGGTTTTTGAAGAGAATCACAAAATGAATGTAATTCTTTCCAATGAATGGCGACATTGTTATTTATAATATTTATTAGTAAGTAAACGTAATCTTGGACTTAGATATCTGAAGGTGTTAATTGGTGAATTGAAATTGCGGATTCAAATTTATTGTGAACCTGTCTATGTTTTCCGTCAAAATATTCAAGCGCCAGCAAAATAATCGATCTGATATAAAAGAAAAATACTATTTATATGGTAAGTCAATGTTGGTTTTAAGGTTAGAATAAAAAACAATGTTATAATAACAGAAGTGAGGGTAGTGTGAGCATTGTGCCCTCATATCAAGCCGAAAATCATTATATTGTTGGATACTACTACCCGGCCCAGAAACATGGAGGGGGTAAACGTTATAAAACTACCGCAGGCGATAGGACGCGCCCTCTTTCTCATTTGGACCCGGTTGCGTGCGGAAGCGCTACCCGTCTGCTGTTCGGTGTAATCTGCTATCTTGGTAATCTCGTTGATTTTATTGTTGATGTAGTGATGACATTGTTCCTCTGATTGTAATATTGCCAAATGTGTTAATTAATTTTAGTAAACTCATGTGATTCGTTTTTAGGTTAATAAATCTTTATTTTTTTAATTGTGATTTTACTTCTGTCCCAAGATCAGAAGTGGGATTCGCAATCCAACCCCAATTTGGGCCCACTGACTAGCTTGAATTTCATAACAGAGGAACTTTGTCGTGACCTACCCACGTGTGTGACTTTTGTTTTTGCTTTATTTTATTTTTTGTGTTTTGTGAACATATAACTTGTTTCGACGTGTGAATATGCCTAACACGCATAGTTCACGGAGTAGATCACGTAGCAGATCGTACCGACGGCATCGTAGGCACGATCGGTCGCGAGATAGCTCACGAAAATCACGAAATAAGTCACGTAACCGTCGCGAACGGACTCCCTCCAGTGTACGATCGAACGGGATTCCACCGCTTACGTCGTATATTAGCCATACACCGCGGTCTACCCCTACTGAATCGCGAACGCTAGATACAATCTTATCCCGACTAGAAACGATCGAAAATAAAATCACGTCTACCTCCACTCCGCAACCGGAATCAATGGCACCGTCCGCGACTCAAGTTATAGTAGATGCGATTCACTCCATAAACCCAGGACGTTCGCATTATTTTATTTCAAACTTTGACCCGTCTATCCATGACGTGGACTCTTGGTGCGATGAAGTGGATCGCGCACTAATAGCCAATCGCTGGGGGGACCAAGAATGCCTGTCACGCGTAGCCGGATGTCTAAAGGGCGACGCGAAAACGTGGTTGAATGAATGGGTAACCTCTGATAGATCGTGGAGTAGTTTCAAACGCGAATTTAAACCACTTTGCCCTCGAAAATTAGATTATGCGACGATACTTTTTGAGACAATGAATACGACATCTAACGGTTTCACGTCATACGCCGAGTACGCGAGGCGTACGCTGCTTCGCTTGCGCATTGTCAAAGGCGTTAGTGAGGAATTAATGACACAAATAGTGATCCGCGGCATAGACGATGTACAAGTGCGGGCAGCGGCGGCAAATGCAGAACTCTCTCCAGAAAATCTGGTGTCTTTTCTGTCCATATATGCGAAACCAGATCAAATAAAGGGTGGCTCAACTAAATCTACTGCATACCCTCCATCACGAAAACGCGACGCAGGACACGCAGACTCGAATAAACGTAAGACCTGTTTTAACTGTAAGAGCCAAGGTCACTTATCTCACAACTGCCCAAAAAAGTCTAAGGCTTCCGAGCCAGTGTCCAAAGCACGACCCAATGCTCCGACCTGCACGTTCTGTAAAAAGATAGGGCACACGGAGGACGTTTGTTTTGCTAAAGAAAGATCGTCTGGACCACAGGGTCAGCAGAACAAGCGTAACGTAAATTTTTGTCAGGATCCTGCGGAAAAAACAGCGACATAACCACCGCCGTAGTACAAGGTATACCGGTCGATGTCTTAATAGACAGTGGCGCGCTCAATGTCTCCCTTATATCGTCAGACGTTATAAAACATTTGGCCTGCACTATACAACCTACTAAGTGTGTGTTGAAGGGTATAAGTAACCACGAAATTGTGTCCACATCCTACGTAACCCTTACGGTTGAGTTCGCTAATATTACACTAGAGGCCGATTTCGTTGTAGTCCCAGCCTCATTTATGAGCACACCCCTGATAATTGGAACTGACATATTAAATAGAGATGGCATAATGTACACTAGAACCAAAGACCATCAGTATCTGACACGCGCGCCTGACAGTCAAAATACTTCTCACGTGTATACGGTCTCTAAAGAAACTAGCATGCCTATAGTCACACCTCTACAGGGTGCAGAGCGAGAATCCTTGGGGAGGGTAATTGATGATTTTGCCGATTTTTTTATAACTGGCACGGCGACGACTACTGTTACTACGGGCGAAATGCATATCCACGTAACCAGCGACGTGCCCATTACGTACCGCCCTTATAAACTTTCGATTGCTGAGAAAATTAGAGTCCGCGAAATCATCAATGATCTTCTTCAAAAAGGCATTATTCGAGAATCCGAATCCGAATATTCTAGTCCTATAATTTTAGTGAAGAAAAAGGACGGATCGGACCGGCTTTGTGTTGATTTCCGCGCTTTGAATAGGGTGACTGTTAAAGAGCGATATCCGCTTCCGTTAATAGATGATCATATCGATCGTTTAGGTGTTAAGAACATAACGAGATACACATCACTTGATATGGCCTCTGGCTTTCACCAGATAAAAATTAGTGATGAGTCAGTCCATCGCACCGCATTTGTCACACCGGAGGGGCATTATGAGTACCTAAAAATGCCATACGGTCTGACAAACTCGCCCATTGTGTATCAACGTATCATCAACAAAACGCTGCGCAAATTCATCGACGCGGGACAAGTCCTGGTATATATCGATGATGTACTGTTGATGAGCGCCACAGTGGACGAAGGTGTCGACCTCTTGCGACAAGTGCTTACGACTTTAACCAAGGCAGGATTCTCGATAAACGTACGTAAATGCGTGTTCCTCACCACCGAGGTTGAATACCTTGGCCGAATAATCAGTCAAGGTCAGGTTAGGCCGAGCCCTCACAAGATCCAAGCATTAGTAGACTCACCTGCCCCGGAAAACGTCAAACAAGTTAGGCAGTTCCTAGGACTGGCCGGGTACTTTCGGAAGTACATTGAGGGCTATGCAACGAAAACGTTCCCAATCTCACAATTAACCAAAAAAGGTGTTCAGTTCAAGTGGGGTTCTGAACAGGAAAAAGTGCGTCAGGAAATTATTTCAATTTTGACCAATGAGCCGGTGTTAGCTATTTTTGACCCGAGCCTACCCACAGAGGTTCATACTGATGCAAGCAGCATCGGTTATGGCGCCATTCTTTTGCAAACGCACCCGCAAGGTAGCAAAAGAGTTGTGGCTTACTTCAGCCGGACTACTCAAGGTGCAGAGAGTAGATACCACTCTTATGAGTTAGAGACGCTGGCGGTCGTGAGAGCGTTGCAGAATTTCCGACACTATCTAATTGGAATACAGTTCAAAATAATTACAGACTGCAATGCTCTCAAGTCCACCGAGAGTAAAAAGGATCTACTGCCAAGAGTTGCCCGCTGGTGGATGTACCTACAAGATTTTACCTTTGATATGGAGTACCGAAAAGGGGCAATGATGTCACACGCTGATTATTTGAGCAGAAACCCCCCTCGTAAAGTACTTCATATCAGTCAACCTCGCAATTGGGCTCAGATAGCACAAGCTGCGGACGCGGAGACACGGGAACTTCTCCAAAAACTTAGAGAAGGCAATCTAGATCCTAATCGCTATGTTGAGAAAAATGACCTGCTGTACTATAGGTACACCCCAATAGGCGAGCAACCACGGTTTCTTTGCTTTGTCCCCCGAGGTTTCAGACTTAGTCTGCTGCGAGTATTCCATGACGAACACAATCACATTGGCTATGACAAGACCTTGGATCTAATCCTAAAGCATTTTTGGTTTCCAGGCCTCAGGCAATTCGCTAAAAAATACCTCGATCATTGTTTGATCTGTATTTCTAAGAAACGTGTGCCTAGGGCTCCACAACAAATTATAACTTCATGGGAAAAACCCGATCAACCTTTTTCTGTAGTACACTCGGATGTCCTAGGTCCACTTCCCGAGTCAAATGGCTTCAAGTTTGTTCTTCTCATCGTGGATGCGTTTACTAAGTACACGCTCCTTTACCCCATTTATAGGCAGGACGTAGAAGAACTCTTAAGAGTGTTCACAAACGCAGTATCACTTTTTGGTGTGCCAAAAATGATTGTGACAGATAGAGGCAGAATGTATCAGTCCACTAGGTTCTTAGATTTTGTTAAAGATATGGGATCGGTGATACATTTGGTTACTCCAGAGATGCACCAATCAAACGGCCAGGTCGAGAGGTACGCTCGAACCGTTCTGAACCATCTTCGAATCGAGACCAATCACAAAGGGACAGCCTGGTCTGAAACGCTGTGGAGACTCCAGCTGACCCTCAACGTGACCAAGCAGAAGACGACTCAAGCATCGCCTTTAAATCTACTGGTGGGCACCGATGCAGCGACCCCCGTCATCAGGTCACTGGTCCGTGATGTCGCTTTGGAAGGTGCACAGCCGAACCGTGAAGCACAAAGAGAGTTACGCCGAGCCCGTGCAACTGACTTACTGAAACGAAACCAGTCTCGACAGGACCATTATGTAAATCGAAACCGACATACACCAAAAATGTTTAATGTAAATGATTTGGTTTTCGTAATTAAGTTTTCACAGGCAACTGGAAAGATGGACCATGGGATGCGAGGGCCGTACAGGGTCATACGCGCACTGCCAAGTGGACGATATGAGCTTCGCTTATTGACCGGCTCCTATGGCAAGACGACACAAGCTGCTGCTCAGTACATGGTGCTCTGGAAAGGGGAGTGGTGTCCTGAGACTTGCGCTGCATTCTTTGAGCGTGAGTATGTTTGTGTACTATGGCGAGTCTACATTGCCATAGAGTGTGATGCAGATCTTAGGCTGAGACAGTAGACGGACTGCGAGACGTCTATGTCAGGTAAACTGCGAGCTACCTGACCGGTCTCATAAAGTGTGGCCTTGCCACCCACGTGTAACGGGTGTCGTTCCCGTATAACGTGTGTTTTGTCGTGTAGAGGACGGACTGCGAGACGTTCCTTTCGGTGATTTGGTAATCGCCCTACACGATGGGTCATGTAGAGGACGGACTGCGAGACGCTCCTCTTGGCGATAAATGCCCTACATGACAGCGACTTGTGTGATGTATGACTGTCGGCGACAGGAGTTTTGATATTTTGGTGTGACGAATGAAACTCTATGGAGTACTAAGATAACGTCTTGGTACCTCATAGACTACTTAGCTAGTTAATTTATGTGTCTAATGAATGAAAGAAAAGGCCACGAAAGATGAATTGAGTGTAAGCTGAAGAATAGGCAAATGTGTGTGATCTCCGAGAGACGTTAATCTTCCTTGTTGGTTTCACAGCAGACGACCTGACTGAAGACACCACTTCTGCCCAACACGGTACGGAGCCAGTCGCTGGGCCTTCCCGTACAGCTAATGAGACCCATGGAGCAGCAATGCAGAGCTTGCCGGACCTTTCTGATGCCGTCGAGGACGACGCATGATCAGGATGGTCGTGTTGGATACTACTACCCGGCCCAGAAACATGGAGGGGGTAAACGTTATAAAACTACCGCAGGCGATAGGACGCGCCCTCTTTCTCATTTGGACCCGGTTGCGTGCGGAAGCGCTACCCGTCTGCTGTTCGGTGTAATCTGCTATCTTGGTAATCTCGTTGATTTTATTGTTGATGTAGTGATGACATTGTTCCTCTGATTGTAATATTGCCAAATGTGTTAATTAATTTTAGTAAACTCATGTGATTCGTTTTTAGGTTAATAAATCTTTATTTTTTTAATTGTGATTTTACTTCTGTCCCAAGAATATATTCCTTAAATTATGTTTCATATTTTGTTTTATACCTACATTCGAAATTACGAAAATGGCGACTATTTGCTAAACAGCCTAAACGATAATCGGAGTGTATTATAGTCTGAGTAGCTGTACTAAGTAAGTTATGGATTATATTGTACAGCTTTTGGCTGCTAATCAGCTTTATAATAGAATATTTTTATTACTTAGGCTGTATATCAGTGCTCTATACATAACTTATAATGCTCATAAGGGTTACCTAAAAGAAATAAAAAACGCAGACTCAATATGATACGTACCTACATATAGTAAAAAGGAAGAGATTCTCAATTTAACCTTGTATTTTATACCTAAGTAAACTTATTGTTAAGCATTATTAGTTTGTTGTATGTATTATATCAGTTTTACTTTATTTTCAGGAAAATATGCCGACTAAAATTTAAGCAACCATTGAGAAAGGGCAAAACAAGCTTTGCATTGTACCAACTTTGTGGGAATCAAAAGGCAAGTTAAGATGGCGAAGAAAGCGATTAGATGTCAACAAATTAGTAAAGGATGAAACATCTCGGCCTTTATATAATTGGTCCACCTCAAAATGCTGTGTGAAAAGACTATCATTATCGTCATATGACGAAGCAGTAAGAGAACTAGATCTCATGGTTCAAATCAATCATCATTTGAACTACTTGCGCTGCTCTATGAAGAAACGTCATAATCATGTTCCAAAGGTTGAATTAAATTTACACATTTAACATAACTGTTATGATAATTAATAACCCTGTTTAATGTTTTTGCTACGGAACCCTCTTCGTTGACCGTAAAGTCTTTCCGAGTGACTGTCATTAATACAAAATAAAGCTGTACTGTAGCTGTCATTTATTTTTTTAGTTTTAAAACACCCTCAAAAACAGAAGTCATAAAACCACTGTATTTACAAGAGTGTACAATTACGCCATAAAAATGTGATACTATAATAACACTAAGAGCTGTAATAAGTAAGTGTTCACATGCAAAATACAGCTTGTATACAGCTTTAACGATAAAACCAGATTAAAGTGTCACAAAATACTTAAGCTGTATAGTGGAGTTTTCATATTCTGTTTAAATACCCTAAGCTTTCGCGGATCCCTTAATACAGATTGAATAATTTTTTGACACTCTTGTAAGTCTCTAAAGGAACTCTAAGTTCTAAATAGGCTGTTATATGTATGTTGAAAACGCTTGCGTGCTGCTTGGGCTTTCGTTTGAGACACTGCGGTATTTGGGACGAGAAGATATTACGAAGCCTCCCGAACGCTGCCCAGCCGAGTCGGATTCGACGATTGACCTCTTTCTCGAAGTTGGACCTACCTAACTGGACAGTTTGTAATAGGTAAACGTACTCGTCCGCAACTTCGAGTGTAGTGCCACCGATCGCCATGAGAGTGGGTGTTTACATGGGCATTTGACATGATCTTTGTCTTGTCCATGTTCATTTTAAGGCCCACTCTTTCGGAAGCTCTTCTGAGGTCATCGAGCTTTGCACTGAGGTCCTCCATGGTCTCAGCCATGACAACTATAAAACACGAGGAGGCAAACCGAAGGTGAGTGATCTACTCGCCATTGATGTTGATGCCAGCTGCTTTCCAGTCCAGAACCTTGCAGACATCCTCCAGTGCAGCGGTGAAGAGTTTCGGAGAGATAACGTCTCCCTGTCTAACACCTCGTTGCAGAAGGATAGGTTGTGAAGTCTGGTCTTGGAGTCTGAATGACATAGTGGCATTTTCATAAAGACACTTCACCTCTATGTACTGATACTCGATCTGGCACCGTTGAAGAGACTGCAGTACAACCCATGTTTCGATCGAATCGAAGGCTTTTTCGTAGTCCACAAACGCTAAACAGAGATGAAGGTTATACTCTTCAGTATTCTGTATAACCTGCCGCAGCATATGTATGTGGTCTACGGTGCTAATGCCTTTACAGAATCCGGCTTGTTCGGAGGCTGGAAGTCGTCAAACTTGCGTGCGAGACGGTTTGTAGAAAACAGCTTGTAGAATGGCTCAGAAGTGAGATGGGCCTATAATTCTTAAGAAGGGTATTGTTACCTTTCTTAAAGAAAAGTACGACAACACCTCTGTTCCATACCTGTGGCGTTTCACCCTCGAGTATGACGGAATCAAACAGCTTCTGGAGGGCCTTAAGAACGGGTTTTCCGCCGGCCCTCAGGAGTTCGGCCGTAATTCCGTCATCACCCGGCGCCTTGTTTTTAAACTGCTTCAAAGCCATCCTAATCTCGTACAAGCTAACGTCCGGGATGTCTTCGGTGTAGTGTCGGGTCAATCTGGCTCTTGGGTTGTTTGCCAGATTCGTAACGGGGTTGCTTGTTGACGTGTATAATTGTCCATAGAACCTCTCGATCTCTCTCAACAGCTCAGGCTTGGCGGATACGTTCCTGCCATCATCGGTTTTCAGTTTCGCAAGCTGACTCTGCCCAATAGACAGATATCTTGCAAAGACCTTGGAGCCCTTGTTCCGCTCTATCGCGTCCTTGATGCGGTCCGTATTAAAACGGCGAAGGTCGGTTTTCAAAGACTTAGAGATCCGTGTATTGAGCTGTCGGTACTTTATCGCTTCATCTGAAGACTGCAGGATCATTTGACGCCTCTCCTCCATTGGCTGCAGAGTAGGATCAGAGAGTTTCTTTTTGCCATTAGTACGACAGGTCTTGAAGACCTTAGGCCAGACCGTATGGACAGTTTCCACGAACCCATAATATCGTTATAATCGTCCCTAGGCACTCGAAACGATTCTGGAGTTCGTGCTGAAAGGTCTGGCGGTTTTTGACTTGGATCGGTGCTGGACGGAGCGTAGACTTCATCAGCCGACATCTTTCCAGATTGATGTTGATATTCAATGTGTCTCTTACTATGCGGTGATCGCTTGCGGTTTTCACCGCGTTGATCACAGAGACATCATTGAATATTTGCTTTTTTGTCGACATAATGAAGTCTATCTCGTTTTTAGTTGAACCATCAGGGCTCTGCCAGGTCCACTTTCTATGCTCACGTTTTCTGAAGAAGTAGTTCATTATAAAGAGGCCTTCCTTCTCCATAAAACTGGCCAGTAAGTGACCCCGGTGGTTGCTACGTCCGATTCGCGTTGAAGTCCCCCAAGACAACATTGAAATGAGTTTTAGAGACATGCATGGCTTTGGATATATCCTCATACATGGTCTCCACCTCATCGTCGGGGTGTGACGAGGTCGGGGCGTAGACCTGTATGACCTTCAGCGAATATCTTGCGAGTATAAGGTACGTCACCCTGGTCGATGCACTCTCGATCTTCACCACGTTGCTCACAAGGGACTTATATACAATAAACCAGACACCACCTAGGGACTGCTGGTCGCCCTCCCGGAAATAGAGCTGATTAATGGATTTGAGGATTATCGAGTCCTCCCCCTCTCTTCGGATTTCAGATAACCCTACTACACCCCACCGTAACCTGCTCAATTCTTCCTCGAGTTCGGTAATCTTCTCGTCGCTCTGGAGTGTACGCGGGTTGTAGGTTGCCAGGTGCAGTTTTCGTTTGTTGTGGTAGTCAGATCTCTTCCGGAGATAGCACCTCTTGGCTCACCGTAACCTTGGCCGCTACCGTAGCCAAGGGGAGGCAGGCCGCCGGGCACTAGGGGCCGTTTTGCAGGGCTGCTTGTCATTTTTGGGGGGGTTTTGCCATAATCTCCACGCTTGGCAGGCGGGTTGGCGATCTCAGTGTGGTGATAAAATGCACAGAGAACGCTGCAGCGCATTCTCTGGTAAGTCCCTTAGTTGTCTGCAACGACACCTACGGGAAGAAATGGGATGGTGCTATTCTTTTTACGTCCGGCACCACACGAAACTTACACACTCACACACACACGAGTGTGTGCGAAAGTATAAAGTAGGTATCGCGAAAGGAACTCTGTTCCTGATGTAGTCCCCCGACCGCGCACGTTTTTTTTTTGTTGGAAGTTTTTTTATCTCTATGTCTGGATTTGAAAAGACATTTTTGCATTTGATAATCCAATTCTTGAGGGAAGGTATAGACTATTTAACATCACGCTACGGCTCTTAGGAGCCGAGCAGAGAAAAAAACAGAAAAAACGCTAATCGAAAACGAAGTAAGTCGACGTTCATATGGACGTACCTACCTAGTAAAATCACGGATTTTTTCGTGCACTGGATTTTCAACTCTCGGCATTGAACCGAGCAATGAACTCAAAACTCAAACTCAAACTCAAAGCATTCATTTCAAGTAAACCAATTACAGGCACTTTTGAATTGTCAAGGTCGGTGAGTTAGAAAGATGAAGCTATTTGCCCATTCCAAAGCGTAGGTACCTATGGAGAAGAACGGGCAAGAAACTCCATGGACACTTTTAAAATCATGGTATTGTTACAAAAACTTGGTTACATCATTATGTTGAAATTATCAATGTGAGAACGATGTAAAAAGACGTGCACATTAAAGCGTTCGTAATTAAAACAAAAATAAAATAACAATTCAGAAATTAAAATAAGCCGTGGGAGCTAGGAGATGACCAGTCTCTACTGGCGGCGCCCGTTCACGAACATGACGTGTGGATCAGCACCATTCAGCTCAACCATTTTGAAGGGAACTTAATGATCCAACACACACGCCACCACCAGCGAGACATTTGAGTGAGCATGACATACTCTCAGCTGCCAGGGCACATTCAAGTCAATGAAAGACGTATCTACCCTGTAAATGGTAGCTTTATAGTAGGAACATAGTGCTCACACATATGCTATGCAATTATACAATACTAGAAGTTTGTATTTATACAATGCAAAGTATATCTAGTCTTTTACAGTCTTCAGCAGCTCCAACAACGTTTTCACACACATTGAGAATCCAACAGAGTGCAACGCGAGTGAGTCTCAGATTACGCCCGTCTGAATGTCGACTAATAGCACGGGCGAGCGATGCCTCGCTGGGCCGGGGGACAAACATTTCACGAGAACGATGTCGCGGGCAGAAGCAAGCACGGACGCCAGCACATCAAGCTACCCCAAACTGTAAAATTTTCCCAATTGAACATAAACCTTATTCCTTTTGCAATAAAGTTGCAAATCTATCAAAGAAATTTGGCAGATTGGAGCAGCATTGTCAGCTTGATGTGCTAGCCTCTGTACTTTTATAAAGTGCTCAGTCATGCAACATACTTATGATAGGTACACATCCTTTCGATGGAGTAGGTATATTTGGAACACGGATGTTTTTTATCAAGATTTTGTAATAGCGAATTATGTTATTGATATTACTTATTTACGTTCCGCAGTCATTGGACGTTATTATGACATTGTGATCGATAAAAAAATTACACGATATTGTGACACGTGTTTACATTTTTATCACGCGTTGTGGTAAGTAGTAGTTAGTTGCAGTTTGACAGCGTCTTTAACATTTAGTCGCGGCGGGATTTTTTCACGCACCCGATCATCAACTGTCGGTGTTTCGTTCAACATACATTCTGACACTAGCTGTTTTAAAAATATGATATATAATGAAAAATATGGTAAAATATGATTCTCGACAATGTTGGCGGTGATGATGTTTCTGACAAGAAATTGCTGAAGACCAAATGAATGTACCTGTGATCGCAAAACTTGTTCTTTGTACGTCGTCATGGATTCGATGCCCGGGTCCGGTTTTGTTATAAAGTTATATATAACTTACTAGCATTTCGCCCGCGTGACATTTTGCCTCCGACTTGCCACGTCGCAACCCATCGCCCGCACGTACTTACTTTTTAATTTCTGCTCGTCTCCTAAAGGTCGTAGCGTGATGTTAAATAGCCTATAACCTTCCTCAAAAATTGGGCTATCAAATGCAAAAAGATTCTTCCAAATACGACTGGTAGTTCCAGAGATTATCCCCTACATTACAAACCTACAAATTTGACCTGTCTATAATATTAGTTTAGATTATAAATGAAACAAAAACATAATCTCAAAAAATAATCTTTACTTATACAACCATTTTTTACACGTTCACACACTCACGGCGAGACGAATCCAACACATATCATAGAAAAATAACAAATTTGTTGAAAAAAAAATTATTAAAATAAAACATCAAGGAACAGAAAACAGTATAAATATTATTATGTACAGATATTTGAGTATCTCGCACTCATATTGGTAAAAAACTAATAATACACTAGTTTCATGTTATTGCTGATTTTTCGAGACATTTTTTTGAATTTCAGCGAAGTTTTTTCAAGCCTCGGCGAAGTCTTTTCGAGCTTCAACGAAATTCTTTAGAGTTTCAGCGAAATCATTTCGAGTTTTGGCGAAATTATGAGATCATTACTACAACATTGTAAATAATATAATAAGTAATTTAAAAATATATTTTTAATAGATAATTATTTTGTATGTTGAAGATATTTGTTAAGTTTATTTAGCAATTCCCTATTTATATATCAATCAACATCCTGTTTCATTATAACGGAATTAATTAAATAAGCAAAGATGGCTTTATGAATAAAATGATGTCAAAAAACATTTATTTTTTGTATAAATTCCTTTTTTTTTTCAATCTGATATGTCTTATTGGTCTTTACGTTAAAAATAAGGACAGCATTGTTAGACCGATCTTCGACTTTACGTGGTGAAGTAAGCGTTTCATTCGAATATATACTTTATTTTTATAACTTTAATGTTCATATTCCTAAGAAGCGCTTGTTCACATTTGGTTTTACGAATATGAACATTATGATTATTTTTTAACCGACTTCAAAAAGGAGGAGGTTCTCAATTCGTCGGAACCTTTTTTTTTTTTATTTTTTTTTATAACGTTTAAATTCGTATGAATCACTTACCAAGCAAAGTCAATGTACTGTCTAAACGCAAGGATGGTTCAATTATATGATGTCCTTTTTGTAAATTATTAGGATATAATTCTGAATAGCAGCTCTAGAGCTTCAAAGTATGACCGGTAAAAAGGTTTCCAACCGGTTTCTGGGACAAAAATCAAAATGTCAAATTATACTTATGTCAATTGACCTGATTGGCTGTTTATAATTCAACCAATCACAGCGGACATCATCATCTGCTGCCTTTTCCCAACAATGTCGTGGTCGGCTTCCACTCTAACCAGATGCATTTAATTAAATTTAATTTCCTATCCGACCTCCACAACTCAGTTGCTATGTAACACGACACACCTTGGTAAGATTGGTTGTCAGACTATCAGGCTTCTGACGTCCCGTAACGACTGTCAAAGATCCACGAATGACAGCCAACGGTTGAGCGTGCTTTTCGAGACACGGCGGGGTCTATGTTTGTAAAGATAGTCAGCAATTGACATGTGTTTGGCAATTTGTTAGCTAGATTTTGTGTCGATTTCCGTTCCAGACACCAGGTGTTAGGCTCGCCTATTATGGGGGACTTAAATAATACTTAGTACAATAGTGTGGCCTACCCCTTATGTTACAACAGTGTTTTTTGTCATTAAAAGAAATTGAGTATTATTACAACGGAAAGTAAATACTGTGAATAACGCCATCTATCGGTGGTTGTTGGCAATATCATGAAACTAGTGGCGACACCTCTAATAACAACTTCTTAGAAGAATTTCTTCGCTTGCGCTTCTTTTCTTTCTCTGTGAACAAAAAACATTAAGTTAATCATGGCTTTTACTAGTACCTGGCTTCTGCCGCACCTCTTTCTAAGGCTTGTTATTGTTCGGGTCGGCATGGTTCGGGACTACCGGGCGGCAGAACCGAATATAATGTAGATATTATATGTTCGGGAAAAAGTCACTCGGCATAGCTCGAATTGTGCCTATTCTAAGCTATGTATGGTACATAGCGAACGGCGTTTGCTGCTCGGCACGAGTCGATTGAAAGTCAAAATATGCGTAGAAATTGCTTCGGGTCGGCTTTTTTGTTCAAGAAATACTGCCGAATCGATTTTGCCGGGCCGAAACAAATGTGTTACACCCCGGGTGAATCTAGTCGACATTTTTTCCATACAAACTTCGGGAGTGTATTAGTCCACTGTTCAACAATGTACATCAAAAATGACTTGGTTTTGTCTCATTATTAATATTGTCTTTACGGAAACAGAAAACTAAAATAAAAAGCCATTAAAAAGTTAGGAGCCAACAAAGATTATTTTTGCTTGCTAATGTAACCTTACTTTGAGTGAGTTTAAGTAATAATAGAAGAGTAAATCTTATCAAAACCAAGCTGGTACCGACAAAGCCCAAATATCGAAAAGTTTAATAAACTTTATTGTTCATTGATTTTTGCAGTGGTTTTTTTTTCATAAAACCCGATCTTCCGAAGGACTTAAAAAAGAAATGCGCCTGTTTTACTATAAATGATCCCGCATCTCACTCAATAACGTTGTGCGTGTAGACTAGCGTCTAACTGCTCATGACTGATACTATCTCTGTCACGATGCCTGGTGAGGCTGTGTTTTTTAGCCAGGCCCACCAGTGAGTTTGAGCTCGCGACTAGATTCCCCTGAAGCTCGAAATTTCATTTGGTGAGCATTAGGCTACTTACTTGTACATGGCGTAGACCAGCATGAGCCCCAGTTGCGCGGCCACGGCGACCAGGAGCCCCGTGAAGCTCACGCAACTAATGTCGGGGCAGGCGGGCAGGTTCAGTGCCTGTGGAGCGCCCTGGGCTAGCCTGGGAATAAATACAAAAATACAACATTATAAACATCACGCTTATGTTCCCCGATAGATTATAGATAATGGGTTCAAAAAATGAAAGCTCATCATAGGTGGCAGCACTGTACAACGTCTAAAAACTGGCTTTGTTTGTTTATCTTTGTGTCCATTACAAGTTAAACGAAAATTAGATAAATATGTATGATAACTTGCTATAAAAAGACGAGCTAAGCAAAAGAGAAACGCCCGTGTCAACTTGTGTTATCTCACGTCAAATAGAGTCGCTCTATTGTCAAATTGTGTCATCTCGTGTCACTATTGTGTCTGTATTTGTTTTTTTTTTAACAAAATGGCGGATTTTAAATGACATTAAGTAATGTCTCGAGAAAAAGTGTCCTGGCCATATTGTGGGTTATTAAAAGAAGGGACTTCTTTGACGCATCGAAAGCGTGAAATCTGGGCTATTAGCTAATCTTGAAAAAGGTGCACCAGCACCGTTCGCAACGCGTTTTTGTTGATTGAAAACGCACGAATTCGGTGGGTAAAATAAAAGCGCCGTGTGCATAGGCCCTTAGTCCGACACGTATTTGACCAGTTTTTTTTAATAATAAATACAATTTCGTCACTCTCCCTGTACATACCTCTGCGCCACCCCGGTGACGGTGGCCCGCACCTGCTGCAGACTGTCCTTCATCTCGTTCAGGAACTGCGGACTGACCCCCCCCGCCGCCGCGCCGCCCGCGCCCGTGGCCGCGGCCAGCGAGTCCGACTTGCGCGACACGTCGATTATGAACCCTCTGTGGATGGATGATAAGGTTTAGTGTTGAAAAGAGCTACGCGATAATTTAATTTGTGCTTTCATTCGTCGATTTTTCGTTAGCGATATACGTGTTTATATCATCATTCTGTCTCTGTCTTCTTTCAACGGTTGACAGAAATGGTTCGATGTTTTAAATTAGTTTAGTGACTTGTGGTGCTAGCAATATATCGACTATACTGGGTGGCACGGACATCGACACGCAACCTCTCGCCATGGATTCAGTATATAATTCGGAACACCCTGCGTTGTAACTTTTCGTGGATTTTTTTAAAATTTGATGTTCCATACAATTTGACCGCTTTTCTATGAAAAATCAGTTTTTTTTAAATAACTGACGTAATCTTTCTACGTTAGGGGGGCTAGAATCATGTGCTGAATTCATGGTTTCAGTCAGTACATCGATGTCTCTGTCACCGTGTATATTTTTTATTATTTACCTTTAAATATATCTGTTAAAAAAATAAAGAACAATAAACTTACTTGAGTTCAGCGATAGTGTTGATCATGATTTGGTTGTTAGCGACCAGCGCGTCCCAGTCGTGGCGGCCGATGGGCAGGTTTGGCATCTGGAATCATAACATTATTCCCGTTATTACTTACAAACCAACAACCTTACACTTTTCTGCATTTTAGGGTTGGCAAAATGGCACAAACGGAACCTTTATAAATCATGTCCGGATAACATCAAAATGATAATGATAGAGCTCGTGACTTTTTTGTTAGATAGTCGGCAAAATCCAAATTTTCTTACGTCATTTTCACGAAATAGTCATTCAATAAAATTAAATGAAGGTAGGACTAATTTTTCAATAGTCAGATAACTTTTATCTGGGGAATAAATATGTCGGTTGGACAGGTTTTGTGAAAATATGCCAAACTGTCAGTGCCAATCTGACACTGACCTAAAAATGTCAAAAAACGTAAGAAAATTATGATTTCGCGGGCTACGTTAGCGCATCCTCCGCCAGTATGTATAGGTACCTGCGCCGGCGCGGGCGGCGCGGCGCCGGGCTGGATGGGCTGGCCCTGCGTGTGCCCGTACACGGCCGTCAGCATGGACAGGGAGTTCATCTGCTTGCCTATCACCTGCCGAAAAGATCATCTATTAGTACAAGCCGAATAACCTACAGGATTGCCCATCGAAAAAAAAAATGACAGACTTCCATACGAGGATTCATTTTCCATACAAACTTCGGGAGTGTATTACTCCACTGTCATCCAAAGTAAAACTATGATATCGTTTTATCTCATCATCAATTTTGTCTGTACCTACGGAAACAGAATAGTAAAACAAAGAGCCATCAAAAAGTTTTAAGCTAATAAAGATTCGTTTTTCTTGCTAATTTAACAGCAACTTTGACTGTATTTATGTAATAAAAAAAGTGTAAAAGTTATTTTACACTAGCTAGCTAGCTAGCTAGTTGTTTTTTTGTTTTTGTTGTTGTTTTTTGTTTTAATCAACTACCAATACAATACAACAACTTTTCGATATTTTAGCTTTGTCGGTACCGACTTTGTTTTTTAACAAAAACAAAGTCGGTACCGACAAAGCTAAAATATCGAAAAGTTGAATTCATTGTATTGGTAGTTGATTTATGCAGTGGTTTTTTCATAAAACCCGATCTTCCGAAGGTCTTTTCTTATTTTTGTTACGCGCCCGTTTGACTATAAAGTATCGTGCATTTCTCTCAATAATGTTCCCCCGGGTGCGGTGCGGGTGCAGGGACGCTCACGCACACATGCACAATATGTTACAGTCAATTTCGTTTTGCTTTATTACTACAAGGTTGTTCAGGCGTCTGAACTGAAAAAAATTGTAGGTAATCCTATAATAATAATTACAATATATCTAATGCGGACATAAACAGTAGGTAATTACAAATATACGCGGTCGGGCGGGCGGTGATTGTTCAAGTAAGCATGCGTCGAGTCGTGAACTTGAGCGATCGGTGCATGATCACTTCACCCGGGGAAAACCAAACATAAGAAAATTAGCAATCTATAATAGATAGGTACCTATAGGGGTATAAAACGACAGCGCCAACTGTTTTAGTACGAGCGTGTAGGTACTGGCTGACTTCTCGGTAAGCGAGACAGCGGCGATGCATTCGTCGATTCATTTCACAACGATGTATTGTGCGTGCGAATTTATACGTTGCGCGTGTAGACTAGCGTCTAACTGCTCGTCACTGATACTACCTCTGTCGGACACGATGCCTGATCAGACAGCGTGCTTTTTAACCAGGCCCACCAGTGAGTTCGAGCCCGTAAAAGGTTTACCCTTTAGGGAATTATATGTAAAAAAATATGCTTCCTTATTGTTTAACTCCGCTATTAGAGGATGGCAGAGTCATCGACGCGCAAACTGTAACGATGTATTCAGCACATGATTTCAGAGCTACGCAGTGCGCCTCTCCTCCCACTAGCGTAAAGTTTTTCGTAGGTCACAAAAAATAACTGCAATTTCATAGAAAACTGCAACCCAACGCGGTCAAAATGTATGGTAAAGCTAATGTTGTTTCGGAATCATGTACTGAATCTATTGTATCAGGCTGTGCCTCGATGTCCCTGTATAAGGAACTGTTGTGCATAATTACAGGCTTCTAGGCCCAGCGGCTTAGACTGTGCGATATCAGTCAGTTTGCAAGATTTCTATTCAGTAAATGATATACAATAAAACAAACGAAATATTGCGTCGTTGGTGTAGCGCTCGCAAGCTCTACTGCTGATCATGAGCACCTGGGTGTGATTCCCAGGTCGGGCAAAGTGTTATTGGGTTTTTCTAACTGGAATTTCTCAGTAGCAGCCCGGAGTTTGGTGTTGATAACATGGGACTTAAATATGACTGACGAAATGTGGGTGTACCGTCTGCCCAACCCCACCAGGAAACAGGGCGTGACGTCATAGTATGTAAACGAAATAACAATAGTTTCCTTACCTCGTCAACCTTCTTGTTAAGATCCCTCAGTATGTCATGTATCTGCGTCTGACCCTGGAAGATCTGCCTCAACTCGCGCTGTGCGTCTGACTCGAACCAGTCGTCGAACTCGCCGTCCTTGTCGCGCACCTGTAGGAAAACTGGGAATCAGCGGGTGCGAGGGAGATAGAGATATGTTTGGTGGTTCATTTCAAAAGACGGATTTAAGAATTTGGATTATTACACTCAGTTCGTGATTTAAGTTCCGAATATGTAAACAAATCTGTGGTTTTAAAAACCTCTTTCATACACACATAAAGTCTACTGTCCTACAACTTCAATTTTTTTAAATGATTTTTAAATAGTGCGGTTGCGGCAAGTTAAGATTTTGACGTTTACTTGTCCATATTCTTAACACCATAAACTTGTGATTGACTGTACAGTACAGTGTCATGAAAGCATTAGCTTAGGCGACTTATTTATTTATTTATTAGATCTTCAACAGAGTCTACAGTTCTACACAATTACATACAAGGATCCATAGAACTGGGACAAATACTTTGTTAGCTTCCAATTATAGGAGACCACATCATTTACTTGTAATCTAGGGACAGTAAGATGGACAATGTAATAATATTTAATTAAAAACTAACACGAAAATCACAAAAGGAAACAAATGACATGTATGAAAGTAAAAGATGCACCACCAAATACAAAAAACCTAAAAGTGCTCTTATACGGGCAATTTATAGAAATTATTGCTCGGCAACACTAATGGATCAATCTGGATCAATTAAGTGGAGCAATCTGGAGCAACAACAATAAATTGCCGATGTGTTTCGGCAATATTGCTACTGATCCAATCGGTTTGGAAATTTCTAGTCAATTTTCTTTCTATCTCGTTTGTATGTATAACTACGTCTCGTTTTTGCGAGAGGAACCGGCCGACGGCAGAGGCGGCGGGGGAGACGCATTGTCTAGTTTATTAAGTTGCTCCATATTGTGTGGCTGTATCTCTTGCAACAGGTGGCTACATGTTGCCATTGCCCTAAATTGATGGATGTAGTTGGACGTCATAGTTGACGAGAATTGCCCAAGATGGAGAAATTTAAGTTGCTAGTGTAAGGGCACCTTTAGATGCACAGTCTCGAACAAAAGTAAGACTCAAAACTGTCCCCAATTATACGTCAGTGGCTATAGTTATGATAAAACAATTTTTTTTTGCAAATTCAACCTTACTCGCCTGACTTAAAGTGGTTTTTACAAAGCAATGTCTAAAAATACTGACTGAAGGAAGACTGACTATACTATTTGACACCTGCGCACATTGCGCTCTATTTATGTGGAAGTTTTTGAGACGCTGATTGTGTATCTTGGGTTTTTGTATATCAATGTGTACCACAAATAAATTGGGATAAGGAGAAAACTACTACAGGATGATGAAGTTGGCTGATGGATGGCACACAGACCTCATCAGGATGTTCCTTCCTGTAATCTTCTTTCTGCTGCTCCAACTTCATCTGGTACTCCTGGTACTCGAGCGACAGCTTCTGTTGTTCATCTTGGCTCATCTGTTGACTTCCTGGGGAACAAAGAGGGTTTGTATTAGCAGGAGAAAGACATCACGCCGTTGTTCAAATGGATGGTCCAAGATTGGCAGTGACAACAGCAATCTTATTTTAACGAGAATAAAGATCACTATGATACTGGCAAACTTGTTAGTGCCAGCAGCCCACAAGCAACCTTATTGTTACAAAGACAAAGATCACTTTGATGTGTTGACCGTGATACAAATCGCAGTGTCGAGACTGCATCATCCATAATAATGATTCTAGTAATCATTAGCACTAGTAGAAATGTTCAAGAAGTACTAGGCTCTCATAAAACTGAGATGGTCCAATGATGCTCATAGAGAAATAGGTATTTTGAATATTTTCCAAAGTATTAAGGAATCATAAAAGCAATGCGGGTTGTTCGAAAGAGATACCGTGGCCCCTGGCACACAGGCAACTGAGGGAACACGGGTGGGTTTTACTCAGTAAAAGTCTGACACGCCCTCCCGCTCCACCCAGAGAGGGAGAAGTTATTTGATGATTTCCCACGCAAAAAAAAAAAAATCATAAAAGCAATAGGGTAAATGCTACGATTTGAAAACCATCCTTGCATACAGTAAAGTACTAGGCTTTCATAATATGAAGAGACTTTCACAAAATCGAGAAGATCTCCGCATTTTGTGCAGTTATCTAGAAGTACTAGGCTCACATAGCATCAAGAGGGTCTCAGTGTGGTCTCTTCTCCTCACGAACAGATTTTCGTCGTTTTTCGTTAGAGCTGTTCATAGAAAAGTACCAGACACACAGAAGACCAAGAGAGTTTCGCCTGAGTTGAGCTACTCGATTACTGACTAATGCTTGCACTGACTGGTCCACTTGAACTTGTATGGTTCTTTCCTAAAAAGAACATTTCAGGCACTAATGTACATTATCTGTCTGTCTTCACATTATCTGACCAAACCTGGTTTTATGTCTGGCCTTTAAAAGATACTTTGACCTTTGAGATTATTTCGTCATTTCTTCTCAGGGGAAGAAAGGAAATGTCATTTACCTTTTTTTTTAAATAATGTGACGTGTAAAAGTTATTCTGATATTCTATTTACAGGAAGAATAAACAATTTCATTACTACTGGACAGTTTGTTACGCCATTTCTTCTTCCCAGCTAAAGCACTAGGAAGTGGTGAAGAGCGGGCGTGCCGGGGGACTGTCTTATGTAATTTTGACGTTCGAAAAGTGCTGACTCTCAGCCTAATTTGAATGAATGACTTTTATTTTTCATTTTAATCGCTCGTCGCTACTGTTCATGTTGTTGGCGGTCAGTAGAATGTCCGGCCCCCAGGGCAGCCAGGAGGCTTACCGCTCTGCTGCTGCTGCGTGTGCAGCGAGGTGGTGAGCAGGTGGATGACGTCATGGTCGTCGGCCAGCCCGCCCGTGGCGGCCGACAGCCCCAGGAACCCTCCGCGCGGGAGGACCACGTTCTCCGCGCGGAAACATAGCTCGTAGTCTGCTTCGTTGTTTGTCATGCCTGGGGAAGGAGGATATATTTTATAACATCATAATTCCAGCCGAAAGTTGTTTAGCAGTGGATGGCCCTCCCAAAAAGGGGGGTTTTGCCATAATCACCACGCTTGGAAGGCGGGTTGGTGATTGCAGTATGGTGGTAAAATACATAGAGAAAGCTGCTGCCCATTCTCTAGTTAGTCCCTTAGTCGCCTTTTACGACACCTACGGGAAGAAATGAGATGGTGCTATTCTTTACGTCCGGCACTGGTATCTTGAATTTACTGCATACGATTAAAAATCCAAGTATTGTCTTTGTAGAATGAACTTAATTTATACTACCCTAAAGTTCTCCAGCCTCCAATTGGATTTCATGTCAATTGGAAACAAAGAGTTGGAATTACCAGCGGCGAGATGTAATTTTTTCTAAAAAAGAAGCCGATGCGAAGTCGGCTTTAACTTACTGACTTATCAATAAAGAATTCTTACAATCATTTTAAAATTTATGTAGGATTGTAAAGAATTGAATACAGTAAAATTGAACAACTGAAAACCAAATCAAATGTGCAAAATTCCTCCATTTCGTTCTCGCTCACGCATTTTTTCTAAATCTGCCTCTTTTTACAGTGGCTTGCTTTCGTCAATATCAAGCGGTGCCACGTGACTTAAAGTGACATCATTACAGGATTGCTGTTTTATAAATTTTTAGTTCCCGATTATGACGTTTTAGCGTCGGGTTAATTTTGAACATTTTTTTGTTGTAATACAAAGCTAAAAATAACCGTTTTTGTTGTTTGAATGTTATGGTAAATTAAATACCCGTAATGTAACTATTTTTTGACAATAGTAGTCATTATTGACGTGCCATTTTTTTATAGCAATAGAGTTGCCGATGCAAATACCCGGAGGGAAGCCGGTAGGAATCATGTTATACGGTGCTTTCGCCACTGTGACTAACCATTGTGGAAGTACACAGTGAGAGTGTTGAGGTAGTACTCAATGCGCGCGCGCGTCGGGAACGGCTTGTTGCGGAAGTCTCGCAGGCAGCCCGACAGCAGCTGCTGGGACGCGTCACTGGAAGAGAGGGAGGTTGTGTGTTACTATAACATAACATAATATCACGCCTTGTTGCCCCGAAGGGGTAGGTATAGGTGTACCTGTAGTACACCCACATTTCGGAAGTTAAACTGCCAGTTAAGTTTGGCTATTCTTCGTCGGTAACCTTGGTTCTCCTACGGATCTTTTTATTTCTCGCATAGGGAAACTCTAAGCATAGCCCTCTCCATTACCCTTTGGGACACTTTCGGCCTTCTCATGAGGCCCATTGCGAGCATCCCTTGTGGTATAAAAACATAAGTATATGTACGAACCTCTTATGATCGAAGACCTTGGTGCCGTCGTTGATGACGGCCATGATGTAGGGGTTGTTGTGTTTGTTGTCGTTGTCGAACGAGTCGAAGATGACCGCCAGACCATTCCACCGGTCTGAGGAGCCGAACACCTCGCCCGTATAGTCTCCGCGTTGAGTTGTGTACCAGAAGGCCTGGGGAACGAGGTATTATTGATATTACGACATAGATATCTGAGAATGGGATGAATGAAAGGTAAATTGCATAAAGCTAAGATCAGAATGCTATAGCTACTAGAATGCGTATGTATGTGTGTGTGTTGTTGACGACTAATAGGTGTGTATAGTAAAACAAATACTGCGCCAACCACTAATAAATTGGAATAACGGCAGGAGAATGAGGATTCTTCCTCTTTATGAATAGACTAGCTTCGGCCCATGACTTTGTGCGCGTGTAAATTCAACCTCCGACCCAGCCCGTCACATCACATCGCTCGCTGGTGCTATACTACGTATTCGTTTAGCGTACTTTCGACTTTTCTTTTTTTCTCGGCCCCTAAGAGTCATCGCGTGATGTTAAATTGCCTATTACCTTCGGCGAGAAATGTGCTACCAAAGGCAAAAATATTTTTTCAAATCCAACTGGCAGTTCCGTAGATTAGCGTGATCAAATAAACAAATTCGTTTTGCAAGGATACTGAGCCCAAGAATTAACAACGCCGATTACTTACCAACCCGTCAGCCCCTATCCTGCCTCTACCGGTGACCTTGAACATGACGTCGATCTCCCACCAGTCGAAGTTGAGCGGCTGCTTGGTCCAGATCGCACCCTTCTGGCTGCGGAGCGACGGCGCCAGGCGCACGCTCTCGCCCGAAGCTATCGCGTCTGGAAAGTAATGAATCATTGAGTTAGACTTGTCTTTTGATGGATAAATGAGACCGACATTTCCTAGAACCAAAAGTTAGAAGACGTGACAACTACTAACCCACACTGGGCCTGCGTCTTGGATTACGGTCCACTCCCTCCCACAGAGAGGAGGCCTGTGTTCCAGCAGTGGGAACGTTATAGGCTCATTATGCCCACGACTGTCACACAAGTATGACAGAGACGACATGAGACTAAGTTGAACTTGTTTTTAAATTCGATGTGCTATATATTTGAGACGTTACTGCATGGTAAAATGCAAATTCAGTTAAAACAGTTGAAATTGTTATGTTAACCAGTTTATGTCATTATTATAATTGTATACATTGTTTGATATTAGTATTCATGCTTGTTACTTCGCTTCTTGGATTGGACGGTGGTCACACTTGGCTGTTTTAACTATAACTGAGAACTTTGTAACAGGAAATTAAGTTGAATAACACAACTGATTTGGGAATAGTAGAGCAGTTCTATCTACTGCTATTCGATTCCCATATTCACAGAGGAGTAGGTACGTGAGGATCATAGCAGGTGACGTTACGTAGTTTCTGCCTACCCGCATGGGAAAAAGTCGTGAGTTTATGTGTACAGAAATAAATGAATTAATCGGCCACAGATCAAGATTCCACGCTAACAGAATGAGTAAAAAAAACACTTTGCTTGACCTGGGGTAGTTCCGCTACCGACCACTAGACCAACGAGGCAGTCTAAATATTTCTATTTAAATAATTTCACTCGCCTGTTTGACAAAAATGATTACTGTAATAATACTAAACCAGTTGTAGGAAGCTATAATTGAAACATAATATAGGTAGGACTAGGTATGTTCAATAAATTATGATAAAGAGTAATAAAGATTAAATTTAGCTAACTGAACTGTTTCAATGTGTAACGTTATATGTTTGTATCTAATCGTCGCTTTTTATAGTAGTCTTCCTATATCTATTACAAAATACAGGGAGGCAGGGACACACACTGGACTGGTCCACTCAAATCTGTGTGGTTCTTTCCTCAAACGACCATTTCAGGCACTAATCTACTTTGTCTTCACATGATCTGACCAAGATTATGTCTGGACTTTGACATTTGAGTTTCTTTCGCCATTTCTTCTCCGGGGCAGTCAGATAGCATAATTATGTCGATTCCATCTAGCTTATTTTTGTATAATATGACGTGTAAAAGTGATCCTAGGATATATACAGAATAAACAATTTTTCATTCCGTATCTTATTACGATTGCCTGCCTCTTTCGGCCGCGACAACTGAGGTCCTGGGTTCTAAAAGCTGTATTAGTGGCAGCCCAGAGATGGGATTTGTGCCCGAACATTGGCCATAGGCTCGCTCCCTATCATGATCATCATCGGTAATAGGCCTCTTTTCTTGCGCAAATCCTCACGCTCCTGTGCCAGCCTCACGTAGGTTTCGCCCGCGATGGCAACAATGGCGCCGCCTATTACACGTGATTGAGACATAACTTATATTATCCCCACTGCTGAGACACAGGCCTCCTCTCTGGGAGACGGAGTGGGCCGTAATCTACCTCGCGGGCCCAGTGCGGGATGGTAGATGTAACTACCTACGATGTTTTCCTTCACTGTTTTGAGAGCACAGGTGATTCAATCATTTACGCAAAGTAAAGCACCTTCTTGGGTCCGAAACTATGACCTACAACTTGTGAATCGGGGCCATTACCACTGCTCCAGCTCTGTGACTGAGGGTGTCTATTGGGAAAACCGGATAAAAACCGTTTATACGACACGTAACCAGCAGTCATTGCTTCTTACTCTGATAAAACGACAAAACCATCGTCATTATGTTATTAATTTAATCTAAATCCGGCGCATTTTGCTGATAATATTATTGACAACTTTAAAGTCTAGTGGGTAAGTCTACTGTGAGGTCATAGTTTCCTTCTTTGTCAATGTATGTTGTGTTGTGTTTTTTTAAAGCTACTTCAAGAAAAGGTGGAAGAAGCATTCGACGAGATTTTGTTTTGTGTATGTTGTTTGGCCTGCCGCAAGTCAGATGAGCTGTGAGCTGGGTCTCAAAGGACCACCGATTGGGATCCACAACCATTTAGCAGGCTATCGTATCGATAATGACACATTTCGATAACCTGATTTGTCTTTTCCCGGACAGCAAACAGTTGTCGGAAATATATCAGCCGTCTATTTGATTTAAACTGACACAATTTTCGGGTCTTGGATTTGTGAACAGCGTTTATAGGACTCCTACGGTAACATTGATTGATGTTCGTTATGATACGAAAGCGTATCGAATGGTTATGAATAGCTATGTAAGACGAAGGTGGAGGGACTCCCTTGACTCTTACTAGAAGGACTGGCCTGCAATAGCAGAGGACAAACGCGTGGAAAAGGTATAACAGGCTATAATTGTCCAGCAATGGGACTTTACGGGGTTAATTGGGTTGTGCCTATTGCCACCAACCAGGCACAAATCCAGACTCCGGGCTGTTACTGAGAAATTCCTAATGGTGGAAAGGGTCTTCTACCCAATAACGTTTAGTCCGACCTTGGAATCGAACCCAGGACCCTCATGCTCAGTGGTAGCGCTTGCGAGCACTAGACCAGCGAGGCAGTCACTAGACTAACGAGGCAGTCACTAGACCACTGAGGCAGTCACTAGACTAACGAGGCAGTCACTAGACCAGCGAGGCAGTCACTAGACCTAGAGGCAGTCACTAGACCATCGAGGCAGTCATTAGACTAACGAGGCAGTCACTAGACCAGCGAGGCAGTCACTAGACCTAGAGGCAGTCACTAGACCATCGAGGCAGTCATTAGACTAACGAGGCAGTCACTAGACCAGCGAGGCAGTAACTAGACCACCGAGGCAGTCACTAGACCAGCGAGGTAGCCACTACACCAACGAGGCAGGCCCGCGGTGCCTTATAATAACTTGAATTTATAGAAATAAGAAGTATTAAACATAAACATGCAGATTTAGCACAACAGCGTGAAAATTTGTGCTAATTATGAAATTCAATGAAGCGTTTCGTAATTATTCGTAAACATTCGTGCACGCTCGCCGATATCGATGTTTGTATAAAATCGTGTTCAACCGACTCCTACGTGTACTTTCCTACGGAATTATCGACTTTTAAACACGTTTTATTATCAGAGAACTTGATAGGAATTCGAAGAACAGAATTCAATATGTTTTTACTTTTAATTAATGTTTTTTGAATGCCTTCAGGCTTCTTCAAACAGGCGCGACGCGACACTTGTAGAACAATTTCCATGAAGTTTTCATAGAGATTGTTCTACGAGTGTCGCGACGCGACCGTCGCGTCGCGCTAGTCTGCACGAGCCTTTCATCTTCGAGCAGCGATGGTCCAGTAGTATCGGCCGGGACTTACGGGTTGTTGACTGAGTACAACAAGAAGAGAAGGGAAGAAGACGCACAGTGGTGATGTGCTGCCTCGCACGCTTGCAGTATTAGGCTTCCGGGAGATCCCGTGCCCTAACAGGCGTTAGATGAGGTTTCAGATCGGACTTTTGAGAGGTAACGGTACCCCCTAACATGTGTAGATAGTGACCAACGGGGAGGTTTTAGTGAGGTTAAAATCTCACATCCCCCAAAGCCCGGGCGCCTTTTGAAGGTACACCCCAGAAAACAAAAAAAAGGTCGTAGTTTCGAAACCTAACAGGCGCTTTACTTTGTGTAAATTATTTCAACTCCACAGCCATCAAAATGGCGAAGGAAGACATGGTGAGGAAACCGGCATGTCCTAGAACCAAAAATTCGCAGACATGTGACATCTACCAACCGGCACTGGGCCCGCGTGGTGGATTACGGCCCACACACAGAGAGGAGCGCTGTGTCCCAGCAGTGGGAAGATTATAGGTTGATTAAGCTAAATCTTCGGTAGAAGGAGCGTGGGCAGATCAATAGATAAATGCATGGGCGATCTACAGAAGATCGCGGGGAGGACCTGAATGAGACTTGCACAGACTAACGAAGCATGGCACAAAAGAGAGCAATAGGCGGAACAAGGCTGCCGATGATGATGCCTACATCTTTGTTTTAAATGTTATTGGGTGGCTAATAAGTCAGTGCATCTGATGGTATGGGAGTTTGTTCCGCCGCTTCTTCTTCCCAGCTAAAGCACTAGGAAGTGGTGAAGGGTGGGCGTTTTGGGGGACTGTCTCATGTATTTTGACGTTCGAAAAGTGCTGATTCTCAGCCTAATTTGAATAAATGTCTTTTGATATTGATTTTTTGGTAAGTGCCCGCCGTCTATGCACATCTGCAGTACCAGAAGCATCACAGATGCATAATCATTGGGTCATGGGTCTCCCCAAAGGGTTACGCAGAGGTGGACCAAATGTACACCCACAGTTTGCCATACAAGGAGGATGCGCTAACACTTTGGAGGCCATTCGATTCGCGACCGTAACACGGAGCAATATTTGTTACGTTCGCGAATCACATACAACCTGAGGGCCTACTCCCTAAGCGAAATCCGTAGTATCGGCCGTCGTTACGAGCGCTTCGCTCTCTATCTAACTTACGGTATGTCCGTAAGTGAGACGGAGAACGAAGCGCCCGTAACGATGGCCGATACTACGGATTTCACTTACGGAGTAGGCCCCCTGACACTGACCTGTAAATTGCAAAAAACGTAAGAAAATTTTAATTTCGCGGCCTTTCCTGGCGCTTCCCTCTTAACCGTTCTTGCTACAGGAAAACGGTCCTAGGAGACTTGTCCTTAACTTTTTGATACGTTTAGATCTGTATTCACAGATCTTGAAAAAAAAAAAACTTTCTTTGATGCCAATCGATCCTGTTTCTTATAACATCAAAAACTCAACTGAGGTTTCAGCACGAGAAAAGTAAGAAATCAAAAATAGATTCCCATACTTACATTTTGTAGGAAAAGAGTCTCCAAACTTACTTTTTTATAAAGGACAGACTAACCTAATGATAACACGAGCTTATCAACAGAGGGTCTATTTTAACCCTTGCTACTAAAATATTGCAAAGATTACAAGAATCTTATCTTATCTAGGACGGTCATATCCATTGTTACAATAATGTTAACATATAACTACCTACACTTTTTCATCCTGAATTACCGTACTACCTTTTTATTATAGAAATAATATAACTTGGTTCCTAATTTTTCCTACTATTATTATAAATGAGAAAGTTTGGATGTTTGTTACTCAATCACGCAACAACGGCTGAACGGATTTGGATGAAATTTGGCACACAGATAGATTATAACCTGGATTAACACATAGGATAGTTCTTATCCCGGTAATATATTTCCAGGGGAAATTTTCGACCTCCACGCAGGCGAAGCTGCTGGCAAAAGCTAGTAAAGTATATTTCTATCTGAAAGTATCAAATGGTGGCATTACACATCGCTGTTCGCTATTCGTATTTTCTATTCGGCTATAATATGTATAGTGTCAAAGTCCGAAAAACTCCAATACACTGTGAGGTTCGTCTTATTCGTGAAAAATTGGCGAATAGAGTAACTTCACATTGTCGTATTTAGGCTAATAAGACGAATACGCAAACACGAATAGTGTTGTGAAGTGCCACTATAATGATCATAGCAGATGGTGTAAGGATCAAGTAGTTTCTGCCTACCCGCATGGAAGGAATGCATGAGCTTATGTAAGGATACAGGGTGGCAGGCCGAAGATGCACAATCTGTTACCACCAGTCATTAACCACTGAACAGATGTCTATATAAGTAGATATCATCCTGGGGAAGGGCTTAGGCTAGTTTTTGCTATTAGTAGCACTTCTCGTGGGATAATTTCCAACATCCACGCGACAACCTGCCGGCAGAAGCTAGCAGGAAATGTAGCTGTTGTGGCTCACATTATGCTTACCAAAAACGACTCCCCCCATGAGACCCACAAACATAGAGACAAAGCCAGATAATTTATTTCAAGTAGTCCATTAAAAGGTAGGTACTTCTCAACATCAACATAAATAAATTGATGTTAGTTGCCCCTTCCAAAATGTAGTTTTGAATGGAATAGAATGGGCAAGAAATTCCAATGGCTCTCTCCATCAAGTCTGTACCAGCTGAGTTTTAAAGGTGGTTGGTCCATCTAACTAGTGCAGACTGTAAAATGCTTTAAAAAAAAAATATGGGTAGACTGGAAGCTGACCCGACATAGTTGGAAAAAGGCTAGGCAGATGAGTCTAACTAGGCCAGAAGGCCTTTGTTGAATGATGTTTAAAGTGTGTGCCATTAACAGGCTGCGTAAATGATAGACTGCCAGAATAACACTGATCCGTATTGACAGGATATACTTACAACAAAAATTAAAGATTGGATAGAAGAATGTTCATTATTACTTGACATTTCAAAAGAGCATGTAAATGTTTTAATTGAAATTACTGCAATGAGTCTATTGATCTTTTCAAAACAATGGCTATGCGGATGATATCATTTTATAAAGACAAGGAAAGTCTTGGGGACAGGAAGTTAGTACATAGTAAATAATCTTAATTTATTATTTAGTTTATAAACGTAGTAATAGTTTATAATATAACCTTAAGTATATGAAAAACATTTAATGAATCAACATTTAATTTGAACCAGGAATATGCAAGAGATTGCGTGGCGTAGCTTCAAATAATTGCAATAATGAGATATTAATAACCTACAGCGCATCACTGACACGTTTTTTTATAGAAAGTTATCAAAAATACTAAGAGAAAGAAAGAAATGAATGTACATTTCCTAACAATACTCTGGTATTAAAAAGCCCTTCAACAATTCACATTAATGAATTAATAAAACGATTACCGAACTCGTTATAATAACAATAACGAGTATTTAATTTAATATTATCGTAAATTATTTAAGGTTTTTAACCGTGTCGACTGCTTTCGTGGAACCAAAAAACATGATCTCGGCAACTATTTCATCTCTCTATCCAATACAGGAAGAGCTATAAAGCGCTGTTTCTTTCGCACTTGACAGATTTCACTGACGTGTCGCTGTCAAACCGTACGGTGAGAAACAACAAACGATTTTAGCTTTTATAATAGATATTTATAACTTAACATGAATATTTATGAACATAGAAACGGAGATATGGAGTCCTTAAGTATAATTGATGAGACAAAAACCAATTTATAAGTGATAGTTCATGAGAAATTAGGTTATACTTACTGCCTCCGTACTCCCAGAACGGAACTGATCCATCTTTTTGCGCTAAATACGGCGGTTTGAACGAAAATTTGTATTCGAAACGTCTGTGTACGGACTGGGTATTAACGCACACCAAAATGCATAATATTACACTGCACAATACTAAATTTAATTTAATCGACGACATATCGACGGCTAACGGCAACCGTTTTCGCACACGTCAAGACTAAAAAAAAAATTGTTGATCGCTCTATTCGACCGTGATTTGTCAGCTGAGATTCGTTTGGATACAACGACCACATTAACAGATTGGGAGGTTTTTCAATGTAATGATTGTGGTTGTCTCGTCAATCAGCATTACTTTTACGTCTATCATTAAAACATACATTTTGAATGAGTATGATTGCGGCTTGTTTTCATAGTCGTTCTCTTTTGTTTATTGTAAGTGTAATCATACGATTTTACCTTACCAAGCATGCTTGCTTTTTTTTACCTTTACAAGTTTACTTAAAAAACATGTACTACAACACGTTTGTAAAGGTGCACAAAATAATCAATAAAACTGCTGCTAATGTGTATCCTAACATATCCCCATCAAAACAAAATAAAAGCAAATGTCATTTCATTCCAGTGTTGCCAACCCGTACGATAATTATGGGGACGTACGATAATTTGGACAATGGTACGATGTACGATAGTGATTGTATAATGTACGATAATTTTGTGCTTTGAAAAAAAAAGTTCCATGACCAAAACGTCTATGTCAGACAAAATACAACGAAGAAAGTTAACAATATGTCAACGTCAACTGTCAAGTATGTCAGCATCAACATGTAAATGTATCTCTTTCTTCTTTTCCTTACATTTCTTTCACATAAAAATAATAACACTTGTTTCCATCCAACCGCGACTCCGCATCTTAAACTGCATTCTTGTAGTTTTCTCAGATAACTCAGATAACTATATTTGCTTCTAGCTAGCTTAATGTGTCGTGGGCACGCCTGAACGCAAATCGTAAAAAGTAAATGAAGACTCGTGTGAGGTGTGATACACTTCGTGCTTGTGTGTAAAGTTTGGCGGTTTGTGCTATTAGCGCTACTGGTAGTGAAACTTGGCATATTCTCCCCTTTTGACTAGTCATTGTCGTTTGTTATCAATTTTTGATGAATGTTTTAGCTTCTTTCAGTGTTTTTATTTGTACGATAATTTTGCCCAGAATACGATAATTTCGACGTGGGAACTCGATAATTTTAACTTTTGGAGTTGGCAACACTGTTCATTCATTGTCAATGTCAAAATTCTAAGATGAAGTATCGGCTAGAACCAGCACTGCAAATTTATTTTTATAAATTGAAATAATGCGATAATTTGTTCAATGAATAACACTTTTAGGGATAATATATAACACAAAATAAAAGTAGGTATGAAGTTTCATTAATGATTTTCCTGTTTTTATCTAGAAACTGCGCATTTAACATAGATAAACAAACTTATCGTATGTTTTTTTTTTGTTGGGTGGGAAATAATCAAATAACTTCTCCCGCTCTGGGTGGAGCAGGAGGGCGTGTCAGACTTTTACTGACTAAAACCCACCCGTGTTCCCTCAGTTGCCTGTGTGCCAGGGGCCGCGGTATCTCTTTCGAACAACCCGCACCCCTGGCAGGCATCGGCCCTTCCGGGCCCCATCAGTTGGTGCTAACATCTCTTTGAGGCGCGCGTAGAACACAACGCGCCGTCGACCCGGACTTGGTCCTTACCGGACAGCGAGCTACCCATTACTCACCGTCGGCAAGCCCGTGCCTGCGGTGGTCGGGAATCAGCCTGGGATTCCCGACGCCAAGGGCGTCTCCTGTTTTGGCTACGGCCGTGAGGGCGCATATACTGCCTCTCCCTCAGGTGCGCTGCCTCCTTCTTTGCGAGCATCACTGCTTCGCTGAAGGAAGCTATGGCTACCCATGCACTCTCGCTCCGTACCATGACCTGGACCAGGGCCAGACGTGAGAGATCGCCGCCGCCGATCGCCTCCACGAGGACACGGCGGTGTTCCGCCCAAGCCGGGCAGACCTCCACCGTGTCCTCAGGGCAGTCTTCGCAATAGAAACACCCGGGCGTTTCCTCCCGCCTTATCCGAAACAGGAACCTCCCGAAACAACCATGTCTGGTGAGAACCTGTGTCAGGCGGAAGGTGAGGATGCTGTGCTGCCTCTCAAGCCACTCCTCATTTCGCTCCATATTTCTTATAATATTCAGATGAAAAGTCAGTATTTTAAACTTAGAGCTCATTTGTATGGTATTTAGAAGACTAGAATAATTCTTAGCTGTATTTATAAGAATAAGAGAAATTAAAAATTACCATGATTATGTTATACTTATTTGTTGAGGTAGACGCATCGGTTGGTAAAGTCACTGGGCTTCTGCACTATGCGTGGGTTTGATTCACACACGAAATAAAATTCCTAAAATGGAAAAACTCAATCCCACCAAAAACATTTTCATGTAAAATGTTGCCAAGACGAGACCATATGAGTTATGACTCGCACCGTTATAAAGTTATCAGATCTCATGTAGAGCCAAGTTTCTAAATCTACACGCCCTAATTCTGCAAAGCCTAACTTCACAAACTATACACCTTAGTCAAAATATGTGGCTTGGCCATTTCGCTAAATTCACATTTCGGCGTAAGGTGAAAAATGTATCCACTGTTCATTACTATTCAGTTATACAATAGTTCTTGTAGTAACGCCCTCAGAAAATACTGCCCAACCTGGGTATCGAATCCTAACTCCAGTACTGCTGAGTGTGAGGTACGCTTCACACTCAGCTGTACAGCTAATCAATCACGCTTGCGACCAAGCCAAGGAAGCAGTAATTAAAAAAAATACATTTAGCTGCCTCTTCTCAACCGTGTTGGGGTCAGCCTCATGTCTAACTGGATGCAGCTGATGCCTTGGTAAGACTGGTTGTCAGACTTTCGGGCTTTTTACCCGTATCTACGAATGTCAGCCAAGACCTCTGGCTTACTAAAGACGGGCTTAAAACAAAACATCTACTTAATAAAAAAACTTAAATTCATTCATACACTCACAGACAGATCACCCAGCCTGAACCGGTAGGTCTAGAAGCATAATAATTTCCCACCAGAGTTCCTTTTATGACGAAAGTGATCACTATGTAAAGATTTTTAAAATTAATCCCATTGGGGAATGAGGAAAATATGTTTGGAGTTTGTAATAATTGTATTGTATATTCGTTCGTGTGGTGCCGGACGTAAAGAATAGCACCATCCCATTTCTTCCCGTGGGTGTCGTGGGGGCGACTAAGGGACTTACTAGAGAATGGCAGCAGCGTTCTCTATGCATTTGACCACCATACTGCAATCGCCACCCCGCCTGCCAAGCGTGGCGATTATGGCAACCCCTCCGCCCCCAAATTGGGGGAGGCAGTGGACGTCTTTCGGCTGAAATGATGATGATATTACAAATGTCTTTTTCTAATTCCAGAATCATGTCCGAAGAACAGTTCCACCGTCGCCAAGTGTCCCGGCAGCACCTCGAAGTTCTAGCACAGTACATGGAGCGATATCCTCCCTTGGCCCTCGCCAGTGCCCGCTCCAGAGAGGGCCACTTGCAGTCCAAACGGATGTGGGAGAAGATAGCACGGACATTGAACAGGATAGATGAGAGTGTTACCAAGAGTGGTCGGAGTTGGGCTCGAGTGAGTGTTGCCAGTAAAGAATTTTAAGTAATAGCAGAGCGCTTTGTCAATCAGATTGAAAGAGGCAGTATGCCAACCACCCTTTTCGTAAGGTTCTGAATAGCTATGCTGATCTAGGTTCTTGCAGTTTTGTAAAAACTGTGGCTCATAAAATCTAAATCAAAAGTCATTTATTCAAACTAGGCTGTGAGTCAGCTCTTTTTGAACGTCAAAATTACATCAGACAATCCCGCCAAAACGCCCCCCTTCACATAACATAACAGCTTACATAAGTTTAACAGAGTATTAATCTTAGGCTGTTAAATAACAGGTAGGTTGTTATAAATAATACTCTAGAATCCCCACGCACAACGGATGGAATGGGAGTCTAAGTGCGGAAAAGGAAGTCCCGTCATCATCATATTAATAATAGTAATAGTTTGCCTTGGAAAGCGTCCATATGACGGCTTAGTCAGGTGGATGTTCATAGACCACACTTTCGATTTACTGTGCCAAGTAAAAGTAAGCATCTGATAAGAGTATGAACTTTATTTATAACAAATTAAAGTTTATATTCGTATGAAATGCTTGTTCAGATAAAATTATTGTTCTCACTGAGTAAAAGACGCTAGTCCATATTTGCTTATAAGAAAATGGACATTATTGCCAACTGTATAAAGTTGATATTCGTATCAAACCTTTACTTTTATAGCAACCTTGCCATCTCTTTTTCTCTTTAAAAATCAATTATATTCCTTCCTTTGTTCCCAGTACTGGATTGACCTCAAATTCAAGATCCGCCGCAAGTACGCCGTCATACAGAAGTGTCACTCGGAGGGCACCCACTGCTCCGTCCAACTCAACCCTCTGGAGGAGAGGATCGTAAAGGTTCTGACCGATGAGGAGGGAAACCTGCTGCCCACCGCGTCCGTCTATCACCAGATGAAGAGCTACCATCCGCTGCACTATCCCTTGAAGGGGACAGGGGTATGTTGGTGAAGATTGATTTTTTAAACTAACGGGTCTGTTTGTTATGTCAAAATAACACCTTTTTACTAAATGCCTATGAAAGCATAAGTATACAGTTAAAACAAAAAAACATTTTTTTTCCGTGTCTGTCTGTATGTTCCGGCTAATCTCTGAAATGGCTAGACCGATTTTGAAGACATTTGGTATGGGGATACTTTGAAAGCCTGGCTAAGGACACAGGCATACTTTTTATCGACATACCACGCGGGCAAAGATAGTTTATAATATTAGTAGAATCGATGCAGTAAGTCTTCTTCTTCCAGATATTTCTATTCACTTACCAGTATACAATGGGTCGTAAATTCAGCTTCTGCGATGCTGTTCGGAAATTCCTGCAAAATCCCGGAAAATCACAATAAAAGAAAGGCAATGTTGATGATTATTTGCAGCGCTGCGCCTCGCGCGGTGTGCGCCCGCGCCGGCTCTTTGACTAACGAAACTGAGGCTCACTTTCAACACAAATCACAGAAAACCTCAGCGCTAAACATCATCATTCTGTCTCTGTCATCTGCTATTGACAGAAATGGAACGCTGTTTTTTGAATTCGTATAGCGCCAATGCTACGGCCACATAGTCGCTATAACACTAGCTACACTTCGCGCGCTCTCTTTGGCACACCGCTCGACGACGTCTCGCTGTACAAATCAGAGCTCGCGATATGTAGTTATAGTTCACGTTATCGCGACAATGTAGCCGTAGCATTAGAGTATTTAGTGATCTGTAGTGAAGTTGCCCTTCAACTAGCTGATACTAAAATATAGTTTATTTTTTTACAGAACACTCGTCTTCTGAAACAGATATCAGACAACAACACAAAAATTGACGACAGCGGAGGCCTAGACACAGCTGACGACCAATCACAAGACTTCCTAGTCACAGCGTCACCAATCACAGAACACATAACGCTGCCCCCTTCTGACATTAAACCAATCGTAGCGACTCTAAAACATGACGTCACGGACCCCATACAAATCACAGAAGAGAAAAAAACAGTTGAAGATTTGAAAAGAGAATTAGTTGAATTTGAATTGAAAAAGCAAAATGAATTATTTGAAATGGAGAAACAGTTTATGCGAGAGAAGCATGAGATGGAGATGTCTATTTTGGGATTAAAAAAACAGTTAATGGTTAAAGAATTGAAGAATTTATAGCCTTGAGAGCCAGGAACTGCCTAATATTTCCCCAACTATGTTGGGTCGGCTTCCAGTCTAACCGGATGCAGCTGAATACCAGCATTTTATATGGAGCGACTGCCTATCTGACCTCCATAACCCAATGACTGTAACAGGATACCCAAGTAAGGTCTGCGAATGATAGTCGGGACCAACGGGTTAACGTGCTTTCCGTGGCGGGGGTCTCGGTATGTAATGGATGGTCACCCAACCAAAACATCGTCCATTTTCACGAGGGCGTGACGCCACCTTACTGCGCCTTTATTCCGTAGCATTAAGGGTGATATTCGAAGTTCAGGTGTTACTACTATTGTGCTACCGACATCAAAATCCAGGCAATGTTTAGATACAAAAATAAAAGTGATAAAAATTAGTCATAGATTGTAAGTGTGAATAAAGATTTTTATTTTAACAGGTTTTAAAATATGTCTTCTTATTGGTACCCCTTCATCCATAGGAAATTTAGAAGTGGAGAGATGGCAATAAGCTCAGCCCCTGTTATATGGGACATAAACATAATTCATTCAATTTTCGGGTTAGGCAGTGGCCCTTCGAGGTAGATAAGCATGACTCAGGCTGACTGTTATTGTGGAAGATCCCCATATTTTGGATCCGACCTGGTGTTCGAACTCATACTCAAAGCATTTATTTCAATTTAAAGAAAGCCTAGACGAGGCAGTAACTACAATAAAAATACATAGTTCCAAGTAGTAGGTAGGAAGGTAGGTAGGTGGTAGGTGGTAGGTAGGTAGTGGTAGTAGTTGGTAGTAGTATAGGTACTTATAATTTTGGTCGAAGGGTAACGCGTTCATTCACTCACTGATTAATCACGAAATCTCAAAAACTTCTAGACCTACGAAAATGAAATTTGGCACAGAGGTAGATTATAATTAGGAGACGTGCGCTAAGAAATTATTTTCGGAAACTCCCCCGTAATGGGGTGAAATAAGGGGTGGAAGTGTATATGAAAAAACAAAACAAATTTTCAACATTGTCGCAGCAGCTAATTTATTTATAAATTTAAATAAATTTATTTATTTAAATTCACTCATTCCTTTGTCTTCTCAAAAGGGTAGTATGGATGGTCGAGCCACTTCAGTTGCGGAATCGTTCTGTAGTTTCTGTCGAAGCTTTTCAGCACATCTTTCTCCTGCTGGGTCAGGCTGAAGTCGAAAACATTCAGGTTCTGTTCGATACGGGATTTTGTTAGAGATTTCGGTATCGGGATCACGCCTAACTCGATCTGGGAAAGAGAAGAGATCATAATTATGTAGGAAATGCTAATCACTAGTTTTTAAGTATTTGCAGATGTTTGTCATGCAAAAATGATCGAATTTTGATACAGTTTGGCCGAATTTGGTAACTCTGAACATCTGAGGGGCAATTCCCGTATTTAAAAAAACTTTCGCATTATAATCACAGTATCAATGTATCATAAATAGGTACTTCGGGTGCAGAAGATGGTTCAAATTGTCAAAAGATGGCTCTCAACTGGGTGCACTGTAGTCCATGGCAAGTTTTCCTTATTTATTTCAATTTAACAATTTTTTCAAGTTATAAAATTGTTTTCTGCTTCAAAATCTCTCGGTAGAAAGTAGTAGGTATATTATTTTGTTCGAGACTCACCAGATATCTCAATGAGACTTGCGGCACGGTCTTTTTGTATTTTTTCGCGATCTCCAGAAGCGCGGGGTCATCGACCCTTGGGGGCGGAGCGTCGGACTTCGCCTTACTGTAGAACAACGAGCCGAACGGAGTGTAGCCCATCACGCGGATGTCCTGGCGGGCGCAATAGGAGAGCAGCTCTGGTTGTTGGAGGTTTAAGTTGATCTGTGGAAGAACATGAATATTTTCTTTAGCTTTAAAACCACGCCTGTATTTCTCGACGGGGAAGGCAGGGGTGTGAAATACAAGTTACAACTACATTTTGCCAGTTATATTAAAGTCTTATTTATTAAGGGGTGGAATTATTGATATGAAATGGACCCTTTATTTAAAAGTTCATGTACAGTAGTCGTACTTAGATCTACACTTTAGGCTGCTACTGAGGATTTCGAGATGGAAACACCCATTAACATTTTGGAGGATTTGAACTCAAGACCCCGGTCTCAGCAGTCCCGCTTGCGACCATTATTATTACACCAATGAGGAACTCATTCGATTTGTATGAAATGACTGGCTGTCTTTATCTCAATCCCAACTTAGCCTTAGTAACCTAACCTGCACAAGATCACATGGCAAAATTGTTTTTTTTTTTATGAATACGTCATCGTTCTTCTGGCGCTATCGTCCAATCATTCTGTTCATGAGGTTGATGATTTATGAGGTTGGCCTATAATTATTTTTTTTGAATTTCGCAATATCATGTTGAAGTAAAATTGCCTTTTGACCTCTTACAGGTTTTATTTTATCTAAGTTGGTATTTTGTTTTATTTTTTATTTTTCTATGATTGTGTGATTCTATTTACTTTGTGTTCCTCCTATACGAGACCCCAATAAATACTTTTCTTGCGTTCTTTCTATGATGGAGTTGCAAGGAAATGTCATCATTATGTTACTTACTTCGACCTGCAGCACAGTAGGTTTCTCCAGCCCCAGTTCTAGAAGCCTGTCGATCTGCTGCTGGTTGAAATTGGACACTCCGATGGACTTGGCCAGGCCCAGGCTCTTGGCTTCTATCATACCTCGCCAGGTGTCCACGTAATCTGTGTAATCGTAAGTTCCGTTGTTCTGGAAATTAGTTTGTTTCTGGTTAGGGAAGTTGTATCTCTAATAATAACTTTGAATAATGGTTCAGTGCTATGAGCCTTGGTGACTACACAAGCGACAATTGGCGATACGGGAGGACATATAACATCATGGTTGTATTCACCGAAGGGATAGGCAGAGGTGTATCTTTAATACACTCACATTTCGCCAATTATGCTTAAGTCAAAAGGAAGGGACGAGGAGAAGGGGAAGAGGGAAGGAAGGTGTAAAGGAGTAATGTAATATTTTATTCGGTAGAAGTCTAGAAGTTATACATAGGCCCACACTGGGTTGGTTAAATTATTCAGGTGTTCACAGAATGGTGGTTTTGATGACACCAATGAACATTTGCAATAACAAGGAGAATAATGATGTAAAATAGAAACGAGAAGTATCACCGCCACGCATCTCTGGTAAACTCGACCACACATCAGTGGTAACAGTTCAGCAGACCTAGCGTAGTAGGTAGGTATGGGGTTTCAATAGAATACGAGACCACTTATACTGGTTTTGTTATCAATTGTGGGGTCTGTTCTGATAGAACGCAGAATTGCAGCGTGATAGCAGAAATGGGTTCTGTAGTTGTAGAGGTAGTAGGTACCTACTGTAGCATATGTCTATGAACATTCGAATTCAAAAAATAAACGATAATTATTGTCCATGGCTCTTACGTTGTTCGATTGAGGTAGATGTCCATTTGGTCCCATTTAAAGAGGTAATATACCTACTTCAAGAAGTCGTCTTATTTGAAGAACCTCGCTCTGCTCCACCAGAACCCAGGTAGACCCAAATACAACAGGTATGGTATGGTACCTTCGCGAATGAAGAGAAGTTTTTGACAAAACGCTAAAGGGCTCGAGTTCTGCTATTGACGAAGCATTGACTTCAATACCACCACAATGTTTGAATAGTCACCGGGAAGTTTTGGAACGAAGTTCCTTATCGCGCGTTGCGAAAGGGGGCTAGACGACTAAAAGTTGTAACGACACTTTTTGCTATAGTTGTAAGCATTGAATTTTTTTTTTCTGGGACGAGAATAAAATGTTGCACATGGCACCAGGCGAAAAAAGAGTTCCACGTAGTATTTTCTAAACATTATTATAAAATATTATTATACCTTAAAAAAAAAAATTTTACAATTCCTTCACTAATTAATCGAAAGCAACTTCGTTCCATCCGGGTGTCCCTTGACACCTCCCAAGTTTTTCTGGAATGTTACGGATTCATCAGGATACTTACGAACTGACCAACAGGCCAGTGGACCAGGTAAAGGTCCACATAGTCCAGACCCAGACTCTTGAGCGAGGCACGCAGTGCGGGTACCACGGCGTCTCTTGCGTGTTCACTGTTCCATAGCTGTGGGTGCAGAAAAAGCAAGGTTGGGTTATTTAAATACTGGCCATTCATACTTGCCATATGTAAGAAGTAAGTAAAAAGGTGCAAGATTAAGTCTGGACTGGAGAGTTTTTGGCGGGATCGCGTTGGAACATGTCGCACGAATTTTCATTTTCATGAAATTTAGTGAAATAGCGAATTCAATTGTATAATTTTGGTAGTGAATTATTCAATTTAGTTACGTGTGAGTGCACAAGTGTGGTGAAGGTGAAACTAAGTGACTAACGTGGACTTTTCGTGTTCCTCCCAAAAACTCCTATTAGGTTGTTGTAAAGTTACTACCGCTTTACAATAACTTTGATTTGACTTGACTGACTAAAGACGACTATGACTGTTTTGTAACTTCGTGCCCGATATCGGGCCATTTACTTGATCTAAAAGAAAAGTTACTTGACACTGGCTAAATGCATAAACCGTGTGAAGCCAAAATAAAAAAAAAGTCTGGACTGAAAAGAGACTGACGTCTGTTATTGTTTTGGTCTTTATTTTCACTGCAGTCTGATAGGTAGGAAACCCCGAACTCATTTATTTTTAAAATATAAGTAACTAGCTTTATCCGTGGCTCCACCTACGTGGATGTCGGTTATCGTGTAAAAAAGTAGCCTATATCCTCCGTATCCCAGACTATTATTCTGTCAAATTTAATGACGATCGGTTCAGCGGTTTAGGCGTGAAAGCGTAACAGACAGACAAACTGAGTTACTTTCGCATTTATAATAGTAGTAGGGATTTATTTTTGACGCGTGGGTAAAACTGTTTTTTTTTAAACAATTTACAGACATAGGTAAATATCATTTAAAGAAAGTAACTCTGTCTGTCCGTCTGGAACGTTATTATGTGCAAACCGCTGAATCAATTTTGATAGGATCCAGCAGGAGGTTCCCGCAAGGATCGCCAGAACTACCGGTCCTGTGCTTCTCGCAATCAGCGGATTCCTGCGACCTTCATCAGGTCGTTCGGTCCACTAATGTTCAAAGAGGAGTCGTTCCAAAAAGAAGCTTGTCGGGACTTAAGTTTTTTAATTTTGTTAGGCAATAACCAAAAAAATGATTACTAAGTAGGTACCCTGGGAAATAGAACGATTAAAAGTTTTTAAAATGTCTGGACAGTTTACAAAAGTCCGGTGTTTTGTCAGAACTTTTCGAACGGAATGGTAACCCTATTTGTGGGGGATTTATCCACGTTGCACCTTCCAGGTTGCACTTGCAAAAACCTTATTTATAAAAAAATCTTGAACCAACCTTAGTAGTTATAAACAGGTCCTCCCTCTTGATTCCTTCTCCTAGCTTCTTAGCGAGCGCCCTGCCGACCTGGTCCTCAATCCTGTAGGCGAAGGCGGTGTCGATGTGGCGGTACCCCGCGTCGATGGCCCAGGACACTGCCTGCTCCACCTCGTTCACTCCGGGCTCCAAGCGACCATGTTGGGAGGAAACGTCAACATTATTTGTCTATTACATTTCAAACAGACAGAGAGGTGCGTAATGAGTTTTCGCCAGTTGTGTTGTAGGACCTCATGTTCTTACGGACTACGAATCTAGCTGATGTCAAGTTATTTGACCGACTGTTGTTTTTTCTACTAGCCAATCACAGTAGTTAACTTGAATTAATTAATCTTTAGGTGTTTTGATTAATGGCTGAACCTGATCTAGGCTATTTATGCTATAAATAGCGTGCGCGCTCTTCGCAATTATACACGCGGGTTGATAGATGGCACCATGTCTTCGAACTTTTGGTTCTAGCACATACTGGTTTCTTCACGATGTTTTCGTTCACCGTTTCGAGAGTAGTGATGGTGATGAAATTTGAACAACAGCTCGTAAGTCGGGGCCGTCACCAAATAAGTACCTACCTTTGTATTGTTTCCCAGCCAAGTCCCCAGGGCGAGGGCCGGGATATCTTTGCCATCGTGAAGTTTTAGCGTCGGTACTGTCGCTACGGTGAGCTGGAATAAGTTCATTAAACATTCGTTAGCGGTTAAGGCAACGTTCTCGACGGTTCAACCCCTCCGGCCGTTTTCACATCTGCGATTCGCAACCAGTTGCGAATTAATTTTTTTAATTCTTTTTTCGCAACCAGTTGCGAATCAAGAAAACGTTTTTCTTAATCGCAACTAGGCACCGTGATGATTAAGTTTCGTAACCAGGTACGCCAAAAGAATTTCTCTTCCTTATTCGCAACCTTCGTTGTCTGGTGGTGAACACTCTATTTGGTTGACTTGTCTACACACTTTTCAAGAGGATACTGGCCGCTACAATAATATCTATTGACAATTACTAGGTATCTAATGTTAACAGTGGACTCATCGTGACGGGCTCACATCGTAAGTAATTTCACAGCAGTCATTTTATCTGTTAGAGTATTTCATGATCACCATCATTACAGCCGATAGACATCTACTGCTGGACATAGGCCTGTCCCAAAAATATACAAATTATTTGCACATATGCAATCTGATTGCGGGCAAAGAAGGGTGGGAACGGCCCTTCGAAAAATATAATTTAATTTTGCAGGTAAAAAAGAAGAATATTTTGTTTTATATGTTTAATTTTTGTTAAATGAAAATATATCTGTAAAAAATGTTTTTCTCCCACCGCAACTATGTGTGTTTGCGAAGTTCTTATTCTTTATTCGCAACCAAGTTGCGGTTAAGGAAAAAGTTTTCTTGATTCGCAACTAGTTGCGAACAAAGAATAAAAAATCTTATTTCGCAACTGGTTGCGAATCGCAGTTGTGAAAACGGCCGGAGGGGTTTCAACAACATATTTACGTTGTTGAGCAGAAGAATTAGCAAAATGCTTCAAAATGATTCAGATTGTGATAAATAGTGTTTTGCTATTTGCAAAACACTATTTATCACAATGTTGTGTTTTTATACATAACTACCTAGTACTAAAATACACCAAAAGAACCATCATTTTTAGAAGCACAAATGTCAAAAATCTGAAACCGGTAATTCAACCAAACTTCTCTTAGCTTAGCACACAGCAGCAATGCAAACAAAAGGAACGCAACCAAACCAGTCAATAGACTATTTGCTTTCTACAATGTGAACTTAAGAGGGACCATTTACAAAGACTCATGAATAATCGTGGAGGGTCCACGGTCCGGCACAGAAAACTAGGAAACAGGCAGAACGCTTTAATTTGACAATTTAGTTGTTACTTACCGAAATAAACGCGAAAATTAACACGGAAACACTACTGAAAGTCCCCATGGTTGACTTGTAATTAACAACTTATTCTATTTAATGTTATAATCGCGGAATTAAAAGGTATTTTTGATAAAAAGTTGTTTGTTTGTTTGACCTCTTGATAGCCGAGCGCGCGACGTGCACGGCGCATAGAGTGGACTGTGTAAGTTGTGAGGAGGGGGGGATATTGACTTAGCTAGCTTAATCAAGTTATTATTATGTAGCTCCATACCTCAGCTGGAATACCTACTTAGGTGCCAACTAAATGTTTCGATGTATATTTATTTATTGGATCTCTAATAGAGGCTACACAATTACAAGCAAATAAACACAAAGTGTTCCGTGTGGTGCCGGACGTAAAAGAATAGCACCATCCCATTACCCGTGGGTGTCGTAGAAGGCGACTAAAGGACTTACTAGAGAATGGGCAGCAGTGTTCTCTATGCATTTGACCACCATACTGCGATCGCCAACCCGCCTGCCAAGCGTGGCGATTATGGCAAATCACCCCTTTTTGGGGAGGGTTATGTCCAGCAGTGGACGCCTTTCGGCTGATTTGATGATGATGGCGAAACACAAAGAAGTACAAGTGTGTGCTTTACAGGAGACCACATCATTTACTTAAAATCTAGGTCCAGTAAGTAAAACAAAAAAAACAACGCGAAAATCCTACAAAGGAAACAAAGTGAATTACTTAATAAATTAATTATAAGGCACGTTTCCTGATGACAGCGATGCGGACGAATACTTTGACGCCTAAGTCTCCTTGTGTTTTTGTATTTATTTGTTTAGTTAGTTAGTTTAAAGCCCTATAGATACCAAATTATTTAGTATTATTTGGTAAACATTTTCCATTGTATTATAAGAATACCTAACCAATAAAATGACAACAGACAAAAATTATATAATAAATTAGCTACTACCATGACTTTTATGTCTTTTTTGAACGCTAAGATGGCTTACGATAACTACATAATTATATTTTTAAAGTTTAACTTCGAAATGTTCGCCATAGTAGGAGTAGGAGTTACTTTAATTTAAGAACCTACATATCGATGTTCAAAACACTACGCCCGTCATTTCCCAAGCGTCGCAGAGTGCTCGTACCTATTAATTTATCTGTAAAGTAAAACCATGCATTATTCACCGGTTTTACATCATACAATTTCGCCGGAACTAGAACAATAACAATATTGCGAATCGAACCCAGGAAACCATGCATTTGACCAACCAACGAGGTAGTCATAAATCTTCACTTTGTATAGGATCCTAAAATATGTATGTACAAGCAACCTAAACCGGTTATTAAAACCAGTTATTGGAATAGTATAGGTAATATTATTCGTATTTATTAGCACCGTATATTTAGCAGCCATAATAGAATATGGTCAAAAACTAGTTTGTTAAGTTAGCTTAGTTTCAGAGGTCAACGGAAGGCAAACGATTAAAAAACAAATGGGTAATGGATCTCGTCTTGAGCAAGGGAGGTGTTCAAGCTCTGCCTTCTCTATAAGTGGTCATTGTCCTGAGGTAGGACAATAATAGGGTGGTATTATCATTATTTATCTTGATTTTAACTTAGTTTGTATCTCATCATGATCATCTGCCTGTTCCCATTTTGCCAATTAAGGTGGATGCAGCTGAATCCCAGTGCCTTACTATACATGGTGCGACTGCCTGTAGGACCTCCTACAACCTAGTTACTGGGTAACGCGACCCTGTGGACTGGTGTCAGATTATGGGGTTTCTGACTACCCGTAACTACTATGGCGGACATCTACAATGCCCCACATACGAAATCTGGAAAACACAAATAGTGAGGTGGCGCCATCTACAATGATATATGCGAACTACTCAAGACTTGACGTTACACCACAACTACATCAGCTACATCGCGCAAGCAAAGTTTACCGCGCGATCCGCAAATATACAAACATCCCGACATCAATCATAGGGCAGTTGCCCACCAGACACAACACCCGTCTGGTCGGAGGATCCTCCTTCACCAATAGAGTATGAGTGAATACCCTGGTCCTCATACCTCTATATTACTGTCAAAGATCTCTAAGATCTCCGTCACCCACTCTTGATTTTTGTAGGTACTACCTAACTCAGGTACTAAATACTGGTTCGATCAGTATGATGTTTTTTTTATTGGTTTGGAGTACAGGCATGGCCTCACCATCATAACGCATAATTATGGCGGGACCAGTGTTATCGTGAAATTCCGTTTATGCCGTGTGAGGTACATGCAAATTTTTCAGGACAGGTACAAAATAGTACGATATGGGTATTAAATATACCTACGTGGCAGAAACTTTCAATTACAAGAGTTGGTCCCGACATTATGAAGTTTATAAATGACAGTCGGGACCTGTGCTTTCCGAGGTACGGAGGAGTCTCGATATGTAAAGATGGTCACCGATCCACGGGCTGACTTTGACAAGCGTTGCTTAACTCTGCGGCTGTTTGTACGTAGCCACGAGCCCCTTAGAACCGTAGTCCTTAAATTACACTGGAAACTTTTCTTAATTCAACAAAGTGAGCGATTGCATATAAGATATTTACTGATTCTTTATCTGTACCTACATATGGCATTCACAATGAACTCTGTTTAGAATAACAACCATATGGAGACCTCAATTTCGACCTAAAAATGTACAGAAGTCTAGGTCTTACTTATTTGGAAATAAAACCATTTCAAAAGGCTCATGTTTACATGATATTTCTGCAATGGTTTGGCTCGTAATTGATTGGTCTTTATACACTCTTATAAAACCGGTTTCCCATAGTTATTGTGTTATGTATTACAAAAACGTATCGTCAAAGATTAAGTATTTTCGTCAAAAGTAATATTTATACCTACATGGCGTATAATATTTAGGTAACTAGCTTCTACCCGCGACATTATCTGAGTTATTTTAGATCCTATGACTCTCGGCAGTGCAGTAACTTGCCATCAGTGAAAAAATTTTCGGAATCGGAATATTTTAATAGTAGTATAGACTTAAAGCTGTAGGTAAGTACCTGAAATGAAATGAAATGTTTATTTACGTAAGTAGATCTTAAAAGACACTTTTACATGTCGACATTTTGTTGGTCAATATTTTAAAAACTAGATGTTTCCGACGGACGATGATGATGACGGCATTTCCTAGCTGACTGTTCCCTGAGAAGAAAAGCCGAAACAAACTCAGAGGTCATGGTCACTTCTAAAGTCCAAACATTATATAATTTTATGTGAGTCTAACAATGCATGGCCATGTCTGGAAAGGCCTTTTGAAGAAAGAGCCATTGCAGCTTTGACCTGACCTGTCCCAACAGACGGCATGTATGTATCAATCACCGTGTAGCTCAACCCTATTTTAGGGAGCTCAACGACCCGTCACAAGACGCTACCAGATTTGCAGGACATTTGCGTAGGCCATTTACAAAATGCTCAAAACCACCAGACGAGTTATAAAGTCATGTGTTCAATCTAACCTAAGTTTGCTGTCAAGAATTATACCTGTCTTCTACGAGTAGCTTTAAATATACTTACTCGTTTTAATTTTTTATGGAACCACATATGCATGCAATAATCAGCCTATAAAGTTCACACTGCTAGACTGGAAGTCAGACCTCCGTTCTGTGAGCGGGAGTAGGCCGTAATACACCACGCAGGCCCTGTTGGGCCCTGTGCGGGTTGGTAGATGTCACATGTCTTCGAATCTTTGGTTCAAAGATATGCCAGTTTCCTCACGAAATTCCACTCCGTAAATAAATTACACAAAGTAAAATGCCTCACCATTGTCCTGTCCTTATTCCAATTAATTCGGGTCGGCAGTGTCGGCACCACATGGTTCTTTGCTTCCTCATTGGTCTATTAGTCGTCATGTCGGTAGTCACCTTCCTTCCTTACACAACGTCCATCTATCGTCACTTTGGTAAAGGGCGTGCACTTGTGTCTTGTATCCCAATTGCGAAGTTCCCAGCGCGTCGAAAATACACACACTTCGATTTTCAACTCTCGGCGATAAGCAGTGCGTTGAAGAAAATCCTGCCCAGATATTTTTACGTCTTTGCGAACGTAGATTAACGCCGCCATATTGTTTTATTGAATGCATTGTTATTGTCATTCTATAAAACGGAGTACCAAAAGATCTTGGTGTGTATTCTACCTACTGCCGCATCTTCACAACGTCAATCTCAAACCTAAGTTCGTGATACAAATATCAAAGTTGAGCTTACATCGCTCAGTGTCGCTCCGGCTGTCAAGTGACCATGATACAACTAAAGTTCACCGCTCTTGTGTTGCTGGCCGTATACTCCGTAAGTTTATAGATTTATTTAATTATCTAGTCGTGTACCAGACGAGATCCCAGACAAAAAAATAGTTTCAGCCTCTATTTAACTTTTTTAGGAGATATATTTTCATAAATTCTTCCTTAGTTCGCAGTTTCGCTATACCGGGTCAAATTAAATTAGCTAGCTAGACGTGATGGGTCATCATCATCTGCCTAGCCTTTTCCCAACTATGTTGGGGTCGGCTTCCAGTCTAACCAGATGCAGCTGAATACCAATATTTTAACATGGAGCGACTACCTATCTGACCTCCACAACCCAGTTACTGGGTAATACGATACCCCTTGGAAAGCCTGGTTGTCAGACTTTCGGGCTTCTGACGACCCGTAACGACTGCCAAAGATCTACTAATGACAGCCGGGACCAACGGCTTAGCGTGCTTTCCGAGGCACGGAAAGGTCTTGGTATGTTAAGATGGTCACCCATCCACGGACCAACCGCGGCAAGCGTAGCTTAACCTGATCGATCGATCCGTGCGGCTAATATTACTTAGCCACAAGCCCCCTCCTAGCCCCTAGACGTGATGGGTATCGATATCTAATCATGCTTAAACATCAAATTAAATAATTTGATGGTTTTTATTTGCGGGGTCATCGACCGCAGTTAGTGTAGTCACTTGAAATATTAATTTAAAAATCTGTTTTCTTTTGTGTAAACTTCACACACGTTATAGATATCGGTATCTAAATACGATAAAACAAAATAAAAACAAATACCTTACCCAGGTAAAAACACTAACAGCGGTCGTTGACCCCAAACAAAACAATCATCAAATCTTTTTTAATTGTGTCGGTCTTGTTTAGATTCCATCATTTCTGCGGAGTTCCGCTAGGTAATCTAATTTGACATTGTATGTGGAACTTTTGTGCAATAGAGCCAGCAGTTCCTTCTGTGCAATAGAGCAGCAGTTCCTTTTGTGCAATAGAGCCAGCAGTTCCTTTTGTGCAATAGAGCCAGCAGTTCCTTTTGTGCAATAGAGCCAGCAGTTCCTTTTGTGCAATAGAGCCAGTAGTTCCTTTAGGACTGTGTGTTTTCTGTCAGTGAGTGTAATTTTGTTACTCTTTTATTAGATTCAGATTTCGTTGTCTAGTGGTCGCTAGTGCTACTGTTGAGCATGCCCTCCTGCGTTCGATTCCCAGGTGGGGCAAAGTGTTATTGGGTTTCCCATCACTTCTCAGTTAGTGAGCATACACACGAGGGCTCTCTTCGGTTGGCTACTCGTATGTCTGTGTGAGTCTGGACTTGTGGCCGGTTTATAATATTAGGCTCGCTCCCTATTACATGGGGCTCTAAAATATACTGGCGAAATGTGTGTACTATGAGGTAGACCACTGCCCAACCCTTCTGAGAAATCAAGTGTGATGTTATGTGTATTTTCATTAAGAAATACTAACTTTTATTCAATGTTTATGATAAGGAAATGTAATTAAGTAAGTAGATGGTCAGTTTAATTATAGTGTGCAGTTTGCCTTGAATTAAGTAATCTTTCGATTGTAGTTGATGATATGCAATGTACATATTTAAAAACATCATGTAATATAGTATTTTATATCTCGAAGCGAGTACATTTAGCCAGTTATGTTTTAGGTCCCAAGATTTAAAAATCCTCGTATTTACATATAGGTAGTTGACTGTCGTTTTGGTGGTCGCAAGTGACACTGAGATTTCGTAGGGTCCTGGGTTTATCCTCGGAGAAAATTGTTTTACATAAATAGCCTTTTTTAATATTAGCAATTTCTCAGTAGCAGAATACTATTGTTTGCACCCCTTACTTTCTGGACCCAATAACCATTGAGGTTTTAACATGAATCCTTCTTTCACAAAACAATTTGACATTAATTTTGTCAATATTATCCTTGTGTAATATCTCGTTTTGTCAAACTATACCTAACCTAGCCATGTAAATGTTTAAAAATATCTCTAAAACGGTGAATTTAGAAAAGTGCAGACGAAACATAAAAATCATGAAAGAAAAAATGTAGCAAGTTTGAAATAGTGGTCTACCATTAATATTTTTAACCAAAATGTAAGACCAGACCTTTTGGTAAACATGCCAAGACTACCGAACCGTACTCGCGAAGAATTCGCGGAAGACTTCAAAACGACGAGCAAGATCCTTCGTCCAAACCCCGACTGGGAAGAAGACTTGCTGCAGACGGTGGTGGAGACTCCTGAGATCCAAGACAGGGTCCGGACTTACACTAAATGCAAGAAGAGAAAGCCTAGGATTGAGTGCTGTTGTCAGGTTGCTGTATCTATAATTAAGTAGCACCACCAACAGTCGTGACGGGTAGGCAGAATCGCAAAAGGTACCCAGGAACATGTCGAGACCCCTCCGTGCCTCGAAAAGCACGCCAATTCGTTGGTCCCGGCTGTCATTCGTAGATCTTTGACAGTCTTTACAGAGAGTCAGTAGCCCGGAAGTCTGGCAACCAATCTTGAAAAGGGGTATCTTGTTACCCAGTAACTGGGTTGTGAAATTTAGATAGGCAGTCGCTCCATATAAAATTCTGGTACTCAGCTGCCCCTAACATCGTCGGGAAAAAGCTAGGCAGATGATGATGAGTAACAGGAGTTAAAATCAAGATAAATTATGCCATTGCTAAGCTCCGCTTTAAAAAAGGCAATAGGTCAATCGACCCATGAAACTAAGCTAGCAAACAACTAATTTATTAAACTAGTTTTGTTATCAAACTAGTTTTTGTCCATATTCTACTAAAGCTGCTAATAGTGCTAATAAATTCTAAAAATATTGCATATATCAACAGTTTTGGACTGCTTACATACATTTTAGGGTCCCATAGAGATACATTGGTTTATCTTTGTCCACAGGAAGCAGTGACCAGGCCCGGCGTGGCGCCTCTGATTGAGCTGAATGATGGCAAGAAAATCCCCAGCCTTGGTCTCGGTACCTGGCTTGGACTCAGCAAAACGGTAAGTTTAGAACAGCGTCATCTATTGACGAGTGGCTGTACTGCTTGGGTTTGTAGTTTAGTTGTAAGTTTATGGTGAGCGCTGTTTCATGATTTTGTTTTTACGAATTAACATTAACATACTTTTTTAAAGACAGCATAGTCTTTTCCTGGCGGCTGCTGTGACTAGTAATAGTAATACTAGTTACTACATTTGTACTAGGATTTTTGGAACGTGTAGGTAATTATGTACTGCCCCTCTGATAGTTTATTACTGAGTAATAAATAAGTGATCAAGTATTAGAGCATAACGCATTAAATAATAGTACATTATGATATAAGTGCGGCAATTTTCAAAGCGCACGTAGTTCATACGACGTTTTATAACATATTTGCGAGGAAATAAATAAAAGTCGGACTTTCTTAAACGAGTTAATCTTTAATCACTTGTTAAAGCAGTTAGAAAAATATGAACAATTCGTAAAATTGATTATTACTAGTTCACAAATTAGCGATGCGCGCGCATCAGCGCTTTTGTTTTAAGGCAAAGGCACAAAAACAGCCAGTATAACTAATAAAGTAATTTTTTTTTTGTTTTTGTTACAGATAAATGATTGTAATTTATTGTCAAAACTAATTAAATTAAAGAATTAAATGTTTACTTTTTTTATATTTTATCTCTCAAAGTTAATTTTATTCATAAAATGTTGACCACTTTTCTGACATAAAAACTCTTAAAAAGTACCGTTCGTTTTAGACGGAGCATCTTGATAAACCGTGCGTTTTACATTACAATAACGCACAAGTGCGTAATGACATACATTACGATATTGAAATTGGTGTAATAAGAGACCCTTTACGAGCAAATGTGTTATAAATAATTTATATCCACAGGGAGAACGTGTGACCGTAGAAGATGATTCCGTTCAGAAGGCGGTGGAAACAGCCATCGATGCAGGATACAGACACATTGACACAGCAGCCGTTTACAACACGGAACAACAGGTACCGCCCGACAGTTCTCGACACCTCGACTTCTAGAGAGAGACCACAGAATTTCCTAGTACAAATAAATTGTCACACAGGTTTGAGTGACACGGAGGAAAATTGACAAATCACATTATCCTAAATGCTAAGTAACTGTCCCATACGATTATGAACCTTATTCAATTGATTTTCTTTTTCGTTTAGACGTTTTATGTCGTGGTGGCCCATTCCTCAACTGATCCGCATCTTACGCCCCAAGTTTCGAGTTTAAATCCAGCAACTACCAATGTGATGCAAAGACGAAATGTTCTAGAACTCGATGTGCCATAATTACGGCTGCCTGACTGTACCTTCTTGATGATTCTGGCTTTTTGACTGCATATCAATCGAGCTAAAAGTTTTGGGTTACCTATATTTTCAATATTTTAATAGTTTGTTGAATTATTTTGTCAAACCTATATAAATATTTTGAATGTATTAAAAACAGATTTCCTGCCGAAGAACACAGTGCTAGGTTCGATTACGTTGCTAAAACTTGAACACATTGTTTACAGGTTGGCGTCGCGATAAAGAATAAGATAGCTGAAGGCGCTGTGGCTAGAGAAGATCTGTTTATTACTACCAAGGTACTTCTCACTAATTGACTTTTGATTTAAATTTTAAATTAAAATGATTATTTTCATTTCATTTATCATCGTTCGTTCGTTCGTTCGTTTTGTTTTTGGTATTTATTTATATTTCCGAATTTATTTCACCCCAACCCTTCTGAGAAACAAGGCGTGATGTTGTGTTATTTTCATTTTAGACATTTAGAAAAAGGAAAATACGATTGTTCAATATGTTGTAGCTTAGGCCTAGACGGGAAGGCTTGACAATACAAAAGCACAGATTACCAAAAGTATCCATCAAACTTTACATTTCCAGTATTATAAGCTGATCTCGTATTGTATGGGATTTCCGTAAAGTGTGAGGGCAGCGTAAACTGGAAAGGTACAGCTTGATGTGTAGCCGTGTGTACCAGTAGGTAAATGGTCTAACAATTATTTTTTATGTCAGTTAATTTTTGACAAATATTTTACACTTGTCGATATAAACGAACTCATGATTTTTTTTTAACTAGATGGGATCGGTGTTTCCCACCCGACTACTCTGAAAAGAAAGACCAAAACAAACTAGAAAGTGCATAGTCTTTTTAAAAATCCTGACATTATCTTGGTGATCAATGCGGACCATGCAGTTAATATTGTTCACATTATTTTCAGCTGTGGAACGACCGCCACGCTAAGAATGCCGTGGTCCCGGCCCTCAAGGAGTCGCTCGCTCGATTGGACCTCCAATACCTGGACCTCTACCTCATACACTGGCCGATAGCACAGGTTGTAAGTATAAGTATTTTTCACAAAGTTCTAAAAGAAGGTTATGCAGTCGCGGAATTTTCTTATCACCGATTCCTACAAAATGCCTGGGACTATTTTTGTGATAATTTCCGCGAGAATATCAATTTTATTAACTTCAGTTGAGAGTTTTCTTACCAACTTCAATGTAAGATTTACTCCACTCCAATCCATCATTATCTACAATGTCGTACTAAAACTATAACTGTCCCAAGGATATTTACGTTCCCATCACCAAATGTTCAATAATATTATTATATTTTGAAGGTAATACGAGGTTAGGTAATTAATTTTAGGTACGCGAAATTTCGTCTACAGACTTCCAGGTAGCATTCAGATATTTTTTTAATGCATTAAATGTAATGCACGGACGTCTAAGCATGGACTACCGACCAATAGTGTCGTTCAAAAACGTTGAAACACACTTGAGAGTTCAAAATCAAAATTAAAATCAAAATCAAAATATTTTATTTCACACAAACCTGCAAGGGCACTTATGAAACGTCAGAAGCTAGGTGCACGGTTCCAATTTTTCGCTTCCTATAGAGAAGAGCCGGCAAGAAACTCCACGGTTACTCTTTTAAAAATAATTGGCTTTTATAATGTTTTCAAATTATAGTGATATTAGGTATGGGAGGACAGTGCAGGCCTCTCAATAAGTACACGAAAAGAATACCATTGAACCCTATTTAGGGCGATGTGTTTTATTTTAAGTCCAGTTTGTGTTTCTTCAGCGCCTAAGTAGAAAGTTTTTTTTTTTTAAGTTAGAAGTTTAGTGTTCTTCATGTCATACTTGTAAACTACTATTCCAAGGATCATAGATTCTTGGTTTTCCACCGTTGCACTTTCTTCAGCATTCCATTGTGCTTTTAGCTCCGTCATTTATCCGTCTATACGTTTTAATTCAGTATCTTACTACATCTCTTAATTCCGCTGAGGTATTATTTCCAACACGATAACTACACGGTACATTATATGTTATGCACGGACGCATCAAGCAAAGTCTTCAGTGCATTACATGTAATGCATGAACAGTAAACGAATATGGAATAATACATAAATTCATGAAGGTAATCGCTCTCACGAACAAAACTTTTAATCGAGATAATTAAGCGAATTCAATAAAACAGATACAAAACATTATACAGGCTTCCAGAAACCAGCATCGGAATTAATCATTTTGATGGATACTGCTAATCCATTGCTTCATACGTTCTAAAAACTTGTCTGCTCAACAACGTTAATAACGCCATGAATATTGTTCCTACTGTTAGTGTGTCTCGCAAGTAGCCCGCACTCACCCGCAGCATCTCTGAATGACAATCTTCCTTAGGATTCGCAGGAACACAGCACCTACGCCGATATAGACTACGTGGAGACCTGGCAGGGTATGATTGAAGCTCAGGCCATCGGGCTGGTGAAGTCCATTGGAGTCTCCAACTTCAACGTGACCCAGCTCGACAGACTCATCACTATGAGCAAGGTCAAGCCTGCCGCTTTGCAGATTGAGGTAAGATAAATACTTACTTAATTTAGTTGAGCTCGTGAAAATGCGCCTTCGGATCGGCTTGATACTAATTTATATGTCTTAATTGCACGTTGAATTTTCAATTCTCAGCGGTCAGTCAAGCGTTCAAAGTGCAGTGCAACAAAGAACAGTGCCATTTGGGTGGTGTCTAGACTTACCGAAAACAGGCATTAAACGTTTTGCAGTAACTGCAATCGATCTCCCGAGACCGGCATCCGGTTTCTAAAAGGCTGATTGATTGCCAAACATCTGTTATAGTTAGCTGAATTAACATTTTAATGGGTCTAAAAAGCCAATCAAATAACTACAAAAGTTTGAAAATTTCTCAGCTAATTTCTGGCTTGATAGCCTATTAGAAACTGGATCTGACAAACCCTTAAAGAGACGCACAGAGAACAAACAAAGATTCATAGACACGCGTGAAAAATATAACCTTGTCTTTGCAATCGCGCAGTCAGGTATAAAAGTGTAACAATATTTTTTTACCTTCCGTCCCAGGTGAACTTAAATCTGCAGCAAGCAGAGCTGATCAAATTCTGCAAGACGCACAACATAGCCGTCGTCGGGTACACGCCCTTCGGATCTATCTTCCACAACAAGGCGGCCAAGGATGCCCCCCCTCCCAGGACCGACGAACAAGCGTTGTTGAAGATAGCCGACAGGCACCACAAGACCGTCGCGCAAGTTAATCTGAGATATCTTGTAAGTAAAGCTTCTATTGTGCGATAACATAAGTAATATACATTTTTTTACAAATAAATAAACACCACATTCAATAATTGAATATGTTAAAAATGTTTGAGAAGTTCTTCTATTGAATATGAAATGGCGCTGATGATAAATTATTTTGCCATAGAGTTAGGCTTTTTAGGTGTTGTAAGAAAATATACATTGTGTAGGCATTCTTTTTATAGAATGTTATACCTCCCCAATCGAAATAAAATAATGTTCTTGCGAAAATGTATAAAACTCACGGAGTGAAAGTATAAAGCATGCAACATTTCGTTCGTCTACTCGTCAACAGATGGCACTGATATAAATTTTAATTTCAGATTGAACTAGGAGTGATTCCGATACCTAAGTCATTGACAAAGAAGCGCATTGAAGCCAACATTGAAGTCTTCGACTTCCAATTGAATCAGCAAGAGAGAGATGTCATGAAGTCGTACGAAAGAAACTACAGAACTATCCCTGTTACCATGTGGAAGGATTCGCCGTATTACCCTTTTAACAAATAAATTTAAGTTCTACAAATAAAGTACCTATTTCACGAAAATGTTTGTTTATTTTTCTGTCAATTAAGGGGTATCGATATGCTGCCTTTTGCATCAGTCATCAGTGATGAGTGTGATGACGGTTGTTACAATATTGAACAGTGCACGACTCCCGTAGTCCAGTACCAAACGATGCAGCATTGATCGAAAACGCACACTTTTGGTAGTTATCATCACGCTCAAACGCAGTGAGCGGATCACTCACTAACGATGTGCAGTATTGACGACGCGACTTGGCTGTGGCGACGGAAAAATTAGTCTACAAAACCCGATGCAGTATTGCACAAAGCACAAGGCAAAATCGCCGATATAGCATCCGTGATGCTGATATTAGACATAGTAAGTAGGTTTTTTTTTTTGTGGGTGGGAAATCATCAAATGACTTCTTCCGCTCTGGGTGGAGCAGGAGGGCGTGTCAGACTTTTACTGACTAAAACCCACCCATGTTCTCTCAGCTGCCCGTGTGCCAGGGGCCGCGGTATCTCTTTCGAACAACCCGCACCCCTGGCAGGTATCGGCCCTTGCGAGCCCCACCAGCTGCTGCTGACGTCTCCCTGCGACGGGTCAGCAGTGGCCCCGCCGCCTACCACTTTTCGGCCGCAGGGGATAGGGAGAGCGGCCAACGCTATACCGACACTCCTCCTCCCCTGCGGCCCCACCGCGTCCGCCATCAAACGGTGGCGGCCCCGTCCAGGCCACGGAAGGGAAGAGCGCTACTCAGAAGTACCGGCATTCCTCCTCCGCCGCAGCCTGTAACTCTCAGCCGCGATGCCTCCCATTCGATATCGCGGCCCGCCTCAGCTGCGATGCACCTCACCGCAACCTACTTTTTGGCCGCTACGTTGTCGGCTTGGAGGCACAAGCCCTGACGAGCGGCCCCGCCTTGGGGTTCCTCTTCGCTTCACCGTGGGAGGGTGACCACGGTTACTGAGCCCCCCCGCAACGACAATGTGGCAACCCCACTGGGGGGGATAGTAAGTAGGTAGCGTGTTAACTAAAGCCCTAAAACCATCAAACCAAAGAAGAATAAAAAACAAAAATGATACGATAAAACCATGATTTAACTGTTTAAAAGACAACACAAAACAAAAATGTAAGTACTCAAAAACAAAAATGTTCTCAAAAAACAAAAACATTACAACAAAAACAAAACAAATCAAATACAGTACCCGAGCGAGGGCACATCGAGCTTTAGAAAGAGTCTGTCACATAAGTAGGTATAGGTATAAGTGACAGACACGACACTTGATGTGCATTTGGGTATTTTTATGTGTCCTACTTCTTCTTCATCTTTTATATTCCGAACCATGTTTAAAAGCCTTAATACTTACCTAACACTTTTTGCAGCCATCATTGTTCTAATGCAAAAGATGGAGACATACAGGACATATAGCGCTATCCAATTCTAGCATCAGAAAAATGGAGACTTTACTTAACTTTTTTTAACTGATTACGGCAATTCTCGTATTATTAAGAAGAACGTACGCCTTCTAATTCTCAGTATCAATCTGTCAAAATACTCTTATTTTTGACAAGTTTTTGACTTTGATTGTCGCATAGAAAAGATTCGACTTCAGTCCTTTCAAAGTTATTTTACCCAAGCAGCATCATTATTGCAACCAAAATAAAGATCACTACGATTTTGACAATGATGCAAAATCAGAGGTAAAAAAACCTGTGAAAGGATTGTAGAATTTAATATTTTTAAATACGGGAGTTGGCTTCGGTCAGGGATAGTGTACAAGCCAGTAGGCCAGCACGATGGTCGCGAGGGTGTTGAAGGAAGCCTGCTCAATTGTCGCTTGGTTGCACCAGTTGGTGCTACACACGCAGGCGTGGAACCGCGCATATAGTGAAATACCACGCGACACTGGCAGCAGAGTCGCCATCGGACTGATGATGCAGCCGTTTTCAACGTTCTGGGAATAGAAAAGAAGATTATACAGGCATCATCTTCCTGGGTCGATGGAAGACGTTTTCACGTGCCACGGAAACGACGTTAAGCCGTTGGTCACGGCTGTCGTTCGTAGATCTTTGACAGTAGTTACAGGTCGTCAGAAGCCGGACAGTCTGACAACCAGTCTTTCCGAAGGATATCGTATTACCTAGGAACTAGGTTGTGGACGTCAGATAGGCAGTCGCTCCATGTAAAATACTGGTACGCAGCTGTGTCCCGGTAGACTGGAAGCCGACCCAAAATAGTCTTGAAAAGGCAGGTTATGACTTGGGGTCGCCGGACCACGTTATCTTCTTCCATTCTACCCTGTCAAGCGTCACGCTGTCATTCAAGCCCTATTATATTTATCACTCTTTTAGTCATATACGTTTCCTCCGTCTTCATCACATACCATACCAAGCCAAACGATTACCATTCGACTTTTCTGCCAGTGTAGGTATCCAAACTTAATATTATAAGAGGGGCTTGTGGCTAATGGTATCTACGTACTATGCAGTTAGCCGGAATGCGGTTGCGGTTAGCCGGGTGGCGGGTAGCCGCAACTGCAACCGGAACGAAACCGTTGTGGTTTGCGGTCGGATCGACTCATTTCCAAGATGGATGTCGAAGAAGTCGCAGCTATTTATTATATTTACTCGCGTTATATAAACCTAAGGCCTATTTTGTATCTCAATTATATTTTTTTCTGTATCGAAATCCATAGTTAATTATCTGTTGTCATCAATAAAATGCGTGAGCGTCGGTGAACACGTAGACCGTCAATGGCGAGCAACCGCAAACTAGCACTATACGGGTAGTGTGTATAGCAACCGTCCGGCTGGCCGTCAGTCGGGCCGCAGCGCTCAGAACGATCGGAGCGGTGCGCCGGCAGCTGCATCGCAGTGTGGATAAAAACTACTCTCTCGTACATATTTTAGATTGCGGTCTGCCGGAGGGCTGACCGCATTCCGGCTACCCACATAGTGCGTAGGTACCCTAAGTAAAAACAGCCGTACACACGGTTCGATCGATAAGATACGCCTGCCGTGGCCGGTCCGTGAATATCCTTGCTTATTTCATCCAAACTTCTCGATTAGTCATCATCTCAGTATCGGGTAATTACCGTGAAAGGGGGACCTTTCTATCCATATGGTCATGGCTTGTGCCTCCCTATTGTGATACACAAACTTCGTCACTTTAGGATTGAATAATGTTCAATAATGTGTTTCGGGTGAAAATTCAAAACTTGTTTGTTCTTAATATTCCATAAATTGGGTTGTTGACTGTAGGTAGGCAGTCGCTCCATGTACAATACTGGTATTCGGCTGCATCCAGTTGTACTGGAAGTGGACCCTAACATAGCTGGGAAAAGGGTACGCAGATGATGGTGACATCTTTTTTTGTTATTTTTTTTTTTTCACTTACATGGAAATTTAGTTTTTATTTTTATTTTTCTTGTTATTTAATTTTTTTCACTTACATGGAGATTTAGTTTCTTTTTTTATTTTTGTATTTTCTACCTTTTTTTGTTGGTTGGCACAACCGGTCCAATCAAAATTGATTGGATCTATCGAACTTAGTAAGTAGGTTGATTCTGTTTTGTGATGTGATTCTTCGTGGCAGCAAGGCTACACTATAAATTGTAACATCTTAAGTGCTTTAACACGTATTTTGGTGTAAGCTTTGTTGGTTGTCCTTAAATAAATAAATAAATAAATTACATAGTACTAAACAAACTTGATTTTCGTGTGCGCTTTTACTACGGAACGGATTTTAATGCGGTTTTCATCAATAGAGAGAGTGATTCAAGAGGAAGATTTATATGTTTAAAACACCGACCCTCACGTGAGCCAAGCCGCTTGGAAAAGCTAGTAATATTATAAATCCGAATCCGGTTCGTATTTACGAAGAAAAACGCCTACGCTGCCCGAGCGCATACGCTTTGGAAAGCTGAATGTGTAAATATAGCATAGCAAAATCAGTCTATTTCATTCCCACTGCTGGGACACAGGCCTCCTCTCTGTGTGTGGGCCGTAATCCACCACGCGGGCCCAGTGCCGGTTGGTAGATGTCACGTGTCTTCGAACTTTTTGTTCTAGTACATGCCGGTTTCCTCACGATGTTTTCCTTCACCGTTTTGAGAGCAGTGGTGATGAAATAATTTACACAAAGTAAAGCGCTTGTCCGGGTTCGAACCTACAACCTACCACTCTTAAGTCGCGGCCGTTATCACTGGGCGACCACTGTTCTTAGAGCACAGGTAGATGCTTACCACGAGTCATCATCATCTGCCAAGCCTTTTCCCCCCTATGTTGGGGTCGGCTTCCAGTCTAATCGGGTTCAGCTGAATACCAGTATTTTACATGGAGCGACTGCCTATCTGACCTCCACAACCCAGTTACTGGGTAATACGATACCCCTTGGTAAGACTGATTGTCAGACTTTCGAGCTTCTGACGATCCGTAACGACTGTTAAAGATCTACAAATGACAGCCGGGACCAACGGCTGAACGTGCTGTCCGAGGCATGGAAGTGTCTTGGTATGTTAAGATGGTCACCCATCCACGGACCAACTGCGGCAAGTGTAACTTAACCTGATCGATCGACCCGTACAGCTATTGTTACTTTGCCTCAAGCCCCTCAAGATGCTTACCACAAGTGCTAGCTCCAATTTGGCCATCCGCTTACTGGCAAAGTGTTTGCCCATCAAGGGTCTGAACTTGGACCGACAGGTTCTCTGAGTGTAGACCCCGGTGATATCAGTCCAGCGCACGGCGCAGCCGCCTGTGAACCGGCCATATATGGCTCGCGGCTCGTCGGGGTTTTCTATGTAGTTCTGCCTTTATGAGAAAAGGAATAACTGCGTGAATCACTAGCACAGACTAAAGGCACACAACACACACTGCTACATAGATCTTCTAGAGCTCGAATGACGTCGCCAGGGGTTGTTGGTAAACAGTCGTGCGATTGTAAATAAAATCATTTTATTTCGAACAACTAATATCCATAAATTGTTAGTAACAGGTTTGCTTCAAACACCAGGTATTGTTTGTAACTTAAACTAAAGACGAATTAATCAGAAGACCATCCAACAACTAGACACACCGACAAATGGCCACTTGGGTATAAATCTTCTCACAAATTGCCATATTACGGCGAAGGAAATATCTGCCACCGCGGCCTTGAGGATGCTATTGTGCCACTTACTTTGTTCAGGAGTGAGGCCTTTTTCTTGCGGATGAAGAATTTGGTCAAGTTCTGATGAGTGGTTTTTGAGTGAGCGTAAATGTGATAAACGTATTTTATCTTCTTCGTCTATGTTGATGCTGTTACAAATTTACAATAGGTACGTCTACAAATTTACAATAAGTACGTCTACAAATTTACAATAGGTACGTCTACAAATTTACAATAGGTACGTCTACAAATTTACAATAGGTACGTCTACAAATTAATAGCAAGATTTCGGGAGGAAATTCGCTAAAAAAAATACAAGACGAACCGATTCCGAAAAAAATATAAGTCCAAAAGAATTTTAACTTGGGAAGTCTGTGGCTTTGGTTAATTTCTTGTGCTACCAACTGCGGTCACCGCGATTGGGCGACGATGCTGATGACGATTGCGGTGGCCTTCGGAAGACCAACATAATACTTACGCATCGATATACCGGCAGTACTTCCTGAAGCCTGCAATCTTCCCTCTGGACTGCGCGTCGATAGGCATCAGCGGCAGGAAGTCGCCGGCGAATGCGTCAGCACAGTACGCGTTGCGCGGGATCTCAGGCGTCTTCAGCCCGCAGACGAAGCACTGGATACAATCTGCGACTCAGTCATTACTATAGAGGCATGAGGAACAGGGTATAAAGCTCACTCAACCTCCATAGAAAAAGGACGATCCTCCGAACAGATGGGTGTTGTGTCTGGTGGGCTGCAGCCCGACGATTGATGTCGGGACGTTGTATACACCGTGAAATTTAAATGGTTGTTGTCCCGCCACGAAATGGTTTTGTCTTGGTAATACAATCGTTTTATAAACAAATAAAATATTAGAAACAAAAAATTTCAGAATCACCATTGTGAAAAATCACCACGTGCGGGAGTTTATTTTGCTTTGAACATTTATGCATCGCTGTTCCCTATGTCTGCGGCGCGTGCGATTCGAGTAGTACCTACAAGTGACCTCTAGAGTTACTATTGAGTGTTGTTTTATCGAGTTGATAATTTTTTTTTTTTATTATTTTAAAACAAAAAAATCTTATTTTTTTACTTTTACTCTATGCTTTGAAAGTACTCCTTATGGCAAGTTGTTCTGCCGCGGAAAAACAACCATTAAAATTTCACGGTGTATAAGCTAGTTGCGCGGCAACCTCTGTTTGCGTCAGTGCGGACGTCAGTGTGATGCGTGGTTCGCATGTGGCGGTGTAGATGTCGCTACTATTACCACTTCTAATGACTATATAATGTAGCAATAATGTTATCATACCTTGCTGACTACGGAAGTGTTTTCGAAGTCCCATGGATACTCCGTGGTGCCATTGATGGGTCGTGTCCACACGCCACCTGGACCCCACTTTTCCCAAGGGCAAGTTGGAACACCGTGCCTAGGGATAGATACGACTATATTTTGAAGTCAATTTACAAACATATAGTATTAGAGTAGGTATGTTTGTCCATATTTCGCAGCGCAGCTCACGGCTCATCAACGTCCCTGTCACAGGTGGTCATTTTGTGTGTTGATGAAAACTTCACGTGGTGTGAGTTGACACCATCGTCTCACGCCGAAGTATACTGGGTCAAATTAGAATTAGCTGGCAAACCTTACCCACGTGTTGGGCATCGATATGAAGAAAAAGATTCATCATTCCATTTTGTTCAAAACTTTAAATGACACTGGCATGTATACCAAACGATTGTTATGTTTTTGTTTCTGGAAATACGTAGCAAATATCTATTTATAACACATTTGCTTGTAAAGGATCTCTTATTACACCAATTTCAATATCGTAATGTATGTCATTACGCACTTGTGCGTTATTGTAATGTAAAACGCACGGTTTATCAAGATGCACCGTCTAAAACGAACGGTACTTTTTTAAATCTTAGCAAAGAGTTTTTATGTCAGAAAAGTGGTCAACATTTTAAGAATAAATTTAATTTTGAGAGATAAAATATAAAAAAATAAACATATAATTCTTTAATTTAATTAGTTTTGACAATAAATTACAATCATTTATCTGTAACAAAAACAAAAAAATATTTATTTACTTTATTAGTTATACTGGCTGTTTTTGTGCCTTTGCCTTAAAAAAAAAGCGCTGATGCGCGCGCACCGCTAATTTGTGTAATAATCAATTTTACAAATTGTTCAAATTTTTTTAACTGCTTTAACAAGTGATTAAACATTTACTCGTTTAAGAAAGTCCGACTTTTATTTATTTCCTCGCAAATATGTTATAAAACGTCGTATGACATACGTGCGCTTTGAAAATTACAGCCTCTGCTTTCTTGTAGCAATATCGTCTCGGCTGTAATTTTCAACTTACCGCACTTATATCTTATTGTACTATTTCCACGAAAAATAAAAAAAAAGGTCATTGATTAAGGGCATTGACCTTCGCCCATCGAATAATAAAAATGAATACTAATTTTTTTGTTAGTTTGCGATATCGATACTCAACACGTGGGTAAAGTATTGCCAGCTAATTTAATTTGACCATGGATATCCTTGGAGTTGCATGCCCGCTCTCCTCCCAAGGTACCTACGCTTTAGAATTAACAACTAACTTCATATTTATGACTAACCAACTGTTTGAAATTTCAAAAGTGCCTGTAAATGGTTTTATTGAATTAAATACTACTCTTAATTAGTTTAAGTCGATGGCTATAGGAATAGGGGGAGATCAATGAAATTATGGAGGGACTGTGTGAATGATGATATGGTTAGAAAGGGTGCCGAGATGACGACTAATAGATAAGTGCGGAAGAAACAGACATGTTGCACCGAGAACTAATAAATTGAGCTAACGGCAGGAGAATAAATGAACTTCATTAGTTTTTATGGAAAGTGTTGAAAATGCCGCCACTCAAAACGTTAAATTGAAGTTTAAAACACCCCCGACACAAATAAAAACCTATAAAAAGTTTAAAAATAAAATGTTGTTTAACATGATAAGTTGTAGGTAAGATTTTGATCAAAGGATCGTCGTGTCGGGAGACGGCTAATGTTAATGTTATTCTTTCTACAATAGCATACATTACTGCTGGACCCCGTCTGTTTGATGATTTAATTGACCGTACCCAGATGACCTTGAAACTGCTGATCCGATTTTGATAAAACGTGTCTAAGAACCACAGCTAGAAAATCTACTTTTGAATAAAAAAAACCGCACCCAAATCGATTCACTCGTTTAAGAGCTACGGTGCCACAGACAAACACACAGACGCACGGCGGCCAAACTTATAACACCGCTTTTATTGCGTCGGGGATTAAAAAACTGAAATGCGGTGTGACGTTATTAATGAAAATTGTATAGGCACTAGCGGCACGGCACACGGTGGGTCGAAACTGCTATAAGAGGGATATAAGTTTTTTTTTTTAGAAATTCCATTTAAATAAAGATCTATCGAAAGATCTCATCATTCCGATGAATAATTGTCTTTATACGTTTTTCTCTAAAACTGATTTGCCCGGAAAAAAAAAATTGTTTTTGTTGTATGGAATGAAACAAAAACTGCTAAACTTTAGCCAAGTCTTGACAGATCTCGCTTTAAAACTACTTTAGTCTTATTCTTTGGCTTGTTGGCTATAATTCTAAACTATCAGCGCGCACCCATAGTTGCCCGTTCAAGGGTTATAAAATTCCGAAAACTTAACTACCATAATAATGTGCTACATATAAATTTTACGAATAAATAATGAAATTAACTTTAAACACTAATTTACCGAAGAAAAACTTACACGTGAAGAACATAAAAAAGGATAATTCTTTAATTTAAACTGTAAACATAAAGTAAACTCAAACAAAAGAGTTTAGTTCTACAAAAAAACATTTTTTTCCAGAAAGAGCTTTCTTTTTTTTACAATTCATTTTATTTTACTTATGACTCTCCTTAGCTAAACTGTCTTTGTTGTTAGAAAGTAGTTACAAACAGTGAAAAATTAGCTAACCATCAATTAGTTAATTTGCTGTTCGAACTATCATCACCTCTACGAATAATCTTTTCTATTTGCTATTATTATCTATATTCGTAATGTAATTATATTTCGTGACCCCACTTCCCTAATAATATACCTTAGTAATAGGAATAGGAAGGAGTAATTCCAACCTATATAAACAGGGGTTTCCTTTAAATAAAATCATTCAGAGATATGCATTTTGAATACCAAGGTAACTTGCAGTGTACCAAAATATTTCTGTGATCAATATGAAATTTCTGGTGAATAATTTGGATTTGTTCATGGTGTTATGAGAACAGTTTAAATCTTTGGCGTACAGTAAAAAACTTTTTGAATACCTGAAGCAGACAATGAACGTTAACTGGACTGTAGAAACAAGTGAAAAACTCCTGAAGTTTTGTCAGAAGTTTTGTTAGAATGTTTGTGGCAAGAAATGAAGATTGGCTGGAATCTGCCATAATCTGGCCTGAAGACCTTTTCTACCAAACAGAAAATGTCCAACCCGATTATGTTAGTGAAGATGTAGAAACTTCGGCACCATCTTCACCAATAGCTTCAACGTCATCTTTACTATATACGCCGAGAAAACTCTTTGAAGAGCTGTCTAACAAGAAAAAAAGAAGACGCTTAGCGCTTGACCAAATCAGTGTCTCCACAAGAAATACAGAGTGCTACCATTTTTTTTTAACTCACTCGTGTTCCCTCAGTTGCCTGTGTGCCAGGGGCCGCGGTATCTCTTTCGAACAACCCATACCCTTGGCAGGCATCGGCCCTTGCGGGCCCCATCAGTTGGTACTGACATCTCTTTGAGGCGCGCGTGGAACACAACGCGCTGTCGACCCGGGCTTGGTCCTTACCGGACAGCGAGCTTCCCATTACACGCCCAGGGTGTCTCCTGCGGTGACTAAGGCCGTGAGGGCACATATATTGCCTCTCCCTCACGTGCGCCGCCTCCGTCTTCGCGAGCATTACTGCTTCGCTGAAGGAGGTGACGGCTACCCATGCACTCTCGCTCTGTACCATGGCCTCGACCAGGGCCGGACGCGAGAGATCGCCGCCACCGATCGCCTCCACGAGGACACGGCGGTGCTCCGCTCAAGCCGGGCAGACCTCCACCGTATACCCCCACCGTGTCCTCAGGGTGATATTCCCAGTGAAAAACACCCGGGCGTTTCCTCCCTCCTTATCTGAAACAGGAACCTCCTGAAACAACCGTGTCCGGTGAGGACCTGTGTCAGGCGGAAGGTGAGGACGCCGTGCCGCCTCTCAAGCCACTCCTCAAAGAGGGGACTTACCGCCGCAATCATGGCGTGCCCAGCACTGGGTTGCGACAATCGCACTCTTCACGTCGCTATGAGATCCCGCTGGAGCTCTGTCCGCTGTACCACGATTTCCTACGGCAGCGGAATTACGCCCCGGCGTTTGGCTTCCTCACGCCACTCCCAAGTGTGCGCGAGGACCTTTGCCTCCAGAACCCATGGCGGCAATCCGGCAAGGACGCCCGCCGCCTCACCGGAGATCGTGCGGTATCCCCGTACCATCCAGATGAACATGACCCTATGGGCCGCCTTCAACCGGCGTGCTGGTTGGCGCCTTAATGTAGGCACCCACATCGGTGCCCCGTATAGGGTCATGGCCCGCACGACTCCCACGTAGAGCCTTCGGCAGGAGGCGTTTGGCCCCCCTAGATTGGGCAGGAGCCGCTTCAAGGCAGCCCCGGCCCGCTTAAGTCTGGGAGCCAAACGTCGGAAATGCTCCGCGAAGTTCCACAAGCTACTTCAGCAGGTACTTCATCGTCGACTTGACGCCGATGTGAACCCCTTCCGAAGCCACCGGGGGTGCCATTAATGTTAGTGGTTTTGGTCTTGAAAGCAGATTGGTACTCTTTTTGCACAACATCAAAAAGGGCTCCATAAATTTCATTTGAATTCTCGTGTTGTTCAGTGCAATATTTGCGACCGAACAGCTAAGCACTTTTTCCTGCATGCATTTCCGTAAATGCATGTATCGCAACGATTACCAGTTAGTTTGTTTCCGACTTCCAACCGCGAAACTCAAACCAAATCAAATCAAACCATCTTAGTGCTAATTTAGCTTAAGTTTACCATTTTATATTAGGTTAATTGTAGTATTCAATAAACCCTTTTAAACCATATTATTTCGTATCTCTAACCCAAGTAACAAAGACGTACTGAATAAAGGTTGAGTAAGAGCAATCATCAAGAGCATAAGCTGAATAATAAGCTGAATAACGTCTGAGTACCGTCTATTCAGCTGTTTTTCGAGAAAAAAGGGCCCCAATTTTAAATGCTTAACGTTGAATAAGATCGATCGAGCAACATCTGAGTAGGAGCTTAATAACGTTTCAATTAGCTTAATAACTTTTGAATAACAGCTCACATTTTTTATTAAGCTTTTACAACTGATATTTAGCTTCAGTCGAATTGGATATTGTATTCAGAATTTATTAAGCATTTAAATTATTGTTCACAGTTTTGCAAACAATATTCATACAAATTGTGAAAAGAATTCTATTCGATTAAACATTTTAATGTCGATGTCAAATGTAATGTTGATTTGACATGGTGAACTTATGAAATCGGTAATAAGTAAATTTTAATCTACAAGTTAGAGGTCTGCGTTAATTGTTAGTGCGCAATATATAATATCTAACATTTTGTCGTGAATAGTATGTTTTTTTTTTTCATTACATATGACGCGCCGCGTGAATAATCAAGACAACAGATAGTAAACAGTATTTTCATATGTACATACTAGGTCTGACAAATGTACTTGTGCCGAAAAAGCTAGTATTAGCAATTTTAATCCAACAAAGTAGTTGTAAGATTAAGGATTTTGATGATCTCGTAAATTCCTTTTAAGTATAAATTACAAAGATTTTTATTGGCGATCGATTGTTTTGCTTTATAATGCTGAATAAAACTGCACACATGTCTTGTTACTAAGCTATAACTTGAAAAAGAGTAGTTTCAGTACACTAACTTCTGAATAACAAGTATTTACTTGATCACATTTCTACATTACTCAGATTTTTAGGGTTCTCTAATCGAACGAACAAAAACCTTTTATAAAGTGGAATTTTCCCGCCCGGCTTTCACTATATTGATTATATTTAAAATCATAGCGTCTTTATTTGAACTTCTTTCGTGAGAAAAAAAATCTGATTTCCGTTTAGAAAAATAGTAGATTTCGTATGTGTGGTGTTCACTGGGCCCTATTTTATTCTCACACATGTGTTGTTATTTGTTTTATGTACAGACGCCAGTACATCAAGCCACCCGAAACTGTAAAATTTTCCCAATCAACCTTGATTGCGAAATGCTTTAGCGATATAGATGAAAATCTATTAATCCTTTAGTGCTACTTGTGTGATGTTTTTTCGACAGCTTACTTTCAAATTTTTTCTCCAAATATCAAATTTTTCATGTATTCGGTACATTGTTCTTCTTCGATATAAGTACAGCTGCCATCAGATACATTCTCTTCTTGCGTGAATCGCAATGCTGTTTGACTTTTTTAGGGGACGGAACCCTCTTAATTTCACGGCAACCACGCATGCTGGCTGGGACCGGGTTCAGTTTTTTTAAAACTATTTTCACAAATCCTTTGATGACCAGAAACACTGACAATTACTACTGCTGATATTTAAATATTCTTTTAACAATTTTCTTTTGATATAACCGGTTCTCTTACGTTTTTTCCACGACTTTCGATCCATAACGCAAAAAAAAAATACGTACAATAATATTTTAACTAAACTGGTATTAAGCTATGGGCGCTTTAACAATACAAACATGGTCTTTAGTAAGTTAGTTTGAAACTCTCTATTACACTGAAAAAAGCTTAATAGAAACATGAATAATATTGTTTATTCAGCAGCTGAATAATTAGTAAAACATAGAATCATATCCAGTTTAAAGATAAAATAAAAACAAATATTCAGTATCAAGCTGTATAATAGAGTTATGTAACAATATTATTCAGAACGTGATACTCTATTCAGCAATTAGCTGTTTCAAACGCTACTAGCTTAGTACTGCTTTAATAATAGCAATACAGATTATGGTTATTCAGATAAATGCTACAGATGGGGCTGTTTTTCAGCTTTAGGTGACCTGGAATGCGTATTGCTAAATAACGTGTGTATAATAAATAATCTTACGGTGATTGGTTATTAAGCGTAAAGAAGGGAAGGACAGAAATACAGAATTTATTAAGCGTTAAGAATTTTAAGGGTCCGAACTCAACCTAATTCAGCATTTGGCTATTCCCAAAGCTCTTATACAAACTATATTCTTCTTTGAACTGTAAAATGTTCTACATGTGTACTGTTACTTGGGATGTCAGTGATCGTAAACCAACACCCAAACCATAACCATTGCAATATAATAAAGCACCGTTGGCGGACCGCACGGTTGGCGCAGTGGTTAAACGATTGACTACTGCGCTGCGTGTCGCGGGTTCGATTCCCGAACGGAACAAATATTTGTATGACCTACAAGTAGATGTTCGGGGTCTGACTGTTTGTGTATGTGAGTTGAAATGTTTGTTAACGCACCCAAAATACAGGAGAAATTCCTAGTGTGGGGCAAAAAAATTAACTACATATCAACCAACTCAGAAGTTAATGCTAAACCACGCAGGTGCTAAATTCTACATGGTCCTTCGAGCATTAAGGGCCTCGGTTCGCGAAGTACAAAAAGAAAATTAAATGGAATGATTCAAAAGCAGACCATCCACTTTAGAGCGTTCATGAGAACAGTAGCTACCATAGACATCGATCAACTACAGAATAAGTGGGAGTTCGACGATGCATTAAAGTCACTTCAAAGTCGTTGGACTACTATCGATAGCCTGCACTGGGACATAAAAGGTGAAAACGGGGATGAGGATATCTGGTACCAAGAGGAATTTAACAGATATGAGAAAATGTACACCGAGTTGAAGAAAACCATCGCCTCTAAAATATGGTCTGTTTCTCATCGCGACAAATCTACTCCTCAGATGGATATTCCAACATTCCAAGGCAATTACCACCAATGGACATCGTTTAAAGACTTATTTACAGAAACCATCCACAAAAATCCATCGTTATAAAACGCACAAAAAATTCAGTTTTTAAAGAGCAAGTGTATATTTTGCCTAATATGTAAGATGTTAGCGAAGATAAATTGCGATGCCACCGTGAGAATACCAATATTATTAAAAAATCCTCTCAGAGAAACTCTAGCACCTAGTTGGTATTGCACGAACGGCTTGAAGATCAAAAATATTTTGAATGTCAGTGGCTTTGCCCCACAGTAGAATGCTGTAAGACATAACGCAGTGAAAATAACTTAAATAAACTAACTGAGCTGTATCAACTTCAGTGTATTATCTTACTTTCCTGACGGCGTAGGCGGCCGAACAGAGCCTTCCCGCTAGGCTTGATGTATGTGTTCCCCACGAAGTTTGGCATCTACTGTTATGCCCAGAAAAACGGCCGAGTCTACAGTTGCAAGCACCTCATTATCTAAGACGATGTTGGGCCCCAAATTTCTCACATTCGGTAAAGCGAACCTTATACATTTAGTTTTCTTGGCTTTGAGAACTAGATTATTCGTGGTAAACCAATGCGTAACCCTTGAAAGTACAATGTTTACGTCGTCAAAATCTTTTCGATTCCTGTCTACTTTAAAGATAAGAGAGGTATCATCAGCAAACAGTATAATGTCACAGATACCCTTTAAATAGAATGGTAAATCATTAATGTACACTAAGAATAAGAATGGACCCAGTATTGAGCCATACACCTAACTGAACTGGTAGCCCTGAAGATTTCACACCGTTAATATCTACACACTGGTGCCTATTATTTAAATAAGAATTTGTTACGGTGAGGGCTTCATTTTGAACACCGTAATGACGTAGTTTACGCAATATCGTGTCATGGCGCACGCAATCAAATGCTTTGGAAAGATCACAGAAAATTCCAATAGCATTTAGTGAGTTCTCCCATGCGTTAAATATGTGTTTCAGCAGAGCAACATCCGCGTCTGTAATTGATTGACCTTTTGTAAAGCCTTATTGTTCATTATGAAGGAGGCAATTAAAATTAAAATTCTTAGCAACTGCTTGAGTATTAACTTTTCAAATATTTTACTAAATGCCGGTAAGATAGATACAGGCCTAAAATTTCCAACGTTATTTTTATTACCTGATTTAAATAATGGTATGACTTTACTACTCTTCATGAGGTCTGGAAAAGTTCATAAGTCAACACATTTATTAAAAGTAATAGCTAGACAGGGGGCTACGATGAGGATTCATCATCTGCCTAGCCTTTTCCCACCTATGTTTTTTTTTTTTTTTTTTTTTTTCTGGGTGGGAAATTATCAAATAACTTCTCCCGCTCTGGGTGGAGCGGGAGGGCGTGTCAGACTTTTACTGACTAAAACCCACCCGTGTTCCCTCAGTTGCCTGTGTGCCAGGGGCGGCGGTATCTCTTTCGAACAACCCGCACCCCCGGCAGGCATCGGCCCTTGCGGGCCCCTCTGTTGCTGCTGACATCTCTTTGAGGCGCGCGTGGAACACAACGCGCCGTCGACCCGGGCTTGGTCCTTACCGGACAGCGAGCTACCCATTACTCGCCGTCCGCAAGCCCGTGCCTACGGTGGCCGGGAATCAGCCTGGGATTCCCGACGCCCAGGGCGTCTCCTGCGAAGGCCACGGCTGTGAGGGCGCATGTATTGCATCTCCCTCACGTGCGCCGCCTCCCTCTTTGCGAGCATAACTGCTTCCCACCTATGTTGGGGTCGGCTTCCAGTCTAAAAAGTTTAATAGAGATGAACCAGTATAGACATGGCCATAAGCCAACAGGTTCGTAGATCCCGGAAGGATCTGTCGACATGTTGGATAGATTATAAAAAGGACTAGATGTCGATACATGGTTCATGAGGGTGCTGGAGTTGTACAAAATAGATGCAACTCTACGCACCTTCTTGATGTCGTGTATGAGGCAGTGGAGGACGACCCTTCTGTATCCAGGATGTCGACAGATCCGGGGGACTGATGAACCGATTAGGATTGAGCGTGGAATATTTCAGGACGATAATTTGAGCCTGCTTTGGTTTTGCTTAGCCTTGAATCCTCTAAGCCCACTGCTGGAGGATTCAGGTCTGGGCTATCGGTTGAGAAGAGGTAGTCAGGTAATAAACACCTCCATTACATGGATGATTTGAAACTCTTTGCACCCAACAATTTGCAACTGATGAAGTTATCATGACGAACAACTATCGGAAATACATTGTCAAGGATGGTACAGTTGACATCTGTCGGGCATACCACCGTACCGGTGAATCAATCCGACATATCGTTTCCGGTTGTTCTCGTCTTGCTAACGGCGAGTATTTGCACAGACGCAATCTAGTAGCTAGGATTATCCACCAGCAACTTGCTTTGCAGTACAACCTTGTGGAGTCTGAAGTACTACAGGTATGTGCCTGACCCAGTTCTCGAGAATGGTCACGCCACATTGTACTGGGATCGATTTATCAGCACTGACGGGACTATTGTAGCCAATATGCCTGATATTGTAGTAATAGATCGACGAAAGCGTTGTGTAATGATTGTTGATATCGCTGTCCCTCATGATGAGAATCTCATGAAAGCTGAGCAATATAAGAAAATCAAGTATCTTGACTTAGCTCACAAGGTTGTCGACAAGTGGGACGTGGACTCAGCAATCATTGTACCGATAATCTTTACAGTAAATGGCCGTAAACACCTCAAGAGGCTCTCATTGTGCGGCTGGATCAAGGGCTTCATTCAGAAAGCAGTACTCCTAGACACGGCACGCATAGTCAGGAGGTTCCTTTTTCTAGAGCCCTGACCACCGACATCTTGGACCCTGCTCCTGATGCCGATGGGCCACTATTTTTTATATTTTTAAAAGTGTTTGTATGATTTTTGAAAAAATATTGAAAAATATACATAATATCTATGAAAGAAAATAAACAAAATAATACTATGTAGGTATACGATGTTCCATTATAGATCGATCAAAAAATCACATAGCACCACCTGTAGTTGAAAAAGAAATTTTGAATTCGAACGTGGCGCCATCTATGAGAAGTCCATAATAGACGGTCCGACAGTTTTCTGTAAAAAATCGAATTTGAGGCGCCATCTGTTTGAGACTTATGAGACTTTCGATTAATAACAATAATCAACATTGATAAATCATTTTATTGTTAATTATAAATTATTAAGAAAAAAAAACTATCCTATCTCTCAAGTTTAAACAAATTACATATATATGCCAATTTTCATCAAAATCGGTTGACTTGGTGAAGAGTTCACTGGGAACATACATCATGACACTGGATTTTTATATATTAGGATGTTAGTGTAGGTATTTAGGTACCCCACACATACAACAAAAACAAAAAATATTTTTTCCGGACAAACTATCAGTTTTAGAGAAAACTTATGACAATTATTCATAGTAATGAAATGAGATCTATTGATGGATTTTCTTTTTAAATGGAATTTCTAAAACAAAATCCTATGTCCCTCATAAAGCAGTTTCGACCCACTGGGCGGCATAGCAAGGGATTATGGTGCGACAAACAGGAATCTGTTACGTAACTATAATTTTAGTATAGGCGAAACCCGAAACACATATATGTAAAAAATTTCAAAACTGTATCATGAAAAATCACAAAGTTATAAGCTTGTTATGTTATCCAGTTGTCTACACAAACATGGTCACCACGCGTCGTATTGTACTCATTAATAATAATTAAGCAGTAGGTATAGTCAGCGTCTAAAATATCCGGACGAACAGACTGTTCAAAATGATCTCAACAACTAATAAAATTAAACTTTATCTCAATTGGATAAAGTTCTTGTCAGAATGACAGTTGTCGTGTACTGTCTTCATTCTGAAACATTCCTTGTGTCATTGAGTTAATATTTAATTTTCATAGATATTGAGATCATTTTGAACAGCCTGTTCGTACCGATATTATTGACGCTGAATGTGCCTAACGTGATAACATTTTCCATCACACTCGCAAAACTTTTTTGGGAAAAAATATAACATGGTGTAAAAATAATTGGAATCGATTCAGTTACTTATTTTAAACAAACTATATTCAGGTTTCGCATTTACTAAAAATAATGTTGTATAACGTAATAGATACATACAACGATACATACAATACATCGTGGTAAAATGCATAGAGAACGCTGCCTACGATGAACGTGTACCTACGATGGTTATTTTATCATTTAAAATTATATTTTATTGAAACTTATCGACTTTCCAACTTACTCAATAATTGTCTTGTTGAACTGGTCAGTGAGATTCCATTCGTAGTCGTAAGTCAGGTTGGAGATGATAGCCATAATGGCGTCGATGTCCATTGCTTGGGTGGTTGTCGTGGGCTTGGTGGTGGTAGTGGTGGTGGTAGTGGTGGTGGTGGTAGTGGTGGTAGTAGTGGTGGTAGTGGTGGAGGTGGTGGTGGTAGGGGTGGTGGTGGTCATTCTTGTTTTTGTGGTCCCACCTTCCTTCCCTTCCCTTTCGTAGCCGCGCTGGAAAGATTACAAAGTTTGAAAGAAATAAAGAAAAATAGGTTCTCGTAATTTGCGCCACAGAGCCTTTTTGCCTCTGTAGCGCAACGTTTGCGAGTGCTAATTCATTTGCATACACAAAGATTACCAAGCGCATGTCTTGGGGCTAAAAAAGAAATGTAAAAAAGTGGTATCGTGGATACGGACGTTGCTGCAGCGGCGGCTGTAGGTAAATTTGACTTTTAATACTTTTTTTTGGGTCAATCAATTAAGGACAGCATTGCTTTTTTGTCTTTTACATATCTCGGGACCCTGGGGTCCCGGACCTTTGAAGGCGTACGAAGAGCCCGCCGTGGCCCCTTAGACAGCTAAAGATTGAGGGGTACCAACCGATGTTTATCCCTGTACGCACTATGCAAGTGCATCATTTTTTTTTCTTGTCGGATAGATTTCCTCATGGATGTCCGCCACCCTCGGGTGAGCAGAGGTGTCTGTCAGACTCTTACTGACTAATACCACCCCCGTGTTCCCTACTACATCTACGTCGGGGGTCACGGGATCTAATGCGACTTCTGTAATTCCCACTACTGCGGGCCACCTCAAGTCAAGGGGGAGAGTGAGGTGTTGAACTCCCCCCTCTTACATCTTAGAGAGGCGTGCGTGAAACACTACGCGCCACCATTGCAATCTCGGGTCCTAAGGAATAGGGAGCGACGAATGTCCCCAAATCCGTCGCTCCTGGACTAATTTAGGGGAGCTGGGCCCCGGTGACTGGTCAGGTCAGTGGCCACACCTCCTATCACTTTCGGCCGCTGGGCCACGATCAACCGGCTGAGGCATCCCATAAGCGGGATGCAAACGTCGCGTGCGGGCTCGTCAACTTCCTGCTAGGTTGATCCTATACCGAAGGAGTAGCTCTGGCATTCACTCATTGAACGGGCGACGTCCCCTACTGGGGGCTCCGTGGTGGGTGGAGAGCTCTAACGATGAATATACAACGTCCAAACCCATGGATAAAGAGACTGAACTAAAAACTAACAAGCCACAAGCTGCGTCCCGCTCGTAGGATGCGCTTACAAAAACCAACACACCACGGGCTGCGTCTTCAGATGCGCCTTCCACAACCAACACAAGGGTTGCGTCTCAAGATGCACCTAAGCGGCAACCGCTTGAGGCTGCATCCGCAGATGCACCCAACAAACACAAACACTCGGCTGCGTCCAAGGATGCGATGAGGAAGGCAATCGTAAGGGATGCACCACAACAGGCTGCGTTTCAATCAATCCCAACCTCTTCTGCGTCCACGGTTGCGTCCCCCAACACAACCCTGACTGAAAGGCCAAGGTCAATTCTTACTCAAGGCGACTCGAGGAGTACTGCAAATGTAGATGCGCCCAAAACATGGGTTCTGTCACGGCTGTGGTCTCTGAGAGGGACCTGACGAGTCTGGCCAAAGCCCCACTGGCAGGACCATCAAACGCCAACATTTGGCAAACAGACTCGTATAAAAAGACGACCCTAAAGACCTCCACCACGGCTGAGACACCAAAAGGCGAGAATGACACCGGCATTGGGCGCAAGCGCAGCGCAAAGCCAAGAGGGCGAACAAAATCATTAAAAACCAACATGGCACCGAGGCGGTGCAGAAGCGTTTGCGTCCCGAATATTCCGTCACATCAACCGGGGTTAGTAAGAAGAGCAAGCCTGCTCGCTTCCGTATGGGTGATGAAACTTCGGCGGGCTACGCCGAAGCGAACGCGGCGTTCAGGAGCAACGAGCTGTGCGTCACCGTCATGACCGAGCCCTTCATGGACATGGCGCAGGAGCAAGCGGAGGGGATCCGTCGGTAGCTCGAGAACCAACCGACACAACTCAAAGCACCGCGATCAAAATTAGAGGCCGGGCCCACTTCACCGAAGGCGTACTCAAAAGATGGTGTGACTTCACGGTGGCCTGGCTCAAAGAGGTCATAACTAACATATCGACCCTGTTACCGGGGACCAATCTCACAGTTCGGCCTCAAGCCAACATACCTAAGAAGGTACTGTGGATGCTGTATGTCCCCGAAAACAGCGAGGACACATCAGAATTGCACAGGATGTTGGCGAGGCAGAACCCGAATCTTAAGATGAACACCTGGACTCTGACAAACGAAAGGGAAGCAGGAGCCCCCGGGCACCTGGAAAATCAACAAGGCAAGACCATCACCCTTATCAAAGAGCCGTGGATCAGGGGTGGCAGAGTATGCGGTCTTTGTGACATCGGAGGTAAGTTGCTGCAAGACATCTCTGTAACCCATCCGCGCACCTGCATTTTTGTCCCAAAACATGTCCCTAACCATGTCTCTAACCTTTTAATTAACGAATTCTTTTCAAGGGACCTGTCACCAATCATGCTTTTCAGAACCGAGGACCGAGGACATTGTACTAGCCTCGGTATACCTCCCAGGCGACGTGCCTCTACCAGAGCTCGGCTCACTGGTTGAGTACTATGAAAAGGAGAAACTAGAACTAATCCTCGCGACAGACTCTAATGTGCACCACACGCTCTGGGATAATATCAAAACCAACAACCGAGGTGAGGTAATGCTTGATTTTATTTTTAGTAATAACCTTCTTTTACTCAACAAGGACTCTGAACCTACCTTCTTAAATGCGAGATCGCAAACAAAAATTGACTGAACTGTAGCAACTATAGGTATCTCCAACGCCATACAGGATTGGCATGTGTCCAATGAGATATCATGCTCAGACCACATATGGATCCGCTATACCATTAATTTCAACTTAATCAAACCACACTCAAGAAGGGTTCCTCGCAACACAGAACAAGCCAAGTTTATCAAACTAGTCGAGGCTGAACTAGGCAGATTACCGCTCTTCTGGCTGAAATACCAGTCACCAATTTAGACGAACATGTAAACAACATCAAAACGATCCTTCTATCTAGCTATGAACAGTCGTGTCCCTTCACGGTGCCAGGAGCTCGTCATTCCTGATGGAGCCTTGAACTGGAAAGACATCGACGCAAGCTGAGAAGACTATTCAACAAAGCTAGGAACACACGGTTTTTTTTTTCTGGGTGGGAAATCATCAAATGACTTCTCCCGCTCTGGATGGAGCAAGAGGGCGTGTCAAATTTTTACTGACTAAAACCTACCCGTGTTCCCTCAGTTGCCTGTGTGCCAGGGGCCGCGGTATTTCTTTCGAACAACCCACACCCCTGGCAGGCATCGGCCCTTGCGGACCCCACCAGTTGTTGCTGATCTCTGACGGCGCGCGTGGAACACAACGCGCCGTCGACCCAGGCATGTTTTTTTTTGTTAACGTGGAGAAATGCCTACTGCGCTACCACGGGGAGATAGCGCAGTTATGTGGGACTGTAACCCCTAAAACTATACGGTGTTCTCCAGTGCCGTTTGAGGCGGGAACACGGAAAAGCGCAAGCCATCCGCGAACCCACCGCGGCTGTCCGTCACCGAACCCTCCTCGGAGGGTAATAACCTCTATCACCGGCGCACTAGGACACATGGCACGCCGTAACCACCCTAGGAACCAAATAGCATACGGGCCCCAGACGACCCCGTGTCTGGCACCCCTGGTCCCCCTGCGACGGATCAGCACAGTGGCCCCGCCGCCTACCACTTTTCGGCCGCAGGGGATAGGGAGAGCGGCCAACGCTATACCAACACTCCACCTCCCCTGCGGCCCCACCGCGTCCGCCATCAAACGGTGGCGGCCCCGTCCAGGCCGCGGAAGGGAAGAGTGCTACTCAGAAGTACCGGCACTCCTCCTCCGCCGCAGCCTGTAACCCTCAGTCGCGATGCCTCCCATTCGATATCGCGGCCCGCCTCAGCTGCAATGCACCTCACCGCAACCTAGTTTTTGGCCGCTACGTCGTCGGTTTGGAGGCAAAAGCCTTGACGAGCGGCCCCACCGTGGGGTTGCTTTTCGCTTCACCGTGGGGATGACCACGGCTACTAAGCCCCCCCGCAACGACAATGCGGGAACCCACGGGGGGGGGGAGGAACACACGGGGGCCGGTAGATTGGCACCGCTATACAACAGCTCGTAAAACTTAGAAAAATCTGATACGACTCAGAGGAAAGAATAGTTGGAGGCGTTTCTGTACTAACATTGAAAGTAACAACCAGGCAATGAGGGTCAAAACCTGTCTTGCTCAAGAGACAGACCACATAATAGGATGCCTGAAAAAACCAGATAACACGTACACAACAAACGACGCTGAGACAAGCGAACTACTCCTAACCATCTACTTCCCAGGATGCCAGATTGTCACATAGGGAGAGGAGAGCGAGCAGCTTAAATTGGGAAGTGGCGTTAGAAGTAATCGATAAAGACAAAATAACATGGGCAATCGACACCTTCTTACCTTTCAAGGCAGCAGGATTGGACGGTATATTCCCAGCTCTGGTCAGGTGGAGTCAAGATTTACTGGCTGAATGCCTCGTCAAGGTGTTTCGAGGCTGCCTGGCCCACCGCTACTCCCCTTGAAATGGTGAGAAGTAAAAATAATCTTTATACCGAAGCCAGGTACCAAGGCGACTACACCCAGCCCAAATCTTTTAGACCCATAAGCCTCTTCTCGTTCTTCTGGAAGACACTGGAGAAGCTGGGAGACAGGATGATTAGATCCAAAATTTCGGTACAAAGACCTTTAAATCCTAATCGACACGCCTACTGTGCAGGCAAATCAATTGAATCAGCACTGCATAGCGAGTTTCATGCACAGGAAATGCTTTCAAAGCCAAAAACCCAACCATAGGCGCTTTTGGGCACGCCGCGATTGCGGCGGTAAGTCCCCTCTTTGAGGAGTGGCTTGAGAGGCGGCATGGTGTCCTCACCTTCCGCCTGACACAGGTCCTCACCGGACATGGCTGTTTCGGGAGGTTCCTGTTTCGGATAGGGCGGGAGGAAACGCCCGGGTGTTTCCATTGCGAAGATCGCCCAGAGGACACGGTGGAGCATACGGTGGAGGTCTGCCCAGCTTGGGCGGAGCAACGCCGTGTCCTCGTGGAGGTGATCGGCGGCGGCGATCTCTCGCGTCCGACCCTGGTCCAGGCCATGGTACGGAGCGAGAGGGCATGGCTGGCAGTCGCCTCCTTCAGCGAAGCAGTTATGCTCGCAAAGAGGGAGGCGGCGCACGTGAGGGAGATGCAGTACATGCGCCCTCACAGCCGTGGCCTTCGCAGGAGACGCCCTGGGCGTCGGGAATCCCAGGCTGATTCCCGGCCACCGTAGGCACGGGCTTGCGGACGGCGAGTAATGGGTACCTCGCTGTCCGGTAAGGACCAAGCTCGGGTCGACGGCGCGTTGTGTTCCACGCACGCCTCAAAGAGATGTCAGCAGCAACAGAGGGGCCCGCAAGGGCCGATGCCTGCCGGGGGTGCGGGTTGTTCGAAAGAGATACCGCCGCCCCTGGCACACAGGCAACTGAGGGAACACGGGTGGGTTTTAGTCAGTAAAAGTCTGACACGCCCTCCCGCTCCACCCAGAGCGGGAGAAGTTATTTGATGATTTCCCACCCAGAAAAAAAAAAAAAAAAAAACCATAGGCGCCTTCATTGATATAGAGGGCGCTTTCGACAAACCTAACTTCACCAGCATCAAACAGGCACTTTCCACGCACGGTGTTGTGCAAACACTTATAGAATGGATTAATCACATGTTAGAATACCGTGCTATTCAATTTACCGTGAACACCACCACACGAGGTATTGTGAGTAGAGGCTGTCGATAGGGTAGGATGCTGTCACCGCTACTGTGGAATTTAGTCGTAAATGAGCCCATCGTGGAGCTCAACGCTAGCCGTCTGTACTCGGTGTGTTACGCGGACAATATAGCAATTCTGATTTCGGTAAAATTTGAGGCCTTTTTTGCGATCTCATGAGAAGGGCTTTCAAAATAATAGAGAGTTGGTGCACGAACGCACGAACGAGCACGAACTATTGGTTAACCCCTCGAAAACAGAACTAATAATGTTCACCAACAAAAGAACTCTTGGGGGGTCCAAGAGTTCTTGGACACAGGCTTCCAAAACTTTTCAACACAGAACTAACACTTACAGACGAAGTCAAGTACTTGGGGGTGATCCTTGATAGCACACTGCTCTGGAAAAAGCATCTTGACTACAAACTTAATAAAGGCGCAATTGCACTCTACCAATGTACAAAAATGTTAGGGAATATATGGGGTTTTCTCCAAAGATAACTCTGTGGTTATATAAATCTGTAATCAGGTCAAGGTTGGCTTTTGTCGCTCTGGTTTGGTGGACGAGGACCGAACTCTCGACCACCATTACCAGACTACAACACTTCCAACAACTGGCCTTTTCAGCTACCACTGGCTGTATGAGAACCACCCCAACAGCAGCCATGGAGATAGCCCTTCAACTAACTCCCCTTGACCTGTACATACAGCAGGAGGTGGCGCTAGCTGCCATCAGGCTAATGCATCTAGCCATATGGGGCAAGAATCTTACCAGTCTACACGCTAACATCCTGGACTGGGCGATTGAGTACCAGCCTCTCATCGCTACCCCGTGTGATAGAACTTCAAACCAACCTATGTTCAACAAAAACTATATTATACAAACAGTACAGGAAGAACAGGATCATTCAGGAGTCAACCAAGTGTGCATCTACACAGACGGTTCAGGTGCTGGCGTACAGACGCCAGCACCTGAACCGTCTTGTGTTTTTGAGCCATCTGTGTAACTATGTCTGCCTAGCGGTATACCACACACACACACACCGCTAGGCAGACACAGTTCAATCTTTCAATGTGAATGTGTTGCCTTAACACAAGCCGCAACAGCAGTAAAGCGCTTAGGCATACGGAACTATGGCATTAAATTCCTATCCGACAGCCTATCTGTGCCCAAAGCTTTAGAAAACAAACAAAGTAACAACAAACTAATTTTTGAGTGCCATCTAGCTCTGGGGAGTTTATCGACGTGAAATCGTATTACCTTCCAGTGGACAAAAGGCACAGTGGATCTTTAGGCAATGATGCCGCCGATGAACTTGCAAAGAGAGGCTCTGAGATGAAAGTGCTAGGCCCGTACCCACTTCTCCCCCTGCCTTTCTGACAATTTCGTGCGTGGATTCGCCGTCGACCGAACTCCATAACAACATGGGCACGCCACGATTGCGGCGGTAAGTCCCCTCTTTGAGGAGTGGCTTGAGAGGCGGCATGGCGTCCTCACCTTCCGCCTGACACAGGTCCTTACCGGACACGGCTGTTTCGGGAGGTTCCTGTTTCGCATAAGGTGGGAGGAAACGCCCGGGTGTTTCCATTGCGAAGATCGCCCTGAGGACACGGTATGACAGCCATTGCGGCTGTAATGACCAACCAGACCTACAACCAATTCAAATGTAGGTTTGACAAATTTATGGTTTTAGGAATAAGCTTTTACAAATTTTTACAAAATCACAAGTCACAAACCACAGTCAAGAAGACTCACGAGTTCGTTTTGTTTGTTACTTTTGTGCAAATGTTGGGGCCCTTTAATTATTAATTTTATTTTATCGATGTGAATACCTACTTCTTTAACCGCGTTGAGCGAGCTTTGGTACTTATCTTATGGGTTCGCGTCATCGATATGCTAATGTGACCGCATCACCGACATGCTAATGTGTCGTATTGTTTTTATCAAATTAAGTTTTGCTTTTGTCGGCAGTCCCCATGACTGACAATTTTTTTGTTGTTGTTTTTATATCGACAAAAAAAATAAACACTGATAATTACAACTGTCTACCTGTTACGGATCATGTGACACAGCCCGCTGACAGACGGACGGACGGAAGAACAGCGGGGCCTTAGTAACAGGGTTCCGTTGGCACCATGTCCACACGGTGCCAATTAAAGGTCAAGAAATTATGTCACATGTCAAGAAATAATCTCACGCCGCGCTGCCGTGCTAGCATTAAGACAAAACGGTTTTATTGCCCAAACTGTGATAAATTGTGTGACCCATGCGATGTCACAGTAGGCCATGCTCGCAGTATCTTACTGGAATACTTCGTTCCTCCGAGCAGTATTAATATAATTTTTACTGTCTTTTATTGATTTTAAGTGAACAAAGAAAACACGTATATTCATCTTTAGCACTGAGAGCAAATTCGATTGGGACAGGCATAGTCAGAATTGACCCGTGCCGTCAGCTTTTGTCAGTATCTACTGTGCTTGGTTTGTATGGAAAATGTTGGCAAAACGTTTACCAGCAGCAGCTGAGGGTTCTCAATGTTGTAGCTATCATTCCACATTTGTCGAGTGCCACCGACTGTATCGATCACAGTCACATCTATTATTGGTGGATCGGTCACGAAGGCATTGAGTGGCTGGAACAAAATGTGGGAGATAAAGTTTAAAATTATTATTATTAACTAGCACTTTGTGCGCGACTTTGTTCACGTGAAATTTATAGCTCATGTTGCTCCAGAATAATGTAGCTTTCCATAGGTGAAAGAGTTTTTGAAATCGGACCAGTTTTTTTGAGTTTATTCGTTACAAACATCCAAAAAAACAAATCTTTCTTCTTTCTTTCTTTTTTACACGTGTCTGTCAAGAAGTTCCCCAACGCGACATTATAGCACAGAGCGTCAACGAGGAAACCTTATCGTGCCTCCATCAATTTCTATAATTAAAATATATACAGGTGTTACTCAATCGAATTTAATGGCTCAACGATAAGTATTATTTTTGACTTATGAATAGTTCGCTTTTCTGTCTTGCGTTGTGGGTTTTTGAAATTTTAAATTTAATAAAAAAAAAAACTGCGTTACAAAAGATTTTGCAAAAAGCCAGGCTTATGTGGCTTTGAGTCGTGTGAAATGTTATAAGGTATTGCAATTTCTGAATTAGATCAAAGAAAACTATTCAATTGTCACCATTGCATTGTATATGTTACGGTAAGTGTGATTAATTGAACATTATTAATAACTAGCGTTTCGGCCGCGTAAAGGTTGGAAATTATCCCACAGGAACATACTTCCGGGATAAGAAGTATCTTATGTGTTAATCCAGGATATAATCTATCTGTGTGCTAAATTTCATCCAAATCCGTTCAGCCGTTTTTGCGTGATTGAGTAACAAACTTTCACATTATATTAGTAGTAGGATGATAGAAAATCCTACTATCCTACTTCCTACTATCCTATTATCTTACTAATATTATAGCCTAGTACTAACCTATCTATAGGCACTATCCGCGGGCGAAGCCGCTGGCAAAAACTAGTTCTTAATATTACTGAAAATCGAGGTAAAAGTGAATTAATCACATCTATCGGTGATTATTAATAATAATGTAACCTTAGCACGGGAACCAATCACTTTTCCGAATTTTTTGTTCGAATTTCATTTTACCGAAAACTACGAACCTATGACTTTTGACCGAACTTATGACAGGTAACCCTTAGTACCAATAAATGTTTTCTGTGTTTATGTTTTTTTTTTTATAAATTTCTGTAAGAATGTGCCCGCAGATTCAAATTGGGGAGGATGTATAAAATGTTTAACCATTTGATTTCATTTTAGTTTTTGAAAATTTAGAGTATTTTGAGAAACTAATTTGAATATTTTGATGATGGGCTCAATAGTTATTTCTTCAATTTTTTTTTTCTGAAGAAGGAGTTCATCATAAAGAGGCCTGCCTTCTCTATAAAAAGCCAGTAAGTTACCCCGGTGGTTCCGACGTCCAAATCCAAATTAGCCCACTCGCAGCTCATCATCGTCTCGTTTGTCTAGTTTCTCGTTGAAATCTCTCATGACAAGGGTGAAGTGAGTTTTAGAGCCATGCATGGCTCTGTAAATGTCCTCATACATGGTCTCCACCTCATCGTCGGAGTGTGTCGAGGACGGGGCATAAACCTGTACGACCTTCAATGAATAGGTACGCCACCCTGGTCGACACACTGTCGATCTTCAGCACGTTGCCTACAAGGGACTTATGGACAATAAACCCGACACCACCTTGGGACACCTTACCGCCCTCCCGGAAATAGAGCAAGTTACCGGATTTGTGGATCATCGAGTCCTCCCCCTCTCTTCGGACTTCAGATAATCCTACTATACCATCGTAACCTGCTCAATTCTTTCTCTAGGTCGGTGATCTTCTCGTCGGTTCGGAGTGTACGCAGGTTGTACGTTGCCAGGTCAACTTTTCAGTGGTTGTGGTAGCCAGATCTCTTCCGGAGATTCTTAGTACTCCTTGCCTCGCCGTAGCCTTGACCACTACCGTAGCCAAGGGTAGGCGGGCCGCCGGGTACTAGGGACCATTTTATGTTGATGCTTGCCATTTTTGGGGGATTTGCTATAATCGCCACGCTTGGCAGGCGGGTTGGCGATCATAATAAGGTGATAAAATGCAGAGAGAACGCTGCTGCCCATTCTGAAGAAATGGGATGGTGCTATTCTTTACGTTCGGCACCACATGGAGCAAAATCTACATATTTATAATTAGATTGGAAATAGATAGGTAAAAAAAGTCAATAAATTAGACCAATGTCACGCAGTGCCACCCTTATCGTGGCATGCCACAACATAGAAATGTCACATTAAATATCAGCAAAGCAGTATTACGTCTTCATACAAAACGGCATTTTTTTTCAGTTCCATTGGCAATTAAATGTTATTATCACCCAGTGAACCTAATGTGCAGCAAACCAATGACGAAGGAGACTGGTAAAACGATTTTCGTCACACCTACTCGTAAAGGGTTATTTTGATACCGCATAATAGGGGCAAAAGTCGACTTGACAATGTAATCGACGTATTTGATTGGCCGTCTAACATTACATTACTTCATGCTAACTTTGGCCTTTGATTGGTTTAAAAAAATCTAGCAGGCCACAATGTTTTTTCTTTTATTTAACGCAATGTTTTGGTAAATAGGTTTAACCTAGTTTTGCAAAGCCACAATGTTGAATTTCATTGGTTTACAAAAATTTACGATTTTGTTTTCTTTCAAAATCAAAAGTCATTTATTCAAACTAGGCTGACAGTCAGCTCTTTTTGAACGTCAAAATTACATAAGATAGTCCCCCATAACGCCCGCCCTTCACCACTTCCTAGTGCTTTAGCTGGGAAGAAGTGGCGCAACAAACACCCCAGCAGAACAGCTGTCTGTTAAGTTAGAAGAACTGGAGTAATAGGTAATTAACATTACGAAACACAAAAACCATAAAATTTGTCATATGTCAGCTAGCACAGGTCAATATACCAACAAAACATTGAAAACTATAGGTACTCAAGCAGAAATAAATAATAATAAATAATAAAAAACGTAAACAGAATTTACAATCTAAACAAAAGCCTCCAGGCATAAAAGGCGTGCCCGCTTACATATGCAATTCTGCATTATGTAAATATAGCTAACTTGAAGGAACAAAAGTTAAACTAGGACCTTTGGAATAAAATTTATAAAAAGTTAATAAAATGAACAGTAACAAAATCATGGTCAGCAAAACGACTAGTCACTACAAGCAGCACCCTTTCACGAGCCTAACGCAAAGATCAGCTACTATCCCCTCGCCATATTTGAAGGAAGGAGGCAACCCGACCCCCGACGCTACCGCAAGCAGTGACACTACCCGTTCACGAGGTTTAGGTCAGTAGTTAGCGATATTTCATATTTCCATACAGTGATATTAACAAGTTAATAAAAACAGGTAAATATTTGACAGCTATTTGCGACGTTGCCAACTTTCAGAATAAACGCTCTTAAACGCATTCAAATGCAAATCTAGCAAAGAAGAGGGAAGCTTGTTATAAAAGGTTATACCAAGACCAACAAATGAGTTATGAACCTTATGAAGCCGGTGAAGGGAACACGTAGTTTATTCTTATTTTTAGTATTTAAAAAATCTCTCAGAGAAACTTTAGCACCTAGTTGGTACATTGCTCGAACAGCTGGTTTTTGAAAAACAAAATATTTTAAATGTCAGCGGCTTTGCCCCACAGTAGAATGCCGTAAGACATAACGCAGTGAAAATAACTAAAATAAACTAACTGAGCTGTATCAACGTCAGTGTATTGTCTTACTTTCCTGACGGCGTAGGCGGCTGAACTGAGCCTTCCCGCTAGGCTTAATATATGTAATCCCCACTGAAGTTTGGCATCTACTATTATGCCCAGAAAAACTGCCGAGTCTACAGTTGCAAGCACCTCATTATTTAAGATGATGTTGGCTCCCAGATTTTTTACATTCGGTAAAGCGAACCTTACACATTTCGTTTTCTTGGCATTGAGAACTAGATTATCCGCGGTAAACCAATGCGTAACCCTTGAGAGTGCACTGTTTACGTCGTCAAAATCTTGTCTGCTCCTGTCTACTTTAAAGATAAGAGAGCTATCATCAGCAACGGCGTCAGCGTAGTTTGCTACGCAGACGACACGCTGGTCGTGGCGCATAGGAGGTCGTACCAGGCGGCGGCCCACGTAGCGACACACGGGGTTGCGTCGATAGGATCCGGCAACTGGGACTCGAGGTGGCCTTGCACAAGTCCGAGGCCATGTGGTTTCATGATCCTCAGAATGCGCCACCGACGGGTTCCCAGATAACGGTGGGAGGGGTTCACATCGGCGTCGAGTCGACGATGAAGTACCTAGGACTCGTCCTCGACAGCTGGTGGAACTTCGCGGAGCATTTCCGACGTTTGGCTCCCAGACTGGAGCGGGCCGGGGCTGCCTTGAAGCGGCTCCTGCCCAATCTAGGGGGGCCAAACGCCTCCTGCCGGAGGCTCTACGTGAGGATCGTGCGGGCCATGGCCCTATACGGGGCACCGGTGTGGGCGCCTACATTGAGGCGCCAACCAGCACGCCGGTTGAAGGCAGCCCATAGGGTCATGGTCATCCGGATGGTACGGGGATACTGCACGACCTCCGGTGAGGCGGCGGGCCTCCTTGCCGGATTGCCGTCATGGGATCTGAAGACAAAGGTCCTCACGCACACTTGGGAGTGGCGCGAGGAGGCCAAACGCCGAGGCGTAACTCTGCTACCGCGGGAAATCGCGGCACAGCGGACAGTGCTCCGGCGGGATCTCATGGTGACGTGGAGAGTGCGATTGTCGCAACCCAGTGCTGGGCACGCCACGATTGCGGCGGTAAGTCCCCTCTTTGAGGAGTGGCTTGAGAGGCGGCATGGCGTCCTCACCTTCCACCTGACACAGGTTCTGGACACGGCTGTTTCGGGAGGTTCTTGTTTTGCATAAGGCGGGAGAAAACGCCCGGGTGTTTCCATTGCGAAAATCGCCCTGAGGACACGGTGGAGCATACGGTGGAGGTCTGCCCGGCTTGGGCAGAGCACCGCCGTGTCCTCGTGGAGGCGATCGGCGGCGGCGATCTCTCGCGTCCGGGCCTGGTCCAGGCCATGGTACGGAGCGAGAGTGCATGGCTAGCTGTCGCTTCCTTCAGCGAAGCAGTGATGCTCGTAAAGAGGGAGGCGGCGCACGTGAGGGAAATGCAGTAAATGCGCCCTCACGGCCGTGGCCTTCGCAGAAGACGCCCTGGGCGTTCACTGAAGGTTCGCACTTGCTGCGCGCCTGGGCTTGCGGACGGCGAGTAATGGGTAGCTCGCTGTCCAGTAAGGAACAAGCCCGGGTCGACGGCGCGTTGTGTTCCACGCACGCCTCAAAGAGATGTTAGCACCAACTAATGGGGCCCGCAAGGGTCAATGCCTGCCAGGGGTGCGGGTTGTTCGAAAAAGATACCGCGGCCCCTGGCACACAGGCAACTGAGGGAACACGGGTTGGTTTTAGTCAGTAAAAGTCTAACACGCCCTCCCGCTCCACCCAGAGCGGGAGAAGTCATTTAATGATTCCCCACCAAAAAAAAAAGAAAAAAAAGCTAATGGTAAGTCATTAATATATACTAAGAATAAGAATGGACCTAGTATTGAGCCTTGAGGTACACCTAACTGAACTGGTAGCCCGGAAGATGTCACACCATTAACATTTACACATGTGTGCCTATTTTGCAAATAAGAACTTATTACATTAATTTAAATCCTTTTATTTGTAAAATGGCAAAATTTACGTTACAAAAACTTTAGATAGTATTTATCCGCTGTTTCGGATAAAAGTAAAATTGGATATTTATGAGTATTTATCCATTTTGAGTTTTTCCCGGATGAATATCCGGATACAATGCCAACACTATTGCTGACTTAATAAATGTCTCTATTATGTTATTTATAATAAATGTCGCTATTGTGTAAAATGATTTATTATTTTCCTTTAGTTTATTCATTAATTTTTTTACTAAGAATACTCTAGACTTACAAACAAACAAAAAATTCATTTAAAATTGATTCACAGATTTTTTTACAAAGACGTAATACTGCTTTAATTGCTTCTAATGTGGCCATGCGCGTAGGTAGGTTTGTATGCCACTCCGCTCGAAACGATGCGAGAAAATCGTTCGCGCAGCGCGTAATTGTTGCCAGGGGCTTGCGGGACAGCGCGGGGCATTTTCATCGGTAACGTCCAAACGAGCAAGGTCAACGGCATAGATCCAGCTCTACTAGCGAGTGCAGCGAGCCCATGCTCTACATAAGTGTGCCGAGCGGGCTTGCTCATGACAAGAGCGAGTGAAGCGAGCTTCCTCACAAAAACAGCACGTGAAGCCGACACATTACCAAAACGAGCGAGCGAAGCAATCTAATCTACTCTACGAGTGCGTAACTACATGGGAAGAGCGAGCGAAGCGAACCCCTCACAAGACCAGCACGTGACGCAAGACCATTATCAAAACTAGCGAGCCGAGTAGGTGGGCTCGCTTCGTTCGCTCGATTATATAATAATTATGCTTGTGTGTTGCACTCGCTTGTCACGTGGGGAATCGCTTAGCTCGCACATTGCTTGAATTATTGTCCTGCTCAGTCGTGTAAAATGTGGGCTCGCTTCGCTCGCACTGCAAAAATTGTGCTCACTACACTCATTTGAGTTAGAGAAACCCGTCGTTAAGTCAGATTCAAAATTCATCATTTCAGCCGAAAGACGTCCACTGCTGGACATAATTATGCCTCCCCCAAAAGGTGGATTTTGCCGTAATCGCCACGCTTTGCAGGCGGATTGGCGATCGCAGTATGGTGGTAAAATGCATTGAGAACGCTGCTGCCCATTCTCTAATAAGTCCCTTAGTCGCCTTCTACGACACCCACGGGAAAAAATGGGATGTTGCTATTCTTTTACGTCCGGCACCACACGGATCAAATCAGATTAGTTTGATGTCAATGTGACCTTTCATTTATAGTTGGCATAGAGCAAGTGTGGCTTGATTGTGCCTGGCAAAACTGACAAATGATTATTATGGGAAATTCTCACTTACTAGGTTAGGTCAAGTTACAGTTGTGACCAAACGTTTTCACGAAAACAAATGGCGCGGACTCGAACTGCGCCTACTTACTATTCATTATTTTTGTTTTAAGTATTAGTATCAGTTTCGGCTGTGCGTTGATGAGTCAGTCAGTCAGTCAAGTTCTCCCCTTTTATATATTTATATTAAAGGGGTGAATTTTTAGACTCACCAGATTTTCTTGATTATCTGCTGCAACAGGGTCCCATTGCTGAACGTGGATAGTGGGGCTCCAGTGCTGTACATTTTCAGAAGAGCTCCCTTGCTGAACAGGTTGATAAGAGCTCCAGTGCTGAACATTAATTGAAGGATTCTGGTGTTGGACATTCAATGATGGGTTCCAGTGTTGAACATTCAATGAAACGTTCTGGGGTTTAACGTTGTCAGAAGCGACACGTTGTGGAACATTGTCAGAAGGTATTCGGGTCTGAGCATTGTCAGAAGAGCTCCAGTGCTGAACATTCATTGAAGGGTTTTGGCGTTGAACGTGAACAGAAGGGTTATAATCGAGAATAGGGTTCCAGTGCTCCAAATTCCTCATTTCTGTTAGTATTCCGGTATTTTGCTGGTTCATCTAAAATTAATATTTTGATTAGATATTTCCCATTTTGGTGATTTGAACATCATAATTATAAAAAGAAAGAAGCGGAAGGTGAGGACGCTATGCCACCTTTCAAGCCACTCCTTAAAGAGGAGAATTACTGCTGCAATCGTGGCGTGCCCAAAGTTTAGTACCCTCGTGTTGTCTTTCGTGAGCTCAGGTGTACTATTCGAAGGTCTATAACTTTAGCTGTAATTGTAATTATTATTATCCTTTATTTCACCTTAAACACATATAAATTATATTTTTAAATATTAGAATATAAAACATATAAAAACATTTAAAAATATAAAAAATAGTAGCCCACCGGTATCGGGAACAGGGTCCAAGCTACCGGCGGTCAGGGCTCCAGAGAGAGGAACCTCCTAACAATGCGAGCCGTGTCCAGGAGTACCGCTTTCTGGATCAAGCCCTTGACCCAGCTGCCCAACGAGAGCCTCCTCAGGTGTTGGTCGAGGCTCTTGGCTATCAAGCCATTGGCTGTGACGACTATCGGTACAATGATCGCTGAGTCCACATCCCACATGTCGACAACCTCGCGAGCCAAGTCAAGATACTTGATTTGTTTATCTTTCTCGGCTTTCACGAGGTTCTCGTCATGCGGGACCGTTATATCAACGATCATTGCACGCCGCTCTAGTCGATCCACCACCACTATATCAGGCTTATTGGCAACAATAGTCCTGTCAGTGATGATGGATCGATCCCAGTACAGTGTGACATGTCCATTTTCGAGAACTGGGTCGGGCACATACCTGTAGTACGGCACTTCTGATTCCACAAGGCTGTATTTCAGAGCCAGTTGCTGGTGGATAATCCTGGCTACAAGGTTGTGTCTATGCAAGTATTCCTCATTAGCTAGACGAGAACACCCGGAGATAATATGTCTGATTGATTCACCCGGACGGTGGCATGCCCGACAGATGTCAACCGTGCCGTCTTTCACAATAAATCTCCGGTAGTTGTTCGTCATCATAACTTCGTCCATAATTGCACAGACAAAACCTTCGGTTTCTCCAAAGAGGTCACCGAAACGTAGCCAGGCTACGGACGCTAGTGGGTCTACATCGGGTCCATGTAGGACCCGGAAAAAGCGTCCGTGAAGCTCCTTACTCTGCCATACTTCCATGCGATCTTTAGTGTCAAGTACTACTGGCTTGCGCCAGTTCTCTTTAGCCAAGGAGAGCGGGGTGAGGCCCTTGTCCACCGCAACCACATCTCGATGCATCCCCACGTCGGTTCCCAGGAAATATTCCCTAAGACTGCATATCTCGCGATTGTGGAGGGTCTTAGCGTTGTAATTATTATTATGTTTGTTTTATTTGGTCAAAAAAGTAAAATGTATAGATCACCGCTTTATATTTAAAAAAATAAGCACACTTTTTTGGCACACCATACCAAAGCTGAGTATTAAATTTTTGAGGGTGTGAAAAATAAAAACTAATATGTTTAATTTAACAATTAATCCTACTAATATTATAAACGCGAAAGTTTGTAAGTATGGATGGATGGATGTTTGTTACTCTTTCATGCAAAAACGGCTGAACGGATTTGAATGAAATTTGGCACACAGGTAGTCTATAACCTGGAATAACACATAGGATACTTTTTTATCCCGGTACTACGTTCCCGTGGGATAGTTTTCGACCTCCACGCGGGTGAAGCCGCTGGCAAAAGCTAGTATCTTATATTTTTATGTAATCGTAAAGCCCTATTATCAAACTACACAAAAAATATAACTTATGAGGTCTCAAAGATGTTTACGGGTCGTTAATAGATGATTCATTATACGCGTAGCATTAGCACGCGAAACCCTAAACCACTTGAACAAGCGACCGCCCTGCGGCCTCCGGACTTCAAACAATCAAGTGAGGAAAATGCTAGGTGCCTAGGTGCAAGAAAAACAGCCTGAATAATATAAAATTAGTGTTCTTCAATGAAGTATGATACCATTGCATTGTCATTGTCATGTGGGGAATCGCTTAGCTCGCTCATTGCTTGAATTAGTGTTGTGCTCAGTCGTGTAATATGTGGGCTCGCTTCGCTCGCACCACAGAAATTGTGCTCACTACACTGAGCCGAGTTAGAGAATCCCGTCGTTAAATCAGATAAGTTTGATGTCAATATGACTTTTCCTTTATAGTTGGCATAGAGCAAGTGTGGCTTGATTGTGCCTGCCAAAACTGACTAATGATTATTATGGGAAATTCTCACTTACTAGGTTAGGTCAAGTTGCAGTTGTGACCAAACGTTTTCACGAAAACAAATGGCGCGGACTCGAACTGCGCCTACTTACTATTAATTATTTTTGTTTTAAGTATTAGTATCAGTTTCGGCTGTGCGTTGATGAGTCAGTCAGTCAGTCAGGTTCTCCCCTTGTATATATTCATATTAAAGGGGTGAATTTTTAGACTCACCAGATTTTCTTGATTATCTGCTGCAACAGGGTCCCATTGCTGAACATGGGTAGTGGGGCTCCAGTGCTGTACATTTTCAGAAGAGCTCTCTTGCTGAACAGGTTGAGAAGAGCTCCAGTGCTGAACATTTATAGAAGGGTTTTGGCGTTGAACGTGAACAGAAGGGTTATAATCGAGAATAGGGTTCCAGTGCTCCAAGTTCCTCACTTCTGTTTGTATTTCGGTATTTTGCTGGTTCATCTAAAATTTATATTTTTATAAATTTTTTCCCATTTTGATGATTTGAACATCATAAATATAAAAAGAAAGAATAAAGCAGTAGTTATAAAGGTACTAGTAGGAGTAGTTATAGGAGCTAGAGCCCCAACTGAGAGGACTCTACACCGCGTGCCTTGAGCAGGGCCAGTTTCCCACTTTGTGGAAATCTGGTCGTCTGGTCCTGCTCAAGAAGGTGGGACGCCCCGCGGACTCGCCATCCGCATACAGGCCCATAGTGCTGCTCGACGAGGTGGGTAAGATGTTTCAGCGGATAATCGCTGCCCGCCTCGTCGGCCACTTAAGCAGGGGGGGGCCTGATTTAGCCGAAAGCCAGTTCGGCTTTCGGCACGGGCGCTCCACCATCCACGCGATATTGCGGGTGAGAGTCCTGGCGGAGGAAGCGGTGTCCCGGGGCGGGGTGATGTTGGCGGTGTCCTTGGACATCTCCAACGCCTTCAACACCCTGCCCTGGAGCTGCATTCGGGAGGCACTGCAGTATCATCGGGTGCCTTCCTACCTCCGCCGCATCGTTGGGGCTTATTTGGCGGAAAGGTATTTTTTATTTTTTATATATTTTTTTTTTTTTTTTTAGTAACACTTCATTGTTGTTTTATTTCTAAAGAATCACATTAAATATAATTAAAATAATCATTGAAATCATCAATACAACCCTCTAAGAAATAAAATAAATAAAAATAAAAAACATTTTATTTTGTAGCGGCACTACAGAAAAGATGGTCGCAACAATAAAAAATAAAATAAAAATGTTTACTGCATCAACTTAAATAACTTATGCTAGTTACAACGGGGAGAATCCTGTTAAGCAAATAGTTTGCTTGTGTTATATGGTGTGTCACACACGGGACGTGATGGCGGAAACCAGCGCCGCATGTCGTGCGGTGTTCCACAGGGTTCGGTCGTGGGACCGCTCCTGTGGAACATCGGGTACGACTGGGTGCTGAGGGGCGAGCTCCAGCCGGGCGTGGACTTGACGTGTTATGCGGATGGCACGCTGGTCACGGCCCGGGGGAGCTCGTACAGGGCCGTCGCCAGCAACGCTGCCTGCGTTGCTGGCGACGGCTGTGGTGTCACAGGTCGTGACCCGCATACGGCGCCTAGGCCTGGAGGTGGCCCTCAACAAGTCGGAGGCCATGGTCTTTCATGGCCCCCGGCGGGCGCCGCCGCTGGGATCACACATCGTTGTCGGGGGGTCTCGAATCGCTGTCGAGTCCACCATGTAATACTTTGGATTGGTGCTCGACAGCCGGTGGGATTTCGGCCCCCACTTCCAGCGGCTGGCGCCCAAGTTGTTGGGCGTGGCTGGGGCGCTGTCAGCGCTGCTTCCCAATCTGGGGGGCCCGAGCGCCGCCTGTAGGCGGCTCTACGTGGGGATCGTGCGATCGATGGCCCTGTATGGGGCCCCGATCTGGGCGGCTGACCTGACGGCCGGCAGCATCGCTGTCCTGCGAAGGCCACAGCGAGCGATGGCCGTCAGAGTCATTAGGGGGTATCGCACGATCTCCTACGAGGCGGCTTGTGTACTGGCCGGATCCCCGCCCTGGGACCTCGAGGCGAAGGTACTCGCGTCACTGTACCGGTGGCGCGAGGACTCGAGGGCTCGGGGTGAGTGGCTGACGCACCAACATTTGGAGTTGCGTCGGTCACAGCTTCGCGCTGCCCTGGTGGCGGAATGGCGGGACAGGCTCTCATGCCCTACCGCCGCCCGGCCGCCGGCCGCGCCACCATCGGGGCGGTCCGGCCAGTACTCGAGCGCTGGCTCGGGCGGAGGCACGGCTCCCTGTCGTTTCGGGTGACACAGGTGCTCTCGGGGCATGGTTGCTTCGGGAAGTACCTGTGTCGCATAAACAGGGAGCCGGACGCTCGGTGTCACCACTGCGTCGACTGTCGGGAGGACACGGCGTGGCACACGCTGGCAGAGTGTGCCGCTTGGGAGACAACGCCCTCTTCCAGCCCCCCTAAATGGGTCCAGGGGCGATAGATCCGGGGAAATCTGTCGTCCTCTACTTTTTAGGACCCGAGATGGCGGCGCGTAGTGTTCCACGCGTGCCTCTATGACGTAAGGGGGGAGTTTGACACCTCACTACCCCCCTGTCGCGAGGTGGCCCGCAGAGGCGGGCCGGCACTAGCCGGGGATCGCGGAAGTCACATCAGTTCCCGTAATCCCCGGTGCAAGTTAGAGACGGAACACCGGGGTGGTTTTAGTCAGTAAGAGTCTGACAGACCCCCGGAGGACATCCATGAGGATTTCCCCCGTAATAAAAAAAAAAAAAAAGTTGCAGTTGTGACCAACCGTTTTCATGAAAACAAATGGCGCGGACTCGAACTGCGCCTGCTTACTTTTATTATTTTTGTTTTAAGTATTAGTATCAGTTTCGGTTGTGCGTTGATGAGTCAGTCAGTCAGTCAGGTTCTCCCCTTGTATATATTTATATTAAAGGGGTGAATTTTTAGACTCACCAGATTTTCTTGATTATCTGCTGCAACAGGGTCCCATTGCTGAACGTGGGTAGTGGGGCTCCAGTGCTGTACATTTTCAGAAGAGCTCTCTTGCTGAACAGGTTGAGAAGAGCTCCAGTGCTGAACATTTATAGAAGGGTTTTGGCGTTGAACGTGAACAGAAGGGTTATAATCGAGAATAGGGTTCCAGTGCTCCAAGTTCCTCACTTCTGTTTGTATTCCGGTATTTTGCTGGTTCATCTAAAATTAATATTTTTATTAAATTTTTCCCATTTTGATGATTTGAACATCATAAATATAAAAAGAAAGAAAAGAATAAAGCAGTAGTTATAAAGGTACCAGACGCAGAATAACTTTACTGCCCAGCGAAATACACAACTTTTGACCTTATTTTCCGCTTGATTGATTTCTGGACACTACAGTGTCCATGGACAAAAGACCATTGCTTGTTTCGCGGACACTTGCGTGTCCAACGGGTACATGTTGAACATTGTGTCTATTCCGATCTAACCTTTACATTTACTCGTTTCGACGTATCTTCGAACATTTTCTCTGATAATTAATACGTATTTTGCCGTAGACGGAGCTAGTTTTCGTTTACTATATTGTTATAAGTTAGTTCGCTTTCATAGTTTAGTTCCCTCGTGTTGTCTTCCGTGAGCTCAGGTGTACTATTCGACGGTCTATAACTTTAGCTGTAATTGTAATTATTGTATTATGTTTGTTTTATTTGGTCAATAAAGTAAAATGTATAGATCACCGCTCTATATTTAAAAACATAAACACACTTTTGTGGCACATGATACCAAAGCTGAGTATAAAATTTTTGAGTGTGTGAAAAATAAAAACTAATATGTTTAATTGAACAATTAATCCTACTAATATTATAAACGCGGAAGTTTGTAAGTATGGATGGATGGATGGATGGATGGATGGATGTTTGTTACTCTTTCATGCAAAAACGGCTGAACGGATTTGAATGAAATTTGGCACACAGGTAGTCTGTAACCTGGAATAACACAGGATACTTTTTATCCTGGTACTACGTTCCCGTGGGATAATTTTCGACCTCCACGCAGGCGAAGCCGCTGGCAAAAGCTAGTATCTTATATTTTTATGTAATCGTAAAGCCCTATTATCAAACTACACAAAAAACATAACTTATGAGGTCTCAAAGATGTTTACGGGTCGTTAATAGATGATTCATTATACGCGTACCATTAGCACGCTAAACCCTAAACCACTTGAACAAAAATGAGTAGAACAAGCGACCGCCCCGCGGCCTCCGGACTTCAAACAATCAAGTGAGGAAAATGCTAGGTGCCTAGGTGCAAGAAAAACAGCCTGAATAATATACCGTATGATTTTTTTTACCGTCTGGAAAAAAATAGGGCATAATAGGTGAACGGAGTAAAAGCATAGAAATTTCACTTCTTTTTTTAAAAATCCTAACATGAAATGAACCTGTCAATAAATACTATTACTTATTTGTAGTAAACTTTTCATACTAAAATTTAAAAAAATAATAAAAATAGAAAAGAGTAAAAATATCGGCAAATAATATCAAAACCCAACTTATAGGCACCCTACTCTACGCGCAGAAATTATCAATGAATTCGTAGCGACATTCAATCCTTTGATTGAAGCCGGCCGGGGATAGGTAAATACTATCGCAAAATATCTTTCCTTAGGCGTACCGCTCACGTGTCACCGCATGCGCATCCCCTCCCGCCCGGGGGCCTTCGAACCGAGTACCGCGTCTCGTGCTCTCTCTCTCTAGTCACCTGCGATTAGCCATAGCGTGACGTCGATCGCTGTTTTTTTACGTTTGAATCGTGTGTGCTTCGACCGCCCAGTGATTATTTTCATAATGACGTACGCATACTCCAACTCCAACCGCAGGTGAACATTCTATGGAGCGACGAGTCCATATTTACCCGCGCTGGTATCTACAACGTACCTACACAACGAGCAATGGTGGAGTTTCAAAACTCACTTAAAATAAACGAACACGCTCATCAAGTTCTATTCAGTGTCAATGTTTGGGCCGGGATAATACACGTTGGCATAAATTCGTCCGAGTTCGAGGGTCCAGTTTGTATCGAAGGTCGATTGACAGGGATAATGTATCGTGAAATAATACAGTCCGTTATCGACACAATGTTGGAAGACGTTCCTCTGGACTATCTGCCGGACATGTACTTTCAGCACGACGGGTGTCCAGCTCACTACGAGCGATCTGTGCTCGCGTATTTAGATAGTGAATTCCGTGATAAGTGGATAGGTCGCGGTGGACCTGTGAACTGGCCGGCGAGATCACCAGACCTAACGCCATTAGACTTTTATTTGTGGGTTGAACTAAAACGCTCAGTGTACACCGAAGAAGCTCGTAGTGTAAATGAGTTAAAACAGCGAATAATAGACGTTTTTAATATTCTGAAAAGTGACAGAGACACGCTTAGGAGTCTAACAACCAATTTGCAAAAACGTGGGAGTTTGTGTTTAGAAAGAAACGGTGGACATTTGGAACAAATATTGCAATATCGTTGAAAAGGTACTTTTTGTTGTAAATAATAACTCATTTTCTGTAATTTTGTAAAAATGAATCAGTGTAATTATTTGTAAATAAGTTGATTACGATCTTTAAATACGCCTAGTAAGTTGTAGTATTCGATTTGGATTAAACAACCTTGTTGGAATCCTTTTCTATTACCTACACATCACGTTAAAACCTTCGAAATACAGATGAATGTGAGTGATTGTTATAAGTATTTAACATCAGCGGTTTGTTTACATTTCTATCAAAGCTTTACCGATCTTACGAGACGTAATTTATTTGGTTTACGGTTTCAAGACACGCGTCACTCAGTGTATCAAATTATTTGCCTACTACAACTACATACAGCACGGTGAAGTATGTAGGTACACGCGCAAATGTGTGCGTGAGTGTGTAGGGATCAGGCGGTATCGTCCTGTGCGCAGGAGAGCGAAGTTAATGCTAGCGTCTCGCTCACACTTCCATCATGCTTCATTCATGTGCAATCGCAGCTGACGCCGTTTACTATTACCTATTTTGGATAATATTAATTTTACGCGAGTGCCGTAGGATGTATTCTTTTTCATGTATTTTAAGGATATTCGGAACTTTTATTAATTAAATGGTACCAGGTAGATGTTAGGGTATATGAGTTCTTATTCTACTTACACAAAACGTCATATTGTTGTCCAGACGCTACAAAATTTCAGCCGGTATAAAATTAGTGTACTTCAATGAAGTTTGATATCATTGCATTGTAGTCTTCGAAAACTTTTTCACGCCTTTAGAATGTCTCCATGCATTGATCAAATTGTCCGCTTTTATGTACTTTTCACGTGATTTTTTCGGCAGAAAACTATATTCTAAATTCGACATTATGTATCGCGTGTACTAACACTGCAGGTATTGAATTTATATCTTAATTGCTGCTGGACTCGCTCATATTTTATTATTTCTTACAATTTTATCAAAAAACAAACCAAAATTATGGAAAGCGAATTGAAAGTTTCTGTTCAATTCGCTTTCCATCATTTTGGTTTGTTTTTTTAAGTTTCTTTTTTTTCATGCAGTCATCGTGCTGGCCAGTGCTATTATCCTAAAAATGGGGTTGGCGCACTGACATGAAATAAGTATAAATGCATTTTCAGTGTACTGGCGGTATAGGAAAGTATTAATTAGAAAGGTTTGAATTTCAAAAACTCTTTCCACGCTAGCGGATAAAATGTACTTTTGTACGCAGATTTGGAATGACAAACAGAATCTTTCCTTTTGTTTCTGAGGTGAAAAAGTTTATTTACGCTAAACATGACGCAGAGAAAGAACACAAAAAAGAACAAGTTGGGGAAAATATGCGTCACATCCACACAAAAAAATAAATAATAATTTATTTCACCATGAGTTTACATCCATAGTTTGTTAGTGTAATTGTGAATTTACAAACAAGTGTTAGTAATAATTATTAATAATATCAATATAAGGACAATAACATATTAGTGGCAAGGCCGGGTGGACTCCCCGAATGATGGTGACAAATCACTATACGACTGCGTGCAGCCGTATCCATCGAGCCAGCATTGGAGTCCCACTGGTCCGCCAGCGCGCGCAGGATGGCGTTGGGACTGTCGCGCGTGCGCTGCATAATAGAAGCGCACCGTTTGCGCATGACGGCCGCAAATCTGTCTGTGTCAGCCACCGCGAACATCGCGGAGGCGCTGCAGTGGCACGGCAGGCCCATCAGCACGGAACGCGTTATTGTATTAGAAGCGCAGATCGCTGAATGCAAAACGGCCATTGCTCAACACAATGCTACGGCCCCATGCAAGAGAGAGCCCCGGCGCTGGTTTTCAGCGACAGTAGGCGTTGACGTGATGATGTTAAAGAGGTATGAGGAGCATGGTCTATAACAGTTCACTCATACTCCATAGAAAAGGGAGGATCCTCGACCAGACGGCTGTTGTGTCTGGTGGGCAACTGCCCGACGATTGATGTCGGGATGTTGTATATATACGTGTTGTGCGGTTAACTCTGACTGCGCGATGTAGGATTTGTGTGACGTCAAGTCTTTGATGCGTAGTTCGCATGTGGCATTATGATAACAACTGGACTCCCCAAATGCCAACCTCACCTCGCACGCGGTACACCCTGCCACTCACAGACGAGGCGCTGGCGCCCGACCGATGGCGGTATAACCATCCAACAAGCCAACTTAAATTTTCCAGAGTGATGACGGGCAGCAACGTCATCAGTGCGAAAGGATTGGCTTTGCGGTCACTAACCCACATGCCCAGCGTGGTGACTACGGGCATTAAAACCTCAAATGATTAAAGTGCCAAAACAATGGCCCCCAGTTCCCGGTAGTCCCGCTATTCCTGGTCAAGGTAGCGGTCACGGTAACGGCGGGACGGGGTGCGAAGAATCTCCGGGTTACGGTAGGCTACCAACGACGACTACATCTGGCTACGTACAATGGACGTTCGATGAGGCTGGACCATCACCTTGCCGAACTTGAGGTAGAATTAGATCGCATTAACTGGCATATACTGGGGTTATCGGAAGTCCGAAGACAGGGGGAGGATAAAGACCCATCTCACTACTGAGCCACGTATATAAGCTGTTTTCGAGGGTCGTCACGAACCGTCTCACCAGGAGACTTGACGAGTTCCAGCCACCAGAACAAGCCGGTTTTCGAAAAGGCTTCAGCACCATAGACCACATCCATACTGTTCGGCAAATTGTACAGAAGACCGAAGAGTACAACCAGCCGCTGTGTATGACATTTGTGGACTATGAGAAAGCCTTCGACTCCATCGAAAATTGGGCAGTTCTGGCATCGCTGCAGCGATGTCGAATTGACTGGCGATACATCAAAGTGTTGAGGTGTTTGTACGACGCTGCCACGATGACTGAACCAGAATAATGCACTTTCACCAATGAACTGAAGTGCCAAAAGTAAATATCAGACATAGTAACTGTGACATTGAAGAAGTTAAAGAAGCAAAATTCTTAGGTTTATTCCTTGATAACCAGCTTAACTGGAAGGCCCACATAGATGACCTAAGTAAGAAAATAAATAAATCAGCATACGCACTTTTCCAAATTGCTAGAAAAATAAACATCGATGCGCTATACTAGTTGCATATCACGGCTTAGTAGCCTCAATTTTGCGATATGGTATTATTTTTTGGGGCAATTCTACTGATAAAGATATCGTTTTTAAGGCAAAAAAAAGATACATAAGATCAATGTGTGGTGTGAAAATTGATGATAGCTGTGTACCATCATTTAAATCGCTCAGATTACCCTCATTATATTTTTGAAATTAGTGTTTTCGTGAAAATAAACATGAGGTTGTTCGAAAAAGTGTCAACGTTACGAGATGTTGTGATTCGTAGCCAATACGCAAACACTTTAAGCAATCAGCGCTGTAAGACTGCCTTAGTGAGAAAGAGCGTTTTAGGCACGGCACCACGCATTTACAACAAATTACCAGGTGTCATCAAAAATTTGAATGTTACACAATTCAAAAAAAAAAATTAAAACTGTTATTAATTCAAAAATGTTATTATACGACTGATGAATTCCTAAATGATAAATTAATGTAGACTTATTTATTTCACTGAATATTGTGACTAATTGTAATTTATGACTATTTATTTATGTATTGACCGTAGAAATCATTCCACATTTTTAATATTTGTTTTTATTTTTTATTATAATTCTATTAATTTTGACATACCGACCAAATATTTTATGTTTACCTCTAGCATGGTAATTTTTTTATTTCGCATGCTGGTTGCATGCGTTGCATTTGTACGCCTCTTGGCATAACATAGCGACCTATGACTCTAATTTAAGAACTGTATACACTACCTATGTTTCACAAATAAAAATGATTTGATTTGATTTGATTTGACTGTCCAGTTCCAGGATAAGAAAACCAGCCCCATCCAACTGCTCAGGGGAGTGAGACAGGGGGATGTGATATCCCCGAAACTGTTAACCAATGCGCTGGAGGACGTCTTTAAGACGCTGGACTGGCCTGGACAGGGTATCAACGTAAACGGCGAGTACATCTCACACCTTCGCTTTGCCGACGACATCGTCATAATGGCAGAGACGCTGGAACAGTTAGACCAGATGCTGCATAGCTAAATGGAGCCTCTCGGCGAGTTGGCCTCGGCATGAATTTGGACAAGACGAAAGCCATGTACAATTCGCACGTCTTACCGAGTTCAATCCGCATCGAAGGGTCGTTTCTCAAAGTTATGAAGGAATATGTCTACCTAGGGCAAGTCATCCAGCTTGGTAGATACAACTTTGAGAAAGAAGCCGACAGGAAGGTCCAGTTGGGTTAGGCAGCGTTTGAAAAACTTCGTCAAGTCTTCTCGTAGTCAATACCGCAATGTTTGAAGACTAAGGTCTTCAACCAGTGCGTCCTGCCCGTGATGACATACGGCGCCGAAACGTGGACACTGACAGTTGGGCTGGTTCACAAATTTAAAGTCACTCAGCGCGCTATGGAGCGGACTATGCTTGGGGTTTCTTTGAAGGATAAAATCAGAAACGAAGTTATCCGGAGAAGAACTGGAGTTACCGACATAGCTTGCAGGGTAAGTAGGTTGAAGTGGCAGTGGGCTGGCCACGTTTGTCGAAGGACCGATGGCCGGTAGAGCAGACGAGGCCTGGAGTGGAGACCGAGTATCGGCAAGCGTAGTGTGGGACGCCCTCCAGCTAGGTGGACCGACAACCTTAAAAAGGTGGCTGGGATAGACTGGATTCGAAAGGTGGAGGACACGGTGTTGTGGCGCAGCATGGGAGAGGTCTATGTCCAGCAGTGGACTGCGATAGGCTGAGTTGATTGATTGTAGATGCCGCCACAATGTCATCCGGTGCAGCTTATGATAAGATAAAAGTAACAAAATAAGAAATACAATAGTTAAACAATTAGGTCTTTCTCTACTCCATGGTTCGAACCCTCATCAATACTCTAGGATAGTCAATAAATGATAAATGATAACTGATAAATGATTTCATTTCTGTAAGTAGGTTTGCACAAACACTTTTACACGTCAATCATATTTTTTAAACTAAATGAGGTCGGCGTTTCCTATCTGACAACTCTGAGAAGAAAGGCCGAAACAAACTCAGAGGTCACAGTCTCTTTTAAAGTCCAGACATCATCTTGGTCAGATCATGTGAAGACCATGTGGATCGGTGTCTGAAATGGTCTTTTGAGGAAAGAACCACACAGATTGAGTGGACCTGTCCATTCAGTGCACGTATTTATCAGTAATCATGCACCTCAACTCAGAACTTGAGGAGCTCAACGATTTGACGAACAATACCAAAGACAATACATTTGGGTAGGCCTCATAAAGTACTCAAACTGCCAGATTAATATTAAAAGTAACTGAGAAAGAGATGAAAAAACACAAAAAAAATATGACCCACATAGTCTTCACATTCACAATAATTAAAACAACAATAATATCATACTTCTCAAAGTAAATATTCATGTCAATGTGTATTTAATAATTATCAAATGGCAAAGAGCAAAAGTTTGCAAAAACAAAAAAAAAACAACATTTAGTATGCAAAAATTGGAGCAGGTCAATCCCAAGCTTTTTTGTCATCAATATAATCTTTAACGGTATAAAAGGCGTTCAGGCACAACTTGCGTTTGATTAATGATTTAAATTTATTGATACTTAGATCTTGAACATGGCTTGGAAGTTTATTATAAAAGCGTATACATTGACATCTGAATGACCCACCTATTATCTTGAGCCTTGTTGATGGTACAACAAATTTGTGTTTATTCCTAGTATTTGTACTATGGATATCAGTGTATTTTTTAAGCAATTTAATATTTTTATGGGCATATAAAAGATTTTCAAAAATATACTGTGAAGGCATAGTCATTACATTAATCTCCTTAAATTTCTCTCTGAGAGAATGTCTCGGACTTAATTTATAAATTGATCGAACAGCTTTTTTCTGCAAGACAAAGATAGTCTGAATGTCGGCAGCATTTCTCCACAACAGAATACTATACGAATATTACACTATGAAAGTAGCTAAAGTACACTAAACGGGCTGTCTCTATATCAGTTAAATTAGAAAATTTTCTAACAGCGTATGCTGCAGAGCTTAGCTTTTTCGACAATTTATCTATATGTGGGCCCCACTGAAGCTTGGCATACAAAGTTAAGCCCAAGAATACAGTGCTATCTTCAGGATTCAATTCATCGCCCTTTATCAACACATTCGTTTTAACCTGCCTAACGTGAGGTAGCGCATTTGGTTTTTTTTACATTAAGAAGTAAATTATTAACATTGAACCAATGAACTACTTTTGAGATCGCGCAATGATTTAGGATAATCGTAATGAATTCAATGGCATAGCAGTATAATATTTTAAAAACCCAAGGAGTCCTCACATGGTCGCGCTGTCTGTACGTGCTTGCTATCGAAATACAGATCTCGGGGTTAATATGTGTTAGAACAATTCCAGTTGTTGTGAAAATACCTCTCCCTTTGTCATAGATTGTCCACGGTGCTGCGTCTTGTCGTGAGGGCGCCAGTGTTGGACCAACTGTCTCACAGCTGCGCGCATGGCATCGCTGTTGTACGAAGAGGATTCTTGCTGGCGATAAAATAGTACATTATGATACAAGTGTGTTATGAACTACAATGATAAATGCACACGCGTTTCATACGACGTTTGTCAACACACTTGCGAGGAAAAAACAGATCTGTATAGTTAATTTCTTTCGTTCCCTACGAGAAACCGACATGTTTGATAATAATTAACCATGCAACTAAAACGTTTTACAAATATTTACGGAAAATGGCGCGCTGGGTGTGTTTTTCCGCGCACCGCGCTAGCGATGCGCACGCGTTTTAAATAAAAGCATTGGCAAAACCGTTTAGCAACCTATATAAAAACTGTTTGCGGAGATTGAAAGAAAAAATGTAAAGTAAAAAACACGAGTGTTTAATAAGCTGAATTTTGAACTTAAATGCACGGCCCTAGGAAAAACTTTCCAGGGAAGTGTATTGAAAAAAATATTGACGTATCATATCTGCCTGGCCTGATAGGTAATAAGTAATACGGGTTGGTGTGTCCGCTACTCCACGTCATAGCGCGTATTTCGCGTACGGGTGGGAGAATCGGTCATTCGATCCACCCTAGCTCCTCGAGAAAGCGCAGCAACGCCTTGGTGTTGCTGACGATCTCACGTAGGATGGGTTACCGAAGTTTACCATGCTGTACTCGTGTCGGTGTTCTTCATCTAGCCTTTTCCCAGCTTTATTGGGGTCGGGTCCCACCGTCCAGTCATACCGGATGCAGCTAAATATCAGTATTTGCCATGAAGACTGCTTATCTGACCTCCACCCATTTAATTTGACGGAAATCGGTGATTTTGGATAAGTTTTTTAATTTTTTGTCACCGCCTTCCGAAATTAAAGTTATTTTTCACTTTTTAGTGTTTTTTCGGAAGTCGGTTGTTTTTTTTTTGGAAAAAGTTTTTATATAAAGCCGGTTAAACACAAAATGGTGGTGTTAGTTCCGAATCCGGCCACGCACCAAAATATGTTTGTCCTTGTACAACTATTCTTACATTGACGCTGCTGCTGGAGCTCCAGTGCTGAACCAACTTCCTCACTTCAGCTTGCATGTCAGAGTTGCTGTACGTCGTCGTGGGTTCTTGCATCTACAATGTAAAGAAGTATTCACTTTATTAAACAACAAACGACCTATTAATGTTATACCAGAACTATGTCTTTCTTTTAGATGTGTTGGGCCCAGTTGCAGCAATTTGTAGTGTTTTTGCTGGAAGACGGTTTTCACCTTCACTTGCTAAGTAGGTAAATAACATCAAAGGAAGTTATTTTAAAATCATCAACATAAACTAAGTGGAAAAAATCCGTATTATTAAAGATTACTCATAAACCACTCATCAGAACTTGACCAAATTTTTATGGGAAAATTTGAAAAGGATATTCTTTCAGAATCAGAATCAGAATGAGAACTTTATTTGCTGTGAATGTAGGTACAGGTATAAGATGTTGTACATAAATTAATGAGATCGGCTACAGTCTACCTTACGGCGTGCAAATTATTACGTACATAAATTGGACCTACTTATGCAAACAGGAACCAATCCACACACGTGCCAAAATTGAGATAAGTATACAGAAAGCTTTTAAAATGCACCTTCTATCGACCCTGTAAAGATCAACACGATCTGACAATTTTGACAGTACAAAACATTTCTATGACAAGGTTAACAACCCACATAACAACAGTTGTTCAATAAACTAACGAGATCCATGCCCCATGGTAACCCGACAATCTAAAAATTCATTGAAATTGTTTTTTTCCTTTAAAGACTCTTATCACATGGTCCCATGTAAATTTTTTTTAAATTAATTATGTAGAACCATGCAGGTTGGTTCTTGTTTGCAATATAAAAATGTCATAATACTATATTTTTACAAAGACTCACATAATACTTAGTTCCTCGTATCTCTATCTACAACATCTAAGAAGTCATGTCATTTGAGTCGGTGTTGTATAATAAACTTTTTGATAAAATTATTTATTCAAGTCAGTGATAACTACATAAATTATTTTAATTCACTAGTTTTTCTAAATTAAATTAAATTTTTCCTAAGATAGATTCATTTTGTGTGGTAATTTTGTTTTGCTATGATTATGGCAGCTTTTTCTAAACTGAACAGTAGGTAAGTAATATTGACAATGGCAACACTGTGGCAAAAAACAGAAACGTTCGGGTCGTTGTATGATTTGGACCTCCTTACGCAAAACGTTTTTGTCAAAATTGTGTGTTCAATGACATCGGTTGTTATTTTGAATATTGTAAAAAATAATTTGTTCTATGTATACAAATATAATATTGATGAAAATTATGAACATTTTTAATAGTAATAAAAAAAAAACTCATTGGTTCCTTTTAGCAAAACTATCTGTGTTTGGGTTGGTTAGTAGTTAATTTATTACCTACCGTGCCAAAATTAACGGTAAAAATAAAAATCTCATATTTATTTTAAACATTTTGCTGCCAAATAAAATGAATCTTTAATTCTTATAATATTATGTACGAAAAGTTACTTGCTCTTCAACTTCAAAATCAGGCTGTCCCGAAAAACCTTGAAGACTGTCTGGGTTTCCGATAAGCTTTACATAGAAATCGCTCGAGTCATGTTTGATGAGACAAGACCCCACTTCTTGAGCACCTCTGCCGCGGGTAGCACATCAAGAAATCGCAAAATCTCTACAAAACCAATTTAGAACTGACATGAAGGTTGTTAAAGACGATCCCTCTGTTGAAACTGACTTTTGATCTCGAAAAAAACGTTACCTTTACCGCGTATACCCACAAATATCGTCTTTTACAAAAGACAACTCTAGGTATACAATTTACATATATATACTGGGAGCAAAGATGAAGCTCACTATAATGTGTGGGTAAAAGAAGCTGGCAGAGGTTCTAAAAAAGTGGGCTTGTCTGATCAAACATATTACAGAAAGGCTTAATAAAGGCAACGTGAAAAATCTGATTTTATGGAACGATTCGTGTGGTGGAAACCGCAACATAAAATTAACATTAACGCTTCAAGCCATGTTGCAAGAACATCCAACTTTAGACCAAATCAGTATAAGATTCCTTAAATCGGGACATAGATTCCTCTCAAATGATACAGATTTTGGGAAGATAGAATATGCCTTAGAACGTCAATAGAGGCTCTATACACCGGATGATTACATACAGGTTATGAAAACTTGTACAAACCGAAACCAATGCTACATTGCACATTGCACAAGATGAAAAATGACGATTTCTTGTCATCGTTGAAGTTAGAAAATAATATAATTAATAGAAAGAAAACGATAGATGGAGAGAAAGTTTCATGGCTCAATACTAAAGAAATTATTGTTAATTAGGATGAAATATTCAAAATTTACATGAAAACTAATTTGAATGAAGGTTTTAAGGAAGTGGATACTTAAAAAAATTAGTGGGAGACAATATTTTGTAACAAAAGAGATAATGGAGCCACTTTGGCCAACAGGGAAGCCTGCCTCTGACGCTGAATTTCAAAAGCATGCTGCACCGAATTCCGCAAGACTCGCACGATTCCTATGTAAAGCTTGTCGGAAACCCAGACCTAGAAGACAATCTTGAAGGTTTTTTAGGACAACCTGATTTTGAAGTTGTAGATTAAGTAGTTTTTCGTACATAATATTAAAAGAATTAAAGATTTATTTTTATTCGACAGTAAAATATTTAAAATAAATATGACATTTTTATTTTAACTGTAAAATTTGGGCATGGTAATAAATTAACAAGGAACCAACCCACACACAGATCGTTTCTCTAAAAGGAACCAATGAGTTTTTTTTTTAATTACTATTAAAAATGTTAACGATTTTCATCAATATTATATTTGTATACATAGAACAAATTATTTTGTACAATATTATAAAAAACTTTATTCAAAATAACAACGAATTTCATTGAACACACAATTTTGACAAAAACGCCTTTATTTCAAAACTGTCATTGTGTGGGTTGATTCCGTTTTGCGTAAGTAGGTCCAATTATACTATTATTACAAATTAAATAATGTCAGCAAAACAAAACAGAAATTAAAGTGAAGTCAATTAATATTAATATAGTCAAGTACATGTCATAATTGGTCAAATTTGTAATTAAATATAACAATCTTAATCAGGGTAAATTTATATCATTCAGAAAGTCTTTCACTGAATAAAAACATTTGTGTAATAGTAGTGCAGTAACCTTAGATTTAAAAATATTTACTGAATAATCCTTAAAAATTATTTTCAAATAAAAGGAGAATTTTCCAAATCGGCTTATAAATGTCGGTGTTCTGAGGTATCAAACATAAAAAAAAACAAAAAGAAAAAGCAACTGAATTGAGAACCTTCTCCTTTTTATAAAGTCGGTTAAACACAAAATGGTGGTGTTAGTTCCGAATCCGACCACGCACCAAAATATGTTTGTCCTTGTACAACTATTCTTACATTGACGCTGCTGCTGGAGCTCCAGTGCTGAACCAACTTCCTCACTTCAGCTTGCATGTCAGAGTTGCTGTACGTCGTCGTCGGTTCTTGCATCTACAATGTAATAGTTATTTGTTATGCAAGGCTGCAAAGCACGCGGTTAAAAAGCAACTTTGCACTCTTGTATAACAAATAACTATTTCGTCGCTGCTGGACTCGCTCATATTTTATGATTTCTTACGATTTTGTCAAAAAAACAAACCGAACTCATGGAAAGTTAATTGAATAGAGACGAAAAATTTAAGAGTTTATTTTTTTCATGCAGTCGTCATGCTGGCCAGTGCGATTATTATAAAAATGGGGTTGGCGCACTGACATGAAATAAGTATGAATGCATTTTCAGTGGACTGGCTGTATAGAAAATTATTGAATAGAAAAGGTTCGAATTTCAAAAACTCTTTCCACGCTAGTGGATAAAATGCACCTTTACACGCAGATTTCGAATGACAGACAGAATCTTTCGGAGCCTGTGAAGTGAAAAGAAATATTCACTTTATTAAACGACAAACTACCGATTAATATAATATTGCACTGTGTGACCTAAAACCGCACTAAGTCACGCTTTCAGGGTAGCCAGTGAAATTTAAATTTTTATACATATTTGCAATTTGCCGGCCAGTTCAAAGTTGTATGTTGATTGAAATATGGTTTGCAACCGTAACAAATATGACTTTACATAATTATAATCATGTAAATCATCAATAGGTTTTTTTTTATAAATTGTGGTACCTACGCCACACAAATTCGTATTATACCTTCACTTGCTAAGTAAAACACAGGGACAGGAAGTTATTATTAAATCATCAAAATAAACTAAGAAGAATAAATTCGTAAGATTGAACTTCCTCAAAAACCACATTACAGAACTGGATCTACCACGCCATAAGAATAGGGTAATACACTAATTTTTGAAAAGTGTCCTAACTAGATTCTAAAGTGCTAATAAACCACTAAAAAAACCCAACATTTTTTATTTAATGGATTAGTGCCGTAAAAATGCATTTAAATTTTATGTTTTAAAATTTCGCGCGTAACTTGACAAACGCTCGACGCAGTGGACGCCATACTGCACTGTGGGTATGACGTCAATTTGCTATACAGGGTTATTTGTAAAACACCGGTAACCTCTCAGGACTACGTTACTAACATCATAATCAACAACTTTTGTTCTATGACTTTTAAAAATTCATCATATTTTAATTCATCAGATTTACATACAAAAATAAAAATATTTAAATTCAACGCTCTAAATGTTACGAAGTCTATGCGAAGCAAAAGAAAGCGATAGGTAGTACCGACAATAGCGAGGGGAGCGGGGTAGGGGGCGGCGGGGGCGCTTGAACTTGACCTATTTACGGGCGGCCTTCAGTCATTCGTTTGCTTTGATGCGCTTGCGTCGCGTCATTACGGGTCCTTGTAGTGAAATTCGGCAGTGCAGACGTATACGTAATTATCTTTACATGATGGCGTATCAATATTCCAATGTCGAGTACACGGAAATGGTGCGAATGCTAGCTAGGTGTGATGACAATGTTTCGGAAGCGTGTCACCAATACGCCATACGATTCCCAAACGTACGTATACAAAATACTTTTATCAAGTGCTATACCGTTGTAACTTTACAGAAAATGTGAGATGTCATTGTTAGTTTGTTTTCATTACGGTGTTTAGTGCATAGGTACCGTGAAATATCAAGGTTATTTCCATGTCAAATGTTCGATTGTACGTATAATTTGGCTTTTGCGTAAAAAGGCGGGAACCGTAGCGTAGCGAGTTACTAACCCAAAAGTATTACTACGAGGACATTGCGCGGCAATGTAGGTAGGTACAGCAAAATACAGAGTTGAAATGTGTTACATAGGACAACGAAATATTTAAGGTTTGTTTTTGGTAAATGTATTATGTTTTGTAAAAAGTCGTAGAACAAAAGTTGTTGTTTATGATGTTAGTAATATAGTCCTGAGAGGTTACCGGTGTTTTACAAATAACCCTGTATAGACAAATGCGTTGACATTTTATATGATAATTGTTTATAATTTAAAAAATAAACAACCGACTTCCAAAAAAACACTAAAAAGTGAAAAATAACTTTAATTTCGGAAGTCGGTGACTTTGGATATGTATTTTAATTTTTTGTCACCGCCTTCCGAAATTAAAGTTATTTTTCACTTTTTAGTGTTTTTTTGGAAGTCGGTTGTTTATTTTTTTTGAAAAAAGATTTTTATTTTTCACTTTTTAGTGGTTCACATGTGCTTACCCCTTCACAGCGTACCGGCGTGATGTTATGTTATTAACTGGTGTAAACAATTGACAGACATGAGATTTCAGCAATCCCTGTCCATTTGCTATCATTTATTGAGGATTTCCGTTGCCTATCTCCGAAGTTCTTCATCAGATCTTCACCAAATTGAAATGGAACCACTCCGAGAAAGTACTCTTCCAAAAACTACACAAATTGCTTCAAGTGTGCCTATAAAATTTGAAGAGTTCTCTCTATTTCTCCAGGATCCCATCATCAGATCCTGACTTGATGATCATGGGACCACCTGGGAAGTATACCCTTTCAAACAAAAAAAAATTTTCCAAATCGGTCCAGCCATCTTCGAGTAATCGGGGAAAATACATTAAAAAAAATAAAAAAAAAAAAAAAAAAAGGTTCCGACGAATTGAGAACCTCCTCCTTTTGGAAGTCGGTTAAAAATGAGTAATTTTTCTATTTATCGTTGCTTTTTTGTTCCTGAATGCAAAATATAAATAAAAATTAATTTAGTTACGAAAATAATAAAAGTACAAAGTTGTTCAATTGACATGCCGTATGACGTAATAACATGGCGGCTGCTACATGTTTCACAGTATTCAAAAACAGATTAAAAACTGAAATCTTTGAATTAAATTTTAAAATTTATTTTGTCAATTCATTAACTAAAACTAACATTTTCCCACTGCATTTTGCCTGCTATCTCAATAATTTTATATATTTTTAGACTTTTTCTGATATAGAGTAAATATCGTAATAAAACCCATTCTGACAAAAGAAGAATTTTTCAAATCGGTCTATAAATGACGGAATTCTGAGGTATCAAACTTAAAATATACAAACGGATTTAGAATCTCCTTTTTTAAGGTTTTATAAACAAAATGGCGGCGTTAGTTTCAGTTTTGGCCTCGCAACAAAACATACTTGTCCTTGAACAACTATACTTACATTGACACTGCTGCTGGAGCTCCAGTGCTGAACCAGCTTCCTCACTGCGGCTTGCATGTCAGAGTTGCTGTACATCGTGGTTTCTAGCGGGTAAATCTATAATATAAACAAATATACACGTTAAAAATTTCTTAAAAATAAAGAAAATGAGCTAGTCTGAGAGACAAAGAGAGTTGTATCTTTCTTCATTCTCATGTGCCTAAATGTCATTCATTCATGTCATTCAAACTCAAATTCAAAGAATTTATTTCAATTAAACCATTTTGTCATCATATGGGTCAATTTTAACATGTCGTGTTTTTGTCTCATTTCGGTGTTTCTTTTTATTTTAAAGTTTTAGTTATTGTTTTAAACATTTGTTCTTCAAAAGTTTGTTTTGTTCAATTGTTCTTCAGTCTAGTTTAATTAATGTATGATGGGATCAAAAGATCGTAAGAAACATACGACATATTTGAGATTCATTTTAAATGCGACCGAAATGATAAAGCGATCCACCGAAACTATTTATCTTGCCACCGAAATTAGATTTACGTCACCGCAATGAAAATGTAAACACAACAAAGAAACAGCTTTGTGGCACAATGTGACAAGGCACCCTGGGAATTTGTAACTTTATTTTTTTTGAGGGTGGGATATCATCAATTAACTTCTCCCGCTCTGGGTGCAGTAGGAGGGCGTTTCAGACTTTTACTGACTAAAACCCACCCGTGTTCCCTCAGTTGCCTACGTGCCAGGGGCTGCGGTATCTCTTTCGAACAACCCGCACCCCTGGCAGGCATCGGCCCTTGCGGGCCCCATGAGTTGATGCTGACATCTCTTTGAGGCGCGCGTGGAACACATAGCGCCGTCGACTGGGCTTGGTCCTTACCGGAGAGCGAGCTACCCATTACTCACCGTCCGCAAGCCCGCGCCTACGTTGGCCGGGAATCAGCCTGGGATTCTCGACGCCCAGGGCATCTCCTGCGGAGGTTAGGGCCGTGAGGGCGCATATACTGCCCCTCCCTCACGTGCGCCGCTTCCCTCTTCACTAGCATCACTGCTTTCGCAGAAGGAGGCGACGGCTACCCATGCACCCTCGCCCCGTACTATGGCCTGGATCAGGGTCGGACGCGAGAGATCGAAGTCAAAGTCAAAGTCAAAACGTTTATTGCGTACTAAGTGTACAATAATGTTAGTGTTATCTTGTGTTAGTACTTATGACTTTACCGACCTTTTACAAGCATTGCAATAGTAAGAGAAAATTGACGTTGAATAATATAACAATAAAAATAGTGTGACGTACAGTAATAATTGTATTTGACATTTATGTAATTTTATTTTAATGACATGAATTATAATTCATCCGACAATTTGTATTTTTAATCCTTTGACATTTTAGTACTTATTCTTAATTTATTTTATTATTATTTCTAATTTTTAATTTTATTTGATTATAATAAGTTTGAAATGTTATTTTAATAATTATACAAGATTATCAATAATGTAAAACATTTACACATCTTATTAGGTAATGAATTAATGATACAGTGTACTTTATATTTATTTGTAACATCTCTTTATACCTACAAGTATTATGCAAATCAATAATTTGATTTGATTTGATTTGAATGATTATCATTCGCCTGTCCTTATTTATTTATTTAAACTTCTTGCACACAAAATGGTACAAAGGCAAACTTAATGCCTTAGGCATTCTCTACCAGTCAACCAAGGGTGGTGAAGAGATTAGATGGCAGGTGCTTAGGTTGAGAGGAACAACGACTACAAATTATATCATAAAGAATAATAAATAAGATTGGTTCATAAATAGGTTATAAACTAATAATACACATACAAGCATACATATCTACTATAATATATACTTATAATATATATACTATATATACTTTTGTACTTGAGAGAAAATCGTTATTTTAAGCTAAATTCTAGAGATTTTTTGACTGAGTAGAAACATTTTTGTATTAGGTGTAGTTTTAGCCTTTTTTGGAATATTGTTACTGATTTTTCAGTTTTAAACATGTTGGGCAACTTATTATATATTTTTATTGCCATATAATATGGGCTATCACTTAACAATTTTATTCTGGAGGATGTAGCGCATAACACCTTTTTTATGGCGAGTGTTGACGTTGTGCGTATCTTTTACTTTAGTGAACTTCTCAAGTTCTCGGTATTTTTTAAAACAAATACGCAAATGTCAAGTATGTGTATTGACGGCAGAGTTAGAATCTGATATTTTATAAATTATGGTTTGCGGCTCTCCGTATTATCTATTTCGGCTAGAATTCTTATAAGCTTCTCTTGCATTATGAATAGTTCATCCACGTTAACACTATCGTCGCCGCTGATCGCGGACACGGTGGTGCTCCGCCCAAGCCGGGCAGACCTCCACCGTATGCTCCACCGTGTCCTCAGGGCGATCTACGCAGTGAAAATACCCGGGTGTTTCTTCCAGCCTTATCCGAAACAGTAAACTCCCGAAACAACCGTGTCCGGTGACGAACGGAGGTGCTACGCTCGAAGGTGTGGACGAGTACGTTTACCTAGGACAAACTGTCCAGTTACGTAGGTCCAACTTCGAGAAAGAGGTCAATCGTCGAATCCAACTCGGCTGGACAGCGTTTGGGAGGCTTCGCAATATCTTCTCGTCCCAAATACCGCAGTGTCTCAAGACGAAAGTCTTTAACCAGTGTGTGTTGCCAGTGATGACCTATGATTCAGAAACGTGGTCACTCACAATGGGCCTTATCAGAAGGCTTAAAGTCACCCAAAGAGCAATGGAGAGGGCTATGCTCGGAGTTTCCCTACGCGATCGAAACAGGAATGAAGAGATCCGCAGGAGAACCAAGGTAACCGACATAGTCCGAAGAATTGGAAAACTTAATTGGCATTGGGCAGGGCACATTGCTCGCAGAACAGATGGCCGATGGGGCCGAAAGGTTCTGGAGTGGCGACCGCGTACCGGAAGACGTAGAGTGGGAAGGCTTCCCACAAGGTGGACCGATGACCTTGTGAAGGCCACGGGAATCCGCTGGATGTGGGAAGCACAAGACCGGTCGAAGTGGAGGAGTATGGGGAAGGCCTATGTCCAGCAGTGGACGTCTTTTGGTTGAAATGATGATGATGATTATAGTCGAAATACAGTATTAAACAGCAGTTAGAAAGACGATAACTTTTCTAGGTAGGTGCTTGAGTATTTCAGCTGTGATGAGATCGTAACCAGGACTTTTACTGTTCTCCAGATATTTTATTGTCTTAGTCATTTCATTTGGCGAGACCAGTTTGAGTAGAGTTGATAATTATTGGTCGTTAATTAAGATAATTGTCGATTTCCTTCTCAAAATTGGTCATCGCCGACTCATTTGGGGTGAAAACCGCAGAAAGGTGTTGTGCAAAAAGCTCCGCCTTTTCACTTGCTTTTCTGGCCCAAGATACAGTACGTTGCCTAAGCGGGGATACAAAATTTTTGATTATCTTCGTTTGAAATTTTTGGTTATCTTCCACAATTAATAATTATCTTGCTTTCGAGCTGACAATGTTGAGAGTTTTTCTTGAAATTTTTTGTTTTCGTTATCATGAATGAGCTCCTTCAGTTCTCTTGAAGCTTTATTAAAATCCCTTCTGTCGTCTTCCGATCTACTCAAATGAAGCTGCCTGCGCAGTCTCCATTTAGCCTCCAGTTTATGCCTTATCTCTAAGGGTATATTATTTTGACAGACTGAAGTTTCCAGCGTAGTGGTACCAAGCTGCTATTTGTATAAGATTAGTTACGTAGAATGTGGCCGAATCTATGTCTTCTGGCGTCTGTACCAGTATTGTCTTGTTTTCCATAAAATAATTTGCACTATTATTGTTTTCCACAATCGTACCGCCTCGTAATATTTACATGCACTATTATCATTTATACTATTAACGCTGGTCATATCAACTTATTAGTCATAACTTTAATTTGCCATAAAATAAGTTTCCATAATAACATGTGCTGTAATCATTCGTTTCTATTAGTAACATATTACATAATCGATACTTGACATAAGCAACATTCAATATAATTTTGAAACGTTTATTGTATTGTACAAAAATAATGTCATTAAGGCATTTGGTCTATTATCAAATGATTTATTATAGCAAACAATCTTTAGATAGTAAACAGTTTGTCAAATTCGAAACGGCTAGGTTAGGTTAGAACTGTGACGTGGTCCGCAGAGGCGGGCCGGAACTAGCCGGGGGTCGCGGAAGACACACTAGTTCCCGTGATCCCCGATGCAAGTGTGAGACATAACACCGGGGTGGTTTTAGTTACTAAGAGTCTGACAGACCCCTCCTCCCTCCCCGGGGCGGAGGACATCCATGAGGAATTCCCCCGTAATCAAAAAAAAAAGGTGAGAACTGTGACCACACAACGCCCGAATGCAAGCGTGCCGCGGTAGTCACTACATAGTATAAAACAAAGTCGCTTTCTCTGTCCCTATATCCCTATGTATGCTTAAATCTTTAAAACTACGCAACGGATTTAGATGCGGGTTTTTTTAATAGATAGAGTGATTCAAGAGGAGGGTTTATATGTATAATACACCGACCTCCACGCGGGCGAAGCCGCTGGCAAAAGCTAGTAATTTATAATGTAACATGCCGCGGACTCGCAGGCAATCAAATTCGGAAGAATCTGAGCAATCCAACAATATAACTATGACATAAGACGTCCTTGCCACCTTGCTAAAACATCCAGCATAAACCAGTTGCAAGCAGAATTTTTCAATTAAGTTCTTCACGAATTTCATTTTATGTCATTTCACGTTTATGGCTACTGAAGCGTTATGTCTAATGAAACTATGGCAAATACAAGTATGGTCTGTCCTATGTCTGTAGGTACCTAAGGTGTAAATTATAATGAACTGTACCAAAGTATCTTCCGTCTCCTCAGTCTCCTCAGTAGTGCCCCTGGTCTGGACCTTCTGAGTGGGCCTCCAGAGATCAATGGAGGACCGCCTGGGGACCTGCCCGTCCCTCACAGGTATCATGTTCTTTACTTCAGCTATGACGTCATCTTTGCCGTAGGTGGAAGTCTCTGGCTCGTACACCTGCCAAGATTGAGAGGACCATACATTCAGCTGCCTTCCTTTTCCCTACTATGTTGGTGTCAGCTTCCAGTCTAACCGGATGAAGAAATAAAAATATAATTATTTGTCACAGAAACACGTGCAAGCAAGTCCATACAAAAAATTGAGACCATATTAAAAAAATAATAGTTTAAAAACTAAAAAACACGCTTTAAAAACCAAACTAAAAAATAGAAAATAATTGAGTTCTATTCAAAAACGCGTGGGGTGCTTTTTGAGGTATTTTTATGATCAATTAATATCAAGCATCCCACGCTTTTTATTAGAATTAAGTTATTTTCTATTTTGATGGTTTGGTTTATAAAGCGTGTTTTTTTAGTTTTTTAAACCATTATTTATTTTCTATTTTTTTGTTCTGCTAACTACAAAAGCGAGATTTCTATTTTTGTTGTTGAAATTATTGAATTGTCAATAAGACTACAAAGTCTGTCTCGATAAGACTACAAAGTTTAAATGAAATCTGATAGTTTGAAGTGGATCAAAATCAAGTCCAAAGGAGTCGGTTACAAACAAACAAACTTACAAACATACAGGTTTTTTTTTTGGGGTGGGAAATCATCAAATAACTTCTCCCGCTCTGGGTGGAGCGGGAGGGCGTGTCAGACTTTTACTGACTAAAACCCACCCGTGTTCCCTCAGTTGCCTGTGTGCCAGGGGCAGCGGTATCTCTTTCGAACAACCCGCACCCCTGGCAGGCATCGGCCCTAGCGGGCCCCATCAGATGCTGATGACATCTCTTTGAGGCGCGCGTGGAACACAACGAGCCGTCGAACCGGGCTTGGTCCTTACCGGACAGCGAGCTACCCATTACTCGCCGTCCGCAAGCCCGCGCCTACGGTGGCCGGGAATCAGCCTGGGATTCCCGACGCCCAGGGCGTCTCCTGCGAAGGCCACGGCTGTGAGGGCGCATGTACTGCATCTCCCTCACGTGCGTCGCCTCCCTCTTTGCGAGCATAACTGCGTCGCTGAACAAACATACAGGTGAAGCTAATAAAAGCGTGTTAATAAAAACAAAAAACATGAAAATAACACAGATTTTTACATAGGCACAAAGAACATAAAAGTCGGCAGCGGCACGCCATGACTGTGACAAGAAGGCTTCCACTCAGCATGATGCTGTGCTATGGGACCCACAGAACAGCGCTGATGTTTTTTGGATGCAGCTCAATACCAGTATTTTACATGGAGCGACTGCATATCTGACCTCCACAACCCAGTTCTTCAGTAACGCGATACCCCTTGTGGTGGAAGCTCCAGGGTAGCCCGCGTAATTCAACATTTCTTAAGTTTTTTTGCAATGAACAACACCCTAATTGCGTAATGCACGATCAATCATAATCTGAAATATTTCATATGTTAGAAAAATGTGTTTGCTCAGCCTTTGACTATGTGCACTATGGTACACTCTTAAATAAACTAGAAGCATATGGAATTAGAGGAAATGTCAACAATCGAATTAAATCTTACTTACATAATAGAACTCAAATAACACATATAAACCAAATTGATATGAAAACTAAACATGAAATTGTATTTCAGTCCTCAGAACGTATAGTTTCGTTTGGTGTGCCACAGGGGAGTGTTTTGGGGCCTCCTTTATTTATATTATACATAAATGATCTACCGAAAGGCATCCCTCAACCTCTGACACTATTTGCCGATGATAGCACCATAACGATACCTTGTAAAAGTGTTGAGACTTATGAAAGTGACATAAATGATTCCATAAATTTAATGGTAAAGTGGCTAGATGACAATAACTTAAAAATTAACCTAACTAAAACTAAATTAATACATTTTAATCAACGGATCAATAGTAAGAGTAATTTAAATATACACTACGATGACCAGCCTATAAAAGAGGTAGATACAACAAAATTTTTAGGGCTCCACATTGATAAAAAACTGAATTGGAAAACCCATATCGAAACCTTATGCAAGAAAATCAGTAAATCTGCCTATGCCCTGTACACATTGTCGTCTATAATAGGTGTGGAGGCATTGCTTACAGCTTACTATGGTTTAACAGAATCCCATCTACGCTATGGTGTCATTTTTTGGGGCAACTCAACAGAAAAAGTCATGGTGTTCAAGGCTCAAACGAGATGCGTACGTTCAATATTTAAAATTAAACCTACTGATAGTTGCGTGCCTTACTTTAAAAAATATAAAATGCTTACTTTGCCATGTCTGTACATTTTAGAGGTAGCCGTATTTGTCAAAACAAATCCACACCGATTTAAACGAGTAGATGAAGTAGTCCTACGTAACAGGCGCGACAACAGTAGGATATGCTCTCATACTGCGAGAACATCCCTTATGCGCAAAAGTGTTTTCTGTATGGCTCCTACGATATTTAATAAATTGCCTAAAAGTTGGAGAGAACTGCCCTTGTCACTTTTCAAAAATAAGCTAAGAATTTTTTTAGTTAATAAAGTGTATTACAATGTTTTAGATTTTTTGAATGAAAAGGACTTTTCTATTCCGACTTCTAATTTAAATGCTTAAAAATAATAATTTAATAATGTGAATATTAAATCAATTGACTTTTAAATGATACTATTTGACTGCATAATAATGAATATACTGGACATAATTTAATTTATTTTTGACTATAATATACTTATACTTTAATATCTTGACTTCAATTATTATTTATTTCTTGTGTATTTTGTAATTAAATTTAAAATGACTTTTAAGTAAACGCAATTAAATGTAATTTTTATAACTACAAAATTTGTACGCCGTTATTGGCAAAACATGGACGCTCACAACATATTAATTTAATACCCTGCATGTCTGATTAGTCAGTTTATGTAAACGCATGTTTGACAAATAAATGATCTTTTATCTTTATCTTTATCTTTATCTCAGCAACGTAAATAATGCAATGAATATTATTAATCAGGGTGCAGGTCAGTGTCAGGTTGTATGTTGATTAAAATATGATTCACGTATACGTACGTATTTACAGAATTCATCATCATATCAGCCGAAAGACGTCCACTGCTGGACATAAGCCTCCCCCAAAACGGTCCGGCCCTGGTCCAGGACCTAGCCCGGGTTGACGGCGCTTTGTCGTCCACGCGCGCCTCAAAGAAATGTCAGCACCAACTGGTGGTGTCCGCAAGGGCCGATGCCTGCCACGGGTGCGGGTAGTTTGAAAGAGATACCGTGGCCCCTGGCACACAGGCAACTGAGGGAACTCGGGTGATTTTTGTCAGTAAAAGTCCGACACGCCCTCCGGTCCAACCACAGCGGGAGAAGTTGTTTGATGATCTCAAAAAAAAAAAAAGAAACGTAAGAAATATTGAATTTTGTGGTCTACCCGGGAGATTCACCTGGACTGGTTGTCCAACATTCGGGTAATAAGATCTTATGTTACCCAAAAACTGGAAGGATGACCTGGCTGGATGTGGGTGGTAAAATACTGGTACTTAGTTGTGGCGCAGCCTGGGAGAGGCCTATGTAGAGCAGTAGACTGCGATAAGAAGATCGCGTAACGTTCATAAATCTTGGCCGTGGCCCAAGTTTTTGACTACACTACCCAAATATCCTTTCTTTGGTATTGTTCGTCGAATCGTTGAGCTCCTTAAGTTCTGAGTTGAGCTGCACGACAACTGACATATGCGTGCACTGATTGGACAGGTCCACTTAATCTGTGTGGTTATTTTCTCAAAATACCATTTGAGACACCAATCTTCATGGTCTTCACATGATCTGACCTGGACTTTAGAAAACAGTGGCATTTGAGTTTGTTTCAGTCTTTCTTGTCCGAGTAGCCAGACAGGAAACACTTACCTCATCCAGTTTTCGAACCTACTTTCAGAAATAAAATCGTTTATCATTTACACTTACAAAACTCCAGTGTTGTTCTGTGGCCTGGCTCGAGCTGTCTTCCAAATATTCTTGATCTTCGACGGTTGGGCTCCCCTGTCGGACTTCGTCGGTAGACTGCCATTTATAGGGCTCAAGGCCCTGTTCAGGTTTGACCTCTGGTCCGACACTGATGGAATTTTCGAGATAATCGTAAGAGTCGGTATAATCTCGCGCAGTTCGCCGCCCTCGCAAAGACTCGGGTTTTTTCCCTTGGAGAATGTCCTTCAGTACTCCTGGGGAATGAATAACAAAGCATCTACAATTCTACATACATAAACTCACGCCATCTCCCCATGGAAGTAGACAGAGACTACACGCGACGAACGAACGCCACCTGCTACGATTCTGACATTCTTCTTTTGCCTCATTTACGTTCATACATGTGATCGTTCATACATCAGTTTATAGGGGCTCTTACATGGGCAATTTTTTGAGCAATTATGGCTCGGCAAGACTAATGGATCAATCTGGATCAATTAAATGGAGCAATCTAGAGCAACAACAGTAAATTGCCGATATGTTTCGGCAATATTGCTTCTGATTACTCCATATATTTCATGAGTTACCGAATATCCGATCGGTTTAGAATTTTTTTGTCAATTTTCTTTCTATCTCGTTTGTACGTATAACTACGTCTCGTTTTTGCGAGAGGAACCGGCCGACGGCGTAGGCGGCGGGGAAGGCGCATTGCCTAGTTTTTTAACTTGCTCCATATTGCTTCATATTGTGGCAACAGGTTGCCATTGCCCTAAATTGCTGGATGTAGTCTTAACGTCATAGTTAACGAGAATTACCGAAGATAGGGCAATTATAGTTACTCGTGTAAGCGCACCTTAACGCAACTTACATTACTGCAGACCATCACCAATAACTAATTTAATTATAAGTTTACCCTCACTTAATCAGATTTGGTGACGTAGGCCAAAAAAGACGTAGCTTAGTAAATACTGTTTACTAGACTTGTAACATCTACTGATTTGGCGACATGCTGTCAAAACTTCGATATTTATGTGTTATAACTAAGTTAAATGTTATATAATGATTCATTATACAGAAAAATCCTTTGGAATAAATTCTCTAGATAATGTTGTAACTAAACTACATCAACATTCATGGTGTAGTTTAGAAGAACTAAGTGAACACACACAGAAACTAAAAGCGACTTTGTTTTGTACTGGTAGTGATTTTCTGATTCGGTCGAAGTGGTGATGCTTTTTTTTTTGGGTGGGAAATCATCAAATAACTTCTCCCGCTCTGGGTGGAGCAGGAAAGCGTGTCAGACTTTACCTGACTAAAACCCACCCGTATTGCCTCAGCTGCCTGTGTGCCAGGGGCCGCGGCATCTCTTTCGAACAACCCGCACCCCTGGCAGGCATCGGCCCTTGCGGGCCCCATCAGTTCATGCTGACATCTCTTTGAGGCGCGCGTGGAACACCAAGCGCCGTCAACTGGGCTTGGTCCTTACCGGAGAGCAAGCTACCCATTACTCACCGTCCGCAAGCCCGCGCTTACGGTGGCCGGGAATCAGCCTGGGATTCCCGACGCCCAGGGCGTCTCCTGCGGAGCTACGGCCGTGAGGGCGCATGTACTGCCTCTCCCTCACGTGCGCCGCCTCCATCTTCGCGAGCATTACTGCTTCGCAGAAGGAGGTGACAGCTACCCATGCACTCTCGCTCCGTACCATGGCCTGGACTAGGGTCGGACGCGAGAGATTGCCGCCGCTGATCGTCTCCACGAGGACACGGTGGTGCTCCGCCCAAGCCGGGCAGATCTCCACCGTATGCTCCACCGTGTCCTCAGGGCGATCTTCGCAATGGAAACACCCGTGCGTTTCCTCCCGCCTTATGCGAAACAGGAACCTCTCGAAACAGCCGTGTCCGGGGAGGACCTGTGTCAGGCGGAAGGTGAGGACGCCATGCCACCTCTCAAGCCACTCCTCAAAGCGGGGACTTACCGCCGCAATCGTGGCGTGCCCAGAAGTGGCGATGCTTGGGGAGGCCTATACGCAGCAGTGGACATCTTTTGGGTGGAGTGATGATGATGATGATGATGACAAATTTTCCAGTTTTCATCGGAGAACTTGACTATATGAGTACGAATACCAAGGACAGTACTTATATTAATAGCTTTCCAAACAAAAATCATTCCCGAACACTGCCTCTGTGGTGACATTCGTGTTAATTCAGAAACACGAAGATTATCGAACTGCAAATCTTCTCTAGTTTACCTACTTCGTGGAGTATGGTACCTTTCACATCCAAGATTTCTTCAGGGTTGAGCGTCCTTATGTCGTCCAGGTCCCTTCGTTTCAAACGGGTGGTAGACTCTATGACAGTAGTCACCGTTTGGGGAGATTTGATTTCTGCGCAAAATTAGAGAAATAAAGTTAAAACCAGCCAAGTGTGTGTCAGACCACGCACAATGAAGGGTTCTGTATTTAGGATGCATATTTACGCATGCATTTGCACAGTGTTGGTTTTACCGACCATAAAAAAATGAATTGATTCATAGTACTTATAAATAGCCAAGTTATTTCTGCGGTTATAATCGAGAATATCCCATAGGTAACTCACAAATCAGCTTAAATCAAAAAAATATACAACGAAGGTTAATAACGGTGAAAACGACATCAAAATTCGCAACGGATTTTTTCATAGTTTTTTGAGAAATATGTAAGATGAATTTAAACTTATTTTTGCGGTCGGTAAAATCAATACTGTGCATGCGTAAATATTCATGTTATTTAAACTTATTGCGCATTAGTCGCACAGACGGACACGAAATCGACTTTCATTTATAATCTGTATAACTGAAGTTCACCTATAAGGTCGTACGCCCCACACTTCGCCAGTTATGTTTAAGTCCTATACAATAGAGGGTGAGCCTATTGCCATCAATTAATTGAGCAGCATCCAGCCTTCGGGTGACTACTGAGAAATTCCTGATGGAAATAAATACTCAATAACACCCTCGACCAGAGTATCAAACCCAGGACCTCGTGCTCAGCAGTAGGACTTGACATCAATGAAAACAATGTCATGGTCGTCATCATCTGCCCAGCCTTTTCCCAAATAAAATCTACTGGCTCATTAAACTCCTTTGTAATGCTCGATACAGACGAATCAGAGGTAGAGCGCCTGATTTTGGATCTTAAAAATGTTTGTAGTACTGTATGGGACTCTATATCCAACCACCTCCTTAAAGAAAACAGAAACGTGTTTATCCCTGCCCTGACCCATATTTTTTATATGTGCTTAGACGAAGGAACATTTCCCACTGTTTTAAAGAAGTCGTTCAACCGATCCATAAATCTGGTGACAGAGATCGTGTCACCAACTACAGGCCCATTTCTATCCTCCCAGCTGTCTCTAAGCTCTTTGAACGCATTATCAACAGTAGATTGGTTAAGTACCTGGAAACGAATAACCTTCTCTCAAACAATCAGTTTGGTTTCAGAACAGGCAAGTCAACTTCTGATGCTGTCCACGAGCTTGTAGATTACGTGGTTAGGAATATCGATTCCGGTAAAAAAACTGTTGGAGTTTTTTTGGACCTGGCAAAGGCCTTTGACACGGTCTCTGTGCCTCTGCTTCTCGGTAAACTAGAAAGGTTGGGAGTAAGAGGTAAACAACTAAAATTGTTTGAAGATTACCTCTCGGGTCGCTGTCAATGTGTTAAAATTGATAAACTTGTTAGCAGTGATTTACCTGTCACATATGGTGTACCGCAGGGAAGCATTTTGGGACCCAGTCTCTTTCTTGTGTACTTAAATGAACTCTGTGGACTCACTTTTATAGGTGGAAAGGTAATTTCTTATGCGGATGACACTGTTCTTCTTTTCTTGGCTGACACGTGGGAACGGGTCTATGAGGATGCTCAACGTGGTTTTGATACTGTGTGCCACTGGTTGAGGAGTAACATGCTGACACTTAACGCAGATAAAACCCAGTACATAACGTTCTCAATGCGTAACACTAACATACCCCCTACTTCACTCACTTTAATTGCACACAACTGCTGCGACAGTGGAATCTGCCAATGTCCAGCTTTGGTCAAGACCAAGTTCATAAAATAATTAGGAATAACAATAGATAACAATCTCTCTTTTAAACCCCATATTGAATTAGTCACTGCTAGACTAAGAAAACTTATATACGTTTTCAAAAATCTGAGACATGTTGCAAACCCCAAACTTATGAAGCAGGTATATCTGGCACTTGGTCAATCAATTTTGTCATACTGTATCTCTGTCTGGGGTGGTGCACCAAAAACCATACTAAAGCCACTCGAAGTAGCCCAAAGAGCTATTCTCAAAGTAAGCACTTTCCGTCCGTATTTGTTCCCAACTTATCATTTGTACCAAACCTGTGAGGTCCGCTCTGTCCGCCAATTATTCATACTGCACACTGTCTTGATACAGCATACAAGAGTGAACTTTGAAAAACCAGCAATACCTTCCAGGCGACGAAAACCTATACCCACTTCCGACAAATCCATGTTTAAACACCCATTCGTCAATAGGTTTTTCTGCTTCTTAGGCCCGTACCTTTATAGAAGGATTGATAGAATCGTCGACATACTTGCCTTAAATAGCAGAAGTTGTAAGAATAAAGTGTTTGAGTACATTCATAAGTTGACCTATGACGAAACTGAAAACCTCTTAATTGTACCACACTAAGTTTTTACATACTCACCCTCCTACACACACTCATTCATCTACATTCGACACAAAAGGAGGTCTCCACTCCACTTTACTTAATTTTACTCTCTTTGTATTTTTATTGTATTAAGTTGATCTAAATAAAACGAAAAATGTATATAGGTAATCAAAGCAAATTTGAACATGTAAGCTTTAAATGTACATTATAAGGAAGAGCGCTGTTGTCTGAGATACAGATATTTATTTATCTAGTTCAGACACAGATGGTAGTGTCGAATTTCTGTTTACGATATGCTCATTTAAGATGTGTTATTTATAATGTACTGTCTTACTTAAATTTGAAATAAACAATAAACTATGTTGGGGTTGGCTTCCAGTCTAACCGGGTGCAGCTGAATACCAGTATTTTACTTGGAGCAACTGCTTATCTGACCTCCCTAACCCAGTTCCTTGGTAATACGATACCACTTGGTAAGTCTGGTTGTCAGACTTACGGGCTTGACGACCCGTAACGACTGTCAAACATGCACGGAGGGGTCTTGGTATGTAAAGGTGGTCACCCATCCATGGACCAACCGCGGCAAGCGTAGCTTAACCTGATCGATCAAACCGTACGGCTAGTATAACTAGGTACTTAACCACAAGCCCCTCTACAATGTATAATAAAATAATGAGTTCATTAGACATAGAAGAGCAGTGTAGACCAGTGGTAACAGCCGCGACTTACCGAGTTGTAGGTCGGATGTTCGCCCTAGGCAGGCGTTTTACTTTGTGTAAATTAATTAATTATTTATTTATAATATTTCATCACCTCTGCTCTCAAAACGGTGAACAAAAAAATGGTGAGGATCCTAGAACCAAAAAATCGAAGACATTTGTGACATCACTAACCCGCACTAGGTCCACGTAATGAATTACGGCTCACTCCCTCTCACCGAGAGGAGGCCTGTGTCCCAGCAGTGGGAATAATTATAGGCTGATTATGTAGTACGAGTATGTTATTTGAAACATAGAAATAGATTATCGTTGCCGGCGTTAGCTACTAACCATCGTTATAACTATCATAGAAATCTGCATTTTGGACGTCCTCATCTGCATCATAGTACCACGAATAGGCAGCCCCTTTAGCCTCCCGACACACGGGCACGGCCAGCAGGACAAGCAACACGCGAGCCAACATTGCCCCGAAAACAAACACTGAATTTATGACGAAAATTTAGAAATTTATAAAAAAAGACATTAGGTTATTTTATAAGACCATGGTTGAGGTTAAACGAATAAAACTTATATTAAATAAGTGACCACAATTTTAATTCTTCATTTATGACTTTTGTGGGGAGCACAGAGTACATTATTATATAGTGGGGAGATACCACAATTTTTTGGCAGATTAAAGTGGCCGTGACAGGGAAACAGTGATGCCACAGAGTACTTTTTTATATACGGATGAGTGATGCTTTCCATAGATTAGTGATCTTTTGTCATAAAGTTTCGGATCCAAGCAGGTTTCTTCGTTTTCTTCAGAAAAGCTTCGTTTAGATACACATGGCTAGAGCAGACGTTCCCAAACTTTTTTTTCTCATAGACCACTTTCAAAATTTTACTGGTTCCGGTGGACCTCTTGCAGCTACATTTCTACCATTTTCCCAGTCGACAAAAAATGTGAAGATTAGATCTAACTATAGAAATTTGCTTTGCTGGGTTCTAATAACGAATTAACAGCTTTCGAAAAAAATTATAGTTTACAAAATCAAAAAACCCGACTGCCTAAAAAGGAAGCTTTTATTAAAAAAGATGGAAACAAACAATCAAAAAAGTAAAGTTGGCCAATCAACAATCAAAAAAGTAAAGTTGGCCAATCAAAAATCAAAAAAGTAAAGTTGGCCGATCAACAATCAAAAAAGTAAAGTTGGCCAATCAACAATCAAAAAAGTAAAGTTGGCCAATCAACAATCAAAAAAGTAAAGTTGGCCGATCAACAATCAAAAAAGTAAAGTTGGCCAATCAACAATCAAGAAAGTCATTCCATCCAACTTTGTTTTTTTGATATCTACTCACAGCACATTAAACTAATCAATTCTCACTTTTTTTATTTGGAAAACTCCACATTTGGGGTGGTAGGTGGATAAACAGTATATTTTCTTGTGTTGTATTTATTCAAATATGTAATTATTACACTATTCATTATTATTGTTGTATAATAAACAAAATAATTGAATAATAATAATTGTTATAAATAGGTAGTTAATATACTTAATAAAAATTCAACATTAATAACGTATCGTAACTTTAACTTTAAGTCATAATTTTAATGGGAGGGATGTAAAAGAAGAAAGAAAGAAAAAAAATACATTTACTTAGCACAGACTAAAAAGTACTAAATGTACTTGATGAACTGACTGCCAATTATTATATTTGGCTTCAGTTTTGTTGGGAATAAAAGCAAATCTCCCCGTTCTGTGAAATTCGATCTGCTCCTTTTTTGTTAAAAAGTTTGTAAAGACACTAAAACTTCTTTCGACAGGATATCACGAGGGAAACGCTATCAAAAGCTTTCTCGCAATTCCTCACAGTCCAGGATATTTTTCGGGTATTTCTGCCTGCAGCCAAAATGTTTGATACCCTCTTTTAAATTTCACCTTCAGCTCCTCATTAGTGCTAAACATTCTCCACTTCCGTTTATTCAAATAGATTTATGATCCATGCTGGTATTTCCATCGTCAGAATATCTTCTAATCTGATTTTGAAGTCATCATGCAGGGCAATTAAATATTAAACGTATGAATATCCTCAACAAAGGCATTCTACCTGTGACAAGTTTGAAAACTGGGAAAATTCACGCCAACTATTATTTTTTCTAAATAAATTTTAGAAATTACACCCTTTGTTTTTATTATATTGAGGCTGTCCCCTTACAATTGTAAGTTAATGTCATAATTTTTTTTGAACAAATCTGTCAATTACACGACGTCTGCTTTCAAATTGATCAGGTTTTCTTTTAAATCTGGATCTTTAGTTTCCAGAAACTCTAAAACTGATTCAAAAAGTTAGTAAAATCTTGTTAAACATGCACCTTTCGACAACCAGCGTATTTCAGTATGTAAGAGCAATCGTTGGAAGTTTTCATCATTTTCATCGCACAATTGTGCAAATAAACGCGTATTCAATGCATTGCTTCTTATTTTGTTAACTGCATTAATCACAAATTGAAGCAATTGGTGCAATCTATCACTCAAATTTTTCGTTACTAGGTGTTGTCGGTGGCTGACGCAGTGAATTGCAGTTACCTCTGTTATAATTTTTTTAAGATAGCTTATAAGCCCGCGATATCGCCCGACCATGGCAGGAGCTCCATCTGTTGCCACCAAAATAACGTTTGTGAATGGAATCGATTTGAATGGTGGATTCTTCATGATTTTTTTTCATCAGTTTTTCTGGGCATAACAGTAGATGCCAAACTTCAGTGGGGATCACACATATCAAGCCTAGCGGGGAGGCTCAGTTCAGCCGCCTACGCCGTCAGAAAAGTAAGACAATACACTGACGTCGATACAGCTCGGTTAGTCTACTTTAGTTATTTTCACAGCGTTATGTCCTACGGTATTCTGCTGTGGGGCAAAGCTGCTGATATTCAAAATATTTTTGTCCTTCAAAAACGTGCTGTTCGTGCAATTTACCAGCTAGGTGCCAGAGTTTCCTTGAGGGACTTTTTTAAAGATGTTGGTATTCTCACGGTGGCATCACAATTCATATTCGCTAACATCTTATATATTAGGCAAAATATACACTTGTACACTAAAAACAGTGATATTCACACCGTTAACACAAGAAATAAGGACAAACTAGGTACGTGCTCCCTTTCACCGGCTTCATAAGGTTCATAACTCATTTGTTGGGCTTGGTATAACTTTTTATAACAAGCTTCCCTCTTCTTTGCTAGATTTGCCTTTTAATGCGTTTAAAGCTCAAGTAAAATCCGTCCTTTGTTTAAAGGCTAACTATTCCATCAACGACTATTTAAATGACAAGAATAGTTGGTCGCTGTGATTAACTCAAGACAATGTTTATGTTCTTTCTCCAGAATCGGCGTATCTAGTGACAAGTTATATGCGTTCATATAATTATTATTTTATTTTTTATTGCCTGTCTAACAATTTTTTTTTTTATTACTATCTATTATGTCATTAGTTGTTGACATGATCTACTCATAACAATATTTTCTACGATGAGTTGTTTTAGGCTTTATTTGGCCTCGACAGTTTTCATTTTATTTGTCGGTATATTGGTATGGCTAGCTGACATTTTGACTAATTATTTAATTAATATTTTGTGTCTCGTAATGTTTATTACTTTGCCTAAGTATGTATAGAATCAAGTCTATCCGACTAAACAGACAGCTGTGCTGCTGGGGAGTTTGTTCCACTACTTCTTCTTCCCAGCTAAAGCACTAGGAAGTGGTGAAGGGTGGGCGTTTTGGGGGACTGTCTCATGTACTTTGACGTTCGAAAAGTGCTGATTCTCAGCCTAATTTGAATAAATGACTTTTGATTTTGATTTTGATTTTCTTCGTCCATAACAAATCAAAGATAAGCCAATAATAATGCTTCATTACCAGGTAAAGTTGACTCGTCCAATAGAATAGAAAAATGAATTGTTTGCAGATAAAACACAAGAAACCCGTTGATTTTGTAAATAATTAATTATTATTTATCTCTCCCATAAAACTGTCGTTAGGTATAGAAGGCCAATTCCTAAAAAATAATCCCGAAAAATGTATGAAAGGTAAAGGTATTTTTGACAGATTGAGACTCAAAGAATTAAGAATAGAGGTTGCGTATGTTCTTAAAAAATACGGGAATGACCCCTAAGGTTTCAATACCTCTGTGAAATTATACTTCGTTGCTTCGTCCTTCGAGATTAGATAACATTGTAGTAATACGTCTAAGATATCGCCTTTCACCCAGAAAGTTTGAGTTTTCTTTCTTTTTTGTGGGTACTTCGTCTTCCTTCTCGTTATGCCTGTATTGTCATTCATTTCGGGTTTTAGTGCGTCGCCGATTACCACTTTCTTTCTACTTTTCATTGAAAATTGAAAAAAAGATGCCGAAACCTAGTCAAATAAACGACGACGGTGATTATTTGAGAAGAAAGATTCGAAAACTTGAAAAGAAAATTAATAAACGTGTAAAACGGTCGCGAGTTCGAATATGTTCCGAAACGCGCCGGATACTAAATGTTACAAAGACAAAAAACAATGGGCAACATTTGTATATATGCGGGTCGCGCGGTAAACTTTGCTTGCGCAATGTAGTTATGGTGTGACGTCAAGTTTTGTGTACTTCGCATATGGCATTGTAGATGGTGCCACTTCACTTTTTATGTTTCTCAAGTTTGTTGAATCACTCCCCTCCGGAGACCAAAGGTCGATAGTGAACGAAATCGGTGCATATTGCAATGTTTGGCAGTGCCAGTTGTGGTACCAGTGTATCCGAATCGGTGTCGCATAGTTCGCGGTGGGTCGGAACTGTCTGCGGTGATTAATGCAGTGAGTCGGGGTGACACTGCGTTGTGCTCCAGTGCGTCGGATGTGGCACAGCGCCGGGTTGAGGTTGATGAGGCTGTGGGTGATAACCAGGCATGCGGTTCGCTGCATGCAGGTGGTCAGGATACCCGTTGAAGCCGTCGGTGCTGGCTGGCTGTGTGACTTGCTGCTTGAAAGTTTGAGGAAGTGATGATGGTGACGTCACGCTGAGGTAGATGCACGAAGGCAGCGCTGACGTTCTTTCCCGGGATCACTAGTATAGAGGTATGAGGAACAAAAAAAAAAATAGTTTTTGGTAACACAAGTATAGGTCATCATCATCTACCCAGCCTTTTCCCAGCTATGTTGGGGTCGGCTTCCAGTCTAACCGGATGCAGCTTAATATCAGTATTTTACATGGAGCGACTTCCTATCTGACCTCCACAATCCAGTTACTGGCTAATACGATACCCCTTGGAAAGACTGGTTGTCAGAGTTTCTGGCTTCTGACGACCCATAACGACTGCCAAAGATCTACAAATGACAGCCGGGACCAACGGCTTAACGTGCTTTCCGAGGCACGGAGAGGTCTTGGTATGTTAAAATGGTCACCCATCCACGGACCTTCCATGGTAAGCGTAGCTTAACCTGATCGATAAATCTGTGCTGCTAATATTACTTAGCCACAAGCCCCTCAACAACAAATATAGGCATAAACAAAATTTTTGTGATTGGATCCTCCTTTTAGGCAAATAGTGCCTGTATTAGGAGAGTCCGCTCTTCTATAGCAAGACGTGTTAGGTATATTAAAATCAATATTATTTTTATTTTATTTATTTATTTAAAATTCTTATGCTAAAACTAATTAAATTAACATTAACTTAACATAAATTAAATCTAGTGTGTGCATGAGTGGGTGTAAGTATGTGTGTGAGTATACGTGAGTGAAAGTGTAGCCTGTAGGTGTAACTGAGAGTACATGTGTGTGAGGGTGTTCAGTTTTAGCTGCACCACCCCAGACAGGTATACAATACGAAAGTACTGATTGGACTAGCGCAACATAAATCATCCTGAGGAAATCTTTTTGATAGCCTGAATGATTACCTCTGGTAATCATTCAGGCTGCCAATAGAGTCAGGAAATTAAGCTGGATGTTCAGGACTCTTAGATACGTCGTTCCCAAGACTTCTGAGACTTCTGAGTCTTGGGAACGACGTATCTAAGAGTCCTGAACATCCAGCTTAATTTCCTGACTCTATTGGCAACCTGCTTAATGTGCGGGTACCATTATAGCCTCTGGTCCACGATAGCATCTAGGTACTTAATATGAGGTACTTTGTTGATTATTGAGCAGCCCCAGATAATGCGATTATTGGTATTGCAACTATGCATTTTAATATTTAAATCTCTTTCTGGTTGTGTACGTTGTCAGATACTGAAGCAAATGTAATTTGTTTTTGTGATGTTTAATGTGAGCAAATTATTTTTTAACCATTTGGCGATTTTTGCCAAGCCCGTCTCAGTACTAAGCCTAACATTCTGCCAAGTATCACCAGTGAAGACTACAGCAGCTTCATCCGCGTAAGAGAAGACTTGTGCATTTGAGACATTTATGTTACAAAGTTCATTGACGTAAATAAGGAACAATGTAGGGCCCAATACGCTTCGTTGACGGACGCCGTATGTCGTGTTTACGTCCTCAGTAGTGTACTGACCCACTCTAACCCTCTGCTTCCTCTTTACGAGATAATCCTTGAAAAGGCCAAGCGGCATTCCACGCACTCCAATACACTCCAGCTTTCTTAAATGAATTGGGACAGAGACGGTGTCAAAGGCATTTTTTAGATCTATGAATGCAGTTATAATTTTTTTACATTTGTCAAGCTGTTCGGTTATATGAGTACTTTTGGTTCAGTGACTGCATCTTCAGTGGAAATCCTACGTTGAAAGCCAAATTGTGACTCAGCTAATATGTGGAAATCCTTAAGTTAAAAGCCTTAGGTACATTGATAAGTTTTTCTATTATTTTTGATAAAGAAGGTAGTGCGGACATGGGCCTGATATTGGAGACATTTACTCTGTCCCCACTCTTGTACACTGGCGTAATAATAGCCAGTTTTAAGGAAGTCGGGAAGACGCCCCTACCAAAGCAAAGATTAGCAAGATGTGTAATTATGGGAATAACCTCCTTTCTTATATGTTTTAGAAATGCAGTAGAAACATTATCCCAACTAGACGCACTGTCAGATTTGAGACTCATTAGGATAAGCATTAGGATATGATTCACTTCCTCATTGTCAGTGTCTAACATTACGAAGGAGTTGTAAACAGAGTTCGTTTTGGTCATAATTTAAAGTTGGCTGGATTTTTTGAGCAAGGCTCTTAGCAATGTTCGCGAAATATTCGTTAATATAGTTAACGGATTCTAAAGGAGTAGATTTTAGATTAAGTAAGTACTGCAATTGTTTGGTATATTTGTGTAAGTTATAGTTTTGATGTTCTTCCAAAGTAATTTATTATTAGCAACTGATTTAGTGATCAATTATTTTTCATATTTTTGTTTTAATTTTTTGATAAGATTATTACAGTGATTTATATACCTAATATACGTTATCTTTAATATGTCGTTGTATGGATCTTTTTTATTATCTTTTTGAAGCTTGTTACGATTTTTAATACAACGTGTATTACCTGGGGTTATCCATTGTTTTATAATATATATATAAGTTAGAATAGTATTTTTGTTGATGAATCAGTTTGTTTACTAGTAGATTAGTTAGAGTTTCAGGATCATTACAAAAAAGTAAATCTGCTAGATTACTTTGTTGCACGTACCTACTTATGTGCTTGCTCAAAATCCACAGTGGATCTAGTTTTGTTAGATAGAAGTGTGGTGTAGTGATCTGTAATACTAGTATGTAAAATAGCGATGGATGCTGAGATTTTTAGTTTTTTTATTTTCAGCATAAAATGGTCTAAACAGTTTTCATTCCTGGTAGGTAGAGTATGCCCAGGTAAAATTCCATAAAGGGATAGTGTGTCGAGGTATGTAGTTCTGTTTTTGTGTTCATAAGAAGATTCTATATCTTTAGTTCTAATGTTTATATTAATGACACCCGCTATAATTATATTTTTCTGACTTTTTAGAGTATCTAGATGGGAACTTAAGGAATTGATAAAAGCCTCAGTGTTCATGTTTGATGGGATCTATAAATGCATAATACAATATTATTCAGTATGTCCAGCTGTAAACAAGACGCCTGAGATAATTTTATTTCCTTAACTTTAGATTTTAGATTAATTTTTATATAGACAACTACGCCATCGTTTTGGTTCAAATGGTGGGACGTATTATAGGACGTGTAATTATTTAGATGAGGGTTATTTTTTTCCAGGAGTCGGTATGACATCGTCAAAGTTACAAGAAATACTCCATATATTTTGAGCGACAACAATAAAGTCATTTATTTTTATATTTATGTGTTTAACTATCTTCGAACAGTCACATTTAATACTACACGCAATGTCAATGCTATCTATATATCATTAAGGGTTTGCAATGAGTCACCCATTAATAACATTTATCGATTAAAACGACGTGCCATCAAGTTGTGTTATTGTTAATATAAACGTATTACGGGTTTTCTCAGTTTTATCCAGAATTTGAAACCGTTTTTTTTGTAGAGTATTTTTTTAGTGTGGTTACTTCTGGAATGAACGTTTGTGGTATGTTTTGAGTAGGTATAAGTAAGTGGATGGGGTGCGTCTCTTAACGTATAAACTCATTTGGTCTAATTTCATTAAATTATCGTTCATAAAATATAATCAACGTGAGATATACCAACTGCTGATATAATTTCTTTACATGTAACATTTATTTATTCTAAAACTTAATTAGTATAAGGTTGTTTCATATAACGTTTATGTAATCGAAACTCATTTGGTCTAACGTTTAATATACACTGCCGGCCAAAAAATTGAGACCACCTACATCAAAGAAGGAAAATGAATTTAAACTTAAAATACAACGCAAGAGGTTTAGTTATTCACTAACATACTTATTTACTAATACACATACATCAAGAAGAAAACAAAAAATATCAACTATTAACATTACAAATGCCGTTCATATTTAAAACAGAATTTTCATCAAAAAACCCTCCCTTGCATTTTTTAATTTTTGCACCATTCTCCGATATATACTCCGATACCAGCAATCAATTTGTTGATTGTATCTTGTTAAATATTGTTCTAGCTTTATTGTAAAGCCTTGTTTTGCCTTGCCTTGCCTTGTTTTCTTGCGAGCAAGGACAATAACTGCGCCCATTTCTGTCAAGCTCTTCCCACAGAAGCTCAATTGGGTTGAGATCCGGGCTCTAAGGTGGCCACACCATGTTATTCAAAACCCTTTCTGTTTCTTAAGTTCTAAATAACCCCCGCACAATTTTGAACCATATTACGGATCATGACCTTATTGGAAGAAAAATCCAGTTCCAATTAATCTTAAGCCAGACGGGACGGCATTTGGCTATAGTATTCGTTTATTCTGCTCCTTTTTTATGGTTCCTTTGACTCGTACCAAATATCCGGTTCCATGGCCCCAGCAGCATCCCCAGACCATAATGGAACCACCACCATTGTCGACTGTTGGCACAACACACTCTGGCATCATCTTTTAATCGGTGCTACGTCGAACAAAAATTCGTCGTAGTGATCCAAATATTTCAAATTTGGATTCATCTGTCTAAGAAACTTTTTAAAAGTCTCCTTCAGTCCAGTGTCGATAGGTAAGGGCCCACTGCATCTGTTTCTTTTTGTTTTCTCGCCTTAGTGGTGGTTTTTGAACGCCGTCGTGACCAAATAAGTTAGCATCTCTCAATCGTCTTTTTACTGTAGTCAATGAAACAGGTTTAGATCGGGATTTGTTCACTTCTGCGCTAATTTCTGGTGCTGTTAAGCGTCTATTCCGCTTGCTGGTAACGACGATGAAATTATTCTCGCTAGAAGTGGTAGCTCTCGGCCTTCCCAATCGCGAACGAACTTGATTACTGCTAGTCTCCTTGTATCGGGTTATTGTGTTATGAACACAAGTCTTCGACAATTTAAGTTGAGAGGTAATCGCACATTCAGATTTGCCTTCACTGTGTAAAACAACTATGGCAGAAAGAGTTTTACTGGTAATTTCATCCACTTTTCCCATTTTAAGATTTCTTCACTGTAACAACCACGAGCTCAGACTAACCAAGACAGAGAAAGATAAACTTTCTTTGAAAACTCAGGTGATAATAGTGATTTGGGAAGCTAAGATAATTCTGAATTTTGATTAACGCGAAACAAAATCAAAATAATTGGTAATAAGCAGCTCATGAAAATATTACATTGACCCTACCACCTGGTCCTTGTGCGGCACTCATTGATGTTTTGAAATAAGAGACCTTTATATGATGATAACTTAAAAATATACAAAGATAATGACTCTTAGAAATTCTCTAATAACAATAGAATACGCGGGTGTTTAAATTAGATCTTTATTAAACGTACTTTTGAAATATTTTGTTGGTTGCATAGATTTTTAAAAGTGGTCTCAAACTTTTGGCCGGCAGTGTATATAAAAAAACGTCATTATGGTTAACACCTCGACTCGGATAGGTTAGGTTAGAAGGCTAAGGCGGGAGCGAAGCGGAGCGGAGCTCCCGCCTTAGCCTTCGTGGTTATTTTTTTTTAAACCACCCAGAAATAGGTGCCCCGCGAAGCTGGGCTCCGTCGTCCTATCTTAGCGCAGGTGGTAATCAGTTACTAGTTATGTTTAATATCTACTTAAGTTACTATTACCTGTAACTACCAATTTAGCTTTGTGTTTTTAAGTAGGCGTTTTCATCATATTAGACCAAATAAGTTTTATATCTTTTGAGTCAAACGATGTTATATTTAATGTATGTTATGCTTATAAAAAATAATTATTTTATAATTATATCAATCGTTCAATAGATTAACTAATCGCTATATTAAATAAAAATATAGGTTCCGTTGTTATATGTTGTTAATATTAGAGATTTTGTTGTTATATCATCTATTACTTACCCAAGTGGATGTATGTTGTGAGTGCAAGTAAATAATTATCGAAATTTATATATACGCAGGATAAGTTTGTAGTAACGAAAGAACAAGCTGAGTAAGTATAAAAGTAATATGTCTGTGAGTGGTTTTTCTTTTTATGAAATAAATTAAAGCTGTATACACAAACAAAGAGAAAAGATCGTTGAAAAATTATATGGTAACAAAACAGAGGTGACCTCAGCAAATACATAAAAAAACAATAATATCATGATATCTTTCCGTAGTTAGTTAACTAAGACTTATTAGGAAATCGATACATCTTAGTCATTTACTGATTTTCAGCTGATGAATCTGTTGTTCATTTCTGACAGTTATGGTCGGCGAATGTTCGTCTTTCTTTAATAGAACTTTCCCATAAGCGGTCCAGCATAGTTTTAATTCATCAGATTTAGTTAAGTCCCGAGCAAGGAAATGCAAGCGGGAACCCTTTAAAGTAAGATGCTCTGAGAGGAAGATAGGAGTATCTTCCTGCGATTTAAATCCTAGATGCTTACAGCATAGCTTGGATTTAAATTGAATAATAAATGCCTTAACCATTTTCATAATTTCCGACTTAATTAAGGTCGAGCCGGTTTCAACAATAATTGGCGTGTGATTGATCTCACTGTTTCTCGCACGTGTTCTATATATGTCTATAATATATTGTGTTTTGTGAAAGTGCATTCTAGGTTTTTAGCGAGAGACATAGCCATTTCAATCAGGTCTTCTTTAGTTTCGTTTGATCTTCTAGGTACCTACATTCTTTATTACAAAATTGCTCTTCTGATTGCTAATTTCCATCATTTCAAGTTTATCCTCTAGAATTTTGATGTAATTTTTGTCTTCTTGAGCCTGGCTTTCTACTTGCTCAATTTTATTTCTAAAATCTTCATTTTGGGCAGTAAGATAAGCAATTGAGCTATTTTGTTATTACATTTCTGGATTTCGTTTAAAGTAGTAGTAATACGCAGTCTTTTGTTCATGTTTTTCAGAGAGGAGACCCAGCATTTTTCTAATCTCTTCCTTGAACTCCCCTAACTGCTTATCAAGGGAGTCTTCCATATCGTCTGGGCTTCTCTGTATCTGCTGGAACACATAGTTTGGGGGTGTATTTATTTAGCTCCGACTGGTTAACGTCCGTTTCTGATAGCGACTTGTTCATTGTTGACTCCATAAGTACTAGGATGCCAGGAGTAAAAAGATGTAATTAGCACTGCTAATGAGTGGGCGGGGTCTTCCAGTTGCGTGAAAAATGGGCGTGGCTAGTGCACAAACTAAGATGGCGAACGTGTGTTAGCGCACGGGGTGGGGTCAGCTACTGTGATCTAGGTACTGTACTAGGCGCACACGTACAGCGCTGTCGTACGTAGCGTTTGACAACGTAATACCGATACCTCCACAATGTTCTGCACTCGTATTTTTTGAACTGTGAAAACTTCTTGAAAACTTCTTTTAAATAATATTTATTAATAATAACGACAGCACTGAGAACAACGTTAGCACCTTACGGCGGTCCGGGGGAAGAGGGCACAGGGTGTATAGTTCACTCATACTCCATGGAAAAGGGAGGATCCTCCGACCAGACGAGTGTTGTGTCTGGTGGGCAACTGCCCGACAGTTGAGATCGGGTTGTTGTATATATGTGAGTCTCGTGGTAAACTCTGACTGCGCGATGTAGGATTTATGTGACGTCCAGATTTGCGTAGTTCGCATTTGGCATTGTTGATGGCGCCACCTCACTTTTTGTGTTGCAAGATATTTGTTGCAAAGTATCTTTTCTGTAGTGCCGCTGTAAATACATTGTGGACAAACATCCAGGTACTAATGGTGTGACGCGGGTGTACAGTGTGAAGAGTGGTAATAGTGTTGTGCAAAGATCATTTAATAAGTTGTGTTATTTACCAACAGACATTGAAACATAAATTGTTTGTTCGTGTTCATTAATTATGTAAACTTGCATGAATACCGTGTGTTACTCAGTAGTTGTCGAGTGTGTTACGTGACCTAGAAAAGTGTAACACCGAATTACACGTCCCCGTAAGTTTACTAACACGAATTACTTAACAACGAATGCACGCTACCACGAATAACTTAACATCGAATGCACGCTACCACGAAAAACTTAACAACGAATGTACACTACCACGAAACACATAACGAATGTACGCTACCACGAAAAATTTAACAACGAATGCACGTTACCACAAAAAACATAACGCCGTAGCCATACGATCTCGAATAACCGAACCTCAAAAAGTATCCGTACAAAGTCTTAATTCCTATAACAATCAACCAAATCAAACGTCATGAGGAAAAAAAAATAGAGTATGATTTGAGCTATCGTTTAAATAGCACAAGTATGCAAGATCATCTAAAAATGTGGTTAGGTCCATTGTTTCCTTTTTGTCCAAATGTTTTTAAATTTTTTCTTCCCTATTTTCTTTTTTCTTTGCTGTTTGTTTTCTTGAGACTGAATTTAATTTTTCTACCGCCAATTCTGTATGTTTTTGTTCCTTGCTTAATTCTTCAATGGTCTTATACAAATTCCATTTCTTTCTGCCCAATAGGCTGTTCCAGCGGTGGTGCCATGATTCCACCTCATTTCGTGTAATTGGAACCGGTAATATTTGTTCCAAGGAAAAATATAATTATTTGGTACATAGAAGAAAAGAAAGAAAGAAAGAATAACAACAACGTACAGTCGGCTTCACGATGTGGGTACCCCCCTTGAAAGCACCTACGTTCGAACCCAGCGATGGCCGTATAGCAAGTTTTGTATTTTATTATAATGTTTTTGTAATAGTTTATAGATAAACAATAATACACAATAATATTTCAGAGTTGTTAGTAACAGTTTAGTTGGTCTTGAGGTTGGGCATGCGACTTACAAAGCTGCTAATTCAGGTTCGATACTGACAGACTGACTGTTTGGGTTTTTCTGATCGTAATATTTTATTTTTCTCTAAGTTATAATATTTATGTAACTTTTCTTTTTATATATTGTTATAACTAGTAGTTTTAAATTAAGAAATGAAAGAATTATAATTTATTTTAGTAAAATTTATTATAATATGGAAAACTTAACTATAAAACACTGTATGCAGGTATAACTGTAACATATAAAAAGTTTATGTTGTTTCACTGCAAAATAGTTACCTAAAACAACAACTATACTTATAATGGTTGAGAATTACTTAACTTTCAAACTAGTACAATAATTTTCATAATTAACAAGTGAAAAACATGTCATCATTAGTTAACATTCTAATGAATTAACAATTTACATCTCTCGTAAATTATAAATATTATCTACCTCCAATAATTACTATTAGCTATTAATCACAATAATTAAATAGTGAGGTCAAATGATTTATTCTTTGAGTTATTTCAATGTATCAATGTCGACACTTTGTTTAATTATACCTACTATAACGATGTAAACCAAACGGGATTACGGGATCAAAAATATATAAGATGATCGCAATTAGGACCCACTTACCTATTTACTATACCTAAGTCGAGTCGTAATTGTTAATAGCGGAGGGGATGACCCTCACTGAGAATTATTTGCTGTAGGCGGCTTCTCATTTGAGTTACCAAATTCCAGCCTATATTCCTACCGCGCATCAATTCCCAAGTCTTTATGACTTCTTGTTGTAGATTAGCTTTGGTCTTTAATTCACTTGAGTCCCAATTTAAAATCATTTGACCCCACATATTTTCAATTGGATTAAGATCCGGACTTTTAGCTGGCCAGGAGATAACAGTTATATCAGCCTGTAAACTTAGCCACTCCTTCACCATTCGGGATCGATGAACAGCACAGTAATCATGGACGAAATATATTTGCCCTTCTGGGTACGCAACACGCACTGTAGGCAACATAACCTCTTACAATATTTCAAGATATGTTTTGCCATTCATGCGCCCGCCTACTTCTGTTAATTCGCCCGGACCCATAGATGACATCCATCCCCAGTAACCTGAAAATAAGTTTTTTTTTAGTAACGTAATATTGGTTTATTAAGTAGTAACTATAATGTTTAAGATATTATGGTGATAAATATTGCTAAATAATAGCTTCATTTGTCATAATAATGTCGATAAAATAAATCTGTCAAAACATGAAATCTATAAGTTATTTACTTAATAAAGTCGTTTATTTACCTAATGTTATTCTACCACTGGACCTGTTCGGCAATATGTTTTGTGGATTGTAGCGTTCGTTAGGTTTCCGCCATAGTATTTTTCTCCCATCATTATCGGACCTAAAAGTTTTTTCGTCCGTGAAAATAACTATCTTATTTTCCCAGTCAAAGTCCAGAAGCTCCTGTGCAAATCGAACTCTTGCTGCCCGATGAGCTTCTGACAATTGAATTTTCTTCGCTGGACGACAGTTGTGCAGGCCTGCTGCGTGCAAGTGCCTCCGCACTGTGGCAATTGAGATGCCGTGTTGTTGAGCACTTGAGCGAGTGGTTGCGAACGGCGATTTCAAGTGAACATTTACGATATCACGATGGCGTTCACACTGGTTCGTATAGACACAGCCTGAACATCTCCGCCCAAAAGGTTTCGACTTCACATCACCAGTATCCAAATAACGTCGCACCCACAAGCGCACCGTTTTTCTCTGTGTAGAAAATAAATTTTAAGTTAGTCTTAGTTAAAATAAATTGAATAGTTCGTAAACTTTGTTACTCGATCAGTAACAAAGTTTACGAACTATTCAATTTATTTTTATTAGATAATATTTGATTTACCGCTATGCCCAGCTGTCTGGCAATCCCTTTAATGCTTGCATTTTGTTCGTAAAGAACCACAATCTTTGTCCTCAAGAAACTATCTATCATTTTTATTTTTTAAATTGTTTTTAACACCAACACGTATGAGTAGTATGCGAAAGGTGAAATCAAACTAGACTCATCAGACGGTAACCTGTAATAGATTAGTAAAATGTTTGGATAACTACCCTCAATTGTTAACAAACTTTGCATTCGCTGCGAGTTCATAATATATCGACTAGACAGAGACAGAATTATAACACAAGTAGATTGATAATTCCAACGCCCTGTTAACTACCTAGCTGGCTTAGTTGGTAAGAGCTCGCGGTAATCAAAGGATTACCAATGATTCGATGGTTCGAATCTCGGCCGGGCACATGAACACTTTTTGTATTATTCTTAAGGATGTAAATGTTTGAATTGCAAAGTTGTGTAGCAAAGTTAATTTTAATACAACTGGGGTACCCAATTGATGCAGCCCACTGTACAATACACAACAATATACAACGTACATAACATAGGTATGACATATTTTGTTTCTTTTTCTCTTATTGATTTGGTTGATTGTTATAGGAATTAAGACTTTATACGGATACTTTTTGAGGTTCGGTTATTCGAGATCGTATGGCTACGGTGTTATGTTTTTTGTGGTAACGTGCATTCGTTGTTAAATTTTTCGTGGTAGCGTAAATTCGTTGTTATGTGTTTCGTGGTAGTGTACATTCGTTGTTAAGTTTTTCATGGTAGCGTGCATTCGATGTTAAGTTATTCGTGGTAGCGTGCATTCGTTGTTAAGTAATTCGTGTTAGTAAACTTACGGGGACGTGTAATTCGGTGTTACACTTTTCTAGGTCACGTAACACACTCGTAGTTGTCACTGTCTTTTTTGTTATGGTTAGAATACTCATTTTGATAACGGGCAAATATGCCCTTTGGTGGGCGGTATGTTGTGTTAGAATCCTTGTATGTGTGAAGTAGTTTAACAAGTAAGTATACATTTTTTTTTAGTCTTTATTTATTTCGTAACCATATTTAAATAACACGTTTAGTGATTGGAGCCTCCTTTTAAGCAAAAAATGCCTGTATTAGGAGACTCCGCTCTTCCTTATCAAGATAATTTTACAAAAATACAAATTAAAAAAGAGAAAAAAAACAAAACATTATTCAGGTGCGTGTATAACTGTGTGTGTGTGAGTGGGTTTGTATGTGTTTCGTGCGTGTGTGGGTAGGTGAGTGTGTGTGTTGAGAAACGCGTGAGTTAATTTATGGTTTGCAATAGCGCCTCAGTATCTTCATAAGGAAATGATTTTATCCAGTTTGTTAGGATTTTTTTTACATACGTGTGCTTGTTTAGTATATATATATATATGTAGGATCAGGAGTGCCGAGCGGTATATCGTCAGGATTTGGAGTACCCATTATATTGGGATAAACAAGACGGTATGAATAATTACAGGGCTTTTATTATAAGAATAATTACACTTAAAAATAACACAAAAAATAACACAGTAAAGAAGTAACTAGTACTACTAGTACTACTTCTTTTAAAAGGTATAGTAACAATATAGTTACACGAACAAACCCTTTCAGGTTCCCAGTTCGTATAGCGGCGTAACACGCGCGCCACCCAAACACAAAGTGTATCGCTCACTATGGGCAAGCCAATACAGCTAAGTAAATATACAGCAGCGCTGTACCAGGTAAACCGACAGTTTTGTCGGGAGCAGGTGCTCTGTATTGAGTCGAATCCGAAGATCGACTGACTCGAGCATCGAGTGCTCGCTCTTTTATAGGGCGATGCCCCCACCTTGCAATCCCTCCACGACAACTCTGTCCGTTGACGTACCGAAGTAGGTCACGCGTTTACTTGATACAAAACATTCAAATATTATGCTAAATCTAATAAGACTTACATTATAAAGTAATCAAATAATACAAGGATAATTATCGTAAATAAACAATGTTGATTTAACAAAGTAAAACATTTGAAATTCAAAGTAACTGTCATCAGTTGTTTTGAACAAAACTATCGGTCACAAATATCGAAATAAGTTGCCAAAAATCAATTAGTGCGAATACCAAGTACTCCATAAATTATGTACCGATTTATGAGATAATAATTGATAACAAAAATCATGTTAATTAATAATTAGGAAAACAAAACATAACAAATTCTCTGATTACCCACAATTGTGATTGACAACCAACTCCGACACGGCCAGAACTGACGTTCTACACGGCCTCGTGTGATCCTGTAACAAAAATCTCTTTGTGAATATCGATCGGCCTTTCTGACAAACAAAAGCCTTAACAATAGGTATGTTGAAAAGAAAAATCCTGAATTAGTCAGATAAAATATTACTGTTACTGACTGACAATACATAGCTCAAAAAAGTAGAGACATAGTCTCCCAGCCAAACTCACACCATGGGAGTTGGAGTTAAATAGACAACCCGCATAGGCGTCAACATAGACAACCCGCATAAGCGTCAAGTTCAACGTCCAAATCCAGGAGTCAACATAGACATCCGATTAAGCGTCAAGATAGACATTACAAACAAGAGTCAACATAGACATCTTGTCAATTCAGCTATAGTATGTCAGCAGTAGATGAATCATCATCAGAGTCAACATTGACATCATCATTAACAGTGACTGGACATTCAGGCATTTTTCGTACACGATCATGGGCATATTTGTAAATTCTATTGTTACTCAAAGATTTTAACAAATACCTGTCACCATCCAATAGTTCTAAAATTCTAAAGGGACCTTTAAATTTAGGATCTAATTTAGTTTGATTTCGTTCCTCATTAGCAATAAGTACAAAGTCTCCAACTTGAAACTTTTTCAAAATAGCTTTAGTCTTATCATATCGTACTTTATCATATTCGGCATTTTTTTGTTATACCCAGGGCTGCTTGTTCTCTTACACGAGACAGATTCACTTCTATCTCCCCACTTTCAACAGTCATCAAACCTAGAGGTCTAGCAACTCTTCCAATCAATAATTCTAAAAGACTAGATTTAGTGACCCGATTAGTTGTGCAAGTAAGAGCAATTTGAACGTCTTCAATGGCATCTTGCCATGATCGTTCACTGGTTTCAACGGCGGTAAGCATACTTTTTAATGTTCTCATTATGCGTTCAACCTGCCCATTAGCCCTACATGCACCGGTAGCTATTAAATGCAAAGCAATATTATGGGAATCACAAAAATCTTTAAAGTTTTTGCTAGCAAAACAACGACCTTGGTCAGCTATAACCCGAGAAGGTGCTCCAAATAAAGAGACGCTGGACTTAAGAGTTTTAATGCAATTTGCTGCGTCAATCTGGTTAGTATGGTACAGTAAAACATACTTCGTAAAAGAATCAATTAAAACAATGATGTATTCCTTGAGATCACTCTTTCCACTAAGTTTTCCCGTAACATCTATGTGCACTGTGTGCCAAGGTATACTGACTTTAGGTATAGGGTGTAACTCTGCTTGAATTTTACCCGAGTTAGATTTCGAGACTTTACACGTGATACAGTTATCTACAAATTTTCTAACATATCTGGCCATTTTATCAAACCAGTAATGCTCATAAACCTTTTCAAGCGTTTTATCCCAACCTAAATGCATGATTGCTTCATGGATATGATTTATAACAGACCATCTAAAAGCTCTTGGGACAATAGGTAAACAACGAGTTTGTCCATTGCGTTGTATTTTACGGTACAAGGTTCCTGATCGTAATTCGTAACTTTGGGCAAGATCAGAGGAGAGAGAATTATTTTTTAAATTAGAAACGATTGCTAAAATCTCAGAATCACGCTGTTGTTCAGCTAAAAGCCAACTATCGGACAGAGTCGTAATATCGACACGTTTTTGTTCCGCTTTGTCGATTGATTGTGGAAGGGGGTTTCTTGAAAGAAAATCTACATGGCTCATATATCTACCTTCTCTATACAAAATTTCAAAATCATAAGCTTGTAGAAAAGCCCACCATCTATGTACTCGGGGAGTTAAATCAGCTTTACTGCGCGAAGCTTTGAGGGAATTACAGTCAGTAACAACAGTAAATCTATGTCCTTGTAGATAATGGTGAAAATGCTTAACTGCGTTAACAACGGCCAAAGTTTCTAATTCATAGGAATGATATTTACTTTCAGTTGCAGTCGTCCTTTTACTATAATATTCTACAACATGCATTTTTCTCTCAACTTTTTGAAAAAGAATGGCACCGTAACCATCAGCGCTAGCGTCAGTGTGCAATTCGATGGGATATTCAGGATTATAAATCATTAAAACTGGCTCATTAGTAAGAATGGAAATTACTGTTTGCCTAATTTTCTCATGTTCATCAGTCCACTTAAATGTCTGTTTACTGGTAGTTAAGAAGAACAAAGGTTTCATAATCTGTGAGAAGTTCTCCACAAATTTTCTAAAATAAGATGCAAGACCAATGAACTGTCTCAACTGGTGAATTGTTTTGGGTGACTTTAAGTTAACTAAAGCTTCTATTTTACAAGGATTGGGGCGAAGTTCCCCAGAAGTAATTTCGTACCCAAGATATTCTACTCTACGCTTAAGGAAAGAGCACTTGCTAAGGTTTAAAGAAAATCCTGATTTGGACAATGATTCAAGGACTTCTTGTAATCGATGTAAACCTTCACAGGGGTCTCTACTAGGCACCATGATGTCATCGATGTAGATGATCACGTAAGAATAAGCTAACTTACCTAATGCATTAGTTACAGCACGTTGGAAAACACTAGGAGCATTTCGTAAACCAAATGGCATAGCCAAATATTCAAATTGGCCATCTGGTGTTACAAAGGCAGTGGCCTCAATGCTATCAGGATGAATAGGTATCTGATGAAACCCAGAAGTACAATCAAGGCAAGTGTAAAAGTTAGCACCGCATAATCTTGCAATTTGATCGGCTATAAGGGGCAGTGGAAACCTATCTGCTACAGTATTACTATTGAGCTCACGGTAGTCTACACACATACGATCAGATCCGTCACGCTTCTTTATCAATAAAATAGGACTTGCAAACGGAGAGCAACTAGGTCTAACTATTTGAGCATCTATTAGTTCATTAACTTTGGAACGAACTAACTGCCTTTCGTCAGGAGTAAGTCTGTACGGCCGTCGATGGACCGTCGTATGTGGATCAATAAGGCGTATTTTAAGTTCACCCGACGTGATTCTAGTACATGGTAGTCCCTTTACGAAAGCATGAGAATACTTTTGAAGGAGTTCAATCAATTGTGATTTATATTCAGATGGAATATCAGTATCAATATCATTGAAATTTGGAGTTTCAGGAATAGAGCATTGATCAATAATCTTAACTTTTGTAATGGTAAGACTATTTTCGGTCATATTAACCGCAAAACCTAATTTTAATATCTCACGGCCTATCATGATACTATGACTTATATAGGCATCCGGTATCACATGAAACAGTATCTCTAAATGGTAACCATCTATTTCTACTTCAGTGAGAATTTGTTCGGTACATGTTATGTTAGAATTTCCTATTCCCATTATATTGACCATACAAGAAAAACGTTTGCCAGACAACCTCTCAGCAAAAGTTTCAGCAATAAGAGAACATTCAGCCCCAGAGTCATAACAAAAAGCAAGCGACTCACCAGATTGGTGTAGAACACCAGTGATAGGTCGTACATCACAAGATTCAACTCGTTTCGCAGATGTATGGCTGGTCGAAGGTCGACTCCCGGCATCTTCTCTTGAACCTCCCGGCCGCTTTTCGGTCGCCTTTGGGCAGCGAGGAGCGACGTGTCCCGACTCCCCACAGCGGTAACAGACGATCTTCTTTGGAGACGCCTTATGTGATGAGCTGGTTGGTCCAGGATGCTTGGTCTTATCGGCCTTCTTACGACAGTTTGTAGATTTGTGGCCCACAATACCACAAAAGTGACATACTATTGTACCTGGTTTGAACTTCTTAGGTTGAGAAGAATCGTGCTGGTCAGAGGAAATCGGAGACTTTCTCTTAAGATTGGACAAGACACTCAATTCTTGTTGAAGTTTATGCCTAGTATGTACTTCGGTAGTAAATGCTAGTCGATGAGCACGGGAATCAAATTTGGAGACATGGGCTAGTATGGTAGAAACAGCAATGTGTTCGACACTCAGGCCATTCCATTTAGATGTCAGTGAAGTGACCTGCCGACTGGCATATGCGGCTAGAGATTCTCCTTCTTTAGGTTGGCTATTATGAAGGTTAATGAGGGTAGCGGCAACTGTTTCCGAAACGTCATATCGTGAGAGGAAGAGACTCTTAAAGTCTGTCCAGGTCATGCCTGCATACGATACTTGGGAGAGCCAGGCGTTTGCACTACCCTTTAAGGCTTTAGTAAGGGCAATAATAAGAGCGCCACCTTGAAGAGGCTTTTCCGATAGGCAAATATCAACCGTAGTACTCCAAGATTGTGCATTGGAATCTGGTAGGTCTGGGTCAGAATCGGGCAAGCGAATTACAGTAGATGGAGTGTGAGTCTTAATTGCTTCAATTAACTGAGCCATATTTTGGTTCTGAAGCTCTAACATTACTCGCCATGGATCACCAACACCTTGCGATTCCTGGGCTAAACCTAATCCCACTTCTGATGTAGGATCAGGAGTGCCGAGCGGTATATCGTCAGGATTTGGAGTACCCATTATATTGGGATAAACAAGACGGTATGAATAATTACAGGGCTTTTATTATAAGAATAATTACACTTAAAAATAACACAAAAAATAACACAGTAAAGAAGTAACTAGTACTACTAGTACTACTTCTTTTAAAAGGTATAGTAACAATATAGTTACACGAACAAACCCTTTCAGGTTCCCAGTTCGTATAGCGGCGTAAGCCACCCAAACACAAAGTGTATCGCTCACTATGGGCAAGCCAATACAGCTAAGTAAATATACAGCAGCGCTGTACCAGGTAAACCGACAGTTTTGTCGGGAGCAGGTGCTCTGTATTGAGTCGAATCCGAAGATCGACTGACTCGAGCATCGAGTGCTCGCTCTTTTATAGGGCGATGCCCCCACCTTGCAATCCCTCCACGACAACTCTGTCCGTTGACGTACCGAAGTAGGTCACGCGTTTACTTGATACAAAACATTCAAATATTATGCTAAATCTAATAAGACTTACATTATAAAGTAATCAAATAATACAAGGATAATTATCGTAAATAAACAATGTTGATTTAACAAAGTAAAACATTTGAAATTCAAAGTAACTGTCATCAGTTGTTTTGAACAAAACTATCGGTCACAAATATCGAAATAAGTTGCCAAAAATCAATTAGTGCGAATACCAAGTACTCCATAAATTATGTACCGATTTATGAGATAATAATTGATAACAAAAATCATGTTAATTAATAATTAGGAAAACAAAACATAACAAATTCTCTGATTACCCACAATTGTGATTGACAACCAACTCCGACATATATATATATCTCTTTGTTTACCCGATTATATAGTTGAGCAGAACGTATGTTGTACTGTATAGCAGCGAATTTGGTTTTACTTTGTGGGATATGAGCAATCATGTCCTTTCGTCTTTTAGATATTATGTTTGCATCGTAAGAAAGTGTCTTGTGTTTTTTTAGGACCGTATGTGTAATGTACAGTTTTCTAACAGAAAGTAGGCCACTAATCTGGTATAGACTCTCAGTAGGGTACCTTAACTTTTTAAAATACATAGTTTTGATTAATGCTCGCTGTCCTCTTTCAACATCTATAAATCTAGATTTAGCCGCTCCACCCCATGTGGGGATACAGTAAACTATAACTGATTGTATAATTGCCACATAAACTTCATTAAGGAGGTTTTTAGGCCCTAATTTTTTATTTATATTTGTAGGGATGACATGTCGTAATGTTTTAAATATCCATCCCAGTTTCCTAACTCTACCCGTTACGTGCTCAAGATGAGCGTACCATGATAATTTTTGGTCAATTATGATTATGACTCCTAAATATTTAGTCTGCGAGGCTTTACTAATTGTAGGGCACCCACGTTCGTTGAGCCAGTTATTTGGACCATGCCCAATTCTGTTTTGAGTTTACCATCGGACCAGTCATTTCCGTAAAAAACAACAGCTGTGTCATCGGCGTAAGAGAAAATGTTTGCACTATTGACTTTTAAGTTGCAGAGATCGTTAATATACGTTAAGAATAACATGGGGCCCAGTACGCTCCCCTGGGGCACGCCAAATGACACATCCGCATCATCACTAATATATGTGCCTATCTTAACCCTCTGCTTTCTATTAGACAGGTAATCTTTGAAAAAATTAAGAGGGGTTCCTCTTATTCCGGCTCTTTCCAGCTTGGTCACAAGGGTTGGAACAGAAACGGTGTCAAAAGCCTTTTTTAGATCCAGAAATACCGTCAGGCATTTCTTTCCTGCATCGAGATACTCGGTAACCAATGAGCTGAGGGCAGCAACTACGTCTTCAGTTGGTAATCCCTGTCTAAAACCAAATTGTGTAGGTGATATTATATTAAATTTGTTTAAGTAGTCTTATACTACTTCGTCTTAGTCTTAACTCGTAACTCGTAACTACGTCTCGTATTAGTTAGTTTTTCTATAATCTTAGACAGGGCTGGTAGGACCGAGATAGGTCTGTAGTTATTGACGTCATCTACGTTCCCTCCCTTGTGTACCGGTGTAATAATGGATTTTTCCAATGGGTCTGGGAAAGTGCCATTTTTGAAACAAAGGTTAGCCAGGTGGGTAATGATGGGAATCACATCTTTGCAAACATATTTTAAGAAACTAGCAGAGATACTGTCCCATCCTGGGGCACTGGACGATTTCAAGTTCATCAAAATTCTTTCAACTTCCATAGGGTCCGTGTCCAAGAGCATAAAGGAATTTGTTTGCGCAGGGGAAATGTTAGGTCGATCAAAGGGGATTCTATTAGTCTGGGGTTGAATTTGCTCAGCTAATTCTTTTCCTATATTCACAAAGTAATTGTTCACGAAGTTAACTAATTCAGTTGGAGTCGGTCTGATATTTAACAAAGCTGTACTTTGGTTGTTTACTTGTATAGGTGATTGATTTTATGTTTTTCCACAGTAACTTAGTGTTTTTTACTGGTTTAGTGAGTAATTCTCTTTCATATTTTATTTTTATTTTTTTGATGAGATTATTACAATAGTTTCTGTATCGGCAATACATGTGTGTGCCATTATATTAATAATTAATACTGTCCTTTATAACAGTCGCAAATAAATCAGCATAGTGCAAATACGTATTTCAATAGAAATTAATACTGGGTAATAACCCAAAATGCCTTCAAGCAAAAGTAAACCTTAACACTTAAAATACAGCTAATTGAATTGTATATTAATTACGCATATCACAATGATAAAAGAAACGCAGGAAAAAAAAAAACTTTAATATTTCTTCATGCTTATTCTACGTCAAGGGTATAATTATCTGGTTTCGAACGCATCTCAACTACCCTTTTTGTTTACGGCGACGTTCCATTATACACACTGCTACTCGACTTTATTGAACTCTGTTTATGAGATTTGTACATTATTTTACGTTTTAATTAATCAGTAAGTATTTCTTTATTAGTCATTGTTTAATAAATATTAATTAAAAATCAGTCATAATTTAAATAAATTAATCACGCAGTAGGTAATTCTATTCTATTTTTTATTATGGCAAGCAAAACCGATGTCAAGTATTCTGCCAATGTCAAGTGAATTGGAAAAGTATGTGTGTTATTAAAAAAAATAAAAATAAGAAGAACGATCTTCGGTGATACAGTTGGGTTTGATGTGGATCTTGTGGGGTTTGTACTGGACTGAAACAAACGAAAAATAAATAAATTACACACTTATAATAAAATTGTTAGAACACTAAAGATACATAACATATATTACTATCACAGATTGGGGGAGTAAATCATAATTTTATATGATTGTGACGGATGAAAATCATCACCGCCACAAGCAGTTCCACGATTGCGGTGGTAACAGTAAAAGTCTGACACGCCCTCCAGCTCCACCCAGAGCGAGAGAAGTCATTTGATGATTTCCTTCCCAAAAAAAAAAAAATCTATAAATGCTCATTCATTTGTTAAGTCTATTATACAGAAAAGGACCTAAAAACACATATATTCGATTAGCAAACGCATGTCTAGTTTGAGGCTTTATGCAAACTAAATCCTTCCTTTTCTTGACGGAAGGTACTGGGTCAAAAGGAAGTGCAGTGTGCTGGTGTAGTACTATGCTTAGAATAAATAATTGCAGAACTGTTAATACATTACATGCAATGTAGAGCTGGTGCGTAGGAAATCTAAAAGGGCGAAAAGTAGCAACCGTTAGCTCTTTGATGCTCTAGAGCGAGTAAAATTGTTTTTGCTGCACTACCCCAAGAAGTTATGCAATAGCTTTTTTAAAAAAACATATATTAATTTGCGCACTCTAGTACATAGTAAATTAATACGTTTACGGAAATTTATCGCTTCCGGTTGAGGACCGGAAGCGCCCTTAGCGCTACTACGTCAAAACCCCTAAAGCACCGCGCCGATATCTGACAATGACATGTATATGACGTCATGCTGGCCTCCAGGCGATCGTTCCTGTCTCGGCTGGCGTCTACGAGTTGTAACGTTGTCACATATATGAGACGCTGCCTGTGTTGATGTTAGGCTCAGACTGGGACTGAGTCAGACCACTGTTGTGCAACTTAGGAGGGGTTCTCGGAACACCATCCTCATCGTTATATTAATACAAGATGAAGTAAGATGTAGGAAAACTTATTAGGAAGGCTACTTATCTGATTTGTCTTTGTTAGTATCAGCTGTTGCTATTCGATACTGTATTATATATGATCAAACGAACTTACAAGTGAAGTTCGATCTTTATTATGATGAGTTGCTTCTTTCGAAGATATGATTGTAATAACGTAGTTTCCTTTACTTCCTGTGTAACTTCGCACATTTTTTAAAGATTTTATTTTTAAAACGATTAAGTGATGTAGTTCCGCTACGCCTGTGCCTCTGTGTTGTCACTGACGTTTAGCTCATTTTTTGGAGTCAAGTAAGTGTACCTATGATACTAAACTTTCTCTGTATCTGGGAATATCCTTGTGTTAGGGAGAGAGTGAGATCATATCTTCGAATGAAGCAACTCATCATAATAAAGATCGAACTTCACTTGTAGGTTCGTTTGATCATATATTATAATTCGTTGCTTCATTCTTCAGATATGATTATAACAACGTAGGTGTTAAGGGGATAACGAAGTATGAATTGTCCATACAAACGTAATACTTAAATCATTTGCAATTTGAGCATATTTCCACCATATTATGGTGTTATTTTGATTCAGACAGTATTTATCTAGGTTCCTAGGGGTATTTTTTTCTCCAAAATACTTACCTAAAATGAAGTTAGGGCGAATTGCATTTCGCAGCGTAAATAACATGTTTTCTTATTGTTTTTTTGGAATTATAACCAACAATATCGGTAATAATTTTATCCTAGAAACATAGCTTATATTATCAAGTTGTAAAATATCGAAAAATATATTAAAATACAATAGATTTTTCATTCATCATTTTTGGTATTACGGAACACATCCAAATTCATTATGAATCTTCTGTAGCTAGTAGTGCTATCACTTCAAGAAAATGGCAATGTGTGTGTGATCATACAGCTCACTGTAACACTAGCGCAACGTGACAGTATTCACTCGGCTATAAACTTGTGATTTGGTATTGAGTAACCTACATTCTTAAGAATTTTGCTTTGTTTCAGGACTTGGATATACAGGGTGGCAGGAACATCGACGCAAACCTGTGATTCAGTACATGATTCTGATCCTCCCGTGTTTAATTTTTTGTAGAATTGCTGGCATATGAAAAAAAAATAGGGTGGCAGGGACATCGACGTTCAAACTGTAACCGAGAATTCAGTACATCATTTTAGACCCCCTGCGTTGATATTTTTCTTCAGGTGTTTAAAAAAAAAAACATTCCATACATTTTGACCGCGTAGGTAGTTTTCTATGAAACAGCAGATTTTTTTTTGGTGACCCACGAGTAATTTCTACGTTAGGGTGCTTAGAATCATGTGATGAATTAATCGTAACAATTTGCGCGTTGATGTCCCTGCCACCCTTTAAGGAATCAAACGACAACCACCTATGTATAAACAAATATGAATTTGTCATAAGCCTGACTCGACATTGAAGTCATAAACATACAGAAAAATGATTAACTGGAGATAAATATTCAAAACTGTTTTTCGACATCACAGGGTGGCATCGACGCGAAAACTGTAACCAAGAATTCAGTACATGATTCTAGACCCCTTGCGTTGAAATTTTATCGATGGTTATTTTTTTAAAATTAGCTATTCCATATATTTTGACCGCGTAGGTCTGATATTGCACTTCTCTATGGAACAGTTGTAATTGGTTTTTTGGATAAATGACAAAATCTGTCTACGCTAGGAGATCTAGAATCATGTATTGAATGCATTGTTACAGTTTGCGCGTCGATGTCCCTGCCACCCTTAGGTATATTGTTTTTTTCATTATGCCAGTCCTTTTGGCGTCCATACTATAAAAATAAAGAATATGCGGATTGTTATTTTGTAATTGCCCTTGTACCTGCCCAAGGGGGCTGAAGCCAATTGTAAGGTCAAAATAAAAATCCAAGATGGCGGACGAGAAAGTTTTCAAATTTTCCATCATGGGTGTCGTTTATATGGTTTTGGGGGATGCTAAAGCCGATGGTGAGGTTAAAATAAAAATCCAAGATGGCGGCCAAGGAAATTTTTGAATTTTTCGTCTTGGGTGTCGTTTTCATGATTTTGGGGGATGCTAAAGCCAATAGTGGGGTCAAAATGTAAATCTAAGATGGCGGACAATCATTTTTTCGAATTTTCTATCTTGGGTGTCGTTTTCATGGTTTTCAGGGGTTCTAAATCCGGTGCTAAGTCAAATTCCAACTTTACATTTGGAGTTGAAGATAAGCGTAAGGAACTTCGTCACTGACGGGCGACATCCTGACCCACCCATTTATGATGTGTAACATCTTTCCTCTCGCCTTGAGTGATTTCATGAAAACAACCGACGAAATTAACGGGGGGTTATCCGAAATTGCCTGTTTCAGAATCAAGATTAAATGATCAAATTCGTATATTTAGGCCCTGAAAAATATATATGTCATAGATAGATCCTTGTTTGAGGGAAATTAAAGGTTCAAAACACGATTAATTGCAATTTGCTCGATGAAAAAAAAATCCGAAGTAGGGTCGATTTCGAAACCAGTTTCCATTTCATTTCCTAATAACAGCACAAAATTGTGTAGAAATTGCATGTACAATAAGAGAATCGTATTTAGGAAGGAAAATAAAGGTTGAAATTTTTAGTTTCATAGATTTTTTTTTGAACAAACTCAAAAACAGTAAATCGGGCTAAATCGGCTCGTGCTCAGAGTCCTGCGGGACGTCATGGACGGTGGACCTGTGTCAAAATTTTAAAAAACTCGCTCACCCTGCGCCTGTACCAAAAAATCGAATAAAATAATAACAAATTAAATTATGAAATCGAGATAACTCACAAAAAATATCTTGTAATTATATTATAGTTTTAATTCATAAAATTGTTTTCGAAAATGTGATTATTTCTAGTAAATATGATGACGTTTAATTGTCATCTTAAAATAGTGTTGACACATTACAAATTAATATCGATAAAATAATAGTCAAGTGAGAGTCGTATGTAATGTTTTATCGTCGTTTATGAAGAAGTTTGTACAAAAGACATTTTTCTAAGATTTTAAAAATCAGATTCATCCATATCAACTATGATATTTACTCTCCACCGACCTGTCTTCGCTACTATCATCCTACATTAATATCACATGGTAAACAATTTGTCCGCAGTGTGTAGCAACACAAGATTTTTTCTAGGATCGGTGATTTTATCATATTGGCTCCGAGTGAACAACTTTCAGTTTTGAATACCAAAAGTCACTGTCACTATTCGATAAAATATTACAACGTGCTTGATAAATCGCGCCGTGTGAAGGCAGTGGTTATGTGCTAATAGTATAACATGGTGCTCATGTTCCCAATCAAGTTCGTCAAAAGACATATCGTATCGTATCTATGCCATATACTTGGATCTATGCCACTTTTGTCTTGGTAAATGGTCCAATGGGTAGGTAATCCGACAAGACCGGGGACGGATAAAAATATATACAAATTTAATTTTGAAGTCTTAAAATAATAGATTCGATAAATTTTAGCTGGAGCAGTAGGTACGTTACTAGACAATGAAGTACGGCAATTGTTTCTTTAAATGTGCTCACAATATTTACGGTTCTTTATGAGCGGTGTCAAACATCAAAAACAAAAGAATTTGGTTACAGTATAAGCGAAACAGTACGACGATTTTTAGCCGATTCTACTATATACAAATCTGAAATTCAGGATCTTTGAAAATTCTGCCACTAAAGAAGTTAAATAGTGGATGCAAATTTATATGGAAATCTACCATTTTTGTCGCAGAGAAATACCGTCGGGCACACAGCTTGTCTATTAAATCAATTTTTTTAAGTTACTGATTACTAACGTTTAGCCTTAACCTCTGGGTCTAAGAAGCATGAATTCGGTTTAGAGATATTTATTTTCTCAAAGAACAAATTGCACAAGGGTTCCTATTGCAATGGTGCAATTATTTACTTTCACCTTACTACCAAAAATCCATGTGTATCTGTAACTAGCTTCTGCTCGTGACTTCGTTCGCGGAGGATTGGTGACGCGGGAGTAATTGACGTACAGTTGTCCGTGTGAGAAGCAGCTAGTCCTGCGGTCGGAACCCGTAGCAATCATAATAATAATAAAGCTGAAGAGTTTGTTTTTAGGGTTCCGTACCTCAAAAGGTGAAAGAGGAACCCTTCCCATCTGTCCGTCTGTCTGTCCGTGTGTCACCTCCGATTTTCTCAGGAACGGGTGGCTCTAGCAAGTTGAAATTTATACCAGATACTGAATTCTATAGTTCGTATTAGGTCTATAAAAATCAAGGTCCTGAGTCGACACGATGAAAAGATATGGGCAAATTTAGATTTTTGCGAAAACTTGTAAGTACCAAAATTTACCTTAATATTCAACTTTTTTTATTTTTCGGAATTTTCCCGTTACCTACTTGTGCTGTAAGGACCTTGCTTTTAACCAAAACGTTACGTTTAGTACCTACTAAACGCTTTTACATAATTAGTTGGTATTGTCAACTGTATCGTCGCAGACAGTGCCTGACACCGATATCGGACAATTTCGACCAGCGAAGACGCAGTGCGGGGTGAGAGAACCAGCCATTCTTTCACTTGAACACGCTTATTCGCGCTGCCGACTTCGAGACGTCGGTAATTATGGAATTGTAGTCGTTTGGTGACTCGCGATGGTCATCGATATTCACCAATATCATCGGGCCGCTAATAATTATATCGGTTTGTGTATAGCTGCTAACTTATCGGTATCGGGTTGGCGTCGGTATCTGATCATTTGAAAACGCTCAATAGGTAACTTACAGGATATGGAATCAATAAAAACAAATAAAAAATCGAAAATAAAAGTAGCCTAAGTTACTCCTTATTACATCAGCTACCTGCTAGTGAAAGTCCCGTCAAAAACGGTCAAGCCATTTCAGAGATTAGTTGGAACAAACAGACAGACGGACAGACAAAAATTGAAAAAAACATATTTTGGTATATGTACCGTATATATATTCATATGCATGTAGCAAAAAGCGGTTATTTTAATATTACAAACAGACACTCCAATTTTATTTATATGTATAGATGTATACATGTATAGATTTTAGTTCTACCATAAAATGTATCTAAAACTAAGGAAGAAATATCGAACATAAGCAAAAATAATTCCGTTGATCAACTGCAATATGTTATACTATGGCATGGATCTTCTGCTAAATGGTTGACAGTTCATCGTAAATAAATACGTCGCGCTGCATTTGGGGGAGGCGGAGGTAGCGTTTCAAAGGCCCACAGGCCGGAACAACCTAGCCTTAATTTTGATGTCTTAAAATAATAGATTCTATAAATTATAGCTGGAGCAGTAGGTACGTCACTAGACAATAAAGTACGGCAATTGTTTCTTCATAGTGCTCACAATATTTACGGTTCTTTATGAGCGGTGGCAAACATCAAAAACAAAAGAATTTGGTTACAGTATAAGCGAAACAGTACGACGATTTTTAGCCGATTCTACTTTATAAAAATCTGAAATCCAGAAGTTAAAATAGTGGATGAAAATTTGTATGGAAATCTACCATTTTTGTCGCAGAGAAATACCGTCGGGCACACGGCTTGTATATTAAATATTTTTTTTAAAGTTACCTATTACTAACGCTTAGCCTAACCTCATGGTCTGAGAAGCATGACTTCGGTTTAGATATATTTATTTGCTCAAAGAACAAATTGCACAATGGTTTTTTTTTGTTTTGGATGGGAAATCATCAAATAATTTCTCCCGCTCTGGAAAGCGTGACAGACTTTTTAACCGACTAACCGACTTTAAAAAAAGGAGGAGGTTCTCAATTCGACTGTATGTTTTTTTTAATGTTACCTCATAACTTTCGACAAAAATTTAAATACATATCCAAAGTCACCGCCTTCCGAAATTAAAGTTATTTTAGTTCAAATTCAAATTCTCAAATTCACTGACAACTAACGCTTGTGTTGGAAAGTCGCTGGTTGAAAGGTCTGGAAGCATGATTTCTATTTAAAGACATTTATTTTCTCATAGAACGAATTGCACAAGGGTTGCTATTGCAATGGTGCAATTATTTATTTTCACCTTACTACCAAAAAACCATGTGTATCTGTAACTAGCTTCTGCTCGCGACTTCGTTCGCGGAGGATTAGTGACGCGGGAGCATATGACATACAGTTATCCGTGTGAGAAGCAGCTAGTCCTGAGGTCGGAACCCGAAGCAATCATAATAACAATAAAGCTGAAGAGTTTGTTTTTAGAGTTCCGTACCTCAAAAGGTAAGGAAGGAACCCTTATAAGATCACTCTCTTGTCCGTCTGTCCATCTGTCTGTCCGTTTATCACCACTGATTATCTCAGGAACGGGTGGACTTAGCAAGTTTGAAATTTATATCAGATACTGAAGTCTATAGTCCCTATTAGGTGTATAAAAATCAAGGTCCTGAGTCAACACGATAAAAAGATATGGGGAAATTTAGATTTTTGCGAAAACTTGTAAGTCCCAAAGTTTATCTTAATATTCAACTATTTTTTATTTTTCGGAATTTTCCCTTTAGTTGTGCTGAAACCAACATTCACAATTCTAGGTCAACTGAAAGTACCCTATAGGTTTTGGGTCGAAAACCTATATGGTAGTTCCCGTTGACCTAGAATTAAGAAATTTGGCAAAAAGTAAGATCTTACAGCGAAATAAAGGAAAAATTCCAAAAAATAAAAAGTTGAAAATTAAAGTAAATTTTGATACTTACAAGTTTTCGCGAAAATCTAAATTTGCCCATAACTTTTTTATTACAATAATTATGGTACCTACAAATTTGTACGGAACCCAAGTGGGCGATTCCGACTCGCACTTGTCCAGTTTTTTATATATGTTTGAAATCTCTATCTCTGGAACTACCAGCCTCAGGCAAAGCTAGTTTTGAATGAAAATACATTTTTGCTTTTGTTTCATTAATAAAATTAGTTGATTACATCACATTAACAATTACATTAAATTACAACACAGCACATAAGCCGATTCCGACAACGCCACAGTATCGGCGGTCAGATTTTCGCATACGTTTAGTACCTACTAAACGCTTTTACATACTTAGTTGTTAATGACAATTATATCGTCGCAGACAGTGTCTGACACCGATATTAGACAATTTCTACCGGCGAAGACGCAGTGCGGGGTGAGAGAACCAGCCATTCTTTCACTTGAACACGCTTATTCGCGCTGCCGACTTCGAGACGTCGGTAATTATGGAATTGTAGTCGTTTGGTGACTCGCGATGGACATCGATATTCACCAATATCATCGGGCCGATAATAATTATATCGGTTTGTGTATAGCTGCCAACTTATCAGTATCGGGTTGGCGTCGGTATCTGATCATTTGAAAACGCTCAATAGGTAACTTACAGGATATGGAATCAATAAAAACAAATAAAAATTCTAAAATAAAAGTAGCCTAAGTTACTCCTTATTACATCAGCTACCTGCCAGTGAAAGTCCCGTCAAAAACGGTCCAGCCATTTTAGAGATTAGCGGGAACAAACAGACAGACAGACAAAAATTGTAAAAAATGTTATTTTGGTATATGTACCGTATAGGTACCTATATATTCATATGCATGTAGCAAAAAGCGGTTATTTTTTTAATATTACAAACAGACACTCCAATTTTATTTATATGTATAGATGTATAGATGTATAGATTTTAGTTCTACCATAAAATGTATCTAAAACTAAGGAAGAAATATCGAACATAAGCAAAAATAATTCCGTTGATCAACTGCAATATGTTATACTATGGCATGGATATTCTGCTAAATGGTTGACAGTTCATCGTAAATAAATACGTCGCGCTGCATTTGGGGGAGGCGGAGGTAGCGTTTCAAACGCCCACAGGCCGGAACAACCTAGCCTTGTTTGAAGTGAAAACTTCTTTAGGCGCCTTGGGCACTTTTTGGGATGGGAAAAAACAATTGAACTCACGACATTGTTAAAAAAATACACACGTAATTGTTCAAGTTTTCACTTCTGTCGGTACTCCCGGAGTGCCACTGTTTTTTTTTAGTCGATTTCAACTTTTGGTTGTGGGATCACCAAAATTTTATACTTGCAAAGTAAATAACAGCGACAGGAAATTATTAAAACATCCATGCAAATAAATAAAGTTGTAGTTTTCTTTGTAATGTCAAAATGAAAGTATAGTATACGGTACTTATTACAGAAATCATCTTTTTATGGTTCCGTACCTCAAAGATCACTTTCTTGTCCGTCTGTCTGCCCGTGTGTCACCAAAGATTTTCTCAGGAACGGGTGGACCTAGCAAATTGAAACTTATACCGGATACTGAAGTCTGTAGTTTTTAGTAGATGTATAAAAATCAAGGACCTGAGTCAACACGATAAAAACATATGGGCAAATTTAGATTTTCGTGAAAACTCGTATAATATAAGATGTTGGCCAAGATGAATTGCGATGCGACCGTGAGAATCCCAATATCTTTAAAAAAATCTCTCAGAGAAACTCTAGCACCTAGTTGGTAAATTGCTCGAACAGCTCGTTTTTGAAGAACAAAAATATTTTGAATGTCAGCGGCTTTGCCCCACAGCTGAATGCCGTAGGACATAATGCTATGAAAAAAACTAAAATAAACTAACCGAGCTGTATCAACGTCAGTGTATTGTCTTACTTTTCTGACGGCGTAGGCAGCCGAACTGAGCCTTCCCGCTAGGCTTGATATATGTAATCCCCACTGAAGTTTGGCATCTACTGTTAAGCCTTCAAGCACCTCATTATCTAAGACGATGTTAGGTCCTAGATTCTTAACATATACTTTTCTTTTTCTTGGCATTGAGAACATTTTTTGAGGCTTATTTGTGGTAATCATATGTTGAGATCCCGGCATTGTAGAGACATTTCCAAAAAACGCATTACTAGTCTGTACATTTACTAACGATTCCCCCAAAGAAGTCAACAAAACAAAGCAAATGATGAACATACCTAATTAATTACGAATAAATAAGGACGCCACACACACAGCTGCGCATCGCGGCTTCTTTTGTCAAACATTAACAGCAATATTCCGACGAAATATTCTCTCCGTCTCGAATCGTAGTTGCGAGCTTTAGTTTTGAAAAGGCATCAGATCTCCTTACCTGATACAAAATCTGATATGTCAGAAATAGGTATTTTAATTGGAGCTGATTTTGCAGGATTCATGTTGACTAGTAAGGTTATTGTGATGGAAAATGGTTTGGTGGCAATTAAAACTAAATTAGGTTGGACAATTCAGGGCAGGCAAATTAGCACTTCGTCTGATAATACTGCATCTTCTATGTTTTGTATGTCTATGTCTACTAACAATAATTTGACAGATTTTTGGACTTTTGAAAGTCTTGGCATACATGATCCAGCAGAGATGAAGTCTAGAGCGCAAGGTGAGGCCGAGGCAGTGAGCTGCTTCAACGAAACAGTGACGACACTGTCAGATGGCAGATTTGAAATGGAGCTTCCATTCAAGGTAGGTTTTGATGACTTATTACCGAATTATAATATTGTAAAGAAAAGATTGGATTTAAATACTAAAAAGCTGATTTCAAGTGGTAAGTACCAAGACTATGATGCGATTTTGCAGGAGTGGCTAAGATTAGGAATTATTGAGCCTTCTGATATACACCATAGTCATAATTATGGTCATTATTTACCACATAAAGCTGTGTTTAAAGAATCTAGTCTGACAAGTAAGATAAGACCAGTCTTTGATGCCTCCTGTCAGGATAAAATGGGTTGAGTCTAAATATGTGCTTAGAAAAAGGTATAAATTATATTGAACATATACCTAAACTAATAATTGGGTTTAGGAAAGGCGCTATTGGTATAACAGCTGATATTGCTAAGGCCTTTCTTCAAATTAGTGTTAAGCCTGAGGACAGAGAATATTTAAAATTCCTTTGGTGGGAAGATGAGTCTCTGGAAACTGTAGTGGAATATAAACACTGCAGAGTAGTGTTTGGATTAACGTGTCCATTTTTGCTCTCAGCTACAATAATACACCACTTAGACAGCATATCAGATAAGTATGAACAGACAGCTCAGCTTCTTAAGAAATCATTTTATGTAGATAATTGCCTTACAAGCTTAGAATCTGAAGAAGAAGCACGTAAGTTTATCGAAGAAGCAAGGGAAGTCATGAAAGCAGCACAGTTCAACCTGAGAATGTGGATAACATCACCGCTCCAGATCAACGAAGCTGGTAAGGATATTGTATTAGTTCTAGGCCTGAACTGGAACACAGTCTGTGATGAGCTTTCTTGTAACATTGGTGATCTGCCTCTTCCAGAGATGTTAGGTAAGCCAACTCTAAAAGAGTGGTACTTTCATTGACTCAGAAGGTATTTGACCCCACAGGATTTACTTGCCCTGTCACCTTGGCTCCGCGACTGCTGCTGCGAGAAATGTGGATCCGAGAGTTGACGTGGGATGAACCTTTACCTCAGGACTTAACACATCAATTCCTAAGATGGTATAATAATTTGAAATATTTAGAACAATGTAGAATACCTAGGAGATTAGCCGGTAACAAATTGACTGACTGCAAACTAAGCTTACATATGTTTTGTGATGCTAGTAAATATGCAATGGCTTGTTGTATATTTTTACGGGTTGAAAAAGGCAATGACGTCACTGTTCAGTTAGTCGCAGCAAAGTCTAGGTTAACACCACCAAAAATAATTTCTATACCTAGGCTTGAGCTTATGTCTGCGGTGATTGGAGTAAGACTACTGACAGAAATTAAGAACAGCTTAAATTTAGCCTGTGATGAATATTATTGGACTGATTCTAGCGTCATTTTATATTGGATATGCAATAATTTATCATGGAATGTATTTGTAGGTAATCGCGTTAAAGAGATAAGAGAAGGTACTAAAACAGGAAATTGGTCTCATATTCCAGGATGTCTAAACTGGGCTGATTTGCCGTCGCGAAGCTGCGATGCAAAGCACTTGCTAGAGAGCAGGTGGTTTGAAGGTCCAGAATTTTTACTACATAGTCCTGCGGAATGGCCAAGTTGTCCGGTGACAATAAATGAAGCAGAAGCTAAAAAAGAACTAAAAAGGACCGCTAAGTTAACCTGTGCAATAAATATCTCAGCAGATGAGAACTTCTCAGATAGGCTCCTATATTTTAGTAAGTATAGTAAGATTGTACGTGTAGTTGCCTGGATAGCCAGATTTGCAGATAAATGTCTGAAAAGGAAAGTTAGGACATTAGATAATAATGACATTACGACTGAGGAATATGAAAAGGCTGAAATAAAATTATTCCTACTACTACAACACGAAAATAATGATATCCTAGAGTCAAAATGTAAGAATATACATACATTTCAAGACCAGGAACAGTTGTTGAGAATTAAGACTAGGCTATTATTGTTATCCGATATGCCTGAAAACACCAAATTTCCTATTTTATTACCGGCTAAGAATGTGATAGTACGCAGGTTAATAGAACAGAAGCATATTCACCTACAACATGCGGGTCCAAACACGTTAATTGCTGACATAAGGAAATCATATTGGATATTTGGCATTCGTGGAGCAGTTAGGTCAGTATTGGAAAACTGCACGTTATGTAGGAGATACAGAGTGAAACAGATGCAAGCACCTGTTGCGCCCTTGCCTGTGGATCGAATGCAGAGCTCCTTACCATTTGAAGTGTCAGGAGTAGATCTAGCAGGGCCTCTTTTCTTGAAAAATGGTGAAAAGTGTTGGATTGTCCTTTATACCTGTGCTGTTTATTGCGCTGTACATTTAGAGCTAACTCTGTCCCTATCATGTCCTGCATTCCTTCTGACACTAAGAAGGTTCATTGCTCGGCGAGGCAGAATAAAAGTAATATATTCAGACCATGGTACTAACCTAGCTGGTACTAAGAACCTTTTGGATAGTATAGATTGGGATAAAATGCAGCAGAAAACATGTTCTGAGAAAATCAAGTGGAAACTCAATGCACCCACTGGTGCTTGGTGGGGAGGTTTTTTCGAACGGCTTATAAGAATAATGAAAAATCTGTTACGCAAAGTTCTAGGTAGAGCTAGTGTAACTTACGACGTACTTTATACTTTACTATGTAAATGTGCGTCAATAATGAATAATCGACCACTCACTTACGTTCAGGACGATAGTGCCAATTCCTTGGAGCCTTTAACTCCAGCCTGCTTCCTGCAACCATTACCTAGTTCAGACACAACTGATTTAGATTACTTTGACTCAAAAGGCTTGAATGTCCGACTAAAATACTTACAAAAGTTACGCGACGATTTTCGTCATAGGTTTAGGACGGAGTATTTGACTGAATTAGTACAGAGAGGTAGAGAGAGAAACAAGTACGATGAACTTAGAGAAGGTCAGGTAGTATTAATAGAAACGGAGGAGAAGAGAATCAAATGGCCCCTAGGTGTTGTTACCAAAATATATACTGGAAAGGATGGTATTAATAGGACCGCTTCAATTAAAACAGCTCTAGGCTATAAGGTGAGACCTATACAACTGTTATATCCTCTAGAAATCTCATCAAGTGAAGTGACAGATCTGCCGGTCCCAAAACATTTTCAAGAAAAGGACAAAAAAGGTAAAGTAGCACATACTCCTACTCGTAACACTGTACAAAGTCCAGCCCAGGCGAAGGATCATCGTACCACGCATGTTCCCAGTGAGCCTGGAAAGGTCACACGGTATGGTAGGACAGTAGTGATACCTAGTAAGTATAAATTATAAATATTAACAATTACACGCTGTAAATGAATCAATTTCAATTCTAATTATTTTATTTAAGTTGTGAACCAACACCCATATTTATTACGTTATGTGTAATTCAGTTAACGTTTAAGTTTAACAGTTTTTCTTTTGCCTTTCTGTGTTAGGAGGGACACACTTAAAATTGAGTTATTGTTATTTATATGTAAGACTAGGTACTACCTACTTTAATCTTTAGTATTAAATGTAAGATTGTGTTTAACAATTTTTCAATGTTGAATTTGAAATGTTAAATTTTTTTTCGTAATAATTTATCCAAATATTATTTTGAAGTTACAACGATAAATATAAGGTAGTTACAACGTTTCGTTTTGCTAAGTTTGTTTACCTTTTCTGTGTTCGGAGGATGTTGAAGTTTGTGAACGAAACGTCATATTAAAATGTCACTTGTAAAATTGAGGTGAATAAACGGGGGAGGTGGTGGATCAGTTGTAGAAACGACCCCAAAGAAACGCCATGTTTTTGATTTGCCCATTCCTAAAGATGACTAATTAAATATAATAAAATCATCCAGAGATTCGTGACGTGAGCTTGCTGGACAGAGCTAAACGTCAGTGACAACATGACAGAGGCACAGGCGTAGCGGAACTACGTCACTTAATTGTTTTAGAATTAAAAGCTTTAAAAAATGTGCGAAGTTACCAAGTAAGTAAAGAAAACTTCGTTGTTATAATCACATCTGAAGAATGAACCAACGAATTATAATTCAATACGATCCGGTACATTCGCACCCGATCGACTGGTCCCGTAGTCACAAGTGCTGGCGTAGCCGATACAGTTTTCGTACACGATATTGTAGCGTGCCGTAACACAGGCGGATGACGTCGTCGCCGCGCAGCAGGTGTGTAGTGTAGCATTCAGTCATTTCACGCGCTCGCTTTTCGTCGTTGCCGTCGTCGAGAGTAGACGCGTGTCAAATCCTAATTTATAATATTAAAAGTGCGTAATAACTATTACGCACTTTGCACTAAGAATAAAAGTCCTGTATGCAACTGCATACAGGAATTTTATTCGTAGTGCAAAGTAGAAGTGCTTAGTTTGCTTCAACATCGCATCAAGCCCTGTGGAATCATACTGCGCCGCACGCCCGTCTTCACCTCTGTGAGAAGAGCAATGTGGCCATGCTATCTCTCTCCAGCAATCTGACTGCACCGAGCTCCCGCACGCCCACCTTCACCTCTAAGAGAAGAGCATAGTGGTCATAATTGCTGTCTCTTTCTAACCGGCCACTTGCGCAAACACTTCGCGCGCTCGCCTTCGCCCCCGCAAGAGGACCACAGTAGCCATAATTGCTGTTTTTCTTACCAGCTGACTGTGGTGACTCAAGACTCATGCGTTTACTGTTACACAGACCTACGACCGAAAGCCGAGTGACGTAAAGTGATTAATTGAGTTTGCGCAGAAAAATGCCTTCGTCTCAAGAAGGTTATTTCTGCTGCTCAGAACTAGACGTTTTTAAAGTAAGTTCTCAGGAGTCTATTAATATTTCAACCCGTATAAAACGCCGGCACCCAGACGCACAAGATTTTAAATATTCATTTAGTACATTTAAAGAAGAAATCAAGTCTTTATTTACGTCTATGTTTGAGTCCTGGAAAAAGAGCAAGAATTCACCATGTCTAAAATAGTGCGCGAAATCTCTGAAGTAAAAAAAAAACGAAATAATTAAGGAAGAGATACAGAATATAAACTGCGAAATAAAAAACTCTAACACAGAAATGGAATAATCGGTGGATTTCCTTAGTAATAGATGCAGTGATCTGGGAAACAAAATACAAAAACCTGGAACAGATGAATCATGATTACAACCTCCATATCCAAACCCTGGAAGAATCCATCGACAAACTATAGCGCAGATCAAGGCTATTCAAGTTGAAAATTAAAAACCTACCGAAAACCACAGATGAAAACAAGGATAGCATTGCTGCCACGGTGCTTAAGATGGCACATACTGTAAAAGTGAATATGTCGCAGTCTGTATGTACGAGACATCTGTCGCCTTCCAATTAAAGGGTCAAACATAGTCATAGCCGAAATTATATCTCCCATGCTTAAATCAAAATTAATAATAGCCGTGAGAGAGAGAGGCCGGCCACCGAGGAGCTTGGGACTTAGGGGCCATCTGTCTCCAAAACCGGGTCCCCGCTGCCGGTGGTTGTATGCAGCACATGAGATGGACTCAGTCTATGAACGTGAACGTCGTGCGCGCATATTACGGGTCTACAGGGGGGGAACTAACCTCACTGAGTACCGCGAAAAGATGCTGTCTCTGTTCCAGGTACTAGAACCAACCGTGAATGTCTCAGCCCAACGACTGTTGGATCAGGTGCGGGTCATCCAACGTAATCATAGGTTTGACGATACCGCACTTAATAGGCTGCGCTCATACTGCATGCGAAGTACTGAACAATCATATCGTCTCGACACCGACACAAACTGCGGCACATGCGTCAAGTATTGATGCGATCTCGCCGCGGCCTAATCATGTTGAAGAAGATGATAGGGTTATCGCAGTAAGTAGCCAGTGCACGCCCGACTGAGGAGCGCACTGGAAGATGCGATTCGCGAGTTTCAGTCCACCCCGACCTAACTTAGACCCCGACTACCATGGTTACCTATGCACAAGAAAAATAGTGCGCTGGTGCCTTGGACTCGCAGCTATAAAGTTTATTCGAGAGCAGCGAGGATCTCGTTGTCGTATCGATGGCAAACTATACTGCTTCAGGAGGGCAATACACCTCCTCGAGTGATGCGCGTTGTGAAACGGGCTTTCTCAGGGACTGGGATCAGTCCTCCAGAATACTGTGTCACAGATTGCATCGACTTCCTGAAGCAGAAAGTCTGTGCATGGGCGAGCCGTATTCGGCAGTATAAGCAGCGGGTTGACCGATACACGCAGAATCGCATGTTCCAGAGCGATGAGAGGTGTATATAGAACTTGGGAGCGACCCGAACAAAATGTGACGGACGTGTGCCACCCGGATGATGCCGCCACGAGTGCATTCTGGCGAAGCATTTGGTCGGTGCTCGTCTGTCACGTTGAGGCAGGCTGGATGCAGGATGTCGAGCAATTGTGTGAACTAATACCAGAAATGGAACCCGTGTTCATTACGCTATGAGACTTGGCTAGAGCAGTCCGTCCCTTACCGAATTGGAAATCAGTGGGACCGGACGGACTGCATAACTTTTGGTTAAAATTGCTTACTAGTTCACACAATCGTTTGGCATCTCAATTCCAGTCATCCTTAGAATCTGGGTCGCTACCGCAGTTTCTAACAACAGCGTTAGCGTAGCGTTACCTACCTACTCCATAAATCGGCATCAGAATACTTGCGCGAAAGATATTTGCGCGAAATACACTTGAGCGAATCCACATGCGCGAAAAGACATTTCCGCGCATGTAATTTTGCGCGAACGGACTTTTGCGGGAAGGGACACTTGCGCGACAAGATATTTCTGCGAATGGACGTTTGCGCGACTGGACTTTTGCGGGAAGGACACTTGCGCGAATCCACATGCACGAGCGGACCGTTAGCTCTACTAGACCCGGTAGCGATCAGGTGGAGTTTAACGTTCTTATTCTCACAGAAGTCCCGAAACTCCTTGCTTCCAAAGCATCGACCTTAACAACGCTACACTGTCCATCACTGCCTTGATGCTGCTTTTGGTGTCTATGTGCGTAGTATGGAAAAGCAATACATACTTGGTAAACGCATAGAAATTATTCAAAATGATTTTTAAAAATCTATGTTTTGTTAAATCTAAATTTTTAAGCGATACAATAAAAAAATCCAATAATAAAGTAACTTGGAAACTTATTAATAATGAAACGGGTAGTCCGTTAAACAAGAAAAACAACTAGAGATTATGGTCAACAACACATTAGTTAATGAAGCTGCTGACGCAGCTGAGGCTTTTAATGAGTTTTTTGCCAAGATACCTTCAACTACGACTCGCACCTTAAATTCCTCCCCGTCTAAAGCTGAATGCCTTTTGCATAGTAGTGTGCCCAAATGTAGTAGCTTATTTAGTTTCAAACATGTAACGCCTCGTGATGTAGTAAATATTTTTAACACACTTACGTCTAAAAACACTAGTGATTACTGGGGCATCTCTATTAAACTTTTCAGTTAAATAATCGACATCGTAGCCTAGATAGGGGGCTACGATGTCGATTATATTACTTAAAAGCTGTTACTTTTAATAAATGTGTTGACTTGGGAAGTTTTTCTGACCTCATGAAGAGTAGTAAACTCATACCATTATTTAAATCAGGTAATAAAAATAACGTTGGAAATTTGAGGCCTATTTCTATCTTACCTGCATTTAGTAAAATATTTGAAAAATTAATACTCAAGCAGCTGCTAAGACAATTTAAATAGCCTCCTTCATGATGAACAATTTGGCTTTACAAAAGGTCGTTCGACTACAGATGTGGGTGTTGCTTTGTTGAAACACATATTGAACGCATGGGAAAACTCGCAAAATGTTATTGGAGTTTTCTGCAATCCCTCCATAGCCTTTGATAGCATGCCTCATCTAACGCTTTTGAGTAAACTGCGTTTTTACGGTATCCATAACTAATATTTAAACATAATAAATTCTTATTTACATAGTAGGTTCCAATGTGTAGAAATTAATGGTGTAAAATCTTCCGCCTTCCCAGTTCAGTTAGGTATGCCTCAAGGCTCAATCCTTAGAAATCTGGGTCCTAACATCGTCTTAGATGAAGAGGTGCTTGAAACCTAGTAGACTCGGCAGTTTTTCTGGGCATAACAGTAGATGCCAAACTTTATTGGGGATCACACATATCAAGTCTAGCGGGAAGGCTCAGTTCGGTCGCCTACGCCGTCAGAAAAATAAGACAATACATTGACGTCGATACAGCTCGGGTAGTCTATTTTAGTTATTTTCACATCGTTGTCCTACGGCATTCTGCTGTGGGGCAAAGCTGCTGATATTCAAAATATTTTTGCTCTTCAAAAACGAGCTGTTCGAGTAATTTAGCAACAAGGTGCTAGAGTTTCTCTAAGATATTTTTTTAAAGATATCGGTATTCTCACGGTGGCACCGCAATTCATATTCTCTAAGTGTATATTTTGCCTAATATATAAGCTTATATATTAGGCAAAATATACAATTATACGCTAAATACAGTGATATTCATAATATTAATATTAGAAATAAGGACAAACTACGTGCTCTCTTTCACCGGTTTCATAAGGTTTATGAGGAAACTGTTGCGCATGTGCTTTTCGAATGCACAGGCGTAGCCCAGATCAGAACAGGAACCCTCAGGGCGCCCAAATGTTACACGGATGTTCTCTATAGACCAGGAGATATAGCTAACTTCTGGAGGGAGGTGGGCTGGCTGGAAAAACCACCGATGGCCGCCATGGCTCACGCACAATGGTCCACTTAAAGGACTGAGTGCGGAAACCAAACCAAATAACATAGAACATTGAACATAGCACGCCACCTAGCGGCAACTATAAAGACTAGAGTTGGCGCACTATGACAGAGTCGGGCGTTTCCGCTCGGTTACGAGGTTGAGAGAAAGCGCCAAGTTTGGTCATTCTTATCCTGGTGATCGAGTAGTGAACACGTTTCGGAACTGTCCCACGTTTTGTTGAACCATCGTTATCCTAATAGTAGTTGATTTTTTGTGTGTGGTGACCTAAATATTGATCTATTAGTTAACTCACCAGAAAAATGTAAGCTTATCTCATTGTTTAAATCATTCAATTTAAAATGTATATTTAATGAAGCGACTAGAATAACAGCAACCACAGCTTCATACATAGACAATGTATTTACTGATTGTAAAATAAAGGACTCTTCCTTAATTAGTGGCGTCAGGTCAGACCATACTGGTCAGCTTGTATCGTTTGACTTAGATAAAAAGTTACAACTAGATAAAACCATTGCGTTGAGACCTCTGACTAAAAATAAATTGAAAACGTTTAAAAATAAGGTTCTTAGCAATCTCTCAACAGCAAGTTTTGATTCACAAGATCCCAATATAAACTATGACACATTTTTTTCTACAGTATGCCAAGAATTCAATAAAGCATGTCCTGTAAAAAAAGTCATAATCACTGCTAAACCAAAATTTAGCGAATGTGCCACAGCTGGCATTCGAAAAAGCAGAGATATCTGATATAATTTGTATCACGAAAAATCATTGACTTCTGATCAGGCCCTTCATAATTATGTAAGAAACTATTCTAAGATATTTAAAAGGGTCTGCGCTCAAGCTAAATCTAAATTAATAAGTAACAAAATTAGTATTTCTAAAAATAAAATAAAAGCTGTGTGGCAGGTAATTAGTAAAGAAACTGGAAACACACAACAGCGAGATCAGATTGAGTTAGCTCTGAAAATTGATAATGAAACCATTTCAGATAAGTTAAAAGTTGCTGAGACTTTAGAACATTTCTTTACCAACATCCCAGTAGAGGTTACGAAATCTCTCCCGTCATCATCTGTATTAGCTGAATCTCTTCTTAAAGAAAACTTCAGTAAGGACATTCCAAATTTTGAATTCAAACCCATTTCTATTGCCACAATTAAAACAGCATTTAAAAGTCTTAAGATAAAAAAATCTGAAGACTTATGGGGCATTTCCGTTAAGGGTTAGCACTAGGAAATCGTGTTATGGGATTTCGATAAGTTTATATAGAAAACTTAAAGTAATTGCCACGAAAAAATATATCTGGCTAGCTCAAGAGTTGTACTATACCGTGAAACAATCGGATTGGGGATAGACCTTGTAGATGATTGTTAAAAAATATTGAAAATCACTAAAAACGTGTAAAAAGCACTGCCGTATTTTGATAACTTAAGGCTTAAGTAAGAAAGCACCTATTTAATTTATACTTAAAAATAAAAACAACATAAAACAGTGAACCCAATACATTTTTCAGTTTTCCATAATATTACTTCTGTTTTCCGTAAGAAATTCGCAAACTTTCTCAATTTTGATGCCCGAAATCTCCATACAATTTACTATGGCGACGCGTATTACCCGCTATATGACAGAGTTCGAACCGCGGAGCTCAGTCGACCGCACGTCTTCAAGGTGGGAGCACGTCGCTCTTCAAGTAAAAAATACGCGGCAAATAGTGGCCTGTGCGTGCACGAGATTCCCCGCACAGTAGTCGGAACTCCCGGAGTCAGAACAATAATTTATACAAGGTAAGTACTAAAATTTAAGATTTTTACGCTCGAATCTTTTTGCACGTATATTTTATATTGTGTCATTTATTATTTGTGTGTTATTATTTTTACGTCTCATAATATTACAAGCTTGCTTCGTTCGCAGGTAGGTATCTTTTCGGTTCATAATTGTAATCTTATTTTCAAGTACTTGGTGTGACATAGTTTGTTCTAGGTGGTGAAAAAGACCTAGATGGTGTCCAGGGTCTGATGATGAAGCCATCCGGTGGCCATAGGATCTCTTTAACTACACAACATAGCCCAGTCGCGTTTGGGCTCGTAAGATTTGTCTTTACAAGTGCTATAGATCTAGATGGTGTCCAGGGTCTGATGATGAAGTCGAAAGGTGGCCATAGAAACTCATACAACACAACCTCGTCCTGTTTAGGCTCGTAAGATTTGTCTTGACAAGTACTACAGATCTAGACGGTGTCCAGGATCTGACGATGCAGCCTGAAGATAGCCATAGGCCACCCCGAACTCGAAACGCATGTTTAAAGATTTTAACGTTTATTGTAACGAACTTCTGCGGCTTACGGTAGGAGTTGACTAGTAGAAATCGTCACGCGAAAAAGCGTTCATACTTGTATGCCCCCACCATGCGACTTTCTTCTTTACACTCTGAACCTCTGAAAGTGTGAATTTGGTCAAAATGTAAATCCAAATGGCGGCTGCGAAAATTTTCAAATTTTTCGCCATAGGTGTCGATTTCATAGTTTTCGAGGGTGCTAAAGCCGATAGTGGGATCAAAATGAAAATCTAATATGTCGGCTGATAGAATTTTGTATATGGATTTTAAACCATACGATACGTGAGAAGGAATCTTGTTCCTGATGGGTCTCCCGACCGCACAGGTTTTTTTATTAGGTGCATGCATGTTGTGTGCTCGTAATCGTAAACAATTATATACCTTATAAAAATAATTATTGTTTCTGTAATAGTGAAGTAACATTGGATTTTTTATAGAAAAATATGAGTACGGCCAAAAGCACAAAATACAAGGGCTTTTCTGCCAGCCAGAAACGCGTGCATTGGAGTAAAAAACGAAAAAGGTGAGGAGTGTGAGAACCTACCTACATTTTTCCAAAAACAGTATCTTTGACTAACGAAGAGCGTTCCCACTAAATTTTCAGTAGCTGCCGGCCGGTTTTTTTCATAAATTGTTAGCTATTGTACTATATACCTACTTATGTTTTTTGTCAGTAACGGGTATAAAATTGTATCTTATTTGTTTCAGGGCTGCATTTGGCGAAATCCAAAATGTTGATAATAATTGTAATACAGAAGTTAGCACCTATTTACGTTTAGTTTGAAACAGGGAGCGAATTGGAAGGCGAGTAAGTGGACGAATGCTTGAGCGAGTGATACAAGTGAGTGGAGAAATAAATAAGAGAAAGAAATTAGTCTTGACTTTGTTTTTTAAAATCATAATAAAACAGCTAATTGATACCTACATAGAAAACTGTGCAATAAACCACCCCCTCTCCCATCCTTCCTTACTAAGTATAAATGCAATGAAAAGAACAAAATAGTATCCACTTATATTTTAAATATTGTCTTCACGCTCCCCGCCGTTCGAACCACTATGTAAGCATTTATGTGTGCGTAAGCGGGGCGCACGCATCTATTGCTGTGTGAGTAGCGCTTCAATACCTAATTTTCTCTCGCGCTCGCGGTGTATACGGCCTTTAAGGTTCTTGAAGATATCATTGACACAATTGCCCCTGTCCTAACAGGCATATTTAATCAAAGTTTAGACACTGGTACGTTTCCTGACTTAATGAAACATGGTAAAGTAGTACCAATTTTCAAATGGGGTAGTAAGAGTGATCCCTCTAATTATAGACCCATATTTGTGCTTCCAGCATTGAGCAAAATTTATGAAAAAATCATGCATGAAAAGATGTTGTCACATTTTAACTCAAATGGGATTTTACAAAGTCGACAGTTTGGTTTCACGAAAGGTAGGTCAACGACTGACGTGGAAGTACAACTCATCAGTCACATTTTGGAATCCTGGGAGAAGTCCCAGGATGCAATTGGCATTTTCTGTGACCTCTCAAAAGCGTTTGACTGCGTTGACCACAATACACTCATCTGTAAATTACACTACGGACTTCGTGGACGAGCTGCTGATCTTGTGCTTTCCTATTTATCAAACAGGCAGCAAAAAGTAAATGTTAACGGGGCAACGTCCTCGGGGTTTCTAGTTAAGATGGGCGTGCCTCAAGGTTCAATTCTTGGCCCTTTTTTATTTCTAGTTTATATTAATGACCTTCCTTACCTGATGGCTAACTTCTCGGATATAATTTTATTCGCTGATGACACCTCTCTTATTTGTAGAATAGATAGAAAAGATACGGATGTCTTACATGTCAACGATAGTCTAGCTGTTCTCTCGAAATGGTTTGCGGCTCATAATCTTTTACTCAATGCGAATAAAACTAAATGTCTTAAGTTCTCATTACCAAATGTACCCCAATTAAGGCTAAATTTAAAACTTGAAGGCAAGAAACTAGATGCTATTTCGGAAACTGTATTTCTAGGAATTACTTTAGATTCAAAATTGCAATGGGGTGCCTACATTAGAGCTCTTTCAAGTAGATTAAGCTCAGCTGCTTACGCAGTAAGAAAAATAAGGCAGTTGACTGATGTAGCCACAGCTAGGTTAGTATACTTTGCTTATTTTCACAGTATTATGTCTTATGGCGTTCTGCTGTGGGGGTCGGCAGCTGACGTAGATTCAGTTTTCATTCTACAAAAGAGGGCAATCCGCGCAATCTATAAAATGGGGCCTCGCGAGTCTCTTAGAAAAAAATTCAACGAAGTTGATATACTACTACTTACTTACTACTACGACTTCCATAACCTAAATACACGTAATAAAGATGAAATTGTGATTCCAAAATTTAGATTAACTAAAACTAGCAAGTCATTTCTAATAAACAGTATCCGCTTCTATAACAAGTTGCCAAAATCGGTTACAGAACTTAGCGATGGAAAGTTTAAAACTCATATCAAACGTGTCCTTATCAAAAAAGCATATTATAAGATAAAAGACTACGTTGAAGACAAGGAAGTTTGGCATTAATTCCTTCTGCACATGTGGCTTCCCTGGTAACTCATTAGCACCATAACTATGTGAGCGTCTATTAACTACTTCCAAATTACAATGTTAATTTTATTAATTTTATTTTTTACACTTTCTGGCATATTCTCGTCATTATTTGACATTATACAACACTTGTAATATTGAGTATTTATTAGTGATTCTCATGGAAATCATATAACTTGGTTTAAATAGGTTGATTTTACTTATGTAGATTCTATTACATATTGTGAATGAGAGAACGTTGTAGGCCTACAGTTTCTATTCTTTATTTTCATTCCTCTAAGTACCTGGTACTTATTGACAGGCCTGCACTGTCCTCCCATACCTAATTTCACTGTAATTTGAAAACATTATAAAATCCAATTATTTTTAAAAGAGTAACCGTGGAGTTTCTTGCCGGCTCTTCTCCATAGGAAGCGACAAATTGGAACCGTGCACCTAGCTTCTGACGTTTCATAAGTGCCCTTGCAGGTTTATGTGAAATAAAAATATTTTGATTTGATGATTTGATTGAGTCGTACACCGTGACATTTTAGTCGTCTACGACGGCAGCCCTTCATGTATCCAATGACTACCAACCATTTATAAAAAATAAAATTAAAACATTTTGAACATATATGCATACTTAAAAAAATTAAAATATCATTCACTAAAACGCATGATGTAGTTCGATAGACCATGTTATGGAGATGGAATAAATGATGGAATGTAATGGTAGGTAGGTAGATATCTTCTACCGTTTCATATGTAAATATTATTAACAGGGAGGGTGTTTCATAATTCGAAAGCATTATTAATTTTTCTTTGTACCTATTATCTTAATTAATGGTAACAATGTTTTAATTGCGAATAGAGGTATTTTATGACGGATACGGTGAGTGGACCACCTTTGTAAGACAACTAAAATGTCACGGTGTATATGACGGAGTTATGCCCGAACACACATATAAAAAATATAAACATACCGAAATGGTTGTGGTGGTCCTGGTTGCGATGGTCCTGGTTGTGGTCCTTTTTGTCTTCCTCCTTTTTGTCTTACTCCGTTTTGTCTTCCTCGTTGGGGGTGCCGTCATATCATAATATACACCTTCGGCTTGTGGGCTTTCGTAGCCGGGCTGGAATGTGACAAAGTAAGACAGAAAGAAAAATAGGTCCACGTAGTTTGTGCCACAGAACCTTTTTTGCCTCTGTAGCGCAACGATTGCGAGTACTAATTCATTGGGATACACGAAGATTACCAAGCGCATGTCTTGGGGCTAATAAAGATGTGTAAAATGTAGTATGGATGATGTCGTCACATCATGGCCGCGAGTAACGGATATTTGAACTGTAGTAGAATGTTTTGAGGAACAAGCTGTAGGTAAATTTGACTTTGAATACTTTTCTTGGGTCAATCAATAAAGGACTGCATTTTTTTTTCAAAATCAAGTCATTTATTCAAATTAGGCTGAGAGTCAGCACTTTTCGAACGTCAAAATACATAAGACAGTCCCCCAAAAACGCGCTTTAGCTGGGAAGAAGAAGTGGCGCAACAGACTCCCCAGCAGCACAGCTGGCTGTTTAGTCGGATAGACTTGATTCTACATACGTACATAGGCAAAGTAATAAACATTACGAGACCCAACTAAATAATTACTCATAATGTCAGCTTACATATCTGGGAACCCCGGGTCTCGGACCTTTGAAGGCGTACGAGGAAGTTCTGTATTGTGTTCCCTAACTTTTTTATTCATAATCTAAAGTAAGCACCATATTTTTTGTGTCCTAATCATCATTTGTCCGAATGATAACATGCCTGAACATAATGTCACATAGCATAACATGCCAAAAATTTAAATCTCTAAATACAATATAGCCTAAGATTTACTCCCTCAATCTATGTTTATGTGGTATATGTATTTTTAATGGTCTAACAATTATATTGTAGTATGTAATAGTTTCTTTTTTGTTTGTTTCAGCCCAGTACTAACCCCACAAGATCAACATTAAGCCCAACTGTATATCATCGTAGATTATTATCATTCTGCTTTATTTTTTTTGTAAATAACGCACACATGCTTTTCCAATTCTCTCTAGACATTAGCAGAACAGTCGACATCGTCTTTGCTTGTCCTAATAAAAAATAGAATAGAATATACCCTAAATTTCTTTGTCATAAATATGACGACAAATAATACGCAAAATACTTAAAACCGTTTTCAATAAAAGTTATAAGTCCCAAATTTAAATTATTTTATGTTTATTTATCCTAGTAATGTTTTTTTAATACAAAAAGCTTTTGCTATGAACTTCTCTCAGGCGTTACGTAGATACTATGACAACGAACGGCAATATTTTATCTTCTACCAACTTGTTTTGCATGTTTTGTCACTCAATAAAACAGTTGATTGTGAACATGTGGTTTTTAGTTACCTGTAAGAAGCATGCAAACAAGCAGATACCATGCATGCAGCAAGCATGCAGCATGTAAGCAGCATGCAAGCGAACGTTCAACATGTAGCATGTAAGCAAGCATGTAGCATGCAAGCGAGCATGCAATGCAAGTGAGCATGCAACATGCAGCAAGCATGGTTTCTGTGATGGCTTCGGCGCTGCGGAGCTCCAGCGGTCCCACGCAAACTTATCGTCGCAGATGGTTTAACGCTCACCACCGCAGGTTCGTCTTGCGGGCGAAGCCGGCCAGCCTTAGCCGCGGTGGCGAGTGTTACAACCACCTGCTTCTCAACTCGCGGGCCGCCTCGCCCCTCCGCGTCTATGTGATTTTAAAACACTTACACTCGGGTAGGGCAGACAAGACCGCTTGGAGTTGAATTTACAGCGATTCGTTTCTGTCACTAAAACTTAATTTTTAGCAAACTTTTTAGGGCCAACAATGTTATTATAAATGAACATTCGGAATAATACAAAAACAAAAAACAAAATGAAAATCAAAAGTCATTTATTCAAACTAGGCTGAGAATCAGCAGTTTTTGAACAACAAAATTACATAAGACAGTCCCCCCAAAAAGTCCACCCTTCACCACTTACTAGTGCTTTACCTGAGAAAAAGAAGTGGCGCAGCAAACTCCCCAGCAGCACAGCTGTCTGCTAAGTTAGAAGAACTTGATTCTGTACAATAATAGGTAAGTAATTAACATTACTAAACACAAAACATGAAATCACATTATCCATTACAATACTTAGGACATATGACTTTATTTCAAGCAAAATTAGAAGATTCAATTATTACAGTACTTGATATTATGACAGAATAGTTTTAGATGTAAATATAATTTATTATTATATTTACAAAATTTCGAATTTCTGAACATTATGGTTACTGAAGTTTATAGCAAACGTGTTATATGCCTCGCCAAAATTACAGAGGATAGTGATTTTCGGACAAACAATTTTAGGAGAAGAAAGGGATTACCGTACGAGGAGCCCACAGTGTCCCTATAGACCAAATAACATAAACTAACAATAGAGTCATGGTTAATACCTTAAAACTAAAAATAAAAACAATAAAATAATAAAATTAGCTTTAGATTGATATAATTATTTAAAAATAATAGTTATAATGTATAATGTATAATTAGATCGATAAATTAGAATAAACAAAATAAAATAAAATAATAATTTAAATCATTTATAACATGTAAATTCAAAATTAAGAGCTCATGATTTTCTCAGTAAAATTACGGTGCTTCTACAGCATATAGCTTGTAGGTATACAGAACCCCAAATTGTGGTATTATTGGATTTAGTTTAGATGTAAGTTTAGCTACTTATTTAAAGCTTCCTCTCTCCTACTATTTTTTGCTGTGCCCGACAGGGTCCATAATGATCACTATTTTTTAATTTACCACCTAAGTACACATTGTGGAATGCAAATAAAATTTGAGTATTGAGTATTGAGACTATTAAACGATGAGGAGGTACCAACCGACGTTTAGCCCTGTACGCACTATGCAAGTGCATCCATTTCTTTTTTCTGTCGGGGTATATTTTCTCATAGATGTCTGCCACGCTGGGGTGTTCCCTCCCACATCTACGTCAGAGATCACGGGATCTAATGTGATTTCCGCGATTTCCCGCTGGTGCCGCCGGCGGGCCACCTCAAGTCAAGGGGAAGAGGGAGGTGTTGAACTCCCCCCTCTAACCTCTTAAAGGGGCGCGCGTGAAATACTACGCCCCATCATTACCATCTCGGGTCCTAAGGAATAGGGGGCGACGAATGTTTCCAAATCCGTCGCCACTGGACTCACTCAGGGGAGCTGGGCCCCCTTGTGACTGGTCAGGTCACTGGCCCTGCCACCTACCACTTTCAGCCGCAGTGGATAGGGAGAGAGGCCAACGCTATACCTGATATATATCTATAGACACTTCTCCCGTGCAGCCCCACCGCGTCCACCATCAAACGATGGCAACCCCGTCCAGGCCGCGGAAGTTAGGGAGAGCGGCACACCGCAATACCGATATATCTTTAAAAGTAAGCGTTGCAGAGACCTAAAATTTAGGTAAATTACAGATTGAATTATAGTGCGCGCGGCACTAGTTGGTGGGGACAGGGGTGAGATGGCGGGTTGCCTAATGTTCGCAACGCACATGAGATTATAGACAATGATGACTTATCTCGAGATATCGCACTTAATAAAATAGAAAACCGATGTACCATGCCTAGTACCCCCCCAGAGGGTTCCCGCATTGTCGTTGCGGGGGGGCTCAGTAGCCGAGGTCATCCCCACGGTGAAGCGAAGAGGAACCCCAAGGTGGGGCCGCTCGTCAGGGCTTTTGCCTCCAAGCCGACGACGTTGCGGCTAAAAAGTAGGTTGCGGTGAGGTGCATCGCAGCTGAGGCGGGCCGCGATATCGAATGGAAGGCATCGCGGCTGAGGGTTACAGGCTGCGGCGGAGGAGGAGTGCCGGTACTTCTGAGTAGCGCCCTTCCCTTCCGCGGCCTGAACGGGGCCGCCACCGTTTGATGGCGGACGCAGTGGGACCGCAGGGGAGGAGAAGTGTCGGTATAGCGTTGGCCGATCTCCCTATCTCCTGCGGCCGAAAAGTGGTAGGCGGCGGGGCCACAGGAACAGACAAGATTTTGACGACGTAAACAGTGCACTTTCAATGGTTACGGATTGGTTTACCACAAATAACCTAGTTCTCAATGCCAAGAAAACGAAATGTATCAAGTTCGCCTTACCGAATGTTAAGAATCTAGGACCTAACATCGTCTTAGAAAATGAGGTGCTTGAAACTGTAGACTCGGTAGTTTTTCTGGGCTTAACAATAGATGCCAAACTTCAGTGGGGATTACATATATCAAGCCTAGCGGGAAGGCTCAGTTCGGCTGCCTACGCCGTCAGAAAAGTAAGACAATACACTGACGTTGATACAGCTCGGTTAGTTTATTTTAGTTATTTTCATAGTGTTATGTCCTACGGCATTCTGCTGTGGGGCAAAGCAGCTGACATTCAAAATATTTTTGTTCTTCAAAAACGAGCTGTTCGAGCCATTTACCAACTAGGTGCTAGAGTTTCTCTGAGAGATTTTTTTAAGGATATTGGGATTCTCACGGTCGCATCGCAATTCATCTTGGCCAACATCTTATATATCAGGCAAAATATACACTTGTATACTAAAAACAGTGATATTCATAATATTAATACTAGAAATAAGGACAAACTACGTGTTCCCTTTCACCGGCTTCATAAGGTTCATAACTCTTTTGTTGGTCTTGGTATAACTTTTTATAACAAGCTCCCCTCTTCTTTGCTAGATTTGAATTTTAATGCGTTTAAAGTTAAAGTTAAATCCACCCTCTGTTCAAAGGCTTACTATTCTGTCAACGACTACTTAAACGATAATAATTGTTGGTCGCTGTGATTAACTCAAGACAATGTTCATGTTCTTTCACCAGTATTAGCTTGACTACTGACAGGTTATATAATTATATTAGTTCATGTGTTGGTTTATTTTATTTGCCTGTACTATGTTTTCAATGTTTTGTTGGTATATAAGCCTGTGCTAGCTGAGTTATGGCAAATTTAATGTTTTTGTGTTTCGTAATGTTAATTACCCACTATTGTATAGAATCAAGTTCTTCTAACTTAACAGACAGCTGTGCTGCTGGGGAGTTTGTTGCGCCACTTCTTCTTCCCAGCTAAAGCACTAGGAAGTGGTGAAGGGCGGGCGTTTTGGGGGGACTGTCTTATGTAATTTTGACGTTCAAAAAGTGCTGACTCTCAGCCTAGTTTGAATAAATGACTTTTTGATTTTGATTTTGATTTTGACTGTGCTGACCCGTCGCAGGGGGACCAAGGGTGCCAGACACGGGGTCGTCTGAGGCCCGTATGCTATTTGGTTCCTGGGGTGGTTACGGCGTGCCATGTGTCCTAGTGCGCCGGTGATAGGGGTTATTCCTCTCCGAGGAGGGTCCGGTGACGGACAGCCGCGGTGGGTTCGCGGATGGCTTGCGCTTTTCCATGTTTCCGTCTCAGGCGGCGCTCTGGATGGAACAGGAGGGCGTGTCAGACTTTTACTGACTAAAACCCACCCATGTTCTCTCAGTTGCCTGTGTGCCGGGGACCATGGTAACTCTTTCGAACAACCCAAAACCCTGGCAGGCATCGGCCCTTGCGAGCCCCATCAGTTGATGCTGCCATCTCTGAGGCGCGCGTGGAAGTCGTGGAACACAATGCGCCGTCGACCCGGGCTTGGCCCTTACCGGACAACGAGCTACCCATTACTCGCCGTCCGCAAGCCCGCGCTTATGGTGGCCGGGAATCAGCCTGGGATTTCCGACACCCAGAGCGTCTCCTATGGAGGCTAGGACCGTGAGGGCGCATATACTGCCTCTCCATCACGTGCGTTGCATTGCTTTTCGCGAGCATTACTGTTTCGCAGAAGGAAGCGACGGCTACCCATGCACTCTCGCTCCGTACCATGGCCTGGACCAGGGCCGGACGCGAGCGATTGCCCGCCGGCGATCGTTTCCACGAGGACACAGCGGTGCTCCGCCTAAGCCGGGCAGACCTCCATCGTCTGCTCCACCGTGTCCTCACGGCGATCTTCGCAGTGGAATCACCCGGACGTTTCCTCCCGCCTTATACGAAACAGGAACCTCCCGAAACAGCCGTGTCCGGTGAGGACCTGCGTTAGACGGAAGATGAAGACGCCGTGGTGCCTCTCAACCCACTTCTCAAAGAGGGGACTTACCACCGCAATCATGGCGTGGCCAGCACTGGGGTGCGACAATCACACTCTCCATGTTGCCATGAGATCTCGCCGGAGGTCTGTCCGCTGTGTCGCGATTTCTCGCGGCAGCGGAGTTACGCCCCGGCGTTTGACCTCCTCGCACCACTCACAAGTGTGCGCGAGGACCTTTGCTTCCAGATTCTATGGCGGCAATTCGGCAAGGAGGCCCGCCGTCTCGCCGGAGATCATGCGGTATCCCCGGACCATGCGGATGGCCATGACCCTATGGGACGTGTTCAGCCAGCGAGCTGGTCGGTGCCTCAAAAAAGGCGCCCACACCGGTGCCCCATAAAGGGCCATGGACCGCACGACCCCGCGTAGAGCCTCCGGTAGGAGGCGTTTAGACCCTAGATTGGGCAGGAGCCGCTTCAAAGCAGCCCCAGCCCGCTCCAGTCTGGAAGTCTCTGTTTTTAATTTTGAACATTTGGACAAATTGAGTCATGTAAGTTTTAATTAGCATGCTTATATGTTAAATTATCTTTATTTATCCCAAAATGTCCACCCGTGCGAAGTCGGGACGGGCCGCAAGTTTAAAATAATTATTCTGACATAATTCTCAAAACCACTTGATTCTGGACTTTCTGAATTAGAGTCTGAATCATCTTGTAACTTTGTAATGATTTCGTCCATCGCAGCATCACATCTGATATCATAATTTCAGTATTCTTGTCCATTTTTTTGTACATGGTCATCACAATTTCGCCATTTTTCGGCAGAAAATTCAGAAAATAACCTTGTCAGTATTGTATTTTTTTCGTCCAATGTTGCGGCCAGGCAATTTTTTATATTTGCTCACACAAGCTCAATCGGGTTGAAGTTTGGATGGTATGCAGGTAACCTTAGAACTACTGTTCTAACCTTCAGCTTTAAAAAGTTCATTGAGTCGTCATCGTCGTCGTCGTCGTCGTTCATTGATTAGTAAATTAACCTCTAGAGTTCTGGTTTGATCATTGTGGGAGAAAATGGCACGTTATGATTTCGCAACCGGTTCTACATATCAATTTTCAAACTGGCCATAGTCGGTTTCTTCTCTGCTTGCACACAATTATAAGGAACATTATCCATAATTACGACTGAGTTTAGTGGAAGTTTAGGTATTCATTTTCGATCAACCCAGTTGTAAATATTTGTAGAGTTCATATCACCGTGATAATCCCCCGTTTTTTAATCTGATTTAAAAATCAGCATAGCATCGTCGACTAACCCGTTCCGACTACCAGCATGTACCATTATAAAACACCTTCCTTTGCCTATATTGGTATATATTCCAGACTCGAATGAAGATTGCTAACATTTTTGAACATTGTGACTTTGGTTGACGTAGGTTTCGTCCAAAAAGAATATATTTCGGTTGTCGGCTCTGTATTTTCTTATGGCCCTCAAGTATTTCACTCGTCATTTAACAATGTTTTATTTCTCTATTGGAATAGATCTCTTCGATTTACATTTTTTTAATGAATATCCCAGTTTGTGCAAAAGTTCTCTTAAAAAGTTAGTTCGCAATGTAAAATGTTACCTTCTTTTAATACAGCATTTAGTTTTTGAAGACTTGGAATCTTTTCAACCGTATAAAACTGGTTTATTTTTCTCCTTAGCACTCCCAAATTCGAAATCATCAACTTGTATTTTCTTTTTTATTTCTTTTGGTCTGCGCGGATACTTAAATTTTGATTCCCCCGTATTTTGCAGCAATCACTCTCCTAACACTACGTCCTGATATCCCTGTTGCTTCTGCTACCAATTTATGTATATTCGCATCAGTTTTTTATTCCAAACTATAAACAACGGCTTTCTGTTTTTGTAAAAAAGTATGCACTTTGAATTTTACATTTTTAACTTGTCCAATTATCGGCGGACTAATCTTGCTATTGCAATCTCATGTGCGCCGTACTGTGTAGTGACAGCAAGCGCCCCCGTCCTTCCGTCCCATCACTCACATACCTAAGGCACGGCCAGCTGGTTCCAGGCGGACTCTAATAATTTTTTCCGAAAATAAACAACCGACTTCCGAAAAACACTACAAAGTGAAAAATAACATTCATTTCGGAAGTCAGTGTCTTTGGATATGTATTTTAATTTTCAGTCCCCGCCTTCTTAAATTAAAATGATTGTTCACTTTATAGTGTTTTTTCGGAAGTCGGTATTTTTATTTTTGGAAAAAGTTTTTTATTTTTCACTTTTTAGTTATACACTTGCGAGCAAAACTTCCGTGTATCCCGGACGTAAAAGAATAGCACCATCCCATTTCTTCCCGTGGATGTCGTAGAAGGCGACTAAGGGACTTACTAGAGAATGGGCAGCAGCGTTCTCTATGCATTTGACTACCATACTGCGATCGCCAACCCGCCTGCCAAGCGTGGCGATTATGGAAAACCCCCTTTTTGGGGAGGCCTATGTCCAGCAGTGGACGTCTTTCGGCTGACATGATGAGCAAAAGTTTGGAATCACCCACTTGTTACTTGTTCCATACGATTTTAGAAACGAAAAAATTGATGAAAATTAATTAAAATGCTACCATTTTAAAGGCCATATATTCTGTTACTCGAAATTCGTGCCACTTGCATTTAAATTTAACACCTATTTCAGTAGTTTTTCTACTTTGAGTGGAGGAGTAAGACAAAAATAATGTTTCAATTTCTCGATACCTTGCAAGTTTCGCCATAAAAGCAGGTGGTATTAGATTTTTTTTGTCAGTCCGCCATCACACGTTGATCGGTACACATCACCGCAACTGTGAAACTTGAACTTTGTCACTGAAGTGACGGTATACAAAATTTCAGCTCAATCAGAGATCGGGAAGTGTTTCAAATCGTACTTGCAATATTTGAAGTTAACACACATACTTACTACATACCAACCAACCCATATATATGCCTACAAATGTTTAGTAAAAGCTTGTAATAACAATAAAAAGGTAAAAACACACCGTGTAGTACCCTCTTCATATTAAAAAAAGGATCATACAATAAAATAAAGGTACTTACTTGAAAAGTAATAATCAAATATTTACTTACCTATTGTACTCCTTGGGATAGTTAAAGTATGATATATTTTTATTTTTTCTAGTATTATTCATACGCATAGTACAATAAACAACAATTATTGATAATAAAATACCACTTTTTTACATTAACCGGTGTAGGCCGGACGATGACTGTTGACGTTAAGTTGCCGTCGAGTTCCGCGCCAATATCTGACCTTGCTCACAAAAAAAGGTCTACTCAAGTTTTTTTATTATTCAAACTTACTTGCAACCAGTAAAACAAACAACGTGCGTCGCACTAACCTTGAGATTGTCAACTGGCTGTGCCAGATCACGACCACTATCAACCATCATTGCCGGTGATCTAAACTGCAAACACCCAGCGTGGAACTGCTGCAGCACAAACACTGCAGGCAAACGACTCTTCGCGGACGCAGAGGCCCGCGGGTACGACGTGTCCGGGCCAGAGGTACTCACGCATTACCCGGACATTCATACGCAGATGCCCTGGACATCATTGTCCACAGCGGCCTCACCTGCCAGATCGCGCAGGACGTACTAGACGACGATCTGCGGTTTGACTATCAGGCCGTGCTCGTCCACCTATCGGAGCACACCACCCAAGTTGCCCATCCAGCGCCACGTAGACACATGGACTGGACTACCTTCAGAGATAGGATGGACACCACCACACCAACTCAGACTGTAGAAATTAATGGTGAAAAATCTTCCAGGCTACCAGTTCAGTTAGGTGTGCCTCAAGGCTCAATACTCGGCCCATTCTTGTTTTTAGTGTATATCAATGACTTACCATTCTATTTAAAGGGTATTTGTGATGTTGTACTGTTTGCAGATGATACTTCTCTTATTTTTAAAGTAGACCGGAATAGACAAGATTTTGACGACGTAAACAGTGCTCTCTCAATGGTTACGGATTGGTTTACGGCAAATAACCTAGTTCTCAATGCCAAGAAAACAAAATGTGTAAAATTTGCCTTACCGAATGTTAGAAGTCTAGGTCCCAACATCGTCTTAGATAAAGAGGTGCTTGAAACCGTAGACTCGGCAGTTTTTCTGGGCATAACAGTAGATGCCAAACTTCAGTGGGGATCACACATATCAAGCCTAGCGGGGAGGCTCAGTTCAGCCGCCTACGCCGTCAGAAAAATAAGACAATACACTGACGTCGATACAGCTCGGTTAGTCTACTTTAGTTATTTTCACAGCGTTATGTCCTACGGTATTCTGCTGTGGGGCAAAGCTGCTGATATTCAAAATATTTTTGTCCTTCAAAAACGTGCTGTTCATGCAATTTACCAGCTAGGTGCCAGAGTTTCCTTGAGGGACTTTTTTAAAGATGTTGGTATACTCACGGTGGCATCACAATTCATATTCGCTAACATCTTATATATTAGGCAAAATATACACTTGTACACTAAAAACAGTGATATTCACACCGTTAACACAAGAAATAAGGACAAACTACGTGCTCCCTTTCACCGGCTTCATAAGGTTCATAACTCATTTGTTGGGCTCGGTATAACTTTTTATAACAAGCTTCCCTCTTCTTTGCTAGATTTGCCTTTTAATGCGTTTAAAGCTCAAGTAAAATCCGTCCTTTGTTTAAAGGCTTACTATTCCATCAACGACTATTTAAATGACAAGAATAGTTGGTCGCTGTGATTAACTCAAGACAATGTTTATGTTCTTTCTCCAGAATCGGCGTATCTAGTGACAGGTTATATGCGTTCATATAATTATTATTTTATTTTTTATTGCTTGTCTAACAATTTTTTTTTTTTATAACTATCTATTATGTCATTAGTTATTGACATGATCTACTCATAACAATATTTTCTATGATGAGTTGTTTTAGGCTTTATTTGGCCTCGATAGTTTTCATTTTATTTGTCGGTATATTGGTATGGCTAGCTGACATTTTGACTAATTATTTAATTAATATTTTGTATCTCGTAATGTTTATTACTTTGCCTAAGTATGTATAGAATCAAGTCTATCCGCCTAAACAGACAGCTGTGCTGCTGGGGAGTTTGTTCCACTACTTCTTCTTCCCAGCTAAAGCACTAGGAAGTGGTGAAGGGTGGGCGTTTTGGGGGACTGTCTCATGTACTTTGACGTTCGAAAAGTGCTGATTCTCAGCCTAATTTGAATAAATGACTTTTGATTTTGATTTTGATTTCAGCCTATCACCAACGTTACGGAAGTGAACAAGCTGGCCGAGGAGCTCACCATTTGCATACAGGACGCCTTGCAAGCGGCGACATGCACCTCGACCGCGCCCCAGGGTTGCTACCAAGCGCTTCCCGCTCACATCGCCAACATGATCGCCGATAAAAGGCTGCTACGCAAGTGGTGGCAGCAGGCAAGATGTCCCACAGTCAAAACCCAGCTCAACCGAATCACGGAAAAAGTGAAGGCCGAAGTATAGGCATACTCCACCGAGGGCTGGGAGAGACAATTAAATTAAGAGTCCAGTTGCTGCACAAGATATGCCGACGTCTAAAGAATACCCCAGCTCCGGTTCGCCCGCTGCTAAACGGCGACGGGGCGCTTCGCTATACGGCGGCCAACCGGGCCGAAATATTTGTCATCCATCTGGAGCGTCAATTTACCCCAAACCCGACGGACGCTCACGAGCATGTAGCAGCAGTCGAGCAACACCTTGGAGAGTACTTCAAGACACCGGTAGCGCACGACGAAGACCCAATCTTCTTCTCCCTGGGCCAAGTACTGGGGGCAATAAGAAGGTTAAAAACCAAAAAGCACCCGGTGCGGATGGAATAACGGACGCCGCACTCCAACACCTGCCACCTAAAATGGTGGCGGCACTGATTCGCCTATACAACGGCATACTCCGCACAGGCGGCAGCGCCTTCCCCACCTGCTGGAAAATGGGGAAGGCCATCATGTTGCCCAAGCCCGGGAAGAATATCCTGAAGCCGAAAAGCTACCGGCCGATCACGCTCCTGCCCACTACCTCCAAGGTGTTTGAAACGCTCCTGCTGCGGCACTTGACGCCACACATCCTACTCCGCCCAGAACAGTTCGCGTTCCGAGACAAGCAGAGCACGACGCTCCAGCTGTCGAGGGTACTGCATCTCCTCACGGCGGCAGTAAACAGGCGGGAATACGCTGCAGCAGTATTCCTCGACATGAAAAAGGTTTTCGACCGGGTCTGGCACGCTGGCCAATTATATAAGCTCTCGCTCACCACAGCGCCCCGTCGCTTGATACAGGTGTTCTCCTCCTTCCTCCAGGACAGGAAAATCAAGGTCTCAGTGGAGAACGAGCTCTCCAGCGCACGCCCAGACACCGCAGGGGTGCCGCAGGGGAGCAGTGTCTCGCCTGCGCTCTACTCTGTGTACACCGATGACATACCCGCCACGAACACAGCGAAGCTCGTGCTGTACGCTGATGATGCCGCGTACATCACCACTTTACAGTTGGCTGAGCACGCGGCCATCCAAATGCAGTGCGCACTGGACGACCTCCCCGACTGGCTCAGTAAGTGGAGATTGTCGGTGAACGCAGGTAAAACGCAGGCGATCATCGTCACAGCACGCAGCCGGATAAAACCACCGAGCCTTGAGCTCATGGGAACCAAAGTCAAGTGGAACAAGACCGCCAAGTATCTGGGCGTCACACTTGACAATCGGCTCACCATGGGCCCGCACGTCTGCGACACGGTAGTACGGGTAAAGGTTACCCGCCACCTACTTTAACCGGTGCTCTCGTCATGCCTCTCCACGCGAGTCAAGCTGCGGATCTACAAGACCTAAGTACGACCACAGCTCACCTACGCCGTCCCAGCCTGGCTCGCCCTCACGGCCGAGTAGCACAGGAAGAAGCTCCGGACGCAGCAGAACTACACGCTGCGACAAATTGTGAAAGCTCCTCGGTATGGTGAGGAATGACGTGATCCACAGAGATCTGGGTGTCGAGAGCATCGACGACTTCAGCACGAGACTGGCGAAGGGGATGTTCGCGCGTGCTGTAGACTCGGAGGACTAGAACGCTAGAACTCACCATCACATCAGGGGCATCGCACCCTGGTACGCGCGACCTCCCGACTACAAGCGCTTCCCGCGCGACCTCATCGCAGACGTCGCGCCACCAGACTTGACGCCCGGGTAAGTTGTCCACCCTTAACACGCGACTTTCCCGAATAACAGACTCCACAATTCCGACTCGACATTCGCCGAGCACGGGGCGCCTAGGTTAATATAGGTAGAGCAGCGCACCCCAATACTGATAAATCTTTTAAAATAATAATAATAATATAATAATAAAATCGTTTATTTATAAAATAGGCTCGTTTACAATAAATACCTTAACAACTAAAATAAAGCACAATTGCTAATTTGCCTGAACTAGGTTGGACCTGTGTTTCAGGCTACAAAAATGCAAAAATACTTAAAGAAATAAATTAACAATGTATATTAAGTAATAACTAAAATATAAATTAGGTCAACAAAAGTAAAACTGCATGTTAGCGGTTTTATTTGCAGTTTGCGGTTGCATTTGTAAAATAAGCGTTGCAAAGACCTAAAATTTAGGTGACTACAGTTTGAATTAGTCAAAATTTTTTTCCAAAAATAAACAACCGACTTCCGATACAACGTGAAAAATAACTTTCACTTCGGAAGTCGGTGTCTCTGGAAATTGTATTTTAATTTTCAGTCACCAACTTCCGAAATTAAAATTATTTTTCACTTTGTAGTGTGTTTTCGGTAGTCAGTCGTTTGTTTTTATTCGAGAAAACTTTTTTATTTTCCACTTTTCAGATATAGTACCTACCTCCACACCAATTTAAAATTACATCATCCTTGGGGTATTCTCTTGGGGTAAGTCAATAAAATCAAAACAATGCATTTTTTGCGATAGCAGCAATCGCGGTTGATTTGCTGTTATTTTTTGTAGAGTTCCGTTGTCTGCCTCCGAAACTCATCATCAGATCTATGTGAAATTTAATTGGGACCATTTTCGAATAAACCACTTTCAAACAAAAAAAAATAATTTTGCAAATCCGTCTGTTTATGACCCGAATATAAATTTGAAAAAGATATAAACATTCCGAAATTGTTGTGGGGGTCCTTTTTGACTTCTCCGTTGGGGTTGCCATCATAATATCATAATGATCATCACCTTCGGGCATATCATAATATTGGCTTTCGTACCCGCGCTGGAATGGTGACAAAGGAACAAAGAAAGAACGAAAAATAGGTTCACTTAGTTTGGGCCACTGAACCTTTTTGGCTCTGTAGCGCCACGTTTGCGACTGCTAATTCATTCGGATACACGAAAATTACCAAGCGCATGTCTTGGCGCTAAAAAAGAATTGTAAAAAGTAGTATCGTGGATGATGACGTCAAATCATGGTCGCGAGTAACGGATGTTTGAACTGTAGTAGAATGTTATTGAAGAACAAGCTGTAGGTAAACTTGACTTATAATACTTTTCTTGGGTCTATCAATAAAGGACAGCATTTTTTTTTGTTTTTTATACGTCTCGGGGTTCCACACCTTAGAAGGCGAACAAGGAGCTCGCAGTGGCCCCTTATACAATTAAACGATGAGGAGCTACCATTCGACGTTTATCGCTGTACGCACTATGGAAGTGCATCCATATTTTTTATTTTATTTTCTGTCGGGATAGATTTCCTCATGGATTTTCGGGCAGAAGGGTCTGTTAGACTCTTACTGACTAATACCAACTCGATGTTCTCTCCCACATCTACGTCGGGGATCACGGGAACTAGTGTTACTTCCGTGATCCCCGGCTAGTGCCGGCCCGCCACTGTGGGCCACCTCAAGTTAAGGATAATAGGGCGGTGTTGGACTCGCCCCTCTTATATCATAGAGAGGCACGCTTGGTACACTACGCCCCATCATCACCATTTCGGGTCCTAAGGAATAGGGGGCGACGGATGGCCCCAAATCCGTTGCCCCTGGACTCATTTAGGGGAGCTGGGCTCCCTGTGACTGGTCAGGTCAGTGGCCCCACCACCTACCACTTTCGGCCGCAGGGGATAGGGAGAGCGGCCCCATCGCATCCGTCATCAGATGGTGGCGACCGCGAAGTTGTCCACCCTTAACACGCGACTTTCCCGAACAACAGACTCCACAATTCCTACTCGACATTCGCCGCGCACGGGGCGCCTAGGTTACTATAGGTAGAGCGGCGCACCTCAATACCGATAGATCTTTTAAAGTAAGCGTTGCAGAGATCTAAAAGGAGACGGGAAACGGTGGGCCCAAATGTAATGAGTTGAGATATGATCTAAAAAATTTGTCATATTTTTTTATCTTAGAATATGAAAAATCACCTCGATTCTCAATCTGGAAGCGGAGAAATACGAGAAAGATAGTTTTCGTGAGATTTCCGATTGAGTAATCGATTACACAGTTACAAAAATAAAACCTTTGCACTAAATAATTAACTCAAAGTAATTAAATGCACTATATATATTTATATGCAATATAGTGCTTATTATTACAGTCATATTAATAAATGAAATATCAATTAATTACTGAAAAACCAATATTAATGATTATCGATTTCATATCGATTAAAATCAGTCTTCTATTTGTAGTCTATGGTCACTGGCATGACAGCTGACTGACATTGACACTAGACGGCTGCCGACTGCTCGTGTTTGATTACTCGTTTTGTGTTTTTCGATGCGTTTTGAGTGCTTTCCGATTATTCTTCATTTTTCACGACCACTGCTTTGTATTTGACGGATTCCGACCCTGCCTACCTTGTTCGACCCTTGCAAAAGAACATATTTTGCACTTCAGGAATAAGCTGTTAAAGATTGTATCATAACCTCACTTTTACTTAATCTCTTATATCGCTGTTCTCAGATTGACAAAATCCGCAGAATTTTCAGTGAAAGGTTGATAATATTTATGCTATTAATTGACACCACTTTCATCTTTTTACATCCAGGCCCAAGACTGTAAGTAATCGTTTCAGTCTCCTTTAAGTAAACAATTAAGATTGACATTACATTTAAGATTGAATGAGTCAAAACTTTTCCAAAAATAAACAACCGACTTCCGACACAAAGTGAAAAATAAGTTTTACTTCGGAAGTCGGTGTCTCTGGAAATTGTATTTTAATTTTCAGTCACCGCCTTCCGAAATTAAAATAATTTTTACTTTGTGGTGTTTTTTTTAGGCGGTTGTTTTTTTTCGGAAAAAGTTTTTTCTTTTCCATATTTTAGGTATAGTACCTATCCTACACCAATTCAAAATTTCATCATCCTTGGAGTATTCTCATAGTCAATAAAATCAAACCAATGCATATTTTGCGATGGCAGCAATCGCGGTTGATTTGTTGTCATTTTTTGTAGAGTTCCGTTGTGTGCCTCCAAAACTCGTCATCAGATCTATATGATATTTAATCGGGACCATTTGGGAATAAACTTCTGTCAAACATGCCAACAACCTCGCCCATGAAGGGTTCTGTAGCAGCAAGTAATGCGCGAATTATAATTATTATTTAATGAGACACCTTTTACTGATTTGTTATTAGAAAATAATGGTTTACCTTTCTTGTTCACGGTATGAACTCTAAGGGCATATTTACAATGCATGAGAAAATAAATACGGTGCCTTGGTCATTTTTTGTGACTTATCTAAAGCATTCGATTGCGTGCTTCATGAAACTTTAATCAGGAAACTCCACTACTACGGGATCCGGAACACCGCTCCGGATCTTCTTATTTCATACTTGTGTAATATGATTCAGTGGGTTGATGTAAATGGGAAAAGATCTCCCGGATCAATAGTATCAATGGGTGTCACACGGGGCTCAATTCTTGGTCCTTTCTTGTTTCTTATTTATATTAATGACTTGCCTTACCTCTTAGAAGGTAATCATGATATTGTGTTGTTCGCGGATGACACTTCACTTTTGTTTAAACTTAAACGTCAGCAGCTGGTTAATGACGATGTAATAGCGCAATCTCAAAAGTAGTTCACTGGTTCAATGTTAATAATTTACTTCTTAACGAAAAAAAAACCTAAATGCATTAAGTTTACGCTACCTCACGTTAGGCGGGTGAAAACTACTGTGTTGATAAAGGGCGAAGAATTGAATCCTGAAGATAGCACTGTATTCTTGGGCTTAACTTTGGACGCCAAGCTTCAGTGGGACCCACATATAGATAAATTGTCGAAAAAGCTAACCTCTGCAGCATACGCTGTTAGAAAAATTCGCAATTTATCTGATATAGAGACAGCCCGTTTAGTGTACTTTAGCTATTTTCATAGTGTAATGTCGTATGGTATTCTGTTGTGGGGAAATGCCGCCGACATTCAGACTATCTTTGTATTGCAGAAAATAGCTGTTCGATCAATTTATAAATTAAGTCCGAGACATTGTCTCGGAGAGAAATTTAAGGAGATTAATGTAATGACTGTGCCTTCACAGTATATTTTTGAAAATCTTTTATATGCCCATAAAAATATTAAATTGTTTAAAAATACAGTGATATCCATAGTATAAATACTAGGAACAAACACAAATTTGTTGTACCATCAACAAGGCTCAAGAAAATAGGTGGGTCATTCAGATGTCAATGTATACGCTTTTACAATATACTTCCAAGCCATGTTCAAGATCTAAGTATCAATAAATTTAAATCATTCATTAAACGTAAGTTGTGCCTGAAAGCCTTTTATCCTGTTAAAGATTACATTGAGGACAAAAAAGCTTGGGATTGATCTGCTCCAATTTTTGCATACTAAATGTTGTTTTTTTTGCTAACTTATGCTCTTTGATATTTAATAATTATTATATACACTTTGACATGAATATTTACTTTGAGAAGTAAAATATTAATTTTGTTTTAATTATTGTGAATGTGAGGACTAAGTGGGTCATATTTTGTTTGTTTTTGTGTTTTTTGTTTTGTGTTTCATCTCTTTCTCAGTTAGTTTTAATATTAATCTGGCAGTTTGAATACTTTATGCGGCCTACCCAAATGTCCTATCTTTGGTATTGTTCATCAAATCGATTGAGCTCCTCAAGTTCTGAGTTGAGCTGCATGATTACTGGTAAATGCTTGCATTGAATGGACAGGTCCACTCAATCTGTGTGGTTCTTTCCTCCAAAGACCATTTCAGACACCGATCCACATGGTCTTCACATGATCTGACCAAGATTATGTCTGGACTTTAAAAGAGACTGTGACCTCTGAGTTTGTTTCGGCCTTTCTTCTCAGAGTATTCAGATAGGAAACGCCGACCTCATCTAGTTTAAAAAAACATGATTGACGTGTAAAAGTGTTTGTACAAACCTACTTACAGAAATAAAATCATTTATCATTTATCATTTATGCATTAGGTTTATGTTTATGAAATTAAATGTTACTTTTTTTATTTTTATATTTGAGTTGATTGAATGAAAGGTAAATTGCGGTTAACGATTTATGACGTATTAAAAAAAAAACTACTTACTAGATCTCGTTCAAACCAATTTTCGGTATATTTAACCTATATTTTGGAAGCCAGGGAGGTATATTGCACCTATGAATTTGCATTGTACCATTGTAGCTGCAAGAGCACCTCGGCGCTCTCGGCAACCATGACAAGATCAAAGAATTGGAAAGTTACAACACACATGCTACCAATATTTTTTTTAAGTTTGGCGTACTAAAGCTGAAGACCTGTGTGACAGTTTCTTTCAAACTCGCGAAATATCGCTGTTCTGCTTATTGTTCCTATACAAATATTACTCTGAAATAAATCGTTCTTGAAACCTATGATTCAAACACTAAGCTACTGCTTAGTTTATAATATATAATATTAGTAATATTAAAATAGTTTTCATTAGGATTTATTTAAAATATAGTGTACGCGATCTAGCTCATGAGTGTTTAGTGGCTTTTTATTACTATTACATATTATTATACTTCTTCGAAATATTTATTAGCACTAACTATCCTTAAATCCTCGAAAAAGATTATAAATGGTCAGAGAATTAAACCACAAAAGCAGGTTTAATAATTAAATTCGGATACATTGATGATTCTATGTGAGGTAAGTGTCAGTTTCAGGCACTATCAGGTTGTTTTAAAATATGATTCGCGACAAGAACAAGTTTGTATCTTATTGAATGACTAGTCATTCAATGGGATTGATTATATGAACTTAGATTTGAGTAACTTAGATTTGAATGACTATCCTGCTAATATTATAAATGTGAAAGTTTGTCAGGATGTTTGGATGTTTGTTACGCAATCACGCAAACACGGCTTAACGGATTTGGATGAAATTTGGCACACAGATAATTTATAACCTGGATTAACAGATAAGATAGACAGAGATTTTTTATCCCGGTATTATGTACCCGTGGGATCATTTTCGATCAGTACGTGTGTGATCATTTAATTTTATGCTCATGTTTGATCAATCAACCTTAAATAATCCCACTGTTGGTACACAGGCCTCTCAATGAGACGGAGTGGGCTAGAATCCACCCTGCAGGTTCGTTGACGTCATATGTCTTCTAGTTTTTTGTTCTAAGACATGTTCATGTTTATTGACAATGTTTTTCTTCACCGTTTTAAGAACAGCGGTGATGAAATTAAATAAGTACACAAAGTTAAGCGCCTGTCTGGTTTCGAAGTCGCGACTTTCAACTAAGTAGGAGTCGAAACCACTGCGCCCCCACTGCTCTTGCGTTCGAGCAAATTAAATAATAATACCTAAGAGGTATGAGGAACAGGGTGTAAAGTTCACTCATGCTCAGGCTCTATGGTAAAGGTACATTGCCTCAGCAGAATCAATTATAGCATACGGACTTACGAGCTACGGGCGTATATTTAAAACATATACTGACAAAATTTCCAATCTACAAGTAAGACTATTAAAACTCATCGTACCCAGAAAAATAAAACACAAATATAAAGAGAACGTTATCGAACTATTTAAATATTGTAACTCAAAATGGCCCTCTTGATTGAGCAATTTAATAACAAAAGCACTCAAATACCTATATCACTTAAAATAATCACAAGAAGTATCACCCAAAATAAATGAACAATACCTCAGGTTAGAAATTATTATGGCAGGCGAACAGTAAATTTTTTAATTCCCACCATAATGAATGAAATACCCAAGTCTATTAAAACCGATATAAACCTTAAAAACTATAAGCAAAGATACAAAAAATACTATTAAAACTACATATTAAACACATAAGTAACATAGACTACAAAAAAAAAAACATATCCCTGAACAAAAATAAAAGCAACCTGTATAGGAATCTTGAGATTGACTAGAACTGTTCTTTTTTGAGCAAATTCTATAAACATTGCATGCGACTCACTTAGGTAGGGTACTGATAGATGTTTACGGCTATCGTAGTTTCGCGTGGTTACGTGCAAATTAATTTGGATGTTATTTAATTATTACTTATTTAACCCATTAGTGATTAAGCGGTGTTATCGATTTAGCGAATGTGAGTATCAATACAAACCATCTCTGGTTTAATGATACAAATTAACGAAATTGAATTAAGACAATACCTACAAATAAAAAAGAAAAAAAAAGGTTTTTAAGAAAAAAAAAAAAAAAAAAAAAAGGAGGATCCTCCGACCAGAAGAGTGTTGTGTCTGGTGGGCTACTGCCCGACGATTGATGTCGGGGTGATGTATATAAGTAGATTGCGCAGTAAACTCTGATTGCGTGATGTAGCTGCGGTGTGACGTCAAGTCTTGAGTAGTTCGTGTATGGCATTGTAGATGGCGCCACTTTACTTTTTGTCTTTTTCCACATTTGTTGATTTGAAGTTTTTCGTATGTGGGGCATTGTAGATGTCCGCTACATACCCATCGTCATTTCAGCCAAAAGACGTCCACTGCTGCTGGGAGGCCTTCCAACTCTACATCTTCCGGTACACTGCTGCCACTCCAGAACTTTTCGGCCCCATCGGCCATCTGTTCTGTGAGCCATGTGCCCTGCCCACTGCCATTTAAGTTCAGCAATTTTTCGGGCTATGACGGCTATCTTGGTTCTCCATAGGATCTCTTCATTTCTGATTCGATCGTGATCAATGAAATTGATTAACAATATCATTTATTGCGTTAGATTCCAAAATCTGTCAGCCACTCGAACATTCGACTTCAGGTGCGAGTTGTCAATTAGTAGCAATATCCGATTGCTATTTGGCAACGCCCACATTCATACGTTGTTTTCACACCGTGATTCATGGTGTCAATGGGTTGATGTTGATTCTACTTGTTATAGTGGTAATGTACCATCTTATGTAGGTACTTGATTAAATGATAAATTGTTTGTAGACGAGCCCCTGAGTATTGACGTTGTATGCATATTTTTCCTCAAGTTTTTTTTTTTTCTTTTCCTATGCAAGTTAAGTTTGTTGTACATCATATATTTTTTTTAGTTTTATCATTCTCTTGTATTAGAAGTTACAGGGGGGGGGGGCGACACATTTTACCACTTTGGAAGTGTCTCTCGCACAAACTATTCAGTTTAGAAAAAAATGAAATTAGAAACCTCAATATAATTTTTGAAGGCCTATCCAAAGATACCCTACACGTATGGGTTTGATGAAAAAAAATGTTGAGTTTCAGTTGTCCCCAAAATGTATTGTTTTTTTTTTCTATTTTTGTGTGAAAATCTTAATGCGGTTCACAGAAGACATCTACTTACCAAGTTTCAAAAGCCTAGTTCTTATAGTTTCGGAAAAAAGCGGCTGTGACATACGGACAGGCAGACAGACAGACATGACGAATCCATAAGGGTTCCGTTTTTTGCCATTTGGCGACGAAGCCCTAAAAAGTGTTTTGCAAACCCGTCAATATATGACGGAGTTATGCCCGAACATAAATATTAAAAAAATATAAACATACCGAAATGGTTGCGGGTGTCCTGGTTGTGGTGGTCCTGGTTGTGGTCCTTTTTGTCTTGGGTGCCGTTGTATAATAATTATATAGTTCTTCGGCCTCTATGCTTCCGAAGTAGTGCTGCTGGAATGATGACAAAGTAAGAAAGAAAGAAAGAAAAATAGATTCACGTAGTTTGCGCCACAGAGCCTTTTTGGCTCTGTGGCGCTACTGCGGGCCTTTAAGGCGAGGTGAGCCCAGCGCAGTAGGTATTTAAAGCTTACCTCAGCCCCCGAAACGAGTAGCGAGACGTAACTAGTCACGATGCGCAAGCGAGGTGCGCGCCAGGCGTGGCTGGGGCCGGCAGCAGTATTAACTATGTCACCGAATAGAGCAATACAGTAGATCAACTAGAACTGATTACGATGATTAAAAGTTTATTTTGTTTTACTATTCTAGTAAATGTTTTTTTAAGATATGGTAAGTTGCGGAAATGAGATTTCTTCTTAACATAACACCTGTATTCTTTCAGAGGGGTTGGGCAGTGGTTATTACACCCACAATTCGCCAGTTGTGTTCAAGTTACATACAGACTGGAAGTAATAATCCAATTAGGGTGATCGTCGTAGTTTTTTAGTTGCACTTTTTTATTTATTTTCTTATTTATGTACCTATACCTACATACAAAACTATGTACCGACTACAGTACGTACCGAGAGATGCAAATCTGACTAGTAAACCACACTGTTAGATTTTCAACGCGCTGAGTTGCACTGTGTTGGATTCTCAACCTCACTACCGAGAGTTGAAAATCCAGCGCGCGAAAAATCCCGCTGTGATATTATTACGTCCGTGTGAACGTAGACTCATATTTAAAAATTGTCGAATTTTCCATCATGGGTGTCGTTTTCAGGGTTTTTTGGATTGCTAAAACCGATGGTGGGGTCCATATTGATCTCACTGTTTATACCATCTATGTAAAACATATTACATTCCAAATATAATTTTTGCATCCGCCATCTTGGATTTCTATTTAAACTCCACCATCTTCTTAAGCGACCCCAAAAACCATGAAAACGACACCCATGATGGAAAATTCCTAAAGTTTTCTTGGCTGCCATCTTGGATTTTCATATTGACCCCACCATCGGCTTTAGCAACCCCAAAAACCCTGAAAAAGACACCCACGATGGAAAATTGGAAAATTTTGGCAGTCGCCATCTTGGATTTTCATTTTGACCCCATCATTGGCTTTAGCGACCCGAAAACCTCTGAAAAAGACACCCATGATGGAAAATTCGAAAAGTTTCGCAGCCGTATCTTGGACTTACATTTTGATCAGTGGCCTCGAAAACCATGACACATAACTATGTCAAAAACAGTTAGAAAGAAAAATAAGAAATATAAGTCCACGTTCCCACAGACGTAATTAAATCGCGGCAGGATGTTTTTCGCGTAGGTACTGGATTTTTCACTCAACTGGATTCTCAACCCTCGGCTAAATAACGAGAGTTGAAAATCCAGTGCGCGAAAAAAAATTACAACCGTGTGAATGTCGATTTATTCTATGGAAACTCCGTATTACGCTGGACCTGCTCAAGGTCATAGTGTTATCACATACAGTGCCTATCCAGGCAATGATATATATTTTTGTTTTTTAACCTACCTCTTTGATATTTGAAAACAGTAAATAAACCATCGGCGCGTGGCGGCTTTATGCTGTATGAAATAGGTTTAAAATTCAACTGTTTTGCGCACTTGATGCGGTTGGTAAATCTATTCTGTGAGAAAAAAATGAACCATTCTAGCTTTTGCGCGCGTGGCGTCTTTATTTACACAGACATAGGGTTCCAATTCAGTTCTACATGCCTATTTACGGTTTGCAAATCTATGTAATTAGGCAGGTAAGTAGGTAATTAGGTAGTAGGTTATCTATAATAAATAAATATAGGAATCTATTACGCGTAAAATGTAATGAATGTAGGTAAATAATAATATTGTCAAACCATCCTTATTCTTTTTTGTTTACTAGCTAGCGCTGGATCGAAAGTGTTTTCTTTCTGTAGTTTCCCATTTTGTTTGACAAAACATTAACTACTTTAATTTCCTACGAAATAAAGCTAATTATGTGATGGGCAGCGGAGGAGTCCAAAAAAAACCCAAAGTTCCCACTAAATTAATTTAATAATTACAATTAATTCTTAATATTAGGTGAGTAGGTACTAAGAGGTTGTCCTAACGACCGATGTATGTGACGGAAGGCCCCGCGCCGAATCTGCTGGTTAGTTTTATTGGATGCATCAAGTTGTGTTGCGCAATCTATTCACAGTAACCGACTGTATGATGATGACGTATCTGGGAGGCACTCGCAGATATTACAAGCTTGTAAATAATTAGATATACATAAATATACCTGTATTTAGTATATTCTAGACACGTATTATAATTTACAAACAATTTTTTGCTCTGTCGGTAATAGATCATAGCGGGGAGTGGCGGGTTCGAAAAATTGGCACACGTCCGACCTCCAACACGTTCCGCTCGGGACTAAACGACACGGGGCGCGCGCATGTAAAGATAAAAATACTGGATTATAGATTTGTTATAAATGTATTTTCATAGTCCATATTATGTTGGCCGGATTTCATCATATTTTTTATGACCTTTATTATGGTATAAGTTTTATTATTCAAAGCCTCATGTAACTCAAATAAAATAAAAATCCGATCATCATTTAGACTTGTCTTTGCGATTTAATTGGATGCAGTAAAGTGCAAGTAATCGTGTATCGTACGGCCGGAATATCTAGATCAAGGTGTGAACTATGTAGTTTATTTTTTCTATTTTTTAAATCTGGTTTATCTACTTATAAAACACAATACAAAACGACGTTTTTCCGGATCACCCCGCCTTAACTCTGTAGCGCCATATTCGCGAGTGCTAATTAATTTGGATACCCGAAGATTACCAAGCGCATGTCTTGGGGCTAAAAAAGAAAAATGTAAAAAGTAGTATCCTGGATGATGACCTCACATCATGGCCGCGAGTAACGGATGTTTGAACTGTAGTAGAATGTTTTTGAGGAACAAGCTGTAGGTAAACTTGACTTTTAATACTTTTCTTGGGTCAATCAATAAAGGACAGCATTGTTTTTTGTCTTTTACATATCTCGGGACCCTGGGGTCCCGCAACTTAGAAGGCGTACGAGGAGGCCGCAGTGGGCCCTTAGACAATTAAACGATGTGAAGGTACTATCCGACGTTTATCCCTGTAGGCACTATGGGAGTGCATCCATATTCTTTATTTTATTTTCTGTCGGGGTAGATTTCCAAATGGATGTTCGCCGCCCTTACTGACTAATACCACCCCGATGTTCTCTTCCACATCTACGTCGGAGATCACGGGATCTAATACGACTTCCGCGATTGGCCCGCCACTGCGGGCCACCTCAAGTCAACGGTAATAGGGAGGTGTTGAACTCCCCCTCTTACACCATAGAGCGGCGCGCTTGGTACACTGCTTTTTCCAAAAAAAAAAAAGGATTTCAGATACAAAGCGAAAAATGACTTTCACTTCGGAAATCGGTGTCTCTGGAAATTGTATTTTAGTTTTCAGTCACCACCTTCCGAAATTAAAATTATTTTTCACTTTGTAGTGTTTTTTCTGAAGTTTTTTTGTTCAGAAAAAGTTTTTTCGTTTCCACTTTTTAGGTTTAGTACCTATCCCACACTAAATCAAAATTTCATCACCCTTGGGGTATTCTCAAAGTCAATAAAATGAAACCAATGCATATTTTGCGATGGGAGCAATCGCGGTTGATTTGTTGTCATTTTTTGTAGAGTTCCATTGTCTGTCTCCGAAACTCGTCATCAGATCCATATGAAATTTAATTGGGACCATTTGGGAATAAACTTCTGTCAAACAAAAAAATACTTTGCAAACCCGTCTATATATGACGGAGTTATGCCCGATCATAAATATAAAAAAATATTAACATACCGAAATGGTTGCGGGTGTCTTTGTTGTGGTGGTCTTGGTTGTGGTGGTCCTGGTTGTGGTGGTCCTGGTTGTGGTCTTTTTTGTCTTGGGTGCTGTCGTATAATAATTATATAGTTGTTCGGCCTCTACGCTTCCGAAGTAGTCGTGCTGGAATGATGACAAGGTAAGAAAGAAAGAAAGAAAGAAAAATAGGTTCACGTAGTTTGCGCCACAGAGCCTTTTTGGCTCTGTGGCGCCACTGCAGCCCGCCACTGCGGGCCAACTCAAGTTAAGGGTAATTGGGACGTGTTGAACTCCCCCCTTTTACATCATAGAGAGGCACGCTTAGAACACTATGCCCCATCATCACCATCTCGAGTCCTAAGGAATAGGGGGCGACGAATGTTCCCAAATCCATCGCCCCTAGAATCATTTAGGGGAGCTGGGCCCCCTGTGACTAGTCAGGTCAAAGGCCCCGCCACCTACCACTTTTGGCCGCAGGGGATAGGGAGAGTGGCCAACGCTATACCAACACTCCTCCTCCCCTGCAGCTCCACCGCGTCCGTCATCAGACGTTGGCGACTGCGTCCGGGTCGTGGAAGGTAGGTAGAGCGGCGCGCTCCAATACCGATATATCTTTTAAAATAAGCGTTGCAAAGACCTAAAATTTAGGTTAAATACAGTTTGAATTAATCAAAACTTTTCCAAAAATAAACAACCGACTTCCGATACAAAGTGAAAAATAACTTTCACTTCGGAAGTCGGTGTCTTTGGATATTTTATTTTAAATTTTCATTCACCGCCTTCCGAAATTAAAATTATTTTTCACATTTTCGTGTTTTTCGGAAGTAGGTTGCTTTTTTTATTCGAAAAAGTTTTAATATTTCCAATTTTTAGGTATAGTACCTAACCCACACAAATTAAAAATTTCATCATCCTTGGGGTATTCTCAAAGTCAATAAAATCACAACAATGCATATTTTGCGATGCAGCAATCGCGGTTGATTTCTTGTCTTTTTTTGTAGAGTTCCGTTGTCTGCCTCCGAAACTCATCATCAGATCTTTAAGAAATTTAATTGGGAACATTTTGGAATAAACCTCTGTCAAACTAAAAAATGTACTTAGCAAACCCGTCTATTATATATGACGGAGTTATGCTCGAACATAAATATTAAAAAAATATTGACATACCGAAATGGTTGTGGGTGTCCTGGTTGTGGTGCCCCTGGTTGTGGTGGTCCTGGTTGTGGTCCTTTGTATCTTGGGTGCCGTCGTATAATAATTATATAGTTGTACGGTGTCTACGCATCCGAAGTAGTCGTACTGGAATGATGACAAATTAAGAAAGAAAGAAAGAAAGAAAAATAAGTTCACGTAGTTTGTGCCACAGAGCCTTTTTGGCTCTGTGGCGCTACTGCGGGCCACCTCAAGTTAAGGGTAATTGGGACGTGTTGAACTCCCCCCTTTTACATCATAAAGAGGCACACTTGGAACACTACGCCCCATCATCACCATTTCGGGTCCTAAGGAATAGGGGGCGACGAATGTCCCCAAATCCATCGCCCCTGGAATTGATTGATTGTTTTGCATTCAGCGCATACAGACGTGCTCACCAATGCACAATTTTTAGTGAATAAATTAACGCTTGCATAATCAGTGATCCGGTTTTTATAGCGTGTTATAGCAATACATATTATAGTGATAAGTTAAAATAATGAACTGACGGTATTAAATTCTTATTGCTTGTAAATGGAAGGCAGCACCTTTAATCGTAGTGCAATGATACGACGTAGCCCTCCACCGAATCCAACTCCGGTACCAACACTCTATGGACCCCCATAGAGCAGTGTCTAAATGAGGTTGTTGCTATTGCTTCTAAGGGAAAGCTAAACGCTGATCAGAAGCTGAAAACAAGCAATTTCTGCCGGAAAGTTGGACATGGAGCTTCGCAAATGGCAGTTCATTACCAGTCGCTAAAACAGAAAGCAATCCAAACCCTTAACCTTAAAGCCGCCTGCGCTCCGATGAATTCCAATACAATCAAACCCACGGCGCAACACCCAGGCATAAACTTAATCGCGCATAGGCACCAATCTTATGAGGCTAGCAAACGCCAGACAGGACACGGGTTTTTCAACATAGATTTAGCAGTAGATTTATTCCTTAACTGTAACAATATAGATATTCTATGTATGACAGAAAATTGGCTTAAAAGCCACCAATACATGTTTAATTTTAATAATCACCAGGTTGGGAGTTCGTTCAGCAGAGTAAATGCTATATATGGTGGCTCATTAATTTTAGTATGTAACCTGTTAAAATATAAAGAACGTACGGATATTGTGAGCCTCTCTGTTGAGCGGACAGTAGAAATAGCCTGTATAGAATTCGAGCAGTCTATTGTATTAAGTGTGTACAGACCACCTTCAGGATTGTATGACTGCTTTGAAAAGGTAATGGATGAAGTATTACACAAGATTTGTAACTCAAACAAGTCCATTATTGTTTGCGGTGATTTTAATGTTAATTTATTAGATAACTCAGTTTATTGTAGTAAAATAATAAGTTTATTTCAGTCCTACAATCTTGTAAACCTATTTATGGAGCCCACAAGAATTACCCCTAGTAGTGCCACATGCTTTAAATAATATTATTTATACAGATGTTATACCGTACCACAAAGAAATTATAAATTTACTAGATTCAGATCATTGCAGGCAACGGATTACCATTCAAAATCAAAATAAGAAAATGGGTAAAAAGGATATCATTGGTGACCCCAAAACTGCATTTCGCCTAGAAGCCTTTAAAGTTAAACTCGTTAAAAAACTACCAGTTATGTCTGCGAATGCTGATCATAATCATCTATATGATGAGTTTTTTAAGATTTAACTCAACTTTTATTCCAAAACATTTTTCGATTAATGGTAACGTCTCTTTCAGTGATTGGGCTACTATTGGTATTCATAAAAGTAGAACACGACTTTATGAGCTGTACAATGAAAGGACTCATGTAAACACAGCTGAATTTCATATATTATGTTAGAAATTATTCTAAATTATTTAAAAAAGTTTGTTGGATGGCCAAGTCGTGATAATTGAGTTCAAAGATTAAAAACAGTAGTAATGTAATTAAAACGACTTGGAATATTATTAATAATGAATCGGGAAGGTCTAGTAAGCGAAATACTGACTACAGCATGTCTATCAATGACAACATAATAACATCAGACTCGCAAGTCACCGCGGCATTTGAAAATTTCTTTGCAGATATTTCCGTTTCAACTACAAAATTTCTAAACTCATCACCTTCTGTTGCTGAGTCTTTGCTTAAGGAAAATGTTTAAAGTTTGTGATTCAGAATTTCATTTTGAAATTTTATTTTGAACACTTTGAACGTAAAAAAGATTGCAGATCTGTGGGGTGATTCTGTAGAAGTCGCCAAGTCCATTATTGACACTGTAGCACCTACTTTAGCTCCTAAATTTAATAATTGTATTGACTGTGGGGAGTTTCCTGACCTAATGAAGAATAGTAAAATAATACCTTTGTTTATATCAGGTACTACCTAATAACTAATACTACAGTACTACCTACCTTTAGTAAAATTTTTGCACAATTATTTTTTTACCAATTACAAAGATTTTTTAATAAACATAATATAATACATAGCAAAAAGTTCGGTTGTACAAAGGGTCGTTCAACTACCGATACCGGCGTTGAACTCAGGGCATATTTACAATGCATGGGAAGATAAATACGATGCCTTGGGCATTTTTTGTGACTTATCTAAAGCATTCAATTGCGTGCTTCATGAAACTTTAATCAGGAAACTCCGCCATTACGAGATCCGGAACACCACTCTCGATCTTCTTATTTCATACTTGTGTAATATGATTCAGTGTGTTGATGTAAATGGGAAAAGATCTCCCGGATTAATAGTATCAATGGAGTTCCCACAGGGCTCAATTCTTGGTCCTTTCTTGTTTCTTATTTATATTAATGACTTGCCTTACCCCATAAAGGATAATCATAAAATAGTGTTGTTTGCGGATGACACTTCACTTTTGTTTAAACTTAAACGTCAGCAGCTGGTTAATAACGATGTAAATACCGAAATCTCAAAAGTAGTTCACTGGTTCAATGTTAATATTTTACTTCTTAATTAAAAAAAAAACCAAATACAGTAAGTTTACGCTACCTCACGATAGGCAGGTGAAAACTACTGTGTTGATAAAGGGCGAAGAATTGAATCCTGAAGATAGCACTGTAATCTTGGGCTTAACTCTGGATGCCAAGCTTCAGTGGGGCCCACCTATAGATAAATTGTCGAAAAAGCTAAGCTCTGCAGCATACGCTGTTAGAAAAATTCGTAATTTAACTGATATAGAGACAGCCCGTTTAGTGTACTTTAGCTATTTTCATAGTGTAATGTTGTATGGTATGCTGTTGTGGGGAAATGCCGCCGACATTCAGACTATCTTTGTCTTTCAGAAAAGAGCTGTTATATCAATTTATAAATTAAGTCCGAGACATTCTCTCAGAGAGAATTTTTTTTTTTATTGTTGGGAAATCATCAAATAACTTCTCTCGCTCTGGGTGGAGCGGGAGGGCGTGTCAGAATTTTACTGACTAAAACCCACCCGTGTTTCTTCAGTTGCCTGTGTGCCAGGGGCCACGGTATATTTTTCGAACAACCCGCACCCTTGGCAGGCATCGGCCCTTGCGGGCCCCATCAGTTGCTGCTGACATCTCTTGGCGCGCGAGGCGCGCGTGGAACACAACATGCCGTCGACCCGGTCAGAAAGAAATTTAAGGAGATTAATGTAATGACTGTGCCTTCACAGTATATTTTTGAAAATCTTTTATATGCCCATAAAAATATTAAATTGTTTAAAAAATACAGTGATATCCATAGTATAAATACTAGGAATAAACACAAATTTGTTGTAACATCAACAAGACTCAAGAAAATATATTGTTCGTCAAATTGTTGAGATTCTCAAGTTCTGAGTTGAGCTGTATGATTACATTGATTATTGATAAATGCGTGCACAGAATGGACAGGCCCACTCAATCTGTGTGGTTTCTTTCCTCAAAAGACCATATCAGACACCAGTCCACGCGGTCTTCACATGATCTGACCAAGATTATGTCTGGACTTTAAAAGAGACTGACCTCTGAGTTTGTTTCGGCCTTTCTTCTCAGAGTAGTTAGACGGGAAACGCGGACCTCAACCAATTTAAAAAAGATGATTGACGTGTAAAAGTGTTTTTACAAATATATTTACAGAAATAAAATCATTTATCATTTATCATTAGGATTCAGCTCCTACTTGATTTAACAAAACCCCATAGGGTAATTTGGGCACATCCAGATCCTTCCTGGAATAACTACCTTGCTATCAGCCTTCCGGCTCGAGCAAGTCCTCTATCGTCAATCCGGAACCCTTCCATTTCTTTTCGAAAACCAATCTGTCAGTTTCTGGAATGTTCTTTCACCGACGATATCGATATTCATATCGATTTGTATCTGTCATTAATTTGTCATTGTTTTTTTTATATTCAATGTGGGAAATTATATGCGTTTGTTTATCTATATTATTTAATTATTTACCTCGTAATTAATTTGCTATACACAAAGGCACCAATGCCATCTTACAGACCAAGGCTGACAACTGTGACCTCGCTTTCTTATTCCCACGACATATGTCGCTACTTGTCCCGATCAAATCTACTTTTGCTACGTCACAAACTGAGTGTTGGCTAGCTAATCGCATAGATAACCTCCCAGTAATACCTGGGTATAACTTATTGCATACCACAATAAACCGCAATCAAAATGGTGGTGTGGTAGTTTTTGCCAAAGAATGTTTAAAGGTCACAGTCGAGGAACCTCGTACAGTCTCGTAGAGTAGACTGTATGAGTAATTGCTTAGTTACCAAAATTGGCGCAACTACAGCAATAATCGATATGTTTAGGTCTCCTTCCTAGAAGGCCGGCTAGAAACTTAGATTGTTTTCACAATTTCTTAAATGAGATTTTTCAACCACTAAGCTCTTTTAGGAATGTTATACTAACAGGTGATTTAAATATAAATATTGGCGCCGAAAACTGCGATGCAGGGACCGAAAACTACCTTAATATCTGTTCATACCATGGCTTTCTCCCCGCTCACACATTGCCTACTCATCAAAGTGGTTCCTGTCTCGATCTTATATTGATCACACTCAAACTCAAAGCATTTATTTCAAATAAGCCAATTACAGGCACTCTTGAATTGTCAAAGAGTCGGAAAAATGAAGCTAGTTGCCCATTCCAAAGCGTAGTAGGTACCTATGGAAAAGAACGGGCAAGAAACTCCATGGACACTCTTTTTAAATCATGAAATTATTATAACAATTTGTTACAGAAAGTTGGTTACATCATTTATGTTCAAATTATCAATGTGAGAACGATGTAAAAAGACGTGCACATTAAAAGCGTCCGTAATTAAAAACAAAAATCAAATGACAATTTAGAAATTAAAATAGGCCGTGGCAGCTAAGAGATGACCAGTTCCTACTGGCGGCGCCCGTTCACGAACATGACGTATGGATTAGCACCACTCAGCTCAACCATTTTGAAGAGAACTTAATGATCCAATACACGCCACCACCAGCGAGACATTTGAGTGAGCATGACAAATTCTCAGTTACCAGGGCACATTCAAGTCAATGAAAGACGTACCCAGTAAATGGTAGCTTTATAGTAGGAACATAGTGCTCACACATGTGCTATGCAATTATACAATACTAAAAGATTGAGTTTATACAATGCAAAAATATCTAGTTTTACAATCTTCAGCAGCTGCAAAAATATTTTGGAATGCTGATCAAATTAGTTTTTAGCGACCTTGTGGAGCAGGACAAGCAGTGTTTAGCCAGGCATTCTTGTCAGCGATGTAATCGCTCAACTTATAATATGCTTAGCTGCATAGTGTGCTTTTTATACAAGCCTTAAATTTCGTTTCATTCATTTGCAGTATGTGGTGAGGTATTTTATTGTAACATTTTAAACAGTACCCCATGACGGATGAGTCTACTTTAGCCAGTCGGAAACCTGGTTGTACTTATTGATCCCTATTTCTAGTCCTAATGGCGTGTCTTTCACTTCTTTTACTGAAAAGATTTAAATTTTTCCTGACGTACATGATGTTCTCATAGATATATTGACAAGGTACCGTCATAATAACTTTGAACAATTCCCTTAGAGAATCCCGCCTATGGAGACCATAATATTGCTCTGATGGTTCTTTTCTGCAGAATAAAAATAGACTCAATATCTGCAGCCCGTCCCCATAGTAAAATACCGTAAGACATGGTACTATGAAAGTAACTGAAATAGACTAGTCTCGCGGTTTCTACATTAGTGAATTGACGGATTTTTCTCACAGCATATGCTGCTGAACTTAGCCGTCCTGCAAGAGCTGTTAAATGAGGACCCCACTGTTGCCTTGAATCGTGCGTGATCTCCAGGAAAACAGTTTCATCGACGATATTTCGTTTCTCTTTGTTCAATACTATGTCACAATCAGTACTTTTAGTATTCGGTAAAGCAAATCTTATGCATTTAGTTTTTTTCCCATTTAATACTAAATTATTAGCAGTGAACCAATTTTGTACCTGCAGTAGGGCGTTATTTACGTCATCAAGATTTGTTGCACGTCTATTAATCTTAAAAATTAAGGATGTATCGTCAGCAAATAACACCTTATGTGGTTGTTTTTTTTAAATAAATGGGGTAGATCATTAATATATACTAAAAAGAGTAAAGGACCTAGTATCGAGCCTTGTGAAACACCCATTTTATTTTTAAACCATTTGAATTGACGCCATTTATTTGAACTTTTTGCTATAGCTATCGTATAAATAAGATTTTACTAGACTGATTGCAAGTTCACCTAGTCCGTAATGCTCAAGTTTTAAGAGCAAGGTTTCGTGATTAACGCATTCAAATGCCTTAGAGAGGTCACAAAAATTCCTATGGCATCTTGGGCATCCTCCCACGCTGTAAATATGTATTTCAATAAGTTGCTACCGGCGTCAGTCGTACAACGTCCTTTGGTGAACCCATATTGCTGATCGTGTAATATTTTGTTGGTGTTAAAATGATTGAGCATTTGATTGAGTATTATCTTTTCGAACACCTTGCTGAATACCGGCAGCACGGATACTGGTCTATAATTGTTAGCGTCTTTGCTGTCCCCATTTTTGAATAGAACCTTACTATATTTCATTAAATCCGGGAAGACTCCTTGATCCACACACAAATTAAATATTAAAGCTAAGTATGGTGCTATAGTCTCAATTATGGATGTACAAACTTTGATAGACATTCCCCATAAATCTTCGGTCAATTTGATTTTGATTTGCCGACAAGATTTTATAACTATCATAGGGTTTATGTGCTTAAATTAAAATTCAACCGGGCAGCCTGGAACGTTCGCTCTTAATAAATCAATTGAGACATCGGGTGACGAATTTAAGGCTTCCGTCGTTTTAGATGGTATACTAGTAAAGAAATTTACAAATGCTTTAGCTACTTTTATGTTAGAGCTTATTGTACCGCGTGAAGTCTCCAGTGAATAGACGGTGTTTCGTATTTTTTTCCTATTAGTTTCGTTATTTATAACTTTCTAAACTTTTTATTTTATTTTCTGCTAATTTGATCTTGTTGCTAATGTACTGGGCTTTAGCTGTCTTGCATGTATTTCTAAATATTTTGGAATATGTAGCAGCATACTTGTTGATAGTTTCGGTATTAATGTAAGGCTTAAGGCCATACAGCTCGAACAGTCTTTCCCTACTTATTCTAATACCTCTAGTCGCCCAGTTACTAAATATAAAATGAGGGCAAATATTTTTTGTTTTCTTTTCAAAAGTTTTATTGAATTCAGTGTGCACTACTGAAAAGAAAGCCTCATACAATTTATTTGCATCGCGATCGTCCATATTATGAACGCCCAGAACATTTAACTTATCGTTTAGGGTACAACTGAATTTATTTAATTTGACAGTCGTTATTGGTCTGTATTGTATTTGCACTTTTTGCAAAGGTGTTTTAAACTCAAAATATACCGTTTCACCACTATGATCAGACGGCAGATAATTTACGATGGCTTTCTCTACATATCCATAATCACAGAAAACATTATCGATACATGTAGCAGAAGTCAGAGTTACTCCAGTTGGTTCTATAAAAATATTCGATAAATTGAATAATTTTAAAAAACTTTTTTCAAAAAAATAAACAACCGACTTCCAAAAAAACACTAAAAAGTGAAAAATAACTTTAATTTCGGAAGTCGGTGAATTTGGATATGTATTTTAATTTTTTGTCACCGCCTTCCGAAATTAAAGTTATTTTTCACTTTTTAGTGTTTTTTTGGAAGTCGGTTGTTTATTTTTTTGAAAAAAGTTCTTTATTTTTCACTTTTTAGTGGTTCACATGTGCTTACCCCTTCACAGCGTACCGGCATGATGTTATGTTATTAACTGGTGTAAACAATTGACAGACATGAGATTTCAGCAATCCCTGTCCATTTGCTATCATTTATTGAGGAGTTCCATTGCCTATCTCCGAAGGTCTTCATCAGATCTTCACCAAAATAAAATGGAACCACAACGAGAAAGTACTCTTCCAAAAACTACACAAATTGCTTCAAGTGTGCCTATAAAATTTGAAGAGTTCTCTTTATTTCTCCCTCTATTTCTCCAGGATCCCATCATCAGATCCTGACTTGATGATCATGAGACCACCTGGGAAATATACCCTTTCAAACAAAAAAAAAAAATATCCAAATCGGTCCAGCCATCTTCGAGTAATCGGGGAACATGCATAAAAAAAAAAAGGTTCCAACTAATTGAGAACCTCCTCCTTTTGGAAGTCGGTTAAGAAAGGCTTAGTAATCTACTGCTATTTGAATTATTTTCCAAAATATTGATATTAAAATCACCACAAATAATCACGGCTTTGTGACTGGATGCACGTTTCGCTAGGGCATCTTCCATTATTGACTCAAATAAAGATAAATTCTGATAATTAGGGGGTCTGTTCACGCACACTACAACATGCTCATCTAGTTCAACACAGGACCGTTCTATGCAACGTTCAACTGTTACAGGTTTGATACTCCTTTCCTAGAGTATGTCAAAAACTATACAAAATGATTTAAGAGATTAGTGCTTTTGCAAAATTGAATTTTTTAGGCGATACAAATAAAAATTTAAAAAAAAGTAAAAACCTCTTGGAAAATCATTAACAATGAAATGGGTAAATCAGTTAAACAAGAAAAACAACTTGAGATTATGGTCGACAGCCAATTAGTTCCTATGGAAGCTGACGTAGCACAGGCATTTAATTAGTTTTTCGCCAACTACCACTTGCTCCCTAAATGCGTCCCCGTATGAAGCTGAAAACCTTTTGCATAGTAGTGTGCTTAAATGTAGCGACCTATTCAGTTTAGAACATGTAACGCCTCGTAACGCAGTTAATGTTTTTAACACACTTAAGTCTAAAAATACTGGTGATTTCTGGGGCATTTCCATTAAACATTAAAGTAACAAAATAGACACCGTAGCCCCCTATCTAGCTGTCACTTTTAATAAATGTGTTGATTCAGGGACTTTTCCTGACCTCATGAAGAGTAGTAAAGTCATACCATTGTTTAACTCAGGTAATAAAAATGACGTTCGTAATTTCAGGCATATTTCTATCTTACCTGAATTTAGCAAAATATTCGAAAAGTTGATACTCAAGCAGTTGCTAAGACATTTTAATTTAAATAGCCTCCTTCATAATGCGCAATATGGCTTTACAAAAGGTCGTTCGACTACAGATGCGGATGTTGCTCTGATGAAACACATATTTAACGCATGGGAGAAATCGCAAAATGCTATTGGAATCTTCTGTGATCTCTCCACAGCCTTTGATTGCGTGCGCCATGAGACGCTCTTGTGTAAGCTGCGTTATTACGGTGTCCATAACGAAGCTTTAAACGTAATTAATTCTTATTTACGTAATACGTTGCAATGTGTAGAAGTTAATGGAGTAAAATCGTCCGGGCTACCAGTTCAGTTAGGTGTGCCTCAAGGCTCAATACTCGGCCCATTCTTGTTTTTAGTGTATACCAGTGACTTACCATTTTATTTAAAGGGTATTTGTGATGTTGTACTGTTTGCAGATGATACTTCTCTTATTTTTAAAGTGGACAGGAATGGACAAGATTTTGACGACGTAATTAGTGCACTCTCAATGGTTACGGATTGGTTTACGGCAAATAACCTAGTTCTTAATGCCAAGAAAACTAAATGTGTAAGGTTTGCCTTACCGAATGTTAGAAATGTAGGTCCCAAAACTGTCTTAAATAAAGAGGTGCTTAAGACTGTAGACTCGGCAGTTTTCTGGGCATAACAATAGATGCCAAACTTCAGTGGGGATTACACATATCAAGCCTAGCAGGAAGGCTCAGTTCAGCTGCCTACGCCGTCAGAAAAATAAGACAATACACTGACGTTGATACAGCTCGGTTAGTCTACTTTACTTATTTTCACAGCGTTATGTCCTACGATATTCTGCTGTGGGGCAAAGCTACTGATATTCAAAATATATTTGTGCTTCAAAAACGTGCTGTTCGAGCAATTTACCAGCTAGGTGCCAGAGTTTCATTGAGGGACTTTTTTAAAGATATTGGTATTCTCACGGTGGCATCACAATTCATCTTTGCCAATATCTTATATATTAGACAAAATATACACTTGTACACTAAAAATAGTGACGTTCACACCGTAAACACTAGAAATAAGGACAGGCTCCTTTTCACCTGTTTCATAAGGTTCATAATTCATTTGTTGAGCTTGGTATAACCTTTTATAACAAGCTTCCCTCTGCTTTGCTAGATTTTCCTTTTGATGCGTTTAAAGCTTAAATAATATGGTATGGTTTTCATAGTTAATTAGTATTTAGTAATCCTTTAACCAATGTTCAGTAAAACAAACAATGTCAAACTTTGTTTTTTTTAAAACAAATCTATTTCATATAATTTGGAAGAAATAGCTTAATTATTTTGATGAAATAATTTCAAGGCCTTCTGCTGATCTCCTTTTTGATAGTGTATTATTTTAGAGCAAGGAGATACCTTGTTGGAGTTTGGTATAAGATTATTCTTACTGGTACCTTCTATTGTCTTACAAACTAGTTTAAAATATTATCCGGAGTTAACCCCAAGACTTCACTGTCATCACCAGGCAGTGAGCTCATTGTGAGTGAGGGACATGGAACCTCCTTCGTATACAAACTTATAGCATTTGAGCTACAGTCATTCAGGTTCACCACTTAATTTTTAGTATTATTACTAACCGATGTGGTGTTAATAACACAATATTGACATAACTACTATTTATGTCTGAGTTTATATAAAAAGCTAATAGCCTTGCTATTATGTGTCTAAAACTAACAGGCAGATACACAGTACCCCTAGTCGAGTGTTTCTACAAAACAGTTGGTGTCAAAAAACACAAGCTTGTCACTGTAATGACTAACTAAGAAGTGCATATACTTATTAAGCATATTTATATAAGTATTTTGTCTATTTGTCAATTTTTTTAAATATACTCAATACTCAATACTCAAATACTTTATTGCATTCCATAATGTGTACATAGAACAGTTGGTACATTAAAACATCGAATCAATTATGGACCCTGTCGGGCACAGCAAATTTAATTTTTAACAGGAGAGAGGATGAAGGCGCTTTTTGTTTAGGAAAAAATAAATATTAAATGAAAATAGGTAGTATCATTAAAATAGTATCATTAAAATAATGTCCCTAAAATAGTATCATTTGTTTTTATGGTAGTAAGTATTTCTATATTTGGTTTTAATTTATATTTATTAATATTATTTATTGCACGATTTACATTATTAATACTATAAATTATAATAAACGAAATATTTACAATTTTATTGAATCTTGTAGAATGTTATTATTATTAATTGTGCACTGTTTAGCACATTCATTTTAAATTTACAGTATTTTAGTGGAACAGTGGTGTAGTGTAATTTACAGAATTAGGTAAAAATAGTGTTTATTGTTGTTGGAATTTATCTCTAAAATATTCGTCAATAGTGTAGTAGCTTTTGATTATCAGAAATTGTTTTAATTTATTTATAAAGATATTATTTTTATTTATGTTTTTGATGTTTTCCGGTAACTTATTGTATATTTTAATGGACATATAGGAAAGCACACAATGTTATTTTACTACAATTTAACTTTAACAACTCAACCTTCAAACACAGTAATATTGGTTTTGGGATTATGTTCATCTGCTGTTACTGATTCCATTATACGTTTGTAGGTTGAACTTGGCATACAGTAATTTTGAGTCACGTTGTTACTAATTAATTTACGCAGATCTACGCTCTTCCTAAACTATCTGAGAACATAACTGAATGATAACAATAGTGACTACTAAAAGATGGAGAACTACCAATCTTGAGCTGTACCACTTGAGATTGATCTTGTACTATATCAAAAGCAGCTTACTATACATTACGCTTGTTACTAACGCAACAATTACTGACCATCACGTTGTCCTACTTGCCGTAAATTTAACGCTGTCTAAGCAAAATCGTCCCCTGACCAAAAGCAAATTAAACACAAATAAACTCGAATATGACTTATGCAACCTTGATTTTAGCTTAGTTTACACTACTGCTGAAGCTAATTTGGCTGTATCTTACTTAATAAAATATGGCCAACAAGCAATATTACGTAACACGATAGTTTCTACAGTGGATAATGAAACGTTATAATATTAAACCATGGATTACTCTTGGACTAATTCGATGTATAAGACACAGAGATAAACTTCATCAGATAAAAAATAGGTTACCCTCATGATCTAATAATTAAAATCACATATAAAAGATACAGGAACTTCTGCAACAATCTGCTAAAGAATTTAAAAAATAATTACGATAAAAACAAATTAAATAGAGCAGGTAACAATAGCAAGCAACTTTGGAAACATATTAAAAACATCACCAATATGTCTAAACAGCGTGAGTCAAATTCGAGTTTACTGCTGACTAATGCCTCACTACTCCTTTTAGTTAAAAACGTTAATAACTGTCAATGTTGGGAAAACTCTTGCGGAACAGATTCCGGAACATTATTGTGATGGAAAGGTTGTTCCAAAAATCAGGCAATAGCAGTAACCTGAACTCTTTTGCTATGATGGACACTGACGAAGACGAAATAACCCGAATTGTTAAACTGGGCTAAAAGATGACTGTGCCGTTGGGTGGGATAACATAAGCCATAAGATCCTTAAACTCTATAAGCATATTTTGGTAACTGCCTTAACGCATATATTTCGAATCTGTCTTTCCAATGGAATTTTCCCTAGATGTCTGAAAAAGTCAGTTGTAATCCCTGTTTTTAAATCTGCAAGCAAAGACCTAGTTAAAAATTATAGGCCAATATCGTTACTTCCCTCATTATCAAAGATATTAGAGATAATTATAAACAGTAGACTAGTTAACTATCTAGAAAACAATAACTTCTTATCCCCTGCGCAATTTGGTTTCAGAGCCAAATTATCCACAGCCGACGTGGTGCATAACCTAACCAATTACATTTTAGAAGAACTCGGCAAAGGGAACCAGACCCTAGGAGTCTTCCTTGACTTAGCCAAGGCCTTCGACACGGTGTCTGTTTCTGTCCTTCTAAATAAATTAGAGACTACAGGCATTAGGGGAACGCCACTGAAACTATTTTCTGATTACTTACAAGACCGATACCAATGCGTTAGAATAGATAAAACCACGAGCGATGAGTAGAAAAGTACGGGTTTTGGTGTTCCTCAGGGAAGTATTCTGGGCCCCACGCTTTTCCTGATTTACATTAACGACATGTGTAACCTTAATACTAACGACAGGAAAATGATATCATATGCCGACGACACGGCGCTAATATTTACCGCTGTTAACTGTTCAAAATCACACAAATAGGTTTCAATACTGTGACTAATTGGCTTCAAAGAAACTTACTAACACTAAATGCTGACAAGACAAAATATATTCAGTTCTCCATTGTTTTTCTGTTTTATTTTAGACAACGTTTAAATGTTTTAATTGTTTTAAAATAATAACACGTTTTCATGTGCTTCTCGAATGAAACAGGCCATCACTTTCATGTAATGCGCATTTCATTAAACGCTAATACCACCCATGGACTCCACGAGACAGGCTCGACCTAGTGTGGAGTTCAAAAGCAAAACGCTTCCTTTACGTCTTATTCTTTTTCTTTGTGTAAACTTAGTTATTATAATGTAGCTCATAAGGAAATGTAACGCACTGTTTTTTGGAAAATAAACAAACAAAAACTAACCCTCATCTACAACGTGTAACGGAAAGGGTATATACATACCACGGGCACGGCTTCTTTGGATGATAAAAAACGATATTGGAGGGGTTTTTTAACTCTATCTCTACATGTTCGGAAGTTATGAGATTGTTTAATACATTGATAGCAGAAACCGAACGTTTTACATTGAAATAAACACATCACTTGGAAGAGATGATACTGGCCACGTGCTGATTGTTCGCCAACTTTTCACTATGCACTTAGTATTAAAACAGCACACCATGCTTACCTACACTGCTGACAATACTAACTAAAGACGGAATGATATAGTATGCACATCGAATGCAACATTCTTAGGCCCATTTCTGTACAATAGGTTAAATATAAAAATAAGTATATATGAATTAAATTACTTTAGCTGTAAGAAAAATATACTTGATTATTTACTAATAATCGCATATGCACAGACAGAAGATCTACATGTTGTCTACAAATAAAACGAATAACATGCGATTTTACTTTTACTTTTACTTTCCTAAGTTTAACATTTATTTTACTTTATACACATTGTTAATTTTTTTTTTTACTTTGTGCACATTGTTAATTTATTACATTAAGTATTTATGCACTTCATAGCCTGAAGCACAGGTTCAACCTAGTTCAGGCAATAAGCAACTGTGCTCTATTTTAATTGTTAATACATTGTAAATCTGCCCCTTTTGTAAATAAACAATATTATTATGTCCTCTATAACGATTACGATCCTTAATAACTACATTTTTAAATATTTTTATAAAAGTAACATAAAAAAACATTTAAAAATATTATTATTATTTTCCTTTATTTCATTAGAGTTACATGTAAGTTATATTTTTTAATATTAGAATATAAAAATAAATATATAAAAACATTTAAAAATATAAAAATAGTAGCCCACCGGTATCGGGAACAGGGTCCAAGCTACCGGTGGTCAGGGCTGCTGAGAGATGAACCTCCTTACGATACCGTGTCCAGTAGAACTGCTTTCTGGATCAAGCCCTTGATCCAGCTGCCTAACGAGAGCCTCCTGAGGTGTTGGCCGAGGCTCTTGGCTATAATGCCATTGGTCGTCACGACTATCGGCACAATGACTGCTGTATCCACATCTCTAATCGATCTATCACTACTATGTCCGGCTTATTGGCAACTATAGTCCGATCAGTGATGATAGATCGATCCCAATACAGCGTGATAGTGCTATTTTCGAGAACTGGGTCAGGCACATTCCTATAGTACAGTACTTCCGAGTCCACAAGACTGTATTTCAGAGCAACTTGCTGGTGGATAATCCTGGCTACAAGGTTGTGCCTATGCAAGTAGTCTCCGTTAGCCAGACGAGAACAGCCAGAAATAATGTGTCGGATTGATTCCCCCGGACGGTGGCATGTCCGATAGATGTCAACCGTGCCATCCTGTACAATATATTTCCGGTAGTTGTTCGTCAGCATAACTTCGTCCATAATCGCAAAGACAAAACCTTCGGTTTCTTCAAAGAGATCACCGAATTGTAACCAGGCTACGGACGCTAGTAGGTCTATATCGGGTCCATGTAGAACCCGATAAAAGCACCCATGAAGCTCTTTGCTCTGCCATACCTTCCTGCGGCCATTAGTATCTAATTCTTTAGGTTTGCACCAGTTCTCGTTAGCCAATGAGAGCAGGGTGAGGCCCTTGTCCACTGAGACTACATCTCGGTGCATCCCCACGTCGGCTTCTAAGAAGTATTCGTTGAGACTGCATACTTGACGGTTGTGCAGGGTCTTAGCGTTTAAAAAACGTCGACCTCCGCACTTCCGCCGGATATACAGTCTCATCACCGATGACCGTGGATGGTGCATCCGATTTGCGGTCAGCAGTGTACGGACCCTCCTATCCAGGGCGTCAAGTTCCGTCTGAGTCCATTTGAGTATGCCGAAAGAGTACATCAAAACTGGCATGACCCAACCGTTGAAGGCGCGCACCTTGTTTCCGCCTGATAAAAGACTATTTAATACTTTATTCAGGTGGCAAAAGAAGCGCTCCCTCAACGATTGTTTCATATCAGCGTTATTGATGCCTAACGCTTCCGACATACCCAAATACTTGTATGTTTCGGTTGAGGAAAGGGATCTAAGGTGTATGGAATCCGAGAGTTGGGTTCCCACGGATTCCACAATCTCCCCTCGCTTTACATGCATGACCGCACATTTGTCCACACCACATTCCATCCTGATGGCGCTACTGAAAGTTTCAGTTACTTTCAGTAGCGCCATCTGCAACTGATGGAGCCATCAGTTCCAAATTGTTGGGGGCAAAGAGTTTTAGGTCATCCATGTATAGGAGGTGAGATATAACCTGACTACCTCTCCTCAATCGATAGCCTATACCTGAATCCTCCAGCAATGTGCTAAGAGGATTCAAGGCTAGGCAGAACCAGAGCGGACTCAAACAATCGCCCTGAAATATGTCTCGCTCGATCCTTATCGGCTCGCTATTCCTCTGAATATTTCGACACCCTGGATAGCGAAGGACCATCCTCCATTGCCCCATACACGACATCAGGAAGGTGCCCAGAGTTGCATCTACTTTATACAAATCCAGCACCCTCATGAGCCATGTATGTGGCACTGAGTCATAGGCCTTCTTATAGTCTATCCAACATGTCGACAGATCCCCCCGGGAACGACGAACCTGTTGGCTAATAGCCATATCAATGAGGAGCAGCTCCTTAGTACCGCGAGACCCGGTCCTACATCCATTTTGAGAGGCAGACATGATAGAGTTGGTGTCTACATGATTGTAGATTTTAGCTCTCAAAATGGATGTCAGCACTTTATAGACCGTCGGTAAACAAGTGATCGTTCTATAATTTTTGGTTTCCGCAGTACTAACTGATTTGTGGAGCAGGTCTATCCCTGTTGACCCTGACTCTGGCTGACTGAAACTGGGATGCCAAGCAAGCGTGCGACCTTTGGAGCCATTTGATCCAAAAGTTGTGTAACCCGTCCGGCCCTGGAGATTTCCAGTTAGGCAACGGACGGACTGCACGAGCTACATCTTGGGGGCTGATGGTAAGTGCCCCCATTTCTGGCATTTAACCGCACGCTCGCTCGATCTCCTTAGTCAATAGCCCGTCAACCACCTTCGGTGTGATTGACGGGCACCGACCAGATGTTTCGCCAGAAAGAACACATAGCATCATCATCCGGTAGGTGCGTGACAGCCACACCTTGGTCCGGTCGCTCCCAAGCTCTGTAAACCCACCTTTCATCGCTTCGAAATGTGCGATTCTGAGAGTACCGCTCCACTCTCCGCCTGTACCGGCGAATACGGTTTGCCCATGCACAGATCTTCAGCTTCAGGAAATCGATACGCTCTGTGACGCGGGTCATATAATCTTGAGAACTAATATCAGTCCCGGCGAACGCCCGCCTCACAAAGCGCATCACTCTAGGGCAAGTATTGGCCTCCCTGAAGCAGATTAGCTTGCCGATGAGTGCTTTAGCCTCACCGATACGACGCTCAATCCTGCACTACCAAGCTGGTACGGCTGGTTATGGTCGTGGAGCTCTGTCGCTGTTGGGAAATTGAACATGAGCTACACGACGTGCCGCTACAGCTGCACAGTACAAGATCGAGTGGGTATCGGCCAGATCTTTGCTACTGTCAAAATATGTTGATAGCTGTGAGTCCAGAGCACACACCAGCGCCTTGCTTTTCTTGTGCATGGGCAAACGAGGTGAATGTGATCTAAGTTCAGGGGGAGTGGAACGATACTCCCGGAAAGCATCCTCCAAAGCGCTCCTCAATCTTGCATTGGATTGGGAACTCACGGATATAGCCTCGTCATCATCCTCTTCACCTCCGCGGTTGGGTCGCGGTGAAACACTGGATAAATTTTGCAGTTGCATCGCTACCCGTGGCGAAGCAGGTGTAACATGGCTATTCCGTGATTCGAGGCGAAGTCGATCAAGTACGGCGGCATTCAACATATGGTTACGCTGGATGACCCGCACCTGATCCGACAGTCGTTGCACCGACACGTTGACTGCTGGCTCAAGCACCTGAAACAGAGAGAGCATCCGACCACGGTACGCAGTCAAGTTACTTCCCCCCTCTGTAGCCCCATAGTATGAGCGCATGACATTTTCGTTGACAGTTTGTGTCCACTTCATGCGCTGCACACTCCCACTGGGAGCGGGGACCCTATCAGAGGCCGGTGGGCCTCGGAGTCCTAAGCTGGCCGGTGGTTGGCCTCTTCCACGCCGACGTACTGGTGATGGTGTCGCTGGCGGCGAGAAGTATTCGTCGCTCGAGCTCGGCGCAACTGCAGCGGCCGCTATCACTGGACTCACGTCTGGAGCAGGTTCCGGCAACTGCGAGGCGGAGCTGAGCGACGAACCCGAAGGTGTTGGGTGTGTGTCTCGTAGTAATCGTGCCCGACTTCGCGTCAGCATCGTATAATTCTCCGCGTCCAATTTTTTTTTCTTCTTGCATTTTGTTGTAATGTTTTGGTTATAAATATGATATTTTTAGGCTCTTCAGTGGTGTTGTAGAAGCTTATCAAAACATTGTTGCATCATTTACAATAAAAACACTAGAAAAAATACACGGAGATTTTTTTTAACCGTCATCTTAACAGATGGGCCACAGATTATTATTATTATTAATCATTTAGAGGAGCTGGGCCCCCTGTGACTGGTCAGGACAGTGGCCCCGCCACCTACTACTTTCGGCCGCAGGGGATAGGGAGAGCAGCCCCACCGCGTCCGTCATCAGACGGTGGCGACCGCGTCCTGGCCGTGGAAGGTAGGTCGAGCGGCACACTCCAATACCGAAATATCATTTAAAGTAAGCGTTGCAGAGACCTTAAATTTAGGTTCAATACGGATTGAACTAGTCAAAACTTTTTCCAAAAATAAACAACCGACTTCCTATACAAAGTGAAAAATAACTTTCAAACTCAAAACTCAAACTCAGAGCATTTATTTCAATTAAACCATTTCCAGGCACTTTTGAACTGTCAAAAAGTCGATCAGTTGAAGCTAGTTGCCCATTCCAAAACGTAGATCTCTATGCAGAAGAACGGGCAAGAAACTCCACGGACACTCTTTTAAAATCAAGTTGGATATTACAAAATCTTGGGAAAATTATTATTGTTGCTTCTATATGTGAGAACAATGTAAAAAAAATGCAAACTATTCTAAATACAAGTTTTAGGTATAGTACCTATCCCAGACCAATTCAAAATTTGATCATCTTTGGGGCATCCTCAAAGTCAATAAAATGAAACCAATGCATATTTTGCGATGGGAGCAATCGCAGTTGATTTCTTGTCATTTTTTGTAGAGTTCTGTTGTCTGCCTCCGAAACTCGTCATCAGCTCTATACGAAATTTAATTGGCACCATTTAGGAATAAACCTCTGCCAAACAAAAAAAAGTATTTTGCGAACCCGTCTGTATATGACGGAGTTATGCCCGAACACATGTATAAAAAAAATTAAACATACCGAAATGGTTGTGGGTGTCCTGGTTGTAGTCCTTTTTGTCTTGGGTGCCGTCGTATAATAATTATATAGTTGTTCGGCCTCTACGCTTCCGAAGTAGTCGTGCTGGAATGATGACAAGGTAAGAAAGAAAGAAAATAGGTTTACGTAGTTTTCGCTACAGAGCTAAAAAGGCTCTGTGGCGAAACACACACACATTTCGAGAGTGCTAATTCATTTGGATACACGAAGATTACCAAGCGCATGTCCTGGAGCTAAAAATGAAATGTAAAAAGTAGTATCGTGGATGATGACGTCACACCATGGCCGCGAGTAACGGACGTTTGAACTGTAGTAGAATGTTTTTGAGGAACAAACTGTAGGTAAACTTGACTTTTAATACTGTTCTTGGGTCAATCAATAAAGGACAGCATTGTTTTTTGTCTTGTACATATGTCGGGACCCTGGGGTCCCGCACCTAAGAAGGCGTACGAGGAGCCCGCAGTGGCCTCTTATACAATTAAACGATGAGGAGGTACCATTCAACGTTTATCCCTGGACGCACTATGGAAGTGCATCTAAATTTTTTTTATTATTTTATGTCGGGGTGATTTCCTCATGGATGTTCGCTGCCCTGACTGACTAATACCACCCCGATGTTCTCTCCCACAGGATCCCCCAAGATCTAATACGACTTCCGTGATTGGCCCGCCACTGCGAGCCACCTCAAGTCAAGGGTAATAGGGAGGTGTTGCGCTTGGAACACTACGCCCCACGAGTTCGAGTACGAGTTCCGAAGTTGAAGTTATTTTTCAATTTGTATCGGAAACAAATTGAAAACTAACTTTCACTTCGGAACTCGGTGTCTTTGGATATTGTATTTTAATTTTCAGTCACCATCTTCCGAAATTAAAATTATTTTTCACATTTTAGTGTTTTTCGGAATTCAGTTGTTTTTTTTTATTCGGAAAAAGTTTTTTTATTTCCAATTTTTAGGTATAGTACCTACCCCACACAAATTCAAAATTACGTCATCCTTGGGGTATTCTCAAAGTCAATAAAATCACAACAATGCATATTTTGCGATAGCAGCAATCGCAGTTGATTTGCTGTCATTTTTTGTAGAGTTCCGTTGTCTGTCTCCGAAACTCATCATCAGATCTTTATGGACTTGGGACCATTTTCGAATAAACCACTTTCAAACAAGATAAGTATTATGCAAATCCGTCTGTTTAAGACAGAGTTATGCCCGAACATAAATTTGAAAAAAAAATATAATCATTCCGAAATTGTTGTGGTGCTCCTGGGTGTGGTCCTTTTTTTACTTCTCCGTTGGGGTTGCCATCATTCATAATATCATAATATTCACCTTCGGGCATGTCATAATATTGGCTTTCGTAGCCGTGCTGGAATGATGACAAAGGAACAAAGAAAGAAAGAAAAATAGTTCCACTTAGTTTTTGTCACATGGCCGCGAGTAACCGACGTTTGAACTGTGGTAGAAAGTTTTTGAGGAACAAGCTGTAGGTAAACTTGACTTTTAATACTTTTCTTGGGTCAATCAATAAAGGACAGCATTGTTTTTTATCTTTTACATATCTCGGAACCCTGGGGTCCCGCACCGCAGAAGGCGTACGAGGAGCCGCAGTGGCCCGTTAGACAATTAAACAATGTGAAGGTACCATCCGACGTTTATCCCTGTATGCACTATGGAAGTGCATCCATCATTTTTATTTTATTTTCTGTCGGGGTAAATTTCAGCATGGATTTTCGCCCCTCTGGGGTGGGCAGAGGAGTCTGTTAGACTCTTACTGACTAATACCACCCCGATGTTCTCTCCCACATCTACGTCGGGGATCACGGGATCTAATGCGACTTCCGCGATTTCCAGCTTGTGCCAGCCCACCACTGTGGGCCACCTCAAGTCAAGTGTAATAGGGAGGTGTTGGACTCGCCTCTCTTATATCATAGAGAGGCACGCTTGGTACACTACGGCCCGTCATCACCATCTCGAGTTCTAAGGAATAGGGGGCGACGAATGTCCCCAAATCCATCGCTCCTGGACTCATTTAGGGGAGCTGGGCCCCCTGTGACTTGTCAGGTCAGTGGCTCTGCCACCAAACACTTTCAGCCGCAGGGGATAGGAAGAGCGGCCAACGCTATACCGATACTCCTCCTTCCCTTACCGTAACCGGACCGCGTCTGTCATTAGACGGTGGTGACCCCGTCCAGTCCGCGGAAAGTAGGTACAGTGGCGCAACCCAATACCGATTGATCTTTTAAAGTTAGCGTTGCAGAGACCTAAAATTTTGGTAAATTACTGATTGAATTAGTCAAAACTTTTTCCGAAAATAAACAAACGACTTCCGAAAAAATACTACAAATTGAAAAATTACTTTCACATTGGAAGTCGGTGTCTTTGGATATTGTATTTTAATTTTCGGTCACCGCCTTCCGAAATTAAAATGTATTTTTCACTTTGTAGTGTTTTTTCAGAAGTTGGTTGTTTTTACTTGTCAACGATAGTCTAGCTGTTCTCTCGAAATGGTTTGCGGCTAATAATCTGTTACTCAATGCGAACAAAACTAAATGTCTTAAGTTCTCATTACCAAATGTACCCCAAGTAGGGCTAAATTTAAAACTTGATGGCAAGAAACTAGATGCTATTTCCGAAACTGTATTTCTAGGAATTACTTTAGATTCAAAATTGCAATGGGGTGCCCACATTAGAGCTCTTTTAAGTAGATTAAGCTCAGCTGCTTACGCAGTAAGAAAAATAAGGCAGTTGGCTGATGTAGCCACAGCTAGGTTAGTATACTTTGCTTATTTTCACAGTATTACGTCTTATGGTGTTCTGCTGTGGTTCTGCTGTGGGGGTCGGCAGCTGATGTAGATTCAGCTTTCATTCTACAAAAGAGGGCAATCCGCGCAATCTATAAAATGGGGCCTCGCGAGTCTCTTAGAAACAAATTCAACGAAGTTGACATACTAACTCTGCCTTCTCTTTATATCCTAGAAAATATCTTGTATGTTCGCAAAAATTTAGGTCTTTTCAAAAAAAGATGCGACTTCCATAACCTAAATACACGTAGTAGCCCCCTAAAATCCTACCTTACGTCCAAGCTGAACACCTGGCTACGTGGGGGGCGGACACGCGTACTGTACAACTGTACAAAAACTTATGCGGCTAACAAGGAAAGGTAACCCCTTTATGCGAAAAACCTCAACAAAAAGACAGTGTCCGTATCCAATCGCAGATAATGTTTAAAAATAAAACACAAACATATACCTAACCTACAACAAAACAAAACCCAAAAAGTGAAACAAAAAACAAGACAAAAAAAATACACGTAGTAAAGATGAAATTGTGATTCCAAAATTTAGATCAACTAAAACTAGCAAGTCATTTCTAATAAACAGTATCCGCTTCTATAACAAGTTGCCAAAATCGGTTACAGAACTTAGCGATGGAAAGTTTAAAACTCACATCAAACGTGTCCTTATCAAAAAAGCATATTATAAGATAAAAAAGACTACGTTGAAGACAGGGAAGTTTGGCATTAATTCCTTCTGCACATGTGGCTTCCCTGGTAACTCATTAGCACCATAACTATGTGAGCGTCTATTAACTGCTTCCAAATTACAATGTTAATTTTATTAATTTTATTTTTTACACTTTCTGACATATTCTCGTCATTATTTGACATTATACAACATTTGTATTATCGAGTATTTATTAGGGATTCTCATGGAAATCATATCACTTCGTTTAAATAGGTTGATTTTACTTATGTAGATTCTTTTACATATTGTGAATGAGAGAACGTTGTAGGCCTACAGTTTCTATTCTTTGTTTTCATTCCTCTGGCCTGGAATTTACGTAAGCGGCGATATTGTATATTGCATTTGTAATAGTAGACATACACGAGTTTAAGGGCGCTTTCACATTTTCTCTTGAATTTGAGCGTTTGACTCGAGATTTGATGTGTGATTATGGTTTAAATATAGCCAAAATTTTTTACATATTGTGAATGGGAGAACGTTGTAGGCCTACAGTTTCTATTCTTTATTTTCATTCCTCTAAGTACCTGGTACTTATTGACAGGCCTGCACTGTCCTCCCATACCGAACATCACTGTAATTTGAAAACATTATAAAAGCCAATTATTTTTAAAAGAGTAACCGTGGAGTTTCTTGCCGGATCTTCTCCATAGGAAGCGACAAATTGGAACTGTGCACCTAGCTTCTGAGGTTTCATAAGTGCTCTTGCAGGTTTATGTGAAATAAAATATTTTGATTTTGATTTTTTTTTCGCAAAAAGTTTTTTCTTTTCCACTTTTTAGGTATATTACCTACCCACACCAATTCAAAATTTCATCATCTTTGAGGTATTCTCAAAGTCAATAAAATCAAAACCATGCATATTTTACGATAGCAGCAATCGCGGTTGATTTGCTGTCATTTTTTATAGAGTTCCGTTGTATGTCTCCAAAACTCTTCATCAGATCTATATCAAATTAGATTGGGACGATTTTGGAATAAAACCCTTGCAAACAATACAAATGTATTTTTAAAATATCGTCTAATATATGACGGAGTTATGCTCAAACATAAATATAAAAAAATATAAACATACCGAAATGGTTGAGGGTGTCCTGGTTGTGGTGGTCCTGGTTGTGGTGGTCCTGGTTGTGGTGGTCCTGGTTGTGGTGGTCCTGCTTGTGGTCCACTTTGTCTTAGGTGCTATCGTATCATAATATTCACCTTCGGCCTCTACGCTTCCGTAGTAACGGCGCTGGAATGATGACAAAGTAAGAAAGAAAGAAAAACAGGTACAGGTAGTTTGCGCCATGACATAACCCTTTTGGCTCTGTAGCGCAACTTTTGCGAGTGCTTATTCATTTGGATACACCAAGATTACCAAGCGCATGTCTTGAGGCTAAAAAAGATAATAATGTAATGTAATTAAGTAGTATCGTGGATGATGACGTCACATCATGGCCGCCAGTAACGGACGTTTAAACTATAGTAGAATGTTTTTGAGGAACAAGCTATAGGTAAATTTGACTTTACTACTCAATCAAGGACAATCAATGAAGGACAGTTTATATTTTTGTCTTTTACATGTCGCCGCGAAAGCGCCTATCTGTTAAGATTATAACGTAATCTTATGCGTAACTATTTAATTTAATTGCAATAACACCATTAAGCCGGTGCTCCTGTCCTCTGGAATACTAATATAAGCATTTGCATGCATCAGTGAAGTGTTTATTGGTTTCCTTGAGAGCAACGCCATCTATTGGCCAGGTTGTAATATAAAACTCGCAGAGTACTGCTGGTTTGATAAACTTGATAAATAACTATAAAACTAATTACGATATCTTAGTTAAAACATAGCCACAATTAAAAGGGAATAATTGTTTTATTGTCTTTGGGCTTTTAGTCATTAAGGGGCTTAGAGGAGCTAAACGCAAGTTTTATAATGCAATTTAAAACGCAAGTTTATGATCCACGGCAGTAAACAAAATCAGAAAAATATGTGATAATCTTCAGGATATATGTTAGCTAGATAGTGTGTTGAAAACATAATACAACAAGTTTGATACTATATAAAAAATCACGAAGATACCTCTAAAAAATTCTTTTAACGATTAAAAACCATACTAATTAATATACATGCAATCATTCTGATTTTTGTCAGATTATTCTACAAGCAAAATACCAGCACAATGTTTTAATTTTTTAGTCCAATCAATAGATTTTTCATAAATCGCATATTCTTATTTCCAAACATAATATGTATGCATGTGTGCGTAAACGCCCGTGTTCTGACAGTTCCGGCCGACGCCTGATGCTAGTAGAACGTGTCGCTCTTTTCGCCGCATTATTTCCGCTAAGATTGTTTACTGTTTTCGTACTCCATTTTGTAAATTGTTTATTTCAATAAACAATTTATTATTATTTATTTATTATTATTATTATTATTATTTTTTTTTTTTGTTTGTTTTGTTAATTGTTTATATTCTTTCCGTAAAATTCTTCTTTCTTGTAAAGATAAAATACTTTTACTACAAATAGCGTAATAAATAAGGTATTTAGTTTTTAATCATTACCATTTGTAAAACTGGGAAATAAAGTTAAACCAGTTACGAGGAGTAAAAAACGTTCATCTAAATCAAATGCCGAACGAACATAATTATGAACAATATTAAAAGGCGAGAGCATTTTATTATCACTAAATATTTATTTTTATATCAATAAAACTATGAATTTGGAAATGTCTAAATAACCGTGAACGAACTGACTGCACAGCCGGTTCGCATACTTTCCGTTTTTTCAATGGGCTACTTGATTGTTACAGTAGCGTAATAGATAATGGTGTAGCCTTGCATTGGAAAGTGCTTGGGTTCAAATCTCTGGATATGCTTAGGTTTCATTTTTCTTTTATTAAAAGTACTACTATATTTAGATATATTTATTAAATGCTTTTATAAATAACTAGAAAAAACGTTAAAAATGTAATTATTTTTTATAGGAGCAAGAAAGTTGAACACGGAAGTTATTTCCAATGCGATTGACTATTTTGAATTAAGAAAATTTTATTGATTTTGTTTATAATATATAGGAATTATAATCATGTATGAAAGTTAGGTATCTAATCTTTTAGAAACTTTTGGCTTAACAATTTTTCGAATGTCCAAGTAACCGTGTACGAACTGACTGCACAGCCAGTTCGCATATTTTTCGTTTTTTGAAAAGTCTATTCGACTGTTACAGTAGTGTATTAGGTAGAGGTGTAAACTTGCATTGAAGAGTGCTGGGGTTCAAATCCCAGGACTTAGAAATATAAACGGCAAACCTGGAAATGCTTAAACTAAATGTCATATAATCGTAACCCGAAAAGAGCTACTCATATGCTCTATTTAACCCCCTTCCTCAATAAATATGTCTTTAATTTGTTCTTGAATAAGTTAATGTTGTTCATACTTTTAAATTCTATAGGCAACTTGTTGTATAAAAAGACAGATTGAACTCTAGGACTGAGATGAACCACGTTCAATTTCGGTTGAATTGTCTGTCGGTAAATCTTCTTACGAGTACTATCTCTAGCTTGTCTTTCCTCATTGGTCTCGTGCAAATTCTTAACAAAGTTGGGTAACAACACTAGAATGTAGAGACATGGCATTGTTAAAATGTTAAGTCTGATGAAGGGGTCCCTGCACGATTCTGCCTGTTTAATGCGGAGAATTGACCTGACTCTTTTCTGAATAACAAATGCCGAGTGGACATTGTACTTGTAACTGTTGCCCCAAAGCTCAATACTGTACCTGAGCCTTGACTCAACCAGGGCAAAGTATACCATCCTAAGTCGGGACAATGTGAGTTCATCCCTTAGGCTTCTGATTGCATAGCACGCAGAGCTAACAGACTTCGTTATTGACAATGTCTCCGTCCTCCAGTTTAGTAACGCGTCAATGCTTGGCGACTTAGTAATAGAATGAGCGACCACATAATACTATAATACGTCTTTAGGCGTGCATGTGCCATTTTGTTGGGAACTAATTCACTTTTGACACACTTTCGGCATTACTTTTGTAAATTTTGTGCAAAAGTTCTATTTTTAAGGTATTAATGGTATAAGCACAGAAATCCTTTAATACCTTATACCCACAGAAATCTTAATAATAAGGTAAAAGAAGTTACAAAGACGCGTGACCTTCTCACCGCGCATGAGTCTCATAGAACACAAGTGCGCGTGGAGCGTTTGTTGCGATAACTTGTGTTGTTTGGGACGCAGAGAGGTAAACATGGTGGCTTACAGCATATTTAACAACGGAAATTCTTCCAAAATTTGTAACTTTACAATTATAGGGATAACATTTCATGTAAGTACTTAATTTTTTAAATTATATCGTTTTTATTATTTGTAGGCAAACCAAATGTTTTCACCACCACTACTACGATTATCGCAGAAAAACCATTTTTTTTCTCAATTCAATAACCAGTAGTACATAAGAGGACTATTACAAATTGAAGTATTTAGGTTTAGGTAAATTTAACGGCGCATGGTAGCGGATCGCGCGTGGTGTCTAGTAATATACGCTGCTCACACATGTTAACCGTTATGATTCGGAAGCCCAGGTACAAACTGGCACGGAAAGCTAAAGCTAAAACCCGCGCGTCCCGAGATTTATTACTGATTCATAGCACTGCATTCAACAATTGTTTAAAAATATTATTTTACATTTAAATAGACTGTATTTTTTTTTTCAAGCAATTTGACCTAGTAACCTTAGTTAGTAAATACGTTGTTCACGCACACAAGGCGTGAATCATAGTCCGGGCCAGGGGACGCGCGGAGGGCGTGGCGCGGCGAGGGACGACACCGCGGCAGCGGGCTGACCGGCCGCCCGCACCCGCACTCCAGCACCGAACTCGGTCAACGACTCGCGCGCATACTCATTCAAAGTTCCTTTCAACATTTACTGCTTAACCTTTAGAATCAGAATATAAGTGTATACAGTCCGCTTTAGTTTCATTAGCAAACCTTTAGTTAGGTCCTAAACATTTGGTCCTTCGAGCCGGATTGTCCTAAACATACGTTTTGTTTGATTTTCGATTAAACATACATAGATAAAAAATATAATTTCAAAAGAAAATTTGTCATTAATTCTCAGTTTTACGGAATTATTTTTGGCATATTATTGTATGAAACATAAAAAAAATGGTTTGAGCATTCCAAATAACTAGGTACAGTCGTACCACAGATATTTGTATAAATGATTAAACTATTAAATGTTCCATGTAACAAAGCATCAAAAGATGCCCGAAAGTGAAATTTTATGAAACATCCTTTGCCGAGACAAGGTTTTTACTGACTTAAACTAAACAAATTGAAAAAAAATTTTAGAGCGCTCTCTAGGCAAATAATGAAATTTTCCCGGACACATTTTTTTTTAATTTTTTGGCTATATTTAAACCATAATCACACATCAAATATGGTGTAATGTCGGTCGCTAAAAGCTTAATTTTTCTTGCAACTATGCAAAATGCATGTGTAGCTGAAAGTGTTTTTTTTTTTTTTTTTTGTGTGTTTTTATTGTTTGCCTATGTATTGGTAGCTGCGAACCGGCGACACGTATCCCAGTGTTAAAAGATAGTACATAGCCTTTCTATTGCCTAATATTTAAGATTTCTGTGCTTATACCATTAATACCTTAAAAATAGAACTTTTGCACAAAATTTACAAAAGTAATGCCGAAAGTGTGTCAAAAGTGAATTAGTTCCCAACAAAATGGCACATGCACGCCTAAAGACGTATTATAGTATTATGTGGTCGCTCATTCTATTACTAAGTCGCCAAGCATTGACGCGTTACTAAACTGGAGGACGGAGACATTGTCAATAACGAAGTCTGTTAGCTCTGCGTGCTATGCAATCAGAAGCCTAAGGGTTGAACTCACATTGTCCCGACTTAGGATGGTATACTTTGCCCTGGTTGAGTCAAGGCTCAGGTACAGTATTGAGCTTTGGGGCAACAGTTACAAGTACAATGTCCACTCGGCATTTGTTATTCAGAAAAGAGTCAGGACAATTCTCCGCATTAAACAGGCAGAATCGTGCAGGGACCCCTTCATCAGACTTAACATTTTAACAATGCCATGTCTCTACATTCTAGTGTTGTTACCCAACTTTGTTAAGAATTTGCACGAGACCAATGAGGAAAGACAAGCTAGAGATAGTACTCGTAAGAAGATTTACCGACAGACAATTCAACCGAAATTGAACGTGGTTCATCTCAGTCCTAGAGTTCAATCTGTCTTTTTATACAACAAGTTGCCTATAGAATTTAAAAGTATGAACAACATTAACTTATTCAAGAACAAATTAAAGACATATTTATTGAGGACATTCGCCACAAAGTAAATTCGTCACATTTTGTACACTCCATAGATTGAAAGTTTATTCGCTACTTGCATAAAAATATGTGTAAATTCGTCACAAGTCTTCATATACAGGGTGTGGCGTAAATAATGGATAACCCTGAAACTGTCGATTGGCCAAATCATTATCTATCATTTACCCCGCCTACATCGCCAGACTATGTGGGAGTTAGAAACCGACACAAAAAAAAAATTACAAAAGAGGAAAATTATGTGAACTGATTTTTGAAAAAACACATGCAAGAAACAATGGAGGACACTACATAGTTAAATTACCCTTTAAAAACGATTACTTAAAATCACCCGATGGAAAGACAAGAGAGATAGCACTAAACAGATTTCTGCAACTGTAAAAAAGGTTGAACAAAAGTTCTGATCTGAAAGAAGAATATAAAATGTTATTGAAGAATACGTAAACTTAAAACACAAAGAAGAGGTATCACAACATGAAATAAATACAAAAAAATCTGTCTACTTACTCCACCTGTCAGCAACGATAAAGAGAACACGAAGACTCGCGTCGTTTTTGACAGTTCCTGCAAGGGATACAATGGAGTTTCCCTTAAACGACGAATTACTGGCAGGTCCTGTTCTACAAGACGACTTGCGAAGCCTAATATGAAGATGGCATACACACGCAGTGTGTTTTGTTTCAGACATACAAAAAATGTACCGATTGATATTGGTAGCCCAGGAAGACACCGATTACAAGACAGTATTGTGGTGAAACGAGTCGTCTCAAAGCATTCAAGATTTAAGACTCTTGACTGTTACCTTCGGTACAGCGTCAGCACCGTATTTAGCGGTAAAACACTTATGCAACTTGCTAAAGATGAAGGTGCCAACTACCCTGAAACTGCTAGAGTTTTACAAGAAGATTTGTATGTTGTACTTTATGTCGGGATGTGACGATTTAGAGCAAGCCATTGAAATAAGCAAAGATTTGAAGAATTTATTAAAACGAGGTGGCTTTCAGCTAAAGAAGTGGTCGTCAAATAACGTAGAGTTTTTGAAATATATAGAACCAGAGGACAGATCTATAAATGCACATATGGATTTAAATATATGTCGTGGAAAACGATATCGTTTAATTAAATAGTTGCTAATTTGATTATTGTAGTACCAAGGTAGTGATAAACACCGTGACGTCAGTTGTTATTGCAATGGCGGCACGTGGACAGAGTCGTGTTGGAGAGTGGGGTTGGTACGAAGTTCACTTTGAATTCGGACACCAATCGGGTCACTCATCCAAAACGAAACTGTCGGTTTATCCAGTTAATTTTGTGAATTGTAAAGTATTCATTAAAAGTGATTATTAAAGTGATATTCAATTATTATTCTCTATTTACTTACGCAATGAACCCTGTACCACCTAATCAAGATGATGACGACGCTATCGCTCAGCCATCGCTGGCGCCGTCATCAGAAGTGGGATCTGAATCTCACTGGCGCACAATGTTCGAGATGCAGCAAAGGAATATGATGCAGTTGATCGAAGCTATTAGAACACCCGTATCATCACCGAAGATCTCTCTGCCGGAAATCAACCCAGAGCAACCAGATTCTGATCCACGTGCCTGGTGTGCTACAGTTGATATTTGCCTTGATGAACGTCCCCTGGAGGGAGGATCACTCATCATAGCTCTCAGTAAAGCACTTAAGGGCAGCGCCTCGTCGTGGCTATCGCAAATTTCACATGTGGGTATGACGTGGAAGCATTTTCGTGACCTGTTCCTAGCGCGTTATGATTCTACAGAAACACTTGCGGCAACGCTAATCAGTGTGAATAATGGCAAGCCGAAAGATGGTGAATGTCTCGCAGCATATGCAAGCCGTTTGCTGACGTCACTGTTGACTAGGTGGAAGAATTTGAATTAAGAAGAAATCGCTACGTCATATGTTTTGGCCCATATTGCTCAGTTTGATTCGCGTCTGCATCGCCTAGCATATACCAGTGAAATTACAACACGCAACAAATTACTGCAAGAAGTGAAGGCAACTGCAAGTCTGAAACGAAAGTTTGATCGAAGCAACGGAACTGGCGGACAATTGGATGGACCGGATGTGAAACGTTTAAAACCGCATTCTGTTACCGTATTTAAGTATCACAACTGCGGTAAACCGGGGCATAAGGCGGCTTACTGTCGCTCCTCAAAACCTGCTGTGTCCACCGACAGTAAGAAGCAGCTGACATCGACACTTACGCCTGGCTCCAGTAAACAAGTTATTTGTTTCCGTTGCGGTGAGAACGGGCATATAGCATCTAACTGTCAACGTAGCAACGCAGGCGCGGTTGGCGGGCCTTCGGTGGGCCGTGCGGGCTCTAGCAGCGAAGGCGGCGTGGTAGCCGAGCGACGCATCGATATTTGCGAAGTAACTGGTGTTTGTGGACAACTACAACAATCTGGTGAGTCGTACTATTTTCATTTCGATTCTGGTGCCGAATGCTCTCTTGTTAAGCAATCTGTCAGTCGTAACTTCATAGGTGAACGTGCATTTGCAATTGTTCGTAAACAGGGTATAGGTTTTGCTAGTTTAGACTGTACTGAACAAATTCTTTGTGACATATTTATTGGCAGTAATCGTTTACGCATTTTATTTCATGTGTTGCCCGATTATTGTTTGAAATATGATGTGATGATTGGTCGAGAAATTTTAAAACAAGGTTTTACTGTTAACATGTCTGATTCGTCTTTAATAATTTCAAAACAAAAGTCCGTTGCTGCCTGTAGTTACGAACCCAAATCCGTGTATAATCTTAACGATATTGACACGGATATGCAAAATAGAGAACTTCTGTTGTCCTTGCTCAATGAATTTTCTCATGCTTTTATTGATAGTTTACCTCGTACTCGTGTCACATCTGGTGAGCTTAAAATTAGGCTCCAAGACCCGAATCGAACTGTTTATCGTAGGCCCTATAGGCTTAGTCCTGACGAGAGGCAGGTAGTCCGTTCTAAGGTTAAGGAGCTAATGGAAGCTAACATCATTCGCCCTAGTCAGTCCCCATTCGCGAGTCCTATCCTACTTGTTAAGAAGCGTGATGGCTCTGACCGTATGGTGGTAGACTATCGCGAATTGAACTCTAATACTGTGCCTGATAGGTTTCCTTTGCCTCTCATAGCAGATCAAGTGGCCAGGTTGTCAGGAGCGAGCTATTACACATGTTTAGACTGCGCTAGTGGATTTAACCAAATACCTATTCGAGATCCCGATAGTATTGAGCGTACTGCCTTCATTACGCCCGATGGGCAATTCGAATATCTTGCAATGCCTTTTGGACTACGTAACGCGCCTAGTGTATTCCAAAGAGCAGTGTCTAATGCCTTGGGAGACCTGATTTTCTCATACGTGATCTTGTACCTGGATGATATTTTAATCCCGGCTGTATCTATGGACCAGGGCCTGTTTAGGTTGCAGGAGGTGTTGGAGGCACTGACTAAAGCCGGATTTTCTTTGAACATTTCAAAGTGTTCCTTCCTGAAGCGCCATGTTGAATTCCTAGGCTATGATATCACTGCTGGAGAACTAAGACCGAACCCTAGAAAAATAGAAGCTCTGACTAAACTACCACCCCCTGAGAACATTCATCAACTAAGACAGTTCATTGGCCTTGCCTCATACTTTCGCAAGTTTATTAAAAGCTTCTCTCAAGTTATGACCCCATTATTTTTGGTAACCACTGCTAAGCATTTCACTTGGAAATCAGAACACGAGCAGATAAGACAGCAGATAATTTCGATCTTGACGACTACACCAGTGTTGACTATTTTTAATCCTGACCTTCCAATTGAGCTACATACCGACGCAAGTGCCGACGGGTATGGCGCTATTTTATTCCAAAAAATAGACGCTGAACTTTTTGTTGTTGAGTACTTTAGTAAACGAACCACGAAAGCAGAGTCTAAGTACCACTCCTACGAGTTGGAGACTCTAGCTGTGGTAAACGCTGTAAAGCATTTCAGACACTACTTGCAGGGTAGGTATTTTGAGGTCATGACCGACTGCAATTCGTTAAAAGCTTCACGAAACAAAATCGACATTACACCACGTGTGCATCGTTGGTGGGCTTTTCTTCAAGCTTTTGATTTTCAAATCAATTATCGTGAGGGTCGTCGTATGGCTCATGTTGACTTCCTTTCACGTAATGATGTACCATCCCCTTCAAATTCTACTAGTTTTCCAAAGGTCGAACAAAAGCATGTTGATCTCTCAACCTTGTCAGAAAACTGGTTATTGGCAGAACAGCTGCGTGATCAGGAAATTCAATCATTGGTAACTAAATTTAAGGAAGGTGGATTCCCACCCGATATTGCTAAGACTTATGAAATGCGCTCAGGTGTTTTGTATCGCAAGGTGCAGAGGAACCATCGTACCCGTTGTATTCCGATTGTTCCCCGAGCTTTTCGTTGGTCAGTTATTAACAACATACACGAATCACTTATGCACCTAGGGTGGGAGAAGACGCTTGAAAGGGTATACGAACATTATTGGTTCGAGCATATGGCTAAGTATGTTCGTAAGTTTGTCGATGGATGTATAACGTGCAAAGTGTCAAAATCGCATTCAGGTCGTGTGCAGGCCGAGCTTCATCCGATCCCCAAGATTAGTATTCCATGGCACACGGTACATGTTGATATAACTGGCAAGCTTAGTGGCAAAAGTGATTCTAAAGAATATGTCATAGTTTTAATTGATGCTTTTACTAAGTTTGTTCTCATGTACCATACTCTCCGTATCGATTCAGCTAGCGCTATTAAAGCCCTTAAATCTAGTGTGTCGCTATTCGGAGCTCCGACTCGAGTTATTGCGGACCAAGGTCGATGCTTTGCCAGCAAAGACTTTAAAGATTTTTGTGAGTCTCAAAGTATTTCCTTACACTTGATCGCTACGGGATCAAGTCGTGCCAATGGCCAAGTAGAAAGGGTGATGAGCACATTAAAAGGTATGCTCACTTCTGTGGAAACATCTGATAGGTCTTGGCAAGAAGCCTTAGAAGATGTACAACTTGCTTTAAATTGTTCTGTTCACCGTGTAATAGGGGTGAGCCCACTTGAGCTTTTGATAGGGCACGTAGCCAGGCCATTAAACCTTTTACCTTTTAATGATACAGAACCGGAAATAGACATTAGCAAGACAAGAGAGCAAGCGGCAATGAATATAGAAGCGAGTGCTAGTTACGAGAAATCTAGATTTGATAAAGATAAAGCTAAATTAGTAAAATTTAATATTGGTGACTTAGTTTTGATTCAAAATGAGGAAAGAAATCAGACGAAATTAGACCCAAAATATAAGGGACCGTTTAAAATAGTTGAATTGTTTGATGGTGATCGTTATCTGTTAAAATCTTTAAATGGTAATAGGACCTATAAGTACGCTCACGATCGCATACGTAAGATTCCTCTAAGTGATGTACCTGCTGAGTTAGATTTGTCTGAAGTTGAAGATGGTGAGAACGGTACCTCTTCCAGTAAATAGAGCACATACCATGGCTATTTGGTCACACTGCACGCACTAGTCTGTAGTCGTAACTGCAACTCATTCGTGAGTTGTTCAGGGCGCGATGGGCAGCTAGTGGTGTGGGAAGGACCCGGGTCTCAAGGGAGACTATTGTTGTGTTGGTCATGTATTGGCCCGGGAGTCGCAGACTCAAAAGATGTTGGTCGTGTCACGTGAAATGATGACGATATGGGTGGCAATGGAAAAGTTGTCACTAGCTGCTGGGGCAGCCGGGCCATGAGCGTTGTATGTGTTATTGAGCGTTTGCGTTAGCTAAAGTTTGATTATTTTTGAGGCTTAGAGGAACCTTTTGTCTTAGAATTGTTAAAATGATTTAGAAGTTTAGTTATTTTTGGTTGTTAAGTATGGTTCTTCACTGTCACGGTCAGGTTGGCCGAGATCGCAGTGATACCTCAAATTTGGCTACTTTGTTTCAGGTGTACACGAGGACGTGTAACTCGTCAGGCTGGCCGTGTCGTGGAAAACGATATCGTTTAATTAAATAGTTGCTAATTTGATTATTGTAGTACCAAGGTAGTGATAAACACCGTGACGTCAGTTGTTATTGCAATGGCGGCACGTGGACAGAGTCGTGTTGGAGAGTGGGGTTGGTACGAAGTTCACTTTGAATTCGGACACCAATCGGGTCACTCATCCAAAACGCAACTGTCGGTTTATCCAGTTAATTTTGTGAATTGTAAAGTATTCATTAAAAGTGATTATTAAAGTGATATTCAATTATTATTCTCTATTTACTTACGCAATGAACCCTGTACCACCTAATCAAGATGATGACGACGCTATCGCTCAGCCATCGCTGGCGCCATCATATAGATGGTACTATAAAGGCGTTAGGTGTAAAATGGAACTTGGGCAGTGATCAATTGGAATACCAACTGAACTAACTTACTGAACTAACTTTTCCTGCGAAACGAAATGAAATATATTGTCAGATGTCCAAAAGCTCTTTGACTCATTCGGTTGGATAGCACCATGCATCGTACAAGAAAAAATATTTATTCAAAAGCTCTGGCAAACTAAAGTAGATTGGGATCAAGAAATCGCTCCAGATGTGAAAGAAGAGTGGAAGACCATACGCGACGATATTAACAACGTCAATAAAATTTAAACAGATAGATGGATGGGCACACACAATTCGACGAAGAATAGCATACAACTACATGGTTTTGGTGATGCATCAATGAGAGCATACGCAGCTGTTGTGTATTGTCGCTTGCATAACTTGGATGGTGCTGTTAAAACCTCACTCATTGCAGCAAGAGCTCGTGTTGCTCCGTTGAAGACAGTATCGTTACCACGACTTGAGTTATGTGGAGCTGTTCTGGTTTCAAGATTATTAAAACTTTCAACAGCAATTTAAATCTCATCAGCTGATGTTTTTGCTTGGACTGATTCCTCAATTGCAATTGCTTGGCTACGGAAGGAGCCTAGCAAATGGAAGACGTTTGTTGCCAATAGAACGATTGAAATAACAAGCAACGTCCCTAAAGAACAATAGCATCCCGTACAATCACAAGAGAACCTTGCTGATATATCGTCAAGAGGTGCACTAGTTTCAGAGCTGAAACTATGTGACTTATGGTGGAAAGGGCCAGAATGGCTTTCAAAAGGAGATATTTATTTTACCAAACCAGAAGCCATATCTACAGAACTAGAAAAAAAGACTACTATACAAACTTTTACAATGACCAAAAAAGAAGATCGAAGATTAACAGAACAATTTGGAAACTACAACTCATTGAAGGTACTAATTAGAAGTATTATATTTTGTAAAACATTTTTTGAATATTAAAAGAAGACATAGATACTGCATTGACCACGGAAGAATTAGAAGGTGCATTAAACACATGCATAAAAATGGTACAAAGAAAATAATATGCAGAAGAAATAGAGTCTCTAAGAAGGGGAAAACAAGTTAAAAGAACTGGTACATTGAAGACTTTAGATCCGTACTTAGATGAGTTACAAATGCTTCGGGTTGGCGGACGCCTTAGCGGATTGAATATAGCGGATCAAAGTAAACACCCAATCATATTGGGTCATTGGTCTTTGATCAATGCCGATGCACACTCAAGGACCCTACGCGGAGGAATCCAACTAATGTTGAGCTTTTTGAGATCTAAGTATTGGATAACGCGAGCTAAAGGACAAGTCAAACAATATGTTCACCGATGCTTGGTATGTGCCAAACAATGCGACTGCCAGAACGCAAGTAATGGGTGATTCGCCAAAGGTTCGTCTTACACCAGCTCGACCATTTCTACATTCTGGTGTAAACTTTGCTGGACCATTACAACTTTTATGGAGCAATGGTATAGGAGTCAAGCCACATAAGGCGTACATATCAATTTTTATATGCGTGGCTACCAAGGACATTCATTTGGAATTAGTTGTAGATATGACATCAGAAGCGTTCATCGGCGCATATAAAAGATTCTGTGCAAGAAGAGGCAAGTGTGCACATTTATGGAGTGACGGGGCCAGGACCTTGTAGCCATGTGGAAGGAAGCAGGCTTGGAGTTTTCTTGAGCATTCGCAGACACGCTTGCATCTGATGGCACGCAATGGCATTTTATTCCTGCATACAGCCCAAACTTCGGTGGCCTTTGGGAGGCAGGAGTAAAATCTACAAAGTATAATCATCTTTAGCTCTGAGAGCAGGCAGAGGCACTAAACTCGTTGTGGACGAGTACGTTTACCTAGGACAAACTGTCCAGTTGGGTAGGTCCAACTTCGAGAAAGAGGTCAATTGTCGAATCCGACTCGGTTGAGCAGCGTTCGGGAAGCTACGTAATATCTTCTCGTCCGACGTCTCAAGACGAAATCCTTGGACCAGTGCGTGTTGCCAGTGATGACCTATGGCACTGAAACGTGGTCGCTCACGATGGGCGTGTTAAGAATGCTAAAAGTCACCCAAAGGGCAATGGAGAGGACTATGCTCGGAGTTTCCCTACGTGATTGAATAAGGCGTGAAGAGATCCGCAGGAGAACCAAGGCGACCGACATAGCCCGAAGAATTGCCAAACTTAAGTGGGCAGGGCACTTTGCTCGCAGAACAGATGGCCGATGTGGCTGAAAGGTTCTGGAGTGGCGACCGTGTATCGGGAGACGTACAGTTGGAAGGCCTCCCACCAGGTGGTGGACCAGTGACCTTGTGAAATCCGCAGGAATCCGCTGGATGCGGGAACCAGTAGAAGTGGAAGAGCTTGGGGAAGACCTATGTCCAGCAGTGGACGTTTTTCAACTGAAATGATGATGATGATGACTGAGAGCAAATTCGGTTAAGACAGGCACTATCAGAATTTGCCCGGGCCGTCAGCTTATGTGAGTATCTACTGTACTTGGTTTGTATTGAAAAATGTTGGCAAAACGATTACCAGCGGCAGCTTAGGCTTCTTGATGTTAAGTGTCGGCAATGACGCTCCAGCTGGCGGTAGCGAAGGCTTCTTAAAGTTGTAGCTATCATTCCACATCTGTTGAGTGCCACCGACTGTATCGATCTCAGTCTCATCTCTTATTGGTAGATCGGTTATGGAGGCATTGAAAGGCTGGAACAAAATATGGGAGATTAGGTTTAACATTATTATTATTATTAACTAACACTTTTCCCACGACTTCGTCCACGTGAAATGTATAGCTTATGTTCCTTTGGAATCCTTATTCCAGAGTGACTTAGGCTACCATTAGCTTTCCATAGGTGAAAGAATTTTTGAAACCGGTTAATTTTTTTTGAGTTTATTCGTTATAAACATAAAAAATACAAATCATTCCTCTTTATAATATTAGTATACATATTGGTCTCTGAGGCCTTCTTCACACGTGTCTGTCAATAAGTTTCCATAGTGATAGTACCCCAACGCGACATTGCGCCATTTCAACGAATCCATTCACAACATATTTGATGTTAGTTTTTGTAGGAGTGTACTAGTGTGCTGGACATCCTGGCTACAATGTCAGACCAAGAATTTCATTATCTGGCATAGTTATAAATATACATGTGTTTTTTAAATTTTAGGTTATACGTATGTTGAATCTAAATTGAATATACATTATGCGTCTATGAAATCTACCGCAGCTAACAAAACAGCTGATGAGTTTGAAACGGTTAAACCGATTTTGATTAAATATTTATAAGAACCACCGCTAGAAATCTTGTTTTTTTTAAATCGCATCCAAATCGTTTCATCTGTTTAAGAGCTACGGTACGACGGACAGACACACACAACTTATAACACCCCTCTTCACGGGAAAACTAAAAATATATCAGAAACCGTCATATTTATCAATCGGTGGCGCCGTGCAAGTATTTATGCGTGAGCATTTTGAGACCATTTCAATGGCAGTAGACAGAATAAGGGCGGCACTCCTCTATGTTATGTGAGTGTTTGATTTGATCTGTAACATCAGTGCGCGATCTTAGTAAGCGAAGCGAGCATATCACGGCAGTTATTGTTGAAAAGCTTGCACAGGAGTAGCTGATTATTGGGGATTCAAGATCACAGGAAGATAAGTAGACTTGTGCTGGCTAGTAGTTTGGTAGAAGCGAGCGATCATGTTATAGTGGTTTTAGTGTAGAAATGGGTTCTCTGTTGTGTTTCCTAAATTTTTTATCCATAATCTAAAGTGCCATTTTTTTTGTCCTTATCATCATTTGTCCGAATGAGAACTTGTCGGAACCATTAAAAATAAGCCCCTAAATACAATATGCCCTAAATTTGTTTGTAAATATTACAAAATACCTAAAACCATCTTTAATAAAAGTTATGAGTCCTAAATTCAAATTATTTAATGTTTTTATAACCTGGTATTTTTATTAAACAATTTTTTTATTACAAAGCTTTTGATTTAAACTCCTCTATGGCGTTACGTAAATACGACCTAGGTATATGACTGTATTGTCACTCAATAAAATAGTTGATTGTGACCATGTGGTTTTTGTTTCCCTGTAAGAAGCATCCGCAGTCCGCCTATGTACATTTCTGTGCGTAAAGTATTAAATAAATAAATAAATAAATAAGCATCCAAACAAGCATACACCATGCATGCAGCAAGGATGCAAGCGGTATGCAAGCAGTGTGCAAGCGAGCATGCAGCATGAATGCGAGCTTACAGGCAGCAGCGATGCAGCAGGCATGGTTTCTGTCACGGCTCCGGCGCTGCGGGGCTCTGGCGATCCCACGCAAGCTTATCGTCGCAGATGGTTTAACGGTCACCACCACAGCTTCGTCTTGCTGGTCGGCTTCGCCAGGCATCCTCAGCCGCGGCGGCGAGTGTTACAACCACCTGCTCCTCAATTCGCGGGCCGCATCGCCCCTCCGCGCCTGCGCGATTTTAAATTACACTCTAGGGGTAGAGCAGACAAGGCTGCGTGAAGTCGGATTTACAGCGCGGGACCCGCTCGCGTGGGACCGCTGGAGCTCCAAAGCGCCGGAGCCGTGACAGAAACCATGGCTGCTGCATGTTGCATTCTCGCTTGCATGCTCCATGCTTGCTTGCATGCTACATCTTGCTTGCTTGCATGCTTGCTGCATGCATGGTGTATGTTTGCTTGCATGCTACATGTTGCATGCTCACTCGCATGCTGCATGCTTGCTCGCTTGCTGCATGCTTGCTTGCTTGCATGGTGTATGCTTGTTTTCATGCTTCTTACAGGCAACTATACAACAAGTAAACTATCTCAAAACAAGTCGGTAGAAGAAAAAATATTGCCCGTGTGTCATATACCTAACTTATATCTACTTATCGCCTGAGAGAAGTTCATAACAAAAGCTTTGTAATGCAAATTTGTCTTTAAAACATTGGTATGATAAATAAACATCAAATAATTTGAATTTAGGACTTGTAACTTTTATTGAAAACGGTTCTATTTCGTTTGTATATTATTGATTGTAATATTTATGCCAAACAAAGTTATATTGTATTTAGGGACTTCGATTTTATGGCATAGTAGGTATAATAAGTGACATAAATTTCGGGCAAGTTATCATTCGGACAAATGATGATCAGAACAAAAAACTTATGGCACATTAGATTGAGGATTGTAAGTGTACCTACTGTGTACGTGTTTATTGGGTGTTATGAGTCATGTAAATGAAACAACTTTTTTCGGCAAGCTCTAGTAACATAACTGGCATGAATACTAACTTATTACACTATTATAATATTGGACCTGCATTCTAGCGTTTGCTGACGATGCACCACAGGATAAAAAAGTAAGGAAACACAATAGAGAACGATACTGATTAATGAACAAAATGAAGGGGGTATAAAAGGGAATTATTTATAATAAATTCATACAGTTTGCTAAGTATTTACGCGGCCAGTAATGTAAGTAGTTACTCGTGCGCTTACGTCTCATAATTGCTGTAAGTGTTCATTTTTTTTAAATAAAAATTCAGCATGTCATCGAAGCAAGGAAAGAGTAATACTGCTCTCGCTGACTTAAATAGTTGGGGATATAAAACTTGGAGAAAAATAAGTGATTTGGAGGTTGTCGTGTCTACCTATCCCTAACAAATAAAAGGGTAAAAGTAGACTAGAAAATTAAATTTATTAAAGGAAATGCGTAAAATTGAGAAATTGTAAAAAAAAGGCCTAAAAAACGCACTCTACGGGAGAGATGAGGAAGGTAGTGGATAATACTTGAAATGGCGTCAGGCCAGGTCTGCGGTTCAGGCGTCAAATCTGGTTAAACATTCTGTGTTGGCGTCAGGGCAGCTCTGCGGCTCCAGCGTAAAATCAGGTGGTTCAAGAAGTGTAGGGACGCGTCAGAGCGTCGGTGACCCTAACTCTTGTAAAATAGTCCTCGCGAAGTTTACGTATGTTTTTACGATCCGCCACCCTCAATGATTCAACGGGGATTCAATGGGGAGTTTGTTGCGCCACTTCTTCTTCACAGCTAAAGCACTAGGAAGTGGTGAAGGGCGGGCGTTTTGGGGGACTGTCTTATGTAATTTTGACATTCGAAAAGTGCTGATTCTCAGCCTAATTGGAATGACTTTTGATTTTTGATTTCAACCGCTCTCTTCTACACGACTCCTGGCCCTCCTCCGAATTCCATTTTGGAATCCTTTTTTCTTTTGCCACCATATCATCATCTGACCTGCCGGTCTAGTCAGCCAAGACGTATCAAACCTCCTTGATAAAAACCAAGAGTGCGTTTAAGAATCTTATAATTATAATTCCGTTATTTAGTAGACAACGTAATTAGGTAGAAAAACCAAATTTAGGCTATCCAAAATGAAATAAAATGATTTTTAGTTAATACAATCCTAATGCAAGGTTGCATTCAGTCCTTGAATAGACTGCGTAGATAATTAAAAGAATAAATAAACATCAGTTCGACACGTTTGACTTAATAGCGGTATTCATCTCATGAATAAAGGAACAAGCGGGAATACATGGATTGTCAACTTTTATTTAGGATAGATATGTTGAGTAATTATTATTAGCAGATGATGTTAAGCCTCTACCTGTTACTAACAGATCTCTCACATTTAACAAACCCGCTACATCTGATCTGTTACCCGTTACATCAAACAGACCTGATCTGTTATCTGTTTTACTAGATCTGTTATCTGCTCCACCTGATCTGTTATCTGTTCCACCTGATCTGTATAAACATCCACCAGTTTTTGTTTTCATATCAGATTTTTTTAATAGGAGTAGAATGTGGATGGTTTGACTCCTGTATATGTTGAGTATATTTGAGACTCCTGTCACCCTGTATTTGACCTTCTGCAGAAAAATGACATCTATGTGCATTTGTCGTCATTATTACTTTATAGTAGACGTCACTATCCGCAGGTTGGGTAAAATAAGTATTAGGTTCTCGTTTAAATAACAGTTCCATCAGACCTGGTGTATAGCTAAACTTCTGTTTTTTTTTTTATCGAACTCGAGAGCGCTGTCACCTATATAATACCCCTCCGTTGTAAGGTAAATAACATAAGGCACTTTTTGAATGTTATTAATTATAACACTATCCAAATAGCCGCGTATTAAGGGATGTGACTCAAAATCCTCTTCTGTTTCCGGATTAAAAAAAAAAAAAAATTGTGAATCATCAGCATCTTCGTACTCTTCATTACCATCATCGTCGTGGTCTTCTTTTTTATGATACATTACTTTAACAGCAGCATTTTGAATTTTTTGTTTAATTTTATTTTAGAATGGCTTCCTATCAGTTTCATGTTTCACAATTAAATCATTATTGTCGTTTAAATTGATTTGATGCAATAAGGTGTTCAGAGGCTGTGTGATTGGTTGAAATGTTTCTTTTAAGGTCGACGTCAAATCAGCTTTACCCTCATTTAAAGTTTTGATTTTCTTTTTTACTGGACTGAACGACTGAATAAGTTTCCGTTTAAGCTCTTTATCTCCAAAGATCTGTACTGTTGAAGAGTTCATGGTAAAATGCAAACACCTTCATTGTAACATGTATTCTTATACGACTTTAGTGTGATAAAGTCATCAAAACCCCTCCGATATCGACCCTTATTCATCTCAACATCTTTACTAATCACTAAAAATCCATGTTTATTCTTCCAACAAGTTCTGCACATTACCAGAAAAGTATCCCATGACATATCCGTATTCACATGATTATCATACGTTTGTTTTAGATTCATTTTATCCTGCTTAGTGAGTATAATTAAGTTTTCATTATCCTGCACCAGCTGTTTAGGTATTTTGCTATATGTTTTGTTGAATAAGAAATTTATAAGATAGATCATGTCTTTGTAAACATTTTGTTGGAGAGTGTCTTTATATACGTAAGCATTTTTTTTTTCGTTTTCTGACACTGGTGGCGTCGTTCCTTTTTTTTTCTCTTTGCTATACAGATGTCATGTCGTTTGTGCTCTGTAAATAATATCGTGTTTACAGAAATCTAACGTAAGTTTTATTGAAATATTGCCGAAATCCAATAGGTTATGGGCCCAGGCACATGTTAAGTAAATATTTCAATAACAAGTTGTGTTAAGAACAATATTACTACCGATGTGAAACTAACCAACGCAATGAGCAAAATTTATGAAAAAGTCATGCTAGACCAGATGTTGTCACATTTTAACTCAAATGGGATTTTACATAGTCGACAGTTTGGTTTCACGAAAGGTAGGTCGACGACTGACGCGGGAGTAAAACTCGTCAGTCACATTTTGGAATCCTGGGAGAAGTCCCAGGATGCAATTGGCATTTTCTGTGACCTCTCAAAAGCGTTTGACTGCGTTGACCACAACACACTCATCTGTAAATTACACCACTACGGAATTCGTGGACGAGCTGCTGATCTTGTACTTTCCTATTTATCAAACAGGCAGCAAAAAGTAAATGTTAACGGGGCAACGTCCTCGGGGTCTCTAGTTAAGATGAGCGTGCCTCAAGGTTCAATTCTTGGCCCTTTTTTATTTCTAGTTTATATTAATGACCTTCCTTACCTAATGGCAAACTTCTCGGATATAATTTTATTCGCTGATGACACCTCTCTTATTTTTAGAATAGATAGAAAAGATACGGATGTCTTACATGTCAACGATAGTCTAGCTGTTCTCTCGAAATGGTTTGCGGCTAATAATCTTTTACTCAATGCAAACAAAACTAAATGTCTTAAGTTCTCATTACCAAATGTACCCCAATTAGGTCTAAATTTAAAACTTGATGGCAAGAAACTAGATGCTATTTCCGAAACTGTATTTCTGGGAATTATTTTAGATTCGAAATTGCAATGGGGTGCCCACATTAGAGCTCTCTCAAGTAGATTAAGTTCAGCAGCTTACGCAGTAAGAAAAATAAGGCAGTTGACTGATGTAACCACAGCTAGGTTAGTATACTTTGCTTATTTTCACAGTATTATGTCTTATGGCGTTCTGCTGTGGGGATCGGCAGCTGACGTAGATTCAGTTTTCATTTTACAAAAGAGGGCAATCCGCGCAAACTATAAAATGGGGCCTCGCGAGTCTCTTAGAAACAAATTCAATGAAATTGATATACTAACTCTGCCTTCTCTTTATATCCTAGAAAATATCTTGTATGTTCGCAAAAACTTAGGTCTTTTCAAAAAAAGATGCGACTTCCATAATCTAAATACACGTAGTAAAGATGAAATTGTGATTCCAAAATTTAGATTAACTAAAACTAGTAAGTCATTTCTAATAAACAGTATCCGCTTCTATAACAAGTTGCCAAAGTCGGTTACAGAACTTAGCGATGGAAAGTTTAAAACTCACATCAAACGTGTCCTTATCAAAAAAGCATATTATAAGTTAAAAGACTACGTTGAAGACAGGGAAGTTTGGCATTAATTCCTTCTGCACATGTGGCTTCCCTGGTACCTCATTAACAGCATAACTTTGTGAGAGTCTATCAACTGCTTCCAAATTACAATGTTAATTTTTAATATTTTTATTTTTTACACTTTCTGACATATTCTCGTCATTTTTGACATTATACATCGCTTCAAATATCACCTATTTATTAGTGATTCTCATGAAAATCATGTCACTTTGTTTAAATAGGTTGATCTTACTAATGTAGATTCTTTTACATATTGTGAATGGGAAAACATTGTAGGCCTTACAGACTAGATTTATTTTTTATTTTCGTGACGATTTTCTATTCTTTATTTTCATTCCTCTAAGTACTTGGTACTTATTGACAGGCCTGCACTGTCCTCCCATACCTATTATCACTGTAATTTGAAAACATTGTAAAACCCAATTATTTTTAAAAGAGTAACCGTGGAGTTTCTTGCCGGCTCTTCTCCATAGGAAGCGACAAATTGGAACCGTGCACCTAGCTTCTGACGTTTCATAAGTGCCCTTGCAGGTTTATGTGAAATAAAATATTTTGATTTGATTTGGTTTGATTTGAATGGAGGTTATGAACGCGATGAAGATTAAGAAGTTTGATGGAAGAAATTTCAAACAATGGAAATTTCAAGTAAAATGTGCGCTGAGAGCAAAGGGATTGAACATAGAAAAAGCGCATTCTGCTCTGAGATGCTGAGTCATAAGGAAGACACTTATTACGGGTTAAGGACACGTATAAAAGATAAAGTTTTCTTATTGAGAGCAAGTTGCTAACTTTATAGAGCTCTGTTGTAGGCAACCTAAATGGTTTAAAATACATCACCTTTATAAGGGATCGCTGAGCTCTTTCCAGATCGAGGAATTTAATTTTGGTAGCTCCACCCCAAATCGGAATGCAGTAAGTCATAACTGATTCCGCCAGAGCTACATAAATCTTGTTTATTCGTTGCGCGGACATAAGATATCGTAAATTTTTAAACACCCAAATGAGTTTCCTGATCCTTTTCATAAGGATCTCAATGTGACAGTGCCATGACAGTCTTTCATCAACAATTATGCCCAAATATTTTGTGGAGCTGACTTTTTGGATTGATTGACAGCCACAACTACGATTTTGGACGGCATTATTTTGGCAAACATGGATCGCAAAGCCAAAGTCAGACGCAGGCTGTGACCTCTGGTTTGGGGGAGAAGCAGATAAAAGTAGTTTTTTTAGTATTAAGGGTTAAAAGATTTGCTTTAAGCCAACCAGCTATCTCAGTCAGACCTCCTCAGTGACAGCTTTTACTTGTTTCCATGATGTTCCCGAGAAAACAACCGCAGTATGGTCTGCGTATGAGAAAATTTGTCCACCATTGATCTGCATGTTACATAAGCTGTTGATGTAAATTAAAAAGAGCGGTGGACCTAGCACGCTCCCTTGTGGAACTCTGTAGTAGACGTCCTCTTCAAAACTGGATAAGTTATAAGTTTAACCACTTGCCGTCTATCTTTAAAATAGCTTTTAAAAAGGGAGAGAGCCGTACCTCTTATACCTATGTTTTCTAGCCTGTGCAAAAGGATCGGAACGGAAACGGTGTCAAAAGCTTTCTTGAGGTCTAAGAACACTGTCAAGCATTTATGACCCTTATCCACTTTATCAACAATTTCTGATGTCAAAGCTGTGATAGCGTCTTGAGTTGATCGTCTACTCCGAAACCCGTATTGGGCATTTGATAAAATATTGTATTTCTGTAAGTATTTGAATAGTCTCTTGTTTATTACTTTTTCTAAAATTTTTGAAATTGATGGCAGTACAGATATGAGCCGATAGTTGTTAACTTCACTAACGTCCCCGCCCTTGTGCACAGGAGTGACCACGGAACGTTTTAAATCTTTCGGGAATATTCCTGTTTTTAAACATTTAACAATTCATGAAAAGTTCTACCAATATTCATATTGTAGCAGTGATATGATGGCACAGCATGTGTCCAAGGCTTAGCAAAGCAGTTACGGGAGACTAGTGAGAAGATCAGTGACACAACAGTAATGACAAAGATTCTAAGCACTTTACCATCAACATACCGCTCGCTTAGACAAGCATGATTGTCACTTGGTGAAGAGATACAAACAATTCAAAACCTAACTTCTCACTTAATAGATGAAAAAGCCAGCCTTGCCAATGATACAAGTAGTAGTGAGATTGCATTAGTGACGTCAAAAGGAAAATCCAAATAAAAAATGGAAATAAAGAGAAAACTTCACATGATCAAAGAAATTCAAGTCATAGATTTCTATGCTACAATTGCAATAAAAGATGATATATGATAGTAAAGAATAATGAAAAAGTAATGATAATAAAGGATAATGTTGTTGTTATGAGTGTACAGATAACAGACAACAATAAATTTATATGAATTGGATGTCAAAACAATCAAACAAGAAAATTGTAATATTGTGCAAACAGATATAAAAGTTTGGCATGAAAGATTAGGACATTTGAATGTCAAGGAACTTCAAAATATATGTAAGAATGGTGTCATTCCAGTTACATTGAGTGGAAAACAGAATTTTGTTTGTGAAGCGTGCCAATATGGGAAGTAAGCAAGACGGCCCTTCTTGAAATCTACCCGAGGTCCAACACAGCCTGGTGAAATTGTGTACAGTGACGTGTGCGGTCCTATAGATGAACCTGCTGTGTCAGATATGAAGTACTTTGTTTTGTTCAAAGATGGAGCTTCAAGCTATCGCCATGTTTACTTCATGAAACATAAGAATAAAGTATTTCAATGTTTTCTAAAATACAATGCAATCGTAAAGAATACATTTCAACGTGATTTGCACATACTACATACAGATAATGGTTGTGAATATGTGAACCAAGAATTTACATCGTTTTTGGAGAATAAGGGAATAATGCATGAACGTACTGCCCCGTATAACCCACAACAGAACGGGAGAGCAGAGAGAGAGATGCGTTCTATCATGGAAAGTGCAAGAACAATGTTATATGCAAAGGATATTCCATTAAAGTTGTGGGCAGAAGCTGTCAACTGTGCAATATATTTGTTGAATAGAAATACATCAAGCCAGACAGGAAATGTTACACCATTTGAACTGTGGTAGGGAGTAAAACCAAACTTACAACATATCAGAATATTTGGATCCATTGGTTATGTATATGTACCAAAAGAAAACCGAAGGAAGCTTGCCATAAAAAGTGTGAAGATGTTGTTAGTTGGATATGACCATGATAATTAGATGAGATGTAGAAATGGGAGTTGAACAAGAAGAAAAACAACATTCTACAATATCTACCCCACGGATTGCGTTTCAACATCAACGCGATGGACCTGAAGAAATCTCTTCAGATGATAGTATGAAGAGTTTAGAAGATATGGATGAAAGTTATATTCCTCCAAAAGGTATACATTCGAAACAGGAGGAACAGAGAAACATCACGTTACGTCCTCGTCGATATAATAAGTTAGAAGCTAATTTCACACAGTTGGTAATACCTAACAATTATGAAGAAGCGATGAATTGTCCAAATTCTCTTCTATGGAAGAAAGCTGTGGCTCAAGAGCTTCAGTCACATGAAGAAAATCAAACTTGGATACTGGCTGTTCTAACTGAGAAGAAGCCTGTTTCTTGTAAATGGGTGTTCACTATAAAGAAGAATAAAGATGGAGAAATAGTACGATTCAAAGCACGACTGTGTGCACGAGGATTCACACAAGTCAACGGCTTGGACTATGATGACACTTATTCCCCCACTAGCAGGTACGATTCCATCAGGGTGCTGCTTAGTATTGCTGAGAGAGACGAACTACAGATCGAGCAATTTGATGTGAAGACGGCCTTCTTGTACGGTGAGCTCTCCGAGGACATATACATGGAGGTGCCAGAAGGATTAGAAGCTCAGTCTTCAAAAGTATGTAAGTTAATTAAATCTATATACGGTCTTAAACAATCTTCGATATGTTGAAATGAGAAATTTTGTTCTTTTCTAACTACTTATGGTTTCAAACCTTGTCCATCTGATAATTATGTAATTGTAGGATGTTTTAAAGGTGTCAAGGTAATATTAATTCTTTATTTTGATGATGGATTACTATTGCCAAAAGGTTAAGTTGTCTTGTCTGATGTGTTAAATAATCTTAAACAAAAGTTTGAAATTAAGATTGTAAACTGTTATTCATTTATTGGTATGGAAATAAATAGAGAAAAAGATTGTATAAGTCAAAAACAGTATATTAAAACAATAATAAGTAAATTTAATTTGTCACATGCTAAAGGTAGTAGTACTCCTGCAGATGTAAACGTACATGTATCTAAGAATACAAGTAATGAGCCTATTAATTTCCCATATAGGGAAGCAGTGGGAGTATTGCTATTCTTGTCATCTGTATCTAGACCTGACATAGCATACACTGTGAATGTTGTTAGTAGGCATGTCAATGACCCAGGTCCTTCACATGTAACAGCTGTGAAAAGAATCTTACGTTATTTAATTAATTCAAAAGATATGTCTTTTGTTTATAAAATTAATGTTGAATTAGTTAGCTACTCAGACTCTGAGTTTGCAGGTGATTAGGACACTAGAAAATCTAATACAAGTTAGATATTTTTAATGAATGGAGGTCCTATCACTTGGTCTAGCCGTAAACAAAATACTGTGGCATTATCCACAACTGAGTCTGAGTACATGACTGCTAGTGAAGCCGCTAAAGAAATTTTATGGCTTAGGCAATTTCTATGTGACATTGGGGAGCCACAAGGCTCAATTACTTTAAATGTTGATAATCAAAGTGCAATTAAATTGATTCACAACCCTGTGTTTCATAGAAGAAGTAAGCACATGGATATAAGATATAATTTTATCAGGGAGAATGTTGCAAAGAAAATTGTTGTTATTAAATATGTTGAGAGTTCAAATCAGTTGGCTGATTTCCTGACTAAAGCTGTGCCTCTAATTAAATTTAATTCAATTAGAGATAAGATGATGAGAAATGTTTAATGTGGCTAATGTTTAATGTTTGTGGATTAAGCCCATGTTTAATTTCTGAAATTGTTAAAAAAAAGGAAAAGTTTTAAATATAAGTAAGAAATATGTAGTGAATTGTTATGTCAGCCTTATAAATTTAAGTGGGAGTGTTGAATAAATATAAATTTATAAGATAGATCATAGATGTCTTTGTAAACATTTTGTTGAAGAGTGTCTTTATAAACATAAGCATTCTTTTTTCGTTTTCTGACACTGGTGGCGTCGTTCCTTTTTTTTTCTCTCTGCTATACAGATGTCATGTCGTTTGTGCTCAATAAATAATATCCTGTTTAAAGAAATCTAACGTAAGTTTTATTGAAATATTGCCGAAATCCAATATGTTTGACATAAATGAAAACAATCTAGTCCATAGGGGTCTACCCATTGAGAAGTGCAAACGGATAGGTTCTTGATCTTGCATCGACACATCATCAAAAATTATGATAATATTGCTCTGAGTCTTGAGGAACCACCCGCACCCCTGGCAGACATCGGCCCTTGCAGACCCCACCAGTTGTTGCTGACATCTCTGACGGCGCGCGTGGAATACAAGTTGCATTTTTTTTGTTGTTTAACGTGGAGAAATGCCTACTACGCTACCACGGGGAGATAACGCAGTTATGTGGGACTGTAACCCACTAAAACTCCACGGTGTCCTCCAGTGCCGCTTGAGGCGGAAACACGGAAACGCGCAAGCCATCTGCGAACCCGCTGCGGCTGTTCATCACCGGACCCTCGTCGGAGGGGAATAATCCCTATTACCGGCGCACCAGGACACATGGCACACCTTGACCAAATAGCATAATGTTAGCTTTTGGCTTTAATGTAGCTAAATCTTGTTGATTAGGTGTATATTATTTCATAAATGTTTTTATTTAGTTAAAAATCTCTGCAACTGACTTCCGGTTCTACAAATACCATATCTAGTGAACGGAAGTCGGTTGCAAACTTGATTAAAATAATATAATATTGTTTATTTCCGGAAGTTGCTTAGTACGCCACCTATTTGACGTTTGTATATGTAAAAAGATTTAAAAGGACGTGTCAGTGAATTTTAGAGGCAGTCACACACAGACTACATAGAGATACTACGTATCAGACGACCCACTCCCATAGAGAAAAAATGGTCAGTAGAGATGTCAAAAGTTGGAAGTTTAAAACATGACAGTTCGTTTTTTTTTTAATTTAGTTGTTGAGTTTTAGGCAAAGGCTCACACAGAAAGCCTCAATTACCCTATTGTAGGTACTGTTTTCAGATCTTTTTTTTTTGTTCGTAGCTCAAATCCAATAATGTAAAACTTCTAAATTACAGAGAACTACTGAGAAATATGTAAATGAAACAACAAATACTTATAAAGATTTTTATTTTTTAATTTAGTTTTATATTTATTTATAATAAATAAAATAAATATGCCTTAGGTTGCATTCTCGGAAGAGATTTTCCTATTAATCGGGATATATCTGTGCCTTTTATTATTTTATTTGTTATACAACACGAGTTGAAATTACTAATTTTAACACATGGTCAAGGAAGGCCTTTTTAATTTATTTTTTAAGTGTTTCACAAGAAAGGAAGCCAAATGAGTACTTAGACTTAATTTGGCTTTTATTTTGGAAATGTTATTTTTAGCTGGACAGTGTTATATGTACTCATTTGCCACCAATGCAAAATATTACAGTTTAATCACTGAGAGGATAAGACAGTACGGAAATTAATTAACGCATACTTCACTCGATCAACAACAAAACTGTAATGGCGGTATATAAATAGCAGAAGCGGAAAACTGATAACATATTCGAAAACCGCCTAAATTTGACAGTGAGATTTGTAAATGGTCTATGGTTTTGGCACCTGGCGAAAGAGGGGTGAAGAATGATAGAAGGGGGTGAGGAGGCCTGTCTTGTTCGTTTCTTCCAACCATAGAGTATACGGTGTACATTTTTTGTTCTAAGTTTGCGTGCCGTGCAGTCACATTTAAAATAAACAGCTATAACGATACGTTGCTCGTTTTCTTATTACAATACGCTCCGGTATTTCCCAATATCAGAAGTGGGATATTACCTCAAGTGCAAGTGAACTTAGAATTAATAAGTTTATAATCTAAAAATACTATTTATTTATTTCTCTTTAAAACTGTACGATGTGTTCCTGTGGTGAAGTTTATTATGCCTAAACGCAGTCGTGGTGTAAGTAGTGACTCTTCATCAAGTGAAACAAGTCGATATTCATATAGAGAGAGACGTTCAAAACGACTTTCAAATTCTAACAGTCGTACACGTACCCACAAAAGAAAAAAGAAATCCCGAAGATCACGCCGGACGAAGAAGAGCAACAGAAGTTCAAATAGAAGGACTTTAAATGATGACAGGTCATGTGAAACGCCACTAGGGCTACCGGGAGGCGAGGGTGCTTCTGTAGCGGTTGAAGATTGCGGTGATGTTCCTGAACCAGGACCCTTGGAAGAAAACAGGAGCTATGCGGCGGAGACTGCACGAGAGGCAGTGCCAGGATCTTCAGGAGTTCCAGAGGGAGGTTTGGAAAGTAACCCAAGTAATCCACTTAATTTTAGTTTACCTATCAATCTGCATGATTTAGTGAACTTTATTTCTTCTCGTGTAAAACCTGATCATTCTTCATATTCTTCATTAAAATGTGATAAAAATATAATTCCTGAATTTGACCCGTCCGTTAAAAATCAAAGAATAGATACCTGGCTATCTAAAGTCGACGAATGTGCTCATATCTATGGTTGGTCTGATCAACAAACGACCCATTTTGCTTTACCACGATTAGCAGGCCATGCTAAAAAATGGTATGAAGGGCTTAAAACTATAAAATACACGTGGTTAGAATGGCAACATAATTTAAAACGTGCGTTTCCTTCTGAGACTAATTATGGTGCTTTGTTATTTGAAATGTTAGAAAAGAAATACAAAATAGGTGATTCGCTCGATGATTACTATTACGATAAAATGATTTTGTTGAATTCATGCGATATATCAGGCAAGAAAGCAGTAGATTGCATCATTTATGGTCTTGAGGACCGCACTATTACAGCTGGAGCATCTTCAGCTCGTTTTGCTCAACCTGAAGATTTGTTAAAATATCTTAAAGACATGTGCCGCGATCAAAGAGACTTAGAACCTAATTCCACCATAATTTGTCATAATTGTAGCAAGGCTGGTCATCGTGCGAACCAATGCAGGCAATCAAACAATAGTCCTTCTGTATGCTTCAACTGTAAACAAACTGGCCATAAAATTTCACAATGTCCCAAACTCATTATTAAATGCGAAAATTGTAAAAAATATGGACATAAAACTGAAGACTGTTTTTCAAACAAAAATAAAGAACAAAATAATAACCATGATAATACCCTCAAAAAACTTTGAAGAAGGCATTGCAAAATTAGAGAAAACTTTTAAACTGCTTAATGAAGCTAAATTAACTTTAAATATACAGAAATGTTATTTCTTTCAAACTTCTATTGATTACTTGGGGTACGAAATTACGAACGAAGGAATTAAACCGGGTAGAATTAAAATAGATGCCGTGAAAAATTTTCCCACACCGCGAAACGTACATGAAGTCAGACAATTTATTGGCTTAGCTAGTTATTTCCGTAAATTCATAGAAAAATTTTCGCTATTAGCAAAACCACTTACTGATCTTACACGTAAGAACTGCCCATGGAGATGGGAAGACGAACAGGTGGTTGCTTTTCAGTCTCTTAAAAACAAATTAATAGAACGCCCTCTGTTAAGTTTGTATAATCCAAATTATGTCACGGAATTGCATACAGATGCGAGTAAGATTGGACTGGCAGGCATGCTCTTGCAAAAGGAAAATAGTCACGCTTCTTTCAGGCCAGTTGCATATTTTAGTCGAAAAACTATATTGATGAACAAAAGTTTCACGCGTATGATTTAGAAACGTTATCTGTAGTTACGTCACTTCAACGTTTTCGTGTATATTTACTCGGATTAAAATTCACAATAGTCACGGATTGTAATGCCCTAAGGTCAACTTTTTCTAAACGAGATATTCTACCAAGAATTGCTAGATGGTGGCTAGCCTTGCAAGAGTATGACTGTAGCATCATGTATCGCCCTAATCACAGTATGACTCATGTAGACGCGTTGAGTAGAAGCCCTTAAGAAATTTGCAGTACAAATAATGAAGTAGATTCGTTAAGAGTTTTAAATATCACCCAAGATGATTGGTTACTCAGTGTTCAACTAACTGATCCTAAAATATGTTTTATTAAAGATGTATTAAATGATCCAAAGTACGAAGACATTATTGACATAAAAACAAAATTTTGTTATTCAACGTAACCGGCTCTTTAGAAAGAATAATGGTGAATTAAAATGGGTAGTTCCAAAAGGGGCCAGGTGGCAAATATGTAAGCAAAATCATGACGACATCGGTCATTTTTCAGTTGATAAAACTTTATCCAAAATTCGAAAGGATTTTTGGTTCTCAAAGATGAAAAAATTTATTACCAAATACGTTAAGTCTTGCATACATTGGGCATACGGTAAAATGCCTGCGAGAAAAAAAAGAAGGCTTTTTACATCCGATAACTAAAACTGATAGTCCCTTTGAAACAGTTCATATTGATCACCTGGGACCCTTTATAAAAAGTACAAGGGGAAATGCTTACCTACTTGTAATTGTTGATGGGTATATACTAAGTTCTGTATTTTAAAACCATTGCGCAATTTAAGATCAAATCTGACTATTAGAGCATTAGACGATGTTTTTACAACATTTGGCTATCCAAAACGATTGATCTCCGATCAAGGCACCTCATTTACATCTGATGAGTTCCGAAAGTTTTGCGAGAAAAACCACATAACATAGGCAAAAAGCAGTATTGTAATATTTGGGCTGTGGATCAGATACAGCCATGGATTAGCACAAATATTAATGAAATATGTTCGGAATCTGATTCTGAAAAATAATGATCAAGTTAATTAGGCAGGTGATAAATAAAAGACATTAATTGTAGATTATGTAATTGGTCATAGGTTATTTAAACGGAAAATTGTGATATATTAAGAAAATCGACAGGTTTCTGATTTATTTTATATGATTTCTTCGTATGATACGTTTAATCTGAAAAAAAAAAGTATGAATTAATAATGAAAATAAAGTTTTAAAATGTAATCTATATTTTTTTGGCTTGGAAGTGATGAAGTCATGTGAAATAAATATGTTACTTTGTTAGTAGCTACTGTGTTAATAATAATAGAGATAATGCATTGATTTATCCGAAACTTAAATGATTAAAGTAAATATTGGTACTACTTTAGTCATGCTTAAATGAAAATACATAAGTACTTACCAGAAATAAATAATTAGGACATGGAAGTCATGGGGTGGTTGGCTTAATAGATAAGAGTTGATGAAGCTCACGCTGAGTGGTCAACCGCCAGCGAAGTCCCACGGTGCATCTCCCACCTAAAGCCTACGTCAATCATTGGAAGTCGTATAGTGGCTGGTGGCAAGTGAGAGTGCTTGGCCAGTGAAGCTTGCGGTGCAATGTTTGGCAAAGGTAGATTGTGATGTCAATCATTGGAAGTCGTATAGTGACTGGCAAGTGAGAGTGCTTGGCCAGTGAAGCTTGCGGTGCAATGTTTGGCAAAGGTAGATTGTGATGTCAATCATTGGAAGTCGTATAGTGACTGGCAAGTGAGAGTGCTTGGCCAGTGAAGCTTGCGGTGCAATGTTCGGCATGTGCAGAATGTGATGTTGAGATGATGATTGAGTGATGAGATTATGAGTTGGTAATTGAAAGTCGTGTGGAGCCACCACACGACAGGTGAGAGCACATGATCAGTTAAGCTTACAGTGCAATGAGTGACGTAAGTAAATTAATATTAAGTATGAATGAAAATGAGAAGTTATCAAAATATGATTATGTATTTAATGTCTTACTTACCCATTCAGCAGTTCCTTAGTGAATTGTCACTGACTAACTATTTCGTATGTATGTTCTAAGAATACCTTTAGCTGATGTTTTAATTAGAATAATTAAAGCTATATACAGCTAGCTGTATAGCTATATTCAGGTCTGCTATGATATTGATTGAACAAGTAAGCACCTTAGTGTTTGTGTAATTTATAGTTTGAGGACAAACTTAATGTCAGGAAGGCCGAATGTTAGCTTTTGGCTTTAATGTAGCTAAATCTTGTTGATTAGGTGTATATTATTTCATAAATGTTTTTATTTAGTTAAAAATCTCTGCAACTGACTTCCGGTTCTACAAATACCATATCTAGTGAACGGAAGTCGGTTGCAAACTTGATTTAAATAATATTATATTGTTTATTTCCGGAAGTTGCTTAGTACGCCACCTATTTGACGTTTGTATATGTAAAAAGATTTAAAAGGACGTGTCAGTGAATTTTAGAGGCAGTCACATTTAAAATAAACAGCTATAACGATACGTTGCTCGTTTTCTTATTACAATACGCTCCGGTATTTCCCAATAATAAGGGTCCCAGACGACTCCGTTTCTGGCACCCGTGGTCCTCCTGCGACGGCCCCACCGCGTCCGCCATCAAACGGTGGCAGCCCCGTCCAGGCCACGGAAAGGAAGAGCGCTACTCAGAAGAAGGGTAAAGGGTTACTATGATAACCGTATTAATTTCATTAGAAACCGATTCAAGCTTGCCCAACCGAAAACAATGTCGGAAGCCTATGCAATTATGGACAATGTCTATGATGTAATTTCAATTGTGGAGCAAGAAATCAAATGTTTTGTAATCAATTATTTATTCTTCTCATGCTTTTTTTATAAAATATTAATAAAATGCTTTAGTTGACATTGTTTCTTTTATCATGCTACTGTGACTGTCTGTCATCTATTTAATGGCGGAATGTTATCATTATTTTAAAATCGTCACACGTGTTCCCGGGCCTCTTAGAAAACACATTAAGTCTCAACTTTATGATCTGACAGCTCGACCCTAATAAATAATCCTGTTTCTTTAAAATTCTAAAACAATTTTGGAACTCCATAGAAATCCATTAGGGAACTTATGCCAGTTATTAACAGTCGAAAGCAATAAATTACAGCACCTAAGGATGCAATATTTCTTGCAAATTCTAAGAACAACGAACAAATTAGCAGTGGCGAAGGTACCATATATCACGTTAGTAATTGCTACTATTGCCAAATGAAGGTATTTACACTACGGGTATTTAATTCACCATAACATTCAAACAACGGTTATCTTTAGCTTTGTACTACAAAATGTTCTGAATTAACCTGGCACCGAAGCGTCAGAATCGGGAACTGGGAATTCATACAACGGCGATTCCGTAATTTGTTTGGTTTTCAGCTGTCCAATTTGATTGTAGTTAATTATTTACATTCCTGTGTGAATTTTGGAGTGATAGTAGGTATTCTACCTTACATAGTTTAAAACAAAGTAGCTTTCGTGTTGGTACGCTTAGATGTTTTAAACTACGCAACGGATTTGAATGCGTTTCATCAATACACAGAGTGATTTGAGGGGAAGGTTTTTATGGATAACAATAATAATAATAAGCCCCCTAAACAACCACACGTCCTGATTGAACATCTAATCACGTGTATAATAACTGGCAACACCGTGTCAACAAGACGTCACGTTTTCGAATTTTTGCTTAATTAAATCAGCGAAAGTTTTAACTCAATTTTACAATAGTTTTTCATAATAACCAAAAACAATAATCTTCAAAATCACTGGAAAAAGTAAAAAGAGACCATATTATACCAAAATGTAATAAATTAAATCAAAAACTGCCGAGTCGGAGGTGACATGACAGATGTCACCTCCGAACATAGTAACGAAATAGGAAACCAAGAAATGTTGACCAAAGCCGCCGCACGTAATGCACGCCTACCACCAACGGACTCTCCACTCAGCTCCACCTCGCCGCCGCCGGTACCCAGCCCCACTGCGGGCGCCGTGACGACACCGGCCGCGGTAGTTGCGTCGAGCTCGAGCGACGAGTATTTCTCCCCGCCTACGACGCCACCACCTGCTCGTCAACGGAGAGGACGCCGGCCGCCGGACGGCTTAGGACCTCGAGGCCCACCGGCCTCTAATAGAGTCCCAGCTCCCGGCGGAAGTATGCAGCGCATTAGATGGACACGATCTATCAATAAAAATGTCATGCTCTCATACTATGGGGCTACAGAAGGAGGAAACAATCTGACCGCGTACCTTGTTCGGATGCTCTCTCTGTTTCAGGTGCTTGAGCCAGCTGTCAACGTTTCAGCACAACGACTGTCGGATCAGGTGCGGGTCATCCAGCGTAACCATATGCTGGATGACACAGTACTTGATCGCCTACGAAATAAAATACAGAGTAGCCATGTCATCGCTCCCTCGTTACAGAATGTTGTGGTACCACCACATCTCAACACAGATCACACTGACGAGGGGACTGATGATAGGGTTACAAACGTAAATACCCAGTGCAGTGAGGAATTGAGGAGTGCTTTGGATGGTGCGATTCGGGAATATCGGTTCATGTCACCCGAACTTAGACCACGCTTACCTCGTTTACCTATGCATTACAAAAATAGGGTGCTGATGGCGACTCTGAATTCGCAGTTATCAAACTATTTTGATGACTGCGAAGACCTCACCGATACTCACTCGATTCTGTACTGTGCGGCTGTAGCGGCATATCGTGTAGCTCACGTCAAATTCGCAAATGATTCAAGAGCTACACGACCGAAACCAGCCGCACCAGCTTGGCAGTGCAGAATTGAACGCCGTATTGGTGGGGACATGGCGCTCATCGGCAAACTAATCTGCTTCAGGGAGGGCAATACTCGCCCTCGAGTGATGCGCTTTGTGAGACAGGCGTTCTCGGGGACTGATATCAGTCCTCAAGACTATATGTCCTGTGTCACAGAGCGCATCGACTTCCTCAAGCAGAAAGTGTATGCATGGGCAAACCGTATTCGTAGGCACAAGCGGTGACTGGACCGATACACCTAGAACCACACTTTCCAAAGTGATGAAAGGTGGGTATATAGAGCTTGGGAGCGACCGGACCAAGGTGTGGCTGACACGCGCCTACCGGATGATGATGCCATGTATTCTTTTTGGCGTAGTATCTGGTCGGTGCCTGTCAGTCACACCGAAGGTGATTGGGCTCGGGAAGTCGAGCAAGTCTGCGATCCAATACCAGAAATGGGGGCTATTACCATCTGCCCCCAAGATGTAGCTCGTGCAGTCCGTCCGTTGCCAAACTGGAAATCTCCAGGGCCGGGCGGGCTGCACAACTTCAGGATTAAATGGTTCCAAAGGTCGCACGCTCGCTTGGCAGCTCAGTATCAGGTTGCTTTAGAGTCTGGTTCGCTACCCCAGTTTCTAATGACAGGAATAACCCAACTGCTCCATAAATCAGGTAGTACCGCGGAACCCAAAAATTATAGGCCGATCACGTGTTTACCGACGTTCTATAAAGTTCTTACATCCATTTTGAGAGCTAAGATTTACAATCAGATAGACGGTAACTCCATCATGTCTGTCTCTCAAAATGGATGTCGGAACGGGTCCCGCGGCACTAAGGAGCTACTCCTCATTGATATGGCCATTAGCCAACAGGTTCATCGTTCCCGAAAGGATCTTTCGACATGTTGGATAGATTACAAGAAGGCCTATGACTCGGTGCCACATACATGGCTCATGAGGGTGCTGGAGTTGTATAAAGTAGACACAACTCTGCGCACCTTCCTGATGTCATGTATGGGGCAATGGAGGACGGTTCTTCAATATCCAGGATGTTGAAATATCCAGAGGAATAACAAGCCGATAAGGATCGAGCGAGGCATATTTCAGGGCGACAGTTTGAGTCCGCTTTAGTTATGCCTAGCCCTGAATCCTCTAAACACACTGCTGGAGGATTCAGGTATAGGGTATCGGCTGAAGAGAGATGGTCAGGTTATATCTCACCTCCTTTACATGAATGACCTAAAACTCTTTGCCCCCAACAATTTGCAACTAATGGAGCTACTGAAAGTAACTGAAACTTTCAGTAGTGCCATCAGGATGGATTTTAGTGTGGACAAATGTGCAGTCATGCAAGTAAAGCGAGGGGAGATTGTGGAATCCGTGGGAACCCAACTCTCAGATTCCATAAACCTTCGAGCCTTCTCTACAGCCGAAACCTATAAGTATTTGGGTATGTCGGAAGCGTTGGGCATCAACGTTACTGACATGAAGCAATCGTTGAAGGAGCGCTTCTTTGGCCGCCTGAAGAAAGTATTTAATAGTACTTTATCAGGCGGGAACAAGGTGAAGAAAGTATTTAATAGTATTTTATCAGGCCTTCAACGGTTGGGTCATGCCGGTTTTGATGTACTCTTTCGGCATACTCAAATGGACTCAGACCGAACTCGACGCCCTGGACAGGAGGGTCCGTACGCTGCTGACTGCATATCGAATGTATCACCCACGGTCATCGGTAATGAGACTGTATATCCCGCGAAAGTGTGGAGGTCGAGGGTTCTTAAACGCTAAGACCCTCCACATTTGCGAGATATGCAGTCTCAGGGAATATTTCCTGGGAGCCGACGTGGGGATGCATCGACATGTGGTCGTGGTAGACAAAGGCCTCACCCCGCTCTCCTTGGCTAAAGAGAACTGGCGCAATCCTGTAGTGCTTGTCACTAAAGATCGCATGGAAGTATGGCAGAGTAAGGAGCTTCACGGACGCTTTTTCCGGGCCCTACATGGACCCGATGTAGACCTACTAGCGTCCGTAGACTGGCTGCGTTTCGGTGATCTATTTGAAGAAACCGAAGGTTTTGTCTGTCCAATTATGGACGAAGTTATGATGACGAACAACTACCGGAGATTTATTGTGAAAGACGGCACGGTTGACATCTGTCGGGCATGCCACCGTCCGGGTGAATCAATCAGACATATTATCTCCGGGTGTTCTCGTCTAGCTAACGAGGCGTACTTGCATAGACACAACCTTGTAGCCAGGATTATCCACCAGCAACTGGCTCTGAAATACAGCCTTGTGGAATCAGAAGTGCCGTACTACAGGTATGTGCCCGACCCAGTTCTCGAAAATGGACATGTCACACTGTACTGGGATCGATCCATCATCACTGACAGGACTATTGTTGCCAATAAGCCTGATATAGTGGTGTTGGATCGACTAGAGCGGCGTGCAATGATCGTTGATATAACGGTCCCGTATGACGAGAACTTCGTGAAAGCCGGGAAAGATAAACAAATCAAGTATCTTGACTTGGCTCGCGAGGTTGTCGACATGTAGGATGTGGTCTCAGCGAACATTGTACCGATAGTCGTCACAGCCAATGGCTTGCTAGCCAAGAGCCTCGACTAACACCTGAGGAGGCTCTCGTTGGGCAGCTGGGTCAAGGGCTTGATCCAGAAAGCGGTACTCCTGGACACGGCTCGCATTGTTAGGAGGTTCCTCTCTCTGGAGACCTGACCGCCGGTAGCTTGGACCCTGTTCCCTATACCGGTGGGCTGCTATTTTTTATGTTTTTAAATGTTTTTATGTATTTTATATGCTAATATTAAAAAATGTTATTTATATGAGTATATGTTGAAATAAAGGAGATAATAATCATTTTATTAACAGGCAGCTAAGGCCCATACATAAAATACACAAAATAATCTTAAACAAAAATAACAAACTAATATATATTAAAAACTAGCTTACATGTATAACTAAAAACGTAAAGTTGACGGCGTCGTGTTTCGATGCGATGTGTCACGTAACCGTCCTCGGAAACTTCGATATACGACACCTTTCGGCCAAAAGTCCTCTTTCAAGCAGTACTGTAGATGGTGGGTTGGAACTCGTACCACGAATGACTTAAAGTTGATGTCGTGGCGCGACTCCAACCTTTCGACCCTCAGAGTCCAGTTTGTCTTCACTTTCATGTACTGCACGACTTCCTCAATCTTCGTGGAATGATGCAGACGGGAAATGTACAGCTGCGTCGTAGGCACAGCAGGGCGCAGCAGCATGCTGGGTCCACTCGGTGCGGTACCGCACAAGTTACGAGAGCAGGGCTTCTTCTTCTTTTTTTCTACCTTCGTGAAACCCTCCTCATCAACTAGGCCAGTTCTTAGCAAGGAGCTACGGACTGCAGTCAGGGCAGGTTGAGTACCCTTTTCCAGTTTGTCAATAGCATGGACTAGGAATGCCAGCAACTCATTTACTATGATTGGTTTGGAACTCATAGCGTTTACGAGCAGCGGCTATGGCCGCGCAACATGCGAATAAAATTCGTGCCGTGTACAGTGGAAACACGTCCGTGTTTTTTTTTTTTTTTGAGTGGGAAATCATCAAATAACTTATCCCGCTCTGGGTGGAGCGGGAGGGCGTGTCAGACTTTTACTGACTAAAACCCACCCATGTTCCCTCAGTTGCCTGTGTGCCAGGGGCGGCGGTATCTCTTTCGAACAACCCGCACCCCTGGCAGGCATCGGCCCTTGCGGGCCCCATCTGTTGCTGCTGACATCTCTTTGAGGCGCGCGTGGAACACAACGCGCCGTCGACCCGGGCTTGGTCCTTACCGGACAGCGAGCTACCCATTACTCGCCGTCTGCAAGCCCGTGCCTACGGTGGCCGGGAATCAGCCTGGGATTCCCGACGCCCAGGGCGTCTCCTGCGAAGGCCACGGCTGTGAGGGCGCATGTACTGCATCTCCCTCACGTGCGCCGCCTTCCTGTTTGCGAGCATAACTGCTTCGCTGAAGGAGGCGACTGCCAGCCATGCCCTCTCGCTCCGTACCATGGCCTGGACCAGGGTCGGACGCGAGAGATCGCCTCCGCCGATCACCTCCACGAGGACACGGCGTTGCTCCGCCCAAGCCGGGCAGACCTCCACCGTTTGCTCCACCGTGTCCTCTGGGCGATCTTCGCAATGGAAACACCCTGGCGTTTCCTCCCGCCCTATCCGAAACAGGAACCTCCCGAAACAGCTATGTCCGGTGAGGACCTGTGTCAGGCGGAAGGTGAGGACGCCATGCCGCCTCTCAAGCCACTCCTCAAAGAGGGGACTTACCGCCGCAATCGCGGCGTGCCCAGCACTGGGTTGCGACAATCGCACTTTCCACGTCACCATGAGATCCTGCCGGAGCTCTGTCCGCCGTGCCGCGATTTCCCGCGGCAGCGGAGTTACGCCCCGGCGTTTGGCCTCCTCGCGCCACTCCCAAGTGAGCGCGAGGAGGCGTTTGCCTCCAGATCCCATGGCGGTAATCCGGCAAGGAGGCCCGCCGCCTCACCGGAGATCGTGCGGTATCCCCGGATCATCCGGAAGGCCATGACCCTATGAGCCGCCTTCAACCGGCGTGCTGGTTGGCGCCTCAATGTAGGCGCCCACACTGGCGCCCCGTATAGGGCTTTAGCGTTCTCTTGAGGTATATTACGTGTGTGGAGGTAAATGAAAGTTTTGTACACTGTCACAGTAATGTTATGGTTTATTAGAAGAACTTGGAACAGTAGGTACACAAATTAAAGTTCACAGCACAGTAAGGACGAAGAGTAGTAAACATAGATAAAAAGGAGTAAGTAGATAGTAGACAGAGAAGGCACAGTGAATTATTTACGAGGATAGTTAGCGAAAGCGGATAGCGGACAGAGCGACACGGTGGTCACTTGCAAGGCGTTAAGCTGACTAGCGGGCGGTCGGCGCGCACTGGTGCGCGGACACGGCTCAGGAATGCGAGCCCCCACCTCGCGCGGTAAACAATGGAGCGCTCAGATGACCGACCGGTTTGTTCACTACTAACAAATCTGGTTTGCTTGTCCGTCCGCGTTTACAAAATTATTTATTATTACATAACAGTTTTTATTATAACTAACTAATATTTATTATAACTAACTAATATTTATTATAACTACGCCACAGGGCCATGGCCCGCACAGCCCCCGCGTAGAGCCTCCGGCAGGAGGCGTTTGGCCCCCCTAGATTGGGCAGGAGCCGCTTCAAGGCAGCCCCGGCCCGCTCCAGTCTGAGAGCCAAACGTCGGAAGTGCTCCGCGAAGTTCCACCAGCTGTCGAGGACGAGTCCTAGGTACAACACGTCCGTGTTTGAGCGCGCATCGAACTGCACTGACCTTCACGCGGGCGAAGCCACGGGCAAAAGCTAGTTATCAATAAGTCAGTAAGTTGAAGCCGACTTCGTTTTGGTTTCTCTCGTGGAGAAATTTACACCTCGCCACTGCAATCAGCCTTATCTGGATACCATAACATAGGCCCAAGCGTACCCTTGAAATTCATTGAGAATTGAAACAAAAGACCCAGCCATAAAACGATTCTGGGAAAGCGACGCTCGACCGACGCGTGGTGATTTTGAAGATGGGGAAGGGATTGAGAAATGAAGACAGTTAGTAATAGAGCACGGTAGGAGGTGGTCGAATTAGGCTAGGCTTGGAGAAGTGAGAACTAAGGTATGAGCAATGACACGATGTCTCTGTGAGAGTGTTATTTAATACGTTAAATATTTGTAAGCGTGTAGCTTTAGACTAGACTATATTAGTCTAGAATGAATGTAAGTGGCATGTAACTCGCGTGAATCTCAGAGAGTGAGTTTGTAGGCAGTCGGTTTGGGACGGTGAGGGACGACGGACGGAGTTGATAGCCCAGGCTAGTTAAGTTAGGCGAGATATTCTCCCGATGGCATTCACGGCATCGTGCTAGCCCTCACTCTGAAGGTGCTAGAGCCCCAACTGAAAGACTCTACACCGCGTGCCTTGAGCAGGGCCAGTTTCCCACTTTGTGAAAATCTGGTCGTCTGGTCCTGCTCGAGAAGGTGGGGCGCCCCGCAGACTCGCCGTCCGCATACAGGCCCATAGTGCTGCTCGACGAGGTGGGTAAGATGTTTGAGCGGATAATCGCTGCCCGCCTCGTCGGCCACTTAAGCAGGGAGGGGCCTGACTTAGCCGATAGCCAGTTCGGCTTTCGGCACGGGCGCTCCACCATTCATGCGATATCGCGGGTGAGAGTCCTGGCGGAGGAAGCGGTGTCCCGGGGCGGGGTGATGTTGGCGGTGTCCTTGGACATCTCCAACGCCTTCAACACCCTGCCCTGGAGCTGTATTCGGGAGGCACTGCAGTATCATCAGGTGCCTCCGTACCTCCGTTGCATCGTTGGGGCTTATTTGGCGGAAAGGTGTGTCACCTAAACGGGACGTGATGGCGGAAATCAGCGCCGCATGTTGTGCGGTGTTCCACAGGGTTCGGTCGTGGGATCGCTCCTGTGGAACATCTGGTACGACTGGGTGCTGAGAGGCAAGCTCCAGCCGGGCGTGGACTTGACGTATTACGCGGATGACACGCTGGTCACGGCCCGGGGGAGCTCGTACAGGGAGGCAGCGTTGCTGGCGACGGCTGCGGTGTCACAAGTCATGACCCGCATACGGCGCCTAGGCCTGGAGGTGGCCCTCAACAAGTCGGAGGCCATGGTATTTCATGGCCCCTGGCGCACGGTGGGCTGAAATCAAGCTTTCATAGACTTAGGGATTCACGAAAATTGATGAGCAATTTAAAAAAAAAATAATAACGGTTTTGCGATCTACCACTAAATACAAGACACTTTTCTCCTACGATTTTTGTATATACCTAATATTTATAAAGATAAAACGATTTGAATTTTTTTTTGTATGGAGAAATTTGATTTTATATGAATAACTTTTAATTCTCAAGAGTTCTCAAAAAACGGCTTTCGGTATTCGATTATGCTATTTTTTAGGCAAATTATCCGATATTTCACTTGCTTCGATTTTCTTCGATTTTGGAGAAAATTGATTTTCATTCCCTTTTCCACACCACTCTTGAGGTACACCACATTAGAAACAAATGGTTCTGTCTCCACTACCACTATAAAAGAAACCAGCTTCTGCAGGATCTTCAGGGTTCTGACGCATACCTCGAGGCCAGTCTATGAAAGTGCGCAAACGTTTTGTTTTTTAACTGAATTTGGAGTGCTGTGGTTTATAATCTCTATTATATTCACTGATCGATGAGGCTGTTATTCTGCTCACCTGGTATGAACCAGTACCACACTCATCTATGCCCTCAGAATCATCATCATCATCACTTTTTTCCACTTAAAAAAAAACATCACAATCATTCTGCACGCCGCAAGTGTAACCTCACCATCACTGTTGAATACAAGGTAATCTCTCTTTTCAACATTAGATGTCACCGAATCTGGTTTACGGATATAAGTTACTGCAGTTATGGAAACCATCTTTGACCAATCGCAGTTTGTCCCGTTTATCGACAAAATCTAGATATTTTTGATGTAGTTCTACTAGCTACTGTTTCAAGCTTGTATTTTTTAAAACGGTCTTCTCGACTTCCTTCTCACTATCATCAATTTAAAAATCATAAAATAAAAGTTGTTATTTACGATGTTAGTATTATATCCAGTAGGTTACTAATGTCGTACAAAATAAGCCTGTATAGCTATGTATTTATATAAAAGTTTCGTTAAAAAATAGTGGTCCGCCAGTATCGGGAGCAGGCTCCAAGCTACCTCACAATCGCGAGATATGCAGTCTCAGGGAATATTTCCTAGAAGCCGACGACGTGGGGATGTACCGAGATGTAGCCTCAGTGGACAAGGGCCTCACCCCACTCTCCTTGGGGAACTGGCGCAAACCTGAAGTATTAAATACTAATGACCGCAGGGAGGTATTGCAGAGCAAAGAGCTTCACAGGCGCTTTTACCGGGTCCTACATGGACCTAATATAGACCTCTTAGCGTCCGTATCGTGGTTACGATTCGGTGATCTCTTTGGAGAAACCGAAGGTTTTGTCTTTGCAATTATGGACGAAGTTATGTTGACGAACAACTACCGGAAACATATTGTGAAGGGTGAAACGGTTGACATCTGTCGGGCATGCCACCGTCCGTGGGAATCAATCCGACACATTATTTCTGGCTGTTCTAGTTTAGCTAACGGAGACTACTTGCATAGGCACAACCTTGTACCCAGGATTATCCACCAGCAACTTGCTCTGAAATACAGTCTTGTGGACTCGGAAGTACCGTACTATAGGAATGTGCCCGACCCAGTTCTCGAAAATGGCACTGTCACGTTGTATTGGGATCGGTCTATCATCACTGACAGGACTATTGTTGCCAATAAGCCGGACACAGTGGTATTAGATCGATGAGAGGGTCGTACAATGATTATAGATATTGCAGTCCCGCATGACGAGAATCTCGTGAAAGCTGAAAAAGATAAGCAGATCAAATATCTTGATCTGGCACGCGAGGTTGTTGACATGTGGGATATGGATACAGCAGTCATTGTGCCGATGGTCGTGATGGCCAATGGCATTATAACCAAGAGCCTCGACCAAAACCTCAGGAGGCTCTCGTTAGGCAGCTGGATCAAGAGCTTCATCCAGAAAGCAGTACTACTGGACACGGCGCGTATCGAGGTTCCTCTCTCAGCAGCCTTGACCACCGATAACTTGGACTCTGTTCCTGATACCGGTGGGCTACTATTTTTAAATGTTTTTATATATTTATTTTTATGTTCTAATATATAAATTATAACTTAAATGTAATTCAAATGAAAATAATAATAATAATCGTAAATTTCTAAAAGGAGCACATTTACAAACTATCTTAACAATTAAAATAGGGCACAGATGCTTATTCCCTGAACTAGGTTGAACCTGTGCTTCAGGCTGGGAAAGAAGGATTATTAATCAGTTCTTCTTGTCGTAACCAACACTTAAATTCTGCTTTCGCTGCAATTACAAGATTATTGGCCCGCCAAGTCGCTGAATTGGAGTATACAAAGGCCGTATACGTGCGAAGCGTTTGCTTCCATCGGTCTTTTCCGAATTTTGCCGCGGCCCTACAGTTACAAATACGAAGCTCGATATAATAATCACCGCTCCGTGTTAGGTCCTGCTGGTAGGAGTTCCCAGAAGGTGTTCTTCTGGACTGGAACGATCGTAGCGCAGTTGCCCTCACCGGTTCAAGATCTTCCTCTTTTTCCCGTCAACATTGTTATAAAATAACGTTAGACAAACATACTTATTTGAGAGGAGGCGAGGAGAGCAGTGGCGGTCCAGTGGTAACGACTGTGACTTACAAGTTGTAAGTTGTGGGCAATTGTAGGTAAATTATTTCATCACCGCTGCTCTCAAAACGGCGAAGGAATACATCGTGAGGAAACCTAGAAACAAAAAATTCGAAGACATGTGACATCTACCAACCCGCACTGGGCCCGCCAAGTGGATTACGACCAATTCCCTCTCACAGAAAATAGGCCTGTATCCAACAGTGGGAACAAATTGTGAAATTGAAATTTTATGGTTAAATATAAATTTTAAACACATCATTTATTTGTTTTTTGAAGTGAAAACTTCTTTAGGCGCGTTGAGCACTTTTTGGGTGAATAAAAATCATGGAACTAGCGTCATCGTCACCGAACGCTTTCCATAGCTATATGGGTATTTTTTACTTCTGATGACGAAAACAAAAAAAAATGATTTGATCAACTTTACGTGAAATAGCTGTAAATATCCATAATTTAGGTCATAATCTAATATAAAAAAATATGTACCGAGCTTACAACTCTTTACTTTTACTAGAAATGTCCCATAGAATTTCGAAAGTCCATGGTAGTGACACTCAATCCAGGGAAGTGACTTTCCATACAGTTTTTTTAACCATGGAAATGAATTCAAATCATGGACGTGACATTCTATATATTTTACATAAAAGATGAAGTCACAAATTTTATCCTGAGATAAAACATGTTATCAACAATATTTTGTAATAAAATATGAAACTATTATATTTTTTTAAAGTAACTGCTAAAGAGATCGAAAACATTGTACTTATGGCACTTTATAATGTCGCTCTCAGTAAAATCTTAATATTATAATATGAAAACGTTCAAGTTATTTTATAACTTTAGAATTATTTCTTAATAAAAATATTTTGAAGTCGTCATCGCTCTCACTGTCAAAGATCCTCATCCTCCTCTTTTCAGGCTTACTATCGCGTTCCTTATCATCCTGTTCTTCAGTCTCACTATCAAGCTCGTTATCTTCTTGTTCTTCAGTCTGATCATCAAGTTCTCTATCCTCCAGTTCTTCAATCTCACTATCTAGTTCCATATCCTCTCATTCTTCAGTCTCACTATCAAGCTCATTATCTTCCTGTTCTTCAGTCTCATCATCAAGTTCTCTATCCTCCAGTTCTTCAATCTCACTATCCAGTACCTCGTCTTCCTGTCCTTTCGTCTCACTGTCAAGTACCACATTCTCATGTTCTTCGGTTTCACTTTTCGATTCCTTATTCTCCTGTTCTTCGCTATCTCTGTCATATATTTCTTCCTGCAGCAATGGGTTGGAAAATTCCACAAAATTGTTGGGCAACGAGTAGTGTAGACACCGTTCTTCGGGGGCGCATGTGAGGCATGTTAACTGTCTTAAAAATGTTTTTTGCGTGATGCGCGACTTTTGTGATTCCAGGAAAACTATTAATTTTTCGGTGCAATAGCTTATTCATTTCTTCATATGTATTGTAGTAACAGTTGAAATTATGACATTCGTAGTGTTCTCTTTAATACACTTCATAAGTGTATTAAAATCAGGTATATCTGACCCTTGAGCAACAATACGATCAGCAGTATGCTTTATTACTGCGCCCACTCCATCCATGGGCCCTTTGCCATGGCCTGCTTCACAGAAGTTCCACGTCGCAGTTTTTAAACTGTATCTCTTTAGTATTATACCAAGTATTGAGTATATAGAACAAAACTGTATCTGTTTCTGTACTCAATTTCAAGTCTTCTAAGAACGATTCTACTAGCTCTTTTTTCGTAACTGTTTTCTGTCCTTTTACTGTTCTTCTTATTTCCTTTTCTTGTCCTTTAATCAATCGATTTTCTTTTGTGACACGCCAAGTTTTATATGTAGTAGTTTCCGAACCATCAAAAAATTGTACTTCAGCTGATTTATGTAAGCAAACACGACATTTACGCAACATGCAAGCCTCCTTATTAATATCACAAACCATTGCTGTCAAAATATCGAACTTAAGTTGCATGTTTTCTATTTTCATTTATAAACATGTATCCCTTTCAGCAACTTGACGAGAAACGATCCAAAAAGGACGCATCCGGCAAAACGTTGCAAGACTCAGTTTTCCATCTAAAAAAAGTAGTACATGACTGTATTTGAATGTAAAAGCGTTTTGTGTATGTATATGGCAGTAATTAAATAAACAAAATAATTGGAATGATCCAAGTTAAAGTTCACATCCCTGGACCTGTGGTCACTTCCATGGAGGAAAAATATCCACGTAATCAATGGAAGTGACATCCATGGAAAGGACATTTTTGGTTCAAATACAGAAAACTAACCTGAAAAATCTCGTCTTTGCGACCCATTTCGGCAATCGTAATTTGACCATGAAACCTACAAAACAGCAAAACAAATGTAAATTTAAAATTATATACTTACTTAGCAAAACAACCACAGTAGTGACCACGTATGCTTGACGAGTTTTAATTAGGTAATGTTATTGTTTTTTCACGACAAACGTATTGCAGCCAGTAAGAAATTGACATCTCACTATGGTTATGATAGGTGACGGCTTCTCAATGCTCACATAAATTCGTATACATGCAGCTTTTTTTCTCAGTTAAAAGTTATTGTGACCTTCGTCCATGGAAGTGACCAAAATTTAAGTCACATATTTTAATTCGGTTTTTAGTTCTCTTTTCCATCAATTGGATATTAAGTTATACGCTGATATGGGTCAGTATTTATTAAAGTTTAACATAATATCCTTATATTTTAGAAATATTATGCTAAAGACAGAAAAAAATATTATATCTTTAAATTTACTTCAGTCACATCCACGGAAAAGACATTTTCACGAATATTTTTTATTATTTAAAATAATGTGATCATTAAATTTAGTATATTTTCATGTAGCCTTGACCAGACATGGTAACACTTCCTTGATAAATATATTTCAAGTCCATGTGCCCATTGTTATTAAAGAAAAAATCTCTGTCACAGATAATTTGACTGAAAATGAGAAACATGTATACTGTGTATTGCTGTGTACCTACTTATATATCGGAGTGTCAAAGCGTCAAAAATAATAATCAGCTCGACGATACAGTTCACAAGTTACTTAGTTGTCACTTCTGTGGGCAGTCCCCAAAGACTGCCCCGCATGTTTTTTACTCACTGAAGAAACAGCCACGCGATTGCGCTTGAGCAAAGTTGAAATCGCGCGAGAGCGAGGGCAAGTAGATTGAATACGATAGGCACTTGATGACCTACACTAGTACTGTATCATGGGCGGCTTCTGCATCGCGCAGTGATGCAGAACCCCCAATTAATTATATTTAATAAAATCGAGATATAAAGAATTATAATCATTAAAATCACGGACAGGGCGCGCGTTGGGTGGGACGTGCTAAACAATGTCACCGACGATATTTTTCCCGCCCCGCGCGTGCCACGTTCCCGTCCCGTCTATGCATCCGTGACGTATACTCTTTCGTTTACATTTTCTATAAAACGATATTTCCAAAACTTCACATCCCGTTCCGTCCGGATAAAAACACGTTACGTATGCAGCGCCCTTTAATCTGTGTGGTTCTTTTTTCAACAGACTATTTCAGACACCAATGTTCATGGTCTTCACATGATCTGACCAAGATTATGTCTGGATTTCAGACACAGAGGCATCTGAGTTTGTTTCAGTCTTTCTTGTCCGAGTAGTCCGACAGGAAACATTGACCTCATCTAGATTTTAAACCTACTTTCAGAAGCGAAATCGTTTATCATTTACACTTACAAAACTCCAGTGTTGTTCTGTGGCCTGGCTCGAGCTGTCGTTCAAATATTCTTGATCTTCGACGACAGAGCTCCCCTGTCGGACTTCGTCGGTAGGATGCCATTTGTCGGGCACAAGGCCCTGTTCAGGTTTGACCTCTGGTCCGACACTGATGGAATTTTCGAGATAATCGTAAGAGTCGGTATAATCTCGCGAAGTTCGCCATCCTCGCAAAGACTCGAGTTTGTTCCCTTGAAGAATGTCCTTTAGTACTCCTGGGGAATGAATAACAAAGCATCTACAATTCTACATACCTAAACACACGCCATCTTCCCATGGAAGTAGGCAGGAACTACGCGCGACGAAAACACGCCACCTGCTACGATCCTGCCATACTCCTTTTGCTTCATTTACGTTCATACATCTGAATTATAAGATTACCCTCACTTGGTGCGGGTTGTTTGAAAGAGATACCGTCGCCCCTGGCACACAGGCAACTAAGGAAACACGAGTGGGTTATATTCAGTAAAAGTCTGACACGCCCTCTTGCTCCATCCAGAGCGGGGGAAGTTATTTGATGATTTCCCACCCAAAAAAAAACCCTCACTTAATCAGATTTGGTGAAGTAGGCCAAAAAACTAGACTTGCAACATCTACTGAATTGGCAAGATGCTGTAAAAACATCGACATTTCTGTGCTATACTAAGTTAAATATTACATTAGTAATTTATCATACAGAAAAACCCTATGGAATAAATTCTCTAGATAATGTTGTAAACTACATCGACATTCATGGTGTAGTTTAGAAGAACTAAGTGAACAAACACAGAAACTAAAAGTGACTTTGTTTTGTACTGGTAATAGATTTTCTGATCCGGTCGAAGTTGAGATGCTTGGGGGAGGCCTATACGCAGCAGTAGACATCTTTCGCGTGAAGTGATAATGATGATGATGATAGATTTTTCAGTTTCCAGTTTCCACTGGAGAACTCCACCATATGAGTACGAATACCAAGGATAGTACCCATATTAATAGCTTTCCAAAGAAAAATCATTCCCGAACACTGCCTCTCTGGTGTAACGTTCGTGTTAATTAGGAAATACGAAGATTACCGAACCGCAAATCTTCTCTGGTTTACCTGTAGTTACTTGAAGGAGTATGGTACATTTCATATCAATTATTTCTTCAGGGTTGAGCGTCCTTACGTCGTCCAGGTCCCTTCGTTTCAAACGGGTGGTAGACTCCATGACAGTAGCCACTATTTGGGGAGCTTTGATTTCTGCGCAAAATTAAAGAAATATAGTTAAAACCAGCCAAGTGTGTGTCAGACCACGCACAATGAAGGGTTCTGTATCTAGGATGAATATTTACGCATGCACTTGCACAGAATTGATTTAACCGACCACAAAAATAAGTATTTTTTCACAAAAACTTTGTGAAGCCAAGTTATTTCTGCGGTTATAATCGAGAATATCCCATAACTCACAAATCAGCTTAAATAAAAATATCACAAAAAATGATTAATGACGTTGAACACCGCATAAAAATTACGGCCTACTCCCTCTCACCGTGAGGAGGCCTGTGTTCTAGCAGTGAGATCATTATAGGCTGATTATGTAGTATGTTATTTGACACAGAAGTAGATATCGTTGCCGGCGTTAGCTACTAACCATCGTTATACCTATCATAGAAATCTGGATTTTGAATGTCCTCACCTGTAGCATAGTACCACGAATAGGCAGCCCCTTTAGCCTCCCGACAAACGGGCACGGCCAGTAGGACAAGCAACACGCGAGCCAACATTGCCCCGACAGCAAATACTAAACTTACAATTAAAAAAACAACAACTCTTCATTTATGCCTTTTGTGGAGAGATACCTCCCATTAATTTTATAATACTTTGAGAGATACCACAATTTTTTGGCAGATTAAAGTGGCCGTGACAGGCAAACAGTTATGCTTTCCATAGATTAGTGATCTTTTGTCATAGACTTTCGGTTCCAAGCAGGTTTCTTCGATTTCTTCAGAAAAGCCTCGTTTAGATACACATGGACTAGAGCAGAGGCTCCCAAACTTTTATCTCATGGACCACTTTCAAAATTTTGGTGGATCCGGTGGTCCCCCTGCAGCTACGTTTCTACCATATTCTCAGTCGACTGAAAATGTGAAGATTAGATCCAAAGACTACATTAATATACTGGCAATAGACAGGCAGATTAGATTATGATTAAATCTAACTATGGAAAGAATCATGGCCATATTGGACTAAGAAAATCAGAAATTCGTCCCAAGATGAGACTGTCACCAAAATGTAAGTACATTGTTAATGTAATTATTAGTTATCACCAGTTTATTTTTAAAAGCTTGGAAAGTACCTATAGATAAAATCATCTTTATAAATATAACTTTACTATAACAGAACGCAGTAAATTTTTTTGATTTTGAACGCATCTGTAATTATTGACGTTACTAGAGAGTTCCATTTTTTTACTCAGATCTAAATCGATTACATGTTTTAATCAAAATTACATCCCAGGAAATGTAAACTGTTTAGAAGTACATATTTTATATTTTGAAAATCAACACAGCGCTGCGGTACGGTGGATTTGGATGTTGTCAATGAATGGACCGGTGTAGGTACATTTGATGGTGTTGACACAGTTCACAGTTGTTTGTTTGTGAGTTTACCAGCTCTATGTCTTTTAACCAACTTTTTTGTTTTAACAATATAATTATTAATTTTTTTCTTTATTATTATCGATAGGGGATTTTAACTCTATTTGCTCAGCTTCCAGCCTCAGCAGCCTCATAGAAGTGCCAGCCGGCGCGGGCTGGCACTTCTACAAGCAAGGGACGGTCGGGGATCATAGCGTTAATTCGGGGTCTTCGCGGGACGCGAGGACCTCGGCGGCAAGGTCGGAAGGACGTCTTGACGAACCTTTAACTGTTGAGGACTCATACCACCCAGCGCGGCAGCGTTGTCAATTCAGCTTGTTACTGCCTCAGGAGCTTAATGCTAGTGCACGCATGATGTATCAATTTAACATAGGAAACTACGAATGTATGTAATGTATTCGATTTGACTTGCGAGGCACTAAGTGGGGCGAAACAATTTTTAAAGAAACTGTTGCCGAAGCTCTCCGGAATTCAACGTTATTCGTCATCAAAGATAAGCTTAAATCAACAACAATCAACAGCTCAACAATGACCTCGACTACGGTCAAGTGTAATGCGTGTATATAATATAATTTTATTTGCTCAGAATGTAGGTATTTACAATAAGGTGGTTACAATAATATTAAAGAATCCTTGTACATTCTACCTTTTTGGCATGCAAATATTGATGCAGTTCACATCATCATCAAACACATAATAAATCTTTACCAATACATGATACAACAAATTCTTTACGAATACACAACTAAAATTTCTCAGCTAGAAAATCCGATACAGAGTAGAAACATTTATTTATTAGAAGTGCAGTTAGTTTCTATTTGAAAATCGTTACTGGTTCCTCTTTTATGGAATTAGGAATGTGGTTAAAAATAGCCGGCGCCATACCAAAAACACTTTTCCTCGACAAAGCAGTCCTATATCCACCTGTGCGTAACAAGTGTTGATACTGAGATCGCAAAGTTCCATCTCGGTATCTGCTTTCCGATAGAGTTTTAAATTGATGTCGATTACAATTAACAAATAGAGCAATTTCTAAAATGTAAAGGCAAGGAAATCTCAACAAATTATGATTTAAAAAAATTGGAACACAGCTGTCAGTAACTTTCAAACCAAATATTGCTCGCAGCAGCGTTTTTGGGCCTTAAAAATACTCTCTCTTTCGGTACAATTACCCCAATATATAATACCAAACCTTAAAATGGAAACGACAACACTATGGTATGCTAGTAATACTGTTTTGATATTAACTTTTTTTTTAAGATTATAAAGTGCGTATGCAGATGCGCTAAGCTTTTTACAGACTGCTTCTGCCTGAGCCTTCCATGTCAGTTGGCTATCAATTAAAATACCTACAAATTTTGTAACATCTACTCTTTCCACATTTTGACTATTATAATTAATATTAAGATCATTGATACGAAGTCTTTGGCAAAAATGCATTATCATTGTTTTTAGTATGTTTATTTGTAAGTTGTTACTATTTAGCCAATTTATTATAGTTTTAATGGTGAAGTTTATATCGTTTTCATAATTTTCAATACTGTCGCATTTTACGAGTACTGTACTATCGTCAGCAAACAGTACCATGGGATGGTGGATTTGGCGTGGGAGGTCGTTAATGTAAATTAAAAATAACAAAGGCCCAAGGACGCTTCCCTGTGGTACACCGAATTTAATTTATCTATTGAAAGACACGTATTTTTGTTCTAATTTAGACTTGACGCATATTTTGTAAATTTCTGTCATCTGTTTGCGACCGGATAAATAAGTTTTTATCAGGTTCAGGATATTACCTCGAATGCCATAGGTGTTTAATTTTTGAAGCAGTATGTTGTGGTTGACAAAATCGAAAGCTTTCGACATATCTGTATATATAGCACATATAGGTTTTTTAGTATCAACATTCGACATACTAATATTCAACAGGTCAAAAATTGCCATGTTTATATTCCTATTTTTCCTGAATCCTTATTGCTCATGGCAAAGTATATTAAATTTAGTCAGAAAAGATGATATTGCTTCATATATGACTTTTTCTATTATTTTAGAAAAAACGGGAATTAAAGCTATCGGCCTATAGTTCGACATATCATCTTTACTGTTCTTTTTATGAATTGGTTTTACAATAACAGTTTTTAACTTGTCAGGAAATGTTCCTGATGAAATGCTAACGTTAATAATATGAGCTAAGGGGTCAGCTATACTATTAGTAACAAATTTTACGACTTGAGTGGAAATTCCGTCATAACCAAAGCTCTTTTTGTTTTTTAGTGATTTAATTATTCTCATCACATCTTGAGGTATCACTGGTGAAACAAATATTGAGTTTGGATTATGGTCTATTTTCTTAACGTCGTGCATTGGGTTATTAGGTATATTAGTAATTTGGTCAATGAAAAAATTATTGAAAGACTGCTATTTCTTTCGGATTCGTTATGGTCTGATTATTACTTATTATCTGTGAAATTGGTTCCCTATTCATTTTGCTATTGTTTATTATTTGCCATGAGCTTTTCGATTTATTCTTCGAGAGTGCTTGATCAAATAATTATTTTGGGCTATCTGAGTTAATTTAATAATTTTTTTTACACCTCTTAGAGACCTTACTTTCTGGTGATGGCCTTAGTCTATGTTTCCAAAGTAAACTTCGTTGCCTCTTACTGCATAATCTTATGCCACGCGATAGCCACTTAATTGGTTTTTCTGATTTTATTGTTACTAGCTTAAATGGAAAACATAAGTCATACAAGAGCTTAAATATGTCAAAGAAGTTATCATATGCTTTATTCGAATCCTCTGTGTTATAAATGTCAGAAAACGATAGATTTTGTAGATAGTTATTAAATTTAATGAGATTTTCGTTCGTGTAATGTGGTGATAAGTGAAGTGCTTGCCTTTGTGCAAAACAAGATCGATGTGATGGACGAAGAGAGCCTAGTCCGTATCTGTACAACCTCTTTTAGTACAGCAGAGGTTTCAAATGCAAAGAAATTACTGTTTGAATCGGCGCCATCATCAAAACGTAAAGTTACGAGGAGAGGGACAGGAAAAAATGAAAGAGTTTTATATGATATAATTACATTGCTAAAAGAAACAGATCCAGAAATGGCACCGATATTTATGACACGCGACCTACAAAAACTCCCACCGGTCACTTTTGACCATGTAGATGCTACCCGACTGTTAAAAGATATTTTGTTAATTCAAAACGAACTTAAGACTTATAGAGAAGCTTATGTGACCAAAGATCAGCTTTATGCAATTAAAGAGGACTTAGAAAAGCTTAAAAGTTTATTTAAACTTAGTCATACAAGTTCCAACGATATAAATTACAGCCAAAATAAATTGTCAAACAAAAATATGGAATATCTAGCAAGTCATCGGACCTACCTCACATCGTAGTAGAAAATACAACCGATACGAGTGCGACACTATGCCTATCTCCTTTGCATGAACCAGGTGCATGCAACAACATCTCGCTTGAACATTTCGTTGACGCGTGTGCCTCGATACCGTGCGTGGAGGCCCACACCACGGTTTCGAACACTGAAGAGAGTAGTGGCGCGTGCAGCGAGATTTTGGAAGGGATAGGGATACCTACTACTTACGCCACGGCTGCGCGGCTGGCAATGTCAACACCGGATAAAATAAAAACATTAACGGTTTTGGAAACAAGAAAGGATGAAGAACAAAATGAAGGGTGGATTTTAGCACAAAAGAAAAAGAGGCTGAGGGATAGGTTTATAGGAACTCAAGGTCGTGCGAACATAGATGGTTTTGCAAAATTTAAAGCAGCTGACATCAAAGTACCGTTGTTTATTAACAACGTTGATCAGAATGCGTCTGCTAACGACATACATACGTACATAATGGAAAAAACAAAAACCAGTGTGCAAATTGAAAAAATAAACATGAGAAAACAGAGAGACTACGATGCGTACATAATTTTTGTGCCAAGGCATAAATTACATTTGTTTTTAGACGATAGTTTATGGCCGGAAGGAATTGCTTTTCGTAGATATATAGATTTTAAGAAAAGAGCCGAAGAATTTCATAAAAATACAAACAATGGATTGCGACAATAACGTTAATAACTCAAAAGCAAGTATTTTTGTGAGTTTTAATTGTAAATCTATTACTAGATCGGTGGATTATGTCAGAGTGTTATGTCAAACAGCTGATATAATCGCATTGCAGGAAACCTGGGTGCTGCCTCACGACATTTCTTTTCTGAGCAGCATAGACCCTCAGTTCGACTTCGTGGGAAAATCGGCGGTAGACACGTCGACGGGTATCCTACGAGGGCGACCTTATGGTGGAGTAGCTGTACTGTGGTGAAAGTGTGTCTTCCGTACAGTGCAAAAGTGTGCGTATTGTGGCTATCAAAATAACAGTAGGCGGTAAATCCATTTTAGTGTTCTCTGTTTATATGCCGACAGAGTCGATGGACAATCTTGGTGGATTTGTTGAGTATCTAAGTGAGATTCACGCAATTATAGAAAATAGTGGTGTAGACGCTGTCTATGTTCTGGGGGATTTTAATGCCGAACTGAATGGTTTATTCGGCAAAGAACTACTGAGTTTTTCATCAGAAGTGCAGTGGCGGTGCGCTGACGTGTGCTTGCTTGGCGCTGAGTCGAACACGTATACTTACGTAAGTGATGCACATGGTTTTACTAGTTGGTTAGACCACTGCGTAGTGACGGATGCGGCGTGGAACACTATTAGAGACGCTAGTGTGCTGTACGATGTGTCTTGGTCGGACTATTTGCCTCTAATTATAAAATGTGATCTTAACTTAGTAAGGCCGAAAGTTACACCTATACTACATAAATGTAACAAAGTAACGTGGGGGAACAGAGACGTACGGGAGACTGAATTATATAGCAACTATTGTAATGATCTCTTGAAAAATCTAGACTTTCCCATAGAATTTACAGAGTGTAGTCATCATAGATGTAGAATGCAGGAACACGAAACAATTTTAGACAATATGTATGCAGGAATTGTGCGTATTCTCTGTGGGGGTGCAGTCACGAGTTGTAATAAGGTTTTTTTTTTTTTTGGTTGGGAAATCATCAAATAACTTCTCCCGCTCTGGGTGGAGCGGGAGGGCGTGTCAGACTTTTACTGACTAAAACCCACCCGTGTTCCCTCAGTTGCCTGGTTGCCTGTGTGCCAGGGGCCGCGGTATCTCTTTTGAACAACCCGCACCCCCGGCAGGCATCGGTCCTTGCGGGCCCCATCAGTTGCTGCTGACATCTCTTTGCGGCGCGCGTGGAACACAACGCGCCATCGACCCGGGCTTGGTCCTTACCCGACAACGAGCTCACCCAATTTGGGTTTAAGCCGCATTTATCCACGGAAACAGCCATCCTCTGTCTCAAGCAGACTGTTCAGTACTATGCAAGTAGAAAAACACCTGTATATGCATGTTTTCTGGACCTCTCCAGGGCTTTCGACCGTGTGTCTTACGACTACCTATGGGAGAAACTAACAAATGTTAAGAACTTTCCAAGCGATCTCATTACCATGCTAAAGTATTGGTATAACAACGAATACAACTTTGTGAAGTGGACTGGTGTCCTGTCGATGCATACAGGTTGGAATGCGGGGTGAGGCAGGGGGGACTCAGCTCACTCAAGCTCTTCAACCTGTATGTGAACGAGCTAATCTCTGGGCTCAGCAATGCCAATATCGGGTGCTCCATTGACGGACAATGCGTCAATAACATCAGCTATGCGGATGATATGGTATTGCTGAGCCCATCGATCAGTGCACTTAGGAGGCTTCTCTGTTTCTGTGAGGGTTATGCGGTGGCTCACGGCCTCAGGTACAACGCGGCGAAGAGTGAACTTCTGGCTTTTAAAGCGGGTAACAAATGCTACGACACACTGTCCCACCAGTCGCCCTGGGGGGCACTCAGCTTTCCAGGGTGACGAAGTTCAAGTACCTGGGGCATTGGGTCACCGATGGTCTGTCCGATGATGTGGACGTGAAGAGGGAACGCAGGGCATTGGCAGTTTGATGTAACATGCTGGCCCGTCGGTTTGCACGTTGTACAAGTGAGGTAAAAATTACACTCTTTAGAGCTTATTGCCAATCTATGTACACGTGCGCCCTATGGGTCGGCTATACAAAAAGCTCATACAATGCTCTGTGAGTCCAATATAATAACGCCTTCAGAATTATGTTGGGGCTACCGCGCTTTTGCAGCGCATCGGGGATGTTCACGGAGTACGGCGTGCCGGATTTTTATGCACTTATGCGGACACGAATAGCATCCCTGATGCGGCGAGTGCGCGATAGCTCCAACAGCTTGGTAGCTATATCGTTGCCAGTAAAATGGACAGTCCAATGATGTGGCACTGGATGACCACTCATCGTGCGTCATTTTCTTATGTGAAATGAGTGTTCATTGCATTTTTATTTTATTCAAATGTGTTTATGTGTGTATCTTTTGTGTGCGTATCCTTTTGTTTTGTGTATGTTTGTATGTAAAATTGAAATGTTTTTTAAATATGGATTTAATATGGTCTGAAATAAATTTTATTATTATTATTACTAAATACCCACATTGGTATAACTCGGCGCTCACCAAGATACATAAAGAAAAATACACATATTATAAGAAATTTTAAGTGTACGGTAATATTTCTGATCGCTTATCATATCAATTACTCCGCAACAGAGCCAATGATGTCGAACAGCTTTGCTATAAGGCCTACATGACTAAGATTGAGGCCTCAATAGGTACTAGCTCAAAACTATTCTGGTCGTGTATGAAAAGCAAACGCATGAATAGTAATTAATGTCTTATGCATAATGTCTTATGCTGATGACACCGCTCTGCTGTTCTCAGCTAAATCAAGAGTTGAGGTCTATGAACATGCTCAAAATGGTTTTAACATAGTGTCCGATTGGCTCCATAATAACATCCTAACATTAAATGCAGATAAAACAAAATACATTTTATTTGCAATGAGAAATACAAACATACCGCTTACTAATCTAGACATTTACGCACATAATTGCAGCACGTACGCTGACACTGCATGTTGTTGCACTACTTTAGCTAAAGCTGACCATTTGAATTATTTAGGTGTCACTATTGACTCCAATGTAAATTTCCGTAAACATATCGACTTACTATGTACTACAGTGCGCAAATTAATATATGTTTTTAAGAATTTACGGAACATAGCTGACTATTAATTAATTATACAAGTTTATTAAGCTTTGTGTCAATCCATTCTTAGCTATTGCATAACTTCCTGGGGTGGCGCAGCAAAAACAATTTTACTCCCTCTAGAGCGTGCTCAAAGAGCAGTTCTAAAAGTTGCTACCTTTCGCCCATATATATTTCCTACGCACCAGCTCTACATTGCATGTAATGTACTAACAGTTCGGCAATTATTCATTCTAAGCACAGTACTACACCAGCACACTGCACTTCCTTTTGACCCAGTACCTTCCGACAAGAGAAGGAAGGATTTAGTTTGTTTAAAGCCTCAAACTAGACATGCTTTTGCTAATCGATTTTATGTGTTTTTAGGTCCTTTTTTGTATAATAGACTTAACAAATTAATGAGTATCTATAGGTTAAGCTATAAAAAATGTGGTACTATGTTATCAGAATACTTAGCGTTACTCGATTACACAGACACAGAAAAACTTCTAGAAATTATGTCATGACGATAATTTATTCTCTCGTAAGTATTTACTTTTGTAGTATTTACATTAGCTTAGTTGTAGGTATTAATGTTTAATTACCATTATGCTTTATCTCATAGTTGTTAATAGATTATTTTTAAATCAATTTAATTTTACATGTTAATGTCCAAATTTAATTGAAATGTAAAGTAATATAACTCTGCAATTTCGTTGTGAACAGACGGGTCGATAATTTACTAGAATAATAAATAATAACTTGCTGATTCGTGACCTGGTTTTACCAAATAGCCGGTAGTAGAGCGAACTGTGTCTTACGTAGTCATAATATATTAGGTATGTGTAAATCGTATCTGTGGAAATGTGTATAAGTTATTAACAAGTAAATAACTTGTAACTCAATGGCAACCAGCCCTTTCAGCCGCGGTGGGAGATGTGCTCGGAGCCCACCTCCTACACCCGTGCCCGTACCTGCACCAGCACCCGAGCCCACACGCACACCTCACCCTCAACCACCCAGCCAAAAAGACCGCGATGACGCGTTGGAAGTGATAGCAACGTCAGAAATCCAGAACTGGATGTCGTCCATTGACCAGTGCCTGGGTGAAGTGCCTGAGTCTATTGCATCAGATGGCAAATTAAACATGGAGTAAAAACTGCGTATAAGTATTCTGTGCCGAAAAGTAAGTCATGGAACATCGCAGATGGCCGTCCACTACCAGTCCCTTAAACTAAGAGCCATCCGGGCTCACTCCACCGTCCAGACACTAGAAGACCAAATTGATCTGTCGCAGCAACTGCAAGACCATAAGCTGACCATCGAAGCATCAATTAAACCAGTTACGGAAACTTCCTTCTCTGACATAGTTAAAAAGGTACCAACAATTTTATACAGCCGATCAATTTAAGCTCAGTAGCCATATACCCTAATGACAAACTGAAGTCGAGTGAGGAGACAAAAACGCTTGTCCAAAAAATTATATGCCCCGAGCAAATGAAGCTTCAATTATGAGGACTACGTAAAACTACAAATGGCGGTGTCATCATCAGCAGCACTGAAACCAAGGATGGCATTGAGAAGATGAAAAAATCGATGCAAAATCAAAATCAAAATATTTTATTTCACATAAACCTGCAAGGGCACTTATGAAACGTCAGAAGCTAGGTGCACGGTTCCAATTTGTCGCTTCCTATGGAGAAGAGCCGGCAAGAAACTCCACGGTTACTCTTTTAAAAATAATTGGCTTTTATAATGTTTTCAAATTAAAGTGATATTAGGTATGGAAGGACAGTGCAGGCCTGTCAATAAGTACCAGGTACATAGAGGAATGAAAATAAAGAATAGAAACTGTAGGCCTACAACGTTCTCTCATTCACAATATGTAAAAGAATCTACATAAGTAAAATCAACCTATTTAAACCAAGTGATATGATTTCCATGAGAATCACTAATAAATAATCGATATTACAAGTGTTGTATAATGTCAAATAATGACGAGAATATGTCCGAAAGTGTAAAATAAAAATTAACATTGTAAATTGGAAGCAGTTAATAGACGCTCACATAGTTATGCTGCTAATGAGTTACCAAGGAAGCCACATGTGCAGAAGGAATTAATGCCAAACTTCCTCGTCTTCAACGTAGTCTTTTATCTTATAATATGCTTTTTTGATTAGGACACGTTTGATGTGAGTTTTAAACTTTCCATCGCTAAGTTCTGTAACCGACTTTGGCAACTTGTTATAGAAGCGGATACTGTTTATTAGAAATGACTTGCTAGTTTTAGTTAATCTAAATTTTGGAATCACAATTTCCTCTTTACTACGTGTATTTAGGTTACGGAAGTAGCATCTTGTTTTGAAAAGACCTAAGTTTTTGCGAACATACAAGATATTTTCTAGGATATAAAGAGAAGGCAGAGTTAGTATGTGAACTTCGTTGAATTTGTTTCTAAGAGACTCGCGAGGTCCCATTTTATAGATTGCGCGGATTGCCCTCTTTTGTAGAATGAAAACTGAATCTACGTCAGCTGCCGATCCCCACAGCAGAACGCCATAAGACATAATACTGTGAAAATAAGCAAAGTATACTAACCTAGCTGTGGCTACATTAGTCAACTGCCTTATTTTTCTTACTGCGTAAGCAGCTAAGCTTAATCTAATTGAAAGAGCTCTAATGTGGGCACCCCATTGCAATTTTGAATCTTAAGTAATTCCTAGAAATACAGTTTCCGAAATAGCATCTAGTTTCTTGCCATCAAGTTTTAAATTTAGCCCTACTTGGGGTACATTTGGTAATGAGAACTTAAGACATTTAGTTTTGTTCGCATTGAGTAAAATATTATTAGCCGCAAACCATTTCGAGAGAACAGCTAGACTATCGTTGACATGTAAGACATCCGTATCTTTTCTATCTATTCTAAAAATAAGAGAAGTGTCATCAGCGAATAAAATTATATCCGAGAAGTTAGCCATCAGGTAAGGAAGGTCATTAATATAAACTAGAAATAAAAAAGGGCCAAGAATTGAACCTTGAGGCACGCCCATCTTAACTAGAGACCCCGAGGACGTTGCCCCGTTAATATTTACTTTTTGCTGCCTGTTTGATAAATAGGAAAGCACAAGATCAGCAGCTCGTCCACGAAGTCCGTAGTGGTGTAATTTACAGATGAGTGTATTGTGGTCAACGCAGTCAAACGCTTTTGAGAGGTCACAGAAAATGCCAATTGCATCCTGGGACTTCTCCCAGGATTCCAAAATGTGACTGATGAGTTGTACTCCCGCGTCAGTCGTCGACCTACCTTTCGTGAAACCAAACTGTCGACCATGTAAAATCCCATTTGAGTTAAAATGTGACAATATCTAATCTAGCATGATTTTTCATAAATTTTGCTCAATGCTGGAAGCACAGATATAGGTCTATAATTAGAGGGATCACTCCTACTACCCGATTTGAAAATTGGTACGAAACGTACCGGTGTCTAAACATTAGTGTGTGTGTGTCAGATAGGAAACGCCGACTTCATCTAGTTTAAAAAAATATGATTGACATGTAAAAGTGTTTGTACAAACCTACTTACAGAAATAAAATCATTTATCATTTATCATTTATCATTTATCATTGATTAAATATGCCTGTTGGGACAGGGGCAATTGTGTCAATGATATCTTCAAGAACCTTAACGGAAATGCCCCGTAAGTCTTCAGTGTTTTTTATGTTAAGACTTTTAAATGCTGTTTTAATTGTGGCAATAGAAATAGGTTTGAATTCAAAACTTGAAATGTCCTTACTGAAGTTTTCTTTAAGAAGAGATTCAGCTAATACGGTGATGACGGGAGAGATTTCGTAACCTCTATTTGGATGTTGGTAAATAAATTTTCTAGAGTCTCAGCAACTTTTAACTTATCTGAAATGGTTTCTTTATCAATTTTTAGAGCTAACTCAATCTGATCTTGCTGTTGTGTGTTTCCAGTTTCTTTGTTAATTACCTGCCACACAGCTTAAATTTTATTTTTAGAAATACTAATTTTGTTACTTATTAATTTAGACTTAGCTTGAGCGCAGACTCTTTTAAATATCTTAGAATAGTTTCTTACATAATTATGAAGGGCCTGATCAGAAGTCAATGATTTTTCGTGATACAAATTATATAACATAATCTCTGCTTTTTCGAATGCCAGCTGTGGCCCATTCGTTAAATTTTGGTTTAGCAGTGATTGTAACTTTTTTGCAGTTTTCAAATCCAGGCCTTACAGTAGACGAGCCCCCAAAAAGGAAGCCTAGAGTAGTGGTTATCGGAGTGCCCTCATCCATGTAAGAGAATTAAGTTTTGACTTGTTTGTTCCACCAAAATCTAGCCGAGAACCTTCCAGATTGTAGCCTCGAGACCTTTTTGACCTCCATTAAGTTAAGCCATAAGTCAGGTAAGAAGGATGCTGAGATCTGTAATTATATAATTGAAGTATATCTGCAGATATACGCAAGGCCCTGATATCAAAAGCCAGTCAGCTTCTTTCAGCCAGAGTCTTTGCAAATTGGTTGTCATGCCCTGTGAGAGACTTTACCCTAGTCACGCACTGTTATAAGTGCCAGCAGTATGGCAAATCATGTCGGGAGACCACTTATACCTGTGGCCACTGTGGTGTTCAGGGTCACTCAATAAAATATTGCACTAAGAAGGCTCAAGAACCAAAATGCGCTCCTTGCTTGAAATTCAAAAAGCCAAGCAATCACAAGACAAGTGCTGCTGACTGTCCAGCGAAAATAATGGCTGAAAAGAGGTACATTAATTCTATTGATTATGTAGGCGCCTAAGAGCGCCGTTAATTACGTATTTTTTGGCCCTTGTTGTTGTTTTATACTTATAATTATGATTAATGGTTTAATTAATGACATAGAAAACTTCTCTGTGTCTGAATCCCAAGCGTGTGACGTTGAACACTGTGAACAATATTTCTCCTCCTACACTAGTCCACTAATCATAGTAACCCAAAATATTCGTAGTATTTTTAAGAATTTTGACAATTTTAGCATTTTTCTACAGCGTTTAGACATTATCTGTGACGTTATTGTTTTAACCGAATGTTGGCTTTCCAAACAATATAACACTACAATTTCTGGGCTATAATATGTACAAAAGTAGCGTCAACCACAATCAAAACGATGGGGTGATTGATAGTTTATGCCAGAAATCATCTCAATGTGTCGATCGAGGAACCTATATATAATTATACATGACTGTAGTAGATTGCTAATTAAGATTGGATCAGAATTCGCAATACTTGCCTGATATCGACCTCCCTCTTTTAGAGATATAAACAATTTTACTTTCTCTCTAAACGACACCTTGCAGAACCTATCATCTTTCAAAAATACCATTTTAATTGGAGATATTAAGATCAATATTCTTCCAGAAAGTGCTGACGCGTCCGCTGAGGAATACCTTAACCTATGCGCGTTCCATGGTTTGCTGCCCACTCACACGCTTCCCACACATCAAAGTGGCTCCTGCTTGGACCATAATACTCAAATCAAATTTTCCTGCACTTACCCTTGTAATTAATTCAACAATAACCGATCACAGTGCTAACCTACTTATTTTACATTGTAAATTGCCTAAATTGGAATAAATAATTAATAAGGAAAAAATAATTCATTTGTTGGGCTTGGTATAACCTTTTATAACAAGCTTCCCTCTGCTTTGGTAGATTTGCCTCTTGATGCGTTTAAAGCTCAAATAAAATCCATCCTGTGTATAAAGGCTTACTATTCCATCAACGACTATTTAAATGACAAGAATAGTTGGTCGCTGTTTTTAACTCAAGACAATGTTTGTGTTCTTTCTCCAGAATTAGCGTACCTAGAGACAGGTTATATGGGTTCATATATTTTTTTTTAAATTGTAATCTATTTTTTCATTAGTTATTGACATGATCTATTCATAACAATATTTTTTATGATGAGTTGTATGGCATTATGGTTAGCTAGCGACCTCGACAATTGATCATTCTATTCTTGCCTGAGCAACCGGCAGCAAGTTCGTCATGCTCCCGTAGATGTCACTGCTTGCGGTAGCGTTGGGATCGGGTTACCTCTTTCCCTCAAATATGGCGACGGGGGTAATCGCTGATCTTTGCGTTATACTCGTGAACGGGTGCTGCTTGTGGTGACTGGTCGTCTTGTTGACCATGATTTTGTTATTGTTTGCTAATAATTACCTACCTGTTTATTTATTTTACGTCGATGGTCCTAGGTTATCATTTGTAAACATAATCCAGCATTGCTTATGTAAGCTATCACGCCATTTATACCAGGAGGCTTTTATTTTGGTAGTATGCTTTGTTTGCTTTTTTTTTGTGCTTGAGTTAAGTTTTCATTTTATTTGTAGGTATATTGGCATGGCTAGCTGACATTATGACAATTTTTTAAGTTCTGTGTCTCGTAATGTTGATTACTTTGCCTTTCTATGTATAGAATCAAGTCTATCTAACTAACCAGACAGCTGTGCTGCTGGGGAGTTTGTTGCGCCACTTCTCCTTCACAGCTAAAGCACTAGGAAGTGGTGAAGGGTGGGCGTTTTGGGGGACTTAGGGTCTTATGTAATTTTGACATTCGAAAAGTGCTGATTCTCAGCCTAATTTGACTAAATGACTTTTGATTTTGATTTTGGGCAGCAAAGATCAAGTGAAAAATTATAGACCTATTTCCTTACTGCCTTTTTTGTCCAAAATATTAGAAAAAATCATAAATAAAAGACTTCACAAATACTTGGAGGATAAATTAATTTTATCGAAGCAGCAGTATGGATTTAGACCTGGAATGTCAACAGACGATGGCGTACACCATCTGACTAACTCCTTAGCAAAAGAACTTGATAACGGTAACCACACAGTAGGTATCTTCTTGGACCTTGCCAAAGCTTTTGACACGGTTTCTATTTTTATTCTGTTGCACAAGCTTGAATCCATAGGTATCAGAGTCACCGAGCTGAAACTATTTAAAAGCTATCTAGAAGACCGCACCCAATGTGTAAGGATTGGTAATGTTCTCAGCGATGACAAAAAAAAACACTTCTTTTAGAATATCCCAAGGAAGTATTTTGGGGCCTACCCTATTTTTGATTTACATGAATGATCTTTGTAATCTAAACCTAGATCACGGCCAAATTGTTTCTTATGCTGACGATACTGTCCTTCTATTTTCCGCTGACTCAGAAAATAATGCCTACAAGCTTTCGCAACACGGAATCAATATTGTAAATAAATGGCTTCAACAAAATTCACTAACATTAAATGCAGACAAGACAAATTACATAAAATCTTCGTAAGCAAATATCGACTGGCACTACCTCGACATTATAATTATGTCCATTATTGCGCTATTCCTACAGATAACCAAAGTGTGTGTCCCATAATTAAAATGGCAAATACAACTAAATACCATGGTATAATAATGGATGAAACACATTCGTTCAAAAAACATATAGGAGCTTTAAATAGTAGAATTCACAAGTTGATATTTGTTTTTAAAAAGTTACGCTATACTGCTGACCCAAAAATATACAAGTTTACTTTGATCTATGTCAATCGATATTAACTTACTGTATTACCACTTGGGGTGGTGCTGGTAAAACACTGTTACTAACCATCGAGAGAGCTCAGAGGGCGATTCTCAAAGTATCTACTTCCCGCCCTTTTCTCTTTCCTACTAAGCTACTATACCAATCTTGTGAAGTATTAACAGTTTGACAGTTATTTATAATGGGCATTGTATTAAAACAACACACAGCTTTACCTTACAGTACAGAATATACTAATAAAAGACGTAAAGATATAGTTTGTTCACAAATTATAACTAAACATGCTTTTACATCCAAATTTTACCTGTACCTCGGTCCTCTCCTCTATAATAGACTAAACTCGAAAGCAAATATTTATTCCCTGAACTACACAAATTGTAAGAGAACTCTCAATGATGCTCTCCAAAGTATGTCTTACGAAGAAACAGAGAATTTACTAACTGTATTAAAATAAAAATTCACCTATGTTAAGTATTTATCAAACTTAGAAACTAAGAGTTAAGCTACTCAACATTTATCTAATTATTTGTCTATTGTCAACTTTTGATTATTTATTAACTTTTATAGACTATTTTAGCTCTTCTTGCCTGAAACACAAGATCACCTTGTTTCAGGCACGCAAGTCTCAGGAATATAATTTACATTTAAGCAAAACTGTACATATTTTTAAGCCTTGTAATTTTTGAATAAATAAATATATTATTATGTTAATAAAGTGATGGCCCGAAACACAGGTTTAAATAAACCTAAATCGGGCGATTCGCTACCTAATATTCTAATTCCAAAACATTATCGCTTGCACTTGAAATAAAAATATTTTAGAAAGAGTTTATTTTTCCCACCGGTATCGGGAATAGGGTCCAAGCTACCGGCGGTCAGGGCTCCAGAGAGAGAAACCTCCTAACAATGCGAGCCCTGTCCAGGAGTACCGCTTTCTGGATCAAGCCCTTGATCCAGCTGCCCAACGCGAGCCTCCTTAGGTGTTGGTCGAGGCTATTTTCTATCAAACCATTGGCTATTATGACTATCGGTACAATGATCGCTGAGTCCACATCCCACATGTCGACAACCTCGCGAGCCAAGTCAAGATACTTGATTTGTTTATCTTTCTCGGCTTTCACGAGGTTCCCGTGATGCGGGACCGTTATGTCAACGATCATTGCACACCGCTCTGATCGATCCACCACCAGTATATCAGGCTTATTGGCAACAATAGTCCTGTCAGTGATGATGGATCGATCACAGCACAGTGTGATATGTCCATTTTCGAGAACTGGGTCGGGCACATACCTGTAGTACGGCACTTCTGATTCCACAAGGCTGTATTTCAGAGCAAGTTGCTGGTGGATAATCCTGGCTACAAGGTTGTGCCTATGCAAGTACTCTTCGTTAGCTAGACGCGAACACCCGGAGATAATGTGTCTGATTGATTTTCCCGGACGGTGGCATTCCCGACAGATGTCAACCGTGCCATCTTTCACAATAAATCTCCGGTAGTTGTTCGTTATCATAACTTCATCCATAATTGCTCAGACAAAACCTTCGGTTTCTCCAAAGAGGTCACCGAAACGCAGCCAGGCTACGGACGCTAGAAGATCTACATCGGGTCCATGTAGGGCCTGGAAAAAGCGCCCGTGAAGCTCCTTACTCTGCCATACCTCCATGCGATCATTAGTGTCAAGCACTACAGGCTTGCGTTAATTCTCTTTAGCCAAGGAGAGCGGCGTTAGGTCCTTGTCAACCACGACCACATCTCGATGCATTCCCACGTTGGCTTGTAGGAAATATTCCCTGAGACTGCATATCTCGCGATTGTGGAGGGTCTTAGCGTTTAAGAACCCTCGACCTCCACACTTTCGCGGGATATACAATCTCATTACCGATGACCGTGGGTGATGCATTCGATATGCAGTCAGCAGTGTACGGACCCTCCTATCCAGGGCGTCAAATTCGGTCTGAGTCTGAGGTCTGAGATAAGAGACTATTAAATATTTTTTTCAGGCGGCCAAAGAAGCGTTCCTTCAACGATTGCTTCATGTCAGTAACATTGATGCCCAACGCTTCCGACATACCCAAATACTTATAGGTTTTGGCTGCAGAGAGGGCTCGATGGTTTATGGAATCTGAGAGTTGGGTTCCCACGGATTCCACAATCTCCCGCTCGCTTAACATGCATGACCGCACATTTTTCCACACCAAAATCCATCCTGATGGCGCTACTGAAGGTTTTAGTTACTGTCAGTAGCTCCATCAGTTGCAAATTGTTGGGGGCAAAGAGTTTTAGGTCATCCATGTAGTGGAGGTGTGATATAACCTGACCACCTCTACTCAGCCGATAGCCTATACCTGAATCCTCCAGCAGTGTGCTTAGAGGATTCAGGGCTAGGCAGAACCAAAGCGGACTCAAACTATCGCCTTGAAATATGCCTCGCTCGATCCTTATCGGCTCGCTATTCCTCTGGATATTTTGGCATCCTGGATATTGAAGGACCGTCCTCCATTGCCTCATACATGACATCAGGAAGGTGCGTAGAGTTGTATCTACTTTATACAACTCCAGCACCCTCATGAGCCATGTATGTGGTACCGAGTCATAGGCCTTCTTGTAGTCTATCCAACATGTCGAAAGATCCTTTCGAGATCGACAAACCTGTTGGCTAATGGCCATATCAACGAGGAGCAGTCCCTTAGTACCGCGGGATCCGTTCCGACATCCATTTTGAGAGACAGACATGATGGAATTAGTGTCTACATGATTGTAAATTTTAGCTCTCAAAATGGATGTAAGAACCTTACAGACCAATTTTTATTATTAATATTATAATTTCCCATCAAGTATGCCTTATGGTTTATACGGCATACTTATAATAGAAGTGATAATAGAAGTGACTCAGGCGGGGGAGGTATCTGTGAACTCTTTGCTAATTACTTTTTTACTACATTTCTAGATGCTTCCTCCGCAAGTCACGGCTGTGGTTCAACCGGCTCCGTTTCAAACTGTGATATAAGTACAATCGAAATTGATAAAGCGATCATTCAAAGACATTTAAAATACCTTGATTTAACCAAATCTGCTGGCCCCGATGCCCTACACGCTGTGTTCATAGTTAAGAGCGCAGCAGCACGGTTTACTGAAAGGAAGGTCTACAGTTTCCAACCTGGTTCTCTTCACAGATTATATTTCAGAGCACATAGATAATGGATCCCAGGCGACGCAATCTACACTGTTTATAGCAAGGCGTTCGATAGAATCGATCATGACATTCTACTGAGGAAGCTTTTTGACTTGGGCACTAGGGGAGACATATATAGATGGTTCTCGTCTTAATATGTGCAAAACAGGATACAAGCAGTAGTTCTCAGTGGCTATTTGCGCTCCTGGTCAAGCATCCCCTCTGGTGTACTGCAGGGCTCCTTACTGGGGCCGTTATTATTTGTACTATTCATTAATGATATCGGGAAGTGTTTCAAACACTCTAAACACCTATTATTTGCATATGACATGAAAATCTATACAACATTTAAAAGTCTAAATGACGATCTACTTTTGCAGGCAGACGTTTCTAGATTAGTGAGTTATTGTAGCAGAAATAAACTAGATGTTAACATTTCTAAATGCTTGGTGGTTGGCCTTCAGCCGTAAAAATCATTCAGTCATCTTTAACTAGGTACTCAATTGCAAATCAGCCTTTATCTCGAACTCATGTTACCAGAGATCATAGAATTCTGCTGGATAGGAAACTCAGTTTTGAGTGTCATGTTGATCATATCGCCAAAAAAGCATCAATAGCAACAGTTTTTTCGAGTATGGTATTCAAATTTGGAATCCGAATTATGCAATGCTTTCAGACAGATTGGAACGAATACAAAGGAAATTCAAGAGATACTTGGGTTACAAATTTAAAATCCCTTATCTGAGTTACAATGTACGATGTGCTTGATTCCACTTACTCCCACTTATAACTTGGAAAAATATATCCAACATACGATTCTTAGAAAAGAACAATCAAGCGTTGAATGTCCTGAACGTCTTTCTAAGCTGCCTCTGAATATTCTACATCGACACTCGTTTGAGAGATCTTCACCATGCTCCGCTATATACGCCCGCTTAATTTACCGCAGTAATTCCTTTCAGTCAAAGCATTCAACAGAATCGTAAAGAATGAACACCCCTCAATCGATTTGTTTGCAAGCTGCTTGGTGTCTATTTTTTCCATTTTATCTAAAAACCGTAGTTTCTGATTGATCCAAATACTAGTTGAGCATGCATTCCTGCGTATGTATTTACCTAATGTGTTCTGGGTATTTGAGGGTCAGGCTTCTTCAATGAGCAGTATTTTATTTTAAATGGTTTAGATGTTTATTATATTACTTTTACAAAGATTGCGATATAAGAGAGAATAGAATTGTGATGGTGAACCGACTACCATTTCTTCTTGTGTCGATTGTTGAATGAAAGATCCGTGGAGTGAAGGAATCGAATGTTCTAGAGAGTTCTTCCGCGGCGACCAATCAGCGCTCCCCGTGCGCCGCTCTCACTCAATATTCTTCCACCTAGTCTCTGTCTACTCGACGCTAGAGGGTGCCACGTGTTGTCGACCTTGCGTGTATAGATGGCGTTAACATAATCTAATAGTTAAACTATGTATTTAGTTATCTTTAAGCTTAGTTTACCACTTACAAAATTAATTATTTAGTCTAAACATAGTTCATAACTCGTACAATAGTACTCTATTGCTATCTGTGGAGGCTTGTAAATGGCTTGTCGTAAATGACCTTACTACTACTTTTGTACTGATAACTATAAGCCACCCACACACATTTAAAAAAAAATAGACATGGTAAGTAGCTACAGTGTTTGCTTAAGCCCTAAAACCTTCAAACCAAAGAAGTTTAAAAAACAAAATGAAACGATAAAACCATGATTAAACTGTTTAAAAGACAACACAATACAAAACAAAAATGTACTCAAAAAAACACTAACACTACAAAAAAACAAAAACAAACTGTCAAAAACCAATCAAATACAATACCCGAGCAAAGACACATTGAGCTTTAGAAAGAGTCTGTCACACAGGTTGGTTTAATTTAAGTGGCAGAAACGACACTTGATGCGCATTTGGGTACTTTTATATCTCCTTCTATCTATTCTGACCCATATTCAATAGTCGTAATCTTACCTAGATATCACTTTTTGCAGCCATCATTGTTCTAGTGCAAAAGATGGAGCTATACAGGACGTATCGCGCTATCCCATTCTAACATCAGAAAAATGGAGACTACTTAACTTCATAACGCGGTAGCAGCGCTGAGGTGCCATTCCCGTATTTAGAAGAACGTACAGCTTCTAATTCTGAGTCTAAATCTGTCAATAATACTCTTATTGAAAGCTATAAGTAGGCATCGATTCATTGACATTCATGCGACTTCTGTCCTTTCAAAGTCATTTTACCTCTATGTGCAACCTACGCAGCATCTTTATTCCAACAAAAATAAAGACTACTCTGATTTTGGCAATGATGTAAAATCAGAGGTAAAAGGACCCTTGAAAGGATTGTAGATTTTGCACGTTTTTTTAATACGGGAGTTAACCTCGGTCAGGGATAGTGTACAAGCCAGTAGGCCAGCACGATGGTCGCGAGGGTGTTGAGGGAAGCCTGCTCAATTGTCGCTTGGTTGCACCAGTTGGTGCTACACACGCAGGCGTGGAACCGCGCATATAGTGAAATACCGCGCGACACCGGCAGCAGAGTCGCCATCGGACTGATGATGCAGCCGTTTTCAACGTTCTGGGAATAGAAAAGAAGATTATACAGTCATCATCTTCCTGGGTCGATGGAAGACGTTTTCACGTGCCACGGATACGACGTTAAGCCATTGGTCACGGCTGCCATCCGTAGATCTTTTACAGTCATTACAAGTCGTCAAAAACCGGAAAGTCTGACAACCAGTCTTAACAAAGGATATCGTATTACCTAGGAAATAGGTTGTGGACGTCAAATAGGCAGTCGCTTCATGAAGCGACTAGTTGACGTCCAATTAGACTAGAAGCCGGCCCAAAATAGTCGGGAAAAGGCTAGGCAGATGACGACTTGTGGTCGGCGGACTACGGTATCTTCTTCTATTCTACCCTGTCAAGCTTCACGATGTCATTCACTCGCTATTATACTCCTTGTCTTACCAAGACCTTGTCATTTTACATCCAAACTTCTCGATTAGTCATAATTCTGGGTATCGGGTGACTACCGAGAAAGGGGGCCTTTGTATCCATATGATCATGGTTGTACCTCCCTATTGTGATACACAAACATCGTCACTTTAGGATTGAATAATGTTTAATAATGTGTTTCGGCTGAAAATTCAGAACTTGTTCGTTCTTAAGATTCCATAAATTGGGTTTTTGACTATAGGTAGGCAGTCGCTCCATGTACAATACTGATATTCAGCTGCTTCCAGTTGTACGGGAAGTGGACCCTAACATAGCTGGGAAAAGGGTACGCAGATGATGGTGACTTCTTTATTACATAGTTTTAAACAAAGTTGATTTTCGTGTGTGTTTAAATTACGCAACAGATTTTGATGCGGTTTTCATCAATAGAGAGAGTGATTCAAGAGGAAGATTTATATGTTTAATACACCGATCCTTACGTGGGCGATGCCGCTGGCAAAAGCTAGTAATATTATAAATGCGAATCCGGTTCGTATTGACGAAGGCTACGAGGCTTTTATTTAAATTGTAAGTTTTGTTTACATTTACTTTTACCCGACTGTGCCAGAAGGAGGTTTATGTTTTGCGAGAGTATGTATGTATGTATGTATGTATAATTGTTTGGCACGCTCTGCAGCCTGAACGGCTCGATGGACTTTAGCTTGAGAGGTGTCGTTAGATTTGTATTTACTGTGAGAGTGACACTGGGTATATCAAAAGAAAAAAAAGAAAATGGCGGATTTTTGGCACCAAATTCAAATGTTTGGCACGCTCTGCGGCCTGAACGGCTCGGTGGATTTTAGTTTGCGAGGTGTAGTTAGATTCGTAATTACTGTGAAAGTGATAACATAATAAAAAAAGAAAAAACGGTAATTTAAAAAACTAGTAAAACTCGACTGCTTTTCTGAGTATTCATGGAAAAGCCCTAAAACAAGAAAGTCGTACCCGATTGCACTTCACTTAAGAATCGCCAGTTGCTAAGACGATGCTTATAAGCAGATAAACTGTAGCAGTCGAGACCCATTCTAGAAATGGAGGCTTAGTGAATTGAGAGCACATACCTAAATTGCAGATTACTCCAATAAACTGACTAGACGGCTGACTTTCTAGAATGGGTCCCGACTGCTACAATTTATCTGCTTATAAGCATAGCCTTAGCAACTGGCGATTCTTAAGTTAAGTGCTATCGGGTACAACGACTTTCTTGTTTTAGGGCTTTTCCATGAATACTCAGAAAAGCAGTCGGGTTTTTTTAGTTTTTTAATGAATTTTTGTTAATTATTATTTATTTCTACTTGAGTACCTATAGTTTTCAATATTTTGTTGGTATTTTGGCGTGTGCTAGCTGATATATGGCAAATTTAATGGTTTTTGTGTTCCGTAATGTCAATTACCTACTATTGTGTAGAATCAAGTTCTTCTAACTTAACAGTCAGCTGTGCTGCTGGGGAGGTTGTTGCGCCACTTCTTCCCAGCTAAAGCACTAAAAAGTGGTGAAGGGCGGGCGTTTTGGGGGGACTGTCTTATGTAATTTTGACGTTCAAAAAGAGCTCACTCTCAGCCTAGTTTGAATAAATTACTTTTGATTTTAATTTTTTTGATTTTGAATTAAAACGCCGAATCCTAGACCGTATACTCCACTATACTGTTTTGAAAGCTGTATGTGTAAATATAGCACAGCATAGCACAATCAGCCTATTACATTCCCACTGCTGGGACATAGGCCTCCTCTCCTCACGATATTTTCCTTCACCGTTTTGAGGGCAGTGGTGATGAAATAATTTACACTAAGTAAAGCGCCTGTACAGGATGCATCCTTATCATAAGTATTGTCAATGCAAATGTAAAATGTCAATGTAATGCAGAATATCAAATTAAAGTTAAATGCATAAAATGTTAGTTAATGCTCAACGGGATGAATCTATATAAAAATGCAAGTACTTCGACTCAAACCACGTCAAAAATCAAAATCAAAATCATCAAAAACAAAATATTTTATGTCACATAAACCTGCAACGGCACATAAGAAACGTCAGAATCTAGGTGCACGGTTCCAATTTGTCGCTTCCTATGGAGAAGAGCCAGCAAGAAACTCCACGGTTACTCTTTTAAAAATAATTGGGTTTTACAATGTTTTCAAATTACAGTTTTATTAGGTATGGGAGGACAGTGCAAGCCTGTCAATAAGTACCACGTACTTAGAGGAATGAAAATAAAGAATAGAAAATCGTCTATAAATCTAGTCTGTAAGGCTTACAACGTTCTCCCATTCACAATATGTAAAAGAATCTACATTAGTAAGATCAACCTATTTAAACCAAGTGACATGATTTTCATGAGAATCACTAATAAATAGTTGATACTGGAAGTAAAGTATAATGTCAAAAAATTACGAGAATATGTCAGAAAGTGTAAAAAATAAAAATTAACATTGTGATTTGGAAGCAGTTAATGGACTCTCTCAAAGTTATGCTGTTAGTGAGGTACCAGGAAAGCCACATGTGCAAAAAGAATTAATGCAAAAGTTCCTTGTCTTCAACGTAGTCTTTTATCTTACCTAATATGCTTTTTTGATTAGGACACGTTTGATGTGACTTTTAAACTTTCCATCGCTAAGTTCTGTAACCGACTTTGGCAACTTGATATAGAAGCGGATACTGTTTATTAGAATTGACTTGCTAGTTTCAGTTAATCTAAATTATGGAATCACAATTTCATCTTTTCTACGTGTATTTAGATTATGGAAGTTGCATCTTTTTTTGAAAAGACCTAAGTTTTTGCGAACATACAAGATATTTTCTAGGATGTAAAGATAAGGCAGAGTTAGTATATCAATTTCATTGAATTTGTTTCTAAGAGACTCACGAGGTCCCATTTTATAGATTGCGCGGATTGCCCTCTTTTGTAAAATGAAAACTGAATCTACGTAAGCTGCCGATCCCAACAGCAGAACGCCATAAGACATAATACTGTGAAAATAAGCAAAGTATACCAACTTATCTGTCGCTACAGCAGTCAACTGCCTTATTTTTCTTACTGCGTAAGCAGCTGAGCTTACTCTATTTGAGAGAGCTCTAATGTGGGCACCCCATTGCAATTTTGACTCTAAAGTAATTCCTAGAAATACAGTTTCCGAAATAGCATCTAGTTTCTTGCCATCAAGTTTTAAATTTAGACCTAATTGGGGTACATTTGGTAATGAGAACTTAAGACATTTAGTTTTGTTCGCATTGAGTAAAAGATTATTAGCCGCAAACCATTTTGAGAGAACCGCTAGACTATCGTTGACATGTAAGACATCCGTATCTTTTCTATCTATTCTAAAAATAAGAGTAGTGTCATCAGCGAATAAAACTATGTCCGAGAACTTTGCCACCAGGTAAGGAATGTCATTAATATAAACTAGAAATAAAAAAGGGCCAAGAATTAAACCTTGAGGCACGCCCATCTTAACTAGAGACCCCGAGGACGTTGCCCCGTTAACATTTACTTTTTGCTGCCTGTTTGATAAATAGGAAAGCACAAGATCAGCAGCTCGTCCACGAATTCCGTAGTGGTGTAATTTACAGATGAGTGTATTGTGGTCAACGCAGTCAAACGCTTTTGAGAGGTCACAGAAAATGCCAATTGCATCCTGGGACTTCTCCCAGGATTACAAAATGTGACTGATGAGTTGTACTCCCGCGTCAGTCGTTGACCTACCTTTCGTGAAACCAAACTGTCGACCATGTAAAATCCCATTTGAGTTAAAATGTGACAACATCTGGTCTAGCATGATTTTTTCATAAATTTTGCTCAACGTCTAAATGAACACTAAATGTCATATAGATAAAATGCATAGAATAATGAAATGTGTCAATAGCAATGCACTGCCAAATGTAGGTCGCGATCAAAGTGCAAATACGCGAGCCTAGTGGCTAACATAATCCAATAAAAATATTTTAAAACCCATGTACGTGCACCGCACAACCTGTCTGGGGTCAAACCCACGACTTACAACTCGGTAAGTTGCGGCCGTTACCACTGAGCCACCACAGCTCTTGGAAATATACAGGTAGATGCTTACCACGAGTGCTAGCTCCAATTTGGCCATCCGCTTACTGGCAAAGTGTTTGCCCATCAAGGGTCTGAACTTGGACCGACAGGTTCTCTGAGTGTAGACCCCGGTGATATCAGTCCAGCGCACGGCGCAGCCGCCTGTGAACCGGCCATATATGGCTCGCGGCTCGTCGGGGTTCTCTACGTAGTTCTGCCTTTATAAAAAAATAAAAGGAAAAATTACGTGAAGCAAAAACTAAAAAGTACACAAGATATATACATGGATCTTCTAGGGCTTGAATGACGTAACCAGGGCCGGTTGGTAAACAGTTGTGCTACTGTAAATAAAATAATTTACAAGTAAATCCATAAATTGGTAGCAACAGGTTTGCTTCAAATCATAAATTGGTAGTAAAAGGTATTGTTTGTAACTTAAACTAAAGACGAATTATTCAGAAGACCACCCAACAACTAGACTCACCGACAAATGGCCACTTGGGTATAAATATTCTCACAAATAGCCATATTACGGCGAAGGAAGTATCTGCCACCGCGGCCTTGAGGATGCTATAGTGCCACTTACTTTGTTCAGAAGTGAGGCCGTTTTTTTGCGGAAGAAGAATCTGGTCAAGTTCTGTTATGTGGTTTTTGAGTGAGCTTTATTATAAACGTATTTTACTAAACGACTTCAAAAAAAAGGAGGTTATCAACTCGACATGTGTTTTTATATATTTTAAATATATTTTTTATATATATTTAAAATATATATATTATGTTCGGGCATAACTCCGTCATATTTATACCGATTTATAAATTATTTTTTTGTTCGAAAGGGGTTTATTTCGAAATGGTCCCATTTAAATTTCATATCGATCTGATGATGCGTTTTGGAGGCAGATAACGGAATTCTTCCAAAAATTACAGAACATCAACCGCGATTGCTGCTATTGCATAAATATGCAGTTTTGACCCCAAGGATATGTACTATAACTAAAAAGTGAAAAATTAAAATTGTTCCGGAAAAAAAACAACGGACTTCCTGAAAAACACTACAAAGTGAAAAATAACTTTAATTTCGGAAGGCGGTGACAAAAAATTTAAATACATATTACCAACACTACTTACAAAGTTACCGACTTCCGAAATTAAAGTTATTTTTCACTTTGTAGTGTTTTTTCGGAAGTGTGTTGTTTTTTTTTTTGGAAAAAGTTTTTATCTTCTTCGTCTATGTTGATGCTGTTACAATAGGTACGACTTCAAATTAATGGTAAGATTTCGGAGGGAAATTCGCAAAAAATATAAAATTACAAGACGAACTGGTTTTGATAAAAATACTGTTAAGTCCAAAATAACTAACTTGGAAAGTCCGTGGCTTTGGTTAATTTCTTTCGATTCCTTTTTGTGCTACCATTTGCGGTCACTGCGATTGGGCGACGATGTTGATTACAATTGCGGTGGCCTTCGGAACACCAACGTAATACTTACGCATCGATATACCGGCAGTACTTCCTAAAGCCTGCAATCTTCCCTCTGGACTGCGCGTCGATAGGCATCAGCGGCAGGAAGTCGCCGGCGAATGCGTCAGCACAGTACGCGTTGCGCGGGATCTCAGGCGTCTTCAGCCCGCAGACGAAGCACTGGATACAATCTGCGACTCAGTCATTACTATAGACGCATGAGGAACAGGGTGTTTAGCTCACTCAACCTCCATAGAAAAAGGATGATCCTCCGACCAGATAGGTGTTGTGTCTGGTGGGCTACTGCTCAACGATTGACGTTGTATATATCCTAGTTGCGCGGTAAACTTTGCTTGCGCGATGCAGAACTTTGCGTGACGTCAGTTGACGTGATGCGTGGTTTGCATGTAGCGGTATAGATGTCGCTACTATTATCATCAGCTAAACATTCCCTAATGATCCTACTATCACTACATATTATTAGGCTAAGTCCCCGCCGCATCTGTCTGTCTGAACTCAAAAACTATCGAACGGATTTTCATGCGCGGTTTTCACCAAAATGCAGAGTGATTCATGAGGATGTTAAGGTGTATCATTTGATAAGGTTTCGTGTACATTAATTAACCTGGGCAAAGCCGTTAACATAAGCTAGTATCCTTACTAATATTATAAACGTGAAAGTTTTATTATAAATGTGTGGATGTATGGATGTAAGTATGATTGTTTTTTATTCTTTCACGCAAAAACGGCTGAACGGATTTAGACTAAATTTGAATACAGATAGATTATGACATAGATTAACACGTAGGATACTTTTTATCCTGGTAGTACGTTCCCGGGGGATAATAGTTTAAAATATAGAAATAAATAAGAAACACATAAACATTTCTTGCTAATTCTGTAAGAGCACACTTAACATGGTGGTGTGAGCTAGAAAACGCTTTATACCTTCGAAGTACCAGACTGTCATAACTTAGTAGGAGCAGTTGTGTCAAATAGCAGCGTTTCATAGACTTATAGGAAACCACAGCATGCACAATAGAGTTAACAACTAAGCTAATAAAGTAAATCCTTATCCTTACTTCTCTAATATATAAAATTCTCGTGTCACAGTGTTTGTAACAAAACTCCTCCAAAACGGCTTTACCGATTCTTATTAAATTTTGTGTGTATATTCAGTAGGTCTGAGAATAGAATGTAAACTATTTTTAATACCTTTAAGTGATAAGGGTGGTCCACACCAAATTTTTTATTTAAATTTTTTGAACATTTTTTATTATTTTGCACTAAAAACACATATAACCCTACATTTTTACCCTTCTACCACCAACCCCTATTTTTTATAGCGATATTAGTACTTCAATCATTTTCTACTCTCGGCGGTCTATAATTTGTGTGCATCAGAATGGCGGGTGTATGACTTCATATGGTCATGCTATATATGCGTGAGAGCAATGTACGAGCAATGTACTGAATGTACGTAAAATTTGAAGCAATGTACTATTTTAAAACCACAGTTATTAGAATAAGTATGTGAGCCGCCAACCTGATGTTAGAACATTCTAAATCTGAATAAATTATCAACTATCTGAGTGTGAAATGCCTACCGTAGCAATGTACAAGCAATGTTCGTTACCATAATAAAAACATAACCAGATGCCATTAACGGTTAAAGAGTAATTTGAAAAATAAAAAATTCTCCACGTATAGAGCCTGTCCAATTTTATTAGCAACTAGTTGTGCCCGGCATTCGTTGCTATGTCTAAATTCAAGGGATTTCTTGTGTGACATGAAAGAAAATAATTCCTTCATGCGACTTTTAGCAAAGTAGTTCTTTATGCAATTACCAAAATATGGAATTTACGAAATAAACTACAATGGTTTCTTTTATACAAATACGAGAAAGTAATTTATATAACTATTAACTAATTTGTTTTTTTTTTTGTTTTTGCAAACTTGTACTCTTTGACATTTCATAATTATTATATACACTTTGACATGGATATTTATGGATAGCTTACCAGTAGCGGCAATCCTCTTGGATATGAGCAAGGCGTTCGATTTTGTAGATCACGAATTGCTCTTACACAAGTTAGAAAAATACGGAATAAGAGGAAAAGCGAACGACTGGATAAGAAACTATTTAAAAAACCGACAACAATGTGTAGAAATCTCCAGAATCCATAATGGCGAAAAGGTGTCATATAGAAGCGACTATCAGAAAAATAATTTCGGAGTGCCGCAGGACAGTGTATTGGGGCCTTTTTTATTCCTTCTCTATATCAATGACCTGCCAAATATCACTCGCCACACCGTGATTTTATTTGCTGATGACACGACCCTTGTCGTGAAGTGTGAAAGAGTCGACACCTACGAGTATGAGATTAATGAAGCCATTAAAAATATAATACACTGGTTGAACTCCAATAACCTACAAATTAATATGGAGAAAACGAAAATGATGCAATTTCAAACATACAGGAGAAACCCATTAGCGCTGACTATTAAATATAATGACACTACTATAGACCAAGTAGTAAGTGCTGCATTTCTGGGCATACAATTAGATCAAAATTGCGGTTGGAAAAAGCATGTCGACTATGTTTGTGATAAACTGGATAGATTTATGTATGCACTAAGAAGATTAAGAGCCACAGTCTCAACTGAAGCGGCTCTTTGTGCATATCACGGATACGTTTCCTCCGTACTCTCATACGGTCTCTTGTTGTGGGGTAATTCGGTGGATGTCAATAAAGCGTTTATGATACAAAAAAAATGTGTGCGTGCAATCTGTGCAGCTGGGTACATGGATAGCTGTAAGCCACTGTTTCAAAGTACAACATTTTACCGTTAGCATGCATGTATATTAAAGAATTGTGCATATTAGTACGACAACATCCTGAAAATTTTACTAAGCATAGAGATGTAATCAAAAGGAATGTTGCCTCTAGAGATAATCGTAGGCTCTGGTTGCCACAATGCAAGCTCGATTTATACAAAAGAAACTCGTTTATAATGGCTATTAAGGTGTACAATAAATTACCAAACGCCTTTAAAGAACTACCTTTGCTTATGTTTAAAAAAAAGCTGATTCAGTGGCTTAAAGAAAAATGTTTTTACACTGTTAAAGAATTTGTGTCACATGTCGAAGAAAGAATGTCAATAAATTTGTTTTATATAGATTTTATTTGTTTTTCAATTTGACATTTACTTATTATTATTATTATTTTTATTTTGACATTAGAACAATATTCATGGCCAATTCAATTAATATCTACATAAAATCTGAAATTTTATAACAATCATATTGGTTTCTGATGTAATGTTATGACATTTTAAAATCATGTAATGTATTGTGAAATTAAATATTCGCAATTAATTTATTTTTCTGACGAATATAGTGATAACTGAAGGAATATTATGACATGCATAATAATTTAATGTATTCTGTAATTAAATATTTGCACACCACATGTAATGGTAGAATATACTACTTTGTTAACCTACATTTTGGCAAATAAAGTATTATTATTATTATTTACTTTGAGAAGTATAATATTATTTTTGTTTTAATTATTGTGAATGTGAGGATTATGTGGGTCATATTTTGTTTGTATTTGTGTTTTTTGTTTTGCGTTTCATCTTTCTCAGTTAGTTTTAATATTAATCTGGCAGTTTGAGTATTTTATGCGGCCTACCCAAATGTCCTGTCTTTGGTATTTTTCGTCAAATCGTTGAGCTCCTCAAGTTCTAAGTTGAGGTGTATGATTACTGATACATGCGTGCACTGAATGGACAGGTCTACTCAATTTGTGTGGTTCTTTCCTCAAAGGACCATTTCAGTCACCGATCCACATGGTCTTCACATGATCTGACCAAGATTATGTCTGGACTTTAAAAGAGACTGTGGCCTCTGAGTTTGTTTCGGCCTTTCTTCTCAGAGTAGTCAGATAGGAAACGCCGACCTCATCTAGTTTAAAAATATGATTGACGTGTAAAAGTGTTTGTACAAACCTACTTACAGAAATAAAATCGTTTATCATTTATCATTTATAATATATTTAGGTATGCATATTCATTAATAACGTAGTTCTACGGTGAATCTAAATGAAGATGCATAATGAATGTATTCTATAATATTATTTAACCTTCCTTACAAAATGAAGGTACTTGTAAAATACTTTGTGACATTCGTACCTACATAAATTAGAAAATATCAGTCGTTACTTTCATTGTGTTATTAAAGTGCACTGTGCTAATTACGAATCAACATGAAGAGCAGAGGAGGAAAACAGAGTTTTGTTCCATTAGAAGATCAAAAAAAGCTTTTACTAAGTACAGCGGCTATTTTAAAAATGGACATGATATACCTGCGTCGGTCGATCAAATTTTTACGATAATTTCAAAGGAATTGCAGTTTAAAATAACCGAAAAGACACTTTATTTATCGTTAAAAAGAAACTATAATTATTTTTTTGGTGATAATCAGTCCGAAGATTCTAATTGTGATATAACAAGTCAAGAAGAATCTAGCAGCGTTGGCGGTACTGAAGAAATTAAAAATTCTCCTCATCACAAGGTAATCAATTTTAATTTAGACCCTTAGAAATGGCAACAAATCAAGCCTATTACAAAGCTCACCGTGCGAAACCAATTAACATCTACCATCAATTATTAATAGACATATGTATTACCAAAATATGAATGGGCACATTTATTGCGTGAAGAAATTTGGCACAAAACAAAAAATCCTTGTAGTTGGGCATTCAAAAGTCATTCCATAAAATATGGAGAAAAAATTGGCAATGTACAGAGTGTCATGCTGAAATAAAAAAAATAATCGACGGCTCACCGATAACATTGCTCATTGTGAAGATATTATAATGGGTTTTGATCAACGATTTTCTCACAACCCTAAAAAAACTCAAAATGTCACCAATCAAAAGAATTTGCTGATGAATTGAAGTATAAGTCGCTGATTGTAGTCCATAACCAATAAGTAGATTCCGCTATGAATGTTGGTGACACAGAGCCTCCACATGTACCTACCAGAGCATGTTTGAGAGAAATAAAATATGAACCTGAGTGTAGCGAACATTATCATCAAAATCTTGTATTGGCTTTATGGACCATGACCAATATCAGTCCAACATGATGTTACATGACATAATACATATCTTTATTTCCATTTTATGTATCCATTTTACTGGTCATCGGCTCAAGATGTACATTATAGAGAATATTCTCATCAAAATAGAGTTGTTCTCAGTTTAGATGCTACCGAAAGTCTATTGAAAGAAGTTGGTACTACAAAAGAAATGACAAACACCATCACCATCATATATTTTTGTATTTCGGTGTATGATGAAAATAATGGTAAAAGTGTACCAATAATACAAATGTTGTCAGAAACGCATAACATGCAAACCATATGTAAATGGATACAAACGTGGATTGATATTAAAAAACGTCCCAATGAAGTTGTACTGGATCAGTCACCAGCACTAATCGGAGCAGCTGCAAAGGCTTTTACTTTGTCAAAATCTACTGCAGATTACATAACTAATTCTTTTACCAAACTAAAAGAGCAAATTTGCACACCAGATTACACTTTTATCCGAATCGATGAAGATATTGTTTAATTTATCTTGTTTTAAAAATCGTGACGACATTTTATTTTCGGTGTTTTTTGCTTATTAGATCCATAGAAAACTATGATATTTTGAAAGTTGTCGTTTCCGATGTAATAACCACTTGTTTGAACAAATATGATGGAAATAAAACGAGGTGTATAGAACCAAGATCGCGTCTTAAAAAAATACTTATGAACGTAGGTATAGACCAAAATGATGAAGATTGTGAAAATTCCAAAGATATCGATGAAGGTGCTTTAAAGGTTAGTGAGACAGACGAAAAAGAAAATTTAATAATTTCCTTAACAAGTGAGGATGAGACGAGTTCCCATGAAAATTTGTATTTTATGCCATCGCTGATACCTCATCTAACGAGGTTGATTACCCAACTTCCGTTGTGGTCTAACTTAATGGTACCCATATATAAATGACGAGGTGCTTGCGGTTTAAAGACCACAAATGTCCTTATATACCCGATTACGCAGAACGGCTAGGCTACTTCAAATTAGACACATTAAAACAACGCAGGGTCCTAAATGATCTAACAACACTTTACAAAGTTGTTAACGGGATAACATCGACTCCAGATCTCCTTAACAAAATCAACCTAGATGTACCTCGTCATTCTCATCTCCGATCTAAGCGTACCACTAAGACGTTTGCCACTAAACCGTGTCGCACAAACCTGGGCCAGCATGCACCAGCATGCATAGAATGTTGACTTTTTACAACAGTGCCTGTTCAGTCGACAGCAGTATTGATATTTTCTTGGATAGTCTACCAATATTTAAAACTAAAATAAACAAAATGTATCTGTAATCAGCTGCCCACCATTAGTCATACTTATTTTAATTTAATAATAATAATATAAGTTCAATTTCTTAATGTTATTTAATTTTATTAATTGTATTTAGTTCTACTTAATAATCTGTTCAAATTTAATACTGAATAATATTCCAATTTAATTTAGGTTAATTAGACTTAGGTACAATATTTGTATTCTATTCTAACCTTCATTTTAATTTGTTCAATTTTCAGTTTTGTTACCTTATGTGTGAATTTTGTATTTACTTTTATAAGGTTGTATTGTGTTAGTGCAATGTGACGAAATCTTTTACTTCAATTTTATTTTATAATTTAAATCTCATTTCTAATATTTTAATAATTACAAACGTAATCCAATCGTTAATTACGTTCTCTGTTATTCGTAGCCTTCTAATAAGAATGTTGTGCATGCCTTTAAGTTATGTATTTACACAGTACTGAAGATTCGTCATCACCTAATGTAAATATCCTTGTAAATATGTCGTTGGTGTGCCTTGCATAATAAATAAATAAACAAAATAAACAAATAAAACAACTATTAAAAACCCATCCTTTTCTAATGTGGAAAGTAGTTTAAAAACTTTAAAAGATCACTCGGCGCGAGACGTTGGGCTGCGCGTACGCGTTTTTGTGTCCTTCGTATCGAGTGACACTTTTTGTAGAATACCCACCTGACGTATTTTGTTAAAATGGACGAGGATTTAAGTGGTGAAGATTTAAGTGATTCAGATATTTTAAATAAATGTGAACAACAATTAAATGGGATGGGAAATATGGAAGAGGTAAATCGGGAGATTGGAAAGGGGATAAAAGAAGGTGAAACAAGAACAGCAGAGAAAAGAAAAGAACGAGAAGATGACCATAGTGATGATGGTTTTATTACTGTCGTCAGAAGAAAACCCAAACGTTTAATAAGAAGTGATTCAGTGGACGTAAATAATGACAAAGAGAAAGATAATGGGGGTGTTAATACATCGGTTACAGTAGCGATTCATGAAGTATGTGTTACCTCTGTGGAGAATTTGCCTAAACCAATTGCCATGGCTAAATTATTACGTTCGGAAAACATTAAGGATATTCTTAGGATAAAATATAAAAGCGCGTACAAAGTTATGATTCAATTCCAAAGAAAAGACGATGCTATAAAATTGAACGAATGTAAAAGGTTCAAGGACATGGGCTTGCGATGTCAATTAGTGCAAGATATGTCTACATCGTATGGAATAGTGAAAGGTGTTGACCTTGAATTGAGTGAAGAAGAGCTTAATAATATTTTAGAAGCGAATGTCGAAGTGTTAACCGTAAAAAGATTAAAACGTTTGCAGTCGGAAGGAAAATGGATCGATTGTGAATCAGTAAGAGTTAGCTTTAAAGGTAATGTGCTACCACAATATATTTATGCCTATGACTGCCGGTTTAAAGTTGAACCGTACGTGTTTCCAGTGACGCAGTGTTCTGGTTGCTGGCAATTTGGCCATATAATTAAATACTGCCCTACTAAAAAGGTTTTGTGCCCGAAATGTGGAGGTAACCACGAAAACTGCACCATAAACGATTTCAGATGTTTAAATTGTAAGGGAAATCACTTTGTCTTGGATAAAACTTGTCCTGTTTTTCTAAAAGAAAAAATATTCGTATTATTATGAGTGAAAAACAAGTTACATATCGAAGAGCCCTACAACTTTTAATGGAAGAGAAGGTATATTTAAACACGGACGAGATGTCACAGCAGATTGAGGACAATCAACCTACGGCCACAGTCAACTCTGTTAAAGAAACCTATAGAGAGGTACTGACCAATGCTGAAGTGCATCAACAACCGATGTCGGATATGGAAGAGGATGACGAAGAAGAACAAGAAAATCATGCAAACGTTATGACAAAAGAATATACTAAAAACTCAAAACAAAAGACAAAAAAGAAAATACAGCAAAAGGTTCAAAAGAAAAGTTATGTTTTAGAGGAGCAGAAAACGAACGAAGATAGAAGTAGTGCACAGAAAGGAAAAGAAGGATCTAAGCAAAGCACGCGATTTTTAAGTAATTTTGAATGGACGAAGCTATGGGTAAAAATAAAAGGTATATATAAGTCTGAACTTAAATTAGAAGAGAAAATACTATCTACGATAAAAATTATTTGGGAGGAAATTAAGAAACTTTTGGTTAATATTATATTTGGAGAAAATATCCTGGGATATTTAAGTTGCCTCAGTAATGGATAGTACACAAGAAATAATTAAGGTAAACATATTCCAGTGGAATTCACAAAGCCTGCGTCCTAAATTGGTATCTTTTTCGGATCTGCTAATACAAGAAAATATACATATTGCAATAATTAGCGAAACGTGGTTCGATTGTGAGGTTAACGTAAACATAAGTGGTTATAATATATATAGGAATGATAGATACGATTGTTACGGTGGTGTTGCTATCTTGGTGCACAGGTCGATTCAGTCTCACCCAGTTTTATTTAGTAGCAATAATGTGGGTATTGAATTAATGTGTGTTAAATTATTGAATTGCAAAGATTTAGAATATATTGTATCTCTGTATTGTCCTTCGTCTGTTCAAACTCAACCTTCCGATTGGAATGATATTTTTGGGCACTTTTCTAGTAAAACTATAATAGCTGGGGACTTCAACGGTCATCACACTAATTGGTCGGTTAAATCGGACGTGAGAGGTACTCAAATTATGGATTCATCGCTGGAAAATGACTTTATATCACTTAACAATGGCATCGCAACTCGAGTTAAGTTAGTAAATCGTAATTTACAACAGATATCCCCGGATATATCGTTTGTCTCCTCTGACGTTGCAATAAAATTTGATTGGCAGGTGTTCAATGAAAACCTGGGTAGTGATCACCTGATTATTAAAATGACAGCTAACTTATCTTGTAATGTACATATTGTTAAAAACGTAATTTTAAAAATGCAAATTGGATTGAATATCGTCAAACGATTTCTGAAAATATTAAAACGTATAATGTAAATGGAAACGTGCAAGAAATGTATGACTCTTTTATAGACAATATTGAATATGCGGCTGGTAAACATATACCTTATTATAAATTCAGTTCAAAGCCAAACGAAATATTTAAACAAAAAAATTACTGGTCCCCTAAATTGTCTGAAATAGTAGCACAGCGAAGGTTGGCGTTGTCAAATTTCCGTAAAAATCCCACCCCTGATAATTTAACTAAACTAGAATCCAAGACCTTAGAGTCTCAGACATTAATTAAGAAAGCCAGTAACCATGGTTGGCAAACATTTTGTAATTCTATAGATGAAGCTACGTCGACACAGGAAATGTGGCGCCGTATGAAGTGGATGAAAGGTTTTAAACAACAAAGATGGTGCCCTCCCATTGACAAACAAGTTGATCTATTACGTTCACTGACTCCAGACTATGTTCCTAATTTGATCCCAAGCTTTAAGTCTCAAAATGAAATTTTAGAATCCGAATTTACACGTCAAGAATTTGATAATTGTCTTAAGAGAAAGGATTCGGCCCCGGGGCAGGATGCTTTATCGTATTCAATGTTATATAATTTACCGGACTCAGGAAAGTTTCTTCTACTGAAGATATACAATTATATATTTAAATTCGGTATTGTCCCACACCAATGGCGAAATATTCAAATTATTCCCATACCCAAAACTTCAAACAATGTTAATAATGAGATTAAACTAAGGCCTATTTCCCTGATCTCGTGTGTGTGTAAAGTCTTTCACCTTATGATTTGTAAGCGATTAGAATGGTTTGCGGAGAAAAACAAACTCCTGTCTCCATACACTGTAGGATTTCGAAAAGCACAATCATGTCTGGACGCACTATCCCGACTAGTTTCGCACGTTCAAGTTGGATTTACGAAAAACATCCCTACAGTAGCATGCTTTTTGGACATTGAAAATGCGTATAACAATGTTTCAATTGACTCTGTTACAAAAGTATTACATGAAATTCAGGTTGGGTCTCGAGTTTGTATTTATCTTTGGTCATTTTTGAACGAGAGGCATTTAAAAATTAAATCATTTAATAATGAAGGTTTTGAATCAAGGCTGACTAACAGAGGATTGGCACAAGGTGACCCGTTGTCACCATTATTATTTAATTTAGTAACGCATCAAATCTGTCGTCAAATAAAAACCGTTATGGTATCGCAATACGCAGATGATTTTGTCATATATTTTAGTGACAAGCAAATAAACAAATGTGAGCGATATTTACAGGATGCCTTAAATTTTATAATCACATTACTGGGTGAGATTGGATTGACTTTGTCCCCAACGAAATCGAATTATTGTGTATTTAGTAGGGGCCGAAGGCGAATATTGCCTTCATTAAGATTGTATGGTCAGCCGTTAATAGTGATGGAATGTGTTAAATATTTAGGAGTTTGGTTGGATAGAAGTTTACACTGGCGGAAACATATCAATGAGATTGTTAGTAAATGTGGAAAATACCTTAATATATTAAAAGTACTGGCAGGCTCTTCTTGGGGAGTACATACTAAACATTTGCGTAGAATATACATATCGCTAGTAAGAAGTCGACTTGATTGTGCCTGTTACTTGTATGATTCTAGTGCAAAAACACATACAAGCAAACTAGATAAATTACAAAACCAAGCACTTAGAATAGTAGGAGGTTTCATAAGAAGCACATCTATCCATGTGATGGAGAGTGAACTGCACATACCACCATTATTTTTGAGGAGAAAATATTTCGCATACAAGATAATTCTTAAATCATTGTCATGGTTTAATAATATAACTATAAACATAATTTCAGAATTAGACACCCTAACTAACAGTAGCTATTGGACAAATAAAAGAAAACCCTTACTGGCTACCTCCTTTAAAGAATTAGGACAACTGCATATTAATACCTCGGATAGTCTTAAAATGTTCTCTTTAGACATTTGGGTATCAGCTGTACAAATTAAAGATACTATTAAAAGTGATTTAGAATGTGTAACCTACCCAAAAAAATGTTATAATCATAATGCTTTGGTACACGAAGTGGTATCTGAATTAACTTCCAAATATAGTGATTGGCGTAAAATCTTCACAGATGGATCAAAAAGTAAACTCGGGTGTGGAGCTGCTTTTCTCCATCAAGGTACAGGTGATAAAGCTCTGTATAAAATTGATGGCAATATATGTATAATGTCTCTGGAACTCTTTGCAATATATCAAGCGGTGTCATACTCACTTAGTAAAAACCTAAATAAAGTAGTTATATTTACAGATAGCAAGAGCGCTTTACAACATGTGGCTCGATGTGCCTCTGGTTGCAGAGGTGCATCGATAGCCTATGACATTCTTAAGCTAATTCATTGCTACAACAAAGATGATATTAGGATTATCTTGCAATGGGTTCCAGCGCACATAGGGTTACGAGGCAACGAGGAGGCTGACATACTATCAAAATTGGCAGTTGAGACGGGTAATGTTACGTCATATATGTCCGATTACTGGGAATATTTCTCCAGGTTTAAGAGTGTGTGTTTTGACAAGTGGAAAGAAAATTTCAATGAAATATCCCTTGAAAAAGGCATTTGGTATAAAGTAATTCAAAACGAACCATCTCGTGAGCCCTGGTTTGACGATAAATGTTTAAGTAGGAGTTATGTTAAGTTAGCTCTAAGGCTTCGTTCTGGCCACTTTCCATCGGCAAAGTTTGCTTTCTTAATGCGTAAGGCTGCATCACCTAATTGTGAGACATGCAATAAAATTGAAGATGTGCAACATTTGCTGATGGAATGCGTTAAGAACAAAGATGAAAGGGAATTTTTGGCTAGGGAGTTTAAATTAAATATGTGGGATGTCGGACTTATCCAAAATATTTTATCATACCCTAAATCAGAAAGGAATAAACGCATAATTTGTGGCTTAATTTGGAAGTCAAGGCAATGATTCCCTTTTTTATGTGTCAGTATATAAGTATAGTGGTAGTATATAACTAGTAGTGTAGTAAAATATAGTATAATTATAGGTTTATGGTTGTGTGTAAATATAGTATAAGGTACAATGGGGTTGACGTATCCGTATGGATAAAAACCCCTTATTAACAAAGAATAAAAAAAAAAAAAAAAAAAAAACTTTAAAAGATACCTGTTTAACATGTCGACTAAAAGTAACCGTCTATGTGTCCATAGATTTGTTATGAAACATTCATAGTTTATTGCTGGAGGACTCAAAACGGCAATTTCTGAAGAAAAATGTGAAGCAGTGGTAATGAAAAAAAGACCCCAAAATTACGCAAAACGATTTGAAAGAAGCAAGAATTCGTCGATGATTCGATTTTTGCTGAAAAACCATGCCTCATTGAGAATTGAAAAACTTAAGACACAATAAAAATAAACAACAGAAAGAAAAAACAAAACGAAATACATACCTTTGTTACAGAATGGTAATTATACAAGGTCTGGCATAGAATTTTTTTTTTGACAAGTACCTGTGCTTTTGATGCCGTAACTCAAGTTTTTACGACTGCGTGTGCTGATGGATTTTCTGTTAGCACTACTGTTTTCAGTAACACTACCAATAACTTTTGTAATTAATTTTATATGAGACATGCTTGATAACAAAAAGCCAAAAGTGGACCTTTACAAAAACCTTTACATTAGAAAACTAATTTGATAAAAAACAAATTAAAGGCACTACCGAAATAACCTATCATTGCAGTATTACATACATTTTTGGGAGAATACTGATGGATGTCGTATACAGTGCAGATGTTAAAGAAATTTGCACTAGTGAATCCTGCTCATTCTATAATGTTGAAAGAAAAATTGCTGTTGTACAACTCGATAATAATAAAACAGGAATCCCTGAAGCTGCAGCATCTATGTTGGCAGACGAAAATAACATGCTGACGTGTCGTCGTAATAACTGCGATGGAATTAGAACATTTTCATACACTCTACATAATGTTGTAAGCTTTGAATTAAGTCAAAGTGAGTCAAGGTGTTTAAACGAGGTTCCACTGAAAATTAACTTACATTCAAAAGAATATTATATGTATAATAATAGAAATAACCGAATATTTGGTATCGGGCCCAAAAGCAAATATCAACAGCATAGGTCACTATTGAGCGCAATACTATAGGCAAAACAAATGGATATGTTTTGATGATTTAAGCAACTAACTATATTAAATAATCATTTACCAAACAGTAACCGATGTTTTTAAAATTCGGTATGTCAATTTTAAACTTTGTCAAGTTATTAATCATCTTGGCAATTGCTATTAAAACTACTTTACTAAAAGTTGCTCAAAGGAATTGTCATTTTACACAAGAAATCCCTTTAATTTGGATATAGCAACGTTTCGACGTAGTTGCTAATAAAATTGGACAGACTCTAAATATGGCATCTGGTTATGCTTTTAACCGTTACCAACTCGTAGTCACACCAAATTATCACACCAGTGTGAGAAACAAGATATTTTTTTCTCGTTTGTCATACCACTGATTTTTCCACACCATTTATTCCTAACTAGTGCTGTCCTAGCTATTAGGGCATGCTCTTGAAAATACGGGTTATAGGGATTATTTAAAAAATAGGGGTTAACGTATGAAATTGTCGTTGTATAGTAATATGTCACTTCAAATCAAATCAAATCAAATCAATTTATTTCTGATAAAAATCCATAGGTGTTAGTAACGATAAACATAGCCTAATGTGAGTACAATTTTAAATTGTTGTAATTTAATATTATGAATTAAGACAAAAACCGCGTGAAGTCGGGCCGGGCCCCCGGAGGCCCCGGCGGGGCTTTACGGAACGGTAATTGCTGGGCCACCAATGGGCCCGGCCCGAGCTCAACCCGTGCATGCGCCGGGTTGAGCGCCCTTCGCATGAACACTCATCCACTGCTTCAACAGTGGCGAATCCCACCTGTTTGCCAGCGCATCCAGGATGCGATGCGTTTGCGGTGCCACGCACGAGTCTGAGCAGCGAAGTGCTTCACTTCCGGATGATTGCATAAAAGCTATCAGTGTGCGCCTCAGCAAACATAATCGACGCGCTGCAAAAACGAGGCAGCCCAAACAACACACTAAATGCGTTGTTAAATTGTACACGCAGAGTCCCGTACACTCGCTGCGTATAGTTGACCTATAGACTGCACGTGTAGAAGGACTGACAATACGCAATTGACATAAGATCTTCACGGTGTGAGATTTTCGTGTGAAACTTTTTTCACGTGCTACCTATGAGGTTCTTCTTTTAAAAAATGTGCAACATTCGGTCTTCGACTTTCAATTGTTTTTTATTCAGCTTAGACGTAAAGATGGATCTGTACTTCGATCATCCGAGTTATTTTTGAATACGAGTTTTTGACGCGGAAGCAACGCGGCAAAAACGGCTCGCAATGTCAACGTTGCTTTTAGAGAGGGGATTGCTATTTAACGAACCGTACGTTTTTGGTTTAAACGCTTTCGTAATGGAAACTTCGACTTGAAGAACGAACCACGTGGTAGACCGCCCACACAGGTGAAAAACGCTGAATTGAAGGCGATGGTAGAAGAAGCCGATCCGAGCCAAACTACCCGGGAATTAGCGGCATGGTTTAACGTTACCCTAACGTTAAAATATTTGACTCATTTGCATGAAATCAATAAGTTAAAAAAATATGAAAAATGGGTGTCTCATGATTTGACTGATCTGCAGAAAGAAATGCGTGTTGAAGCTTGTGTTGCTTTGTTTAATCGGTACAGAAATGAAGGAATATTGGATCGAATTGTGACATGTGACGAAAAGTGGATTGTTTAAGATAACCGTAAGCGAGAAAAATGCAATGGCTGACCCCAGGTCAAACGTCACAAGTGCCCTAAAGCAAAGCTTACCAATAATATGGTAAATGTTTGGTGGTCTCCTCATGGTGTTATTCACTATATAGCTTTCTCAGGTCTTATTAATTGATGCCTTATAAGTTAAATATGGTGTTTCTTTTTAATAGAATTACATCTTCATCATGAACTTTGAGGAGGTTCCAATATCCAGCTCCAGCAAGTCGTCTGTCTGGCATAATTTTTTACGTGCAAATGTTAAAAATGAGGCAAAGTGCAGAAAATGTAATAAAATATTAAGAGCACTTGGTGGAAGCACAAGGAGTCTCCACAAGCATTTGATAAATGTCCAAAATGTGGAAGGAACTACGTGATTATGAAATTGATTGATTTGTTCATTGAAAGCAAAGTCAATTATTCAAATTAGGCTGAGAATCAGCACTTTTCGAACGTCAAAATACATAAGACAGTCTCCTCCAAGTCCACTACCGAAAACCCAGTCCCGGTTCTTGAGAAGGCACCGGTACCGCAACCACTACTAGCTATAGGTACTACTTACTTAGTTATATTAAAAACCTTCAAATTACGTATTAACTTATTTTTTTACCCGTCTGCGCCAGAAGGAGAGTTATGTTTTTCGAGTGTATATATGAATTTATGTATGTATATTTCTTTGGCACGCTCTGTAGCCTAAACGGCTTGATAGATTTCAGCTTGAGAGATGCCGTTACATTCGTCTTCATTGTGAGAGTAACCAGGGAATATCAAAATTGAAAAGAAAAATAGCCGATTTTTGGCACCACAATATGTATTTTAACCTTTTGTTTGCGTTCGCTTAGATAGTCTTTGAGCAAGGCGTGGGGAATTCCTCTCACTCCAATTGATTCCAGCCTATCCAGCAGAGTGGAGACAGAGACTGTGTCGAAAGCCTTTTGGAGATCCAGGAAGACAGCCGCCGCTATCTACTTGACTAGTTACAGCGGAGGCAAGCGCTAGAACTGCATCTTCCGTAGACATTTTTTGTCTGAAACCGTACTGCGAGGGCGATAGAAGATTGTTTTTATTAAGGTAGGATAAGAGACGTTAATTTATTAATCGTTCAATAATTTTAGATATTGATGGCAGTACTGATATAGGCCTATATCAGTACTGCGTGCGTGCGCGTATGCGTGTGCGCACTAGTGTACTATAGTTCGATGGATTAGCTCTGTCTCCACTCTTGTGCACAGTTGTTATAAAAGCTAGTTTAAAGGCATTCGGGAAGGTAGCGTGCTCAAAGCACTGTTTCGCTAAGTGGGTTATAATTGGCACGACAAGGGGATGAGCGAGTTTTAGGAAGTTTACAGTAATTAAAAAACTTCATCCTGGTCTGTGTTTAAAAGTACAAAAGACGATTGAGGGACATTAGGTGAGTCACTATGGTATTGGCCATAGCCTGTGGTGGTGCTGGCAGTCTCTCATTCGCAAGTCAGTCTATCTCGTTCGCAAGGATTTGACTTATGTTGGAAAAGTACAATGCAAGTATGTACAAGCAAAAGTACAATTATTTACAGTATCAGCTGACTCTTTTGGAGTAACCTTAAGCTCTAATAGATCCGTACTGAGGGTTTTGCTTGGCTTACATGTAATTCAAAATGGCCAGAGATTAATTACATCTTTGCTATTAACAGGACAAAATGCAATACATCGTCATGACATTACAGCACGTGTGTCAAACAAAAATTAGTCTTTAATGAGTTTCATTACAAAATTGCATGTATTCGGTCCCACACGTTGCTGGATGTATTTGGTTGAAGGGCAAAAACGAGGATTACCTCATGCACACATTTTGGTTTGGTTAATCGATAACATAGGTCCTGAAGAAATTGATAGTATAATTTCTGCTGAAATTCCAGATCAGTCTACTGACCAGTTACTGTTTGATATTGTTACAACAAACAAGATTCATGGCCCATGTGGTAATCTGAATCGTTCAACGCCTTGCATGGCAGATGGAAAATTTACAAAGAGTTTTTCTAAAAATTTCAATAATGATACGATCACAAACGTCGACGGCTATCCAATATATTGTCCAAAGAATGCCCATATGTTTAGTGTTTTGTTATTTTCATAAGCCGTCATCGTTCACAGCGCTCCATTTCTCTTTCAGTCATAAACCTACCACAACCCTACACACTTACAATACATTTGTTGTTTTTTATTTGACTATCTACCAAAATATTCACTAGAAATTCAGAAAGAGAATTCAGAAATAACACAGAGAAAAGTGAGACTGAAAGAGGATCTAAACACATGTAGTGAGGTTTGTTTAAATAAGTCAGTTATTGTCATAGAAAAGGAAAGTAAAGAGCCGGAAAAAGAAGAAAAATGGACATTAATACAAAAAAAAACAGAGCCCAATAGTGAAATGAGAAAAGGAGGGAGCACGGGTTCAACCAACAGCCAAACACCAATTCAGGAAACTGAGAGAAAGAAATATTTGCATGTATGGCGTCTGCAGAAGGAAACGACTGTGGAAAATTAAGAAAAACACGTGAAGAATTTTTAAGGACATGCCAGACCCATTAAAATACATAAAATAAAACATAAGGCTGAAAGAGAATATGCTTCCTTCATTATAGGAGTCTCGGAAAGCAAATATGAACTATTATGCAAACCATGAAATTGGGCCGTAAATATTGAATTTTACGAATGGGTATGGTTTCGGAGACAAACCAATAAACCAAAACCTCCGGAGTAAATTAGTGGAAACAGTATATCAAAACGTAAGGGGTCTCCGCACTAAGTTAGAGGATTTTTATACAGGAGTTGTGTCTTCAAGCGCAAACCTATTTGCCATAACGGAAACAGGTTGCAATGATCTATTCATGACGCAGAATAGATTCCACCTGAAAACTATATTATACGATGTGACCGAGCAAATGGACGTAAGTTACACGGAGGTGCGTGTCTCGTAGCCACACCGCGTTGTGAGCTGCGACGAGTGCCCCTACATAGTGACGTCAACATCGACAATCAGATGTTTGATCTGGTATATGCATCAGTGTACCAACGTAATAGATTATTGTTTTTGTTGTGTTGTTTACATCCTACCTAACAGTAACGAAAATGAATACATGGTATTATTTAGGATTATTGAACAGTTGTGTAAATGTTAAAGTGACATGATAGTAATAGGTGATTTTAACATGTATTCTTGTCCTGTAAAAATAGTTAATTATTTTTGTGGATTTACGCAGAGTAACAAAATTGACAATTGCAATGGTTGACACAATTAGATCTATTTTTAAGTAGGTACATTCGCGAAGGAGTGCTGAGAGGGGAGTGTGAGCGTGCGTGCGGCAGACACGCCGCTCGTGCCGGATGAAGCGTGTTACGCTACGGTGTAACACAAGGACCGTAGCGACTACGTAGCGCCGAGACGGTATGAGATAAGGACAGTATACCTTCTAACATTACACTAGACGTCGCGTCGACGCATCATATTTCGTGTGAATAGACCGTGTGACTGAAGCGCGATACTCGTTTTCATTTTAGCATTCTTGGTACAACCATCGACCGATTATCACTTAAAATTAGAAACGAACTTTAAAAATAAACTGGGTTTCTTTGCATCCTCCGGCTTCAGCCAAAAAAAAAAAAAAAAATGGAGCTACGTCTGCCAACAAACTGCTATGCAGTTTGGCAGAAGTAAATGTAACCTGCAATGAACAAATTTCTGTGAATAAACACTTTTTCATTTTTTTTTTTTTTTTTTTTATAATTGGCGCAGTCGGTAGGAAACTCGCGGGCCGGTTTGCGAGAATAATTCATCAATGTGTTCGTCTTAGGAGGCCACGTCGCGTTTTTTCCACTGGTGACGTTGACGTGACGAGGTTCAAGCATGACAAAATAGTTTGTATAGGTGCACGTTGACACACTTTAATGTTTAACTCTGCTGACACTGATCGTAAAGTCGCAGATTTGTTTACCTGACTTGAGCCTTCTCATTTAAGAGTTGGACCTCATATTGTTGATTTATTATCCAGTGTTAGGTAAATAATAATTCGTATAGGTGTAGGCAGGTGCCTCTTGATTATTTGAACGCTGTGAATAAAAGGCTTGTGTAAATGTATGACTACATTAATCCTTTTATTCAAGGGTGGGCGTAGCTCATGGTGAGGTTGTTCGCTTACCGAAGAACCTCACACATCAGCCAATGATTGGGCTGTGTCTATGTTTGAACAATCAGGAAGTTCTAAAATAAGAATGTCAAATAATTTTACATAGGTTTTTTTCCCGTGAGCTTTGATTCTAATGACAGCCGCGGTCTTGTAATGTTCTAACTCTTGAAGTAAACTTGGAATCCCACGATTTAAACGCCCCATTGAGTTTTAATCATATTTATCACACACCCGGTACCTGGGAGCTCGGCCGAGCTTCCACAGAATATATTATATATACCAATATATATTTTTTTACATTTTTTGTCTGTCTGTCTGTCTGTTTATTCCGGCTAATCTCTGAAACGACTGAATCGATTTTGACGGGACTTTCACTGGCAGATAGCTGATGTAATATGGAGTAATTTAGACTCCTTATATTTTAGAAATTTTATTTGTTTTTATTAATATATATAATATTAATAAATAATTAAAAAAATAACTTCACCGCGCGGACGAAGTCGCGGGCACAGCTAGTAAGCAAAAAAATAATAATCATACCTTGCTGACTACAGAAGTGTTTTCGAAGTCCAATGGATACTCTGTGGTGCCATTGATGATGGGTTGTGTCTGTACGCCAGCTGGACCCCACTTTTCCCAAGGGCAAGTTGGAACACCGTGCCTAGGGATAGATACGACTATATTTGAAGTCAATTTACAAACATATAGCATTAAAGTAGGTATGTTTGTCCATATTTCGCAGCGCAGCTCACGGCTTATCAACATCCCTGTCACAGGTGGTCGATCAGAACTTCACGAGGTGTGAGTAGACACCATCGTCTCACGCCGAAGTACACTGGGTCAAATTAGAATTACCTGGCAATACTTTACCCACGTGTCGGGCATCGATATCGAAAAAAAATTTTTTTTTATGTAACCGTTGATTGAATAAGGGCATTGACCCTCGCCCATCGAATAATGAAAATGAATACTGTTTTGTTTTTTTTTTGTTCCGTTAGTTTTGAAAACTCTCATTATGCGACGAACAGGAACGTACGTACACATATATGTGTTTTGTATATGACAATACATTCGAAATTTAAATGACACGGCATGCCCAAGCATACCGCAGCCTTGAACGTGTTATGTACCTACGATGATTATTATCATTTAAAATTACATTTCATTGAAACTTATCGACTTTCCAACTTACATATTAATTGTCTTGTTAAACTGCTCAGTGAGATTCCATACGTAGTCGTAAGTCAGGTTGGAGATGATAGCCATAATGGCGGCGATGTTAATTCCTCGGGTGGTCGTCGTCGGCTTGGTGGTGGTAGTGGTGGTGGTCGTCGTGGGCTTGGTGGTGGTAGTGGTGGTGGTCGTCGTGGGCTTGGTGGTGGTAGTGGTGGTGGTCGTCGTGGGCTTGGTGGTGGTAGTGGTGGTGGTCGTCGTCGTGGGCTTGGTGGTGGTAGTGGTGGTGGTTGTCGTGGGCTTGGTGGTGGTAGTGGTGGTGGTCGTCGTGGGCTTGGTGGTGGTAGTGGTGGTGGTCGTCGTGGGCTTGGTGGTGGTAGTGGTGGTGGTCGTCGTGGGCTTGGTGGTGGTAGTGGTGGTGGTCGTCGTGGGCTTGGTGGTGGTAGTGGTGGTGGTTGTCGTGGGCTTGGTGGTGGTAGTGGTGGTGGTCGTCGTCGGCTTGGTGGTGGTAGTGGTGGTGGTCGTCGTTGGTTTGGTGGTGGTAGTGGTGGTGGTGGTGGTAGTGGTAGTGGTGGTGGTGGTAGTGGTGGTGGTAGTGGTGGTAGTGGTGGTGGTGGTGCGGGTAGTAGTGGTGGTAGTGGTGGTAGTGGTGGTGGTGGTGGTGGTAGTGGTCGTCCTTCTCCTTGTTGTGGCCTTGGTCAATCAAAAAAAAATCAAAATCAAAATATTTTATGTCACATAAACCTGCAAGGGCACTTATGAAACGTTAGAAACTAGGTGCACGTTTCCAATTTGTCACTTCCTATGGAGACGAGCCGGCAAGAAACTCCACTCTTTTAAAAATAATTGACTTTTACAATGTTTTCAAATTACAGTATAATAGGTATGGGAGGACAGTGCAGGCCTGTCAATAAGTACCAGGTACTTAGAGGAATGAAAATAAAGAATAGAAAATCGTCTATAAATCTAATCTGTAAGGCCTACAACGTTCTCTCATTCACAATAATTATGTAAAAGAATCTACATAAGTAAAATTCACCTATTTAAACCAAGTAACATGATTTCCATGAGAATCACCAATAAATAGTCGATATTAAAAGTGACATATAATGTCAAATAATGACGAGAATATGTAAAAAAAATTAAAAAATAAAAATAACATTGTAATTTGGGAGCAGTTAATAGACTCTCACATAGTTAGGCTGTTAATGAGGTATCATGGAAGCCACATGTGCAGAAGGAATTAATGCTAAATATCTCTGTCTTCAACGTAGTCTTTTATCTTCGAATGAAAAATGATAAATGATTTTATTTCTGTAGGTAGGTTTGTACAAACACTTTTACACGTAAATCATATTTATAAAACTAGATTAGGTCGGTGTTTCCTATCTAACTAATCTGAGAAGAAAGGCCGAAGCAAACCTCAGAGTTTGCTTCGGCCTTTCTTCTCAGATTAGTTACAGAGTCTTTTAATGTCCAGACACAATCTTGGTCAGATCATGTGAAGACCATGTGGATTGGTGTCTGAAATGGTCTTTTGAGAAAAGAACCACACATATCGAGTGGACCTGTCCAATCAGTGCATGCATTCTGAATCATGCAGCTCAACTCGAGAAGCTCAACGATTTGATGAACAATTCCAAAGAAAGGACATTTGGGTAGGCCGTATTAATTACTCAAACTGATGACTCAATGAAGAAAAAAAACACCCACACAGTCATTACATTCACAATAATTAAAGAATAGAATAGAATAGAATAGAAAGCATTTATTCGACACAGACACAACACAACAGCAACAAACACATAAAAAAGAACAATAAACATGACAATAAAATTGCAGTAAAAAGTGCTGAGCGTGCCCATACCGAAAGGGTTGCCATCTCAGCATTTGCTGGGCGTCAGACACCCAGCGCTGGTTTTCAGTTGGCACCCTGCAGTGACACACGGACGTAGGCAAATAAAAAAGATACATACTTGAAGATTAGTAACAAAAAAGTGTTTAAAAATACGTAAATAAATAATGTAAAAGATTTTTGTGTGCTACTTAGTTCAGAGATTTTTTTAAAAATACCCACGAATCTACAATAAAAAAATAGCGCCTGTCACTTGACGCAGTGACACATCATCGAGAAGCCGCAAAAAAAAGAAAAGCCAGCGAGGGAAATGTGCTTTCCATAAAATATTTCTATGTGCCAGTGAATTAATATTTCTAAAGCGTAAGACCGACCCACCTCCAGTCAAAGTTTATATTGTAACGGAAAAGAGAAGATAAGATCGAAACCTTGTGGTTCTTGGCGACACCGCATCACATCCAGCCTAAAATAAGGTTAGTTTCTATAATATGAGATCATTAAATAAAAATAAAGGAGACATACTTAAATTTGTAATTGATTGAACATAAACTATTAGATTAATTATAATTATGCATAAATAGCTATTGGATTAAATAAAGGATTTATCAATATTAATGTCATTAAATTCAATTTGTGAATTTAAAAAGAATTTCTTAAGTTTAGCCTTAAATGTACTAATGTTTTTTAGGTCCCTAATGGGTGGGGGAATGTTGTTCCAACATTTGGATGCCGCGTAACGAAAGCTTCCTCGGAAGGCTGCAGTACGGTGATGCGGGGTAGCCAGCTGCTGAGCACAACGCCTAGCTTTGCGCTGCCGGTGACTATTTACCCACACAAGCTTCGAGTACAGGTATGATGGACATTTACACTTGATAACGCCGAAAAGAAGACAGGCTAAGTGTAACTTCCGACGGGATTTCATTTTTAAAATATTATTTTTGTTAAGAAATGGTGTAATGTGGCTCCTTGGTGGTACATTAAAGCAAAATCGCGCGCAAGCATTCTGAACCCTTTGAATTAGTCGTACGGTACGTGCTAGAAGTCGAGGTCCTACCACAGTATCGGCATAATTTAACTTAGATAGAACCAAACTTTCAACTAGCTGTGCACGCAGATCTTCGCTTAAATACGGACGCATCTTATACAGCACTTTAAGACGGTAGAAGCAGTTTTTTACACAATTTGCAGTGTGAGCCTCAAAACGTAAATCCTGATCCATTATCAAACCCAGATTCCTCGCCTCATAAACTCGATCTATACATTGGCTCATTACGATCACGCTGGTAAGATTTGAATTTATTTTATCCAGTTGACCCTTAGACCCGAAAAGCATAAATTTAGTTTTGGTCGGGTTGAGTAATAGGGAGTTTTGTTTCGACCAGTCAACGATCCTGTCCAGGTCCTCATTTAATAATTTGACTGTGGCTTCATAGTGTTCAGGTTTAAAAGAAAGGTATAATTGAATGTCGTCAGCGTAAATATGATACTTAGTATTTTTGATAACATTTGCAATATCAGCAGTATACAAAATGAATAAAGGGGGACCCAGTATAGATCCCTGTGGAACACCCCTTACCACTGGAGTCATATTTGAATGAATACTGGATCCATTGGCATCTTGTATTTCAACCAGCTGTTTTCGATTGCTAAGATAACTCTTAAACCATGCAACCGAGGGTGCGTCAAAACCATAATGCGTCATCTTAGATAGCAGGAGAGACAAATTTATAGCATCAAATGCCCTAGAAAAATCCAGTAGAACTAACAGCGTACAACATCCATCATCCTGAGCCGACAAAATATTGTCCGTAACATCTAACAGGGCCGTTACAGTGCTACACCCCTTCCTAAAACCTGATTGCGCCTCCGGTAGGATGTTATTTCGCTCAAGGTATGTGGATAATTGAGCGTTTACTACCTTTTCAAGCACTTTTGACAAGAAGGGTAAAATGCTTATAGGCCGTAAGTCTTTTATAGTGCTAGGGTTCACAACTTTAGGTATAGGACGTACAACAGCAATTTTCCAAAGGTCAGGAAAGGTCGAAGTAGAAATTGAGCAGTTAACAATAGATGTCAGGATATCTAAAGTATGAGGGAAAGTCATTAAAATCATGTCAAGCGTGATATGGTCAAAACCTTCTGCATTGGTTTTACATTTTGATAAAAATTTGATAATTTCAGATTGGTCTACAGTATCAATAGAAAAGACACCCTCGCCAAATTTATGCGACTCGTAGAAAGCAGAACATGATGCTGGTGCCACACTATCACCGGGAACATTTAAGAAATGGGAATTAATTTTATCAGGGTCGTTCAAATGAGAGGGTAATTCAGGCACACTTTTGAAGGGTAATAAGGTTGACTTTAGATTTTTCCATAGAATTTTGGGATGGCGTATCTTAAAGTAAAGCAATATAAAACTTTACAAAGTAAAAATTCATGTCATTGTTTAAATAAAATTCATAATGTCAATGTCTATATAAACAAAAAATACGAAAATAATCGTGGTGAGATCATATATGGACCATGTAGATTGGCGTCTGATATGGTCTATTGGTGAAAGAACCACATAGATTGAGTGGACCTGTCCTGTCAGTGCACGCATTTTTCAGTAATCATGCAGATCAACTTAGAACATAAGGATCACAACGATTCGACGAACAAAACCAAAGAAAGGGCATCTTGGTAGGCCGCATAAAGTACTCAAACTGCCACATTATCATTAAACTGAGAGTGAGAGTAAAAACAAAAAGAAAACAAAAAAACAAACATGACCCCATGACCCACATAGTCCTCCCAGTCACAATAATCATAATAAACTTCTCAAAGTAAATATTCATGTCAAAGTGTATATAATAACAATCAAATGTCAAAGATCCCGGCCCCTGGCATGCAGATTTCCCACCGGAAAAAAAAAAAAATGTCAAAGATTAAGTCAATGAGTAAGTTCGCAAAAAAAACAACAATCAGCATCTAAAAAATTGGAGCAGGTCAATCCCAAGCTTTTTTGTCCTCATTATAATGATTATCGGTATAAAAAGCTTTCAGGTACAACTTGCGTTTAATGAATGATTTAAATTTATTGAGACTTAGATCTTGAAAATGGCTTGGAAGTTTATTATAAAAGCGTATACGTTGACATCTGAATGACCCACCTATTTTCTTGAGCCTATTTTGTTGATGGTATAACAAATTTGTGTTTGTTTCTAGTATTTATACTATGGATAACACTGTATTGTTAAACAATTTAATATTTTTATGTGCAATTAAAGATTTTCAAAAATATACTGTGAAGACACAGTCATTACATTAATCTCCTTAAATTTATCTCTGAGAGAATGTCTCGGACTTAATTTATAAATTGATCGAACAGCTCTTTTCTGCAAGACAAAGACAGTCTGAATGTCGGCGGCATTTCCCCACAACAGAATACCATACGACATTACACTATGAAACACTAAACGGGCTGTCTCTATATCAGTTAAATTAGGAATTTTTCTAACAGCGTATGCTGCAGAGCTTAGCGTTTTCGACAATTTATCTATATGTGGGCCCCACTGAAGCTTGGCATCTATCGTTAAGCCCAAGAATACAGTGCTATCCTCAGGATTCAATTCTTCGCCCTTTATCTTTACATTAGTTTTCACCTGCCTAACGTGAGGTAGCGTAAACTTATGCATAATTAAAGGTTTTTTTTTCATTAAGAAGTAAATGATTAACATTGAACCAGTGAACTACTTTTGACCTCTCAAAAGCGTTTGACTGCGTTGACCACAATACACTTATCTGTAAATTACACCACTACGGAGTTCGTGGACGAGCTGCTGATCTTGTGCTTTCCTATTTATCAAACAGGCAGCAAAAAGTAAATGTTAACGGGGCAACGTCCTCGGGGTCTCTAGTCAAGATGGGCGTGCCTCAAGGTTCAATTCTTGGCCCTTTTTTATTTCTAGTTTATATTAATGACCTTCCTTACCTGATGGCTAACTTCTCGGATATAATTTTATTCGCGTCAACGATACATGTCAACGATAGTCTAGCTGTTCTCTCGAAATGGTTTGCGGCTAATAATCTTTTACTCAATGCGAACAAAACTAAATGTCTTAAGTTCTCATTACCAAATGTACCCCAAGTAGGGCTAAATTTAAAACTTGATGGCAAGAAACTAGATGCTATTTCGGAAACTGTATTTCTAGGAATTACTTTAGATTCAAAATTGCAATGGGGTGCCCACATTAGAGCTCTTTCAAGTAGATTAAGCTCAGCTGCTTACGCAGTAAGAAAAATAAGGCAGTTGACTGATATAACCACAGCTAGGTTAGTATACTTTGCTTATTTTCACAGTATTATGTCTTATGGCGTTCTGCTGTGGGGGTCGGCAGCTGACGTAGATTCAGTTTTCATTTTATAAAAGAGGGCAATCCGCGCAATCTATAAGATGGGGCCTCGCGAGTCTCTTAGAAACAAATTCAACGAAGTTGACATACTAACTCTGCCTTCTCTTTATATCCTAGAAAATATCTTGTATGTTCGCAAAAATTTAGGTCTTTTCAAAAAAGATGCGACTTCCATAATCTAAATACACGTAGTAAAGATGAAATTGTGATTCCAAAATTTAGATTAACTAAAACTAGTAAGTCATTTCTAATAAACAGTATCCGCTTCTATAACAAGTTGCCAAAATCGGTTACAGAACTTAACGATGGAAAGTTTAAAACTCATTTCAAACGTGTCCTTATCAAAAAAGCATATTATAAGATAAAAGACTACGTTGAAGACAAGGAAGTTTGGCGTTAATTCCTTCTGCACATGTGGCTTCCCTGGTAACTCATTAGCAGCATAACTATGTGAGCGTCTATTAACTTCTTCCAAATTACAATGTTAATTTTATTAATTTTATTTTTTACACTTTCTGACATATTCTCGTCATTATTTGACATTATACAACACTTGTAATATCGAGTATTTATTAGTGATTCTCATGGAAATCATATCACTTGGTTTAAATAGGTTGATTTTACTTATGTAGATTCTTTTAGGTAGGTCTAATGTTGACTGGGATTTAATAGTGTTAACCGAGTGCTGGTTGCGTGGTGTTCATAGTCCTCCTAAAATGGATGGTTACGATTATTATTCAACTTCTAATAACAAAACCCAAAATGAAGGGATAGTCGTTTTTATTAAAAAAGGTATCAATGCTTGTGTAACGGAACCATCCATCTTGGACTGTAATAGTTTATTAATTACACTTGCAAAGAATACTATGGTCCTTGCTATTTACCGGTCACCGAGTGTTAGGAATATTGATAATTTTCTGGGAAGTTTACATAATAGTTTGTGTAATGTTGCGACTAAATATCAAAACTGTATCTTAACTGGTGATTTAAATATTGACATTTCTGAAAACACATTGGACACAAGAAAACACAACTACTTAAATCTAATGGCTTCGCATGGCATGCTGCCAGCTCACCAGATTCCTACTCACTCAAAATCTTGCATTGACCATGTCATGCTCAAAACCAAATTTCCAGCAACCTGCTTGGTAGCTGAGACTTCCCTTAATGATCATTATAGTGTCATAATTTCCATTAATAAGTCGCTTCCAGCTAAGCAGCATGCGAAAACCTTGAAACGAATTGATTATGCTGCCCTTGATTTGGCTATTCCTAACATTGACTTTGCGCCTCTTTTCAAAATGACTGACGTGAATGATGCTGTAGCCACTTTCACTGATTCTCTTAATACTGCTATGGTATCCTGCACAAAAACCATTACTATACCAAGACGCAAAATAATTTTAAAGCCATGGATAACTCCAGGACTTTTGAAATGTATGAGAAATAGAGATAACCTCCACCTCAAGTCAAATAAATCCCCTAATAATATGACTCTCAAGCTAACCTATACTAGGTACAGAAATTTTTGTAATGGATTATTAGGAAAACTGAAAAGTGAATATGAAAGGAAACAAATCGATAATGCAGGAAACAATTCTAAAAAGCTTTGGGAGGCCACTAAAACAATCACTCACACTACTCGATCCAAGGAAGTCGCTTCTGAATTGATATCAGCAACTAATCCCCAGCGCTCCGTTGATGCTATTAATGCATTCTTTGCGAATATCGGAAAATCACTTGTAGAAAAACATATGAATCATGAATCTTCGCCGGTCTTTCCAGTACCCTTTAAGACTGCTTATCGTAATTCTTTCGTAATGCTGCCTACTGATGAAAATGAGATAAATAACCTAGTTCTTAATCTAAAAGTTAACTGTGCTGCTGGACGTGACAATATTTCTGCAAATTTACTTTCCCGCTATAGATCTATACTAGTTTCTCCACTAACTTTTATTTCTAACTTGGCATTTACATCTGGAACTTTCCCACAAGCCTTCAAAATCTCACAAATCCTACCTATATTTAAGAATGGTGACAGGGACAGTGTTAATAATTATAGACCAATCTCAATATTACCTACTTTGTCAAAGATTTTGGAAAAACTAATGAATAAACGACTGATAAACTACTTAGAGAAAAACAAGCTACTTTCTGCTTCTCAATACGGGTTTAGATGTAATAAAAGTACTAGCGATGCAGTTCATGAAGTCACGGACTTTGTTGTCAATAATATTGATAATAAAAATAAAGTTCTGGTAATTTTTCTCGATTTAGCAAAGGCTTTTGACACAGTCTCTGCCCCTAGGTTGCTAGTCAAACTTGAGCATATGGGTATTAGGGGTTTACAGCTTAAACTCTTTACAGACTATGTCAGTAACAGATTTCAGTGTGTCAAAGTTGATGATTGGATAAGTGACGACCTTCCCATTACCTACGGAGTTCCTCAAGGTAGCGTCCTGGGCCATACTCTATTTCTCATCTACATTAATGACCTTTGTGACCTTGAACTCCAAAATGGGAAGATTGTTGCCTTTGCAGACGACACGGCACTTGTTTTCAGAGGTAGCTCATGGGGCAGCGCTTTTCAACACGCTCAATGTGGGTTTGATGCCGTTAACCAGTGGCTGAGATGTAACCTTTTAACATTAAATGTTGACAAAACAAAACTTTTAAAGTTTTCTCTCCGAAAGGTCCCACACTTAATTGATAGCAACTTAGAACCCATTCTGGCCCACTCCCATACTTGTAGTCGTTTAAGACCCTGTAACTGTCCTTCCCTTGATCAAGCAAGTACTATTAAGTACCTCGGTGTCCTAATAGATAGCAGACTTAATTTTTCTCCCCACATAGATCTTGTTTCTTCAAGGGTTCGGAAATTAATATATATTTTTAAAAATCTCAGACGATTAACTAGTCCTAAGGTACTAAAAACTGTTTACTCCGCCTTATGCCAATCACTATTAGTATATTGTATAACTTCCTGGGGTGGTGCGTGTAAAACAATAATACTGAAACTTGAGCGCGCTCAGAGAGCGCTTCTTAAAGTTAGTGCGTTCCTCCCGTTCTTTCATCCCACTACCGACCTTTACAAAACCTGCGAAGTATTAACAGTAAGACAGCTCTTTATACTTCACACTGTCCTCAAAATGCATGGTTCACTGACGTATGACCCTGCAGCGTTTCAACAGAAACGTAGGAAACATACAGTCTGCGTAAATAAAACTTGCCACACCCATTTTGCACAGAGATTTTTCAACTTCTTAGGTGGCCATTTGTACAACAAAATCAATCACACCTTAAAAATATAGCCTTTAACGAAACAACAATGTAAAATAGTGGTCACCAAATGGCTTCTAGGCCTTGATTATATAAATACGGAAAAAACACTAAACATTTTAAAATAGAATTAACATACCGAAACACACCTACAAGTTAGTGTACACAATCACACCCATTATCTACACTACATACACCAAACACATTCCCACCCATTCCCTACACTACACACCACACACATTGATACCCTACACCCACACTACACACACCTCTCGCATTCATTTGCATCACTCACCCGTCAAGTTTTTAGACTTAAGTACTTATATCTCCTTTTATAGTCTAAGTCATTTAAAATTGAAATTGTCACGTATATAATTTATACGTTTTACACCTAATTCACCACGGAAGAGCACTGATTTCCAAGATACAGGTTCTCACCTAGTTTGGAAGTCAGGAGTTCATATAGTTTTAGCCGTCTACTCACCTACATTATTTGTAACCTAGTTCCTAGGAATATTATTGTATTAGGCTATATTTTTATTGAGTCCAAATAAACGTTATTATTATTATTACGTTATTATTATTTTACATATTGTGAATGAGAGAACGTTGTAGGTTGTACCTAATTTCACTGTAATTTGAAAACATTATAAAATCCAATTATTTTTAAAAGAGTAACCGTGGAGTTTCTTGCCGGCTCTTCTCCATAGGAAGCGACAAATTGGAACCGTGCACCTAGCTTCTGACGTTTCATAAGTGCCCTTGCAGGTTTATTTGAAATAAAATATTTTGATTTGATTTGATTTGAATAAAAAATACTTAGAAAGGCAATAAAAAATAAAATTAAAATAATATGAACCCGTATAACCTGTCACTAGATACGCCAATTCTAGAGAAAGAACATAAATATTGTCCTGAGTTAATCACAGCGACCAACTATTCTTGTCATTTAAATAGTCGTTGATGGAATAGTAAGCCTTTAAACAAAGGATGGATTTTACTTGAGCTTTAAACGCATTAAAAGGCAAATCTAGCAAAGAAGAGGGAAGCTTGTTGTAAAAAGTTATACCAAGCCCAACAAATGAGTTATGAACCTTATGAAGCCGGTGAAAGGGAGCACGTAGTATGTCCTTATTTCTTGTGTTAACGGTGTGAATATCACTGTTTTTAAAGTACAAGTGTTTATTTTGCCTAATATATAAGATGTTAGCGAATATGAATTGTGATGCCACCGTGAGAATACCAACATCTTTAAAAAAGGAACTGTTTAAACAGTATTGTAAGGTTTAAATTAATATGCTTGAAACTACATGGTTGAATAGGTATGTACTAATCAAATCGATCAACGGTTTAAAGTTTTTGTACTGGCCATACTGACGGCGAAAATGCGTATTTAAATAAAACAAGGAGACTTAATTTATTGCAATGGGCACACTGGTGGTGACAGTTGCAGCGGCTTGGTACGCATCGAGGACTTTTCGATGGGAGTTGGCAGCTAGCGGTCTTGGCATTGTTGTACCGTGGTGATTAATTTTAGGAAATAAGTTTTGATAAAAACAAGTTAAGAGAATAATAAGTAAGTTTTGAAGGTTAACTGTGGTTATTTCTGAAATATCCAAAATCTCAGAAGTAGGATCAAGATCCATAAGTACACGCCTACATACTATTGTTGTATACTTACCAACCTAAAATTATAGTTTTACTCTGTTCACGTAATAATCCGTTATTCGTGCAAGTGTTCAGAATTTTAAATAACACAGCAGGACCGTTGTCATTTATTCGAAGTACCTACATATCATTCACTGGTTTAAGCAAATCAAATCTAATCATTTTATTTGTCACAATGCAGATACATAGTTTATATTAGGTCTTATAATGATAATGTTAGTGCGCTGCATTCTACTCGCAAGCATACAAATATTACACACAAGAATAATGAAATATTTACAGAATTTTTTAAATGTCTGTAGATTTAATTAAAATGTCAAATCCTAAAATATAAACACAATTATATTAAAATGTAAAATATAATTGTCAACAATAATCCTCCATAAATTCAGTGATTGAGTGATAACATTTATTAATTAAAAATTGTTTCAGTCGTTTTTTTAAGTAACTAAAATAAGATTCTTTATTTCTCGCGGAATTTTATTGTATAATACTGGAGCCATTTGATAAATACTTTTGCGGAAAAGAGCTGTTCGACTGCGGCTAACACTGAGAATATTAGATTCCCTTTTTTTCAAACGTAAGTTTGCGGGGGCCTAATTGAAAAAAGCCGTGGGTTTGTTTTAACAAATACCGCAACTTCGTAGATGTACATTGACGGAATTGTTAAAAGCTATAGTGATTTAAAATATAGCTTACAACTGTCCCTTGAGCGCAAGTTGCATATTGCGCGTACACATTTTTACTGTACAATGAACACATCATTTTTGTCGGTGGAGTTTCCCCAGAAAATTGCTCTGTACCTTAGAACAGATTCCACATAGCTATGATATGCAGCAAGTATTGCATAACGATTAGCAAATTTGGCTAGCTTAATTTTTTTACATATTTCCTCAACCTGTAATTTCCACGTGAGTTTGCTGTCTATCAGTAGTCCTAAGAATTTTGTACTGGAGGTTGTGTTAACTGACATGCCTTCATAATTAATATGCAATGGATTGGATGATTATTGTTGTCGTTGATTAAAATGCATAATATCTTGTGCATATGTCTTTGTAAGTTAATTTGTAAATTGTTCGCCTCTAGCCATTCAATCATTTGACATAACCTATCATTAATTTCTTGCTCATAATTATAAGATCCATCCGCTTTAATTACTATTGTGCTATCATTGGTGAACAATACTATTGGGTGTTTTACATTTTTTGGAAGATCATTTATATAGACTAGAAATAATGGGGCCCCAGTACAGTCCCTTGAGGTAACTTCAACATTTTATATTTTGAACGGTAAGTAGCTTCGCATTTGGTTTTAACGTTAATATTCGTTATTTCTGTATATTGTTGTCGATTGCTTAAATATGAAGTCATAAGATCAAGTCCCTTACCCCGGATTCCGTATCTCTCTAGTTTGTCAATAAGTTTAGAATGGTCAACGTAGTCGAAGTCTTTAGTAATTCCCATGTAAATGGCGCATATGGGTTTTCGCGTTGTCTACGACAGACATCATTTTCTTCAGGAAATCGAATGCTGCAAGATTGATTGACTTGTTTTTCCTGAAGCCATTCTGTTCGTCAATTAAAACGTTCTTACACTCGAGAAAGCTGGATAATCTGTAATAGATGGCTTTTTCGATGACTTTTGAAAATATCGCATCGAGGTATACAAGCCACAAACCTGGTATCCCCAGGTAAAGAGTATGCTTGTCACCGAAATTGTTATTCTGAAAGCAAATAAAGGTATCATCCCGTTTCAGAATACACCATCCACTTTACAAGTCGCTTACCCTGGTTTCTCCGGTGCTCTCCGGCTTGCCTTCACGCAGCGAGGGATGCCTTCAACTGCTCTAGACATGATGTTAGCTTCTTTGTCCCAAAATACTGTTTAGCAATATAATGTAACCTTTAAGCTATGGTGGGAATTCTGTATATACCTTTTAATCCCATCAATTTAATAAGGGAGCAACGTACGGTTCCCTTAATAGTCATCGCTGTGCCCTATCGCTACTTCTAGGAAATAGTGTAGGGACAGACGCCTACATAAAAAAGTTACTAAAAGGAGCATACAAGTTGAGACCGTGCGTACCCAATTACACGACTACTTGGGATCCCCAGGTGGTACTCAACTTTATCTCTAATTGTTACCCAAATAAAGATTTGACAATAGACAATATCACCAAGTAATTAGCAATTTTGTTAGCTATTTGCACAGGTAATAGAGTTCAAACGTTTTCAATTATCAAGTCCTCAAACATCCCAGACTGGAGCGGGCCGGGGCTGCCTTGAAGCGGCTCCTGCCCAATCTAGGGGGGCCAAAAGCCTCCTGCCAGAGGCTCTACGCGGGGGTCGTGCGGGCCATGGCCCTATACGGGGCGCCGGTGTGGGCGCCTACATTGATGCGCCAACCAGCACGCCGGTTGAAGGCGCCCATAGGGTCATGGCCATCCGGATGATCCGGGGATACCGCACGATCTTCAGTGAGGCCTCCTTGCCGGATTGCCGCCATAGGATCTGGAGGCAAAGATCCTCGCACTCATTTAGGAGTGGCGCAAGGAGGCCAAACGTCGGGGCGTAACTCCGCTGCCGCGGGAAGTCTCCTGGCTTTAGTTATCAAGCGCACCGTCAGTCATTTGGCTTCCCAAATGCATCGATTGCTCTTCCGAAGACCCTTCAGCTCTTTTTCTGTTCTTAATTGCTTGACCAGCTCTCACCGTACTCGTCCTTTTTTTTGACATCCTAAATTCCTTCCTCTTTTTTTTTCAGCCATAGATACTCTCATATGCCAGTCTAGTCGGCCAAGACTTATAAAACCTCCTTCATACAAACCGAGAGTGCGTTTAAGAATCTTATAATTATAATTTAGAATTTTGTTATTTCTTTGACAACGTAGTTACATAGAAAAACCAAATTTAGGCTATCCAAAACGATATAAAATTATTTTTAGTAAATACAATCCTAATGCAACCTTCCTTAAATATACTGTATAGATAATTAAAAGAATAAGTAGACATCAGTTTGACACGTTTGACTTAAATGTCACAACAAGAATATTATTAAGAAAAAAGATGGAAAATTCTAATGTAAAATCAGGTAATTCTGTATAGACGAATCGTTTAAGACCGATTCGCAGAGTGTTAGCACAGAAAACAAAGAGCGAAATATAATAATGTAAGAAAGTTGTAAAAGGATAATAAAACAAAGATGATGTGGATGAATGAAAAAGAAGCGTAAGTACAGTATCAGTACTTAATAAACAGATACTATATATTACCCCCGTTCATAAAAAATGGCCTAAAGATAATGTAGAAAACTACAGGCCAATATCTAAGCTTTGTTTGTTTGCAAAGGTTTTGGAAAAAAATGTTTAATCCTCAGTTTATAGTGCTATTAAACAATCACTTCTTAAAAAACAGATCCATTGTGGCGAATTTGCTCGTCTGTTCCGACTACTTGTCTTCCTTCATGACTGAACCCTCTCAAGTGGATGTGGTCTACACTGATTAAAGCAAGGCTTTTGACCGTATAGACCACGTTGTCCTAATACGTAAGCTGCTTGCCGTAGGTATCAGGGGCGATTTATTCCGGTGGTTTACATCTTATATTAAGAATCACTGTCAAACAGTTGTACTAAACGGATACAGTTCTGTAACTATTAATATACCCTCGGGAATACCGCAAGGATCCCTTCTGGGTCCTGTACTCTTTATTATTTTTATAAATGACATTGGTTCGTGCTTTGCCAGTTCCAAAATAATTATTTACGCCGACGATATGAAAATTTTATGCCCTATACCAGAAATTTCTGACTGTTCTGTTTTGCAGCGGGATTTAGGTGGACTACAAAGCTATTGTCTACTTAATAAACTTGAACTTAATGTTTCTACATGTTTTGTTGGTACTTTCACACGTAAACCACGTGCAATCACGTTACAGTATAAGTTACATGATACTACTATAAACAGGATACGTTATCAGGGACCTGGGTGTAACATTTGACTCTAAATTGCTTTTTGATGCACACATCGAAAACATTGTTAGTAAAGCTTCCAACGCACTTGGAATTTATACTTAGGTTGTCAGCTGACTTAAAAAAAAAACCTATAAAATTCTTTATTGTGCTTTTGTCCGCAGTCATTTGGAGTATGCGTCACAAGTATGAATGAAATGAAATGAAATGAAAAGTGTTATGAAAAGTGTTTATTCACAGAAATTTGTTCTTTGCAGGTTACATTTACCTCTGCCAAACTGCATAGCAGTTTGTTGGCAGACGTAGCTCCATTTTCATACAAACTTTTAATTATTAACATTAAATAATTTTTATAATGTACTTTTTCACCTACTTAAAACTACTCTTGCATTCCTTTTTAAAACAAACTTACTTAATTATTATCTACAGTTAGGCTTTCACAAAATATATTAAAGAGATATTTATGTATTTTATTTTTAAAGGAGGTTTTTGTGATACAATCGTTTATATTGACTGGAAGATTATTGAAAATAGTTGGGACTAAAACATTTCTACACCTTCGGCCATTATAGTTATTACATGTGGGCACTTCAAAACGTCTCATATTATTGTTCCTTTGAGATCTTGTGCGTATAATATGTTTTTAAATTCATTGCTACAGTACTGTTCTAAAGCCACTGACAACACTACCCTCTGATGAACAGGCAGCATTTTACATTCCAAAAATAAGTCTTCGTAATCACTACTTTTACAACGGTTTTTTGTGCTTTTATCTACTAATAGTTTCATGAATCTGATTTTTATTTTTTCCAAATATGTTTTAAATGTGTTACCATAGCATGCCAGCCCATAAGAAATCAGTGAGTCCACCAGTGCATAGTAGACCATGTAGAATGTTGCCCTATCCAGCACACAACTAAGGTGGTGGAATTTTACAAGCACGTACCTGAGTTTGTCACATAAGTGCATAATGTGTGTTTTCCACGAGAAGCTGTTGTCTATGACTAAACCCAAGTACCTGTTTTCCTCCACCACTTCAATGTTTGCACACTCACACAGCGTAATTCCCTCACTGTGCAGACACTCATAGTTATGCCCCACTATGCGCGGCGGACGTTCGACCTTTTTAAGATGAGGATATCGTATATGCATACATTTGGTTTTATTTATGTTGATTATGATGCCATTGTCGTGAGCCCACTTGATAATATTAGTAAAATCCTCCTGAATGTTACTTTCAATTAAATTTAAATCTTTATCTGCGTACACTAGACAAGTATCATCAGCATACATATATATGCGACATTTACGAACCATATTGCACATGCTGTTGACATGCATGATGTATCCAACGGGACCAAACACGGATCCGGTTGGCACACCACACGCAAAGTGTTTGGGCTCTCCGACGACGCCGTCAATGACCGTTCGTAGTGTCCGGTCTGTGAGGTAGGCACGGAACCGCCTGTTCAATGGTCCCGCAACCCCACACTCCTCCATGGCCTGAAGCAGCTGATGGTGCTCCAAGGTGTCAAATGCTTTTTTGAAATCAATGTAGACCACCACCACCACCTGCTTCCGCTGATCCAAACACTCATTGACGTCGTCTACGAACCGTGCCAAAGCCGTCGCCGTGCTTCGCCCACGTCGGAAACCATGTTGGGTATTGGTCAGAATATTATGTTTTTCCAAAAAAACACTTATCTGGTTCACAATAAACTTTTCTACTATTTTATTTATAACTGATAATATGGCTATTGGCCTACAGTTTGCGTAATCACTATGTACACCTTGTTTAAAAATAGGCCTAATTAATGCTGTTTTTAGTTTGTCGGGGTATAACCCCCTTTCAACACACAAGTTAATAAACAAAGCTATAACAGGGCTCAACTTAGATTTAAATAACTTAATTTCTTTAACTCTAATCTTATCTATTCCGTCAGACTTATCACAAATTAGCAAATCTATTATCTTATCTATATCCATTGAGTAAGCTTTCTGAAACCGCAGTGAAACATTTCCGGTATCAACATAGCTTGATCTTTCCAAAAACTTATGACTACGCCGCATGTTTAATATCTAAGATTTCTTTGGTAAATGTTGTTGAGAATTTATTACATATTTTATCGCTTCATAAGGAGAAGAGCCGGCAAGAAACTCCACGGTTACCTACTCTTTTAATAATAATTGTCTTTTACAATGTTTTCTAATTCCAGTGATATTATGTACGGGAGGACAGTGCAGGCCTGTAATATGTACCAGGTAGGTATTTAGAGGAATGAAAATAAAGAATAGAAATTATAAATAATTACGTCGAAGAATCTACTTATATAAAATTAACCTATTTAAATCAAGTGACATGATTTCTTTGACAATCACTAACAAATAGTCGATATTAAAATTGATGTTTAATGTTAAATAATGACGAGGATATGCCAGACATTGTAAAACATAAACAGAATAAAAATTAACATTGTGGTTTGGGAGCAGTTAATAGACTTTCACATAGTTATGCTGTTAATGAGGTACCGGGGAAGCCACATGTGCAGAAGGAATTAATGCCAAACTTCCCTATCTTCAACGTAGTATTTTATCTTATAATATGCTTTTTTGATAAGGGTACGTTTGATGTGAGTTTTAAACTTTCCATCGTTAAGTTCTGTAACCAACTTTGCCAACTTGTTATAGAAGCGGATACTGTTTATTAGAAATGACTTGCTAGTTTTAGTTAATCTAAATTTTGGAATCATAATTTCATCTTTACTACGTGTATTTAGATTATGGATGTCGCATCTTTTTTTTAAACAGAATTAAGTTTTTGCGAACAAGATATTTTCTAAGATATAAAGAGAAGGCAGAGTTAGTGCCCTACATCAATTTCGTTGAATTTGTTTCCAAGAGACTCGCGAGGCCCCATTATAAAGATTGCGTGGATTGCGTTCTTTTGTAAAATGAAAATTGAATCTACGTCAGCTGCCGATCCCACTAGCAAAACGCCATAAGACATAATATTGTGAAAATAAGCAAATTATACTAATCTAGCTGCGGCTACATCAGTCAACTGCCTCATTTTTTTACTGCGTAATCTAGTCTAGTGTTTTCGTTGCCTATTCCGCAATGTTTGATGACTAAGGTCTTCAAACAGGGCGTCCTGCTCGTGATGACATACGGTGCCGAAACGTGGACACTGATAGTTAGGCTGGTCAAAATCAAAGCATTTATTTCAAATAGGCATTATAAGGCACTCTTATAATGTTTTATCTACAATGTTTAACATACATTCAGTGTATCATGCGTGAAAACGATGAACCCAGAATAAAATGACCGTAACCAAATAGGTAAAAAGAATGAAATTGAAGCAATTACAAATAAACTAATTTTATGATAGATACATGATGCTCATGTATTTACAAACATTGTAAGTATACGATTTTCCTAGAATATTAATAAGTAATAAGTCAGTGTGTGCGTGTATATATATTATACAATCACTGAGTGTAAATCAATGTCATAAATATAATTAATCATTTAATTGCATTATATCACAAGGTATTTTTTTATGACATTTAACACAGTACCCCATAAAAGTTTAAATGTATTTTGGCTAATCTGAAAATTTTTTCTTTGTTTCTAGTATTAAAATGATGTCTATTGCATATTTTACTAAAAAGATGTAGATATTTTCTCATTATTAATCCTTTTAAATAGTACCCTGAGAGATTCGCGGTGAATGACGTAGAAATGGCTTTGACAGCTCTTTTTTGCAAAATAAAGATGGATTCAATGTCAGCAGCCCGACTCCACAGTAAAATGCTGTGAAAGTAGCTAAAATAGACCAAACGCGCGGTTTCTACATCTGTTAGCTGTATGATCTTTCTAACAGCATAAGCGGCTTAGCTTAGGTAGCCCCCCCGCAAGCGATGTTATATGAGGTCCCTATTGTAATTTCTCGTCTAGCGTGTTTTGTGGTTAGCAGAACTAAAAAATAGAAAATAAATAATAGATTATAAAAACTAAAACACACGCTTTAAAAACCAAACTAAAAAAGCAGAAAATCATTTAAAAAAGCGTGCTAGATATTAGTTGATTATAAAAATAGCGCAAAAAGCACCCCGCGGTTTTTTTTTCTGCTGTTTTAGTTTGGTGTTTAAAGCATGTTTCTTAGTTTTTTTTTTAAATTTTGGGAAAAGATTTTATATTTTCCACTTTTTAGCTATAGTACCTACCCCACACCAATTCAAAAATTTCATCATCCTTGGGGTATTCTCAAAGACAATCAAATCAAAACAATGCATATTTTGCGATGGCGACAGTCGCGGTTGATTTGCTGTCATTTTTTTAAGAGTTTCGTTGCCTGTCTCCGAAACTCATCATCAGTTACTCGTATATATGAAATTTAATGAAGACCATCTCAAAATTAACCCCTTTCGAACAACAAAAGAATTTTGCATATCCATTTCTAATAACGGAGTTATGCCCGAACATACTTATAAAAAATATGTAAACATACCGAAACGGTTGTGGTGGTCCTGGTTGTAGTCTTTTTTGTCTTCTTCGTTGGAGATGCAAGATTGTCATAATATTCATCATCGTCGTAAATCTCGAAGCCGCGCGGCTGGAATGATGACAAGGTAAGAAAGAAAGAAAGAGAAATAGGTTCACGTAGTTTGCGCCACAGAGTCTTTTTGCCTCTAGCGCAACATTTGCGAGTGCTAATTCATTTAGATACACGAAGATTACCAAGCACAAGTCTTCGGGCAAAAAAAAAATTGTAAAAAAGTAGTATCGTGGATGATGCCGTCACATCATGGCCGCGAGTAACGGACGTTTGAACTGTAGAAGAATGTTTTTGAGGAACAAGCTGCAGGTAAGGCCCGCAATGGCCCCTAAGACAATTAAACGACGAGGAGGTACCAAGCGACGTTTATCACTGTACGCGCTATGCAAGTGCACCCATTTTTAGTTTTTAATAGGTTGGGGTAGATTTCCTCATGGATGTCCGCCACCCTGGGGTGGGCAGAGGGGTCTGTCAGACTCTTACTGACTTATACCATTTCGGTGTTTCCTCCCACATCTACGTCGGAGATCACGGGATCTAATGCGACTTCCCCGATTCCCGGCTGGTGACCGCTGACCTGACCAGTCACAGAGGGTGACTGGTCAGGTCAGTGACCCTGCCACCTACCACTTTCAGCCGCAGGGGATAGGGAGAGCTATACGCTAACGCTAGCTACATAACGCTATACCGAAACTACTCCTCCCCTGCGGCTCCACCGTGTCTGCCATCAGACAATGGCGACCCCGTCCAGGCCGTGGAAGGTAGGCGGTGCGGCACACCGCAATAAACCACACCGCATTTCTCTCCCGCCGCGGCCTCAAGCCCTCAGCTTCTTTGCGAAGCCTCCGCATACGACATTGCGGCCCGCCTCAGTAGCGGTGCCTTCCAAGCAGCCAGGCGCGCATCCAGCCCTAATAAATGTTGCGGGCACAGCCACCCAAAAAACGGCCAAGTGTGAGTCAGAGTGTGAACTCGCTCATGATCGATATAGTGCACTCCTACAAAAGAGATGTTTACAAAATATAAATATGACGCCCTGACTAAGATTTTGTACAGTACAAACAAACACTAGTCAATTATTAAACCTGTAAAGTGTTAGTTTGTTCGCTCACGAAAATTACAAAAGTAAATGTGTGTTTGTTTACACATCACAATGTCACATTTAGACTCTAAAGTACTGGACTGATTTTATGCCCGGATGATATTTCCATTGCCATTGAGGCACGCAACCAGGATTTAAATTTGCGAAGAGTAGAAAACTATCTCTCTGCGGTAACTTCGCTGACCGGGACAGTTGCCAGTATTTGTAAGAAAAATTGTATGTTAGGGTACAAATCCTGAGTAACTCCGACAGTAGCTTTAGGATTGAATCATGGATTTAATAGATAGGTAAATACTTAGTTATCTATTAGTAGACACCACAAAAACTTCCCCAAGATAACAAACCAAACATCCACACCACACCACACAAACAATGTAATAGAACAAAGTTACTAACGATGATACATAGCTTAGCAATATTAACGGCGAATACATCTCACACCTTCGCTTTACCAATGACATCTTCATAATGACGAAGACACTGGAGCAGTTCGACCAGTTGCTGCACAACCTAAACGGCAGGTAGGCCTCGGCATGAATTTGGACAAGACGAAACTCATGTGCGATTTTCACGTCTTGCCGAGTCCAATCCAGGTCGAAGGGTCGCTTCTCAAAGTTGTGAAGGAGTATGTCTACCTAGGGTAAGTCATCCAGCTCGGTGTTTACCGAGAAAGGAGCCTACAGGAGAATCCAATTGGGTTGCGCAGCGTTTGGGAAACTACGCCTAGTCTTTTCGGCACGTATTTCGCAATTTTTGAAGACTAAGGTCTTCAACCAGTCTATCCTGCCCGTGATGACATACGGTGCCGAAACGTGGACATTGACTGGGCTGTTGGGCTGGTCCACAAATTTAAGGTGACTCAGCGCGCTATGGTGCGGGCTGTGCTCGGAGTTTTTTTGAAGGATAAAATCGGAATGAAAGTATCCGGAAAAGAAGCGGAGTCAGCGACATAGCTTTCAGAGTAAGCAAGCTGACTTGACAGTGGGTTGGCTATGTTCATCTAAGGACTGATGGACGACGGAGCAGACGAGTCCTGGAGTGGAGACCGCGTTTCGGCAAATGTAGTGTGGGACGCCCCCCAGCTAGATGAACCGACGACCTTCAAAAGGTGGCTGGGATAAACTGGATGCAGAAGGCGGAGGACAGATTGCTGTGGCGCAGCCTGGGAGAGGTCTATGTCCAGCATTGGACTGCAATAGGCTGAGTTGATTGATAATTGATTGATACATAGCTTAGGGCTTTCCATTAGAGCTGGAAAATATGAATAATTTCAATGAAATAACTAACCATTGTGTTCGTAATCTTGTCCTCATTTACTTAACTCGCTATATCACAATTTTTAAAGATGAATGCAATCATCAAAAAATATTTGGTAGTCTGTGGTCCGTCGTCTTATGTGTGCTCTGTGAATACATGTTAGAGATGAGAATATTGGTTAAAATTATTTATTGGTTTTTAGTTAATGGTTTAAAAAAATATCGATAAATTTATTGGTTGAAAATATTTGTTAATATTTTTATTCAAATAGGTATCTGCAACATGCTTCTAAAGCATGTTGAAATTCTTAAGTTAAACTCAATGAACTCTCCTTCATCTCGAACAGATTTAGGACTGACCAGCATTTATTTTTGTTAGATATTCGAATATTTTAAACACGTGTATTTTTAACCATTAACCGTCCGAAATATTTGTTAAAAATATCACTTCATATTTAATTATACCATATTTAATTCCGACTACATCTTATGCGCTTTTACGAGAGGTTAGCCAATGATGTTGTCGTAAATTGAAAAACATTTCGACTGTATCCTAAAAGCTTTCACGAGAGGTCAGCAATGGATTTAACAGTTTTGAGCTTAACACTATGTGTTTATTGCTTAGATGACTACGAAAAACGCTTCAGCCGAGCACGTTCAAGAAGTTGTTTATCAAATGAGCAAAGCCGACATAGTCAGAGTCAAAGGAGCCGGACGTCTATACGTCGCAGGTTACTATCTTCTTCACCGGATACTGAATACAGCCGTCATAGTATTTCACCTAAAGTTGACACTCAAACAAAAAGCGGCAGACTTGGAAGAGGCACCTCACCTCCTAACGGTTACCCCTGAGGTAGTACCGGTGGAAAACGCCTTACCAGCCCATATCGAGGGGCTCCTGGGTCAAGAAGGCGTCCCACCGGCCATTAACTCGATTGAATTACATGAAAGTTTAACAAAACGTTGGACGGCCATACTTCAAAACGGCTTTGAAATTGAAACTAAAACTAGCAAATTGTTAAGACATAATCCCCCAAAGAATTGTAGCCTATTAGTTCCACCACTTCTAAATGAAGAGGTAGCAGCTGCAATGAACGAGAAATGTGTTAAAAGTGACAAGAGGATTACCGGAAACCAAATTGTGTTATCGGTAGCAATTACTACGTTTGGCAAGGTACTAAACAGTATGATTGCAACGCATGAAAATGAACAGCACATTGGGAATTTAAGTGATGCAGCTCGTCTACTATGTGACTTGTACTATGAAAATTCTACCACACGAAGATCCCTAATATTACCAGGGCTAAACAAAGATTTGAAAAGACTTAATGGAAAGTGCCCCCATATGTGAATATCTGTTTGGGGACAAATTACAGGACAAGGTCAATGCTGTTAAAGCAGTTAAGAAATCAGGGTTGGAGCTAAAAAACACACCTGCCCAGCAGAAAGTTCCTAAAAGAAATAATTTAACTACCGGAGCCCACAACGACCACAGGTGCCACGCCCGAGTGGGCAAAATCCGAGACCGAAGCAAACAGTACACCAGACATACTATGTCAACAAGCTGCCGACACGGGGGAGACGCTCTCCACAGATATTTCAACATTCACGTCGCCAGGGCCAGGATTGTCACGGCCGCTAGATCAGGTATAAACCGGCAGACTTAAATATTTCTCAGACTATTGGGATAGTATCACTACTAATCCCACTATACGCAAATGGTTCAGAGGCTATTCCATATGTTTAACCAATGTTCCTGCCCAAGCCATAGTGCCACAGAACAATCGGTTTACGGAAAAGGAAACCAATTATACCCTAAGACAGATGGTTCCTGGAGATTCATATTGAATCTGAAACAGTTTAACAAATTTGTCTCTTCTACTCACTTTAAATTAGAGGACTTAAGAATAGCAACAAGACTTATGACCCCTGGATGCTTCATGGCCACAATTGACCTGAAGAACGCATACTATTTAAATTCAATAAAAGAATCTGTTAGGAAATACTTGCGTTTCCTATTCCAAGACAAATTGTATGAATTTAAATGCCTTCCCTTTGGTCTTAGTACAGCACCCTATATGTCTTTACTAAAGTCATGAAACCAGTAATGTATCACCTGAGGTCTGTTGTCTGTCATGTACATCGATGATATTCTCTGCCTTGCCGACTCATATGAAAAATCTTTACAAAATGCGTTTCCTACTAAGAAATTATTAGAAAGTCTGGGATTTATAATTAACGGAGACAAAAGTTGCCTCCAGCCTAAACAATATTGTCAGTATCTAGGGCTTATACTAAATTTTGTTCAGTTCTTTATAACACTTCCACAGAAAAATATATTATCTACATATAAAACCTAAGGAAGAGTCAAGTCTAAACAAAGATGCAAAATAATTGAATTCTCTCAACTCTTAGGTACTCTTGTAGCTGCATGCCTGGCTGTAGAATATGGATGGATTTATACCAAAGTAATGAAAAGTCCTAAAACAATAGCCTTAAAAATTAATAATGAAAACTGCGAGGCATACCTTACTGTGTTGAACACAATTCTCTCTGATATCAGAGAGAATTGTGTTCTGAATTGTGTGTTGAACACAAACACACAATTCAGAGTTTGAGTTGAATTGTGTGTTCAAACCACGTAATAACTTACTACTGTTTTTTTCCAGGGTTCCGCATCCTTTACACAAGCGCCTCAAACTGATTGCCGCCACATTATCAGGTGCGCGTTCTTAAGGAAATGAATACCTCCTTCCTCAATGGACATAGTGTTAGCTTTCTTGTAAAACAAAAGCAGAAAACAGTACGAATTGGCATTGAATAAGGGGCTAATCTTCTGCAGGAGTCAAGATATGCATCCTTTGTCGGACTTAGTACCCATGGTAATTTCGTTCTTAACATCGAAGTTTGAGCAAGGACTATCATATAGCTCACTAAATACCATAAAGTCGGCAATTTCCTTAATCTTAGGCTTTCCGTTGGGAACAGATGAGAGAGTGACAAGGTTTTTGAGAAGTATTTACAAACTAAGGCCCAAGAAATTTAAATACGACATACGAGTAGTATGGTATCCCAAAATTGTCTTAAAATACCTGTCAAATTTATTTCCTAATCAAGAACTTAGTTTGGAATTACTTACTAAAACATTAGTAACATTGCTAGCTCTAGTAACTGCGCATAGGATCCAAACTTTATAGTTTATTAATGTAGATAATATTACTATCAATGAAGATAATCCCAGAAATGATTAAAACATCTAGACCAAGCAAACTTCAACCCAATTTAATATTACCATTTTTCAAAGATAATATAAGCATCTCGCCGGCCAAAACATTACTTTGTTATTTAAATAGTACCAAAATTATAAGACAGGATTGCAATACCTTTTTTTTTTTTGGGTGGGAAATCATCAAATAACTTCTCCCGCTCTGGGTGGAGTGGGAGGGCGTGTCAGACTTTTACTGACTAAAACCCACCCGTGTTCCCTCAGTTGCCTGTGTGCCAGGGGCCGCGGTATCTCTTTCGAACAACCCGCACCCCTGGCAGGCATTGGCCCTTGCGGGCCCCATCAGTTGCTGATGACATCTCTTTGAGGCGCGCGTGGAACACAACGCGCCGTCGACCCGGGCTTGGTCCTTACCGGACAGCGAGCTACCCATTACTCACCGTCCGCAAGCCCGTGCCTACGGTGGCCGGGAATCAGCCTGGGATTCCCGACGCCCAGGGCGTCTCCTGCGAAGGCCACGGCTGTGAGGGCGCATGTACTGCATCTCCCTCACGTGCACCGCCTCCCTCTTTGCGAGCATAACTGCTTCGCTGAAGGAGGCGACTGCTAGCCATGCACTCTCGCTCCGTACCATGGCCTGGACCAGGGTCGGACGCGAGAGATCGCCGCCGCCGACCACCTCCACGAGGACACGGCGGTGCTCCACCCAAGCCGGGCAGACCTCCACCGTTTGCTCCACCGTGTCCTCAGGGCGATCTTCGCAATGGAAACACCCGGGCGTTTCCTCCCGCTCTATCCGAAACAGGAACCTCCCGAAACAACCGTGTCCGGTGAGGACCTGTGTCAGGCGGAAGGTGAGGACGCCATGCCCCCTCTCAAACCACTCCTCAAAGAGGGGACTTACTGCCGCAATCGTGGCGTGCCCAATTGCAATACCTTGATCATTACACTTAGAAAACCTTAACATGCTGCCTCTACTGCGTCTTTAAGTAGGCGGATAAAGCAAGATTTGCTCACAGCACAAGACATGCCTCCACTTCAAAGGCTTCTGAAGGAGGCATAAATATTGAGGTAATAAGGAAAGCTGTAGGCTGGACACAAAGATCTTCTACATTTGCTCGTTTCTATAACAGACAAATTGTCAGTGATCCAAACGTTTTTGCTAAAGCGGTGTGTTCAACAGATATTTCTTTGTAAGTTGCTTTAATAAGTTAAGTGTTTTGGTTAAGTGCCTGCATTAATACTTAAACAATAAGTCACCATTGAGGATGTAATAATAATAATTAAGACTGATTACTGTTTGATGAGAAGACTAAGCTACCTCCTTTCTGTTTATCAAATAAATATGTTGATTCTTAACACAACTTTCTTCTCTCTCGTCCGTCGACGAGATTACGAACATTATTCATTAAATAGATCGGATTAACTTACGTCCATATTGTATTCCAACCCTTCCCAGGTTCTCATCTCTACCCGTTCGAAAGTTGTGTATAATAATTGTATGGCTATGTGTGTGTAATACTTTGAACTAATGAATATGACAGGTTTCCACAGAGCACACCTATGACGACGGACCACAGACTACCAAATATTTTTTGATGATTGCATTCATCTTTAAAAATTGTGATACAGCGATTTGTGTAAAGTGCAAACTACATAATACTAAAGGAGAACGATATTACTTCACATAATTGAGGATCGGATGTCACTAGGTAAGTTAATCCGATCTATTTAATTATACAAATTATAACGTCAAATAAACAATCAGAGCAATTTACCCTGACTGACTTTTTGCTGACTTTTTTTGATTAACCTATATTTAATGACCAGACGTCGGAGTAGGTAGATTGATTTTATATACTTGCGTCAAGATATTATAATATATGGACATGCCATTTTATCCATAATGTGCGGGAAGTACCGGAAAAAGTTCCGGAATTGGAATTATGGAATAAAATAAAATAAAAAACATGCAGATAGGCTAACAAAATCGTTTATTATATGAATGATTGATTGAATTCAATGAACAATTATTTTTAATCCTCATCGGATACAATTTCCATATTTTGGCTTTCAACGTTAATACAATTAAAATAAATAATCATTTTTTTTTCAATATTTTCTAATTTTAAAGTATTCCTTTTGACGTCTAATATCCATTTATATGTGGAAAATGATCGTTCAACATCTGTAGACGTCACTGGAGCAAATTTAAAATAAGTTATCAGATTATTTTCGCTGTATTCTCTAATTATGTCTCAATCCGGATTTCGTTCCATAACATATTCTAAGTTATTTTTAATATTGTTACTGTTGCACTCGTTAATGGTACCTGTCACTTGGTCAAACATTAAAAGTGAATCAACTATGGATAATTTTTGATTTTGTAACTCTTTTAGAACTACTTGAATAATACGGTAATTTTCTTCGATATATTTTAAATCTTCCTGTAAATTTGGTTTTTCTAAAATATTTTTTGCATTGCGAATGGCTATTGAATCAGTACTGTTGAAGTTGTTTAGAACATCTTTTATTTTTTCGAAGTCTTGAGCGTAGTAAAATGCTGCTTCCAACCAAGTACCCCATCTTGTAATTACTGGTTGCGGAGGCAGTGGTAGGTCAGGATATTTTTCTTTTGAACTCTTTACTGTGTTCGGGGCTTTTAGAAATATTTTTTTAACATTTGCTACTAAAATATCGACATCGTTATATTCTGATCTTATCTTCTCTGATATACGATGAAGAGCATGCGCCAAGCATGTTCCATGTTTCATTTCAGGTAAATATACTTTTAAATTTCGCCCTGGAGACAGCATGTACGCTACACTGTCAGTGCAGAGCAATAAGACATCTTGCCATAAATTTTCTAGACATTGCAATACAAATTGCGCGATTGTTTGACCATTTACTACCGTTAACATTTTACAAGCAATCAAACAAGGCCGGCTTGAATTATTATTAGGATGTAGTGGCTTTATTAAGAAATGTACTATATATCTACCTAAAAAATCTGTGGTCTCATCCAACGATATCCATAGTTTCCCATTTTTATTATTTTCATAAATAGTATTAATTTTGTTCCTATAAAACTTATCTAAATAAACTTTACGTAACTGTGATTCATCGGGCACTTTTATATCACTACAAACACAACAACAAGTACTGAACTTTGCATCCAGGGAATGTTGCACAGGATCAGGAACTTAATAAGGTCGAAGTAAAACTCCTCATTCGGACGCTTATATTTTCCTTGATGTACTGCGCCTTCGATGTGTCTTGTGATATTGCCTTTATTTATAATTTTCAAGTGGCTCTCACACTTCGAGCAATATATAGATCGGCTAGCGTGATCGTAAATTAGCTCGGGATGACCGATTATCCACTTTTGTACTGTTTCAGCCTTGACGTTTGCGCCAGCCATGTTTGAGTGAAAGATTCTCCTAAAACAATTATAATGTTGCTAATCTGATATTAGTTGAAACTAGCAGTTAACTAACCTGAACAATTTTCAGTTTATAATTTTATTTAGAAGAACAATTATGCGTATGCATAACCCGGGTTCCGAGAGAACGATACATAAACGTCTAGTAAATCAACTTTTACATATTACAATTAGCTACAATATGTATTAAAAATAAATTATGATTTATCGCGTGAATAGGAAGATTATCAATCGGATATGAGACTAAACATGTTAACATTATTCTTTAAAAAAAAGTCCTAAAACATACTTATATAAGAAAATTATTAAAGCTTACCTGAAGCGAAATAACTTCAAGTAGAGATACAATTTAAAAACAAATCGATGTCCGTAGATACAAGCCAAATTCGTAATTTTAAGAAGGTACCAGAAATCAGTAAACAAGCCAGGGTGAGATTATTATTTACACAACACAGGAATTTCACAAATTAGGAGTGCACTCTACGAACCAAGGTAAGCGAGTGAGATACCTGGAACACAGCGCGCGCGCATTGTTCTAACAAACACCCAATGAGTCATACAGGATACTTGCTTCTGATTGGTCGTTGCGTGCGGTCAATGCGTTGTGAACATAGATGAACATGAGATAAAGAAACAAAAGGCCCTGTCTAAGTTTTGTCTCATACTGTCAAGCGTCATTTCTAATTCAACAGTAAGGGTCAAAATACGGTGTAACTATTCCAAGGTATTTTTTTTTTTTATAAAATAAAATACTGATTTCTTTCACCATTAGCTAACACGTGGTAGCGTAGATTGATATTATTAATACGTTTTTCACCTTAAACACAAATTCGTGCTAATTTCAAAATTCCGGAACAAATATCACAATAAATATGAAGTTCCGGTATTTTGGAGGCATATCCATATTATCCTCTACGTTTGACGTCAACGACCTTAAATCAATCTACCTACCTCTGTTAATGACACTACAAATTATTAACGTCAGCACTACACCAACGTCGCCAGCCACCAAACAGGAAGGCGGTTCGGAAGTTTTGGCGGCATGTGAATGTGCATGCATACAACACAGATGCTTGCATTTAAATTAGTAAATATCTGCGCACTCAACTAATAGTCATCACTTTTGTCCAACACAAGTTATCATTCTCCTGCTCTTATCCCAATTTATTTGGAGTCGCCGCAACATGTCCTTTTCTTCCACAGATCTCTATTAGTCGTCATATTCGTAGTCAATGACTACTCAGTACATTCCGACTACATGTCACACTCTTTCTAACTTTATCATCATTCATACAGTCCATCCATGGTTTATTTGGTCTTCCCCTACTCTTATAGCCATTGACATTCATACTCAAAACATTACTCAGGACATTTTCCTCATTCTTCCGTGACACATGACAACCGATTTCCACACAATTTTTTCAGTTATCGGTGCCACTTTCAGACTTTCTCATAAGTAATACTCATTTCTTAATGTATCCATTTGTGTAAAATACAAGTATTCATCCAAAAACAAACGAATAGTAAATATTGTAAAAAATGCGACATAATGTGTCAGCATATCGTCAGATCGTCTTAATACTTTGCTGCAATCCGAGTCACTCACGATTCATTGTTTATCTTCAAATGTAATATCATCCTGCCTATCGATCTGAAAAGAGACCGTGAAAGTGTGAATTCACAAGTATATTAGGGTTGTGGGCATACCCATCGTGCCCACAACGGTGGATCCGCGCTTGCAAGAGGCACCGCAATATATCTTATTGGCCGCTACGTTTACGTCTTTGTCGTCGACATGTCGACAAAACCCTGACGGCCCCTCTTCGTCGGGTTCCTCTTTACTTCACCGTGTTTGACCATGCCACGGCTCCTGAGCCCCCTCCCCCCCTGCCTCGACAATGCGGGGACCTACCGGGGTGGTACGGGTGCGCGAGTTAACCGGATGCAAGTGCAGCCAAGCACAACCCCAGGTTGGTTTAGGACTATTACGGAACATGGAGACGAAACATATTGGGCTATGGGTTTGGGTGGTTATGGTTTGTTGATTGTTAACCACTAACGATGGAAGGACTATGTCCCCTGCCTCTGTGCGTTTCAATGGCGTGATCACGGCGATATTTAAAAAAAAAACCACGCCAAGATTTTGTAAAAATTTGTACAAGTTGATTCCCAAAACCAAAAATTTGCCAAGGTTAAAAAGTTATACGGATTTGAACGTGGCCGCGCCATTGAACTCGGAGAACCACGCGGCCACGAAGGTCTTTAAAACTAAGCGTTGCAGAGACCTAAAATTTAGGTAAATTACAGATTTAATATTAGTAAAAAGTTTTTCCAAATAAAAACTTTATTAGCTTCACCTGTATTTTTGTATGTTTGTTTGTAACCGACTCCTTTGGACTTGATTTTGACCCACTTCAAACGGTCAGATTTTATTTAATCTTTGTAGACTTATCGAGTAACGATGACAATTCAATAATTTCAATAAAAGCAAAGAAAAAAAATGAAAAAAATCACGCTTTTTTAGTTAGCAGAATTAAAAAATAGAAAATAAATCACAGATTAAAAACTAAAAAAACACGCTTTTAAAACCAAACTAAAAAGCCGAAAATAATTTCAAAAAGCGTAGGATGCGTTATGAGTTTATGAGGTATTTTTGTATTCAATTAATAACAAGCACGTTGCGTGTTTTTTTGTACAATCGTGTTCTTTTTCAATTTTGGAAGAAGTTTTTTATTTTCCACTTTTTAGGTATTGTACCTACCCCACACCAATTCAAAATGTCATCATTATTGGGAAATTCTCAAAGTCAATCAAATCAAAACAATGCATATTTTGCGATGGCAGCAATCTTGGTTGATTTGCTGTCATTTGTTTAAGAGTTCCGTTGTCTGTCTCCGAACCTCATCGTCAGATTTATACGAAATATAATTGCGACCATTTTGAAATAAACCCCTGACGAATGAAAAAATAATTATGCAAATCCGTCTTTAAACGACGGATAAATGAACGAACATGCATAAAAAAAATATGTAAATATACCGAATAGGTTGTGGTGGTTTTCGGTGGGCGTGGCGTTTCATCCGAATATATTGGTTCAGCCTCTATGCTTCCTTCCCCGTAGCGGCGGTGGTGTGCCGTGGTGGTGGTGGTCCTTCTCCTTGTTTTGGCCTTGGTGGTGGTCCTAGTCCTTTCTGGGGTGTCCGTTGGGGATCCCGTCGTATATGAATGTTCACCTTTGGCCTGTTGGCTTTCGTAGCCGTGCTGAAATGATGACGATATAAGAAAGAAAGAAAGAAAAATAGATTCACAAAGTTTGTGCCACAGAGCCTTTTTGCCTCTATAGCGCAACGTTTGCGTGTGCTAATTCATTTGGATACACGAAGTTTACCAAGTCCATGTCTTGGGGCTAAAAAAGAAATGTAAAAAAGTAGTATCGTGGATGATGACGTCACATCATGGCCGCGAGTAACAGACGTTTGAACTGTAGAAGAATGTTTTTGAGGAACAAGCTGTAGGTATAATTTGACTTATGATACTATTCTTGGGTCAATAAATAAAGGACAGTATTTTTTTTCTTTTACATATCTCGGGACCCTGGGGTACCGGACATTTGAAGGCGTACAAGGAGCCCGTAGAGACCTTTTTGACAATTAAACGATGAGAAGGTACCACCTTTATTCCTGAACGCACTATGTAAGCGTATCCATTTTTTTATAGGTCGGGGTAGATTTCTTCATGGATGTCCGCCACCCTGGGGAAGGCAGAGGGGTCTGTCAGACTCTTACTGACTAATACTACCCCGGTGTTTCCTCCCACATCTACGTCGGGGATCATGGGATCTAATGTGACTTCCACGACTGCCAGCCCACCACTGTGGGCCACCCCAAGTAAATGGGGAGAGTGAGGTGTTGAAATATCATTACAGTTTTTATCGTGTTCCTTACATTTGGTCGTGTTAGTACCAATTGTGACGTGTTAACACGTTTGTGAAACGTGTTAGCACGTTTTTCTGAGCATTTATTTTCAAATTTTCATTGTTGGTGTCAGAGTGAAAGTTGTTTATACATATTATTAGTATACAACCGACCACCAGACAGTATGATAGTAGCAAAGACAGTTCAGTGGAGAGGAAATATCATAGTTGATATGGATGAATCTGATTTAAAAAATCTTAGAAAACTGTGATTTGTAAAAATAAACGACGATAAAAAATTATATACGACTCTCACTTGACTATTATTTTAACGGTAATAATTTGTAATGTGTCCACTCTATTCTAAGATAAAACATCTAAAAATATATTATTATGATAGCTTAGGCAAAAAGCAGTTGGAAAATGTTAGTTTTAGTTCATGAAATAATAAAATAAATTTTACAATTCAATTCAAAGATTTCAGTTTTTTTAATCTGTTTTTGAATACCATGGAGTAGTAGCCGCCATGTTATTACGTCATAAGCTAATTAACTGACTTTGGGAAGCGGCGGTGAAGTGTGTAAAGTACCACTTGAAAAGAGTTATAGGAGATCAACGCCTTACCTATGAAGAGTTTTCTGCTTTGCTTTGTCAAATAGAGGCGTGCCTTAATTCTAGACCACTATGCCAATTAACAGAGAACTTAGACGACGACTGCTTAACTCCTGGACATTTCCTGATAGGAGCACCTATCTTATCAAGGCCTCACATGAATCTAGAGTCTACGACGTTACAGACTCGTTGGCAACTCGTCCAAGCTATAACGAAGAGTATCTGGAAGAAGTGGTCATCGGAGTATCTGCAACAATTGCAAACTAGAACTAAGTGGCGAACTGCAAAAGATAATCTGGAAATCAACGATGTCGTCCTCATTCGTAACGAAAACACGCCTCCGGGTAAATGGGCTATGGGTCGAGTACAGCTTCTGCACCCTGGGAAGGATGGACACGTCCGATTTGTTACGCTCAAGCCAAGCAGCAACACCATCCAGCGCCTAGTGAACAATCTTGTATACATGCATGTAAATGAGGATGAAATCCCATCGAGACCCTTGAAACAGTATGTGAGCCAGTCTACTTCCTCATCGCCACCAGTAAAGTTGAAAGTAAGAAACGCCCCCCGCGACCACGCAGGCAGGCAACGTTAAATACACTTTTCATGACGACATTATTAATGCTTTTGTTTAAATCACCCAGTTTACAACAAAAACTGACGTGATACAATATAACCCCAATTACTACGAATCAAGGACTTTACTTTGACAAGATGTCCGACCTACAAGTTATCAAGGACGATTGGAAACTCATTGTATTTTATAATATGTCCACGTTCTGTCGCGGAGTATCCGAGCTAAAGGATTACATATCGCTCTTGAAGCAAACAGCTGATCGCATGGGTTCACTATACGACAGTGTCATCGTACAACTAGAACACGAAGTAAAGGAAATCAAGCATTACCAAGCGCTTCTTGAGAATCCACATTCAAGAAGGCACAGACGTGGGTTAATCAACGGAGTGAGTTACTTGGCAAACACATTATTCAGAGTGCTAGACGAAATCTTCGCACAACAGTATAAAAAGGATATAGAAAAGGTAACTCACAACGAGAATTATCTCCGGAATTTACTCAAGAATCAAACTTTGGTCTTGGAATCAGAATACAACGTTCTACGACATAGCGAAGAGACTATGAACAAACAGTTTAATTTCATAAAACGTCATCTTCAAAACGTCACTGATGAGAAAAATAGGGTACGTCTGGACAACACGGATGGTCTATACATAACATCATCCGCCTTAGTAGCGAGTATCATATTATTAAATCTAATGCGTATTCAGCTTACCCTAATCGACACCGTGACAGACATCAGCCACGGTCGTATCGACCCCTACCTGTTGACTCTTGAACAGCTGGCACGTCAAGTCAACATAATCTCCGGACAACTACAGGGAAACTTAATGACCCCTATAGAGTCATCGGATTTGCCAGACATGTATAAAATCATGAAGGCGTCAGCTACCTTATACAAAGGTTATCTCACTATAGAGATAAAAATACCGCTAGTGACTAACGATGTCTTTGAATTGGATAAAATCATCCCGATTCCCCAGAAGAGAGGAGTGAATCATTTCAGAACCATCCCTAGCTCGCCATACCTTGCCTACCAAATACAGAAGGATACTGTACTTCACCTGCCAGATAGTGATCTACAAGGATGCGTCCACGTCATAAACAACCACAAGTTGCCATGCTCTATTGATAAACCTATCTACAACCTGAAAATAAAACAATCATTGTGTGATATACTTGCAGTAAGTGATATTAAGAGCACTTGTAAACAAGAAGTTTCCACGTGCCACGACTATTGGGTCAAATTACATATCGTAAACTCTTGGTTTTACACCTGTTGTGAAACTTACGAGCTCCGCATTTTTTGTATGACAGGAACAAAGACGACTGTAATACGAAACAGTGGAAACGTTGACATAGGTCAGGGATGCACATTGAAATCGGATGCGTACAGTATCCACGCACACAACAATTTCTTACATCATATGAATATGCAATCAAAAGTCAATGTCCCAGAGGTATCTATTCTGAATTCGCTCATCAACACAACTTTGCCCAAAGAAGTAGACGTTCCGGAGAACCACACTCATATTTGGAATCAGTTGAAAGATCAAATCAATAATATTAAGGAACAATCTTCTACGGAGCTAACTGTCCACGACATTCATCAATACTCTATAGGGTATGTCACTTTGGCCATGGTTATCATTCTTGGTGGCATATGCTTATACTTCGTAGTTAGAAAGAAGTATCATGCGGCACTGGATGAGCAGCACCACGATCTAGTGGCCGTGCCTACACCACGGAATGTGCCTAACCCGGGGGCGGAGGCGCGAAACGACCCTGCAGGACCGGGATCTGCGTGCGTTAGTGAAACTCGTGGAGTGATTAGTGAATTTAGTGAAATTAGCCACGCGATAAGTGTCGATAAGGGGACCTCTCCAATGGACAACTATCGGTCAGTGAAAGTAAACTTTGAACAAAAGTACGAACTTGATTAAAATGAAACAAGTTATGAATATAAGCAAATGCAATGAAATCATTTTGTATCACTTTTCATCTAAATATTATATCATTTATACGTAACCCATCAGTTATGTCCTTTACTTAAATTCCATCAATTAAGATTCTCATCTTGTCATGTCTCTCTTTAGAGTTGGCAGTATGTACGGTGAGCCCGCACATTCATCATATTACTTGTTATCATTATGTAGGTTGAGCAACCTCAGCGTTTCCATACGCGCAATCGTTTACTGTAACTAGCAAGTAAAATAAATTCAGTGATATTATCACACTCAACACGGGTGGTTTAACTCATCATCCCCGGCTTCATCATTTATCCTAAAGTGTAAAGAAAGTCATCTTAAATTTTTTCGCAATTTATGTTATATTTTGCGATTTAATCTATTCTGTTCATTTTACTTAGACAACATCACACTAGTATTCTTCGCAGGGAGGGGTGGGTAGAGGTACACCTCTATAATGGGTCGCCATATAGGTACTGCATTGTAAATAAACGAGATCAAACACAATGATAGCCAACTAATATAACATTAAACTTAAAACATAATATATCATTACGCCTATAAATAACTTTATAAATAATTTCTAGTAATAAGCCTTCCTAGTAACTGTTCAAGTTTTCCAGAAATGTTTTTGGGTTGCTATTAGGAGTTCTACAATATGTAACAAAAACCCTGTTGTTCCTTTTAGGGACGTATACACTTACCCACAAGCACAACATTTACGAAGTTATAATTTAAAAAATAAGCATTGGCTAGTCGAGAGTTCAACATCAAATAACTATTAAAATCGACATATTCAAAAAAAATGTTAACAGTATCTGATTTTACAAGTATCCTTATTTCGCACAATAGACTACGAGCTTGGCGGCATTCTTTGATCTAATCAAAAACAGTTAAACATTACAAATATTCATAATTAAATATTTATTTTAATTATTTTTGTTAAACAGTTTTTATAAATGACATGCTTTATTACGTATGTATACCGATTCTGTAAACGTGGGTAGAAGGAACAACAGGGTTTTTGTTACATATAAACAAATAATCATTATTTTATTTATTTCCCCATCACAACATTCAAAATTAAATTTACATGTCAAGTCCTCAATATTAGTCAAGTTTTATATCGCACACCCAGAACAACACTGTATTATGTCGAAAAATCTTAAAATCGAGTTTTTTATTTAATAGAACAGCCAAAAAAATCTGCGCATACCACGAAGACAGGCATATTTATATTTTCAAAAATGTCTAACAGATAGCGCGCTAACTCTCTGTTGGTGAAGACGCGCTGCTAAAGTCATACCGCGAACACAAAACTATTTCCAGTTGCAACTTGTCGGCCTTAGCGAACAGCACGCAGATCCTTTACGCAACAGTGAATTATTTTGTGTTAATACGGTGTTGTTGAATGTATTATGACAATTACTCTGAATTATTTAGTTTTAATTCGGTGTTGGTGACTGCTTAAACAACGTGTTTGACACTATTTCAAAATAGTTCTCTGTTGTTGACGAAGGTATGTTACACTTTTTGTATTATTTCAAAATGGTTCATTCGTTTCTACACAAAAGGTGAAAATCAGTGAAATGATGCACTATTGATGGTATATATAAATTATGTCGCAATTTTGTTAAAAAACACAATAAATTATTCTTTTGTACTCAGAATTGTTACCTACAATATGAATTAAAAGAAATATATTTACAATTTATATTTTTCTTTATTTACAAGAAGATATTTTTTTTGTTTTGAGATGATGCACTATTGTTGAATTAATTAAATTTGAAATTGTTATTTGCAGATGATTAGATGATGAAGGGTCGTGGTCTCCTGTTACTTAAAAAGGCTATCGAAGCAACCACAGAAGAAACTAGATCTTCTGTTCAACAAAGCAGCGTGGAAAAGGATGTTGAAAATACAACCGTTGCAGCATCAACCGAGACGTCAGCGGTGGCGGCACCAACCGATGAAGCATCAGATAAGAAGGTAGTCGTTCCTGTTTTACCTGATCATTGCGATGAAGAGGATTTTATAGATGATTCGGATACGGATCCTACGTTTTTGTGCCTGTTAAGCAAATATCTCGGCCTCTTGTAGTCCCTAGAAGATTATCTTCTTCTTCCTCCTCGAGCACCTCGTCAGACTCCAGCTCATCATCGTCAAGCTCCAGCAGCTCAAATAGTTTATCTAAAGATGAATCCAATAAACCGGGTCCTTCTACAGCGAGCACTAGAGGGGATTTCAATTCTACTCCGACAAGCGCACCCTCAACTTCTTCTGCCACTGTTCTATTAGTGAGCGAAACCAAGTTAAGTAGAAAGAGAATATGAAACCCTGCTGGCTGGAAGTCTAAGATTGCTAAGACTTTGCGAAATACAGGAAAATCGTACGTTTCTTTAACAAACCCTACAAAACTGATTGCTGAGCGTCAAATCCGTCCACCTTGTAGTGAAAAATGCAGGTTGAATTGTAAAAATAAAATTGATGAAAGGGTAAGACAAGATATTTTCAATCAGTTCTGGCAGCTGGGCGATTTGGATAGGCAAAGAGAATACATAATAAAACATACACAAGAAATCAAGCCGTAATATAGGTACATCACTTCTCAAAAATGGAGGGCTTTGAATTCGGCTTATTATTTTCAAAAAGATAATAATAGGATTAGGGTATGTAAAGAGTTTTTAAGGCTACGCTGAGAATTTGTGACAGATATATTAAGACGGCTCTTACAAAGAAGACAAATTGTAGTTTTATAGAATCTAATGCACGCGGGAAGCATGCTAATCACCACAAAATAGACATCACAAAATAGACTCTGTAATAAAGATAGTGTGACTGATTTTATAAATTCTATTCCAAGAATAGAGTCTCATTATTGCAGAGCTCAAACTATAAGTGAATATATCTCAAGCGATAAATTTTTGGCAGACTTGTATCGAGATTACAAAACCCTCCGAGAGCAAAATAATTTAACGCCTGCTTCAGCTTCAACTTTCAGTAGGATATTCAATGAGGAATTCAATATTTCTTTTTATATTCCTAAGAAAGAACTATGCAACCTGTGCGAAAGTTATAAAAATGCCGATGATAAGGGCAAGGCAAAACTCCGTGACGATTATAATAACCACCTCAAAGAAAAAGAATTGTCCAGATTGGAAAAGGAGGCTGATAAAAACAGGAAAGATGTCGTCGTAGCAGTGTACAACCTAGTTCCCAAAGGCCAAGTTTCTCTTTTTTATATAAATCTAGAATCAACTGTTTTAACTTTACTGTAAGTGACTTATACGCAAAGGATGTTGTATGTTTTTTCTCGGATGAAACCGAAGCCAAGCGTAATGCAATTGAGATGGGAAGTTGTGTCCTTAAATACATTGAAATGGTACTTGAAAAGAGTGTTCCTGATACTGACGTGGATATTATATTTATAACTATAATTGCTATGGGCAACAAAAAATAAATACTCATTATCCGCCTATGCTTATGCAGTCAATAATCTGAGAGTTAATTCTATAATCCATAAATTTTTGACCCGCGGACATTCTCAAAATGAAGGGGACAACGTCCACAGTATAATAGAAAAACAAATAAAAAGACACTTACGATCTGGCCTTATATAATTCCCACAGCAATTTGCTACTATAATTCGTTCTGCTAAAAACACAGGAAAGCCATACCTTTTAAAAGAGCTTACATACGAAGATTTTTACGAACTTAAAGTCCTTCAGGAAAGTTGGGGCAACAATTTCAATATAGATGAGGACAATAATCAACTAAAATGGGATGATATTAAACAACTTCGCGTTGAGAAAAGCTACATCCCTTGACTTTCTTCTATAAAACATCGTTCGTAGAGACTGCTTTTAAGAAATTCTATGTTCGAAATCGTTCAAGGCGCTACAAAGATCAAACCTTTTCTCCGCTGTTAGTAAAAGCATAACAGAAAAACAACCTCTGGCTGTGAACAAAAAAAAATATTATTCCTACTAATTATGTTAATTCTTATTGCAAGACTGCATTAAATATAGAATAGTAGCACTGACTGAAAAATGAAACGTTGAGTTCCGTAGTTACGTATGTTACTTGTATTACTTAGTTATAAAAAAGTTTTTCCCTGTTAAGTATATTTTTTTAATTAAAAGTATTTTTTTATTTTTTATTTGTAGATAGTGAATATTATGGTATTTATAAGAAAACTTGTGATAACGTATTATATTGTGATTTATATAAGACTTGTTACTCATATAGACTGGCTATACATTGTAAGTAGGTCCAAGTTAATACTTTGAGTAAAGACAGCGTGTGGCGTTTAACGTTTCTTTGTTACTTTTTGGAAATATGTCTTGGTTTTAGAGTTTTTAATGCGAATTAATATTGTAGCGTTGTAAGTTGAAAGATTTTAACTACTGCTTGAGATAAGTAAATTAGTAGTTGATAATTGACGTCTAAATAATAATTTTAGTTTTTTTTTTTTTTAAGATTTTGTGATGTGCCATTACCTAGTCGTACTTAAAGTCTGTAATCATCATATCAGCCGAAAGACGTCCACTGCTGGACATAAGCCTCCCCCAAAAGGGGGGTTTTGCCATAATCGCCACGCTTGGCAGGCGGGTTGGCGATCGCAGTATGTTGGCCAAATGCATAGAGAACGCTGCTGCCCATTCTCTAGTGAGTCCCTTAGTCGCCTTCTACGACACCCACGGGAAGAAATGGGATGGTGCTATTCTTTTACGTCCGGCACCACACGGAACATGAACAGTCTGTAATAGTAGGAAGTAACTACTTACTTCTTGTGTTGTGTTCAAAAGTAGGTAAATTATATATTGGTGAAGTTTAAAATGATTACGTTTTTTTCATTACTGTCTTGTTTATAAAATTTTAAACAGTTTTTTTTGTGTAATTGTGCTTTAACTTTGATGTTTTGAATTCCTAACAGTTTTTGTGTAACAATTGTTTTGTATCCAAAGTTTGCCATTTTCATTTAATTTTAGTTTATTTTGATTGTAAGAAGTTTATTGTTTTTTTTTTGTCTTTTACGTAATTTAATTAAGGTGAACCTAGTCCACATTTTTCCCATACAAACTTCGGGAGTATATTACTCCACTGTTGGACAATGTACATCAAAAATTAAACATGGTATGGTTTTGTCTCATTATTAATATTGTCTGTACGGAAACAGAATACTAAAATAAAAAGCCATTAAAAAGTTAGGAGCCAACAAAGATTCGTTTTTCTTGCTAATTTAACCTAACTTTGGGCGTGTTTTAGTAATAAAAGAAGTGTAAAATCCGAAAAACCAAGTCGGTACCGACAAAGCTCAAATATCGAAAAGTTCAATAAATTTTATTGGTTATTGATTTATGCAGTGGCTTTTTCATAAAACCCGATCTTCCGAAGGACTGTTCTTAAATTTTTACGCGCCTGTTGTACTATAACTGATCCTGCATCTCACACAATAATGTTGTGCGTGTAGACTAGCGTCTAACTGCTCATCACTGATACTACCTCTGTCGGACAGGACGCCTGGTGAGACAGCGTGCTTTTTAGCCAGTCCCATCAGTGAGTTCGAGCCCGCGACTAGGTTCCCCTTAACACTACGGGTCCAAAACGAGTACTAGTTTATGTTAAAAATATAAATACCTACTGGTTATTGTAACATTTTGTGTTTTATTTATTTCATTTATAACAGGTCTTTTCCTGAAAACTAAACAAATGAGTCATTATTGTATGTTGTGTCATAATAGTGCATTATTTCAGAATCATTCAACTAGATTATTCGTGGTAAATCAGTCCGTAACCCTTGAGAGTGCACTGTTGACGTCGTCAAAATCTTGTCTATTCCTGTTTACTTGATAGATAAGAGAAGTATCATCAGCAAACAGTACAACGTCACAGATACCCTTTAAATAGAATGGTAAATCATTAATGTACACTAAAAACAAGAATGGACCCAGTATTGAGCCTTGAGGTACAGCTAACTGTACTGGTAGCCCGAAACATTTCACACCATTAACATCAACACATTGGTGCCTATTTTGCAAATAAGAACTTATTACGTTGATAGCTTCGCTTTGAACACCGTAATGACGTAGTTTACGCAAATGCATGTCATGGTACACGCAATCCAAGCCTTTGGAAAGATCACAGAAAACTCCAATAGCATTTTGTGAGTTCTCCCATGCGTTAAATATGTGTGTTCAGCAGAGCAACACCCGCGTCTGTACTCGAACGACCTTTTATAAAGCCATATTGTACATAATGAAGGAGGCTATTTAAATTAAAATATCTTTGCAACTGCTTGAGTATTAACTTTTCAAATATTTTATTAACTGCAGGTAAGATAGAAATACGCCTAAAATTACAAACGTCATTTTTATTACCTGATTTAAGTAATGGTATGACTTTACTACTCTTCATGGTAAAAAAAGTTCCTAAGTCAAAACATTTATTAAAAGTAATAGCTAGATAGGATTACTTTAAAGGTTAATAGAGATGCCCCAGTAATCACCAGTGTTTTTAGACTTAATTGTGTTAAAAGTATTAACTACATCACGAGGCGTTACATGTTCGAAACTAAATAAGCAACTACATTTGGGAACACTATTAAGCAAAAAGTTTTCCGCTTTAGATGGGGACGAATTTAAGGTGCGAGTCATAATTAAAGGTAAAAACTGATTAAATGCCTCAGCTACGTCAACAGTTTCATAAACTAATTTGTTGTTGACCATAATCTCTAGTTGTTTTTCCTGTTTAACCGATTTAAACGTTTCATTATTAATAATTTTTCAAGTGGTTTTTACTTTATTATTGGAATTTTTGATTGAATCGCTTAAAAATTTTGATTTAGGAAAAACACAGATTTATTTAAAATAATTTTGAATAATAGTGTGACCCAAGCGATGTCACAGTAGGCCATGCTCGCCCCGCAACATCTTACTAGAATACTTCGTTCCTCCGAGCAGTATTAATGTTATGTTTACCGTCTCTAATTGATTTTAAGTGAACAAAGAAAACACGTATATTCATCTGTAGCACTGAGAGCAGCCGGGGGTGCCAAACTTGAAGTTGTGGACGAGTATGTTAAACTAGGACAAACTGTCCAGTTGGGTAAGTCTAACTTCAAGAAAGAGGTCAATCGTCGAATCCGACTCGGCTGGGCAGCGTTCGGGACGCTACATAATATCTTCTCGTCCCAAACAAATACCACAGTGTCTCACTACTAAAGTCTTAGACTAGTGCGTGTTGCCAGTGATGATCTAAGGCACTGAAACGTGGTCGCTCACAATGGGCCTCATAAGAAGGCTAAAAGTTACCCAAAGGGCAATGGAGAGGGCTATGCTCGGAGTTTCCTTACATCATCGAATCAGAAATGAAGAGATCCGCAGAAGAACCAAGGCAACCGACATAGCCCGAAGTATTGCCAAACTTAAGTGGCAGTGGGCAGGGTATACTGCTCGCAGAACAGATGGTCGATGTGGCCGGAAGGTGCTGGAGCGGCGACCGCGTACCGGAAGACGTAGAGTTGGAAGGCCTCCCACAAGGTGGACCGGTGACCTTGTGAAATCAGCAGGAATCCGCTGGATGCGGGAAGCACAGAACCGGTCGAAGTGGAGGAACTTGGGGGAGACCTATGTCCAGCAGTGGCCGTCTTCCGGCTGAAATGATGATGATGGTGCCTGAGAGCAAATTCGGTTAAGACAGGCACTATCACAATTTGCCCGGGCCGTCAGCTTCTGTGAGTATGTACTGTGCTTGGATTGTATGAAAAATGTTGGCAAAACTGTTACCTGCGGCAGCGAAGGCTTCTCAATGTTGTAGCTATAATTCCACATTTGTCGAGTGCCACCGACTGCATCGATCTCAGTCTCATCTGTTATTCGTAGATCGGTTATGGAGGCATTGAATGGCTGAAACAAAATATGGGAGATAAGGTTTAACATTATTATTATTAACTAGCACTTTGGCCGCGACTTCGTCCACGTGAAATCCTTTCCATAGGAGAAATAATTTTTGAATTCGGTTCAGTCTTTTTTGAGTTTATTCGTTGCACACATACAAAAATACAAATCTTTTCTCTTTATAATATTTAGTTATTTATTTTTTCTTACAGAAAGCTTACAGATTAAGTCTTTAAAAATCATTTGTAGGCAAGAAAAATTTGCTAAATCACAAGTTTCCACATAAATACATCTAGTTACAAGTATTATGCGTTGACTGTGTTGGTTACAGCGATTTATAAACCAAAAGAACAAAATAAAAATAAAGATAAAAATGTAAAAAGACTTAATTAATTAATTAGTCGAGTCGTGCAATATCAAAACAGTTAAATCGAATAAGAGCAGCCACAAAACATTACAGTTTATATTCCTAATTTGTCAGTTCAGTTGGTGCAGAATAGATCGATCTCCGGACGCGATGGTAAGCTATTGAAGGCTTTTACACTACGAATGAAGAAGGGGTTGCGTCTGTAATTGGTCGATGCGCATGGTGCCTGCAGCAGACGTCATGTGCGTAGGTTAATTTGATTAGTGCGAAGAAGTATTTTGCTGAGTAGTAGTTCCGGACAATCAATTGAGCCATTTGCTATGCACCAAAAAACACATGCCACTAATATTACGTCTTAGGTTCAACGGCTTGCAACGGTATTCATAGTCCACTGAAAATCGCTTTGCCTTAAAATCAAAGTATCTAACGCAAAAAAAAATTTCAGAACGATTTGAATACAAGATTTATAAATTTCGTATTGAGGGTTCCAGACTTGGGAAACGTACGCACAATGGAACAGTAGAGGACTTTTACTGGTTTTAGAAACCGAAAGATCCCATACAGCATTGATGCAAAAAAGTGTTTTTTGTATGGAACCAAGCATATTCAACCACATACCTAGTTCAATGAAAGAATTGAACATAAACTTATTTAAGAAAAGGCTTAAACCTTTACTAATGCTGAAAGCATATTACAGCATTTTGCCATTTTAATGTAATTACTGTTTTTGACTTTAGTTTGAACTCAAGTCAAGTCCATTTAACGTTGCATGTGACATTTTTGTATTTTTTAATTATCATATTACTTGTTTCTCGGTTTTTGTTATTTGAATATAAGCTTTTGTTTCTTATATGTATTTACTTATGTCATTTATCTTATCATTTGTCTTATTTTTCGTTTGTGAAAATCAAATAATAGATAGTATTAGGCGTTTGATTAATGTAATAATTGTGTCATAAGCTTTAGTATCAATGACATCCATGAATATTTGTACGCCATCTGGTATAACATAGCGCGCTTGTAATTTCTTATAACTACTATTTATTGTAGTTATGTTAACAAATGATTAAATGAATTATGAAAGCTAGAACATGCTCTTGTAATAAAGCCCAGGGCCTTGAAAGCTTTCTTGGCAATTTTTGTACCTTTATAATCGTTAAAAATAATTTGCTGTCGTGTACAATGCGCTGCGTTTGCTGTTGTGTTTGTGTGTGTGTGTGTGTGTCATGTGTGTGTGTGTGTGTGTTGTTGCTTGCAATCCGGATATCCGGATATGCGTACTATCTGGATATCTGCAGATTTTCAAAACCGGATTTTACTTGCATGACCATCCGGTTTTTTCGGATATTACGGATAATTGTAGTTCTCTTTTAAATATTAATCCATCTTCTGCGCAGCGATCGACTTCTTGAACAAATGATTTTGACACCACAAATCGAGTAGAGATGGCACTATTTGATGATAATGGTCAGAGAAGCAGGAATTTATAAAGGGTTTACAATCTACTTTTATCAATACCACCGACCAGCGTTGAAGTAGAAAGTGGGTTCTCTGCTACAGGTTATATGTAACTATTTAAGAACTTCCATGAATCAAAATTAAAAAATCAAATCAAAAGTCATTTATTCAAACTAGGCTGAAAGTCAGCACTTTTTGAACGTCAAGATTACATAAGAGAGTTCCCTAAAACGCCCGCCCTTCACCACTTCCTAATGCTTTAGCTGGGAAGAAGAAGTGGCGCAACAAACTCCCCCGCAGCACAGTTGGAAGAACTTGATTCTATACAATAATAGCATATAATTAACATTCAACAAATAGTGTTTTTTTTATAAACTATGGTTTATACAGTCAAATAAAATAAACAATGATATGAAGTAACTCATATGACCTGTCAGTAGTTAAGCTAATTCTGGTGAAAGAAAACAAACGTTGTCTTGAGTTAATCACAGCGACAGCGACAACGTTTTGATAGAATAGTATACCATAGAACAAAGATTTGATTTTACTTTCGCTTTATGCTCTCAATTTTTTTAGTGTTTTTCCTATTGTTTGTGCATATTCGACGTTAAGTGGATAAATATTCATTTAAAAGTAGTTATTTCATCGTTTTAGATAATATTAGCATCAAATAGCATCGACAAAACATATTACGTAAACAAACCGTTGCTCAAGGTCGTGATTGTTATGTTAATTTTGATTATTTTGAGTATATCACAGTGAATTAAGAGTATCCTGGTGTTTGTAAATGTAAAAACCTGAATACAATTTTTGTGATGCAAACAACATTCAAGGGATAAAAAACATACGATAACTATTTTTATAAGTTCTTTGAATGTTTTTTTTTTTTTTTTTTTTTTCTGGGTGGGAAATCATCAAATAACTTCTCCCGCTCAGGGTGGAGCGGGAGGGCGTGTCAGACTTTTACTGACTAAAACCCACCCGTGTTCCCTCAGTTGCCTGTGTGCCAGGGGCGGCGGTATCTCTTTCGAACAACCTTGGGGCCCTTGCGGGCCCCATCTGTTGCTGCTGACATCTCTTTGAGGCGCGCGTGGAACACAACGCGCCGTCGACTCGGGCTTGGTCCTTACCGGACAGCGAGCTACCCATTACTCGCCGTCCGCAAGCCCGTGCCTACGGTGGCCGGGAATCAGCCTGGGATTCCCGACGCCCAGGGCGTCTCCTGCGAAAGTTCTTTGAATGTTCGAGTGCACAAAACGATCGTTGACCTCCGCGCGATATGAAGCTTGAGTTTCAATGTTTTGAAAATGTTAAGTAGGATTCCCAAAAAAATACTGCTGTTCGATTATAAGTCTATTCAATCAGTAAACTCCAAAATTTTGAGCAAATTGAGACGGTAGTTTTATGAGAAATCGACATAACACGGGTACAAACACACTTTCAGCCATTAGGGAATGGCTGATGCTGTTGTTAATCAATTATAAATAATGGAAATAACCTCTGTTATCTCCATTGTTTATAATTAAATTTCAACGTAAGACGAGAACTGTTTACAATTTATATTATGCTTTGCATAATCAAGAATCCATAAAACTTAACTATATGTGACAAGAGGCAAGAAAAACTCGAGTCAAACCTTTTTTGTGAGGAAGATCATAAACTTGTCAGCTATCAGAATCGGCGCGGGGCGTAAAGAGTTTTGACGTCATATTGTTACTGTTACGGGGGTCTTAAACCGGTTATACGCATTAAAACGTAAATATAGCAAAGAAGAGGGAAGCTTGTTATAAAAAGTTATACCAAGCCCAACAAATGATTTATGGGATTATGAAGCCGGTGAAAGGGAGCACGTAGTTTGTCCTTATTTCTAGTATTAATATTATGAATATCACTGTTTTTAGTGTGTATATTTTGCCTAATATATAAGATGTTAGCGAAGATATATTGCGCTGCCACCGTGAGAATACCAATATCTTCAAAAAATTCTCTCAGAGAAACTCAAGCACCTAGTTGGTAAATTGCACGAACAGCTCGTTTTTGAAGACCAAAAATATTTTGAATATCAGCGGCGTTGCCCCACAGCAGAATGCCGTAGGATGGATATGTGATCCCCACTGAAGTTTGGCATCTACTGTTATGCCCAGAAAAACGGCCGAGTCTACAGTTGCAAGCACCTCATTAACTAAGACGATGTTGAGTCCCAGATTTCTTACATTCGGTAAAGCGAACTTTACACATTCAGTTTTCTTGGCATTGTGAACTAGATCGACATCGGCATCGAGTCAACGATGAAGTACCTAGAACTCGTCCTCGACAGTCGGTGGAACTTCGCGGAGCACTTCCGACGTTTGGCTCCCAGACTGGAGCGGGCCGGGGCTGCCTTGAAGCGGCTCCTGCCCAATCTAGGGGGCCAAAAGCCTCCTGCCAGAGGCTCTACGCGGGGGTCGTGCGGGCCATGGCCCTATACGGGGCGCCGGTGTGGGCGCCTACATTGATGCGCCAACCAGCACGCCGGTTGAAGGCGGCCCATAGGGTCATGGCCATCCGGATGATCCGGGGATACCGCACGATCTTCAGTGAGGCCTCCTTGCCGGATTGCCGCCATAGGATCTGGAGGCAAAGATCCTCGCACTCACTTAGGAGTGGCGCAAGGAGGCCAAACGTCGGGGCGTAACTCCGCTGCCGCGGGAAGTCTCCTGGCTTTAGTTATCAAGCGCACCGTCAGTCAGTTGCGCTCCTCAGTCTCACCTTCCGAGTGGGCCTCCAGAGATCGATGGAGGACTGTCTGGGGACCTGCCCGTTCCTCACAGGTATCATCTTCTTTACTTCAGCTATGACGTCATCTTTGCCGTAGATGGACGTCTCTGGCTCGTACACCTGCCAAGATTGAGAGATAAATACATTCAGCTGCCTTCCCTTTCCATCAGCTCAGTCGTGTCAGCTTCCAGTATAACCAGATGAAGTAAGAAAAATATATTTATTTGTCTCAGAAACACGCGCACGCAAAAAGATGAGATCATATTGAAAATCAAAAAACATGAAAATAACACAGATTAATACATAGGCAGATAGGACGTAATAGTCGGCAGCGGCACGCCGTAACTGTGACAAGAAGACTTCCACTCAGCATGATGCTGTGCTATAGGACCCACAGTACAGCGCTGATTTTGTTTTTTGGATGCAGCTGAATACCAGTATTTTCCATGGAGCGACGGCCTATCTAACTTCAATAACCCAAATCCTGGGTAAATTGATACCCCTTGTGGTGGAAGCTCCAGGGTAGCCCGCGTAATTCAAATTCTCTTAAGTTTTTTGCAATTAACAGCACCCTAATTGCGTAATGCACGATAAATCATAATCTGAATAATTTTGAAACAGATTGCTTATCCATTGCTTCAAATGTTCGAAAAATATGTCTGCTCAGCAACGTAAATAATGCAATGTTGATGAACTATCAAAATGAAACAGATTATGATCGATCGTGTGTCACGCAATTAAGGTGCAGGTCATTGTCAGGTTGTATGTTGATTAAAATATGATTCACGTATACGTACATGAAAAATCATTGAATAGAATTAACATATACTTTGACACTGACTTGCAAATTACAATAAACGTAAGAAATATTTTGCCGGATTGTCGCCATGGGATGTGGAGGCAAAGATCCTCACACAAACATGGGAGTGGCGCGAAAATGCAAAACGCTGGGTCATTACTCCGCTACCGCGAGAAATTGCGGTACAGCGGACAGAGCTCCAGCGCTATCTCATGGTGATATGGAGAGTTTGATTGTCGCAACCCTGTGGTAGGCACACCACGATTGTGGCGGGAAGTCCCCTCTTTGAGGAGTGGATTGAGAGGCGTCAAAGCGTCGTCATCTTCCACCTGACGCAGGTCCTCAACGGACACGGTTGTTTCGGGAGGTTCCTGTTTCGGATAAGGTGGGAGGAAATGCATGGGTGTTATTAATGCATGATCACCCGAAAGACACGGTGGAGCATACGGTGGAGGTCTGCACGGCTCGGGCGGAGCACCGCCGTGTCCTCGTGGAGGTCTACCCGGCTTGGGCAGAGCACCGCCGTGTCCACGTGGAGGCGATTGGCGGCGGGATCTCTCGCGTCCAGCCCTGGTACAGCTCATGGTGCGGAACGAGAGTGTATGGGAACCCATGGGAGTTGACCTCCTTCTGCGGAGCAGTAATAATCGCGAAAAGGGTGGTGGCACATGTGAGGGAGAGGCAATCTATGCGCCCTCACGGCCCTAGTCGCCACAGGACACGCCTTGGGCGTCCGGAATCCCAAGCCGGTTCCCGGCCACCGTAGGCGTGGGCTTGTGGACGGCGAGTAATAGGTCCGACTAAGCTGTCCGGTAAGAACTAAGCTCGGGTCGACGGCGCGTTGTGTTTTACGCGCGCCTCAAAGAGATGTCAGCACCAACTGGTGGGGGCCGCAAGGGTCGATGCCTGCCAGGGGTCCGGGTTGTTCGAAAGAGATACTGTGGCCCCTGGCACACAAGCAACTGAAGGAACACGGTTGGGTTTTAGTCAATAAAAGTCTGACACGCCCGCTTTGCCCAGAGTGGGAGAAGTTATTTGATCATTTCCCATCCAAAAAAAAAAGTAAAAATATTGAATTTCGTGGGCTGCCCTGGAGCTTCACCTTAAGACTGGTTGTCCGACTTTCGGATAATAGAATCTTATGTTACCCTTAAACTGGAAGGATGACCTGGCTGGATGTGGATGGCAAAAGACTGGTACTTAGTTGTGGCGCAGCGTTGGTAGAGGCCTATGTAGAGCATTGAACTGCGATAAGATGAGTTGATCGAGATAATTTTCATAAATCTTGGCCGTGGCTCAAGTTTTTGACTGCACTACCCAAATGTCCTTTCTTTGGTATTGTTCGTCGAATTGTTGAGCTACTTAAGTTCTGAGTTGAGCTGCACGATAGCTGGGTCTGGCTGGCTGGTCTGGGTGGCTGGGTCTGGTGCATGTCGTGTTTATTTTTTCATTTCGGTGTTTATTTACTGTCGGGGATCACGTGTGATTTCAAATTAATACAACATTTTCGCAGCCGCTATGTAGGATTTACATTTTGACGTCACTATCAGCTTTAACACCCTCGAAAATCATGAAAACGATACCCATCATATCTACCAACATTTGAAAATTTTCGCAGTCGTCATCTTGAATTTTCATGGAGAGGCCATAACGATTTTTCATTACGTGACGATTTCCACCAGTTTACTCCTACCGCAAGCCGCGTTAAAGAACTACGTTCCAATAAAATTTTGAAATCCCACTTCGTTTACGTAATTCCTCACAAATCAAAAAGCTCTGTACTGCGGATGGGATATAATGAGAATAGGACCGTTTGTAAATGGGCCCGACTGCTACTCATCATCATCATCATCATCATCATCTGGACTGCAAAACGTCCACTGCTGAACATACATAGGCCTCCCCAACGGATTTCCAGAGTACCTAACCGGTTATAGGTGTTCAACCTGTTTCTGTCCAGCACTTGTACAATCATGTTTAGTGTATGACTATACCTACGTGTTTCTCTTTGTACAATAAAGTTATTATTTATTTTATTTATTATATAGGTGGCCTGCATCCAGCTACTTCCTGTGACGTTTCTTAGGCCGTCTCGCTGCGCTTGCCGGTACGTGGTCTCCACTAGAGAACTCTTCTGCCCTATCGGACACCAGTTCTACTTGCTATGTGCCCTGCCCACTTCCACTTGTCGTTTTCGCAGAGAAACCCCAAGCTTATCTCTATTGAAAAGAGTAAAGTAGTAAAGACAGTGATTTCGACTAAATGTCGATGAAAAATAGTTTTACAGTGGTGGCACTGTAAAACTATTGCTATATGCATAAGAAACATATCTCTGATTTATGAGTTTTCTTTTTTATCGGCACCGTAGTTACAAAACCATCCATTGAAGTGAGCTAATCGACCACCGTAGTGATATTTAGGACACCGAAATGGGATTTGTTGTAATTTGGGTGGATTTTCTCAATTCGGTGGTGATTTCAAGCCACTGAATCCACCGTTATGAGAACTCCGAAAGGCAAAACAAGACCAAAAACTAAAATGACATAATATTGAAAGTGTTTAGGACATTATGAGGAATTCGTAAATATATACTTAGAGCGCATGTCATCAACATCATCATTTCAGCCGATACACGTCCACGGCTGGACATTGGCCTTCCCCCAAAAAAAATTGGGGTTTGCCATAGTCACCACGCTTGGCAGAACGCTGCTGCCCATTCTCTAGTATGTCCTTTAGTCGCCTTCTACGACACCCACGGGAAGAAATGGGATAGTGCTATTCTTTACGTCTGGCTCCACACGGAACACAAGGCGCATGTACGGCACACAAAATGAAAAGGAATAGAAACTCGATAAACAAGTTAAAAGCGTCACCGAAACGATATCATTTTGTCCTAATTCACCGAAATGAATTTCTTAAGTCTTTTGCGGAAAGACGCTGCGAGGTGGCAACCGTTGCAATGTCGTATGCAAACTATGCCTGTGTCACTTTTGTTCACCGGGATGAGTATATTTCGCGGGACACTTGTGTTTTCACTTATCAGTAACTTTACTGGGTAGGTATAAGATGAATAAAACTAAAACTACTGCCTAATAAGAAGAAGTAAACGTAAACAACAAATAGGTTTTCTTGTACGAGGCACATTACCATCAGAATCGAATTAGGGACAGCCAATGCGATGACAAATTTAGTGGTTTAACATTTTTTTATATAACATACTAAATTCCTAATTAAAATAATATTTATTGCCTTACGTGAGTAGCTACAGTTTCTATCAAGAAAAAAATATTCGACAGTATTTTAACTTTCTGCAGTGGTGTTTTCATCTGCACCACGAAGATTTTCTGTTTGGGAAATTCACCCAACTGACAAATGCGTGCACTGATTGGACAGGTCTACTTAATCTGTGTGGTTCTTTTCTCAAAAGACCATTTCAGACATCAATATTCATGGTCTTCTCATAATATGACCAAGATAATGTCTGAACTTCAAAAAACAGTGGCATCTGGGTTTGTTTCAGTCTTTCTTGTTCAAGTAGTCAGACAGGAAACACTGACCCATCTAGTTTTCAAACCTACTTTCTGCCTTTCCTGCTTTCTACTTTCATAATAAATAAATCGAAACCGTTTTTACCTAAAGAATCAATTAGCTATATTAGTGTCGATGACAAAATAGTACATGACCTTCTAAAATTAGCTAACGCATTTAACAATTTTTTCGTAGATAAAGTTCAACCAAATCAAGGGTCGGGAAGCAAAGTGACAACAAATATTATAAATTGGAAAGACTTAATCTTTGTAGCACCTAGTATAACTGTTGACATTTTAAACATAATTAAATCTTTAAATGAAAGTACAGGAATGAAGTACAGGTTATGATGGTATTTCTACAAGCGTTGTAAAATTAATGTGACACTTTATCGATTTTATGTTATTTCACGATCATGGCAACTGAAGCGTTATTTCTAATGAAATTATGGCAATTACAAATATGGTATTTTAAATGATTGCATTTTAAATTATGGCAAACATTAGTAAACCGTCTGTACCTAAGGCATAAATTGTAATTAACTGTACCAAAGTTACTTCCGTCTCCTCAGTCTCACCTTCTGAGTGGGCCTCCTAAGATCGATGGAGGACCGCTTGGGGACCTGCCCGTCCCTCACAGGTATCATCTTCTTTACTTCAGCTATGACGTCATCTTTGCCGTAGATGGACGTCTCTGGCTCGTACACCTGCCAAGATTGAGAGATGGATACATTCAGCTGCCTTCCCTTTCCGTCAGCTCAGTCGTGTCAGCTTCCAGTATAACCAGATGAAGAAAGAAAAATATATTTATTTGTCACAGAAATACGCGCATGCAAAAAGATGAGATCATATTAAAAATAAAAAACATGAAAATTACACAGATTTATACAAAGGCATATAGAACGTAACAGTCGGCACGCCGTAACTGTGACAAGAAGGCTTCCACTCAGCATGATGCTGTGCTATAGGACCCACAGAATAGCGTTGATTTTGTTTTTTGGATGCAGCTGAATACCAGTATTTTCCATGGAGGGACGGCCTATCTAACTTCCACAACCCAGATCCTGGGTAACGCGATACCCCTTGTGGTGGAAGCTCCAGGGTAGCCCGCGTAATTCAAATTTTCTTAAGTTTTTTGCAATTAACAGCACCCTAATTGCGTAATGCACGATAAATCATAACCTGATTAATTTTGAAATAGATTGCTAATCCATTGCTTCAAATGTTCGAAAAATATGTCTACTCAGCAAAGTAAATAATGCAATGTTGATGAACTATCAAAATGAAACAGATTATGATCGATCGTGTGTCACGCAATTAAGGTGCAGGTCATTGTCAGGTTGCATGTTGATTAAAATATGATTCACGTATACGTACGTATTTACAGAATTATAATCATTAAAATCATCAACACAACCAGCTAAGTTCATTTTATTCCATTGAATGACTATTTCATGAAAAATCATTGAATAGAATTAACATAGTTTGACACTGACTTGCAAATTACAATTAACTTAAGAAATATTTTGCCGGATTGTCGCCATGGGATGTGGAGGCAAAGGTCCTCGCACAAACATGGGAGTGGCGCGAAAAGGCAAAACGCTGGGGCGTTACTCCGCTGCCGCGAGAAATCGCGGCACAGCGGACAGAGCTCCAGCGCTATCTCATGGTGACACGGAGAGTGTGATTGTCACAACCCAGTGGTAGGCACGCAACGATTGCGGCGGGAAGTCCCCTCTTTGAGGAGTGGATTGAGAGGCGTCAAAGCGTCGTCATCTTCCACCTGATGCAGGTCCTCAACGGACACGGTTGTTTCGGGAGGTTCCTGTTTCGCATAAGGTGGGAGGAAATGCACGGGTGTTATTACTGCATGATCACCCGAAAGACATGGTGGAGCATACGGTGGAGGTCTGCCCGGCTCGGGCGGAGCACCGCCGTGTCCTCGTGGAGATCTGCCCGGCTTGGGCAGAGCACCGCCGTGTCCACGTGGAGGCGATTGGCGGCGGCGATCTCTCGCGTCCAGCCCTGGTACAGGTCATGGTGCGGAACGAGAGTGCATGGGAACTCATGGGAGTTGACCTCCTTCTGCGAAGCAGTAATACTCGCGAAAAGGGTGGTGGCACATGTGAGGGAGAGGCAATCTATGCGCCCTCACGGCCCTAGTCGCCACAGGACACGCCTTGGGCGTCCGGAATCCCAAGCCGGTTCCCGGCCACCGTAGGCGTGGGCTTGTGGACGGCGAGTAATAGGTCCGGCTAAGCTGTCCGGTAAGAACTAAGCTCGGGTCGACGGCGCGTTGTGTTTCACGCGCGCCTCAAAGAGATGTCAGCACCAACTGGTGGGGGCCGCAAGGGTCGATGCCTGCCAGGGGTCCGGGTTGTTCGAAAGAGATACTGTGGCCCCTGGCACACAAGCAACTGAAGGAACACGGTTGGGTTTTAGTCAATAAAAATCTGACACGCCCGCTTTGCCCAGAGTGGGAGAAGTTATTTGATCATTTCCCATCCTCAAAAAAGAAAAAGAAACGTAAAATATATTGAATTTCGTGGGCTACCCTGGAGCTTCACCTTAAGACTGGTTGTCCGACTTTCTGATAATAGAATCTTATGTTACCCTTAAACTGGAAGGATGACCTTGCTGGATGTGGATGGCAAAAGACTGGTACTTAGTTGTGGCGCAGCCTGGTAGAGGCCTATGTAGAGCTTTGAACTGCGATAAGATGAGTTGATCGAGATAACGTTCATAAATCTTGGCCGTTGCTCAAGTTTTTGACTGCACTACCCAAATGTCCTTTCTTTGGTATTGTTCGTCGAATTGTTGAGCTACTTAAGTTTTGAGTTGAGCTGCACGATAGCTGGGTCAATTTCAACATGTCGTGTTTATTTTTTCATTTCGGTGTTTATTTATTGTCGGGGATCACGTGTGATTTCAAATTAATACAACATTTTCGCAGCCGCTATGTAGGATTTACATTTTGACGTCACTATCAGCTTTAACACCCTCGAAAATCATGAAAACGACACCCATCATATCTACCAACATTTGAAAATTTTCGCAGCCGTCATCTTGGATTTTCATAGAGAGGCCATAACGCTTTTTCGTTACGTGAAGATTTCCACCAAATTACTCCTACCGCAAGCCGCGTTAAAGAACTACGTTCCAATGAAATTTTGATATCTTACTTCATTTACGTACCCCCTTACAAATCAAAAAGCTCTGTACTGCGGATGGGATATAATGAGAATAGGACCGTTTGTAAATGGGCCCGACTGCTACTCATCATCATCATCATCATCATCTGGGCTGCATAACGTCCACTGCTGAGCATATATAGGCCTCCCCAACGGATTTCGAGAGTACCTAACCGGTTATAGGTGTTCAACCTGTTTCTGTCCAGCACTTGTAGAATCATGTTTAGTGTATGTCTATACCTATGTGTTTCTCTTTGTACAATAAAGTTCTTATTTATTTTATAGGTGGCCTGCATCTAGCTTCTTCCTGTGACCTATCTTAGGCCGTCTCGCTGCGTACGTGGTCTCCACTAGAGAACTCTTCTGCCCTATCGGACACCAGTTCTACTTGCTATGTGCCCTGCCCACTTCCACTTGTCGTTTTCGCAGAGAAACCCCAAGCATAGCTCTATTGAAAAGAGTAGAGTAGTAGAGACAGTGATTTCGACTAAATGTCGATGCAAAATAGATTTTACAGTGACACCTTATGAATCGTATCTCTGATTTATGAGTTTTCTTTTTTTTTTCGGCACCGTAGTTACGAAACCATCCATTGAAGTGAGCTAAACCACCACCGAAGTGATATTTAGGACACCGAAATGGGATTTGTTGTAATTTAGGTGGATTTTCTCATATCGGTGGTGATTTCAAGCCACCAAATCCACCGTTATGAGAACACCGAAAGGCAAAAAAAGAACAAAAACTAAAATTACATAATATTGAAAGTGTTCAGGACATTATGAGGAATTCTTAAGTAAATATATACATAAGGCGCATGTCATCAACATCATCATCATTTCAGCCGATACACGTCCACGGCTGGACATAGGCCTTCCCCCAAAAAAGAATGGGGGGTTTGCCATAGTCGTCACGCTTGGGTAGGCGATCGCAATATGGTGGTATAATGCATAGAAAACGCTGCTGCCCATTCTCTAGTAAGTCCTTTAGTCACCTTCTATGACACCCACGGGAAGAAATGGGATGTTGCTATTCTTTACGTCTGGCACCACACGGAACACAAGGCGCATGTAAAGCACACAGAATGAAAAGGAATAGACACTCGATAAACAAGTTAAAAGCGTCACCGAAACGATATTACAACATAATAATAATTCACCGAAATGAATTTCTTAAGTCTTTTGCGGAAAGACGCTGCGAGGTAGCAACCGTTGTAATGTCGTATGCAAACTATGCCTATGTCACTTTTGTTCACCGGGATGAGTATATTTCGCGGGCCACTTGTTTTTTCACCTATCAGTAACTTCACTGGGTAGGTATAAGATTAAAAAAAACTATTTGTCAATACTATAACTACTGCCTAATAAATAAAAGTAAACGGAAAACTAAACAACAAATATTTTCTCTTGTACGAGGCACTTGACCATCAGAATCGAATTAGGGACAGACAATGCGATGACGAATTTAGTGGTTTAACATTTTTTAATATAACTTACAAAATTCCTAATTAAAATATGTTTATTGCCTCACGTGAGTAGCTACAGTTTCTATCAAGAAAAAAATATTCGACAGTATTCTAACTTTCTGCAGTGGCGTTTTCATCTACGCCACGAAGATTTTCTGTTTGGGAAATTCACCCAACTAACAAATGCGTACACTGATTGGACAGGTGGTTGCCGGAGCTCACAGCTCTGCGCGAGATCTGCGTTGCTGCGGGGCACCGGTACACCTGGCATCGCAGGCTCTGTATCCGCCCTTCGGATACGGAAGCCATTCAGGCGGAGCTGTACGAGGGGTACAGAGCGGCGAAGACCGCCCTCCGAGCGGAGATCCTGCGTCGCTGGAGACTGAACAGAGACCCGTGGGGACGCCCCTACAAAACGGTGCGGGAGAAAATCCGCCCGTGGGCTCCTCCGCTGTCCCAGAGTCTCCAGCCTCAATTCGTCCAGGACGTGCTGAGCACTCTGTTCCACTCGCGAGGGGAGCATACTCCACTGCCCATGGCTCCGCCTCCTGCGGCGCCCGACGCGGACCGCACCGACGACGACGACAATGCTCCAGAGGTGACTGAGGTAGAGTTGAGTGTGGCGGTACGTAGGCTGAATACCAAGAATGCCACCCCAGGACCCGACGGCTTGCCTGGAGAAGCCTGGGTCCTGGCCTTAGAGGCTCTTGGGTCTCAACTAAGAGGGCTCCTAAGCGCAAGCTTGGAGGAGGGCCGGTTCCCACTTCACTAGAAGACGGGGAAACTGGTCCTCATCAAGAAGCTGGGGCGCCCCGCGGACTCTCCGTTCGCTTACTGGCCCATCATGCTGCTCGACGAGGTGGGCAAGCTCTTTGAAAGAGTCATTGCAGACCGCCTCCTTGGGCAGCTGGTGCGGGTGGGGCCGGATTTGGCGGAGAGCCAGTTCGGTTTCCGCAGAGGGCGCTCCACGGGAACGCCATCATGCATGTTCGAGCCCTCACGACGGGGGATGCTGTGGCCCGAGGTGGGGTCGTCTTGGCGGTGTCTCTGGACATCGCCCATGCCTTCAACACCCTGCCCTGGAGTTCCATAAGGGAGGCACTCGGCTATCACCGGATGCCGACCTTCCTCTGTCGTGTGGTCGAGGCCTATTTGACGGACAGGGCCGTCATCTACCCCGGTCACCTAGGAAAATGGATTCAGCGCGAGATGTCGTGCGGTGTCCCACAGGGATCGGTCCTGGAGCCGTATCTGTGGGACATCGGGTACAACTGGGTGCTGCGCGCCGACCTCCCTAGTGGCGTCAGCGTAGTTTGCTACGCTGACGACACGCTTGTCTTGGCGCAAGGGAGGTCATACCAGGCAGCGGCCGACTTAGCGACACACGGGATTGCGAATATCGTCGACAGGATCTGGCAACTGGGACTCGAGGTGGCCTAGCACAAGTCCGAGGCCATGTGGTTTCATGGTCCTCGGAATGCACCACCGACGGGTTCCCAGATAACGGCGGGAGGGGTTCACATCGGCGTCGAGTCGACGATGAAGTATCTAGGACTCGTCCTCGACAGCCCCGGTGGAACTTCGCGAAGCATTTCCGACGTTTGGCTCCCAGACTGGAGCGGGTCGGGGCTGCTTTGAAGCGGCTCCCGCCCAATCTAGAAGGCCAAACGCCTACTGCCGGAGGCACTGCGCGGGGTTCGTGTGGGCCATGGCCCTATATGGGGCACCAGTGTGGGCGCCAACACTGAGGTGCCTACCAGCACGCCGGTTGAAGGCGGCCCATAGGGTTATGGCCATCCGAATGATCCGGGGATACCGCACGATCTCTGGTGAGGCGGCAGGCCTCCTTGCCGGATCGCCGCTTTGGTATGTAGATGCAAAGGTCCTCGCGCTCACTTGGGAGTGGCGCAAGGAGGTCAAACGCCGGGGCGTAACTCCGCTACCGCGGGAAATCGTGGCACGGCGGACAGAGCTCCGGCAGGATCTCATGGCGACGTGGAGAGTGCGATTGTCGCAACCCAGTGCTAGACACGCCACGACTGCGGCGGTAAGTTCCCTCTTTGAGGAGTGGCTTGAGAGGAGGCGGCATGGCGTCCTCACCTTCCGCCTGACACAGGTCCTCACCGGACATAGCTGTTTCGGGAGGGTCCTGTTTTGCATAGGGCGGGAGGAAACGCCCGGGTGTTTCCATTGCAAAGATCGCCCTGAGGACACGGTGGAGCTCACGGTGGAGGTCTGCCAGGCTAGGGCGGAGCACCACCGTGTCCTCATGGAGACGATCGGCGGTGGCGATCTCTCGCGTCCAGCCCTGGTCATGGTAAGGAGCGAGAGTGCATGGCTAGCAGTCGCCTCCCCCAGCGAAGCAGTTATGCTCGCAAAGGGGGAGGCGGCGCAAGTGAGGGAGATGCAGTACTTGCGCCGTCACGGCCGTGGCCTTCGCAGGAGACGCCCTGAGCGTCGGGAAACCCAGGCTGATTCCCAGCCACCGTAGGCACGGGCTTGTGGACGGCGAGTAATGGGTAGCTCGCTGTCCGGTAAGGATAAAACCCGGGTCGGCAGCGCGTTGTGTTCCACGCGCGCCTCAAAGAGCTGTCAGCAGCAACTGATGGGGCCCGCAAGGGCCAATGCCTACCAGGGGTGCGGATTGTTAGAAAGAGATACCGCGGCCCCTGGCACACAGGCAACTGAGGGAACACGGGTGGGTTTTAGTCAGTAAAAGTCTGACACGTTCTCCCGATCCACCCAGAGCGGGAGAAGTTATTGGATGATTTCCAACCCAAAAAAAAACCCTCTAGTAATAGCTAACGCATTTAAAAATTAATTCGTAGATATAATTCAACCAAGTCAAGGGTCGGGAAGCAAAGTAACAACAAATATTATAAATCGTAAAGACTCAATCTTTGTAGCACCTAGTATACCTGTTGACATATTAAACATAATTAAATCTTTAAATGCTACAAATAGTACAGGTTATGATGGTATTTCTACAAGCGATGTAAAATTAATGTGACACTTGATCGATTTTATGTAATTTCACGATCGTGGCAACTGAAGCGTTATTTCTAATGAAATTATGGCAATTACAAGTATGGTACGTATATAAAATGATTGCATTTTAAATTATGGCATAAATTGTAATGAACTTTACCAAAGTAACTTCCGTCTCCTCAGTCTCACCTTCTGAGTGGGCCTCCTAAGATCGATGGAGGAACGTCTGGGGATCTGCCCGTTCCTCACAGGTATCATCTTCTTTACTTCAGCTATGACGTCATCTTTGCCGTAGATGGACGTCTCTGGCTCGTACACCTGCGAAGATTGAGAGATGAATAAACTCAGCTGCCTTCCCTTTCCGTCAGCTCAGTCGTGTAAGCTTCCAGTATAACCAGATGAAGAAAGAAAAATATATTTATTTGTCACAGAAACACGCGCATGCAAAAAGATGAGATCATATTAAAAATCAAAAAACATGAAAATAACACAGATTTATACATAGGCATATAGAACGTAACAGTCGGCACGCCGTAACTGTGACAAGAAGGCTTCCACTCAGCATGATGCTGTGCTATAGGAGCCACAGAATAGCGCTGATTTTGTTTTTTGGATGCAGCTGAATACCAGAATTTTCCATGGAGCGACGGCCTATCTAACTTCAACAACCCAAATCCTGGGTAACTTGATACCCCTTGTGGTGGAAGCTCCAGGGTAGCCCGCGTATTTCAAATTTTCTTAAGTTTTTTTGCAATTAACAGCACCCTAATTAAGTAATGCACGATAAATCATAACCTGAATAATTTTGAAATAGATTGCTAATCCATTGCTTCAAATGTTCGAAAAATGTGTCTACTCAGCAACGTAAATAATGCAATGTTGATGAACTATCAAAATGAAACAGATTATGATTGATTGTGTGTCACGCAATTAAGGTGCAGGTCATTATCAGGTTCAAAATCAAAATCAAAATCAAAAGTCATTTATTCAAATTAGGCTGAGAATCAGCACTTTTCGAACGTCAAAGTACATGAGACAGTCCCCCAAAACGCCCACCCTTCACCACTTCCTAGTGCTTTAGCTGGGAAGAAGAAGTAGTGGAACAAACTCCCCAGCAGCACAGCTGTCTGTTTAGTCGGATAGACTTGATTCTATACATACTTAGGCAAAGTAATAAACATTACGAGACACAAAATATTAATTAAATAATTAGTCAAAATGTCAGCTAGCCATACCAATATACCGACAAATAAAATGAAAACTGTCGAGGCCAAATAAAGCCTAAAAGAACTCATCATAGAAAATATTGTTATGAGTAGATCATGTCAATAACTAATGATATATATAAAAAAAAAGATAGTTATAAAAAAAAATTGTTAGACAGGCAATAAAAAATAAAATAATAATTATATGAATAGTAAGCCTTTAAACAAAGGACGGATTTTACTTGAGCTTTAAACGCATTAAAAGGCAAATCTAGCAAAGAAGAGGGAAGCTTGTTATAAAAAGTTATACCAAGCCCAACAAATGAGTTATGAACCTTATGAAGCCGGTGAAAGGGAGCACGTAGTTTGTCCTTATTTCTTGTGTTAACGGTGTGAATATCACTGTTTTTAGTGTACAAGTGTATATTTTGCCTAATATATAAGATGTTAGCGAATATGAATTGTGCATTGTTGTATGTTGATTAACATAATGATTCACGTATACGTACGTATTTACATAATTATAATCATTAAAATCATCAACACAACCCGCTAAGTTCATTTTATTCCATTGAATGACTATTTCATGAAAAATCATTGAATAGAATTAACATAGTTTGACACTGACTTGCAAATTACAATTAACTTAAGAAATTTTTTGCCGGATTGTCGCCATGGGATGTGGAGGCAAAGGTCCTCGCACAAACATGGGAGTGGCGCGAAAAGGCAAAACGCTGGGGCGTTACTCCGCTACCGCGAGAAATCGCGGTACAGCGGACAGAGCTCCAGCGCTATCTCATGGTGATATGGAGAGTTTGATTGTCGCAACCCAGTGGTAGGCACACCACGATTGCGGCGGGAAGTCGCCTCTTTGAGTAGTGGATTGAGAGGCGTCAAAGCGTCGTCATCTTCCACCTGACGCAGGTCCTCAACGGACACGGTTGTTTCGGGAGGTTCTTGTTTCGCATAAGGTGGGAGGAAATGCACGGGTGTTATTACTGCATGATCACCCGAAAGACACGGTGGAGCATACGGTGGAGGACTGCCCGGCTCGGACGGGGCACCGCCGTGTCCTCGTGGAGGTCTACCCGGCTTGGGCAGAGCACCGCCGTGTCCACGTGGAGTTGATTGGCGGCGGGATCTCTCGCGTCCAGCCCTGGTACAGGTCATGGTGCGGAACGAGAGTGCATGGGAACCCATGGGAGTTGACCTCCTTCTGCGAAGCAGTAATACTCGCGAAAAGGGTGGTGGCACATGTGAGGGAGAGGCAATCTATGCGCCCTCACGGCCCTAGTCGCCACAGGACACGCCTTGGGCGTCCGGAATCCCAAGCCGGTTCCCGGCCACCGTAGGCGTGGGCTTGTGGACGGCGAGTAATAGGTAGCTAGCTGTCCGGTAAGAACTAAGCTCGGGTCGACGGCGCGTTGTGTTTCACGCGCGCCTCAAAGAGATGTCAGCACCAACTGGTGGCGGCCGCAAGGGTCGATGCCTGCCAGGGGTCCGGGTTGTTCGAAAGAGATACTGTGGCCCCTGGCACACAAGCAACTGAAGGAACACGGTTGGGTTTTAGTCAATAAAAGTCTGACACGCCCGCTTTGCCCAGAGTGGGAGAAGTTATTTGATCATTTCCCATCCTCAAAAAAGAAAAAGAAACGTAAAATATATTGAATTTCGTGGGCTACCCTGGAGCTTCACCTTAAAACTGGTTGTCCGACTTTCGGGTAATAGAATCTTATGTTACCTTTAACTGGAAGGATGACCTGGCTGGATGTTGGTGGCAAAAGACTGGTACTTAGTTGTGGCGCAGGCTGGTAGAGGCCTATGTAGAGCATTGGACTGCGATAAGATGAGTTGATCGAGATAACGTTCATAAATCTTGGCCGTGGCTCAAGTTTTTGACTGCACAACCCAAATGTCCTTTCTTTGGTATTATTCGTCGAATTGTTGAGCTACTTAAGTTCTGAGTTGAGCTGCACGATAGCTGGGTCAACGATCGTCAGTCGCGTAAGTTCAGTATAACACATACCTCGAAAAGAAAAATATCTTTAGTGAAGAGCAAAAGGAGTTTAGACAAAACGTTTCAACCAGTATGGCCATCTATGACCTTATATATACCGTTATAACGAATATGTACAGGAGAATCCCGGTGTGTGGCATATACTGCGACAACGCAAGCTTTTGACTACGTTGACCATAGCATCTTGCTACAGAAATTAGAAGCTTACGGCATAAGGGGAAACAAACTAAATTTTATTCAGTCATACCTTACTAATAGAAAACAATACACAGAAATTGAGAGAATTTATGTTGAGACAAAGAAAGAGGAGATTTATGCATCAAGCGAACGCACACGTACATACGGTGTTCCTCAAGGCAGCGTACTCGGATCATTATTATTCATAATATACGTCAATGACCTGCCTAGTGTTATTAACCACCCCATGACTATCTTTGCCGACGACAGCACTATGACTGTAGCATGTAAAAATAAAGACATATATGAAAATGCCATAAATGAATCTTCGACATCAATAATAATATCATAGTTAATCAGGAACAACCTAATAATAAATCTAGATAAGACGACGATTATGCATTTTAGGTAAGGGATCCAGGCTGCATGTGACCTTAATGCAATGTGCAAGGACACTGTGCTTAATAAAGTCGACGCCACAAAATTTGTAGGAATTATTATTGACGCCAAATTGAACTGGAAGGCACACATCGAACACCTAAGTAAACGACTGAGCTCCTCCGCATACGCCTTATATAAACTGGCCCCAGAGCTAAACACAGATGCCTTAGTAACAGCCTATCATGGTCTAGTAGCATCGTTATTGCGCTACGGTATTAAATTTTGGGGGAATTCCACAGACAAAACGTTTAAGGCCCAAAAGAGATGCATTCGTGCGATGTTCCATTTTAAGTCGACCGACAGCTGTATGCCATTACTTAAAAAACACAAATTATTAACTCTACCATCTCTGTATATTTTTGAAATTGCGGCATTTGTTAGAGTAAATCAGTTTCTATTTCCACGACTAGCTGACACCTTCCCCCGTAATAGACGTGACAATAATCAACTGTGTTCGCATAAGTCAGACTGCATTCATGGGAAAAAGCGTTTTTTGTATGGCTCCTAAAATTTACATTAAAATACCACAGTCATATAATCTTATGTCGTTGCCGGTAAATAAAAAAGAAAAAAGATGCGAGATTTATTAACAGACAAGTGTTATTATAATATAAATGACTTTTTTGAGTGACACTATTTGACATTTTAATTTTAATGTATTTTCTTTCTTTTTTTATTTTCCTTAAGTTTTGTGATATTTTATGATTAATTTATTCTACTGACTTATTATTGTTTATGTGTACTTAAATAATTTAGTTTTTATTTTAATTTGTAAATTTTATAAATTTGTACGCCATGCGGGTGAAACATGTACGTACTAAATATTAATATTGTGACATGCATGCTTAATTTGCATGTATTTGTATACACATGTTTTGACAAATAAAATGATTTTTTATCATTTACACTTACAAAACTCCAGTGTTGTTCTGAGGTCTGGCTCGAGCTGTCGTCCAAATATTCTTGATCTTCGACGGTTGGGCTCCCCTGTCGGACTTCGTCGGTAGGCTGCCATTTATCGGGCACAAAGCCCTGTTCAGGTTTGGCCTCTGGTTCGACGCTGATGGAATTTTCGAGATAATCGTAAGAGTCGGTATAATCTCGCGCAGTTCTCCACCCTCGCAAATACTCGCGTTTGTTCCCTTGGAGAATGTCCTTTAGTACTCCTGGGGAATGAATAACAAAGCATCTACAATATTCTACATACCGAAACACACGGCATCTTCCCATGGAAACGGCAGGATCTAAGCGCGACGAACGATCTCCACCTGCTACGATCCTGACATACTCCTTTGGCCTCATTTATGTTCATAAATCTGTTCCACGGAGAAAAGCAAGAAGCGGAGATGCCGCAAGGCAATTAAGCCGAGCGCTTTCAGTACGGCCAAGTGGCACGGGCGGCGGAGCATTCTTGTTTGCGGTGAGTGGAGGTCGAGCATGGCGACGCGTTTAAATTCAAACCAGTTTGTGTTTGTAGCGGTGACGAATGCGTGCGCGCCATATCGTTCGAAGACATAATTATCGAAATTCAACTTAAACCAGAATGATGGTCAACATCACATGCCCTTTATAAAAATATAACAATTAAAAAAAAAATGTTCTCGTCAGTTTTAGTCGTGATTCAATTTTTCTTAGTAAATAGTCAAAAGTTGCCACCGTCATCCTAGTGTACTCATAGAATTTATCTTCATGTAATCTCAAAGTTTCATACAATGTCGAAAACTCCCCACACAGCCTTTTTTGTTTAATTAGTCGAAAGGATGCTAACCACTTCTCAGCAATTTGGTGTTTTTATCAATTCATATTATGACCAATGCATATTCATTATCAATGCATGTTATGACCAATTTTCGAATAAAATAACTTGCATAGGTTTATTTACCTCGATATAAGTTATTTAATACACGCGATGAATTTAAATTATGAAAAATGCATCATCTGTCGGTAAGTAGTCGGTCATAAGTGATGAATAAAGATGTGTGCATGATGCCAGCAAACAAGACCCTATTTTATCAAAGGAAATCACCAAATTCGGCTAAGCGTGGACAAGATGCCAGGTAGTAATTGTTTTTACTAAACAATATTATTCATTCTGAAAGAAATATTTTTGCACATCACCTAACAGCCAGGTACACTTACAAAAAGTCGAAATAAAGAGTTTTTATACTGGACTCCACCATCGCCACCGCCATTTGTCTGACGCAGTGTTACCAGCACGGAAATAAAACATCAATTAATTTCAGTCTGTAAGCGATTAGATACTCAATTATGTTTACCAAAAAAGTGTTTGTCTGCAAAACGCGTATCGATCAAAATGTATGAAAAGATTATACGTATTTACATTGTTTTAAAATAAAACAATAAAAAACGTAATTAGTTTTATAATATTATTTTTAGATTACAATAACGGTTCTATGACGGAGTAATGAAAGGTTCTATAAATCGATTATTGTCAGTTTTTTTTCCCTAGCAACTCCTACTGTATCGCTTATAGTGATGTGGATCCAGTTGCTTTGTATCGATATTTGTTTTCGCAATGGTCGATACGAGTATCGATATGAAATCGCTTTTAATTAATCATTTAAATATTGTTGCTACTTACTAGAGAATGGGCAGCAGCGTTCTCTATGCATTTGACCACCATACTGCGATCGCCAACCCGCCTGCCAAGCGTGGCGATTATGGCAAATCCCCCTCTTTTGTGGAGGCTTATGTCCAGCAGTGGACGTCGTTCGGCTGATATGATGATGATGATGATGATGAATATTTTTGCATTCAATTAAAATTCAGTTTCTTACTATGACAAACAGAGTGCCAGTTTTGCCCGAACAATTCTACAAGTGCCAGTAGTGATGGAGAACTGTGTTTATGGAAAATAACAGCATTAATAATATTCGTATAACTGACCACTACGATTTTACAGTACCTACGATTGTACAGTACAGTTGTTTTTTTTTATCCGATCCTCCCTGCTATTATCAATTAATAGTACTGGATCGTAAATTGTTGAATCGATGTGAAAATCAATCAAATCCCGTTGTACCGACTTGAGTATCAATACATATTGAACATCCTTAACGTCAAGTGAAATGACATCTGACAACAATGAAAAAACTATTCGTTTTGCTTTCGTCCACTGTGGAATGTATATTATTGTACTCTGTAGTAGATGTCATTTTCTTTACTCGCTGCTTTGAACGTCTGTTTTTATTATCATGGACTCCGATACCGCTCCTCATGATGACCCGGGCACCCGGCCCTACTCGGAAACTGAATCTGCACCTCACGTTGAACTTGGCGCTATTATAGATCGGTTTTAAATGACAAGCTACTGTGCGAACTTGGACTCCTCTGCTACACGCAGGTACTTCGAGTGAGAATGAGGACATCGCATTGGTTGTGTTAATTATGGCATTGATGTAATGCATCGCAGGAGACACGCATTGCAGCTTATAGAAGTAGTATCAATAATCCGGCAATGGACTGTTCTTCAATTGCCTTGTCGGCCGAAGATCGGTGGGGTGCTGCGCTCACGTTATGACTATTATTTGGTTTTTAAGCTGGGCTAGGCACAAAAATCATGTTGCACCGCCTGCCCAGTTTTTAGATAATATTTTAACAATTTATGACTATAAGTAAAGTGAAAATAACAAATAAAAATGAATAGTTTAATTTTAACCACCCTAATACTATCTGTGTAAATAATCAGATTATGGAAAAGAATACGCTTTTTACAAAGATTTTACTGAGCGAGTTTTCAATTTTTCACATGCCAGTTGAAGCATATTCTTGCATCTTGATACAACTTTATTGTAATATTTGCTTGCCTATAGATAAGTAGTTTTTAAAATGAAAGTATTTTATTATTAAAGACCTTGTCCACGCTTAGCCAGATCATTCTAACAAACTGAGCAATTTGCTTTATTATCTTCAGGTAATTTATTGTGTTTTTAATCCTTACTTATTTTTTTTATCATTTTAGATTCCCAGACAACCATACAGATATTACATAATACAGATAACTAAATCCAAATCAGACATTATCCAATACAGATATTAGAAATGTCTCCTTAAGCGGCCACGGGACATGCCGTGTCCCGTAACGTAAAATACCGTTGAATAAACTAGATTTTTGATTTAACTACCTACCTACCATACCTTAGATAGGTACCCGATACCCCACATGACACTATAAAAAAAAAAACGATTTCAAACGGAAAACATTTCCGTTTCAGTTGGGTAATAAATAATGTGTTCCCGCCATACCAACGTACGTAGAATGTTCTGGAACAAAGCGTCATACTTTGTAACGCCATAGTGACCAGTGGACAGTGGACGAACTAAAATGACAAACAGCTAGTTCAGTTTTATTGTCATAATTCCCTTCACCGCTAGATAGATGGACTTACAAGCTTAATGGACGGGTACATCGTGCCCCGGGCCCTCTCACCTGCATTCAGGAGACGCTACTTTCTAAAGAGATTTTGCTTTGCGGCATCTCCGCTTCTTTCTTTTCTCCGTGATCTGAACATACATGCAAGCCGGTTGCTACGACCGTAACGCACCTTACATTACTGAATAACATCACCAACTAGTTTAATTATAAGATTACCCTCACTTATTCAGATTTGGTGAAGTAGGCCAAAAAAAGACGTAGCGAAGTAAAGATTTTCTGATCCGGTCGAAGTGGCGATGCTTGGGGGATACAGGATACTGCTGCGTATAGCGTATAGGCCATACGCAGCAGTGGACATCTTTCGGGTGAAGTGATGATGATGATGATGATGATAGGTTTTCCAGTTTTGACCGGAGATCTTCTCCAAAGAAAAATCATTCCCGAACACTGCCTCTATGATGTGACGTTTGTGTTAATTCGGAAACACGAAGATTAACGAACCGCAAATCTCTGGTTTACCTATAGTTACTTGAGGGAGTGTGGTACCTTTCACATCAACGATTTCTTCGGGGCTGAGCGTCCTTACGCCATCCAGGTCCCTTCGTTTCAAACGGGTGGTAGACTCCACGATAGAAGTCACCATTTGGGGAGATATGATTTCTGCGCAAAATTAAAGAAACTAAGTTAAAACCAGCCAAGTGTGTGTCAAACCACGCACAATGAAGAGTTCTGTATTTAGGATGAATATGTACGCAAGCACTTGCACAGAATTGATTTTACCGACCACAAAAATAAGTTATAGCCTCATATTTCTGTGATTATAATCAAAAATATCCCATAACTCACAAATCAGCTTAAATAAAAAAAACATAAAAATAATGGTTTTTGACGGTTTTTTTTTTAGGTGGGAAATTATCAAATAACTTCTCCCGCTCTGGGTGGAGCAGGACGGCGTGTCAGACTTTTACTGACTAAAACCCACCCGTGGTCCCTCAGTTGCCTGTGTGCCAGGGCCCGCAGTATCTCTTTCGAACAACCCGGACCCCTGGCAGGCATCGGCCCTTCCGGGCCCCATCAGTTAGTGCTGACACCTCTTTGAGGCATGTGTAGAACACAACGCACCGTCGATCCGAGCTTGGTCCTTACCGGGCAGCGAGCTACCCATTACTCGCTGTCCCGCGCCTACGGTGGCCGGGAATCAGCCTGGGTTTCTCGACGCCCGGGGCGTCTTCTGCAAAGAATACGGCCGTGAGGGCGCATGTACTGTACCTCCCTCACGTGCGCCGCCTCCCTCTTTGCGAGATGGTTTTTGACGGTGAAAACCACATCAAAATTCGCAACGGATTTTTTCATAGTGTTTTGAGAAATACGTAAGATGAATTTAATCTTATTTTTGCGGTCGGTAAAATCAATACTGTGCATGCGTAAATATTCATGATAAGTACTTATAATTACTATGCTCAGCTCAGTTCGGCCGCCTACGCCATCAGAAAAGTAAGACAATACACTGACGTTGATACAGCTCGGTTAGTCTATTTTAGAATTTTCATAGCGTTATGTCCTACGGCATTCTGCTGTGGGGCAAAGCCGCTAACATTCAGATTATTTTTATTCTTCAAAAACAAGCTGTTCGTGAAATTGACCAACTAGGTGCTAGAATTTTTTAAAGATAATGGTATTCTCACGGTGGCATCGCAATTCATCTTCGCTAATTTAGCGGTACTCTTGAGGTATTTTGTGTGTGGAGATAAATGAAAGTTGGTACACTGACATAGTAACGTTGTAGTTTATTGGAAGAACTCGGAGCAGTAGGTACACAGATTAACTCAAGACAACGTTTGTGTTCTTTCACCAGAATAAGCTTACCTACTGATACGTTATAAATGAGTTACTTCTTTTAATTTGTTTATTTTATTTGACTGTACAAACTATTTTTGTATTTTTTAATAATGATATTTTCATTTATTGTTGAATGTTAATTACTTACTTATTTTTGTGTATAAACAAGTTCTTCTAACTTAACAGACAGCTGTGCTGCTGGGGAGTTTGTTGCGCCACTTCTTCTTTCCAGCTAAAGCACTAGCAAGTGATGAAGGGCGGGCGTTTTGGGGGACTGTCTCATGTAATTTTGACGTTCAAAAAGACTCTCAGCCTAGTTTGAATAAATGATTTTTGATTTTGATTTTTGATGAATTTAAACTTATTGCGCTTTAGTCAAACAGATGGACATAAAATCGACTTTAATTTATAATCTGAATAACTGAAGTTTTTACCTATAAGTACACCCACATTTCGCCAGTTATGGTTAGTCCCATACAATAGAGGGTGAGTCTTTTACCATCAATTAATTGAGCACAAATCCAGACTTCGGACTGCTACTGAGAAATTCCTGATAGAAATACTCAGTAACACCCTCGACCCGGGAATCGAGACTTGACATCATTACATCAATGAATACAATGTCATTGTGGCGGACATCTACAATGCCCCACATACGAAACTTAAAATCAACAAATGTGGAAAACACAAAGTGAAGTGGCGCCATCTAAAATGCCATATGCGAACTACACAAGACTTGACGTCACACCGCAACTACATCAACTACGTCGCGCAAGCAGAGTTTACCGCGCGATCGACATATATACCAACATCCCGACATCAATCGTCGGGCAGTTGCCCACTAGACACAACACCCGTCGGAGGATCCCCCCTTTTCTATAGAGTATGAGTGAATTTTAACACCCTGTTCCTCATACCTCTATATCATCATCATCATCATCATCATCTGCTTAACCTTTTCCCAACTATGTTGGGGTCGGCTTTCAGTCTAACCGATTGCAGCTGAATACCAGTATTTTACATGGAGCGACTGCCTATCTGACCTCCAGAACCCAGTTCCTGGATAATACGATACCACTTGGTAAGACTGGTTGTCAGACTTACGGGTTTGACGACCCGTAACGACTGTCAAACATGCACGGAGGGATCTTGGTATGTAAAGGTGGTCACCCATCCATGGACCAACCGCGGCAAGCTTAGCTTAACCTGATCGATCGAACCGTACGGCAAGTATAATTACTTAGCCACAAGCCCCTCTACAATGTATAATAAAATAATGAGTTCATATCGTTATAAAAGAGCAGTGTAGACCAGTGGTAACAGCCACTTACGAGTTGTAGGTCGGACGTTCGACTCCAGGCAGGCGTTTTACTTTGTGTTAATTAATTAATTATTTATTAATTTATAGTATTTCATCACTTCTGCTGTCAAAACGGTGAAGAAAAACGTGGTGAGGATCCTAGAACCGAAAAAATTGAAGACATTTGTGACATCCCGCACTGGGTACGCGTAGTGAATTACGACCCACTCCCTCTCACCGTGAGGAGGCCTGTGTCCCAGCAGTGGGATCATTATAGGCTGATTATGTAATACGAGTATGTTATTTGAAACATAGAAATAGATTATCGTTGTCGGCGTTAGCTACTAACCATCGTTATAACTATCATAGAAATCTGTATTTTGAACGTCCTCATCTGCATCATAGTACCACGAATAGGCAGCCCCCTTAGCCCCCTTAGTCCCCTTAGCCCCCCGACACACAGGTACGGCCAGCAGGACAAACAACACGTGAGCCAACATTGCCTCACAACAAACACTAAACTAATAACAAAATTACGAAATTTATAAAAAAAGACATGGTTATTTCATAAGACCATGCTAGAGGTTAAACGAGTGAAACTTATATTAAATAAGTAACCACAATTTCAGCTCTTCATTTATGCCTTTTGTGGAGATATACCACAATTTTTTGGCAGATTCAAGTATAAAAAAGTACTCTGTGATTGAAGTGGCCGTGACAGGCAAACAGTGATGCTTCCCATAGATTAGTGATCTTTTGTCATAGAATTTCGTTTCCAAGCAGGTTTCTTCATTTTCTTCAGAAAAGCTTCGTTTAGATACACATGGGCTAGAGCAGAGGCTCCCAAACTTTTTTTTCTCATAGGTAGACCACTTTCAAAATTTTGTTGGATCCGGTGGTGCTCTAGCTACATTTCTACCATATTCCCAATCGACATAAAATGTGAAGATTAGATGCAAAGACTACAATAGTATACTGGGAATAGACAGGCAGATTAGATTATGATTAGATCTAACTATGGAAAGAATCATGGCCATATTGGACTAAGAAAAAACAGAAATTCGTCCCAAGATGAGACTGTCACCAAAATGTAAGTACCCCCCAGTGGGTTCCCGCATTGTCATTGTGGGGGGCTCAGTAGCCTTGGTCACCCTCCCACGGTGAAGCGAAGAGGAACCCCAAGGTGGGGCCGCTAGTCAGGACTTTTGCCTCCAAGCCGTTGCGGTTGCGCAGGTTGCGGTGAGGTGCATCGCAACTGAGGCGGGCCGCGATGTCGAATGGGAGGCATCGCGGCTAAGGGTTACAGGCTGTGGCGGAGGAGGAGTGCCGGCACTTCTGAGTAGCGCTCTTCCCTTCCGTGGTTTGGACGGGGCCGCCACCGTTTGATGGCGAACGCGGTGGGGCCGCAGGAGCGGAGGAGTGTCGGTATAGCGTTGGCCGCTCTTCCTATCCCCTGCGGCCGAAAAGTGGTAGGCGGCGGGGCCACTGTGCTGACCCGTCGCAGGACCAAGGGTGCCAGACATGGGGTCGTCTGGGGCCATTATACTATTTGGTTCTTGGGGTGGTCCCGGCGGGGCCCTCCGAGGAGGGTCCGGTGACGGACAGCCGCGGTGGGTTCGCGGATGGCTTGCGCGTCTCTGTGTTCCCGCCTCAAGTGGCACTAGAGGACACCGTGGAGTTTTAATGGGTTACAGTCCCACATAACTGTGTTATCTCCCGGTGGTAGCGCCGTAGGCATTTCTCCACGTTAAACAACAAAAAAAAAATGCCCGAGTCAACGGCGCGTTGTGTTCCACGCGCGCCGTCAGAGATGTCAGCAACAACTGGTGGGATCCGCAAGGATAGATGCCTGCCAGGGGTGCGGGTTGTTCGAAAGAGGTACCGTGGCCCCTGGCACACCGGCAACTGAGGGAACACGGGTGGGTTTTAGTCAGTAAAAGTCTGACACGCCCTCCTGCTCCACCTAGAGCGGGAGAAGTCATTTGATGATTTCCCACCATCAAAAAAGCTTGGAAAATTAATTTTAACAGCTTGGAAAGTATAGATATAATCACCTTTATAAATATAACTTTATTATAACATTACGCAGTGTAAAATGTTGATTTTGAACGCATCTGTAATTATTGACGTTACTAGAGAAGTCCATATTTTTACTCAGATCTAAATCGGTTACATGTTTTAATCGAAACTAAATCACAGGAAATGTAAACTGTTTAGAAGTTCATATTTTAGATTTTGAAAGTCACTACTTTAATATCAGGAAATGTCAAATCAACACAGCGCTGCGGTAAGGTGGATGTGCATGTTGTCAATGAATGGTCCAGTGCAGGTACATTGGATGAGATTTGACACTGCTCAGTTGTTTGTTTGTGAGTTTACCAGCTCATTCATTGCCAACACATATTCCTTCATGAGATATTCTGAGGTATTATTATATCTGTTTGTCATTGAACTGAGTTTCTCCTGTAAACGGTCAAGTTCAGAATGCAAGTGCTCTGTGTCAATTTTGTACTTCCTAGTACTTCGTTCCAAATTGGAAGAATACATAACTAATAGTTTATGTAAGTTTAGTCGTTCTCTATCAAGGTTTACATTTTTTATGAAGAACTTATGTCTTGTCAACTTTTTTGTTTTAACAATATATTTATAAATTTTTATGTATTTTTTATGCTTGTTTCTTCTAGTGACTACCCTCACTGAGTGACATGACTTTGAATCATAATCACCTGTCAAATCAATAGTGTAACATGGTTTTATGGCGGAAACCATTGAGGGGGCATCAACTCTTTGAACAGACTTTGATTCAGCGAGGCAGTGATGTTAAGATTTGTAGCCTGAAGTTTAGTTATTTGACTATGAGCCTCAAGTAGCTGTTGTTGTAGTAGGTGTTTGTGACTAAGAGCTTGTTCATACTCTATGCTACACTGGCTGAATCCGTCCACAACGAGTTGAAGTCTGTCGCGTTCTTCTATGGCATCAGTGTATTGAGTATATATCTGAGCCAATTTCCAACTTCCTATTCTTTTCATGGGCATCAAAGAGCACCCTTTCATTGTCATATATTTCCTTATTGAGTTGGTCACAGGACTTCTTTGGCGCCTGTAATTCGCTCAAAGCCTGATTGAGTTTGGACTCTTCGAGGCGAGCACGGGCGCTGCGAGTCATAATCATGGTTATAACTAATAAGGAAGCAACAACAAAGTGAAAGAGAGAAGGTAGTTTAGCGAGCAGTCTAAGAGATTAGACTTAGATTTTAGTGGAAAAATTAAATTTAGATGTAAAGAAAAAGTCCTGTCACCAAACCAAAGTAAGGTTATGTTTACATTCAAAAGTTACTGGCATAAGTAGCCGTATTCATTAAAAAGAGTACAATTTAATAGCTGGTAAAAAAAAGAGTGATCTGTCTCTGTCACCGTTTCACATGGAAATATTTACACTTATTTTGCACTTGGTGTGTAAATCTAATAAGTAAAAACAATTTACTATTCTATTTACTTGAAGAGTAACTGGAAATAGGCCATGCAAAGAAAGAGCAAAGAAATGCAATATTTAAAATTTAAATTACGAGACCACAGGAGAAATAAAAAGTGGATACATTTTTCACATTACGGCCATGTGAATGTGGCCAAGCCACATAGTTTGACTAAGATATAGAGTTTGTGAAGTTATGCCTTGTAGAGAGATAGTACGTGAATACTCCGTTTAAAGTGTTGATAATATTTTTTTAAATTCAATTCAAAGATTTCAGTTTGTTTAATCTGTTTTTGAACACCATCAAATAGTAGCCGCCATGTTATTAAGTAAAACCCGCTGTTAAAACTAATCAACTGAACAACTTTGTACTTTTATTATTTTCGTAACCAAAATATTTTATATTGAAATAATATATTACATTCAGAGCAAACCAACAATAACTAGAATAATAACCCTTTTTATAAATTATGAACAATTATCATTTAAAATATCAACGCATTTGATTACACAGTAAACTGAAGTCATACCCACAGCTGGCTTAGCACGAAAACCCTTAGAGCAGCATTTTGTAAACGAAAGAGTAGACAAAAATGACGTTTCCGTGTGACAATTGACAGTTTCGTGCCGACAAATGTAGTGTGTGGTATGTATGTGTGTGTCGATTTCTATTCTCCAGTAGAGTAGAAATAGAAAGCGTTATGCTAAGCCTGCTGAGCAACAGGACGTCCACTGTGTTCAGCGTTTTCGTCGAATTACGCGCGAAATATGAATATGTAAAAAATTGCATTTTTTTGGCTCTAATCGATTCAATAAAAATGTTGCGTTTTTAGTGGTTTATTAGCATTTTAGAATCTAACTAAGACACTTTTCAAAAATGAGTGTAATACCCTATTCTGAGTACGACCCTGTTGCATCCTGCCCTTAGTGACATCTAGTGTGAGATACTTACGTCACTACAAAGTAAAATCTACAGAACGAGCGAGTATTTTGCTGTTGACCGGTAGATGGAAAATAAAGAAGTGGGCGGGATCTAACTATATATGCAATGTACTCTGTGGGATCTAACACCCCCTCACCCCGCAAATTGTCACGCGTGGTTTTAGGGAAATCGAATTACAACATCTTTTTGTATTTACTCCGCGGTGATTCCGATACCAAAGTCAGTGACAAAGAAGCACATTGAAGCCAACATTGAAGTCTTCGAGTTTCAATTGAATCAACAGGAGCAAGATGTCATGAAGGCGTAAGAAATAAACTATAGGACTATCCCTGTTACCATGTGGATGGATTAGCCGTATTATCCCTTTAAGGCGGAGATTCTTGAAAACGATCACAACAAAGGTGGTTTTTTAAAGCAGTGTATCTCTTTAACCGTAAATAATTTTGAAAGTAAAAAAAAAAAATGATATTTTCAAGTCTTTTTTGCAAACAGTGATGGAACTCATAATATAATTAAAGATATTTTAATGCATCAAAAAATAATGAACAGAAAAGCAGTTTATTCTTTTAATACCAATTATAATTATAATTAAAAATATACCATAAAATTTCAAATGCCAAACTGCATTCAGTGATGTATTATTTATTATTAAATAGTTAATATGTAATTTTATACGATTTTATTTGCATTTTTACGACATAAGCTTGCTCACTTATTATTCGAATTTATTACAACAGATTTTAACCCGTATCGGCTTTCAATAAGAACTATTATCGCTTAAAACGACACTATTTAATGTTACCATGGCCTTAACAAATTTCGTTTTTTTATTTTTGTCAAATAAGGGCTATAGATATCCTGCTTTATACATTCAGAGATCAGTGATGTCACTTGTAGCAACCCTGAGACGAGCACCACTTCTGTATTCCTGTGCAAACGATGCAGCATTAATTGAACGCGCACATTTTTGTAAGCTATCACGCTCAAACGCAGTGATCCGCCTAATGAAGTGCAGTATTGACGACGCGATTTTGTTGTGGCGACGTAAACATTAGTCGACAAAACCCGATGCAGCATTGCACACAGCACAAGGCAAAATCGCCAATATAGCATCCATGATGCTGATATTACAGTGCCTGAGCGTACGTTGCTCCGATCAGACATTCAAGTGAGACCACGTCGCGCGTCTGACACTAGCCGTCAGCTGTCGTTCACGATAATAATTATAATTGTTGTTCAGTATTATCTAACTCTGAACTATGGTTATTTGTGGAAGGTGTAGTGATGATGTCACGGAAGCAATCCAGTGCTCAGCATGTCTCAATCATTTCGACTTCCCTTGTTCTGGAATCACGGAGAAGGGCTAAAATTGGGGAGCGCCAAGCTACATGGGATGTGCTAATTGCAAGAACACGGGTCATACACACACCCAATCACTATCAAGCACAGTCTTGTTAGTTGTGCCTGTACCGAGTACACTGAAATCGATAATGTGTGAGCTGTCCAACATCCGTCCAGAACTTATTCCCCTCTCTAATTTGGCATCTGAAGTGCAACTCTCAAGGTAGGAGCTAACCAATCTAAAAGAACTTCCCGGTAACGTCCGAGCTTTACACGAGAGGCTAGCCAAAGTTGAATCAGTGTAGATGGACGTAACACAAACAAAGGCAACGATTATCAAACTTGGGGACGGCTATCAGGACATTGATCAGTGGCTCCGCAGCAATAATGTGGAAATTAAGGGAGTACCGATGAAGGATAGAGAGAACCTGTTTGATATTGTTCAATTACCTGTTGACATTTGGTCGTATTGTACGGCAGCAACGAACAGCTTTGCTATAAGGCCTACATGACTAAGATTGAGGCCTCAATAGGTACTAGCCCAAAACTATCGTGGTCGTATATGAAAAGCAAACGCATGAATAGTAATTTCCCATCAATGCCTTATGGTGATAATAGAAGTAACTCAGGGGGAGGTATCTGTGAACTCTTTGCTAATTACTTTTTTACTATATTTTTAAATGCTTCCTCCGCAAGTCACGGCTGTGGTTCGACCGGCTCTGTTTCAAACTGTGACGTAGTACGTACTATCGAAATTGATATAGCGATCATTCATAGATATTTAAAATCCCTTGACTTAACCAAATCTGCCGGCCCCGATGCCATATGCGCTGTGTTCATAGTTAAGTGCGCTGAGGAACTACCTTTACCTGAATAACTTTTATTCAAAAGGTCAATATCGGAAGGTGTTGTACATTCTATAAGGAAATCAGCTTTCAAATCACCCCATTCACAAAAAGAGCCCTAAAGATAATATTGAAAAAGAAACAGACCAATTTCAAAGCTTTGTCTGCTAGCTAAAGTATTGGAATGCATAATTTACAATCAGTTGTACAGCAGTGTGGTTGCTAGTTTGAGTCCCCAACAGCACGGTTTTCTGAAAGGAAGGTCTACAGTTTCCAACCTGGTTCTCTTCACAGATTAGATTTCAGAGCACATGGATAAAGAATGCCAGGTCGACGCAATCAACACTGATTATAGCAAGGCATTCGATAGAATCGATCATGACATTCTACTAATGAAGCTTTTTGACTTGGGCATTAGGGGAGACCTATATAGATGGTTCCCGTCTTAAAATGTGCAAAATAGGACACAAGCAGTAGTTCTCAGTGGCTATTTATCCTCCTGGTCAAGCACCCCCTCTAGTGTACCGCAGGGCTCTTTACTGGGGCCGTTATTATTTGTACTATTCATTAATGATATCGGTGAGTGTATCAAACACTCTAAACACCTATTGTTTGCAGATGACATGAAAATCTTTTGCAGGCAGACGTTTCTAGATTAGTAAGTTATTGTAGCAGAAATAAACTAGATATTAACATATCTAAACGCTTGGTTATAACCTTCACCCGTAAAAATTATTCAGTCATCTTTAACTAGGTACTCAATTGCAAATCAGCCTTAACCTCGAACTGATGTCACCGGAGATCTTGGAATTCTGCTTGATAGTAAACTCAGTTTTGAGTGTCATGTCGATCATATCACCAAAAAAGCATCCAAAGCCTTGGGGTTCATTATCCGTAACGCCAGTTCATTTAACAAAATTAAAACTTAAAAAATCCTGTATTGTGCTTACGTCCGCAGTTATTTCGAATATGGTATTCAAATTTGGAATCCGAATTATGCAGTGCATTCAGACAGATTAGAACGAATACAAAGGAAATTCACGAGATACTTCGGTTACAAATTTAAAATCTTAACTGAGTTACAATGTTATGTTATGTTGTTGTTGTATATAAATAAATAAATAATAAATAAATGAACGATGTGCTTGATTCCACATACTCCCACTTATAACTTGGAGAAATTTATCCGACATACAATTCTTAGTGAAAATAGCACAATCAAGGACTGAATGTCCTGAACTTCTTTCTAAGCTGTGTCTAAATATCTACTTCATCACTCTCGCTTAAGAGATTTTCACCATGCACCACGCTCGCACCATTTTGCTGCAGTAATTCCTTTATGATTCAGTCAGTCAAAGCATTCAACAGAATCGTAAAGAATGAACACCCCTCAATCGATTTCTTTGCAAGCTGCTAGGTGTCTATAGTTACCATTTTATCTAAAAACTGTAGTTTCTGATTGATCCAAATAGTAGTTGAGCATGCATTCCTGTCTATGTATTTACTTAATGTAATAGTTTAACTATGTATTTAGTTACTTTTAAGTTTAGTTTATCACTTACATAATAAGTTATTTAGTCTAAACATAGTTTTTAACTCGTACAACAATATTCCATTGGTATCTGTGGAGACTTGTAAATGGCTTGTCGTAAATTACCTTACTACTACCCTTGTACTGATAACTGTGTGGCGTCATGTTATCAGACCTACACTAATGTTTCATAATTGTTCACAGTAACCTACCTAACCCTTTCACTTCTTGTTGGTGTGAAGGTCACGACCCGCGGCGTGCGCGCCGCCGCGGGTCGTCTATCTATGCGAGCGCTGCCGGCCGCGGAATCCGCCAGACGCCGCGCACCGCACAGCCTCCACAGCGCGCTCAAGACGCAGATGGCGTCAACCGCCGGCCAGACCGCCGTATTCCAGTAGTTCCACTCTCTAGTTCTATTATGGGACTACTGGGATTTTTTTCTCCCAGTAGTTCCATGGAACTAGAATACATTTTCACCTAACCCCATTAGTTCCATTAAGTACAGTTGAATGGTAATTAATTATAGTAAGAACAATAATCTTACCTATTTACCTATGTGCAATATGTGAGCTGACTATTATTACGTGCATTTGGCAGATTTCAGATTTCTATGGAAAATAGACCTTTACTGTCAATAATTTATTTGACGTACATACTAAACTCTTACCTATGATTTTCCGTTGTTGCGTTTGCTCGCTGGTAAACTATGGAAAACAGCGAGATGTTTTTTATAAAGCGCGGACGAGAAGCGAAAAGAAGTGAGAAGAGTAAAGAAGCATTCTACAGTGCTTCTTTACCGTGGAAGAGAATACTATAATCACACTACCTACAAAAGTGGCAATAGTATAGTAGTAGTTTATATAAAACACAACATTGCACTGGCACAGTAACGCTAAATAAAGTAAGATAAATAACTGAATTTTATTTTTACTTACTTTATCTTTGAAAAAAACGTTCTAAAATTGTAAAAAAATACTGTTAAACTAGGTACTAAAATACCCCCAATATGTATGTTTTCTAATTTGAGGTATACGCTCATTCCTAAAATACCATCTAGTTTTTTGTTAAAAAGAATACAATTTGAGGTATATGCTCATTCCTAAAATACCATCTAGTTTTTTGTTAAAAAGAATACAATTTATGTTTGAATTTTAATTAGGGAACAGTATCTATGATATGAAACAAAATTAAAGACAAAACCATGATTAAACTGTTTAAAAGACACAACACAATACAAAACAAAAATGTACTCAAAAAAACACTAACAATACAACAAAAACAAAAACAACTTGTCAAAAACCAATCAAATACAATACCCGAGCGAAGACACATCGAGCTTTAGAAAGAGTCTGTCACACAGGTAGGTTTAATTTAAGTGGCAGAAACGACACTTGATGCGCATTTGGGTACTTTTATATAGCCATAATACTTACCTATCAGTTTTTGCAGCCATCATTGTTTTAGTGCAAAATATGGAGCTATGCAGGACGCATAGTGCTATCCCATTCTAGCATCAGAAAAATGGAGACTTTACTTAACTTCATAACGCAGTAACAGGTCTGAGGGGCCAGTCCCGTATTTAGAAGAACGTACACCTTCTAATTCTGTCTCAATCTGTCAATAATACTCTTATAGAAAGCTATAAGTAGGCATCGATTCATTGACATTCATGCAACTTCCGTCCTTTCAAAGTTATTTTACCTCTATGTGCAACCTACGCAGAGTCTTTATTCCCACAAAAATAAAGACTACTCTGATTTTGGCAATGATGTAAAATCAGAGGTAAAAGGACCCTTGAAATGATTGTAGATTTTGCACGTTTTTTAATACGGGAGTTAACCTCGGTCAGGGATAGTGTACAAGCCAGTAGGCCAGCACGATGGTCGCGAGGGTGTTGAGGGAAGCCTGCTCAATTGTCGCTTGGTTGCACCAGTTGGTGCTACACACGCAGGCGTGGAACCGCGCATATAGTGAAATACCGCGCGACACCGGCAGCAGAGTCGCCATCGGACTGATGATGCAGCCGTTTTCAACGTTCTGGGAAAAGAAAAGAAGATTATACAGTCATCATCTTCCTGGGTCGATGGAACACGTTTTTACGTGCCGCGGATACGTCGCTAAGCCGTTGGTCACGGCTGCCATTCGTAGATCTTTGACAGTCATTACAGGTCGTCAGAAACCGGAAAGTCTGACTACCAGTCTTACCAAAAGATATCGTATTACCTAGGAACTAGGTTGTGGAGGTCAGATAGGCAGTCGCTCCATGTAAAATACGGAAGCCGACCCAAAATAGTCTGGAAAAGGCTAGGCAGATGATGACTTGTGGTCGGCAGACTACGTTATCTTCTTCTATTCTACCCTGTCAAGCTTCACGATGTCATTCACTCGCTATTATACTCCTTGTCTTACCAAGGCCTCGTCTCATCCAAACATCTCAATTAGTCATCATCTCGGTATCGGGTGACTACCGAGAAAGGGGTTCTTTTGTATCCGTGTATCCATATCGAGGAGTGAAAGGCTATTTGTTTGAAGCGAAATTTTGGACGATATTGAGTTATTATATACATATTCGAATTTCGAATCCGAATATTTATATACAACTCAATATCGTCCAAAACATCGCTTCAAACAAATAGCCTTTCACCCCTCGTTAAGATCATGGTTGTACCTCCCTATTGTGACACGAAAACATCGTCGACTTTAGGATTGAATAATGTTTAATAATGTGTTTTGGCTGAAAATTTTGAACTTGTTCGTTCTTATGATTCCATAAATTGGATTGTTGACTATAGGTAGGCAGTTGATCCATGTACAATACTGGTATTCGGCTGCATCCAGTTGTACTGGAAGTGGACCCTAACATAGCTGGGAAAAGGGTACGCAGATCGGTTCACCCTTGTTTGATAGAACAACGTTTGATATAATATTACTAAATCGAACAACGTTTAAGAAAATCATCACTTTGTATAATATCGTTTGACAGAATTTTCAGTTCATCGAATATTTATTTGCTATAACAACATTTGCGCTAATGATCAAAAGGTATAATGTTCATTCTTCAGGTCGACAGAAACGAATCGCTATAAATCCGACTCCACGCAGTCTTGTCTGCCCTACCCCTAGAGTGTAATTTAGAATCGCGTAGGCGCGGAGGGGCGAGGCGGCCCGCGAGCTGAGGAGCGGGTGGTTGTTACACTCGCCGCGGCGGCTGAGGCTGGCCGGCGAAGCCGGCCAGCAAGCCGAATCCGCGGTGGTGAGTGTTAAACTATCTGCGACGATAAGCTCGCGAGGGACCGCCGTAGCCCCGCAGCGCCGGAGCCGTGACAGAAACGAAGATACGATCTTTCGACTAAATCATTATTAGTGTAGTGAAACATTAGTTTAAATAAAATTAGTGCATTTGAAAATTCGGCGAAATGAAATTAGTTCAAATGAAATTAGTTCAAATAAATAATAACGCTAAATAAAAATTTACTAATGAATTATTTGGTCAAATGAATAATTCTTCGAAATTACTTTATTGCAACTAAAATTCGATTTAGTAATATTATATCAAACGTTGTTCTATCAAACAAGGGTGAACCACGCAGATCATGGTGACTTCTTTATTACATAGTTTTAAACAAAGTTGATTTTCGTGTGTGTTTAAATTACGCAACGGATTTTAATGCGGTTTTCATCAATAGAGAGAGTGATTCAAGAAAAAGATTTACATTATGTAATACACCAACCCTCACGTGGGCGAAGCCGCTGGCAAAAGCTAGTAATATTGTAAATCTGAATTCAGTTCGTATTTACGAAGAAAAACGTCGAATCCCAGAGCACATAGGTACTCTCTGGAAAGCTGAATGTATTTAAATACGAAACGAGGAGATGGGTGTGGGAACAATATTTTGAATTAAACCAATCACGGTCGAGAGATAGGTATGACGTAGCATGTCGTATTGTTTCCTGCCTCAAGATGTCGCTGTTGGTCCTTGATATGCGTTTATGGAGCAAGAGATCACAATATGCCCCCAGCCTTGGAAGCAGTGGCTTTCAATGGCCTTCAGTCACTGCATCAGTGTCGATCACGTCCTGTAGCAGAGAACAAATCTTGGTGAATGCGCGCCTCACCACGCCCGATGACGTCTGTATATCAGCCACCCGGGAAATACCATCCTTTCCTGGGATAGTGCAAAGCACGCGTCCCAAATGCCACTTCAAAAGTGGGAGGTTATTGTCTTTGATAACCACTAAGGAGTTTGGTTTGAGCTTGTCCTTATTTGCCGTCCATTTCGTCCGCACCTGCAGCTCGGAGATGTATTCCTTCGCCCACCGATTCCAGAAGTGTTGACGAAGTTGTTCTACCCTCTGGTATCGCTGAAGACGACTAGCAGGAACATCGCGTAGGTCATCGCTAGCTGGTGCGATCAGTGGTCGACCAATAAGGAAGTGACCGGGAGTGAGAGGGGAGAAGTCGTGAGGATCGGGGGAAAGAGGAGACAGAGGTCGAGAATTTAGTACGGCTTCTATTTGAGCCAATACTGTGCTGTACTCTTCGAACGTGAGGTGCGCGTTACCTATTACACGACGAAGATGATATTTACTGGACTTTACTCCTGCCTCCCACAGACCACCAAAATGCGGAGAATAAGGGGGGATAAAATGAAATTTTATATTTTGACTAGACGCGTACTCTAAAATATCACTAGTACAATTGGCTAAGAATCTTGAAAAATCGTTCATTACACTACAAAATTACGACCATTGTCAGAGTATATATCTGCAGGCTTACCACGGCGTGAAATAAATCTCTTTAAAGTAGATAAATACGCTTCACTGGAGAGGTCACTGACTAACTCCAGGTGTATAGCACGTGTCACGAAACAAACAAATAGACAAATGTAGCCTTTGATGAGCCTAGCACCCCTACCTTTGCGGTTCAGAATGAGCACTGGCCCAGCGTAATCCACCCCACACCGAACGAACGGCAGACTAGGTGTAACCCGCTCCCTAGGTAGGTTACCCATCATAGGACTAAGCGTCTTACCTCTAATGCGAGTACAGGTAACACAACTATGCACCACCTGGCGAGCTAAATTCCTACCACCAACAACAGGCCACCATGATTCGCGTAAATTAAATAGTAATGCCTGCGGAGCAGCGTGGAGTAGCTGAATGTGCTCATGACGAAATAATAACGTGGTAAAATAATGTTTACTATGAACTACAATCGGAATAGAATAGAATAGAATAGAATAGAATATTTATTTGCGTAAAACATGGTGGATGTTTTTTACCGTAAATAAATTCATCAGAATTAACTAAACGACCACCAACGCGCATTAATTTGTGATCATCTAAAAACAAATTCAATTTAGACAAACAACCTTTATTAATAGTGTCATTATTGGATAATGCCTTATATTCAACCGGATAAGATTCCATTTGACAAAATCGAGCTAAAGTTTGATCCGCATAGTCTAACTCGTCTACACTAAGGCCGCCTGTACGCTTATTACTCTTACATTGACTGTTATTAATAAAACGTAACATAAAGGCAGCCGCACGCCTCTTACGTTTAAACTGAGAGAACCGATGAAAGGGAAACAAAGATAATTCACAACAATCCTGAGCTACTACGGCAGTAACGCATGACTTGATCTCAGGTAACTCGCGATTTTTGAACGAGTCCGAACTTTTGTGATCATCTATTGAAAAACTAGGATCACGAAGAAATTCAGGATCCTCCCACCACAAGGTAAACGAGGAAAGTTCTTGACGCGCGACGCCATATCGGCAGGATTATCTCCACTCCGTACGTGGCGCCACGGAACATCTAGTGTAAGGTCATGAATTTCCGCTATCCTATTTTGAACGAATGTCTTAAGTTGGTTAGGCCTCATGTGCAGCCAGCCTAAGACAATCGTGGAATCAGTCCAAAAAACTACACTATTAAATTTACAACGTAATGAGTTAGGTACTTTGTCATACAGACGAGCACCTAATAAAGCTCCACACAGTTCGAGACGTGGGATACTAAGAGGTTTTAAAGGCGCGACCTTCGTTTTTGAAAACAATAATCTAACAGATACTGTTAAATCATTGCTAACTGTGCGAACATAAATACACGCGCCGTACGCCGTCTGAGATGCGTCGCTAAAAATGTGTAACTGTTTATACATAGGCTGTGTACCTATAGCGTGGCGAGGTATGCGAACATTGTTTAGAGCTTGCAATGAGATATGAAAGTTTGAATACGCGTTTAAAAAGTATTTTAGTGAAAATTTATCATTAATACCTACATCGTTCTTATTTCTCGCTACTAGTCGGTCTGTCTTTAAATTAAATAAATATTTTTTTTTAAATAGGTATCATCATTTCCCTAGCCTTTTCCCAACTTGCTTGGGGTCGGCTTCCAGTCTAACCAGAAGCGGGTGAATACCCGTGTTTTACATGGAGCAACTGCCTTTCAGACCTCCACAACCCAGTTATTGGGCAACCCGATACTCTTGGATAGACTGATGGTCATAGTTTCTGGCGTCCTGTAACGAATGTCAACGATCTGCGAATGACAACCGGGACCGGGGACAAAAAACACTATGTTAGATTCAGAATTTACCACATCATTAAAAGAAAGAATAAATAAAAAAAATAGAGTTAGTAATTTGTAAAGTATTCTATCACTAGTTTCTGCTCGCGACTTCGTTCGCGTCAAATTTCTTGCACCCCCGTCGCTTCGAATCGCCTGCCCGTGCGAGGACTTCCTCGATAAATGGGCTATCCAACACTAAACGAATATTTCAATTCGAACCAGTAGTTTCTGAGATTAGCGCGTTCAAGCGAACAAATAAGCAACAGCTTCATAATATTAATATATATGTTACAAGTATAGACACTGAACAATAAAACTATTTTTATGTAATGTTTTGTTTAATTTATCTTCACCTATTGTGACAACCCTACCAAAATAGGTAACAATTTTGCACGTTCCACAAGCTTTGCCTCTGTTCCGTTTGGTTACACATGTGACCGCACAGCCTGCCTGGGTTCGAACCTACGACCTACATTTTGTAATTCGCGGCCGTTACCACTGGGCCACCACTGCTCTTGGACATATACAGATAGATGCTTACCACAAGTGCTAGCTCCAATTTGGCCATCCGCTTACTGGCCAAGTGTTTGCCCATCAAGGGTCTGAACTTGGACCGACAGGTTCTCTGAGTGTAGGCCCCGGTGACATCAGTCCAGCGCACGGCGCAGCCGCCTGTGAACCGGCCATATATGGCTCGCGGCTCGTCGGGGTTCTCTACGTAGTTCTGCCTTAAGAGAAAATAAAAGGAAAAATTACGTGAAGCACAGGCTAAAAAGTACACAAGATATACAAATAGATCTTTTAGGGCTCGAATGACGTAGACAGAGGCGGTTGGTAAACAGTTGTGCTATCTATCTACATACATATATAAAAATCAATTGCTGTTCGTTAGTCTCGCTAAAACTCGAGAACGGCTGGACGGATTTGGCTAATTTTGGTTTTGAAATATTTGTGGTAGTCCAGGGAAGGTTTAAAAGCACATAAATTTAGTAGCGGTACGAAGTTAGCCGGGTCAGCTAGTTATAAATAAACTCATTTACAAGCAAATCAATAAATTGTTAGTAACAGGTTTGCTTCAAATACCAGGTATTATTTGTAACTTAAACTAAAGACGAATTAATCAGAAGACCATCCAACAACTAGACACAACGGCAAATGGCCACTTGGGTATAAATCTTCTCACTAGTTGCCATATTACGGCGAAGGAAGTATCTGCCACCACGACCTTGAGGATGCTATTGTGCCACTTATTTTGTTTAGAAGTGAGGTCGTTTTTTTGTGGAAGAAGAATCTGGTTAAGTTCTGATAAGTGGTTTTTGAGTGAGCTTTAATAAAAACGTATTTTATTAACCGACTTCAAAAAGAAGGAGGTTATCAATTCGACATGTTTATATGTATGTTCGGACATAACAGACTTCGTCATTATATAGACCGATTTGGAAAATTATTTGTTCGAAAGGTTTTTATTTCTAAATGGTCCCATTTCAATTTCATATCGATCTGATGATGCGTTTTGGAGACAGACAACGGAACCCTTCAAAAAATGACAGAAAATCAACCACGATTGCTGCCATCGCATAAATATGCACTGTTTTGACCCCAAGGATAGGTAATAAAACTAAATAGTGAAAAATTAAAACTTGAAAAAATACTGCAAAGTCCAAAATAATTTTAACTTTGGAAGTCCGTGGCTTTGGTTAATTTCTTTTGATTCCTTTTTGTGCTACCATTTCTGGTCACTGCAATTGGGCGACGATGCTGATTACGACTGAGACCACCGCGTCTTCGGAACACCAACATAATACTTACGCATCGATATACCGGCAATACTTCCTGAAGCCTGCAATCTTCCCTCTGGACTGCGCGTCGATAGGCATCAGCGGCAGGAAGTCACCGGCGAAAGCGTCAGCACAGTACGCGTTGCGCGGGATCTCAGGCGTCTTCAGCCCGCAGACGAAGCACTGGATACAATCTGCGATTCAGTCATTACTATAGAGGCATGAGGAACAGGGTGCTTAGCTCACTCAACCTCCATTGAGGTTGTATATATGCTAGTTGCGCGGTAAAACTCTGCTCTCAACTCTACTTGCGCGATGCAGGACTTTGCGTGACGTCATTTGATGTGATGCGTGGTTCGCAGGTAGCGGTATAGATGTCGCTACTATTATCATCAGCTAAACATTCCCCTAATGATCCTACTACCACTTCATATTATTAAACAAAGTCCCCCCCGCGAGATAAACTCAAAAACTATCGAACGTATTTTCATGCGCGGTTTTCACCAATTTGCAGAGTGTTGAAAGTTTGGACATTTAGATGTTTAAATGTTTGCTACTCAATCAATCACGCAACAACAGCTCAACAGACTTGGATGAAATTTGGTGAACAGATATATAACCTGGATAAACACATAGGATACTTTTTATCCCGGTAATACGTTTCCGTAGGATAAAATTGACCTAAAAAAAAATACTATTATTAATTAAATAAATGATTCCGCGTCGTTAATATTGGTCGAGTAGTGATGGCCCAGTGGAATCAGCCGCAACTTACGACTTAAGACGTAGGTTCGAGCCATGACAAGCGCTTTACTTCGTGTAAATTATTTCATTGCCACTGCTCTCAAACGGTAGAAAAACATCGTGAAGAAACCTGCATGTCCTAGAACCAAAAATGTTAAGACATGTGAACCATTTGTACCAACCCGCACTGGGCCCGCATGTGTCCCAGCAGAGGGAACATTATAGGCTGCTTACGTTTGTATGTATGTACGTAAGTTTGGTCACTTCCTAATAGAGATGTACGGAGAAGTCACGCTACGCCCACCACAACGGGATAAGATGATGGATGACGATGTTTTCATCATCTTATTACAGCAGTACGTCGCAAGCGAGCTAGCGCGCGGCCGTATTGTTGGCGGAATAATTACTTATAAAACAATTATACTTACGGAAATACTCTCCTAAATGAGTACGAAATGTGATGGCTGTGATTAGGTGATCATAGATTTGTAACAGATGCAATGTTCACGAGTTAAATATGAAAATCTGTATCATCTGAATTGTCTCGCCTTAACAGAGGTGCAGTTCGGGGTATCCACAGAGGATTATAAGACCAGATGGATATGTTCAGAATGCACATGCACTATCCCAAAGAAAGGGAATTCTGATACACCGGTCCGAGGAAACACATGCTGGACGTAACTTATACACCAAGATACGTAAACACTGAGCGCGGCAGTCGTCGTAATCCAAAGGAAGTTACTGTGATGGAGAATGGGAACCAAGTGCTTGATGAACTACGGGAAATTAGCTTAGAGATTAAAACTCGTCTGGATGAACAAATGAAAGAATTCACACTACTACAGAATAAATTACTTAGCACAGAAACCGAATAAGAGACGTAAAAAGCATAATGAAGGAAGTACAAGAACATGCAAATAAAGTGGCTATCTTAGAAAATAGAATTTAGGTTATTATCAGAAAAACATTAACAATTAGAAGCCAGAGTTACTATCAGAAGTAACAAAGAGAAAAATGAGACTGAAAGAGGATCTAAAATACCGGCACTATTATTTGCACATGTAGTCAAGGAAAGGCCAACGGAGGTAGTTAGTAAAGTACCAACGAAAGGATATGTGGCAACGAAATCCGACGACAGTAATTACCGGCAAAAACATGAAACATATAGGAAGATTTGTTTAAATAAGTCAGTTATTGTTATATTATTGAAGTGAGAAAACGAGGGAGCACGGGTTCAATTGAAATTCAGGGAACTGAGAGCAAGAAATATTTGCATGTATGGCGTCTGCAGAAGGAAACGACTGTGGAAAATTTAGAAAAACACGTGAAAAATTATATGGAGAGGTAATACCCATTAAAATACATAAAATAAAACATAAGGCTGAAAGAGACTATGCTTCCTTCAATATAGGAGTCTCGGAAATCAATTAAGAACCAACCAGAAAGTTGGGCCGTAAATATTGAATTTCACAAATGGGTGTGGTTTCGGAGACAAACTAATAAACCAAAACCTTCAGAGTAAATTAGTGAAAATAGTATATCAAAACGTAAGGGATCTCTGCACTAAATTAGAGGATTTTTATACAGGAGTTGTGTCTTCAAGTGCAAACATATTTGCCATAATGAAAACAGATTGCAATGAATCTATTCATGACGCACAATTGATTCCACCTGGATACTTCATTATACGATGTGACTGAGCAGATGGACGTAAGTTACACGGAGGCGCGTGTCTTGTGGCCACACCGAGTTTTGAGCTGCGACGAGTGCCCCTACCTGGTGACGTCAACATCGACAATCAGCTAGTGTTTGAACTGGTACGTGCATCATTGTACCAACGTAATAGATTATTGTTTATGTTATGTGTTGTTTAAATCCCACCTAACAGTAACGAAAATGAATACATGCTATTATTTAGGAATATTGAACAATTGTGTAAATGTAATAGTGACATGATTACATAAGTGATTTCAACTTGTATTCTTGTCCTGTAAAATTTGTTAATTATTTTCGAAGTTTTCAAGCTTTTTGTGGATTTACTCAGAGTAACAAAGTTGACAATTGCAATGGTCGACACAATTAGATCTAGTTTTGAGTACATTCGCGGAGGAAGGGCGTTCGAGCGTGCGTGCGGCAGTGGCGCGGCTCGTGCCGGGGGATGCGTGTTACGCTACGGTATAACGCAATAGTAAAAAAATCGATTTTAGGAGCTCGAAAACAGTATGAGCAACGTGTTGAAAATCAAATGCTGAAAGACCCAAAGTCGTTTTGGAATTTTGCAAATTTTATATGAGGTAGCAGAAGTCAGCAAAATATTTTGAAGAATAGCGAAGTGTTGACTGACGAACAGTGTGCTCAGGAGTTTGCCGAGTACTTCTATTCAATGTATAGTACAGCCGGCTTAGCATGACGCTTTCTATCTCTACGAAGAATAGACAGTGCTTTTTCAATGCAAAATGACATTTCGTTTCTCCATTTTTGACATCGCACCGTAGATATCCTTCTACAAAGTGTCATTTAGTCTTTCGTTTCTAACGATCTTTGTCTAGGTCCAAAAAAATTATACTATTTCAGAAGAATATTTCTTCCCCAACTGTCAAAATCACACTGACAACAAACTTTCGACTCGGCGGCCACAAAGTATATACGATTATCTACAAAATCATGATTCGTCTAGAACGCATAACTGTGATAATTAATTGAAAATATTCGGTATCTTCTCTTATTGTACATCATTTAGTTAATAACAGGTCTTTTCTTCCGTCGACAAATCTATACTCGTGCTAAGCCTGCAGAGCAAGCCGAGTTGGAATCGAATCTTACATATATTTAACCTCAACTCTTGGACTATTGTCCAAGAGAAATCAGAATGATTTCAACATAATAACAATAGCTAGCAATACAACATGAATATTCCATTTATGAATTTTCATTTAAAACTTTCAGCACGGGCTTAGACTAGCAACAAGTAATATTAGCAAGCTCCTGTGCGACATGCCTAACCTTGTGCCAACAGTGGACAGTGGGGGGCAAACTGATGCCACTTACTTCGATTTTTTTAAAGCATTCGATCTGGTAATTATTGACGTTTTGCTTAAAAACGTTAGTGGCTTTTGGTTTCTCTCCACGTGTGCTAAGGTTTTTTGCAAGTTACTTGAACAGTACTTAGAATATGCGGGGCACAAATCAAAGCCATATTTTACCAGGTATAGGGTGAGTCAGGGCAGTAACATTGGGCCTTTGAAAATAATTCTAATGATAAATAACTTGCCAGAAGTTGTTTAAAATGCTAAATGTTTGCTGTTTGCTGATGACCTCAAGCTGTCGCAGAAGATAAGGAATTTGGAAGACTAGGCTCCAGAGAGACATAGATAGAGTGGTAACCTGGAGCAAGGATAACCTCTTGCAGTTCAACATCTCGAAATACGTTACAATCAGTTTCTCTTGCGCGTGTAAATATCACGACCCTACCTGCACAACACAAGACAATGACATACCTTAATAAAACGAAGATAAGGACACCCTTTCATCAAGCAACCGCGTCATTCTGTTATCGTAAACTAGTCATCACGTAACTATTCGCAAAGTCAAAGTCAGACAATTTATTTCAAATAGGCACATAAAAGGCGCTTATGAACGTCAACAAATACTCTCTGGCGGGATCTCATGGCAACATGCAGAGTGCGATTATCACAACTCAGTGCTGGGCACGCCACGATAGGGGCGGTAAGTCCCCTCTTTGAGGAGTGGCTTGAGAGGCGGCACGGCGTCCTCACCTGCCGCCTGACACAGGTCCTCACCGGACACGGTTGTTTCGGGAGGTTCCTGTTTCGGATAAGGCGGGAGGAAAAGCCCGGGTATTTCCACTGTGAAAATTGCCCTGAGGACACGGTGGAGCATACGGTGGAGGTCTGCCCGGCTTGGGCGGAGCACCGTCGTGTCCGCGTGGAGGCGATCGGTGGCGGCGATCTCTCGCGTCTAGCTCTGGTCCAGGTCATGGTACGGAGTGAGAGTGCATGGGTAGCCGTCACCTCCTTCTGCGAAGCAGTAATGCCCGCGAAGATTGAGGCAGCGCACGTGAGAGAGAGGGCGTTGGGAATGCCAGGCTGATTCTCAGCTACAGCAGCCGTGGGCCTGCGGACGGCGAGTAATGGGTAGCTTGCTGTGAGGTAAGCACCAAGCCCGGGTCGACGGTGCGTTGTGTTCCAAGCGCGCCTCAAAGAGATGTCAACACCAACTTGTTATTCGGTATCCAACGTGGAACCAAGGGTACAAACGGTTGTCTTTATTGATTAAAATTTTGTTGCTACCCATGCACTCTAGCTCCGTACCATGGCCTGGACCAGGGCCGGACGCGAGAGATCGCCGCCGCCGATCGCCTCCACGAGAACATGACGGTGCTCCGCCCAAGCCGGGCAGACCTCCACCGTATGCTCCACCGTGTCCTCAGGGCAATTTTCGCAGTGGAAACACCCGGGCTTTTCCTCCTGTCTTATCCAAAACAGGAACCTCCCGAAACAACCGTGTCCGGTAAGGACCTGTGTCAGGCGGAAGGTGAGGACGCCGTGCCGCCTCTCAAGCCCCTCCTCAAAGAGGGGAGTTACTGCCGCTATCGTGGCGTGCCCAGCATTGAGTTGCGATAATCGCACTCTCCATGTTGCCATGAGATCCCGCCAGAGCTCTGTCCGCTGCGCTGCGATTTCTCGCGGCAGTGGAGCTACGCCCCGGCGTTTGGCCTCCTCGCGATACTCCCAAGTGTGCGCGAGGACCTTTGCCTCCAGATCCTATGGCAGCAATCTGGCATGAGGCCCGCTGCATCACCGGAGATCGTGCGGTATCCCCGGATCATCCAGATGACCATGACTCTATGGGACGCCTTCAACCGGCAGGCCAGTTGGTGCCTCAATGTAGGCGCCCACACCATTGCACTGTATAGGGCCATGGACCGCACGATCCCCACGTAGAGCCTCCGGCAGGAGGCATCTGGCCCCCCTGGATTGAGCAGGAGCCACTTCAAGGCAGCCCCGGCCCGTTCCAGTCTAGAAGCCAAACGTCAGAAATGCTCCGCGAAGTTCCACAGGCTATCGAGGACGAGTCCCAGGTACCTCATCGTCGACTCGACGCCGATGTGAACCCCTGATGGTTGACAGTTTGTTATTTTCAATAACAAGCAAATAATTTACGTAGCCTATCATAACCTCAAGTAGATGCTAGATGGCGTTACTTAACAGACAAACAAATGACAAACTAAAGTAATTAATGCGTTCTATAACAAATTCACTAGATGGCGCTGTACAACCATTCGGAAGCTGTCAGCCATTTTGTTGTTGGATCGTAACAGCTACCGTTACGATCTAACAACAATAAGGCTCAACAGTCAGTACAATATAACCTTCCAACGCACACATGTTATATTTTGGTCGCTACACAAGTGATAGTGATAGTTACCATGAGTTCGGATGATGAAATTACTTCTTTTATAACAAGTTTTCAATATTTAACTCTGAAAATATGTAATTTTCGGAATACAATTCGTTGAATTTCCCTACTGCCGAGTTTTAATGCGATTTTCTCACTGTTTTGTGTATTCGTTTCGTTCGTAATTAGTTTTTTATCCATTCAGGATAAAAAACGAATTGCATATACGACTCCTTATGAAAAAAATGAAACAAAAAAGTGTACAATTTGCAACATTTCAATAAAGTATATAATATCAGCACTTGTTCTACGATAATCCATAGTGCGCACTCTCAACCTTATAGCTAGTGACTCAACCCTATTCTGTTGTTCTCTGAGTGAGTTCACAAAAAATGCATTGTTTGTAATTTATGTTACAAAATTTAAATATTTTATAAACAATAATAAGTTAGTAATAAGTAAAGATAAGAATTTAGATGTACACTATCACATTAGGTGCAACCCTGTAATGATAGTTCTAAGTTGGAAAAATAAATAATTAAGTAATAAAACTAAAAATCATACCTTGCTGACTACAGAAGTGTTTTCGAAGTCCAATGGATACGCCGTTGCATTGATGACAGGTTGTGTCTGCACGCCAGCTGGACCCCACTTTTCCCAAGGGCAAGTTGGAACACCGTGCCTAGGGATAGATGCGACTATATTTTGAAGTCAATTTACAAATACGTGACATAGCATTAAAGTATGTATGTTTGTCCATATTTTGCAGCGCAGCTTACTGCTCATGAAAGAAAGAAAGAATAAGTGTTTATTAGACTCGCACAGGAATATCACACACTTAACTATACAGTATGCTTTATAAAATATAAAATTAAAATTAAAGAAAAATAAAAAAAAAACAAAGTCCCGTACGAGGCCAAAAGGCCCCATCTCAGCATGATGCTGCGACATTTTTAAAAAAGTGTCGCAGTGCTGGTATTCTGATAGGGCCCACTGTGAATGTCACAGACAGATACAGAAATAAAAAATAAGATATTATGTGTAAAATAACTAAAATAAAATTCATAATTAGTAACATTAGAGTAATCCGCGTGTGTGCACTCCACGTAATATCTGTTACTTGCTATGCCTTTAGTATTTGTGACAGTATGGCATCGTTGTGACAAGTAATGAGACGCAGGCGCCGACATTACGGCAAAAAACAACTAAACAGTACAAAATTACGTCACATTTACATTTAAAAGTGTTACAGCCTTGAAAGTCAGACAAGCTACGTACATCAACGTCCCTATCACAGGTGGTAATTTTATGTGTTGATGAGAACTTCAGACACCATCGTCTCGCGCCGAAGTATACACGGTCAAATTAGAATTAGCTGGCAATACTTTACCCACGTGATGGGCATCGACACCGAAAAAAAAACTGCTGATTGATTAATGACCCTCGCGAATCGAATAATGTAAATGTAGTTTTTTTTTTTCAACTTGTTTTTTTATTTTTATTTTTTACAAAATTTCCATTTCTTTGAAATTGTATATATTACATAAGGACTTAATTTAAAAACCACGGGTCTTAAAATAATAATATGTACAGGTATCTATAAGAAAATAATCATAAGACATCAAAATATAAGTTCACATCATTCTCAACTGAAAAAGTGCCCAAAAGGCTGGCAGTATAGCCAATGCAATAATAAAATAAAATAGTAATAATAATAATGTATAAACTGGCAACACTGATAAGTCAACAACGTAATTTTTTTCATATCTCTTATATTCCGTATTTATCCATATTTATTCATTTCTGTAATTCATACCTGCACAATAAACAGTATCAAAACTTTTAGGAGAAAGCCACCAATAAATTGATATACAAAAACGTTATTAAAATGAAAAAACGAAACAAACCAAAAACTATAATGACGGCTGTCAAAGCCGGCCTCCTATGGAAATAAAATAATGAAAAATAAAACATGAAATGTTGACGAGATCAGCAGCTCGCCGTGCACGCCCACCACCTCCGGACTCGTCGCTCAGCTCCGCCTCGCCGCCGCCGGAACCCAGCCCCATCGAAAGTGCTGTGGCACCGGCCGTGGCAGTTGCGTCGAGCTCGAGCGACGAATATTTTTCCCCGCCGACGTCGCCAACACCTGTACGTCGGCAGGGGAGAGGCCGGCCACCGAGAAGCTTGGGACTTAGGGGCCATCCGGCCCCGAGCCGGGTCCCCGCTGCCGGTGGTTGTGTGCAGCGCATGAGATGGACTCAGTCTATGAACGAGAACGTCATGCGCGCATATTACGGGTCTACAGAGGGGGGAACTAACCTCACTGCGTACCGCGAAAGGATGATGTCTCTGTTCCAGGCACTAGAACCAACCGTCAACGTCTCGGCCCAACGACTGTCGGATCAGGTGCGGGTCATCCAACGCAATCATAGGTTGGACGATGCCGCACTTGATAGGCTGCGTTCAGAAGTACTGAGCAACCATATCATCTCGACTCCGACACAAACCGCGGCACATACCTCAACTATTGATGCAATCTCGCCGCGGTCCAATCCTGTTGAAGAAGAAGATGATAGGGTTGCCACAGTAAGTAGCCAGTGCAACGCCCGATTGAGGAGCGCACTGGAGGATGCGTTTCGCGAGTATCGGTCCACCCCAACCGAACTTAGGCCCCGGTTACCACGGTTACCCATGCACAAGAAAAATAGGGCGCTGGTGTGTGCCTTGAACTCGCAGCTCAAGAATTTCTTCGAGAGCAGCGAGGATCTCGTTGATACACACTCGATCCTGTATTGCGCGGCTGCTGCGGCATGTCGTTTAGCTAACGTTAAGTTTCCAAGCTGTGACGGAGCTTCTCGACCGAAACCAGCCACACCAGCCTGGCAGTGCAGGATCGAGCGTCGTATCGATGGGGCCAGGGTACTCATCGGCAAACTATACTGCTTCAGGGAGGGCAATACACGACCACGAGTGATGCGCTTTGTGAGGCGGGCTTTCTCGGGGACTGGAATCAGTCCTCCAGAATACATGTCCCGTGTCACAGAGCGCATCGACTTCCTGAAGCAGAAAGTCTGTGCATGGGCTAACCGTATTCGGCGGTATAAGCGGCGGGTTGACCGGTACACGCAGAATCGTATGTTCCAGAGCGATGAGAGGTGGGTGTATAGAGCCTGGGAGCGACCCAAACAAAATGTGACGGACGTATGCCACCCGGATGATGCCACCACGAATGCATTCTGGCGCAGCATCTGGTCGGTGCCCGTCTGTCACGCTGAGGCTGGTTGGATGCAGGATGTCGAGCGAGTGTGTGAAACTATACCAGAAATGGAACCAATTTCAATTACGCCATTAGATGTAGCCAGAGCAGTCCGTCCGTTACCAAATTGGAAATCACCGGGACCGGACGGACTGCATAACTTTTGGTTAAAATGGCTAAGTAGTTCATACATTCGCCTTGCATCTCAATTCCAGTCATCCTTAGAGTCTGGGTCGCTACCGCAGTTTCTAACAACAGGCGTTACCCACCTGCTCCATAAGTCAGGTAGTCCCGCGGAACCCAAGAATTATAGACCAATAACATGTCTGTCGACGGTTTATAAACTTCTTACATCCATTTTGGGAGCGAAAATTAACACACACATTGAGAATAACTCGATTATGTCTCCCTCTCAAAACGGATGTAAGAACGGGTCCCGCGGTACTAAGGAGCTACTCCTCATCGACATGGCCATAAGCCAACAGGTTCGTCGATCTCGCAAGGATCTGTCAACATGCTGGATAGATCATAAGAAGGCCTACGACTCGGTGCCACATGCATGGCTCATGAGAGTGCTGGAGTTGTACAAGATTGATGCAACTCTACGCACCTTCCTTGAGTCGTGCGTGGGGCAATGGAGGACAGTCCTTCACTATCCAGGATGTCCACAGATCCAGGCGAATGATGAGCCTGTTTGGATCAAACGTGGAATATTTCAGGGCGACAGCTTGAGTCCCCTTTGGTTTTGCTTAGCCCTGAATCCTCTAAGCACACTGCTGGAGAATTCAGGTCTAGGCTATCAGCTGAGGAGAGACGGTGGGGTTATATCTCACCTCCTATACATGGATGACCTTAAGCTCTTTGCCCGATGGAGCTACTGAAGGTAACTGAAACTTTTAGTAGCGCCATCAGAATGGAATTTGGTGTGGACAAATGTGCAGTCATGCATGTTAAGCGAGGTGAGATTATGGAATCCGAGGGAATTCAACTTTCGGATTCCATTAACCTCAAATCCCTCTCCTCATCCGACAGCTATAAGTATTTGGGTATGTCGGAAGCGTTAGGCATCAACGCTGCTGACATGAAGCAATCGTTGAGGGAGCGCTTCTTTGGTCGCCTGAAGAAGGTATATTAGTCTTCTTACAGGCGGAAACAAGGTGCGCGCCTTCAACGGTTGGGTCATGCCAGTTTTGATGTACTCTTTCGGCATACTCAAATGGACTCAAACTGAACTCGACGCCTTGGATCGACGGGACCGTACACTGCTGACTGCAAACCGGATGCATCACCCACGATCATCGGTGATGAGACTGTACATCCCGCGGAAGTGCGGGGGTCGAGGCTTTTTAAATGCGAAGACCCTCCACAACCGCGAGGTGTGCAGTCTCAGGGAATATTTTTTAAAAGCCGAAGTGGGTATGCACCGTGATGTGGTCGCGGTGGACAAGGGTCTCACCCCGTTGTCCATGGCTAAAGAAAACTGGCGCAAACCCGCAATACTCACTATAGATGACCGCAAGGAAGTATGGCGAAACAAGGAGCTTCACGGGCGCTTCTATAGGGCTCTTCATGAGACCGGTGTAGATTTCCTAGCGTCCGTATCCTGGCTACGTTTCGGTGACCTTTTTGGGGAAACTGAAGGTTTCATCTGTGCAATTATGGACGAAGTTTTCTTGACGAATAACTACCGGAGACATATTATTAAGGACGGGACGGTTGACGTGTGTCGGGCATGTCATCGTCCGGGTGAGTCCATCAGACATATTATCTCTGGTTGTTCTCGTCTAGCTAACGGCGAGTACTTGCACAGGCATAATCAAGTAGCCAGGATTATTCACCAGCAACTTGCTTTGCAATATAAACTTGTGGATTCTGAGGTACCGTATTACAAGTATGTGCCCGACCCAGTTCTCGAAAATGACCATGTCACGTTGTACTGGGATCGGTCTATCATCACTGACAGGACTATTGTAGCCAATAAGCCAGATATCGTGGTGATAGACCGGTTAGCGCGCCGCACAATGATAATCGATGTGACCATTCCACATGACGAGAACCTCGTGAAAGCTGAGAAAGAGAAACAGATTGAGTATCTCGACTTAGCACACGAGGTTGTTGCCATGTGGAATGTGAACTCGGCTGTAATTGTGCCGATTGTCGTATCAGCCAATGGACTGATGGCCGAAAGCCTCGACCAACATCTATCGAGGCTCTCGTTAGGCGGTTGGATCAAAGGCCTAATTCAGAAGGCAGTACTCCTCGATACGGCACGTATCGTGAGGAGGTTCCTGTCTCTGGAGCCCTAACCACCGGTAGCTTGGACCCTGCTCCCGATATCGGCGGACAACTATTTTTTATATTTTTAAATGTTTTTTGTAAGGTTATTTTATAAAAATATTTAAAAATGTATTAGAATAAGAATAAGAATAAGAATAATTTATTGTTTTAAAAGTTACATTCAAATGCGTTGCTTCCTGGAACTCACACTAGGATTCCCTGTGTCGTGAGATCCAGGCTCCTTCGTTCCGTTTACATTTATTGCTATATATGTAATAAATACTACGTTATAATAAATTTCTTAATTTCTACTAATTTACTGGTAATCTACTAGAAAGGAATATACAATAAAACTTAAAATAATAAAAGAATAAAAAAGAGAATAAACCTAGTATGTTACATGTTGTTAATGTATGTTGTGTGTGATTTTATGGAGTGTGTGTATGTGTGATGATGTGTGATTGTGTGGGTGTATGAGTTAAGGTAGTTGTGTTGGTGTCATCTGACGATGTATATAATTATGTTGAAGTTTATGGTAAAGAATAATAAGAATATAAATAGAGATAATATACAATTGTCCCTATGAAAGCGCTCCATGTTTTATTTATTTTTCCCTTTTTTTAGAATAAGGAGTTAATGAATATATGATAATAATGTTAATAATGTGTGTGTTATGTTATGTTGTTAATAATGTTATATGGCAGCCCTTTGAAGAAATGAAGAGTCGACCAACAGCTTGGAAATGTCTCGGAAAACTATGTGGGCACTCGGACCCCATGGTCCTACAGTTTCAACCCCAAGCGGCTCGAACAAATAGATTCCAATAAGATTGGAATATTTTCGCCGTTTGAGGTTTTCCGCACCTGCAGCAGCCGCCCCAGCACAACCCACCGTACTAGAAAGATGGGATAGCGCAAGGGTGTCGACATATGCTGCATCCCACACCAAAGGCTTACCTAACTTCCAAAGCATTATGGTCATTCCGTTTGGTCTCTTCCCATCGTTGAGTGCCAAGCCATTGGGTTCTAGAACAGATGGTACCCCGGCTGTGACAAGACCACGACGGATGATGTCATTGATGCTGGCGTGCCGCGCTATCCGGCCTGCGCTCCTACTGCAGGATAAGCCATGGTGTCCGAGGCAGTCGACACCTTCACCGCATTGGCAGTGATGCAGGGCCACGCAAGGAGCGCCAACACGCAGGCATGTGGCGTGCCGGAAGGTCGAGTCACACAGCATGGTGCCTATGTTTGGTGACGGTAGTGCCTGCAGCCAGAGACCCAACTCCCACTCACCCACAGCCAGGAGGCGAGCACGCTCAGCGGTATTGATGGACGTATCAATAAGTTTATTCCGTACCAACCTGCAGAGCAGCTCATCCCACTGCCTCTGGGAAGATGGGTTCACGGGCCGATCTGTATACGGGCGAGCCATTTTCCAGGCATTCACCGCATCGGTCAAGTACGGCACTTCAGAGTCAACCAGCCAAGGGGCTAAAATTTTCCCAGCCTACTTTTCAGTGCTGTGGACAGAGGACAGGAAAGCCGGTAAGCTGATACTAGTAATTTTACGGACGCCAAGGCCACCAAAATGGATGGGTAGTGTGGCTTGAAGCCAGGCTCGGTCGTCCAAAGCCATACCTATTTAAAATTGATGTTTAATGGATAGTGTACTGCGAATAATTAGGTAAATTTTGTCTAAGAGGTCTGGATGCTTCCATAGAGAGAAGAGCGTAGAAAATATATAAAATTTGGGCCAAAACAACAGTATCTAATCAGGGTGAATGCCTAGTGTAAATTTATTTTAGAGTCTTTCCGAAATGTCGTTGAAATTTTTAATTTTATCGTCTATGAATTGAAAAAAGCTGTCTTCCAAATTGGGGAACCTAGAACGTGCAGTGAACTTTTTTCAAGATGTTTGATTTGTGGGGCGATGGGGAATTTGATTCGATTTACATTAAATTTTCCTAAGGTCAAATGTCTGTCGGTGACGTCAGAAAGATAAATTTCACATTTTGATTGGATAAGGTCCAGGTCTATGGATTTAAATTGTTATTTTAGGAGTTGTAGTTCTTTAAAAACGGTGTCTACCTCACCTCCTAGCGTTCCATCATCTAAATATCATACGTTAAATTTTGAATTTAGTTTCTGAATAATGGGATGAATAGCTAAGCAGAAAATGACAGGGCCGAGAGGGTCACCCCGGTCGGGGGTCGGGGGGTGTCGGAAGGTGAGATCATCCGCAGGCGCTGGACGCTGCTTGCTCTCCAGAGCTGTTAGTGTTTCTGGAGAGTAAGGCACCACCACATCGCTGCTGAACAATATCCTGGCCACTCCCCTGATGTCACCTTCGCTTAATTTGAATTCCACGTATGAACATTTGCCTTTATGAGACAGTTTTTTGAATGCAGGTAATTTGGGATGTAAAATGGGCCGAATTATTGCAATTATCTTTGATTTGGTTTGTTAAGGGGAACCCAGTCGCGGGCTCGAACTCACTGGTGGGCCTGGCTAAAAAGCACGCTGTCTCACCAGGCATCGTGTCCGATAGAGGTAGTATCAGTGATGAGTAGTTAGACGCTAGTTTACACGCACAACATTATTGAGTGAGATGCAGGATCATTTATAGTACAACAGGCGCGTGAAAAATTAAGAACAGTCCTTCGAAAGATCGGGTTTTATGAAAAAACCACTGCATAAATCAATGACCGATAAAGTTTATTGAACTTTTCGATATTTGAGCTTTGTCGGTACCGACTTGGTTTTTCAGATTTTACATTTCTTTTATTACTTAAACACACCCAAAGTTAGGTTAAATTAGCAAGAAAAACGAATCTTTGTTGGTTCCTAAACCATACCATGTTTATTTTTTTATGTACATTATCGAACAGCGGAGTAATACACTCCCGAAGTTTGTATGGGAAAAATGTGGACTAGGTTCACCTTAAGGTTCTTTTAGTCGCCGAATTTTTTTGAACAAGCACAATCCTATAAGGGAAGGTGAGTAATTGCTCCCAGGCACTTAGTGAGTTCTCTTGGACCGCAAGACGGGTACATTGTGCTAAACTTAATACAACATACCGTCTCGCGCTCCGGGGAACTCTTTTTAATACCGGGGTCGAATTTTTGAATTTGGCTAACGTTTTCCACAAACTTTGACCTGGAGTTGTTAATGTTGGATATGTGTCTGGGGGGTACAAAAGTACACTATGAGGTTTGTGAGCCTTGCCATAGTGTATCCGTAACCCCTGTTTGCCTTTGAAGAATCGTGGCTCCCAGCCACGCTTCTTCAATGCAATGGGGGCAATGGGGGCTTGCAATGGGGACATCTCACCTGGACAGTGAGCGATGTGGCAGGTTGAATGGCACAATTCCCGGCGTCGCTACAGCCGGCATTTAACATAAGATAAATAATAAAAAGACTTACCTAAAAGAAAAATAATTTACACTACACAAAGGAAACATAAATAACACTATTTACACCGACTTAAAATGTCTAAAAACACGAATATAAATAAAATTGTCTGTCATGCATGACAATATTGTTAACGTGAACTTGACGGCTGCAGCGCCGCGGCGCCGCGAGTCCAGGTCACTAGGCCTTTTTTTTTCTTCGTGAAACCAATTTATTCAACCTGCTGTTTATCTTGGCTGGTGTCGATCGGTCATCCAAACACAGACTTATCGTATTCATCAGCGAGATTTCCTCTTGTGGGTACATAAGCGTCAAATTGTAGGTCTTCGTTAGGTTGCGAGTCTGTCTTCGCTATGGTAACTCGCTCCGCTTATGTTTTTGCCCCAATTATGTTTTTTCGCAATAAAAACTCACAGACAGCGGAAATATTTAATAATTATTTTACATCTTCTGAGATACTAATAGCGACATTTTGTCAATTATCTAACTTGTTTCATGTAACAAACTATGTAATTTATCTATTAAATATAGCGAGCAAAATAAACCTATGCAAGTTATTTGATTCGAAAATTGTTGATTGATAATGACAAAACACAAACACATTGCTGAGAAGTAGTTAGAATTCCATATAAAGAAAATGTGTTATTTGGTGTAATATTTGTGTTGTTTTTTGTTCTGTTTGTTTTACAAACTCTCATTATACGACGGACAGGAACATAACATTTATGTTAATTGTATATGACAATACATTTGAAATTTCAATGACACGGCATGCCCAAGCATACCGCAGCCTTGAGCGTCGTGTTATGTACACCTACGATGATTATTATCCTTTAAACTTATATTTTATTGAAACTTAACCACTTACTTATTAATGGTCTTGTTAAACTGCTCAGTGAGATTCCATACGTAGTCGTAAGTCAGGTTGGAGATGATAGCCATAATGGCGTCGATGTCAATTCCTCGGGTGGTCGTCGTGGGCTTGGTTGTGGTAGTGGTGGTAGTGGTGGTAGTGGTGGTGGTGGTGGTAGTGGTGGTGGTAGTAGTGGTGGTGGTGGTGGTGGTAGTGGTGGCCTTTCTCCTTGTTGTAGCCTTGGTGGTGGTCCTAGTCCTTTTTGGGGTGTCCGTTTTGGGTGCCGTCGTATATGAGTGTTCACCTTCGGCCTGTTGAATTTCGTAGCCGCGCTGTAATGATGACAAAGTAAGAAAGAAATAAATAAAAATAGGTTCACGTAGTTTGCGCCACAGAGCCTTTTTGGCTCTGCAGCGCAACGTTTGCGAGTGCTAATTCATTTGGATACACGAAGATTACCAACCGCATGACTTGGGGCTAAAAACGATGTGTAAAATGTAGTATGGATGATGTCGTCACATCATGGCCGCGAGTAACAGATATTTGAACTGTAGTAGAATGTTTTGAGGAACAAGCTGTAGGTAAATTTGACTTTGAATACTTTTCTTGGGTCAATCAATAAAGGACAACATTTAATTTTTGTCTTTTACATATCTCAGGACCCTGGGGTCCCGGACCTGTGAAAGCGTACGAGAAACCCGCACTGGCCCCTTAGACAATTAAACGATGAAGAGGTGCTAGCTGACGTTTATTCCTGTACGCACTATGAAAGTGCATCCATTTTTTTTTTTTTTTCTGTCGGGGTTATTTTTCCTCATGGATGTTCGTGGCCCTGGGGCGGGCAGAGGGGTCTGTCATTGACTAATACCAGCCCGGTGTTTTCTCCCATATCTACGTCGGGGATCACAGGATCTAATGCGAATCCCACGATTCCCAGCTGGTGCTGGCCCGCCACTATGGGCCATCTCATGTCAAGGGGGAGAGTGAGGTGTTGATCTCCCCCTCTTACACCATAAAGAGGCGTGCGTGGAACACTCTGCCCTATCATCACCATCTTGAGTCCTAAGGAATAGGGGGTGACATATGTCCCCAAATCCGTCGCTCCTGGACTCATTTAGGGAAGTTGGGCCCCCTGTGACTGGTAAGGTCAGAAGCTTCGCTACCTATCACTTTCAGCCGCAGGGGATAGGGAGCGCGGCCAACGCTATACCGACACTCCTCCTCACCTGCGGCTCCACCATCAGATGGTGGCGAACCCGTCCAGGCCGCGGAAGGTAAGGAGAGCGGCGTACCGCAATACCGATAGATCTTTTAATGTAAGTGTTGCAAAAACCAAACATTTTGGTAAATTACAGTTTAATTTTGTCAAAACATTATCCAAAAATAAACAACCGACTTCCGAAAAAACACTACAAATTGAAAAGTTACTTTCATTTCGGAAGTCGGTGTCTTTGGATGTTTGGTATTTTAATTTTCAGTCATCGCCTTCCGAAATGAAAGTAACTTTTCACTTTGTACTGTTTTTTCCGAGTTTTTTTTTTGTTTTTGGAAACAGTATTTTATTTTCCACTTTTGCACTATAGTACTTTCCCCACACCAATTAAAAATTTCATAATCCGTGGGGTATTCTGAAAGTCAATCAAATCAAAACAATGCATTTTTGCGATGGCAGCAATCGCCGTTGATTTGCTGTCATTTTTTAAGAGTTCCGTTGTCTGTCTCCGAAACTCATCATCATCAGATTTACATGAAATTATCGAGACCATTCTTAAATAAACTCCTTTCGAACAAAAAAAGAATTTTGAAAATCCGTCTATGTATGACGGAGATAAGCCCGAACGTACATACAAAAATTATATAAACATACGGTTGTGGTGGTCCTGGTTGTGGTTCTTTTTGTCGTGGGTGTCGTCGTATCATCATATTCACCTTCGGCTTCTGGGCTTCCATAGTAGCGCTGGAATGATGACAAAGTAAGAAAGAAAAATAGGTTCACGTAGTTTGCGCCACAGAGCCTTTTTGCGCAACACTGCTAATTCATTTGGATACACGAAGATTACCAACTGCATGACTTTGAGGAGCAAGCTGTAGGTAAATTTGACTTTTAGTACCTTTCTTGGGTCAATCAATAAAGGACAACATTTAATTTTTGTCTTTTACATATCTAAGGACCCTGGGGCGTTCCGGACCTGTGAAAGCGTACGAGGAACCCGCAGTGGCCCCTTAGACGATTAAACGATGAAGAGGTACTAGCTGACGTTTATTCCTGTGCGCACTATGCAAGTGCATCCCTTTTTATTTTATTTTTTTCTGTCGGGGTATAATTCCTCATGGATGTTCGCCGCCCTGGGGCGGGCAGAGGGGTCTGTCACTGACTAATACCAGCCCGGTGTTCTCTCCCACATCTACGTTTGGGATCACAGGATCTAATGCGAACCGCACGATCCCCAGCTGGTGCTGGCCCGCCACTATGGGCCATCTCATGTCAAGGGGGAGAGTGAGGTGTTGATCTCCCCCTCTTACACCATAGAGAGGCGTGCGTGGAACACTCTGTCCTATCATCACCAAATTGAGTCCTAAGGAATAGGGGGTAACAAATGTCCCCAAATCCGTCGCTCCTGGACTCATTTAGGGAAGTTGGGCCCCCTGTGACTGGTAAGGTCAGAAGCTTCGCTACCTATCACTTTCGGCCGCAGGGGATAGGGAGCGCGGCCAACGCTATACCGACACTCCTCCTCACCTGTGGCTCCACCATGTCCACCATCAGACGGCGGCGAACCCGTCCAGGCCGCGGAAGGTAAGGAGACCGGCGTACCGCAATACCGATAGATCTTTTAATGTAAGTGTTGCAAAAACCAAACATTTTGGTAAATTACAGTTTAATTTTGTCAAAACATTATCAAAAAATAAACAACCGACTTCCGAAAAAACACCACAAAGTGAAAAGTTACTTTCATTTCGGAAGTCGGTGTCTTTGGATGTTTGGTAATTTAATTTTCAATCATCACCTTTCGAAATGAAAGTAAATTTTCACTTTGTAGTGTTTTATCCGAGTTTTTTTTTTTTTTGAAAACAGTATTTTATTTTCCACTTTTGCACTATAGTGCCTTCCCCACACCAATTCAAAATTTCATAATCCGTGGGGTATACTGTAAGTCAATCAAATCAAAACAATGCATTTTTGCGATGGCAGCAATCGCCGTTGAATTGCTGTCATTTTTTAAGAGTTCCGTTGTCTGTCTCCGAAACTCATCATCAGATTTATATGAAATTATCGGGACCATTCCTAAATAAACTCCTTTCGAACAAAAAAAGAATTTTGAAAATCCGTCTATGTATGACGGAGATAAACCCGAACATACATACAAAAAAATATATAAACATACGGTTGTGGTGGTCCTGGTGGTGGTTCTTTTTGTCGTGGGTGTCGTCGTATCATCATATTCACCTTCGGCTTCTGGGCTTCCATAGTAGCGCTGGAATGATGACAAAGTAAGAAAGAAAAATAGGTTCACGTAGTTTGCGCCACAGAGCCTTTTTGCGCAACAATGCTAATTCATTTGGATACACGAAGATTACCAACTGCATGACTTTGAGGAGCAAGCTGTAGGTAAATTTGACTTTTAATACTTTTCTTGGGTCAAGCAATAAAGGACAACATTTAATTTTTGTCTTTTACATATCTCAGGACCCTGGGGCGTTCCGGACCTGTGAAAGCGTACGAGGAACCCGCAGTGGCCCCTTAGACGATTAAACGATGAAGAGGTACTAGCTGACGTTTATTCCTGTACGCACTATGCAAGTGCATCCATTTTTATTTCATTTTTTTCTGTCGGGGTATAATTCCTCATGGATTTTCGCCGCCCTGGGGCGGGCAGAGGGGTCTGTCACTGACTAATACCAGCCCGGTGTTTTCTCCCACATCTACGTCGGGGATCACAGGATCTAATGCGAATTCCACGATTCCCAACTGGTGCTGGCCTGCCACTATGGGCCATCTCATGTCAAGGGGGAGAGTGAGGTGTTGATCTCCCTCTCTTACACCATAGAGAGGCGTGCGTGGAACACTCTGTCCTATCATCACCATCTTGAGTCCTAAGGAATAGGGGTGACAAATGTCCCCAAATCTGTCGCTCCTGGACTAATTTAGGGAAGTTGGGCCCGCTGTGACTGGTAAGGTCAGTGGCTTCGCTACCTATCACATTCAGCCGCAGGGGATAGGGAACGCGGCCAACGCTATACCGACACTCCTCCTCACCTGCGGCTCCACCATGTCCACCATCAGACGGTGGCGAACCCGTCCAGGCCGCGGAAGGTAAGGAGAGCGGCGTACCGCAATACCGATAGATCTTTTAATGTAAGTGTTGCAGAGACCTAACATTTTGGTAAATTACAGTTTAATTTTGTCAAAACTTTATCCAAAAATAAACAACCGACTTCCGGAAAAACACTACAAAGTGAAAAGTTACTTTCATTTCAGAAGTCGGTGTCTTTGGATGTTTTGTATTTTAATTTTCAGTCACCGCCTTCTGAAATGAATGTAAATTTTCACTTTGTAGTGTTTTATCCGAGTTTTTTTTTTTTTGAAAACAGTATTTTATTTTCCACTTTTGCACTATAGTGCCTTCCCCACACCAATTCAAAATTTCATAATCCGTGGGGTATACTGTAAGTCAATCAAATTAAAACAATGGATTTTTTGCGATGGCAGCAATCGCCATTGATTTGCTGTCATTTTTTTAAGAGTTCCGTTGTCTGTCTCCGAAACTCATCATCAGATTTATATGAAATTTAATTTGGCCCATTCCTAAATAAACTCCTTTCGAACAAAAAAAGAATTTGAAAATCCGTCTATATGTAACGGAGATAAGCCCGAACATACATACAAAACATTTATAAACATACGGTTTTGGTGGTCCTGGTTGTTTTTCTTTTTGTCGTGGGTGTCGTCTTATCATCATATCCACCTTCGGCCTCTTGGCTTCCATAATAGCGCTGGAATGATGACAAAGTAAGAAAGAATAATAGGTTCACGTAGTTTGCGCTACAGAGCCTTTTTGCGCAACAAGTGCTAATTCATTTGGACACTCGAAGATTACCAACCGTATGACTTGGGGCTAAAAAAGATGTGTAAAATGTAGTATGGATGATGTCGTCACATCATGGCCGCAAGTAACGGATATTTGAACTGTAGTAGAATGTTTTGAGGAACAAGCTGTAGGTAAATTTGACTTTGAATACTTTTCTTGGGTCAATCAATAAAGGACAACATTTCATTTTTGTCTTTTGCATATCCCGGGACCCTGGGGTCCCGGACCTGTGAAAGCGTACGAGGAACCTGCAGTGGCCCCTTAGACAATTAAACGATGAATAGGTACTAGCTGACGTTTATTCCTGTACGCACTATGCAAGTGCATCCCTTTTTATTTTATTTTTTTCTGTCGGGGTATATTTCCTCATGGATGTTCGTGGCCCTGGGGCGGGCAGAGGGGTCTGTCAGACTCTTACTGACTAATACCAGCCCGGTGTTCTCTGCCACACCGACGTCGGGGATCACAGGATCTAATGCGAATTCCACGATTCCCAGCTGGTGCTGGCCCGCCACTATGGGCCATCTCATGTCAAGGGGGAGAGTGAGGTGTTGATCTCCCCCTCTTACACCATAGAGAGGCGTGCGTGGAACACTCTGTCCTATCATCACCATCTTGAGTCCTAAGGAATAGGGGTGACCAATGTCCCCAAATCTGTCGCTCCTGGACTAATTTAGGGAAGTTGGGCCTCCTGTGACTGGTAAGGTCAGTGGCTTCGCTACCTATCACATTCGGCCACAGGGGATAGGGAGGGCGGCCAACGCTATACCGACACTCCTCCTCACCTGCGGCTCCACCATGTCCACCATCAGACGGTGGCGAACCCGTCCAGGCCGCGGAAGGTAAAGAGAGCGGCGTACCGCAATACCGATAGATCTTTTAATGTAAGTGTTGCAGAGACCTAACATTTTGGTAAATTACAGTTTAATTTTGTCAAAACTTTATCCAAAAATAAACAACCGACTTCCGGAAAATCACTACAAAGTGAAAAGTTACTTTCATTTCAGAAGTCGGTGTCTTTGGATGTTTTGTAATTTAATTTTCAGTCACCGCCTTCCGAAATGAAAGTAAATTTTCACTTTGTAGTGTTTTATCCGAGTTTTTTTTTTTTTTAAAACAGTATTTTATTTTCCACTTTTGCACTATAGTGCCTTCCCCACACCAATTCAAAATTTCATAATCCGTGGGGTATACTGTAAGTCAATCAAATTAAAACAATGGATTTTTTGCGATGGCAGCAATCGCCATTGATTTGCTGTCATTTTTTTAAGAGTTCCGTTGTCTGTCTCCGAAACTCATCATCAGATTTATATGAAATTTAATTTGGCCCATTCCTAAATAAACTCCTTTCGAACAAAAAAAAGAATTTGAAAATCCGTCTATATGTAACGGAGATAAGCCCGAACATACATACAAAACATTTATAAACATACGGTTTTGGTGGTCCTGGTTGTTTTTCTTTTTGTCGTGGGTGTCGTCTTATCATCATATCCACCTTCGGCCTCTTGGCTTCCATAATAGCGCTGGAATGATGACAAAGTAAGAAAGAATAATAGGTTCACGTAGTTTGCGCTACAGAGCCTTTTTGCGCAACAAGTGCTAATTCATTTGGACACTCGAAGATTACCAACCGTATGACTTGGGGCTAAAAAAGATGTGTAAAATGTAGTATGGATGATGTCGTCACATCATGGCCGCAAGTAACGGATATTTGAACTGTAGTAGAATGTTTTGAGGAACAAGCTGTAGGTAAATTTGACTTTGAATACTTTTCTTGGGTCAATCAATAAAGGACAACATTTCATTTTTGTCTTTTACATATCCCGGGACCCTGGGGTCCCGGACCTGTGAAAGCGTACGAGGAACCTGCAGTGGCCCCTTAGACAATTAAACGATGAATAGGTACTAGCTGACGTTTATTCCTGTACGCACTATGCAAGTGCATCCCTTTTTATTTTATTTTTTTCTGTCGGGGTATATTTCCTCATGGATGTTCGTGGCCCTGGGGCGGGCAGAGGGGTCTGTCAGACTCTTACTGACTAATACCAGCCCGGTGTTCTCTGCCACACCGACGTCGGGGATCACAGGATCTAATGCGAATTCCACGATTCCCAGCTGGTGCTGGCCCGCCACTATGGGCCATCTCATGTCAAGGGGGAGAGTGAGGTGTTGATCTCCCCCTCTTACACCATAGAGAGGCGTGCGTGGAACACTCTGTCCTATCATCACCATCTTGAGTCCTAAGGAATAGGGGTGACCAATGTCCCCAAATCTGTCGCTCCTGGACTAATTTAGGGAAGTTGGGCCTCCTGTGACTGGTAAGGTCAGTGGCTTCGCTACCTATCACATTCGGCCACAGGGGATAGGGAGGGCGGCCAACGCTATACCGACACTCCTCCTCACCTGCGGCTCCACCATGTCCACCATCAGACGGTGGCGAACCCGTCCAGGCCGCGGAAGGTAAAGAGAGCGGCGTACCGCAATACCGATAGATCTTTTAATGTAAGTGTTGCAGAGACCTAACATTTTGGTAAATTACAGTTTAATTTTGTCAAAACTTTATCCAAAAATAAACGACCGACTTCCGGAAAATCACTACAAAGTGAAAAGTTACTTTCATTTCAGAAGTCGGTGTCTTTGGATGTTTTGTAATTTAATTTTCAGTCACCGCCTTCCGAAATGAAAGTAAATTTTCACTTTGTAGTGTTTTATCCGAGTTTTTTTTTTTTTGAAAACAGTATTTTATTTTCCACTTTTGCACTATAGTGCCTTCCCCACACCAATTCAAAATTTCATAATCCGTGGGGTATACTGTAACTCAATCAAATTAAAACAATGGATTTTTTGCGATGGCAGCAATCGCCATTGATTTGCTGTCATTTTTTTAAGAGTTCCGTTGTCTGTCTCCGAAACTCATCATCAGATTTATATGAAATTTAATTTGGCCCATTCCTAAATAAACTCCTTTCGAACAAAAAAATAATTTGAAAATCCGTCTATATGTAACGGAGATAAGCCCGAACATACATACAAAACATTTATAAACATACGGTTTTGGTGGTCCTGGTTGTTTTTCTTTTTGTCGTGGGTGTCGTCTTATCATCATATCCACCTTCGGCCTCTTGGCTTCCATAATAGCGCTGGAATGATGACAAAGTAAGAAAGAATAATAGGTTCACGTAGTTTGCGCTACAGAGCCTTTTTGCGCAACAAGTGCTAATTCATTTGGACACTCGAAGATTACCAACCGTATGACTTGGGGCTAAAAAAGATGTGTAAAATGTAGTATGGATGATGTCGTCACATCATGGCCGCAAGTAACGGATATTTGAACTGTAGTAGAATGTTTTGAGGAACAAGCTGTAGGTAAATTTGACTTTGAATACTTTTCTTGGGTCAATCAATAAAGGACAACATTTCATTTTTGTCTTTTACATATCCCGGGACCCTGGGGTCCCGGACCTGTGAAAGCGTACGAGGAACCTGCAGTGGCCCCTTAGACAATTAAACGATGAATAGGTACTAGCTGACGTTTATTCCTGTACGCACTATGCAAGTGCATCCCTTTTTATTTTATTTTTTTCTGTCGGGGTATATTTCCTCATGGATGTTCGTGGCCCTGGGGCGGGCAGAGGGGTCTGTCAGACTCTTACTGACTAATACCAGCCCGGTGTTCTCTGCCACACCGACGTCGGGGATCACAGGATCTAATGCGAATTCCACGATTCCCAGCTGGTGCTGCCCCGCCACTATGGGCCATCTCATGTCAAGGGGGAGAGTGAGGTGTTGATCTCCCCCTCTTACACCATAGAGAGGCGTGCGTGGAACACTCTGTCCTATCATCACCATCTTGAGTCCTAAGGAATAGGGGTGACCAATGTCCCCAAATCTGTCGCTCCTGGACTAATTTAGGGAAGTTGGGCCTCCTGTGACTGGTAAGGTCAGTGGCTTCGCTACCTATCACATTCGGCCACAGGGGATAGGGAGGGCGGCCAACGCTATACCGACACTCCTCCTCACCTGCGGCTCCACCATGTCCACCATCAGACGGTGGCGAACCCGTCCAGGCCGCGGAAGGTAAAGAGAGCGGCGTACCGCAATACCGATAGATCTTTTAATGTAAGTGTTGCAGAGACCTAACATTTTGGTAAATTACAGTTTAATTTTGTCAAAACTTTATCCAAAAATAAACAACCGACTTCCGGAAAATCACTACAAAGTGAAAAGTTACTTTCATTTCAGAAGTCGGTGTCTTTGGATGTTTTGTAATTTTATTTTCAGTCACCGCCTTCCGAAATGAAAGTAAATTTTCACTTTGTAGTGTTTTATCCGAGTTTTTTTTTTTTTTGAAAACAGTATTTTATTTTCCACTTTTGCACTATAGTGCCTTCCCCACACCAATTCAAAATTTCATAATCCGTGGGGTATACTGTAAGTCAATCAAATTAAAACAATGGATTTTTTGCGATGGCAGCAATCGCCATTGATTTGCTGTCATTTTTTTAAGAGTTCCGTTGTCTGTCTCCGAAACTCATCATCAGATTTATATGAAATTTAATTTGGCCCATTCCTAAATAAACTCCTTTCGAACAAAAAAAGAATTTGAAAATCCGTCTATATGTAACGGAGATAAGCCCGAACATACATACAAAACATTTATAAACATACGGTTTTGGTGGTCCTGGTTGTTTTTCTTTTTGTCGTGGGTGTCGTCTTATCATCATATCCACCTTCGGCCTCTTGGCTTCCATAATAGCGCTGGAATGATGACAAAGTAAGAAAGAATAATAGGTTCACGTAGTTTGCGCTACAGAGCCTTTTTGCGCAACAAGTGCTAATTCATTTGGACACTCGAAGATTACCAACCGTATGACTTGGGGCTAAAAAAGATGTGTAAAATGTAGTATGGATGATGTTGTGGATGATGGTGGCATATTAAATCAGTGTTCAGAACAATGTGTTATAAATAATTGTTTACCCGGTGCCAGTATTAGCCAATTATTAAATAGTATTAAATTATCAAAATTAAACCCCAGTTCAAATGTTATTTGTATATATAAAAGGAGAACTGACTGACTGACATATCAACGTACAGCCGAAACTACTGGGGCTAGGAATGTGAAATTTTGCACACGGCTTCCTATTATAATGTAGGGGAGCACTAAGAAGGGGTTTTTGGAAATTTAACCTTTAAGGGGGTGAAAAGGGGGAATTTTGTTTGTATGGAAAATCTTATTACTTGTGTTAATAAACATGAAACTTGGCACGAACATCTATCTAAATAAATTATGAAGTTTGGCATTTATTGTTTTTCCAAATTACCTCCTGAGAGGGGTTGAGGGGGTGTGAAAATTTGTATAGAAGAATTTAGATACATGCAACGACATCTATTGGGCCAGAATGGTACTAACGAATACATATCTACATAAAATTACAGTCATAATAAAACACAATGTAACATTTGGTTTTCCAATCAAAAGATATGCGAATTTAAAGTTTTCAAAGTGCATCGTTTATAAGTTGAGGAGTGGTCAGATATTTCGTATCAAGGTAAAAAAGATTATGGACCTGATAACCAAGGGGAAAATATTCGGTGAAGTCCGGTGCTACATGTATTCAGTAGAATACCAAAAGCGCGGTCTTCCACATATTCATATTTTGGTGTGGCTAACAAATCACATTTCTCCTGACATAACTGACAATTTTATTTGTGCAGAAATACCCGATCCTGATCTTGATCCAAAGCTGTATGAGATAGTTAAATCTAATATGATACATGGCCCGTGTGGAAATTTCAACTACAACTCACCGTGCATGAAAGACAAGCTTTGCTCTAAACGGTTTCCTCGAACTTTACTTCGGGAAACACAGACTGGTGATGACGGCTATCCAAATTACAGGAGACGTGCTCCAAATGAAGGCGGATTTACTGTAAACATAAATGGAGTAGAGCTTGACAACCGTTGGGTAGTTCCTTTTAATCCAGTCCTTTTAAGAACATTCAACGCCCACATCAATGTGGAATACTGTAACTCAGTAAAGTCAATCAAATATGTCTGCAAATATGTAAATAAGGGTACCGACCAGGCTACTGTTTCACTAGGAGATTTAAAAGATGAAGTGAAAATGTACGAAAGTGGAAGGTATATAAGTAGTTCAGAGGCAGTATGGCGTATTCTCGGGTTTCCTATTCATGAGCGTTTTCCTACGGTAATTCATCTCGCTGTGCATTTAGAAAATGGTCAAAGAGTGTACTTCAACCCAGAAAACTTAGCTGATAAGGTATCCTGTCCACCAAAAACGACACTCATGTCTTTTTTCGAATTATGTCAAGTAGATGACTATGCAAAAACCCTACTATATTGCGAAGTACCTGCATACTATGTTTGGAACAATAATCGGTTTGAAAGGAGGAAAAGAGGGGTAGATGTAGCTGGGTGGCCAGGCATTAAAAGAGACCACGCTTTAGGCAGAATAAACACGGTACATCCAAATAATGTTGAGTGCTACCACCTTCGTTTGCTTTTACATGAAATCCGGGGTCCGTTATCTTTTGAAGCATTAAAAACAGTCAACGGTGTGGTACTACCGACTTTCAAATCAGCTTGCAAGACTTTAGGGTTACTTGAAGATGATCAACATTGGCATACAGCACTACAAGAGGCAGCCCTGTGTCAATCTCCGCACATGATGAGAGAGCTTTTTACGATCATGTTAGTTTTTTGTCAACTGGCAGATCCGTTCAGTCTGTGGGATGAATTTAAAGAATACCTGTCGGAAGACTTTAAACGACAGATTGAGAGGCAGGTAAAAAACGGAGTAGAACACCTTATGGATGAGATTTTTAGTAAGTGTCTGTTGGAAATAGAAGGAGCATGTTTGGCACTTGGAAGATCTGCAATAGAAGAATACGGTTTACCGAAACCGAGTACATCAGAAGTGTTTCAAAGTGAATTAGGAGCGTATATTAATGAAGTTAACTACGATGTGTTTGCCTTAGAATCATTTGTCAATATCAATGAGAATTCACTAACTGAGGAACAAAAGTTAGTGTACAATGAAATTATTTCAAGTACACATGAAAACGAGGGAAGAATTTTCTTTTTGGATGCCCCAGGTGGGACTGGTAAGACTTACCTCATCAATTTACTCTTGGCAAAGATTAGAAGTACTCGTGAAATTGCCTTAGCAGTCGCGTCTTCCGGGATCGCCGCTACGTTATTGGAAGGAGGTCGAACGGCGCACTCTGCTTTGAAATTACCCCTTAATTTGACTAACGTAGAAACTCCCATGTGTAACATTTCAAAGCAAAGCAATCTTGCCGAAGTATTGCGTAAAGCAAAAATAATAGTCTGGGATGAAAGCACTATGGCGCACAAAAGAGCTATTGAAGCGTTAAATAGGACTCTACAGGACATAAGAAACAACAATTCTTTAATGAGTGGTATGACAGTGTTGCTAGCTGGCGATTTTCGTCAAACTTTACCGGTAATACCAAAAGGAACGCGCGCTGATGAAATTAAGGCATGCTTTAAAAGATCTTATTTATGGCCCTTTACGAAAATTCTAAAAGTGACTAAAAATATGAGAGTGCATCTGAGAGGGGACGTCTCTGCTGGCCATTTTTCAGACCTTCTACTTAAAATAGGAAACGGCATGTATCCAGAAACAGATGGGTTGATAGCTATAACAGATGAATTATGTAGTGTAGTAACTACAGTCGAAGACCTTATAGAAAAAAAATATCCAGATGTAGCTCAAATAAAGGACAAGCCTTTAGAATGGCTACGTGAAAGAGCTATAATGACACCTAAAAATTACCAAGCAGCAGTAATTAATGATATTTTGCTGAAATCATTTGACGGCACAGAAATGGTATATAATTCAATAGACACGGTGGTAAATACAGACGAAGCAGTCCATTACCCGGTTGAGTTTCTGAACACTATTAATCCAGCCGGACTTCCATATCATAAACTAACACTGCGCGTGGGCACACCTGTGATGTTACTTAGAAATTTGAAACCCCCAAAACTATGCAACGGTACTAGGCTACAAGTAAAAGCTTTGCATCGTAATATTGTTGAAGCTACCATTTTAACTGGGTCTTCCCAGGGAGAAACAGTCTTCATTCCACGTATTCCATTAATCCCGAACGATCTCCCTTTCGAATTCAAAAGACTTCAGTTCCCTTTAAAAGTTTGCTTTGCGATGATAATAAATAAATCACAGGGTCAAACCCTTAAATTTGCAGGAGTTGACTTGCGACAGCCCTGTTTCTCCCATGGTCAGTTCTACGTAGCATGCTCTCGTGTGAGCTCATCTTGCAGCCTGGTCATATTGGTAACACCCTCCAGAACGACCAAGAATGTAGTCTATAAAGAAATATTATAAAAACTTAATTGTTTTGTTATAGCCATTAACCCGCATATTTCTGGATACATACTGTTTCCTATTTTTAGATGTCATTATAGCTCTTTCACGTAGCCTATTCTTTCATACAAAAACTGTCAGATGTCAATAAAAATTATCTATCGATTGAAAAATCAGCCTTCGAATTTTTTAGAGGAAATACGAAACCCACGCGGACGAAGTCGCGGGCAAAGTGCTAGTATTATTATATGGGGATAGTTTAGCTGTTAGAAAAAAGGACATAATTAAATGTGTCCATTTGATGTTGCATCTCAATGAGACCAACAATTGTAAATTCATTTTCTGTGCCTTGCCTTACTCACAATACTTGTCTGTTGAACAAAATAGGCACATTTATAATTTAAATATGTTAATTTTTAATAGGACAAGTCGTCACAGTGACGCTATTTTATATTTTGATTGTAATCAATTTATTACTGGTTACAAGCTGACACATTATACTATGTATTTGCCACCTAGTTGTAGGAGACAAATTGCTAATCTTTTAGCATACAATTTACACCGTGACACTGGTACCTGCAGTGTACTATCGAATACTGTTAGTAGTGATACTAACACCACTTTTGACACACCTAGTAGTTTAAACAATTAGGTGCGACAACGGGTACGCCGCATACGTTGAATGTTGTACATCAAAATATGCAGGGTCTGTCCGGCAAAGAGCTAGAGTTAAGTTTATTTATCGAAAACCACGATGTTCAGGTATTATGTTTGACCGAACACTGGTTGAAGGAGCATGAAATAGTGTGTTTCAACGATGATTTTTTTACCGTGCAAAGTGCATTTGTGAGGAAAAGTGCTATTCGCGGTGGATCTTTAGTTTTTGTTTCCAACAAGTTGAAATGTAAACAACGTTTAGATCTAGTTAATCTTTCCATCGAGCGCACTATTGAGTTGTCTTGTGTTGAACTCGAGCGTTACGTGATAATTTGCGTTTATCGCCCGCCCTCTGGGGATTTTATTCGTTTCGAATCGGTAATGGAGGATTCACTCAATAAATTAAAATTAAGTAATAAATGTATAATTGTATGTGGAGATTTTAATGTTAATATTTTAGATGTTACTCCAATAAGTATTAGACTTCTCAATCTGTTTAGATCCTTTAATTTAAAAAACTTGTTTTTTGAACCCACTAGGATCACGGCATCTTCGTCGACTTGTCTTGATAATATATTTAGTGATTATGATGCCAAAAATAAATTAGTGTTAAGTGACTTAACGTCAGACCACTGCGGATTATTAGCTAGCTTCCCTTTGCCCTTACATAAAAAGCCGCATAAAATGGAATGCAGGCCTTATACAGCTAGTCGTTGCAACAAATTTAAAAATAATATAGCTCGTATAGTTACACCATCTATTATAGATCATGAGAATCCTAATGAAATCTATGGAGACCTTTTTGATGTAGTGCATAAAGAATTCCAGTCTACTTTCAAGACCAAAACCATTGACATTAACGGCACCTCCGTTGGCTTCAACCAATGGGCCAGTCCAGGTATTTATAAAAGTAGAGCGAGACTATACGAGTTATATGGTTTGAAAAAATACAGGTTTGATAGTCCTTTTCTAGAGTATGTCAGAAATTATTCAAAATTATTTAAAAAGATCTGTGCTTTTGCTAAATCTAAATTTTTAAGCGATACTATTAAAAAGTCTAATAATAAAGTAAAAACCACGTGGAAAATTATTAACAATGAAACGGGTAAATCGGTTAAACAGGATAAACAATTAGAGATTATGGTTAACAACAAATTAGTTGATAAAGCTGCTGACGTAGCTGAGGCATTTAATGAGTTTTTTGCTAATATACCTATTACTACGACTCGCTCCTTAAATTCGTCCCCGTCTAAAGCTGAAAATATTTTACACAGTAGTGTGCCTAAATGTAGTCGCTTATTTAGTTTCGAACATGTAACGCCTGTGGATGTAGTTAACATATTTAACACACTTAAGTCTAAAAACACTGGAGATTACTGGGGCATCTCCATTAAGCTTTTAAGTAATATAATCGACATCGTAGCCCCCTATTTAGCTGTTACTTTTAATAAATGTGTTGATTTAGGATCTTTTCCTGACCTCATGAAGAGTAGTAAAGTCATACCATTATTTAAATCAGGTAATAAAAATAACGTTGGTAATTTCAGGCCTATTTCTATCTTACCTGCATTTAGTAAAATATTTGAAAAGTTAATACTCAAGCAGTTGCTAAGACATTTTAATTTAAATAGCCTACTTCATGATGATCAATATGGCTTTACAAAAGGTCGTTCGACTACAGATGCGGGTGTTGCTCTGCTGAAACACATTTTTAACGCGTGGGAAAACTCGCAAAATGCTATTGGAGTTTTCTGTGATCTTTCCAAAGCTTTTGATTGCGTGCACCATGACACGCTATTGCGTAAACTACGTCATTACGGTGTTCAAAACGAAGCTCTCAATGTAATAAGTTCTTATTTGCAAAATAGGCACCAATGTGTAGATGTTAATGGTGTGAAATCTTCCGGGCTACCAGTTCAGTTAGGTGTACCTCAAGGCTCAATACTAGGACCATTCTTATTCTTAGTGTATATTAATGACTTACCATACTATTTAAAGAGTATCTGTGACGTTGTGCTGTTTGCTGATGATACCTCTCTTATCTTTAAAGTAGACAGGAACAGACAAGATTTTGACGACGTAAACAGTGCACTTTCAATGGTTACGGATTGGTTTACCACAAATAACCTAGTTCTCAATGCCAAGAAAACGAAATGTATCAAGTTCGCCTTACCGAATGTTAAGAATCTAGGACCTAACATCGTCTTAGAAAATGAGGTGCTTGAAACTGTAGACTCGGTAGTTTTTCTGGGCTTAACAATAGATGCCAAACTTCAGTGGGGATTACATATATCAAGCCTAGCGGGAAGGCTCAGTTCGGCTGCCTACGCCGTCAGAAAAGTAAGACAATACACTGACGTTGATACAGCTCGGTTAGTTTATTTTAGTTATTTTCATAGTGTTATGTCCTACGGCATTCTGCTGTGGGGCAAAGCAGCTGACATTCAAAATATTTTTGTTCTTCAAAAACGAGCTGTTCGAGCCATTTACCAACTAGGTGCTAGAGTTTCTCTGAGAGATTTTTTTAAGGATATTGGGATTCTCACGGTCGCATCGCAATTCATCTTGGCCAACATCTTATATATCAGGCAAAATATACACTTGTATACTAAAAACAGTGATATTCATAATATTAATACTAGAAATAAGGACAAACTACGTGTTCCCTTTCACCGGCTTCATAAGGTTCATAACTCTTTTGTTGGTCTTGGTATAACTTTTTATAACAAGCTCCCCTCTTCTTTGCTAGATTTGAATTTTAATGCGTTTAAAGTTAAAGTTAAATCCACCCTCTGTTCAAAGGCTTACTATTCTGTCAACGACTACTTAAACGATAATAATTGTTGGTCGCTGTGATTAACTCAAGAAAATGTTCATGTTCATTCACCAGTATTAGCTTGACTACTGACAGGTTATATAATTATATTAGTTCATGTGTTGGTTTATTTTATTTGCCTGTACTATGTTTTCAATGTTTTGTTGGTATATAAGCCTGTGCTAGCTGAGTTATGGCAAATTTAATGTTTTTGTGTTTCGTAATGTTAATTACCCACTATTGTATAGAATCAAGTTCTTCTAACTTAACAGACAGCTGTGCTGCTGGGGAGTTTGTTGCGCCACTTCTTCTTCCCAGCTAAAGCACTAGGAAGTGGTGAAGGGCGGGCGTTTTGGGGGGACTGTCTTATGTAATTTTGACGTTCAAAAAGTGCTGACTCTCAGCCTAGTTTGAATAAATGACTTTTTGATTTTGATTTTGATTTTGATTTTTGTCACATCATGGCCGCAAGTAACGGATATCTGAACTGTAGTAGAATGTTTTGAGGAACAAGCTGTAGGTAAATTTGACTTTGAATACTTTTCTTGGGTCAATCAATAAAGGACAACATTTCATTTTTGTCTTTACATATCCCGGGACCCTGGGGTCCCGGACCTGTGAAAGCGTACGAGGAACCTGCAGTGGCCCCTTAGACAATTAAACGATGAATAGGTACTAGCTGACGTTTATTCCTGTACGCACTATGCAAGTGCATCCCTTTTTATTTTATTTTTTTCTGTCGGGGTATATTTCCTCATGGATGTTCGTGGCCCTGGGGTGGGCAGAGGGGTCTGTCAGACTCTTACTGACTAATACCAGCCCGGTGTTCTCTGCCACACCGACGTCGGGGATCACAGGATCTAATGCGAATTCCACGATTCCCAGCTGGTGCTGGCCCGCCACTATGGGCCATCTCATGTCAAGGGGGAGAGTGAGGTGTTGATCTCCCCCTCTTACACTATAGAGAGGCGTGCGTGGAACACTCTGTCCTATCATCACCATCTTGAGTCCTAAGGAATAGGGGTGACCAATGTCCCCAAATCTGTCGCTCCTGGACTAATTTAGGGAAGTTGGGCCTCCTGTGACTGGTAAGGTCAGTGGCTTCGCTACCTATCACATTCGGCCACAGGGGATAGGGAACGCGGCCAACGCTATACCGACACTCCTCCTCACCTGCGGCTCCACCATGTCCACCATCAGACGGTGGCGAACCCGTCCAGGCCGCGGAAGGTAAAGAGAGCGGCGTACCGCAATACCGATAGATCTTTTAATGTAAGTGTTGCAGAGACCTAACATTTTGGTAAATTACAGTTTAATTTTGTCAAAACTTTATCCAAAAATAAACAACCGACTTCCGGAAAATCACTACAAAGTGAAAAGTTACTTTCATTTCAGAAGTCGGTGTCTTTGGATGTTTTGTAATTTAATTTTCAGTCACCGCCTTCCGAAATGAAAGTAAATTTTCACTTTGTAGTGTTTTATCCGAGTTTTTTTTTTTTTTAAAACAGTATTTTATTTTCCACTTTTGCACTATAGTGCCTTCCCCACACCAATTCAAAATTTCATAATCCGTGGGGTATACTGTAAGTCAATCAAATTAAAACAATGGATTTTTTGCGATGGCAGCAATCGCCATTGATTTGCTGTCATTTTTTTAAGAGTTCCGTTGTCTGTCTCCGAAACTCATCATCAGATTTATATGAAATTTAATTTGGCCCATTCCTAAATAAACTCCTTTCGAACAAAAAAAGAATTTGAAAATCCGTCTATATGTAACGGAGATAAGCCCGAACATACATACAAAACATTTATAAACATACGGTTTTGGTGGTCCTGGTTGTTTTTCTTTTTGTCGTGGGTGTCGTCTTATCATCATATCCACCTTCGGCCTCTTGGCTTCCATAATAGCGCTGGAATGATGACAAAGTAAGAAAGAATAATAGGTTCACGTAGTTTGCGCTACAGAGCCTTTTTGCGCAACAAGTGCTAATTCGTTTGGACACTCGAAGATTACCAACCGTATGACTTGGGGCTAAAAAAGATGTGTAAAATGTAGTATGGATGATGTCGTCACATCATGGCCGCAAGTAACGGATATTTGAACTGTAGTAGAATGTTTTGAGGAACAAGCTGTAGGTAAATTTGACTTTGAATACTTTTCTTGGGTCAATCAATAAAGGACAACATTTCATTTTTGTCTTTTACATATCCCGGGACCCTGGGGTCCCGGACCTGTGAAAGCGTACGAGGAACCTGCAGTGGCCCCTTAGACAATTAAACGATGAATAGGTACTAGCTGACGTTTATTCCTGTACGCACTATGCAAGTGCATCCCTTTTTATTTTATTTTTTTCTGTCGGGGTATATTTCCTCATGGATGTTCGTGGCCCTGGGGCGGGCAGAGGGGTCTGTCAGACTCTTACTGACTAATACCAGCCCGGTGTTCTCTGCCACACCGACGTCGGGGATCACAGGATCTAATGCGAATTCCACGATTCCCAGCTGGTGCTGGCCCGCCACTATGGGCCATCTCATGTCAAGGGGGAGAGTGAGGTGTTGATCTCCCCCTCTTACACCATAGAGAGGCGTGCGTGGAACACTCTGTCCTATCATCACCATCTTGAGTCCTAAGGAATAGGGGTGACCAATGTCCCCAAATCTGTCGCTCCTGGACTAATTTAGGGAAGTTGGGCCTCCTGTGACTGGTAAGGTCAGTGGCTTCGCTACCTATCACATTCGGCCACAGGGGATAGGGAGGGCGGCCAACGCTATACCGACACTCCTCCTCACCTGCGGCTCCACCATGTCCACCATCAGACGGTGGCGAACCCGTCCAGGCCGCGGAAGGTAAAGAGAGCGGCGTACCGCAATACCGATAGATCTTTTAATGTAAGTGTTGCAGAGACCTAACATTTTGGTAAATTACAGTTTAATTTTGTCAAAACTTTATCCAAAAATAAACAACCGACTTCCGGAAAATCACTACAAAGTGAAAAGTTACTTTCATTTCAGAAGTCGGTGTCTTTGGATGTTTTGTAATTTAATTTTCAGTCACCGCCTTCCGAAATGAAAGTAAATTTTCACTTTGTAGTGTTTTATCCGAGTTTTTTTTTTTTTTTGAAAACAGTATTTTATTTTCCACTTTTGCACTATAGTGCCTTCCCCACACCAATTCAAAATTTCATAATCCGTGGGGTATACTGTAACTCAATCAAATTAAAACAATGGATTTTTTGCGATGGCAGCAATCGCCATTGATTTGCTGTCATTTTTTTAAGAGTTCCGTTGTCTGTCTCCGAAACTCATCATCAGATTTATATGAAATTTAATTTGGCCCATTCCTAAATAAACTCCTTTCGAACAAAAAAAGAATTTGAAAATCCGTCTATATGTAACGGAGATAAGCCCGAACATACATACAAAACATTTATAAACATACGGTTTTGGTGGTCCTGGTTGTTTTTCTTTTTGTCGTGGGTGTCGTCTTATCATCATATCCACCTTCGGCCTCTTGGCTTCCATAATAGCGCTGGAATGATGACAAAGTAAGAAAGAATAATAGGTTCACGTAGTTTGCGCTACAGAGCCTTTTTGCGCAACAAGTGCTAATTCATTTGGACACTCGAAGATTACCAACCGTATGACTTGGGGCTAAAAAAGATGTGTAAAATGTAGTATGGATGATGTCGTCACATCATGGCCGCAAGTAACGGATATTTGAACTGTAGTAGAATGTTTTGAGGAACAAGCTGTAGGTAAATTTGACTTTGAATACTTTTCTTGGGTCAATCAATAAAGGACAACATTTCATTTTTGTCTTTTACATATCCCGGGACCCTGGGGTCCCGGACCTGTGAAAGCGTACGAGGAACCTGCAGTGGCCCCTTAGACAATTAAACGATGAATAGGTACTAGCTGACGTTTATTCCTGTACGCACTATGCAAGTGCATCCCTTTTTATTTTATTTTTTTCTGTCGGGGTATATTTCCTCATGGATGTTCGTGGCCCTGGGGCGGGCAGAGGGGTCTGTCAGACTCTTACTGACTAATACCAGCCCGGTGTTCTCTGCCACACCGACGTCGGGGATCACAGGATCTAATGCGAATTCCACGATTCCCAGCTGGTGCTGGCCCGCCACTATGGGCCATCTCATGTCAAGGGGGAGAGTGAGGTGTTGATCTCCCCCTCTTACACCATAGAGAGGCGTGCGTGGAACACTCTGTCCTATCATCACCATCTTGAGTCCTAAGGAATAGGGGTGACCAATGTCCCCAAATCTGTCGCTCCTGGACTAATTTAGGGAAGTTGGGCCTCCTGTGACTGGTAAGGTCAGTGGCTTCGCTACCTATCACATTCGGCCACAGGGGATAGGGAGGGCGGCCAACGCTATACCGACACTCCTCCTCACCTGCGGCTCCACCATGTCCACCATCAGACGGTGGCGAACCCGTCCAGGCCGCGGAAGGTAAAGAGAGCGGCGTACCGCAATACCGATAGATCTTTTAATGTAAGTGTTGCAGAGACCTAACATTTTGGTAAATTACAGTTTAATTTTGTCAAAACTTTATCCAAAAATAAACAACCGACTTCCGGAAAATCACTACAAAGTGAAAAGTTACTTTCATTTCAGAAGTCGGTGTCTTTGGATGTTTTGTAATTTAATTTTCAGTCACCGCCTTCCGAAATGAAAGTAAATTTTCACTTTGTAGTGTTTTATCCGAGTTTTTTTTTTTTTTTTGAAAACAGTATTTTATTTTCCACTTTTGCACTATAGTGCCTTCCCCACACCAATTCAAAATTTCATAATCCGTGGGGTATACTGTAACTCAATCAAATTAAAACAATGGATTTTTTGCGATGGCAGCAATCGCCATTGATTTGCTGTCATTTTTTTAAGAGTTCCGTTGTCTGTCTCCGAAACTCATCATCAGATTTATATGAAATTTAATTTGGCCCATTCCTAAATAAACTCCTTTCGAACAAAAAAAGAATTTGAAAATCCGTCTATATGTAACGGAGATAAGCCCGAACATACATACAAAACATTTATAAACATACGGTTTTGGTGGTCCTGGTTGTTTTTCTTTTTGTCGTGGGTGTCGTCTTATCATCATATCCACCTTCGGCCTCTTGGCTTCCATAATAGCGCTGGAATGATGACAAAGTAAGAAAGAATAATAGGTTCACGTAGTTTGCGCTACAGAGCCTTTTTGCGCAACAAGTGCTAATTCATTTGGACACTCGAAGATTACCAACCGTATGACTTGGGGCTAAAAAAGATGTGTAAAATGTAGTATGGATGATGTCGTCACATCATGGCCGCAAGTAACGGATATTTGAACTGTAGTAGAATGTTTTGAGGAACAAGCTGTAGGTAAATTTGACTTTGAATACTTTTCTTGGGTCAATCAATAAAGGACAACATTTCATTTTTGTCTTTTACATATCCCGGGACCCTGGGGTCCCGGACCTGTGAAAGCGTACGAGGAACCTGCAGTGGCCCCTTAGACAATTAAACGATGAATAGGTACTAGCTGACGTTTATTCCTGTACGCACTATGCAAGTGCATCCCTTTTTATTTTATTTTTTTCTGTCGGGGTATATTTCCTCATGGATGTTCGTGGCCCTGGGGCGGGCAGAGGGGTCTGTCAGACTCTTACTGACTAATACCAGCCCGGTGTTCTCTGCCACACCGACGTCGGGGATCACAGGATCTAATGCGAATTCCACGATTCCCAGCTGGTGCTGGCCCGCCACTATGGGCCATCTCATGTCAAGGGGGAGAGTGAGGTGTTGATCTCCCCCTCTTACACCATAGAGAGGCGTGCGTGGAACACTCTGTCCTATCATCACCATCTTGAGTCCTAAGGAATAGGGGTGACCAATGTCCCCAAATCTGTCGCTCCTGGACTAATTTAGGGAAGTTGGGCCTCCTGTGACTGGTAAGGTCAGTGGCTTCGCTACCTATCACATTCGGCCACAGGGGATAGGGAGGGCGGCCAACGCTATACCGACACTCCTCCTCACCTGCGGCTCCACCATGTCCACCATCAGACGGTGGCGAACCCGTCCAGGCCGCGGAAGGTAAAGAGAGCGGCGTACCGCAATACCGATAGATCTTTTAATGTAAGTGTTGCAGAGACCTAACATTTTGGTAAATTACAGTTTAATTTTGTCAAAACTTTATCCAAAAATAAACAACCGACTTCCGGAAAATCACTACAAAGTGAAAAGTTACTTTCATTTCAGAAGTCGGTGTCTTTGGATGTTTTGTAATTTAATTTTCAGTCACCGCCTTCCGAAATGAAAGTAAATTTTCACTTTGTAGTGTTTTATCCGAGTTTTTTTTTTTTTAAAACAGTATTTTATTTTCCACTTTTGCACTATAGTGCCTTCCCCACACCAATTCAAAATTTCATAATCCGTGGGGTATACTGTAAGTCAATCAAATTAAAACAATGGATTTTTTGCGATGGCAGCAATCGCCATTGATTTGCTGTCATTTTTTTAAGAGTTCCGTTGTCTGTCTCCGAAACTCATCATCAGATTTATATGAAATTTAATTTGGCCCATTCCTAAATAAACTCCTTTCGAACAAAAAAAGAATTTGAAAATCCGTCTATATGTAACGGAGATAAGCCCGAACATACATACAAAACATTTATAAACATACGGTTTTGGTGGTCCTGGTTGTTTTTCTTTTTGTCGTGGGTGTCGTCTTATCATCATATCCACCTTCGGCCTCTTGGCTTCCATAATAGCGCTGGAATGATGACAAAGTAAGAAAGAATAATAGGTTCACGTAGTTTGCGCTACAGAGCCTTTTTGCGCAACAAGTGCTAATTCGTTTGGACACTCGAAGATTACCAACCGTATGACTTGGGGCTAAAAAAGATGTGTAAAATGTAGTATGGATGATGTCGTCACATCATGGCCGCAAGTAACGGATATTTGAACTGTAGTAGAATGTTTTGAGGAACAAGCTGTAGGTAAATTTGACTTTGAATACTTTTCTTGGGTCAATCAATAAAGGACAACATTTCATTTTTGTCTTTTACATATCCCGGGACCCTGGGGTCCCGGACCTGTGAAAGCGTACGAGGAACCTGCAGTGGCCCCTTAGACAATTAAACGATGAATAGGTACTAGCTGACGTTTATTCCTGTACGCACTATGCAAGTGCATCCCTTTTTATTTTATTTTTTTCTGTCGGGGTATATTTCCTCATGGATGTTCGTGGCCCTGGGGCGGGCAGAGGGGTCTGTCAGACTCTTACTGACTAATACCAGCCCGGTGTTCTCTGCCACACCGACGTCGGGGATCACAGGATCTAATGCGAATTCCACGATTCCCAGCTGGTGCTGGCCCGCCACTATGGGCCATCTCATGTCAAGGGGGAGAGTGAGGTGTTGATCTCCCCCTCTTACACCATAGAGAGGCGTGCGTGGAACACTCTGTCCTATCATCACCATCTTGAGTCCTAAGGAATAGGGGTGACCAATGTCCCCAAATCTGTCGCTCCTGGACTAATTTAGGGAAGTTGGGCCTCCTGTGACTGGTAAGGTCAGTGGCTTCGCTACCTATCACATTCGGCCACAGGGGATAGGGAGGGCGGCCAACGCTATACCGACACTCCTCCTCACCTGCGGCTCCACCATGTCCACCATCAGACGGTGGCGAACCCGTCCAGGCCGCGGAAGGTAAAGAGAGCGGCGTACCGCAATACCGATAGATCTTTTAATGTAAGTGTTGCAGAGACCTAACATTTTGGTAAATTACAGTTTAATTTTGTCAAAACTTTATCCAAAAATAAACAACCGACTTCCGGAAAATCACTACAAAGTGAAAAGTTACTTTCATTTCAGAAGTCGGTGTCTTTGGATGTTTTGTAATTTAATTTTCAGTCACCGCCTTCCGAAATGAAAGTAAATTTTCACTTTGTAGTGTTTTATCCGAGTTTTTTTTTTTTTTAAAACAGTATTTTATTTTCCACTTTTGCACTATAGTGCCTTCCCCACACCAATTCAAAATTTCATAATCCGTGGGGTATACTGTAAGTCAATCAAATTAAAACAATGGATTTTTTGCGATGGCAGCAATCGCCATTGATTTGCTGTCATTTTTTTAAGAGTTCCGTTGTCTGTCTCCGAAACTCATCATCAGATTTATATGAAATTTAATTTGGCCCATTCCTAAATAAACTCCTTTCGAACAAAAAAAGAATTTGAAAATCCGTCTATATGTAACGGAGATAAGCCCGAACATACATACAAAACATTTATAAACATACGGTTTTGGTGGTCCTGGTTGTTTTTCTTTTTTTCGTGGGTGTCGTCTTATCATCATATCCACCTTCGGCCTCTTGGCTTCCATAATAGCGCTGGAATGATGACAAAGTAAGAAAGAATAATAGGTTCACGTAGTTTGCGCTACAGAGCCTTTTTGCGCAACAAGTGCTAATTCATTTGGACACTCGAAGATTACCAACCGTATGACTTGGGGCTAAAAAAGATGTGTAAAATGTAGTATGGATGATGTCGTCACATCATGGCCGCAAGTAACGGATATTTGAACTGTAGTAGAATGTTTTGAGGAACAAGCTGTAGGTAAATTTGACTTTGAATACTTTTCTTGGGTCAATCAATAAAGGACAACATTTCATTTTTGTCTTTTACATATCCCGGGACCCTGGGGTCCCGGACCTGTGAAAGCGTACGAGGAACCTGCAGTGGCCCCTTAGACAATTAAACGATGAATAGGTACTAGCTGACGTTTATTCCTGTACGCACTATGCAAGTGCATCCCTTTTTATTTTATTTTTTTCTGTCGGGGTATATTTCCTCATGGATGTTCGTGGCCCTGGGGCGGGCAGAGGGGTCTGTCAGACTCTTACTGACTAATACCAGCCCGGTGTTCTCTGCCACACCGACGTCGGGGATCACAGGATCTAATGCGAATTCCACGATTCCCAGCTGGTGCTGGCCCGCCACTATGGGCCATCTCATGTCAAGGGGGAGAGTGAGGTGTTGATCTCCCCCTCTTACACCATAGAGAGGCGTGCGTGGAACACTCTGTCCTATCATCACCATCTTGAGTCCTAAGGAATAGGGGTGACCAATGTCCCCAAATCTGTCGCTCCTGGACTAATTTAGGGAAGTTGGGCCTCCTGTGACTGGTAAGGTCAGTGGCTTCGCTACCTATCACATTCGGCCACAGGGGATAGGGAGGGCGGCCAACGCTATACCGACACTCCTCCTCACCTGCGGCTCCACCATGTCCACCATCAGACGGTGGCGAACCCGTCCAGGCCGCGGAAGGTAAAGAGAGCGGCGTACCGCAATACCGATAGATCTTTTAATGTAAGTGTTGCAGAGACCTAACATTTTGGTAAATTACAGTTTAATTTTGTCAAAACTTTATCCAAAAATAAACAACCGACTTCCGGAAAATCACTACAAAGTGAAAAGTTACTTTCATTTCAGAAGTCGGTGTCTTTGGATGTTTTGTAATTTAATTTTCAGTCACCGCCTTCCGAAATGAAAGTAAATTTTCACTTTGTAGTGTTTTATCCGAGTTTTTTTTTTTTTTTGAAAACAGTATTTTATTTTCCACTTTTGCACTATAGTGCCTTCCCCACACCAATTCAAAATTTCATAATCCGTGGGGTATACTGTAACTCAATCAAATTAAAACAATGGATTTTTTGCGATGGCAGCAATCGCCATTGATTTGCTGTCATTTTTTTAAGAGTTCCGTTGTCTGTCTCCGAAACTCATCATCAGATTTATATGAAATTTAATTTGGCCCATTCCTAAATAAACTCCTTTCGAACAAAAAAAGAATTTGAAAATCCGTCTATATGTAACGGAGATAAGCCCGAACATACATACAAAACATTTATAAACATACGGTTTTGGTGGTCCTGGTTGTTTTTCTTTTTGTCGTGGGTGTCGTCTTATCATCATATCCACCTTCGGCCTCTTGGCTTCCATAATAGCGCTGGAATGATGACAAAGTAAGAAAGAATAATAGGTTCACGTAGTTTGCGCTACAGAGCCTTTTTGCGCAACAAGTGCTAATTCATTTGGACACTCGAAGATTACCAACCGTATGACTTGGGGCTAAAAAAGATGTGTAAAATGTAGTATGGATGATGTCGTCACATCATGGCCGCAAGTAACGGATATTTGAACTGTAGTAGAATGTTTTGAGGAACAAGCTGTAGGTAAATTTGACTTTGAATACTTTTCTTGGGTCAATCAATAAAGGACAACATTTCATTTTTGTCTTTTACATATCCCGGGACCCTGGGGTCCCGGACCTGTGAAAGCGTACGAGGAACCTGCAGTGGCCCCTTAGACAATTAAACGATGAATAGGTACTAGCTGACGTTTATTCCTGTACGCACTATGCAAGTGCATCCCTTTTTATTTTATTTTTTTCTGTCGGGGTATATTTCCTCATGGATGTTCGTGGCCCTGGGGCGGGCAGAGGGGTCTGTCAGACTCTTACTGACTAATACCAGCCCGGTGTTCTCTGCCACACCGACGTCGGGGATCACAGGATCTAATGCGAATTCCACGATTCCCAGCTGGTGCTGGCCCGCCACTATGGGCCATCTCATGTCAAGGGGGAGAGTGAGGTGTTGATCTCCCCCTCTTACACCATAGAGAGGCGTGCGTGGAACACTCTGTCCTATCATCACCATCTTGAGTCCTAAGGAATAGGGGTGACCAATGTCCCCAAATCTGTCGCTCCTGGACTAATTTAGGGAAGTTGGGCCTCCTGTGACTGGTAAGGTCAGTGGCTTCGCTACCTATCACATTCGGCCACAGGGGATAGGGAGGGCGGCCAACGCTATACCGACACTCCTCCTCACCTGCGGCTCCACCATGTCCACCATCAGACGGTGGCGAACCCGTCCAGGCCGCGGAAGGTAAAGAGAGCGGCGTACCGCAATACCGATAGATCTTTTAATGTAAGTGTTGCAGAGACCTAACATTTTGGTAAATTACAGTTTAATTTTGTCAAAACTTTATCCAAAAATAAACAACCGACTTCCGGAAAATCACTACAAAGTGAAAAGTTACTTTCATTTCAGAAGTCGGTGTCTTTGGATGTTTTGTAATTTAATTTTCAGTCACCGCCTTCCGAAATGAAAGTAAATTTTCACTTTGTAGTGTTTTATCCGAGTTTTTTTTTTTTTTTGAAAACAGTATTTTATTTTCCACTTTTGCACTATAGTGCCTTCCCCACACCAATTCAAAATTTCATAATCCGTGGGGTATACTGTAAGTCAATCAAATTAAAACAATGGATTTTTTGCGATGGCAGCAATCGCCATTGATTTGCTGTCATTTTTTTAAGAGTTCCGTTGTCTGTCTCCGAAACTCATCATCAGATTTATATGAAATTTAATTTGGCCCATTCCTAAATAAACTCCTTTCGAACAAAAAAAGAATTTGAAAATCCGTCTATATGTAACGGAGATAAGCCCGAACATACATACAAAACATTTATAAACATACGGTTTTGGTGGTCCTGGTTGTTTTTCTTTTTGTCGTGGGTGTCGTCTTATCATCATATCCACCTTCGGCCTCTTGGCTTCCATAATAGCGCTGGAATGATGACAAAGTAAGAAAGAATAATAGGTTCACGTAGTTTGCGCTACAGAGCCTTTTTGCGCAACAAGTGCTAATTCATTTGGACACTCGAAGATTACCAACCGTATGACTTGGGGCTAAAAAAGATGTGTAAAATGTAGTATGGATGATGTCGTCACATCATGGCCGCAAGTAACGGATATTTGAACTGTAGTAGAATGTTTTGAGGAACAAGCTGTAGGTAAATTTGACTTTGAATACTTTTCTTGGGTCAATCAATAAAGGACAACATTTCATTTTTGTCTTTTACATATCCCGGGACCCTGGGGTCCCGGACCTGTGAAAGCGTACGAGGAACCTGCAGTGGCCCCTTAGACAATTAAACGATGAATAGGTACTAGCTGACGTTTATTCCTGTACGCACTATGCAAGTGCATCCCTTTTTATTTTATTTTTTTCTGTCGGGGTATATTTCCTCATGGATGTTCGTGGCCCTGGGGCGGGCAGAGGGGTCTGTCAGACTCTTACTGACTAATACCAGCCCGGTGTTCTCTGCCACACTGACGTCGGGGATCACAGGATCTAATGCGAATTCCACGATTCCCAGCTGGTGCTGGCCCGCCACTATGGGCCATCTCATGTCAAGGGGGAGAGTGAGGTGTTGATCTCCCCCTCTTACACCATAAAGAGGCGTGCGTGGAACACTCTGTCCTATCATCACCATCTTGAGTCCTAAGGAATAGGGGTGACCAATGTCCCCAAATCTGTCGCTCCTGGACTAATTTAGGGAAGTTGGGCCTCCTGTGACTGGTAAGGTCAGTGGCTTCGCTACCTATCACATTCGGCCACAGGGGATAGGGAGGGCGGCCAACGCTATACCGACACTCCTCCTCACCTGCGGCTCCACCATGTCCACCATCAGACGGTGGCGAACCCGTCCAGGCCGCGGAAGGTAAAGAGAGCGGCGTACCGCAATACCGATAGATCTTTTAATGTAAGTGTTGCAGAGACCTAACATTTTGGTAAATTACAGTTTAATTTTGTCAAAACTTTATCCAAAAATAAACAACCGACTTCCGGAAAATCACTACAAAGTGAAAAGTTACTTTCATTTCAGAAGTCGGTGTCTTTGGATGTTTTGTAATTTAATTTTCAGTCACCGCCTTCCGAAATGAAAGTAAATTTTCACTTTGTAGTGTTTTATCCGAGTTTTTTTTTTTTTTGAAAACAGTATTTTATTTTCCACTTTTGCACTATAGTGCCTTCCCCACACCAATTCAAAATTTCATAATCCGTGGGGTATACTGTAAGTCAATCAAATTAAAACAATGGATTTTTTGCGATGGCAGCAATCGCCATTGATTTGCTGTCATTTTTTTAAGAGTTCCGTTGTCTGTCTCCGAAACTCATCATCAGATTTATATGAAATTTAATTTGGCCCATTCCTAAATAAACTCCTTTCGAACAAAAAAAGAATTTGAAAATCCGTCTATATGTAACGGAGATAAGCCCGAACATACATACAAAACATTTATAAACATACGGTTTTGGTGGTCCTGGTTGTTTTTCTTTTTGTCGTGGGTGTCGTCTTATCATCATATCCACCTTCGGCCTCTTGGCTTCCATAATAGCGCTGGAATGATGACAAAGTAAGAAAGAATAATAGGTTCACGTAGTTTGCGCTACAGAGCCTTTTTGCGCAACAAGTGCTAATTCATTTGGACACTCGAAGATTACCAACCGTATGACTTGGGGCTAAAAAAGATGTGTAAAATGTAGTATGGATGATGTCGTCACATCATGGCCGCAAGTAACGGATATTTGAACTGTAGTAGAATGTTTTGAGGAACAAGCTGTAGGTAAATTTGACTTTGAATACTTTTCTTGGGTCAATCAATAAAGGACAACATTTCATTTTTGTCTTTTACATATCCCGGGACCCTGGGGTCCCGGACCTGTGAAAGCGTACGAGGAACCTGCAGTGGCCCCTTAGACAATTAAACGATGAATAGGTACTAGCTGACGTTTATTCCTGTACGCACTATGCAAGTGCATCCCTTTTTATTTTATTTTTTTCTGTCGGGGTATATTTCCTCATGGATGTTCGTGGCCCTGGGGCGGGCAGAGGGGTCTGTCAGACTCTTACTGACTAATACCAGCCCGGTGTTCTCTGCCACACCGACGTCGGGGATCACAGGATCTAATGCGAATTCCACGATTCCCAGCTGGTGCTGGCCCGCCACTATGGGCCATCTCATGTCAAGGGGGAGAGTGAGGTGTTGATCTCCCCCTCTTACACCATAGAGAGGCGTGCGTGGAACACTCTGTCCTATCATCACCATCTTGAGTCCTAAGGAATAGGGGTGACCAATGTCCCCAAATCTGTCGCTCCTGGACTAATTTAGGGAAGTTGGGCCTCCTGTGACTGGTAAGGTCAGTGGCTTCGCTACCTATCACATTCGGCCACAGGGGATAGGGAGGGCGGCCAACGCTATACCGACACTCCTCCTCACCTGCGGCTCCACCATGTCCACCATCAGACGGTGGCGAACCCGTCCAGGCCGCGGAAGGTAAAGAGAGCGGCGTACCGCAATACCGATAGATCTTTTAATGTAAGTGTTGCAGAGACCTAACATTTTGGTAAATTACAGTTTAATTTTGTCAAAACTTTATCCAAAAATAAACAACCGACTTCCGGAAAATCACTACAAAGTGAAAAGTTACTTTCATTTCAGAAGTCGGTGTCTTTGGATGTTTTGTAATTTAATTTTCAGTCACCGCCTTCCGAAATGAAAGTAAATTTTCACTTTGTAGTGTTTTATCCGAGTTTTTTTTTTTTTTTGAAAACAGTATTTTATTTTCCACTTTTGCACTATAGTGCCTTCCCCACACCAATTCAAAATTTCATAATCCGTGGGGTATACTGTAAGTCAATCAAATTAAAACAATGGATTTTTTGCGATGGCAGCAATCGCCATTGATTTGCTGTCATTTTTTTAAGAGTTCCGTTGTCTGTCTCCGAAACTCATCATCAGATTTATATAAAATTTAATTTGGCCCATTCCTAAATAAACTCCTTTCGAACAAAAAAAGAATTTGAAAATCCGTCTATATGTAACGGAGATAAGCCCGAACATACATACAAAACATTTATGAACATACGGTTTTGGTGGTCCTGGTTGTTTTTCTTTTTGTCGTGGGTGTCGTCTTATCATCATATCCACCTTCGGCCTCTTGGCTTCCATAATAGCGCTGGAATGATGACAAAGTAAGAAAGAATAATAGGTTCACGTAGTTTGCGCTACAGAGCCTTTTTGCGCAACAAGTGCTAATTCATTTGGACACTCGAAGATTACCAACCGTATGACTTGGGGCTAAAAAAGATGTGTAAAATGTAGTATGGATGATGTCGTCACATCATGGCCGCAAGTAACGGATATTTGAACTGTAGTAGAATGTTTTGAGGAACAAGCTGTAGGTAAATTTGACTTTGAATACTTTTCTTGGGTCAATCAATAAAGGACAACATTTCATTTTTGTCTTTTACATATCCCGGGACCCTGGGGTCCCGGACCTGTGAAAGCGTACGAGGAACCTGCAGTGGCCCCTTAGACAATTAAACGATGAATAGGTACTAGCTGACGTTTATTCCTGTACGCACTATGCAAGTGCATCCCTTTTTATTTTATTTTTTTCTGTCGGGGTATATTTCCTCATGGATGTTCGTGGCCCTGGGGCGGGCAGAGGGGTCTGTCAGACTCTTACTGACTAATACCAGCCCGGTGTTCTCTGCCACACCGACGTCGGGGATCACAGGATCTAATGCGAATTCCACGATTCCCAGCTGGTGCTGGCCCGCCACTATGGGCCATCTCATGTCAAGGGGGAGAGTGAGGTGTTGATCTCCCCCTCTTACACCATAGAGAGGCGTGCGTGGAACACTCTGTCCTATCATCACCATCTTGAGTCCTAAGGAATAGGGGTGACCAATGTCCCCAAATCTGTCGCTCCTGGACTAATTTAGGGAAGTTGGGCCTCCTGTGACTGGTAAGGTCAGTGGCTTCGCTACCTATCACATTCGGCCACAGGGGATAGGGAACGCGGCCAACGCTATACCGACACTCCTCCTCACCTGCGGCTCCACCATGTCCACCATCAGACGGTGGCGAACCCGTCCAGGCCGCGGAAGGTAAAGAGAGCGGCGTACCGCAATACCGATAGATCTTTTAATGTAAGTGTTGCAGAGACCTAACATTTTGGTAAATTACAGTTTAATTTTGTCAAAACTTTATCCAAAAATAAACAACCGACTTCCGGAAAATCACTACAAAGTGAAAAGTTACTTTCATTTCAGAAGTCGGTGTCTTTGGATGTTTTGTAATTTAATTTTCAGTCACCGCCTTCCGAAATGAAAGTAAATTTTCACTTTGTAGTGTTTTATCCGAGTTTTTTTTTTTTTTAAAACAGTATTTTATTTTCCACTTTTGCACTATAGTGCCTTCCCCACACCAATTCAAAATTTCATAATCCGTGGGGTATACTGTAAGTCAATCAAATTAAAACAATGGATTTTTTGCGATGGCAGCAATCGCCATTGATTTGCTGTCATTTTTTTAAGAGTTCCGTTGTCTGTCTCCGAAACTCATCATCAGATTTATATGAAATTTAATTTGGCCCATTCCTAAATAAACTCCTTTCGAACAAAAAAAGAATTTGAAAATCCGTCTATATGTAACGGAGATAAGCCCGAACATACATACAAAACATTTATAAACATACGGTTTTGGTGGTCCTGGTTGTTTTTCTTTTTGTCGTGGGTGTCGTCTTATCATCATATCCACCTTCGGCCTCTTGGCTTCCATAATAGCGCTGGAATGATGACAAAGTAAGAAAGAATAATAGGTTCACGTAGTTTGCGCTACAGAGCCTTTTTGCGCAACAAGTGCTAATTCATTTGGACACTCGAAGATTACCAACCGTATGACTTGGGGCTAAAAAAGATGTGTAAAATGTAGTATGGATGATGTCGTCACATCATGGCCGCAAGTAACGGATATTTGAACTGTAGTAGAATGTTTTGAGGAACAAGCTGTAGGTAAATTTGACTTTGAATACTTTTCTTGGGTCAATCAATAAAGGACAACATTTCATTTTTGTCTTTTACATATCCCGGGACCCTGGGGTCCCGGACCTGTGAAAGCGTACGAGGAACCTGCAGTGGCCCCTTAGACAATTAAACGATGAATAGGTACTAGCTGACGTTTATTCCTGTACGCACTATGCAAGTGCATCCCTTTTTATTTTATTTTTTTCTGTCGGGGTATATTTCCTCATGGATGTTCGTGGCCCTGGGGCGGGCAGAGGGGTCTGTCAGACTCTTACTGACTAATACCAGCCCGGTGTTCTCTGCCACACCGACGTCGGGGATCACAGGATCTAATGCGAATTCCACGATTCCCAGCTGGTGCTGGCCCGCCACTATGGGCCATCTCATGTCAAGGGGGAGAGTGAGGTGTTGATCTCCCCCTCTTACACCATAGAGAGGCGTGCGTGGAACACTCTGTCCTATCATCACCATCTTGAGTCCTAAGGAATAGGGGTGACCAATGTCCCCAAATCTGTCGCTCCTGGACTAATTTAGGGAAGTTGGGCCTCCTGTGACTGGTAAGGTCAGTGGCTTCGCTACCTATCACATTCGGCCACAGGGGATAGGGAGGGCGGCCAACGCTATACCGACACTCCTCCTCACCTGCGGCTCCACCATGTCCACCATCAGACGGTGGCGAACCCGTCCAGGCCGCGGAAGGTAAAGAGAGCGGCGTACCGCAATACCGATAGATCTTTTAATGTAAGTGTTGCAGAGACCTAACATTTTGGTAAATTACAGTTTAATTTTGTCAAAACTTTATCCAAAAATAAACAACCGACTTCCGGAAAATCACTACAAAGTGAAAAGTTACTTTCATTTCAGAAGTCGGTGTCTTTGGATGTTTTGTAATTTAATTTTCAGTCACCGCCTTCCGAAATGAAAGTAAATTTTCACTTTGTAGTGTTTTATCCGAGTTTTTTTTTTTTTTTGAAAACAGTATTTTATTTTCCACTTTTGCACTATAGTGCCTTCCCCACACCAATTCAAAATTTCATAATCCGTGGGGTATACTGTAAGTCAATCAAATTAAAACAATGGATTTTTTGCGATGGCAGCAATCGCCATTGATTTGCTGTCATTTTTTTAAGAGTTCCGTTGTCTGTCTCCGAAACTCATCATCAGATTTATATAAAATTTAATTTGGCCCATTCCTAAATAAACTCCTTTCGAACAAAAAAAGAATTTGAAAATCCGTCTATATGTAACGGAGATAAGCCCGAACATACATACAAAACATTTATGAACATACGGTTTTGGTGGTCCTGGTTGTTTTTCTTTTTGTCGTGGGTGTCGTCTTATCATCATATCCACCTTCGGCCTCTTGGCTTCCATAATAGCGCTGGAATGATGACAAAGTAAGAAAGAATAATAGGTTCACGTAGTTTGCGCTACAGAGCCTTTTTGCGCAACAAGTGCTAATTCATTTGGACACTCGAAGATTACCAACCGTATGACTTGGGGCTAAAAAAGATGTGTAAAATGTAGTATGGATGATGTCGTCACATCATGGCCGCAAGTAACGGATATTTGAACTGTAGTAGAATGTTTTGAGGAACAAGCTGTAGGTAAATTTGACTTTGAATACTTTTCTTGGGTCAATCAATAAAGGACAACATTTCATTTTTGTCTTTTACATATCCCGGGACCCTGGGGTCCCGGACCTGTGAAAGCGTACGAGGAACCTGCAGTGGCCCCTTAGACAATTAAACGATGAATAGGTACTAGCTGACGTTTATTCCTGTACGCACTATGCAAGTGCATCCCTTTTTATTTTATTTTTTTCTGTCGGGGTATATTTCCTCATGGATGTTCGTGGCCCTGGGGCGGGCAGAGGGGTCTGTCAGACTCTTACTGACTAATACCAGCCCGGTGTTCTCTGCCACACCGACGTCGGGGATCACAGGATCTAATGCGAATTCCACGATTCCCAGCTGGTGCTGGCCCGCCACTATGGGCCATCTCATGTCAAGGGGGAGAGTGAGGTGTTGATCTCCCCCTCTTACACCATAGAGAGGCGTGCGTGGAACACTCTGTCCTATCATCACCATCTTGAGTCCTAAGGAATAGGGGTGACCAATGTCCCCAAATCTGTCGCTCCTGGACTAATTTAGGGAAGTTGGGCCTCCTGTGACTGGTAAGGTCAGTGGCTTCGCTACCTATCACATTCGGCCACAGGGGATAGGGAACGCGGCCAACGCTATACCGACACTCCTCCTCACCTGCGGCTCCACCATGTCCACCATCAGACGGTGGCGAACCCGTCCAGGCCGCGGAAGGTAAAGAGAGCGGCGTACCGCAATACCGATAGATCTTTTAATGTAAGTGTTGCAGAGACCTAACATTTTGGTAAATTACAGTTTAATTTTGTCAAAACTTTATCCAAAAATAAACAACCGACTTCCGGAAAATCACTACAAAGTGAAAAGTTACTTTCATTTCAGAAGTCGGTGTCTTTGGATGTTTTGTAATTTAATTTTCAGTCACCGCCTTCCGAAACGAAAGTAAATTTTCACTTTGTAGTGTTTTATCCGAGTTTTTTTTTTTTTTGAAAACAGTATTTTATTTTCCACTTTTGCACTATAGTGCCTTCCCCACACCAATTCAAAATTTCATAATCCGTGGGGTATACTGTAAGTCAATCAAATTAAAACAATGGATTTTTTGCGATGGCAGCAATCGCCATTGATTTGCTGTCATTTTTTTAAGAGTTCCGTTGTCTGTCTCCGAAACTCATCATCAGATTTATATGAAATTTAATTTGGCCCATTCCTAAATAAACTCCTTTCGAACAAAAAAAGAATTTGAAAATCCGTCTATATGTAACGGAGATAAGCCCGAACATACATACAAAACATTTATAAACATACGGTTTTGGTGGTCCTGGTTGTTTTTCTTTTTGTCGTGGGTGTCGTCTTATCATCATATCCACCTTCGGCCTCTTGGCTTCCATAATAGCGCTGGAATGATGACAAAGTAAGGAAGAATAATAGGTTCACGTAGTTTGCGCTACAGAGCCTTTTTGCGCAACAAGTGCTAATTCATTTGGACACTCGAAGATTACCAACCGTATGACTTGGGGCTAAAAAAGATGTGTAAAATGTAGTATGGATGATGTCGTCACATCATGGCCGCAAGTAACGGATATTTGAACTGTAGTAGAATGTTTTGAGGAACAAGCTGTAGGTAAATTTGACTTTGAATACTTTTCTTGGGTCAATCAATAAAGGACAACATTTCATTTTTGTCTTTTACATATCCCGGGACCCTGGGGTCCCGGACCTGTGAAAGCGTACGAGGAACTTGCAGTGGCCCCTTAGACAATTAAACGATGAATAGGTACTAGCTGACGTTTATTCCTGTACGCACTATGCAAGTGCATCCCTTTTTATTTTATTTTTTTCTGTCGGGGTATATTTCCTCATGGATGTTCGTGGCGCTGGGGCGGGCAGAGGGGTCTGTCAGACTCTTACTGACTAATACCAGCCCGGTGTTCTCTGCCACACCGACGTCGGGGATCACAGGATCTAATGCGAATTCCACGATTCCCAGCTGGTGCTGGCCCGCCACTATGGGCCATCTCATGTCAAGGGGGAGAGTGAGGTGTTGATCTCCCCCTCTTACACCATAGAGAGGCGTGCATGGAACACTCTGTCCTATCATCACCATCTTGAGTCCTAAGGAATAGGGGTGACCAATGTCCCCAAATCTGTCGCTCCTGGACTAATTTAGGGAAGTTGGGCCTCCTGTGACTGGTAAGGTCAGTGGCTTCGCTACCTATCACATTCGGCCACAGGGGATAGGGAGGGCGGCCAACGCTATACCGACACTCCTCCTCACCTGCGGCTCCACCATGTCCACCATCAGACGGTGGCGAACCCGTCCAGGCCGCGGAAGGTAAAGAGAGCGGCGTACCGCAATACCGATAGATCTTTTAATGTAAGTGTTGCAGAGACCTAACATTTTGGTAAATTACAGTTTAATTTTGTCAAAACTTTATCCAAAAATAAACAACCGACTTCCGGAAAATCACTACAAAGTGAAAAGTTACTTTCATTTCAGAAGTCGGTGTCTTTGGATGTTTTGTAATTTAATTTTCAGTCACCGCCTTCCGAAATGAAAGTAAATTTTCACTTTGTAGTGTTTTATCCGAGTTTTTTTTTTTTTTGAAAACAGTATTTTATTTTCCACTTTTGCACTATAGTGCCTTCCCCACACCAATTCAAAATTTCATAATCCGTGGGGTATACTGTAAGTCAATCAAATTAAAACAATGGATTTTTTGCGATGGCAGCAATCGCCATTGATTTGCTGTCATTTTTTTAAGAGTTCCGTTGTCTGTCTCCGAAACTCATCATCAGATTTATATGAAATTTAATTTGGCCCATTCCTAAATAAACTCCTTTCGAACAAAAAAAGAATTTGAAAATCCGTCTATATGTAACGGAGATAAGCCCGAACATACATACAAAACATTTATAAACATACGGTTTTGGTGGTCCTGGTTGTTTTTCTTTTTTTCGTGGGTGTCGTCTTATCATCATATCCACCTTCGGCCTCTTGGCTTCCATAATAGCGCTGGAATGATGACAAAGTAAGAAAGAATAATAGGTTCACGTAGTTTGCGCTACAGAGCCTTTTTGCGCAACAAGTGCTAATTCATTTGGACACTCGAAGATTACCAACCGTATGACTTGGGGCTAAAAAAGATGTGTAAAATGTAGTATGGATGATGTCGTCACATCATGGCCGCAAGTAACGGATATTTGAACTGTAGTAGAATGTTTTGAGGAACAAGCTGTAGGTAAATTTGACTTTGAATACTTTTCTTGGGTCAATCAATAAAGGACAACATTTCATTTTTGTCTTTTACATATCCCGGGACCCTGGGGTCCCGGACCTGTGAAAGCGTACGAGGAACCTGCAGTGGCCCCTTAGACAATTAAACGATGAATAGGTACTAGCTGACGTTTATTCCTGTACGCACTATGCAAGTGCATCCCTTTTTATTTTATTTTTTTCTGTCGGGGTATATTTCCTCATGGATGTTCGTGGCCCTGGGGCGGGCAGAGGGGTCTGTCAGACTCTTACTGACTAATACCAGCCCGGTGTTCTCTGCCACACCGACGTCGGGGATCACAGGATCTAATGCGAATTCCACGATTCCCAGCTGGTGCTGGCCCGCCACTATGGGCCATCTCATGTCAAGGGGGAGAGTGAGGTGTTGATCTCCCCCTCTTACACCATAGAGAGGCGTGCATGGAACACTCTGTCCTATCATCACCATCTTGAGTCCTAAGGAATAGGGGTGACCAATGTCCCCAAATCTGTCGCTCCTGGACTAATTTAGGGAAGTTGGGCCTCCTGTGACTGGTAAGGTCAGTGGCTTCGCTACCTATCACATTCGGCCACAGGGGATAGGGAGGGCGGCCAACGCTATACCGACACTCCTCCTCACCTGCGGCTCCACCATGTCCACCATCAGACGGTGGCGAACCCGTCCAGGCCGCGGAAGGTAAAGAGAGCGGCGTACCGCAATACCGATAGATCTTTTAATGTAAGTGTTGCAGAGACCTAACATTTTGGTAAATTACAGTTTAATTTTGTCAAAACTTTATCCAAAAATAAACGACCGACTTCCGGAAAATCACTACAAAGTGAAAAGTTACTTTCATTTCAGAAGTCGGTGTCTTTGGATGTTTTGTAATTTAATTTTCAGTCACCGCCTTCCGAAATGAAAGTAAATTTTCACTTTGTAGTGTTTTATCCGAGTTTTTTTTTTTTTTGAAAACAGTATTTTATTTTCCACTTTTGCACTATAGTGCCTTCCCCACACCAATTCAAAATTTCATAATCCGTGGGGTATACTGTAAGTCAATCAAATTAAAACAATGGATTTTTTGCGATGGCAGCAATCGCCATTGATTTGCTGTCATTTTTTTAAGAGTTCCGTTGTCTGTCTCCGAAACTCATCATCAGATTTATATGAAATTTAATTTGGCCCATTCCTAAATAAACTCCTTTCGAACAAAAAAAGAATTTGAAAATCCGTCTATATGTAACGGAGATAAGCCCGAACATACATACAAAACATTTATAAACATACGGTTTTGGTGGTCCTGGTTGTTTTTCTTTTTTTCGTGGGTGTCGTCTTATCATCATATCCACCTTCGGCCTCTTGGCTTCCATAATAGCGCTGGAATGATGACAAAGTAAGAAAGAATAATAGGTTCACGTAGTTTGCGCTACAGAGCCTTTTTGCGCAACAAGTGCTAATTCATTTGGACACTCGAAGATTACCAACCGTATGACTTGGGGCTAAAAAAGATGTGTAAAATGTAGTATGGATGATGTCGTCACATCATGGCCGCAAGTAACGGATATTTGAACTGTAGTAGAATGTTTTGAGGAACAAGCTGTAGGTAAATTTGACTTTGAATACTTTTCTTGGGTCAATCAATAAAGGACAACATTTCATTTTTGTCTTTTACATATCCCGGGACCCTGGGGTCCCGGACCTGTGAAAGCGTACGAGGAACTTGCAGTGGCCCCTTAGACAATTAAACGATGAATAGGTACTAGCTGACGTTTATTCCTGTACGCACTATGCAAGTGCATCCCTTTTTATTTTATTTTTTTCTGTCGGGGTATATTTCCTCATGGATGTTCGTGGCGCTGGGGCGGGCAGAGGGGTCTGTCAGACTCTTACTGACTAATACCAGCCCGGTGTTCTCTGCCACACCGACGTCGGGGATCACAGGATCTAATGCGAATTCCACGATTCCCAGCTGGTGCTGGCCCGCCACTATGGGCCATCTCATGTCAAGGGGGAGAGTGAGGTGTTGATCTCCCCCTCTTACACCATAGAGAGGCGTGCGTGGAACACTCTGTCCTATCATCACCATCTTGAGTCCTAAGGAATAGGGGTGACCAATGTCCCCAAATCTGTCGCTCCTGGACTAATTTAGGGAAGTTGGGCCTCCTGTGACTGGTAAGGTCAGTGGCTTCGCTACCTATCACATTCGGCCACAGGGGATAGGGAGGGCGGCCAACGCTATACCGACACTCCTCCTCACCTGCGGCTCCACCATGTCCACCATCAGACGGTGGCGAACCCGTCCAGGCCGCGGAAGGTAAAGAGAGCGGCGTACCGCAATACCGATAGATCTTTTAATGTAAGTGTTGCAGAGACCTAACATTTTGGTAAATTACAGTTTAATTTTGTCAAAACTTTATCCAAAAATAAACAACCGACTTCCGGAAAATCACTACAAAGTGAAAAGTTACTTTCATTTCAGAAGTCGGTGTCTTTGGATGTTTTGTAATTTAATTTTCAGTCACCGCCTTCCGAAATGAAAGTAAATTTTCACTTTGTAGTGTTTTATCCGAGTTTTTTTTTTTTTTTTGAAAACAGTATTTTATTTTCCACTTTTGCACTATAGTGCCTTCCCCACACCAATTCAAAATTTCATAATCCGTGGGGTATACTGTAACTCAATCAAATTAAAACAATGGATTTTTTGCGATGGCAGCAATCGCCATTGATTTGCTGTCATTTTTTTAAGAGTTCCGTTGTCTGTCTCCGAAACTCATCATCAGATTTATATGAAATTTAATTTGGCCCATTCCTAAATAAACTCCTTTCGAACAAAAAAAGAATTTGAAAATCCGTCTATATGTAACGGAGATAAGCCCGAACATACATACAAAACATTTATAAACATACGGTTTTGGTGGTCCTGGTTGTTTTTCTTTTTGTCGTGGGTGTCGTCTTATCATCATATCCACCTTCGGCCTCTTGGCTTCCATAATAGCGCTGGAATGATGACAAAGTAAGAAAGAATAATAGGTTCACGTAGTTTGCGCTACAGAGCCTTTTTGCGCAACAAGTGCTAATTCATTTGGACACTCGAAGATTACCAACCGTATGACTTGGGGCTAAAAAAGATGTGTAAAATGTAGTATGGATGATGTCGTCACATCATGGCCGCAAGTAACGGATATTTGAACTGTAGTAGAATGTTTTGAGGAACAAGCTGTAGGTAAATTTGACTTTGAATACTTTTCTTGGGTCAATCAATAAAGGACAACATTTCATTTTTGTCTTTTACATATCCCGGGACCCTGGGGTCCCGGACCTGTGAAAGCGTACGAGGAACCTGCAGTGGCCCCTTAGACAATTAAACGATGAATAGGTACTAGCTGACGTTTATTCCTGTACGCACTATGCAAGTGCATCCCTTTTTATTTTATTTTTTTCTGTCGGGGTATATTTCCTCATGGATGTTCGTGGCCCTGGGGCGGGCAGAGGGGTCTGTCAGACTCTTACTGACTAATACCAGCCCGGTGTTCTCTGCCACACCGACGTCGGGGATCACAGGATCTAATGCGAATTCCACGATTCCCAGCTGGTGCTGGCCCGCCACTATGGGCCATCTCATGTCAAGGGGGAGAGTGAGGTGTTGATCTCCCCCTCTTACACCATAGAGAGGCGTGCGTGGAACACTCTGTCCTATCATCACCATCTTGAGTCCTAAGGAATAGGGGTGACCAATGTCCCCAAATCTGTCGCTCCTGGACTAATTTAGGGAAGTTGGGCCTCCTGTGACTGGTAAGGTCAGTGGCTTCGCTACCTATCACATTCGGCCACAGGGGATAGGGAGGGCGGCCAACGCTAGACCGACACTCCTCCTCACCTGCGGCTCCACCATGTCCACCATCAGACGGTGGCGAACCCGTCCAGGCCGCGGAAGGTAAAGAGAGCGGCGTACCGCAATACCGATAGATCTTTTAATGTAAGTGTTGCAGAGACCTAACATTTTGGTAAATTACAGTTTAATTTTGTCAAAACTTTATCCAAAAATAAACAACCGACTTCCGGAAAATCACTACAAAGTGAAAAGTTACTTTCATTTCAGAAGTCGGTGTCTTTGGATGTTTTGTAATTTAATTTTCAGTCACCGCCTTCCGAAATGAAAGTAAATTTTCACTTTGTAGTGTTTTATCCGAGTTTTTTTTTTTTTTGAAAACAGTATTTTATTTTCCACTTTTGCACTATAGTGCCTTCCCCACACCAATTCAAAATTTCATAATCCGTGGGGTATACTGTAAGTCAATCAAATTAAAACAATGGATTTTTTGCGATGGCAGCAATCGCCATTGATTTGCTGTCATTTTTTTAAGAGTTCCGTTGTCTGTCTCCGAAACTCATCATCAGATTTATATGAAATTTAATTTGGCCCATTCCTAAATAAACTCCTTTCGAACAAAAAAAGAATTTGAAAATCCGTCTATATGTAACGGAGATAAGCCCGAACATACATACAAAACATTTATAAACATACGGTTTTGGTGGTCCTGGTTGTTTTTCTTTTTGTCGTGGGTGTCGTCTTATCATCATATCCACCTTCGGCCTCTTGGCTTCCATAATAGCGCTGGAATGATGACAAAGTAAGGAAGAATAATAGGTTCACGTAGTTTGCGCTACAGAGCCTTTTTGCGCAACAAGTGCTAATTCATTTGGACACTCGAAGATTACCAACCGTATGACTTGGGGCTAAAAAAGATGTGTAAAATGTAGTATGGATGATGTCGTCACATCATGGCCGCAAGTAACGGATATTTGAACTGTAGTAGAATGTTTTGAGGAACAAGCTGTAGGTAAATTTGACTTTGAATACTTTTCTTGGGTCAATCAATAAAGGACAACATTTCATTTTTGTCTTTTACATATCCCGGGACCCTGGGGTCCCGGACCTGTGAAAGCGTACGAGGAACCTGCAGTGGCCCCTTAGACAATTAAACGATGAATAGGTACTAGCTGACGTTTATTCCTGTACGCACTATGCAAGTGCATCCCTTTTTATTTTATTTTTTTCTGTCGGGGTATATTTCCTCATGGATGTTCGTGGCCCTGGGGCGGGCAGAGGGGTCTGTCAGACTCTTACTGACTAATACCAGCCCGGTGTTCTCTGCCACACCGACGTCGGGGATCACAGGATCTAATGCGAATTCCACGATTCCCAGCTGGTGCTGGCCCGCCACTATGGGCCATCTCATGTCAAGGGGGAGAGTGAGGTGTTGATCTCCCCCTCTTACACCATAGAGAGGCGTGCGTGGAACACTCTGTCCTATCATCACCATCTTGAGTCCTAAGGAATAGGGGTGACCAATGTCCCCAAATCTGTCGCTCCTGGACTAATTTAGGGAAGTTGGGCCTCCTGTGACTGGTAAGGTCAGTGGCTTCGCTACCTATCACATTCGGCCACAGGGGATAGGGAGGGCGGCCAACGCTATACCGACACTCCTCCTCACCTGCGGCTCCACCATGTCCACCATCAGACGGTGGCGAACCCGTCCAGGCCGCGGAAGGTAAAGAGAGCGGCGTACCGCAATACCGATAGATCTTTTAATGTAAGTGTTGCAGAGACCTAACATTTTGGTAAATTACAGTTTAATTTTGTCAAAACTTTATCCAAAAATAAACAACCGACTTCCGGAAAATCACTACAAAGTGAAAAGTTACTTTCATTTCAGAAGTCGGTGTCTTTGGATGTTTTGTAATTTAATTTTCAGTCACCGCCTTCCGAAATGAAAGTAAATTTTCACTTTGTAGTGTTTTATCCGAGTTTTTTTTTTTTTTTTGAAAACAGTATTTTATTTTCCACTTTTGCACTATAGTGCCTTCCCCACACCAATTCAAAATTTCATAATCCGTGGGGTATACTGTAACTCAATCAAATTAAAACAATGGATTTTTTGCGATGGCAGCAATCGCCATTGATTTGCTGTCATTTTTTTAAGAGTTCCGTTGTCTGTCTCCGAAACTCATCATCAGATTTATATGAAATTTAATTTGGCCCATTCCTAAATAAACTCCTTTCGAACAAAAAAAGAATTTGAAAATCCGTCTATATGTAACGGAGATAAGCCCGAACATACATACAAAACATTTATAAACATACGGTTTTGGTGGTCCTGGTTGTTTTTCTTTTTGTCGTGGGTGTCGTCTTATCATCATATCCACCTTCGGCCTCTTGGCTTCCATAATAGCGCTGGAATGATGACAAAGTAAGAAAGAATAATAGGTTCACGTAGTTTGCGCTACAGAGCCTTTTTGCGCAACAAGTGCTAATTCATTTGGACACTCGAAGATTACCAACCGTATGACTTGGGGCTAAAAAAGATGTGTAAAATGTAGTATGGATGATGTCGTCACATCATGGCCGCAAGTAACGGATATTTGAACTGTAGTAGAATGTTTTGAGGAACAAGCTGTAGGTAAATTTGACTTTGAATACTTTTCTTGGGTCAATCAATAAAGGACAACATTTCATTTTTGTCTTTTACATATCCCGGGACCCTGGGGTCCCGGACCTGTGAAAGCGTACGAGGAACCTGCAGTGGCCCCTTAGACAATTAAACGATGAATAGGTACTAGCTGACGTTTATTCCTGTACGCACTATGCAAGTGCATCCCTTTTTATTTTATTTTTTTCTGTCGGGGTATATTTCCTCATGGATGTTCGTGGCCCTGGGGCGGGCAGAGGGGTCTGTCAGACTCTTACTGACTAATACCAGCCCGGTGTTCTCTGCCACACCGACGTCGGGGATCACAGGATCTAATGCGAATTCCACGATTCCCAGCTGGTGCTGGCCCGCCACTATGGGCCATCTCATGTCAAGGGGGAGAGTGAGGTGTTGATCTCCCCCTCTTACACCATAGAGAGGCGTGCGTGGAACACTCTGTCCTATCATCACCATCTTGAGTCCTAAGGAATAGGGGTGACCAATGTCCCCAAATCTGTCGCTCCTGGACTAATTTAGGGAAGTTGGGCCTCCTGTGACTGGTAAGGTCAGTGGCTTCGCTACCTATCACATTCGGCCACAGGGGATAGGGAGGGCGGCCAACGCTATACCGACACTCCTCCTCACCTGCGGCTCCACCATGTCCACCATCAGACGGTGGCGAACCCGTCCAGGCCGCGGAAGGTAAAGAGAGCGGCGTACCGCAATACCGATAGATCTTTTAATGTAAGTGTTGCAGAGACCTAACATTTTGGTAAATTACAGTTTAATTTTGTCAAAACTTTATCCAAAAATAAACAACCGACTTCCGGAAAATCACTACAAAGTGAAAAGTTACTTTCATTTCAGAAGTCGGTGTCTTTGGATGTTTTGTAATTTAATTTTCAGTCACCGCCTTCCGAAATGAAAGTAAATTTTCACTTTGTAGTGTTTTATCCGAGTTTTTTTTTTTTTTGAAAACAGTATTTTATTTTCCACTTTTGCACTATAGTGCCTTCCCCACACCAATTCAAAATTTCATAATCCGTGGGGTATACTGTAAGTCAATCAAATTAAAACAATGGATTTTTTGCGATGGCAGCAATCGCCATTGATTTGCTGTCATTTTTTTAAGAGTTCCGTTGTCTGTCTCCGAAACTCATCATCAGATTTATATGAAATTTAATTTGGCCCATTCCTAAATAAACTCCTTTCGAACAAAAAAAGAATTTGAAAATCCGTCTATATGTAACGGAGATAAGCCCGAACATACATACAAAACATTTATAAACATACGGTTTTGGTGGTCCTGGTTGTTTTTCTTTTTGTCGTGGGTGTCGTCTTATCATCATATCCACCTTCGGCCTCTTGGCTTCCATAATAGCGCTGGAATGATGACAAAGTAAGAAAGAATAATAGGTTCACGTAGTTTGCGCTACAGAGCCTTTTTGCGCAACAAGTGCTAATTCATTTGGACACTCGAAGATTACCAACCGTATGACTTGGGGCTAAAAAAGATGTGTAAAATGTAGTATGGATGATGTCGTCACATCATGGCCGCAAGTAACGGATATTTGAACTGTAGTAGAATGTTTTGAGGAACAAGCTGTAGGTAAATTTGACTTTGAATACTTTTCTTGGGTCAATCAATAAAGGACAACATTTCATTTTTGTCTTTTACATATCCCGGGACCCTGGGGTCCCGGACCTGTGAAAGCGTACGAGGAACCTGCAGTGGCCCCTTAGACAATTAAACGATGAATAGGTACTAGCTGACGTTTATTCCTGTACGCACTATGCAAGTGCATCCCTTTTTATTTTATTTTTTTCTGTCGGGGTATATTTCCTCATGGATGTTCGTGGCCCTGGGGCGGGCAGAGGGGTCTGTCAGACTCTTACTGACTAATACCAGCCCGGTGTTCTCTGCCACACCGACGTCGGGGATCACAGGATCTAATGCGAATTCCACGATTCCCAGCTGGTGCTGGCCCGCCACTATGGGCCATCTCATGTCAAGGGGGAGAGTGAGGTGTTGATCTCCCCCTCTTACACCATAGAGAGGCGTGCGTGGAACACTCTGTCCTATCATCACCATCTTGAGTCCTAAGGAATAGGGGTGACCAATGTCCCCAAATCTGTCGCTCCTGGACTAATTTAGGGAAGTTGGGCCTCCTGTGACTGGTAAGGTCAGTGGCTTCGCTACCTATCACATTCGGCCACAGGGGATAGGGAGGGCGGCCAACGCTATACCGACACTCCTCCTCACCTGCGGCTCCACCATGTCCACCATCAGACGGTGGCGAACCCGTCCAGGCCGCGGAAGGTAAAGAGAGCGGCGTACCGCAATACCGATAGATCTTTTAATGTAAGTGTTGCAGAGACCTAACATTTTGGTAAATTACAGTTTAATTTTGTCAAAACTTTATCCAAAAATAAACAACCGACTTCCGGAAAATCACTACAAAGTGAAAAGTTACTTTCATTTCAGAAGTCGGTGTCTTTGGATGTTTTGTAATTTAATTTTCAGTCACCGCCTTCCGAAATGAAAGTAAATTTTCACTTTGTAGTGTTTTATCCGAGTTTTTTTTTTTTTTGAAAACAGTATTTTATTTTCCACTTTTGCACTATAGTGCCTTCCCCACACCAATTCAAAATTTCATAATCCGTGGGGTATACTGTAAGTCAATCAAATTAAAACAATGGATTTTTTGCGATGGCAGCAATCGCCATTGATTTGCTGTCATTTTTTTAAGAGTTCCGTTGTCTGTCTCCGAAACTCATCATCAGATTTATATGAAATTTAATTTGGCCCATTCCTAAATAAACTCCTTTCGAACAAAAAAAGAATTTGAAAATCCGTCTATATGTAACGGAGATAAGCCCGAACATACATACAAAACATTTATAAACATACGGTTTTGGTGGTCCTGGTTGTTTTTCTTTTTTTCGTGGGTGTCGTCTTATCATCATATCCACCTTCGGCCTCTTGGCTTCCATAATAGCGCTGGAATGATGACAAAGTAAGAAAGAATAATAGGTTCACGTAGTTTGCGCTACAGAGCCTTTTTGCGCAACAAGTGCTAATTCATTTGGACACTCGAAGATTACCAACCGTATGACTTGGGGCTAAAAAAGATGTGTAAAATGTAGTATGGATGATGTCGTCACATCATGGCCGCAAGTAACGGATATTTGAACTGTAGTAGAATGTTTTGAGGAACAAGCTGTAGGTAAATTTGACTTTGAATACTTTTCTTGGGTCAATCAATAAAGGACAACATTTCATTTTTGTCTTTTACATATCCCGGGACCCTGGGGTCCCGGACCTGTGAAAGCGTACGAGGAACCTGCAGTGGCCCCTTAGACAATTAAACGATGAATAGGTACTAGCTGACGTTTATTCCTGTACGCACTATGCAAGTGCATCCCTTTTTATTTTATTTTTTTCTGTCGGGGTATATTTCCTCATGGATGTTCGTGGCCCTGGGGCGGGCAGAGGGGTCTGTCAGACTCTTACTGACTAATACCAGCCCGGTGTTCTCTGCCACACCGACGTCGGGGATCACAGGATCTAATGCGAATTCCACGATTCCCAGCTGGTGCTGGCCCGCCACTATGGGCCATCTCATGTCAAGGGGGAGAGTGAGGTGTTGATCTCCCCCTCTTACACCATAGAGAGGCGTGCGTGGAACACTCTGTCCTATCATCACCATCTTGAGTCCTAAGGAATAGGGGTGACCAATGTCCCCAAATCTGTCGCTCCTGGACTAATTTAGGGAAGTTGGGCCTCCTGTGACTGGTAAGGTCAGTGGCTTCGCTACCTATCACATTCGGCCACAGGGGATAGGGAGGGCGGCCAACGCTATACCGACACTCCTCCTCACCTGCGGCTCCACCATGTCCACCATCAGACGGTGGCGAACCCGTCCAGGCCGCGGAAGGTAAAGAGAGCGGCGTACCGCAATACCGATAGATCTTTTAATGTAAGTGTTGCAGAGACCTAACATTTTGGTAAATTACAGTTTAATTTTGTCAAAACTTTATCCAAAAATAAACAACCGACTTCCGGAAAATCACTACAAAGTGAAAAGTTACTTTCATTTCAGAAGTCGGTGTCTTTGGATGTTTTGTAATTTAATTTTCAGTCACCGCCTTCCGAAATGAAAGTAAATTTTCACTTTGTAGTGTTTTATCCGAGTTTTTTTTTTTTTTGAAAACAGTATTTTATTTTCCACTTTTGCACTATAGTGCCTTCCCCACACCAATTCAAAATTTCATAATCCGTGGGGTATACTGTAAGTCAATCAAATTAAAACAATGGATTTTTTGCGATGGCAGCAATCGCCATTGATTTGCTGTCATTTTTTTAAGAGTTCCGTTGTCTGTCTCCGAAACTCATCATCAGATTTATATGAAATTTAATTTGGCCCATTCCTAAATAAACTCCTTTCGAACAAAAAAAGAATTTGAAAATCCGTCTATATGTAACGGAGATAAGCCCGAACATACATACAAAACATTTATAAACATACGGTTTTGGTGGTCCTGGTTGTTTTTCTTTTTGTCGTGGGTGTCGTCTTATCATCATATCCACCTTCGGCCTCTTGGCTTCCATAATAGCGCTGGAATTATGACAAAGTAAGAAAGAATAATAGGTTCACGTAGTTTGCGCTACAGAGCCTTTTTGCGCAACAAGTGCTAATTCATTTGGACACTCGAAGATTACCAACCGTATGACTTGGGGCTAAAAAAGATGTGTAAAATGTAGTATGGATGATGTCGTCACATCATGGCCGCAAGTAACGGATATTTGAACTGTAGTAGAATGTTTTGAGGAACAAGCTGTAGGTAAATTTGACTTTGAATACTTTTCTTGGGTCAATCAATAAAGGACAACATTTCATTTTTGTCTTTTACATATCCCGGGACCCTGGGGTCCCGGACCTGTGAAAGCGTACGAGGAACCTGCAGTGGCCCCTTAGACAATTAAACGATGAATAGGTACTAGCTGACGTTTATTCCTGTACGCACTATGCAAGTGCATCCCTTTTTATTTTATTTTTTTCTGTCGGGGTATATTTCCTCATGGATGTTCGTGGCCCTGGGGCGGGCAGAGGGGTCTGTCAGACTCTTACTGACTAATACCAGCCCGGTGTTCTCTGCCACACCGACGTCGGGGATCACAGGATCTAATGCGAATTCCACGATTCCCAGCTGGTGCTGGCCCGCCACTATGGGCCATCTCATGTCAAGGGGGAGAGTGAGGTGTTGATCTCCCCCTCTTACACCATAGAGAGGCGTGCGTGGAACACTCTGTCCTATCATCACCATCTTGAGTCCTAAGGAATAGGGGTGACCAATGTCCCCAAATCTGTCGCTCCTGGACTAATTTAGGGAAGTTGGGCCTCCTGTGACTGGTAAGGTCAGTGGCTTCGCTACCTATCACATTCGGCCACAGGGGATAGGGAGGGCGGCCAACGCTATACCGACACTCCTCCTCACCTGCGGCTCCACCATGTCCACCATCAGACGGTGGCGAACCCGTCCAGGCCGCGGAAGGTAAAGAGAGCGGCGTACCGCAATACCGATAGATCTTTTAATGTAAGTGTTGCAGAGACCTAACATTTTGGTAAATTACAGTTTAATTTTGTCAAAACTTTATCCAAAAATAAACGACCGACTTCCGGAAAATCACTACAAAGTGAAAAGTTACTTTCATTTCAGAAGTCGGTGTCTTTGGATGTTTTGTAATTTAATTTTCAGTCACCGCCTTCCGAAATGAAAGTAAATTTTCACTTTGTAGTGTTTTATCCGAGTTTTTTTTTTTTTTGAAAACAGTATTTTATTTTCCACTTTTGCACTATAGTGCCTTCCCCACACCAATTCAAAATTTCATAATCCGTGGGGTATACTGTAAGTCAATCAAATTAAAACAATGGATTTTTTGCGATGGCAGCAATCGCCATTGATTTGCTGTCATTTTTTTAAGAGTTCCGTTGTCTGTCTCCGAAACTCATCATCAGATTTATATGAAATTTAATTTGGCCCATTCCTAAATAAACTCCTTTCGAACAAAAAAAGAATTTGAAAATCCGTCTATATGTAACGGAGATAAGCCCGAACATACATACAAAACATTTATAAACATACGGTTTTGGTGGTCCTGGTTGTTTTTCTTTTTTTCGTGGGTGTCGTCTTATCATCATATCCACCTTCAGCCTCTTGGCTTCCATAATAGCGCTGGAATGATGACAAAGTAAGAAAGAATAATAGGTTCACGTAGTTTGCGCTACAGAGCCTTTTTGCGCAACAAGTGCTAATTCATTTGGACACTCGAAGATTACCAACCGTATGACTTGGGGCTAAAAAAGATGTGTAAAATGTAGTATGGATGATGTCGTCACATCATGGCCGCAAGTAACGGATATTTGAACTGTAGTAGAATGTTTTGAGGAACAAGCTGTAGGTAAATTTGACTTTGAATACTTTTCTTGGGTCAATCAATAAAGGACAACATTTCATTTTTGTCTTTTACATATCCCGGGACCCTGGGGTCCCGGACCTGTGAAAGCGTACGAGGAACCTGCAGTGGCCCCTTAGACAATTAAACGATGAATAGGTACTAGCTGACGTTTATTCCTGTACGCACTATGCAAGTGCATCCCTTTTTATTTTATTTTTTTCTGTCGGGGTATATTTCCTCATGGATGTTCGTGGCCCTGGGGCGGGCAGAGGGGTCTGTCAGACTCTTACTGACTAATACCAGCCCGGTGTTCTCTGCCACACCGACGTCGGGGATCACAGGATCTAATGCGAATTCCACGATTCCCAGCTGGTGCTGGCCCGCCACTATGGGCCATCTCATGTCAAGGGGGAGAGTGAGGTGTTGATCTCCCCCTCTTACACCATAGAGAGGCGTGCATGGAACATTCTGTCCTATCATCACCATCTTGAGTCCTAAGGAATAGGGGTGACCAATGTCCCCAAATCTGTCGCTCCTGGACTAATTTAGGGAAGTTGGGCCTCCTGTGACTGGTAAGGTCAGTGGCTTCGCTACCTATCACATTCGGCCACAGGGGATAGGGAACGCGGCCAACGCTATACCGACACTCCTCCTCACCTGCGGCTCCACCATGTCCACCATCAGACGGTGGCGAACCCGTCCAGGCCGCGGAAGGTAAAGAGAGCGGCGTACCGCAATACCGATAGATCTTTTAATGTAAGTGTTGCAGAGACCTAACATTTTGGTAAATTACAGTTTAATTTTGTCAAAACTTTATCCAAAAATAAACAACCGACTTCCGGAAAATCACTACAAAGTGAAAAGTTACTTTCATTTCAGAAGTCGGTGTCTTTGGATGTTTTGTAATTTAATTTTCAGTCACCGCCTTCCGAAATGAAAGTAAATTTTCACTTTGTAGTGTTTTATCCGAGTTTTTTTTTTTTTTTTGAAAACAGTATTTTATTTTCCACTTTTGCACTATAGTGCCTTCCCCACACCAATTCAAAATTTCATAAGCCGTGGGGTATACTGTAACTCAATCAAATTAAAACAATGGATTTTTTGCGATGGCAGCAATCGCCATTGATTTGCTGTCATTTTTTTAAGAGTTCCGTTGTCTGTCTCCGAAACTCATCATCAGATTTATATGAAATTTAATTTGGCCCATTCCTAAATAAACTCCTTTCGAACAAAAAAAGAATTTGAAAATCCGTCTATATGTAACGGAGATAAGCCCGAACATACATACAAAACATTTATAAACATACGGTTTTGGTGGTCCTGGTTGTTTTTCTTTTTGTCGTGGGTGTCGTCTTATCATCATATCCACCTTCGGCCTCTTGGCTTCCATAATAGCGCTGGAATGATGACAAAGTAAGAAAGAATAATAGGTTCACGTAGTTTGCGCTACAGAGCCTTTTTGCGCAACAAGTGCTAATTCATTTGGACACTCGAAGATTACCAACCGTATGACTTGGGGCTAAAAAAGATGTGTAAAATGTAGTATGGATGATGTCGTCACATCATGGCCGCAAGTAACGGATATTTGAACTGTAGTAGAATGTTTTGAGGAACAAGCTGTAGGTAAATTTGACTTTGAATACTTTTCTTGGGTCAATCAATAAAGGACAACATTTCATTTTTGTCTTTTACATATCCCGGGACCCTGGGGTCCCGGACCTGTGAAAGCGTACGAGGAACCTGCAGTGGCCCCTTAGACAATTAAACGATGAATAGGTACTAGCTGACGTTTATTCCTGTACGCACTATGCAAGTGCATCCCTTTTTATTTTATTTTTTTCTGTCGGGGTATATTTCCTCATGGATGTTCGTGGCCCTGGGGCGGGCAGAGGGGTCTGTCAGACTCTTACTGACTAATACCAGCCCGGTGTTCTCTGCCACACCGACGTCGGGGATCACAGGATCTAATGCGAATTCCACGATTCCCAGCTGGTGCTGGCCCGCCACTATGGGCCATCTCATGTCAAGGGGGAGAGTGAGGTGTTGATCTCCCCCTCTTACACCATAGAGAGGCGTGCGTGGAACACTCTGTCCTATCATCACCATCTTGAGTCCTAAGGAATAGGGGTGACCAATGTCCCCAAATCTGTCGCTCCTGGACTAATTTAGGGAAGTTGGGCCTCCTGTGACTGGTAAGGTCAGTGGCTTCGCTACCTATCACATTCGGCCACAGGGGATAGGGAGGGCGGCCAACGCTATACCGACACTCCTCCTCACCTGCGGCTCCACCATGTCCACCATCAGACGGTGGCGAACCCGTCCAGGCCGCGGAAGGTAAAGAGAGCGGCGTACCGCAATACCGATAGATCTTTTAATGTAAGTGTTGCAGAGACCTAACATTTTGGTAAATTACAGTTTAATTTTGTCAAAACTTTATCCAAAAATAAACAACCGACTTCCGGAAAATCACTACAAAGTGAAAAGTTACTTTCATTTCAGAAGTCGGTGTCTTTGGATGTTTTGTAATTTAATTTTCAGTCACCGCCTTCCGAAATGAAAGTAAATTTTCACTTTGTAGTGTTTTATCCGAGTTTTTTTTTTTTTTGAAAACAGTATTTTATTTTCCACTTTTGCACTATAGTGCCTTCCCCACACCAATTCAAAATTTCATAATCCGTGGGGTATACTGTAAGTCAATCAAATTAAAACAATGGATTTTTTGCGATGGCAGCAATCGCCATTGATTTGCTGTCATTTTTTTAAGAGTTCCGTTGTCTGTCTCCGAAACTCATCATCAGATTTATATGAAATTTAATTTGGCCCATTCCTAAATAAACTCCTTTCGAACAAAAAAAGAATTTGAAAATCCGTCTATATGTAACGGAGATAAGCCCGAACATACATACAAAACATTTATAAACATACGGTTTTGGTGGTCCTGGTTGTTTTTCTTTTTGTCGTGGGTGTCGTCTTATCATCATATCCACCTTCGGCCTCTTGGCTTCCATAATAGCGCTGGAATGATGACAAAGTAAGAAAGAATAATAGGTTCACGTAGTTTGCGCTACAGAGCCTTTTTGCGCAACAAGTGCTAATTCATTTGGACACTCGAAGATTACCAACCGTATGACTTGGGGCTAAAAAAGATGTGTAAAATGTAGTATGGATGATGTCGTCACATCATGGCCGCAAGTAACGGATATTTGAACTGTAGTAGAATGTTTTGAGGAACAAGCTGTAGGTAAATTTGACTTTGAATACTTTTCTTGGGTCAATCAATAAAGGACAACATTTCATTTTTGTCTTTTACATATCCCGGGACCCTGGGGTCCCGGACCTGTGAAAGCGTACGAGGAACCTGCAGTGGCCCCTTAGACAATTAAACGATGAATAGGTACTAGCTGACGTTTATTCCTGTACGCACTATGCAAGTGCATCCCTTTTTATTTTATTTTTTTCTGTCGGGGTATATTTCCTCATGGATGTTCGTGGCCCTGGGGCGGGCAGAGGGGTCTGTCAGACTCTTACTGACTAATACCAGCCCGGTGTTCTCTGCCACACCGACGTCGGGGATCACAGGATCTAATGCGAATTCCACGATTCCCAGCTGGTGCTGGCCCGCCACTATGGGCCATCTCATGTCAAGGGGGAGAGTGAGGTGTTGATCTCCCCCTCTTACACCATAGAGAGGCGTGCGTGGAACACTCTGTCCTATCATCACCATCTTGAGTCCTAAGGAATAGGGGTGACCAATGTCCCCAAATCTGTCGCTCCTGGACTAATTTAGGGAAGTTGGGCCTCCTGTGACTGGTAAGGTCAGTGGCTTCGCTACCTATCACATTCGGCCACAGGGGATAGGGAGGGCGGCCAACGCTATACCGACACTCCTCCTCACCTGCGGCTCCACCATGTCCACCATCAGACGGTGGCGAACCCGTCCAGGCCGCGGAAGGTAAAGAGAGCGGCGTACCGCAATACCGATAGATCTTTTAATGTAAGTGTTGCAGAGACCTAACATTTTGGTAAATTACAGTTTAATTTTGTCAAAACTTTATCCAAAAATAAACAACCGACTTCCGGAAAATCACTACAAAGTGAAAAGTTACTTTCATTTCAGAAGTCGGTGTCTTTGGATGTTTTGTAATTTAATTTTCAGTCACCGCCTTCCGAAATGAAAGTAAATTTTCACTTTGTAGTGTTTTATCCGAGTTTTTTTTTTTTTTGAAAACAGTATTTTATTTTCCACTTTTGCACTATAGTGCCTTCCCCACACCAATTCAAAATTTCATAATCCGTGGGGTATACTGTAAGTCAATCAAATTAAAACAATGGATTTTTTGCGATGGCAGCAATCGCCATTGATTTGCTGTCATTTTTTTAAGAGTTCCGTTGTCTGTCTCCGAAACTCATCATCAGATTTATATGAAATTTAATTTGGCCCATTCCTAAATAAACTCCTTTCGAACAAAAAAAGAATTTGAAAATCCGTCTATATGTAACGGAGATAAGCCCGAACATACATACAAAACATTTATAAACATACGGTTTTGGTGGTCCTGGTTGTTTTTCTTTTTGTCGTGGGTGTCGTCTTATCATCATATCCACCTTCGGCCTCTTGGCTTCCATAATAGCGCTGGAATGATGACAAAGTAAGAAAGAATAATAGGTTCACGTAGTTTGCGCTACAGAGCCTTTTTGCGCAACAAGTGCTAATTCATTTGGACACTCGAAGATTACCAACCGTATGACTTGGGGCTAAAAAAGATGTGTAAAATGTAGTATGGATGATGTCGTCACATCATGGCCGCAAGTAACGGATATTTGAACTGTAGTAGAATGTTTTGAGGAACAAGCTGTAGGTAAATTTGACTTTGAATACTTTTCTTGGGTCAATCAATAAAGGACAACATTTCATTTTTGTCTTTTACATATCCCGGGACCCTGGGGTCCCGGACCTGTGAAAGCGTACGAGGAACCTGCAGTGGCCCCTTAGACAATTAAACGATGAATAGGTACTAGCTGACGTTTATTCCTGTACGCACTATGCAAGTGCATCCCTTTTTATTTTATTTTTTTCTGTCGGGGTATATTTCCTCATGGATGTTCGTGGCCCTGGGGTGGGCAGAGGGGTCTGTCAGACTCTTACTGACTAATACCAGCCCGGTGTTCTCTGCCACACCGACGTCGGGGATCACAGGATCTAATGCGAATTCCACGATTCCCAGCTGGTGCTGGCCCGCCACTATGGGCCATCTCATGTCAAGGGGGAGAGTGAGGTGTTGATCTCCCCCTCTTACACCATAGAGAGGCGTGCGTGGAACACTCTGTCCTATCATCACCATCTTGAGTCCTAAGGAATAGGGGTGACCAATGTCCCCAAATCTGTCGCTCCTGGACTAATTTAGGGAAGTTGGGCCTCCTGTGACTGGTAAGGTCAGTGGCTTCGCTACCTATCACATTCGGCCACAGGGGATAGGGAGGGCGGCCAACGCTATACCGACACTCCTCCTCACCTGCGGCTCCACCATGTCCACCATCAGACGGTGGCGAACCCGTCCAGGCCGCGGAAGGTAAAGAGAGCGGCGTACCGCAATACCGATAGATCTTTTAATGTAAGTGTTGCAGAGACCTAACATTTTGGTAAATTACAGTTTAATTTTGTCAAAACTTTATCCAAAAATAAACAACCGACTTCCGGAAAATCACTACAAAGTGAAAAGTTACTTTCATTTCAGAAGTCGGTGTCTTTGGATGTTTTGTAATTTAATTTTCAGTCACCGCCTTCCGAAATGAAAGTAAATTTTCACTTTGTAGTGTTTTATCCGAGTTTTTTTTTTTTTTGAAAACAGTATTTTATTTTCCACTTTTGCACTATAGTGCCTTCCCCACACCAATTCAAAATTTCATAATCCGTGGGGTATACTGTAAGTCAATCAAATTAAAACAATGGATTTTTTGCGATGGCAGCAATCGCCATTGATTTGCTGTCATTTTTTTAAGAGTTCCGTTGTCTGTCTCCGAAACTCATCATCAGATTTATATGAAATTTAATTTGGCCCATTCCTAAATAAACTCCTTTCGAACAAAAAAAGAATTTGAAAATCCGTCTATATGTAACGGAGATAAGCCCGAACATACATACAAAACATTTATAAACATACGGTTTTGGTGGTCCTGGTTGTTTTTCTTTTTTTCGTGGGTGTCGTCTTATCATCATATCCACCTTCGGCCTCTTGGCTTCCATAATAGCGCTGGAATGATGACAAAGTAAGAAAGAATAATAGGTTCACGTAGTTTGCGCTACAGAGCCTTTTTGCGCAACAAGTGCTAATTCATTTGGACACTCGAAGATTACCAACCGTATGACTTGGGGCTAAAAAAGATGTGTAAAATGTAGTATGGATGATGTCGTCACATCATGGCCGCAAGTAACGGATATTTGAACTGTAGTAGAATGTTTTGAGGAACAAGCTGTAGGTAAATTTGACTTTGAATACTTTTCTTGGGTCAATCAATAAAGGACAACATTTCATTTTTGTCTTTTACATATCCCGGGACCCTGGGGTCCCGGACCTGTGAAAGCGTACGAGGAACCTGCAGTGGCCCCTTAGACAATTAAACGATGAATAGGTACTAGCTGACGTTTATTCCTGTACGCACTATGCAAGTGCATCCCTTTTTATTTTATTTTTTTCTGTCGGGGTATATTTCCTCATGGATGTTCGTGGCCCTGGGGCGGGCAGAGGGGTCTGTCAGACTCTTACTGACTAATACCAGCCCGGTGTTCTCTGCCACACCGACGTCGGGGATCACAGGATCTAATGCGAATTCCACGATTCCCAGCTGGTGCTGGCCCGCCACTATGGGCCATCTCATGTCAAGGGGGAGAGTGAGGTGTTGATCTCCCCCTCTTACACCATAGAGAGGCGTGCATGGAACACTCTGTCCTATCATCACCATCTTGAGTCCTAAGGAATAGGGGTGACCAATGTCCCCAAATCTGTCGCTCCTGGACTAATTTAGGGAAGTTGGGCCTCCTGTGACTGGTAAGGTCAGTGGCTTCGCTACCTATCACATTCGGCCACAGGGGATAGGGAGGGCGGCCAACGCTATACCGACACTCCTCCTCACCTGCGGCTCCACCATGTCCACCATCAGACGGTGGCGAACCCGTCCAGGCCGCGGAAGGTAAAGAGAGCGGCGTACCGCAATACCGATAGATCTTTTAATGTAAGTGTTGCAGAGACCTAACATTTTGGTAAATTACAGTTTAATTTTGTCAAAACTTTATCCAAAAATAAACGACCGACTTCCGGAAAATCACTACAAAGTGAAAAGTTACTTTCATTTCAGAAGTCGGTGTCTTTGGATGTTTTGTAATTTAATTTTCAGTCACCGCCTTCCGAAATGAAAGTAAATTTTCACTTTGTAGTGTTTTATCCGAGTTTTTTTTTTTTTTGAAAACAGTATTTTATTTTCCACTTTTGCACTATAGTGCCTTCCCCACACCAATTCAAAATTTCATAATCCGTGGGGTATACTGTAAGTCAATCAAATTAAAACAATGGATTTTTTGCGATGGCAGCAATCGCCATTGATTTGCTGTCATTTTTTTAAGAGTTCCGTTGTCTGTCTCCGAAACTCATCATCAGATTTATATGAAATTTAATTTGGCCCATTCCTAAATAAACTCCTTTCGAACAAAAAAAGAATTTGAAAATCCGTCTATATGTAACGGAGATAAGCCCGAACATACATACAAAACATTTATAAACATACGGTTTTGGTGGTCCTGGTTGTTTTTCTTTTTTTCGTGGGTGTCGTCTTATCATCATATCCACCTTCAGCCTCTTGGCTTCCATAATAGCGCTGGAATGATGACAAAGTAAGAAAGAATAATAGGTTCACGTAGTTTGCGCTACAGAGCCTTTTTGCGCAACAAGTGCTAATTCATTTGGACACTCGAAGATTACCAACCGTATGACTTGGGGCTAAAAAAGATGTGTAAAATGTAGTATGGATGATGTCGTCACATCATGGCCGCAAGTAACGGATATTTGAACTGTAGTAGAATGTTTTGAGGAACAAGCTGTAGGTAAATTTGACTTTGAATACTTTTCTTGGGTCAATCAATAAAGGACAACATTTCATTTTTGTCTTTTACATATCCCGGGACCCTGGGGTCCCGGACCTGTGAAAGCGTACGAGGAACCTGCAGTGGCCCCTTAGACAATTAAACGATGAATAGGTACTAGCTGACGTTTATTCCTGTACGCACTATGCAAGTGCATCCCTTTTTATTTTATTTTTTTCTGTCGGGGTATATTTCCTCATGGATGTTCGTGGCCCTGGGGCGGGCAGAGGGGTCTGTCAGACTCTTACTGACTAATACCAGCCCGGTGTTCTCTGCCACACCGACGTCGGGGATCACAGGATCTAATGCGAATTCCACGATTCCCAGCTGGTGCTGGCCCGCCACTATGGGCCATCTCATGTCAAGGGGGAGAGTGAGGTGTTGATCTCCCCCTCTTACACCATAGAGAGGCGTGCATGGAACACTCTGTCCTATCATCACCATCTTGAGTCCTAAGGAATAGGGGTGACCAATGTCCCCAAATCTGTCGCTCCTGGACTAATTTAGGGAAGTTGGGCCTCCTGTGACTGGTAAGGTCAGTGGCTTCGCTACCTATCACATTCGGCCACAGGGGATAGGGAGGGCGGCCAACGCTATACCGACACTCCTCCTCACCTGCGGCTCCACCATGTCCACCATCAGACGGTGGCGAACCCGTCCAGGCCGCGGAAGGTAAAGAGAGCGGCGTACCGCAATACCGATAGATCTTTTAATGTAAGTGTTGCAGAGACCTAACATTTTGGTAAATTACAGTTTAATTTTGTCAAAACTTTATCCAAAAATAAACAACCGACTTCCGGAAAATCACTACAAAGTGAAAAGTTACTTTCATTTCAGAAGTCGGTGTCTTTGGATGTTTTGTAATTTAATTTTCAGTCACCGCCTTCCGAAATGAAAGTAAATTTTCACTTTGTAGTGTTTTATCCGAGTTTTTTTTTTTTTTTGAAAACAGTATTTTATTTTCCACTTTTGCACTATAGTGCCTTCCCCACACCAATTCAAAATTTCATAATCCGTGGGGTATACTGTAAGTCAATCAAATTAAAACAATGGATTTTTGCGATGGCAGCAATCGCCATTGATTTGCTGTCATTTTTTTAAGAGTTCCGTTGTCTGTCTCCGAAACTCATCATCAGATTTATATGAAATTTAATTTGGCCCATTCCTAAATAAACTCCTTTCGAACAAAAAAAGAATTTGAAAATCCGTCTATATGTAACGGAGATAAGCCCGAACATACATACAAAACATTTATAAACATACGGTTTTGGTGGTCCTGGTTGTTTTTCTTTTTGTCGTGGGTGTCGTCTTATCATCATATCCACCTTCGGCCTCTTGGCTTCCATAATAGCGCTGGAATGATGACAAAGTAAGAAAGAATAATAGGTTCACGTAGTTTGCGCTACAGAGCCTTTTTGCGCAACAAGTGCTAATTCATTTGGACACTCGAAGATTACCAACCGTATGACTTGGGGCTAAAAAAGATGTGTAAAATGTAGTATGGATGATGTCGTCACATCATGGCCGCAAGTAACGGATATTTGAACTGTAGTAGAATGTTTTGAGGAACAAGCTGTAGGTAAATTTGACTTTGAATACTTTTCTTGGGTCAATCAATAAAGGACAACATTTCATTTTTGTCTTTGACATATCCCGGGACCCTGGGGTCCCGGACCTGTGAAAGCGTACGAGGAACCTGCAGTGGCCCCTTAGACAATTAAACGATGAATAGGTACTAGCTGACGTTTATTCCTGTACGCACTATGCAAGTGCATCCCTTTTTATTTTATTTTTTTCTGTCGGGGTATATTTCCTCATGGATGTTCGTGGCCCTGGGGCGGGCAGAGGGGTCTGTCAGACTCTTACTGACTAATACCAGCCCGGTGTTCTCTGCCACACCGACGTCGGGGATCACAGGATCTAATGCGAATTCCACGATTCCCAGCTGGTGCTGGCCCGCCACTATGGGCCATCTCATGTCAAGGGGGAGAGTGAGGTGTTGATCTCCCCCTCTTACACCATAGAGAGGCGTGCGTGGAACACTCTGTCCTATCATCACCATCTTGAGTCCTAAGGAATAGGGGTGACCAATGTCCCCAAATCTGTCGCTCCTGGACTAATTTAGGGAAGTTGGGCCTCCTGTGACTGGTAAGGTCAGTGGCTTCGCTACCTATCACATTCGGCCACAGGGGATAGGGAACGCGGCCAACGCTATACCGACACTCCTCCTCACCTGCGGCTCCACCATGTCCACCATCAGACGGTGGCGAACCCGTCCAGGCCGCGGAAGGTAAAGAGAGCGGCGTACCGCAATACCGATAGATCTTTTAATGTAAGTGTTGCAGAGACCTAACATTTTGGTAAATTACAGTTTAATTTTGTCAAAACTTTATCCAAAAATAAACAACCGACTTCCGGAAAATCACTACAAAGTGAAAAGTTACTTTCATTTCAGAAGTCGGTGTCTTTGGATGTTTTGTAATTTAATTTTCAGTCACCGCCTTCCGAAATGAAAGTAAATTTTCACTTTGTAGTGTTTTATCCGAGTTTTTTTTTTTTTTTTGAAAACAGTATTTTATTTTCCACTTTTGCACTATAGTGCCTTCCCCACACCAATTCAAAATTTCATAATCCGTGGGGTATACTGTAACTCAATCAAATTAAAACAATGGATTTTTTGCGATGGCAGCAATCGCCATTGATTTGCTGTCATTTTTTTAAGAGTTCCGTTGTCTGTCTCCGAAACTCATCATCAGATTTATATGAAATTTAATTTGGCCCATTCCTAAATAAACTCCTTTCGAACAAAAAAAGAATTTGAAAATCCGTCTATATGTAACGGAGATAAGCCCGAACATACATACAAAACATTTATAAACATACGGTTTTGGTGGTCCTGGTTGTTTTTCTTTTTGTCGTGGGTGTCGTCTTATCATCATATCCACCTTCGGCCTCTTGGCTTCCATAATAGCGCTGGAATGATGACAAAGTAAGAAAGAATAATAGGTTCACGTAGTTTGCGCTACAGAGCCTTTTTGCGCAACAAGTGCTAATTCATTTGGACACTCGAAGATTACCAACCGTATGACTTGGGGCTAAAAAAGATGTGTAAAATGTAGTATGGATGATGTCGTCACATCATGGCCGCAAGTAACGGATATTTGAACTGTAGTAGAATGTTTTGAGGAACAAGCTGTAGGTAAATTTGACTTTGAATACTTTTCTTGGGTCAATCAATAAAGGACAACATTTCATTTTTGTCTTTTACATATCCCGGGACCCTGGGGTCCCGGACCTGTGAAAGCGTACGAGGAACCTGCAGTGGCCCCTTAGACAATTAAACGATGAATAGGTACTAGCTGACGTTTATTCCTGTACGCACTATGCAAGTGCATCCCTTTTTATTTTATTTTTTTCTGTCGGGGTATATTTCCTCATGGATGTTCGTGGCCCTGGGGCGGGCAGAGGGGTCTGTCAGACTCTTACTGACTAATACCAGCCCGGTGTTCTCTGCCACACCGACGTCGGGGATCACAGGATCTAATGCGAATTCCACGATTCCCAGCTGGTGCTGGCCCGCCACTATGGGCCATCTCATATCAAGGGGGAGAGTGAGGTGTTGATCTCCCCCTCTTACACCATAGAGAGGCGTGCATGGAACACTCTGTCCTATCATCACCATCTTGAGTCCTAAGGAATAGGGGTGACCAATGTCCCCAAATCTGTCGCTCCTGGACTAATTTAGGGAAGTTGGGCCTCCTGTGACTGGTAAGGTCAGTGGCTTCGCTACCTATCACATTCGGCCACAGGGGATAGGGAGGGCGGCCAACGCTATACCGACACTCCTCCTCACCTGCGGCTCCACCATGTCCACCATCAGACGGTGGCGAACCCGTCCAGGCCGCGGAAGGTAAAGAGAGCGGCGTACCGCAATACCGATAGATCTTTTAATGTAAGTGTTGCAGAGACCTAACATTTTGGTAAATTACAGTTTAATTTTGTCAAAACTTTATCCAAAAATAAACGACCGACTTCCGGAAAATCACTACAAAGTGAAAAGTTACTTTCATTTCAGAAGTCGGTGTCTTTGGATGTTTTGTAATTTAATTTTCAGTCACCGCCTTCCGAAATGAAAGTAAATTTTCACTTTGTAGTGTTTTATCCGAGTTTTTTTTTTTTTTTGAAAACAGTATTTTATTTTCCACTTTTGCACTATAGTGCCTTCCCCACACCAATTCAAAATTTCATAATCCGTGGGGTATACTGTAAGTCAATCAAATTAAAACAATGGATTTTTTGCGATGGCAGGAATGGCCATTGATTTGCTGTCATTTTTTTAAGAGTTCCGTTGTCTGTCTCCGAAACTCATCATCAGATTTATATGAAATTTAATTTGGCCCATTCCTAAATAAACTCCTTTCGAACAAAAAAAGAATTTGAAAATCCGTCTATATGTAACGGAGATAAGCCCGAACATACATACAAAACATTTATAAACATACGGTTTTGGTGGTCCTGGTTGTTTTTCTTTTTGTCGTGGGTGTCGTCTTATCATCATATCCACCTTCGGCCTCTTGGCTTCCATAATAGCGCTGGAATGATGACAAAGTAAGAAAGAATAATAGGTTCACGTAGTTTGCGCTACAGAGCCTTTTTGCGCAACAAGTGCTAATTCATTTGGACACTCGAAGATTACCAACCGTATGACTTGGGGCTAAAAAAGATGTGTAAAATGTAGTATGGATGATGTCGTCACATCATGGCCGCAAGTAACGGATATTTGAACTGTAGTAGAATGTTTTGAGGAACAAGCTGTAGGTAAATTTGACTTTGAATACTTTTCTTGGGTCAATCAATAAAGGACAACTTTTCATTTTTGTCTTTTACATATCCCGGGACCCTGGGGTCCCGGACCTGTGAAAGCGTACGAGGAACCTGCAGTGGCCCCTTAGACAATTAAACGATGAATAGGTACTAGCTGACGTTTATTCCTGTACGCACTATGCAAGTGCATCCCTTTTTATTTTATTTTTTTCTGTCGGGGTATATTTCCTCATGGATGTTCGTGGCCCTGGGGCGGGCAGAGGGGTCTGTCAGACTCTTACTGACTAATACCAGCCCGGTGTTCTCTGCCACACCGACGTCGGGGATCACAGGATCTAATGCGAATTCCACGATTCCCAGCTGGTGCTGGCCCGCCACTATGGGCCATCTCATGTCAAGGGGGAGAGTGAGGTGTTGATCTCCCCCTCTTACACCATAGAGAGGCGTGCGTGGAACACTCTGTCCTATCATCACCATCTTGAGTCCTAAGGAATAGGGGTGACCAATGTCCCCAAATCTGTCGCTCCTGGACTAATTTAGGGAAGTTGGGCCTCCTGTGACTGGTAAGGTCAGTGGCTTCGCTACCTATCACATTCGGCCACAGGGGATAGGGAGGGCGGCCAACGCTATACCGACACTCCTCCTCACCTGCGGCTCCACCATGTCCACCATCAGACGGTGGCGAACCCGTCCAGGCCGCGGAAGGTAAAGAGAGCGGCGTACCGCAATACCGATAGATCTTTTAATGTAAGTGTTGCAGAGACCTAACATTTTGGTAAATTACAGTTTAATTTTGTCAAAACTTTATCCAAAAATAAACGACCGACTTCCGGAAAATCACTACAAAGTGAAAAGTTACTTTCATTTCAGAAGTCGGTGTCTTTGGATGTTTTGTAATTTAATTTTCAGTCACCGCCTTCCGAAATGAAAGTAAATTTTCACTTTGTAGTGTTTTATCCGAGTTTTTTTTTTTTTTGAAAACAGTATTTTATTTTCCACTTTTGCACTATAGTGCCTTCCCCACACCAATTCAAAATTTCATAATCCGTGGGGTATACTGTAAGTCAATCAAATTAAAACAATGGATTTTTTGCGATGGCAGCAATCGCCATTGATTTGCTGTCATTTTTTTAAGAGTTCCGTTGTCTGTCTCCGAAACTCATCATCAGATTTATATGAAATTTAATTTGGCCCATTCCTAAATAAACTCCTTTCGAACTGTTAAATAAGACACGGCCTTCGGTAGCAAGCGAGTTTATTGGACTGCCCTTAGCAGTATACGCGTACGACACGCAGGTCGCACATCTATAACTATAGCTAACTACTAACTAACCTAACATCCCTCCACCATATATTTAAAACTAAACCGTTTCCACTAGAAGAATTTCCGATAATTGGCTCGAGCAATATTCCTTAATTTTGGACGAACTTCCGTATCGGTTCGGAGATCAGGCTTAGGATTATCTGCCTCAGGTACCAGCTCAGCTGCTGGCTCAGCTATTGTTTCAGCTGCTGGCTCCCTGATTACTTCTCGGAGTTCTGAGCTTGCCTCGCTCCACTCTTCCTCTTCCCCTGGTGAATCTTGGCGCTGCTGATCTGATGAATGAGCACCTTGCAGCAAATTTTGCTCTCCGCCTGTCCCGGAGTCCACGAAGGCCCAATCCATGTCATTGTCTTGCTGTGCTTCGTGTGTTTTTAATTTATACATTTGGTTTTTATGTTTTTTAATTGTAATATTTTTCTCTGGTATATACACGTCGTATATACTTTTGCCAATTTTATTTTGAACTGTTCCACGTATCCATTTGTTGTTATTACTTCCTTTTACTAGTACTGGATCATTTATTTCTAAGTGAATGTTTCTATTGCCTTTATAATATTTGGCCTGTACGGATTGCTTCTCGCGCACTTTAGTTCGTAAGTCTTGTGACGATAATGAGGACGACGGTAACTCTTCGAGCGCGCGCGCCGCCACCGAGGTGTCTAATAGATCAAACCTGCAACGCAATTTTCGTCCGAGCATTAGTTCGGCCGGCGAGCTGTCTGTCGTCGTGTGTTTAGAGTTCCTATATCTTAACAAAAATTCTGAAAGATGCGCTTTAATTTTGTTTTTAGGGGTGTCCTGTGCCACTAACCCTTTTAAAAACTTTTTTATTATTTTTACATATATTTCCGCTTGACCATTACTTGATGGCGAATAAGTTGGCGAAGTAATGTGTTTTATACCATTTAAACGGCAGAAATCTTTAAATGTGTTACTAGTAAACGAGGTTCCGTTATCGGTGACAATAGTATGTATTGTTCCAAACCTAGCCATCGTTTCTTGTAATTTTGCTATTACTGTGGCCGTCGAGTAGTCACTACGTAAGCAAAAACATTCTACCCATTTAGTAAATGCATCGATTATGATGAGATACATTTCTCCCTGCCATGGACCGAAAAAATCTAGGTGTACTCGATGCCAAGGACGCTCTGGAAAAGGCCAAGGTGTCAACGGAACCCGTGGGGGTGTGGGTCGTAAACTTAAACATACCCCGCAGTTGGCTATCTTTTTTTCTATATCCTTATCTATATAAGGCCACCAGAATCTAGATCTCGCTTCAATCTTTGTTTTTAATATACCTAAATGCGGTCTATGTAATTCGTCTAATATTTTGTTCCGCAATGACTTCGGTATTATTAATTTATGCCCCCTAATCAAGCAATCACCTTCCCTAGTTAAATCATAACGACATTTATAGAATGGCAATAAGTTACTGTCATCTGTTTTTATTTTAGGCCAACCGTGTTGTACACATTTTAAAACCTGCTGTAAAATGTCATCTTTACTAGTCTCTAAACGAACTTCATCTAAAGACACAGGTAAATGCCCATCTGCAACGAAATTAATGTAAGTCGCCTTGTCGTCTAACTTATTATTGTAAACAAGTGAGTCATCCGTGAATGATCCGTTGTCGCTGTTATCAGTGATCGGCCGCATACCGCTTGCACATGTGGTGACCGCCCGACTAAAGTAGTCGGCACAATTACTTGCGCTTGGAATGTACTGTATTTCATAATTATAGCTAGACAAAAATAAGGCGTATCGCTGTAAGCGGTTTGCGGACACTTCTGGTATGCCTTTGTCGGGATGAAATATAAACATTAGAGGTTTATGATCGGTGCGCAATACAAAAGGATTTGAAACACCGTAAATATATTGATGAAATCGACGAATGCCAAAAACTATTGCTGTTGCTTCCCTTTGGATTTGGCTATAATTTTTTTCAGCACTACTGAGCGACCGCGACGCATATGCGATGGGACGTTCTACCCCATTCGCTTCAATTTGAGCTAAAACTGCACCTAACCCTGTTGGAGATGCATCCACTGTCAAAACCAACTTGTAAGAAGGATCAAAATGAGCAAGTGTTTGAGCCGATGTCAATTCCTTCTTTATTTGATTGAAAGCAACCTTATGAATATTTGACCAAGACCAATCAACATCTTTTTTTAGTAAATCGTTTAACGGACTAAGTATAGACGACGCATTCGGAATGAACATCCTGTAATAATTTACAAACCCTAAATACGATTTTAATTCTTTCACATTACTAGGGGCTTTGGTGTTAGTCATTGCTGTTACCTTATCTGGGGATGTGTGAATCCCTTTTTTATTAATGTCAAATCCTAAATAAGTTACGGAATCTTGAAATAATTTGCATTTGTTTTTATTTAGTACCAACCCTGCTTCTTGTAAACGATGGAAAACTTGTTGTAACCGTTCCGTATGTACTTTTTTTGTTTTTCCCGTTATGAGGACGTCATCCAGTAGACAAAGTACCCCCTCAATACCGTTTAACAAATTTTCCATAGTTTTTTGAAATATAGCCGGGGCATTGGCTAGCCCGAAAACCAAACGTGTAAACTTAAATAAACCTTTGTGTGTATTTATTGTAGTATAGATTTGTGACTCGTCATCTAACACAAGTTGTAAATACGCACTACTTAAATCTAACTGTGAGAATTGTATGCCCCCGTGAAGTTTCGAAAATAGTTCTTCTGTTCTTGGTAGTGGATATTTATCAATGTGTAAACATTTATTTAATGATACAGAAAAATCGGCACACAACCGAATCTCACCGTCTTTTTTTAGTATTGGAACTATTGGGCTCGCAAATTCAGAATGTTCGACAGGAATTAAAACACCGGTTTCAACTAGTTTATTCAATTCTTTCTCCACCTTACTCTTTAGTGAAAATGGTACCGTTCTTGCCCGAAAAAATCTTGGTTTGGTGTCCAGTTTTAAGGTTAGTTTTATTTTGTGTTTGTTAAATTTTCCTAAAGTATCGGAAAACAGTGCAGGATATTTGTTTTGATAGTAATCAAGTTCCGTTAACTCTAGACAATGATTAACCTTAGATAACTGTAGTGCGTACGACGATAGAAAATTTCTACCTAACAATGCTGGGCCGGTACCTTTTATGACATATATTTCGATATTTTTTTGTTCGCCCACATACGTAATCGGAACCTTCATTACTCCTAATACGTCTAATTTCTCACCCGAGTATGCTTTCAACACCGACTTTGGATGCTCCAATAACACGTTATTAAAATATTTCTGGTAGGTATTCAGTGGTATTGCAGTAGCACAGGACCCACTGTCTACTTCGAAAGTTATGAAGTGGCCGTTTACGTCGACAGACAGCGTCATTGGCTCGCCGCGGAAGCTACGTATATTACAAACGAGAATATTCTTACCATCGTCATCACTATCGTCATTCGTCGCTTGTAGGCAATTAACTTGTGCACATTTTTGGTTACACATTTTTTTTAAATGTCCTTTTACTCCACATTTTTTACATTTATACGATGAAAACCGACACTTGTCCGCTGTATGATTGTTGTAACCGCACACACTACACTTTGTCGACGATTTTGACGGTCCAGCCGCTATCTTGAACACGTCCGTGCTGGTCACTGCTGATGCTGCTACCTTAGATGATTGTCGAGCTGCCCGTTTTGCACTATTTACAGCCACTGCTATCTCCAATGCCTTCGGCAATGTAATCGAAGCTTTTTCGTCCATGAACAATTTGTCCCGTTCCGGCCCCGGCAGGATCCCAATGATGAACCGATCCCGCAACATTTCGTCCATGGCTGCTCCGAACTTGCAGTCTACTGCCAGGCGCCGCACCCGGGCCGCCCATTGCGTCAAATCTTCGCCTGCATCTTGCACCGCCGTATGAAATATATACCTTTCAGCTAACACTGACTTCCTTGGCACGAAGTGTTTGTCCAACTCAGTGGTTAACTTTTTGTAGGTTATCTTCTCAACTGTCTTCGGCGCAATTAACTCGCGTACCAACTTATACGCGTCATTGTTGAGTGCGCTTAGAAGTACCGCCTTCCGCTGTTCATCTTCCTGTCCTTCTGCTTTTAATAACAACGTATTTGCTGTTAACCATTGAGAAAGCCTTTCTTTAAAGATGTTCCAGTCCTGGCCGAGCTCAAAAGTGGGAACAGATCCGATAAAATTCGACATTGTAATTGTTTTTTTCTGCCCGTGCGTGGGTAACCGTAACTCGTCGCCACTGTTAAATAAGACACGGCCTTCGGTAGCAAGCGAGTTTATTGGACTGCCCTTAGCAGTATACGCGTACGACACGCAGGTCGCACATCTATAACTATAGCTAACTACTAACTAACCTAACACGAACAAAAAAAGAATTTGAAAATCCGTCTATATGTAACGGAGATAAGCCCGAACATACATACAAAACATTTATAAACATACGGTTTTGGTGGTCCTGGTTGTTTTTCTTTTTGTCGTGGGTGTCGTCTTATCATCATATCCACCTTCGGCCTCTTGGCTTCCATAATAGCGCTGGAATGATGACAAAGTAAGAAAGAATAATAGGTTCACGTAGTTTGCGCTACAGAGCCTTTTTGCGCAACAAGTGCTAATTCATTTGGACACTCGAAGATTACCAACCGTATGACTTGGGGCTAAAAAAGATGTGTAAAATGTAGTATGGATGATGTCGTCACATCATGGCCGCAAGTAACGGATATTTGAACTGTAGTAGAATGTTTTGAGGAACAAGCTGTAGGTAAATTTGACTTTGAATACTTTTCTTGGGTCAATCAATAAAGGACAACATTTCATTTTTGTCTTTTACATATCCCGGGACCCTGGGGTCCCGGACCTGTGAAAGCGTACGAGGAACCTGCAGTGGCCCCTTAGACAATTAAACGATGAATAGGTACTAGCTGACGTTTATTCCTGTACGCACTATGCAAGTGCATCCCTTTTTATTTTATTTTTTTCTGTCGGGGTATATTTCCTCATGGATGTTCGTGGCCCTGGGGCGGGCAGAGGGGTCTGTCAGACTCTTACTGACTAATACCAGCCCGGTGTTCTCTGCCACACCGACGTCGGGGATCACAGGATCTAATGCGAATTCCACGATTCCCAGCTGGTGCTGGCCCGCCACTATGGGCCATCTCATGTCAAGGGGGAGAGTGAGGTGTTGATCTCCCCCTCTTACACCATAGAGAGGCGTGCGTGGAACACTCTGTCCTATCATCACCATCTTGAGTCCTAAGGAATAGGGGTGACCAATGTCCCCAAATCTGTCGCTCCTGGACTAATTTAGGGAAGTTGGGCCTCCTGTGACTGGTAAGGTCAGTGGCTTCGCTACCTATCACATTCGGCCACAGGGGATAGGGAGGGCGGCCAACGCTATACCGACACTCCTCCTCACCTGCGGCTCCACCATGTCCACCATCAGACGGTGGCGAACCCGTCCAGGCCGCGGAAGGTAAAGAGAGCGGCGTACCGCAATACCGATAGATCTTTTAATGTAAGTGTTGCAGAGACCTAACATTTTGGTAAATTACAGTTTAATTTTGTCAAAACTTTATCCAAAAATAAACAACCGACTTCCGGAAAATCACTACAAAGTGAAAAGTTACTTTCATTTCAGAAGTCGGTGTCTTTGGATGTTTTGTAATTTAATTTTCAGTCACCGCCTTCCGAAATGAAAGTAAATTTTCACTTTGTAGTGTTTTATCTGAGTTTTTTTTTTTTGAAAACAGTCTTTTATTTTCCACTTTTGCACTATAGTGCCTTCCCCACACCAATTCAAAATTTCATAATCCGTGGGGTATACTGTAAGTCAATCAAATTAAAACAATGGATTTTTTGCGATGGCAGCAATCGCCATTGATTTGCTGTCATTTTTTTAAGAGTTCCGTTGTCTGTCTCCGAAACTCATCATCAGATTTATATGAAATTTAATTTGGCCCATTCCTAAATAAACTCCTTTCAAACAAAAAAAGAATTTGAAAATCCGTCTATATGTAACGGAGATAAGCCCGAACATACATACAAAACATTTATAAACATACGGTTTTGGTGGTCCTGGTTGTTTTTCTTTTTGTCGTGGGTGTCGTCTTATCATCATATCCACCTTCGGCCTCTTGGCTTCCATAATAGCGCTGGAATGATGACAAAGTAAGAAAGAATAATAGGTTCACGTAGTTTGCGCTACAGAGCCTTTTTGCGCAACAAGTGCTAATTCATTTGGACACTCGAAGATTACCAACCGTATGACTTGGGGCTAAAAAAGATGTGTAAAATGTAGTATGGATGATGTCGTCACATCATGGCCGCAAGTAACGGATATTTGAACTGTAGTAGAATGTTTTGAGGAACAAGCTGTAGGTAAATTTGACTTTGAATACTTTTCTTGGGTCAATCAATAAAGGACAACATTTCATTTTTGTCTTTTACATATCCCGGGACCCTGGGGTCCCGGACCTGTGAAAGCGTACGAGGAACCTGCAGTGGCCCCTTAGACAATTAAACGATGAATAGGTACTAGCTGACGTTTATTCCTGTACGCACTATGCAAGTGCATCCCTTTTTATTTTATTTTTTTCTGTCGGGGTATATTTCCTCATGGATGTTCGTGGCCCTGGGGCGGGCAGAGGGGTCTGTCAGACTCTTACTGACTAATACCAGCCCGGTGTTCTCTGCCACACTGACGTCGGGGATCACAGGATCTAATGCGAATTCCACGATTCCCAGCTGGTGCTGGCCCGCCACTATGGGCCATCTCATGTCAAGGGGGAGAGTGAGGTGTTGATCTCCCCCTCTTACACCATAGAGAGGCGTGCGTGGAACACTCTGTCCTATCATCACCATCTTGAGTCCTAAGGAATAGGGGTGACCAATGTCCCCAAATCTGTCGCTCCTGGACTAATTTAGGGAAGTTGGGCCTCCTGTGACTGGTAAGGTCAGTGGCTTCGCTACCTATCACATTCGGCCACAGGGGATAGGGAGGGCGGCCAACGCTATACCGACACTCCTCCTCACCTGCGGCTCCACCATGTCCACCATCAGACGGTGGCGAACCCGTCCAGGCCGCGGAAGGTAAAGAGAGCGGCGTACCGCAATACCGATAGATCTTTTAATGTAAGTGTTGCAGAGACCTAACATTTTGGTAAATTACAGTTTAATTTTGTCAAAACTTTATCCAAAAATAAACGACCGACTTCCGGAAAATCACTACAAAGTGAAAAGTTACTTTCATTTCAGAAGTCGGTGTCTTTGGATGTTTTGTAATTTAATTTTCAGTCACCGCCTTCCGAAATGAAAGTAAATTTTCACTTTGTAGTGTTTTATCCGAGTTTTTTTTTTTTTTTGAAAACAGATTTTTATTTTCCACTTTTGCACTATAAGTAGTGCCTTCCCCACACCAATTCAAAATTTCATAATCCGTGGGGTATACTGTAAGTCAATCAAATTAAAACAATGGATTTTTTGCGATGGCAGCAATCGCCATTGATTTGCTGTCATTTTTTTAAGAGTTCCGTTGTCTGTCTCCGAAACTCATCATCAGATTTATATGAAATTTAATTTGGCCCATTCCTAAATAAACTCCTTTCGAACAAAAAAAGAATTTGAAAATCCGTCTATATGTAACGGAGATAAGCCCGAACATACATACAAAACATTTATAAACATACGGTTTTGGTGGTCCTGGTTGTTTTTCTTTTTGTCGTGGGTGTCGTCTTATCATCATATCCACCTTCGGCCTCTTGGCTTCCATAATAGCGCTGAAATGATGACAAAGTAAGAAAGAATAATAGGTTCACGTAGTTTGCGCTACAGAGCCTTTTTGCGCAACAAGTGCTAATTCATTTGGACACTCGAAGATTACCAACCGTATGACTTGGGGCTAAAAAAGATGTGTAAAATGTAGTATGGATGATGTCGTCACATCATGGCCGCAAGTAACGGATATTTGAACTGTAGTAGAATGTTTTGAGGAACAAGCTGTAGGTAAATTTGACTTTGAATACTTTTCTTGGGTCAATCAATAAAGGACAACTTTTCATTTTTGTCTTTTACATATCCCGGGACCCTGGGGTCCCGGACCTGTGAAAGCGTACGAGGAACCTGCAGTGGCCCCTTAGACAATTAAACGATGAATAGGTACTAGCTGACGTTTATTCCTGTACGCACTATGCAAGTGCATCCCTTTTTATTTTATTTTTTTCTGTCGGGGTATATTTCCTCATGGATGTTCGTGGCCCTGGGGCGGGCAGAGGGGTCTGTCAGACTCTTACTGACTAATACCAGCCCGGTGTTCTCTGCCACACCGACGTCGGGGATCACAGGATCTAATGCGAATTCCACGATTCCCAGCTGGTGCTGGCCCGCCACTATGGGCCATCTCATGTCAAGGGGGAGAGTGAGGTGTTGATCTCCCCCTCTTACACCATAGAGAGGCGTGCGTGGAACACTCTGTCCTATCATCACCATCTTGAGTCCTAAGGAATAGGGGTGACCAATGTCCCCAAATCTGTCGCTCCTGGACTAATTTAGGGAAGTTGGGCCTCCTGTGACTGGTAAGGTCAGTGGCTTCGCTACCTATCACATTCGGCCACAGGGGATAGGGAGGGCGGCCAACGCTATACCGACACTCCTCCTCACCTGCGGCTCCACCATGTCCACCATCAGACGGTGGCGAACCCGTCCAGGCCGCGGAAGGTAAAGAGAGCGGCGTACCGCAATACCGATAGATCTTTTAATGTAAGTGTTGCAGAGACCTAACATTTTGGTAAATTACAGTTTAATTTTGTCAAAACTTTATCCAAAAATAAACAACCGACTTCCGGAAAATCACTACAAAGTGAAAAGTTACTTTCATTTCAGAAGTCGGTGTCTTTGGATGTTTTGTAATTTAATTTTCAGTCACCGCCTTCCGAAATGAAAGTAAATTTTCACTTTGTAGTGTTTTATCCGAGTTTTTTTTTTTTTTTTTGAAAACAGTATTTTATTTTCCACTTTTGCACTATAGTGCCTTCCCCACACCAATTCAAAATTTCATAATCCGTGGGGTATACTGTAAGTCAATCAAATTAAAACAATGGATTTTTTGCGATGGCAGCAATCGCCATTGATTTGCTGTCATTTTTTTAAGAGTTCCGTTGTCTGTCTCCGAAACTCATCATCAGATTTATATGAAATTTAATTTGGCCCATTCCTAAATAAACTCCTTTCGAACAAAAAAAGAATTTGAAAATCCGTCTATATGTAACGGAGATAAGCCCGAACATACATACAAAACATTTATAAACATACGGTTTTGGTGGTCCTGGTTGTTTTTCTTTTTGTCGTGGGTGTCGTCTTATCATCATATCCACCTTCGGCCTCTTGGCTTCCATAATAGCGCTGGAATGATGACAAAGTAAGAAAGAATAATAGGTTCACGTAGTTTGCGCTACAGAGCCTTTTTGCGCAACAAGTGCTAATTCATTTGGACACTCGAAGATTACCAACCGTATGACTTGGGGCTAAAAAAGATGTGTAAAATGTAGTATGGATGATGTCGTCACATCATGGCCGCAAGTAACGGATATTTGAACTGTAGTAGAATGTTTTGAGGAACAAGCTGTAGGTAAATTTGACTTTGAATACTTTTCTTGGGTCAATCAATAAAGGACAACTTTTCATTTTTGTCTTTTACATATCCCGGGACCCTGGGGTCCCGGACCTGTGAAAGCGTACGAGGAACCTGCAGTGGCCCCTTAGACAATTAAACGATGAATAGGTACTAGCTGACGTTTATTCCTGTACGCACTATGCAAGTGCATCCCTTTTTATTTTATTTTTTTTCTGTCGGGGTATATTTCCTCATGGATGTTCGTGGCCCTGGGGCGGGCAGAGGGGTCTGTCCGACTCTTACTGACTAATACCAGCCCGGTGTTCTCTGCCACACCGACGTCGGGGATCACAGGATCTAATGCGAATTCCACGATTCCCAGCTGGTGCTGGCCCGCCACTATGGGCCATCTCATGTCAAGGGGGAGAGTGAGGTGTTGATCTCCCCCTCTTACACCATAGAGAGGCGTGCGTGGAACACTCTGTCCTATCATCACCATCTTGAGTCCTAAGGAATAGGGGTGACCAATGTCCCCAAATCTGTCGCTCCTGGACTAATTTAGGGAAGTTGGGCCTCCTGTGACTGGTAAGGTCAGTGGCTTCGCTACCTATCACATTCGGCCACAGGGGATAGGGAGGGCGGCCAACGCTATACCGACACTCCTCCTCACCTGCGGCTCCACCATGTCCACCATCAGACGGTGGCGAACCCGTCCAGGCCGCGGAAGGTAAAGAGAGCGGCGTACCGCAATACCGATAGATCTTTTAATGTAAGTGTTGCAGAGACCTAACATTTTGGTAAATTACAGTTTAATTTTGTCAAAACTTTATCCAAAAATAAACAACCGACTTCCGGAAAATCACTACAAAGTGAAAAGTTACTTTCATTTCAGAAGTCGGTGTCTTTGGATGTTTTGTAATTTAATTTTCAGTCACCGCCTTCCGAAATGAAAGTAAATTTTCACTTTGTAGTGTTTTATCCGAGTTTTTTTTTTTTTTTGAAAACAGTATTTTATTTTCCACTTTTGCACTATAGTGCCTTCCCCACACCAATTCAAAATTTCATAATCCGTGGGGTATACTGTAAGTCAATCAAATTAAAACAATGGATTTTTTGCGATGGCAGCAATCGCCATTGATTTGCTGTCATTTTTTTAAGAGTTCCGTTGTCTGTCTCCGAAACTCATCATCAGATTTATATGAAATTTAATTTGGCCCATTCCTAAATAAACTCCTTTCGAACAAAAAAAGAATTTGAAAATCCGTCTATATGTAACGGAGATAAGCCCGAACATACATACAAAACATTTATAAACATACGGTTTTGGTGGTCCTGGTTGTTTTTCTTTTTTTCGTGGGTGTCGTCTTATCATCATATCCACCTTCGGCCTCTTGGCTTCCATAATAGCGCTGGAATGATGACAAAGTAAGAAAGAATAATAGGTTCACGTAGTTTGCGCTACAGAGCCTTTTTGCGCAACAAGTGCTAATTCATTTGGACACTCGAAGATTACCAACCGTATGACTTGGGGCTAAAAAAGATGTGTAAAATGTAGTATGGATGATGTCGTCACATCATGGCCGCAAGTAACGGATATTTGAACTGTAGTAGAATGTTTTGAGGAACAAGCTGTAGGTAAATTTGACTTTGAATACTTTTCTTGGGTCAATCAATAAAGGACAACTTTTCATTTTTGTCTTTTACATATCCCGGGACCCTGGGGTCCCGGACCTGTGAAAGCGTACGAGGAACCTGCAGTGGCCCCTTAGACAATTAAACGATGAATAGGTACTAGCTGACGTTTATTCCTGTACGCACTACGCAAGTGCATCCCTTTTTATTTTATTTTTTTCTGTCGGGGTATATTTCCTCATGGATGTTCGTGGCCCTGGGGCGGGCAGAGGGGTCTGTCAGACTCTTACTGACTAATACCAGCCCGGTGTTCTCTGCCACACCGACGTCGGGGATCACAGGATCTAATGCGAATTCCACGATTCCCAGCTGGTGCTGGCCCGCCACTATGGGCCATCTCATGTCAAGGGGGAGAGTGAGGTGTTGATCTCCCCCTCTTACACCATAGAGAGGCGTGCGTGGAACACTCTGTCCTATCATCACCATCTTGAGTCCTAAGGAATAGGGGTGACCAATGTCCCCAAATCTGTCGCTCCTGGACTAATTTAGGGAAGTTGGGCCTCCTGTGACTGGTAAGGTCAGTGGCTTCGCTACCTATCACATTCGGCCACAGGGGATAGGGAGGGCGGCCAACGCTATACCGACACTCCTCCTCACCTGCGGCTCCACCATGTCCACCATCAGACGGTGGCGAACCCGTCCAGGCCGCGGAAGGTAAAGAGAGCGGCGTACCGCAATACCGATAGATCTTTTAATGTAAGTGTTGCAGAGACCTAACATTTTGGTAAATTACAGTTTAATTTTGTCAAAACTTTATCCAAAAATAAACAACCGACTTCCGGAAAATCACTACAAAGTGAAAAGTTACTTTCATTTCAGAAGTCGGTGTCTTTGGATGTTTTGTAATTTAATTTTCAGTCACCGCCTTCCGAAATGAAAGTAAATTTTCACTTTGTAGTGTTTTATCCGAGTTTTTTTTTTTTTTTTGAAAACAGTATTTTATTTTCCACTTTTGCACTATAGTGCCTTCCCCACACCAATTCAAAATTTCATAATCCGTGGGGTATACTGTAAGTCAATCAAATTAAAACAATGGATTTTTTGCGATGGCAGCAATCGCCATTGATTTGCTGTCATTTTTTTAAGAGTTCCGTTGTCTGTCTCCGAAACTCATCATCAGATTTATATGAAATTTAATTTGGCCCATTCCTAAATAAACTCCTTTCGAACAAAAAAAGAATTTGAAAATCCGTCTATATGTAACGGAGATAAGCCCGAACATACATACAAAACATTTATAAACATACGGTTTTGGTGGTCCTGGTTGTTTTTCTTTTTGTCGTGGGTGTCGTCTTATCATCATATCCACCTTCGGCCTCTTGGCTTCCATAATAGCGCTGGAATGATGACAAAGTAAGAAAGAATAATAGGTTCACGTAGTTTGCGCTACAGAGCCTTTTTGCGCAACAAGTGCTAATTCATTTGGACACTCGAAGATTACCAACCGTATGACTTGGGGCTAAAAAAGATGTGTAAAATGTAGTATGGATGATGTCGTCACATCATGGCCGCAAGTAACGGATATTTGAACTGTAGTAGAATGTTTTGAGGAACAAGCTGTAGGTAAATTTGACTTTGAATACTTTTCTTGGGTCGATCAATAAAGGACAACATTTCATTTTTGTCTTTTACATATCCCGGGACCCTGGGGTCCCGGACCTGTGAAAGCGTACGAGGAACCTGCAGTGGCCCCTTAGACAATTAAACGATGAATAGGTACTAGCTGACGTTTATTCCTGTACGCACTATGCAAGTGCATCCCTTTTTATTTTATTTTTTTCTGTCGGGGTATATTTCCTCATGGATGTTCGTGGCCCTGGGGCGGGCAGAGGGGTCTGTCAGACTCTTACTGACTAATACCAGCCCGGTGTTCTCTGCCACACCGACGTCGGGGATCACAGGATCTAATGCGAATTCCACGATTCCCAGCTGGTGCTGGCCCGCCACTATGGGCCATCTCATGTCAAGGGGGAGAGTGAGGTGTTGATCTCCCCCTCTTACACCATAGAGAGGCGTGCATGGAACACTCTGTCCTATCATCACCATCTTGAGTCCTAAGGAATAGGGGTGACCAATGTCCCCAAATCTGTCGCTCCTGGACTAATTTAGGGAAGTTGGGCCTCCTGTGACTGGTAAGGTCAGTGGCTTCGCTACCTATCACATTCGGCCACAGGGGATAGGGAACGCGGCCAACGCTATACCGACACTCCTCCTCACCTGCGGCTCCACCATGTCCACCATCAGACGGTGGCGAACCCGTCCAGGCCGCGGAAGGTAAAGAGAGCGGCGTACCGCAATACCGATAGATCTTTTAATGTAAGTGTTGCAGAGACCTAACATTTTGGTAAATTACAGTTTAATTTTGTCAAAACTTTATCCAAAAATAAACAACCGACTTCCGGAAAATCACTACAAAGTGAAAAGTTACTTTCATTTCAGAAGTCGGTGTCTTTGGATGTTTTGTAATTTAATTTTCAGTCACCGCCTTCCGAAATGAAAGTAAATTTTCACTTTGTAGTGTTTTATCCGAGTTTTTTTTTTTTTTTTGAAAACAGTATTTTATTTTCCACTTTTGCACTATAGTGCCTTCCCCACACCAATTCAAAATTTCATAATCCGTGGGGTATACTGTAAGTCAATCAAATTAAAACAATGGATTTTTTGCGATGGCAGCAATCGCCATTGATTTGCTGTCATTTTTTTAAGAGTTCCGTTGTCTGTCTCCGAAACTCATCATCAGATTTATATGAAATTTAATTTGGCCCATTCCTAAATAAACTCCTTTCGAACAAAAAAAGAATTTGAAAATCCGTCTATATGTAACGGAGATAAGCCCGAACATACATACAAAACATTTATAAACATACGGTTTTGGTGGTCCTGGTTGTTTTTCTTTTTGTCGTGGGTGTCGTCTTATCATCATATCCACCTTCGGCCTCTTGGCTTCCATAATAGCGCTGGAATGATGACAAAGTAAGAAAGAATAATAGGTTCACGTAGTTTGCGCTACAGAGCCTTTTTGCGCAACAAGTGCTAATTCATTTGGACACTCGAAGATTACCAACCGTATGACTTGGGGCTAAAAAAGATGTGTAAAATGTAGTATGGATGATGTCGTCACATCATGGCCGCAAGTAACGGATATTTGAACTGTAGTAGAATGTTTTGAGGAACAAGCTGTAGGTAAATTTGACTTTGAATACTTTTCTTGGGTCAATCAATAAAGGACAACATTTCATTTTTGTCTTTTACATATCCCGGGACCCTGGGGTCCCGGACCTGTGAAAGCGTACGAGGAACCTGCAGTGGCCCCTTAGACAATTAAACGATGAATAGGTACTAGCTGACGTTTATTCCTGTACGCACTATGCAAGTGCATCCCTTTTTATTTTATTTTTTTCTGTCGGGGTATATTTCCTCATGGATGTTCGTGGCCCTGGGGCGGGCAGAGGGGTCTGTCAGACTCTTACTGACTAATACCAGCCCGGTGTTCTCTGCCACACCGACGTCGGGGATCACAGGATCTAATGCGAATTCCACGATTCCCAGCTGGTGCTGGCCCGCCACTATGGGCCATCTCATGTCAAGGGGGAGAGTGAGGTGTTGATCTCCCCCTCTTACACCATAGAGAGGCGTGCGTGGAACACTCTGTCCTATCATCACCATCTTGAGTCCTAAGGAATAGGGGTGACCAATGTCCCCAAATCTGTCGCTCCTGGACTAATTTAGGGAAGTTGGGCCTCCTGTGACTGGTAAGGTCAGTGGCTTCGCTACCTATCACATTCGGCCACAGGGGATAGGGAGGGCGGCCAACGCTATACCGACACTCCTCCTCACCTGCGGCTCCACCATGTCCACCATCAGACGGTGGCGAACCCGTCCAGGCCGCGGAAGGTAAAGAGAGCGGCGTACCGCAATACCGATAGATCTTTTAATGTAAGTGTTGCAGAGACCTAACATTTTGGTAAATTACAGTTTAATTTTGTCAAAACTTTATCCAAAAATAAACGACCGACTTCCGGAAAATCACTACAAAGTGAAAAGTTACTTTCATTTCAGAAGTCGGTGTCTTTGGATGTTTTGTAATTTAATTTTCAGTCACCGCCTTCCGAAATGAAAGTAAATTTTCACTTTGTAGTGTTTTATCCGAGTTTTTTTTTTTTTGAAAACAGTATTTTATTTTCCACTTTTGCACTATAGTGCCTTCCCCACACCAATTCAAAATTTCATAATCCGTGGGGTATACTGTAAGTCAATCAAATTAAAACAATGGATTTTTTGCGATGGCAGCAATCGCCATTGATTTGCTGTCATTTTTTTAAGAGTTCCGTTGTCTGTCTCCGAAACTCATCATCAGATTTATATGAAATTTAATTTGGCCCATTCCTAAATAAACTCCTTTCGAACAAAAAAAGAATTTGAAAATCCGTCTATATGTAACGGAGATAAGCCCGAACATACATACAAAACATTTATAAACATACGGTTTTGGTGGTCCTGGTTGTTTTTCTTTTTTTCGTGGGTGTCGTCTTATCATCATATCCACCTTCAGCCTCTTGGCTTCCATAATAGCGCTGGAATGATGACAAAGTAAGAAAGAATAATAGGTTCACGTAGTTTGCGCTACAGAGCCTTTTTGCGCAACAAGTGCTAATTCATTTGGACACTCGAAGATTACCAACCGTATGACTTGGGGCTAAAAAAGATGTGTAAAATGTAGTATGGATGATGTCGTCACATCATGGCCGCAAGTAACGGATATTTGAACTGTAGTAGAATGTTTTGAGGAACAAGCTGTAGGTAAATTTGACTTTGAATACTTTTCTTGGGTCAATCAATAAAGGACAACATTTCATTTTTGTCTTTTACATATCCCGGGACCCTGGGGTCCCGGACCTGTGAAAGCGTACGAGGAACCTGCAGTGGCCCCTTAGACAATTAAACGATGAATAGGTACTAGCTGACGTTTATTCCTGTACGCACTATGCAAGTGCATCCCTTTTTATTTTATTTTTTTCTGTCGGGGTATATTTCCTCATGGATGTTCGTGGCCCTGGGGCGGGCAGAGGGGTCTGTCAGACTCTTACTGACTAATACCAGCCCGGTGTTCTCTGCCACACCGACGTCGGGGATCACAGGATCTAATGCGAATTCCACGATTCCCAGCTGGTGCTGGCCCGCCACTATGGGCCATCTCATGTCAAGGGGGAGAGTGAGGTGTTGATCTCCCCCTCTTACACCATAGAGAGGCGTGCGTGGAACACTCTGTCCTATCATCACCATCTTGAGTCCTAAGGAATAGGGGTGACCAATGTCCCCAAATCTGTCGCTCCTGGACTAATTTAGGGAAGTTGGGCCTCCTGTGACTGGTAAGGTCAGTGGCTTCGCTACCTATCACATTCGGCCACAGGGGATAGGGAGGGCGGCCAACGCTATACCGACACTCCTCCTCACCTGCGGCTCCACCATGTCCACCATCAGACGGTGGCGAACCCGTCCAGGCCGCGGAAGGTAAAGAGAGCGGCGTACCGCAATACCGATAGATCTTTTAATGTAAGTGTTGCAGAGACCTAACATTTTGGTAAATTACAGTTTAATTTTGTCAAAACTTTATCCAAAAATAAACAACCGACTTCCGGAAAATCACTACAAAGTGAAAAGTTACTTTCATTTCAGAAGTCGGTGTCTTTGGATGTTTTGTAATTTAATTTTCAGTCACCGCCTTCCGAAATGAAAGTAAATTTTCACTTTGTAGTGTTTTATCCGAGTTTTTTTTTTTTTTGAAAACAGTATTTTATTTTCCACTTTTGCACTATAGTGCCTTCCCCACACCAATTCAAAATTTCATAATCCGTGGGGTATACTGTAAGTCAATCAAATTAAAACAATGGATTTTTTGCGATGGCAGCAATCGCCATTGATTTGCTGTCATTTTTTTAAGAGTTCCGTTGTCTGTCTCCGAAACTCATCATCAGATTTATATGAAATTTAATTTGGCCCATTCCTAAATAAACTCCTTTCGAACAAAAAAAGAATTTGAAAATCCGTCTATATGTAACGGAGATAAGCCCGAACATACATACAAAACATTTATAAACATACGGTTTTGGTGGTCCTGGTTGTTTTTCTTTTTTTCGTGGGTGTCGTCTTATCATCATATCCACCTTCGGCCTCTTGGCTTCCATAATAGCGCTGGAATGATGACAAAGTAAGAAAGAATAATAGGTTCACGTAGTTTGCGCTACAGAGCCTTTTTGCGCAACAAGTGCTAATTCATTTGGACACTCGAAGATTACCAACCGTATGACTTGGGGCTAAAAAAGATGTGTAAAATGTAGTATGGATGATGTCGTCACATCATGGCCGCAAGTAACGGATATTTGAACTGTAGTAGAATGTTTTGAGGAACAAGCTGTAGGTAAATTTGACTTTGAATACTTTTCTTGGGTCAATCAATAAAGGACAACATTTCATTTTTGTCTTTTACATATCCCGGGACCCTGGGGTCCCGGACCTGTGAAAGCGTACGAGGAACCTGCAGTGGCCCCTTAGACAATTAAACGATGAATAGGTACTAGCTGACGTTTATTCCTGTACGCACTATGCAAGTGCATCCCTTTTTATTTTATTTTTTTCTGTCGGGGTATATTTCCTCATGGATGTTCGTGGCCCTGGGGCGGGCAGAGGGGTCTGTCAGACTCTTACTGACTAATACCAGCCCGGTGTTCTCTGCCACACCGACGTCGGGGATCACAGGATCTAATGCGAATTCCACGATTCCCAGCTGGTGCTGGCCCGCCACTATGGGCCATCTCATGTCAAGGGGGAGAGTGAGGTGTTGATCTCCCCCTCTTACACCATAGAGAGGCGTGCATGGAACACTCTGTCCTATCATCACCATCTTGAGTCCTAAGGAATAGGGGTGACCAATGTCCCCAAATCTGTCGCTCCTGGACTAATTTAGGGAAGTTGGGCCTCCTGTGACTGGTAAGGTCAGTGGCTTCGCTACCTATCACATTCGGCCACAGGGGATAGGGAACGCGGCCAACGCTATACCGACACTCCTCCTCACCTGCGGCTCCACCATGTCCACCATCAGACGGTGGCGAACCCGTCCAGGCCGCGGAAGGTAAAGAGAGCGGCGTACCGCAATACCGATAGATCTTTTAATGTAAGTGTTGCAGAGACCTAACATTTTGGTAAATTACAGTTTAATTTTGTCAAAACTTTATCCAAAAATAAACAACCGACTTCCGGAAAATCACTACAAAGTGAAAAGTTACTTTCATTTCAGAAGTCGGTGTCTTTGGATGTTTTGTAATTTAATTTTCAGTCACCGCCTTCCGAAATGAAAGTAAATTTTCACTTTGTAGTGTTTTATCCGAGTTTTTTTTTTTTTTTTGAAAACAGTATTTTATTTTCCACTTTTGCACTATAGTGCCTTCCCCACACCAATTCAAAATTTCATAATCCGTGGGGTATACTGTAACTCAATCAAATTAAAACAATGGATTTTTTGCGATGGCAGCAATCGCCATTGATTTGCTGTCATTTTTTTAAGAGTTCCGTTGTCTGTCTCCGAAACTCATCATCAGATTTATATGAAATTTAATTTGGCCCATTCCTAAATAAACTCCTTTCGAACAAAAAAAGAATTTGAAAATCCGTCTATATGTAACGGAGATAAGCCCGAACATACATACAAAACATTTATAAACATACGGTTTTGGTGGTCCTGGTTGTTTTTCTTTTTGTCGTGGGTGTCGTCTTATCATCATATCCACCTTCGGCCTCTTGGCTTCCATAATAGCGCTGGAATGATGACAAAGTAAGAAAGAATAATAGGTTCACGTAGTTTGCGCTACAGAGCCTTTTTGCGCAACAAGTGCTAATTCATTTGGACACTCGAAGATTACCAACCGTATGACTTGGGGCTAAAAAAGATGTGTAAAATGTAGTATGGATGATGTCGTCACATCATGGCCGCAAGTAACGGATATTTGAACTGTAGTAGAATGTTTTGAGGAACAAGCTGTAGGTAAATTTGACTTTGAATACTTTTCTTGGGTCAATCAATAAAGGACCACATTTCATTTTTGTCTTTTACATATCCCGGGACCCTGGGGTCCCGGACCTGTGAAAGCGTACGAGGAACCTGCAGTGGCCCCTTAGACAATTAAACGATGAATAGGTACTAGCTGACGTTTATTCCTGTACGCACTATGCAAGTGCATCCCTTTTTATTTTATTTTTTTCTGTCGGGGTATATTTCCTCATGGATGTTCGTGGCCCTGGGGCGGGCAGAGGGGTCTGTCAGACTCTTACTGACTAATACCAGCCCGGTGTTCTCTGCCACACCGACGTCGGGGATCACAGGATCTAATGCGAATTCCACGATTCCCAGCTGGTGCTGGCCCGCCACTATGGGCCATCTCATGTCAAGGGGGAGAGTGAGGTGTTGATCTCCCCCTCTTACACCATAGAGAGGCGTGCGTGGAACACTCTGTCCTATCATCACCATCTTGAGTCCTAAGGAATAGGGGTGACCAATGTCCCCAAATCTGTCGCTCCTGGACTAATTTAGGGAAGTTGGGCCTCCTGTGACTGGTAAGGTCAGTGGCTTCGCTACCTATCACATTCGGCCACAGGGGATAGGGAGGGCGGCCAACGCTATACCGACACTCCTCCTCACCTGCGGCTCCACCATGTCCACCATCAGACGGTGGCGAACCCGTCCAGGCCGCGGAAGGTAAAGAGAGCGGCGTACCGCAATACCGATAGATCTTTTAATGTAAGTGTTGCAGAGACCTAACATTTTGGTAAATTACAGTTTAATTTTGTCAAAACTTTATCCAAAAATAAACAACCGACTTCCGGAAAATCACTACAAAGTGAAAAGTTACTTTCATTTCAGAAGTCGGTGTCTTTGGATGTTTTGTAATTTAATTTTCAGTCACCGCCTTCCGAAATGAAAGTAAATTTTCACTTTGTAGTGTTTTATCCGAGTTTTTTTTTTTTTTGAAAACAGTATTTTATTTTCCACTTTTGCACTATAGTGCCTTCCCCACACCAATTCAAAATTTCATAATCCGTGGGGTATACTGTAAGTCAATCAAATTAAAACAATGGATTTTTTGCGATGGCAGCAATCGCCATTGATTTGCTGTCATTTTTTTAAGAGTTCCGTTGTCTGTCTCCGAAACTCATCATCAGATTTATATGAAATTTAATTTGGCCCATTCCTAAATAAACTCCTTTCGAACAAAAAAAGAATTTGAAAATCCGTCTATATGTAACGGAGATAAGTCCGAACATACATACAAAACATTTATAAACATACGGTTTTGGTGGTCCTGGTTGTTTTTCTTTTTTTCGTGGGTGTCGTCTTATCATCATATCCACCTTCGGCCTCTTGGCTTCCATAATAGCGCTGGAATGATGACAAAGTAAGAAAGAATAATAGGTTCACGTAGTTTGCGCTACAGAGCCTTTTTGCGCAACAAGTGCTAATTCATTTGGACACTCGAAGATTACCAACCGTATGACTTGGGGCTAAAAAAGATGTGTAAAATGTAGTATGGATGATGTCGTCACATCATGGCCGCAAGTAACGGATATTTGAACTGTAGTAGAATGTTTTGAGGAACAAGCTGTAGGTAAATTTGACTTTGAATACTTTTCTTGGGTCAATCAATAAAGGACAACATTTCATTTTTGTCTTTTACATATCCCGGGACCCTGGGGTCCCGGACCTGTGAAAGCGTACGAGGAACCTGCAGTGGCCCCTTAGACAATTAAACGATGAATAGGTACTAGCTGACGTTTATTCCTGTACGCACTATGCAAGTGCATCCCTTTTTATTTTATTTTTTTCTGTCGGGGTATATTTCCTCATGGATGTTCGTGGCCCTGGGGTGGGCAGAGGGGTCTGTCAGACTCTTACTGACTAATACCAGCCCGGTGTTCTCTGCCACACCGACGTCGGGGATCACAGGATCTAATGCGAATTCCACGATTCCCAGCTGGTGCTGGCCCGCCACTATGGGCCATCTCATGTCAAGGGGGAGAGTGAGGTGTTGATCTCCCCCTCTTACACCATAGAGAGGCGTGCGTGGAACACTCTGTCCTATCATCACCATCTTGAGTCCTAAGGAATAGGGGTGACCAATGTCCCCAAATCTGTCGCTCCTGGACTAATTTAGGGAAGTTGGGCCTCCTGTGACTGGTAAGGTCAGTGGCTTCGCTACCTATCACATTCGGCCACAGGGGATAGGGAGGGCGGCCAACGCTATACCGACACTCCTCCTCACCTGCGGCTCCACCATGTCCACCATCAGACGGTGGCGAACCCGTCCAGGCCGCGGAAGGTAAAGAGAGCGGCGTACCGCAATACCGATAGATCTTTTAATGTAAGTGTTGCAGAGACCTAACATTTTGGTAAATTACAGTTTAATTTTGTCAAAACTTTATCCAAAAATAAACAACCGACTTCCGGAAAATCACTACAAAGTGAAAAGTTACTTTCATTTCAGAAGTCGGTGTCTTTGGATGTTTTGTAATTTAATTTTCAGTCACCGCCTTCCGAAATGAAAGTAAATTTTCACTTTGTAGTGTTTTATCCGAGTTTTTTTTTTTTTTGAAAACAGTATTTTATTTTCCACTTTTGCACTATAGTGCCTTCCCCACACCAATTCAAAATTTCATACTCCGTGGGGTATACTGTAAGTCAATCAAATTAAAACAATGGATTTTTTGCGATGGCAGCAATCGCCATTGATTTGCTGTCATTTTTTTAAGAGTTCCGTTGTCTGTCTCCGAAACTCATCATCAGATTTATATGAAATTTAATTTGGCCCATTCCTAAATAAACTCCTTTCGAACAAAAAAAGAATTTGAAAATCCGTCTATATGTAACGGAGATAAGCCCGAACATACATACAAAACATTTATAAACATACGGTTTTGGTGGTCCTGGTTGTTTTTCTTTTTTTCGTGGGTGTCGTCTTATCATCATATCCACCTTCGGCCTCTTGGCTTCCATAATAGCGCTGGAATGATGACAAAGTAAGAAAGAATAATAGGTTCACGTAGTTTGCGCTACAGAGCCTTTTTGCGCAACAAGTGCTAATTCATTTGGACACTCGAAGATTACCAACCGTATGACTTGGGGCTAAAAAAGATGTGTAAAATGTAGTATGGATGATGTCGTCACATCATGGCCGCAAGTAACGGATATTTGAACTGTAGTAGAATGTTTTGAGGAACAAGCTGTAGGTAAATTTGACTTTGAATACTTTTCTTGGGTCAATCAATAAAGGACAACATTTCATTTTTGTCTTTTACATATCCCGGGACCCTGGGGTCCCGGACCTGTGAAAGCGTACGAGGAACCTGCAGTGGCCCCTTAGACAATTAAACGATGAATAGGTACTAGCTGACGTTTATTCCTGTACGCACTATGCAAGTGCATCCCTTTTTATTTTATTTTTTTCTGTCGGGGTATATTTCCTCATGGATGTTCGTGGCCCTGGGGCGGGCAGAGGGGTCTGTCAGACTCTTACTGACTAATACCAGCCCGGTGTTCTCTGCCACACCGACGTCGGGGATCACAGGATCTAATGCGAATTCCACGATTCCCAGCTGGTGCTGGCCCGCCACTATGGGCCATCTCATGTCAAGGGGGAGAGTGAGGTGTTGATCTCCCCCTCTTACACCATAGAGAGGCGTGCGTGGAACACTCTGTCCTATCATCACCATCTTGAGTCCTAAGGAATAGGGGTGACCAATGTCCCCAAATCTGTCGCTCCTGGACTAATTTAGGGAAGTTGGGCCTCCTGTGACTGGTAAGGTCAGTGGCTTCGCTACCTATCACATTCGGCCACAGGGGATAGGGAACGCGGCCAACGCTATACCAACACTCCTCCTCACCTGCGGCTCCACCATGTCCACCATCAGACGGTGGCGAACCCGTCCAGGCCGCGGAAGGTAAAGAGAGCGGCGTACCGCAATACCGATAGATCTTTTAATGTAAGTGTTGCAGAGACCTAACATTTTGGTAAATTACAGTTTAATTTTGTCAAAACTTTATCCAAAAATAAACAACCGACTTCCGGAAAATCACTACAAAGTGAAAAGTTACTTTCATTTCAGAAGTCGGTGTCTTTGGATGTTTTGTAATTTAATTTTCAGTCACCGCCTTCCGAAATGAAAGTAAATTTTCACTTTGTAGTGTTTTATCCGAGTTTTTTTTTTTTTTGAAAACAGTATTTTATTTTCCACTTTTGCACTATAGTGCCTTCCCCACACCAATTCAAAATTTCATAATCCGTGGGGTATACTGTAAGTCAATCAAATTAAAACAATGGATTTTTTGCGATGGCAGCAATCGCCATTGATTTGCTGTCATTTTTTTAAGAGTTCCGTTGTCTGTCTCCGAAACTCATCATCAGATTTATATGAAATTTAATTTGGCCCATTCCTAAATAAACTCCTTTCGAACAAAAAAAGAATTTGAAAATCCGTCTATATGTAACGGAGATAAGCCCGAACATACATACAAAACATTTATAAACATACGGTTTTGGTGGTCCTGGTTGTTTTTCTTTTTGTCGTGGGTGTCGTCTTATCATCATATCCACCTTCGGCCTCTTGGCTTCCATAATAGCGCTGGAATGATGACAAAGTAAGAAAGAATAATAGGTTCACGTAGTTTGCGCTACAGAGCCTTTTTGCGCAACAAGTGCTAATTCATTTGGACACTCGAAGATTACCAACCGTATGACTTGGGGCTAAAAAAGATGTGTAAAATGTAGTATGGATGATGTCGTCACATCATGGCCGCAAGTAACGGATATTTGAACTGTAGTAGAATGTTTTGAGGAACAAGCTGTAGGTAAATTTGACTTTGAATACTTTTCTTGGGTCAATCAATAAAGGACAACATTTCATTTTTGTCTTTTACATATCCCGGGACCCTGGGGTCCCGGACCTGTGAAAGCGTACGAGGAACCTGCAGTGGCCCCTTAGACAATTAAACGATGAATAGGTACTAGCTGACGTTTATTCCTGTACGCACTATGCAAGTGCATCCCTTTTTATTTTATTTTTTTCTGTCGGGGTATATTTCCTCATGGATGTTCGTGGCCCTGGGGTGGGCAGAGGGGTCTGTCAGACTCTTACTGACTAATACCAGCCCGGTGTTCTCTGCCACACCGACGTCGGGGATCACAGGATCTAATGCGAATTCCACGATTCCCAGCTGGTGCTGGCCCGCCACTATGGGCCATCTCATGTCAAGGGGGAGAGTGAGGTGTTGATCTCCCCCTCTTACACCATAGAGAGGCGTGCGTGGAACACTCTGTCCTATCATCACCATCTTGAGTCCTAAGGAATAGGGGTGACCAATGTCCCCAAATCTGTCGCTCCTGGACTAATTTAGGGAAGTTGGGCCTCCTGTGACTGGTAAGGTCAGTGGCTTCGCTACCTATCACATTCGGCCACAGGGGATAGGGAGGGCGGCCAACGCTATACCGACACTCCTCCTCACCTGCGGCTCCACCATGTCCACCATCAGACGGTGGCGAACCCGTCCAGGCCGCGGAAGGTAAAGAGAGCGGCGTACCGCAATACCGATAGATCTTTTAATGTAAGTGTTGCAGAGACCTAACATTTTGGTAAATTACAGTTTAATTTTGTCAAAACTTTATCCAAAAATAAACAACCGACTTCCGGAAAATCACTACAAAGTGAAAAGTTACTTTCATTTCAGAAGTCGGTGTCTTTGGATGTTTTGTAATTTAATTTTCAGTCACCGCCTTCCGAAATGAAAGTAAATTTTCACTTTGTAGTGTTTTATCCGAGTTTTTTTTTTTTTTGAAAACAGTATTTTATTTTCCACTTTTGCACTATAGTGCCTTCCCCACACCAATTCAAAATTTCATAATCCGTGGGGTATACTGTAAGTCAATCAAATTAAAACAATGGATTTTTTGCGATGGCAGCAATCGCCATTGATTTGCTGTCATTTTTTTAAGAGTTCCGTTGTCTGTCTCCGAAACTCATCATCAGATTTATATGAAATTTAATTTGGCCCATTCCTAAATAAACTCCTTTCGAACAAAAAAAGAATTTGAAAATCCGTCTATATGTAACGGAGATAAGCCCGAACATACATACAAAACATTTATAAACATACGGTTTTGGTGGTCCTGGTTGTTTTTCTTTTTTTCGTGGGTGTCGTCTTATCATCATATCCACCTTCGGCCTCTTGGCTTCCATAATAGCGCTGGAATGATGACAAAGTAAGAAAGAATAATAGGTTCACGTAGTTTGCGCTACAGAGCCTTTTTGCGCAACAAGTGCTAATTCATTTGGACACTCGAAGATTACCAACCGTATGACTTGGGGCTAAAAAAGATGTGTAAAATGTAGTATGGATGATGTCGTCACATCATGGCCGCAAGTAACGGATATTTGAACTGTAGTAGAATGTTTTGAGGAACAAGCTGTAGGTAAATTTGACTTTGAATACTTTTCTTGGGTCAATCAATAAAGGACAACATTTCATTTTTGTCTTTTACATATCCCGGGACCCTGGGGTCCCGGACCTGTGAAAGCGTACGAGGAACCTGCAGTGGCCCCTTAGACAATTAAACGATGAATAGGTACTAGCTGACGTTTATTCCTGTACGCACTATGCAAGTGCATCCCTTTTTATTTTATTTTTTTCTGTCGGGGTATATTTCCTCATGGATGTTCGTGGCCCTGGGGCGGGCAGAGGGGTCTGTCAGACTCTTACTGACTAATACCAGCCCGGTGTTCTCTGCCACACCGACGTCGGGGATCACAGGATCTAATGCGAATTCCACGATTCCCAGCTGGTGCTGGCCCGCCACTATGGGCCATCTCATGTCAAGGGGGAGAGTGAGGTGTTGATCTCCCCCTCTTACACCATAGAGAGGCGTGCGTGGAACACTCTGTCCTATCATCACCATCTTGAGTCCTAAGGAATAGGGGTGACCAATGTCCCCAAATCTGTCGCTCCTGGACTAATTTAGGGAAGTTGGGCCTCCTGTGACTGGTAAGGTCAGTGGCTTCGCTACCTATCACATTCGGCCACAGGGGATAGGGAACGCGGCCAACGCTATACCAACACTCCTCCTCACCTGCGGCTCCACCATGTCCACCATCAGACGGTGGCGAACCCGTCCAGGCCGCGGAAGGTAAAGAGAGCGGCGTACCGCAATACCGATAGATCTTTTAATGTAAGTGTTGCAGAGACCTAACATTTTGGTAAATTACAGTTTAATTTTGTCAAAACTTTATCCAAAAATAAACAACCGACTTCCGGAAAATCACTACAAAGTGAAAAGTTACTTTCATTTCAGAAGTCGGTGTCTTTGGATGTTTTGTAATTTAATTTTCAGTCACCGCCTTCCGAAATGAAAGTAAATTTTCACTTTGTAGTGTTTTATCCGAGTTTTTTTTTTTTTTTGAAAACAGTATTTTATTTTCCACTTTTGCACTATAGTGCCTTCCCCACACCAATTCAAAATTTCATAATCCGTGGGGTATACTGTAACTCAATCAAATTAAAACAATGGATTTTTTGCGATGGCAGCAATCGCCATTGATTTGCTGTCATTTTTTTAAGAGTTCCGTTGTCTGTCTCCGAAACTCATCATCAGATTTATATGAAATTTAATTTGGCCCATTCCTAAATAAACTCCTTTCGAACAAAAAAGAATTAGAAAATCCGTCTATATGTAACGGAGATAAGCCCGAACATACATACAAAACATTTATAAACATACGGTTTTGGTGGTCCTGGTTGTTTTTCTTTTTGTCGTGGGTGTCGTCTTATCATCATATCCACCTTCGGCCTCTTGGCTTCCATAATAGCGCTGGAATGATGACAAAGTAAGAAAGAATAATAGGTTCACGTAGTTTGCGCTACAGAGCCTTTTTGCGCAACAAGTGCTAATTCATTTGGACACTCGAAGATTACCAACCGTATGACTTGGGGCTAAAAAAGATGTGTAAAATGTAGTATGGATGATGTCGTCACATCATGGCCGCAAGTAACGGATATTTGAACTGTAGTAGAATGTTTTGAGGAACAAGCTGTAGGTAAATTTGACTTTGAATACTTTTCTTGGGTCAATCAATAAAGGACAACATTTCATTTTTGTCTTTTACATATCCCGGGACCCTGGGGTCCCGGACCTGTGAAAGCGTACGAGGAACCTGCAGTGGCCCCTTAGACAATTAAACGATGAATAGGTACTAGCTGACGTTTATTCCTGTACGCACTATGCAAGTGCATCCCTTTTTATTTTATTTTTTTCTGTCGGGGTATATTTCCTCATGGATGTTCGTGGCCCTGGGGCGGGCAGAGGGGTCTGTCAGACTCTTACTGACTAATACCAGCCCGGTGTTCTCTGCCACACCGACGTCGGGGATCACAGGATCTAATGCGAATTCCACGATTCCCAGCTGGTGCTGGCCCGCCACTATGGGCCATCTCATGTCAAGGGGGAGAGTGAGGTGTTGATCTCCCCCTCTTACACCATAGAGAGGCGTGCGTGGAACACTCTGTCCTATCATCACCATCTTGAGTCCTAAGGAATAGGGGTGACCAATGTCCCCAAATCTGTCGCTCCTGGACTAATTTAGGGAAGTTGGGCCTCCTGTGACTGGTAAGGTCAGTGGCTTCGCTACCTATCACATTCGGCCACAGGGGATAGGGAACGCGGCCAACGCTATACCGACACTCCTCCTCACCTGCGGCTCCACCATGTCCACCATCAGACGGTGGCGAACCCGTCCAGGCCGCGGAAGGTAAAGAGAGCGGCGTACCGCAATACCGATAGATCTTTTAATGTAAGTGTTGCAGAGACCTAACATTTTGGTAAATTACAGTTTAATTTTGTCAAAACTTTATCCAAAAATAAACAACCGACTTCCGGAAAATCACTACAAAGTGAAAAGTTACTTTCATTTCAGAAGTCGGTGTCTTTGGATGTTTTGTAATTTAATTTTCAGTCACCGCCTTCCGAAATGAAAGTAAATTTTCACTTTGTAGTGTTTTATCCGAGTTTTTTTTTTTTTTGAAAACAGTATTTTATTTTCCACTTTTGCACTATAGTGCCTTCCCCACACCAATTCAAAATTTCATAATCCGTGGGGTATACTGTAAGTCAATCAAATTAAAACAATGGATTTTTTGCGATGGCAGCAATCGCCATTGATTTGCTGTCATTTTTTTAAGAGTTCCGTTGTCTGTCTCCGAAACTCATCATCAGATTTATATGAAATTTAATTTGGCCCATTCCTAAATAAACTCCTTTCGAACAAAAAAAGAATTTGAAAATCCGTCTATATGTAACGGAGATAAGCCCGAACATACATACAAAACATTTATAAACATACGGTTTTGGTGGTCCTGGTTGTTTTTCTTTTTGTCGTGGGTGTCGTCTTATCATCATATCCACCTTCGGCCTCTTGGCTTCCATAATAGCGCTGGAATGATGACAAAGTAAGAAAGAATAATAGGTTCACGTAGTTTGCGCTACAGAGCCTTTTTGCGCAACAAGTGCTAATTCATTTGGACACTCGAAGATTACCAACCGTATGACTTGGGGCTAAAAAAGATGTGTAAAATGTAGTATGGATGATGTCGTCACATCATGGCCGCAAGTAACGGATATTTGAACTGTAGTAGAATGTTTTGAGGAACAAGCTGTAGGTAAATTTGACTTTGAATACTTTTCTTGGGTCAATCAATAAAGGACAACATTTCATTTTTGTCTTTTACATATCCCGGGACCCTGGGGTCCCGGACCTGTGAAAGCGTACGAGGAACCTGCAGTGGCCCCTTATACAATTAAACGATGAATAGGTACTAGCTGACGTTTATTCCTGTACGCACTATGCAAGTGCATCCCTTTTTATTTTATTTTTTTCTGTCGGGGTATATTTCCTCATGGATGTTCGTGGCCCTGGGGCGGGCAGAGGGGTCTGTCAGACTCTTACTGACTAATACCAGCCCGGTGTTCTCTGCCACACCGACGTCGGGGATCACAGGATCTAATGCGAATTCCACGATTCCCAGCTGGTGCTGGCCCGCCACTATGGGCCATCTCATGTCAAAGGGGAGAGTGAGGTGTTGATCTCCCCCTCTTACACCATAGAGAGGCGTGCGTGGAACACTCTGTCCTATCATCACCATCTTGAGTCCTAAGGAATAGGGGTGACCAATGTCCCCAAATCTGTCGCTCCTGGACTAATTTAGGGAAGTTGGGCCTCCTGTGACTGGTAAGGTCAGTGGCTTCGCTACCTATCACATTCGGCCACAGGGGATAGGGAGGGCGGCCAACGCTATACCGACACTCCTCCTCACCTGCGGCTCCACCATGTCCACCATCAGACGGTGGCGAACCCGTCCAGGCCGCGGAAGGTAAAGAGAGCGGCGTACCGCAATACCGATAGATCTTTTAATGTAAGTGTTGCAGAGACCTAACATTTTGGTAAATTACAGTTTAATTTTGTCAAAACTTTATCCAAAAATAAACAACCGACTTCCGGAAAATCACTACAAAGTGAAAAGTTACTTTCATTTCAGAAGTCGGTGTCTTTGGATGTTTTGTAATTTAATTTTCAGTCACCGCCTTCCGAAATGAAAGTAAATTTTCACTTTGTAGTGTTTTATCCGAGTTTTTTTTTTTTTTGAAAACAGTATTTTATTTTCCACTTTTGCACTATAGTGCCTTCCCCACACCAATTCAAAATTTCATAATCCGTGGGGTATACTGTAAGTCAATCAAATTAAAACAATGGATTTTTTGCGATGGCAGCAATCGCCATTGAATTGCTGTCATTTTTTTAAGAGTTCCGTTGTCTGTCTCCGAAACTCATCATCAGATTTATATGAAATTTAATTTGGCCCATTCCTAAATAAACTCCTTTCGAACAAAAAAAGAATTTGAAAATCCGTCTATATGTAACGGAGATAAGCCCGAACATACATACAAAACATTTATAAACATACGGTTTTGGTGGTCCTGGTTGTTTTTCTTTTTGTCGTGGGTGTCGTCTTATCATCATATCCACCTTCGGCCTCTTGGCTTCCATAATAGCGCTGGAATGATGACAAAGTAAGAAAGAATAATAGGTTCACGTAGTTTGCGCTACAGAGCCTTTTTGCGCAACAAGTGCTAATTCATTTGGACACTCGAAGATTACCAACCGTATGACTTGGGGCTAAAAAAGATGTGTAAAATGTAGTATGGATGATGTCGTCACATCATGGCCGCAAGTAACGGATATTTGAACTGTAGTAGAATGTTTTGAGGAACAAGCTGTAGGTAAATTTGACTTTGAATACTTTTCTTGGGTCAATCAATAAAGGACAACATTTCATTTTTGTCTTTTACATATCCCGGGACCCTGGGGTCCCGGACCTGTGAAAGCGTACGAGGAACCTGCAGTGGCCCCTTATACAATTAAACGATGAATAGGTACTAGCTGACGTTTATTCCTGTACGCACTATGCAAGTGCATCCCTTTTTATTTTATTTTTTTCTGTCGGGGTATATTTCCTCATGGATGTTCGTGGCCCTGGGGCGGGCAGAGGGGTCTGTCAGACTCTTACTGACTAATACCAGCCCGGTGTTCTCTGCCACACCGACGTCGGGGATCACAGGATCTAATGCGAATTCCACGATTCCCAGCTGGTGCTGGCCCGCCACTATGGGCCATCTCATGTCAAAGGGGAGAGTGAGGTGTTGATCTCCCCCTCTTACACCATAGAGAGGCGTGCGTGGAACACTCTGTCCTATCATCACCATCTTGAGTCCTAAGGAATAGGGGTGACCAATGTCCCCAAATCTGTCGCTCCTGGACTAATTTAGGGAAGTTGGGCCTCCTGTGACTGGTAAGGTCAGTGGCTTCGCTACCTATCACATTCGGCCACAGGGGATAGGGAGGGCGGCCAACGCTATACCGACACTCCTCCTCACCTGCGGCTCCACCATGTCCACCATCAGACGGTGGCGAACCCGTCCAGGCCGCGGAAGGTAAAGAGAGCGGCGTACCGCAATACCGATAGATCTTTTAATGTAAGTGTTGCAGAGACCTAACATTTTGGTAAATTACAGTTTAATTTTGTCAAAACTTTATCCAAAAATAAACAACCGACTTCCGGAAAATCACTACAAAGTGAAAAGTTACTTTCATTTCAGAAGTCGGTGTCTTTGGATGTTTTGTAATTTAATTTTCAGTCACCGCCTTCCGAAATGAAAGTAAATTTTCACTTTGTAGTGTTTTATCCGAGTTTTTTTTTTTTTTGAAAACAGTATTTTATTTTCCACTTTTGCACTATAGTGCCTTCCCCACACCAATTCAAAATTTCATAATCCGTGGGGTATACTGTAAGTCAATCAAATTAAAACAATGGATTTTTTGCGATGGCAGCAATCGCCATTGAATTGCTGTCATTTTTTTAAGAGTTCCGTTGTCTGTCTCCGAAACTCATCATCAGATTTATATGAAATTTAATTTGGCCCATTCCTAAATAAACTCCTTTCGAACAAAAAAAGAATTTGAAAATCCGTCTATATGTAACGGAGATAAGCCCGAACATACATACAAAACATTTATAAACATACGGTTTTGGTGGTCCTGGTTGTTTTTCTTTTTGTCGTGGGTGTCGTCTTATCATCATATCCACCTTCGGCCTCTTGGCTTCCATAATAGCGCTGGAATGATGACAAAGTAAGAAAGAATAATAGGTTCACGTAGTTTGCGCTACAGAGCCTTTTTGCGCAACAAGTGCTAATTCATTTGGACACTCGAAGATTACCAACCGTATGACTTGGGGCTAAAAAAGATGTGTAAAATGTAGTATGGATGATGTCGTCACATCATGGCCGCAAGTAACGGATATTTGAACTGTAGTAGAATGTTTTGAGGAACAAGCTGTAGGTAAATTTGACTTTGAATACTTTTCTTGGGTCAATCAATAAAGGACAACATTTCATTTTTGTCTTTTACATATCCCGGGACCCTGGGGTCCCGGACCTGTGAAAGCGTACGAGGAACCTGCAGTGGCCCCTTATACAATTAAACGATGAATAGGTACTAGCTGACGTTTATTCCTGTACGCACTATGCAAGTGCATCCCTTTTTATTTTATTTTTTTCTGTCGGGGTATATTTCCTCATGGATGTTCGTGGCCCTGGGGCGGGCAGAGGGGTCTGTCAGACTCTTACTGACTAATACCAGCCCGGTGTTCTCTGCCACACCGACGTCGGGGATCACAGGATCTAATGCGAATTCCACGATTCCCAGCTGGTGCTGGCCCGCCACTATGGGCCATCTCATGTCAAGGGGGAGAGTGAGGTGTTGATCTCCCCCTCTTACACCATAGAGAGGCGTGCGTGGAACACTCTGTCCTATCATCACCATCTTGAGTCCTAAGGAATAGGGGTGACCAATGTCCCCAAATCTGTCGCTCCTGGACTAATTTAGGGAAGTTGGGCCTCCTGTGACTGGTAAGGTCAGTGGCTTCGCTACCTATCACATTCGGCCACAGGGGATAGGGAGGGCGGCCAACGCTATACCGACACTCCTCCTCACCTGCGGCTCCACCATGTCCACCATCAGACGGTGGCGAACCCGTCCAGGCCGCGGAAGGTAAAGAGAGCGGCGTACCGCAATACCGATAGATCTTTTAATGTAAGTGTTGCAGAGACCTAACATTTTGGTAAATTACAGTTTAATTTTGTCAAAACTTTATCCAAAAATAAACAACCGACTTCCGGAAAATCACTACAAAGTGAAAAGTTACTTTCATTTCAGAAGTCGGTGTCTTTGGATGTTTTGTAATTTAATTTTCAGTCACCGCCTTCCGAAATGAAAGTAAATTTTCACTTTGTAGTGTTTTATCCGAGTTTTTTTTTTTTTTTGAAAACAGTATTTTATTTTCCACTTTTGCACTATAGTGCCTTCCCCACACCAATTCAAAATTTCATAATCCGTGGGGTATACTGTAAGTCAATCAAATTAAAACAATGGATTTTTTGCGATGGCAGCAATCGCCATTGATTTGCTGTCATTTTTTTAAGAGTTCCGTTGTCTGTCTCCGAAACTCATCATCAGATTTATATGAAATTTAATTTGGCCCATTCCTAAATAAACTCCTTTCGAACAAAAAAAGAATTTGAAAATCCGTCTATATGTAACGGAGATAAGCCCGAACATACATACAAAACATTTATAAACATACGGTTTTGGTGGTCCTGGTTGTTTTTCTTTTTGTCGTGGGTGTCGTCTTATCATCATATCCACCTTCGGCCTCTTGGCTTCCATAATAGCGCTGGAATGATGACAAAGTAAGAAAGAATAATAGGTTCACGTAGTTTGCGCTACAGAGCCTTTTTGCGCAACAAGTGCTAATTCATTTGGACACTCGAAGATTACCAACCGTATGACTTGGGGCTAAAAAAGATGTGTAAAATGTAGTATGGATGATGTCGTCACATCATGGCCGCAAGTAACGGATATTTGAACTGTAGTAGAATGTTTTGAGGAACAAGCTGTAGGTAAATTTGACTTTGAATACTTTTCTTGGGTCAATCAATAAAGGACAACATTTCATTTTTGTCTTTTACATATCCCGGGACCCTGGGGTCCCGGACCTGTGAAAGCGTACGAGGAACCTGCAGTGGCCCCTTAGACAATTAAACGATGAATAGGTACTAGCTGACGTTTATTCCTGTACGCACTATGCAAGTGCATCCCTTTTTATTTTATTTTTTTCTGTCGGGGTATATTTCCTCATGGATGTTCGTGGCCCTGGGGCGGGCAGAGGGGTCTGTCAGACTCTTACTGACTAATACCAGCCCGGTGTTCTCTGCCACACCGACGTCGGGGATCACAGGATCTAATGCGAATTCCACGATTCCCAGCTGGTGCTGGCCCGCCACTATGGGCCATCTCATGTCAAGGGGGAGAGTGAGGTGTTGATCTCCCCCTCTTACACCATAGAGAGGCGTGCATGGAACACTCTGTCCTATCATCACCATCTTGAGTCCTAAGGAATAGGGGTGACCAATGTCCCCAAATCTGTCGCTCCTGGACTAATTTAGGGAAGTTGGGCCTCCTGTGACTGGTAAGGTCAGTGGCTTCGCTACCTATCACATTCGGCCACAGGGGATAGGGAGGGCGGCCAACGCTATACCGACACTCCTCCTCACCTGCGGCTCCACCATGTCCACCATCAGACGGTGGCGAACCCGTCCAGGCCGCGGAAGGTAAAGAGAGCGGCGTACCGCAATACCGATAGATCTTTTAATGTAAGTGTTGCAGAGACCTAACATTTTGGTAAATTACAGTTTAATTTTGTCAAAACTTTATCCAAAAATAAACGACCGACTTCCGGAAAATCACTACAAAGTGAAAAGTTACTTTCATTTCAGAAGTCGGTGTCTTTGGATGTTTTGTAATTTAATTTTCAGTCACCGCCTTCCGAAATGAAAGTAAATTTTCACTTTGTAGTGTTTTATCCGAGTTTTTTTTTTTTTTGAAAACAGTATTTTATTTTCCACTTTTGCACTATAGTGCCTTCCCCACACCAATTCAAAATTTCATAATCCGTGGGGTATACTGTAAGTCAATCAAATTAAAACAATGGATTTTTTGCGATGGCAGCAATCGCCATTGATTTGCTGTCATTTTTTTAAGAGTTCCGTTGTCTGTCTCCGAAACTCATCATCAGATTTATATGAAATTTAATTTGGCCCATTCCTAAATAAACTCCTTTCGAACAAAAAAAGAATTTGAAAATCCGTCTATATGTAACGGAGATAAGCCCGAACATACATACAAAACATTTATAAACATACGGTTTTGGTGGTCCTGGTTGTTTTTCTTTTTTTCGTGGGTGTCGTCTTATCATCATATCCACCTTCGGCCTCTTGGCTTCCATAATAGCGCTGGAATGATGACAAAGTAAGAAAGAATAATAGGTTCACGTAGTTTGCGCTACAGAGCCTTTTTGCGCAACAAGTGCTAATTCATTTGGACACTCGAAGATTACCAACCGTATGACTTGGGGCTAAAAAAGATGTGTAAAATGTAGTATGGATGATGTCGTCACATCATGGCCGCAAGTAACGGATATTTGAACTGTAGTAGAATGTTTTGAGGAACAAGCTGTAGGTAAATTTGACTTTGAATACTTTTCTTGGGTCAATCAATAAAGGACAACATTTCATTTTTGTCTTTTACATATCCCGGGACCCTGGGGTCCCGGACCTGTGAAAGCGTACGAGGAACTTGCAGTGGCCCCTTAGACAATTAAACGATGAATAGGTACTAGCTGACGTTTATTCCTGTACGCACTATGCAAGTGCATCCCTTTTTATTTTATTTTTTTCTGTCGGGGTATATTTCCTCATGGATGTTCGTGGCGCTGGGGCGGGCAGAGGGGTCTGTCAGACTCTTACTGACTAATACCAGCCCGGTGTTCTCTGCCACACCGACGTCGGGGATCACAGGATCTAATGCGAATTCCACGATTCCCAGCTGGTGCTGGCCCGCCACTATGGGCCATCTCATGTCAAGGGGGAGAGTGAGGTGTTGATCTCCCCCTCTTACACCATAGAGAGGCGTGCATGGAACACTCTGTCCTATCATCACCATCTTGAGTCCTAAGGAATAGGGGTGACCAATGTCCCCAAATCTGTCGCTCCTGGACTAATTTAGGGAAGTTGGGCCTCCTGTGACTGGTAAGGTCAGTGGCTTCGCTACCTATCACATTCGGCCACAGGGGATAGGGAGGGCGGCCAACGCTATACCGACACTCCTCCTCACCTGCGGCTCCACCATGTCCACCATCAGACGGTGGCGAACCCGTCCAGGCCGCGGAAGGTAAAGAGAGCGGCGTACCGCAATACCGATAGATCTTTTAATGTAAGTGTTGCAGAGACCTAACATTTTGGTAAATTACAGTTTAATTTTGTCAAAACTTTATCCAAAAATAAACAACCGACTTCCGGAAAATCACTACAAAGTGAAAAGTTACTTTCATTTCAGAAGTCGGTGTCTTTGGATGTTTTGTAATTTAATTTTCAGTCACCGCCTTCCGAAATGAAAGTAAATTTTCACTTTGTAGTGTTTTATCCGAGTTTTTTTTTTTTTTGAAAACAGTATTTTATTTTCCACTTTTGCACTATAGTGCCTTCCCCACACCAATTCAAAATTTCATAATCCGTGGGGTATACTGTAAGTCAATCAAATTAAAACAATGGATTTTTTGCGATGGCAGCAATCGCCATTGATTTGCTGTCATTTTTTTAAGAGTTCCGTTGTCTGTCTCCGAAACTCATCATCAGATTTATATGAAATTTAATTTGGCCCATTCCTAAATAAACTCCTTTCGAACAAAAAAAGAATTTGAAAATCCGTCTATATGTAACGGAGATAAGCCCGAACATACATACAAAACATTTATAAACATACGGTTTTGGTGGTCCTGGTTGTTTTTCTTTTTTTCGTGGGTGTCGTCTTATCATCATATCCACCTTCGGCCTCTTGGCTTCCATAATAGCGCTGGAATGATGACAAAGTAAGAAAGAATAATAGGTTCACGTAGTTTGCGCTACAGAGCCTTTTTGCGCAACAAGTGCTAATTCATTTGGACACTCGAAGATTACCAACCGTATGACTTGGGGCTAAAAAAGATGTGTAAAATGTAGTATGGATGATGTCGTCACATCATGGCCGCAAGTAACGGATATTTGAACTGTAGTAGAATGTTTTGAGGAACAAGCTGTAGGTAAATTTGACTTTGAATACTTTTCTTGGGTCAATCAATAAAGGACAACATTTCATTTTTGTCTTTTACATATCCCGGGACCCTGGGGTCCCGGACCTGTGAAAGCGTACGAGGAACCTGCAGTGGCCCCTTAGACAATTAAACGATGAATAGGTACTAGCTGACGTTTATTCCTGTACGCACTATGCAAGTGCATCCCTTTTTATTTTATTTTTTTCTGTCGGGGTATATTTCCTCATGGATGTTCGTGGCCCTGGGGCGGGCAGAGGGGTCTGTCAGACTCTTACTGACTAATACCAGCCCGGTGTTCTCTGCCACACCGACGTCGGGGATCACAGGATCTAATGCGAATTCCACGATTCCCAGCTGGTGCTGGCCCGCCACTATGGGCCATCTCATGTCAAGGGGGAGAGTGAGGTGTTGATCTCCCCCTCTTACACCATAGAGAGGCGTGCATGGAACACTCTGTCCTATCATCACCATCTTGAGTCCTAAGGAATAGGGGTGACCAATGTCCCCAAATCTGTCGCTCCTGGACTAATTTAGGGAAGTTGGGCCTCCTGTGACTGGTAAGGTCAGTGGCTTCGCTACCTATCACATTCGGCCACAGGGGATAGGGAGGGCGGCCAACGCTATACCGACACTCCTCCTCACCTGCGGCTCCACCATGTCCACCATCAGACGGTGGCGAACCCGTCCAGGCCGCGGAAGGTAAAGAGAGCGGCGTACCGCAATACCGATAGATCTTTTAATGTAAGTGTTGCAGAGACCTAACATTTTGGTAAATTACAGTTTAATTTTGTCAAAACTTTATCCAAAAATAAACGACCGACTTCCGGAAAATCACTACAAAGTGAAAAGTTACTTTCATTTCAGAAGTCGGTGTCTTTGGATGTTTTGTAATTTAATTTTCAGTCACCGCCTTCCGAAATGAAAGTAAATTTTCACTTTGTAGTGTTTTATCCGAGTTTTTTTTTTTTTTTGAAAACAGTATTTTATTTTCCACTTTTGCACTATAGTGCCTTCCCCACACCAATTCAAAATTTCATAATCCGTGGGGTATACTGTAAGTCAATCAAATTAAAACAATGGATTTTTTGCGATGGCAGCAATCGCCATTGATTTGCTGTCATTTTTTTAAGAGTTCCGTTGTCTGTCTCCGAAACTCATCATCAGATTTATATGAAATTTAATTTGGCCCATTCCTAAATAAACTCCTTTCGAACAAAAAAAGAATTTGAAAATCCGTCTATATGTAACGGAGATAAGCCCGAACATACATACAAAACATTTATAAACATACGGTTTTGGTGGTCCTGGTTGTTTTTCTTTTTTTCGTGGGTGTCGTCTTATCATCATATCCACCTTCGGCCTCTTGGCTTCCATAATAGCGCTGGAATGATGACAAAGTAAGAAAGAATAATAGGTTCACGTAGTTTGCGCTACAGAGCCTTTTTGCGCAACAAGTGCTAATTCATTTGGACACTCGAAGATTACCAACCGTATGACTTGGGGCTAAAAAAGATGTGTAAAATGTAGTATGGATGATGTCGTCACATCATGGCCGCAAGTAACGGATATTTGAACTGTAGTAGAATGTTTTGAGGAACAAGCTGTAGGTAAATTTGACTTTGAATACTTTTCTTGGGTCAATCAATAAAGGACAACATTTCATTTTTGTCTTTTACATATCCCGGGACCCTGGGGTCCCGGACCTGTGAAAGCGTACGAGGAACTTGCAGTGGCCCCTTAGACAATTAAACGATGAATAGGTACTAGCTGACGTTTATTCCTGTACGCACTATGCAAGTGCATCCCTTTTTATTTTATTTTTTTCTGTCGGGGTATATTTCCTCATGGATGTTCGTGGCGCTGGGGCGGGCAGAGGGGTCTGTCAGACTCTTACTGACTAATACCAGCCCGGTGTTCTCTGCCACACCGACGTCGGGGATCACAGGATCTAATGCGAATTCCACGATTCCCAGCTGGTGCTGGCCCGCCACTATGGGCCATCTCATGTCAAGGGGGAGAGTGAGGTGTTGATCTCCCCCTCTTACACCATAGAGAGGCGTGCATGGAACACTCTGTCCTATCATCACCATCTTGAGTCCTAAGGAATAGGGGTGACCAATGTCCCCAAATCTGTCGCTCCTGGACTAATTTAGGGAAGTTGGGCCTCCTGTGACTGGTAAGGTCAGTGGCTTCGCTACCTATCACATTCGGCCACAGGGGATAGGGAACGCGGCCAACGCTATACCGACACTCCTCCTCACCTGCGGCTCCACCATGTCCACCATCAGACGGTGGCGAACCCGTCCAGGCCGCGGAAGGTAAAGAGAGCGGCGTACCGCAATACCGATAGATCTTTTAATGTAAGTGTTGCAGAGACCTAACATTTTGGTAAATTACAGTTTAATTTTGTCAAAACTTTATCCAAAAATAAACAACCGACTTCCGGAAAATCACTACAAAGTGAAAAGTTACTTTCATTTCAGAAGTCGGTGTCTTTGGATGTTTTGTAATTTAATTTTCAGTCACCGCCTTCCGAAATGAAAGTAAATTTTCACTTTGTAGTGTTTTATCCGAGTTTTTTTTTTTTGAAAACAGTATTTTATTTTCCACTTTTGCACTATAGTGCCTTCCCCACACCAATTCAAAATTTCATAATCCGTGGGGTATACTGTAACTCAATCAAATTAAAACAATGGATTTTTTGCGATGGCAGCAATCGCCATTGATTTGCTGTCATTTTTTTAAGAGTTCCGTTGTCTGTCTCCGAAACTCATCATCAGATTTATATGAAATTTAATTTGGCCCATTCCTAAATAAACTCCTTTCGAACAAAAAAAGAATTTGAAAATCCGTCTATATGTAACGGAGATAAGCCCGAACATACATACAAAACATTTATAAACATACGGTTTTGGTGGTCCTGGTTGTTTTTCTTTTTGTCGTGGGTGTCGTCTTATCATCATATCCACCTTCGGCCTCTTGGCTTCCATAATAGCGCTGGAATGATGACAAAGTAAGAAAGAATAATAGGTTCACGTAGTTTGCGCTACAGAGCCTTTTTGCGCAACAAGTGCTAATTCATTTGGACACTCGAAGATTACCAACCGTATGACTTGGGGCTAAAAAAGATGTGTAAAATGTAGTATGGATGATGTCGTCACATCATGGCCGCAAGTAACGGATATTTGAACTGTAGTAGAATGTTTTGAGGAACAAGCTGTAGGTAAATTTGACTTTGAATACTTTTCTTGGGTCAATCAATAAAGGACAACATTTCATTTTTGTCTTTTACATATCCCGGGACCCTGGGGTCCCGGACCTGTGAAAGCGTACGAGGAACCTGCAGTGGCCCCTTAGACAATTAAACGATGAATAGGTACTAGCTGACGTTTATTCCTGTACGCACTATGCAAGTGCATCCCTTTTTATTTTATTTTTTTCTGTCGGGGTATATTTCCTCATGGATGTTCGTGGCCCTGGGGCGGGCAGAGGGGTCTGTCAGACTCTTACTGACTAATACCAGCCCGGTGTTCTCTGCCACACCGACGTCGGGGATCACAGGATCTAATGCGAATTCCACGATTCCCAGCTGGTGCTGGCCCGCCACTATGGGCCATCTCATGTCAAGGGGGAGAGTGAGGTGTTGATCTCCCCCTCTTACACCATAGAGAGGCGTGCGTGGAACACTCTGTCCTATCATCACCATCTTGAGTCCTAAGGAATAGGGGTGACCAATGTCCCCAAATCTGTCGCTCCTGGACTAATTTAGGGAAGTTGGGCCTCCTGTGACTGGTAAGGTCAGTGGCTTCGCTACCTATCACATTCGGCCACAGGGGATAGGGAGGGCGGCCAACGCTATACCGACACTCCTCCTCACCTGCGGCTCCACCATGTCCACCATCAGACGGTGGCGAACCCGTCCAGGCCGCGGAAGGTAAAGAGAGCGGCGTACCGCAATACCGATAGATCTTTTAATGTAAGTGTTGCAGAGACCTAACATTTTGGTAAATTACAGTTTAATTTTGTCAAAACTTTATCCAAAAATAAACAACCGACTTCCGGAAAATCACTACAAAGTGAAAAGTTACTTTCATTTCAGAAGTCGGTGTCTTTGGATGTTTTGTAATTTAATTTTCAGTCACCGCCTTCCGAAATGAAAGTAAATTTTCACTTTGTAGTGTTTTATCCGAGTTTTTTTTTTTTTTGAAAACAGTATTTTATTTTCCACTTTTGCACTATAGTGCCTTCCCCACACCAATTCAAAATTTCATAATCCGTGGGGTATACTGTAAGTCAATCAAATTAAAACAATGGATTTTTTGCGATGGCAGCAATCGCCATTGATTTGCTGTCATTTTTTTAAGAGTTCCGTTGTCTGTCTCCGAAACTCATCATCAGATTTATATGAAATTTAATTTGGCCCATTCCTAAATAAACTCCTTTCGAACAAAAAAAGAATTTGAAAATCCGTCTATATGTAACGGAGATAAGCCCGAACATACATACAAAACATTTATAAACATACGGTTTTGGTGGTCCTGGTTGTTTTTCTTTTTGTCGTGGGTGTCGTCTTATCATCATATCCACCTTCGGCCTCTTGGCTTCCATAATAGCGCTGGAATGATGACAAAGTAAGAAAGAATAATAGGTTCACGTAGTTTGCGCTACAGAGCCTTTTTGCGCAACAAGTGCTAATTCATTTGGACACTCGAAGATTACCAACCGTATGACTTGGGGCTAAAAAAGATGTGTAAAATGTAGTATGGATGATGTCGTCACATCATGGCCGCAAGTAACGGATATTTGAACTGTAGTAGAATGTTTTGAGGAACAAGCTGTAGGTAAATTTGACTTTGAATACTTTTCTTGGGTCAATCAATAAAGGACAACATTTCATTTTTGTCTTTTACATATCCCGGGACCCTGGGGTCCCGGACCTGTGAAAGCGTACGAGGAACCTGCAGTGGCCCCTTAGACAATTAAACGATGAATAGGTACTAGCTGACGTTTATTCCTGTACGCACTATGCAAGTGCATCCCTTTTTATTTTATTTTTTTCTGTCGGGGTATATTTCCTCATGGATGTTCGTGGCCCTGGGGTGGGCAGAGGGGTCTGTCAGACTCTTACTGACTAATACCAGCCCGGTGTTCTCTGCCACACCGACGTCGGGGATCACAGGATCTAATGCGAATTCCACGATTCCCAGCTGGTGCTGGCCCGCCACTATGGGCCATCTCATGTCAAGGGGGAGAGTGAGGTGTTGATCTCCCCCTCTTACACCATAGAGAGGCGTGCGTGGAACACTCTGTCCTATCATCACCATCTTGAGTCCTAAGGAATAGGGGTGACCAATGTCCCCAAATCTGTCGCTCCTGGACTAATTTAGGGAAGTTGGGCCTCCTGTGACTGGTAAGGTCAGTGGCTTCGCTACCTATCACATTCGGCCACAGGGGATAGGGAGGGCGGCCAACGCTATACCGACACTCCTCCTCACCTGCGGCTCCACCATGTCCACCATCAGACGGTGGCGAACCCGTCCAGGCCGCGGAAGGTAAAGAGAGCGGCGTACCGCAATACCGATAGATCTTTTAATGTAAGTGTTGCAGAGACCTAACATTTTGGTAAATTACAGTTTAATTTTGTCAAAACTTTATCCAAAAATAAACAACCGACTTCCGGAAAATCACTACAAAGTGAAAAGTTACTTTCATTTCAGAAGTCGGTGTCTTTGGATGTTTTGTAATTTAATTTTCAGTCACCGCCTTCCGAAATGAAAGTAAATTTTCACTTTGTAGTGTTTTATCCGAGTTTTTTTTTTTTTTGAAAACAGTATTTTATTTTCCACTTTTGCACTATAGTGCCTTCCCCACACCAATTCAAAATTTCATAATCCGTGGGGTATACTGTAAGTCAATCAAATTAAAACAATGGATTTTTTGCGATGGCAGCAATCGCCATTGATTTGCTGTCATTTTTTTAAGAGTTCCGTTGTCTGTCTCCGAAACTCATCATCAGATTTATATGAAATTTAATTTGGCCCATTCCTAAATAAACTCCTTTCGAACAAAAAAAGAATTTGAAAATCCGTCTATATGTAACGGAGATAAGCCCGAACATACATACAAAACATTTATAAACATACGGTTTTGGTGGTCCTGGTTGTTTTTCTTTTTTTCGTGGGTGTCGTCTTATCATCATATCCACCTTCGGCCTCTTGGCTTCCATAATAGCGCTGGAATGATGACAAAGTAAGAAAGAATAATAGGTTCACGTAGTTTGCGCTACAGAGCCTTTTTGCGCAACAAGTGCTAATTCATTTGGACACTCGAAGATTACCAACCGTATGACTTGGGGCTAAAAAAGATGTGTAAAATGTAGTATGGATGATGTCGTCACATCATGGCCGCAAGTAACGGATATTTGAACTGTAGTAGAATGTTTTGAGGAACAAGCTGTAGGTAAATTTGACTTTGAATACTTTTCTTGGGTCAATCAATAAAGGACAACATTTCATTTTTGTCTTTTACATATCCCGGGACCCTGGGGTCCCGGACCTGTGAAAGCGTACGAGGAACCTGCAGTGGCCCCTTAGACAATTAAACGATGAATAGGTACTAGCTGACGTTTATTCCTGTACGCACTATGCAAGTGCATCCCTTTTTATTTTATTTTTTTCTGTCGGGGTATATTTCCTCATGGATGTTCGTGGCCCTGGGGCGGGCAGAGGGGTCTGTCAGACTCTTACTGACTAATACCAGCCCGGTGTTCTCTGCCACACCGACGTCGGGGATCACAGGATCTAATGCGAATTCCACGATTCCCAGCTGGTGCTGGCCCGCCACTATGGGCCATCTCATGTCAAGGGGGAGAGTGAGGTGTTGATCTCCCCCTCTTACACCATAGAGAGGCGTGCATGGAACACTCTGTCCTATCATCACCATCTTGAGTCCTAAGGAATAGGGGTGACCAATGTCCCCAAATCTGTCGCTCCTGGACTAATTTAGGGAAGTTGGGCCTCCTGTGACTGGTAAGGTCAGTGGCTTCGCTACCTATCACATTCGGCCACAGGGGATAGGGAGGGCGGCCAACGCTATACCGACACTCCTCCTCACCTGCGGCTCCACCATGTCCACCATCAGACGGTGGCGAACCCGTCCAGGCCGCGGAAGGTAAAGAGAGCGGCGTACCGCAATACCGATAGATCTTTTAATGTAAGTGTTGCAGAGACCTAACATTTTGGTAAATTACAGTTTAATTTTGTCAAAACTTTATCCAAAAATAAACGACCGACTTCCGGAAAATCACTACAAAGTGAAAAGTTACTTTCATTTCAGAAGTCGGTGTCTTTGGATGTTTTGTAATTTAATTTTCAGTCACCGCCTTCCGAAATGAAAGTAAATTTTCACTTTGTAGTGTTTTATCCGAGTTTTTTTTTTTTTTGAAAACAGTATTTTATTTTCCACTTTTGCACTATAGTGCCTTCCCCACACCAATTCAAAATTTCATAATCCGTGGGGTATACTGTAAGTCAATCAAATTAAAACAATGGATTTTTTGCGATGGCAGCAATCGCCATTGATTTGCTGTCATTTTTTTAAGAGTTCCGTTGTCTGTCTCCGAAACTCATCATCAGATTTATATGAAATTTAATTTGGCCCATTCCTAAATAAACTCCTTTCGAACAAAAAAAGAATTTGAAAATCCGTCTATATGTAACGGAGATAAGCCCGAACATACATACAAAACATTTATAAACATACGGTTTTGGTGGTCCTGGTTGTTTTTCTTTTTTTCGTGGGTGTCGTCTTATCATCATATCCACCTTCGGCCTCTTGGCTTCCATAATAGCGCTGGAATGATGACAAAGTAAGAAAGAATAATAGGTTCACGTAGTTTGCGCTACAGAGCCTTTTTGCGCAACAAGTGCTAATTCATTTGGACACTCGAAGATTACCAACCGTATGACTTGGGGCTAAAAAAGATGTGTAAAATGTAGTATGGATGATGTCGTCACATCATGGCCGCAAGTAACGGATATTTGAACTGTAGTAGAATGTTTTGAGGAACAAGCTGTAGGTAAATTTGACTTTGAATACTTTTCTTGGGTCAATCAATAAAGGACAACATTTCATTTTTGTCTTTTACATATCCCGGGACCCTGGGGTCCCGGACCTGTGAAAGCGTACGAGGAACCTGCAGTGGCCCCTTAGACAATTAAACGATGAATAGGTACTAGCTGACGTTTATTCCTGTACGCACTATGCAAGTGCATCCCTTTTTATTTTATTTTTTTCTGTCGGGGTATATTTCCTCATGGATGTTCGTGGCCCTGGGGCGGGCAGAGGGGTCTGTCAGACTCTTACTGACTAATACCAGCCCGGTGTTCTCTGCCACACCGACGTCGGGGATCACAGGATCTAATGCGAATTCCACGATTCCCAGCTGGTGCTGGCCCGCCACTATGGGCCATCTCATGTCAAGGGGGAGAGTGAGGTGTTGATCTCCCCCTCTTACACCATAGAGAGGCGTGCATGGAACACTCTGTCCTATCATCACCATCTTGAGTCCTAAGGAATAGGGGTGACCAATGTCCCCAAATCTGTCGCTCCTGGACTAATTTAGGGAAGTTGGGCCTCCTGTGACTGGTAAGGTCAGTGGCTTCGCTACCTATCACATTCGGCCACAGGGGATAGGGAGGGCGGCCAACGCTATACCGACACTCCTCCTCACCTGCGGCTCCACCATGTCCACCATCAGACGGTGGCGAACCCGTCCAGGCCGCGGAAGGTAAAGAGAGCGGCGTACCGCAATACCGATAGATCTTTTAATGTAAGTGTTGCAGAGACCTAACATTTTGGTAAATTACAGTTTAATTTTGTCAAAACTTTATCCAAAAATAAACGACCGACTTCCGGAAAATCACTACAAAGTGAAAAGTTACTTTCATTTCAGAAGTCGGTGTCTTTGGATGTTTTGTAATTTAATTTTCAGTCACCGCCTTCCGAAATGAAAGTAAATTTTCACTTTGTAGTGTTTTATCCGAGTTTTTTTTTTTTTTGAAAACAGTATTTTATTTTCCACTTTTGCACTATAGTGCCTTCCCCACACCAATTCAAAATTTCATAATCCGTGGGGTATACTGTAAGTCAATCAAATTAAAACAATGGATTTTTTGCGATGGCAGCAATCGCCATTGATTTGCTGTCATTTTTTTAAGAGTTCCGTTGTCTGTCTCCGAAACTCATCATCAGATTTATATGAAATTTAATTTGGCCCATTCCTAAATAAACTCCTTTCGAACAAAAAAAGAATTTGAAAATCCGTCTATATGTAACGGAGATAAGCCCGAACATACATACAAAACATTTATAAACATACGGTTTTGGTGGTCCTGGTTGTTTTTCTTTTTTTCGTGGGTGTCGTCTTATCATCATATCCACCTTCAGCCTCTTGGCTTCCATAATAGCGCTGGAATGATGACAAAGTAAGAAAGAATAATAGGTTCACGTAGTTTGCGCTACAGAGCCTTTTTGCGCAACAAGTGCTAATTCATTTGGACACTCGAAGATTACCAACCGTATGACTTGGGGCTAAAAAAGATGTGTAAAATGTAGTATGGATGATGTCGTCACATCATGGCCGCAAGTAACGGATATTTGAACTGTAGTAGAATGTTTTGAGGAACAAGCTGTAGGTAAATTTGACTTTGAATACTTTTCTTGGGTCAATCAATAAAGGACAACATTTCATTTTTGTCTTTTACATATCCCGGGACCCTGGGGTCCCGGACCTGTGAAAGCGTACGAGGAACCTGCAGTGGCCCCTTAGACAATTAAACGATGAATAGGTACTAGCTGACGTTTATTCCTGTACGCACTATGCAAGTGCATCCCTTTTTATTTTATTTTTTTCTGTCGGGGTATATTTCCTCATGGATGTTCGTGGCCCTGGGGCGGGCAGAGGGGTCTGTCAGACTCTTACTGACTAATACCAGCCCGGTGTTCTCTGCCACACCGACGTCGGGGATCACAGGATCTAATGCGAATTCCACGATTCCCAGCTGGTGCTGGCCCGCCACTATGGGCCATCTCATATCAAGGGGGAGAGTGAGGTGTTGATCTCCCCCTCTTACACCATAGAGAGGCGTGCATGGAACACTCTGTCCTATCATCACCATCTTGAGTCCTAAGGAATAGGGGTGACCAATGTCCCCAAATCTGTCGCTCCTGGACTAATTTAGGGAAGTTGGGCCTCCTGTGACTGGTAAGGTCAGTGGCTTCGCTACCTATCACATTCGGCCACAGGGGATAGGGAGGGCGGCCAACGCTATACCGACACTCCTCCTCACCTGCGGCTCCACCATGTCCACCATCAGACGGTGGCGAACCCGTCCAGGCCGCGGAAGGTAAAGAGAGCGGCGTACCGCAATACCGATAGATCTTTTAATGTAAGTGTTGCAGAGACCTAACATTTTGGTAAATTACAGTTTAATTTTGTCAAAACTTTATCCAAAAATAAACGACCGACTTCCGGAAAATCACTACAAAGTGAAAAGTTACTTTCATTTCAGAAGTCGGTGTCTTTGGATGTTTTGTAATTTAATTTTCAGTCACCGCCTTCCGAAATGAAAGTAAATTTTCACTTTGTAGTGTTTTATCCGAGTTTTTTTTTTTTTTTGAAAACAGTATTTTATTTTCCACTTTTGCACTATAGTGCCTTCCCCACACCAATTCAAAATTTCATAATCCGTGGGGTATACTGTAAGTCAATCAAATTAAAACAATGGATTTTTTGCGATGGCAGGAATGGCCATTGATTTGCTGTCATTTTTTTAAGAGTTCCGTTGTCTGTCTCCGAAACTCATCATCAGATTTATATGAAATTTAATTTGGCCCATTCCTAAATAAACTCCTTTCGAACAAAAAAAGAATTTGAAAATCCGTCTATATGTAACGGAGATAAGCCCGAACATACATACAAAACATTTATAAACATACGGTTTTGGTGGTCCTGGTTGTTTTTCTTTTTGTCGTGGGTGTCGTCTTATCATCATATCCACCTTCGGCCTCTTGGCTTCCATAATAGCGCTGGAATGATGACAAAGTAAGAAAGAATAATAGGTTCACGTAGTTTGCGCTACAGAGCCTTTTTGCGCAACAAGTGCTAATTCATTTGGACACTCGAAGATTACCAACCGTATGACTTGGGGCTAAAAAAGATGTGTAAAATGTAGTATGGATGATGTCGTCACATCATGGCCGCAAGTAACGGATATTTGAACTGTAGTAGAATGTTTTGAGGAACAAGCTGTAGGTAAATTTGACTTTGAATACTTTTCTTGGGTCAATCAATAAAGGACAACTTTTCATTTTTGTCTTTTACATATCCCGGGACCCTGGGGTCCCGGACCTGTGAAAGCGTACGAGGAACCTGCAGTGGCCCCTTAGACAATTAAACGATGAATAGGTACTAGCTGACGTTTATTCCTGTACGCACTATGCAAGTGCATCCCTTTTTATTTTATTTTTTTCTGTCGGGGTATATTTCCTCATGGATGTTCGTGGCCCTGGGGCGGGCAGAGGGGTCTGTCAGACTCTTACTGACTAATACCAGCCCGGTGTTCTCTGCCACACCGACGTCGGGGATCACAGGATCTAATGCGAATTCCACGATTCCCAGCTGGTGCTGGCCCGCCACTATGGGCCATCTCATGTCAAGGGGGAGAGTGAGGTGTTGATCTCCCCCTCTTACACCATAGAGAGGCGTGCGTGGAACACTCTGTCCTATCATCACCATCTTGAGTCCTAAGGAATAGGGGTGACCAATGTCCCCAAATCTGTCGCTCCTGGACTAATTTAGGGAAGTTGGGCCTCCTGTGACTGGTAAGGTCAGTGGCTTCGCTACCTATCACATTCGGCCACAGGGGATAGGGAGGGCGGCCAACGCTATACCGACACTCCTCCTCACCTGCGGCTCCACCATGTCCACCATCAGACGGTGGCGAACCCGTCCAGGCCGCGGAAGGTAAAGAGAGCGGCGTACCGCAATACCGATAGATCTTTTAATGTAAGTGTTGCAGAGACCTAACATTTTGGTAAATTACAGTTTAATTTTGTCAAAACTTTATCCAAAAATAAACGACCGACTTCCGGAAAATCACTACAAAGTGAAAAGTTACTTTCATTTCAGAAGTCGGTGTCTTTGGATGTTTTGTAATTTAATTTTCAGTCACCGCCTTCCGAAATGAAAGTAAATTTTCACTTTGTAGTGTTTTATCCGAGTTTTTTTTTTTTTTGAAAACAGTATTTTATTTTCCACTTTTGCACTATAGTGCCTTCCCCACACCAATTCAAAATTTCATAATCCGTGGGGTATACTGTAAGTCAATCAAATTAAAACAATGGATTTTTTGCGATGGCAGCAATCGCCATTGATTTGCTGTCATTTTTTTAAGAGTTCCGTTGTCTGTCTCCGAAACTCATCATCAGATTTATATGAAATTTAATTTGGCCCATTCCTAAATAAACTCCTTTCGAACAAAAAAAGAATTTGAAAATCCGTCTATATGTAACGGAGATAAGCCCGAACATACATACAAAACATTTATAAACATACGGTTTTGGTGGTCCTGGTTGTTTTTCTTTTTGTCGTGGGTGTCGTCTTATCATCATATCCACCTTCGGCCTCTTGGCTTCCATAATAGCGCTGGAATGATGACAAAGTAAGAAAGAATAATAGGTTCACGTAGTTTGCGCTACAGAGCCTTTTTGCGCAACAAGTGCTAATTCATTTGGACACTCGAAGATTACCAACCGTATGACTTGGGGCTAAAAAAGATGTGTAAAATGTAGTATGGATGATGTCGTCACATCATGGCCGCAAGTAACGGATATTTGAACTGTAGTAGAATGTTTTGAGGAACAAGCTGTAGGTAAATTTGACTTTGAATACTTTTCTTGGGTCAATCAATAAAGGACAACATTTCATTTTTGTCTTTTACATATCCCGGGACCCTGGGGTCCCGGACCTGTGAAAGCGTACGAGGAACCTGCAGTGGCCCCTTAGACAATTAAACGATGAATAGGTACTAGCTGACGTTTATTCCTGTACGCACTATGCAAGTGCATCCCTTTTTATTTTATTTTTTTCTGTCGGGGTATATTTCCTCATGGATGTTCGTGGCCCTGGGGCGGGCAGAGGGGTCTGTCAGACTCTTACTGACTAATACCAGCCCGGTGTTCTCTGCCACACCGACGTCGGGGATCACAGGATCTAATGCGAATTCCACGATTCCCAGCTGGTGCTGGCCCGCCACTATGGGCCATCTCATGTCAAGGGGGAGAGTGAGGTGTTGATCTCCCCCTCTTACACCATAGAGAGGCGTGCGTGGAACACTCTGTCCTATCATCACCATCTTGAGTCCTAAGGAATAGGGGTGACCAATGTCCCCAAATCTGTCGCTCCTGGACTAATTTAGGGAAGTTGGGCCTCCTGTGACTGGTAAGGTCAGTGGCTTCGCTACCTATCACATTCGGCCACAGGGGATAGGGAGGGCGGCCAACGCTATACCGACACTCCTCCTCACCTGCGGCTCCACCATGTCCACCATCAGACGGTGGCGAACCCGTCCAGGCCGCGGAAGGTAAAGAGAGCGGCGTACCGCAATACCGATAGATCTTTTAATGTAAGTGTTGCAGAGACCTAACATTTTGGTAAATTACAGTTTAATTTTGTCAAAACTTTATCCAAAAATAAACAACCGACTTCCGGAAAATCACTACAAAGTGAAAAGTTACTTTCATTTCAGAAGTCGGTGTCTTTGGATGTTTTGTAATTTAATTTTCAGTCACCGCCTTCCGAAATGAAAGTAAATTTTCACTTTGTAGTGTTTTATCCGAGTTTTTTTTTTTTTTTGAAAACAGTATTTTATTTTCCACTTTTGCACTATAGTGCCTTCCCCACACCAATTCAAAATTTCATAATCCGTGGGGTATACTGTAAGTCAATCAAATTAAAACAATGGATTTTTTGCGATGGCAGGAATGGCCATTGATTTGCTGTCATTTTTTTAAGAGTTCCGTTGTCTGTCTCCGAAACTCATCATCAGATTTATATGAAATTTAATTTGGCCCATTCCTAAATAAACTCCTTTCGAACAAAAAAAGAATTTGAAAATCCGTCTATATGTAACGGAGATAAGCCCGAACATACATACAAAACATTTATAAACATACGGTTTTGGTGGTCCTGGTTGTTTTTCTTTTTGTCGTGGGTGTCGTCTTATCATCATATCCACCTTCGGCCTCTTGGCTTCCATAATAGCGCTGGAATGATGACAAAGTAAGAAAGAATAATAGGTTCACGTAGTTTGCGCTACAGAGCCTTTTTGCGCAACAAGTGCTAATTCATTTGGACACTCGAAGATTACCAACCGTATGACTTGGGGCTAAAAAAGATGTGTAAAATGTAGTATGGATGATGTCGTCACATCATGGCCGCAAGTAACGGATATTTGAACTGTAGTAGAATGTTTTGAGGAACAAGCTGTAGGTAAATTTGACTTTGAATACTTTTCTTGGGTCAATCAATAAAGGACAACATTTCATTTTTGTCTTTTACATATCCCGGGACCCTGGGGTCCCGGACCTGTGAAAGCGTACGAGGAACCTGCAGTGGCCCCTTAGACAATTAAACGATGAATAGGTACTAGCTGACGTTTATTCCTGTACGCACTATGCAAGTGCATCCCTTTTTATTTTATTTTTTTCTGTCGGGGTATATTTCCTCATGGATGTTCGTGGCCCTGGGGCGGGCAGAGGGGTCTGTCAGACTCTTACTGACTAATACCAGCCCGGTGTTCTCTGCCACACCGACGTCGGGGATCACAGGATCTAATGCGAATTCCACGATTCCCAGCTGGTGCTGGCCCGCCACTATGGGCCATCTCATGTCAAGGGGGAGAGTGAGGTGTTGATCTCCCCCTCTTACACCATAGAGAGGCGTGCGTGGAACACTCTGTCCTATCATCACCATCTTGAGTCCTAAGGAATAGGGGTGACCAATGTCCCCAAATCTGTCGCTCCTGGACTAATTTAGGGAAGTTGGGCCTCCTGTGACTGGTAAGGTCAGTGGCTTCGCTACCTATCACATTCGGCCACAGGGGATAGGGAACGCGGCCAACGCTATACCGACACTCCTCCTCACCTGCGGCTCCACCATGTCCACCATCAGACGGTGGCGAACCCGTCCAGGCCGCGGAAGGTAAAGAGAGCGGCGTACCGCAATACCGATAGATCTTTTAATGTAAGTGTTGCAGAGACCTAACATTTTGGTAAATTACAGTTTAATTTTGTCAAAACTTTATCCAAAAATAAACAACCGACTTCCGGAAAATCACTACAAAGTGAAAAGTTACTTTCATTTCAGAAGTCGGTGTCTTTGGATGTTTTGTAATTTAATTTTCAGTCACCGCCTTCCGAAATGAAAGTAAATTTTCACTTTGTAGTGTTTTATCCGAGTTTTTTTTTTTTTTTTTGAAAACAGTATTTTATTTTCCACTTTTGCACTATAGTGCCTTCCCCACACCAATTCAAAATTTCATAATCCGTGGGGTATACTGTAACTCAATCAAATTAAAACAATGGATTTTTTGCGATGGCAGCAATCGCCATTGATTTGCTGTCATTTTTTTAAGAGTTCCGTTGTCTGTCTCCGAAACTCATCATCAGATTTATATGAAATTTAATTTGGCCCATTCCTAAATAAACTCCTTTCGAACAAAAAAAGAATTTGAAAATCCGTCTATATGTAACGGAGATAAGCCCGAACATACATACAAAACATTTATAAACATACGGTTTTGGTGGTCCTGGTTGTTTTTCTTTTTGTCGTGGGTGTCGTCTTATCATCATATCCACCTTCAGCCTCTTGGCTTCCATAATAGCGCTGGAATGATGACAAAGTAAGAAAGAATAATAGGTTCACGTAGTTTGCGCTACAGAGCCTTTTTGCGCAACAAGTGCTAATTCATTTGGACACTCGAAGATTACCAACCGTATGACTTGGGGCTAAAAAAGATGTGTAAAATGTAGTATGGATGATGTCGTCACATCATGGCCGCAAGTAACGGATATTTGAACTGTAGTAGAATGTTTTGAGGAACAAGCTGTAGGTAAATTTGACTTTGAATACTTTTCTTGGGTCAATCAATAAAGGACAACATTTCATTTTTGTCTTTTACATATCCCGGGACCCTGGGGTCCCGGACCTGTGAAAGCGTACGAGGAACCTGCAGTGGCCCCTTAGACAATTAAACGATGAATAGGTACTAGCTGACGTTTATTCCTGTACGCACTATGCAAGTGCATCCCTTTTTATTTTATTTTTTTCTGTCGGGGTATATTTCCTCATGGATGTTCGTGGCCCTGGGGCGGGCAGAGGGGTCTGTCAGACTCTTACTGACTAATACCAGCCCGGTGTTCTCTGCCACACCGACGTCGGGGATCACAGGATCTAATGCGAATTCCACGATTCCCAGCTGGTGCTGGCCCGCCACTATGGGCCATCTCATATCAAGGGGGAGAGTGAGGTGTTGATCTCCCCCTCTTACACCATAGAGAGGCGTGCATGGAACACTCTGTCCTATCATCACCATCTTGAGTCCTAAGGAATAGGGGTGACCAATGTCCCCAAATCTGTCGCTCCTGGACTAATTTAGGGAAGTTGGGCCTCCTGTGACTGGTAAGGTCAGTGGCTTCGCTACCTATCACATTCGGCCACAGGGGATAGGGAGGGCGGCCAACGCTATACCGACACTCCTCCTCACCTGCGGCTCCACCATGTCCACCATCAGACGGTGGCGAACCCGTCCAGGCCGCGGAAGGTAAAGAGAGCGGCGTACCGCAATACCGATAGATCTTTTAATGTAAGTGTTGCAGAGACCTAACATTTTGGTAAATTACAGTTTAATTTTGTCAAAACTTTATCCAAAAATAAACGACCGACTTCCGGAAAATCACTACAAAGTGAAAAGTTACTTTCATTTCAGAAGTCGGTGTCTTTGGATGTTTTGTAATTTAATTTTCAGTCACCGCCTTCCGAAATGAAAGTAAATTTTCACTTTGTAGTGTTTTATCCGAGTTTTTTTTTTTTTTTGAAAACAGTATTTTATTTTCCACTTTTGCACTATAGTGCCTTCCCCACACCAATTCAAAATTTCATAATCCGTGGGGTATACTGTAAGTCAATCAAATTAAAACAATGGATTTTTTGCGATGGCAGGAATGGCCATTGATTTGCTGTCATTTTTTTAAGAGTTCCGTTGTCTGTCTCCGAAACTCATCATCAGATTTATATGAAATTTAATTTGGCCCATTCCTAAATAAACTCCTTTCGAACAAAAAAAGAATTTGAAAATCCGTCTATATGTAACGGAGATAAGCCCGAACATACATACAAAACATTTATAAACATACGGTTTTGGTGGTCCTGGTTGTTTTTCTTTTTGTCGTGGGTGTCGTCTTATCATCATATCCACCTTCGGCCTCTTGGCTTCCATAATAGCGCTGGAATGATGACAAAGTAAGAAAGAATAATAGGTTCACGTAGTTTGCGCTACAGAGCCTTTTTGCGCAACAAGTGCTAATTCATTTGGACACTCGAAGATTACCAACCGTATGACTTGGGGCTAAAAAAGATGTGTAAAATGTAGTATGGATGATGTCGTCACATCATGGCCGCAAGTAACGGATATTTGAACTGTAGTAGAATGTTTTGAGGAACAAGCTGTAGGTAAATTTGACTTTGAATACTTTTCTTGGGTCAATCAATAAAGGACAACTTTTCATTTTTGTCTTTTACATATCCCGGGACCCTGGGGTCCCGGACCTGTGAAAGCGTACGAGGAACCTGCAGTGGCCCCTTAGACAATTAAACGATGAATAGGTACTAGCTGACGTTTATTCCTGTACGCACTATGCAAGTGCATCCCTTTTTATTTTATTTTTTTCTGTCGGGGTATATTTCCTCATGGATGTTCGTGGCCCTGGGGCGGGCAGAGGGGTCTGTCAGACTCTTACTGACTAATACCAGCCCGGTGTTCTCTGCCACACCGACGTCGGGGATCACAGGATCTAATGCGAATTCCACGATTCCCAGCTGGTGCTGGCCCGCCACTATGGGCCATCTCATGTCAAGGGGGAGAGTGAGGTGTTGATCTCCCCCTCTTACACCATAGAGAGGCGTGCGTGGAACACTCTGTCCTATCATCACCATCTTGAGTCCTAAGGAATAGGGGTGACCAATGTCCCCAAATCTGTCGCTCCTGGACTAATTTAGGGAAGTTGGGCCTCCTGTGACTGGTAAGGTCAGTGGCTTCGCTACCTATCACATTCGGCCACAGGGGATAGGGAGGGCGGCCAACGCTATACCGACACTCCTCCTCACCTGCGGCTCCACCATGTCCACCATCAGACGGTGGCGAACCCGTCCAGGCCGCGGAAGGTAAAGAGAGCGGCGTACCGCAATACCGATAGATCTTTTAATGTAAGTGTTGCAGAGACCTAACATTTTGGTAAATTACAGTTTAATTTTGTCAAAACTTTATCCAAAAATAAACGACCGACTTCCGGAAAATCACTACAAAGTGAAAAGTTACTTTCATTTCAGAAGTCGGTGTCTTTGGATGTTTTGTAATTTAATTTTCAGTCACCGCCTTCCGAAATGAAAGTAAATTTTCACTTTGTAGTGTTTTATCCGAGTTTTTTTTTTTTTGAAAACAGTATTTTATTTTCCACTTTTGCACTATAGTGCCTTCCCCACACCAATTCAAAATTTCATAATCCGTGGGGTATACTGTAAGTCAATCAAATTAAAACAATGGATTTTTTGCGATGGCAGCAATCGCCATTGATTTGCTGTCATTTTTTTAAGAGTTCCGTTGTCTGTCTCCGAAACTCATCATCAGATTTATATGAAATTTAATTTGGCCCATTCCTAAATAAACTCCTTTCGAACAAAAAAAGAATTTGAAAATCCGTCTATATGTAACGGAGATAAGCCCGAACATACATACAAAACATTTATAAACATACGGTTTTGGTGGTCCTGGTTGTTTTTCTTTTTGTCGTGGGTGTCGTCTTATCATCATATCCACCTTCGGCCTCTTGGCTTCCATAATAGCGCTGGAATGATGACAAAGTAAGAAAGAATAATAGGTTCACGTAGTTTGCGCTACAGAGCCTTTTTGCGCAACAAGTGCTAATTCATTTGGACACTCGAAGATTACCAACCGTATGACTTGGGGCTAAAAAAGATGTGTAAAATGTAGTATGGATGATGTCGTCACATCATGGCCGCAAGTAACGGATATTTGAACTGTAGTAGAATGTTTTGAGGAACAAGCTGTAGGTAAATTTGACTTTGAATACTTTTCTTGGGTCAATCAATAAAGGACAACATTTCATTTTTGTCTTTTACATATCCCGGGACCCTGGGGTCCCGGACCTGTGAAAGCGTACGAGGAACCTGCAGTGGCCCCTTAGACAATTAAACGATGAATAGGTACTAGCTGACGTTTATTCCTGTACGCACTATGCAAGTGCATCCCTTTTTATTTTATTTTTTTCTGTCGGGGTATATTTCCTCATGGATGTTCGTGGCCCTGGGGCGGGCAGAGGGGTCTGTCAGACTCTTACTGACTAATACCAGCCCGGTGTTCTCTGCCACACCGACGTCGGGGATCACAGGATCTAATGCGAATTCCACGATTCCCAGCTGGTGCTGGCCCGCCACTATGGGCCATCTCATGTCAAGGGGGAGAGTGAGGTGTTGATCTCCCCCTCTTACACCATAGAGAGGCGTGCGTGGAACACTCTGTCCTATCATCACCATCTTGAGTCCTAAGGAATAGGGGTGACCAATGTCCCCAAATCTGTCGCTCCTGGACTAATTTAGGGAAGTTGGGCCTCCTGTGACTGGTAAGGTCAGTGGCTTCGCTACCTATCACATTCGGCCACAGGGGATAGGGAGGGCGGCCAACGCTATACCGACACTCCTCCTCACCTGCGGCTCCACCATGTCCACCATCAGACGGTGGCGAACCCGTCCAGGCCGCGGAAGGTAAAGAGAGCGGCGTACCGCAATACCGATAGATCTTTTAATGTAAGTGTTGCAGAGACCTAACATTTTGGTAAATTACAGTTTAATTTTGTCAAAACTTTATCCAAAAATAAACAACCGACTTCCGGAAAATCACTACAAAGTGAAAAGTTACTTTCATTTCAGAAGTCGGTGTCTTTGGATGTTTTGTAATTTAATTTTCAGTCACCGCCTTCCGAAATGAAAGTAAATTTTCACTTTGTAGTGTTTTATCTGAGTTTTTTTTTTTTGAAAACAGTCTTTTATTTTCCACTTTTGCACTATAGTGCCTTCCCCACACCAATTCAAAATTTCATAATCCGTGGGGTATACTGTAAGTCAATCAAATTAAAACAATGGATTTTTTGCGATGGCAGCAATCGCCATTGATTTGCTGTCATTTTTTTAAGAGTTCCGTTGTCTGTCTCCGAAACTCATCATCAGATTTATATGAAATTTAATTTGGCCCATTCCTAAATAAACTCCTTTCAAACAAAAAAAGAATTTGAAAATCCGTCTATATGTAACGGAGATAAGCCCGAACATACATACAAAACATTTATAAACATACGGTTTTGGTGGTCCTGGTTGTTTTTCTTTTTGTCGTGGGTGTCGTCTTATCATCATATCCACCTTCGGCCTCTTGGCTTCCATAATAGCGCTGGAATGATGACAAAGTAAGAAAGAATAATAGGTTCACGTAGTTTGCGCTACAGAGCCTTTTTGCGCAACAAGTGCTAATTCATTTGGACACTCGAAGATTACCAACCGTATGACTTGGGGCTAAAAAAGATGTGTAAAATGTAGTATGGATGATGTCGTCACATCATGGCCGCAAGTAACGGATATTTGAACTGTAGTAGAATGTTTTGAGGAACAAGCTGTAGGTAAATTTGACTTTGAATACTTTTCTTGGGTCAATCAATAAAGGACAACATTTCATTTTTGTCTTTTACATATCCCGGGACCCTGGGGTCCCGGACCTGTGAAAGCGTACGAGGAACCTGCAGTGGCCCCTTAGACAATTAAACGATGAATAGGTACTAGCTGACGTTTATTCCTGTACGCACTATGCAAGTGCATCCCTTTTTATTTTATTTTTTTCTGTCGGGGTATATTTCCTCATGGATGTTCGTGGCCCTGGGGCGGGCAGAGGGGTCTGTCAGACTCTTACTGACTAATACCAGCCCGGTGTTCTCTGCCACACTGACGTCGGGGATCACAGGATCTAATGCGAATTCCACGATTCCCAGCTGGTGCTGGCCCGCCACTATGGGCCATCTCATGTCAAGGGGGAGAGTGAGGTGTTGATCTCCCCCTCTTACACCATAGAGAGGCGTGCGTGGAACACTCTGTCCTATCATCACCATCTTGAGTCCTAAGGAATAGGGGTGACCAATGTCCCCAAATCTGTCGCTCCTGGACTAATTTAGGGAAGTTGGGCCTCCTGTGACTGGTAAGGTCAGTGGCTTCGCTACCTATCACATTCGGCCACAGGGGATAGGGAGGGCGGCCAACGCTATACCGACACTCCTCCTCACCTGCGGCTCCACCATGTCCACCATCAGACGGTGGCGAACCCGTCCAGGCCGCGGAAGGTAAAGAGAGCGGCGTACCGCAATACCGATAGATCTTTTAATGTAAGTGTTGCAGAGACCTAACATTTTGGTAAATTACAGTTTAATTTTGTCAAAACTTTATCCAAAAATAAACGACCGACTTCCGGAAAATCACTACAAAGTGAAAAGTTACTTTCATTTCAGAAGTCGGTGTCTTTGGATGTTTTGTAATTTAATTTTCAGTCACCGCCTTCCGAAATGAAAGTAAATTTTCACTTTGTAGTGTTTTATCCGAGTTTTTTTTTTTTTTTGAAAACAGATTTTTATTTTCCACTTTTGCACTATAAGTAGTGCCTTCCCCACACCAATTCAAAATTTCATAATCCGTGGGGTATACTGTAAGTCAATCAAATTAAAACAATGGATTTTTTGCGATGGCAGCAATCGCCATTGATTTGCTGTCATTTTTTTAAGAGTTCCGTTGTCTGTCTCCGAAACTCATCATCAGATTTATATGAAATTTAATTTGGCCCATTCCTAAATAAACTCCTTTCGAACAAAAAAAGAATTTGAAAATCCGTCTATATGTAACGGAGATAAGCCCGAACATACATACAAAACATTTATAAACATACGGTTTTGGTGGTCCTGGTTGTTTTTCTTTTTGTCGTGGGTGTCGTCTTATCATCATATCCACCTTCGGCCTCTTGGCTTCCATAATAGCGCTGAAATGATGACAAAGTAAGAAAGAATAATAGGTTCACGTAGTTTGCGCTACAGAGCCTTTTTGCGCAACAAGTGCTAATTCATTTGGACACTCGAAGATTACCAACCGTATGACTTGGGGCTAAAAAAGATGTGTAAAATGTAGTATGGATGATGTCGTCACATCATGGCCGCAAGTAACGGATATTTGAACTGTAGTAGAATGTTTTGAGGAACAAGCTGTAGGTAAATTTGACTTTGAATACTTTTCTTGGGTCAATCAATAAAGGACAACTTTTCATTTTTGTCTTTTACATATCCCGGGACCCTGGGGTCCCGGACCTGTGAAAGCGTACGAGGAACCTGCAGTGGCCCCTTAGACAATTAAACGATGAATAGGTACTAGCTGACGTTTATTCCTGTACGCACTATGCAAGTGCATCCCTTTTTATTTTATTTTTTTCTGTCGGGGTATATTTCCTCATGGATGTTCGTGGCCCTGGGGCGGGCAGAGGGGTCTGTCAGACTCTTACTGACTAATACCAGCCCGGTGTTCTCTGCCACACCGACGTCGGGGATCACAGGATCTAATGCGAATTCCACGATTCCCAGCTGGTGCTGGCCCGCCACTATGGGCCATCTCATGTCAAGGGGGAGAGTGAGGTGTTGATCTCCCCCTCTTACACCATAGAGAGGCGTGCGTGGAACACTCTGTCCTATCATCACCATCTTGAGTCCTAAGGAATAGGGGTGACCAATGTCCCCAAATCTGTCGCTCCTGGACTAATTTAGGGAAGTTGGGCCTCCTGTGACTGGTAAGGTCAGTGGCTTCGCTACCTATCACATTCGGCCACAGGGGATAGGGAGGGCGGCCAACGCTATACCGACACTCCTCCTCACCTGCGGCTCCACCATGTCCACCATCAGACGGTGGCGAACCCGTCCAGGCCGCGGAAGGTAAAGAGAGCGGCGTACCGCAATACCGATAGATCTTTTAATGTAAGTGTTGCAGAGACCTAACATTTTGGTAAATTACAGTTTAATTTTGTCAAAACTTTATCCAAAAATAAACAACCGACTTCCGGAAAATCACTACAAAGTGAAAAGTTACTTTCATTTCAGAAGTCGGTGTCTTTGGATGTTTTGTAATTTAATTTTCAGTCACCGCCTTCCGAAATGAAAGTAAATTTTCACTTTGTAGTGTTTTATCCGAGTTTTTTTTTTTTTTTTTGAAAACAGTATTTTATTTTCCACTTTTGCACTATAGTGCCTTCCCCACACCAATTCAAAATTTCATAATCCGTGGGGTATACTGTAAGTCAATCAAATTAAAACAATGGATTTTTTGCGATGGCAGCAATCGCCATTGATTTGCTGTCATTTTTTTAAGAGTTCCGTTGTCTGTCTCCGAAACTCATCATCAGATTTATATGAAATTTAATTTGGCCCATTCCTAAATAAACTCCTTTCGAACAAAAAAAGAATTTGAAAATCCGTCTATATGTAACGGAGATAAGCCCGAACATACATACAAAACATTTATAAACATACGGTTTTGGTGGTCCTGGTTGTTTTTCTTTTTGTCGTGGGTGTCGTCTTATCATCATATCCACCTTCGGCCTCTTGGCTTCCATAATAGCGCTGGAATGATGACAAAGTAAGAAAGAATAATAGGTTCACGTAGTTTGCGCTACAGAGCCTTTTTGCGCAACAAGTGCTAATTCATTTGGACACTCGAAGATTACCAACCGTATGACTTGGGGCTAAAAAAGATGTGTAAAATGTAGTATGGATGATGTCGTCACATCATGGCCGCAAGTAACGGATATTTGAACTGTAGTAGAATGTTTTGAGGAACAAGCTGTAGGTAAATTTGACTTTGAATACTTTTCTTGGGTCAATCAATAAAGGACAACTTTTCATTTTTGTCTTTTACATATCCCGGGACCCTGGGGTCCCGGACCTGTGAAAGCGTACGAGGAACCTGCAGTGGCCCCTTAGACAATTAAACGATGAATAGGTACTAGCTGACGTTTATTCCTGTACGCACTATGCAAGTGCATCCCTTTTTATTTTATTTTTTTCTGTCGGGGTATATTTCCTCATGGATGTTCGTGGCCCTGGGGCGGGCAGAGGGGTCTGTCAGACTCTTACTGACTAATACCAGCCCGGTGTTCTCTGCCACACCGACGTCGGGGATCACAGGATCTAATGCGAATTCCACGATTCCCAGCTGGTGCTGGCCCGCCACTATGGGCCATCTCATGTCAAGGGGGAGAGTGAGGTGTTGATCTCCCCCTCTTACACCATAGAGAGGCGTGCGTGGAACACTCTGTCCTATCATCACCATCTTGAGTCCTAAGGAATAGGGGTGACCAATGTCCCCAAATCTGTCGCTCCTGGACTAATTTAGGGAAGTTGGGCCTCCTGTGACTGGTAAGGTCAGTGGCTTCGCTACCTATCACATTCGGCCACAGGGGATAGGGAGGGCGGCCAACGCTATACCGACACTCCTCCTCACCTGCGGCTCCACCATGTCCACCATCAGACGGTGGCGAACCCGTCCAGGCCGCGGAAGGTAAAGAGAGCGGCGTACCGCAATACCGATAGATCTTTTAATGTAAGTGTTGCAGAGACCTAACATTTTGGTAAATTACAGTTTAATTTTGTCAAAACTTTATCCAAAAATAAACAACCGACTTCCGGAAAATCACTACAAAGTGAAAAGTTACTTTCATTTCAGAAGTCGGTGTCTTTGGATGTTTTGTAATTTAATTTTCAGTCACCGCCTTCCGAAATGAAAGTAAATTTTCACTTTGTAGTGTTTTATCCGAGTTTTTTTTTTTTTTTGAAAACAGTATTTTATTTTCCACTTTTGCACTATAGTGCCTTCCCCACACCAATTCAAAATTTCATAATCCGTGGGGTATACTGTAAGTCAATCAAATTAAAACAATGGATTTTTTGCGATGGCAGCAATCGCCATTGATTTGCTGTCATTTTTTTAAGAGTTCCGTTGTCTGTCTCCGAAACTCATCATCAGATTTATATGAAATTTAATTTGGCCCATTCCTAAATAAACTCCTTTCGAACAAAAAAAGAATTTGAAAATCCGTCTATATGTAACGGAGATAAGCCCGAACATACATACAAAACATTTATAAACATACGGTTTTGGTGGTCCTGGTTGTTTTTCTTTTTTTCGTGGGTGTCGTCTTATCATCATATCCACCTTCGGCCTCTTGGCTTCCATAATAGCGCTGGAATGATGACAAAGTAAGAAAGAATAATAGGTTCACGTAGTTTGCGCTACAGAGCCTTTTTGCGCAACAAGTGCTAATTCATTTGGACACTCGAAGATTACCAACCGTATGACTTGGGGCTAAAAAAGATGTGTAAAATGTAGTATGGATGATGTCGTCACATCATGGCCGCAAGTAACGGATATTTGAACTGTAGTAGAATGTTTTGAGGAACAAGCTGTAGGTAAATTTGACTTTGAATACTTTTCTTGGGTCAATCAATAAAGGACAACTTTTCATTTTTGTCTTTTACATATCCCGGGACCCTGGGGTCCCGGACCTGTGAAAGCGTACGAGGAACCTGCAGTGGCCCCTTAGACAATTAAACGATGAATAGGTACTAGCTGACGTTTATTCCTGTACGCACTACGCAAGTGCATCCCTTTTTATTTTATTTTTTTCTGTCGGGGTATATTTCCTCATGGATGTTCGTGGCCCTGGGGCGGGCAGAGGGGTCTGTCAGACTCTTACTGACTAATACCAGCCCGGTGTTCTCTGCCACACCGACGTCGGGGATCACAGGATCTAATGCGAATTCCACGATTCCCAGCTGGTGCTGGCCCGCCACTATGGGCCATCTCATGTCAAGGGGGAGAGTGAGGTGTTGATCTCCCCCTCTTACACCATAGAGAGGCGTGCGTGGAACACTCTGTCCTATCATCACCATCTTGAGTCCTAAGGAATAGGGGTGACCAATGTCCCCAAATCTGTCGCTCCTGGACTAATTTAGGGAAGTTGGGCCTCCTGTGACTGGTAAGGTCAGTGGCTTCGCTACCTATCACATTCGGCCACAGGGGATAGGGAGGGCGGCCAACGCTATACCGACACTCCTCCTCACCTGCGGCTCCACCATGTCCACCATCAGACGGTGGCGAACCCGTCCAGGCCGCGGAAGGTAAAGAGAGCGGCGTACCGCAATACCGATAGATCTTTTAATGTAAGTGTTGCAGAGACCTAACATTTTGGTAAATTACAGTTTAATTTTGTCAAAACTTTATCCAAAAATAAACAACCGACTTCCGGAAAATCACTACAAAGTGAAAAGTTACTTTCATTTCAGAAGTCGGTGTCTTTGGATGTTTTGTAATTTAATTTTCAGTCACCGCCTTCCGAAATGAAAGTAAATTTTCACTTTGTAGTGTTTTATCCGAGTTTTTTTTTTTTTTTTGAAAACAGTATTTTATTTTCCACTTTTGCACTATAGTGCCTTCCCCACACCAATTCAAAATTTCATAATCCGTGGGGTATACTGTAAGTCAATCAAATTAAAACAATGGATTTTTTGCGATGGCAGCAATCGCCATTGATTTGCTGTCATTTTTTTAAGAGTTCCGTTGTCTGTCTCCGAAACTCATCATCAGATTTATATGAAATTTAATTTGGCCCATTCCTAAATAAACTCCTTTCGAACAAAAAAAGAATTTGAAAATCCGTCTATATGTAACGGAGATAAGCCCGAACATACATACAAAACATTTATAAACATACGGTTTTGGTGGTCCTGGTTGTTTTTCTTTTTGTCGTGGGTGTCGTCTTATCATCATATCCACCTTCGGCCCCTTGGCTTCCATAATAGCGCTGGAATGATTACAAAGTAAGAAAGAATAATAGGTTCACGTAGTTTGCGCTACAGAGCCTTTTTGCGCAACAAGTGCTAATTCATTTGGACACTCGAAGATTACCAACCGTATGACTTGGGGCTAAAAAAGATGTGTAAAATGTAGTATGGATGATGTCGTCACATCATGGCCGCAAGTAACGGATATTTGAACTGTAGTAGAATGTTTTGAGGAACAAGCTGTAGGTAAATTTGACTTTGAATACTTTTCTTGGGTCGATCAATAAAGGACAACATTTCATTTTTGTCTTTTACATATCCCGGGACCCTGGGGTCCCGGACCTGTGAAAGCGTACGAGGAACCTGCAGTGGCCCCTTAGACAATTAAACGATGAATAGGTACTAGCTGACGTTTATTCCTGTACGCACTATGCAAGTGCATCCCTTTTTATTTTATTTTTTTCTGTCGGGGTATATTTCCTCATGGATGTTCGTGGCCCTGGGGCGGGCAGAGGGGTCTGTCAGACTCTTACTGACTAATACCAGCCCGGTGTTCTCTGCCACACCGACGTCGGGGATCACAGGATCTAATGCGAATTCCACGATTCCCAGCTGGTGCTGGCCCGCCACTATGGGCCATCTCATGTCAAGGGGGAGAGTGAGGTGTTGATCTCCCCCTCTTACACCATAGAGAGGCGTGCATGGAACACTCTGTCCTATCATCACCATCTTGAGTCCTAAGGAATAGGGGTGACCAATGTCCCCAAATCTGTCGCTCCTGGACTAATTTAGGGAAGTTGGGCCTCCTGTGACTGGTAAGGTCAGTGGCTTCGCTACCTATCACATTCGGCCACAGGGGATAGGGAACGCGGCCAACGCTATACCGACACTCCTCCTCACCTGCGGCTCCACCATGTCCACCATCAGACGGTGGCGAACCCGTCCAGGCCGCGGAAGGTAAAGAGAGCGGCGTACCGCAATACCGATAGATCTTTTAATGTAAGTGTTGCAGAGACCTAACATTTTGGTAAATTACAGTTTAATTTTGTCAAAACTTTATCCAAAAATAAACAACCGACTTCCGGAAAATCACTACAAAGTGAAAAGTTACTTTCATTTCAGAAGTCGGTGTCTTTGGATGTTTTGTAATTTAATTTTCAGTCACCGCCTTCCGAAATGAAAGTAAATTTTCACTTTGTAGTGTTTTATCCGAGTTTTTTTTTTTTTTTTGAAAACAGTATTTTATTTTCCACTTTTGCACTATAGTGCCTTCCCCACACCAATTCAAAATTTCATAATCCGTGGGGTATACTGTAAGTCAATCAAATTAAAACAATGGATTTTTTGCGATGGCAGCAATCGCCATTGATTTGCTGTCATTTTTTTAAGAGTTCCGTTGTCTGTCTCCGAAACTCATCATCAGATTTATATGAAATTTAATTTGGCCCATTCCTAAATAAACTCCTTTCGAACAAAAAAAGAATTTGAAAATCCGTCTATATGTAACGGAGATAAGCCCGAACATACATACAAAACATTTATAAACATACGGTTTTGGTGGTCCTGGTTGTTTTTCTTTTTGTCGTGGGTGTCGTCTTATCATCATATCCACCTTCGGCCTCTTGGCTTCCATAATAGCGCTGGAATGATGACAAAGTAAGAAAGAATAATAGGTTCACGTAGTTTGCGCTACAGAGCCTTTTTGCGCAACAAGTGCTAATTCATTTGGACACTCGAAGATTACCAACCGTATGACTTGGGGCTAAAAAAGATGTGTAAAATGTAGTATGGATGATGTCGTCACATCATGGCCGCAAGTAACGGATATTTGAACTGTAGTAGAATGTTTTGAGGAACAAGCTGTAGGTAAATTTGACTTTGAATACTTTTCTTGGGTCAATCAATAAAGGACAACATTTCATTTTTGTCTTTTACATATCCCGGGACCCTGGGGTCCCGGACCTGTGAAAGCGTACGAGGAACCTGCAGTGGCCCCTTAGACAATTAAACGATGAATAGGTACTAGCTGACGTTTATTCCTGTACGCACTATGCAAGTGCATCCCTTTTTATTTTATTTTTTTCTGTCGGGGTATATTTCCTCATGGATGTTCGTGGCCCTGGGGCGGGCAGAGGGGTCTGTCAGACTCTTACTGACTAATACCAGCCCGGTGTTCTCTGCCACACCGACGTCGGGGATCACAGGATCTAATGCGAATTCCACGATTCCCAGCTGGTGCTGGCCCGCCACTATGGGCCATCTCATGTCAAGGGGGAGAGTGAGGTGTTGATCTCCCCCTCTTACACCATAGAGAGGCGTGCGTGGAACACTCTGTCCTATCATCACCATCTTGAGTCCTAAGGAATAGGGGTGACCAATGTCCCCAAATCTGTCGCTCCTGGACTAATTTAGGGAAGTTGGGCCTCCTGTGACTGGTAAGGTCAGTGGCTTCGCTACCTATCACATTCGGCCACAGGGGATAGGGAGGGCGGCCAACGCTATACCGACACTCCTCCTCACCTGCGGCTCCACCATGTCCACCATCAGACGGTGGCGAACCCGTCCAGGCCGCGGAAGGTAAAGAGAGCGGCGTACCGCAATACCGATAGATCTTTTAATGTAAGTGTTGCAGAGACCTAACATTTTGGTAAATTACAGTTTAATTTTGTCAAAACTTTATCCAAAAATAAACAACCGACTTCCGGAAAATCACTACAAAGTGAAAAGTTACTTTCATTTCAGAAGTCGGTGTCTTTGGATGTTTTGTAATTTAATTTTCAGTCACCGCCTTCCGAAATGAAAGTAAATTTTCACTTTGTAGTGTTTTATCCGAGTTTTTTTTTTTTTTTTTGAAAACAGTATTTTATTTTCCACTTTTGCACTATAGTGCCTTCCCCACACCAATTCAAAATTTCATAATCCGTGGGGTATACTGTAAGTCAATCAAATTAAAACAATGGATTTTTTGCGATGGCAGCAATCGCCATTGATTTGCTGTCATTTTTTTAAGAGTTCCGTTGTCTGTCTCCGAAACTCATCATCAGATTTATATGAAATTTAATTTGGCCCATTCCTAAATAAACTCCTTTCGAACAAAAAAAGAATTTGAAAATCCGTCTATATGTAACGGAGATAAGCCCGAACATACATACAAAACATTTATAAACATACGGTTTTGGTGGTCCTGGTTGTTTTTCTTTTTGTCGTGGGTGTCGTCTTATCATCATATCCACCTTCGGCCTCTTGGCTTCCATAATAGCGCTGGAATGATGACAAAGTAAGAAAGAATAATAGGTTCACGTAGTTTGCGCTACAGAGCCTTTTTGCGCAACAAGTGCTAATTCATTTGGACACTCGAAGATTACCAACCGTATGACTTGGGGCTAAAAAAGATGTGTAAAATGTAGTATGGATGATGTCGTCACATCATGGCCGCAAGTAACGGATATTTGAACTGTAGTAGAATGTTTTGAGGAACAAGCTGTAGGTAAATTTGACTTTGAATACTTTTCTTGGGTCAATCAATAAAGGACAACTTTTCATTTTTGTCTTTTACATATCCCGGGACCCTGGGGTCCCGGACCTGTGAAAGCGTACGAGGAACCTGCAGTGGCCCCTTAGACAATTAAACGATGAATAGGTACTAGCTGACGTTTATTCCTGTACGCACTATGCAAGTGCATCCCTTTTTATTTTATTTTTTTCTGTCGGGGTATATTTCCTCATGGATGTTCGTGGCCCTGGGGCGGGCAGAGGGGTCTGTCAGACTCTTACTGACTAATACCAGCCCGGTGTTCTCTGCCACACCGACGTCGGGGATCACAGGATCTAATGCGAATTCCACGATTCCCAGCTGGTGCTGGCCCGCCACTATGGGCCATCTCATGTCAAGGGGGAGAGTGAGGTGTTGATCTCCCCCTCTTACACCATAGAGAGGCGTGCATGGAACACTCTGTCCTATCATCACCATCTTGAGTCCTAAGGAATAGGGGTGACCAATGTCCCCAAATCTGTCGCTCCTGGACTAATTTAGGGAAGTTGGGCCTCCTGTGACTGGTAAGGTCAGTGGCTTCGCTACCTATCACATTCGGCCACAGGGGATAGGGAACGCGGCCAACGCTATACCGACACTCCTCCTCACCTGCGGCTCCACCATGTCCACCATCAGACGGTGGCGAACCCGTCCAGGCCGCGGAAGGTAAAGAGAGCGGCGTACCGCAATACCGATAGATCTTTTAATGTAAGTGTTGCAGAGACCTAACATTTTGGTAAATTACAGTTTAATTTTGTCAAAACTTTATCCAAAAATAAACAACCGACTTCCGGAAAATCACTACAAAGTGAAAAGTTACTTTCATTTCAGAAGTCGGTGTCTTTGGATGTTTTGTAATTTAATTTTCAGTCACCGCCTTCCGAAATGAAAGTAAATTTTCACTTTGTAGTGTTTTATCCGAGTTTTTTTTTTTTTTTGAAAACAGTATTTTATTTTCCACTTTTGCACTATAGTGCCTTCCCCACACCAATTCAAAATTTCATAATCCGTGGGGTATACTGTAAGTCAATCAAATTAAAACAATGGATTTTTTGCGATGGCAGCAATCGCCATTGATTTGCTGTCATTTTTTTAAGAGTTCCGTTGTCTGTCTCCGAAACTCATCATCAGATTTATATGAAATTTAATTTGGCCCATTCCTAAATAAACTCCTTTCGAACAAAAAAAGAATTTGAAAATCCGTCTATATGTAACGGAGATAAGCCCGAACATACATACAAAACATTTATAAACATACGGTTTTGGTGGTCCTGGTTGTTTTTCTTTTTGTCGTGGGTGTCGTCTTATCATCATATCCACCTTCGGCCTCTTGGCTTCCATAATAGCGCTGGAATGATGACAAAGTAAGAAAGAATAATAGGTTCACGTAGTTTGCGCTACAGAGCCTTTTTGCGCAACAAGTGCTAATTCATTTGGACACTCGAAGATTACCAACCGTATGACTTGGGGCTAAAAAAGATGTGTAAAATGTAGTATGGATGATGTCGTCACATCATGGCCGCAAGTAACGGATATTTGAACTGTAGTAGAATGTTTTGAGGAACAAGCTGTAGGTAAATTTGACTTTGAATACTTTTCTTGGGTCAATCAATAAAGGACAACTTTTCATTTTTGTCTTTTACATATCCCGGGACCCTGGGGTCCCGGACCTGTGAAAGCGTACGAGGAACCTGCAGTGGCCCCTTAGACAATTAAACGATGAATAGGTACTAGCTGACGTTTATTCCTGTACGCACTATGCAAGTGCATCCCTTTTTATTTTATTTTTTTCTGTCGGGGTATATTTCCTCATGGATGTTCGTGGCCCTGGGGCGGGCAGAGGGGTCTGTCAGACTCTTACTGACTAATACCAGCCCGGTGTTCTCTGCCACACCGACGTCGGGGATCACAGGATCTAATGCGAATTCCACGATTCCCAGCTGGTGCTGGCCCGCCACTATGGGCCATCTCATGTCAAGGGGGAGAGTGAGGTGTTGATCTCCCCCTCTTACACCATAGAGAGGCGTGCGTGGAACACTCTGTCCTATCATCACCATCTTGAGTCCTAAGGAATAGGGGTGACCAATGTCCCCAAATCTGTCGCTCCTGGACTAATTTAGGGAAGTTGGGCCTCCTGTGACTGGTAAGGTCAGTGGCTTCGCTACCTATCACATTCGGCCACAGGGGATAGGGAGGGCGGCCAACGCTATACTGACACTCCTCCTCACCTGCGGCTCCACCATGTCCACCATCAGACGGTGGCGAACCCGTCCAGGCCGCGGAAGGTAAAGAGAGCGGCGTACCGCAATACCGATAGATCTTTTAATGTAAGTGTTGCAGAGACCTAACATTTTGGTAAATTACAGTTTAATTTTGTCAAAACTTTATCCAAAAATAAACAACCGACTTCCGGAAAATCACTACAAAGTGAAAAGTTACTTTCATTTCAGAAGTCGGTGTCTTTGGATGTTTTGTAATTTAATTTTCAGTCACCGCCTTCCGAAATGAAAGTAAATTTTCACTTTGTAGTGTTTTATCCGAGTTTTTTTTTTTTTTGAAAACAGTATTTTATTTTCCACTTTTGCACTATAGTGCCTTCCCCACACCAATTCAAAATTTCATAATCCGTGGGGTATACTGTAAGTCAATCAAATTAAAACAATGGATTTTTTGCGATGGCAGCAATCGCCATTGATTTGCTGTCATTTTTTTAAGAGTTCCGTTGTCTGTCTCCGAAACTCATCATCAGATTTATATGAAATTTAATTTGGCCCATTCCTAAATAAACTCCTTTCGAACAAAAAAAGAATTTGAAAATCCGTCTATATGTAACGGAGATAAGCCCGAACATACATACAAAACATTTATAAACATACGGTTTTGGTGGTCCTGGTTGTTTTTCTTTTTGTCGTGGGTGTCGTCTTATCATCATATCCACCTTCGGCCTCTTGGCTTCCATAATAGCGCTGGAATGATGACAAAGTAAGAAAGAATAATAGGTTCACGTAGTTTGCGCTACAGAGCCTTTTTGCGCAACAAGTGCTAATTCATTTGGACACTCGAAGATTACCAACCGTATGACTTGGGGCTAAAAAAGATGTGTAAAATGTAGTATGGATGATGTCGTCACATCATGGCCGCAAGTAACGGATATTTGAACTGTAGTAGAATGTTTTGAGGAACAAGCTGTAGGTAAATTTGACTTTGAATACTTTTCTTGGGTCAATCAATAAAGGACAACATTTCATTTTTGTCTTTTACATATCCCGGGACCCTGGGGTCCCGGACCTGTGAAAGCGTACGAGGAACCTGCAGTGGCCCCTTAGACAATTAAACGATGAATAGGTACTAGCTGACGTTTATTCCTGTACGCACTATGCAAGTGCATCCCTTTTTATTTTATTTTTTTCTGTCGGGGTATATTTCCTCATGGATGTTCGTGGCCCTGGGGTGGGCAGAGGGGTCTGTCAGACTCTTACTGACTAATACCAGCCCGGTGTTCTCTGCCACACCGACGTCGGGGATCACAGGATCTAATGCGAATTCCACGATTCCCAGCTGGTGCTGGCCCGCCACTATGGGCCATCTCATGTCAAGGGGGAGAGTGAGGTGTTGATCTCCCCCTCTTACACCATAGAGAGGCGTGCGTGGAACACTCTGTCCTATCATCACCATCTTGAGTCCTAAGGAATAGGGGTGACCAATGTCCCCAAATCTGTCGCTCCTGGACTAATTTAGGGAAGTTGGGCCTCCTGTGACTGGTAAGGTCAGTGGCTTCGCTACCTATCACATTCGGCCACAGGGGATAGGGAGGGCGGCCAACGCTATACCGACACTCCTCCTCACCTGCGGCTCCACCATGTCCACCATCAGACGGTGGCGAACCCGTCCAGGCCGCGGAAGGTAAAGAGAGCGGCGTACCGCAATACCGATAGATCTTTTAATGTAAGTGTTGCAGAGACCTAACATTTTGGTAAATTACAGTTTAATTTTGTCAAAACTTTATCCAAAAATAAACAACCGACTTCCGGAAAATCACTACAAAGTGAAAAGTTACTTTCATTTCAGAAGTCGGTGTCTTTGGATGTTTTGTAATTTAATTTTCAGTCACCGCCTTCCGAAATGAAAGTAAATTTTCACTTTGTAGTGTTTTATCCGAGTTTTTTTTTTTTTTGAAAACAGTATTTTATTTTCCACTTTTGCACTATAGTGCCTTCCCCACACCAATTCAAAATTTCATAATCCGTGGGGTATACTGTAAGTCAATCAAATTAAAACAATGGATTTTTTGCGATGGCAGCAATCGCCATTGATTTGCTGTCATTTTTTTAAGAGTTCCGTTGTCTGTCTCCGAAACTCATCATCAGATTTATATGAAATTTAATTTGGCCCATTCCTAAATAAACTCCTTTCGAACAAAAAAAGAATTTGAAAATCCGTCTATATGTAACGGAGATAAGCCCGAACATACATACAAAACATTTATAAACATACGGTTTTGGTGGTCCTGGTTGTTTTTCTTTTTTTCGTGGGTGTCGTCTTATCATCATATCCACCTTCGGCCTCTTGGCTTCCATAATAGCGCTGGAATGATGACAAAGTAAGAAAGAATAATAGGTTCACGTAGTTTGCGCTACAGAGCCTTTTTGCGCAACAAGTGCTAATTCATTTGGACACTCGAAGATTACCAACCGTATGACTTGGGGCTAAAAAAGATGTGTAAAATGTAGTATGGATGATGTCGTCACATCATGGCCGCAAGTAACGGATATTTGAACTGTAGTAGAATGTTTTGAGGAACAAGCTGTAGGTAAATTTGACTTTGAATACTTTTCTTGGGTCAATCAATAAAGGACAACATTTCATTTTTGTCTTTTACATATCCCGGGACCCTGGGGTCCCGGACCTGTGAAAGCGTACGAGGAACCTGCAGTGGCCCCTTAGACAATTAAACGATGAATAGGTACTAGCTGACGTTTATTCCTGTACGCACTATGCAAGTGCATCCCTTTTTATTTTATTTTTTTCTGTCGGGGTATATTTCCTCATGGATGTTCGTGGCCCTGGGGTGGGCAGAGGGGTCTGTCAGACTCTTACTGACTAATACCAGCCCGGTGTTCTCTGCCACACCGACGTCGGGGATCACAGGATCTAATGCGAATTCCACGATTCCCAGCTGGTGCTGGCCCGCCACTATGGGCCATCTCATGTCAAGGGGGAGAGTGAGGTGTTGATCTCCCCCTCTTACACCATAGAGAGGCGTGCGTGGAACACTCTGTCCTATCATCACCATCTTGAGTCCTAAGGAATAGGGGTGACCAATGTCCCCAAATCTGTCGCTCCTGGACTAATTTAGGGAAGTTGGGCCTCCTGTGACTGGTAAGGTCAGTGGCTTCGCTACCTATCACATTCGGCCACAGGGGATAGGGAACGCGGCCAACGCTATACCGACACTCCTCCTCACCTGCGGCTCCACCATGTCCACCATCAGACGGTGGCGAACCCGTCCAGGCCGCGGAAGGTAAAGAGAGCGGCGTACCGCAATACCGATAGATCTTTTAATGTAAGTGTTGCAGAGACCTAACATTTTGGTAAATTACAGTTTAATTTTGTCAAAACTTTATCCAAAAATAAACAACCGACTTCCGGAAAATCACTACAAAGTGAAAAGTTACTTTCATTTCAGAAGTCGGTGTCTTTGGATGTTTTGTAATTTAATTTTCAGTCACCGCCTTCCGAAATGAAAGTAAATTTTCACTTTGTAGTGTTTTATCCGAGTTTTTTTTTTTTTTTTGAAAACAGTATTTTATTTTCCACTTTTGCACTATAGTGCCTTCCCCACACCAATTCAAAATTTCATAATCCGTGGGGTATACTGTAACTCAATCAAATTAAAACAATGGATTTTTTGCGATGGCAGCAATCGCCATTGATTTGCTGTCATTTTTTTAAGAGTTCCGTTGTCTGTCTCCGAAACTCATCATCAGATTTATATGAAATTTAATTTGGCCCATTCCTAAATAAACTCCTTTCGAACAAAAAAAGAATTTGAAAATCCGTCTATATGTAACGGAGATAAGCCCGAACATACATACAAAACATTTATAAACATACGGTTTTGGTGGTCCTGGTTGTTTTTCTTTTTTTCGTGGGTGTCGTCTTATCATCATATCCACCTTCGGCCTCTTGGCTTCCATAATAGCGCTGGAATGATGACAAAGTAAGAAAGAATAATAGGTTCACGTAGTTTGCGCTACAGAGCCTTTTTGCGCAACAAGTGCTAATTCATTTGGACACTCGAAGATTACCAACCGTATGACTTGGGGCTAAAAAAGATGTGTAAAATGTAGTATGGATGATGTCGTCACATCATGGCCGCAAGTAACGGATATTTGAACTGTAGTAGAATGTTTTGAGGAACAAGCTGTAGGTAAATTTGACTTTGAATACTTTTCTTGGGTCAATCAATAAAGGACAACATTTCATTTTTGTCTTTTACATATCCCGGGACCCTGGGGTCCCGGACCTGTGAAAGCGTACGAGGAACCTGCAGTGGCCCCTTAGACAATTAAACGATGAATAGGTACTAGCTGACGTTTATTCCTGTACGCACTATGCAAGTGCATCCCTTTTTATTTTATTTTTTTCTGTCGGGGTATATTTCCTCATGGATGTTCGTGGCCCTGGGGTGGGCAGAGGGGTCTGTCAGACTCTTACTGACTAATACCAGCCCGGTGTTCTCTGCCACACCGACGTCGGGGATCACAGGATCTAATGCGAATTCCACGATTCCCAGCTGGTGCTGGCCCGCCACTATGGGCCATCTCATGTCAAGGGGGAGAGTGAGGTGTTGATCTCCCCCTCTTACACCATAGAGAGGCGTGCGTGGAACACTCTGTCCTATCATCACCATCTTGAGTCCTAAGGAATAGGGGTGACCAATGTCCCCAAATCTGTCGCTCCTGGACTAATTTAGGGAAGTTGGGCCTCCTGTGACTGGTAAGGTCAGTGGCTTCGCTACCTATCACATTCGGCCACAGGGGATAGGGAACGCGGCCAACGCTATACCGACACTCCTCCTCACCTGCGGCTCCACCATGTCCACCATCAGACGGTGGCGAACCCGTCCAGGCCGCGGAAGGTAAAGAGAGCGGCGTACCGCAATACCGATAGATCTTTTAATGTAAGTGTTGCAGAGACCTAACATTTTGGTAAATTACAGTTTAATTTTGTCAAAACTTTATCCAAAAATAAACAACCGACTTCCGGAAAATCACTACAAAGTGAAAAGTTACTTTCATTTCAGAAGTCGGTGTCTTTGGATGTTTTGTAATTTAATTTTCAGTCACCGCCTTCCGAAATGAAAGTAAATTTTCACTTTGTAGTGTTTTATCCGAGTTTTTTTTTTTTTTGAAAACAGTATTTTATTTTCCACTTTTGCACTATAGTGCCTTCCCCACACCAATTCAAAATTTCATAATCCGTGGGGTATACTGTAAGTCAATCAAATTAAAACAATGGATTTTTTGCGATGGCAGCAATCGCCATTGATTTGCTGTCATTTTTTTAAGAGTTCCGTTGTCTGTCTCCGAAACTCATCATCAGATTTATATGAAATTTAATTTGGCCCATTCCTAAATAAACTCCTTTCGAACAAAAAAAGAATTTGAAAATCCGTCTATATGTAACGGAGATAAGCCCGAACATACATACAAAACATTTATAAACATACGGTTTTGGTGGTCCTGGTTGTTTTTCTTTTTGTCGTGGGTGTCGTCTTATCATCATATCCACCTTCGGCCTCTTGGCTTCCATAATAGCGCTGGAATGATGACAAAGTAAGAAAGAATAATAGGTTCACGTAGTTTGCGCTACAGAGCCTTTTTGCGCAACAAGTGCTAATTCATTTGGACACTCGAAGATTACCAACCGTATGACTTGGGGCTAAAAAAGATGTGTAAAATGTAGTATGGATGATGTCGTCACATCATGGCCGCAAGTAACGGATATTTGAACTGTAGTAGAATGTTTTGAGGAACAAGCTGTAGGTAAATTTGACTTTGAATACTTTTCTTGGGTCAATCAATAAAGGACAACATTTCATTTTTGTCTTTTACATATCCCGGGACCCTGGGGTCCCGGACCTGTGAAAGCGTACGAGGAACCTGCAGTGGCCCCTTAGACAATTAAACGATGAATAGGTACTAGCTGACGTTTATTCCTGTACGCACTATGCAAGTGCATCCCTTTTTATTTTATTTTTTTCTGTCGGGGTATATTTCCTCATGGATGTTCGTGGCCCTGGGGTGGGCAGAGGGGTCTGTCAGACTCTTACTGACTAATACCAGCCCGGTGTTCTCTGCCACACCGACGTCGGGGATCACAGGATCTAATGCGAATTCCACGATTCCCAGCTGGTGCTGGCCCGCCACTATGGGCCATCTCATGTCAAGGGGGAGAGTGAGGTGTTGATCTCCCCCTCTTACACCATAGAGAGGCGTGCGTGGAACACTCTGTCCTATCATCACCATCTTGAGTCCTAAGGAATAGGGGTGACCAATGTCCCCAAATCTGTCGCTCCTGGACTAATTTAGGGAAGTTGGGCCTCCTGTGACTGGTAAGGTCAGTGGCTTCGCTACCTATCACATTCGGCCACAGGGGATAGGGAGGGCGGCCAACGCTATACCGACACTCCTCCTCACCTGCGGCTCCACCATGTCCACCATCAGACGGTGGCGAACCCGTCCAGGCCGCGGAAGGTAAAGAGAGCGGCGTACCGCAATACCGATAGATCTTTTAATGTAAGTGTTGCAGAGACCTAACATTTTGGTAAATTACAGTTTAATTTTGTCAAAACTTTATCCAAAAATAAACAACCGACTTCCGGAAAATCACTACAAAGTGAAAAGTTACTTTCATTTCAGAAGTCGGTGTCTTTGGATGTTTTGTAATTTAATTTTCAGTCACCGCCTTCCGAAATGAAAGTAAATTTTCACTTTGTAGTGTTTTATCCGAGTTTTTTTTTTTTTTGAAAACAGTATTTTATTTTCCACTTTTGCACTATAGTGCCTTCCCCACACCAATTCAAAATTTCATAATCCGTGGGGTATACTGTAAGTCAATCAAATTAAAACAATGGATTTTTTGCGATGGCAGCAATCGCCATTGATTTGCTGTCATTTTTTTAAGAGTTCCGTTGTCTGTCTCCGAAACTCATCATCAGATTTATATGAAATTTAATTTGGCCCATTCCTAAATAAACTCCTTTCGAACAAAAAAAGAATTTGAAAATCCGTCTATATGTAACGGAGATAAGCCCGAACATACATACAAAACATTTATAAACATACGGTTTTGGTGGTCCTGGTTGTTTTTCTTTTTTTCGTGGGTGTCGTCTTATCATCATATCCACCTTCGGCCTCTTGGCTTCCATAATAGCGCTGGAATGATGACAAAGTAAGAAAGAATAATAGGTTCACGTAGTTTGCGCTACAGAGCCTTTTTGCGCAACAAGTGCTAATTCATTTGGACACTCGAAGATTACCAACCGTATGACTTGGGGCTAAAAAAGATGTGTAAAATGTAGTATGGATGATGTCGTCACATCATGGCCGCAAGTAACGGATATTTGAACTGTAGTAGAATGTTTTGAGGAACAAGCTGTAGGTAAATTTGACTTTGAATACTTTTCTTGGGTCAATCAATAAAGGACAACATTTCATTTTTGTCTTTTACATATCCCGGGACCCTGGGGTCCCGGACCTGTGAAAGCGTACGAGGAACCTGCAGTGGCCCCTTAGACAATTAAACGATGAATAGGTACTAGCTGACGTTTATTCCTGTACGCACTATGCAAGTGCATCCCTTTTTATTTTATTTTTTTCTGTCGGGGTATATTTCCTCATGGATGTTCGTGGCCCTGGGGTGGGCAGAGGGGTCTGTCAGACTCTTACTGACTAATACCAGCCCGGTGTTCTCTGCCACACCGACGTCGGGGATCACAGGATCTAATGCGAATTCCACGATTCCCAGCTGGTGCTGGCCCGCCACTATGGGCCATCTCATGTCAAGGGGGAGAGTGAGGTGTTGATCTCCCCCTCTTACACCATAGAGAGGCGTGCGTGGAACACTCTGTCCTATCATCACCATCTTGAGTCCTAAGGAATAGGGGTGACCAATGTCCCCAAATCTGTCGCTCCTGGACTAATTTAGGGAAGTTGGGCCTCCTGTGACTGGTAAGGTCAGTGGCTTCGCTACCTATCACATTCGGCCACAGGGGATAGGGAACGCGGCCAACGCTATACCGACACTCCTCCTCACCTGCGGCTCCACCATGTCCACCATCAGACGGTGGCGAACCCGTCCAGGCCGCGGAAGGTAAAGAGAGCGGCGTACCGCAATACCGATAGATCTTTTAATGTAAGTGTTGCAGAGACCTAACATTTTGGTAAATTACAGTTTAATTTTGTCAAAACTTTATCCAAAAATAAACAACCGACTTCCGGAAAATCACTACAAAGTGAAAAGTTACTTTCATTTCAGAAGTCGGTGTCTTTGGATGTTTTGTAATTTAATTTTCAGTCACCGCCTTCCGAAATGAAAGTAAATTTTCACTTTGTAGTGTTTTATCCGAGTTTTTTTTTTTTTTTTGAAAACAGTATTTTATTTTCCACTTTTGCACTATAGTGCCTTCCCCACACCAATTCAAAATTTCATAATCCGTGGGGTATACTGTAACTCAATCAAATTAAAACAATGGATTTTTTGCGATGGCAGCAATCGCCATTGATTTGCTGTCATTTTTTTAAGAGTTCCGTTGTCTGTCTCCGAAACTCATCATCAGATTTATATGAAATTTAATTTGGCCCATTCCTAAATAAACTCCTTTCGAACAAAAAAAGAATTTGAAAATCCGTCTATATGTAACGGAGATAAGCCCGAACATACATACAAAACATTTATAAACATACGGTTTTGGTGGTCCTGGTTGTTTTTCTTTTTTTCGTGGGTGTCGTCTTATCATCATATCCACCTTCGGCCTCTTGGCTTCCATAATAGCGCTGGAATGATGACAAAGTAAGAAAGAATAATAGGTTCACGTAGTTTGCGCTACAGAGCCTTTTTGCGCAACAAGTGCTAATTCATTTGGACACTCGAAGATTACCAACCGTATGACTTGGGGCTAAAAAAGATGTGTAAAATGTAGTATGGATGATGTCGTCACATCATGGCCGCAAGTAACGGATATTTGAACTGTAGTAGAATGTTTTGAGGAACAAGCTGTAGGTAAATTTGACTTTGAATACTTTTCTTGGGTCAATCAATAAAGGACAACATTTCATTTTTGTCTTTTACATATCCCGGGACCCTGGGGTCCCGGACCTGTGAAAGCGTACGAGGAACCTGCAGTGGCCCCTTAGACAATTAAACGATGAATAGGTACTAGCTGACGTTTATTCCTGTACGCACTATGCAAGTGCATCCCTTTTTATTTTATTTTTTTCTGTCGGGGTATATTTCCTCATGGATGTTCGTGGCCCTGGGGTGGGCAGAGGGGTCTGTCAGACTCTTACTGACTAATACCAGCCCGGTGTTCTCTGCCACACCGACGTCGGGGATCACAGGATCTAATGCGAATTCCACGATTCCCAGCTGGTGCTGGCCCGCCACTATGGGCCATCTCATGTCAAGGGGGAGAGTGAGGTGTTGATCTCCCCCTCTTACACCATAGAGAGGCGTGCGTGGAACACTCTGTCCTATCATCACCATCTTGAGTCCTAAGGAATAGGGGTGACCAATGTCCCCAAATCTGTCGCTCCTGGACTAATTTAGGGAAGTTGGGCCTCCTGTGACTGGTAAGGTCAGTGGCTTCGCTACCTATCACATTCGGCCACAGGGGATAGGGAACGCGGCCAACGCTATACCGACACTCCTCCTCACCTGCGGCTCCACCATGTCCACCATCAGACGGTGGCGAACCCGTCCAGGCCGCGGAAGGTAAAGAGAGCGGCGTACCGCAATACCGATAGATCTTTTAATGTAAGTGTTGCAGAGACCTAACATTTTGGTAAATTACAGTTTAATTTTGTCAAAACTTTATCCAAAAATAAACAACCGACTTCCGGAAAATCACTACAAAGTGAAAAGTTACTTTCATTTCAGAAGTCGGTGTCTTTGGATGTTTTGTAATTTAATTTTCAGTCACCGCCTTCCGAAATGAAAGTAAATTTTCACTTTGTAGTGTTTTATCCGAGTTTTTTTTTTTTTTTTGAAAACAGTATTTTATTTTCCACTTTTGCACTATAGTGCCTTCCCCACACCAATTCAAAATTTCATAATCCGTGGGGTATACTGTAACTCAATCAAATTAAAACAATGGATTTTTTGCGATGGCAGCAATCGCCATTGATTTGCTGTCATTTTTTTAAGAGTTCCGTTGTCTGTCTCCGAAACTCATCATCAGATTTATATGAAATTTAATTTGGCCCATTCCTAAATAAACTCCTTTCGAACAAAAAAAGAATTTGAAAATCCGTCTATATGTAACGGAGATAAGCCCGAACATACATACAAAACATTTATAAACATACGGTTTTGGTGGTCCTGGTTGTTTTTCTTTTTGTCGTGGGTGTCGTCTTATCATCATATCCACCTTCGGCCTCTTGGCTTCCATAATAGCGCTGGAATGATGACAAAGTAAGAAAGAATAATAGGTTCACGTAGTTTGCGCTACAGAGCCTTTTTGCGCAACAAGTGCTAATTCATTTGGACACTCGAAGATTACCAACCGTATGACTTGGGGCTAAAAAAGATGTGTAAAATGTAGTATGGATGATGTCGTCACATCATGGCCGCAAGTAACGGATATTTGAACTGTAGTAGAATGTTTTGAGGAACAAGCTGTAGGTAAATTTGACTTTGAATACTTTTCTTGGGTCAATCAATAAAGGACAACATTTCATTTTTGTCTTTTACATATCCCGGGACCCTGGGGTCCCGGACCTGTGAAAGCGTACGAGGAACCTGCAGTGGCCCCTTAGACAATTAAACGATGAATAGGTACTAGCTGACGTTTATTCCTGTACGCACTATGCAAGTGCATCCCTTTTTATTTTATTTTTTTCTGTCGGGGTATATTTCCTCATGGATGTTCGTGGCCCTGGGGCGGGCAGAGGGGTCTGTCAGACTCTTACTGACTAATACCAGCCCGGTGTTCTCTGCCACACCGACGTCGGGGATCACAGGATCTAATGCGAATTCCACGATTCCCAGCTGGTGCTGGCCCGCCACTATGGGCCATCTCATGTCAAGGGGGAGAGTGAGGTGTTGATCTCCCCCTCTTACACCATAGAGAGGCGTGCATGGAACACTCTGTCCTATCATCACCATCTTGAGTCCTAAGGAATAGGGGTGACCAATGTCCCCAAATCTGTCGCTCCTGGACTAATTTAGGGAAGTTGGGCCTCCTGTGACTGGTAAGGTCAGTGGCTTCGCTACCTATCACATTCGGCCACAGGGGATAGGGAACGCGGCCAACGCTATACCGACACTCCTCCTCACCTGCGGCTCCACCATGTCCACCATCAGACGGTGGCGAACCCGTCCAGGCCGCGGAAGGTAAAGAGAGCGGCGTACCGCAATACCGATAGATCTTTTAATGTAAGTGTTGCAGAGACCTAACATTTTGGTAAATTACAGTTTAATTTTGTCAAAACTTTATCCAAAAATAAACAACCGACTTCCGGAAAATCACTACAAAGTGAAAAGTTACTTTCATTTCAGAAGTCGGTGTCTTTGGATGTTTTGTAATTTAATTTTCAGTCACCGCCTTCCGAAATGAAAGTAAATTTTCACTTTGTAGTGTTTTATCCGAGTTTTTTTTTTTTTTTGAAAACAGTATTTTATTTTCCACTTTTGCACTATAGTGCCTTCCCCACACCAATTCAAAATTTCATAATCCGTGGGGTATACTGTAACTCAATCAAATTAAAACAATGGATTTTTTGCGATGGCAGCAATCGCCATTGATTTGCTGTCATTTTTTTAAGAGTTCCGTTGTCTGTCTCCGAAACTCATCATCAGATTTATATGAAATTTAATTTGGCCCATTCCTAAATAAACTCCTTTCGAACAAAAAAAGAATTAGAAAATCCGTCTATATGTAACGGAGATAAGCCCGAACATACATACAAAACATTTATAAACATACGGTTTTGGTGGTCCTGGTTGTTTTTCTTTTTGTCGTGGGTGTCGTCTTATCATCATATCCACCTTCGGCCTCTTGGCTTCCATAATAGCGCTGGAATGATGACAAAGTAAGAAAGAATAATAGGTTCACGTAGTTTGCGCTACAGAGCCTTTTTGCGCAACAAGTGCTAATTCATTTGGACACTCGAAGATTACCAACCGTATGACTTGGGGCTAAAAAAGATGTGTAAAATGTAGTATGGATGATGTCGTCACATCATGGCCGCAAGTAACGGATATTTGAACTGTAGTAGAATGTTTTGAGGAACAAGCTGTAGGTAAATTTGACTTTGAATACTTTTCTTGGGTCAATCAATAAAGGACAACATTTCATTTTTGTCTTTGACATATCCCGGGACCCTGGGGTCCCGGACCTGTGAAAGCGTACGAGGAACCTGCAGTGGCCCCTTAGACAATTAAACGATGAATAGGTACTAGCTGACGTTTATTCCTGTACGCACTATGCAAGTGCATCCCTTTTTATTTTATTTTTTTCTGTCGGGGTATATTTCCTCATGGATGTTCGTGGCCCTGGGGCGGGCAGAGGGGTCTGTCAGACTCTTACTGACTAATACCAGCCCGGTGTTCTCTGCCACACCGACGTCGGGGATCACAGGATCTAATGCGAATTCCACGATTCCCAGCTGGTGCTGGCCCGCCACTATGGGCCATCTCATGTCAAGGGGGAGAGTGAGGTGTTGATCTCCCCCTCTTACACCATAGAGAGGCGTGCGTGGAACACTCTGTCCTATCATCACCATCTTGAGTCCTAAGGAATAGGGGTGACCAATGTCCCCAAATCTGTCGCTCCTGGACTAATTTAGGGAAGTTGGGCCTCCTGTGACTGGTAAGGTCAGTGGCTTCGCTACCTATCACATTCGGCCACAGGGGATAGGGAACGCGGCCAACGCTATACCGACACTCCTCCTCACCTGCGGCTCCACCATGTCCACCATCAGACGGTGGCGAACCCGTCCAGGCCGCGGAAGGTAAAGAGAGCGGCGTACCGCAATACCGATAGATCTTTTAATGTAAGTGTTGCAGAGACCTAACATTTTGGTAAATTACAGTTTAATTTTGTCAAAACTTTATCCAAAAATAAACAACCGACTTCCGGAAAATCACTACAAAGTGAAAAGTTACTTTCATTTCAGAAGTCGGTGTCTTTGGATGTTTTGTAATTTAATTTTCAGTCACCGCCTTCCGAAATGAAAGTAAATTTTCACTTTGTAGTGTTTTATCCGAGTTTTTTTTTTTTTTTTGAAAACAGTATTTTATTTTCCACTTTTGCACTATAGTGCCTTCCCCACACCAATTCAAAATTTCATAATCCGTGGGGTATACTGTAACTCAATCAAATTAAAACAATGGATTTTTTGCGATGGCAGCAATCGCCATTGATTTGCTGTCATTTTTTTAAGAGTTCCGTTGTCTGTCTCCGAAACTCATCATCAGATTTATATGAAATTTAATTTGGCCCATTCCTAAATAAACTCCTTTCGAACAAAAAAAGAATTTGAAAATCCGTCTATATGTAACGGAGATAAGCCCGAACATACATACAAAACATTTATAAACATACGGTTTTGGTGGTCCTGGTTGTTTTTCTTTTTGTCGTGGGTGTCGTCTTATCATCATATCCACCTTCGGCCTCTTGGCTTCCATAATAGCGCTGGAATGATGACAAAGTAAGAAAGAATAATAGGTTCACGTAGTTTGCGCTACAGAGCCTTTTTGCGCAACAAGTGCTAATTCATTTGGACACTCGAAGATTACCAACCGTATGACTTGGGGCTAAAAAAGATGTGTAAAATGTAGTATGGATGATGTCGTCACATCATGGCCGCAAGTAACGGATATTTGAACTGTAGTAGAATGTTTTGAGGAACAAGCTGTAGGTAAATTTGACTTTGAATACTTTTCTTGGGTCAATCAATAAAGGACAACATTTCATTTTTGTCTTTTACATATCCCGGGACCCTGGGGTCCCGGACCTGTGAAAGCGTACGAGGAACCTGCAGTGGCCCCTTAGACAATTAAACGATGAATAGGTACTAGCTGACGTTTATTCCTGTACGCACTATGCAAGTGCATCCCTTTTTATTTTATTTTTTTCTGTCGGGGTATATTTCCTCATGGATGTTCGTGGCCCTGGGGCGGGCAGAGGGGTCTGTCAGACTCTTACTGACTAATACCAGCCCGGTGTTCTCTGCCACACCGACGTCGGGGATCACAGGATCTAATGCGAATTCCACGATTCCCAGCTGGTGCTGGCCCGCCACTATGGGCCATCTCATATCAAGGGGGAGAGTGAGGTGTTGATCTCCCCCTCTTACACCATAGAGAGGCGTGCATGGAACACTCTGTCCTATCATCACCATCTTGAGTCCTAAGGAATAGGGGTGACCAATGTCCCCAAATCTGTCGCTCCTGGACTAATTTAGGGAAGTTGGGCCTCCTGTGACTGGTAAGGTCAGTGGCTTCGCTACCTATCACATTCGGCCCCAGGGGATAGGGAGGGCGGCCAACGCTATACCGACACTCCTCCTCACCTGCGGCTCCACCATGTCCACCATCAGACGGTGGCGAACCCGTCCAGGCCGCGGAAGGTAAAGAGAGCGGCGTACCGCAATACCGATAGATCTTTTAATGTAAGTGTTGCAGAGACCTAACATTTTGGTAAATTACAGTTTAATTTTGTCAAAACTTTATCCAAAAATAAACGACCGACTTCCGGAAAATCACTACAAAGTGAAAAGTTACTTTCATTTCAGAAGTCGGTGTCTTTGGATGTTTTGTAATTTAATTTTCAGTCACCGCCTTCCGAAATGAAAGTAAATTTTCACTTTGTAGTGTTTTATCCGAGTTTTTTTTTTTTTTTGAAAACAGTATTTTATTTTCCACTTTTGCACTATAGTGCCTTCCCCACACCAATTCAAAATTTCATAATCCGTGGGGTATACTGTAAGTCAATCAAATTAAAACAATGGATTTTTTGCGATGGCAGGAATGGCCATTGATTTGCTGTCATTTTTTTAAGAGTTCCGTTGTCTGTCTCCGAAACTCATCATCAGATTTATATGAAATTTAATTTGGCCCATTCCTAAATAAACTCCTTTCGAACAAAAAAAGAATTTGAAAATCCGTCTATATGTAACGGAGATAAGCCCGAACATACATACAAAACATTTATAAACATACGGTTTTGGTGGTCCTGGTTGTTTTTCTTTTTGTCGTGGGTGTCGTCTTATCATCATATCCACCTTCGGCCTCTTGGCTTCCATAATAGCGCTGGAATGATGACAAAGTAAGAAAGAATAATAGGTTCACGTAGTTTGCGCTACAGAGCCTTTTTGCGCAACAAGTGCTAATTCATTTGGACACTCGAAGATTACCAACCGTATGACTTGGGGCTAAAAAAGATGTGTAAAATGTAGTATGGATGATGTCGTCACATCATGGCCGCAAGTAACGGATATTTGAACTGTAGTAGAATGTTTTGAGGAACAAGCTGTAGGTAAATTTGACTTTGAATACTTTTCTTGGGTCAATCAATAAAGGACAACTTTTCATTTTTGTCTTTTACATATCCCGGGACCCTGGGGTCCCGGACCTGTGAAAGCGTACGAGGAACCTGCAGTGGCCCCTTAGACAATTAAACGATGAATAGGTACTAGCTGACGTTTATTCCTGTACGCACTATGCAAGTGCATCCCTTTTTATTTTATTTTTTTCTGTCGGGGTATATTTCCTCATGGATGTTCGTGGCCCTGGGGCGGGCAGAGGGGTCTGTCAGACTCTTACTGACTAATACCAGCCCGGTGTTCTCTGCCACACTGACGTCGGGGATCACAGGATCTAATGCGAATTCCACGATTCCCAGCTGGTGCTGGCCCGCCACTATGGGCCATCTCATGTCAAGGGGGAGAGTGAGGTGTTGATCTCCCCCTCTTACACCATAGAGAGGCGTGCGTGGAACACTCTGTCCTATCATCACCATCTTGAGTCCTAAGGAATAGGGGTGACCAATGTCCCCAAATCTGTCGCTCCTGGACTAATTTAGGGAAGTTGGGCCTCCTGTGACTGGTAAGGTCAGTGGCTTCGCTACCTATCACATTCGGCCACAGGGGATAGGGAGGGCGGCCAACGCTATACCGACACTCCTCCTCACCTGCGGCTCCACCATGTCCACCATCAGACGGTGGCGAACCCGTCCAGGCCGCGGAAGGTAAAGAGAGCGGCGTACCGCAATACCGATAGATCTTTTAATGTAAGTGTTGCAGAGACCTAACATTTTGGTAAATTACAGTTTAATTTTGTCAAAACTTTATCCAAAAATAAACGACCGACTTCCGGAAAATCACTACAAAGTGAAAAGTTACTTTCATTTCAGAAGTCGGTGTCTTTGGATGTTTTGTAATTTAATTTTCAGTCACCGCCTTCCGAAATGAAAGTAAATTTTCACTTTGTAGTGTTTTATCCGAGTTTTTTTTTTTTTTGAAAACAGTATTTTATTTTCCACTTTTGCACTATAGTGCCTTCCCCACACCAATTCAAAATTTCATAATCCGTGGGGTATACTGTAAGTCAATCAAATTAAAACAATGGATTTTTTGCGATGGCAGCAATCGCCATTGATTTGCTGTCATTTTTTTAAGAGTTCCGTTGTCTGTCTCCGAAACTCATCATCAGATTTATATGAAATTTAATTTGGCCCATTCCTAAATAAACTCCTTTCGAACAAAAAAAGAATTTGAAAATCCGTCTATATGTAACGGAGATAAGCCCGAACATACATACAAAACATTTATAAACATACGGTTTTGGTGGTCCTGGTTGTTTTTCTTTTTGTCGTGGGTGTCGTCTTATCATCATATCCACCTTCGGCCTCTTGGCTTCCATAATAGCGCTGGAATGATGACAAAGTAAGAAAGAATAATAGGTTCACGTAGTTTGCGCTACAGAGCCTTTTTGCGCAACAAGTGCTAATTCATTTGGACACTCGAAGATTACCAACCGTATGACTTGGGGCTAAAAAAGATGTGTAAAATGTAGTATGGATGATGTCGTCACATCATGGCCGCAAGTAACGGATATTTGAACTGTAGTAGAATGTTTTGAGGAACAAGCTGTAGGTAAATTTGACTTTGAATACTTTTCTTGGGTCAATCAATAAAGGACAACATTTCATTTTTGTCTTTTACATATCCCGGGACCCTGGGGTCCCGGACCTGTGAAAGCGTACGAGGAACCTGCAGTGGCCCCTTAGACAATTAAACGATGAATAGGTACTAGCTGACGTTTATTCCTGTACGCACTATGCAAGTGCATCCCTTTTTATTTTATTTTTTTCTGTCGGGGTATATTTCCTCATGGATGTTCGTGGCCCTGGGGCGGGCAGAGGGGTCTGTCAGACTCTTACTGACTAATACCAGCCCGGTGTTCTCTGCCACACCGACGTCGGGGATCACAGGATCTAATGCGAATTCCACGATTCCCAGCTGGTGCTGGCCCGCCACTATGGGCCATCTCATGTCAAGGGGGAGAGTGAGGTGTTGATCTCCCCCTCTTACACCATAGAGAGGCGTGCGTGGAACACTCTGTCCTATCATCACCATCTTGAGTCCTAAGGAATAGGGGTGACCAATGTCCCCAAATCTGTCGCTCCTGGACTAATTTAGGGAAGTTGGGCCTCCTGTGACTGGTAAGGTCAGTGGCTTCGCTACCTATCACATTCGGCCACAGGGGATAGGGAGGGCGGCCAACGCTATACCGACACTCCTCCTCACCTGCGGCTCCACCATGTCCACCATCAGACGGTGGCGAACCCGTCCAGGCCGCGGAAGGTAAAGAGAGCGGCGTACCGCAATACCGATAGATCTTTTAATGTAAGTGTTGCAGAGACCTAACATTTTGGTAAATTACAGTTTAATTTTGTCAAAACTTTATCCAAAAATAAACAACCGACTTCCGGAAAATCACTACAAAGTGAAAAGTTACTTTCATTTCAGAAGTCGGTGTCTTTGGATGTTTTGTAATTTAATTTTCAGTCACCGCCTTCCGAAATGAAAGTAAATTTTCACTTTGTAGTGTTTTATCTGAGTTTTTTTTTTTTGAAAACAGTCTTTTATTTTCCACTTTTGCACTATAGTGCCTTCCCCACACCAATTCAAAATTTCATAATCCGTGGGGTATACTGTAAGTCAATCAAATTAAAACAATGGATTTTTTGCGATGGCAGCAATCGCCATTGATTTGCTGTCATTTTTTTAAGAGTTCCGTTGTCTGTCTCCGAAACTCATCATCAGATTTATATGAAATTTAATTTGGCCCATTCCTAAATAAACTCCTTTCGAACAAAAAAAGAATTTGAAAATCCGTCTATATGTAACGGAGATAAGCCCGAACATACATACAAAACATTTATAAACATACGGTTTTGGTGGTCCTGGTTGTTTTTCTTTTTGTCGTGGGTGTCGTCTTATCATCATATCCACCTTCGGCCTCTTGGCTTCCATAATAGCGCTGAAATGATGACAAAGTTAGAAAGAATAATAGGTTCACGTAGTTTGCGCTACAGAGCCTTTTTGCGCAACAAGTGCTAATTCATTTGGACACTCGAAGATTACCAACCGTATGACTTGGGGCTAAAAAAGATGTGTAAAATGTAGTATGGATGATGTCGTCACATCATGGCCGCAAGTAACGGATATTTGAACTGTAGTAGAATGTTTTGAGGAACAAGCTGTAGGTAAATTTGACTTTGAATACTTTTCTTGGGTCAATCAATAAAGGACAACTTTTCATTTTTGTCTTTTACATATCCCGGGACCCTGGGGTCCCGGACCTGTGAAAGCGTACGAGGAACCTGCAGTGGCCCCTTAGACAATTAAACGATGAATAGGTACTAGCTGACGTTTATTCCTGTACGCACTATGCAAGTGCATCCCTTTTTATTTTATTTTTTTCTGTCGGGGTATATTTCCTCATGGATGTTCGTGGCCCTGGGGCGGGCAGAGGGGTCTGTCAGACTCTTACTGACTAATACCAGCCCGGTGTTCTCTGCCACACCGACGTCGGGGATCACAGGATCTAATGCGAATTCCACGATTCCCAGCTGGTGCTGGCCCGCCACTATGGGCCATCTCATGTCAAGGGGGAGAGTGAGGTGTTGATCTCCCCCTCTTACACCATAGAGAGGCGTGCGTGGAACACTCTGTCCTATCATCACCATCTTGAGTCCTAAGGAATAGGGGTGACCAATGTCCCCAAATCTGTCGCTCCTGGACTAATTTAGGGAAGTTGGGCCTCCTGTGACTGGTAAGGTCAGTGGCTTCGCTACCTATCACATTCGGCCACAGGGGATAGGGAGGGCGGCCAACGCTATACCGACACTCCTCCTCACCTGCGGCTCCACCATGTCCACCATCAGACGGTGGCGAACCCGTCCAGGCCGCGGAAGGTAAAGAGAGCGGCGTACCGCAATACCGATAGATCTTTTAATGTAAGTGTTGCAGAGACCTAACATTTTGGTAAATTACAGTTTAATTTTGTCAAAACTTTATCCAAAAATAAACAACCGACTTCCGGAAAATCACTACAAAGTGAAAAGTTACTTTCATTTCAGAAGTCGGTGTCTTTGGATGTTTTGTAATTTAATTTTCAGTCACCGCCTTCCGAAATGAAAGTAAATTTTCACTTTGTAGTGTTTTATCCGAGTTTTTTTTTTTTTTTGAAAACAGTATTTTATTTTCCACTTTTGCACTATAGTGCCTTCCCCACACCAATTCAAAATTTCATAATCCGTGGGGTATACTGTAAGTCAATCAAATTAAAACAATGGATTTTTTGCGATGGCAGCAATCGCCATTGATTTGCTGTCATTTTTTTAAGAGTTCCGTTGTCTGTCTCCGAAACTCATCATCAGATTTATATGAAATTTAATTTGGCCCATTCCTAAATAAACTCCTTTCGAACAAAAAAAGAATTTGAAAATCCGTCTATATGTAACGGAGATAAGCCCGAACATACATACAAAACATTTATAAACATACGGTTTTGGTGGTCCTGGTTGTTTTTCTTTTTTTCGTGGGTGTCGTCTTATCATCATATCCACCTTCGGCCTCTTGGCTTCCATAATAGCGCTGGAATGATGACAAAGTAAGAAAGAATAATAGGTTCACGTAGTTTGCGCTACAGAGCCTTTTTGCGCAACAAGTGCTAATTCATTTGGACACTCGAAGATTACCAACCGTATGACTTGGGGCTAAAAAAGATGTGTAAAATGTAGTATGGATGATGTCGTCACATCATGGCCGCAAGTAACGGATATTTGAACTGTAGTAGAATGTTTTGAGGAACAAGCTGTAGGTAAATTTGACTTTGAATACTTTTCTTGGGTCAATCAATAAAGGACAACTTTTCATTTTTGTCTTTTACATATCCCGGGACCCTGGGGTCCCGGACCTGTGAAAGCGTACGAGGAACCTGCAGTGGCCCCTTAGACAATTAAACGATGAATAGGTACTAGCTGACGTTTATTCCTGTACGCACTACGCAAGTGCATCCCTTTTTATTTTATTTTTTTCTGTCGGGGTATATTTCCTCATGGATGTTCGTGGCCCTGGGGCGGGCAGAGGGGTCTGTCAGACTCTTACTGACTAATACCAGCCCGGTGTTCTCTGCCACACCGACGTCGGGGATCACAGGATCTAATGCGAATTCCACGATTCCCAGCTGGTGCTGGCCCGCCACTATGGGCCATCTCATGTCAAGGGGGAGAGTGAGGTGTTGATCTCCCCCTCTTACACCATAGAGAGGCGTGCGTGGAACACTCTGTCCTATCATCACCATCTTGAGTCCTAAGGAATAGGGGTGACCAATGTCCCCAAATCTGTCGCTCCTGGACTAATTTAGGGAAGTTGGGCCTCCTGTGACTGGTAAGGTCAGTGGCTTCGCTACCTATCACATTCGGCCACAGGGGATAGGGAGGGCGGCCAACGCTATACCGACACTCCTCCTCACCTGCGGCTCCACCATGTCCACCATCAGACGGTGGCGAACCCGTCCAGGCCGCGGAAGGTAAAGAGAGCGGCGTACCGCAATACCGATAGATCTTTTAATGTAAGTGTTGCAGAGACCTAACATTTTGGTAAATTACAGTTTAATTTTGTCAAAACTTTATCCAAAAATAAACAACCGACTTCCGGAAAATCACTACAAAGTGAAAAGTTACTTTCATTTCAGAAGTCGGTGTCTTTGGATGTTTTGTAATTTAATTTTCAGTCACCGCCTTCCGAAATGAAAGTAAATTTTCACTTTGTAGTGTTTTATCTGAGTTTTTTTTTTTTGAAAACAGTCTTTTATTTTCCACTTTTGCACTATAGTGCCTTCCCCACACCAATTCAAAATTTCATAATCCGTGGGGTATACTGTAAGTCAATCAAATTAAAACAATGGATTTTTTGCGATGGCAGCAATCGCCATTGATTTGCTGTCATTTTTTTAAGAGTTCCGTTGTCTGTCTCCGAAACTCATCATCAGATTTATATGAAATTTAATTTGGCCCATTCCTAAATAAACTCCTTTCGAACAAAAAAAGAATTTGAAAATCCGTCTATATGTAACGGAGATAAGCCCGAACATACATACAAAACATTTATAAACATACGGTTTTGGTGGTCCTGGTTGTTTTTCTTTTTGTCGTGGGTGTCGTCTTATCATCATATCCACCTTCGGCCTCTTGGCTTCCATAATAGCGCTGAAATGATGACAAAGTTAGAAAGAATAATAGGTTCACGTAGTTTGCGCTACAGAGCCTTTTTGCGCAACAAGTGCTAATTCATTTGGACACTCGAAGATTACCAACCGTATGACTTGGGGCTAAAAAAGATGTGTAAAATGTAGTATGGATGATGTCGTCACATCATGGCCGCAAGTAACGGATATTTGAACTGTAGTAGAATGTTTTGAGGAACAAGCTGTAGGTAAATTTGACTTTGAATACTTTTCTTGGGTCAATCAATAAAGGACAACTTTTCATTTTTGTCTTTTACATATCCCGGGACCCTGGGGTCCCGGACCTGTGAAAGCGTACGAGGAACCTGCAGTGGCCCCTTAGACAATTAAACGATGAATAGGTACTAGCTGACGTTTATTCCTGTACGCACTATGCAAGTGCATCCCTTTTTATTTTATTTTTTTCTGTCGGGGTATATTTCCTCATGGATGTTCGTGGCCCTGGGGCGGGCAGAGGGGTCTGTCAGACTCTTACTGACTAATACCAGCCCGGTGTTCTCTGCCACACCGACGTCGGGGATCACAGGATCTAATGCGAATTCCACGATTCCCAGCTGGTGCTGGCCCGCCACTATGGGCCATCTCATGTCAAGGGGGAGAGTGAGGTGTTGATCTCCCCCTCTTACACCATAGAGAGGCGTGCGTGGAACACTCTGTCCTATCATCACCATCTTGAGTCCTAAGGAATAGGGGTGACCAATGTCCCCAAATCTGTCGCTCCTGGACTAATTTAGGGAAGTTGGGCCTCCTGTGACTGGTAAGGTCAGTGGCTTCGCTACCTATCACATTCGGCCACAGGGGATAGGGAGGGCGGCCAACGCTATACCGACACTCCTCCTCACCTGCGGCTCCACCATGTCCACCATCAGACGGTGGCGAACCCGTCCAGGCCGCGGAAGGTAAAGAGAGCGGCGTACCGCAATACCGATAGATCTTTTAATGTAAGTGTTGCAGAGACCTAACATTTTGGTAAATTACAGTTTAATTTTGTCAAAACTTTATCCAAAAATAAACAACCGACTTCCGGAAAATCACTACAAAGTGAAAAGTTACTTTCATTTCAGAAGTCGGTGTCTTTGGATGTTTTGTAATTTAATTTTCAGTCACCGCCTTCCGAAATGAAAGTAAATTTTCACTTTGTAGTGTTTTATCCGAGTTTTTTTTTTTTTTTGAAAACAGTATTTTATTTTCCACTTTTGCACTATAGTGCCTTCCCCACACCAATTCAAAATTTCATAATCCGTGGGGTATACTGTAAGTCAATCAAATTAAAACAATGGATTTTTTGCGATGGCAGCAATCGCCATTGATTTGCTGTCATTTTTTTAAGAGTTCCGTTGTCTGTCTCCGAAACTCATCATCAGATTTATATGAAATTTAATTTGGCCCATTCCTAAATAAACTCCTTTCGAACAAAAAAAGAATTTGAAAATCCGTCTATATGTAACGGAGATAAGCCCGAACATACATACAAAACATTTATAAACATACGGTTTTGGTGGTCCTGGTTGTTTTTCTTTTTTTCGTGGGTGTCGTCTTATCATCATATCCACCTTCGGCCTCTTGGCTTCCATAATAGCGCTGGAATGATGACAAAGTAAGAAAGAATAATAGGTTCACGTAGTTTGCGCTACAGAGCCTTTTTGCGCAACAAGTGCTAATTCATTTGGACACTCGAAGATTACCAACCGTATGACTTGGGGCTAAAAAAGATGTGTAAAATGTAGTATGGATGATGTCGTCACATCATGGCCGCAAGTAACGGATATTTGAACTGTAGTAGAATGTTTTGAGGAACAAGCTGTAGGTAAATTTGACTTTGAATACTTTTCTTGGGTCAATCAATAAAGGACAACTTTTCATTTTTGTCTTTTACATATCCCGGGACCCTGGGGTCCCGGACCTGTGAAAGCGTACGAGGAACCTGCAGTGGCCCCTTAGACAATTAAACGATGAATAGGTACTAGCTGACGTTTATTCCTGTACGCACTACGCAAGTGCATCCCTTTTTATTTTATTTTTTTCTGTCGGGGTATATTTCCTCATGGATGTTCGTGGCCCTGGGGCGGGCAGAGGGGTCTGTCAGACTCTTACTGACTAATACCAGCCCGGTGTTCTCTGCCACACCGACGTCGGGGATCACAGGATCTAATGCGAATTCCACGATTCCCAGCTGGTGCTGGCCCGCCACTATGGGCCATCTCATGTCAAGGGGGAGAGTGAGGTGTTGATCTCCCCCTCTTACACCATAGAGAGGCGTGCGTGGAACACTCTGTCCTATCATCACCATCTTGAGTCCTAAGGAATAGGGGTGACCAATGTCCCCAAATCTGTCGCTCCTGGACTAATTTAGGGAAGTTGGGCCTCCTGTGACTGGTAAGGTCAGTGGCTTCGCTACCTATCACATTCGGCCACAGGGGATAGGGAGGGCGGCCAACGCTATACCGACACTCCTCCTCACCTGCGGCTCCACCATGTCCACCATCAGACGGTGGCGAACCCGTCCAGGCCGCGGAAGGTAAAGAGAGCGGCGTACCGCAATACCGATAGATCTTTTAATGTAAGTGTTGCAGAGACCTAACATTTTGGTAAATTACAGGTTAATTTTGTCAAAACTTTATCCAAAAATAAACAACCGACTTCCGGAAAATCACTACAAAGTGAAAAGTTACTTTCATTTCAGAAGTCGGTGTCTTTGGATGTTTTGTAATTTAATTTTCAGTCACCGCCTTCCGAAATGAAAGTAAATTTTCACTTTGTAGTGTTTTATCCGAGTTTTTTTTTTTTTTTTGAAAACAGTATTTTATTTTCCACTTTTGCACTATAGTGCCTTCCCCACACCAATTCAAAATTTCATAATCCGTGGGGTATACTGTAAGTCAATCAAATTAAAACAATGGATTTTTTGCGATGGCAGCAATCGCCATTGATTTGCTGTCATTTTTTTAAGAGTTCCGTTGTCTGTCTCCGAAACTCATCATCAGATTTATATGAAATTTAATTTGGCCCATTCCTAAATAAACTCCTTTCGAACAAAAAAAGAATTTGAAAATCCGTCTATATGTAACGGAGATAAGCCCGAACATACATACAAAACATTTATAAACATACGGTTTTGGTGGTCCTGGTTGTTTTTCTTTTTGTCGTGGGTGTCGTCTTATCATCATATCCACCTTCGGCCTCTTGGCTTCCATAATAGCGCTGGAATGATGACAAAGTAAGAAAGAATAATAGGTTCACGTAGTTTGCGCTACAGAGCCTTTTTGCGCAACAAGTGCTAATTCATTTGGACACTCGAAGATTACCAACCGTATGACTTGGGGCTAAAAAAGATGTGTAAAATGTAGTATGGATGATGTCGTCACATCATGGCCGCAAGTAACGGATATTTGAACTGTAGTAGAATGTTTTGAGGAACAAGCTGTAGGTAAATTTGACTTTGAATACTTTTCTTGGGTCGATCAATAAAGGACAACATTTCATTTTTGTCTTTTACATATCCCGGGACCCTGGGGTCCCGGACCTGTGAAAGCGTACGAGGAACCTGCAGTGGCCCCTTAGACAATTAAACGATGAATAGGTACTAGCTGACGTTTATTCCTGTACGCACTATGCAAGTGCATCCCTTTTTATTTTATTTTTTTCTGTCGGGGTATATTTCCTCATGGATGTTCGTGGCCCTGGGGCGGGCAGAGGGGTCTGTCAGACTCTTACTGACTAATACCAGCCCGGTGTTCTCTGCCACACCGACGTCGGGGATCACAGGATCTAATGCGAATTCCACGATTCCCAGCTGGTGCTGGCCCGCCACTATGGGCCATCTCATGTCAAGGGGGAGAGTGAGGTGTTGATCTCCCCCTCTTACACCATAGAGAGGCGTGCGTGGAACACTCTGTCCTATCATCACCATCTTGAGTCCTAAGGAATAGGGGTGACCAATGTCCCCAAATCTGTCGCTCCTGGACTAATTTAGGGAAGTTGGGCCTCCTGTGACTGGTAAGGTCAGTGGCTTCGCTACCTATCACATTCGGCCACAGGGGATAGGGAGCGCGGCCAACGCTATACCGACACTCCTCCTCACCTGCGGCTCCACCATGTCCACCATCAGACGGTGGCGAACCCGTCCAGGCCGCGGAAGGTAAAGAGAGCGGCGTACCGCAATACCGATAGATCTTTTAATGTAAGTGTTGCAGAGACCTAACATTTTGGTAAATTACAGTTTAATTTTGTCAGAACTTTATCCAAAAATAAACAACCGACTTCCGGAAAATCACTACAAAGTGAAAAGTTACTTTCATTTCAGAAGTCGGTGTCTTTGGATGTTTTGTAATTTAATTTTCAGTCACCGCCTTCCGAAATGAAAGTAAATTTTCACTTTGTAGTGTTTTATCCGAGTTTTTTTTTTTTTTGAAAACAGTATTTTATTTTCCACTTTTGTACTATAGTGCCTTCCCCACACCAATTCAAAATTTCATAATCCGTGGGGTATACTGTAAGTCAATCAAATTAAAACAATGGATTTTTTGCGATGGCAGCAATCGCCATTGATTTGCTGTCATTTTTTTAAGAGTTCCGTTGTCTGTCTCCGAAACTCATCATCAGATTTATATGAAATTTAATTTGGCCCATTCCTAAATAAACTCCTTTCGAACAAAAAAAGAATTTGAAAATCCGTCTATATGTAACGGAGATAAGCCCGAACATACATACAAAACATTTATAAACATACGGTTTTGGTGGTCCTGGTTGTTTTTCTTTTTTTCGTGGGTGTCGTCTTATCATCATATCCACCTTCGGCCTCTTGGCTTCCATAATAGCGCTGGAATGATGACAAAGTAAGAAAGAATAATAGGTTCACGTAGTTTGCGCTACAGAGCCTTTTTGCGCAACAAGTGCTAATTCATTTGGACACTCGAAGATTACCAACCGTATGACTTGGGGCTAAAAAAGATGTGTAAAATGTAGTATGGATGATGTCGTCACATCATGGCCGCAAGTAACGGATATTTGAACTGTAGTAGAATGTTTTGAGGAACAAGCTGTAGGTAAATTTGACTTTGAATACTTTTCTTGGGTCAATCAATAAAGGACAACTTTTCATTTTTGTCTTTTACATATCCCGGGACCCTGGGGTCCCGGACCTGTGAAAGCGTACGAGGAACCTGCAGTGGCCCCTTAGACAATTAAACGATGAATAGGTACTAGCTGACGTTTATTCCTGTACGCACTATGCAAGTGCATCCCTTTTTATTTTATTTTTTTCTGTCGGGGTATATTTCCTCATGGATGTTCGTGGCCCTGGGGCGGGCAGAGGGGTCTGTCAGACTCTTACTGACTAATACCAGCCCGGTGTTCTCTGCCACACTGACGTCGGGGATCACAGGATCTAATGCGAATTCCACGATTCCCAGCTGGTGCTGGCCCGCCACTATGGGCCATCTCATGTCAAGGGGGAGAGTGAGGTGTTGATCTCCCCCTCTTACACCATAGAGAGGCGTGCGTGGAACACTCTGTCCTATCATCACCATCTTGAGTCCTAAGGAATAGGGGTGACCAATGTCCCCAAATCTGTCGCTCCTGGACTAATTTAGGGAAGTTGGGCCTCCTGTGACTGGTAAGGTCAGTGGCTTCGCTACCTATCACATTCGGCCACAGGGGATAGGGAGGGCGGCCAACGCTATACCGACACTCCTCCTCACCTGCGGCTCCACCATGTCCACCATCAGACGGTGGCGAACCCGTCCAGGCCGCGGAAGGTAAAGAGAGCGGCGTACCGCAATACCGATAGATCTTTTAATGTAAGTGTTGCAGAGACCTAACATTTTGGTAAATTACAGTTTAATTTTGTCAAAACTTTATCCAAAAATAAACGACCGACTTCCGGAAAATCACTACAAAGTGAAAAGTTACTTTCATTTCAGAAGTCGGTGTCTTTGGATGTTTTGTAATTTAATTTTCAGTCACCGCCTTCCGAAATGAAAGTAAATTTTCACTTTGTAGTGTTTTATCCGAGTTTTTTTTTTTTTTGAAAACAGTATTTTATTTTCCACTTTTGCACTATAGTGCCTTCCCCACACCAATTCAAAATTTCATAATCCGTGGGGTATACTGTAAGTCAATCAAATTAAAACAATGGATTTTTTGCGATGGCAGCAATCGCCATTGATTTGCTGTCATTTTTTTAAGAGTTCCGTTGTCTGTCTCCGAAACTCATCATCAGATTTATATGAAATTTAATTTGGCCCATTCCTAAATAAACTCCTTTCGAACAAAAAAAGAATTTGAAAATCCGTCTATATGTAACGGAGATAAGCCCGAACATACATACAAAACATTTATAAACATACGGTTTTGGTGGTCCTGGTTGTTTTTCTTTTTGTCGTGGGTGTCGTCTTATCATCATATCCACCTTCGGCCTCTTGGCTTCCATAATAGCGCTGGAATGATGACAAAGTAAGAAAGAATAATAGGTTCACGTAGTTTGCGCTACAGAGCCTTTTTGCGCAACAAGTGCTAATTCATTTGGACACTCGAAGATTACCAACCGTATGACTTGGGGCTAAAAAAGATGTGTAAAATGTAGTATGGATGATGTCGTCACATCATGGCCGCAAGTAACGGATATTTGAACTGTAGTAGAATGTTTTGAGGAACAAGCTGTAGGTAAATTTGACTTTGAATACTTTTCTTGGGTCAATCAATAAAGGACAACATTTCATTTTTGTCTTTTACATATCCCGGGACCCTGGGGTCCCGGACCTGTGAAAGCGTACGAGGAACCTGCAGTGGCCCCTTAGACAATTAAACGATGAATAGGTACTAGCTGACGTTTATTCCTGTACGCACTATGCAAGTGCATCCCTTTTTATTTTATTTTTTTCTGTCGGGGTATATTTCCTCATGGATGTTCGTGGCCCTGGGGCGGGCAGAGGGGTCTGTCAGACTCTTACTGACTAATACCAGCCCGGTGTTCTCTGCCACACCGACGTCGGGGATCACAGGATCTAATGCGAATTCCACGATTCCCAGCTGGTGCTGGCCCGCCACTATGGGCCATCTCATGTCAAGGGGGAGAGTGAGGTGTTGATCTCCCCCTCTTACACCATAGAGAGGCGTGCGTGGAACACTCTGTCCTATCATCACCATCTTGAGTCCTAAGGAATAGGGGTGACCAATGTCCCCAAATCTGTCGCTCCTGGACTAATTTAGGGAAGTTGGGCCTCCTGTGACTGGTAAGGTCAGTGGCTTCGCTACCTATCACATTCGGCCACAGGGGATAGGGAGGGCGGCCAACGCTATACCGACACTCCTCCTCACCTGCGGCTCCACCATGTCCACCATCAGACGGTGGCGAACCCGTCCAGGCCGCGGAAGGTAAAGAGAGCGGCGTACCGCAATACCGATAGATCTTTTAATGTAAGTGTTGCAGAGACCTAACATTTTGGTAAATTACAGTTTAATTTTGTCAAAACTTTATCCAAAAATAAACAACCGACTTCCGGAAAATCACTACAAAGTGAAAAGTTACTTTCATTTCAGAAGTCGGTGTCTTTGGATGTTTTGTAATTTAATTTTCAGTCACCGCCTTCCGAAATGAAAGTAAATTTTCACTTTGTAGTGTTTTATCCGAGTTTTTTTTTTTTTTTGAAAACAGTATTTTATTTTCCACTTTTGCACTATAGTGCCTTCCCCACACCAATTCAAAATTTCATAATCCGTGGGGTATACTGTAAGTCAATCAAATTAAAACAATGGATTTTTTGCGATGGCAGCAATCGCCATTGATTTGCTGTCATTTTTTTAAGAGTTCCGTTGTCTGTCTCCGAAACTCATCATCAGATTTATATGAAATTTAATTTGGCCCATTCCTAAATAAACTCCTTTCGAACAAAAAAAGAATTTGAAAATCCGTCTATATGTAACGGAGATAAGCCCGAACATACATACAAAACATTTATAAACATACGGTTTTGGTGGTCCTGGTTGTTTTTCTTTTTTTCGTGGGTGTCGTCTTATCATCATATCCACCTTCGGCCTCTTGGCTTCCATAATAGCGCTGGAATGATGACAAAGTAAGAAAGAATAATAGGTTCACGTAGTTTGCGCTACAGAGCCTTTTTGCGCAACAAGTGCTAATTCATTTGGACACTCGAAGATTACCAACCGTATGACTTGGGGCTAAAAAAGATGTGTAAAATGTAGTATGGATGATGTCGTCACATCATGGCCGCAAGTAACGGATATTTGAACTGTAGTAGAATGTTTTGAGGAACAAGCTGTAGGTAAATTTGACTTTGAATACTTTTCTTGGGTCAATCAATAAAGGACCACATTTCATTTTTGTCTTTTACATATCCCGGGACCCTGGGGTCCCGGACCTGTGAAAGCGTACGAGGAACCTGCAGTGGCCCCTTAGACAATTAAACGATGAATAGGTACTAGCTGACGTTTATTCCTGTACGCACTATGCAAGTGCATCCCTTTTTATTTTATTTTTTTCTGTCGGGGTATATTGCCTCATGGATGTTCGTGGCCCTGGGGCGGGCAGAGGGGTCTGTCAGACTCTTACTGACTAATACCAGCCCGGTGTTCTCTGCCACACCGACGTCGGGGATCACAGGATCTAATGCGAATTCCACGATTCCCAGCTGGTGCTGGCCCGCCACTATGGGCCATCTCATGTCAAGGGGGAGAGTGAGGTGTTGATCTCCCCCTCTTACACCATAGAGAGGCGTGCATGGAACACTCTGTCCTATCATCACCATCTTGAGTCCTAAGGAATAGGGGTGACCAATGTCCCCAAATCTCGCTCCTGGACTAATTTAGGGAAGTTGGGCCTCCTGTGACTGGTAAGGTCAGTGGCTTCGCTACCTATCACATTCGGCCACAGGGGATAGGGAGCGCGGCCAACGCTATACCGACACTCCTCCTCACCTGCGGCTCCACCATGTCCACCATCAGACGGTGGCGAACCCGTCCAGGCCGCGGAAGGTAAAGAGAGCGGCGTACCGCAATACCGATAGATCTTTTAATGTAAGTGTTGCAGAGACCTAACATTTTGGTAAATTACAGTTTAATTTTGTCAAAACTTTATCCAAAAATAAACAACCGACTTCCGGAAAATCACTACAAAGTGAAAAGTTACTTTCATTTCAGAAGTCGGTGTCTTTGGATGTTTTGTAATTTAATTTTCAGTCACCGCCTTCCGAAATGAAAGTAAATTTTCACTTTGTAGTGTTTTATCCGAGTTTTTTTTTTTTTTGAAAACAGTATTTTATTTTCCACTTTTGCACTATAGTGCCTTCCCCACACCAATTCAAAATTTCATAATCCGTGGGGTATACTGTAAGTCAATCAAATTAAAACAATGGATTTTTTGCGATGGCAGCAATCGCCATTGATTTGCTGTCATTTTTTTAAGAGTTCCGTTGTCTGTCTCCGAAACTCATCATCAGATTTATATGAAATTAATTTAATTTGGCCCATTCCTAAATAAACTCCTTTCGAACAAAACAAGAATTTGAAAATCCGTCTATATGTAACGGAGATAAGCCCGAACATACATACAAAACATTTATAAACATACGGTTTTGGTGGTCCTGGTTGTTTTTCTTTTTGTCGTGGGTGTCGTCTTATCATCATATCCACCTTCGGCCTCTTGGCTTCCATAATAGCGCTGGAATGATGACAAAGTAAGAAAGAATAATAGGTTCACGTAGTTTGCGCTACAGAGCCTTTTTGCGCAACAAGTGCTAATTCATTTGGACACTCGAAGATTACCAACCGTATGACTTGGGGCTAAAAAAGATGTGTAAAATGTAGTATGGATGATGTCGTCACATCATGGCCACAAGTAACGGATATTTGAACTGTAGTAGAATGTTTTGAGGAACAAGCTGTAGGTAAATTTGACTTTGAATACTTTTCTTGGGTCAATCAATAAAGGACAACATTTCATTTTTGTCTTTTACATATCCCGGGACCCTGGGGTCCCGGACCTGTGAAAGCGTACGAGGAACCTGCAGTGGCCCCTTAGACAATTAAACGATGAATAGGTACTAGCTGACGTTTATTCCTGTACGCACTATGCAAGTGCATCCCTTTTTATTTTATTTTTTTCTGTCGGGGTATACTTCCTTATGGATGTTCGTGGCCCTGGGGCGGGCAGAGGGGTCTGTCAGACTCTTACTGACTAATACCAGCCCGGTGTTCTCTGCCACACCGACGTCGGGGATCACAGGATCTAATGCGAATTCCACGATTCCCAGCTGGTGCTGGCCCGCCACTATGGGCCATCTCATGTCAAGGGGGAGAGTGAGGTGTTGATCTCCCCCTCTTACACCATAGAGAGGCGTGCGTGGAACACTCTGTCCTATCATCACCATCTTGAGTCCTAAGGAATAGGGGTGACCAATGTCCCCAAATCTGTCGCTCCTGGACTAATTTAGGGAAGTTGGGCCTCCTGTGACTGGTAAGGTCAGTGGCTTCGCTACCTATCACATTCGGCCACAGGGGATAGGGAGGGCGGCCAACGCTATACCGACACTCCTCCTCACCTGCGGCTCCACCATGTCCACCATCAGACGGTGGCGAACCCGTCCAGGCCGCGGAAGGTAAAGAGAGCGGCGTACCGCAATACCGATAGATCTTTTAATGTAAGTGTTGCAGAGACCTAACATTTTGGTAAATTACAGTTTAATTTTGTCAAAACTTTATCCAAAAATAAACAACCGACTTCCGGAAAATCACTACAAAGTGAAAAGTTACTTTCATTTCAGAAGTCGGTGTCTTTGGATGTTTTGTAATTTAATTTTCAGTCACCGCCTTCCGAAATGAAAGTAAATTTTCACTTTGTAGTGTTTTATCCGAGTTTTTTTTTTTTTTTTTGAAAACAGTATTTTATTTTCCACTTTTGCACTATAGTGCCTTCCCCACACCAATTCAAAATTTCATAATCCGTGGGGTATACTGTAAGTCAATCAAATTAAAACAATGGATTTTTTGCGATGGCAGCAATCGCCATTGATTTGCTGTCATTTTTTTAAGAGTTCCGTTGTCTGTCTCCGAAACTCATCATCAGATTTATATGAAATTTAATTTGGCCCATTCCTAAATAAACTCCTTTCGAACAAAAAAAGAATTTGAAAATCCGTCTATATGTAACGGAGATAAGCCCGAACATACATACAAAACATTTATAAACATACGGTTTTGGTGGTCCTGGTTGTTTTTCTTTTTGTCGTGGGTGTCGTCTTATCATCATATCCACCTTCGGCCTCTTGGCTTCCATAATAGCGCTGGAATGATGACAAAGTAAGAAAGAATAATAGGTTCACGTAGTTTGCGCTACAGAGCCTTTTTGCGCAACAAGTGCTAATTCATTTGGACACTCGAAGATTACCAACCGTATGACTTGGGGCTAAAAAAGATGTGTAAAATGTAGTATGGATGATGTCGTCACATCATGGCCGCAAGTAACGGATATTTGAACTGTAGTAGAATGTTTTGAGGAACAAGCTGTAGGTAAATTTGACTTTGAATACTTTTCTTGGGTCAATCAATAAAGGACAACATTTCATTTTTGTCTTTTACATATCCCGGGACCCTGGGGTCCCGGACCTGTGAAAGCGTACGAGGAACCTGCAGTGGCCCCTTAGACAATTAAACGATGAATAGGTACTAGCTGACGTTTATTCCTGTACGCACTATGCAAGTGCATCCCTTTTTATTTTATTTTTTTCTGTCGGGGTATATTTCCTCATGGATGTTCGTGGCCCTGGGGCGGGCAGAGGGGTCTGTCAGACTCTTACTGACTAATACCAGCCCGGTGTTCTCTGCCACACCGACGTCGGGGATCACAGGATCTAATGCGAATTCCACGATTCCCAGCTGGTGCTGGCCCGCCACTATGGGCCATCTCATGTCAAGGGGGAGAGTGAGGTGTTGATCTCCCCCTCTTACACCATAGAGAGGCGTGCGTGGAACACTCTGTCCTATCATCACCATCTTGAGTCCTAAGGAATAGGGGTGACCAATGTCCCCAAATCTGTCGCTCCTGGACTAATTTAGGGAAGTTGGGCCTCCTGTGACTGGTAAGGTCAGTGGCTTCGCTACCTATCACATTCGGCCACAGGGGATAGGGAGGGCGGCCAACGCTATACCGACACTCCTCCTCACCTGCGGCTCCACCATGTCCACCATCAGACGGTGGCGAACCCGTCCAGGCCGCGGAAGGTAAAGAGAGCGGCGTACCGCAATACCGATAGATCTTTTAATGTAAGTGTTGCAGAGACCTAACATTTTGGTAAATTACAGTTTAATTTTGTCAAAACTTTATCCAAAAATAAACAACCGACTTCCGGAAAATCACTACAAAGTGAAAAGTTACTTTCATTTCAGAAGTCGGTGTCTTTGGATGTTTTGTAATTTAATTTTCAGTCACCGCCTTCCGAAATGAAAGTAAATTTTCACTTTGTAGTGTTTTATCCGAGTTTTTTTTTTTTTTTTGAAAACAGTATTTTATTTTCCACTTTTGCACTATAGTGCCTTCCCCACACCAATTCAAAATTTCATAATCCGTGGGGTATACTGTAAGTCAATCAAATTAAAACAATGGATTTTTTGCGATGGCAGCAATCGCCATTGATTTGCTGTCATTTTTTTAAGAGTTCCGTTGTCTGTCTCCGAAACTCATCATCAGATTTATATGAAATTTAATTTGGCCCATTCCTAAATAAACTCCTTTCGAACAAAAAAAGAATTTGAAAATCCGTCTATATGTAACGGAGATAAGCCCGAACATACATACAAAACATTTATAAACATACGGTTTTGGTGGTCCTGGTTGTTTTTCTTTTTGTCGTGGGTGTCGTCTTATCATCATATCCACCTTCGGCCTCTTGGCTTCCATAATAGCGCTGGAATGATGACAAAGTAAGAAAGAATAATAGGTTCACGTAGTTTGCGCTACAGAGCCTTTTTGCGCAACAAGTGCTAATTCATTTGGACACTCGAAGATTACCAACCGTATGACTTGGGGCTAAAAAAGATGTGTAAAATGTAGTATGGATGATGTCGTCACATCATGGCCGCAAGTAACGGATATTTGAACTGTAGTAGAATGTTTTGAGGAACAAGCTGTAGGTAAATTTGACTTTGAATACTTTTCTTGGGTCAATCAATAAAGGACAACATTTCATTTTTGTCTTTTACATATCCCGGGACCCTGGGGTCCCGGACCTGTGAAAGCGTACGAGGAACCTGCAGTGGCCCCTTAGACAATTAAACGATGAATAGGTACTAGCTGACGTTTATTCCTGTACGCACTATGCAAGTGCATCCCTTTTTATTTTATTTTTTTCTGTCGGGGTATATTTCCTCATGGATGTTCGTGGCCCTGGGGCGGGCAGAGGGGTCTGTCAGACTCTTACTGACTAATACCAGCCCGGTGTTCTCTGCCACACCGACGTCGGGGATCACAGGATCTAATGCGAATTCCACGATTCCCAGCTGGTGCTGGCCCGCCACTATGGGCCATCTCATGTCAAGGGGGAGAGTGAGGTGTTGATCTCCCCCTCTTACACCATAGAGAGGCGTGCGTGGAACACTCTGTCCTATCATCACCATCTTGAGTCCTAAGGAATAGGGGTGACCAATGTCCCCAAATCTGTCGCTCCTGGACTAATTTAGGAAAGTTGGGCCTCCTGTGACTGGTAAGGTCAGTGGCTTCGCTACCTATTACTTTCGGCCGCAGGGGATAGGGAGCGCGGCCAACGCTATACCGACACTCCTCCTCACCTGCGGCTCCACCATGTCCACCATCAGACGGTGGCGAACCCGTCCAGGCCGCGGAAGGTAAGGAGAGCGGCGTACTGCAATACCGATAGATCTTTTAATGTAAGTGTTGCAGAGACCTAACATTTTGGTAAATTACAGTTTAATTTTGTCAAAACTTTATCCAAAAATAAGCAACCGACTTCCGGAAAAACACCACAAAGTGAAAAGTTACTTTCATTTCAGAAGTCGGTGTCTTTGGATGTTTTGTATTTTAATTTTCAGTCACCGCCTTCCGAAATGAAAGTAAATTTTCACTTTGTAGTGTTTTATCCGAGTTTTTTTGGAAACGGTATTTTAATTTCCACTTTTGCACTATAGTACTTTCTCCACACCAATTCAAAATTTTATAATCCGTGGGGTATTCTAAAAGTCAATCAAATCAAAACAATGGATTTTGTGCGATGGCAGCAATCGCCGTTGATTTGCTGTCATTTTTTTAAGAGTTCCGTTGTCTGTCTCCGAAACTCATCATCAGATTTATATGAAATTTAATTAGGACCATTCCTAAATAAACTCTTTTGTAGGGCACCTTTGGCAGGAGCCGGTTCAAGGCAGCCCTGGCCCGCTCCAGTCTGGGAGCCAAACGTCGGAAATACTCCGCGAAGTTCCACCGGCTGTCGAGGACGATTCCCAGGTACTTCATCGTCGGCTCGATGCCGATGTGAAGCCCTCCCGCCGTTATCTGGGAACCCGACGTTGGCGCATTCCGAGGACCATGAAACCACATGGCCTCGCACTTGTGCAAGGCCACTTCGAGCTTGCCGGATCCTATCGACGATTGTCGCAACCCTTTGTCGCTAAGTCGGCCGCCTTCTGGTACGACCTCCCTTGTGCCAGGACCAGCGTGTCGTCAGCGTAGCAAACTACGCTGACACCGCGAGGGATGTCGGCGTGCAGCACCTAGTCGTTCCCGATGTCCCACAGATGCGGCCCCAGGACCGATTCCTATGGGTCACCGCACGACATCTCTCGCCGATTCCATTCTTCTAGGTGACCGGGGTAGATGACGGCCCTGTCCGTCAAATTGGCCTCGACCACATGACAGAGGTAGGTCGGCATCCGGTGATACCGGAGTTCCTCCCTGATGCAACTCCAGGGCAGGGTGTTGAAGGCATTGGCGATGTCTAGAGACACCGCCAAGACGACCTCACCCCGCGCCTCAGCATCCCGCGACGTGATTTCTCGCACGCGCATGATTGCGTCCACCGTGGAGTGCCCCTACTGAAACCAAATTGGCTCTCCGCCAAGTCCGGCCCCACCCGCACCAGCCGCCCGACGAAGCGGTCTGCAATTACTCTTTCAAAGAGCTTGCCCACCTCGTCGACCAGCACGATGGGCCGGTAAGCGGACGGAGAGTCAGCGGGGCACCCCGGCTTATTGATGAGGACCAGTTTCTCCGTCTACCAGTGAAGTGGGAACCGGCCCTCCTCCAAGCATGCGCTTAGGAGCCCTCTTAGTCGACGCCCGAGAGCCTCCAAGGCCAGGACCCAGGCTTTTCCAGGCAAGCCGTCGGGTCCTGGGGCGATATTCTTGGCATTCAACCTACGTACCGCCACTCCCAACTCTACCTCGGTCACCTCTGAAGCATCGTCGTTGTCGTCGGTGTGGTCCGCGTCGGGCACCGCAGGAATCGGAGCCATGGGCGGGGGAGCATGCTCCCCTCGCGAGGGGAACAGAGCACTCACCACGCCCTGCACGAGCTGAGGCCGGAGATTCTGGGTCAGCGGGGGAGCCCACAGGCGGATTTTATCCCGCAGTATTTTGTAGGGGCGTCCCCACGGGTCTCTGTTCAGAGTCTTCAGCGACTCCTCGAGGGCCAGCACCCTGGCCCGCAGGATCTCCGCTCGGAGGGCGGTCTTCGCCGCTCTGTATCCCTCGTACAGCTCCGCCTGAATGGCTTCCGTATCCGGAGGGATATGCTAATGCAATATGTTAATAATAGAGGAATATGATTACATAAAAGAATATATTCGAGGTACTGACAATGCAGCTGCACGTATCCGAATAACAGGTGATGAATTGAAGGAAATTAATCAGCACGTGATGTCTGTACTAACTAGCGGTCAGAAAAAACATATGTGTGAACGAAATGCACAAGGAGTGAGTGGCAACCGTACGGTTGCTAAGTAATCAACAAACGACTGGTCTGATCACCTAAGAGTTATGGAGTTGCTTAAAAAAACCAAAGGATTGCACTTAGTTACGGTTTGAGCATGAAAAAGAATGGACTAACCAAACAAATACTTTATTTGATTATGCAACAAATTGCATATTAAGAGTAAACCCATCTTACTGATTACAATGCGCACGAGATGCCTTTGTACGGGAGTTGGCTTATTACTGCCAGTTAATGAAACTTGATAGCGTGTACATTATACAAAATAATGAAAACATCAAAATAATAAGAGATTTAATTAATAATATAAATATTACGCCAAGTTGGTCCGGACCGCGTGTGTATAATATAAAAGATTTAAAAGTTATAAATGATCACGACACGAAACATGTAATTTTGAATGACTATCACTTACTACCGAGTAGCGGTCACGCCGGTAGACGACGAATGATAAATAATATAAAACGGCGTTACTTTTGGCCGAAATTAGAAAATGACGTCACGGAATTCGTAAATCGCTGCGATAAATGCCAGCGACAAAAACATTATAGACACATAAAAATAGTCCTAACTGATACAGGTCATTCGGCGTTTGATAGAGTATTCTTAGATTTAGATGAGCCTTTAAGTAAGAATAGTGATAATTATATGTATATACTCACACTACAGTGTGATCTTAGCAAGTATGTAGAAGCTTATCCGCTTAGAAATAAGGATTCAATTCAATGACAACGGCTTTCATTAATAATTTTGTATTACGCTATGGCATTACGAGAAATGTTATATCGCGGAACAGAGTTCGTATCGAAAGTAATGAATAAAGTATGTAAAATATTAAAAATAACACAAATAACATCTCCAAACAATATGAGGCTTAGAAAGTACTCGCAAAAATTTACTTTCATTCCTTCGTATACAAACAGAGAACCAACCCCAAAATTGGAGTTTATGGCTTCCGTATTGGTGCTTTGCTTTTAATACAACTGTACACACGGAAACAAAATACACTCCATACGAACTCGCATTTGGAAAACTGTGCAATTTACCAAGTAACTTAACTTCAGATACTGAACCGCTTTATAACTATTATGAAAAAAAATAAGCACAGTATGACGCGAGACAAAATTTAATTATTAGTAAACAGATTAGAAAACGTAAATATGATTTGTATACAAATCCTGTCAAGTACAGTACTGGTGACATGGTACTACTTAAGAATGAACAAACTGTAAACAAATTTGATCCGCTCTACATAGGACCGTACTAAAATAAAATAAAATTAATGTAACCATTAATTTTATTTTATTTTGCCGATGGACGTGTACTGTGTAAGTCTTATGTATGTGTGCTCATGTACTCTAATGTTAAGAATCAATACCTAGATAAACTATTGTACTCTACGATTAGACAGTAATAAACGAGATTCCAATGAAGGCACTTGTTTTAAATCATCTCTTCGAACCCACAAACTTACACCTCACAAGAAGGCTAAAATTCACCCAAAGGGCAATAGAGACGGCTATGCTCGGAGTTTCCCTACGTGATCGAATCAGGAATGAAGAGATCCGCAGGAAAACCAAGGCAACCGACATAGCCCGAAGGATTGCCACACTTAAGTGGCAGGGTGCAGAGCACATTGCTCGCAGAACAGATGGCCAATGTGGCCGAAAGGTTCTGGAGTGGCGACCGTGTACCGGAAGACGTAGAGTTGGAAGGCCTCCCGCAAGGTGGACCGGTGACCTTGTGAAATCAGCAGAAATCCGCTGGATGCGGGAAGCACAGAACCGGTCGCTGTGGAGAAGCTTGGGGGAAACCTATGTCCACCAGTGGACGTCTTTCGGCTGAAATGATGATGATGATTACTGAAAGCAAATTCGGTTAAGACAGGTAATGTCAGAATTGGGCGTCAGCTTATGTGAGTATCTACTGTGCTTGGTTCGTATGGAAAATCTTAGCAAAAACTATTACCAGCGGCAGCTGATGCTTCTCGATGTTCAGTATCGGCAATGGCGCTCCAGCTAGCGGCAGCGAAGGCTTCTCAATGTTGTAGCTATCATTCCACATTTGTCGAGCGCCACCGACTGTATCGATCTCAGTCACATCTCTTATTGGTGGATCGGTTATGGAGGCATTGAACGGCTGAAACAAAATATGGAAGATAAGGTTTAACATTATTATTATTAACTAGCACTTTGCCCGCGACTTCATCCACGTGAAATGTACAGCTTATGTTACTCCGGAATAATGATTCCGGAGTAACATAAGCTACCACTAGCTTTCCATAGGTGAAAGATTTTTTTGAAATCGGTTCAGTCTTTTTTGAATTTATTCGTTATAAACATTCAAAAATACAAATCTTTCCTCTTTATAATATGTATTCACTTATTTTATTCTTACAGAAGGCTTACAGATTAATAACAAACTAAAAATCATTTGTAGGCAAGAAAAATTTGGTAAATTACAAGCTTCCACATACATACATCTAGTTACAAGTACTATGCGTTGACTATGTTGGTTACAGCGATTTACAAATAAAAAAAAAACAAATAAAAATATAGTTTTAAATGTAATAAAGACTTGATTAAATAATTAATTAGTCGAGTCGGGCAATATCCAAACAGTGAAATCAATTATGAGCAACCACAAAACATTTTTATATTCCTAATTTTTCATGACTGTCCCCAAAATATTCCTTGTTCAGAATCCTTGTAATAATGTGTGCGTTGGTGCTGAATAGATCGACCTCCAGGCGCGATGGTAAGCTATTGAAGGCTTTTACACTACGAATGAAGAAGGGGTTGCGCCTGTAATTGGTCGAAGCGCATGGTGCCTGCAGCAGAGTTCATGTGCGTACGTTAATTTGATTAGTGCGAAGAAGTATTTCGCTGAGTAGTTCCGGACCATCAATCGAACCATTTGCTATGCCTACCAAAAAACATATGCCACTAATATTACGCCTTATATTCAACGGTAAGAAATGGTATTGCTTGCAACGGTATTCATAGTCCACTGAGAATCGCTTGGCCCTAAAATCCAAGTTACGCAAAAATTTCTTCTGAACGGATTCCATGCAAGATTTATAAATCTCGTATTGAGGGTTCCAGACTTGGGAAACAATCTCGAGGTGGCTGCGCACAATGGAAAAGTAGAGGACTTTTAGAGATCGAAAGCTAGAGCATTCTCTTGTTAAAGCCCAGGGTCTTGAAAGCTTTCTTGGCAATGGTTTCTATATGATCGTCAAAAATATGATATGGATCATTATTTAGAAGGGACTTTAATAGATCACTTTTTATAATCGAGTACAGAAAGCACCAACAATAATAAAGTATGATGGAGGTAGAACACAAAAACGTTTGAAAAATTTTAAGCACAGCATCTAATCATCATCATCATCATCACCATAACTGAGGAGGCAAAGTATTTAAGACTGCACTTTAGTACAACGGAGCTAAGGACTACATTTCCATAATGGCGAAAATCAAAATGACAATGATATTTAAATATAAAACACCGCTTTAATGAGCGCCACAGTAACTGATCGAATATGCTAGTAGCACTCAACTGCGCACGGTTCCCAATCTTTCATTCACGGTCCGACTCAGCACAACTCGACTTGGACATTTTGTTTGAGTAATTTATTTATTTATTTATTACATTTGGGAAAACAAACAGTAGTATATTAAGCATAAACAGAAAAATCTTAAAATTAAACTTAACATATACACTACCCACAACATTTTCCACAGATTACTATAATGTAAGGAGAATCCACTCTCACGTCAGTGTCTACCCCCCTACCTCGCCTATAAAAGCAAGGTGCTGGGCTAGTTAGCCCCTTATAGGCGCCACAAACACGGCTCACACACACACCACTCCACACTCGCATAAAACACAGGATAACCACACGAGCGACGCACACACAAATACAAATCGCTCGGCACAACACTACGCCCCTCAACCTGCGACGTCACTGGCTAGACCTGGTTGCGTCGCTGGGAACGGGGAAAGCACTCACTGTAGGCGAGCGCCAAATAAAACCGACGCCCTGTTGCTCGATCGACCTTTGCTGGGCCTTCCCTAGGGAACTAGGGATCTCACCCGGCAGGGGCCCGGTCGCACGGGCGCCGAGAAGCAAATAGGGCGCTCCTACAGTCACACCCCAAAAACACACCACAAACGCCAGGGGGAGGCAAACCCCCTAGGCGAGTAGGTGTGCGAAGAGCACTCCCACCCCCTCCCAAGGGAGAGGGGGGGAAAACCCCAAGACGGGTCCCTATTTTGGGGACCGAGAGAACCACCCCTCGGTCATGGGGCCCAAAGCCCCGAAACCGATTCCTCGCGCCCCCTGCGGGGGCGCAGAGACGGCCACCGGAGTTAGCCCCTTTTTGCTGCTCTGCGCTCTGACTGGACGGACGTGTGAATCATCAGCTAGTCGCAAGGTTACGTAAGCCATTTGAGTTTTGTAGAAAGGTGATAAAGTGACATTTTGTTTAATGGATTTTAAGTGTTAGTGAATTGTGTTGATTGTGATTTAATTAAATTGTAATTGTGTACTAATAAAAATGGTTCTTTTGTTGTAATTTGTTTTTTCAATGATTTTCCACTTCTGAAGCTTATATCAGAAGTGGGATAGAGAACTTTTAAAGCCCACTTAGAGAACATTTCGTAGCTATAAATAGTCGTGAACAGAAAAACCATTTTTTTTTATTCTTTCTATTTTGCAACTACCCACTTTATCACTTTTATTTTCATTCGATCATTTTATTTGCTTGTTTTTTGTGATAATGGGGCGTGAAGGCTCGTGTACTCGTGAAAGACGGTCACATACTCGGGATAAGTCACGCGGCCGCAAACGACGTCGATCTCGTGGGTCAAATGATCGTCGTAGTGATAGATCGTACCGCGATTCAAGTAGGAGTCGTCGTACTTCGCGAGATGGCTTACGTAATCGAGATAGGCATGATTCTCGTAGTCCCGAAAGGCACCGATCGCGTAATAGGGATAGGCGCGTTTCGCGTAGTAAGGATTGTTCGCGTAATAAGGATCGTTCCCGTAGCAATATTAGCAATAGAAAGCGCACTTGTACTCCGTCGCCCCCGGTTCAAACGAGTTCTACCCACAAGAATAGCGAGGTGTTGCAAAAAGCTAAGGAGCCGATAGTCCTTAACACGTCGGAACGACATCGGTCTATGGAGTCTAGTGTCCCCGGCTCCGAGGCATCCACTCTCGCTCATGCCTTGATGCAAGCAATAAAAACGATGCAACCAGCAAGATTGCAGCACTATTACGTGTCGAACTTTGACCCATCAATTAACAGCATTGAGGCATGGTGCGACGAAGTGGATCGTGCTAGAGAGGCTAACGGTTGGAGTGACCACGAATGTCTGTCGCGTGTGGCTACTTGCCTTAAGGGTGACGCAAAGGTCTGGTTGGGGGAATGGGTGACGAACGATAGGACGTGGTCCAATTTCGTACGTGAGTTCAAACCTCTTTGTCCGAGTAAATTAGACTACGCGAATATTTTGTTAGAGGCTATGAATACTACTTCGGACAAGTATTCAACTTACTCAGAATACGCGCGTCGTACCTTATTGCGTTTGAGGATAGTCCAGGGGCTAAGTGATGAATTACGAATACTAATAGTTATACGCGGTATAGACAACCCAAAGGTGCGTGCAGCTACTGCTAACGCAAACTTAACCCCTGACACCATTGTCTCGTTTCTGTCAATTTATGCGAAACCGTCAAAGTGCGACAAGGTCTTCGATTCTAAAAGACAAGGTCAAATAAAACCAAACCACCGTTCCGGGCCAAAATGTTTCAATTGCAATCAAACTGGTCACATCAGTCGCAATTGTAAGAGAGCTAAGACAAATACAACCAATGGTAAGCCTGCTAGCGTGGGTTCGGACTCGTCTTCCAATACACAACCTTCTTTGAGCAAATCTTGTACGTTCTGTAAGAAGTCGGGGCATACTGAGGACAAATGCTTTACTAAAGCTAAATCTGAGCAACGAAATCCGCGTAATGTCAACCTTTGCTCTTATCGATCAAGTATTGCACAAAGTAACGACATGACTACCGCGATAGTAGATGGAATACCTGTAGACGTGCTCATTGATAGCGGAGCCCTCGATGTGTCCCTTATTTCTTCAGATATTTTGAAATATTTTACGTGTCAGCCAAAACCGAGGCGTTGTGTGTTGAAAGGTTTGAGTGAGAAAGAAGTGGTCGCAACATCTTACGTGGTCGGAACATCGTCACGCTCACGGTGGAATTCAGCGATATTGCTATTGAAGTCGACTTAGTAGTAGTTTCATCGACTTTTATGAACGCTCCTATCATAATTGGCACTGATGTTTTGAACCGCGAAGGCATTACTTACATTCGTACAAAAAATGAACAATATCTCACGCGTCGCGATAAAATAAACGCAAAAGTCAATGCCATTTGCGTGAGTGACCAGATCAAAGTAAATTCACCCCTTCAGGGTACAGAGTTGGATAGTCTTATGTCCATCATAGATGAGTTTTCCGACTATCTAATAACAGGGACTGCTATGACCACAGTCCAAACAGGTGAGATGGAGATAAAGCTTACCAGTTCCACCCCTGTCGTGTATCGTCCTTATAGATTATCCTACTCCGAAAAACTTAAAGTAAGGAAAATTACACAAGACCTTTTAGATAAGGGAGTGATTAGGCGTTCGAAATCCGAATATGCGAGCCCGATTATACTTGTGAGAAAACGTGACGGCTCAGATAGGCTCTGTGTTGATTTTAGGGCGTTAAATCGAATTACAGTGAAAGATCGATACCCTCTGCCACTAATTGATGATCACATTGATAGGTTAGGCGCTTGTAAATTCTTCTGTAGCCTTGATATGGCTACAGGGTTTCATCAAATTCCTCTTAAAGAGGAATGCATTCATTTCACTGGTTTTGTGACACCGGAGGAACACTTTGAGTACGTCAAAATGCCTTACGGTTTAGCTAATTCCCCGATAGTTTACCAGCGCATTATAAATGACACCTTACGCTGTCATCTTAATGAGGGAAACGTCCTAGTGTACGTTGATGATGTCCTCTTGCTAAGTAATTCTGTAACAGAAGGGATTGCACTGTTACGCAAAGTACTCAGGACGCTTACATCAGCCGGTTTTTCAATAAACATAGCTAAATGTTCGTTCCTTGTCACAGAAGTAGAATATCAAGGGAGGTTAGTTAGTCAGGGTCAGGTTAGGCCGAGTCCACGAAAAGTGGAAGCCCTGGTTAACACCTTGCCACCTGAAAACGTAAAGCAAGTACGCCAACTCTTTGGTTTGGCGGGCTATTTTCGGCGGTACATAAAAGATTACTCCACTAGAACTGCTCCCATTGCTCACCTAACCCGTAAAAATGTCAAATTCAATTGGACTCCCGAATGTGAGGCCATTCGCCTCGATCTCATTAGAGAACTGACCAATGAACCAGTTCTTTCCATCTTTAATCCTAGCTTTCCCACCGAAGTCCATACAGATGCCAGCAGTGCTGGATACGGTGCGGTACTCCTACAAGTACACCCAGATTCAAAAAAACACGTGGTAGCTTATTTCAGTAGGTCCACTCAGGGTGTCGAAGGAAAATATCACTCCTACGAGCTGGAGACCCTTGCCGTAGTTAAAGCCCTCCAAAACTTTCGCCACTATCTGGTTGGTCTGAAATTTGTAGTGGTATTTGTAATTTGACTGTAACGCCCTTAAGGCAACCGAACGAAAGAAAGACCTTTTGCCTCGAGTAGCCAGGTGGTGGATTTACCTCCAAGACTTCCATTTCTCAATCGAGTATCGAAAAGGAGTGATGATACCCCATGCTGACTACTTAAGTCGCAACCCTGTTATTGTCAATCAAGTCAAGCTGAGCGATCGACTGCTGCGCAGCGTGTCGCGGGTTCGATCCCCGCACGGAACAAATATTTGTATGATCTGCAAGTAATTGTTCCGGGTCTGGGTGTTTGTGCTTGTGAGTTTTCTATGTTTGTAAACGCACCCACGATACAGGAAGAAATTCCTAGTGTGGGGCAACGTTATTAAAAAAAAAAAAAAAAGTTTCTAGACCAAGAAATTGGGCTCAGATAGCACAAGCAGCCGACAACGAGACACAAAATCTCATTCAAAGACTTCATGATGGCAATCTCGATTCTGATCGTTATTCCGTCCGAAATGGAGTCTTATAGGTATTACAAGTACACCCCAGTAGGCAAAGATCCACGTCTACTCTGCTATATACCCAAAGGGCACAGACTTAGCCTTTTGAGAGTATTTCACGACGAGCACGAACACATTAACGTAGAGAAGACCCTTGACCTTATCCTAAGACATTTTTGGTTCCCCGGACTCAGACCGTTTGTTAGCAAATATATAGCCCACTGTCTCGAGGGTGTGTCGCAAAAGAGAGTTCCTCGGGCTCCGTTGCAAACAATTACTTCCTGGGAAAAACCCGATACACCGTTCCACACTGTTCACGTGGACGCCCTAGGGCCTCTGCCTATGTCTGAAGGGTATAAATTCGTTTTACTGATCGTCGACGCTTTTACCAAATATATCCTTCTCTACCCAATTCGTAGACAGGATGCTAGTGAGTTAAAACGTGTTGTTTCTCAAGCCATTTCTTTGTTCGGAGTGCCTAAGCTTATGGTCACCGACAAGGGACGAATGTTTGAGTCTAGTGAGTTCGTGACTTGGATAGATGAACTCGGTTGTAATCTGCATTACATAACAGTACGCGTCGCGCACCCATCGCGAACGCACGATGTTGCGTTCTCCTATTAAGTCTGCGAATTGTGACAATAATGTTAACGCGGAGTGTAACTGCAATGTGGTAAACAATGAATTACTTGCTTTTGTGAATAACAAAGTGGATACTCTTGCTGAGACAGCTATTGTGCAAATATGTACGAGTGCGTTTTCTGACACAGAAATTGAGGCTGCAAGGCTACTTGCATTGAAGTTGTTGGCCCCGACCAAGAAAGTCATGAGAAGGAAGGAAGGTAATCAACAGAAAAGTTGACAAGAAATAATAAAGATTGTTAAAGAATCCAATCCGGAATGCATACCTACGTTTGTAGCTAAAAACCTAAATAAGCTGCCCCCGGTCACTTTCGACCACATTGATGTAACGACATTCCTGAAAGAAATGAGTGTCCTCAAGAAAGAGGTAGCTAACTTACGAGGAGAGAAGTTGGCAACAGAGACGTTGTCATTTTCGGTCGAAGTTGAGTCTTTAAAGACGGAAATTCAACAATTAAAAGCGATGGTACAAGACATATTATGTGCCAAAAGTACAGGACTTCAAAACACTCAAGGACAAGATCTGCAATTTGTTCCTTTGTCTAATTGTTGTACCGATAGTACTGCGAGTTTGCGGGTAGACCGAAATATTGAGACGGTTGCGATCGCAGCGAGCGGAGAGTTGGATGCGCAGCGGCCAGAGCGAGGCAGGGCCGTAGTGGGGGAACATGTGAGGCGAGAAGTGCGAGCTACATGCGACCGCGGTGCAGGCGCCCTCGAGATTATAGCGGCGGACGTGATGACGCAATCCTCATTAACAGCTGACGACGAGTTAAACGTAAACAAAAGTACTAGTGCTTTGACAATCGCTGAGGTTGTTAGAAGCGGTACAAAGACACAAACTACTTATCATAAAAATACTGGAGAGGGCTGGACGAAAGTCCAGTATGGCCGCAATAAAATAAAAAATAGGCGAGGTGTGGCGGAACCACTCGATCAGTTTAACTTTAGGGCAGCAGATAGAACTGTCTCCCTGTATGTGTCAAGGGTACACATAGAAACGACTCCTATTATATAGATATTGTGGGGTTTATCAGACATAAGACTAATCTCGATGTCAAAGTCTACAAGATTAATACAGTGGATAATCAATTTAATGCATTTAAAGTAGTTGTACCGCTGAAAAATATAGATCTATTTTTAAATGATAATGGGGACCGACTATGGCCTGCGGACATAGTGTTCAGAAAGTACTGGGAGCGTAGTCGTACTCAGAACAAGAGAACAGTTGGTAGCAAAGAGATCACAAAATAAAAACTAATGGATACTAAACTTAAACTTGTATCATACAACTGTAGATCACTAAAAAGGTCCATTCAGGAAATATCACATCTCTGTGATGAGCATCAGATAATAGCGCTTCAGGAAACTTGGTTGTTCCCTCATGATTTGGACATGTTAAGTACAATAAATAAGCAATTTGGTAGCCACGGCGTATCTGCAATCGACACGCAGCAAGGCGTGGTACGAGGAAGGCCGTATGGCGGTGTTGCGCTCCTGTGGGATAGGCGTGTGTTTACAAACGCGGAAGTAGTGCAGTGTGAGAATGACCGTATGGTCGCAGTGAAACTTAGCCGCGGGGACCGCAGTATGCTCGTATTTAGTGTCTACATGCCTACAGATAGTGAAGATAACTTTCCTGTGTTGTCACAGTGTCTTGCTAATATTAGTGCTGTAATCGAAAGTGTGGATATTGAAACTATCTTTGTGATGGGGGACTTTAATGCACACCCGGGTACCAGGTTTGGAAACGAGTTGATGGACTGAGTCTTCAATGTGAACAAATGTTGCATGATGACGTACAGTCGCGCGCGCGGTCCGCTACAGAATCAGTATGAGATAGACGGCTCACTGATGCTGCGAGGCACGCATATGAGGGATCTTGGGGTTCAGATGGTAGCCGAGTTGACTTTTCGCAACCATATTATAGATTCATGTAACAAATCCTTTAGAAATTTGGGTTTTATATTAAGACAATGTACGGATTTTAAAAGTATAGCAGTGGTAAAAATACTTTATAATGCTTTAGTTCGTAGTCGACTCGAGACAAGTGCCATCATATGGAATCCGCATGAAGGCAAATATAGTCTCATGGTTGAAAAAATACAAAATAAATTCACCAGGTATTTTTATTTAAAACAATATGGGGTGTTTGTGCTGGGCATAGTTGGGTACACTAGGCTGGCGGTTAGGAGGGACGTCGCAATAGTGAAGTACGTGGCGAGGGTGCTGCGCGGGCTGGTGCACCACCCAGATGTGCTGGCGGCGCTGCGGCTGCGTGTCCCGGATGGATATGTGGGGGCGCGCCGCCGCCCCACTTTGTTAGAGGTGCCATGGGCTAGGACAAATTTATTAAAGTTTGCCCCTTTGTCAAGGGCCGCTCGCATTATTAATAATATGCCGACGGAATATGTTTTCGATGGCCTGCCGAAATTTGCATCAGGAGCACAGAGATGCATTGAAGAAGGCGTAGATACTTAATTGAAATTGTTTTTTTTTTTTTTGTGTAGGTAATATTTTCGACGTTTACGTGCTGAGGCCTGATGAGCTAGAAAACATAAGTCTCGCTGAATTTGCCGTCCGTTATGAGACTGTCTCTTCTTCAACATGAGCTGATGATAAGGACGACATAGAGATGAGACACGACGAAAACCAACCGTTATGGTATACCTATTAAATTGAGTGACAACTCACGAATGCGAATCCACAACAAACCAGCAGTACTACGCACGCGGTATTATTATACTCTCAATAGTGACAAAGAGGCTTATTAGTATAACCTTGTTTGCCATATTTCTTTCATAAATGAGAACGAACTTTTATTAGAAGGGGAATCTGCAGAAGAAAGTTTTTTAAGACGACAGGGCGAGCTGAGACCGCTGCTGAACGACATTAGCTCGGAAGAATTTGCCCATGCAGAGTAAGTAATACAGCAAACACTCGCTCAAGCAGCCGCATTGAATGCCGTTCATGGTAGGTACTCATACCGATGGTACCCGAAATGATGTTGTTGATGTTGTTGAATGAGGTTCATTTGAACTCGCATAATAGAATGGAGTCAGCGAGTACAAGATCGAATCTTCCGACTCGAGTACCGGAATCGAGTCCGTCGTACTCGAATCAAAATAAATTGGTATTCGAATAGGCGAGTCCAAAGCAGGACTCGAGTCTTACTCGAGTCAAGGCGTACTCGGCACATCGCTAGCTTCAGGGGCGATAAATCGATCTAGCTAGGTTTCATTTTTGGAAAACGGTTTGGTCTTCCAGATATTAAAGACAATGCATCAAAACAAAAGTCGGGTCATCTGCATCCAATAGAGAAAGAACAAATATTATTTCACACTATTCATATGGATCACCTTGGGCCTTTTTTTAGAAGTAAAGACGGTAATACTCACATTTTAACGGTAGTAGACGGTTTCACAAAGTATGTCTTCGTAAGATCGGTTAAAGATGTAAAAACAAAAACTACGGTTAAAGTTTTAGAGAAAATATTTTATGACTTCGGCGTTCCGGCTAGGATCGTGTCTGACCGTGGCACGAGCTCTACGTCAACAGCTTTTCAGTCCTTTTGTCATCCACATGGCATTAAGCACATCTTGAACGCAGTAGCTTGTCCCAGAGCTAATGACCAAGCAGAGAGGTTTAACCAAACCATTTTAAATTCGTTGTCATCACAATACTCTTCAGGCCATGAACACGACCGGGACAAGTGTCTGGGAAAAATTCAATGGGGCATTAACAACACTGTTAATGCCTCAACAGAAAAGACTGCAACAGAAGATATGTTTGGAATAAAATTGCGCGATGCCTTCTCGAATAAGCTTAACGCTGAAAATCATTCAAATAGTAATTTCAAGTTAAAACAAATCATAGAACAAATTAGTATTAATATAGAAAAACCCAAGAAAAACAAAAAATAGACATGACGCAAATCGAATCAACGCAGTTAAGTATGAAGTCAGTGATTTGGTTAAAATTTCTCGAAATAATTTTGATGATGATAAGAAAAGTACAAAGCTTCTGTCAAAATTTGTGGATCCTTTCAAAGTAACTGAAGTCCTAAGCAATGAATAACAGATGTTCCTGGTTTTGTTAAGAAGGGGAAAGTTTACAAAACTATAATTGCAACTGATAGAATACGACCATGGATATCAAATCAAATCAAATCAAAAGTCATTTATTTAAATTAGGCTGAGAATCAGCACTTTTCGAACGTCAAAGTACATGAGACAGTCCCCCAAAACGCCCACCCTTCACCACTTCCTAGTGCTTTAGCTGGGAAGAAGAAGTGGCGGAACAAACTCCCCAGCAGCACAGCTGTCTGTTTAGTCGGATAGACTTGATTCTATACATACATAGGCAAAGTAATCAACATTACGAGACACAGAACTTAAAAACTTGTCATTTATGTCAGCTAGCCATGCCAATATACCAACAAATAAAATGAAAAATTAACTCAAGCACAAAAAATAAAAAGTGAACAAAGCATATACCAAAATAAAAGTCTCCTGGTATAAATGGCGTGATAGCTTACTTAAGCAATGCTGGATTATGTTTACAAATAATAACCTAGGACCATCGACGTAAAATAAATAAGCAAGTGGGTAATTATTAGCAACAATAACAAAATCATGGTCAGCAAGACGACCAGTCACCACAAGCAGCACCAGTTCACGAGCATAACGCAAAGATCAGCCATTACCCCCCTCGCCATATTTGAGGGAAAGAGGTAACCCGATTCCCAACGCTACCGCAAGCAGTGACATCTACGGAAGCATGACGATGATACACATTTAAGCGCAGGAAAGACATAGCTCCGACGAAAGTAGCACTGATCAAAGTAACTGAGTAAAGCTAAATCAAAAATGTATTTTTTTGTTTGTTTTATTGTAAAATATTGTCTTATTTCTAGAAAAATGTATGGTCATGTTTTAAATGTATAGTTAGTATAATATGTTGTAGATGTAGAAATCTGGTAAAATGCATTGTCAGTAAATATGGCCATTTATGACCAACTGAAAACAATTCTGGTTGCCATGGTCAAAAAAATACCAACATGTGCCATCTTTATGGAAATGAGTAAAGCCTTTGACCGAGTTGACCACAGGATATTAATGCGAAAATTAAGCATGTATGGCTTATGATGTAAAGGGCTAGATCTCATCTTTTCATACCTGCATAATAGAAAACAAATGGTAGAAATAACACAAATATGTCAGAAAACACGAACCGACAAACATAAGTCAAACTCGAAATAATAAATAATAGCTTAAAAACTAAAAAAACACGCTTTAAAAACCAAACTAAAAAATTAGAAAATAATTTAATTCTATTAAAAAGCGTGGGGTGCTTTTTGAGGTATTTTTATAATCAATGAATATCAAGCACCCCACGCTTTTTAATAGAATTAAATTATTTTCTAATTTTTTAGTTTGGTTTTTAAAGCGTGTTTTTTAGTTTTTTAAACTATTATTTATTTACTATTTTTTAGTTCTGCTTCAAGCAAGCGTGGTTTTTTTTTCTGTTATTTTTTTGTTCTTTATTTTTTATTTTTTTATTGTCATCAGTCCTCGATAAGTCTACAAAGTTTCAATTAAATCTGACCGTTTGAAGTGGGTCAAAATAGCGTCCAAAGGAGTCGGTTACATACAAACATACAAACAAACATACAAGTGAAGCTAAATAAAGCGTATAAAAATGGACAAAACGAAAATTATACACTTTCACTAGAGAACTCAACTGACAAATATGAACGTAGTTACCAAGGTAAAATAGTACATCCTGTCACAGATTCAAAGTTTTTAGGAATTATTATTGACAATAAACTGACATGGACACATTTGTCATTAAAGAAGCCGTATTAGCTGCTTAGTTTCATGATTAAATTTATTATTTTTGTAAAGAACATTGTTTCATTTGCTTTTAGTATTATACCTCGGGGCAACTCAGTCGTTAGGGAATATGCATTTAAAGCTCAAAAGAAATGCATTAGAGCAATATGTAATATCGACAACACTACTAGCTGTCAACCCTACTTTAGAAGCTTAAAAATTCTGACACTGCCTTCGCTATACATATATGAACTTAAGAAATTAAATCCTAATTATAAGACTGCTTTTAAAAGCTACTACAGACAATTACGTGACAAAAAAGATTAGAAATTGATATACCGAATGGGAAAACAGCACTAATCAATAAAAGTATTCTTTGTACGGCATCATTGATTTACAACAAGTTGCCTGATGATTTCAAAACGTTACCTGTTCACCAATTCAAGTCGAAGCTGCATAAATTACTAGTCAATAAAAGTTACTATAATGTCGAGGACTACTTACAAGATAAAAATATAGATGGATACCTCTAGTAAGAGAAAATTGACGTAAAATAATCTAACAATAAAAATAGTGTGGCGTACAGTAATAATTTTATTTGTTATTTATTTAATTTTATTTTGACATGAATTATAATTCATCCGATAATTCGTATTTTTAATCCTTTGACATTTGTAGTACTTATTCTTAATTTATTTTATTATTATTTTTAATTTTATTTGGTGATAATAATTTTAAAATGTTATTTTAACAATTATAGAATTCGATTATCGATAATGTAAACATTTGCACATCTTATTAGGTAATGATACAGTGTACTTTATATTTATTTGTCTCTCCCTGATACATCTCTTTATACTTACCTGTATTATGCAAATAAATAATTTGATTTGATTTATATTTTGTATATTATTTATGATGTAGTGTAGTACGAGTACCTCAAATGATTTCTGTATCAGTCTATGAAGTTTAAAAGTTATAAAGTCTATAAAGTTTTAAACCTCATTTGACAATAATCGAAAAGTACTGGTTTTTTCTAACGGAATGGAGGGAAAACATGATGTTTGGAGTCTCGTCTTTTTTGGCCGGCAGTTCTCGTCGAGCTTCGAAACAAAATACTTGTCTACAAAAGTCCTTAATAATTTTATATTGAGTTATTAAATTTAATTAGGTTGCCAAAGTTGCTATCGCAATTTTTTCAAGTTTGTATGTGTATTAAATTACCAAATACAGTAATATTCTTTTTGAAAAGGCGTTTTTCTTATTACTGTTATAAACAAAATGGCGGTGTTAGTTCCAATTTTGGCCACGCACCAAAATATCCTTGTCCTTGAACAACTATACTTACATGTACACTGCTGCTGACGCTCCAGTGTTGAACCAACTTCCTCACTCTGGCTTGCATGTCAGAGTTGCTGCACATGGTTTCTAGCGGGTCAATCTACAATATAAACAAATAAACATGTGATACGGTGTGTGACGGTACGGTTGGCGCAGCGGTTAAGCGATTGGCTGTTGCGCTGCGTGTCGCGGGTTCGATTCCCGCACGGAACAAATATTGGTATGACCTACAAATAGTTGTTCCGGGTCTGGCTGTTTGTGTATGTGAGTTTAAATGTTTGTAAACGCACCCACAATACAGGAGTAATTCCTAGTGTGGAGCAAAGTTTGTAAAAAAAAATCATTGGTAATCATTGATAGGTCTGAAGTTTCTTAAAAATAAAGAATATGAGTTAGTCTGAGAGACATATTTTATTATTTATATCTTTCTTCTTTCTCATGTGCCTAAACGTCATTCATTCATGTCATTCAAATACAAAGCGTTTATTTCAATTAAACCATTTTTTTTTTTTTTTCAGAAAGTTGAAGTTGCAGGAGGCCGCCAAGGAGCCCTTTGCAAAACGTAGATTTCTATGGAGAAGAACGGGGAACAAACACCAAGGCAATTCTCGTCAAATTATCGAATCGCCGCCAAATAAATTTTCTTCCTAATTCCAAGGGAGCGAGCCAAAAGGTTGTTGAAGAACACACACTCAGATCCTATTAAATAATAAGATCCAAGTAAATAATAAATTAGTAACAAAGAATTTTTGTTACCAACATACATCCACACAAACAGACGAACGGTCCAGTTGTTTGTTTGGGAGCGGCCTATCTCCAGCAATTTGAGAGACATTGCTATGCTTGCTCTGTCTCTGTTTATATGATTTGCATTTTTCGCATAGTTCTTCTGTGACTGTGCCTATATTTAGGTGGTCGTGTATTTCTGTGTTTCTGACAAACCAGGGTGCACTTAATATTGTTGTTCGGGCTACATTTTGAAATCGACATAACATTTCGATATTGGAGTTGCTAGCCGATCCACAGAGTTCTATTCCGTAAGTCCAGATAGGTTTTACTATCACTTTGTAAAAAAGTATTTTGTTACTAAGAGATAAGTTTGATGGTCTTCCTAGGAGCCAGGATAAATTTTTCACCGCAATGATGGCTGCCTTTTTCTTGGCTTTAACGTGGTTGGCGCAGGTAAGTCTTTTGTCTAGATGAAGCCCAAGGTATTTTACTGTGACTGTTCGACAGTGGTTTACTTTCCATGTATACTGGAGCACAATCGCCCTTCCGAAGAGTGAAAGTCACCTGTACCGACTTAGTTAAACTGGGTTGAATTATAATTTTTTTAAGCCAAAGATCGATTTTATTCAACTGGACTTGTAATTTCTGAGATGCCTCATTTGGATCCTTGTCACTCGCAAGGCATGCAGTGCATAGCTCGCCGTTACCACGTCATATCTGTGATATCTTTCACTATTTTGAGTAGTATTGTAGTCGAAATACAGCATTAAACAGCATTTAGAAAGACGATAACTTTTCTAATTAAGTGCTTAAGTATTACAGCTGTGATTAGATCGTAACCAGGACTTTTATTGTTCTCCAGATATTTTACTGTATTAGAGCCGAGTAGAAGTAAAAGTTGTTGATCGCTATTAAGATAATTATCAACTTCCTCTTCAAAATCGGACATCGACGACTTAATTGGGGTGAAAACCGCAGAAAAGTGTTGTGCAAAAAGCTCCGCCTTTAAAAAATAATTCCGGTGAAAACTTTTAGACTTTTGTAATAAAATCCAAAATATTCGCTCGTAAACGTCGAAGGTGAATACAATTGATGATACGGAATTAAGACGTGCTAATTCAATTATCTACAACAATACGGTTCTAAATGTATTTTTATACAACCTTCCTGAAATTATGGTGCGTATCGTTAGGCTTGAATCGCCTACAACCTTAGAAACAGCTTTGAGTATAGTACTTGAAGAAGTCTATTTCTTAGATCAATAAAATATGCGTAACCACATTCATGGCTCCGATCTCTGAAGATCCAAGTAGTAAACTTACATTTTGGGGACTCCATTTGCAAGACTATGGCTTTGAATTGATTTACAAAAATAGCAAACAAAATACAAAGGCCGATGCCTTTTCTAGAATTAAAATTATTGCTTTAGATTCTGACGATTATATCGAATCACTTGCAGTTAACGTTGATGAAGAAGGTACAGAATACCTAGAGAGAGTAGCTACAAAAAAGTCCACGTTTAAAAGAAAAGGGAACGCAGTAATTCATCAACTATAACAATATCCGACACAAGTAGAACAGTGACTGACTGCTAGTTCAATAGAGTTTCTCGACGGAACCATTAATGAATACCTGATTAGAAGTTAGTAAATCGGATACAATTCATTCAGCTTTAAACGAGTCCACTGGAAAAACAATTTTACACGAAGCTATAGACACCAAACCAAATCAAATTTTAATGTTCTCATGGCTCAAAAATTAAATGCAAGTGAAGGATCTCTCGCGAGCCAAACAGAAAGTATTAGAAGTTTTCTTACCAACAGATAATCCAGAATTGATAAAAGAACTTTTGAAACAATACAATAAACCAAAATTGAAGTAGTTCATTTATTTTGGAGAAAACGAGCATCGCAAATGATTCAGTAATATAATAATTCACCTTTTTAGGAACGATTTGATTAATTTTCATGAATACACAGAACAAGTAATTTATGTAGAAGATGAAGAAGAACAAAGAGCTATAATAATTAAACATCATGAAGGACTTTGTAGCTGGTAGTAGGTGGTGATCAGCGAAGTAAAACGCGAATATGGCAACAATTTAAATTTTTAAAGAGACACGGATAATATTAACAAAAGAGATAAACATACAAACGCACCCGTCTGCGGTGCTCGCATGGACTGAACTGCCCGCGTGTTGGGTGGGGGTCCAGTCGCCCATACATTCTTACTTAGGTTATACATAGGTATATGTTATTAGCTATGAATCTAAAAACATGAGCGCGTCGCTAACATTCTCCCCCCCAGTGCTGGCTCAGCACACTTCATCGAGTGAAATACGCGCGACACGGGCTGCAGGTCGCTTCCAGACACCAGTCTTAGTCTTCACTTCGACCAGTCCGATTCGTCCATCCTTACCTGAATATGTCTTCCCGATAACACTTTTCGGCCAGGTACTACGAGGACTGTTAGGATCAGCTACTACAACTAAGTCACCTACCTGCACAGGTTTCACCTCCTCGTTCCATTTTCTTCGTGGCAATAAGTCATAGAAAACCTTTTTCACCCATCTACGCCAAAACATATCAGCTAACGCTTGTGACCTTCGCCATTGTTTGCGTAGAAATATGTCGGAATCGTCGAAAGTCCCCATGATAGGTATGTTGGATGAGCTACCTAAAAGAAAATGGTTAGGAGTTAAAGATTCTAAGCTTTCAGGGTCGACGGAGACGTGTGTCACCGTAGCGACCGTTAACCATATTCTCCACTTCCGCCATCAGGGTAAGCAGCACTTCTTCGCGTGGAGCGCGATCGTTAATTATTACTCGAAGTGATATTGTAACGCTCCGAATTAGCGGCCTCTCCCAGGCTGGAGCCTGGGAGAGGCTAATAATTGGAGTGGGGTGGACCCCAGTGAGGACTGGAGGGGGTTATAAAATGCCACTGCATGGCGTCGTTCACACCGACGGCCTTGAGAGCATCTATATTTTATGTGCCAGCTATGACTGCTTCAGCTCCTTATCGCTTGCTCTTAGGTTGGTACCATTGTCAAAGTATAGATGACAGGGCCAACCTCGCCGTGCTTCCATGCGTCGCAGCGCCATAATCAAAGAGTCTGACGTGAGTGACGGAACAAGCTCGATATGAATCGCTCGGGTCAGGCAGGTGAACATAACGCCATACCTGTTCTGCCTTCCTGCCTACAGTCACTTGCATTGGACCAAACAAGTCCAGACCACAAAATAAAAATGGTCGATGGTGATGCGCTACTCGGGCATGAGGTAAGTCACCTATTCTGGGCACTTGAGGCTTACATTTACGTAAGCGACAAAGCATGCAATTCGAAACCACCTTTTTAACTGTTGGCCTTATTCTAACAATCCAATATTTCTTTGTTGTTTTAGGTTATTGACGACCATCCCGTGTGCTGCCTTAGTGTGAAAGAGCCGGACAAGAAAACGCGTTATGTCGTGTTTTCCATCTAGTATAATTGGTCTCTTCATTTCTAGGTCCACGTCTAACGCAACATCGATGCAGCCGCCGAGTCGGAGTAAACCAGTTTCGTCTAAATACGGTGACAAGGTAAGTAACTTACTAACTCGTGATACGTGCTTTCCATTTTTGATTGCAGATATTTCGGCGAAGAATGAGTCCACCTGCGCCTTCTTCAGCAACAGGGTCTCAGCTCAAGCTATCGCATCGCAGTCAATCTCACCGGTAAGTCTCTTGCATCTGTCAATTAATTTCAGAATGACGGCCGTGGCTTGCAGCAAGTGAAGCCACGAGGAAAAACGCTGCGGCTCAGGAACAGATAAGTTACATGTAGGCTTATGCATCACAGCTGCACATTCTAATATCCCTTCGTCTCCGTCGATTTCGGGGTTCAAGACGTCAGCCGTCTGTACCTAAGGTACAAATTGTAATAAACTGTACCAAAGTATCTTCCGTCTCCTCAGTCTCTTCATTAGTGCCCCAATCTAACCGGATGAAGAAAGAAAATAAAGAAAGAAAAACATATTTATTTGGCACAGAAACACGCGCATACAAAAAGATGAGATCATATTAATAAAACAAAAAACATGAAAATAACACAGATTTGTACATAGGCACTAGAACGTAATAGTCGGCAACGGCACGCCGTAACTGTGACAAGAAGGCTTCCACTCTGGTGGGGCCCGCATGGGCCGATGCCTGCTAGGGCGTGGGTTTTTCAAAAGAGATTCCACGGCCCCTGGCACACAGGCAACTGAGGGAACACGGGTGGGTTTTAGTCAGTAAAAGTGTGACACGCCCTCCCGCTCCACCCAGAGCGGGAGAAGTTATTTGATGATTTCCCATCCAAAAAATAAAAAGGCTTCCACTCAGCACGACGCTGTGCTATGGAACCCACAGCACAGCGCTGTTTTTTTTTGGATGCAGCTGAATACCAGTATTTTTCATGGAGCGACGGCCTATCTAACTTCCACAACCCAGATCCTGGGTAACACGATACCTCTTGTGTTGGAAGCTCCAGGGTAGCCCGCGTAATTCAAATTTTCTTAAGTTTTTTTGCAAATTAATAGCACCCTAATTGCGTAATGCACGATCAATCATAATCTGAATCATTTTGAAACAGACTGCTAATCCATTGCTTCAAATGTCCGAAAAATATGTCTGCTCAGCAACGTAAATAATGTTGTTGAACTATCAAAACGAAACAGCTTATGATTGATTGTGTGTTACGCAATCAGGGTGCAGGTCAGTGTCAGGTTGTATGTTGATTAAAATGTGATCCGCATCATCATCATCATTTCAGCCGAAAGACGTCTACTGCTAGACATAGGCCTCCTCCAGGCTCCTCCACATCGATCGGTCTTGTGCTTCTCACATTCAGCGCATTCGCGCGGCCTTCACAAGGTTATCAGTCCACCTTGTGGGAGGCTTTCCCACTCTACGTCTTCCGGTAGGTACGCGGTCGCACTCCAGAACCTTTCGGCCCCATCGGCAATCTGTTCTGCGAGTAATGTGCCCTGCCCACTGCCACTTAACTTTGGCAATCCTTCGAGCTATGTCGGTTATTTTGGTTCTCCTGCGGATCTCTTCATTCCTGATTCGATCGCGTAGTAGGGAAACTCTGAGCATAGCCCTCTACATTGCCCTTTGTGTGACTTTAAGACTTCTGATAAGGCCCATTGTGAGCGTCATCACTGGCAACACACACTCGTCAAAGACTTTCGTCTTGAGACACTGCGGTATTTGGGACGAGAAAATATTGCGAAGCCTCTCGAACGCTGCCTGAGTCGGATTCGACGATTGACCTCTGTATCGAAGTTGGACCTACCTAACTGGATAGTTTGTCCTAGGTAAACGTACTCGTCCACAACATCGAATGCAGCGCCTCGGATCGTCATGAGAGTGATGTGGGTGAACTTGGCAGATCATTTCCCAGCAGAGCAAAATATAATGTGAGTTCTATTCACATGCGGATGAGTTCTGTAGTTAAAAAAAATAGTTCAGGCATTATTGCCTGAAAAACGGTCGAATGAAAATATGCTCTGCGAACTTCTGTTAGCAGATCATTTTTCCAAAATTACAATTTTAAAACTGATTTAGGCACACAGTGGTGAGTTCCATAGTTCCTAATACTTTTCCGGAATAGTTCTGCCGACCTAAGTCATGAAATAAAAAAATAAAAATATGTTACCCGCTACAAGAAAAGGTAAATCATTTTGTTAAAAGAGGCGCCTGGTAAATTAAGTAAGTTTAGTAGCAGTCAAGACCCCCGGGAACAGAAAAAACACTAAATAAACGCAGTTGTCTCTAAAAATTATCAGCGGAGCCTTATGAAAAAGAAATCGAGTTTCATGGAGTGATTAAGTTGGTATGATAAAAAAAAGTTTGACTACAACTGAGGAGCTAAAACTCCACGTTTCATGTTGCAACTATAAAAGAACTATACTAAAACAGGCAAAAGTAATCGCAGAACTCTGACTCTAGTGTCAACAGAGCATGGGTAAAGATCTAAGATAGGTTAAAATCAGGATTTTAATCAGTGGTATTGAAAGATGGATAAAAAAAATGTGAGTAGCACTCAGGAGCGGTAATTCCACGGCTTTTTATGCACCATTAAAAGATCTATCCAAAAACATGCAAACGAATACCAGAATGACTCAGGTATCAGCAGAGCATAGTTAAATATTTAAGACAGAAAACCTCAGGATTTTAATCAGTGGTATAGAAAGCTGGATCAAAAGGTTCAATTGACTGTCCTGAACTTCCGTGAGGACAAGGAGGAGGTCTGCCCGGCTTGGGCGGAGCACCGCCTTGTTCTCATTTAGGCGATCAGCGGCGGCGATCTCTCACGTCCGGCCCTGGTCCAGGCCATGGTACGGAGCGAGAGTGCATGGGTAGCAGTCGCTTCCTTCAGCGAAGCAGTGAGTGCCCGCAAAGAAGGAAGCGGCGCACGTGAGGGAGAGGCAGTACTTGTGTCCTCACGGCCGTAGCCATCGCAGGAGATGCCCTGGGCGTCGGTAATCCCAGGCTGATTCCCGGCCAACGTGGCCGGAACAACAACGCGGACGGCGAGTAATGGGTAGCTCGCAGTCCGGTAAGGACCAAGCCCGGGTCGACGGCGCGTTATGTTCCACACGCATCTCAAAGAGATGTCAGCAACAACTGATGCGGCCTGCATGGGCCGATGTCTGCTAGGGCGCGGATTTTTCAAAAGAGATACCGCGGCTCCTGGCACACAGACAACTGAGGGAACACGGATAGGTTTTAGTTAGTAAAAGTCTGACACAGACAGTCCTGCTGCACGGGAGCGGGAGCGGGAGAAGTTATTTGATGAATTCCCACCCAAAAACAAAAAAAAAACCTTTACCCATGGTCTGCTGATACCTGAGTCAGAGTTCTGGGATTTGTTAGCATATTTTTGGATAGGTCTTTTGGCATAAAAAAACGTGGCGGCAAGTGCTCAGGCCAGTGCTGGCGGCAAGTGCTCGGGTCAGTGCTGGCGGCAAGTGCTCGGGCCTGTGCTGGCGGCAAGTGCTCGGGCCAGTGCTGGCGGCAAGTGCTCGGGCCAGTGCTGGCGGCAAGTGCTCGGGCCGTTGCTGACGGCAAGTGCTCGGGCCGCTGCTGGCGGCTAGTGCTGCGGGCCAGTGCTGGTGGCCTAGGCTGGTGGCCAGTGCTGGCGGCCTAGGCTGGTGGCCAGTGCTGCGGGCCAGTACTGGCGGCAAGTGCTAGATGTTGCATCAGAAACCATGAAGTTCCTTGTCCCAGTGAGCTACCCTATAGTTCTCCTTACAGTGCTGAACATTATGTTCACGCATTTTTTTTTTTTTTTTGATAAAATCACATAGATTACATTAGACGGGGTCTCTAATGTAGGAATCACTGTACGTTATTACTTGCAATATTACTGTTATGCTAATAAATTAGAAGTTTAATTTGAAAATACCCCCAATCATCTTTTGTAAAGTTAATTTTGTTATTTTTCCCTTCTAATTGCTGTAAATTACTATCTCAATTAAGAGATCTTCCTGTCATTTATCTATGAATAATTCAATTTTCATCCCTTATTTGAGATAACACCCTTTTTATTACTTTAATTCTTTTATTTTATTCACCTAGAATTTGAACTGCCCAAAGCCCTTAATTTACTATCCACATCTCCTCATTCTTATTCCTTTCACTCACTTAGCTTTCTCTTCTCTCATTCCAGGGTGCCTCTAGTGTTGATCTGTCACTATGTTGACCCGTAGAGCTGCCTTAGAGGAAAAACTGAGGGCCACGTTAAAAGAATTGGAATCTAGTAAATAGCTGTGCAATGAGCTGATACAGGAAAGCGAAGACAGCGAGGTGGAAATAGAGTTAATTAGTAGCAAGAATACTGAGCTTATGAACCAATTGGCTGAACTACATGTACAGCCTATGGACATAATTGACCAGCATCAACACCTCCGTCAACTTGTGTCAAATTTCCAGATTTGTACTGACACCCAGGAACTGGCTTTGAGACGGATATCTGAACTGGAACTAGAACTAAGCAGGGCCCACAACACAATAACCACGTTGGAATCTCTCAAAGCCGGTGAAGAGTCTGCGATCACCAGCAGTCTCTATGATGAGTTGGTTGGTAGCGGGTCCGGACCCAAATGTGTTGAGCTAATTGTAACTATAGATTTAACTAATGATACCATCACTAAAAACAAATTATTTACTAGTCACAATAAGATAAAAAAAATATTAAAATGCCAAAAAGTTAACAAAATGAACTTAAAACTTAGGCGAAAAAATCTAAATTTAATTAAAAAGTGTTGTAGTGAATTACAATTATGTAATACTTTGTATGATACTGACACTCAGCACCTTCAGGATGAATTGTTTTTAAGGGAATATGCACTAAAGGATATCTTTAGTAAATATGAGGCTACTCGACAAGACCTGAGTAAGCGCATGCAGGAGGCTAGTGAGTTGGCGGACCTGGTCAAGTACAATGCAGAGAGGTATGAGTCTCTAACAAATAACCTCTCTTTTAGCTGTATCTGCTCCCAGGCACCCCAGCCTCCACTTGTAATACCCGCACCCTCAGCAGCTCGGCCGGTAGGTAGCTGTACTGAGGATAATAATAGAATGAATAATTCAATCAACACATGTTTTTTTCTGACAAATTTGGCAATCAGTGTTCAGAACAATGTGTTATTAATAATTTTTTACCCGGTGCCAGTATTAGCCAATTGTTAAATAGTATTAAATTGACATAATAAACCCCAGTTCAAATGTTAAATTATTTTATGGGAATAGTTTAGCTGTTAGAAAAAAGGACATAATTAAATGTGTCCATTTGATGTTGCATCTCAATGAGACCAATAATTGTAAATTCATTTTCTGTGCTTTGCCTTACTCACAATACTTGTCTGTTGAACAAAATAGGCACATTTATAATTTAAATATGTTAATTTTTAATAGGACAAGTCGTCACAGTGACGCTATTTTATATTCTGATTGTAATCAATTTATTACTGATTACAAGCTGACACATTATACTATGTATTTGCCACCTAGTTGTAGGAGACAAATTGCTAATCTTTTAGCATACAATTTACACCGTGACAATGTTACCTGTAGTGTACTATCGAATACTGTTAGTAGTGGTACTAACACCACTTTTGACACACCTAGTAGTTTAAACAATTAGGTGCGACAACAAACAAATTCAAAAATAATATAGCTCGTAGAGTTACACCATCTATAATAGAACATGAGAATCCTAATGAAATCTATGGAGACCTTTTTCATGTAGTGCATAAAGAATCCCAGTCTACTTTTCAGACCAAAACCATTGACATTAATGGTACCTCCGTTGGCTTCAACCAATGGGCCACTCCAGGTATTTATAAAAGTAGAGCGAGACTATACGAGTTTTATGGTTTGAAAAAATACAGGTTTGATAGTCCTTTTCTAGAGTACGTCAGAAATTATTCAAAATTATTTAAAAGATCTGTGCTTTTTCTAAATCTAAATTTTTAAGCGATACTGTAAAAAATCTAATAATAAAGTAAAAACCACATGGAAAATTATAGACTATGAAACGGGTTTACAGATTATGGTCAACAACAAATTAGTTGATAAAGCTGCTGACGTAGCTGAGGCATTTAATGAGTTTTTTGCTAACATACCTATTACTACGACTCACTCCTTAAATTCGTCCCCGTCTAAAACTGAAAATCTTTTGCACAGTAGTGTGCCCAAATGTAGTCGCTTATTTAGTTTCGAACATGTAACGCCTGTGGATGTAGTTAACATATTTAACACACAAGTCTAAAAACACTAGAGATTACTGGGGCATCTCCATTAAGCTTTTAAGTAATATAATCGCCATCGCAGCCCCCTATTTAGCTGTTGGAGTTTTCTGTGATCTCTCCAAAGCCTTTGATTGCGTGCACCATGACACGCTGTTGCGTAAACTACGTCATTACGGTGTTCAAAACGAAGCTCTCAATGTATTAAGTCCTTATTTGCAAAATAGGCAGCAATGTGTAGATGTTAATGGTGTGAAATCTTCCGGGCTACCAGTTCAGTTAGGTGTACCTCAAGGCTCAATACTAGGACCATTCTTATTCTTAGTGTATATTTATGACTTACCATACTATTTAAATGGTATCTGTGACGTTGTACTGTTTGCTGATGATACCTCTCTTATCTTTAAAGTAGACAGGAACAGACAAGATTTTGAGGACGTAAACAGTGCACTTACATGGTTACGGATTGGATTACCACAAATAACCTAGTTTTCAATGCCGAGAAAACGAAATGTATCAAGTTCGCCTTACCGAATGTTAAGAATCTAGGACCTAACATCGTCTTAGATAATGAGGTGCTTGAAACTGTAGACTCGGTAGTATTTCTGGGCTTAACAGTAGATGCCAAACTTCAGTGGGGATTACATATATCAAGCCTAGCGGGAAGGCTCAGTTCGGCTGTCTACGCCGTCAGAAAAGTAAGACAATACACTGACGTTGATACAGCTCGGTTAGTTTATTTTAGTTATTTTCATAGCGTTATGTCCTACGGCATTCGGCATTCGGCAGTGGGGCAAAGCAGCTGACATTCAAAATATTTTTGTTCTTCAAAAACGAGCTGTTCGAGCAATTTACCAACTAGGTGCTAGAGTTTCTCTGAGACATTTTTTTAAAGGATATTGGGATTCTCACGGTCGCATCGCAATTCATCTTGGCCAACATTTTATACAATATGTAACAAAAACCCTGTTGTTCCTTTTAGGGACGTATACACTCACCTACAAGCACAACATTGATGAAGTTATAATTTTAAAAAACTTAAGCATTGGCCAGTTGAGAGTTAATGATCAAATAACTATTAAAATCGACACATTCAAAAAATTTTTACAGTATCTGACTTTACAAGTATCTTTATTTCGCATAATAGCCTACGAGCTCGGCGGCTTTATTTGATCTGATAGAAGATGCCGCCAAAAACCTACAGGCGCTCGCGCCGCGGCGTTTCGGTACCACGTGCCTAACACCCCCTTTACCCCGCCACCCGCCGCCCTGCGAATCACTTCCTTAGTCTCCCGCGCAGCTTACTTCCGAACAGATGTGATTGTTGACCTACGTAGTGAGTGACTTGTGTTTTGTTTACGTATACGTTGACCATGCCTTATTCAAACGTAGAATATTTTAATACGTTGATGTGTCTAGGGAAATGTGACTGCAATTATACAGAAGCACGCAGACTATACCGAGAACGTTTTACGAGTCTACCATTACCATTCCAACGTTTGCACATACGTACGTTCAATACTGGCAGTGTGCGCGGACAAGACCAACATCGACCTAACGTAGGCAGACCGAGGACTCGAAACAGTGACATCGTGGAGCAAGTCTTGGACGCTCAGTGCGACACGAACTCGGAGTAAACCATATGCACGTTTGGAGAGTTCTCAAAGAAGATTGCCAGCACCCTTTTCACTATCGTCGCGTCCAATCGCTACTTCCCTCCGAATATGAGTCAAGACTAGAATACAGTAGACAGGTGCCACTCGACAAGATCGAACAAGATAGTGATTTCTTGAATTGGATACTGTTCACCAACGAATGCTCATTTGTTAGGACAGGTGGTTTTAATTCGCACAATGAGCACGTGTGTTCGATCACATTTATGCGACAGACGCGGCGACTTTGTTTTTGTTGATGTAGTGAAGTGTTAAATGTAGTTTTAAAAATTATCAACTGTTCATAAAAATACCGTGTAAACCAACATTTTCAAGAATTCATTCGTTAAAGTGATAAACAACAGCTGGCAAGGTCACGAACTTGTGTAGAAAAATAGGTAGATAAGCGGCGGCGCGGTGCAAGCGGCCGCCGCGGCACGATCAAAGAGAGCGGCACGTGGCGGGAACGTTGTACCTATTTCTGATTTCGCTTCATGCAGTATTGCAGAGGTAAGAAATCAGTCAAACATTACAAATACCTATTCACAATTAAATATTTATTTTAATTTTTTTTTTTACAGTTTTTATAAATGACTTGCTTTATTACGTATGTATACCGATTCTGAAAACGTGGGTAGAAGGAACAACAGGGTTTTTGTTACATATTGTATATTAGGCAAAATATACACTTGTATAATAAAAACAGTCATATTCTTAATATTAATACTAGAAATAAGGACAAACTACGTGTTCCCTTTTACCGGCATCATAAGGTTCATAACTCTTTTGTTGGTCTTGGTATAACTTTTTATAACAAGCTTCCCTCTTCTTTGCTAGATTTGCATTTTAATGCGTTTAAAGCTAAAGTTAAATCGACATATGTAAAATTTTGACGTTCAAAAAGAGCTGACTCTCAACCTAGTTTGAATAAATGACTTTTGATTTTGATTTCTTTTTCCTGCTCCTGAGTGCTACACAATTATTTTTTAATCCATCTTTCTAAATCTCTGATCTAAAATCCTAAGTTTTATCGTCTTAAACCTTTACCCATGCTCTGCGGATACCTGAGTCAGAGTTCTGGGATTTGTTAGCATGTTTTTGGATAGGTCTTTTAATGGTGATTTAAATGGCATAGGAAAACGTGGAGTTCCCACTCCTGAGTACTACACAATTTATTTTTGATCCATCTTTCTATATCTCTGATCTAAAATCCTAAGTTTGCTACTGCTGAGGGTCAGCGCTGGCGGCTAGTGCTGCGGGCCAGCGCTGGCAGCTAGTGCTGCGGGCCAGTGCTGGCGGCCTATGCTGGTGGCTAGTGCTGGTGGCATATGCTGGCAGCTAGTGCTGGCGGCTAGTGCTGGCGGCCAGTGCTAGATGTTGCATCAGAAACCGTGAAGTTCCTGCTCCTGAGTGCTACACAATTTTTTTTAAATCCATCTTTCTATATCTCTGATCTAAAATCCTAAGTCAGAGTTCTGGGATTTGTAAGCATGTTTTTATATAGGTCTTTTAACGGTGCATAAGAAAACGTGGTGTTCCTGCTCCTGAGTGCTATTATTTTTTTTTATTGATCCATCTTTCTAAACCACTGATTAAAATCCAGATATAAACGATCTTAGACCTTCACCCATGCTCTGCTGATACCTGAGTCAGAGTTCTGGTATTTGTTTGCATGTTTTTGGATAGTTCTTTCAATGGTGCATAAGAAACCGTGGAGTTCCTACTCCTGAGTCCTACTCAAAAAATTTTTTGATCCATCTTTCTAAACCACTGATTAAAATCCAGAATTTTACTATCTTAGATCTTTAGCCATGCTCTGCTGATACCTGATTCAGAGTGTTGGGATTCTTTTGCATGTTTTTGGATAGATCTTTTAATGTTGAATCAGAAACCGTGAAGTTCCCGCTCCTGAGTGGTACTTAATTTTTTTTTGATCCATCTTTCGATACCACTGATTATAATCCTACATTTTTTTGTCTTAAATATTTACCCATGCTCTGCTGATACCTGAGTCAGATTTCTGGTATTCGTTCGCATGTTTTGGATAGGTCTTTTAGCGGTGCAGAAGAAACCGTGGAGTTCCTGCTCCTGAGTGCTAACCGATTTTTTTATTGATCCATCTTTCTAAACCACTGATTAAAATCCAGGTTTAACTATCTTAGATCTTTAGCCATGCTCTGCTGATACCTGAGTCAGAGTTCTGGGCTGAGACTTTTGCCTGTTTTAGTATAGTTCTTTTATAGTTGCAACATGAAACGTGGAGTTGTAGCTCCTCAGTTGTAGTCAAACTTTTTTATCATACCAACTTAATCACTCAATGAAATCTAGATTTCTTGTAATCTAACTTTTTCGTAAGGCTCTGCTGATAATTTTCAGACACAACTGCGTTTATTTAGTTTTTTCTGTGCACGGGGGTCTTGACTTAGTCCATAGAATCTAGGAAAAGCTACAAATTTACCAGGCGCCTCTTTTAACAAAATGATTTTCCTTTTCTTGTAGCGGGTAAAATTTACTTTTTTTTTAATTTCATGACTTAGGTCGGCAGAACTATTCCGGAAAAGTATTAGGAACTATGGAACTCGCCACTGTGTGCCTAAATCAGTTTTAAAATTGTAATTTTTGAGAAATGATCTGTTGACAGAAGTTCGCAGAGCATATTTTCATTCGACCGTTTTTCAGGCAAAAATGCCTGAACTATTTTTTTTAAGTATAAGGAACTCCAGAACTCATCCGCATGCGAATAGAACTCACATTATATTTTGCTCTGCTGGGAAATGATCTACCAAGTTCACCCACATATGAGAGTGGGTGTTACATGGGAATTTGACATGACCTTTGTCTTGTCCATGTTCATTTTAAGACCCACTCTTTCGGAAGCTCTACTGAGGTTATCGAGCATTGCACTGAGGCCCTCCATGTACTCGCCATTGATGTTGATGCCAGCCCCTTTCCAGTCCAGAACCTTGAAAACATCCAGCAGTGAAAAGTTTCGGAGACATAACATGTCCCTGTCTCACACCTCACTGCAGAAGGATAGGTTTTGAAGTCTGGTCCTAGAGTCGGACTGACATAGTGGCTTTTTCATACAGACACTGCACCTCGATGTATCGATAGTCGATCTGGCACCGTTGAAGAGACTGCAGTACAGCTCATGTCTCGATCGAATCGAAGGGTTTTTCGTAGTCCACTAACGCTAAGCAGAGAGGCAGGTTACACTCTTCGGTCTTCTGTATAACCTGCCGCAGCATATGTATGTGGTCTACGGTGCTGAAGCCTTAACGGAATCCAGCTTGTTCGGGAGGCTGGAAGTTGTTACACCTGCGCGCAAGACGGTTCGTGATGACTCTCAAAAACAGCTTATAAACATGGCTCAGAAGTGAGATGGGCCTATAATTCTGAAGAAGGGTATTGTCACCCTTCTTAAAGAAAAGTACCACCACACCTCTGTTCGTATGTCGTAATCAAACCTCTGTATGACGAAATCAAACAGCTTCTGGAGGGCCTTAAGAACGCGTTTTCTGCCGGCCCTCAGGTGTTTGGCCGTAATTCCGTCATCACCCGGCGCTTTGTTGTTTTTAACCTGCTTCAGAGCCATCCGAATCTCGTACAATCTAACATCCGGGATGTTTTCGGTGTAGTGTCGGGTCAATCTTGCTCTTGGGTCGTTTGCCAGATTCGTAACGGGGTTGCTTGTTGACGTGTAAAACTGTCCATAGAACCTCTTGATCTCTCTCAACAGCTCATGCTTGGCGGATACGATCCTGCCATCATTGGTCTTCAGTTTCGCAAGCTGCCCCTGCCCAATAGACAGATATCTCGCAAAGACCTTGGAGCCCCTGTTCCGCTCTATCACGTCCTTGATGCGGTCCGTTTTAAAACGGTGAAAGTCGCTTTTCAATGACTTAGAGATCCATCTATTGAGCTGTCGGTATTTTAGCGTGTCGTCTGAAGACTGCAGGATCATTTCACGCCTCTCCTCCATTAGCTGCAGAGTACGATCAGAGAGTTTCTTTTTGCCATTAGTACGACGGGTCTTGAAGACCTTGGACCCGACCGTATGGACAGTTTCCAAGAACCCATCATTATAATCGTCCACGGAGCTCCATCGGTACTCATAGGAGTTCATCATAAAGAGGCCTTCCTTCTCCATAAAACTGGCCAGTAAGTGATCCCGGTGGTTGCGATGTCCAACTCCAAACTCTCAGCTCATCATCGTCCTGTTTGCCCAGTTTCGCGTTGAAGTCCCCGATGACATCGGTGAAATGAGTTTTAGAGCCATACATGGCTTTAGGTATATCCTCATACATGGTCTCCACCTCATCATCGTGGGGTGGCGAGATCGGGGCGTAAACCTGTATGACCTTCAGCAAATATCTTGCGGATATTCTGAGTATAAGGTACGCCACCCTAGTTGACACACTCAATTTTCACCACGTTGCTCACAAGGGACTTATGGACGATAAACCAGACACCACCTTGGGACTGCTGGTCGTCCTCCCGGAAATGGAGAAGGTTACTGGATTTGAGGATTATCGAGTCCTTCCCCTCTCTTCGGACTTCAGATAACCCTACTATACCCCACTGTAACCTGCTCAATTCTTCCTGGACATCCAGCCAGATGCAATTTTCATTTGTTGTGGTAGCCAGATCTCTTTCGGAGATTCTTAGCACGCCTTGCCTCACCGTAACCTTGGCCGCTAGCCATAGTCATAAGGTAGGAGGGCCTCCGGGTACCAGGGGCCGTTGTTCAGGGCTGCTTGTCATTTTTGGGAGGGTTTTGCCATAATCGCCACGCTTGGCAGGTGGGTTGGCGATCGCAGAATGGTGGTAAGTGGAAGAAATGGGGTGGTGCTATTCTTTTACGTCCTGCACCACACGGTGCATGATTCGCGTACACGTACGTATTTACAGAATTATAATAATTAAAATCATCAAAAAATCCTCTCAGTTCATTTTATTCCATTATTTGACTATTTCATGAAAAAATCATTCAATGGAATTAGCAAACAGTTTGACGCTAACTTGCAAATTACAATTAACGTAAGAAATATTTAGTTTCGTGGGCTACTCTGGAGCCTGACCTTAAGACTTATGGTCCGACATTCGGGTAATAGAATCTTATGTTACCCAAAAACTGGAAGGATGACCTGGCTGGAAGTGGATGGCAAAAGACTAGTACTTAGTTGTGGCGCAGCCTGGTAGAGGCCTATGTAGAGCAGTGGACTGCGATAAAATGAGTTGATCGAGTAACGTTCATAAATCTTGGCCCTGGCCCAAGTTTTTGACTACACTACCCATATGTTCTTTCTTTGGTATTGTTCGTCGAATCGTTGAGCTTCTTAAGTTCTGGGCAGGTGCACTTAATCTGTGTAGTTCTTTTCTCAAAAGACCATTTCAGACACCAATCTTCATAGTCTTCACACGATCTGACCAAGATTATGTCTGGACTTAAAAAAAAACAGTGGCCTCTGAGTTTGTTTCAGTCTTTCTTCTCCGTGTAGTCAAGCAGGAAACACTGACTACATCTAGTTTTCAAAACTACTTTCAGAAATAAAATCGTTTATCATTTACACACTTACAAAACTCCAGTGTTGTTCTGTGGCCTGGCTCGAGCTGTCGTTCAAATATTCTTGATCTTCGACGGTAAGGCTCCCCTGTTGGACTTCGTTGGTAGGCTGCCATTTATCGGGCACAAGGTCCTGTTCAAGTTTGGCTTCTGGTCCGACGCTGACGGAATTGTCGAGATAAGCGTAAGAGTCGGTATAATCTCGCGTAGTTCGCCACCCTCGCAAAGACTCGGGTTTGTTCCATTGGAGAATATCCTTTAGTAATCCTGGGGAATGAATAACAAAGCATATACATTTCTACATACATAAACTCACGCCATCTTCCCATGGAAGTAGGCACGAACTACAAGCGACGAACGAACGTCACCTGCTAAGATCCTGATGACATACCCCTGTTGCCTCATTTACGTTCATACGTCTGGTCATACACGCAAGTCGGTTGCTATGAGTATAACGCACCTTACATTACTGAAGAACATCACCAATAACTAATTTAATTATAAGATTACCCTTACTTATTCAGATTTGATTTGAAGTAGGCAAAAAAAACGTAGGTAAGTAAATCTGGGAGCACGGTAGTGCCGAGGCCAAGACGAGCCAAGCGGAGCGCAAGGGCACTACCTACATTTTCTCGAAGTGCTTCGTCGTTTTTTTGAACCCTTATAACTTAGGTTTAGACTTTATAAGATAAACAAAATTCTTGGGTTATGTTGTCAATAGCGGACTAATTAAACATACAGTTTTAATTGCATAGACTTATACTTTAGATTTTATTGATATCTAAAAAAAACCCTGATTTTGGTCACTGACTCAAAACGAATGTCCTAGAAAGCTGAAATTTGGTATGTAAGCTAGTATTAGTACACAAACAATAAAAATATTCTAAAACTTAGAACTTTTATCCCCCAACTCCTTAAACTAGGGGATGGAAGTTTGTACGAGACTTCCGCAATTTTGACGCTAGAGGTCTGAAAATTGATATAGGATGTCCTCGTTACAAATAATAAAAAATAACGTAATCAAATCATAATTAACCCCTTTATTAACAACAAAAAAAAAGAAAAACTATTGTCACAAGCAACTTACAAAAAGAAGTGAAATCCCACCAAAAACATTTTTATGTAAAATGTTGCCAAGACGAGACCAATGACTCGTACTGTCAAAAGTTAACTATTGTATAACAGAAAAGTAATTAACGGTGGATAGAAAAAAGAAATGTATCAAGTTCGCCTTACCGAATGTTAAGAATCTAGGACCTAACATCGTCTTAGAAAATGAGGTGCTTGAAACTGTAGACTCGGTAGTTTTTCTGGGCTTAACAGTAGATGTCAAACTTCAGTGGGGATTACATATATCAAGCCTAGCGGGAAGGCTCAGTTCGGCTGCCTACGCCGTCAGAAAAGTAAGACAATACACTGACGTTGATACAGCTCGGTTAGTTTATTTTAGTTATTTTCATAGTGTTATATCCTACGGCATTCTGCTGTGGGGCAAAGCAGCTGACATTCAAAATATTTTTGTTCTTCAAAAACGAGCTGTTCGAGCCATTTACCAACCAGGTGCTAGAGTTTCTCTGAGAGATTTTTTTAAGGATATTGGGATTCTCACGGTCGCATCGCAATTCATCTTGGCCAACATCTTATATATCAGGCAAAATATACACTTGTATACTAAAACAGTGATATTCATAATATTAATACTAGAAATAAGGACAAACTACGTGTTCCCTTTCACCGGCTTCATAAGGTTCATAACTCGTTTGTTGTTCTTGGTATAACTTTTTATAACAAGCTCCCCTCTTCTTTGCTAGATTTGAATTTTAATGCGTTTAAAGTTAAAGTTAAATCCACCCTCTGTTCAAGGCTTACTATTCTGTCAACGACTACTTAAACGATAATAATTGTTGGTCGCTGTCATTAACTCAAGACAATGTTCCTGTTCTTTCACCAGTATTAGCTTGACTACTGACAGGTTATATAATTACATTAGTTCATGTGTTGGTTTATTTTATTTGCCTGTACTATGTTTTCAATGTTTTGTTGGTATATAAGCCTGTGCTGGCTGAGATATGGCAAATTTAATGTTTTTGTGTTTCGTAATGTTAATTACCCACTATTGTATAGAATCAAGTTCTTCTAACTTAACAGAAAGCTATGCTGCTGGGGAGTTTGTTGCGCCACTTCTTCTTCCCAGCTAAAGCACTAGGAAGTAGTGAAGGGCGGGCGTTTTGGGGGGACTGTCTTATGTAATTTTGACGTTCAAAAAGAGCTGACTCTCAGCCTTGTTTGAATAAATGACTTTTTGATTTGATTTTGATAAATGTTTCACCTTATGCCCTTGTGAATGTAGCGAAATGGCCAAGCCACATATTTTGACTAAGGTGTAGGGTTTGTGTAATGAAATGAAATGTTTATTTATGTAAGTAGATCTTATAACACACTTTTACACGTCAATATTTTGTTGGTCAATATTTGTAAAACTAGATGGCGCCAGCATTTCCTAGCTGACTGTTCCCTGAGAAGAAACGCCGAAAGGAACTCAGAGGTCATGGTCTCGTTTCAAGTCCAAACATTATATTATTTGAGTTTTATGTGAGTCTAACAATGCAGGGCAATGTCTGGAAGGGCCTTTTGAAGAAAGAGCCATTGTGGCTTTGAGCTGACCTGTCCCAACAGACGGCATGTATGTATCAGTCACCGTGTAGCTCAACCCTATTTTAGGGAGCTCAACGACCCGTCACAAGACGCTTCCAGATCTTCAGGACATTTGCGTAGGCCATTTACAAAATACTTCAAAAACCACCAGACGAGTTATAAAGTCATGTGTTCAATCTAGCCTGCATAGTACTCATATTAACAGTTAGTAATCTCTTTAATATCATCAAAAATAATGTCACGTAGATCAATACTTAAATATAGAATGTCAATAGTATTCTAATACACTGAGATTTTATAATAGTTCGTTGCTTGAGAGTACATTGGAGCAACTTACGAATCCCAAGCATTATTGTCATCCAAGTAATCTTTAACTTTATAGAAATCTTTTTGACAGAGTTTCTGTTTAATAAATTATTTAAATTTATTGAAGCATAGTTCTTTAACATGGCTTGGGAGTTGGTTGTAAAAACGAATATGCTGGCACTTAAATTAATTAATATTTTTTTGGAACCTAGTCGTGAATACAATAAGTAAATCTTTATTTCTAGTATTTATGCTAAGAATATAGCTGTGTTTAGAATATAGATTAATGTTCTTTTTAACATAAATTAAGTTCTCATATACATATTGAGATGCGACTGTCATTATGTTTATTTCCTTAAATTTATCCCTCAGTGAATGCCTACAACTTAGATTATAAATTGCCCGATGGCTCGTTTCTGCAGCACAAATATAGCCTGAATGTCGGCTGCATTCCCCCACAGCAAAATGCCATACGACATTACACTATGGAAATAACTAAAATATACTAATCGAGCTGTTGTTTCTAAAACAGTCAAATGACGGATTTTATAGACCACGTAGGCTGCAGAGCTTAGCCGCTTCGACAATTTAGTTACATGTGGGCCCCACTGTAGCTTCGAGTCTAAAGTTATCCCTAAGAACACAGTGGTGTTCTGAAGATCCAATACATTGGTTTTAAAGTTAAAACCCGCCAAGTGTGTGTCAGACCACGCAGAATGAAGGGTTCTGTATTTAGGATGAATATTTACGCATGCACTAACACAGTATTAATTTTACCGACCACAAAAATAAGTCTTTTGAGAAATGTATAAGTACACACGGTGTCAGTATGTGCTAACACCTCAAGTTTTAAATTTTTACACTGCTACAACATTGAACTCATTACGAATAATCTACAGAATACTTGAAAAGAGTTTATAGTTTCGACTTGGATTCGAACTATCACATCACCGAACGTCGTCATACTCATATCATAGTTTGACGAAGTAGCCAGCGAGCCCATATGAATTGCGATGAAATTGTTATCGACTTTCGTCAGAGTCTCTTCATCTTTAGGTATCTGTCTAATCGCTAGACTTCGTTATTTGAGGGCATCCATTAATTTAACTTATTACGTTATCTTTATAAAATTAAAACCTACCCTCAAGTTGTAACTACAATGCTTTATGTATACGTTCACTTAAAACGTCTGTTTATAGAGACGACATGACAGATCACGTGACATTTCTTCAAATCTGTCTAGCGCTTCGCAAACGGAAAGGTATGAGGCAGCTTAAATTATAAGCATCACATATCCAGATTGCCCTAGAGCCGAAAGAGTGTTACGAGTCGGGAAATATGTGAAATTAACTTTCTCCTTCCAAGAAATAGTGAAAACTATACTGCGAAATAAAGTTCACCTGAAAGTGGATGGCGTCCAAATTTATTCTAATCCTCAGCAACAAAACTTCATTAAAAACCTTAGAACACAATACTGTAACCTTAAAGTAACTGACGACATCCGCTGGGCAATGGTGAATAGGTCCCTTACTGTTCTTGTATTGCTTAACTTTAATAGCGCCTTCAACTCAGTGGATTTCGACATTTTACTAGGTATCCTCCAATCTATCAATTTCTCTTCTTCCACTTTAGCCTGGTTTCAAACTCAAAAGTCATTTATTCAAACTAGGCTGAGCGTCAGCTCTTTTTGTACGTCAAAATTACATAAGACAGTCCACCCAAAACGCTCGCCCTTCAAAACTTCCTAGTGCTTTAGCTGGGAAGAAGAAGTGGCGCAACAAACTCTCCAGCAGTACATCTGTCTGTTAAGTTAAAAGAACTTGATTCTATACAGTAGTAGGTAATTAACTTTGCCAGATGTCAGTACGGTTCAGTTCTTATCTCCGAGGACGCTCTCAGTGTGTTCGCCTGGAGGAGTCCTTCTGTAATTGGTGTTGCCTCACTGAGGGTGTTCCTCAGGGTAGCGTTCTCTCTCCTCTTCTGATTTCAATTTTCATAAACTTTGTTACCATAGTAATTGCCTCTAGTTTTCATCACTACGCAGATGACTTGCGGCTTTACCGAAATTTTACTGTAACTGACGCGGGCTCTACCCTTGCTGCATTGAACATTGACCTGGCTTGCATCAGCGTCTGGGCTATGTCGTTTGGTTTGCAAATTAACCCAACTAAATCCCAGGCCATGATCATAGGAAGCAGATTCGTTCGCAATGCGGCTGATGTTGCTTCTCTGATGCCTTTATATCTCGATGGTGTTCGCATTGACTATACCGAGAACGCTAAAGATCTAGGTGTAGTTATCGACTCCAATCTTTCGTGGCATGCTCAGGTCAATGAGGTCAGTCGAAAGGTACATTTCTCATTCCATTCGTTGAAATGCCTTCAAAGTCTCCTGCAATGAAGACTGAAATTTCTTTGGCACAAACACTTATTCAGCCGATTATAGATTATGCCGACGCTGCTTGGATGCTATTGAGGAGCTAAACAAGCTTGAGCGCCTGAAAAACCTGTGCATTCGCTTTGTTTTCGGTCTTAGAAAGTATGACCACGTTTCTCACTTTCGCAAAGAACTCAAGTGGCTCGCAATCCGCCTTCGCAGGAACACTCAGATTTATGTCTCCTCTTCAACATTTTACACAACCCTTCTTATTCTTCCTACCTGCGTGAGCGTTTTTCTTACGTTCGTTCTAGCGACGCACCGTGTAGATCACACCATAGATCCCTCCTTAAATCCCATTCCCATAAAACTAGTTATTATTCTTATTCCTTCTCTGTACATGCTGTAAGATTGTGGAACTCACTTCCGGCGAGCATACGTGACTTAAAAAACTATTTCCCTATTCAAATGTCGAGTAAAAGAGCATGACCTTTCCTCTTAATTGTGTATATATATATATAACGGCGCGTGACATTATTAAATAATGAAAATCAGTTAATTTCGAGAGTTGTAATTTATTCTGTTATTTTAACGATTAACCGATTTGAATTCAACTAAATGGTAATTTTAATTAAGAGCGGGTAACACCGAATGGAGTTGCGTCTGTCATGGCGGGCGACGTCGTATCAATTCAGTCAGTTGTTGACAGCCGTTGCACGTGGTGGTCACTCGCAAACCCATTGGCTCTAAATCGTTAATTATTGCTGCAATCCTTAATTGTTTAAGTCATTTAAGTGTCTGTAAAATTAAAATAGTGAACAGTCAACGCTACAGCGTATTTATTTCAACGTTTCCTGAAGTTTAACGCCCACTATGGATTCCCGTGCTGACGAAGTCACGAATAAGCAATCAGAGCAACAGCCCGGCCTTCCCGATATCCCGTTATATATATATATATTTTATAATTATGTATTTATTTAAGAAAGTATATGTTAATTTCCTGCATTATATGTGTAAGTATATTTTAGTTTAAGACGTCACATATTGATATTTTCTCTTCTTGTTCTCACACACTATTGTCTACATTTCTTTTTCATTTCTCCTTTCGCAGGTCAGCTGAGAGAAATTTCTAAAGAAATAAGCAGTACCTTTGTACTCAATTGTATAATTATGCCGTATCTCGTATGTATTTTACTGTATGTACATAAATAATAAAAAATAAAAAAAATAGAACCGAACTACAACAGAGAAAAGATAATGAAGAAAAGAACTTAATAATTAAGTTTTTAAAGGGAATACCAACGATTGTAAAAGAACAGCCAAAAACTAAGCCTCATAGAAGAACAAGTAAATAAGTCAAACTCAATAACATACGAACTTACAAACAACTATGCTAATATTACGACTACAAATAAACCTATAAGTTTTGTATACGCAAATGTTCGCAATATTGTTGCGCCAGGTAAATTTGATGAAATACAGTGTATCATACGAACGTTCAAATGTACTATACATGTAATATTATTGGTTGAAATGGATAAAGAATGAGAATAAGGCAAAAAATACCAAATTATAACCACTATTACAACTATAGAACATCCTCAAGGGGTGGTGGAAGGTCAATATATGTGCATGACGAACTAAAGCACGCATTAATAGAGGGACAATGCGAAGATAACAATCATTTCTTATGATACACCTGGACAAACTTTCTCTAGACATTGGAGTAGTCTACAAACAGCCAGCAGCAAACGTACAAACATTTCTTGAAACATGTACAAGTAACATAATCAAAAGGAAAATAAATATCATAACTTGAATTTGCTAAGTAAAGAAAAATCTATTAAGGAATACAAGACTGTGTTATAACAAAATCAAATCAAATCAAAAGTAATTTATTCAAATTAGGCTGAGAATCAGCATTTTTCGAACGTCAAAATAAATCCGTCTTGAGTTGTGCGAGCGTTGCTGGGCGCGCGACTAACCGCTAAGGTGAGTCATTCTCTTCGTTGCAATATTGACTGTAAGATCTTTTGGGCCGATTCAACCGTCGTTTTGGGTTAGATTCGAACACAACCTAAATTACTCAAGGCGTTTGTTTGCAACAGAGTCAACGAGATTCATGAATTGACAACTAGGGAATCTTGGAGACATGTACCTACCACTTTAAATCCCACTGATCTCGCTTCTCGAGGAGTCGATCCAGGTCAACTTCAGGGCTCAACTGTATGGTGGAATGGCCCGGATTTCCTTTTGCAAAACGAAACAAACTGGCCTCTTAATACAAATTCCATAGATTCTTTCATTTTACCTGAAACTAAAACGCCTACCAGTGACTGTATAACATTGACTTATGTTGAACATTCACCATTAATTAAGTTTAATAATTATTCTAAAATAAATAGATTAAGTTTTCTTTTTGCCAGTTTCCTGACTACACACAATCCAAGGCCTATAGGCTCATAAGCCTCACATCCTTCCTACTGAAAACCCTCGAAAGACTGTGATAGACACATCCGAGACGAACCTCTCCGGGTAAAACCACTTCATAAACATCAGCACGCGTATTCCAAAGGCAGATCAACAGAATCCGCACTGCATAGTGTGGTATCTAAAATTGAACCATAATAAATAATTTACCAAATATATGAGTATAACACCTGTATACTTGTCAGGAAAATACTAACTGGAGACATACACTCGCAGATAATATTTACAAAAATACTAACTGGAGACATACACTCGCAGATAATATTTACAAAAATACTAACTGGAGACATACACTCGCAGATAATATTTACAAAAATACTAACTGGAGACATACACTCGCAGATAATATTTACAAAAAGGACAAACCTACAAAATCTTAACCAGACAAGCTAACGATATCTGCTTACCCCAGCCTAGGACTAAATATGAAAAGAGGAACATCAGATATGAAGGGGCTAACTTTTATAATAAGCTGCCTGAGGACATGAGAAATCAAATCGCTTAACATTTACAAGAAAACTTTAAAAAGCTATATCCTAAAAGATCTTTGCCGATATACCAACTAAAAAAAAATTACTGAAAATTATATATGATAAAAAAAACATATACCTAAACCCAAAAAAATATTATACTTGGACTGACGGAGCAGTATTAAACAAATCAGAGATCAAAATCATATCATAATCGATAAATAATTTAAAAATATATCCAAATATACAAATCTGCTTGCACGTTAATGTACAAAAGTAAATAAAACAAAGTACTTAACGTTATATTTTTTCATTTCTTGTTTTGTTCTGCACTGTGGTTATAGGCCTTAGTAATTACGCTACAACCGATGAAATACACCCTACCCGTATCGCTCAAAACTCGGCAGTTTCTTGCGTAGAACTACCTATTTCTGATTTGTTTTGTATATGACAATACTAATTTTAGTCCCCCCATATTTATAAATACTACTTAAAGTTAAGTAATGATCAGCGTCTGTTTAAATCATACATTTCTGACGTATAATCATCTCTTAACTTTAGACAAAGTTTATAAATAAGGGGATGTTTATTATTGTTAGTTTAAGAAACGTAGTATGTGGAAGTGTTTTAGGCTACGCTTGATGGCACATTCTTTAAACGTATCTACTATGATTTACTCTATAAGTGAATTTGTAATTCTTTTGAAAAATAAATATCTTTAACCGTAAAACCATATCAAAATTCCGTATTAAGAATTTTTCATCGTTTTTTGAGAAATATGTGAGATGAATTTAAACTTATTTTTGCGGTAGGTAAAATCAATACTGTGCATGCGTAAATATTCATGCTGTTTAAACTTATTGCGCATTAGTCACACAGACGGACACGAAATCGACTTTAATTTATAATCCGTATAACTGAAGTTCACCCATAGGTTGTACGCCCACATTTCGCCAGTTATGTTTAAGTCCTATACAATAGAGGGCGAGCCTATTACCATCAATTAATTGAGCACAAATCCAGGCTTCGGACTGCTACTGAGATATTTCTGATGGAAATACTCAAAAACACCCTCGATCCGGGAATCGAACCAAGGACCTGCTTCGTGCTGAGCAGTAGGATTTGACATCATTACATCAATTAATACAATCTATATCTATCTATACAGATAAATAAAATTGGAGTGTCTGTTTGTAATATAAAAATAACCGCTTTTTACTAAATGCGTATGGATGTAAAGCCGCCGAGCTCGTAGGCTTTTATGCGAAATAAAGATACTTGTAAAGTCAGATACTGTAAACATTTTTTGAATGTGTCGATTTTAATAGTTATTTGATAATTAACTCTCAACTGGCCAATGCTTAATTTTTTTTTAAATTATAACTTCATCAATGTTGTGCTTGTAGGTGAGTGTATACGTCCCTAAAAGGAACGACAGGGTTTTTGTTACATATTGTACAAATCTCTGCTTGCACGTTAATTTACAAAAGTAAATAAAACAAAGTACTTAACGTTATATTTTTCATTTCTTGTTTTGTTCTGCACTGTGGTTATTTATAGGCCTTAGTAAATACGCTACAACCGAGGAAATGCACCCTACCCTTACACGGTACATGCAGCTACGTAGAATCCTCACCCCCTAGAAATGCGCGCCATCTATGTGAAATCAATGAAACAGCTAAGATATTCTAACCAGAAAAAAATGCAGATGGCGCTCATGCCACCAGCCGCTAGGTAAATATCTATCGCGTCCTACGTATTGATATTTTTATTAAACTTCTAAACGTGTTCCACAAACACTATATTTTTTTACAATTTTCTAAAAACTCACGACAGAATTTGAAAATTTAATAAAAACATCATACCCACCACCACACCAATTATATCAATTAACGTAGAAACATATAACTATGTTAAGATATATGATTAAATTAAAAACTAACATGGAATAGTGGACTCCCTTGCATACTTTCCCTCACAGAATACCAGACATATCCGCATAGTTTTATTCCATTCATCCGCAAACACATCACATTGGGTGGGCAGTCAGAAGAGCATTTAGCAGAGATAGTATTGTATTTTTCTATCATCTAGTTTTATAAATATGATTGACGTATAAAAGAGTTTGTACAAACCTACTTTCAGAAATAAAATAATTTATCATTTATCATTTGCATCTTTAGGGTACTTACGATAGACTGGGGATTCGGCTCTGGCTACAGTTTTACATGGCAGTTGCGCAAACAGCTTGTGCCTCTGATGGTGTCCGATGTATTTGTTGGACACAAATAATCGGCAGATTTTATATATAAAATAGATAATGAAGAAGATTGAGGGTAAACTTATATTTTTTTAAGTAAAACATGACGTCCACCATACCATACTTACTCGTCTGCTTGTGCTATTCGAATAACGACTTACTTATAAGAAATTATCATGCCTCGATTGAGTAACTTTTTAAAAGTGAAAATTATCGTCCTTTGGGAATGAAATCAAAGTTTAAAGAGTATTACTCGAGAATTAAATGTCGACGTAAGTGTAATCTAAAATAAAATCCGATTAGAGTTTCATTTTTTTTTTTGCATTAGAAATCTAACTTTTTAATTTACTTCCTTGTAGAGAAACAAATTTCGTTTATGAGTGGGACGGTATCAAGAAACTGGTGAAATGAAGTGTAACCGCCAAGGGCCACGTCCGATTGCTTATACAAATCAATCCAACCGTCATCGTGATATTGTTATTAGCCATACCAAGGATCCATTCAGAACCACTCGATCTAGCGCTATAAGGCATGGCATATCGCTTGCCACTGTTCGAAAACATTTACATGCAGCTGGGATCCATAATTATAAACCTGCCAAAAAAAATTAACTAACCGAAGCTCATCGTCAAGCCAGGATAAGATTTGCAATCCAATATATGAACTTTGATTGAGGAAATGAAATAGTCATTTTTACCGACGAAAAGACTTTTAAGTCCTATAAAGATGGACGTAAAATACTGTGGAGAAGATCAGGTGAATGCTACAACTCTCAAAATGTTTTCTTTTAATAACATTTACCTACTCACTTGATTAAATATAAATAACTTGATTAAGTATTTGCTAAATTATGACTCATTAGCGCTGAGACTTCTATAATAATATGTTATTGTTAGTAATAATTATTATTATGAATAATTACAAGATAATAAATGTAAACAAAGTGTCCCTTTTACAATGACTGACGTAAATTATATAAAGAACTACTGCATGACACGACAAGACTATTACATTGTCTTTTTATATATGTGATGTAGCTACCCTAGCGATGAGATTGCTGAATTGCATTTTTTTTTACTGCTTAGAGTAATTCTTTATTTATTTCTGTCCCTTCAGTCACACAATAACCTGCTTGAGGCACTAAAGAATTACTTCTTCGCCAGTTTCTTGCCGCTGGGCTTCTTGGTGCGCACCTTCTTGATGGCCGCCTTGGGCACGAACTTCGTGCCGAATGTACCGGAGCGCGCCGCCTTCACCTTCAAGCTCTTGAACACCGTCGTCCGAGCGCGATTTCCCTTCACATCCGCTGACGTCAGCTTGAAAGGGTCGTAGTCTGTCATCTGTGCACGGTTCTCTTTGTTGGCCAGCTTCGTGGCCCACTGGCTGTCTGTCCACTTCTCTGTCAGCTTAGCTTCCGTCCATTCTTTCCTCACCATACGTGTGGGCGCTGTGAAGGGGTAGTTCAGGCGGAACGTGGTGAGATGTACCTGATTGAGGCGGAGCTGTTGACGTGAGACGCCGCTGCAAGGCCCGTCGACGAGAGCGCGGGTCTGGTCGATAATATCGACCACGCTCACTAACTTTCCCTTCAAGGGGCCGTCGGCTACCAGGGCAACACGCCCTGGCTCTACAAACCGTGCGAAAGGCATGACGTCCTTACAACGTTTATACAATAAACACTGTTTTCACGAATAGTCATTAGCAGAAGCGAGAAGACTTTTAACATACTAAAAGACGATCGTCAGTCAACCGTGTCCATTGATAGATTAAAACCAGCATAAATTATAAATGAGGAGACGATACCAGAAAGCATAGGAAATAATAGCAACAGTGAAACATAAACACAGCAGGTCGGGCAAAACTCGCTACCGCCTATGATTAAAACCACACGGTCAGGCCGAGTAATCAAGAAGCCCGTGCGATTTTTCTCAATTAGCAAAGTAGCTTAGGTATACCGTAAATGTAAGAAATTCATGCATAATTCACTAATTACAGTGCCAGACCCAAGCAGAGAATCCACAAAATAAAGAATACATTTCCATAGCCCAAGCCTAGGTAGTAGCTGGACTATTTTGGGATAATACCTATAATTAATATTGGGAATTTTGTTATGTTATGCAATTAGAAGAGGCTGCATGGGCCAATTGAGAGGGTGGTTGAACAAGGAAGTAACGACACTGACTGGGACAGCGGCAATGCCCGGAAATATGGTATAAATTCCGGCAACCGCAGGAACCGCAGCAGGTTACATGTAAACAGTGTATTACAAGTGAATTGTGCAGGAATCATCCGGTAAACAAACAATGTATTTGCTATCGTGAACTGTGTAAGGTTACATTAGCTGTGGTACCCTATATTATAATTGTATTTTAAGATAAGGATTAAGATTATTTGTATCTATTATATTGGCGCTGTCATAACGGAAGTTGCCGGCCCTAGTGGTGTAATTGATTATTGCAGAGCGGACGTAATGACAGCTACCCTTAAACATGATATGAACCATATATATATTTTTGTAAAGACGGCTCTAAAGTATAGAGACCGCAAGGTATTGTATTATGTAGTTTTTTACTTACGCACCATTGTAAACCCAGTGTATTTCAAAAAAAAATATCTGTGTGATCCTTGTAAATTTTTTTTTTTGGAGAAAGGGCGGGTGTGATGTAGCGACTCGATGCGATTGCTGAATTGCATTTTTGATATTGTACAGGAGCGCCCGCGCCGGGTTCGCTAGTCGCTTACATACCATCGCCTTGCCACGTCCTAATTTACTGTATTAATTATAACCAAGTTATTGTGAACCTTTATTAAATATTTAACAAATTCAGTATAAACTAAATTCGCATATCATTTACCTGGACCCTAATAATAACACGCACAAAAGTGACATTGACTTTTTAATAATACTTTTGTGTGTCTTGAGGATATTGGGGATGGATGTCTTCGACGGGTCCTGGAGAGCTTGTTGAAGTCGGCGCTCGAATGAATGGCGAACGTTACTTAGAGATCTTAAGAGACGTGATGATTCCAACAGTGCGCAACGTTTATCCTGATGGACCTATTTATTTTATTCAAGATAATAGTTCGGTGCATCGGTCAAGACAGGTTATGGAGTGGTTTTCTACAACAAAAAGACATAACTTTGATTGATGATTAGCCATCCCAAAGCCCTGACTTAAACCCTATAGAAAATTTGTGGGGTGAAATGGTGCTTAATTGGGACTCAAATAATGATTGTCAGAAATAGAAAAAAATAGATGAAGAGGTTATGAGAACTTGGGAATTAATGCGACTAAGTGACATTTGTTTTAATATGTTTAATGGAATGAGATCAATATTAGAAGATGTTAAAGAAAGTTAAGGTTACCCACTCCGTTATTAGCATAGGTTAGGTAGTTTATATATTTTTGTAAACAGTTTTGAAAAATTTCAAGAGATGTAAATTGTTGTTCTGTTTGTTTCAAACGTGAGTAACATGTTGGTTCTCTTGTTAAATTATCATAACTAAATTAAGTAAGGATTTTATCGTTTTTACCTAGATAAACCTATATGATAGTATTATAATATTTGTTAGGTAATCTACAGGCTGATTTTTAAATGGTCAGATAACTTTTATCTGAAAAACAAATCTGACAGTTTGACATAATTATTTTCTATGCAAAAGTTGTCAAACCGTTATATTTATTCCTCAGGTAAAAGTTATCTGACTATTGAAAAATCAGCCCTTGGGTTCATATATTACTTAATACCGTAAGAATAATAAATAATACTACCTACGTATATAAGTGTTTCTCGTTTATTCCGTAAGACCGCCTTAAAGTACCTACTTCCTCTCTCAACCCGCAACACCCCGCTATCGCCCAACATCAACATATTTAGGCAGCCCTGTTTTCCACCAGGACTGCCTAAATATGTTGATGTTGTTAGCGCATAACAATATTGTATCGATAACATAAACAAGTATTGTTGAATGGATATCTTGCACGCTTACTTGTGGAATCGATGTCAATAACTACAGAACACTAACTTCATTGATGTCACAGAGATGGCGCGCACGTAAACATCGTAGTATATCATCCTTTAAAAGATATAGTTTTTATATATTTCTAGGGGGTGAGTTGCCTCTGGTGGCAATTTTGTATTGATAATGTAAACAAGTATTATTGAATGGGTATCTTGCACACTTACTTGTGGAATCGTTTTTATATTCTACATAAAACTAACTTCATTGATGTCACAGAGATGGCGCTATATATAATAGATGTCGCCTTTGATACATTTCTAGGGGATTAGTTTTCTCTGGAGCTGCATGTATGTGCATGGCGATTTACTTTGTGTAAATTAATTAATTATTTATTTATAATATTTCATCACCTCTGCTCTCAAAACGGTGAAGAAAAACATGGCGAGGATCCTAGAACCAAAAAATCGAAGACATTTGTGATATCCACCTACCGGCACTGGGCACACGTAGTGATTTATGAAATGAAATGAAATGAAATGAAATGTTTATTTATGTAAGTAGATCTTAAAAGACACTTTTATACGTCAATATTTTGTTGGTCAATTTAATTTTAAACACTAGATGGCGCCGGCATTTCCTAGCTGACTGTTCCCTGAGAAGAAAAGCCGAAACAAACTCAGAGGTCATGGTCTCTTGAAGTCCAAACAATATATTATTTGAATTTTATGTGAGTCTAACAATGCAAGGCAATGTCTGGAAGGGCTTTTTGAAAAAAGAGCCATTGACGGCATGTATGTAGCAGTCACCGTGTAGCGCACTCCCCACCTGTGTATGGCCCACACCCTCTCACAGAGAGGAGGCCTGTGTCCCAGCAATGGGGTTATTATGGGCTGATTATGTTATAAGCTATTTAAAACATAGAAATCGATTATCGTGGTCGGCGTTAGCTACTAACCATCGTTAAAACTATCGTAGAAATCTGGATTATGAATGTTCTCATCTGCATCATAGTACCACAAATAGGCAGCCCCTTTATCCTTCCGACACACGGGCACGGCCAGCAGGACAAGCAACACGCGAGCCAACATTGCCCCGAAAACAAACACTAAACTTACAACGAAAATTTAGAAATTTGTACAAAAAGACATGGTTATTTTATAAGACCATGGTTGAAGTTAAACTAATGAAACTTGTATTAAATAATTGACCACAATTTCAACACTTTATTTATGCCTTCTGCGGAGAGCACACAGCATAATATGTAACTTAAACTGGAGAGTTACCACATTTTTCTGGCAGATTAAAGTGGCCGTGACAGGCAAACAGTGATGTAGGTAATGTACTCTGTGAGTGATGCTTTCCATAGATTAGTGATCTTTTGTCATATAATTTCGGTTGCAAGCAGGTTTCTTCGTTGTCTTCAGAAAAGCCTCGTTTAGATGCACATGGATTACAGTCTGACATAGGATTTTTCAACAGTCAATTTCTGGGTAAATGTGCTTTTTTTTTCGGCATTTGTATAGCAAATATGTCATTACCACTATTTATTTATCTCTCCCGTAAAACTATCATTAGGTATAGAAGTTACAAAATCTAGTCGCAATCTAATTTCAGTGACAATAAATGTCAGGAAGTTGTCTAAAATGTATGAAAGTTACAGGTATTTTTGACAGATTGAGACTGAAAGTAAGAGTTCTTAAAATACGCGAATTGTCCCTAAGGTTTCATTACCTTTGCGATATTACACAGACAAAATTAATCTCACACTTTTAAATATTCCCTTCACATAATAATCATATTATACTTTGCCGAGTATCTAAATGACTCCATTCCGTGTGGTGCCAGACGTAAAGCCATCATCACCCCATCATCCCATTTCTTCCCGTGGGTGTCGTAGAAGGCGACTAAGGGACTTACTAGAGAATGGGCAGCAGCGTTCTCTATGCATTTTACCACCATACTGCGATCGCCAACCCTCCTGCCAAGCGAGGCGATTATGCCAAGCCCCCCCCCCCCCAAATTGGGGGGAAGCCTATGGCCGGCAGTGGACGTCTTCCGGCTAAAATGATGATGCTGATGATGATCTAAATTATTTATTCCTATTGTAGTGATTAATCACGTTACGATGTTTTTTATTTGCGTCGTTTTTTCAAGATCAACTTTTATGACCTAGAGTCATGCTTAACTTAAAGACAACATGATCTCTAAACGTGAGTTCCCACGAGCTACCGGAGCAGCGATAAGGGCTCCTGAGAGAGGGACCTCCTAACAAAACCAAACTGTTTCCAGAATTCCCGGTTTCTGAATCAATCCATTGAGGTTGCCCTTCTATGAAGGAAGTACTTCTTTAATTAACACACAAAAAAAAAATTACAGATTGAGAGGAATTTATAACACTAATTCTTAAATACAACAACTTGCCCCTCTGGTGACTGTCCAGGTTAGGACAATTTCTACTTGATCATGATTTCAGTCTAACTGCAGAATTACAAATTAAAGTAACTAAAAATGAGGCATAAAGACAACAAAAACATCTCAAGTAAAAGCACTTACACTACGGATAATGTTATAAGAATAGCCACAGATATCTTATTTGTAAAGTTAGACGGCCATAACAGTAAATTAGAGGGCATAATAGGGCGAAGGCGGAAGCTGGCTGAACAGGCTAATGTCTGTGCCTCCGTGGAAAACGAAATGCGGCAAGATGGCCGGCGCCGGCCTGTCTGGCGCCACAATTTTCAGTTGCGCGACTTTGAAACGTCAGAAGTCACGATTTATTCTCCGAGTAATTTCGATTCTGTGGCTGAAAGATTAGGTTAGTTTTCCTATAGCAGATTTATGCAGTTCCAGTATTGACTTTTCAATATAATTGGTATGCGTTTGGTGCTACTTTTTGTTTTGTCAAATGATTTTCCCCCTTACTGTTCACAGAATAAAGGAAATATTTAATTGCATAGTAAAATACGTTACTGTAGTATTTTTTTTCGTTGGCGAAGCTTTGTCTGGGTGGCGCCAAAACTACTTAGTTGCTACGCAATGAGTTTTGAACTGTATTTCGTGGGAATAGGGTGAGTTTTCGTAAACTTTTAATTTAAAAGGGCTGCTCCTGCTTTGAAATCCGCGTAACAGTTACATTTGCTATCATGTACCTACTCGCATATCTACTATATTATTGTTTTTATCTTTTATTCCGCTGTATAAGGGTGATTTTTGATTACACATACATTTCTAGAGTAAAAAAAAACACTTTTATAGGTTTTGTAAGTATTTACATAAGTATAGACAGCATTAACATTTACCTAAAGCTTGTAGTTTTAAATATCCATTTACCTACACCAAACAAGAGACTCCCCACTATATCAAATTATTTTTGGGTAAAAAGGTATAGATGATTCTTTAATTGGTCTAACGTCAACTGCCCAACCTTTTCCCAACTATGTTGGGGTGGGGTCGGCTTCCAGTCTAACCAGATGCAGCTGAATACCAGTATTATATGAAATGAAATGAAATGTTTATTTATGTAAGTAAATCTTAAAAGACACTTTTAAACGTCAATATTTTGTTGGTCAATATTTTAAAAACTAGATGGCGCCGGCATTTCCTAGCTGATTGTTCCCTGAGAAGAAAAACCGAAACAAACTCAGAGGTCATGGTCTCTTTTAAAGTCCAAACATTATATTATTTGAATTTTATGTGAGTCTAACAATGCAGGGCAATGTCCAATGGCGTTTTGAAGAAAGAGCCATTGTGGCTTTGAGCTGACCTGTCCCAACAGACGGCATGTATGTAGCAGTCACCGTGTAGCTCAACCCTATTTTAGGGAGCTCAACGACCCGTCACAAGACGCTACCAGATTTGCAGGACATTTGCGTAGGCCGTTTATAAAATGCTCAAAACCACCAGTCGAGTTATAAAGTCATGTGTTCAATCTAGCCTGCATAGTACTCTCATTCACAGTTAGTTTTTTCGTTAATGTTATTTATGTAGTGATTGCTTATCTGACCTCCACAACCCAGTTACTGGGTAAGACTTTCAGGCTTCTTACGACCAACGAATGATTTCGTTGGTCTATCCATACTAAAATGTCAAGAACAACGCCAAAGCATATTTAAATGAAACAATTAATTTACAGGCACTTTCGAAATGTCAAAGAGTCTGTCAGTTCGAATGTTGAAGCTAGGTGCCCATACCAAATAGTAATCACGAAAAAATAAATCAGCTGTCCCCTACATTTTGATGAGTTATACGAACATACAGTATGGAACAGCTGTTTTCTTTTGCAATTTCAGATTTGGTCCTATAGTAAAAGTTGTTCATAATGATAAGTACAATGACCTCTTAAGAGGTTGTCGGTGTTTTTCCGATAACCCAGTAGAAACTATTTAATATTACAAAATCCCGCGTGATAATTGCGTACTTAGGTAACACACTTTCAGCTAATTGCTTTCATTGAGACAGTCCAACAAAATTCATTGCTTTATTTACATTGTAGACCAGACATTTTTTTCGAATATATGAACCAATGGATAAGCAATAACGTTGAAAATGATTTAGGTTCTGATCGTGATTGAACCTATCCTATTTATCCTAACTAACCACCTGACCGATCTACCCGTGCGGCTGTTATTACTTTATTACTTAGCCACAAGCCCCATACACGGTGTATACAATCTAAATGCTAAGATATACAGATTTCACAGTCTACAACTACGTTGTAGCGAGATTCTTACTACGCTTTGGGTGATTCATCGGTGTAGACTTTCCCTTCACACGCGGTCGTCTTGTAAACTAACCAGCACCAGATTGCGTTCACACTATCAGTTAGAATCTGAATTATTTTGTAATGCTAATCCATTGCTTGATATGTTCAAATAATTGAGATGTGTCTGCTCAATCACGTACGTACTTAAGATTACGATTTTTAGTTTTTGAAAGAATTTCTTGCGTAATACATTGCTTCATGTGTTCGAAAAATTTGTCTGCTTAGCAAAATAAATAACGCAATGAATGTTGTTGATCTGTCAAAATGGAATCCATTCCTAAAGGTGCAATTTTATGAGCAATTATTGCTCGACAACACTAATGGATCAATCTGGATCAATTTAGTGGAGCCACCTGGAGCAACAACAATAAACTGCCGATTTGTTTCGGCAATATTGCTTCTGATTGCTCCATAAATTTCATGAGTTGTCGAATATCCAATCGGTTTGAAAATTTTAGTACCTAATTTTTTTTCTATCTCGTTTGTACTTATAACTACGTCTCGTTTTTACGAGAGGAACCGGCCGGCGGCCGAGGCGGCACGGGAGACGCATTGCCTAGTTTTTAAGTTGCTCCATATTGCGTTGCCGTATCTCTGGCAACAGGTTGCTACATGTTGCCATTGTCCTAAATTTCCGGATGTAGTCGTGACGTCATATTTGACTAGATTTGCCCAAGATGGAGCAATTTTAGTTGCTCGTGTAAGCGCACCTTAATGTTAGTGTGATACTTTTTATATAGACCAGATTTTGTCATTTTATGTGATAAAAAAGTCTATCATTGCTAATTGGCACCTAAGTACTTAGTTTGAAATAGAATAGAATTTCTGGATTTTGCATATTATATGATAATTTAATTTAAAAAATAAGCCTAGCTGCTGGGCGCATTCCTCATCTCAGAAAACGAGCTAGCTGTGACCAACTACACAAGTTACGTTGTTTTTCTGCGAGCAAAACGAACTTAGGAAAATGGATGATTCCATTTCCCCCAAAGGAACTTTTCAAAATGGCGATTCGCGCCCACCTGTTTGACAGCTCTGTGATTGGTCGGTTGAGTTCCGCATTCGGATACACCCACCGGTGAGGTGTGTCGAGGGAAAATACTTGTACAGCCTGAATGTTATTATTTGAAGTAGTTTTGAAAGCTTGCCTATAAAATTGGGGAAATCTTTCAATTTTTAGGTTGATATTTTAGAAGTAGAATGGCGTTTTATGTAGATCTCTACCTACTTTCTGTATTTGAAAGAACCCGATCTATTAAATCTTTATCAATTTGTAACTACAATAAAATACACAGTCATTTGGATATCATATACCATCAATGTTTTTAGCTTGAACAGCAAACTATGTAAGTTCAATGATAGCCGGGTGTTTTGGGGGACCGTAAGTCAATTTTTTTTTTATTCATGTCATACCCTAACTGCGTGCCCTATGTGCAGCAGTGGACTGCGATATGCTGAGTTGGTTATTTTTTTACGTGTATCACCCATTTTGTTCGCGACGACGCGTCACTACATAGTTAATTAGTTTGTTTTTGACATTAACGTAGATTCATAGTGATAAGAGTGATAGTGAAACCAATAAACAGTAGTGACTAAGCGGCTAGTATAAGATAACCGTAAGTACCACCCCTGCAAACCTCATTTGAGTGGGCTATATAGCAGTAACTTATAGTTTTAGTTGCGTCCAGGTAACCTAGTACCGAGACCTAGCCCTGGACGTAACTTTCAATAATGTAAACCTAAGATAAGGCCCACTTAATTGAGTTTGTATGTCGTGTTACTTTAGTTAAGTAATTCTTAAGATTTGTGTTTTTGCTAACCCTCTTTCAGGGCGCGTCACGCCCTGAAAGCCATAGTTGTATAGTTTTAAATATCTGATTGTTTTAGGTCTACAGACCAGCCTGAGATATCTATAATTGGATTTGAAATCCGTTCAGTAGTTTTCGAGGAAATCAACTTATAAAATAAATTTATTAACATTTTTCAGAATTTTTTCGGGTTTCCTCGAAACATTCTTTCAGTATGGAAAGATATAGTTGATGTGGATATCTCAGGAGACGGGGAATTTCATGGGGAATGCAACCATATGTAACATGCCTTGTATATTTTAATAAATTGAGATGTTATATGCATAATTCCGTCATAAATGTAATGAAATCTAGAACAAATAAAACTTAAAAACAGGAAGCAATTTGCGGCTCTCGTTACGGTAAAGATTCATAGTACGATAGTAAACGTGTAATTTCTAGCAACTTGTAGTCATCGGCAAGATTTTATTTAATTCTTAAATTAATTAATAGATATAGTTCAAGTAGTGTTCTGAAATTGCTTCCTGTAAAAACATAAAACGTGTGTTATTAATCAGGTAAGGCACCCCCCTCCTTTGCGGAGTCAAAAAACACCCCCTTTTTCTAGACGAAAGTCTGGAAACTATTTCTTTGAGACGAGTCGTAACACTGGTACATATGGTAACGTCATGAAGCCCGGAAGATAGTAGCCGCCCTGAAGATATCTGGAATCTATAGGTGCAGGACGTCAGCGCCGCGCGGACCGGGAGCCCTACACACACAGTGGGACAGGCATCCACCCTCACCACACACCCCTCGCGTCCAAGCGATCACGCCCGTCCGGCACATCTGCTGGTCCTTGCGAGCCGGATTTCTTCAGGAGAGATACATGAAGACCCGTCCGGGACATGCCTGAAGCCTTATTCCTGAAGACTTATCCCTGAAGAATACTTTGAAATACAGAAGACTGATTTGTTTGAAGATCCGTTCTCAAGATCCGGTTTGAAGATTCCGTTCGGGATCTGGTCTGAAGAATCCGTTTGAAGATCCGTTTTTGAAGATCCGTTTTGAAGATCTGTTTTGAAGATTCCGTTGAAGATCCGGTTTTGAAGATCTGTTTTGAAGATTCCGTTGAAGATCCGGTTTTGAAGATCTGTTTTGAAGATTCCGTTGAAGATCCGGTTTTGAAGATCCGTTTTCAAGATCTGGTCTGAAGATTCCGTTGAAGATCCGGTTTAGAAGATCCGTTTTGAAGATCCGTTTAGAAGATCCGTTTTCAAGATCTGGTCTGAAGATTCCGTTGAAGATCCGGTTTTGAAGATCCGTTTTGAAGATCCGTTTTGAAGATCCGTTTCGAAGATCCGTTTTGAAGACCCGAATTCAACATGCCGGTAACGAGATCGCAAGGCAAGGCCCCTGAAGCCTGGACAGTGGAGGTGAGCAGAGGCCGCAGCAGGTCGGCCATCTGCCATGAGCGGCCACCGAATTCACCATCCACCACTGAAGGAGCCGAGCCACCGCCGCAGTGCCCCCTAGTTCCGCGGACAAGTAAAGACTTACCTGCACGGGCGCGGTCTGAAGAAGCCGAACGGCTATCCACGGTCAGGAAGGGAACCAGAAAGGAAGGAACTTCAGATAGAACATTGAAGCCTGCAGATAGAACATTGCAGTCTTCAGATAGAACATTGCAGTCTTCAGACAGAACACTGAGGCCTGGAGACAGAACACTGAGACCTGCAGACAGAACACTGAGGCCTGCAGACAGAGCACTGAGGCCTGCAGACAGAATAGAAAGAACACTAGATGAAACTTACAGCCGAACCTTACCGATGACTACCCGGGGTGACGCCCGTACCGAACATAGCAGGCCGCAGTCGACTACGAATAGAACGACGCGGTCACATAGAAAAATTTCAAGAGCACGTGAAGACTTATTGAAGATTAAGTTGGAACTTGCTCAATTAGCACTTCAGAGAGCCGAGGAAGAAGATTCCGACGGTTACATGGATGATAGAAACTCAAACAATGAGTACGTGCGCTCCTGGCTTGAAGAGGCACCTGAGCCTGAGCCGGAGAAGAGGGACAACGCCGCCGAGGGGGACAATAGTGATATAGGCCATGAGCAACAGCCCCCCCCTGTGGACTTCGAAACTATAGTGGACCTCGATAAGCAAGTACCATTGCCGCATCCTACAGCGAATGAAGTGAAGAATCGAATCCCACCAAGGGAAATAGAAGCCAAGGGGGAAGACTCACTCCGTCCGTTCATAACGGAGTTGACGTCCGCTATAGCGTCGCTAGCCGACAGGAAAACAGAACAGGGGACACCGAACCACCCCTCGGCGTCGAAGGTCATCATGACCTTACCGAACTTCAATGGGGCCCATACAGAATGGCTTTCATTTCGTGCCATCTACGAGACAACTCGAAGATACTTCAACGACGTTGAAAACACAGCAAGACTTAGAAGAAGCCTACGGGGACGAGCGCTAGAGACAGTGAGCTCAGAACTCATCGGACATGCCAAACCAGATGACATCATGAGGGAACTCGAGCTGCAGTTCGGCCGTCCAGATTCGATCGCGCAAGCGGAAACAGACAGACTGCGCGGATTGCCGCGCTGTGGCGAAGCACCTAAAGATATCTGCAACTTCGCAAGTAGAGTCAGAAGCGGTGTGGTCACTCTGCGCGCGCTGAAGAAGGATCACTACCTGATCAACGCTGAGCTGATGCGGTCGCTCACCGAGAAGCTGCCGAACTCCCTACGTGTACAGTGGTATAGGACGTACACCGAAAAGTACCAGTCGCTGCCGGACCTTACGCTATTCAGCGAATTCATCACAGAGCAAGCTCGTTTCTGCAGTGCTTTCGCTCCACCTGAGAACATCGGCCCTGCTGAGGCAACAACGAGCAAGCGTGTCACACAAAGGACCCATACAGCTGTAGACAAGTCGGCCCAAAAATGCCGTATTTGCGAGAAGGAGGGACATCAAGCTCCTGATTGCAAGAGGTTCAAAGAGGGATCCAGTGACAAGAGATGGGAGCTCGCTAAGAAGTTTAGCCTGTGTTTCCGTTGCCTGCGAAGCCGTCGTCCCGATCACAAATGCAAACCGAAGAAGTGTGACGTAAAGGGGTGTACAGCCACGCATCATCAGCTTCTTCATTATAATAAGAAGTCCGCTGCAGAGAGCGAAAAGCCCGTTACTCAGGAGCAGTCTAACAACGTGGAGTCAAAGGAGACAGTGGCCAGCTCACGAACGACTTCAAGCCACGCCTACCTCAAGATGGTTCCGGTTCGAGTAATTGGACCGGCGGGAGAAGTATCCACATTCGCACTTCTCGATGATGGATCAACCGTTTCCTTGATCGACGAGGACATAGCGAAGCAAGTCGGGGCAGAAGGCCAAATAGACCCTCTGAAAATAGGCGCGATCGGCAATACCACGATCGACACTCCATGTTCGCGAAGAATCACAGTCACTCTTGCGAGCCAGCTGAAGAATAGGGTGCCGTTCAGAGCGCGCACCATACCGAAGCTAAACCTCGCCCCGCAAACAGTCAGTGAAGTGGACGTCGCGCACTGCAAACATCTGGATGACCTGAGGCAACAGCTGATATACGACACTGGCGCGCCGAAAATACTCATCGGTCAAGATAACTGGCACCTATTATTGGCCAGTGAGATCCGCAGAGGTCCGAAGACCCAACCCGTTGCATCACTTACGACGATGGGATGGACTCTACACGGCGCACACACCAGAATCCTGGGTCAGCAGGTGCATTACGTCAACCGTCTCACCGCGGGCAATGAAGACATGGATGAACAGCTTCGCAAATTCTTCGCCTTAGAATCACTGGTCATCAACCCGAGACGACCAGACTCCGATCCCGAGAAGAAAGCGGAAGATATTTTGACTCGTCACACTCAACAGTTAGAAGATGGTCACATAGAAACAGCCATGCTGTGGAAAAATGAAAGCATAGAAATGCCCGATAGTTACGGGACAGCCCTCAAGAGGCTCGTCTCAATAGAGAAAAAACTCGATGGCAAACCCGCCCTTCGAGATAGATACACAGAACAGATGGACTCTCTCATCCAGAAGGGTTACGCAGAAAAGGCGCCCAAGACGAGCACACCGGGTAGAACGTGGTATCTACCCCATTTCGACGTATTCAACCCCATGAAGCCTGAAAAGCTCCGCATCGTGCATGACGCAGCTGCCAAATCAAGAGGGCTGTCACTCAACGACTTCCTTCTCACTGGACCGGACTTGCTACAGTCCCTGCCCGGCGTCATGATGAGGTTCCGAAGACACTGCATAGCCATTTCTGGTGACATAGCGGAGATGTTTATGCAGGTGAAGGTGCGAAGTCAGGATAGAGACGCGCTCCGATACCTATGGAGAGGCAATAGAAGAGAGGGGGCGCCGGAAGAATACCGTATGACGTCCATCATTTTCGGTGCGGCGAGCTCGCCGTGCACAGCCATTTTCGCGAAGAATTGGAACGCGAAAAGGCATATAGATGAGCATCCAGATGCCGTGGAAGCCATAATTCGGAATCATTATATGGATGATTACCTCGATAGTTACAAGACCGTCGAAGAAGCGACGCGCATTGCAACTACGGTGAAAAATATTCACCTACAGGCGAAGTTTGAACTCAGAAAGTGGGTGTCAAACAGCACACAGTTAACGCAAAATATAGATCCGAAACAGATCCGAACAGAAGTCGTCAGCATCGGAAACACTGATGACACAGAGAAGATACTCGGGCTAATATGGAGACCGAATGAAGATACGTTGGGCTTCAACCTCACGCTCGCACGCCTACCAAGAGGCATATTGGATAAAGAGGCGCCCACAAAAAGGGAGGCGCTGAAAATAGTGATGTCTCTATACGACCCGCTCGGACTCGCTTCACCAGTAACCATTCGAGCCAAGCAAATATTGCAAGAGGCATGGAGGCGAGGAGTCGACTGGGATCAGCCGTTAGACCAAGACCTAGCGACTCAATGGAAAAGTTGGGTACAACACCTACTACAGCTCGGAAACGTCAACTTACCAAGATGCTATCCGGGGTACAGCGACGCGGTGGAGACGCAAGTCCACGTGTTTACCGACGCGAGTGAGATGGCATATGCGACAGCGGTGTATTGGCGAACTACAGCAACAGACGGCAAGCAACGAGTCAGCCTCGTCATGGCAAAGGCGAAGGTAGCTCCCTTGAAGCTGCAATCAATACCCCGCCTCGAGCTGCAGGCAGCGGTGATGGGAACCCGCGTGGCCGCAGCTGTCATACGTGAACACGACATCAAGCCCGCATCGGTAACCTACTGGTCAGATAGCAAGACCATTTTGACGTGGATCAGAAGAGGAGCGCGAGTGTACAAGCCGTTCGTAGCTCATCGTATAGCCGCCATAGAGGAGAACAGTAGAGTCGAAGACTGGCGATGGGTACCTACGAAAATGAATATCGCAGACGTAGCTACTCGTGACGTGCCGCACCACTTCGACTCGCAACATGAGTGGTATCGTGGCCCCAATTTCCTGTATGAGGAGCCATCATCATGGCCGTCAGAGACTCCTCCGGTCGCAGAAGAGACGGGAGAAGAGAGAGCACTCACCGCCGTCGAAGAAACAGACGATCGAAAGCTAACAGAAGCCATACCAGACCCGACAAGGTTCTCCAGGTGGGAAAGACTTCTCCGTGCGACGGCGAGCGTTCTACGTTTCGTATCTCTGTGCAGAGTATCAAGGGAGAAAACGTTCTATAAAAGAACTAGAAAGAACGCTGATCGAGATCCTGACTGGCGACAACAGAAGAAAGCGGCGCCCCCTCTTCCGAAGCGAACCGAAAAAACATCCAACTCTCGACCAAAAGGGCAAATAATAGAAGCAGAGTTCCTCCACGAAGCGGAGAAACTACTAGTACAGGTCGTGCAGCAGCAATCTTTCGCTCTAGAAATGGCGAGACTGCGAGAGCAGAAGACGTTAGACAAAGATAGTCGACTGCGGCCGCTGCAAATTGAAATCATAGATGGCGTCATACGACTGAGGAGCCGTATAGCCGCTACTGAACAAATAGCAGACGATGTGAAGCGTCCGCCGATACTACACGGCGACCATCACATTACCCAGTTATACATAGACTGGACACACCGTAGCCTGCAGCATAGTGGGACAGAACTCACTATCAACGAGGTACGACAGCATTATTGGGTCGTGAAGATGCGACCAACAACGAAGAGGGTGCTGTCACGATGTCTGCAGTGTCGCATTCGCAAGGCACAACCAACCGTGCCTGCGACCGGCGACCATCCGAGAACGCGCCTGGCACATCACCAGAGGCCGTTCACGTACACCGGGCTAGACTACTTCGGCCCACTGTCCGTCACAGTCGGACGGCAACATCAGAAGAGGTACGTAGCCCTATTCACGTGTCTCACCACCAGAGCCGTCCACCTCGAGATCGCCGCCAGCCTCAGCGCAGACGCCGCCATACTGGCGCTGCGCCGCTTCGCTGCTCGTCGGGGCTGCCCCGCCGAGATACACTCCGACAACGGCACCAACATGCACGGTGCCGACAAGGAGCTCCGAGAGGCCTCTCGAGAGGAGGCCAGTCGCCGAGGCGTCGTATGGCGCTTCATAACGCCCTCAGCGCCTTTCATGGGAGGCGCCCGGGAGCGCCTTGTTCGCTGCGTGAAGTCCGCGCTGTGCACTGTGCTCCTGGAAAAACACCCGCACGAAGAGGTGTTGTCCACACTGTTGTGTGAGGCAGAGTACACTGTAAACAGCCGACCACTAACACATGTTTCCGTAGACAGCGAAGACGACGAGTCGATCACACCGAACCACTTCTTGCTCGGTGGATCGGCGAGACTACCATCACCCGGCGTGTTCACCGAGCGAGACGTGGACAGCAAGAGACTCTGGCGACGATCCCAGATACTCGCCGATATGTTCTGGCGTCGCTGGGTCAGAGAGTACCTGCCGGAGCTTCAAAACCGGCGGGAGCCGCACACCCGCGGGCCCGAACTGCAGGTGGGCGATCCCATCCTCATCGCAGACGGCCAGCTGCCTCGCAACACATGGCCGCGAGGCCGTATAGTTGCCCTGTTTCCCGGGGCCGACGGAGAAGTCCGGACCGCTGAGGTGCGCACTGCCGGCGGCACCTTGAAGCGTCCGGTGAAGAAACTCGTCCCACTACCCAAGTGAGACGGCGAGCGCCCCGAGGCAAGTGCCTTGAGGCGAGCGCCGTGACGGCGAGCGCCTTGGCGCGACGAGCGCTGTGGCGGGCGCCTTGAGGCGAGCGCCGCGACGGCGAGCGCTGAGGCGGTGAGCGCCTAGGCGCGACGAGCGCCGTGGCGGGCGCCTTGAGGCGAGCGCCGTGGCGGGCGCCTTGAGGCGAGCGCCGCGACGACGAGCACTCAGGCGGCGAGCGCCGCGAAAGCGTGCGCTGAGACGGCGAGCGTCGCGGCGGCGAGCGTCGTGGCAGCAGGCGTCGCGGCGGCGAGCGCCGCGAGTCCAGTCATCGCTCACCGGTGCGATGCAGCGCCGCACCGACATCGCTACGAGTCGTTACTGCACTGCACGGCGGGAGAGATGTTCGCGACGACGCGTCACTACATAGTTAATTAGTTTGTTTTTGACATTAACGTAGATTCATAGTGATAAGAGTGATAGTGAAACCAATAAACAGTAGTGACTAAGCGGCTAGTATAAGATAACCGTAAGTACCACCCCTGCAAACCTCATTTGAGTGGGCTATATAGCAGTAACTTATAGTTTTAGTTGCGTCCAGGTAACCTAGTACCGAGACCTAGCCCTGGACGTAACTTTCAATAATGTAAACCTAAGATAAGGCCCACTTAATTGAGTTTGTATGTCGTGTTACTTTAGTTAAGTAATTCTTAAGATTTGTGTTTTTGCTAACCCTCTTTCAGGGCGCGTCACGCCCTGAAAGCCATAGTTGTATAGTTTTAAATATCTGATTGTTTTAGGTCTACAGACCAGCCTGAGATATCTATAATTGGATTTGAAATCCGTTCAGTAGTTTTCGAGGAAATCAACTTATAAAATAAATTTATTAACATTTTTCAGAATTTTTTCGGGTTTCCTCGAAACATTCTTTCAGTATGGAAAGATATAGTTGATGTGGATATCTCAGGAGACGGGGAATTTCATGGGGAATGCAACCATATGTAACATGCCTTGTATATTTTAATAAATTGAGATGTTATATGCATAATTCCGTCATAAATGTAATGAAATCTAGAACAAATAAAACTTAAAAACAGGAAGCAATTTGCGGCTCTCGTTACGGTAAAGATTCATAGTACGATAGTAAACGTGTAATTTCTAGCAACTTGTAGTCATCGGCAAGATTTTATTTAATTCTTAAATTAATTAATAGATATAGTTCAAGTAGTGTTCTGAAATTGCTTCCTGTAAAAACATAAAACGTGTGTTATTAATCAGGTAAGGCACCCCCCTCCTTTGCGGAGTCAAAAAACACCCCCTTTTTCTAGACGAAAGTCTGGAAACTATTTCTTTGAGACGAGTCGTAACACTGGTACATATGGTAACGTCATGAAGCCCGGAAGATAGTAGCCGCCCTGAAGATATCTGGAATCTATAGGTGCAGGACGTCAGCGCCGCGCGGACCGGGAGCCCTACACACACAGTGGGACAGGCATCCACCCTCACCACACACCCCTCGCGTCCAAGCGATCACGCCCGTCCGGCACACATTTATCTATACTTATCATAACATAAATTCGCTTTCTGTGTCTGTATGTGTAACCACGTTGTTCTTCTAAACTACGCAATGTATTTTGATGCGTTTTCACAACCATATAAATAAAATGTATGCCGCAAACATTCTGTCTGTAATAAGTAGACATTCAACTTCGATTTAGCACAAATACCTCGATATTTTGACTTGTCACCACACCAGGATATTGCACCCGTGCGACGCAGGGGCGGGTCGCTAGTAAGTACCAAAGTAAAATGAAAGCAAATGAGATATTTCAACTTTACAACTAAATGCAAAGATATAAGTCATCATCTACCTAGCCTTTTCGCAACTAAGTTGAGGTCGGCTTCCAGTCTAACCGGATGCAGCTGAACACCAGTATTCATATCTGACCTCCACAACCCAGTTACTGGGTAATAAAATACCCCTTGGTAAGACTGGTTATCAGACTTTAGGGCTTCTGACAACGAAGATCAACGAATGACAGCCGGGACCAACGGCTTAACGTGCTTTCCGAGGTACGGAGGCGTCTTGGTATGTCAAGATGGTCACCCATCTACGGACCAACCGCGACAAACGTAGCTTAACCTGATCGATTGACCCGTGCGGCTGTTTTTACTTAGTTGTAAAGTTATAAGAACGCACAAGTAAAATAAAAAATTACTAATAAATTAATGTTTGTTCGCACGTTAGTGTATCGCATCAAATTACTCTACTTAGGCGATTCACACACTAAGACGCATCACGCAACGGGGCGCAGATAACGCGCTCCCGAGCGTGATTATTTACATATAAATTTGATTAAAACGCTGGAAATTCGTGCACCCCGGAGCGTGGCGCGTAGCAGTGTGTGATCCTTAGGCCTGATTTCACCTGTGAACCTGAACACGATCAGGACATCTAAACTGCGTTCAAGAGCTGTCAGTATCCCACCACAATGATGACAGTGACAGCTCTTGAACGAGGTTTAAATGTGCATAGGGAGTTTTTGGCGGAATCACGTTGGAACATGTCGCACGAATTTTAATTTTCATGAAATTTAGTGAAATAGCGAATTAAGTTGTATAATTTTGGTAGTGAATTATTCAATTTATTTACGTGTGAGTGCACAAGTGTAGTGAAGGTGAAAATAAGTGACTAACGTGGACTCTTCGTGTTCCCCCCAAAAACTCCTATTAGGTTGTTGTAAAGTTACTACTGCTTTACAATAACTTCGACTTGACCGACTAAAGACGACTATGACTGTTTTATCACTTCGTGCCCGATATCGGAACATTTAAGATCGAAAAGAAAAATTACTTGACACTGGCTAAATGCACAAACCGTGCGAAGCCAAAACGCAAAAAAAAAAAAAAAATGTGCATAGTGTCATTTGTGAAATTCGTCCTAAGTCATTATAATTTGTTTTAGCAACATCTCCCCCATGTTTTATATGCATCGATGGACTTATAATTGTGTTCACAAAGTGCGGTAACGAAATGTTGTTCTTAATGACTTTGTGATTTAATGTTAGGGGGTAATTTTATTGTTTACTAGCTGCTCGTGCCGGTATCACGGCGTCGTCACGTATTTCATATTATTCAGATTATCATACAAAAATACCACCTAAATTTCCGACTACACTGATGATTTTAAAAAAAAGTGTGTGTGTACTTATGTACGCACTTAAGAAGTTATACTTCTTTGGCGTAACAGAACAAAAATAGCTAAAGATTTCATCGCGTATGTCACAACTCTCTGTTTGTAAAAGGAATGATAAATTAATGACAGTTTTCAGCTAACTTCATCACGTCGATCAGCTAACTTCATCATGTCGTTTTTTGGCTGTCGGTGTGCGCGCGCAGCGTAAAAATTTTACTCTCATGATCTTTTCCAAATGTGCCAAAAGAAGTGTAACTTCAAAAGCAACAATAAAATTAAACCGCCGGAAAAACAGAAAAGCAAAAAATAATAAACATATAAAAAGTCGGTGACTTTGTATATGTTTTTGCTTTTCAGTTTTTTCGGCGGTTTAATTTTTTTGTTAAAAAGTTTTTATTTTGTAATTTTTTGTGGCTTTAATCTACTAACTACTACATGCTTAATTTTTATTACTTTTTTGTAATACACAACTCGACATTAAAATCTGTGAATTAACAATCAAGCATCCCCTGTTTTCCTGCCCTTATGTTTGGTTTTTTTGTTCCAAATTTATGTGGGACCAACTTCGGGGTAAACCCTTTCCAATAAAAAAGAACTATTAAAATCGGACCATTCTGTAAAAAGTTATTGGTCATACATTAAAAAAAATATACTCGTCGACTTGAGAACCTCCTCCGGTTTTTCGTCGATTAAAAACTAATTTACTTTTTAAACCTTGTCCTGACAAATACGAACACAACAAAAAGGAATCAACCAATTTGGCCGAGCTGTTCTCTATGATGATCATAAATGCATAACTAATAAAATGCTATCGGCAATTAATTTTATTTATCTAAGATTGTCATTCATCCATTATTTTTGTCGACACTTTAGATCATCGTCGGCACCATATAATGTTGCGTTCACAATCCTAAAATTCCTAATTACTACATTTTGGTACATTGCTTGATTTCTTTGAAAAAATCATGTCTTTTCGGCAATTTACTTACCTACTCGACGCAATAAATGTTGTGAAATTGTCAAAATGGAAGGAAATTCAACTGTTAGTGTATTACGCAACTACCCCGCACGAAATTAAATGGATTTATCTGCGGAAACCCGTAACGAAAATACGTAATCGACTCCAATGGATATAGATTTCAGTAAATAGGATACAAAATCAATGACATTTTGTCTTCCGAGACTCAGTTTCCTTCCGTTCACGCATGGAGACACGCCGAGTATACATACCCTACGCATGACATAAATCTCTGCAGTACTACACTACACTTTTATTGTTATTTTTAACCGACTTCCAAAAGGAGGAGGTTCTCAATTCGTCGGAACCTTTTTTTTTTTATGTATGTTCCCCGATTACTCGAAGATGGCTGGACCGATTTGGATAATTTTTTTTTTGTTCGAAAGGGTATACTTCCCAGGTGGTCCCATGATCATCAAGTCAGGATCTGATGATGGGATCCTGGAGAAATAGAGAGAACTCTTCAAATTTTATAGGCACACTTGAAGCAATTTGTGTAGTTTTTGGAAGAGTACTTTCTCGGAGTGGTTCCATTTCTCATTTGGTGAAGATCTGATGAAGAACTTCGGAGATAGGCAACGGAACTCCTCAATAAATGATAGCAAATGGACAGGGATTGCTGAAATCTCATGTCTGTCAATTGTTTACACCAGTTAATAACATAACATCACGCCGGTACGCTGTGAAGGAGTAAGCACATGTGAACCACTAAAAAGTGAAAAATAAAAAACTTTTTTCAAAAAAATAAACAACCGACTTCCAAAAAAACACTAAAAAGTGAAAAATAACTTTAATTTCGGAAGGCGGTGACAAAAAATTAAAAAATCTTTTTTCAAAAAAAATAAACAACCGACTTCCAAAAAAACACTAAAAAGTGAAAAATAACTTTAATTTCGGAAGTCGGTGACTTTGGATATGTATTTTAATTTTTTGTCACCGCCTTCCGAAATTAAAGTTATTTTTCACTTTTTAGTGTTTTTTTGGAAGTCGGTTGTTTATTTTTTTTGAAAAAAGATTTTTATTTTTCACTTTTTAGTGGTTCACATGTGCTTACCCCTTCACAGCGTACCGGCGTGATGTTATGTTATTAACTGGTATAAACAATTGACAGACATGAGATTTCAGCAATCCCACCAAATTGAAGTGGAACCACTCCGAGAAAGTACTCTTCCAAAAACTACACAAATTGCTTCAAGTGTGCCTATAAAATTTGAAGAGTTCTCTCTATTTCTCCAGGATCCCATCATCAGATCCTGACTTGATGATCATGGGACCACCTGGGAAGTATACCCTTTCAAACAAAAAAAAAATTTTCCAAATCGGTCCAGCCATCTTCGAGTAATCGGGGAACATACATAAAAAAAAAAAAAAAAAAAAAAAAGGTTCTGACGAATTGAGAACCTCCTCCTTTTGGAAGTCGGTTAAAAATACATATCCAAAGTCACCGACTTCCGAAATTAAAGTTATTTTTCACTTTTTATAGTGTTTTTGTTAGATAACGAACGCACCAATCGCCATTTTTGTTCCGCGTTCGGATATGCGTCTAATTTGAAATGTCGTCTTCATACTGGGTGACAGAGACATCTACGCACATATTGTTACTATGGATATAGAACATGATTTTTAATTAAGTATTAAGAAAAAAGACACTGGCACTCCGGGAGTGCCGACAGAAATGAAAACTTGAACAATTGCATGTGTATTTTTTTAATTTTCAATACAGGATTTTACATTATTCATAATCATAATTTTGGTCATATCTTCTAAACGGGTTATCCGATGTTCATAATTCCAATTGGAATATTAGTTCTGGATCTAAACCTATCTTTCGAGACTTAAATTATTGAAATACCTCTACTAAAATCAGAGGTGTCGGTAACGGTGTCACGAAATCAATTGATTTTTCATGCCCAACGCGCCTAAAGAAGTTTTCACTTCAAAAATTTGAATTTCATTGAAAAATACCTGCGCGGTCTAAATGTACTCGCATGGTAGAACTTCTGAGCGAAAAATTCCTACGCTCCTTTACGCCTGGAATCATTTGTGCTGTCATGGGTTCGGTTTGTACCTAAGTAAATGAAATCAAAGTGATGAAGTTCAAATAGAGGGAAGTGGAGGACGGGGGGGTAGAAGGGTATGGAAATTCTAAATCATCATCATCAGCATCTGCCTAGCCTTATCCTAACTATACTGGGGTTGGCTTCCAGTCTAACCGAATGCAGCTGAATAGATAGATGCCAGTATTTTACATGCAGCGAAGCACCAACTATCTACCATTCCTTGTCAAGATATCCACTCATAAACTACAGGAACCGGACGTAAATCCATTCCGTCGACGTCCCTACTCCTGAATTAATCAAGTGGAGTGCCTCCACTCAAGTTATGACAGTTATAACTAATACCACTCACTTCGCGAGCTATTTATCACGTGCGCCCTCGGTAAGCCTCGGCTTATTATGAACAAACGTCATTTTCTTAAATTGTTTTAGTGCTGGTGAAATTTTCTTTGTTTTTGTCGTTAAGTTGTTGTGGTGCATCAATGCGAAAACAGCCGGCCTGTTAATAACAAGCCTGACAATAACTGTAGTAGTAATATTACAGTGAATACCTTGGTCACGGGCCTAATAAAAGACGGACTTAATATCGTCTTATCATGAGTGAAACATGCAAATGGTCGCTCATTTTTAACCGATTTCCAAAAGGAGTAGGTTCTCAATTCGTCAGAACCTTTTTTTTTTATGTATGTTCCCCGATTACTCGAAGATGGCTGGACCGATTTGGATATTTTTTTTTTTGTTTGAAAGGGTATACTTCCCAGGTGGTCCCATGATCATCAAGTCAGGATCTGATGATGGGATCCTGGAGAAATAGAGAAAACTCTTTAAATTTTATAGGCACACTTTCTCGGAGTATTCCCATTTCAATTTGGTGAAGATCTGATGAAGAACTTCGGAGATAGGCAACTCCTCAATAAACGATAGCAAGTGGACTGGAATTGCAGAAATCTCATGTCTGTCTATTGTTTACACCAGTTCATAATATAACATCACGCCGGGACGCTGTGAAGGGGTAAGCACATGTGAGCCACTAAAAAGTGAAAAATAACAACTTTTAAAAAAAAAAACAACCGACTTCCAAAAAACACACTAAAAAGTGAAAAATAACTTTAATTTCGGAAGGCGGTGACAAAAAATTAAAATACGTATCCAAAGTCACCGACTTCCGAAATTAAAGTCGCTCATTTTTGTGTGTGCTTTGTTTGAGGCATGCCATCAATTTGCCCATGTTTTTGATCCGGCACAATTAAATCATGTTGGCATTTATGTACTTCCTACTTCATCATTGGGTTCGATTGTGTCATGCTACCGTTTTATTTTAATTAAGTAATAAAAATAATCAAAATCAAAAAACCCGACTGCCTAAAAAGTGTACTTTAATTAAAAAGATGGAAACAAGAAACTTGTTTTAAAAGGATGACTTTTAGACTAAATACTAAAGCAATCTCATGCAGTCGGAGGCATCTTCTTAAATTTAACAGTAGGTAAAGGCCTTTATTGCCTCCGACTATTACTAGATTTCACTTTTAGGCAGTCGGGGTTTTGATTTTGTAAATTATTTTTTTATTTCACAGGTTTTCCATTCTTAAGGGCCGGACCTATATAAGAAACCCTTTATTTTGATACCCCACTCAATAGGTTTTGAGAAAAAAAAAATTAAGACACAATATGACGCCAAAAATCGGCCATTTTTTTTTTTATTTTGCTATAGCCACTGTTACTCTCACAATTTAAATAAGACGAATCTAACGGCACCGGCACCTCTCAAGCTGAAATCGATCAAGCCGGTTAGGCTGCAGAGCGTGCCAAAGAAATATACATACATACATACACTCGAAAAACATAACCCGCCTTTCGGCGCAATTAGATTAAAAAAATAACAAAAGACATGGGCAAAAATTTAATGGACTTGTATCCCAGAATGTACAGATATTGATCTATGACATTTAATAGTACCGATCTGCTATAAACAAAAATATCTGGATGACCGAGCTTTGCTCGTTTTTTTTTTGGTTTGACGTTTTCTAAAAATGAAACCTAGCTAGATCGATTTCATTATCATCATCATCATTTCAGCCGATAGACGCCCACTGCTGGACATAGGCCTCCCCCAAATAAAATGGGGGGTTTGCCATAATCGCCACGCTTGGCAGGCGGGTTTGCGATCGCAGTATGGTGGTAAAATGCATAGAAAACGCTGCTGCCCATTCACTAGTAAGTCCCTTGATCGTCTAGATCGATTGTCGAGATCGATTTATCGCCCCCGAAACAGCCTGCATATTAAATTTCATGAAAATCGTTGGACAGAGCCGATTCCGAGATTCAGATTATATATTTAAATATATACAAGAATTGCTCGTTTAAAGGTATTCGACTATGAAGTGGCCATATTGCTCAACAGCACCCCGACAAAAAATATTTTTACTTTACTGCTAAGGTATTTTATGTACCTAGATTAATGTGTATCTAAATGTGCCAGACGTTAAATATGAATAGTATTTTAGGCGATGCCATGATAGAACTAAAACGAAAGGGCTCAATTCCGAAATGTGTTTTCAAAGCCACAACAAACAACGTTGTGATCATTTTGTCTTTTTCTTGAATTGGTTTGCAAGGCATCTTTTTATGTTGTCATAGCAGGTACCACAGTCACAGCTATGAGGTGATAACTGTGATGGTAAAATAAAAACCAGGATTTGACCACAACGCGACGTGAGAATATGGGGAAATAATACCTCGTAAATATTTTAGCAGGAGGTACGAGGTACAGAATGAAAGTAGACAAAAGTTAACTACTCCGTTAAAAGATCAGTCGCATCAGTGGCCTGCTGCGTTCTCTAATTGTGATACCATAGTTAACACTCGCTTGTAAAAGGTCCATTTTCCGTAAGTATGTACAATAATTATTATTATTATTGGAGCTCGTGCGTACAATATAATATATACGTAAACATACAAGCGAAAACATAAACACAATTCGAACGAATTCGGAAAGATCGAAAGTAAACCGGCGGAAACGTTGAAGAGGGTAAATAAGAAATTGCAATTATTGTGACATTTGTCGGCGGTGCTGCCAATAGTAAATGGAAAAAATCCTATCCGTAACGGCACTAACATAGATAAAATAACGAATAGGTTCAATTTATATAACTATAAGAAAACATACAAAAATTTACTTATTTATTTATTATTTTTCCCTGTTCTGATTTTTATTAATTTAATACATAAATATCTTTTAATGTTGCCAAACATTAAAAGGTATTTTAGAACAAAATCAAACAGAAAACTTTTAATTATAATTATTTCTCCAAATTGGTAAAAGGCATACAAAGTTGTTCAAACTTCTTTTTTTTTATTCAAATTAACTGCAATAAATGTATGTTTGTGAGAAATTTAAAAAACATGCCCCACGAAGACGCGAGGCACGTTTGTTCATCTCCTTTCCTTTATCCTAACTTAACTTAAAACGAAAGAACTAAATTATAAAGTCGAAAAATTCATCCGCATCGCTGTCGACTGGTAATGGACCCAAGAGACTGGCGGCATTACCACGTTGCTTAGCCTCTGGCCAAAGTAAAAACCAACCAGCCAGTTATTAATCACTAGATAACTAGTAACATTTCATTTAGTATCTTTGTAAGTGTAGGTTATTTACAATAATAGTTACATGTTATGCAAGGCTGCGAATGCTTTGGCACGAGTACTTGCATTGAAAGCTGAGCAAGAGAAGAAGGATTCTAGGATTGTATCATGAGCGAAATGTGGTGCAAATATAGAATCCTGAGCGTAGCGAGCGAGGCTTTCAAAAGTACGAGACGCAAAATAACTTTGCTGCCGAGCGAAACACACAATTTTTCACCTCACTACAGCGAGGAAAATTCCAGGTGCAAGAAAAACAGCCTAAATAATGTACCTATTAAATTAGTGTAGTTCAATAAAGTATGATAGCATTGCATCGTCATCGAAAATCTTTCCACGCCTTTAGTCTCCATGCATTAAACAAATTATTGTACGCTTTTATGTACTCTTCGCGCGAGTTTTCCAGAAGATAACTAAATTATGGAACGTGAATTGAATAGAGACGAAAAATTTTAGTTTTTTTTTTTTCATGCAATCGTCATGCTGGCCAGTTCTCCTATTCTAAAAAAAGGGGTTGGCGCACTGACATTAAATAATTATTAATGCATTTTCAGTGGACTGGCTGTATAGAAAATTATTGAATAGAAAGGTTCGAATTTCAAAAACTCTTTCCACGCTAGCGGATAAAATGCACCTTTGCACGCAGATTTATAATGACAAACAGAATCTTCCCGAGGTTGTGAAGTAAAAACGAAATTGTAGGACCTTGCTTCACATCTTTTAAGTGTAACATTACGTCCGTCTTTTTTTGAGAAAAGGAAGGAAATTGGAACAGATTTCAAGAAAAATTTAATTATGTAGAACACGACAGGTATCTATAGCTTTTGAAAAGCGCTCCTGGGTTAGTCTTTTTTCTTATTTTTTTGGGTTTTGGCTTCGCACGGTTTGTGCATTTAGCCAGTGTCAAGTAATATATGTAAATAATTTCTTTTCGATCAAGTAAATGGCCCGATATCGGGCACGAAGTTACAAAACAGTCATAGTCGTCTTTAGTCAGTCAAGTCGAAGTTATTGTAAAGCAGTAGTAACTTTATAACAACCTATTAGGAGTTTTTGAGGGGAACACGAAAAGTCCACGTTAGTCACTTATTTTCACCTTCACTACACTTGTGCACTCACACGTAACTAAATTGAATAATTCACTACCAAAATTATACAATTTTATTCGCTATTTCACTAAATTTCATAAAAATAAATAGTCGTACGACATGTTTCAACGCGATCCCGCAAAAAAAAACCCTGGGTTGGTATTATGTTTAATACCAACCCAGGGTTTTTTTTAGCTTAACTGAACAGATTGAAAAAACAAAAAGTAGTACCTACTTATGAGCTTAAATACTTAGTTAGTTAAGTTCTACTTGGCCTACTGGTTTCTATAATCTACGATACGGTGATATTTGCATTTAGATATACACAAAAAGGACCTTTTAAGACAGTTGATCTTTTACCATTTATAAACAAAGCATATCTAATTCACAATGACTCAACCACAAAAGACAGAAAAATCATAAATAGTTTTGCACTTAAACCGTTAATAAACTCGCCCCCTCGTTTCACCCCAATTCGTCCCGGCTCACCCCCGGGGACGTATAACATTTGTTATCACGACCATTAACAACTTTTTAATTGTTTATAGTTTGACATAGACAATAGAATTGTCTATGGGCCAGCATGACTGTCGCTATGGGATCACTTTAGTTTAATAAGATGACGTTTTTTTATGATTGTCTCTTATTTTATGGCATGATTAATGATTATCTTGGGATCTGTGATAATTAGCAGTTTGTCTTTATTGTTCCCTTGTTTTACACAGTCATCATCATTTAAGACCTTTGGCTTTTTCTCGAAAAACGGGGATGGAAAATATCGTGAGGAAACCGACATGTCTAGAAAGCTAAAAGTGTTTAAAGACAAGTGAAGTCCAACCTACGCAATGTACATGGTGATAAAGAATGCCTATCCAAATAAAGAAACTTCTCTTTTGTACTTCACAAAAGAGAAGTTTCTTTATAAATCGGTTAATTTAATATTTATTTATATTAATTTATTGCATTCCCTGTTATGAAACGATGTTATTTAATGCTAGGTAAAAAATATGAACCCTGTAAGGGCACCGCAAATGGATAAAATTAAAATGAGTAGGTAAAATAAAATTAAAACTACTTCTGATCTACTGATATAAAAATCATAATATTAATTTAAAGCGAAAGTTCGCGAGCACATTCAAAAGAAGCTGGCAATATCTTCACAACGATAATGTTTTCTTATTTGTTATAATATATTTATGTGTATTTAAGTAAGTTTATTTGTGGTTATATTTAGTTAGATATCTATATGTATAGCTTTTATATATATGTACAATAATATTATGTGTATATTTACATATATTTGAATAAATATTTAAAACACTACTTTTGTAATTGCATCTACCACTGTTTGTCTCTGCATCACCCAAAGGTCAACTGGTAAAAAATATCTGCCTAATTTCTGTCTGTGAAGTATTAAAAAAATGAATAAATAATTTGTGAAGCAACGCGGACGGAGAAGTATTTTGGCACAGAGAAAGTTTATACGGAAAAGAAGTTCAGAAAAATCATTTTTTATTTATTATTTTTTATTTTATTTTATTTTATTTGGGAAAAAAAAACTATATTACATTACATATAACACTTATCGGTACGGTATATAAAACAAAATCAATGTAATAACCACAACATTTTCCACATATTAACAAATAGGTATGCTGTGAGAAGGACTCGTCGGTAAGCTAGTAAACATGTCATTTAAGGAAATATCTTATAAATATCGTTACAAACTAACTAATTAGTCAGTTACCGCAAGATATATCCGAGTTTTTCAGTACATCAATTACTTTATTTCGAAAAACATTTCTATTTAGCATAAATATATCAATGTCTAAGAAATGTTCATTGTACATTCGCATGAGACGCTGAAGGGGTGCACGTTTACCTGCGTTTGTCCTGCATGGTGCCTGATCAAACAATCGGTAATCGCGCACTCCGCGACGATTAATTGATCTAGGAACTACAAGTTTAATATCATTATTAAGGGCTATACAATTTAGCTTATTATGACAAAGGTCGTGCAGTGTCATTACTTGCAGAAGCATTCGTCTCTTCTCGAGAGAGAGTAAATTATACATTGCTAAAAGGTCTTTGTAAGTTAAGCGTGGAAGTTGGCATCTGAATTGCATAGTTCGTAAGAATTTTCGTTGTACTTTTTCAATGGCTATTTTATACTTATTATATAACGGATCCCATATTAGACAGGCATATTCAAGCTGAGAACGAATAAGTGAACGATACAGATGTAAAAATGTGCAAGGGCGCCTAAAGTCGGTAGCTGCTCTGAAAACAAAGCCGTACATTCTAAATGCTCGGGTTATTATGTTTTCTATATGTAGGTCCAAATGTAATTTACAATCGAATAGTATTCCCAGGTCTCTAAGGTTCGTCATTCTGTTTAGTATAGTTCCGCATATAGTATAGTCATATTTTATTATAGTTTTTTTTTTAGTAAAGCTGATGATATGGCATTTAGGTATACTTAAATTTAACTTATTAATTGAACAGTATTCAGAGAGTCGGTTAAGATCGCTCTGAAGTTCTGAGCATTCATTAATATTTTTTATGGTTTTATATAATTTCAAATCGTCAGCATATAAAAGAAAATTTGTGTATTTAAAGCATGTACTTATGTCGTTTATGAATATAACAAAAAGTAGAGGTCCCAATATAGAGCCCTGAGGAATACCGGAGGACATTCCAGCACTTCCCGACTTGTACCCATTTATCACGACCATCAGGCTGCGGTTAGTGATATATGAGCAAAACCACCGCAAAAGATTGCCCCTAATTCCATTGAACGCTATTTTATTCAGAAGCATTTCATGGTCCACTCTATCAAATGCTTTCTGAAAATCCGTATATACAGCGTCTACCTGAACTCCCTTGTCAATACTATGGAAGAGGAAGTTAGAGTAAATTGCTAAGTTCGTCATGGTGGACTTTTGTTTTACAAAACCGTGTTGTTCAGGTATGATATAGTCCTGGATGAAGGGGTAGATGGCATTATGAACAAGCTTCTCGAAGAGTTTTGATGTTGCGCTGATAATAGATATTGGACGGTAATTTGTGACGTCATGTTTTGAACCAGTTTTATGGATTGGGACAATGTAGGCGCATTTCCAAATGTCTGGGAAGAAACCCTCAGTGATGCACTTGTTAAATATAATGTGTAATGGTTCACATATTGATTCAGCAGTGTGCTTAAGAAACACTGCTGGTAGTCCATCTGGTCCTGGACCCTTGGAAGGGTCTAGCCCTTTTAATTCTCTTTTAATAACAATTACGTCAAAATATATATGGTGTAATAAATCACACTGATCTGAATAATTATTTGGTGGTGACCATTGGGGAGTTAAGGTAGACGGCTGGTAAACAGATTGGAAAAATGAGGAAAACAAGTTACAAATAGTTTCGGGATCTTGCGAAGTTCGGTTTTTGTATGACATACTTGACGGTATACCTGCCTTGCTTTTTTTGTTAGATATTGTTGTGTTGGGCATAGGCTGTATAGCAATAATACCTTGGCCAAGCAACGCGCCTGTTGCGCGACCCGCCATGTTGAATAAACAGTGTGTCTCTAACCGGCGTTTGAGTTTGACGTATCCCTTACCGTGATAAGTCCCTACAGCGAGTGCAAACCTAACAGTGGCGACGAGGATGAACGCGACTTACGGAATCTTATCAACCTTCGATCATAATGTTCACGACTGGCGGACGTACAAAGGCCGCATCACGCAATGGTTCATCGCGAACGATATCGACGCGAAAACCGACGAAAAGGGAACGAAAAGGCGCGCCATTTTGTTGAGCGCACTCAACGACGCCACCTTCAAACTTGCCGCAGATTTATCCGCGCCAAACGACATACAAAAGGTGGCGTATGCCGAAATAATTCGGTTACTGGATAACCATTTCATACCCAAGCGGTGCGGTTTCGGGGAGCGATATAATTTTTACGCAGCGGTGCAGCAGCCCGGCGAAACGCACACGCAATGGGCGGCAAGACTTCGGGGGCTTACAGTGCACTGCGATTTCAGCAACGTAGAAGAAGCGCTTCGGGATAAGTTCGTGATGGGTATGCTAGCGGGTCCAGAGCGCGAAAAGCTGTTTGCACGGGACGTGGAGTCCTTGACGTTGGCGAAAGCGGTGGAGTTAGCAGAGAGCGTGCGCTGTGCGCGCGCAGGCGCTGCCGCCGTCCTCACAACTTGGGGCTCCTCCACATCGCAACAGGCTGAGCTGTACAAGATAGACAAAGAACAGGATGCTAGCAAAACGGCTAGCTCGTCAGACGAAAATAAGTGTTCAGTGTGTGGTGGCAAAAACCACAAGTCATCTCAGTGCCGGTTCAAAAGCTATAAATGTCAAAAGTGCAACTCGAAGGGTCATTTACGTAGGATGTGCAAAAACAAAGTGAATTTTGTGACGGCTCAAGAGGCCGGCGAGGTAAGCGAGGGCGACGATGGTAAGTCATTATTTAATATTGGATCAACCCGAGGGGAACCTATGACAGAAGTGATTGCAATAAATGGGTTTAGGTTCCAATTTCAGTTAGATAGTGGATCCGCTGTGTCTGTGGTATCGGAAAAAACGTACAAACAAAATTTTTGCAAGATACCGTTACTAGCTGCGAAACAAACGTTTCATAGTTACACGGGTGACGTCATGGAATGTGTAGGTTACATGCGGCTGCCTGTTACATACCTGCAGCACACACACATACTCAAGATGTACGTCATACGTAACGGAGGCCCGCCGCTTTTAGGTAGAGATTTTATTTCTAAGTTTCAACTCAAGCTTACTAGCTGTCATTTTGTAAATAATCAAAATAGTATCCTTCAACAATTACAAACCCGTTTTCCCGATGTTTTTTCTGACAAACTAGGTAAATTTACAAAGTATTGTGTTAGGTTAGATTTAAAAAAGGATTCAAAACCGATATTTTTTAAGGCACGCCCGATGGCATTCGCTTTACGCGATAAAGTTGACACAGAAATACAGCGCTTGGTAGACTTAGGAGTTTTAAAACCAGTACAGCATTCTGAGTATGCATCACCAGTGGTACCAGTGTTAAAACGTAATGGTTCAGTTAGACTGTGTGCTGACTATTCTGTCACGATTAATAAACAGCTTGTTATTGAACAATATCCATTGCCGACTGTACATGAGTTGTTTTCTAAGTTACATGGTGGTCAGCAGTTTTCTAAGATAGATTTATCTATGGCATATAATCAGTTTTTATTAGATGAAGAGTCGCAAAATTTAACATGTATAAATACTCACCGAGGCTTATTCAATTATACTCGGCTGGTATTTGGTCTTTCTAGTGCTCCATCTATATTTCAAAGGGCAATGGAACAGGTGCTGGCAGGAATAGACGGGGTATTATGTCTGTTGGATGATGTGTTAATAACCGAAAAGACTCCAGAGTTGCATATGGAGAAGCTTCATGTAGTCCTACAAAGACTCCAAGATGCAGGGTTAACTTTACAGAAAGAAAAATGTGAATTCTTCAAAGATGAAATTAGTTATTTAGGATATGTGATCAACAAGGACGGATTAAAAAAGGATCCATCAAAGGTTAGAGCTATTATGGAGGCTCCAGTTCCCACAGACATTCACAGGTTACAATCTTTTTTAGGGCTTGTAAATTACTATAGAAACTTTGTACCTAAAGCATCTAGTATCTTGTGCCCCTTGTATGATTTACTAAAAAAAGGGATTAAGTGGGAATGGACAGCAGTACACAATAATGCTTTCATTGAAATAAAAGAACGGTTAACATCTGATCAAGTATTAACACATTTTGATACCAGTGCAAAAATAATTTTAACCGTTGACGCTTCTCCATATGGTCTAGGTGCTGTTTTATCACAGATTGGAAGTGATAGAGTTGAACGACCAATATCATTCGCATCTCGCACGCTGAATTCAGCTGAGAAACGATACTCACAAATTCAAAAAGAAGCAACAGCCATTATATTTGGGGTACGGCGGTTTCATCAGTACCTGTACGGAAGATCAGACTCTTTTATTTTACGCACAGATCACAAGCCACTAATATCAATTTTCGGGCCACATAAGGGCATACCAGAAGTATCGGCCAATAGATTACAAAGATACGCAATGTTTTTATCCGCATACAATTACACAATTGAATACGTACGAAGTGCCGATAACAACGCGGACTTCTTATCACGGGCTAGTTTACACTATGACCAACCGCGACCGGGGGCGCAGGGGGACGTCGGAGCTCACGCGGCCGCAGCCGCTGCGCTCATCGACCGCGCGTCATACGTCCACTTTGTTGTGGAGGGTAGTTTGCCAGTGACCTTAGACGAGTTACGCGATGCAACTGATGACGATGCTACTTTAAAGAAAGTAGTAAATTTAGTCCTTAATGGTTGGCCTAAGGAAATTATAGATTTACGTGTAAAACCTTATTATTTGTGTAAAACCCAATTATCCTACGAGAATGGATGTTTAATGAGAGGACATAAAGTTATAATACCGGAAGTATTACGTGATAAAATTTTAAAAGAATTGCATAACTCACATTTAGGGATAGTTAAAACTAAGGCAGAAGTCAGATCACGCTTTTGGTACCCGGGTATAGATGAGGCCGTGGAGATGATGATCAATTCGTGTGATATTTGCAAAAAGCTGCGGCCCTCTCCGCCCCGAGCGCCTCTCGCTCCGTGGAAATACCCACCAACACCGTTCCATCGACTGCACATAGACTTTCTCGGGCCTATCAGTAACAACCTTGTCTTTTTGGTAGTTGTAGATGCACACACTAAGTGGGTGGAAGTTTATGACGTCAGTAACTCAACCTCATCCGCGACAGTAACCGAGAAACTTTATGATTTTATGTCCAAATACGGGTTACCGCACACGATCGTTAGTGATAATGGTACAGCGTTTACGTCCTTTGAGTTCAAAAATTTTTGCTCACTAAACGGTATAAATCATTTAACATCACCAGCTTACAATCCAGCTAGTAACGGTCAAGCTGAAAGTTTTGTAAAAATCGTAAAGAAAGGAATAAAATCAAGTATTTTATCATCACACAGTAAAAGAGACTGTAAGTTAAAGCTTTTAAAATATTTATTCGATTACAGGAACTCCGTACACTCTGTCACAGGTTTCTCACCGGCTGAGCTAGTGTTCGGGCGTAAGCTCAGAACACGATTAGATATTCTCAACCCGACGCCATCGCCGCCTCCGCTCACATCACTTGTAAATAATGTAAAACGACAACAGTGCTCGCAGATTAAGTTTAGTGGAGGTAACAACCGGCAAGTGTTTAAGCCGGGAGACGAAATTTTATATAAAAAATACTTACATAAAAACAAATATCAATGGTGTATGGGTGTCGTCATAAAAAGACTAGGTTCGCTGTTATACCTCATTAAAGACAGTGTTACATCTAACAACGAACGAAAACACAAAAATCAAATGGTTACCAATGTAAGGGATCCTCATTCTTGTAGCATAGAGGATGATGACTTGAGAGCTGGGATGTACGAGCCTCAACCTCAAACGGGGGAAGAAGGGGTTGGAGAAAACAGTCATGGGACACCGAATTCTAGGTGTCCACACAGGCTCCTGCGCAATGTACCCAGGGTTGATTATGCACCCTATTTGTAACTGTATATTTTCTATTTCGTTGTATTACTATTGTTGATTGTATATTATTGTATCTTATTATTCTTATGGGGTTTGTTAACTAGGGTGGGGAGATGTTGTGTTGGGCATAGGCTGTATAGCAATAATACCTTGGCCAAGCAACGCGCCTGTTGCGCGACCCGCCATGTTGAATAAACAGTGTGTCTCTAACCGGCGTTTGAGTTTGACGTATCCCTTACCGTGATAAGTCCCTACAGCGAGTGCAAACCTAACAGATATATAAGACCAGAAATGTTTAGTGTTTTTGGGGATAGCATCTTCTACAGAATTAATATACTTATTGTAACATTTTGTAGCCTCACTTTTAAAACGGGTTCTGTATAATGAAAAGATTTCATAATCCGAGTAATTTTTATATGTTTTCCACTTAATCCAAGCCTTACGTTTGTTTTTATAAATATGTATGAGAGATAGGCTAAACCACACTGGATATCGTGCTGGTTTTGATCTTGAGAGTGGAACATTTTTTTGGACAATATTGTAAATAGTTTCATAGAATAGGTTAACCGCATTCTCTGCGGGAAGTTGGTCAAGTATCATGCTCCAAGAGACGTCCATCAACTTTTTATTTAGTAGATCATAATCGGCCTTAAAAAAGTTAGGCTTTTTCACGGGGTTACGATTCATGGTGCTAATGTTAGATGTGAAAGCAATTATAATATAAAATGGGGGATGATGAACGTCTATTGGAACAGAAATCGAGTCCCGCGGTTGCATCACGGAGCAGTCAGTTATGTCAGTGATGCACAAGTCCAATATTCTGTCGTTCGAATTTCTAATCACATTAAACTGGGAGGAATGGTGAAGAGTCATAAAGTCTCGCAGACTGTCGCAAACTGATGATGTTCCCGTACAAACAAGGGCAGAAGAGTCCATTTGATGTTGCCAGCAAGCGTCAGGTATATTGTAATCACCGACTAGTAACAGGTTGGATATGCAATTTTCTCTTATGATATTGTTTAAAACCTGAAAGTATAAATTGTAAACTGCTATGGGTGACCTATCTGGTATGTAGACTGCGCCAATCAAATAACAGCCAGTAAGTTCAGTACTAGGTAATTGGACAAGAACCAACTCCATAAATTTTGACATTGGTGTAAGTGACGCTACAGAAATACGATACGGTCTGAGACACTTCATGACTGCCACCAGAACTCCTCCCCCGTCAGATTTTTGCGTCAATTTTAGGTCTCTGTCACATCTATAAACAATATATCGTTGGTCTATGAACTCGTCATCATGTATGCTACCGTTTAGCCAGGTTTCCGACAAAATTATTATATCATACGAATTGGACATAATATTAAAAAATATTGTTTTCAGCTTGGTACGCATGCCGCGACAGTTTTGATAATAAACTGTTAAGTTATTTATATTATGATTAGCCATGAGATAAGAAACAATGAGTAAGTTGAATTAGTTTAAAGTATTGTGTTGCCAACAAACACGTCAATAGTATCGAGTAGATCAAAAAAATAAGTGTATTTAAGGTATGCTTCTGCAAACATCCGACAAGCAATATACTAAGATATGTTATGAGAGTGTAAATGAACAAAAAATAACTACATAATTTAAAGTAAAAGTAAAAATAAATAAAATACATGAAATTGTTTCCAATTCTACACAGGGGAGTTAGTTTTATTACTGGCCTTAATTTTCTCGATATCTTTGAGTGTCCGCATAGCCAGCACATTGGAATTTTCAATCTCTCTGACGAGTATTGTAGAATGTTTAATCCAAACGAATTTATATCCCTCACGATTTGCTGCTTCCCGGGCCTTACGAAAGAGCTGCTTATTTCGAAGCGTGAGGTGTTCGTTCACGTAGACTTTATGAGAGGTTCCTGATATTCCTAGTTGTTCGGAAGACAGTCCCTTTTTCAGTCTGTAGGCGCTAATTATATTGTCACGTAAGATTCTTGTTGTAAGTTTTGCAACAATATTCTTAGGCTTGTTATTCTGCGCAGCGTGAGGAACACGGTGTATAGAGACAACATCTTCTTTCCTGATATTGTGTCCAATCTGCTTTCCCAAACCTTCGAACAGGTCAACGAGATTCTCATTTCGTCTTTCAGGTATATTAGAGATTTCTATGTTGCACTGTCTTGCTTGCTGCTCCAACGAGTCTATTTTTGACTCTAAGTCCAGGACAGTTATTTCGTATTGTGTATTTGTTTGCGAGGACATATCATCCACGCGCTGTTTGAGGTCATTATACTGGTCACTCATGAATTGATTCGATTCCTTTAGGTCGGAAACTTCCTCTGACAAGTTTTCGCACTGTGACACAATTTTTGACTGCTCCGTGAGTAAGGATCCAAGTTCTTTTTTAATTTCAATTTTATACTGGTCGAAATCACTTCTTATGTTATTGATATTCTGATTTATTTGTTCGAAATTATTATTCATATCCTGTCGCCAGTCCTTAAATGTTTGCAATAATTCAGATTTAAAGGAATTAAACAAATCCAAAGCTTCATTTTCCGGTGTTTTACGCTTCCTGCTAGTGATATTTTGAGAGAATTCCGGTGTTGAGGGAATATCCGGGTTAGACGAGCTTTGTTTGTTTGGTGAACGAATCATTGTAAGGCTAATATGATGTGCCGTCGTTTTAAGTTGTTGTGTGATTTTGCTAACAGAGTTGTAGGTTTTAAGATAACTATTAGAAAGTTAATTTTAATTTAACATTCAACGACGCAGGCAAATTGCGACAAGCAAACAGAAGTTCGCCACCGGCACGCAGGTATTCGTCACTAATTTTGCGTTGCAGCGCCCACTGTCCGTAGCGTAGTGGCTTCTGTGTTCAACTCGAAGGCCGCCCGTAACGAGGTGGTCGATGGTTCGATCCCCGCCAGGTGCTAAACTTTTTCTATGTTTGTGGTTAGGGTTTAAACAGGACGCACCGCGAAAGTAGTGAGTATAATTAGTACTTTTTATTGTCGGGGTGGCGCCACTAGTAGGATTTATAGATGCAACAATTCGCTCATATTCGCCGCTGGAACGCACCGCGAACTTCAACGCCTGGAGGTTGGTAGCACTGACAGCTCGGTGTGGGTTGCGCATACGCAGGACTTTAGCATTTATGGCGTTCACACAACCACCAGGATTCGATGCACTCGCGAGCTAGTCACTTATGATACGGCACTTTTATTTCGTTTTTCACTTTTTATTATTGCTTGAATTTCACTCCGTGTAGGACAGAAAACAGTTATTTGTGGAATTACACTATACTAGACTTGTGTTTAGCAAATAATTAAAAGTAGTAACATCTAATATGTATTATTTAAGACAGAATTACTTAAGGGCACGACTTAGCGATCTCAGAGCGCGTTCCGGTTTTGAATATTAATGCATTAGAAATACAATTAGTTTTGAATTAATTATGGCCCAGTCGACTATTCGGCGACCACTAGTTTAAATGAATCCAAAATAGAATATGAGCATCATTTATATTTGGTATAAGTACACAATGCGCCTTATCAGAAGGCTAAAAGTCACCTAAAGGGAGAGAGCTATTTTCGAAATTTCCCTGCGTGATCGAATCAGGAATGAAGAGACCCGCAGGAGACCCAAGGTAACCGACATAGCCCGAAGAAGTGGGCAGGGCACATTGCTCACAGAACAGATGGCCGATGGGGCCGATGGAGATGAAGGTTATGGAGTGGCGACCGCATACCGGAAGACGTAGCGTTAGAAAGCCTCCCACAAGGTGGACCGATGACCTTGTGAAGGCCGCAGGAATCAGTTGGATGCGGAAAGCGCAGAACAGGTCCAAGTGGAGGAGCTTGGGGGAGGCCTATGTCCAGCAGTGGAGTCTTTCGGCTGAAATGTTAAGTAGGTACTAATATTACCAACCACCTATGTTCACGGTGACATTTGCACAGAATAGACCTCCAACTCGTCAAGCCAAAACTTTCTAAGTCAGCCACGAAACAAAATCTACATCAGAAGAAAAAAAATTGTGCATAGTCAATGATCCGTGTCTCTAAACATCGAAGCTAATCAATCAATGTATACAAAGAGCAGTGACTTGCATCCCTCGGCACATTTGTACATAGATATTATTAATATTATACATAAACTACATAACTAACAATAAAACTTTACGAGCGTGTCTTACGGTTACAAATTGTTCTTAGAAGGGTGACCATGGCATCGACGGCAATACAGAAAATATTTTGTACTAGGTACGTTTGTTATAATATCCTACCATCCTACTAATATGGAGGTTTGTTACTCAATCAAGCAAAAACGGCTGTACAGATTTTTAGCACACAGATAGTTTGTAGCCCGGATTAACACATATGATGCTTTTTATTATCCCGGTAGTACGTTCCCGTGGGATTAATTCCAACCTCTACGTAAGCGAAGCCGCTGACAAAAGCTATTAAAAAATAAAACATCACATGACGCTTGAAGTATGAAATGACTTATAAAAAAGTATGGAAGAACAAGATGTGCAACGATCCCAAATGGGGAATGATGACGATAATTGACGACGTTTGAAATACAATAAGAAAGGTTACACTAAAACGAAATTCATCTACAAAAAAACAAAAAAAAAAAACAAAAAGAAAAAAAGTTTTATTGGCAAAAAAAGGAAAAGGTGATGGATGACAGACGGTAATATAACATAAAACAAGTTAAGTCAAGTTAGTCTCTTGATGAATTTCGTTTATTGAAAAGGGGTGAAAGTGTAAACGTTATGCACAATCGTTTTCCCAATCGTTTCCACTCGCTCCTATAAATACTACTCGCTTGATAAACCATTCACAAAATAAAACATAATTGCTTCAATTTTCTACGGGTCTGCGGGTCATATCGAATCAAATCAAATTAATTCGTGAATGTAGATTTCATTCCAATAGGATGTTACAATAAGATTGTCAGTTCGCTAAATTTCACTCGAGAGCATAAAAATAATAAGAATGTTAGTTATGTCGAAACTACAGACACGTTTAAAAATAAAATACCTCAATGGTGCCGATTCTCTTGTACACCGAACTAAACTAACTAAACTATCACTAAAATTCCTTACTTTTGGCTATGAGAATCTTAAAGCTATTCTGCAAAAAAAGATCTCTAAATTTAAAAATAATTTTGACACAACTAAAATCGAATTTGACAAACGCGACTCCACGTTTGCCCTACCCCGTAATTTTTTTTAGAGCCGGAATCGCGCGAACCGCGAGCAGGCAGGGGCAGCCTCGACGTGTTTTAAATGGATTTTTTTACTTTTTGTATCGAAAATATGAAAAATTATTACCTACATGTTGAGTTTTAGAGGTGTATGGGCTTTTATAAAGGGGGTCGAAATTTTCATTATTTTTACGATAGGACACACCAATTTCGAGATATAAGCAAAAGAAAAGAAAAAAAAGATACAGTACTGTATTTGCGCCCAAAGTCGAGGTGTCAGTGTGAATTTTAGCTCTTGACAACCAATTTTATTCCACACCTTTTTAATCGCGATTAAAAATAGTCAGATTTAGTTAGAGAATCAAAATTTTATATTGAATAGACTATTGAAATTGACAACAACAGAATAGCAAAATTACCATTTTCACTAAATTAAAAACTCAGTACAATCTTAGTGCTGTCAAACCAAAATATAGTTATGTTGTGTCACTTTAGTCAATTCCAGAATGGGAAATCGTCGTTTGACAGGAATAAACTAAATGTTAGTGATTTTTAGTTTGGTTTAGAGAATTTTGTGACAAGAGAATCGGCACCAATAACTCACATACATCCTTACGTACTAACACACAATTGGTAATGTCAACATTATAATAATCTAAATGTAAGAACAAGAACATAAGACACTGCAACTTAGAACATACTTAAATTTACATTAAAAACAGAAACACACTTTAAAAACATTCACTTTATCCTACTTTTACGATAGATATAAGTAATCCTTACTAATGAAAACAGAAATTATTATCCTCAATCATGGTCACTCTCAACCATGTTCGCCCCCCGGTAGTGACGTAACACCCGGAAGTGGCGGAAGCAGTACGATCTGTCGACCGGCTCCTCTGCTGAGCTTGCACATTTTACTTCGCTGTTGTATTTGTGCACAATGGCGAAGTGACAGCTTCTTTTTATTTCTTTCATTTTGTTTTTCTAAGTTTGACATGTTTTGTTATCTGTTCTGGGGATATTCGCTTTGTTTTATTATGATTTTTCCCAGATATATGAATGTAATCGAAGCCAAAGAAGTTTGTAAGGATCGAAGCAAGTGACGTTCTGTAGTTGCTGCCTGAAGAAGGCATGAGTTTATGTCTGTGTAGTATGTCATGTCCCAGACTGCCTTGTTTATTGAGGTCGTAAGCTCGAAATGAAGTGCTGTTTGGAGTCTTGGATTGGATCCCTAGGTTGAGCATTAATTGGTGTTATCCAAATGAAATTTAGTAGCAGCAGGGAATCTTTATTTCTACTGAGTTGATAACAATTGGCTCGCTCCCCATTAGCCCAAGTTGGCTAGGACGTAGCAATCACGGCGGGATCTTCAACGCACTTTATCGCCGAAAGTCAAAATCAAAGTGTGTTTTTTCGACGCACTGGAATGCACTCTATTGTATTCTTAATTCTCGATTTAACACAGTGCCTTAAAAATTCGCTAAAAGTGCTCAATTAATAACTGCCGCGATATTTTAATGTCCGTACGAATATGGTCTTTGACGTAGGAACATATGTATTACTGGCGAAATATGTGTGTACCTACTCTGATCTATAGCCCTGCCTAACCTTTCGGCGAATACACCCATAATGTTATCACAGACATCTTCAGCATAGCAACAATGTTGGGGAGTATTCTCAAAGCAAGTCAGACACCAATAAATCACGCTCCGCCCCCTCGATACAGCGGCGTCGCCTCATTGACCAGGGATTTACATGTACACAGCTTCAAATGTACGCGGTACGATGACTTGGTGGAATATAAACAACTCTTGAATAAAAAGGGGTCTTTCTTCTTCGCTGCGGTCGTATGCCACGTACCCTATCAACACAATAAATTCTAACAGTAGTAAGCGATTATAAGCTTTATCATACGTGGCATACGACCTTGGCGTTCAGATGAGAATATTTTCTTGTTACATACTTTTTAGAGCGTGATGTCTCCGGATTTTAGTTTATGAACTCACTATTTTTATTGTATGGTCCTTGGTTACCAAAAAGCTACATACTTGGCTTTGGCATGTTTTTTTATCGTACCTCAAATCATCATTTGCCCAGCCTTTTCCCAACCATGTCTGGGTCGGCTTCCAGTCTAACCGGATGCAGCTGAATACCAGTATTTTACATGGAGCGACTGCCTATCTGACCTCCACAACCCAGTTACTGGGTAATACGATACCCCTTGGTAAGACTGGTTGTCAGACTTTCGGGCTTCTGAGGACCTGTAACTACTGTTAAAGATCCACGAATGACAGCCGAGACCAACGGCTTACCGTGCTTTCCGAGGCACGGAGGGGTCTTAGTATATAAATATGGTCACGCATCCACGGATCAACCGCGTCAAGCGCAGCTTAACCTGATCTATCGACCCGTGCGGCTAACATTGTTTAGCCACAAGCCCCTCAAGCCTTATCGAACCTCAAATAATTCTATTATTTATCGCTCACAAAAGTATTATTGAACACTCTACTATAAAGACTGCGCCTTAAATAATTCCTAGGATAGGGCCCAAAAAATACTTAATACCTTTTTCTATCGCGTTTATTGACCCTCTCTCCTCCAACTGGCATTGGAAAACCAGCCCTAAGTTAAACATTCACAATAAATAACTCAGTTACTTAAACGAATGACAATCGCGTCTCGTGAACTCGCGTTTCTATCCCCCATTCCATGCATGGCTGCCCTCGCGAGTCTTAGTACTTCGTCCGTCTGTCCGTCCAAGAGGGTCGAGGGCCACACTAATTGTGAAATATGCTAATAGAAATATGGTTAGCAGCATGTTGAAGCATTTTGAAAGCCTATCTAATCATCTTAAATACACCAGCACTAAATAAAAATGTTTTTCTATGCCCAATGTATGGTTTTGACTATAATATGTATTTATGAAGCGTTTAACTTTAGGTCCTTTCAAAAGACTGTTAACACTGTAATAACAGCCACACGGATCAACCAATCAAGTTAAACAACGCTTGCCGCGGTTGGTTCGCGGATTGGTGATCATCTTTACATACCAAGACCCCTCTGTGCCTCGGAAAACACGTTACGTCTTTGGTGCCGGCTGTCATTCGTAGATCATCAGAAGCAAGAAAGTCTGACCAGCAGTCTTACAAGTGGGTAACCCAGTAACTGGGTTGAGGACGTCAGATAAGCAGTTGTGACTTGTAACATGCTAGTTGTCAGCTGCATCCGGTGAGACAGGAAGCCAACCCCAACATATTTGATGGGAAAATGTTCGGCAGATGATGACGCCGCTCTAAAAAACCAAACTTTGTCTAAATCATGATTTGCCTCATTACGTCCGGATACTTTACAATTCTCCATTCCAACTGATGACGTGAGTATTAAAAGTACCGTATTCCAACTCAACTTAACTAAGTTATGTTTTGTTACCCATTGATCACAGCCGACCCTTCGACATAAATCGTTAACTTGCAAGTTAACCACTGAGTTAGAGCTCTCCAGTTAACTGATATTTATGAGCACTTAGATTCGATTAGTCTCATGACCAACGTGATTTGATTATTTTAAAATGTTTCGTCACTTAGGAATTAAATGGATAATGGATGGAATATAGGTGTGCGAGAGAGCAGTGGTAGCGGGACCAAAATACGTTTCACATGGTATAAATATAATTCGCCAGGTATAGCATTCCGAGATACAGTGGTCATGTGGGAGACACAGGTCTACGTCATCACCGCTGCGTTACCAGTACTGTGTGATGATAAGTCCCCAACCCCACCTTTATTACTTGTGCGAACCCGGGTTTTAATTAATAATTACGTTGGTATATCTTTATTTTTTAACATGCTTTTATTAGCTTCAGTACATCAGTCAGATTTCATTTAAACTTTGTAGACTTATCGAAGACCGATTCATGACAATTCAATATGAAAAAAAAACGAAAAATTTATGTTAGCAGAACTAAAAAAAATAGAATAAAAATAATAGTTTATAAAACTAAAAAACACGCTTTAAAAATTAAACTAAAAAAGTGGAAAATAACATAATTTTATAAAAAAGCGTGGGGTGCTTTTTGAGTTATTTTTATAAAGAAGCACCCCGCTTTTTAATAGAATTAAATTATTTTCTACTTTTTTAGTTTCGTTTTGTAAAGCGTGTTTTTTAGTTTTTTAAACTATTATTTATTTATTATTTTGTTTGAATAGAAAAACAAAACGACTATTTAAATGCTTTTTCCAGCTATTAGCTATGTTGGCTTCCAGTCTGACTGGATGCAGCTGAACACCAGTGTTTCACATGAAGCGACTGCCTATCTATCATCAGCCACCCAGTTACTGGGTCATATGATACACCTTAGTAAGACTGGTTGTCAGACTTTCGGGTTTCCGACTGCCCGTAACGACTGTCAAAGATCTACGAATAAATCCAGGATAAGCGGCTTAGACCCGAGTTCACCAACACATGGTTAAATTTAAAACAGCCGATTAGACCATAACCGGCTCTTTCACAAAAGAATGTTAAACCATTCGATCGTTCGGTCATTTTCGAACCACTCATTCAGAAACGTTCGGTTATCTAACCGTTGCGTAGAATTGAATAGTGAACTCGAAAAAAACGCGGGTTGTTTAAGCATATGTTTAATGCTAACAGGACGGTTACGTAATCAATGGTTATGTTGTAGTTGGTGAACTCGGGTCTTAACGTGCGTTTCTGAGGCACAGAGTAGGGCTCACTCCCTCCTAGTAATCACGGCAAATACATGTGTAATACATTTAAAACATAATTTAAACAAGATTTAAGTTCAGAATCAGTTCCGTAGTATTCATACCTACAGTACTTGTGATCCTAAAATTTCAAATCAAAACGACGTAAGTACTCGAAACCTAGCTTCTGACGTTTCATAAGTGCCCTTGCAGGTTTAAGTGAAATAAAATATTTTGATTTGATTTGATTTGAAAACGTCGCGCTACACCATGTGCTACGCCGTAGCTGTCACTTTGCTACGGCTACACGGTTTGTCTACGGAGAGCTACGCATTTTATATTGCGGCCAAAATTATAATATTGTTTGTGGATGCTAGTTTTTTTGTGGTATTTCACAACATATATGACCTGTACTGTATTATTATTCGCGATAACTTTTTTTTTTTTTCTTTTCTTTATAGGTACTACAAACCTAAACTAAGCAAATGGAGTAAGTAAGAACCGTAGCAGGTCGTTCTGTGATATTCCCTAAGGGAAGAAACACATGAGATTATGTTTGTGTATGTAGACTACAATCCTTAAATCTATCATTGTGTTGTAATCTTTGGGAATATCCTAAGAGGAATATCAACATTTTTAACCGGCTTCGAAAAAATGAGGTTTCAATTCGGTTGTATTTTTACACGCTTCACCTGTATGTTTGTAACCGACTCCTTTGGACTTGATTTTGACCTACTTCAAACGGTCAGATTTCAATTTAAACTTTGTAGACTTATCGAAGACCGATGACAATTCAATAATAAAAAAAAACAAAAAAAAACTGACAAATCACGCTTTTGTAGATAGCAGAACTAAAAAATAGAAAATAAATAATAGTTAAAAAAAAATTAAAAAATACGCTTTAAAAAGCAAACTAAAAATGCAGGAAATAATTTAAAAAAGCGTGGGGTGCTTTTTGAGGTTTTTTTAAACAATTAATATCAACCACCCCACACTTTTTTTGTTTTTAAAGCGTGTTTTTTAGTTTTTTAAACGGTTATTTTTTACATTTGTTGCATCAGAACTCCGTCATTTATAAACCGATTTGATAAATCCTTTTTTGGTTTGAAATGAAACCGATATAATATTGTGTTTTTTGTCTTAGTCTTGATCGTTCAATGCGCCACACGACAAAGTGACTGTTTGATCTCAAAGTGGTTGTAACCAGACACGTTGACAGACTAACAAACAAGGGGTTTAACTTGATACTTAGCTGTAGCGCAACTGGAAAGCTTTAGACAAGGGACTATTTAATACTATCTTTTTCCCGCGGCTTTGCCCGCGTGGCTTTTGTATAGAAGAACCTAATTGACATAGTAATACGAAAAAATTTAGTTTACGGAGCCAGATATCTTTGCACTATATAAATTCTATCTCTTCATCATCATTTCAGCCGAAAGACGTCCACTGCTGGACATAGGCCTCCCCCAAGGACCGCCACTTCGACCGGTTCTGTGCTTCTCGCATCTATCGGATTCCTGCGGCCTTCACCAGGTCATCGGTCCATATTGTGAGAGGCCTATTCCTATAATTCTATCTCTTAGTATTGTATAATTGTATAGCACATGTGTGAGCACTATGTTCCTACTATAAAGCTACCATTTACTGAGTACGTCTTTCATTTAGTTCAATGTGCACCATAATTATGTATTTATAGAATTCAAATCATAGATACTAGTTAAATTGACTTATTGTCACGATCAAATAGATTGCAAACTATAGTTTTGTATAATTTAGAAGCATTTTGTTTAAATTTTGTAAATGTGAGTACCATGCATCCGTTTATTGTGTTGTTATGATGTACGTTGACTTGAAAAAGCATGGCAGTTGAGAGTATGTCATGCTCACATAAATGTCTCACTGATGGTGGCGCGTGTGTTGGATCATTCGGTTCCCTACAAAATGGTTGAGCTGGATGGTGCTGATCCACGCGTCAAGTTCGTGAACGGGCGCTGTCGGTTGAGACTGGTCATCTCCTTACATCCAGGGCTTATTTTTATCTTGTATTTAGAATTATTGAGGTCTTTTTTTAAATAATACTAATAATACAGAAGCAACAAGAATAATGTTCCCAAGATTTTGTAACATCCAACTTGATTTTAAAAGAGTGTCTGTGGAGTTTCTTATCCGTTTTTCTCCATAGAGATTTTGACAAATCAAAAGTGCCTGTAAATGGTTTAATTGAAATAAATGCTTTGATTTTGAGTTAATAATATGAACTTAGAGAGTTGTATTGATGATTTTGAGGTCATTATTCTATTATCACACGCGCAAATAATACGTTGATTTCCAAACAACATTATTGTTATCTACTGAACAGAAAATTACACACAAAAAAGTAAGAAAATTTGTATTTCGTTGGTAATAGCTTTCGCCTTAACTAGATCACCATAAAGTCTCAGATTCGATTCCAGATATCGCATGTCTCCCTCTGCATCTAAATTGAGAAAGTTCGCCATGTGCTGACGTCATTGTGGTAATGAGCTATAAAACTGGACACTGCAGTTAACAGATAATTTGATAATACAGTGGTCAGTTGGGTCTGCCGGGTCTGTCGGGTCTCCTTGGAGATAATTAGTGAGTTTAATTGCCTTAGTTCAATGTAATTCAATCTACCTAGCTTTTTTCCAACTATATTGGGGTCAGCTTCTATGCAGTCTATCTGATCTTTACAAACCAGTTTCTGGGTAATATACGATACCCTTGGAGTTCGGTAAGACTGGTTGTCAGACTTTCGGGCTTCTGACGACCCGTAACGACTGTCAAAGATCCACAAATGACAGCCAGGACCAACGGTTTAACGTGCTATCCGAAGCACGGTGGTGTCTTGGTATGTAAGGATGATCACCCATCCACGAACCAACCGCGGCAAGCGTTGCTTAACTTGATTGATTGATCCGTGTGGCTGTTATTACAGTGTTAACGGTCTTTTGAAAGAACTGAAAGTTAGACGTTACATAAATACATATTATAGTTAAAACCATACATTGGGCATAGAAAAACATTTTTATTTAGTGCTGGTGTATTTAAGATGATTAGATAGACTTTCAAAATGCTTCAACATGCTGCTAACCATATTTCTATTACCATATATCACAATTAGTGTGGCCCTCGACCCTCTTGGACGGACAGACGGACGAAGTACTAAGACTCGCGAGGGCAGCCATGCATGGTCCGGAGATGCGGAGATTTAGTTCGAATGAATGACCAGATGTGTTTTTACCCTTCCGGAAAAGTTAATTAATCGGGTGTAGGGTACAATCCGTAGTTTCGAACTACTCTCGGGCGGGTCCGTTTATTCGTTGACGGAGTTAGAGAGTCGGCCCCCTGGAGCGGGTCGTTAGTTCAAGTGTCAGTACCTACTTAAGCAAAATCTTTTTAAAATACTGACGAGGATATACAACAATAACATAACTAATATCAAAATTCATCCTCGAATCGATTGCGCTCGGTCCACAAAATAATGTTCTGTGACCCCTCGGACACAACACCCAATCTATTTTCTACTTCATCCACAAGGAATAAAGTTTCTATCTCCTTGACTCTCTATCCAAGTGATTTATCTCGCAACTTTTAACCTTTTAACATTGTAGTAAGGTGTATTATTGCATGTCTGTGAGACATTTTGTTTTTCATTGTGGTTTGCAAATGAGGCGATGAAAAAGTATATTCAAAATGTTATAAATCAAGTAGAATTGATTTTCTACGCTATTTTAAGGGAAATGAAAATAGTCCCTCACTCACATCTGCCCAACCTTTTCTAACTATATTAGGGTCTATTTCTATCCGGATTCACCTGAATACCAGTATTGTACATGGAGTGACTGCATATTAGAAGGCCAACTCTCGTAATAAAAACGTTCAAAATCTAGTCACAGTCTCATCTCGGCGACAATCAAATGTCAAAAACTTGTCAAAATGTATGGAAACTCGAGGTATTTTTGACAGATTGTGACTGAGATCGGACTGTGAACGTACTTAAAACTAGGAGAATTGCCCCTCTAATATTCAAAACCTAGTTACTGGGTAACACGATACCCCTTGGCAAGACTAAGTCTGTTTCTGACTTCTGAATACCTGTAAAGACTATCGGAAGACTAATAAAAATAAGAAATTCTCGCACGCTTTTTATATTGGCTTCACATTCATGTTTGTTTATAACCGTCTCCTTTGGACTTGATTTTGACCCACTTCAAACGGTCAGATTTCATTTAAAGTTTGTAGATTTATCGACGACCGATGATAATTCAATAATTTAAAAAAAATACTGAAAAATTACGCTTTTGTAGTTAGCAGAACTAAAAACTAGAAAATAAATAATAGATAAAAAATCAAAAAATCACGCTTTAAAAACGCAACAAATATAACAATACCTGAAAAAGCACCGCACGTTTTTTTTAAATTATTTTCTGCTTTTTAGTCGCGTTTTTAAAGCGTATTTTTTTTAGATTTATTAATCTATCATTTTTTCATACAAACTTATTCCTACAATGCATTGATTTTAAAGTAACCTTACTTCTTGGAACATCATTTATTATTTTAAAATTTTGCATTTTTATTTAATTATTTTGCCCAATCCAATAAGTGATGTTTGGTTTTAAAAACGTTTCATTCAACGATTCATATCTCTCCTCACACAATTCATATATCATATTGTCGATCGATATGCTGGATATCGAGCGACAATAACAATCATATCATCAAAAATCCTAAAAATCTGCAGATACCTTAAGAAATGGATCCGTCAGCCTTTGGGCTGGTAGCGCTGGCAGCGCTAAATCCTTAATTAAAAGTTTTTTTTTAATAAACATAATATTATTACAAACTCTATCAGGAGCTCGTGGCTAAATACTCACGATCGACAGTGAAGCTACGTTACCGCGCTCAGTTTGTGGATGGGAGACCATGCATAACATATCGAGTCTTCTCCATGCCTCGCAAAACACGATAAAGCGTTGGTCCCGGCTAACATCTATGACAATCATAACGGGTAGGTATTAGACACCCGAAAGTCTGACAACCAGTATTAAAAAGGGTATCGTATTAATTACTCAGTAACTAGATTGTGGAGGTCAGATAGGCAGTTGCTCCATGTGAAATACTGGTATTCAGGTGCATCCGGTTAGACTTTTTTTTTCTGGGTGGGAAATCATCAAATAACTTCTCCCGCTCTGGGTGGAGCGGGAGGGCGTGTCAGACTTTTACTGACTAAAACCCACCCGTGTTCCCTCAGTTGCCTGTGTGCCAGGGGCCGCAGTATCTCTTTCGAACAACCCCCACCCCTGGCAGATCAGTATTGGGTTGTATCCGGTTAGACTTGAAGCCGACCCTAACATAGTTAAGAAAAGGCTAGGCAGACTGAGATGTATATAAACTCTATGACAGCAAAACGAACGCACCCAAACCTAGACAACCAGAGACTAAACTTAGACCAGTCAAAATCGAAAGACATTACAGATTCAGCTGAAAAGTACCGGTAAAATCGAAAAGTATAATTTCCTTGATAATAATATTGTGGCGTAGTTTCACAAAACCGAGCACTGAAGAGATCAAGTTGAACATTATCCAAAATTCTAAAACATAATGGATGGCAACCGAAGTAGATACCAAAATGGTTTTAGTAGCGCTTCCACAAAAGTTATCATTGTTGTGTTCTTAATAATATTTTTGGCTGTCATCCTAATGTGCGTGAATTATGTAGCGGTTGTGGGAGACAATGATCTCGAGAAACATGAGACTGATCGTAAATGCCGTCGCCACGCCTTGCAGCATGTATTATCTCTGAGTGAGAACAACCTTAATCTCAGCTCACGTTTGGCGGCGAGGTTTCCCTACGTGGTTGCTGTGACCAGAAACTCGAGTACTTTATGGTCCTTTGCGTGTTTTGCAAGTGTTATTTTAATGAAGTGGATTGTTACTGCAGCACATTGTAGGTGAGTTATTACATCATCATAATCAGCCTATAACGCTCCCACTGCTGGGACACAGGCCTCCTCTCTGTAAGAGGGAGTGGGCTATTATCGATCACGCGGGCCCAGTGTGGACCGGCGGTTGTCACATGTCTTCGAATCTTTTAGTTCTAGGACATTTTTTTTTTAGACACACACATTTTTTTCAGTTTTTTTGAGAGCAGATGGTGATAAAATTAAATACACAAACTATGGTGCCTAAGTTCTTACATAATCGGTTTATATTGTCCCCACTCCTGACAACCACTCCACCACGCGGGGACAGTGCGGGTTGGTAAATGTCACATGTCTTTTTGGTTATCGAATTGTTACTGCGGCTCATTGCAGGTGAGCCGTCGTCAAAGTAAGTAGCGGCTGTATAAGCACTAACGCTCGACGTCAATGTAGCACCGGATCTGGGGGGGGTGCAAGCCGGGGCCCGTGCTTCGCACGCCAGCTTCAGGCAAATTCAAGCGTGGCAGTCAAGTGACCAGCAACCTGGCGCTAAATGAGATGCGAAGCACCTATTATTTTTCCCTGCGGGTGGCGCATGGACGGAATCACTACGTGATTAGCCTAGGCGTAGATCGTCAAACGGTGTGAGCGGGTGACGGGAGGCGCAGTTTAATTCAGCCAGGAACTCTACGTTTTCAAAGCAAAGTGGAGCATGTGCACTTTTATCTGGCGATAATAAAAACGGTAGCTTTCTATCTCTTGCAACGGATATATGTTATGGATGAGCGCCTGTGTGGTCAAACATTTTACCAAAACACTCGTTCCTGGATCCATTTAGGGGGCCGGAAGAGGGCATTATCTGCCTTTTGCTGCGCCTGCTGCGGACTGGGAGGGCACTTAAAATCTCCATCTCTTTTTCCACCGCCTCCTTCTGCGTCATAACGTTTTCACAGAATGAGATCATCACGTCTCACGACGATTCGCTGCCCACCATCAAATGAATTACAGCAGCGACAGGTCGCTTCCCACTTCAGAAACGAGGGCACGGTGCGGCTCCTCCCAACCAGCACATTCTGCAAGCGTATGCCACGCCGTGTTCTCCCGACAATGGACACAGTGATGACACCGAGCGTCTGGCTCCCTGTCTGTACGATGCTGGTTCTTTCCAAAACAGCCGTGCCTCGAGAGCATCTGCGTCAGTGACAGGGAACCGTGCCTCCTCTCGAGCCAGTCGTCGAGCATCGGCCGGACCACCTCGACGCTGACGAGACCGGTAGTAGGGCACAGAAGCCTGTCCCGCCATCAAGACCTGATGGAGCTCGTACCGGCGCAGTGTGATCTGCTGCACCAGTACCACACCCCGCGTCCACGCCTCCTCACGGCACCGATTCAGTGATACGAGGGGTCTCGCTTCCAGGTCCCACGGCGAGGATCCGGCCAGTGCGCAAGCCGTCTCGTAGGAGATCGTACTATCGCACAGTGCGGCGAGGCTATCGCCTCTGATGACTTTGACGGCCAGCGCCCTATGCGGTACTCGCAATACTGCGATACCGCGGGCCGTCAAGTCTCTTCAAGGAAACCGTAGCTTAACTAGAGCTTAAGAGACGGTACCGTCAACCTAGTGGCTACCAGAGCTTAAACTTATTAATGAAACTCTTTCCAAGAAGACAAAGAAAAACTCTAGTAGATGCAGAACAAGGAAAGGAACGCGCCGTAAACTGAACCTGACATACATATCTATGACACTAAATATACAACTGACATAACCTATCAGAATCATATGAGACAGATCAGATTCCTCAAAGCTATGTTAAAATTCTCAAATTCGAACGGCACCAATTTCCCTCAGTTAAAACATGGATAGGAACACAAAGATTTTCATAGGTGTGATGGCCTTAATCTTTGTTTTGATAATTATGACGGCTGTACAACTGAATTCGGCTGTGGGGAAGACCGGCTTAAGCTCGTCTGACCATAAATGCACTCACACCTTACGCCACGTGATATCTCTAAGCGACACTGACCAGAATCACACGCTGCATTTGGCGGAAAGATTCCCCTATGTGGTCGCTGTGACTAAGAACTCTACTAATATATGGTCTTTTGCATGTTTTGCTAGTCTTATTCTAGTTAAATGGATTGTTACCGCGGCGCATTGTAGGTAAGTTTATCAGCGTATAACGTCCCGTCCGTACAACAGTGGTGGCCCAGTGGTAACGGTTGCGACTTACGAGTTCTAGGTCGTAGGTTCTAGCCCAGAGAGGCGCTTTACTCTGTGTAAATTATTTCATTGCCACTGCTCTTAAAACGGTGAAGGAAAACATCGTGAGGAAACCGGCATGTACTAGAACTAAACATTTGGACTCATGTGACATCTACCAACCCGCACTGGGCCCGCGTGGTTGATTATGGCCCACTCCCTCTCACCCAGAGAAGGCCTGCGTCCCAGCAGTGGGAACATTATAGGCTGATTACGTCCCCAAAAAGTCCACACAAAGGAACTGATTAATTTCAAACAAATCCTCATTAAGATCTAGAAAAAAAGAGCCATAAGCGCAAAAGTTGCCCAAACCTTTCATATACCATGTATTACTACACGTACAATGATGCTGACCAGCGCTCCTGTACACGGTGTGACCGGGTTTTCAATACCCGCAGTTTGGCTAGTCATTGGAGTTCACGAAAGGAAAGATAATTTGTCTGGGTTGCCGTCGCCGGACACGGTGACGAGGATATATGTACTAGCTTCCGCCCACGGCTTCGCCCGCTTGGAAGTCGGAAATTATCCTGCGGGAATGTACTACCGAGATAAAAGGTATCCTATGTCTTAATCTAGGTTATAATCTATCTTTGAGCCAAATTTCATCCAAATCCATTCAGTTCTTTTTGCGAGAAAAGTAAGAAACATCTATACATCCATACACACAAACTTTCGCGTTTATAATATTAGTAAGGAAGTAAGGATTACAGCAATGTTCGCACGATACAGGTCATATTAATTAGGAATGGATATTTATGGAATGTGCCTTGAAAATTCGCAAAACGGACACAACCGTCTATGACGTCTGCCCTCACGCGTCTGCCCGCGCTCGGGTCGCGCACTCAGCGATGAGCGACTTCTTCCCCCACCTCGCCCGCCGCCACCGTATCGCACCATAGTATCGCGCACTCGGGTGGTCACCGTCGTAACTATTAAAATATTTGTCCAAATGATGTAGTGTGGAAGACAAAGTTTATCTAGGTACTTTAAATACCAGAAGCGATAAAAGTATTTATTTTGATCTATGGATCAATTTGTTACCACCAAATCTGCATTAGAAGTAAATTATCATTTTTTATTGTATTTATGGTTCACTAGTTTGGCGATAATGGCTTACAGATAAAAGATAGGTATATGCTGTTCTGGGCTTTTTGTAGGACTATTTACGATATACATTTCCATCATACATTATATACGTGTAACTGTTTTTACAAGCAACTGAGGGAACACGGGTGGGTTTTAGTCAGTAAAAGTCTGACACGCCGTTCCGCTCCACCCAGAGCGGGAGAAGTTATTTGATGATTTCCCACCCAAAAAAGAAACGCCAGAATAGCTCGCAGATGGCAGAATTTTTTCCTACTTGACGCTTATCGTTATATTTTGGACAATTCACACAATATCTTTATAAATTATGATGTATAAGCTATATTATTGTAAATTTTCATTAAAATCCATTCAGCCGTTTTGGCGTTAAAGATTAATAAACATTCATATATCCATATATCCAAACTTTCGCGTTTATGATATTAGTAAGAATAGTAAGGATAATGTCCCCACTGCTGTGGCTCAGGCCTTCTGTCTGAGAGAGGGAGTGGGCCGCAATCCACCACGCGGGCGCGGTGTGGGTTGGTGGATGCCGTGGATGTCACATGTCTTTTGGTCCTCGGAAACTATTTTCCTTTACCGTTTTGAGAGCATGAGTATTGTCACAATACAGGATGAAGGTGTTCTACCCCCTTTTCACACAATTCTATCTATTGCGAGTGTTGTGGCTAAAAAGGCCACTTTGGCAGATTCATAATATGATCATATTATGAATCGTATTTAAAATCGTGAAATTGTCACAAACTGACAATTCATAATATTATCTGCGTAGAGAGCACGCAATTCATCTATTTGACAGTTTTGTATGGAAATTCGTAAAATGGTCACCAAATTATGAATTGCTTTATGAAATAGGAAATTCAGGAAATGAATCACTTTTAGAGGAATTGCTTAATGTGGCCTTTTTAGACCTACTACTGGTCAGTCCTTTCGATGAAAACTTAAATGTATATCTGCATGTTCGCACCCACGTCCTAAATTACACTGTCGTAAGTTGGGACTTTTTACCACTATATGAGCCACAGCTGCTATAAATCATCATTCGCTCTTAGCTTGGTCTCCTTGTCCAGTTGTATAATGCTTTCCATAATTACTAATATACGATGAGAATGATGATCATCATCATCAAACAGCCGAAAAACGTCCACTGCTGGACATAAGCCTCCCCCAAAAGGGGGAGATTTGCCATAATCACCACGCTTGGCAGGCGGGTTGGCGCTCACAGTATGGTGGTCAAATGCATAGAGAACGCTGCTGCCCATTCTCTAGTAAGTCCCTTAGTCGCCTTCTACGATACCCATGGGAAGAAATGGGATAGTGCTATTCTTTTACGTCCCGCACCACACGGAACGAAATGATGATCAATAAAATATATTGCATCTCTACCAGCATCATCATCTGCCGACACTTTTTCCAATTATGGTGGTGTCAACTTCCAGTCTAACCAATCACAGCTTAATAATATAATTCTACTTGGAGTGACCGCCTATTTGACCTCCACAACCTAATACGATATATCTTGGTCAGTCGAGCGTCTGGCTACGCGTAACGTGTAGGATCTATACGAGTAACAGCCGGAACCAACGGCTTAACATCTGTCTCTTAACCAACATGATTATGTTTCCTTGCAGGACCCCTGGACACACTCATCGCGCGATCCTCTACCATGACTTTGCTCTAAATCAGACGCATTCCTTTCCAATTCTGTTCTGGCGGATCCACGAGAGGTACAACAAAACACTGCTATCACCCAAATACGACATCGCAGTCGCCAAATTGAATACAGAAAACTACCCGTTCATTTTGAGAGCCTCGGTCTTCGATGAGTCCATAGCTACGGAGATAGAAGCAAGCGTCTGGAAGACAGTCTCTACTATGAATAAAAGGCTGTATCTGACGAACCAGTTCGATAAATATGACGTCAAAATTGGCAACGCAGGCAGATGTTTCGAAAGCTACGGTATAGAAATTGATGACAGCTTAATCTGCATCGATGTTACAGACTTTGAAGATTGTTTTACTCACGATTTCGGCCCCATTTATTCGGGAGATAAAATTGTGGGTCTATTACTGATCAAGCCCTCGGATTGTGATATGAAGTTGTCTATTTTTACAAATATTTCTTATTATACGAAGTGGATTTTGAAGACTACTCATGATAGATGATTTTGTGTTTTTATTTTTCTTTATTATTTTTGTTTTTAGGTCGCAATGTAATAAGTACTGATTTTTCATAACGGCATCAGTAAGTAAGCCGACGCAAGTACTCCATAACAACTTGACACCATTCCAACTTAGGGTTTACAATACACACAACTTCCCCAAAGGGTTGGGCAGAGGTGTAACTTTAGCACAAAAACATTACGCCAGTTATGTTCTCCCATGTAATCCTATTGCCATGAACCGGGACTACATCCAGACTCCGGACTGCTACTGAAAAATTCCAGATAGAAAAATAATAAGGTTTTACTGATGTGACCGACGCCGTGTGGTTGCCACCGATGTTCTAGGAACACGTAGCTTTAGCATCTGAAAGGCGGTCGACCACTCATTCCCCCATTGCCTAACCACGTGTCGTCAACCATTGGGATCTACCACATTAATTATACAACAACGCTTTTGCCTGTGATCGTCAACGAGTCGCGTTGCAGGCAGTAGCGCACTTCAGCAGCTCGTGGTCTGGTCTCAAACGTACTTACTTGAGTACTGGTACCTCCACTAGCAATTTTTTTAAGAGTCCGGATACCTTTGATAGCTAGTCCTCGTCAGCGGTGGGACAGGTACCGATAGAAGCTCAAAGATCATTCCAGTTTGTGTAAAATATTAATACAGCAACATACCCGGGCTTAACATGAGCCCACAGAGTTACCAAATCCTCTCTATAATCATTATACATACCTACTTAGTTATCAATATGATAACAGACTATATTAAAGAACTTTCTATTTGGAAGAATAACTCCTCGCAGTGTTGAAGGACATAGTGAGTATGATTTTTTCTGAAAGATCAGGTGCGTAGTATCTCGCAACTGGCGTGCGTTTATGACCAGAAATATGAACGTAAGATCTCCTTCACACTAACGTTTGTCCAGCGTAGGCGTTCGATGAACGTATACGCAGCGCAGACGCCGCAACAACGCGACCCGCGCATCGCGTTGTCGCGGCCTTGCCTCTGCAGTTAATTGAACGGCAGTAACGCGGCGCGCGCGTCGCGCAGCCGGACCGCTAGCGCAGCGTACTCATGTGCCCCAGCAGAGACATCGTGACGCCTGCATCGCGTTGTCGCGGTTTCTTCGCTGCGCCGCCGCCGCATACGTACATCGAACGCCTATGCTGGACAAACGCTACTGTGAAGGGAGTCTAAAGGAGTATAAGGATCGTAGCAGGAGGGGTTCTTTCGTTTCTGACCACCCCCACGGGAAGAAGGCGTTAGTTTATGTATGTGTGTATGATCGTAGTGTTTTTAATTACTAGCATACCTAAACTAAATACTAAATAAAACAACAAAATTACAAAAACAGTCACAGCATCATCCATAGTAAGTTGTACGTGTAGATTTCAAAATCCAGTTAGTGTAATAAGATACATTGGTGAATATCGCCAGCTTCATATCACAGTCCCTGGGCTTCATCGCCAGGATACCGACGACCTTATCACCAAAGTACAAAGGTCCAAATTCATGTATGAAACAGTCTTCGTAGTCAGACACGTCGATGCATATCATACTCTCGTCTAGTTCCACTCCGTAGCCCTCAAAACACTTCCCGGGATTAGCGATCTTCACTTCATACTTTGCCAAATCATTTGTCAGAAAAAGTCTCTTGTCCATAGTGGACAGTGTCTTCCAGACACTGGCGTCGAGCTCAAAAACCTCGCGGTCGTCGAAGACTGAAGGCTTCATGGTAAATGGATAAAAGTCCAGGTTCAGTTTAGCGACGGCTATGTCGTAGCGTGGCGTCGGGTCGCTGATGTTGAACTTCTCGTGGAGGCGCCAGAATAAGATGGGATACGTATGTGTGTAGTTGCGGGCGAAGTCGTGAAAGAGGAGGACGCGGTGGGTCGCGCTGGGACGCCTGCAACCATGGTTTTATAATATATTTATAGATTGTGACACGCAAAGGTCTATCGTGTTACCCAGTAAATAGGTTATGGAGTTCCGATAAGCAGTCACTTTTTGTAAAATACAGGTATTCAGCGGAAACAGGTTAGACTGTAAGCCGACCCCAACATGGTTGGGAAAAATTGGATTCCAGTCGGGGGTACGGCGAATGGTACTAGAAGGAACAATGGGGTTTTAGACGGCAGGAGTGCGACATAGCCCCGTTTATCCCAGATGGAGGATATCCATTTCCACCCAGATGTCAGGATGGAAGAAAAAATAGTGACATGCCAATTACTAGCCCACATGATGTTAAGTGGTGGTCGTTACCTGTGCACATCTGCTATACCAGCGCCATCGCAGTTGCTACCCATAAGCTTAAACACATATGTCATGTGCCTATAATTCTTCGACACCCCTAGCTTGCACACAGCAATACTCGACGGTAAACAAAGGTATGGTGGTAGTACTACCCCGGACGAGATTATTCTCGAAGTTCTACTGCGGTTAACATTCCTTTCCCAACTATGTTGGGGTCGGCTTTCAGTCTAACCAGAAGCAGCTTACCAGTACTTGACGCGACCAACAATCTGACCTCCAAATCCCAGGTACTAGGTACCACGATATCCCTGTTTATGAGATTTTCAGGCTTCTGACGACTCGTCACGACGATGAAGACACACGGACCAATGGTTTAACGTGCTTTCCGAGGCACAGAATCTATCGACCCGTGCGGCTGTTATTACTTAGCCACGAGCCCCTTATTGTGCAATACATGTTTAACAAACCTTTCATTTAAATCGCTCAATAGGTTTGTATCTATACAATTGCCAGAGCAAAGTCTACTTACCTGCAATGAGCCGAAGTAATGACCCACTTTATAAGAACAATGCTAGCGAAGCATGCAAAAGACCAGAGAGTAGACGAGTTCCGAGTTACAGCAGCTACATAGGGGAATCGCTGAGCAATCGGCAGAGAGGAGTTATCAACCAGAGAGATAACTCCCATAGCTTTGGTTTTGGTGAACTGGTAAATTGTCTCTCCCTGCATATAGTCTCTCTTTCGTTCCTCTACTGTAATATCCGTGGCGAATTTCACCATCACGCAGACGGCCATAATGGCTATCAATATTAGAACGGTTAGAACAATACATGCTGCTTTCATCCTAGTGCGTCTCGTAATGGTATCCGTTTTGAATGGGCTGAAAGTTTTGTTTAACAAAATTGTACGATGACTGAAAGGATGTATTTAACAATTAAGATGCTCTTTGAAAAGGATTTCGCACGAGGATTTAGTAAGCAAAGATGCAAAGTTTTCAAGTCTGATGACAGATGATTGACAGAAGCTTATGGGCATTTTCCATTTTTTTTAGATGTAGCGAGCCAAGCAAACAGGCCTCTCAGGAAAAGTTTTTGGCAGATGTAGAGAAAAACTTGGACTTTTTTAAGTGCTTCCTCCCACTAATTGACGAACAGTCTGAGGAAAGGCTAAAGCTGGGGTGAGATAGTGCTTCTCTACTCAACTCATTCGTTCCACCTGCTGAAAATCTCGCACCTGGACATGCGTTGCCTTGGCTTTCCATGAAGTCTTTAAATAGACTCCGGACTCAGGTAGGCCGAAGTAAAGAAAACCTGCTCAGATGGAGATTCACAGATGACTCCGCTCTGGGGTATTAATGTAGTGCTGTCCCACAAACGATGGGGCACTTAATAGCGTGTCTAGCGTGTCCGGTTGTCTGCACGCTGCAGGATCTGATGGACGCTGCTGAAAGTGATAAGCTCGTATCCAAATTCTGGGCTGACTGACAAAGATTGCTGTCAACATGCCAAGAAGCAGAAGAAGAATATTCTGGCATCCTGAGATAAACCCTGAACAGCCTCTTAGGTTTGACTAGTCATATTTTATGGATTGGTTTCCTCAGAACGTTCAGAAATGCAGAAGTGTCAAGATATCGAATAATTAAAGAATACGACTATTTTTATAACTGGTCTAAGACCTAGAATAGAATAGAATGGAATAGGTCTTTATTTGCTTAGAATGTAGGTACATAAAAAATAAGTTGTTAAATTATGTATAATCGGATCCATGTACATTCTGCCTTAATATAACATGCAAAATTAATACAAAGTAGAGGATAAAAATATAACAAAAAATCATAATTTAAGAAATCCGGCACAGAATAATAACATTTATCTACAAGGAATTCTGTAAAACGTTTTATAAATTTTTGCAACGGTAATTTTTTAATTTGGTCAGGTATTTTAGTAAAGACTACAGGAGCCATACAAATCACATTTCTTTTCAATAAGCTAGTTTTAAATACGCCCGTGCATAATAGATTCTGGTATTGAGATCTCATAGCTGACTTCGTTTTCTAGTTTCCATTAAAGTTGCAAATAGACATCGATTAGTTATACCTACGAACTGCTTCTGAAGTTGGTGCACACAGTGCGCACAGACATTTAATTTTTAACCGAGTTCAAAAAAAGGAGGAGGTTCTCAATTCGTCTGTATGTTATATTTTGTTTGTTACCTCAGAACTTTCGACTGGGTGACCCAATTTTGGTGATTTTTTTTTTTTTAAAGCTAGTGCTTCACGAGTGATCCCATTTCAATTTCATCTAGATCTGATGATGCGTTTCGGAGACAGACAACGGAACTCTTCAAAATATAACAGTAAATCAACTGCGATTGCTGCTATCGCGTAAATGTGCATTGTTTTGACCCCAAGGATGAAGAAATTTCGAATTAGTGGGGTAGGTACTATAACTAAAAAGTGAAAAATAAAAATTTTACCATAAAAAAACAACCGACTTCCGAAAAAACACTACAAAGTGAAAAATAACTTTAATTTCGGAAGGCGGTGACAAAAACTTAAAATACATATCCAAAGTCACCGACTTCCGAAATTAAAGTTATTTTTCACTTTGTAGTGTTTTTGCGGAAGTCGGTTGTTTTTTTTTTCCAATAATTTTATTTTGCATACTGTGCGGACTGTCATGTGGGGCGTATGACACCAGACTTAGAACCAAACTGAACGAGATGCGACTTGTAGGTAGTGGTAGTAGATTTTATGTTGTACGCTTTGTCCCGGCTTTCATGAGTACATTTAAATGTACCTTGAAGTAACCTCACTCACTCTTTGAAGTATGAAATACATAGATACTAAGGTTAAGAAGCTAATGGCACAAAAACCTTGTACTGTGTACTTGTAATTATCCCCCTTATTTAATGAGTAGCGTCTGTTTAACCATACATTTTTAATTTTTAAACTACTCATAACTTTAAGCAACGTTTATAAATAAGAGGGTATATTTAAAGAACAAGATGGAACCGTTAAGGCTCCTACAAAAAGGCTCGACGCGACAGCGCGACGTGACTCACATAGAACAATTTCTATAAAAACTTCATGGAAATTGTTCTACTAACGTCGCGTCGCGCCTGTTTAAAGAGGCCTTTACTGTCGATTTTGATCACGCCGCGCGCCGCAAAAGTTCCTTGTTCAGCTTTACTGTATTATGTAAGTAGTTACTTTAGAAAACGGACAATCCTCAAATACAAACCACTTGACTCCTGCTAATCCCATTCCCGTCGGCTATCCGTGTTGTGTATCCCCACGAGCGGACGGCTATGGTGTCCGAGTTCACAAATATTGACACGTTCGGAGTTAAGCGTGCATTAGGCTTATTGGTCTGCATAGAAGAACTGGATGCGCCAGTCAACATTCAGGTGGACAACATTTTTAAGTGCTTGGAAACTAGTTCATGTAGGTCACTTGTTTCCAAGTATTGTATAATTTCGTGTGTTGCAACTCCTTTGCCCGGCCTAAGGGATGTGTTCTGTTTGACCCAGGCAGGCATGCTCAACTTTTTGCAATTTATTTTATCACCAAAGCTCAAATAACGGTTAACCGTGACGGTTTTTTTTTAATTGAATGTCGATTTCATTAAATTATTATAACATAATCAGCCTTTAATGTTCCCACTGCGCGGACTCAGGCGGGGGCCCAGTGCGGGTTGCTAGATGTCACATATCTTCGAATTTTCGGTTCTAGGACGTGTCAGTTTCGTCACGATGTTTTCCTTCACCGTTTTGAGGGCAGTGCTGATGAAATTAAATATACAAAGTAAAGTGCCTTCCTTGGTTTGAACTCACGACCTACATACAACTCGTACGTCGGGCCATTACCACTAGGCCACCACTGCTAGTTGTATCGGATTTCGTGGGGTACCTTAGCGTATCCGCTCTTACGTCCATTTCCATTCTCTGCCTCATCTAGGGTACGTACTCCCGTGTGTCCGTTCCCCTCATGTGGGAGCGTAGCGTATTTGTTCAGATTTGCACCGTCGCGGTTCACTTGTTAGAATTAAGTGATTTGCTTCATACAATTGATTATATTTTCCGAAGCCCTTTTAGAGAGGGTATTCTGAACTATAAATATGAATTATGAGAGCCATGAACCGCGGTACTATTGTGCAAACCTTTTTGTATTTTGCTAAGTGATTATCTGGGGCTTCTTGGCTTTCAAAAAAATATCTTTAACTAAATAAAAATCTTAAATTGACTGACAGATTACGTACAACCAAAACTTCTGTGTCTAAAAAGAGTTTCTTTTAACATGAAGGGAAGGATTTTTGAAATTCATCCCGTAAAGGGGTTAAATAAGTAGTGTATGAAGGTTCATCATTTTTGCCAAATGGGAGATGAAAACGGAGGCCCGATGGGATCATCGGGCCGGGCATCAACCCAGGCAGTATATGCGCTCTCACGGCCTTAGTCGCCCCAGGAGACATCGGGAATCTCAGGCTGATTCCCGGCCACCGTAGGCACGGGCTTGCGGATAGCGAGTAATGGGTAGCTCGCTGTCCGGTAAGGACCAAGCCCGGGTCGACGGCGCGTTGTGTTCCACGCGCGCCTCAAATAGATGTCAGCACCAACTGATGGGGTCCGCAAGAGCAGATGCCTGCCAGGGGTGCGGGTTGTTCGAAAGAGATACCGCGGCCCCTGGCACACAGGCAACTGAGGGAACACGGGTGGGTTTTAGTCAGTAAAAGTCTGACACGCCCTCCTGCTCCACCCAGAGCGGGAGAAGTTAATTGATGATTTCCCACCCAAAAAAAAGACGTCCACAACCCAGTTATTAGGTAACACGATACCCCTATGTCAAATTTCTACATTTTTATCTGTTATTTGTATGGTGTAGGTAACTATTTAGGTCCACTATTAAAATTATAGATATACAAGGTGAAATTTTAATCACCGTTAATCTCCTAGGGGATCATTGTACTCACCATTATGAACAACTTTTACTATGGGCCCAAACCTGAAATCGCGAAAATAAAATCAGCTGTTCCCTGCATTTTGACAAGTTATGCGAAAATAAATGTAGGGAACAGCTGATTTTATTTTCGCGATTTCAGGTTTGGGCCCATAGTAAAAGTTGTTCATAATGATGAGAACAATGACCCCCAATGAGGTTAACGGTGATTAAAATTACACCTTGTATTTAGTAGTAATTTCACACGGGGCATATTAAGCGGTCCTATCTCCAAAACCAAGTTTGTATTCTTAGTTTCTATCTCCGAAAATCGATCGTCCTCACCCCAATAACCAATAAAATAGCAAAACCAATCAAAACACTTCAAAATAAATCAGATTCGCCATCGGATAACTCGGTACAATTGTAGCGGGGACTGTAGATGTAATTTAGTGCTATCTATTGATGTGTCTCGTTGTAATGTAGATACACATCGAGATGGGACGCCCCGTCGAGATGGCCTCACGAGAAAATACGGAGTCAGTAACAAGTGATATGGTCTGGGGTGAAAGGAGATCGAAGCGGAATTATTTATCTTCTTCTCTCAAGGCATCCGCGTCTCATGTGGCTGGTTGTGGATTCAAGACCGGGCAACTAAGTACTTATAATGTGAGTTTTTCAATTCATATGAGGTACCGTCTGAGTTTATTGTCGACATTACGAACACCGGTAGGATATGGTCTTAATAACTTTTTTGTATGTCCCCATATTCAAGCAAATATATGATTTGATTTGATCGGTGCAGAAAAACATCGTGGGAAAACTTGGATTTATGGTTAATATATGGTGGCAGTAACATCGACCCGCAAACTGTAACCATGAATTCAGCACATCTATACCCCCTAAGGAAGAAATAGGGGCTATTCGTGGGTTATAAAAAAAATCTACTGTTTCATGGAAAATTTCCAAACCTATGAGGTCAAAATGTATAGAACAAGATAAGGTCAAATGAAATTGAAGATGGCAGCTCCAATTTTTCTTTTTTTATCATTTGTGTTGTTTTCACGGTTTTCGAGGGTGCTAAAACCGATACTGATTTTAAAATAAAGTTTAAGATAGATTAAATGATGTTACATTCTGAGTTGAAGAAATAGCGTTAAGGACTTCGTTCCTGACGGCAGTCCCCGACCCCACACGAATTTTTGGAACGAAGTTCTTTTAACGCAGCATGTTATTTGTTATGCAAGGCTGCAAAGTAATTTTTTGGCGCGAGTACTTGTATTAAAAGCTGAGCAAGCGAAGGATTTAGGATTGAACCATGAGTGAAGCGAGTGGTTCAAATATAGAATCCTGAGCGAGATAGAGCGTAGCGAGGCTTTTAAAGGTACGAGACGCAGAATACCTTCGCTGCCAAACGAAACACAATTTTTCACCTCACTACAGCGAGGAAAATGCTAGATGCAAGAAAAACAGCTTATATAATAATATATAAAATTAGTGTACTTAGTTAAATGAAGTATGATAGCATTGCATTGTAGTCTTCGAATACGTTTACACGCCTTTAGAATGTTTCCATACATTGAACAAATTGTACGCTTTTATGTACTTTTCGCGCGGAAGAAAACTAAATTCTAAATTCGGCATTATGTATCGCTCGCACTAACTGTGCAGGTGTTCAATTTATATCTTCATCGCTGCTGGACTCGCTCGTATTTTAAGATTTCTTACGATTTTATCATAAAACAAACCAAAATTGTACGAATGCGAATTGTATAGAGACGAACTTTTTTAAAGTTTCTTTTTTTTTCATGCAGTCGTCCAGCTGGCCAAGGCGATTATTCTAAAAATGGCGTTGGCGCACTGACATGAAATAAATATAAATGCATTTTCAGTGGCTGTATAGAAAATTATTTAAAAGAAAGGTTCGAATTTCAAAACTCTTTCCACGCTAGAGGATAAAATGCACTTTTGCACGCAGATTTCGAATGACAAACAGAATCTTTCCGAGGTTGTGAGACGTTTGACGCGCTGTCTCTCGTGATAGTAAACACAGTCTACGATCAGGTCCACCTAAAGGCTTGAGTTTTTGAAATATCGCAAATACTGTAAACATAAATGAAGTCAACTGACTGTACACTTCAAGTTCCCTTCACATAATTTGTCAGTGTAAGATTTTTACAAAATAGACTAACTCAAAAAAGGAAAACCTCTACTTTCCGCAGTCAGTTAAAGAATTAAAAGATGTGTCTCTTCACACTCGACTTAACGATTCGTTATCAAATCAAACAATAATTATTTAAATGAGTTACCATTAAGGGACGCCCAACCGTTTAAGTTTTAACTTAATTATAACATCTTTTCATTGCGTTGCTGATTGTACGGTCAGAATAACAAATCGTTTTTCTTTATCTAAACTTATATTATAAAGAGAAAAGATTTTTCATTTTCTATGTTGGTATGTTACGATTTCATTCTAAAACAATTGAATGGATTTAGATGTTTGGCACATGGCTAGATTAAGACAAAATATACTTTTTACCAAGATATTTCCACGGGATCGAGACTAATGCGGGAGGAACCGCGGGGTGGAGGTTTTTATAAAATAGAAAACATAATTTATGGTACCTTAACTTCTTATCTTATCTCGTCTTCATCACCACTTCGACCGGTTTTGTGCTTCTCACATATAGCGGATTCTTGCGGCCTCCTCCAGAAGAGCTCCATATTATGGGCTCCCGATACGCAGTCGTTATTCCAGAACCTTTCGGTTCCATCGGCCATCCTTTGCCTCTGCCTTTTCCAGGCTATGTTGGGGCGGGTTTCCAGTTTAACCGGATGCAGCTGATAGGTACCGCCACATGGAGCGACTGCCTATCTGACCTCCACAATACAGTGAATAAGTAACACGAAACCTTGCAATAAGACTAGCTGTCAGACTTTTGGGCTTCTAAGTTTTTAACTACCCACAACGACTGTCAAAAATCGATTTTATGCTACATGACACACTATATTATGCTTTCAAATGTATTCAAATCGAAAACAAGTACCACTTTGCTAAACCAGGAAAACTGCCTAGCGATTTCAAAGAAAACATTTTTCAAATTATCTTCCACACGAAAATAACATCAAAACATAAAACTTATAACTTTCTTTGCCGACAGTACACAATCAAGTTATTCCGTAACTACTACCCACCCTTATTTCAGAACAATAAAAATATTCATATCGATTCCCCATCCCTTTCTCTCCCAAAGAAAATTACGTAAGAGTGAGCGAGAGGTGAATATGGCAATTTATCAAAAAAAATTGCAAGGGAGCGTAGAGATATTTATCTCTATTAGTGTTTTGTATCATCATCCCTGTTGTGAGGGTAGGTTGAAATGTATGTTGTTTTTGGTGAGATTTTTTCTATGTTAAGTGGGATGGAAGAGGGTAGTCGAGTGTTCTTGGGTCGTTAAGTTTTTGGCGCTCATGGGGTGCTTATGTGGCGTCAACATGGGCCTTCTTATATATCTACTAGCACTTCGCCCGCGTCGCATCGCATCGCCCAGCCTGGCTAACGTTTGCGTCATTATCGTTTTCACTTAGCGTTCTTTTTTCTGTTTGCTCGGCTCCTAGAGGTCGTAGCGTGATGTTTCATAGCCTATAACCTCCCTCAGGAGCTATTGGGCTATCATTAGCATTGCTATCAATTAACATGGGCATGTGATAGCCACATTGAAAAAACACCTCTTTTAATATTAGGCTAATCTTTGCCCACAGCTTCGCCCACGTGGCGATGATAATAATTATCCTATGTTAGGACATAGTAAGCTGAGAGTTACGTAGGTATGTTAAACCATGGCCTGGGTTAGGACACAGACCATGGTGTGCCTGCGCCAAATTTCATTCAATTCAGCCGTTTAAGGTAACAAATTGAGGTACCTACCTAATTTCGCTCGGGTTGATCGAAGCTACCAAACTAGGCTTAAAGGGGTCGGTCCGTTAATGGGATATCAAGCTGTCGCGTCGGTCAAAACAGTGAAGGAAAACGTCATGAGAAAAGTGGTATACAAAAAAATCGAACACGTGACTACCAACCCGCGCTGGGCCCACGTGCTAGATTACGACTCACTCCCTCCTCTCAGGGAGAGGAGGCCTGTGTCCCAGCAATAGGTACATTATAAGCTGATAATGAAAAAAAAATAGTTTAAAAAAACTAAAAAAAAAACACGCTTTAAAAACCAAACTAAAAAGTAGAAAATAATTTAATTCTATTAAAAAGCGTGGGGTGCTTGATATTAATTGATTATAAAATACCTCAAAAAGCACCCCACGCTTTTTAATAGAATTAAATTATTTTCTACTTTTTAGTTTGGTTTTTAAAAAGCGTGTTTTTTAGTTTTTTTTAAACTATTATTTATTTTCTATTTTTTAGTTTTGCTAACTACAAAAGCGTGTTTTTTATATATATTTTTTTTATTATTGATTTGTCATAGGTCCTCGATAAGTCTACAAAGTTTAAATGAAATCTGACCGTTTAAAGTGGGTCAAAATAGCGTCCAAAGGAGTCGGTTACATACAAACATACAAACAAACAAACATACAAGTGAAGCTAATATAAAGCGTGTAAAAAGAACCGTTGGTCCCGGCTGTCATTTATAGATTTTTGACAGTCGTTACGGGTAGTCAGAAGCCCAACAGCCTGACAACCAGTCTTACCAAGGGGTATCATATTAAGCTGTCTACACACCTAATCCGCTGGCCCGCCGGCACAAACCCGGCAGGTTAGGGCTTTAGAAGTTGCAAAATCGTTAAAATCAGGCTGCCGGCCTTACCCGCCTGGTTCGTGCCGGCGGCGGCTTCGGTGTGTAGACAGCTTTACATTATCCAGTAGCTGGATTGTGGAGGTCAGATGCCGATCTGACCTCCATATATGCCTATGTCCCTCCGTAAATTATTGGTATTGAGCTGCATCCGGTTACACAGGTGGCCGCGCACAACATAGGCAGTTGAGGAACAACTCGGCAGATGATGATGTATGGCATGGTATATGTAATGACATAAGTTACGCAGCGACCTGGTTGACGTCGACCCAGACTAATATCGACGTAATAAATATTAGTTTTTGATAAAACTATCTAGAATTTAAGGAAACCGGCATGTCCGAGAATCAAAAATTCGAAGACATGTGACATCTACCAACCAGCACTGGGCATGCGTGGTGGAACCCAGACGGGCGCTTCTGTCTGGGTTCGGACCCACGACCTAAAACTCGTAGGTGAATACGGTTTTAGAGGATCCATTTAATATCTTCCTTTGTATATTCAGACCTTAGAAAGTCTTATGCATATGCATCTAAATCATGCATTTTTTTTTTTTTCTGGGTGGGAAATCATCAAATAACTTCTCCCGCTCTTTCGTGTCAGACTTTTACTGACTAAAACCCACCCGTGTTCCCTCAGTTGCCTGTGTGCCAGGGGCGGCGGTATCTCTTTCGAACAACCCGCACCCCCCCAGGCATCGGCCCTTGCGGGCCCCATCGGTTGGTGCTGACATCTCTTTGAGGCGCGCGTGGAACACAACGCGCCGTCCGTCGACCCGGGCTTGGTCCTTACCGGACAGCGAGCTACCCATTACTCGCCGTCCGCAAGCCCATCTAAATCATGCATTAAACGCACACTATGTAGGCAAGCATATTATATGTTTGGTGATTATATCGTAGATGATAATGCTTGGCTTCATGCTGGTCCTGCTCCACAGCCACCTGGGCATACTAGTTAAAATTTTAATATTTGGAAGAGAAGCTTCCCTTTTTTATTTTTTCTGACATTACGAACATTGTTGTTCCAATTATTATGATTTTTGTGTTATTTATTGAAAACTTCAATATGTATTAAATGTTTTTCTTTGTTTTAGGAAATCAAATCTTATTAATATCTCAAAAACTTGCCAACTATAGTTTTGTATAATTTGTACCATGCATCCGTTTATTGTGTTGTTTTGTACGTTGACTTGAAAAAGCATATGGCAGTTGAGAGTATGTCATGCTCACTTAGAAGGCTCACTGATGGTGGCGCGTGTGTTGGATCATTCGGTTCCCTACAAAAAACTTTTTTCAAAAAAAAAAAAACAACCGACTTCCAAAAAACACTACAAAGTAAAAAATAACTTTAATTTCGGAAGGCGGTGACAAAAATTTAAAACACATATCCAAAGTCACCGACTTGTTGTTTTTTTTTTTAAGTTTTTTTTTTTCACTTTTTAGTGATTCACATGTGCTTACCCTTTCACGGCGACCCGGCGTGATGTTATGTTATGAAGTGGTGTAAACAATAGACAAACATGAGATTTCAGCAATTCCAGTCCATTTGCTATCATTTATTGAGGAGTTCCGTTGCCTATCTCCGAAGTTCTTCAACAGATCTTCACCAAATTGAAATGGGACCACTCCGAGAAAGTACTCTTCCAAAAACTACACAAATTGCTTCAAGTGTGCCTATAAAATTTGAAGAGTTCTGTCTATTTCTCCAGGATCCCATCATCAGATTCTGACTTGATGATCATGGGACCACCTGGGAAGTATACCCTTTCAAACAAAAAAAAAATCCAAATCGGTCCATCCATCTTCGAGTAATCGGGGAACATACATAAAAAATTTAATAGTACTTAAATAAAAAAAAGGTTCCGACGAATTGAGAACCTCCTCCTTTTGGAAGTCGGTTAAAAATGGTTGGGCTAGATGGAACGTGAACGAGCGCTGTCGGTTGAGACTGGTCATCTCCTAACTTCCAGGTCTTATTTTTAATCATAAATTTAGAATGGTCTATTAATTGTTTTACTTTGTTCACAACAACAAGATTATTATTCCCAAGATTTTGTATTATCCAACTTGATTTAAAAGAGTCTCTGACTTTTTGACAGTTCAAAAGTGTCTTTTAAATGGTTTCATTAAAATAAATGCTTTGAGTTTGAGTTTGATTTGAGCTTATGCGATAAGATCAAACTTACATTCCGCAGAAGGAAACTTCATGTGAACCAAAGACTACAATAATTGTAGTCTTTGGTTCACATGAAGTTTCCTTTGTATACATGTGAACGAAAAAATTGCGGTCACAAAAAATTATCACACAAGCTTGGGATTTTTTTCCAGTGGTAACATTGTGAATTTGTGACATGGATTCCCTTCTTTTTTTTCATTAAAAATATAATAACTTAATAACTCTCAATGGATGTTTAAATATTAGAATGAAAAAATAAAGAATTTACCAAAAATTTTGTGTTTGTCCACTGAGAAACAAGACGCAATGCTAATTTAGTTCTTCTACTCGATAACAGATGGTGCTGTTACCAGTGTTCATAACGGGAACTAGTCCCATGAAAATTCTTGAGGGTAGTAAATCAATACACCGCGATTGTTTTTCGCGCTGAAGCAGTTGCTGAAAACATCGGTTGATAACGTCATATTCCTTAGGAAATACAGAACGGCAGCCCCTCGGCTAACAGATAGAAAAAATTCGGATGATCGGCATGGATTATGTCTATACATTTTTATTTTGATTTAGTACGATTTCAAATCGTGTAATAACTTGCCATCATTAAAAGTTTTTCTGGGGATCCCTTCAAAACTCTCTTCAGAGAGTTAAAAAAAAAAGAAACCATTCTTTTTTTTTAAACTCTCTCTGAAGAGAGTTTAAATGATGGCTGACCACAGCCATTCTTCTTTTTTTAAACGCGTAACTGTGGTGCCTTCATATTTTCAACGCGACTCACGTGCTCTGTTAAAAATATTAGCCATCAACATTGTTGATAGATAACGAGACTACCCATAAACTTCAAATATGCAATCTCTCTACCGCATAAGGTAACTGGTACCTAACTGCCAAATATAAAACACTGCAAGTGCCCATCCATTACATTGATTGGAACTTATGTAACTCACAGGGCAGTAAAGAGGCTATATTTTGGGAGAACACACAACATTTACCAAGGTAAATATCCTTCTTCAATTCTTTTAGGGGTCTGGGACCTGGGATCCTCAAAAAAGTCTGATACCTGTGATAAAACTTGTTACTTGTCTTCATTATTGCTGTGGGGATATACCTTAGTTTCATCGGTAGTAATTAACTTTGTTCTATCTTAGGTATGCTAGTATTAGTACATCACAGAGTCAGAGCGGAAGTTACTGACAGTGTACAAGATAAATCGATTGATTAGCTTTCCTTACAAGTCGAACTGGCCTACGCCGACCTTGATTCAATGAATTCCTGAGATGAAATCAAGATCTACTCTAAGTAGCTGACCACTTACCATATTAGGACATGCGCTCAAACAAACAATTTCTAACTGAATACAGCATCAGCATTATCAACAATAAAATATCAGTCAGAACTTCGTAAAAATCGAACAAAAATAACGATGAGTCAAACTTTGTTGTCGATTGCGGGAAATCAGACGTCCTATTACGTTTGCCCGCTAGTGAATCAGCTGCGTGAAAAAATCAATACTGCGCGCGTTACATGAATTTATTCCGCATTTTCAATGAACTGAGGCACCATTAAGTCTTTAACGTGTGTGTTTTGAAGAATATTATCCTTAATAATAGTTGTTTAATTAAAAATTAGTCATAATTTAAAGTTAACTACGCTAATTACACGGACGAAATTAAATTAACACCGCAGTGAACATAGCCACAGGTAATTGCTGCATTAGATCAAGAACGCACCAGATGGCGCAGTAGTACTCGTGATGTTGTTACATACCGTATGGGCGTGTGAGTGCTTGTGTAAAAAATTAAGTGTTTTGTGTTGTTTTAAGCGCTAATGGAGAACGAAAACGGTAAGAATAGTTTTATATCAACCCAAACTCTCGTATACGGTAATCGCAACATCCTCAACTTTACAGAAAACTCGTAGGAAACGAGAATTCTTACATCTGTCCGATCAGATGTATAACCCGACCGAATTTGGGTCGCGTCACTATCGATGCACTTCCTACTGGTCCCGTCGTTTTCATTTTGGCAGGGTTATATTCCCGCCATCTTGTGACTTGAGCTTTCGGGATTTCGTATAAATATATCGATCGGAAGCTCTGTGTAACCTAATTCCATCGTTATTCTCGTTCTTTATGAAGCATAGCGTCTGTTAAATGCTGATAATTAATTTGGTTTGCATGTAAACCTGTCCAAATTAGCGCCGCTAGGCTTTGTTGACATAGAGTAACATGTAATTTTTTGTGTAAAACTTGATGATTAGCCTGTTTTTTTAGGGAGTCTAGTAAAATGCAAATTTAACGCATGTTTGGCTGAAAACTATTGTAAGACACTCCTCTAATTGCTAGTAATGGTAGTAGTTTACGTGAATTCTATCGGCCTTGCTCGAGGCGCCTACATAGCCAAGAGTGACATCAGATTTCTTAAATAGATTTTACTAAAGAATTACTTTGTTTTTGGGTGATGTTACTACATTGGACGTTTCGTCTCGACTCGTTTACCTTTGGACACACATTTGAATATCGTCAATGCTATAATAGATGGATTGGTTGAGCTAAAATGTTTTTTTCTGACCTTAAGTGGATGACCTAATGTATAGCCTAGACTACCTACCTATCTGTTTGGTCTTTAGTCTAAACTAAAATGACGTTAGTACCTACTTAATTTGTTTTTTTTTTACTTTTTATTTGTTAATAATGTCAATTTATTTATTTATTGGATGTCCAACAGAGGTTACACAATTACATTCTTTTCTTTTTTTTTTAAGTATACATTGAGCAGGGACAAATACAATGTGCGCTTCCAATTATAGGAAACCACATCATTTACTTTTAATCCAGCTCCATTAGGTGTGACAATGTAAAAATATCAAAATAATTTAAAAATAAATATACCTTACACAAATAGGTATTTTATAAAAGGAAACGAAGTTAATGACTTATGAGATGAATAACAACACAAATTAACAATTAGATAAAATAACATCCATACAAGACAACACATGAAAATACCAAAACATTACGACTTAGATAATATGACTCTAATGTCTTTTTCAATTGTTTCCATACTCAATTATTAGGCTTAGGATACACTAGTTAACTACCTACATAATCTAGATTCTATACCTAATAACTAGTATGACCTCACAAGTATGGACCAATTTGATGTAATAATTTGTTAGAAATATTCCATAATGAATTGTCATTAATACCGACAACAATTCATTAAACAATGATTAATATTTTATTGATGAATAATTCAAAGTGTTCTCATCTGAAGCTATGACTAATAATAATATAGAGAAAATATCAATGCTTGAATGAATTCATTCATGTTCAATTCTCAGAATTTGCCCCACATCTAATGGGTAAACAAGACATAGAAATTATAGGTGAACAAAAACAATTTAAAAAATCTGAGTCTACAGAAGTATGACCATTTTCATAAAGAAAGGGCCTCTCTATCTAATATATAAAATTCTCGTGTCACAGTTTTCGTTGCCATACTCCTCCGAAACGGCTTTACCGATTTTGATGAAATTTTTTGTGCTTATCCGGTATCTATGAGAATCGGCCAACATCTATTTTTCATCCCCCTAAATGTTAGGGGTAGTCCACCCCTAAATAATTTATAAGGCAAAACAACGTTTGCTGGGTCAGCTAGTAGTCTATAAATATTTTCATTTCCATTACTATTACTCAGTTTTATAATTCATCATAATCCTCAACTTACAGCCGTCCACTGCTGGACATAGGTTTCTGTTATTGCACGCCAGGTTTATAATTCTTTACTGGTAATTATCCAATGCTGAAAAATAATGATGTGATGAAGCATGCTTGACTAGAAATAAGCTATTCACTTAAAAACAACTTCTAGCTTCCACTTTTCCCTGTATGACGTCTAAAAAATAAATTATTTACTTAGCCAGCCTATCTACCAGGACAAAAATATCAATAAATTTTATAGTAATTAATTAATTATTCCATAAATAAAATAATTTTTCATTAACTCATGCTAATACTAAATTTTCCTTCCTTGTTTTATCAAATCGGTAGTAATTGTTGATTTATTAAGGCTATAATTTTATAATTGCCAATTAATTACCTCATTAATACCAATTACCTACTGATAAACTTTCTAGTATTATTTCAAATAAAAAGAAAGAATACAGCTGTCTGTCTGTTGAAGCTGAGATTTCATAAAACGATCGATTGATTTGGTTTCTCAGTACTAGCCCGGAGTCTAAATTTGGTCCAGTTGATGGCACTAGGCAGCCTCTTATTACATAGGACTTACACTTAATTGGCAAAATGTGGGCTTACTATATGTACACCTCTGCCCAGCCCTATGGCGAATACAGGCGTGATGTTATACTACCAATTGATTTTATTGGCTAATCTTCGCACTTTTTCACTTTGCACCAATGGGCATATAGTCAGTCAAAAGAAAGTCTCCACAGTCAATTGTTTTTATTATAAAAATGGTGACTCAAAAACATTCATAGTTCAATACTGTTTAATTAGTATGCTCTATTGTAATATTGGGTACAATGTCTTATCAGTAATGCTGTGTGTACACTTTACATTAAGGGTTGGGTACACAGTTATTTCTAGTCAACCTTCAAACTAAGGCAGAGTACATACAAGCATAATGAGCCGTCTCTGCTTGGGTTCGAATCCACGACCTACGTCTCGTCCGTCGGGCGGTCGGGGCCAATACCTCTGGCCACCACTGTTCTCATACTAAGTAAATCCTAAATTCTACATATTAGCATTTCAGTGTCTCCTTTTTATACAATTATTTTACTGTTGCCCACTATTGGGCATAGGGCAAGCAACATTAACACAGCGTCTTTAGTCGCCGGCGACACATTGGCATCTTCAAAATTTTACATCCACACACAGATTTCGACAGCTGATTTATCGCTGCCTATGTATCGTTACACCCAAAATAGTTTATGCAATAGGCCTTACACAGACGGAAGACAATATGCTGCACAGCTTTTTGTTACATTTCGTGGTAAATCTGTCGCATAAAGTTGACATACATCATTATCATCAGCCTACAGCAGTCCACTCCTGGACATAGGACTCTTCAATTGCACGCCATTCAGCTCGATTTTCGGCAACTCTCATCCAGCTGCTACCAGCCACCCTGCGAAGGTCGTCACTCCACCTAGCCTGAGGGCGTCCTACCCTACGCCTGCCGATTCGCGGTCTCCATTCAAGAACACGTCTACCCCAACGGTCGTCGGTTCTACGGCTGATATGGCCGGCCCATTGCCAGTCCAGCTTACTAATTCTGTCAGCTGTGTCGACAACAAGTTTACCATACGCCTTACCAAAATTCAGCATCGCCCTTTCATCATCATCATCTTCGTGCACTTATCCCAACTTGGGAGTATGTCATCTTTTTCCGTAGATGCATCTCTAACGGCCTGTTTTCTATCGCGCCTCAAAATAAAATTTCGTAGCAAGAGGGCCAATTAGGAGTACAGCGTAAATTAACCTTAAAACGCAAACGATTGTTACAACAATCGCCAAATTAGTAACCAAACACAAACATACATAAACTCACGCCTGCGTCTCATGTGGGGTGAGCAGAAGCCACAGAACGATGCTACGATCCTTACATACTCCTTTTGTTTTGTTTATAAATAGTATTTTTATGTAACGAAGCGATGCGCACTCTACTGTGGTTACCACGTGTAAGGCGCGACGCGACGTGACACTCGTAGAACAATTTCCATGAAGTTTTCTTAGAAATAGTTCTGCGAGTCGCGTCGCGCCTGTTTCAAGAAGCCTTAGTTGGAAGTGTGTGATATGTGCTGACGCTACTGGTCTTCACGCACATATTCACATTGTGTTTGTGCGCTTGATTACCACAAATATAGCGCGCGTCGTTTCGTGTTATAAAAATACCATACACGGTTGCTGGTTCCGATAGAAGACAAAAGAGCAATGTTCTTGTAAATGACCTAAAATGGCAGTACAGTATAGTCATTTAATCGATGCTACTAATCCGACTAAGCAGTAAATAATTGTGGGCGGGAATTGTCCCTACCTATTGAGGTATAATGGCGGAAGTTACGACGACATTATCGACGGCTACAAGCTGTATGGCCGATGTTGGGTTTCCCATCAGTAAAAATTACCAACATCCATACAATCTATGATCCCCTATTGAACCCCTTTAGGGAATGAATGTTCGAAAGTCCTTCCTTTGCACAATGGTACTCCAGTGCAAAATCGCATCCTTATCCAGCGGTTTGGGCTGCGTGGTCTGTCAGTGCATGATTTTAAGATTTTTATGAATATACTCGAGAGCAATGAATTAGGGTCACATAAAGATACCTGAAAGTCTCGGAAACTACTACTGCTACGACAAAAATCTACCTGTTTTTTTGATATAAGATGAGATTGGTTATTTTTTTGTTTATGTAATGTTCTATGAATATAATACAAAGTGACACATACATTTTATTACTTTCATAAAAGGAACATTTGATTGTCTATTAAACACAATTTATTTCATTAAGCTGGCATTCTTAGTTTCCGAGACTTTCAGGTATTTTTATGTGACCCTAATTCATTGCTCTCCGAGTGTATTTCCAGTTCAAGCTGACTTCGCATAGTATAATGAGGGGTCAGCTTATACTACCAAAACATACTTCCTACTAATGTTATAAATGGTAAAGTAACTCTGTCTGTTTCACGCCTAAACTGCTGAACCGATCGTCATGAAATTTGGCAGAGATATAGCCTCGGATATGGATAAGGACATGGCTACTTTTTATCGCGATAACCGACATCGTGCCTCGACCAAAAGCTAGTATTATTTATATTATAATATATGTTTGAAAGTTTCTATGTTTGGACGTTTGTTCCTCAATCACGCAAAAACGGCTTAACGGATTTGGATGAAACTTGGCAAACAGATATTTTATAACCTGGATTAGCACATAGGATACTTTTATCACGGTTGTACATTCCCGTGGTATAATTACCGACCTCCACGCGGCTGAAGTCGCCTACAAAAGTATTATAAATGCAAATATAACTATTTGTTACGTTTTCACGCCATAACTGCTGTACGAATTTCTATGAAACTTTACACACAGGTAAACCATGAGATGTGTTAGGACATTTAGGGTTAGGACTTTTTTATCCTGGTAGTAAATTTCTATTGGACTAACTTCGACCTCCATGCAGGCGAAGCCGCGTGCAAAGTAATTAGTATAATATAAACCGTGAATATTAACATGTCGTCTCGCGTACCTATCTACGTGCCAATAAAACGTCGCACGTCTATACCAGTCCTTATATTTATGTAAATAAATAGTGTAATAACATTGTTTGTTAGAATTAAGTATTTAAATAATGTATTGGATGCGTACAGCTATTATTTATTTAATTAGTACAATACGAGAGTATTAATGTGTTTTATTGTTTACAAATTCTTACCCGCAACTTCATCCGCGTGTATTTTGTCTGTCATCGTTTTTAAAACAAGTGTCATGAATCAAAATGTGGGTCTGCAACCACTCTATTTATCAGTAGTCTAAAATATATACATAATCTGCGTTTAATGTTCCCAATGCTGGGACGCAGGCCTCCTTTCTGTGGGAGGGAGTGGGCCGTATACCACCACGCGGGCCCAGTGCCGGTTGATGTATGTCACAATATGTCTTCGATTTTTTTGGTTCTAGGAAACCGGCATGTGGTTTCCTCACGATATTTTCCGTCACCTCTTGGGGAACAGTGGCACATCGACTTTCGGGGAAATTCGTCTTCGTCTCACGTCGTCTCTCTCACTCATACTATTGTGGCAGTCTCGTTCTAAAGCTCTACGTGTTAATTCACGCCTTGGTACCGTGAAGTCATTGGCTTCACTCGTACGGCTTCTAAGATTGTTGTATTTACAGGAATAGCCTATTGAGTTAATTTTATAATATTGTTGTGTAAGGTTGCTTGGCTTTGGCGTGCTAAGTAACTTAAAAATAAAAGGGTGTCAGTTATTACAGCATATGAACAGCATAGGTAAATGATAAATCATTTTATTTCCGTAAATAGGTTTGGGGCTAAGTAATAACAGCAAGGATCAATCGATCAGGTCAAGCTACGCATGCCGCGGGTAGTCCCTGGATGGGTGACCACCATTACGTACCATGTCCTCTCCTTGCCTCGGAAAGCACGTTAAGCCGTTGGTCCCGGCTGTCATTCGTATATCTTTGTCAGTCGTTACGGGTCGTCAAAAGCCCGAAAGTCTGACACCCAGTCTTACCAAGAGTATCGTATTACCCGGTTACTGGGTTGTGGAGGGCAGATAGGCAGTCGCTCCAAGTGAAAATACTGGTATTCAGCTGAATCCGGTTAGACTGGAAGCCGACCCCAACGTAGTTGGGAAAAGGCTGGGCAGATGATTAAGTGGGTTTGTACACTTTTACACGTATAACAAATTAAAAAAAATTGATGAACAGTAGTAGCAGTAGTAGATGGAGTTTCCTATCTGACTACTCTGAGAAGAAAGGCCGAAACAAACTCAGAGGTCACAGTCTCTTTTAAAGTCCAGACATAATCTTGGTCAGATCATGTGTGAGGACCATGTAGATTTATGTCTGAAATGGTCTTTCGATAAAAGAACCACACAGGTATCCTTCATTTCACTGAAAAATCCCTTGCCCTTTAAGTAGGGGGTCAATCGCCTCGAGGGATGCCAGTATCGTCAAGCTGGTCTAAATTGACGATCATTCAGATGTACCTGGGTAAGGTCAGGTAGGTAAATTGGTAATGTGAAGTGTGTGCGTCAGCATGCATGGAACAATGTGATGGAACTGAATAGTAGGTACTATTCGATTTTCTCTCAAAACGGTGAGGGAAAACATCGTAAAGAAACCGGCACGTCTTAAAACCAAAAATTCAAAGACTTTGACATCTATCAACCAACCAGCACTGGGCCCGCGTGGTAGATTGCAGACCACTCACTCTCGAAGACAGGAGGCCCGTGTCCCGGGACAGCACTTGAGAACATTAAGGTGAACCTAGTCCACATTTTTCCCATACAAACTTCGGGAGTGTATTACTCCACTGTTCGATAATGTACATCAAAAATTAAACATGGTATGGTTTTGTCTCATTATTAATATTGTCTGTACGGAAACAGAATACTAAAATAAAAAGCCATTAAAAAGTTAGGAGCCAACAAAGATTCGTTTTTCTTGCTAATTTAACCTAACTTTGGGTGTGTTTAAGTAATAAAAGAAATGTAAAATCTGAAAAACCAAGTCGGTACCGACAAAGCTCAAATATCGAAAAGTTCAATAAACTTTATCGGTCATTGATTTATGCAGTGGTTTTTTCATAAAACCCGATCTTTCGAAGGACTGTGCTTAATTTTTCACGCGCCTGTTGTACTATAAATGATCCTGCATCTCACTCAATAATGTTGTGCGTGTAAACTAGCGTCTAACTGCTCATCACTGTTACTACCTCTGTCGGACACGATGCCCGGTGAGACAGCGTGCTTTTTAGCCAGGCCCACCAGTGAGTTCGAGCCCGCGACTGGGTTCCCCTTAAAGGCTGATGATACTATTCGATTTTACCTGCGGGAGATAGCTAAAATCTCACATGTCACAAACACCCATACCCACTTGCAACAACTATCGGCTGGTCATACAAAAAATGTATCAACAGCTGATGTAGCAGTTGTAAACATAATTTACTGAATACTAAATACCTTCAATAAATTGATAGAAATGCTTAATATTATACTGAAAATTGATCATCCTAACCGACACTCGGAAAAGCCAGCGGTCTTTAAGTGTAAAATTTATGTTTATTTGGCAAATATCTGAAGTGACACAATCTGTACAGATTTTTGTTTGTTGATATAAGTATCACGATAAGAGTTCGTTGACTCGCCGATATCGTCATGACATTCCCATATAGTTAATATAATTTAAAAAGTTTTTTTTTCAGAGGCCCTAGTGTGAGTTTCATTTAACCATCTACACCAAACGCAGTGAGCGCGTTTGGCGCTCCGATTGGTTTGTCATCAATCCAGGGCCAATCGGAACGCCGAACGCGCTCTCTGCGTTTGGTGTAGATGGTTAAATGAAACTCACACTAGGGCCTCTGACTAGCCTTTTCCCAACCATCTTAGGGTCGGCTTTCAGTCTAACCGTATACAGCTGAATACCAATATTTAACATGGAGCGACTCACCTCACAATGTTTTCGTTCATCATTTTCACAGCAGTGGTGATAAAATAATTTACACAAAGTAAAGCGTCTACCAGGGTTCCAACCTACGACGTAAGTCGGAGCCGTTACCACTGGTCCACCATAGCTCTCGCATATAATTGGACTTAATCTTCCGCTACTATTCAGCTGCTACTAGTAACCCTACGAAGACCGTCCCTTAGTATGTAATTCTTCTTCTTAGCGTGTTGATAGTAATCTAAATAAAGTCAGCCCAGAATTTTGGGTACGAGCTTGGCACGTTCAGCAGCGTCCATCAATTCCTGTAGCGTGCGGACAATAGGACACGCTGGAGAAGATATTAAATGAGTATACCATTAAAGATATACCACAGTAGTTTAAACTTTCCACAAATAGTATAAGTAACGGCGCTGGAGTCGTAACACAATTGCAGTAAAGTAAATAGGGCGGTCTGAAATAGCACAGGAAGTGTGTCGACATGTAGGTACCTGCTGGGAATATGTGGACGAAGCCGTCGATTCGTGTTGGGCAGCCATTTTATATAGCCTGCTACTAAAGTATGCTGCCGTCCTTTAACTAGAAAGATTAATTCACTTGGTAAATTTTTACTTTTTCATAGAATCTAAGAGAGTTCAAAATTCTCTATCTTTCTATTTAACAAACATTTTTAAAACACAAATAGTTCCCAAGATATGAAAAGTTTGTAGGTCGTTAACTGGAAAGGATTCTTTAGTATAAACAGAAATAAATATCAATTGATGTGTCCTACAATCAGTAATGTAAGTATCACAGTGTTTAAGAAAAAACAATTCGCGCGATTTTAGCCATCTTCTCGAAGACAACTTTTAGGGCTTAAACCCTTTTTAATTAAAGGACGGCAGTATAGTAAGCGAGCTGTGGAATGAGCTATGCTTGGAGCCTCTCTGAGGAATAAATTCAGGATTGAGGTTATCCGAGAGGGAACCAACGATGTCAACAAAGCTCACATAATAAGCAAGCTGAAGTGGCAATGGACCGCCGATATTATCCGTAGAACCGGTGACTTTTGAGTAGAGGCCACGAATCGGCAACCCTAAGGTAGTGTGAGAACTATGTAAATTGCCGTGCAAAGGCTTCACATACAGAGACGGAGCACGTATGGAACATCAGCAACAAGCTTGCTCATTGTTCAATGTTGTTAATATAAAAAAACAAACGACACGCTAATAATATTGGCGCGTGCCAACAAATGGGTCAAGACTAAGCTGACATCGTCACGCTAAATCGATCGATGATGTCACGCTGAATTACAGGAACGCCCAATATAATTAAGCGTACCTACTGTTTTTATAAATTGCTATGTAAATCGTGACCAAAGGAATGATTATGCCGGCTTCGAGTTTATCCAGTGTTAACTTAATTCCTCTAACAATATTTTAGGCCGCAGTATTAGGAGCCCAGTGTTAATGTCCGCGACTGACGAGTTGTAGTTCGTAGGTTCGAATCCAGGCGGCTGCCACTTCAATTACTTTATATTTTCTTCACCGCTGCTCTCAAATAGTAAATGAAAACATCGTGAGGAACCAAAAATTATAACATCGATTGCTGCCCACTCCGTCATAGTGTGGCCTGTGAGTACCAAGCAGTAAGAACATAAGCAGAATATTTATTTCAGGCCAAACTGCCTCCTTAGTCTAGTGATCAGAAGCGCCACTATTGAGCATGGGATCGTGGGTACGATATCCGCAGGTCGCTAAGAGTTCAATTGCAAGCATTTTTTCGTTAGAACTCAGTAGTACTCAGTAGTCGGGATTCGTGCCCGGTTGACGGCAATAGATAACCCCTGTTATACCACGTTCGTACTAACGTAAAATATCAAGCACTGGATTTTCAACTATTTCGTGTTGAACCGAGCACTGAGGATCTAACAAAATGCATCCCAGCGCGTCGAAAAAACGCAGTTTGATTTTGAACTCTCGGCGCTAAGCAGCGTGCGTGCGTTGAAGATGCAGTTCGCGAAAAAATCCTGCCGTGATATATTTATGTCCGTACCACGTGAAATTATAATGGACTTTAAACAAAACTGGCGATATATGGCATTACCGACTGTACCCAGTTATCATGCATATCATCACCAATATATGCATCAAATTCCACAATGTCACCAACATCAAAGGTTTCAAAAGACATGATCATTGTAGACCCTATCGGGCACAACAAAGTAGGATAGTATGCACCTCTGCCTACTCGTTCAGGGAATACAGGCGTTATAGTATAGTTAAAGTTAAAACAAGTTATTCTAAACAGTTTTCGCTACGCCTAGATCGGTTCGTTCCGCTTCTACAGCAAGATATGGTCGAAGGTCGTCTGTATCTAGTATTTTTACGTGTATCTACACTTAACCTTGTGTCTATAGCTCTTGTATAGCTTGTGTGTGTGTGTGAAGATAAATAAGATGTTTGTGGTTTACAAGATACTACATTATCGGTCGTTCTAACTACTGGGATTCAGGCCTCCTCTCTGTGAGAGGGAGCAGCACGTAATCCACAATGCGGTGTCAGTGCGTCGGTGGTAGTTTGACTTAGATCCAAAGTACAGGTACTTTTGAATTGAGGAGTCAGTCACTCTGAACGATAAAGATAGTTGCCCATTCCAAAGCATAGTAGATTCCTGCGGAGAGAAAGAGTAAAAAACTCCATGGACACTTTTAAAAATAAAAAATATTGTTAAAACAGTCCAAGTGCAAGATTTCCTAATATTCCTATATTGTTAGATCAAAGCTAATCTAACGAGTTCTTAAATATAGTCGAGGTATCTCTATAGAAAACGAAACGATCGAATCGAGAACATAATAATAATAGAGAAGCAGCGAAAGATTTTCGCCCAGCACTGCAGTTTTTATTCCCAGAATTCTACAAAAAAAAAAAAACTCAATACTTTATTGCATTCCACATGTAGGTATTCTTAGGTGGTAAACTTATAAGTAATTAGATCAATAGACCCTGTCGGGCACAGCAAAATAAGTGAGTTCGAGAGGGAATTATTTGCTTGGCAGGTAATATTTTACGCTTATGTCTAAGCTTGTAGGAATTTTAATCAAGTTATCATTCTTTATGTACCAAATACCACAAAAATATGTGACGGCGCAGCATGTAATTTTTACCACACTTCTACAGACACTCTATTAATCGTCATCTCTACTGAGATCGCCCCCCTTTCTATCCATATCATCATTCACACAGTCCATCCATCGTTTGCTGTTCTTATAGAAAGAAAACTAAGAAAATACCTACGTTAATTTGCGGTAAACAAAGACGTAAGAAGCAGAGACAGAAAACAAAAAAGGACAAGATGGGAGAAAATATGCGTGCCATCCACACAAAACCTCCATCGCTCGGTTATCCACATTCATACTCATAACTTTCCCCACAACATTATCCTCTGCAAGTGAAGAGTAATTCTTGGACCACATACATTATGCATTATGTCTTACCAACAAAAAATACAAATCATTCATTCCTATTTACTCTGAACCCAAAGATCACAGAAAAAACTTGTAAGCATGAGCTAATCATTTTATCAAACGTTTGACCAAATGTGTTGGCAGTTGGCCAAAGATGGGCTCATGGCTATAAGAGCCAGCCTAGTATGAGTCAGGATCGGAAGCACGTGAATTTGTATATTTCTTACTTCATGAGTCGCAAGATGAATGGAGGAAGTCATAATAATATCAGCAGCGAAGGAATATCTGTGGCAGCATCTGCATCGCCACATGCGAACTACGCATCACAGTAATGTCACGTAAAATCCTGCATCGCGCAAGCTGACTACAACGTCCCGACATCAATCGTCGGTCAGTTGCCCACCAGTCACAACGCCCGTCTGGTCGGAGGATCCTCCCTGTTGTATGAAGGTTGAGTGAACTTTACACCCTGTTCTTATGCCTCTATGTCCACCGACAAGCTGCGCTGTGTGAAGGGTAGGGGTGCCGGTGTCATTAAACGCACATTACAAATTTCTGCTTTGGCTCTGCAAACTCTGTGGTGCCTCTGGTATTGCAGACATGGGCGCCGGCAAGTTTATTTTCAGAGGGATGCATCTTCAGCTCCACGAATGGAGCTCGATCATTTTCGCACTTCACCTCAGATATGTTAGTTTATCGTTTGTCCATTCATACAAGAAGTAACTTTGTCGACTCATGCAGAAAAGCTTAATAATTAAGAGAATGTAGGATTTTTGCATCACGCCTAGGGTATTTTTTTTAAATGAAATTAAAATGAAATGAAATTATTTATTTCAGACCAAGCACACAGTAGTTACAAAAGTCCATATTATGTTAGTAGGTAGATACATAAAGCTATGTTAGTGAAATTTAAAATTATTATTATTTTGGACATGCATGAGTGACCAATGTCTCAGCATTTGGCTGTCCACTCTGTCCGACACCACGCTCAGAAGCGTGTTGGTGCTAGCCCTTACCCGAGCCCACAAGGAGGCCGTTCTTTTGCGAAGCACCGCCTGAAAGTCGTCCGTGCTGTGGTCGGCAAACATGCCGGAGGCACTGCACCTCCATGGGAGCCCCAACAAACCCCTGAACGCGTTGTTGCGTTTTTTTTTTCTAAAAAATGAAAATAGGAGTTCGGTACTTTATTGACCAATGCGCAAACGTTTTAGAATTGAGAGATTGCAGAATGCCGGAGCGTGCGAGCCAACTCGAAAATGTTCGGAGTTCGCTTTGAATAGATTAAATTCTCTATTATTAGGATTTTTGGATTTTTTTGAGATCTCCACGTTTTAACAGCTGTGTTTAATTTTTAAGTTAGGGAGGTGCAAGCGCACGCTCTACACCCCGCTCCCGGCGCCCATGATTGCAGTTGTCTATAGGTGACGGTGACCCACCATGAGGTTAGCCATCGTCTTGGTTGTTATCCTATCGTGATGGCAAGTTTGAGAGAAGCTTGTGATATCGTGATTTTATTAATGAGAAGTCCTGACACAGTCTTTCGTATGTCAATTCTTATAAAGGCTCCCGCAGGAAGGCGAGACGCGACAGTACGACGTGGTTCTGGTCGAACAATTTCAATGAGGTTTTCATAGAAATGGTTCTACTAGAGTCGCGTCGCAACTGCTGTCTGCGAGAGCCTTGTTGTGATATTGTTTTACTAAAATAAGAGCAGCTAATCGAATCAAAACAAGTATTATTTTAAAATAGCTTTTTGAAAATCGGGATTGTAATATTGTTTTCAAATGCCGCAGTGCGGCAATTCGATGGCTTATATTTCTTGTCGTCTAGTTTTATAAAAAATATATGATATTTGAATAGGCTCGCCCCCTATTACTTACATAGGACTTAAACAATTAATTAAAATTAATATTTGCGAAATGTGGGTGTACTTACTGTCGGGATACAGAGATATCTGTTTTATTAAGGTTTAGGCCTAACCCTTAAGAAAACAGGCGTGTGGTTATTTTATGTAGTAGTATGACAATATTATTTTTCTATATAGAGTACATTAGCTATAGATTTCTTGCTTCGAGGGGCTCGTGGCTAAGTAATAACAGCCGCACGGTGTGATCGATCAGGTTAAGCTACGCTTGTCGCGTTTGGTCCGTGAATGGGTGACCATCTTTACATACCAAGACTCCTCCGTGCCTCGGAAAACGTTCAGCCGTTTGCCCGGCTGTCATTTGTGGATCTTTGACAGTCGTTACGGGTCGTCAGAAGCCCGAAAGTCTGACAACCAGTCTTACCAAGGGGTATCGTATTACCCAGTAACTGGGTTGTGGAGGTCAGATAGGCAGTCGCTCCATGTAAAATACTGGTATTCAGCTGCATCCGGCTAGACTGGAAGCTGAACCCAACATAGTTGGGAAAAGGTTAGGCAGATGGTGAATAGCTATAGAATTCTTTAATCTAGCGATGATTTATTTCAACGAAATAATTTGTGAAGGAAAATGAGACAGCTGATTATAAACAAAACAAAAATTATTATTATTCTACTATTATCTAAGCTATTATGAGTATTTATGACGCACCATTAGTTAACAAGGTCAAAGAATACATGAACCGTATTAGACCGTATTACAGTACGATTAAGGTTCTAAAAATGTTTCTCCATTATCGAAGGATTTTAAACTTTACGTTTAACTGTTACGGTTTAAAATAGATTGTTGTCTTAATACATTATTGTGATAAGTTCCTTGTGACTAAATATGGACAAAAGAGGTCTTAGTTTGAATACTGATAATGACTAACGCAGACTTCTGGGTTGCTTAGTTTTCATCCATCTTAGATTTCAATTAAAGAAGGAATTACAACAGCCAAAGAAAACTAAAAACACAAACCTGCACTGTGTCCCGTGGTGGAATACGTCTTGCTCCTCTCACAGTGAGGACCCAGGCGTCACAGCACTTAAAACATTACTGGCTGATGTGAGTAAATCTAGTAGTATAGGCCTCTCCCAAATTACATCTCGATCCAATCTTCTGTGTCTGGGTTAATTTAACTGCTTACTTCTAGCTATTTATCTAGCTAAATTTTCTTAACGAGGCTACCCAATTACTCTGTCCTAACTAGGAATTGAAGACCTTCAGACGGCTACATGCTGAGACAAATTGGGTGGGTTATAGAAAATCAACCTTTCGTTTAGATCTGGCAGACATACATTAACTCAAGCTTTTTAACGACGGAGATAGACAGAAATTATAGAATGTATTATGCTACGATCCTCCTGTTATTCGTACCTACTCTCATGACCGTTAAGGTATACTAATGTTATAAACTTACTGAACAGACAGCTGTGCTGCCGGACAGTTTCTTGCGTCACTTCTTCCCAGCTAAAGCACTAAGAAGTGGCGAATGGCGGGCGTTTTGGGGGACTCGTGTAATTTTAACTTCGCTGTTGTAAAAGTGCTGATTCTCAGTCTAGTTTGAATATATGACTTGATTTTAAGATGCGATAGAATGTCCTGGAGCTTTTGACATATTTGCACGCGGATACACCATAACCGTTCTGTATGCATTTGACCACCATACTGCGATCGCCAACCCGCCTGCCAAGCGTGGCGATTATGGCAAATCCCCCCCTTTTAGGGGAGGCTTATGTCTAGCAGTGGACTTCTTTCGGCTGATATGATGACACCATAACCTGGGTTAGGATGTAGGATACTTTTATCCCGGTAGTACGTTCTTGTAGGATTATTTACGACCTCCACGCGGGCGGCGAGTAAAAGCTAGCATATAAATAAAAGTTACGACAGTGAATCACTGACAGACAATGCAAAATGTACATCAGGAACAGAGCATGAAAGTCGAAAGATGTGTTTTGTACTTTTATCAGACGGTCTTTGCTTTCAGCTCCGAGTCCAAAATGAGATTAGGTCCTTAATTAAGTATTGTAATAATAATTTAATACTGTCGTGATACTTTCTTGTCTTGGAAATTACTGGCTTCGGTGAAGGAAAAGCATCGTGAGGAAACCTGGACTTATACTATAAGTCTGAAATCGCCAACCCTTCTTGAGCAAGCGTGGTGATCATTGCTCGTGCCTCCTCTGAATGAGAAGGAACCAATAGGCAGATGGGATGTACAGGGTGGCAGAGGGTTTTGAAAAGAGCAATAGCAACGCGGTCAAATATATGGCAGAGAGTATTTTTTTTAATAATCGACGAAATATTTCACGTAGGGGCGTACATATACTGAATCCATGGAAACCTGTGTATTATAATTGTAACAAAATCATTATTTATAATAACAGTATTAGTCATCATATTTTACCATAAAGGCGCGCACAGAGAGGAAATATTCTTGTCAGCATCCACAACGTTCTAGTGACTATAGGTTCAATATGATTACACTATATGACACATCTAAATGAATCATGGCGATGGCGAAGCTCTTGATGAAACCCTGATGAATGTATCATAGTACCGTTAGTTGTAATACCATATCTACCACCATTATTTGAATGGGTCATCGTTCTTTAGTCATCTTTGCTTCGGAGAGAGCGTTAAACCGTTGATCCCGGCGGTGTATATATAACGACAAAAGTTCAAAAATATTGGATATTGGTGTCCTCAGTTTGCGGAGGTAAAATGGTAGTTTTTCAATAGGTAATTGGATGTCAAGCCAAATCTGGCATTGTCCCCACTACCTTATGTCAAACAAGCAGACGGTCCACTAAGGGAAACTGGTTGTCATAATCTGTAGACTTCGGAAATTGTCGAAGCGGTGCCGAATGTGTGGTGAGCCTGTCGCGCATACAGCCTATAATTCCCACTCCTAGAACACAGGTCTCTCGATGAGAAGTGGGCCGTAATCCACCACGCTCGCCCAGTGGGGGTTGGTAGATGTCACATGTCTTCGAATTTTTGGTTCTAGGACAAGTCGATTTCCTCACGATGTTTTTCTTCGCCGTTTTAAGATCAACGGTGTTGAGATAATTTACACAAAGTGAGTCTGTAAGTTTTTGTAACTCAACAATACTTGTTTAACGATCCCTTCCATAAATAACTCTGTTAAATGATTCATTTCAATAGTCGTCAATAAAATATATTACGCCAAAAGTATTCTTCAAATGCCATTGATGTCATGGTACCGTCAATGATTTTATCTATTATTATACACCTTCATTTGAAGTAGTCTCATAGTCTTGCCCAGTGAGTCATTATTGTAATGGCAACTAGAAATAACACTACAGGATTTACGGAGAAATAAATCCGAATGCCAGTTTATGAACTCGACTCTAGGGACTTGTGACTAAAGGTCGATCGAAGGCTTACCGCGGTCGGTTCGTGGATGGGTGAGCATTCATTATATGTAGATCCCTCCGTGCCTCGGAATGCGGGTTCAGCCGTTGGCCCCGGCTCGTATTCGTAGGTTTTTGTCAGGCGTTACGGGTTCTCAGAAGCCCATAAATATGACCACTGAATATTGTTTTACCCAGTTACTGGGTTATGATCGCTCCATGTAAAGTACTGGTTTTCAGCTTCATCCAGTTAGACCGGAAGCCGACCCCGATAGAGTTGGGAACCGGCTAGGCTGGTAATAGCCAGTTTATGAACGAGCTAAAGTAGTATGTGAGGATCGAGAGTACGCAGCATTCTGAAGGTTCTGCCGACCCTCAAAAGTAATAGTCGTGCGTTTATACTTTATTTATGAAATAGTTCACTATCCTTGAGTATTGAACTTGCTGATATCTCGATTTAACACCACGACATAACAATTTATTGTGTAAATACACACACAACTAACTGCATGTTTCCAACAATATAACTGTTATCACTGACCTGACCTTACACTATATGAAATGACTACATACCTACCTACATATTAAAAATTAGATTTTGCTCGCGGCTCCGCCCGCGTGGTTGCCGGTTATCGCGTAAAAAAGTAGCCTATATCCTTCTCCATATATATCCCTGGCTATATCTCTGCCAAATTCCATGACGATCGGTTCAGCGGTTTAGGCGTGAAAGCTTAACAGACAGACAGTTACTTTCGCCATTATAATATTAATAGGGAAGTAGGGATTGAAAGTCGCTTTTCGTGTCTGTAAGTGTGGCCGCGTTGGTCTTCTAAAATTCGCAACGGATTTTATGCGGTTTTCATTATAATTTAGAGAATTAATTCCGGAAGGTTTATGTGTATTAAAACAAGAAGTATGGAAACGTCTTCACATACCAAAATCCCTCCGTTCCTCGGACAGCACGTTAAGCCGTTGGTCCCGGCTGTCATTCGTGGATGGATCTTTGACAGTCGTTAGAAGCCCGAAAGTCTGACAACAAGTCTTACTAAAGGGTATCGTGTTACCCAGTAACTGGGTTGTGGAGGTCAGATAGGCAGTCGCTCCATGTAAAATACTGGTATTCAGCTGCATCCGGTTAGACTGGAAGCCGACCTTAACATAGCTGGAAAGATTGATGAATTGATTGATGTACAATGTGAAGGTCCGCGTATTGACCTGACCTATTAATTTGCAGAGCTTTTCTTCAGAAATTCTTTAAAGAGTTCGGCGTCATGGGCAAAACCACAGAATTCTGACTATGTAGGACCTTACCTTGGCCTACTGAAGAAATCATGGTGAAATATACGGGAGATGATTCAGGCTATGTAGAGTGACGATTCTTGGAAGGTGCTGGATGTAAAAAAATTATGATAGTGCGAACTGGTGTGTTATTCCCGAAGTCAATGTTCAGCAGTTGACGGCTAAATGCTAATGATAATATTTCAATATACAAGCATTAGACTCCGGCAATATTGAAAAGATAGAGAGAGGCGTGGTGGCGCAGTGGTAACGACCGCGACTTACGAGTTGGAGGTCGTAGGTTCGAATCCAGACAGGTGCTTTACTTTGTGTAAATTATTTCGTCCCCACTGTTGTCAAAACGGTCAAAGAAAACATCGTGAGGAAACCGGCATTTCCTAAAACCCAAAATTCGAAGACATGTGACATCTATCAATCCGCACTGGGCCCGCGTAATAGATAGATTACGGCCCAATCCCTGGGGACGTTACATGCCGATTCTGACGGAATATTGAAAAGACTGCATATCGTAGTCTGATACGATATCCAGTCTAACTGGATGTAGCTGAGTATCATTGTTTTACATGGAGCGACTGCCTATCTGACCTCCACAACCCAGTTACTGGGTACGCATTGGGAAGGCTGTCAAAGATCAAAAAATGGCACTTCTTGTATCTTGGACGAATGTGCTTTACGAGCCTTATCATTAATACGTCATGTATGCTACAAATACAATGTTTTTTCCTCATCTGAGCGTATTTAAAGTGGTGTTAATATAAACGACATTGACCTGCAAGCGATTCGTATGATTCGCTTGTTTTTGTTTTTGCCTAATATAACGGGATGACTGGGTCGTGCTGGTTCGTCACTGCATTGAAATAAATGTTATGGAACTATGCACTAATTTTGTTAGAATTTGTATCTATTTTGTGGTTTTTTACAGCAGTACTTTTGCTTTTTATCGAGTGCCTAGAGTTTTAGTAAAAAGGCTTCTCCCTTTTCCATTTCAGTTCCCTGCTACTTCGGGTCAGTCCTTTCTGTAGAAGTTAACCATGATCCAACACCTTCGCCTTGGTTTTCCACCTACCACAGTGTCGCTTAGGGACATTTCAATCTCTTGGGTTATAAAAAGTGAGTAGAGAACCATAATATCTGGGGTCAACTCTTCAACGATAACACGGGCCCGACCGAAAGTAGTTGATCCGTCATAACAAGTGACAAATGAAATATTACGAACGGGCAAAAACACAAGGCGGTTGAAATTTATTCTTAGTTCGGGCTCCAAAGCATGCTTGTGTCCGTAGGTGATACGGAGAAAGAACCGCCCGTAACTTTGACAGAAAATACGTATTTTGCTTAGGGAATTATCCCCTAGACCTAATAGGCTGAAATCACCAAAACGGAGTGAGCTGGCGTGTTGATCATTGCTCGCTCCTTGCTCTATGTGAGAAGGCGTGTGAATAAATAATAGATTAAAAAATCTAAAAAAACACGTTTTAAAAACGCAACTAAAAAAACAGAAAATGATTTCAAAAAAGCGTGGGGTGCTTTTTGAGGTATTTTTATAATCAATTAATATCAAGCACCCCACGCTTTTTAATAAAATTATTTATTTTCTACTTTTTAGTTTGGTTTTTAAAGCGTGTTTTTATTTTTATTTCCTACTATTATTTCCTATTTTTTAGTTCTGCTAACTACAAAAACCGTGTTTTTTTTTAAATTATTGAATTGTCGTCGGTCCTCGATAAGTGTACAAAGTTTAAATGAAATCTGACCGTTTGAAGTGGGTCAAAATCAAGTCCAAAGGAGTCGGTTACAAGCAAACATACAAACATACAGGTGAAGCTAATAAAAAGCGTGTAAAAAATGGGCATAATCAGACTATAATGGTCCCATTGACTGCACTGACTAAGGCCTCTTGTATGTGAGAGGGAGTGTGCCGAAATCCACCTCGTGGACATAGTGCTGGTTGGTGAAGGTCACATATTATCTGGCCGTCGGTGGTTGGAATAACCGCAGACGGCCGCCATGGCCCACGCACAATTGTCCACCTGAAGGACGAAGTGCGGAAACCAAACCCTCCAACATAGAACATAGTCACATGCCTGTCATGGTGTTTTCCCGTAGCTGGATTACTATACTATTTATCCCATCCATTCAGCAGCTGATACACAATATTATTTTCCCAATAGTATCGTACAAATATACATGTTTTGAACCAGTTTTCCTCGAACTGGTCATGACACACGGCACGTCACGGCCATTCATAACGACGTTACGTCATTCATACAATCATGAGAGAATCGAGTTCGTATTTATAATTTACCTCAAACTTCTCTCATATTGGCACGGACTTGGGCAGAAAAGCTCATGTCGCTAAGTCATGGTAACAATATTAGCCATTATAAATATGCTGTGTTAGCAACACGGTACTTATATTTATAATCACTACTATTGTTAATATTGTTAGAATTTGCGTAACAAACTCTCCAGCAACACGGTGTTGCTAGGAAGTTTGTTTCGCCAATTCTTCTTCTAAGCACTTAGAAGTGGTGAAGGGGGGTGGGGAGTTTTGGGGGACTCTCTTATTGGCCCAATCCCTCTGACAGATAAGAGGCTTGGGTCCCAGCTGTGGTAAAACCTGTGGAATGAGATCCAACCTCTACGTGGGCGAAGCCGCGGACAGAAGCAAGTAATATTTTTGTGCAACTACTTAGCAGAGAATTTATGTGAGAAGGGTAGATTATATCTTATAAAGTTGTCAACTTAATTCACCTAAGATACGAGGCTGTACAAATGTTTCCTCGTACTAAAATCGCCATATTAGTCGATGTAGCGAATAAAAATGGCGACTCCAAAGACGATGTCGTAAGCGCTTGCGCAAGTGTTGTCAATGTCGAATGGACGGCGAACGACAGCGACGGCGAGACTGTTGAATGTAGTTTGTAATAATGGTCTGATAAATGCAATATTAGTCCTACTATTATTTGAACTTTGTGTTGTTTTGTGAAATGATAGGCACGTACGATTTTTTACTATACACCGATAAAGGTATTACTGGTGTCTTGGTGGCTTGCCGAAATCGGTCCCTGGATAGGTTATATCCATTAGATATCGAGAACCCTCCGTGCCTTGAAAAGCACATTAGAAAGAAGAACGAAAAATTGCTTATTCTGCACAAACAAAACGCACGTTACAAAAAAAAGATACGTAATCATTGTTCCCCCGGTTGTCATTCGTACAACTTTCACACTTAGACTGGAAGCCGACCCTATTATAGTTGGGAAAAGGCTAGGTCAATTGATTGATTCTTTGCACTACTAAGTAATAACCCCAAAAAGAAAGGCAGATCAAAAACAATTGCTAAATTGTGTGAAAATAACATGGCCGGGAAAGATTTGAAAGTTGAAACTAGTAGAGATGTATATATTGAAGGGAAATTCACTCTGCGCCGATTACAAATAAATTGGGATAAGGGTAGGACGGATGGTTGTCGAGAAACGGTAAAAAGAGCGTTGGCAGACATTGGTCGTCTTACGCTCCTACCGTGTCTCCTGGCTATTGACCTAAAGAAGATCGCGGGGAAGACCTGCATGAGACTCGCACATACCAGGGAAGCATGGCACATAAGGGAGCAAGCCTGTACTCAGCAGAGGGTAGAACAAGGCTGCCGATGATGATCATGATGAAGGGTAGGAAGATGATGATCAATTAAACCTGCGAACTAGTTTCGACAGTTGTGGAGAGAAACTCGTGTAGCGGCATACAAACGAACTAGCTTCACACTGACAACATGCAAAATCCGGCATCACGCAATCGGGCAGTTGTCCACCAGAACCGACACCGGTCTGTTCGGAAGATCCTCCCTTTTCTATGGAGGTTGAGTGGACTTTACACCTATTCCTCATGCCTCTGAACTCGCTGTGTCGAAGATACATAGAACAGTTTGTAAACATGATTGTGCCCGTAAGAGCAATAAGCTAAATTGCGGTGTAATTGACCGTGAAAACGTTAGTACGCGCGGCAACAAATTCAAGCATGCATGCTTATAACCAAAGCTGTAAAATATTACGTAAGCTAACTGACATGGAAATAGTGCAGAACGCCGGCGCCAAACATAGCTTAGCGAGTGACGAGAGATAGATATATGTAATACTTCAGAGAGAATTGTTCCGTGTGGTGCTGGACGTAAAAGAATCCCACCATCCCATTACTTCCCGTGGGTGTCGTAGAAGGCGACTAAGGGACTTACTAAAGAATGGGCAGCAGCGTTCTCTATGCATTTGACCACCATACTGCGATCGCCAACCTGCCTGCCAAGCGTGGCGATTATGGCAAATCCCCCCATATGGGGAGACTTATGTCCAGCAGTAGACGTCTTTTGGCTGATATGATGAATACTTCAGAGTGTCCGAGGAGTTTCTTGCTCGTTCTCCGTAGAACCTAACTAGGCTTCGGACTGGCCGACCCCTTGGCAATTCAAAAGTGCGTGTATTTGGTTTATTTGAAATAAACAACAACAGCAAATAAAATAAAAATAAAAACTGAATTCTACAAAAACTTTAACCCTCCTTTTGGGGCAGACGTATAAAACAATGAGCGGTGGGCAATTATGTGGCGAGCATTTGAGGATCTTTGCCATCCCAGTTTGCAAAGTCATCTATAACTGTCAAATGTTTGAAGATGTCAAATGTTTCTACAACAAACATACATATAGTCACGGCTTCTTCCTATGGTGCTAGGCAGAAACTTTACAACAAAGATGTAGTCTATATGTACTTTTGCTCACAGTACATAAACAAATTATCTTGCCTGCACACAACAGATCATTACAATTTAGCTGCCTTACCTACTGCACTTACGTCATGGTTTGAACAACATGTACTGAAAATATGGGTTTCCTTGATATTATGAGCTTGGTGACTATGCAAGTGCAAATGTGATCACAGACCACGTACAGCACCCAGGGGTTAATGTGACATTCGAGCTCTAGAGACAAATCTGTAAGACCAGAATTACACTGACGTATAAATATCGCAGCGTGATTTAGTCGCGCATTCGATTTTAAACTTTTGGTGTTGAACCTAGCATTGAGCATCCAACAATGCATTCCAGCGCGTCGATAAAACACCAACCGTTCGATTATCAGCTCTCGGCGCTAAGCAGTACGTTGAAGATTCAGTGCGCAAAGAATCCCGCCTCAATTTTATAAAAAGTCAGAAAGATATAATAGTTTCATCAAAATACCCGACAATCTCAAAAATTTCGTCTCTCTGTCCCACTTTTCATTTCGCAATTCGGGACGATTAAAAACTCGGTGCTAAAGCCCACTTGAGAACAACTTTCTCCATGATTGCATGGGGCCCTGCGACCTTTTGTAGGCGTAGGCAGGCCGCCTACTGGCCGGATGTCTGACCTATAAGTGGAGCCTAGTAGGAGATCTTGAAGCGGTGCCGTAAACGGTGTTGCGGAATTTCAATTTTATGCCGCAGATTCGATTTTCATTGATGAAGATTGGCATTCTAAGTCGGTGCATAGAACTTTTTGAAATGCCTGTCTGTACAGATTTAGTCCGATCTATTAGTACAGCCTAGGAGGAGATGGAAGTTCGTGCGATACCATCCGTTTTTTCTGAGTATGCGTTGGACATGACTGACAACGATGAAGGAAAAACTCATGAGGAAACCAGGAAGTCCGAAATTGCCAACTCGTCTTGAGCAAGCGGGATGCCATCTCTGTATGAGAAGAGGCCTTTTGCTTTGTAGTAGGACAATAATAGGCTGTTATATTTCGATGTTCATTGCTGAAGATGGGCTCTTGATGTTGGTGCTTAGAACTAATTGAAATAGCTAGGTTTTGTTTGCGGCTTCGTCTGCGTAGAACAAGCACTAAGCATTTCTTTAAGCCGAGTTTCAGCTCATCTTGCTTGTTCAGCTTAAAAGTATCCACACTATGAATTAAAAGGCATTTCCTTCGGAAAACGAGCAAGTTATGTAGTAGTGTATGATGTTTACTGTTTAGTACATCCACATCGTCGGTTGATAAATTGCCAATCAACAATTCGCTTGCAAAGTGTGTTAACTTTGACAAGATACCATTTTTCTTCTCGACTTAATCATGCCATCAAATACTAGGACAATAAAAATGATTAAATATGTAACATTTAATTATCCATCGTCCACAAATCTGGACCACTGACCTCTCGCGGCACTAGCGCCACAGTTAAATCTTCGGCTATTTCGAGAACCATTGCTTCATGAGATATTACAGCTCCGAAGTGGGTTAGTGTGCCGTTTATGAGGTTGATAAACCCACTGTCCTGATGCAATGAGTAAATATGGCCTGACGCCATCATTTGGAGTGTAAACTTTGTGAAATTTAAAGTACTTACTTCAAGATTGGGGTTTTCTTCCTTCTGGGTACGGGTGTAGCCGGAATTCGAATATGTAATGTCTTAATCTAAACTAATATTTATTACTAACTGCACCCCGCGGTTTCACCCGCATGAGTCTCGATCGTGTGGGAATACCGTGATAAAAAGTATCGTATGTCCTAATCTAGATCATGGTTTACCCATGTGAATTAAAAAGTGCTTCATGCGATAACACGAGTTTGAAATATGAGGACATTCACTGATGCAAAATTTCACAAAGAAAAAAAATTTCTTGTGAAGATCATTGATATTTTTGATTTTGCACACAGCTCAAACCATAAAGGCTTCTTCAAACAGGCGTGACGCGGCACTAATTTTAGAACGATTTCCAAGAAGTTTTCATAGAAATTGTCTTACGTGAGTCGTGTCGCGCCTGTTTGCAGGAGCCTTAATAATCTCTTATGCATTTACACTCGACACATATGCCCAGATCTTTCCGTAGGCTGTGCCCCAATGCAGAGCCAAGCAATTAGGCTACACAGCGCCACGACAATGACTAATTGAGTCTTCAAACCAAAATATGGAAGCAACGATATTTGCCGTCACGTCAATTCCTAGTCGTCTCCATAATCACCCACGTACATAGAAGGTGTTGAATATAATCTGATGACAGGTGGTTGAGCACCGCCCACGGTTCACATAACTACGTTACTTATGGTCACTGCACAAATTACATGTGGGTAGATAGGCACCGCATATATTATAATATGTATATCGTTTTACAACTTCCATTCATGCCCACCGATCTGCATAGCATTCCACAACCATTCGAAACGAAAACCAATCAATGTTATCTAAATAGTCCCCTAAACGCAGTTAACAAATACAAAAACCTGAAAATTTCGACAAAATCATAAAGAAGATAGATGTTTGCTGGCAGGCAAATTAACCAATCACCGTGAACTTAAGGGAGTGAACTTGAAGTGAACTGTCAATAGTATCAATAGCATAGACTCCAAGTGTGCTCCACTCGTATCGAAAATGACACCTTTCGATATCCTGATGTGCCAGCGGTCGTTTATTTGATTTAGACAAAATATTCGGGTTTTGGATTTGGGAGCGTTTATAGTGTGTGTGTTTATAGGACTGTTATGATAACATTGATTGCTGTACGATTAGGCACGGAGGCGTATAGAATGGTTGTGGATAGCTATGCTGGTGGAATGACAGCTCACTTCATCCAAATGTTCACGGTGAGATTTAACAGAATCGACCGGCAGATAATCAAACAATCATTTTCGACGCGTCAACTAGTCGAATGAATAGCTTGTGAATATTTTGACAGTCGTGCTGATCAGAAGCCCGCATGAGTATTGTTGTATTTGGAACCCGCAGCAATTGGTTTGTAGTTGCGAAGGAAATTGCCGCCTCCAGTATGTGCACAATAAGTTTGTTACGATTCAGTAGGAGGTGGTAATGTCAGTACGGTGGAACGGGAAATGCTCAGAGCTGTTTTTAGTTTTTTAATGATGTTCTTCAAACTGGTAAAATGAGTGTTAACCTTGTTAACTATACTCCTCTGCCTTTGCGCATATTATATAGTATTCTCTATTGGTTTCTTCCAGTAAGTTCTTCACAAATCCATCTACTCTCTCTCTCTCTCTGAAGTCTAAAGTACTACCTGTACCATTTTCTGTTTTCATTTGCCCGCGACTTCGTCTGCGATCCAGGATAAAAAGTATCCTATGTCCTTACCCAGGTCATGGTCTACCCATGTTCCAAATTTCATCCAAATCCGTTCTGCCGATTTATCGTGAAAGCGTAACAAATAAATAAGCTCATTTTCGCGTTTATAATATTAAACGGTGGAAGGATTAAATGGAAATTATTAGTATGTACCTATTCCATCTATATATCTTAATTTTATCTCGACGCCTAACCCACTACCTCCGCCATCTGTCTTCCTCTACCCGAGCACGTGATTACATTATAAACAGTTGGTGTAACATAACAAACAGCAGCGTGATTGTTAGCGCGTGCCGTTGCGCCCGCGCATGCCACGCGTCGTTACATAGTACGGTCAACAGCTCGCACATGGTAACGTGCCACAAATAGCATTTATTTTGTTGTATTTGGGAGTAGGGGCGCGGGCGATTCAAATGTTATTCTTATTACCTAGTTGATGTATGGTTGACTGTACAACATAATGGTTTGTTATGATCTGTGCGCGGATTGATCTGAGGTCAAATTATTATATGGAACAGTTTTGGTTCTTTGTTTAAATTCTGTGGTATTTAATGCCGACGCTTATGTTATTGATCTCGTTTGAATTTATCGTTTCACGGACTTAGAGATCAAACCCAGCGGGGTAATTACGAAACCCTCTCACAATGGCAATGCCTTTCCTTTTGGCAGTTCAACATCATTTATATTGGTTCTAGTTGTTGAGCTGACGATTTTTTCAAACATTACGAAGCAATAGATTAGCAGTTTCTTTTAAAATATTTTGGATAGTTCGTTACGCAATTTGGGTGCTCCAGACCCCATGCTCAGAAATAGAGCCTGCGTTGCAAGTGTTGCGACCATAAAAACAATAGAAGAAGTCTAATACATAAATTAAGAAGTGACGATGAAAAATGATTTCGCCATGATTAAAAAATATGTGCCATACATAAATGCTCTACAGTTGACACTAAACATTGATGTAGCACAACAAACAGGAGCCTGTTTATTAGCACGTGCGCCGGCGCAGATAACCAGCGTTACGGCACGTGTCAACACTGACACGCGTCGCTCTATACATGTGTTTTTTTTAACCAATGATTTGCTTAACATGTCTTGGTTTTGAAATAAGATCCGGTTAGACTGGAAGTCTAACCCAACACAGTTGGGAAAGGGCTACGAAGAGGATGTATATGTTTCAAAATCTTTGAGAATGGTCTTTGAGATTCGGCGCAATAGTAAAAGATGATACGATGAGTACCCCGACCAGGGTAACACATTTTGGCTTTGGGTTTTGGGCCCAACATTGTATGAAACGTGACTGGTCTACTCAACACAACCGTTTCCTGTGTGGCCCACAACTCCGCAACGCTTACACCAATCGCATGACGCAAATAGGTCCTCACGTGTACAAGGTATGAAAGGAGCCTCCTGTCGACCTACTCTCTGATCTTTTGTTACGTCCGGCGCATCCTGGGCAATCGATTTCTGTCGGTTAGCTAATCCTTTCACCACGATGGCAAATATAATAATAAGCTGGTGTTATAAAACTAAGGGCGGTGGATCATTGACAGTCGTTACGGGTTTTCAGAAGTCTGACAATTAGTCTTACCAAGGGATTGGATTATGAAGGTCAGATAGGCAGTCACTCCATGTAAAATACTGGTATTCAACTGCATCCGGGACTGAAGGCGACCCCGATATAGTTGGGAAAAGGTTAGGCAGATAATGATATTTTTGATAAGCACAAAGATATAAGTATTCCCATGAAAAAATTCTAAGAATGGTTATAAAGGTATCAAGAGCTCATTATACAAGTATTGATCTAATACCCACGCGAACTTTCTTAACGGCATCATAGTCGGATGACGCCTCACGTCCTAGCGTAGGAGGATGAAAGGGTTTTATTTAAATTACGATATTTTTTAAGAATCTATAAAGCATCGAATTGTAAAATTTAAAGGGCAACAGGAGCCCAAGGATCTGCAAGGAAATTAGCATTGTAGGTAGTATTTTTAGAGAGGACTCGGAAAGGTTTTTCGTTTCGTCCATTAGCTCTTTTGTTCTCAATGTTCGACGTCTTTCTTGGCTGTAGTTGAGATCCTGGGGATCGGGATGTACATTGAATTGTGTGTGCTCTACATATGACATTAGACTTCATATCTTAATAATCCACTTCTTTTCCCTTCATCTCCACTTGTACAGCAAAACATTATACAATGAATTAGACGTGTACATTAACACGTCACCAGTTGTTCATATAATAACCAACCGCTATGTGCTTATGTCATGATTGACCTATTTACCGCTTACCGCCGACTTGCCCTCAATTCAACTACTTGCAAGCCCTATAAATCTCACCTGTCATTGCCATTTTCTTTGTAATGAAACGGGACACAAGATATTGTGCTTCGGGTATAGATTTATATTTCTAATGAGGAGGGTAGTTTGCTTAGAGCCAGCGGACCTTGACTGCGGCAAAAATAAAACGTTGAGAAATATTCGTCAAAAAATTGTAGGGTTTGTGGCTCAAAAATAACAACCACCACATGGGTAGATCGAAGGTTAAGCTATAAGGATTTCCATATCGTGACCCCTCCTGGCCTCTGAAAGCACGTTATACCGTTGGTCCCGGCTGTCAAATCGTTGACAGTCATTACGGGTACAGAGTATAGATTTCCTTGTGTGTTATAAGGAGGGTAGTTTGGCAAGAGAGTAGTACTTGGAAACATCTTAGGCCTTAGGAAGAAAAAAGAAATTCTGATACATTTGTCGAAATTTCAAATAGGCAGTCGCTCCATGTAGAATACCTGTATTCAGCTGAATTCTAGTTAGACAAGAAGCCAACCCCAACAGCCCCCGGCGACCCTCGCAGATGGCATGAAAGATGATGATTCGTCAACAATTGTGTTAAATTCTGTTTTATGAGGTAATTTTTGTAGTATTTCTGACAATTATAATGTAATAGAGTTTGAACCATATTGTCTAGAGGCAAAAAAAAACTCCCAATAACAACGAAAGATATGTTCCCCTGAATCACCGAGGTCCTGAAAAATCACGTAATCCTTACATAAAACCAAGTGGATTAGCGAAACACGCAGAACAAGGGAACAAAACAAATTGTATCATATTTCACTCTTATCTCCTCTTATATTTAATGCCAAATATCTCCATAATGTGTGTGAAATTTTCGCAAGTTAAAGGACGAATTCCCGGGCTGTGGCCGGGCTCAGGTTATGTAAGAGGCTCCATGGAGGCGGCAGACAACTGCCAGACGGCGCCGGCCCGACTGGCGCCAAGAGAAAGACAGACGCGCACTTTATCCCCCCTCTCGCTCCCCCACAGACTTTTGGCGCCCAACACGGGGCCGTTACTGAATAACTTCTTCGGGGGGAAAACTGTTTTTATAGCATTTTGATTTGTTTAAATTTATTGCATTGTTATTTTTTTGGATTGCAGAAAATTTACGGAGATAAATTTGATGTAGTTTTCGTGTCGGTTTTTTTTTTAATTTATTGGTTTGGGGAGGGGAGTTATCTTTCGAAGGGCAAACTATTGAGATGGGCGTTAAGATAACTAGGGAACAAGATTGCGAAAAGTTTCATCTTCTACCTACTTTCCTGCCAAATATATTCGAGTTTTTATCTAGTCACATGCACTAAATAAAGTTATCTATTTCTACAAGATCCTGATAACGTCAAAGTAAGTCTTAGTACATAAGCTGTGGCTTCAAGCACTAGAAATTCTTATGGACATGCACATAAGCCTTGAAATAAATGAGATTATAGTCCGCTTGCCAACAGACCTTCCCCCAGCAACACAGATTAGTAGATGTCAATGACTGGAAACGTACAGAGTTGCCAAACTATTGTTTATTAGTACTTGTTCCTTTTTATTTTCTCGTATTTATGTCATCGTATTATTTATGGTTTCACTTAGTTTATGAGTATGGCTTTTGTTAATCTCGAAGTTATTGGGTAGTTTGTCTTGATATTCGAGAGGGATGTTTCTTTCTTCGACAAACTGCGATTATTTATCTGCTACAGTTATCAGTAAGAACCGTTTCTGGCTTCCCAATTCGTGATCGGTATTTATGGTTCCTTCTTCCGTGACCAATGATCCACTGTTAGATACGGTTGTCTCCTATAACACTATGGAACAACAACACACACACACTAGGCAACTTCGAACAGTCCAGGGGGACTGTTCGAAGTTGATCTTCAAAATTAATTTATTAATGATTTTTTCTTATTTTCTACAGGTAAACAGACTGCAATGTGAAGAAGACTTTAGTTAACCACGCCAAACGAGTGCCTTATAAACGACTAAGTGCCTATTTTATGAATAGTTACGTTTAGCTACGAACGATACGAAGTGACGATACGCGAATTATTGGTGAGTACCTACACATTCATATATCTAACCATAAAGACATCAACATCATCGTCATCGCAGCCCGAATTCACCATTCAAGCTAGTAATAACATAAAAGAGAAGTTTTAAAATAAAGGTTTATGATGGGTTGAAAAGTGAAGCCGGTTAGCGGTAACACGAGATGCCAATAAAGTTTATCGGTTCAAGTGGATTGTTGTAGTTAAAGAGCCACCACGTGGCGTTCCCACGGGGTTTATCGGAGTGATTTATTGAATTCAACACATTCTTCTTTCTGTTTCTGCTAGGTCTCTGATTTATACATATGAGTATCTTTTTAAAGCTTTGTGTGTATCAGTTGAATGGGTAGGTGTATACCCAGAAGCAGTTTCTTCGTCTTAGACATAACGTCAAAGAAAACTCATAAATTGTATTATTCAAAATGTTGAACCGAAAAATATATCTCGGTTTATTTCCCGAAAAAGCGTCCAAGCAGTCCATTTTCATGTTCGAGACAGACCCTCACTTTAAACCCAAATGTATTTTCTATGCAGCACAGCAGGAGACACGTCACTCTAAGTGCCTCCGATTTACTGAACGTATCGACGGAATTTGGTAAAAACAAAATACTGGCAAAGAAAAGCGTGTTTAAAAATAAAGGGTCTCCAGGCTGCCCGCATATTCGTCCCCCAATCGAAGATATTCAGGGATCAAACGAGTATCCAAGCTCAAATCACTAGAAAAGGTGTAGGTAATAGTCATTTAGAACCATTTTCTGTTCATACAATTTTACTGTAAATAACATAACATCACGCCTTGTTTCCCCAAAGGGCAGGTGTATAATACACCCACGTTTTGCCAGTTATGTTTAAGTCCCATGTAATAGGGGGCGAATGCCAGGGCCTAATGCCAACAACTGGGCACAAATCCAAACTCCGGGACAGAAAAACCCAACAACAGTTTATTGTAAATGTCATCTGATTTTGAGGTCACAGTAAGATTTTTTCAGAATACATACATACATAACAATACGTCTTGTTTCGTCGTCTTAAAGAGGTGTACCTATAGTACGTCCACAATTCAGCGGTAAGGGTCGAGTCGATTGCCATCAATCGGTCGCAGATCCTGGCTCCGAGCTGCTACTGTGAAAATTCAAATAGAAAAATCCAATAACACTATGCCCGACCTGAGAGTCAAACCCAGAACCTCATGTTCAGCAGTAGTTGCGACCACTAAACCAACGGGATAGAGACCGCCGTGAAAGACCAAAAACAAAGCCATTATAAATCTCAAATTGTTACCATGTAAACCCAATTCACTACACAACATTCGAAGAGTAAAAACCACTAGTCTAATGGTCTAGAGGTCTAGTGACTACACCAACGAAGTAAACACGGAATACACTAAACACAGATTTTACGGAATAGGCCGCCAAATACCGCGCATAAGACCTTTAATTATAACGACGACATTACCCATTCCAACCTCACTCATTTCGATTACCCCTTCTCCTCAAGTGCCAATATAATCACCAGCACAAACACTTACATTGCACCTAGAATGTGGACCTCAAAATATTCCCTCATAAGCACTCACACGCAACTCTGGCGAATCATAATTGATTCGTGTGATACAGCTGATGTCACAATATTTACTTTGATAATGGGTTCGGAAGAGGAACATTGATCTCGCTAATAAGTGGGGAATGGCGAGAATGAAGATGGAAGGGTTATTTTTAATAGTAACAATAGATGTTGATGTTAATAAAAAAAAAGAAGCCTAGCCATTTCCCTTTTTTTGGGTCAGCTTCCAATATAAACGGATGCAGCTGAATACCAGTATTTAACATAGAGCGACTGCCTTTCTGACCTCCACACACCAGTCACTGGATACCACGCTATCCCTTGGTAAGACTGGTTGTCAGACTTTTGGGCTTCTGACTACCCATTGCGATTGTCAAAGATCTATGAATGACAGCCTGGCCCAACCGTGATTTCCGCGGCACGAATGATGTCACTAAATGAAAGAAAAACAAAATACAATCGGAATTTTAAGATGGACGTTAGGCTTACTCTTACACATGGGATTTAGGCATATCTAAAAAAGCCGAGTGGCCCGGCAAAAAAAAAATCGAAGACATGTGACATCTACCAATCCGCACTGGGCCCACGTGATGGATTGTCCCAGCAGTGAACATTATAGGCTGATTATGACGAAAAAAATGTAGGTGTAAACACCTTTGTCCATCCCTTCAGAGAATAGAGGCGTGTTATGTAATATGAAATTCCTAGAAATGTTTGAATAAGAATAGGATACTCTATTTGTAGCTTTTTATGTCGTAAAGGAAGATTTCTGCATGTAGGTGGTACTTGAATATACCTGTGCTTGTAACGTCACACAAGAATAATCTGCTTATAGAATTTGTATGTAAGTAAACGATAGCGCATTAGTAAAAATAGAAAGACAGATAGCTACTTTTAAATTTGTTATAATAAGCGAAGATCACTCAAACAGCTAATAAACAGCTAATTCCACTAATAAGAAAAATCATCGCAAATCTTTCTAGACCAGTGGACCGAGGAACCTAAAGTGATGATGATGTGATAGATGACGCAGTAATGAAAGGCAGCAAACCGCATAGGGAAAAGCCGTACTCACTCATATGCTATGCACTTCTGATGCGATTAAAGTGAGTGCAGTTTTAAAATACCCAAAACATAAAAACTGGTATGAAATTTAAATAATGTGATCGTTTGATCTGTCTCACATCACATTGTTATTTCCACAAATGCAATTATCATAGATACAAACATTATATATAACGACGTCAATATCTCTCAATTCGCAACATCAACAGCGACGTGCACATCGGTGTTGCCAGCGTCTCAACCCTTCACGTCGCCGCCCATTACTTCTGTTCCACCGCACACAGCACTCCGCTACGTAAATATTCATAATTGTCGTACAACAACACTCTTTGGGGTAACATCTCGGCCCACTAACTACATAGTTCATTGAACTGTTTAAAATCCTCTGTGTTTAAAAATAAGGGTGAAATTTGCGTGAAAGGTGGTGTTTTTTCAAATTTCCTGTCAATCAGCGGCCTTTTGTCGAGCAAAGTGGCCACAGGTGCATTGTTAGCCCAACCCTCTTTAGAATTCTTTTATTGTACAATTGAGTCGGTGCGCGAAAATTTCGTCCATCATCGAGGGAGATATTAATGGCCAGTAAAAAGTTTTATTAGTTACAACATGAGCACTAAATCTTATAGTGACATGATAAGGGGATTAATAACTTTGGCGTCCCCAAAAAGCATCCCATGGAAGTCTTCGCTCCGATACGAATCAATAAACAAAATCACGAGCTCCGGAAATCCGAGCGGAGTCCGAGATGCATTTCCATCTTTCATCGTCTTTTCACCCTCCGAATATCATCCCCAAAGTTCGTTCCCCCATCTCTGTGTTCTCTGCGGGTGCGTGAAGGACGGGAAATCCACAGGGCGCGTGCGCGGATCAACCCCTCATGAGCTTCGGAGAACGTTGATAGTGGCAAGCGCGAGATCCTGGCGCGATGCCGGGGTCGCGGTACATTCCTCCGTGGACCGTCCGCGGAGGCGGAGGTCCCGCTCTCTCACCCTCAGCATCCAACCTTGCACAACTGCACAACACTTCTCCAGTGTTAGGTGCACCGCAGGGAGCCACACTAGGCCCTGACTTAGAATATTTCAACTCAATCTCCCTCTATTCTCCATACAACATTTAAATAAATTCTCCAAGTCTTCCAAAGCCAAGATTAACAATACAAGCAAGCGGGGTGTGAGAGAGCGAGAAGGTAAAGTATTTCTCTAAAGTGGGAACGAGACGACGAGATGGTACGCCGCTCCCGATCGAGGTAAGCACCACTTGTAAGGGGCCACGTGTTCCAACTTTTAGTTTTCAGTTTCAGGTGGTTGGATTGGAACTCGCCGCTGGCCGTTATTTCGTCAAAAACTATTGTTTGCCTTTTCAATTCATTTCACAGATTTCCTGTTGCTAGCACGTCCGTAATATGTTCTATTGATTATGTTGTGTGTTGCTTTGTTAATGTTTATACAATTGGTTTCTGTTTGGTGTCCTACTTAGCGCGGGGTTTATTGTCTGATTTGGAGTACTCCGTCAGTAATTCCGGATTTCTTCGCTATTTTATGCCCTATACCTGTTCAGCCAGGTTTTGTTACATTTCCATATTTTGTATATTACAGACATTTTGATTATCTTCAGTTAGGTAGATTTCCTTTCATGTTTCGTGAATTAAGCTCTAGATTTCTGCCAATCCCCTTGAGCAGTTTATCTTGATAAACCTAGTTTCTGATGAGTATATTTTTCTTCTGCGATATACTTTCTTTCTATTGTAGTATTACATATATTAAAATAATTTGAGCTCCTTTATAATTCCATACCCCTAAAAACATAATTTTTGGCCATACTGTCTTATTAAAAATTTGTAAAATGACTCGCCCCATCATTTCATAACTCAATAATTCGTACCTCTACATTAAAACCACACATTTCACCACATGGGATCCCTCCAAGCCGCGTATAATTATCGCCTGTATCCTCTGTGATTACATCTCGTTAGTTCTCTTCAAGGTTCTCACCGCTTCGTTTGTATGTCTTTCAATTAACTAGAATTTCCTTCATCTATTTGGACGGGCATTAAAATTTACGTCTTTAAATCAGTCTGTTTGCTCAATGTTTTTCTAGTATTAAATACAGTTTCTTTTACGCCACAGATATCTTGTACCTCATTGAACATTTTCCGAGTAACTGCTACACACATTTTGCTGTCTTTCGCAGTGTTGTGTTATCGGGAAATTACTTTGCTGTCTTTTTTTTATTCTTATCCATTGAATGAAAGCTTCTTCCATTCACAAATTCTACAATCGTTACAACAGTTGCTCTTGACATTCAAAATTCGCAATCTTATCTTAATCCTTATCTATGTTAATAGTAACTGCATTTTATATGAAGTACTATAGTAGTCAGAAGCTATTTAAGTACTTCGTTGCGTAACGTAGATATCATTTCATCCGATTTCAATGTCAATATCTACGATTTTTGCAGTTGTACGATTAAACTTATCTACTTCATACTCGTTACTATCTTTATCAAAATCCCGATTACCGTTGCGAAGTCCCGTAGCTATCTTATCAGTATAATTCTCTAATCAGCCTAACTTCACGTGGGGAATAACATCGTCATTCATTAGTTGTTCGCAGGGATCGTTAGAGTCAATTTTGTCTCCACGGGGGTCACCTCCTATGGAGATGATTGGCTTGGCTCCTATCCTACCTTCTTCAATTAAGGGGTGATGAATGAATGGAAATTAGTCTGACTTGTTTAAAGATAATCGGGGATTATTTAAAGAGAGGTCTTTGTTTGTGTTCAGTTTTAGCAATTAATTTTTTATCTTGTGATTCCTCTTGAAAAGATGGATTTGTTACTTTCAATAGAGTGATATCGGTTTACTTTACTTAGATACTTATTATATGTATTCCATTATGCATTCATTATATGAATGCGTTGATTGCAATTGTGAATGCAATTATTTAAGGTATTTCGTTCCGTTCGTTCCGTGTTGCCCATTCCTTCCCGTTGGTATCGTAGAAGGCGGCTAAGGGATTTACTAAAGAATGGGCAGCAGCGTTCTCTATGCATTTTACCACCATACTGCGATCGCCAACCCGCCTGCCAAGCGTGGCGATTATGGGAAACGCCCCCTTTTTTTGGGGGAGGCCTATGTCCAGCATTGGAAGTCTTTCGCCTGAGATGATGAAGATATATTTTGTTAAGTGATATTATCAAGCTTCCTCTTTTAAATACCAGTTAGACACGATTCTTCCTTAGTCAGAGCAAAGACCAGTGTTTAATCACGTTAAGCAGATGTATAGTAGTAATGTCGTTATTTACGGGTTTTCCATAATATGACTTAAAAATGAGGCCTTTCCTTCCTTACATTGTCAGTTTTCTTTTTACTATGATGTCGAGAAGATAGTTGTGTTGTATAAAACTGACTACTGTTGCATTAATTAATTTAAAATGTAGTCGAAGAAGATGATTTAAATACTTCATTTGTGTTCGCTGAATATTTAATTACCAACATCTGAGAGAGTTTCGAATATACTATCTTTAATTCCAAAAATCTGATAATGGTCTTCACTCATCCCATCCTACAAACAATTTGGCCAATCATCCCCTAAATATATTAAAATGCCAGTCCCTCCCCTATATCCGGCCACTCAATAATCCCCTAATTCGCTAATAGAAAAACAGAACTATCGGATTTCCCGCGTACGCTGTGACGACATCCTGTGGCGACCGGAAGTTTGTTGGCGGACATGTATGGACGTTTTTATCTCTCCTTGAGATATTCTTGTTTGATCTTTTTTTGTTATTTTAGTTATATCATCGTATTTATGATCTGTGTGGTCGTAATCATTGATATTATTAGTATTGCTAATTTGTACATTTCAGGGGGTAGAACCATATACTCTTATGTCATTGGTGCCAGCTCTAAGGTTTCTGTGTATTCTTCATGAGTATTTAGTTCTTTGTCTACTGTTCACTTAATCAGATCCATAAACGTTCTAAAAACTTGAAGGTATTTATTTACTTACCTACGTAGACAACGGTCGATCCGAAACTATATCTCAGTTTGGCTTTGTCTCTTTCTACCTCAGTATTGGTAATGTTGATGTGTTAGATATTTAGTGTTGTTATATCATAATGAGTTCTGTCATTAGTTTATGTTTTTCTCATTACATGACGTTCACAATTTTTTTTACTTTTAATAGTCTACCGTTACATCATGTTGCATAGAAACAGGTATTTCGTAAATATCTTTAGAAAATCGTACCCTGTCTTAGCAAATTCTAGCTTAGTACCTAATCTTTTCAACCACGCCCGATCGTCTCCAATTTCACCCATATCTTCCATTTCGCTTGACCTAATACCTTTTCTCCATGAGTAAATGAGACAGTAGCATCTCGGCGCCAGACACGGCGGCGCCGGAGTCTATCGATCGCACACCCTTGTGGAGGGGGGTACGCATGCGCGGTACTTGTTTGTGAAGATTTCTTCCGATTATAGATTTTCTTTAAGTACTTTATGTACTACAGGTTTATTTTATTAGCTTTTAGTTTTATGGAGGCTTTCATTTTCACATTTAGTTCCGTTTTATGGGCATTAAGATTTGTTTGTTTGTTCTGATTGGATGGTGAGCTAATTAGTTCGATATTGGTAATTAGTAGATACTGTTCTGGTGACGTAATTCTGCAGAACCTTGTTCTAGGTATATACTTCTTGTTTTTTTCTTTTATTTATTCTAATATCTACACTAATTAATTAATAAAATTTTATAAAATTATATCCCAACTTAACTGGAACTATTCACAAATTAAAATATGGCGTCGAAAAATTCATCCACATCGGCGTCGACTGGGCAGGTTCCCAAGAGACTGGCGACATTACCAGAAGCTCATTGTATGGCAATGCTTAGCCTCTCGCCCAAGTTATTGGAAGATATTCTGGTTACCTATTTTTCTAGAACGTCCTACTTACCTTTTTAATGATTAATCATTTAATCAAGACACAATTAGATCTACATGTTTAATTTTGGCAAAACATGTCTGCTCTTTTTTTATACTGTAAGACCTTTTTATCATGTTTTACGCAAATAAATATATAAATAAAAAATAAATACAGAAACTTTAAAATTTTAATTAAGTATTTTGAGATTTTGAATTTAAAGTTAAGATTCACCTTTGAAAATCGGTCGAAACCATAAAATATACGTTATCTATTTTGCCTTCATTGTTGTAGCCATACATTTCTGCACCAGATTGTGCACCCATTTCACTTGGAAGAAAGAAGTACCTTTATGAAATATCCTCAAGTAAATTTCGCCATTACCCCTCCTATAGGATTAACCGCTACGCCTATTGTCTTCCAAACAAAAAGAAATCATGACGTCACTTATACGGTAACATTACACCATAATGGTGTCGATATTCCCATTGTGTGGTGACACTATGGCCAGTGACGTGTTGTGACACTCCCTTTATGTCTATGTATTGTTTGGTGTATTGATTCTAAGGTGTTCTTCTGTTCTTGTAGCTGCAGTAGTGACATATGTCACGGTGGGTGTGAGATAATTGTTATATTGTTTGATCATAATTCTTCTCCTGTATCATCTTTAATGTTTCCGTGTGGTGCCGGACGTAAAAGAATAGCACCATCCCATTTCTTCCCGTGGGTGTCGTGGAAGGCGACTAAGGGACTTACTAGAGAATGGGCAGCAGCGTTATCTATGCATTTGACCACCATACTGCGATCGCCAACCCGCCTGCCAAGCGTGGCGATTATGGCAAATCCCTCCCTTTTGGGGGAGGCTTATGTCCAGCAGTGGACGTTTTTCGGCTGATATGATGATCATCATCATCATTATAGCGCTTCAGTGCTGATAATCTAGGTCAGTCTAGTCAGTCGCGAGTTATTATTGGGTGGGGCTTGAAGAAAAGGACGAATAGGCAACAAATACACAGTTGTCATTAAAATAGCATTCCTTTTAATTAATTCATCATCATCATCATCATATCAGCCGAAAGACGTCCACTGCTGGACATAAGCCTAAAGGGGGGATTTGCCATAATCGCCACGCTTGGCAGGCGGGTTGGCGATCGCAGTATGGTGGTTTAAATGCATAGAGAACGCTGCTGCCCATTCTCTAGTAAGTCCTTTAGTCGCCTTCTACGACACCCACGGAAAGAAATGGGATGGTGCTATTCTTTTACGTCCGGCACCACACGGAACTTAATTAATTGACTGAATGTAACTGAATGTTTTTTTTTTATTATTGAACAATCTCTTATTTAAATAGTCATTCCCATTTTTCTCTATGCCAGATTTAGAAGTCTTTGTTAGGTAGGTAGCGGTCTAGTCAACTTCGGGAACCACTGGCCTACGGCTTGTCCTAGGACGACTCTTGCACGAACTAATTATAAATACCTGTGGTCGTTATTAAAATATTATCCTTTCATCAAGATTCGTTAGTACGTAGTCAGTATTATAGTAGTAGATGGGCCGGCTATACACCCACTGTCCAGGATGCGCTGGACGTAGGTACATTTAAGTACCTACCGCCACTTGTGGAGGTTATTTTAACATAAGTAACTATATGCTGAACAGCGTTTGAATAAAGAAATAACAAAGTATTGGACACCACGTCCATTGTAAAACCATTCAAACCATTAAGTTCGATTTTCCTCATTACATAATTCGACGTAAGAATTAATAATATTTCTCCGTGTCCAAAAATATCAGGTACGTTAAGCTACTCTTGCTGCGGTTGCTCCGTAGATGGGTGACCATCTTTACATATCAAGACCCCTCCGTGCCTCGGAATGCACCTTAAGCCGTTGGTCCCGGCTGTCATTTGTGAATCTTTGACAGTCGTTACGGGTCATCAGAAGCCCCAAAGTCTGACAACCAGTCTTACCAAGGGGTATCGTATTACGCAATACCTGGGTTGTGGAGGTCAGATAGGAAGACTGACAGACTGGAAGCTGACCCCAACATAGTTGGGAAAAGGCTAGGCAGATCATGATCATTCTTATTTCCAAACCAATTTAATGTTCACCTCCCATTCATTCATCCCATGCATAACTTTCTTTACGATTATCTTTATTACATAATTCGACGTAAGAATTAAAAATATCTCTCCGTATCCAGAAATATCAAGAGCAAATTACACGTAATCATTCTTATTACCATATTTTATTATCATTAACCCAATTTTCTTTTCGCCTCCCATTCATTCATCCCATGCATAACTTTCTTTACGATTATCCTCATTACATAATTCGACGTAAGAATTAAAAATATCTATCCGTATCCAGAAATATCAGGAGCAAATTACACGTAATCATTCTTATTACCATATTTTATTATCATTAACCCAATTTTCTTTTCACCTCCCATTCATTCATCCCACGCACCTTTCGACCAACTTTCCAATTGATTCAACCTCCCCAACTTTAGACTTTACGTAGCGACAAGCCCCCGTTGCTAAGCAACCAGCGCGACGCAGCGTCGCCGCTTAAACTTCAGGCTTGACTGACTTTGAATTTGGAACGTATTGTGGAGCGTGTGGAATAGTAGGAAATTATTTTGGCATCGGGAAAGTAGGGCAGAGTTTACGTATGTTATCGAATGTTTCTGGGTGCCGGTGTTACGATTTATAGGGTATGTGTTTTAAATTCCTTTGCCAAATATGTATTTGTTAAATTTCTTGATATTTTTTTTTTTTTTTTGTTATTCACTTGAAATTCAAATTAAGTGGATACGATTCGGATAAATTCTTGTTCGATTTTTAATTGGGTTTTATTTGTTGGAATTTATTATGCCCTAGTAACTGTCGTTCGCCTTTTACTTGACTTCGGCGAAGCCTAAAAAGGGAGTAGGTAAGGTTTTCAATGAGTATGTTTTGTTTTAAATTTTGCAACAAATTGTTGGCATTATTTTCTACCACAGAAAAAATACTCTTTATTCTGTACATTTCTTTGTTATGTACGAAGTTTCAAGTATAGTAAAACCAATGAAGTTACGTCGTCTCCTAATTTATATTTTAGTTGTTACTTACTACACATTGTTAATTTATTTCTTTAAGTATTTTTGCATTTTTGTAGCCTGAAACACAGGTTCAACCTAGTTCAGGCAAATTAGTAATTGTGCTCTATTTTAGTTGTTAAGGTATTTATTGTAAACGAGCCTCTTTTATAAATAAACGATTGTATTATTTAAAAAAAAACATTATTAGGAAATTATCATTTCTTTGCAAACTAGCTACGCCCGCGTGGATTTCGGAAAATATCGCACTGGGACGTACTACCGGGATTAAAAGTACCCTTTGTGTTAATCCAGGTTATAAACTATCTGTTTGCCAACATATAAATCCGTTCAGCTGTTTTTGCTTCGATTCGGAACATACATCCAGTTCAACAGAACTAACGAATTTAAAGAAACTATTTTATCGGCATCAGACTCGTTGAGTCACCTCGTAGCAATTACTTTTAATTCAAAAATATTCAATGTCGGTATAGTTTTGACTTCCTTACTATTTTATTATAAACAGTGGCCGCCCAGTGGTCGAAATTCGACTATAATTCAATTGAATTTTAATCAACAATAATGAATAAATGTTAGCTTTCTACACTCCTCCATATAAACTTTAACTGCGCCAAAATTCATACTCCTCCGTCCGCGTAATGTTTTCTTCACGTAATAACATCTAGATAGATTATACAATATGTTACAAAAACCCTGTTGTTCCTTTTAGGGACGTATACACTTACCTACAAGCATAACATTTACGAAGTTATAATTTAAAAAATAAACATTGGCGAGAGTTCAATATCAAATAACTATTAAAATCGACAAATTCAAAAAAATGTTTACAGTATCTGATTTTACACGTATCCTTATTTCGCACAATAGACTACGAGCTCGGCGGCTTCCTTTGATCTCATCAAAATCAGTTAAATATTACAAATATTCAGAATTAAATATTTATTTTCATTATTTTTATTGAAAAGTTTTTATAAATGACTTGCTTTATTACGTATGTGTACCGATTCTGAAAACGTGGGTAGAAGGAACAACAGGGTTTTTGTTACATATTGTATAAAGATGATCTCATCGATCAATACAACAGAGATGCATCCACTAACAACAGTGAACGCGTTAAATCGAGATGTCCATGTCCGTCAGGATCCAATGGAAATATTCCTGAAGCCGATGATCCGTTAACAATGTGTACCGACGTGCTTTGAGCTCTATGAATATTTTGATAAGGCATCACGTTTATATTCACCCTCACTTGTTTATGTTTTCAATTTTATTGATCCATTAGAATATTATATAACGACAGCGACGGTTTGTTTACGACTTGCTTCATTTAAGTACAGACGCCAGCACATCAAGTATCCCAAACTGTAAAATTTTCTCAATTGAACATGAACCTTATTCTTTTGTAATAATTTTGAAAAACGATCAAAGAAAAGAAAAGGGAAAGACTCCATAGTTTCTTGGGCCCAGGTCTTAACTAAATCAAACTAGCCTTATTTGTGAGAGCATATAATAACAAGTCCTCACTGAAAATTTGGTGAAATTTGGCTATCCAGGAATCAAGTTGTATGAAGTATAGTAAAAGTGAGGTTACATTATAACATTGTAGTATTTTTGAATGGCTTCGATTGTGTAATGGTTTTGTGCATGGAGTGCAAGTAGAGAGCCTCTAGAGTACAATAAAACATGAAAAATACGTGAGCACTCACACCGAAGGAAAACGAACGAGTACCGTTTTTTTCTGCCTGTCATCTGTCAGTCGTTGACCAGTGTTGCCAACTGAAGAAAAATTAAAGGAATTCGATTCGCTATAAATTGATTCTACGAAACGATCGATAAGCACTTGTCACTCGATTTTCATTGTGAGAATTTAATGATTTATTCATTATCGATTACTAAGAATTCAGGCATGTATTTAATCGATTATTTAGTTTCATAACTTAATTTAACTTTTCTCGCTTCCTAGATAGAAACATGGTACTGTATTTTGTGATTTCCTTTAGAAATATATAACGATTTTTTGAATACACATTTCAACTAGTTAACTGCTGGGCCCAGGATTTCCATCTCCTTTGACAGATTGGGGAAGCTTGATGTGCCTCTGTACCCGTTATCGAACCATTTGAGAGCCTTCCGCCTGGGCACACGTTACCGTGGCCGACTTGGAAATCTCTAAATAGACTTCGAACCCAAGTCGGCCGGAGTACAGACAATCTTTACAGATGGGAGTTTACGTACGGCTCAGATCTCAAGTGCGTACTTGGTACCTCATTATAGACAATGGCCCACATTCCATCCTGCACCGCATTCCCTGTCACCTGTGTACTTGATGATCTTATGACTGCGTCATTGAGCGGAGTTCGCGCAGCTGTTGAACTTTTTGCCATCGATACGCTAAGAAAAAGATTTAAGTAAGCAACGCTGACATAACAGAGTAATACTTCAGCTGTTGCGTCGTTTAGCATAAGCATAGAACCAGCCTATAATGTACCCACTGCTGGGATACAGACCTCCTCTCTGCGTGAGGAGTCTTGTCTTGGGTTCCAAGTTTCGGACCCAAGACTTACGACTCGTAAGTTGGGCCCGATACTACTGCTCAACCTTAGGCGTCGTCTACCTATAGCTACTCGTAAATATTATGAAACTTACAAAAACTTTCAACGTTACTAGACTAGCTGGTGCCCGCGACTTCGTCTGCGCAGGATTAGTACTTCGAGTAGCTTATTTTTATTGTATTTATGGTTCACTATTTTGTTTATGGTGTCTTTGGATATATATTTTTTATTTTTTTGTCACCGACTTCCAAAATTAAAGTTATTTTTCACATTGTAGTGTTTTTTCGGATATCGGTTGTTCTTTTTTTGGATTCTTTTTACAGAAAAAATACAAATATAAAATGGTTTTTTTTCTGAATGGCCATTAGTTCTACCATGAACCATTTCAAGGTTATCCATTAACTACCGGACACCCTGTATACATATTATAAGTAAGGATGGACTAAAATTCCTACTAAGTATACCAAAATCAATCTTACTCGCATAAGTAGATATTGTATTACGACTACAATCTACTTATAGATAATTCTTAATAATCTAATATATAAGATAATTCTTTTTAGTTCACCCCTTTTATACTTAGTAACTTGTAAGTTATTTACTGATGAATGTCTGGCTTTTCTCACTTATCTTGTAATTTGATTACAAGCGTCCCTATTTCTGATTAATGTCGACTAATATATGAAGTGCTTCATATAATCTAAGCTAAATTATGTGCATTGGAAGCTGGGTATGACGTCACTCAAAAAATTCATTTGGACCCTTAGTCTGTCATAAAACAATAAACGCATGCAGACAAACTTATATTGAACTATTAAAATTCCAACAGGGTGGTGGGTAACGAGTGCCAGGGGCTGCTCTGGTGCCTTTTTATGCAAAACTGTATGCAATAACTCGCCCGTTATGACTATAGGCTTTTTAATGAGTCCATGTGAATTTGTTAATATCCCGAATTCGTATCCAGTCACCCTTATGTGTGGGGAGTAAGGTTTAATGTTCTGTTGCGTTCGAGATTGGATGAAATGCCTTCGCGTCGGTTTTTATTGCATCTCAGTTGGGTTGTTGAGGGGTCTCCTAGTTCTGTTAAGTTTATAGATCTAGATATTAATTCGAGGGCTAGTACTTTTTACGGATGTTGAGTTTATTGGTTAGTTAGTCACGTTTTCGTCATTAATACGTCGTTCGGTATTTGATGGGGGTTTCAGAATTGTGATTAAACCCTGCTCGATAATATTATTGGTCGTTATACGTTTTGGGATAATTTAAAAGGTCTTCTAGTTCTTAGCTGAATACCAGTACTTTACATGGAAAGACTGTCTATCTGACCTCCACAACCCAGTTACTGGGTAATCCCTTGGTAAGACTGGTTGTCAGTCTTTTGGGATTCTGACGGCCCGTAACGGCTGTCAAAGATCTACGAATGACAGGCGGGACCAACTGCGAGTATGGCCAGCGTAGTCTATCTTTCGATTGAGCCGTGCAGCTGTTACTATGGAGCCACGAGCCCCGCAACATTTCAAAGCAAGTTGAGGACGAGTAAACACCATAAACATTTTTTTCCATCATTATAATGATGGTGATCATTATAATGATGGGAAAAAATGCCCAACGCGCGTAAAGAAGTTTTCAATTCAAAAAAACCATTCCGACAAATATCCTACAAGGAAGTTCAACAACCAAACATTCAAAATCTAATCTCATTCCCATAGTTATCTCCCAAATAACCATCAGCTGTGTCCACTCGTTTTTTATCCTAAGGCCCGCATAGCGTTCGTTTTAAATACCGCATACATTACGAGTTACAGAAATAGATGAACTCATAAATATTGCTTTGTAGCCAATAAACCGAATGAGTTTTAAAGTTTTGACTCTTCGAATGGTGTTTAGTCAACCGTTTTTACATGGTAATAATTTGAGATTTATAGCGGCTTTATTTCTTGTATTTAACGGCGGTTCCTCTGGTTCGTTGGCCTATTCCGATCCAGCACGTCTGCTGCCCTCTTCTAGCGTCCTAAGGCAAGGTCTGTGCCCTTAGCGTGTACTCGCTATAGTTTTAAGTTTTTAAGCGCTGGCTGGGGGCTTTAACATAATAAGGTAGCCACAAGCAAGTCCGGTCAAGCAACCGACAACCTTATAGGTAGACCGGCGAGATGTCATTCCCAAAGAAACCCTCGTTAGTCTAGTGGTCATAAGTACTATTGCTGAGCATGATGTGCTGCGTTCGATTTCCAGGTCAGGCAAAGTTTTATTGAGTTTCTGTATCTGGAATTTCTCAGTAACGGCCCGGAGTGTAGATTAGTGCCCGGTTCATGGCAATAAGCTTGTACCATATTACATGGGATAAACGTAATGGCGAAATGTATGTGCCATAGGTACGGTACACCTCTGCACAACCCTCCGGGGAATGAAAACAAGGCGTGATGTTTAACGGCTGTTTTCCTAGTTTTAGTGTTACTATACAATGTGTAACATAACATAAATTAAAAAATAAATAATAGTTTTAAAAAAAACTAAAAAAAAATTAAAAGCGTGGGGTGCTTTTTGAGGTATTTTTATAATCAATTAATATCAAGCAAGCGCTTTTTCAGAGAATTAAATTATTTTCTACTTTTTAGTTTGGTTTATAAAGCGTATTTTTTAGTTTTGCTAACTACAAAAGCGTGTTTTTTTATATTAAATAATTATTGAATTGTCATAGGTCCTCGATAAGTCTACAAAGTTTAAATGAAATCTGACCGTTTAAAGTGGGTCAAAATAGCGTACAAAGGAGTCGGTTACATACAAACAAACATACAGACATACAAGTGAAGATAATATATAATTTAAAAAAACAGTGGCACTCCGGGCGTGTCGACAGAAGTGAAAACTTGAACAATTACCTGTGTATTTTTTTTATCGTCAAGAAATGTGTATCTATGGACATACATACACAATATATGTACAAACTTATATACAGAGGTGTTGGTAACGGTAACGGTAACAATGTCGCGAGTTCAATTGTTTTTTCCCATCTCAAAAAATGCTCAACGCGCCTAATGAAGTGAAGTTTTCACTTCAAAAATATGTTAAAAGTTACTGAAATCGTTTCAGTAGTCAATTATAAAAAAACACTTTCAGGAGTTGCGTCTACTCTATTACATCTCGTTATTAGTCGTGTTAAATAGTTTCCTCTGTAAGTAATATTTTTATTTAGTTTCATGAAGCTTGGATGTTGCGTCGTTAATCTAAAAATTGAATCGCTCTGTCATAACATTTTGTTATGATTGATGAGGCAGTTTATAGTCTGAAAACAGATTAGTATATTTTTTTCTTCCACATTTTACGCATTAAAAAAAACATTGAAGAATATGCATAGAGTAGGAATCGAAGACAGATTCAGAAGGATTACTGGCTCTCATCATAAACACAACTCTCGATTTTCTTTGCAACGCTTGATTCTGATAGCAATTGAAATTGAAATTAATCTTAGCCAAACCAAGAACATTACAAGTTGGTAATAGTTTTACTTCTGATTTTAACACCGTTGAAGCCGCATAGTTATGCCAGGAAAAGGCAGCAAGTTAGTAAAAAACAGATTTTGTACTCAAGAACATATCCGTACTATACAGGATAAGTTTTTATCCAGTGCGCAAACTGTAACCATGAATTCAGCATATCATTCCAGACCCCCGGCGCAGAATTTTTTCGTCGGATACAATTTGACCGCGCTACTATATTGCACTTTTCCATGAAACAGCTGTTTTTTTTGTTTAACCGACGAAAAATTTATGCGCTGGGGGGTTTAGAATGATATGTCGAATTCATGGTTACAGTTTGCGCACTGGATAAAAACTTATCCTGTATAAGCTCAGATCAGTAGTCTTTGGTTCGGTATTGCTTTCTACTTATAGATATTAACATAACATCACGCACACCTGTATTCTCCAAACGGTTGGGCAGAGGTGTACCTATGTACACCCACATTTGGCCAGTTATATTTAAGTTTCGTGGATGCGAGCCTATTACGACCGGGCACTAATCTAAACTCCGGACTATTGTTATTAAAAAAAACACATCCAATTTTCATAATGATCATCAAATGCATCATTTCTTCCACTCTAAAATGCGGGAAGATATTTTAGTCTCCTATTTAGAACCATACGCAACAAATCATAACTTAGAGAGGAATGTCCAATCAACTCCGTATAACGTGTCATTAGGCAAAAGAATATTTTTAGAATGTTTGTTGAGCCGAAATACGTGACATAAGAAAAATATTTTCAAGACGAGCTTTGACAAACATACAAAAGTCTAAACTCAAAGTTTGCTAACGTGCGATGGAGCACAGTATTCTAGGTGTTAAATTGACACACTGCGGCTGCGCGCGGTCCAAAACACATATTATTGACGTTGCTCAAAAAGCCGCTAAGTTGAAGTGGGACTGGGCTGGCCACGTCTGCCGTATCTACGCTCAATGAGCTGTGTACCAACCCAAACAACCCAGTAACTGGGTAACACGATACCCCTTGGTGAGACTGGTTGTCAGACTTTCGGGTATCTGACGACCTGTAACCACTGTCGATTCACGAATGACGGCTCAGACTAACAACTTAACGTGCTTTCCGAGGCACGGTAGGGTCTTGGTATGTCAAGATGGTCACTCATCCACGGGCCAACCGCGGCAAGCGTAGCTTACTAGCTTACCCTAATCGATCATCCCGTGCAGCTGCTATTAGGTACTTGGCACCTCACTATAGGATTGAATAATATATTTCGGCTGAAAATTCCGAAACTAGGCCCAGAAGAGTTACAAAATCAATGTTTATGGTTGCAAGTGTTGACGTGTGGCACACACTGTTGTTGATAAGGCAGGCGAAACAGAAGGCTCACTCTCTCTTACCGTGATGATTAGATATCGAGTTGACCGAAAATATGGCAACAAGTTTGGCGCCGTCAATAGCCAAGAAGGCTAGACGGCTTACAAATAGTTTTGAAAGCCAGAATCTTACTAATTTTATAAAAAATACTTGGAGGGATTTGGATTTATCTTGACACAGATAGTCTATGCTTTAGATTAACATACAGGGGGCAGCGACATCAACGCGCAACCTTTTATCATGGATTGAGTACACGAATCGGAAGGACGTTAGTTATAAAATAAAATACATTTTGACCGCGTAGGTATTTCACTTTTGTATGAAACAGCAGATTTTTTTTTTTTGAGAAGCGACTGTTTCTACCCTAATGATTTCTAATTATGTGCTGAATTTCTTGGTGACAGTTTGCGCTTTGATATCCCTGCTACCTCGTACAGGGCACTTTTTATTTGGATACTTACATGTAGACGATTGATAGATAGTATACTCTCCAATGTATCATCATCATCTGCCTAGCCTTTTCCCAACTATGTTGGGGTCGGCTTCCAGTCTAACCGGATACAGCTGAATACCAGCATTTTACATGGAGCAACTGCCTATCTGACCTCCACAACCCAGTTACTGGGTAATACGATACCTCTTGGTAAGACTGGTTGTCAGAATTTCGGGCTTCTGATGACCCGTAACGACTGTCAAAGATCCACAAATGACAGCCGGGACCAACGGCTTAACGTGTTTTCCGAGGCACGGAGGGGTATACTAGTTTAATATACTCTCCAATATGTGCACCATAAAAATTACAGATAAAAATGTATGCTGCCAGTCAACAGCTACTTCACGCCAGCTCACATTTACAGACATCTAAAACCATACAAGCAACAAACGGTAGTAAATTCTGTCAAATTGAGCGTGAATGACACGCCCTTTCCAACGGCTCGCTTCAATTATTTTTATGGAGGGTGCAAAATATTTGACAAGCCTGATACGCTGTGTTCCACGATGTGCACTCATCGCGGTAAGTTGGCTTGACAGTTTTGGCGTCCACGAGTCATTTATGTTACCTTATGGGTTTGAAGCATATAAATTGTCACGGTAAGCATATTTATAGAACATAAATTGTCTCAAATTGTGATACACGTGAAACCAGATTTCTTTAGCAATAATTAATTTGTAATTTAAAAAAATGATCTCTTATTGAATACGTTTTTGTGATAATTACCTAAATATAACTTTAACTAAATGTAAAAATTGTAAGTGTTTAATTAAAATAGCTATCCAATTATTATTTATGTTATTAAATTGTTATCCAAATTGAATTAAGTACTCAGTTAATGTATAATTTTATTTTAATTTTTACATTTTAGTTACTAAGTTTATTTTTAAGAAATAGTTATCAATTAATAATACCTTTTGCTGTGCCCTAACAGGGTCCACAACGGCTCTTAGCTCTAAGCCTTTTGTTAACATCTTTGTTTTTACCTTGTGGAACGCAATTAAATGAATATTAATATGAAGCATGCCCTTTACTTTGGGTAATTTACTCCGTTACCGATGGTCTTTCAATGGTGGAGAAAAACATCGTGAAGACACTATCATAGAACTCATCATCTCCCTAGTCTTTTCCCAAATATGTTGGGGTCGGCTTCCAGCCATGCAGTTGAATACCAGTATGACGCAACTGCCTATCTGACCTCCACAATCCACTTACTTGGTAATACGATACCCCTTGGACGACCCATAACGACTGTCAAAGATCCAAGAATGACAACCGGGACCAACGGCTTAACGTGGTTTCCGAGGCACACATGTCATTGACCTAAAAATTATTTTCTTGTTCATTCCGTTTGTAATCGGTTGTCAGACCATAAGCGAATTCGTTCCATGACAAATGGCGTTGTGGTGGAGCAGCCGTTGCTGCGCCTCCCACTTATAGTAGTTGGTTCAACTTAAGACTTTTCACCACCGGTTTGGATGCAGATTGAAGCATGCCTTGTATTTTCTAAATATTTAAAAAGTTATCACACCCACCAACCCGCATTTTGGATCACTGCCCTCTCCCCTCTCACAGAGATAAGTACTAATTCCCATCAGTAGGATCATTGAAATACAATAAGCAGGTTATCTTCTTAAACATAAAGCAGAATTAGTGATCGTTTCGAAAATTGGGGTCAAGCCCTTGTGAATGCGGAAAGGTGATCTTATTACTTAAGTGCTCATTGAGGTCAGGACTCTGACCCCGTGTCTAAGTTAGCAAATAAATGAGAACAGTACGTATTTGTTTTTTCCCCCAAGATATTTACATAAGTAAAGGGGAGAGCAGTGGTGGCCCAGTGGTAACGGCAGCAACTTACGAGGTGTAAGGCCGTGGGTTAGAACCTCAGCAGGCAATTTGTTTTGTGCTCTCAAAACTGAAAGAATTATGGTCAGGTAACCTGCATGTCCTGGAACCCAAAAAATGGAAGACATGTGACATTCGCCAATCCCACTCCTCTCACAGTGAAGAAACCTGTGTCTCAGCAGGGACAACATTATAGGGTTTTTAAATCTATGACGGAGACGTTCCTTTTCCTATTCTTTCATTGCAATGTTACAATATTTGTATATCTCCCTTCTACAATCTGAAACTTCTGCTCTGTCCCTTCAGTTCCTATCTATAAATAGCTGTCTATATTTACCGTCACAGGTGATGGCGTTGGCTATAGAAATAACGCCATGCTATGCCATGGCTTGCTACAGAACGTTGAACTATTTGATCGTTGGGGATATGGTGTGTGATGTGATGGGAATGGCATTAAAGTAGGTCGTGATTGAGGTGTGAGGACATCGGTCTGACTTTAAAGCGTTTTTTCGTGAAAAGTTTTTAAATATAATTCTTGTCGTTTGCCAACCTAATAAACCTTATACTTACTTCCTTTTTTTGCCCAGCCTGTTATGTCATTATCCTTTTTGTCATCTCCATACTCTGCGCGTGCAGCTCTCTTGTCAATACAATTTTTATTTTATTTTATTGACCCTCAAACTTTTTACTAGATCATCTTGAATTAGGTACTTCTTTAAAAGGCATTCTAAAATACATATGATTTTTTTTTTCATCGGTAGGCTACAAATTTTACGTCATTTGGTATCCCTTTCTTCGCCACCCTTCCCGCGGACGTAATAAAATCGCGGCGGATTTTTTTTGCGCTCTAGTTTTCAACGCACTGCCTAGCGCTGAGAGTTGACAATCGAACAGTAAAACACAGTGTTCGAGTTTCGACGCGCTGAGATACTCTCTGTTGAATTCTCAATGCTCGATTTAACAACGAGCGGTGAAAATCCAGAGCGTGGAAAAATCCCGCCGCGATTTTATTACGTTCGAGGGAGCCCACGTTTATCATCAATAACCTCCCTGATCTTAGTGACCATCTCTTTAGACATTCTTAACCATATCTTCTCGTCACCAGGTACCAACTGACAATTCATCACCGCAAGCACAAGGGGGGTCGTGACAAAGCCTACGCCAGCGCATCGAGGACGCGTTACACGACAACTGGAGGCGGCTGACTGCCACACGCACTGTAAGTCACTCAAATATTCGTTGAAGTAGTGGTCGCAACCATGAATGCTAAGCTGGTCCTGGCGTGGTTCGATCCCAGCCAAGGGCTTAAAGTAATAAAATAAAAAAAAGAATTGTTACATTTTCAATTGAAGCCCTGACTCCTGAGCCAGGTGGTACCAGTATTACAGGAGTCAATGTCTGCACCTGTTTGTAGAACATTCAAAATCAAAATATTTTATTTCACATAAACCTGCAAGGGCACTTATGACACGTCAGAAGCTAGGTGCAAGGTTCCAACTTGTCGCTTCCTATCCGGCAAGAAACTCCACTTAACTCTTAAGAATTTAGTGCATGCTTGCTTTTGTGTAGTATGGTGTGTCTGAGTGACTGTGCTTGGTGCTTGTTTGTACCTTGGTTTATATCAGGGACATTGATTGCCTACATTAGGTATGTAAAGGGGTCTTGGTATGTAAAGATGGTCACCTATCCACGGATCAGCCGCGGCAACCGTAGCTTAACCTGACCGATTGACCCGTGCGGCTGTTATTACTTAGCCCCTCCAATACCATGTTACTATTTAAAATTCTCTTCGTCATAACCTCTTCATCATAATCTTTTCATCATTCCAGGGTTCATTCCAATCCCGGGAGCGCCTGCGATCGTTCAGTCAGGAGCGACGCCGCCGGCCCAGTGCTTGCTCCCTAGACCTTCAGGAGTTGGAAGACAGACCCTACAACACTGCTACTATACACAGGTGAGCATACATACATAAACTCATGCTTTTTTCCTGTGGAGGTAGGCAGTAACTACAGAATGCCACATGCTCAGATCCTTACGTGGTCTTGTTGCTTCTGGCCGGCGAGCGCTAAATCCAAGTTTGTCGCAGGATAGGGCACGTCACAAAAAGACGATCGGTGACCATATTAGCGTATCTATTAATATTTTTAGTAAATCCAAATGGGATCGTAACATACACGCCTATTTAGCCTGAAGGGTTCGGCAAAGGTAACGTTAAACTATTGCCATCAACCGCGTACAGATCCAGACTCCAGGCTGGTAATGAGAAATTCCCAATGGTAACCAATAACTACTTACCGCGCCCCGCCCCGCCCGACCTGGGAATCGAACCCAGGACCTCATGTTCAGCGGTAGCACTTGCAACCAATGTGGCAGTTCTGATGATTGAATACACGCTTACGTAAATCTTATTCCAAATGTAACTTTACTACAACATCCGTTTTGTTTTCAGAGCCCACTCTCTAACCAAGATGGCGGCGCTATCGCTCAAGATATCCATTGATGGTGGCAAGGTGGTGAAGACCATACAGTTCGACCCGTCCACCACCGTCTACGATGCCTGCAGGATCATCCGGGAGAAGATTCTAGAAGCCAGCAGTGGTGATCGTAAGTATTTTATATTTGTAAGCTATGGTAGGCTAAAGACAATAATTTAAGTACGCTAACGAAAAAGACCGTTCTGAAGAAAAACTACTTTTGTTTTATAATGGGGAGAACGGGCAATTTCCTTAAATAAATGAGAAAACACAGCAGTATAAAGCAAACTTTACTTTATTTATTTAACTCACATATAAACATACACGAATAAATTAATATGTACAAAGGTGATGCCTATTTCTAAAGAAATCTCTTTCAACACATCTGCGATAGGAGAGAAGATAAAAAGAGATGTTGATTTTATGAAGATTGGTGCTCCTAAAACCATTGAAAAAAAAAAACCAAACAATCTGAGACAGTTTCCCATTTAGAGTTGGATCCTCATTATTCCGCCCTTATCCCAATTTATTTGAGGTCGGCGCAATATGTATTTTACTTCCATACTTGTATATTAGTCGTCATCTCTGTTAGATAGAACACCCACTAAAAGAGATACGACGGGCTATTTTAACCAACTAAAAACTTCTAATTCTCTCAACAGCAAAAGAATACGGCCTCTTCTTAGCCTCAGAAGAAGACAACAAGAAAGGAATATGGCTGGAGGCGTCCAGAAGCCTTGACTACTACATGCTGAGGAACGGCGACCTGCTGGAGTATAATAAGAAGACCAGGAATCTCAGGGTGCGGATGTTGGATGGTGAGTGTTTTTTTGTGTTAGGAGATAAGGTTCATTTTTGAGTGGTGGTGGATTATTTATTGAACATTGCTTTTATAATAAGCACTTAGGTTATTAGAGATAAAGTAAAAATAAGTAAATAAATAAAAGGATGAAAAAATCAAGCTTTATTCGTTTTGTTATGTTACCTAGATAGTTCAACATTGCATATAAAACAATATGAGTTTAACTAATTTCATTTTATAGGTATTGAAAACAGCATTTTATATTCTTGAAATCACAGGAACAGTAAATATATATAAATCTTTTAAAACATTAAGAGAGAATACTTTTATATCTGTGATCAGAATGGAATAGTTAAAAACATAATTATACTAGCTGACCCAGCAAACGTTGTTTTGCCTTATACATTATTTAGGGTGAACAACCCTTATCACTTAGGGGTATGGAAAATAGATAGTAGCCGATTCTCAGACCTACTGAACACGCATATAAAATTTGGTAAAAATCGGTAAAGCCGTTTCGGAGGAGTACGGTAACTAACATTGTGGCATGGAAATTTTATATATAAGATTTAAAAAAAAAAAACGTTGCAATACAAATAGTAATTTATGTTGTAATGCAATTTTTTGTCTAATAGAGCACATCATACGCCGAATATCAAAAGTTCCACGGTGGATTCATCAAAAACCCTCATGTTGCATTTCTGACAGTACCCTTCTTGTTCCAGGCACGGTGAAGACTCTGCTAGTAGACGACAGTCAGGTAGTGGCCAACCTCATGGTGGTGATCTGCACCAAGATCGGCATCACCAACTACGACGAGTACGGGCTGGTGAGTGCTACGCTGTAACATTCAATCTTATGCGGCTGTTGGCGTATTTGTTCAAATGTTTGCTGTATTTCGTTTATGGAACTTTATTTTTATGAGTATATGGTATATTTTACATCATCTAAGATACCTGAATAATTTGACTAATACGCCAAGTGAAGTGAAGTTATGGATATTGGTTTCACTGGGCTATTGGGACGCAAGCGATGCCTAGGTCGAGAAAAAGCGTTATGAATTTTCAGTAGCAGTTTGGAGTTTGATTTTGACGGAAATAGGCTCGCCCTCTATTAAATGGGTCTTTAATGTAACTGACGTATTGTGGGTGTACTTTATTACTCCTCTACCTATTATTTATATTAATGGCAATAAAAGCGTGTTAAAAATAAAATATGTAATTCCTAAATCAGAATCGGTCGAAAAACAGCGAACATAGTATAAATACCCTAATCTTGTCTAAAGAAAATAGTCATAAGTAAAAAAAAAAACCCTTTCTCTTAGGTCCGTGAAGATCAAAAAGATGATCCAGACCCCTGCGAGAAGCCTAACTTCGGCACCCTGACCCTCAAGCGCAAGCACCAGGAGAAAGAGAGAGATGCCAAGATGGAACAGCTGCGGAAGAAGCTGAGAACTGATGATGAAGGTAAATATGTAGCATTGCTTACCCCATCGGAAAATATAGGCTCGATTTTTTTTGTGAATCTTGGTTACTTTTATGATATTATCTTCATTTTTTTAAATCAGTAATTTCAACTGAATATAGGGTATCATATTACCTAGTAATTTGGTTGTGTGGAGGTCAGATAGGCAGTCGCTCCATGTGAAATACTGGTATTCAGCTGCATCCGGTTAGACTGGCAGCCAACTATAACATAGTTGGGAAAAGGCTAGGCAGATGATGAAATCGAGAAACAAACAGAGCAACTGACACTAAATTAGTGAAAACATATTTAATAACTTACGAGTTGTAGATCGTGGCTTCCAAGCTAGGCAGGTGGTTTACTTTTTATAAATAATTTTATCACCACCACTCTCAAAACGGTATAGAAAAACATCATTAGGAAACTAGAACTAGAACAGCGAAGACATGTAGCATCTACCAACCCGCAATGGTAGATTACAGCCCACGCCCACCTCAGGCCTGTGTCCTGCAGTGGGAACATTAGAGCCTGATTTGATTGACCAAGTAACTGTGCCTTCCCACCTTACCACAATGAGCCAACAAGCCGTTCCCCCCCAACAGTGAACTGGGTGGAGCCGTCCAAGACGCTCCGCGAGCAAGGCATCGACGTGACGGAGACGCTGCTCCTGCGCCGCAAGCTGTTCTTCTCGGACCGCAACGTGGACTCGCGCGACCCCGTGCAGCTCAACCTGCTGTACGTGCAGGCGCGCGACGCCATCCTGGACGGCCAGCACCCCGTCACCATGGACAAAGGTAACACCACAAATTATTGGCCAAAAAATTATGTTAAGAAACCGTCGCATAATCGTCTTCTTTAATGCTCACCACACAAACTTCATTCACTCTTCTTTTTTCGTCCAATCTATCTCTCTGTCGAATGCGCTCCCCCAAGAAATCAGAATGGCAATCAACCCATTGACCTTCAAAATCAAAGTTCGCAAGCACATTCTCAAGAAGTTGGTAGTATCATTACAACGATAATGTTTTCTCATTGTTTGTCTCATTTGTTTTAAGTAAATTCGTTTATTTATGTATATTTATTTATGCTTATATTTATATGTAGATAGGCATATAATTATGTGTATATATTTTATTGCACCTACCACTGTTTGTCTCTGCATCACCCAAAGGTCGACAGGTAGAAAATGCCTATGGCATTAAGTCCGCCTCTTTACATATTTGTACTTAAAGTGTTAAAAAAAAATAAGAAACCCGACAAATGCATGCTCTAACTAGACAGGTCCACTCAATGTGGTTCTCTCCTCAAAATACCATATCAGACACCAATCTACATGGTCTTCACACGATCTGACCAAAAATTATGTCTGAACTTTAAAAGAAGAAGAAGGGCGTGTGAAATGTGTGCGCGATGTGAAGGGCGGGCGTTTTAGCGGACTGTCTAAATATAATTTTGACGTTTAAAAAGTGCTGACACCAGCCTAGTTTGAATAAATAACTTTTAATTTTCAAAGAGACTGTGATCTCTTGTTTTTTTTTTTCGGCCCCTCTTCCCAGAGTATTCAGATAGGAAACGACGATCTCGGTTTAATTAAAAAAATATGATAACGTGTAGAAGTGTTTGTAAAAAGCTACTTTAAAGAAATAAAATCATGTGTCAATATAATTGGAGAAAAAACAGGTAAAGAAAAAAACCTGACTGCGAAAATACAAAAAAGTTTAATAAAAAAAGAATATTCTTCCAGCATTGGTGATACTGAAATAATTTTATTTCAGTATCACTATTTAGTATATGAAACAATGACCTTAGGATTTGTACCTAATACCGCAGAGACTAAAATGCTGTCATCCGTAGACCTTTGACAGTCGCTATGGGCGACAAAGACCCTAGTGTAAGTTTCTTTAAACCATCTCAATCGAGCGCATTGACCGCGATCGGCGCTCTAGTTGGCCCTGGATTGGTGGAGGACCAATCGGAGCGCAGAACAAAGTCGATGCGTTCGATGGACATGGTTAAAAGAAACTCACACTAGGCCCACTGAAGCCCGAGAGTCTTACAAACCAGTCTTACCAAAGGGTATAGTGTTACCCAGTAACTGGGTTGCGGAGGTCAGATAGGCAGTCACTCCATGTATAATACTGGTATTCAGCTGCATCCGGTTAGGCTGGAAATAACCCCAACATAATTGGGGTAAAGGCTGGGGAGATCGATCGATTTTAATAGTAATATGTGTATTGTCAACAGCTTGCGAGTTCGCGGGCATACAGTGCCAGATACAGTTCGGAGACCACAGAGAAGACAAGCATACTACTGGGTTCCTGGAGTGAGTATCATTATCAATTGAATACACACATCATATCATCATCATCATATCAGCCGAAAGACGTCCACTGCTGGACATAAGCCTCCCCCAAAAGGTGGGATTTGCCATAATCGCCAAGCTTGGCAGGCGGGTTGGCGATCGCAGTATGGTGGTCAAATGCATAGAGAACGCTGCTGCCCATTCTGTAGTAAGTTCCTTAGTCGCCTTCTACGACACCCACGGGGAGAAATGGGATGGTGCTATTTTTTTACTTCCGGCACCACACGGAAAGAGTACACAACAATCATTACTTTATTTGCTCTGTAATCGAATCGAAAAACATAATCAGTATTACGGTCCTAGGTATCGTTTATTAAATAAGAACCTAACAGAAATAGAAAAACAGTTCCTTTTACAGAACTAAGAACTTATTCCGGTTATAAGTTGTCATTTTTGTATTAACAACACTTATCTAAATCTAAATAAAGTTGAAAAATGCATAAACTGGCTAAGAGCGAACCGTGAATTTGTTGCCAAAAAGGACTCGTAATGCGTAAAAATCAATTTTTTAAAGTTTCGTCCCGATTCACCCCTGCATCCCCAAATTAACAAAACCTAAAAATAATAAAATAAATAACCAATAGAAAACAAATCATTTCCTTACAGCCTCAAGGAATTCCTGCCCGCGTCCTACATGAAAGTCAAAGGCATCGAGAAGAAAGTGTTCAAGGAACACAAGAAGCACATAACTCTGACGGAGCTCGACGCGAAAGTGCTGTACACCAAGAGTGCGCGCGACCTCAAGACTTACGGCGTCGCCTTCTTTTTAGTCAAGGTAGGTTTTATCTGGGGCTCGTTGCCTATTAACAGTCGCACGGGTCGAGATTTATTCAAATTAGACTGAGAGTCAGCACTTTTCGAACGTCAAAATGACATAAGACAGTCCTCCTTCCCAGTTTTGGGAAGAAGAAGTGGCGCAAAAAAATGTCCAGTAGCACAGCTGTTTGTTTTGTTAGATAAACTTGATTCTATACAATAGTAGGCAGGCTAAATAGTTTACACTACGAGACACGGTTATTTTTTATCAAGTCGTCCATTATTTATTGCTGTGTACTTTATTGGCCACCGCAAAAATACGTAACAAAAAATAAATGAATACTACAAAATCTACAATGGGGGCCAAAAATTGAGATTCTCCTTCACAATTTTTGGCTCCCTATTGTAGATTTTGTAGTGTTCGCTTATTTTTTGTGAGAGATATGTTTGCTGACCATACTTTCGAGTTCATCTTTAAATGGAATATAAAATAAATTGGTTCAATGGTGTTAATGTAGTAACTGAAGGAATCAGCTTTACCACGTCATTTCGCCTACTTATCAACAAATACTTTGGCTCAGCCAAAAATATAAACTGTAATAATCAAAAGCAATTTTGGACAAGATAATCATAAATAACTAGTGAAAATGATAGGGCCGAAAGGTTGGAAGGCCTCCCACAAGGTAGAACGATGGCCTGGTGATGGTTGCTGGAATACACTGGATGTGGAAAGCACAGAACCGGTCGAAGTTGCGGTGCTTGGGGGATGCCTAACCCCAGTAGTGTGATGAGTAAAAGTCGAACAAAGGTTTAACCACAAATTCTCTTCAACAGGAAAAAATGAAAGGCAAGAACAAGCTAGTCCCGCGTCTCCTGGGCGTCACCAAGGACTCAGTGCTTCGCCTAGACGAGAAGACCAAGGAGATCCTGCAGACCTGGCCTCTCACCACCGTGAGGAGGTGGTGCGCTAGTCCCAACACCTTCACCCTGGACTTCGGAGATTACAGGTGAGCTTTAAATACCAGCGGGATTAAAAATTGAGTTTTAATTTATTTAAACCAATATTCGTAAAAAAAAGCGAAACAACTTGGGAAGTTTGACACCTTTCTGTGTTCCTGTCTAAGGTCCAGTTCAAAAAAAAAATCACCAAGTAGAGAAAAATTGTTATATTTTTGAAGATTACTATTATTACCACCCTTGTACAGAATTGGGACAACAGAAGTTAAATAAAAACGACATATTATACAATTTTGATCTCGTTTGTCCGCAGCGACCAATACTATTCAGTGCAGACGACAGAAGCTGAACAAATCCTGCAAGTGATAGCGGGCTACATCGACATCATCGTGCGCAAACAGCGCGCCAAGGAACATCTCGGGATAGAGGGGGACGAGGGGTCGGCCATGTTGGAGGACTCCGTGTCGCCTTCCAAGTGAGTACAGCTATCTCGGAACTTTTATCTGGAACCAGGCTCTTCATACATATACAAGGTGTAATAGAAAGAAAGAAAATACGTTTATTTATGGTAAACATGACGCAAAAAGAACAACACAAAAAAATAAGAAAAGGTTGAGGGAAACATGCGTCACATTCACGCAAAACGGCTATCACTCAACATTATGCTGCGACTCTATGCCCTATCCGGGCTCTGGGATTGTTCTGACCATGGAATACCTCTTCACTCCACCGGATCTTCTAATTTCTTCTCATCATCTGCCTGCCCACCTTTTCCCAACTATGTTGTTTACGTGATATCAGTGTTTTACGTGGAGCGACTGCCTATCTGCAGCCCCGGATCTAGGGTGGGGCAAACCAGGGCACCCGTCCCGGGCGGCAGTTTCAAGGGGCGCCGAAATCATAATATTGTGTGATTAAAAATAAAAATCTTGCTCCACAAAGCGCCTAGCATACGGAAGCCTGGTTGGCTCACCGTCGACTTGTAAGAAAAAGGCGCCACACCTAATTAATTTATCTCAAACGCTGGAGAGAGGGGCGCCACTATCAAGGCGTGTATCAAGTTTCTGCCCCGGTTAGAAAAAATCGTGGCGCTGCCTATCTGACGTCCACAACCCAGTTACTGGCTTTCTGACGACCCGTAACGACTGTCTAAGATCCACATGATTATGACAGCCGGGACCAACGGCATAACGTGCTCTCCGAGGCTGGGAGGGGTCTTGGTATGTAAAGATGGTCACCCATCCGGACCAACCGCGTCAAGCGTGAAGCTTAACCTGATCGATCGATCCGCGCTTCTGAAATTACATAGCCACAAGCCCCTTCTAATCACAATTCCATGTTGTCAACAGAGCCAACATCATCCAACACGACACGTTCAAGTCCGGCAAGGTGAACACGGAGTCTGTGGCCAAGCCGGCCGTGCACAGGCCCGGCGCTGAAGGTAATGTAGTGGTACAATATGTAGGGAGTACACTTATTTTATTATGTTATTTTGGTTGAAATACATTGGTGGTACATTTTATTGTGTTTGCTAGCTTGTGGAATTCTTCAAGCATAAAAAATCGAATGAAATTTTTATTATTTAAAAAATATACATATTATTATTTTTTTTTTAAAATCTGATAATTAAATAGTTGTGTACATTGAGGTAGCTTCCATTGTGACAAATTATAATACTTAAAAGGACAACATGTATAAAAGTGCATCTGTACTACACCTACAGTTCACATTTATGAATCAATCAATCATTTATTTTGTTAAACACAGATAGTATATTTTCTAAAATATGTGCACTATGTTTTGCCAAAATATGGTGTACAAAATTAACACAAACAATTAAAAGGTGGCATGATGAATGGTTAACCGTTAAAACCGTTATGTTTAAATGCCATGCAATGATAGAGCCGAAAGTATTGCCAAAAACTGAAAACAGAAATTGTAAAAGGCTTTCAGAAGCTTGCAAATAATAATTTCCAAGCTTGAAAAAACCAACTTCAAATCTTTGTCTTAAAAAAACCGTTGGCAACTGTTGTAATTAAAATCAGCACAACATAATGTTCCACCAGAACCACATTTTTTAATTACTTTGCCACCGCTTCACACATATAATTTGCCGGCTAGGAGCCAAGCCGTTCGCCGTGAACCACATGACGGGCGCGCAGCAGACCACCGTGTCCGGGCAGATCATCACCGGGCACACGCCGCCCGCCGTCAGTATTCGCTGATTTATTTTTATTTTGCTTTAAGCCTGGAACATGCATTTACACTATGTAGTAATCACAATAATATACATGAGCAGGAATAATGTTAAGGGGGTACCGAGCTTCTGGCTCCAATTGAAGTGAGCGGTTACTTTAGGTATTTCCTTCGTATTAGTTAAACAAATATCTACACATTTTCAAAATGTAAAATATATAACGTGTAAAATAATTAACGCAAAAACTCATACACCACAATTAGAATATTGATTTAAAAGCATAATACAATGACAAGAACTTTGTTTTTAGCTTTACTTTATGCATTTAAAATTGAGCTTCATTGCCTTGAAATAACATTGAATTTTCTTTGGCTCAATCGGCAGTAGGTAATACATTTTTTTTTTAATCCTATATTAATAGTTATTGAAATCGATTCAGTATTCAATTATGAACAAAGTACTTTCAGGACCTGCATTTATTCAGTTACACCTTGTATACGTTAAAACACATTTAGCTTTGTTATTATTGAAAAACTGAGGCCCTAGTGTGAGTTTCAAACGTTTCAAACGTTCAAACTGCGTTACCAAACGCAGTGAGCGCGTTTGGCGCTCCGATTGGTCCGCCACACAATCAAGGGCCAATCGGAACGCCAAACGCGCTCACTGCGTTTGGTGAAGATGGTTAAATGAAACTGACACTAGGGCCTCTGATGACCTTCCGTGGCGTATTTACGCCGTACTAAGTTTTTTTTTTTTGTTTTAGAAACGACTTATTTTTTTTTCTATAGAAGAAACTAGTAATCGTGTTTCTTAGAGTAAATTCATAAATATCTTATATTATAGGTACTAGCTTTTTCCCGTGGCTCTGCCCGCATGGATATCGGTTATTATCGCGTAAAAAAGTAGCCTATGTCCTTCTTCCATAGCCAGACTATATCTCTGTCAAATTTTATGACGATCGATTCAGCGGTTTAGGCGTAACATACAGAGTTACTTTCACATTTATAATATTAGTAGGGATTAATTGCATACCTAACTAAAAGTTAAGTAATAAAGATCGCAATTATATCGCAAATACCTCGGTGCGCCCTTAATATACAGAAAACAGTATGGGTATTTTACCAACTGTAAACGAATGAGAGTACCGGTCATGGTATCCATGCTTTTTATTTTTTATTAGCATGTGTATTCCAGGCTTTATTTATTTTAGGTTAAGATTTTTTGAGGATATAATTATTGTGTGGGTTGTCTCAGCAAAAGTGAAATATTTTTGAGTGGTATACTGTTTCATTGATATCGCTTGCTTTCTCTAAAATGTTTGATTCAATAAGGTGTACTCAATCAGTCTTTTCATTATATGTTCTGAAGAAAAAAATCGGTCATAAAATACTGAGATGAGTAGTATAAATACTTTGATTACGGGCAAAAAGAAACGTCTTTTCTAAATGCCAGAAAATGCATTGCCACTTTTGCTCTGACACCTATACCCTATACATACTCTTGATTTTTTTTTTTCAATTTATAACTAAAATAACGTGTGAAAACATTTGTTCCACGCTGCGTTAATGGCTACATGTAGTCATCGAAATGGGCTGTGTAGGTATATATTGTATACTGACTATTAAACCTATAGAAATTATAAAAATAACTTCTTACTGCCTCGTTGGTTTAGTGGTCGCAAAAGTGACTACTAAGTGCCAAGTCCTGAGTTTGATTCCCATTACAGATACCTGCATAAATACTTACGATCGATTCAAAATATATGTTCTCGTATAGTTTTGACATCAATTTGATAGTTTTGATATACATAACATTGTAATTTTTAAGAAAGAGATTTCTTCTTCGCAAAGTTTTTCATGAGCAAATTGCTTCTGAATTTTCAGTAAGTATATGGTGCGAAATATGGGTTGTAGGGACGAAATATCGACACACAACCCGTAACCTTGGATTCAGTACATTCTCAACCTGCGTTGAAATATTCCGTCGGATCATCATCTGCCTAGCCTTTTCCCAACTAATTTGGGGTCGGCTTCCAGTATTTACATAGAGCCTATCTGATCTCCACAACCCAGTTACTGGGTAATGCGATACCCCTTGGTAAGCCGGGGATATAAAAAAAATTGTCCGCGTAGGTGTTGCACTTCTCTATGAAAGCTTAGGTGTTTTTTTAGAAGCTTACTTAATATATCTACGCCGTCTAGAAAGATGTGCTGAATTCATAGTTCCAATATGTGCGTCGATGTCCCTGCCACCCTCTATACACCTCCAAGGTTTTCTAGGGATAATGATACCAAGAGCTTTGAAGATTAGTAAAACATACACTTTCGACCACACAACTGTTTCTAATACTTCTATCTTCATGTCCCAGGCATCTCAAATGCAGCAGACGCGAGTGACGTCGATCTTGACGGAGCCACAGCGTGGTTTAATGTCCACCATCATCAGCGGTGTCGAGATCATCAAGCAGACGGAGGAGGGACTCACCAGGGTATGTAGTGATTGTTAATGTGATTATTATACATGCCTAATTAATATTTATTATCTTCAAAACCGAAGGGTTACCAGGAATTGAACAGCAAAAAAGTAAGAAAGAATTCAATGAGAAATAATTCAGCTGTTATGCCAGGTTTATGCTTGCCATAAAATAAACCAAAACTTTACATAATATACAAAATATATCGACCTTTTTGGGCCAAACAAATTTTGAATAGCTAGACATATTTTTCGTGTTATTTTTGCAATCTACACGCTAAGAAGAAGCTCGACCTTTGTCTGTTTATGACGTTGTTCGCTCACGATTTCCGATTGGACTTTTCACACAGTTATTGATCAAGAAAATCGCGTTAAGGAATCTTTACTAGGATTTATTTCGCAGGTTTGCTTTATATTTTACTGGTCTCCGAAGGGTGGGCGTGGAATAAGTAACTCGTAACTTCGGAACTGTATTACAGGTTTATTATCACTACATAGTATAAAACAAAGTCGCTTTCTCTGTCCCTATATCCCTATGTATGCTTAAATCTTTAAAACTACGCAACGGATTTTGATGCGGGTTTTTTTAATAGATAGAGTGATTCAAGAGGACGGTTTATATGTATAATACACCGACCTCCACGCGGGCGAAGCCGCTGGCAAAAGCTAGTTAAGAATAATAGTGTTTAAACAAGTTCGGTTTTGTTTTCCTAGGCTACATGAAACTTTCTGTTAATTTAAAGATAGATACCTATTCTATAAATAGGTAATGTCAGCCGGACGTCCAATTCTATTTTGGTTTCACTTCCCTAACTGTAACGTGGAGCTAACTTCCATTTTAGCGTGGGTTCGAATTAGTACAAAAATAATTACAGAATATAAAAAGAAAATGAATTCAATCATCACTGTAAAGAGGGGATACACCTAATTTATGGCTGCCAAGAAAAGTGTTTTAAAACTGCGAAATCGTTCAATGTTGAGTTCGCTGCAAATAATAAATTCTAAGCTACACGCTTTTCGCATTGTCGACTTTTCTGACTGCACTTGACTTTAGTTATAACTTGTTATCACATAGGAGTGAATTACCCAATCATAACCTGTGTCCCAATTTAAAAATATTGAATTACCCAATCATAACCTGTGTCCCAATTTAAAAATATTGAATTACCCAATCATAACCTGTGTCCCAATTTAAAAATATTGAACTACCCAATCATAACCTGTGTCCTAATTTAAAAATACTGAATTCTTCTTCTTAGCGTATCGATGGTTAAAAAAAAAACAAACATCTTTGGCCCAAAATTCGGCTGCGCGAACTCCGCTCACTGACGCAGTCATAAGATCATCAAAAGCACAAGTAACAAGTAATAATACAATATTGAATTGTTATGCAAAAATACATATTTTTCATAACATTTTCGTGTCTGACTGCCTCGCTGGTGTAGTGGTTGCAAGCGCTACTGCTACGCATGAGAAAAAGTGTTATTGGGTTTTTCTATCTGAAATTTGTCGAGTCTAGATTTGTGCCCGACTGATGGCAATAGACGCTCGCCCCCTATTCCATGGGACTTAAATTTAACTGGCGAAATGTGGGTGTACTTATAGGTGCTCTTCTGCCCGAGGCGTGATGATGTTTTAGTCTCTTGAATCCGCAAAGTAACGCCTGATTCCATAACATTACTTGAATATTGTTTCCATATGTTTTCTCATCTTAGTTTACATTTTTCTCATCCCCAGGCCACCTTACCGGCTCTAGGCCACGATGCGGCCTCAGTCAAGTGGAAGCAAGTGACGATGGACACCAATAAGCAAGTCGTGACGTCACAGATCGCCGCCATGAACGCGGCCACTGCGCAGGTCGTCACACTTACTTCAGGTGAGAAACACACACATACCAAACAGGGTGTTTCTTTAGACATGGTTTATACTAACGACTTATTTTTTTAAATAAGAACCTAACAGATATCAAAATACAGCACCAAACTAAACTTTTCAGGTTTTTATTGGCCATACTAGTATACGTATAACGTGGATTTGTGAGTAAGGGCAGGTCTTTTAGCTACTGGAAAACGGTCTTAGGAGGCAGTCCTTAACTTTTGAGACATTTTGAAACAAAAGTGCAGACAGCACATAATTGGAAACGTGTTCTGTGGAACTTTCAACTGCCTAGCTTTATTTGTCCTCAAGATACAGCTATGGAACCCACAGACAAAAAAACTGACGATGAATGTTTTAAACAAAAGTACGTGCTACCGTAATCCTAGAACCTACCGACACTCAATTTCCCCTATTCCCCACAGGCACAGACGAAGTAGACCACACGGCCGTGGGCGCAGCCATCACCACCATCACCAGCAACCTGCCGCAGATGACGAAGGGCGTGCAGATGATCGCGGCGCTGCTGGACGACTCCGAGCACGAGGACAAGCTGCTGGACGCCACCAGGAAGCTGTGCAGCGCCTTCACTGACCTGCTGAAGGCGGCTGAGCCCGCCACTAAGGAGGTAAGAGCTTGTAAACCCATCATATTTTAACAGTCTACTGCTAGACCTAGGCCCCTACAATCGTGCGCCATTTAACTCGATCAATCTGCCACCAGCCACAATAATATAGGTATGTTCGTTGAAATTTCATTAAATATTTCATAAACTATTTCATAAAATTTCATAAATTTATAAAAATATTTCATAAATTTATAAAAATATTTCATAAATTTATAAAAATATTTCATAAATTTTATAAACTGGCCCATCAAGACTATGTGACTAAGCTATGTAACTAGCATAGCTACTCACAACCATTCTATACGCTTCCGTACAGAATCGAACATGAATCAATATTATCGTAGGAGTCCTAGAAACGCTGTTCATAAATACAAAACCCAAAAAAAATGTCAGTTTAAATCAAATAGACGATCGCTATTCTTCCGACAGCTGTTTGCCGTCATCGCACATCAGGTTATCTAAATGTGTCATTTACGATACGATAGCCTGTCGAATGCTTGTGAATAGCTATGCAGGTTTGTAAACCCGGCCTTTAGAGGGTTCTGATGGCAGGTCAATATCACACGAAAAGTGAAGTGTCAAACGATTTTGTACCATATGACTTGTGTTTAAACTGCCCTGCATAGATTATGGGTACGGGCCCGGCGTTGAATTAACACATATTCTGTGATATTATTATTTAAATAAAACTTAAATATCTCCACCATTTGAACTTGTTTTTAAAATATTCTAACACTCGCATCTTCCTAGGCCAGGGATGGCGTACCTATGACACGCGTGTCAATGGTGGTACGCCACAAAATAATTTGGGCACGGCACCCTAAGTCACAGTAACAAACATAGAAATCTGACCGTGATAAGTTCAGTTCATCTTCTTTCTAAGTTCAGTCGTTACTTTCAGAAACTGTATGTATGTCACATGATCCCAGTTCAGCTTGCATTCTGTTAAAAGTTAATATACCTAATACCAGACACCAGAAATTGCACTAATTTGTTCTTTCATATACATAAACTGGTGTAATGTTGATTACTGTATAACAGTAGGTACAAGACTATTTCTGTTTGCAAATAAAGACTACCAATTATTTTGAAAGTATTTAGTTTTTTTTCTAGTAGTCAATTGTCAAGATTGTTTGTTGGCATGTCAATGCCTTATTAAATATTTTTTGGAAAATATGGTCTGCCCTAGGCAGATACAGGACTACCTTTCCCAGACAATATTACTTTAATACCAATATGCAATGTAAACTCAACACGTTTCAATCTATTTCCAGCCTCGCCAGAATCTCCTAAACGCAGCCTCCCGCGTCGGAGAAGCATCTACAACAGTCCTCTACACCATCGGCGAGGAGACCGAAGAAGACAAGGAAACGCAGGTAACAGACCCCAGGCGAAACCCTAAGAAATCTTACTTGTATAGGAAACTTAATTATTGCTACGATAACTTCTACAAAGTATTCTTTGGCAAAGAAAAAGGTGATACTTACGACACGGACTTTGAAAATGTACACATAGGCAATGGAAAGTCTAAAGACGTAATTGATGATGGCATATATGAAGACGTCGATACGACACGTAATTGGGGACTCGATGTCATACAAGAGGAATCGGATAGCGATTATTACAGAAGTATCGATTATGCTAACATGCTGTTCAAGAATCGGCCAGAGAAATCGAATAGTGATAATGATTTTGAATCGATTGTGCAGAACTGTGAAGGGTATTTAGATAGCAGTAATCCGAAGTTGTATCCTAAAACTATTTACGATAAGATCTATAATTTTAAAAAGGATTTCTCTAATCATGACTACGCTAATGTTAATTATGACGTTAAAAGTAATATCGATAAATCTAATTTGAATAATGAAAAATCAAATATTAATATTGATAAAACTAATAACGAAAATGGTAACATAGACATTAATAGACGCACCAAAAACGACATTCTCCGCGAACAATTCTTCCTATCAGATAATATCGACAAAAATGACATTAATGACCAATTCAATCGATTTAACGGCAAAAAAATCGAATGCCACAGCATAGTCAATGACATCACTAAATCCGGCCCAGATGTCAAAGTATCTGGGTCATTAAACATGAAATTGCTGAACCCAGAAAGATACAACCGCGTTCTGACAACAACAGAGACTTTCATGGAGACAGCTGAAGCTAGTTTCACTAAAAACGAAATATCGAAACTACGACGCGATGGCTTCGAAAATTTCGTCAAAAAGAGCGAAAGATACTACACTAGCGAGACAGGGGACAAACATACAGAAATACTAAACAATTCCACTGATTCTAAAGCTAAAACTGAGATTAGGATATTCTACAACCCGACTTTTAAAACTACAGGCGAAAATATTCGTGGGTTATGCCAATTTTGTAAGCGGAAGTGCCCCAGGACCGAAGAGAAGTGCTGTACTAAATGTGAATGTTTGGAAAACGAGCTGGCGACGATTTGGAAAGATAACTGGCTGAATATTTTGTGTTTGTTGTCGATTATGTTTGTGTTGTTGGCATTGCTGATACAGTGTTTTATGCCTAACGATGTGTGTGGCGCCGATAATAGTACGGAAGCTAGTGAGAAGTGTTTTGATATGATGTGAGAACGGTAAAAGGATTTCGTTTTTCCAAAAATATAAACATCACGCATAAATTTACGTAGCGAAAATGTTTTTCAAAATGGATCTTGAGTCACTTTTGCTCTCAGCTCAATTGAGTTATTCTAGAACCCTATTCAAATGAACAGTTTTATTAAATAAATATAAGTAACTACATACTGTTAAATATTTTTATGTTGCAAAAAAATTAGTAGTTTTTAGGTGACATAGTGGTCAAACGCAAGCATATCCTTAAAAAAAAAAAACTGGCCAAGCGCGAGTCTAACTCGCACATGAAGAGTTCCGTACCACCGTAAAATATTTAACATTACATTTAAAAAAAAAACACTTTTCTAGTAGGGGAGCCCCCTTTAATTTATTTTTATTACTTGTTGTTATAGCGGTAACAGAAATACACATTTTGTCTGTCTAGCTATTACGGATCATGATATACAGTCCGCTGACACACAGCGGAGGCTTAGTTATAGGGTCCCGTTGGTGACCCTTTGGGTACAGAACCCTAAAATAAGAACTGTCTCAACATTTTTTTTTTGTTTCAATACTGTAATGTTTATATTTTTGGATAAATGAAAATGTATGTGTGAGGGAACTTGGTTTTCGGTGGCATATTCCTATGGTGTTAGGGACCTATAGTCATATTATTATCTATTCTTCAATTATACCTATATTGGTATTTCGTTCCTTTCTAATACCCCCAGTGCATTAAATATGCTCTGATATAGAATCTCACTAAAATAATTATCAATATGACAGATAAATAAAAAGTTCAGTAAATAAGTGATTTATTGCACAAGCAAAATATATATTCTCTCGATCTCCACTGCTGGATATAGGCTTCTGATGATACAACCTGGTGGATCAGTTACAAAACCATAAGATTTGGTTTTTGTAGAGATTCAATCATTCATGCTACTTTCCTACCATTTCAGAAAATGGTACCAATTTCGCGTTGTTCATATAGTTTTATAACTATAAAATCGTCTTATAAAGTATTCAAAAATATATAAGTATTACATTTACTAAAGTATTCCTTAATTCTGCCTATCTGGGCATTAATATTTACTTAATATTTAAATATAAAAAGCACGTTTCTCTCTATAAAATTATTATTTAAAATTCGTCTTTTTCCTTGTTTTTTCACGTTTTCTTGTTGGATGAAAGATAATAATCAAAATTATAAAGACAAATGAGTAAGGGAAAAGACTGCACTATGACATTTTTTTATTAGTATGTAAGGTTATATAAAGATTTTGAGAGTACGTGATTCTCATAAATTACGTGTAGAGTGCGAGAATAATAACCAACGGTTTGGATAAAGTGACAAGCGTTATTCACATAAAATAAATATTTTACCATATCTAGGTATCAGATTAAAAATCTTTATTAGCGCTACTGCGGAGCACGAGGTCCTGGGTAAGATTCCCAGGTCGGGCAAAGTGGTATTTTATTTTATTTTATTCGGCAAACTTACGGCTAACATAAACAGTGTTACTAAACAATATGAAACTGAAGACCATTTACAAGTTTCCACTGATAAACACTTAATTTAAACAACAACAAAAATTTGGGTTTTTCTATCTAGAATTTCTCAGCCCGGAGTCTGGATTTGTGCCCGACTGATGGCAATAGGCTCGCCCCTGTTACATGGGACTTAAAGATAACTGGCGAAATGTAGGTTGGTACACCTCTGCCGAATCCGTCGGTGCAACAAGGCGTTCTGTTCTGTATTAGCAAAATTAGGAAGCCCTTCTTTTGGGCTCCGCCGTAGACGGATAAGAAACCAACTCGCATAGCTTAACATTGCGGTATTTGCTATGATAGAGGCCATAGTAAAGTATTGTAAAAATGTTAATTGGTCTTCCTTTTGTGGTTATAAAGATAGCCAGACATCTCAATAACAGATGAACGGACATCCCTATAACAGGTAAACAAACAGGTGTAGGTCCTTTAAATACAGGACCTTAAAAAAATACCCTCTTTTAGGGCTCTGCCGAAGACGGTTAAAATTATTATGTGAATCACACACTCCTGTCTGGTTCCACAACAAAGAGTTAACGTACTAACTACCAGTTAGTTTGAATTAATTTCTAGTTCGGTAGACCGTTGGTAATGGTAAATTATAGCCCGCCCGGCGGATGGCAAAAGGCTCGCCCAATATTACATGGGACTTAAACATAACTAACGAAACGTGGGTGTACTATAGCTATACCTCTGCCTAATCCTTCGGCAAATAAGGCGTGATGTTATGTTATATGACAAAGTATAAACATAATACACCAACTAAATTCACTGTTAGTAGGTATTAATAATAGTTTGTTTATGGAGGATGTTGTGGAATTGAGCATCTTAGGTGGAAGGCGAAGTTGACAGGATATGGTATACTCGCTTATGAGGAGTTATAGTGAAAAGAATCCGATGAAATAAGAACCTCTTCCTTTTCGAAGTCGGTTCGTACGATTTGTAACAGTCCTCGAACGCTAGTCAAAAAGTCATCACAATTTTTACACCGTATCTATTAAATTATCTGGATTTTTTAATCCAGGAATATGAAGGTTATATTAAGAAAATTTTCTAGTCTGATTGCAGCTGAAATTTAAAGTAAATCAAATAGTTTTTTGTTTGTTTAATACACTTGCGAAGAATTCGGGTTAGTCAAATAAATTGATAACTAGTAGCGTCCTGCGGTTTCACCCGCGTAAGTCTTCATTGCGTAATGTACTTAGAACGTCAACGATCGACATTCTTTGCCAATTATAAGCCATACTTCACAATCTTGCCATCACAAAGACATAAGCGAGTTTATATTAACCCTTATAGCTTCTATACACAATGGTTTAAGGTCGACTTCACTGCGTTGATAAATTATACCAAATATCCTAGACACCCATCACCGATCTTCCTAGAATAGTCGCCAAAAGAGATATGTAATCAGGTTCGTCGGATATAGTTGAAGTTTAGTAGGAAACCGATGGATCTTTTCGAATACAATTTAATTTGATAAAAGAGCAGGGGCCCAAGTCTGCTATTTTTATAAATTCGATCCCATTGTCATTTTGCTAAAAGTTCGTAATCTGCTAAATTCATAATGGTCGATCATTGGCCGGTCAATGGTCTCGTAATAGAATTGTGTTATAATGGCATTGTCGTATTGCCATTATTATAAAACCCGTTAGTAGAAATGATTTTCCAAAAACGACCACTACATTTGAACATTTATTCATGCCTGATTTCATTTATATATATTTTATATATTATTTATTAGTTTATTAGTATTAAATTTTAGCAGATTACCGCCTAAGTCAGTCATTCATTTATCATTACGTACGAGATTACCAATAAATGCCATTTCTTTCAATGGAGTGTCAGTGGCTGACCATTGGAAATATGGCGTAGGGTACGGTCGACTATCGCAAGAGAGCACGTTGCTATTTATTAAAATTGGAAATATTTTAAATTTAGTGCAAGTACTCATCATAAGCCATTGTGTAGAGAAGCGTCACAGTTTACATACAATTTTGTGTTTATTTATTTTTGTTAACAATAATCTTAATGCTTACTAATCTAGTCTTTATTTTTTATTATTTTCCCTTTTTTTGTTATAAGCATTAAGGTAATTGGCAGCTAAGGGTCGGAGTAACCTGCTAATTTATTAATTTGGACGTCAATGTATGCCGCCGACCCTTATATATTTTTTTTTGTTAATATTTTGGCATCTATTTTACACTTCATTAATTTTGGTCCTGATTTCTTTACATGTACATAATTTATGGTTGTTTATTTTTAAGTTCTGGTACACACTGTCGAATAATCGTGGTAAGTGCTAAATGATTACAAAATCTTGTCCTGAACTTTAATTGCAATATGCGATTCATCGATGGTGTGTATATTTACTTAATCTGTTAATGGATGTCCTTTGTATATGTGTCCTTTTTGCATTTCTAAATAATTATGTGGCATTATCAAGTAATACATTAAAATTTAAAATATAATTACTAATACTTGTACTTAAAAATGCTTTTATAATAATTTAATTCATTTAAGTAATAAGTGCAGTATTTCCTTCGTGAAAAAATCTAGATATTCTGTCATTATATGCAAAACCCACAGTATCATACAATTCGTAAATATGATGAATTTATTCAATGCAAAAAGTCACACAAACTTATGACTCAAAATATTGCCATAACAAAGTACAAAAACACAAATTGCCATTTTATATGAAAACAGAGGTTTATTTTTAATTTTATTTTTTGCCAATTTTTAAACGCTTGGCGAGATTCGAGCTTTTTAGTATAAAAGTGAAACTTGAAAGTTCAGATTATTATATCGAAATCATTGCAAGTGAAAAAAGTACATACTGAATTAAAAAAATCTACTTTTTCTTTTATAAACTGGATGTTACTTAATTTTTTATTTTTAGAGTAAAGACTGATCTTATTTTTTCCTTTTTTTATTTTGCATATCGCAATCTTTGTTATTTCTTTTAATTTTCTTACTCGAAACTCGCCAGCCACTCGACCTAGTTATTTTTATAATTATTATAATACAATTGGGAGCAGAAAAATTGTACCAATAATCAAAGATTATTTTACTTGACTCTTTGAATCTCATCATATTATATCTAATGACATTTATTTATTAAGCATAAGTAACGTAAATAATCAAGAATAACATATCAAATATTGCAAGGTCTAAGATTCATTCATTATAAATATTGGTACAATTTCTCTGCACGCCTGTGTACGGTTGTGGTTCTTTTACTTTCACTGCCATGTTGGTTATTTTTGGTTAATACATTTGCTTAAAAAAACAATTGTTTTATTTATAACTAACTGTCTCGGAAGTAAATGTATTTAGCAAAAATAACTTACTAATTACCCCCCCTGTATATTGTCGGAAATAACATCATGCTGTATATAAGCCGGTGAAAGAAGGTATCTGTACTAGGACTCTTAAATTGCCAATGAGCAATAATGGTGACCAACGCTTGTGCCTTCTCTGTATGAGAAGAGCCTTCGCCCTTCAGTGGGACAGGTTCATAGCTAGAATATATTTGTAAAATATGAAAGATGTTTCTAAATGATCCTAACTGACTCATATAACGTACTAAAGACATTTCATAAGCCAAATATTTACAAAACGCCCTTATATGGAAATAAACATCACTGTCCAAATATGGATGTACTATACACCTCTGCCTATCCCTTTACGGAATACAAGCACGGTATGTTATGCATAGGTTATAATATAGCGTCCACGTACATCTAAAACTTATAGAATAATATTCTAAGTTAAAAAATCATAACTCAGCGCCATACAAGCGCATGTCACGTTCGATATGTAAGGAAGTAATTCCACACATTGTCAAGAGATGGCGTTGTTGTAAAAATAAACGCGTGACCCACATAGTCCAGATGACAGATTTCTGGTTTTAAAACATGTTGTCGTGAGCTCGATGTCTGAGTGGAGACTAATGTCCGGCCTAGATTCTTGACTGGGGTGAATGTTTTTGTTGGTGAAAATGATTTTTTAAAGATCATTTTCTTTTAAAATAAAATTCTCATAGTAAATAATGCAAGGTGTAAATGAAAAGTATTTAAATTAGAAAGCCTAGGCAACATTTAAGAGTTAGGGTTCATCTCACGGTGTCCGTAAAAAATGAAACAGGTTTATTTTTAGTAATCGTACATTTCCAAATCATCATCACATCATATACAAGTTTACTATAAATTATACAGTTGCTGTGAAAACGGGCTTTAGGCAAATAACTAACCTACTGTGTTTAGATAATGTAATACATTCACTAAAGGTTCACGACCGCACGTCTGTTCGATTCAAAATCCAGTATGCCTAAAAATTCGCCGCGATGTTGTTAGTGATCTAACATACAGCAAAACATTCTGAATATCGGTCATGTTCTGACTGTCGGATACACGTAACATCAAACGTATTTTTACGACTGAGACAGTTTTTATTTATGCGAACATGACATAATTTGTATGTACGCTTTGCGTATCGTTTCAGAAATAGCTCATCGTAATATTTCAGGCATGTTTGAAATCTGAAAAAATTATGCATGCCACAATGATCGTTCCGTGTGGTGCCGGACGTAAAAGAATAGCACCATCCCATTTCTTCCCATGGGTGTCGTAGAAGGCGACTAAGGGACTTAGTAAAGAATGGGCAGCAGCGTTCTCTATGCATTTGACCACCATACTGCGATCGCCAACCCGCCTGCCAAGCGTGGCGATTATGGCAAATCGCCTTTTGGGGAAGGCTTATGTCCAGCAGTGGACGTCTTTCGGCTGATATGATCCAATGATCGACTCTGGAGTCGTTAGACAACAACACAGTCGATTTTAACCACGTTTTGGGATTAGAGGGAAAGAGTTTTCAAATGAAAGTCACCTTTTTACGCTTTTTAGCATATTTTCGGTTAATTAATTTGAAACTGAAGAAATCTGCATGCTTATTTTAAACTAGCTTTTGCCAGCCGCTTCACTCGCTTGGAGGTTGAAAACTATCCCACGGGAACGTATTATTGGGATAAAAAGTATCCTATGTGTTATTCCAGATTATAAACTATATCTACACTATTGTTTGTATGTAACGAATAAACTTAAAAACGAATGGACCGATTTCAAAAATTATTTTGCCGTTAGAAAGCTACATTATCACTGAGTAACATAGGCTATATTTCATCCCCGTATTCCTACGGGAACGGGAACTACGCGGGTGAAATTGCGGAGCGAGGCTAGTGTGTTATAAATGTAATTTAAATAAATAAATGTGTGTCAAATTTCATCCACATCTGTTCAGCCGTTATTGCGTGAGTGAGTAACAGACATACTTTCTCATTTATACCTAGTATTAGTAGGATGGAAAGTAGGATGTAGGATGTCGGCACGTGATCAATGTTATCAGAGGTTATCATCATCATCATCATCATCTGCCTAGCCTTTTCCCAACTACGTTGGGGTCGGCTTCCAGTCTAACCGGATGCAGCTGAATACCAGTATTTTACATGGAGCGACTGCCTATCTGACCTCCATAACCCAGTTACTGGGTAATACGATACCCCTTGGAAAGACTGATTGTCAGACTTTCGGGCTTCTGACGACCCGTAACGACTGTCAAAGATCTACAAATGACAGCCGGGACCAACGGCTTAACGTGCTTTCCGAGGCACGGAGAGGTCTTGGTATGTTAAGATGGTCACCCATCCACGGACCAACCGCGGCAAGGTTAGCTTAACCTGATCGATCGATCCGTACGGCTACTATTACTTAGCCACAAGCCCCAGAGGTTATGTAAAACTTAATTTAAAAAATGACTGAGTTTCTTGCCCGTTGTTCTCCATAGGAATCTATGCTTTGGAACGGGCTTAAACTTTATTTCTACTAGACTGACACTTTGTGAATGTTTTAAATTAAAGCAATGGTTTAATAATTGATCTCTCTCTCCCACAGGACATCCTCCTATCCCTGGCCAAGGCAGTAGCCAACACGACAGCCGCGCTAGTGCTCAAAGCCAAGAATGTGGCCGCGCAGTGTCGCGACGACCAGCCGCTGCAGAACGCGATCATCTCGGCCGCCACGCACTGCGCACTCGCCACCAGCCAGCTCGTCGCCTGCGCTAAGGTAAGGATCAACATCGTCAGTATCATCATTGGGGTAGATATGTACACTCAAGACGTATGTACAAGAACAGATTGCTCAAAATTATCTAAACTACTATGAAAATTAAATATTAACTCAATGACACAAGGAATGTTTCAGAATAAAACAGTTTCAGTACACGACAACTGTCATTCTGACAAGAAATTTATCCAATTGAAGTAAAGTTTAATTTTCTTAGTTGTTGAGATCATTTTGAAAAGCCTGTTCGTCCCGATATTTTTGACGCTGACTGTACAAGGTGTAACAGAACAAGCTCAAGTCCTGAAAGTTAATATCGGTACTTTAAAAAAACAATGTGTTTTGCTATCTTGACCGCCGATTGAGCCAAATAAAATTTAATCTTATGTTAAGGCAATAAGACTCAATTTTAAATGCATAGAGTAATGCTACTTTCCACGTTATTTCCTTTATAAAAATAGTAAGCTTTAAAAAATAAGTTTTGGTCATTGTAGTATGCTTTTAATCCAATACTTTAATTGGGGTATATGAAGCCTTGCCTTCCTTATGGTACACATTGTATAGAGAACAAAAAAAAACATCAATATTTAGGTTCAGTAGTTTTCGAATACTTACATGCGCATTAAATACAGAACTTCCTTTTTGAAGTCAGTTGTAACAAATCACAATCTTGTACCCCAGGTTCGATTCCCAGGTTCCCATTGTTTGTGTTGTAAAATATGATTCGCACATAACCCGAGAGGAAATGGAAATGGAGTCACGTTTTGAGCCTGTCTTAAATAGCTTTGACTTTCAAAAAGTGCTGACTCTCATATTAAATAACTGATTTTTGATTTTGATGTTTCCCCGCCAGGTGGTAGCCCCAACTCTCCACAACCCAGCATGTCGCGAGCAACTGACCAGTGCTGCGCGCCTGGTGGCGCAGGCTGTGGAGAGGCTGGTGGAGGCGTGTGGCTCCGTGCCGGAGAGCGCAGCCCCAGGTATGTATTGACGACTAACTTCTACCCAGGACATCGTACGCGTGTTTAAACATCAAATAACGGGTGTAAAAAGACACATAACGAAGCCATGAGTCTCTCGGTACGCCCTATCAATGTGATATTGTTTTTTTGTATTAGTCCGTATCTAAAATCTATAAAGGGTCCCCCTTTTGGTTGCGGGGATATTGAATAGGAGATTTGTTTTTACGAAAACTAATTTTAAATGTGATAAGTTAACTTTAGATACTCTCACAATTCCTGATCCCTTTACATGCATTACCGTTAATAGCGATTTTTTTTACCGCCTATGTTCACTCTATCAATCGCAAATATATTGTAGTTTTCAATCAATGAAAGATTTTTGTAATCGGATCAGTACTTACAGAGATTACCTTTTACAATTATATCGACGCTCCCTACGTACACAGAGACATGTCAAAAACCGAGGTTTACAGGAAAGCATTATTTATGTTCAAACTGCTCTAGAAATAATTATATGTACAATTATAAATTTTGTTTTTCTATAATGTTTTATTAGCTTTAGGAACTTTATAATGGTATTTATACATATTTTCTTTTTTTCTCATATACGATTTGTAAATGACGTTAAAAACGTAATATTAAAAAAATATAAATACACAGGTGTGTGCTTAAGGAAAATCTAAACCCAATTGTGCAAAAAAAAAAAATTTTTGACGTCTTTATGTACGTAGGGACCGTCGATATGTGGTCTAGTGGTCGCAAGCGCTACTAGTGAACATGAGGTCCTGGGTTCGATTCCCGGCTCGGGTAAAGTGTTATTGGGTTTTTCTATCTGGAATTTCTCAGTAGCAGCCCGGAGTCTGGACTTGTACCTTGAATTAAAAATATAACTGGCGTAATGTGGGTGTACTCTAAGTACACCTCTGCACTACCCTTGGGTGAAACAGGCGTGATGTTATGTTAAATTATACAATTTAACCTCTTTATAACATTCGTTTATATAGAAACAACATCATAAAATTAACCAAGTTACTAATATTCTAGTTCCAAAATAAATAATTGAATTTGTTTCCAGGTGTTGAACATTTGACGGCGGCCGCGCATAGAGTCACCGAGGAGCTGGAGAGATTGCTGGCGCATTGTGATCTGGGTGAGTGTGCCGAGTGGCTGTAGTATTATATATCTTCTAATATCTTCTGCCCACCGCCATCCACCTACTACTTAGCGTTCTTCCCGATTTTTTTTTTGCTCAGCTCCTAAAGGTCGTAGCGTAATGTTAAAAATAGTATGTGACCTTGCTCAAAAATTGGGCTATCAAAGGTAAAACGAATTTTTCAAATCCGACTGGTGGTTCTATAGATTATCGATTACATACAAACAAACAAAACTCTTTATAATATTAGGATGGATTTTATAAAAACATGCCGTTTGAATCCAATCATTATGTTTAAAACTGCTATTTTGATAGAAATCATGGAACTTATAGGCCCTAGCTAAATTTTGGTGGTCTTTAAAACTGTGTAGACCCGTTTTAGAGAAAACAATCGTGAGTTGTGTGTGAGGCATCTTCTCACACTTTATTACTACTCTTTAGGATAAAACACCAGTGATTTTGTTTCATTATTAAAACTGACTGCCTTTTCCCAACTATGTTGGGGTCGGCTTCCAGTCTAACCTGATGCAGCTGAATACCAGTATTTTACATGGAGCGACTGCCTATCTGACCTCCAGAATCTAGTTACTGGGTAACACGATACCCTTTAGTAAGACTGGTTGTCAGACTTTTGGGCATCAGACGACCCGTAACGACTGTCAAAGATCCAGGAATGACAGCTGAGACCAAAGGATTTCCGAGGCACTACGGGGTTTTTGTATGAAAAAATTGTCACCCATCCACCTGAACGATTGAGCTGTGCGGCTGATGTACTTACCCACAAGCCAATTATCAAGTAATTTGTCCCCCAGACCGACGCGCCCAACAGCCCACAGTGACCGAACGTTCGGTAGAAAGTGTTATGTCTGCCAGTGAACGACTGGTGTCTGCCGGCGACCCGGCCGACATGGTGCGGCATGCGCGCCTGCTGGGGCAGGCCACGGCACATCTCATCACCAACATCAAGGTAAATTTATATCCTAACAAACAAGGTCTTTAAATCCAGGCGTGACACGTGCTTACGTCACCATCCAGGGATGTATGGACGCGCATCCTGTTACCAGAGTTTCAGTACATTATTCTGAATGCTTTAAAGAAAAAGGATAAAAAAGATTTAGTGATAAATATTTGAAGAGTATGCTTAGATAATTTGGTCATGTTGAGAAGATTAATGAAGGGCGACACGGCAGATGTGAGTGGAGACGTCGGGAGACATCCTAGGCCACTTTCCGAATTAAAAAAATAGCGCTGTGAGCGTTCACATCAATGATGAGTTAGATATCACGACTATGACAGCTGAGAACTGTCATTTTTGTCATCTCTAGCCAGAAGCATTATATCTAAATTAGCTAAAACTAATCAAAACATAACAGCACAAGTGTAATTTTTGACAACGCTCACAGTGATATTATTATAACGCATGGTCGGCGTTATCGCAAGATGGCGCATGTCATGACGTCATCTATGACGATTCACGGGACATCGTAATCGCGCTCACGCCAATTCGGAACGGGTGTGAGCACTCTCAAATCGATATGATTGTAACTCGGAACGTAGTCCTAGGAGGACATATAGTGACCTTATTGGTGATGTTCTTCAGAAAGGCCAGATGCGTAGTACTCGCAGCGTGGTGTATGACCGTAAACGAAGTAAAAAGAGTATGTTAGGATGCTAGCAGGTGCTTAGCGGCGTTCTGTAGCTTCTGCCTACGGGACAAAGGTGTGAGTATATGTATGTATGTCAACAAAAGTTGCTGTGTACATACATTTTGACAGCGCAGTTATTGCAATTCTTCTACGCGTTTACCGTGGCCTAGGCAATTAAAGGACTACTGGTGGGTTTTAGTCAGTAAAAGTCTGACACGCCCTCCTGCTCCACCCAGAGTGGGAGAAGCTACTTGATGATATCCTACCCAAAAAAAAACTGTACTTAATTCATGGCTACAGTTTGCGCATTGGTCTCCCTGCCAGCCTGGTTAAAATGTACTGAGTATAATATGTTAACGTTGCCCAGACGGAGGCGGAGTCCCAGCCATCAGACTGCCAGCGCAAGTTGCTGGCGGCCGCCAAACTGTTGGCCGACGCCACCGCGCGCATGGTGGAGGCGGCCAGGTTATGTGCGTCGTCGCCACAGGTATGTGCATACTGAACGCTTTTAGAACTTCGTACACAGAGCTGTAAACTTCATATTTATTAAAGGGGACTGAGCTAAGGCAACCGGCGACATTCTTTTTTTATTTTTCTTGCAATTGACAGGTCAGACTCGACTCTATTTCGTGAAGTAGTAATCCAATGGGATTTAATGAACAAAGAGGGTTATATTGATGACTTAAATGATTATAATTCTGTAAATACATACGTGTTACTGTCGCGAATCATATTTTAATCTACACGCAGCCTGACACTAAACAGCAAATTACAAAAATTTAGCGGGCTACCTTGGTATATCTTGCTTAAGGGGAATCTAGTCGCGGGCTCGAACTCACTGGTGGGCCTAACTAAAAAGCATGCTGTCTCACCAGGCATCGTGTCCGACAGAGGTAGTATCAGTGATGAGCAGTTAGACGCTAGTCTACAAGCACAACGTTACTAAGTGAGATGCGGGATCATTTGTATTAAAACAAACGCGTAAAAAATTAAGAAAAGTCCTTCGGAAGATCGGGTTTTATGAAAAAACCACTGCATAAATCAATGACCAAGTTTATTGAGAGTTTTCGATAATTGAGCTTTGTCGTTACCAATTTGGTTTTGGATGTTTTACACTTCTTTTATTACTTAAACACGCCCAAAGTTAGGTTAAATTAGCAAGAAAAACTAATCTTTGTTGGCTCGTAACTTTTTAATGGGTTTTTATTTTAGTATTCTGTTTCCGTACAGACAATATTAATAAGGAGACAAAACCATACCATGTTTAATTTTTGATGTACATTGTCGAACAGTGAAGTAATACACCCCCGAAGTTTGTGTGGCAAAAACATCGACTAGATTCACCTTAAGTGCAAATTATATTTCTACTACTGACTAACTTACTGTGTTTTTGTAATAGGACCGTGAGAAACAAGAGGCTCTGCGCAAGGCTGCGGAGGAACTGCGCTACATCACCGTGGACTATGCGCAGGGGCAGGACATCGTGGGCTCGCAGGTCGCTAGGCTACAGGTAACTACTTATTTATTTTAACGTCTGAAAAAAATATGTAGAAGTTTTTATACAGTGACAGAAATTATTACAATAATTGGTGAGTGATGTAGCGTTGGAAGGCCTCCCACAAGATGGACCGATGAACTGTTGAAGGCTGCAGGAATCCGCTGGATGCGAGAAGCACAGAACCGGTCGATGTGGCGGCGTCTGGGGGAGGCATATGTCTGGCAGTGGACGTATATCGGCTGAAATAATGATGTATGATGAGGTGTATGTCATGTGGAATGGCTAATGGCCTGATGACGGAAAGCCTCGATCAAAATGTCTCGAGGCTCTCGTTAGTCGGTTGGATATATTATATATTATTTATTTATCAAAACAAGTTAACAAAACAACATTAAAAAAAACTTAACTTAAGGACTATGCCCCACAAAACCGTTTGCACGGTTTTTCTGTGGGAACAGAACAAATAGTATTATTACGCATTAGGTTTATTAGTGCGGTCACTTAACTTTCACTTATACATAATGGAACAAACAATAATATCTTAAATGTATGGATATAATAAAAATATAAACCTACTCAATCACCCATCCATCTCCCCCAACAATCTGCAAACAACTATCCTAAGATCATCGTTTACAAATTCCTGAAAAAGAACTGCTTAAGTAATTTGGCAAATTTAGCTTTTATCCTGAGGCATGATTCAATAGGCAGTACTCCTCGATATGACTCGCATCGTGAGGAGGTTCCTGTCTCTGGAGCCCCAACCACCGGTAGTTGCACCCTGCTCCCGTTACCGGCGGATCACTTTTTTTTATCGTTTCTTTTAAAGAAAATATTAAATAAGTATGAAAATAAATAAACGAGATTATAATAGAAATAATATACAGAAAAGCAGTTAGATGATTGTTTTATGCGGACAAACAACACAATACAACGGTATCAAAAAAAGGCATCAAAGCTAAAGGGTCATCATCGCGACCGATAGTTTGCAGTAAATTAACTCTACTAATAAACCCTTCTCCCGTACAGGAGAGCGCCCGCCAAGCCGCCTCAAGCGCTACACAGCTCATTACTTCAGCTCACAACGCTACTCAATTCAACACCAACAAGTATACACAGGTATGTGAATGATTTAACACTAGCTTTCGCCAGCGGCTTCGACCGCGTGGAGGTCGAATATTATCCCACGGGAACGTACTACCGGGATAATTAAATATCTTATGTGTTAAAGAGGTTATAAACTATTTGTGGTGCCAAATAAGACAGTGGTTATGGGTCGTCGGAAGCCCGAATGTCTGCACAGCCAGTCTTACCAAAAGTTATCGTATTACCCAGTAACGGGGTTGTGGAGGTCAGATAGGCAGTCGCTCCATGTACAATGCTGGTATACAGCTGCATCCGGTTAGATTGGAAGCCGACCCCAACATAATTGGGAAATGGTCAAAGTCAAAGTCAAAGCATTTATTTCAAATAGGCACTTAAAAGGCACTTTTGAACGTCAGTATTTACATTAAAATAGAATTGATTCTAGTCGCCCCTTCCAAAATGTAGTTTCGTATGGAGAAGAATGGGCAAGAAACTCCACCGTTACTCTTTTATAATGATTTAACTATAATATTTAACATACATTCATTGTATAATTATGTGTGAAAACGATGCATCCAGAACAAAATTACTATAAGTACAAAAAAATATACTATATATGGCTAGGTATACCATCTATCATGTATATTCAATATAACTTCACGCCACCCTTTGTTTCGCCAGGAAACCCTGATCGAGGAGTGCAAGTCCCTGACGGAGCAGATCCCTCGCGTGGTGGACGCCGTCAAGGTGGCCAGCGTCAGGCCCGGAGAGGCTGCGGCACAGCTTGACCTGATCTCTGCGTCGGAGGCGTTCTTACAGGTAACACTCAATGGGATGGCATTGGAGACTGTTCTGTTTGTGTAATCGACGTAACGGGATAATATAGGAATTGGCTAAATAACGTTATTTTGATCAATTATTTTATTTTTGTTAGAGCTGTTTTTTTAATGGTCAGATAACTTTTATCTGAGCAATAAATATGTCGGTTTGACAGCTTTTGTATAGAAAATATGCCAAACTGACAGATTCATTCTACAGATAAAAATCACCCCTAAGTATTTTTGTACAAACAAAGAAAGGCCGAAAGAAACTTAGAGGTCACAGTTTATTTTAAACTCCAGACATAATCTTGGTCAGATCCATGCAAAGACACATATTTGTGGAAAGAACTACACAGATTTAATGGAGCTATTCAGTCAGTGCAAGTATTTATTTGTAATCATGTAGCTCACCTCAGAAAACTTAAGGAGCTCAACGATTCGACGAACGATACCAAAAAAGGGACATTTGGGTAAAAACTAAATGAGAAAAAAGATACCAAAAAAACACCAATGTAGTTTTTACATAAATTCACAGATCCTTATTCATGGTTTTATTTATGGGCAGTTAAAACTCAGTTTTTTTTTGTTTTATTTAATAATCGAAACAATAGTATATAGTCGTTTAATAGAGATTTTTAGCGGTATCTACAACGCCACAAGCGAACTACGCATCAAAAATTTGAAGCCACACAAATCCTGCATCGCGCAATCACAGTTTACCGCGCGACTGGTTATTTTCCCGCGTAGAACAACTTGTCATAAGGAGTACTTTCGACGCATTTTTGTTTTAAAATAATTAAAAAATAGTCATCAACTTGATAAAACACTACTCAATAATAACACTAGGGATAACTTGTAGGTACTACTCGAATCGCACGCGCCGCTTACAAAGGGAACAGCGCTGCATAAATGTTTAAAGCAAAATAAACTCTCGCACGTGGTGATTTTTCACAATGGATAATCTGCCATTTTTTGTTTCTAATATTTTATTTGTTTATAAAACGATTGTGTTACCGAGACAAAACCATTTCGCTGCGGGAAAACAACCATTAAAATTTCACGGACGTCCCGACATTAACTGTCGGCCAGTCGTCCGACGGACACAACACCCGTCTGGTCGGAGGATCCTCACTTTTCTGTAGAGCATAAGTGAACTTTATACCCTGTTCCTTATTGACTATACAATCAAAAAAATTTATCGAATTATCCCAGTAAAAAAATTTGCTATTGTATAAGAGTCCACAGCTGGTATAATGCCCTAACCCTGCAACCTGCCCCACAGCCCAGTGCCCACGTGGTGGCGGCGTCCCGCGGCGCCCTGCCCACCGTAGCCGACGGGCCCACGGCCAAGCAACTGGCCGACACCACGCACACCTTCACCTCCAGCTGTGCTGAGCTCAGGTAAATATAGAAGGTTTTCATAGAAAATTGCAATCCTACGCGGTCAATAAAGCTATTATTTTTAAGTAAACGGATAAAAATGTCAACAGATGAGGTTCGGAATCCATGGTTACAGGTTGCGCATCGATGTGCCTGCCACCCTGTATGAACATCATCAGTATCATTTACATTTTTTTCATGATACTGTTACGAGCGTGGGGTTCGTGACAATTAAAAACTGTCAATGTAAATTCCCAAAAATGACACTTAATTAAACAACCTAATAACAACTCAAACACACTAATTACAAAACACAATTGCACTACTGATCACTCTAAGTCGCACTTGAAGATCGCTTTCGATGTGTTTCGCTTGTATCGCTCGACAATACTGCCCGAGTCGCGATCCGTTCCGGCCTTTTATAGGGCCTTCGCATAGCTCCAGAACATTCTATTGTAGAGACATCTAGAATGTTCGAGTACATACCGGCCCCGACTGAACAGATGTCGAAAGTTCTAGCATCGAGATTTCTAGAAAGATCTTGACTCTATTAATTCTGCTACTCGATACTAGATGGCGCTAGTGGTGACTACTGTTGTCGCGTAATAATACACTACAAATACTAATTTACTCTTCCACGCACAGGTCTGCAGTAGGTCGCGCCCGCATATCCTGCAAGGGTCTGGAACTGGACGCAGCGGCAGAGATCATCAAATCTTTACAGGCTGAACTTGACGAGTTAGAGGAAGCTGCCAGAGCGTTCGAGCTCAGACCTCTGCCTGGACAGACCGTAAGTAGTCGTCTATTAATTTATTCAATGTATCATAACAGGATTGTTTTCCTTTTTTATTGATTAAAATCAAAAGTCATTTATTCATTCAAATGAGGCTGAGAATCAGCACTTTTCGAACGTCAAATGACATAATATAGTCTCCCGGCACGCCCGCCATTCATCACTTCAGTGGTTTAGCTAGGAAAAAGTGGCGAAAGAAACTGTCTAGCAGCGTAGCTGTGTATTAAGTTAGAAGAACTTGATTTTATGTAATAGTAAGTAGGCAAAGTAAATAATATTACGAGACAGAACATAAAAGTAAATTATTTGCCTTAAGTCAGCTAGTTGTGCTTTATTCCAATTTATGTAGGGGCGGCGAAGCGTGTTTTAATTTTCTATACCTATCTATTTATTAGTAGTCAATTAATATTATTTGAAATAATTATTAGATCATTTGGTTTTCCTTTGGTGTTTGTTTTATCGTTATACGCATGATGTCTGTAAATTTTGCCGACGAATTATGTTGGTATAGGGACATTCAGCGTAGCGTTTTTTTAATTTTTCGTGTATAACAGAATTGTATGTAATCCTCACCTGCTAAGCTTGAGGCGAGATGGTACTTTTCTACCAAACCCATTCGTTCCATGTTTAAATTAAAATGTGGCACCTGGACATGAGTTGCCTTGGATTTCCTGGAAGACTTTAAATAGACTTCGGATTCAGGTAGGTCGAAGTAATGAAACCTGCTCAGGTGGAGATTCACAGATGACTCCGCCCTGGAGTGTAAATGTGATGCTGTCCCACAAACAATGCGGCACTTAATATCTTGTCCAGCGTGTCCTGTTGTCTGCACGCTGCAGTTGATGGGCGCTTAAGTGCTAAGCTCGTAGACAAATTCTGGGCTAACTGTATTTAGATTGTTATCGATACTCTAAGAAGTATAATCCTCACGTAGTAAGTCGTTCCCGTCCCGCAGGCTGAATGGGCGTCGTCCACCATGAAGACGTCGTCGCGCTCGGCCGCGTCGCACACGGCGCAGTTAGTGTCGGCCGCGCGCCACGCCGAGCCCGCCGCCTGCGGGCGCGCGGCCGGCGAGCTGGCGCAGTCGCTGAAGGACTTCACCACGGGGCTGCGGGCCTCGGCCGCCCTGCACGACGAGCAGCCGAGGAGGGAGAGGTAAATAAAAACAAAAAAATCCTTTAATTTTTCAGGCTTTGTAGACGTGTTATCTAACTGAACTGAAAGCATGTTTCCTTTTTTTTTTCTTCAAATTAACCAATAGGGTATTTAACTGGTTTTTCAAATGGATGCGAAATAGAAGCATCAATCAGAGAGAGTCTCAAAAAAACGTTTAAATATCATTAAAAATGTTGAAGTTCTATGCGTTTAAACAAATGCTAAACAGACACAGCACTACTGGCATCTAACGTCACAACACAGAAACGCCATAGTAACTTCGCGCCATTCGATACAAATATCGTTTTGCGTGACAAAGATAGAAAAATGATTCCTCTCAATATGAAACTACCCTTTGAAAATCGTAACTATATGCTATTCCCATTTTCTGATTTTTGACATCTAAATCTGCGTTTAAATGGTCTTGAACAATATGAATTTGATTCAGCGACAAACTTCCTTTCGGGCTTTAAGAATAATGCTATAAAAAAGCTCGCAAAATTTGCAAAAACCGTTAAAAAAATCGCCAGCTATTTAGCGCACATTAAAGCGTTTCTTGCCCAATTTTCCATGAAAACTCATAGTCATCTCTTCCCTATCCCAAACTCATTCTATCTCTGTCTACAGGGTGATCAATTCGGGTCGTCAAGTCCTGTACTCGTCACAGACCCTCGTGGAACATATCAAGCGATACCTGACCACCTCGGAAACTGTGGACACCTCCTCCATCATGAGCATCGCTAAGGATATATCACAGGTAAGCCATTATATTATTGACTATTTGACGCAAACGAAGTCGCGAGCAGAACTTCGTTCGCGTCAAATTTCTTGCTCCCTCGACCCACCCCGTCGCGTCGAACCACCTGCCCGTGAGAGTACTTCATATTCGTGACTTTTTGTCTTTGTTTGGCTCCTATGGGTCTTAGCGTGATATTATATAGCCTATAGCCTTCCTCGATAAATGGGCTATCCAACACTGAAACAATATTTCAATTCGAACCAGTAGTTCCTGAGATTAGCGCGTTCAACCAAACAAACTCTTCAGCTTTCTAATATTAGTATAGATTTTAAAACGACCTTTCAGGGCAAGACATTGGACTATAAATCTTGTAGCCGTCATAACTTTGAATGTTGAACCTTGAATACTCTATCTAAGTGCACATACTCACGAGCGGCACACGTCAACGGCAGAGGCCACTGCATCCGTCGTCAATATTAATTTTAACAGTTTAGTAATTAATGCAACTCTCTTAGTTAGATTTGACCGCAAATATGCGTTCATGGCTTCCAACTTTACGTCTTCCGGTACGATGGAGGGTGCACCGATGACCTTGTGAGGGCCGCAGGAGTCCGCTGGATGCGGGAAGCACAAAACCGGTCAAACAGGCGGAGTTTGGGGGGGAGTTTTCATGAAGTATTCATAAGTTCGACCAATTTGAATGAAGACGAGACAGCCTTATTCAACAAAAACGAAAAACACTTTCTTTTTCAAAAGTAACAATTTTATCCGGTCTTAGGTTGCTAACTTTGTATTAAGAACTTTCCAAAAGTCAGCATATAGATCGAAATACAAAAACCGTCGCGGAGGTTTAGGCTCGGTTTAAAGTTAGACCGTGTTTTGTAATAAGATGGAGAGAGTTGTGTCCGTTGTAATATTCACTCCAATTTGTAATTATTTCTATGTTCCATAGGGTCTGGAATCAACGCTGGAAGCCATTCCCTCGCACACCGAGCTGGACGTGGCCATGGAGAACATTAACGAGACGCTCAACATTCTCAACATGAACGAATTCCCACCTTCCGACAGGAGTTATGGGTAAGTCACATATTAAAAGAAAAAATATTCAAATTAGGCGGAGAATCTGCACTTTTTGAACGGTAACATTACACAAGACAGTCTTTCAAATTTATATGTTTTCTTGAAAATAGTGACAAATACAAAAAACCTCACTGAAAAAAGAAAAAAAAGTAATTTTTGAGAAAATCGTGGTCAAAGAAACATACATACAGGTGAAATACAGACCTTGCATTTAAAAATACTATATATTTGCCTATATCTGTTGCTAATAGACAAACACCATAAACAATCTTATCTCTATAGTTTTGTTTTTACTGAAACTCTAAATGGACCTAATTCGCAAGGTAATTCCAGTGTCCATAGCCAATTTTTTTTATTTTTACTCAATATTTCACCGTCCTAAAATGTAATGGACAATTATTGTAAGACCATATTCTTTCAACAACATCAAATTTATTACTATAGCGTTATTTCGCAGTTCCAACTACCAACACACAGCTTTTTAGTTACAAACGTTTTTTTCTAGTTACAATTTTATGACTCCACATTTTATAATCCCTTTACAATTTTCCCTAGCGAACTACAAACCGAACTAAACGCAGCCGCCGTAGGCCTGAACTCCGCGTCATCAGAAGTGGTCCAGAACGTGGAACGTCCGGCCGCCCTCGCTTCTACCAGCGAACACTTCGGAGACGCCTTCAACAGGCTGCTGGGCGTCAGCATGGAGATGGCGGGACACACAGAGGTAGGAGCTCGAAGCCATCATCTGCCTACAGCAATCCCCTGCTGGACGTGGGCCCGATCGCACGTCATTTCACTCGGTCGTCGGAAAAGTTGACCATATAATTTCTAAATTCTAATTACATTTGTTTTTGGAAACCTTTTTTGCCAAAAAGAAAAATAGACGAATTGAAAAATTAAAGAAGACCAGCAATGTTATTCTGTTAAAATCTCACCGTGAGAAATTAGGTGAAGTGAGCTGTCATTCTATCGGACACTAGGGATTGATGTTAATGACAGCTCACTTTAAGCTCACTTCACCCAAATTATCACGGTGAGATTTTAACAGAATAGCATTGCTGGTCTTCTTTAATTTTTCAATCCGTCTGTTTTTAAGCATATATACATACATAAATAACCAAACATCCAGCTGCTTCCTGCTGTGAAGATTGTCACTCCCCGTAATGCTTACCCAACGATTGCCGATTCGCAAATAAATAACATTTCGCCCAATTTGATTAATGAAACAGGCTTTCCATCAGCATAGCTATTCACAACAATTCCACAGGTTATCGAATCGAAAATAACATATTTTCAATTACTAATTTGTCTCGCCCCGACATCAAATAGCTGTCGGAAGAATGGCGGTCGTCTATTTGATTCAAACTGACAAAAAAAAATCTTGTTATGGATTTGTAAAATGCCAATATCTCTTTTGATGTTCGATTCAGCATAGAAGCTTATCAAACGGTTGTCAATAGTTAAGCAGATGGGTTTTCTGCCAATGTTTATTAGTATTAGAAATCAAACGAACGAAACTATCTTATCTGTGCCTGAAGCTCGATGTTAAAATTATGTGGTGTTGTTCCAAAAAGGACTTTGAAAAAAACCTCAATGAAGCCCATCAATCACTATTGTTTTTCACCTTTTTAACCCTGTCTGTACTTTATTAACAATTCTGTTTTGTTACCAGGATCGTGACGCTCAAACTCTGATGGTGAGCTCCATGAAGAGTGTGACAGTGAACTCTTCCAAATTGCTGGGAACTGCCAAGTCAGTCAGTCAGGTGAGTGTGATATAACACTATATTTAGACACAGTGTTTGGCACAAACAGTCGTAGGTCCCGGCTGTCATTCGTGGGTCTTTGACAGTCGTTATGGGTCCTTCATAACCAGTCTTACCAAGAGGTGTTGTTTTATCTAGTATCTGGGTTTTGTATGTAAAATATTGGTGCTCAGCTGCATCGGGTAAGACTGGAAACCAACCCAACATATGAGATAGTAAACTGTACCATAAACTATTTATTATAAAATATTAGTCATTCAATAAATCCTTTTAGAATAGATTAAAAAAATTGCAGCTTTTGCCATCAAATCACTACTACTACTTTGGAAAGGGAACAATACTTGTTCTGTTTTAGCATAAATGGTTTTATTAATATTTCTGTGTAATATTCCTAAGTAAAAAATAAATAAATGTTTCTATTCCTAGGACCTGACTCGTCCCAACGCTAAGAACCAGTTAGCGGCCGCAGCTCGCGCCGTCACAGACAGTATCAACAGACTTGTAAGTATATTTGTATTATATTTATCTCCTTTATTCGTGCGTCTGTTTAGTTCTATCTTTTTTGTACGAAAAAGTTTACTTAGTCATACTATTTCTGTACCTTTTTATTATGACATAGTTGCAGTCAACCACAACATCTCTGTTAGCAAATTTCAATAAAATCAAATTATTTATTACAAAATGGCACTTATCAGACACTTTTGGACGTTTATAAAAAAAAATGTAGTGAATTCTAGTTGCCCTTTCCAAAGTTACATATGGAGAAGAATGAGCGACAAACTCCACCTTTTTAAATATTTTTACAATACAATGCTTTTTACATTTACTAGAGGTAAAGATACGTAAAGACGATGCACTAGATAAAAAGAATGAAATCAAATATAGCAATGACAGGTAAATTACTTATGTGATAAATACATGGTTCTTACATATTTACAAGTATTTTCAAAGTAGATGATTTTTCTAAAATCTTAACAATTACTAATTTAGGAAATTGTCGGCGTAATAGCAAGATGGTGTATGTCATGACGTCATCCGAGACGATTCACGGGACATCGTCATCAAATGGCTGCATTCCGAATTGAGCTGTAATACAAAACGACTACAGCTCAATTCGGCATGCACCCGGGTGCGTTAGTATTTCCATTGCATCCGGTTCCACCAATCATCATCATTATCGTCATAATTTCAGCCGAAGACATCCACTGCTGGATATAGGCCTCCCCCAATCATTTTGAAGGGGGGGTTCCACCAATCAATCACCACTAAATGAATGTCCCTCCCCAGGTGGACGTGTGTACAGAAGCAGCGCCGGGGCAGAAGGAATGCAACGCGGCCATCCGCAGCATTGAGAGCACGCGGCCTCTGCTGAACAATCCCACGCAGCCACTCACTGAGTTGGGATACTTCGCGTGTCTCGACTGCGTGGTGGAACAGAGCAAGAGTTTGAGTAAGTATTGTACTTATCTGTCACTAGCTTTTGCCAGTAGCTTTGCCCGCATGGAGGTCTAGAATTATCCCACGGAAACGTATTACCGGGATAAAATGCATCTTATGTTTTAATCTTTCTGTGTGCCAAATTTCATCCAAAATCCCTTCGGCCGTTTTTGCGTGATTGGCACGTGACGGCGGCACTATTTCGTGTAGGGAACCATACAATTTATGCCCATAGTAAAAGGTTTAAAAGTGGTTCCTTGCCAGTGGCCGCAATGATGCGTGAAGGATGCCCACTCCTCAAACCGACCGAACGGTTCTGTTTTTCTTATGTCCAGCGTATTCCTGCGGCCTTCTCAAGGTCATCGGTCGACCTATTGTAAGGCCTTCCAACTCGAAAACCTTTCGGCCCCATCGGCCATCTGTTCTGCGAGCAATGTGCCCTGCCCACTGCCACTTACGTTTGGCAATTCTTCGGGCTATGTCGATTACCTTGGTTCTCCTACGGATCTCTTCATTCCTGATTTGATCACGCAGGGAAACTCCAAGCCGAGTCTTCTCCATTGCCCTTTGGTTGACTTTTAGCCTTCTAATATGGCCTAATGTGTAAAATTTTGTATCGTGTACTTATTTTTAGAAGTAGACACTCGTTGTCAAACCCGTCGGTTTCTTCATACATAGATAATGATTGTCCCTCTCGTACAGGCGAGGGCATGTCGTCCATGGCCAGCTCCGTGAAGCGCAGTGAGGTGGAGCAGTTCTGCCGCGCCGTGGGCACCGTGGCGGGCGCCGTGCAGGGGCTCGTGGAGTGCACCGCGCAGGCCGCTTATTTGGTGAGGCTCGCTTAGTTATAACTTATACAAGGTGGAACAGAATAAATCCAACGCCTGAAAATCGTTTGTTCGTTATCCACTGCTAAATCGATTTAATATGGGAATATTTTTTAAGAATTGTGCATTTTACTATATCGAGGTAGGTATGGTAAAATATACAATTCTTATTAATCTCATTTCTGATTAAGCTAAAGAAAATTCGTCTTATTTCAAGGAATAAGACTCAATTTTGAACGTACAGAGTAATGCTTGGGTCAACACGTTTTTCTTAAAAATAACAGTTACATTTTTTTAATATCTGATATTGATATTGCGTTATAATTATGTTACAGTTTCCAAAAAACCGTTTCTCACCAGTTCTTAGTGTTTTGGTTGGGAAGACTAATTAGTGAGTCTGATAGATTAGGAGCAGGTTTTGGATCATTGTTAAATAACCGCTCAAAACACACTATAACTAATTGTTGTTACCATAACCTGCACTTTAATGAGCTTGTTCATAAAATAAAACAAACAAAATTGAATGAGCAGACAACTGTAGTTCTTTTAATTGGAAACAGTCTGAGTTTAACTAAAAGGGACATAGTTAACGGTATTGACACCCTACTTAAATTAAAATTAGGTAAAATAATATTATGTGCTTTGCCATATTCAAAAAATTTGAATTATGAAGAAAATGATTATATTTTTAGCCTAAATAATTTAATGCATATTTTGACATGTCGTCATAGTGACCGTTTATTGTATTTTGATACTAACAATTTTGTTAGAGATTTTGTGCTAGTCCGGGAACATATGTTTCTTCCCAAGAAAAGTCGACATGTATTAGCTACTTTGTTAGCTTACAATATACACGCAGTTATTGATAATTTAACTGAGACTAGGTTTAGTGACGATTCAGTATTATCTAGTTCTTCTAATAATACAGTAATTAATTCTTTAAACTTTTAGACACGACAACAGAGAAGCATAATAAGAATATTTTACTGTATCACCAAAATATAAATCGCTTCTCTGGCAAAATCCTAGACGTGGAAATGTTAATAGATAAATATCATATGGATATCCTATGTTTTTGTGAAACTTGGTTAAAACCAGATAGGATGTTGTTTAATGTAAATAATTTTTCAGTTGCCAGTGCGTTCAACAGGTCTTCGATAGGGGGTGGTACTTTGATATTATGCAATAGTTGTTTTAGATATAAGGAGAGAAAGGATATCACTGCTTGCTCTGTTGATCGCTTATGTGAGGTAGCATGTGCAGAGGTTGAGGGCCATACTTTCTTATCTGTTTATAGACCACCAGCCTCAAACTTGTCATCATTTTTGATTATAATGGAAGAAATATTAGGTAAACTTTTTAAAGATGATAAATTAGTCTTCGTGTGTGGTGACCTAAATATTGATCTATTAGTTAATTCACCAGAAAAATGTAAGCTTATCTCATTGTTTAAATCATTCAATTTAAAATGTATATTTAATGAAGCGACTAGAATAACTGCAACCACCGCTTCATGCATAGACAATGTATTTACTAATTGTAAAATAAAGGACTCTTCCTTAATTAGTGGCGTCAGGTCAGACCATACTGGTCAGCTTGTATCGTTTGACTTAGATAAAAAGTTACACCTAGATAAATCATTGAATTGAGACCCCTGACTAAAAATAAATTGGAAACGTTTAAAAATAACGTTCTTAGCAATCTCTCAACAGCAAGTTTTGATTCACAAGACCCCAATATAAACTATAGCTCATTTTTTTCTACAGTATGCCAAGAATTTAATAAAGCATGTCCTGTAAAAAAAGTTACAATCACTCCTAAACCAAAATTTAGCGAATGGGCCACAGCTGGCATTAGAAAAAGCAGAGATGTCTTATATAATTTGTACCACGAAAAATCACTGACTTCTGATCAGGCCCTTCATAATTATGTAAGAAACTATTCTAAGATATTCAAAAGAGTCTGCGCTCAAGCTAAATCTAAATTAATAAGTAACAAAATTAATATTTCTAAAAATAAAATAAAAGCTGTGTGGCAGGTAATTAACAAAGAAACTGGAAACACACAACAGCGAGATCAGAATGAGTTAGCTCTAAAAATTGATAATGAAACCATTTCAGATAAGTTAAAAGTTGCTGAGACTCTAGAAAATTTATTTACCAACATCCCAATAGAGGTTACGAAGTCTCTACCCTCATCATCTGTATTAGCTGAATCTCTTCTTAAAGAAAACATCAGTAAGGACATTCCAAATTTTGAATTCAAACCCATTTCTATTGCCACAATTAAAACAGCATTCAAAAGTCTTAATTTAAAAAACACTGAAGACTTATGGGGGATTTCCGTTAAGGTTCTTGAAGGTATCATTGACACAATTGCCCCTGTCCTAACAGGCATATTTAATCAATGTTTAGACAGCGGTACGTTTCCTGACTTAATGAAACATAGTAAAGTAGTACCAGTTTTTAAATCGGGTAGTAAGAGTGATCCCTCAAATTATAGACCTATATCTGTGCTTCCAGCAATGAGCAAAATTTATGAAAAAGTCATGCTAGACCAGATGTTGTCACATTTTAACTCAAATGGGATTTTACATAGTCGACAGTTTGGTTTCACGAAAGGTAGGTCGACGACTGACGCGGGAGTAAAACTCGTCAGTCACATTTTGGAATCCTGGGAGAAGTCCCAGGATGCAATTGGCATTTTCTGTGACCTCTCAAAAGCGTTTGACTGCGTTGACCACAACACACTCACCTGTAAACTACACCACTACGGAATTCGTGGACGAGCTGCTGATCTTGTACTTTCCTATTTATCAAACAGGCAGCAAAAAGTAAATGTTAACGGGGCAACGTCCTCGGGGTCTCTAGTTAAGATGGGCGTGCCTCAAGGTTCAATTCTTGGCCCTTTTTTATTTCTAGTTTATATTAATGACCTTCCTTACCTAATGGCAAACTTCTCGGATATAATTTTATTCGCTGATGACACCTCTCTTATTTTTAGAATAGATAGAAAAGATACGGATGTCTTACATGTCAACGATAGTCTAGCTGTTCTCTCGAAATGGTTTGCGGCTAATAATCTTTTACTCAATGCAAACAAAACTAAATGTCTTAAGTTCTCATTACCAAATGTACCCCAATTAGGTCTAAATTTAAAACTTGATGGCAAGAAACTAGATGCTATTTCCGAAACTGTATTTCTGGGAATTACTTTAGATTCAAAATTGCAATGGGGTGCCCACATTAGAGCTCTCTCAAGTAGATCAAGTTCAGCTGCTTACGCAGTAAGAAAAATAAGGCAGTTGACTGATGTAGCCACAGCTAGGTTAGTATACTTTGCTTATTTTCACAGTATTATGTCTTATGGCGTTCTGCTGTGGGGATCGGCAGCTGACGTAGATTCAGTTTTTATTTTACAAAAGAGGGCAATCCGCTCAATCTATAAAATGGGGCCTCGCGAGTCTCTTAGAAACAAATTCAATGAAATTGATATACTAACTCTGCCTTCTCTTTATATCCTAGAAAATATCTTGTATGTTCGCAAAAACTTAGGTCTTTTCAAAAAAAGATGCGACTTCCATAATCTAAATACACGTAGTAAAGATGAAATTGTGATTCCAAAATTTAGATTAACTAAAACTAGCAAGTCATTTCTAATAAACAGTATCCGCTTCTATAACAAGTTGCCAAAGTCGGTTACAGAACTTAGCGATGGAAAGTTTAAAACTCACATCAAACGTGTCCTTATCAAAAAAGCATATTATAAGATAAAAGACTACGTTGAAGACAGGGAAGTTTGGCATTAATTCCTTCTGCACATGTGGCTTCCCTGGTACCTCATTAACAGCATAACTTTGTGAGAGTCTATTAACTGCTTCCAAATTAGAATGTTAATTTTTTTTTTTTTTTTTTACACTTTCTGACATATTCTCGTCATTTTTGACATTATACATCGCTTCAAATATCAACTATTTATTAGTGATTCTCATGAAAATCATGTCACTTTGTTTAAATAGGTTGATCTTACTAATGTAGATTCTTTTACATATTGTGAATGGGAGAACATTGCAGGCCTTACAGACTAGATTTATAGACGATTTTCTATTCTTTATTTTCATTCCTCTAAGTACTTGGTACTTATTGACAGGCCTGCACTGTCCTCCCATACCTATTATCGCTGTAATTTGAAAACATTGTAAAACCCAATTATTTTTAAAAGAGTAACCGTGGAGTTTCTTGCCGGCTCTTCTCCATAGGAAGCGACAAATTGGAACCGTGCACCTAGCTTCTGACGTTTCATAAGTGCCCTTGCAGGTTTATGTGAAATAAAATATTTTGATTTTGATTTTGAGTGCTCTAAACTTTAAAGTAAACGTTATGTGTTTGTATTTGATCTTTAATTTGTTGTTTAGTGTCTTCATAAAAGGTTCTAATTTGTCGTCATAATGTAACTGAAGATATTTATTACTGTCATTAGATCTTTACGAATCTCGAATCAAAATTTAATTTCCGCAAATGTTTGCGTTATCTCGTTAAAACAAAATGAACTTTATAATAATTAGTTTAGGGTATATTTTGTACTACCCAAGTAACATAAATATCCTGATGCTAACATGTCCCCCTGCAGGTGGCCGTGTCCGACGAGACCAGCGTGGCAGGGCGGGCCGGCCTGGTGGACCAGGCGCAGTTCGCGCGCGCGGCGCTGGCCATCGAGCAGGCCTGCCGCGCGCTGGGGGACGGCAGCAGCGACCAGCAGCAGGTACGTGGGGGAGCTACTGCCTTGTGGCAGAGACAATACCATACATTATTTATTCCGTTAAAAAAAACGCATAATTTAAAACAGCTGATATGTCAATCTAGACGAAAGATCAGAGTCAGTAGTACAATGATCTTTATTGCTAGGTCCATACAAATTCGAGTCTTACGATAAGAACGAAAGAAAACGACACACACGCACTGACACACACTACACTGATCCACTGATCTACGTTGACATATTATTTTTTCATAGCTTGAAAGCTGTTTTAAATTGGCAACTAGATGGCGTTGCTACTAGAAATAGAAAAAAAACGGCACAATTATCTTTCCCTATAATTATCAACAATCTTCCTTGCCATATGTGTGTTTACTCATGTTTTGGCCAATTAACTGACGTAACCTTCCCCCAGGTGCTGTCCGCGGCCACAGTGATAGCCAAGCACACGAGCGCGCTGTGCAACGCGTGCCGCGTGGCGTCGGGCCGCACGCGCGACGCGCAGGCCAAGCGGCACTTCGTGCAGGCCGCCAAGGACGTCGCCAACTCCACCGCCGCGCTGGTGAAGGAGATCAAGGCGCTGGACACTGACTACAGTGAGGTGAGTCAACACAGACATACGAGAGAATCAGTCCTCAGACTAAATCAGAACCAGGAATCGGACCTGAAGTCTGCGAGTCTGCCAAAACAGACAGAACCTTTAAGCTAAAGTCCTATCATAATCATTTGCAAGGCCGATATTATCTGCAGAATTACGCTAGCTAATTTAAATTGACCCTTTTTAAATTTATCGAATACTAGCTTTCGGCCGCGGCGGTCGAAAATCATCCCACGGGAACGTAATACCAGGAACAAAAGTATCCAAAGTGTTGATCCAGGCTATAAACTATCTGTGTGCCCATCTTCAAGCAAACTTTTCCGTAATTGATATACAAACTTTCTCATTTATAAAAGTAGTAGGATTTCGTCATTTTGACTTTGAAATCCAAAGATCATTTGCATCTATTTTTTAAACCAGAAAATAATTGTTCTGTAAGAAACAGAATTCCCATTCGCAGCTTAATATGACGTATTTCCTATGCGTATACTTGCCTGCAATAAATGATTTAAATATCTGTTATTAAACTGTCACTTACTATCCTGCCTCTTGTTGTCCAGGCCAACCGCGCGCGTTGCGCGTCCGCGACGGGCCCGCTACAGGACGCAGTGCGCAGCCTGTGCCAGTTCGCAGACTCGCCCGAGTTCGCGTCCATACCCGCCAAGATATCACCGCAGGCCAGGAACAACCAGGAGGCTATATTGGACTGTGGCAGGTTGGTTTCTACTCAAATAGTACAATAATAACATTCCAAGCCGCATTTCTGTCGCTGTGGCTAATCTAGCAGACTACACTGGAGACACAGTATAAATATGGACAGTATAGGAACTAGGCCTATTTATTGATATAATTATTACTGGAATATTAATACATAATTAAAACAAGCTCATATTATCAGGTCGTTTTGTCCGTCGTCAGGTTAGTGCGATAAAGAGCCGCCGTTTGAGGGTCGTTATATCCGAATTTCACTGTATTAATTGTATATTTTTGACAGCATTCTATTGCGAAATACGCAATATGCTCGTGGTGTTTTTTTTAAGATCGCGGGTCTCTTGAGACACCCGCGCATCTCTTTCGCTGGACAGCGCACGAGATAAAATGTATAACCTTCGCTGAAAGGTCTCTTAGATGCGCGCACCTGTGTATCGTTTCGACAGTTTGTTCGTAATTTGCGTACTGTCCATATTTATGTGTTGGGAGATTTTATTTTGTTTTGTAATAATATCCCACAGGAGTGAGATCAGGAACGTCGGTTTTTTAGGCACAGCAAATTTTACGTTTCCACGTTTCATGTAATAAATAATGTGATCACATAAATAGAATTATAGGTCACAAATCACACAGCCAGTTTTAAAACTAGTATAACGATTTTCCTCCTGATATTTTGAACACACAGGTATCTTGTGGTTTCAACGTAAAAAAAAAAAACTTGATTGAGAAACACATTCAGTAAATACGTCTGAAAGTCAGCTTTATTGCTCAAATTTTATCTGAAGTTTTTTAAAGCAACTTCGCACACGTAATGGAGGTTCTAAATAACAGGCATTTTTCCAAAAACTTGTAAGAAAGGCGTTTTAAAAAATACGTATCTCCTGGAACAAGTTGTATTGAATCTCCGCGCGCCAATTATCGTTCGTTCAATGTTATCGCGTTCTCTATCGCTTGCATTGCGTTGGATGAAACAGCAAGCTTTTCAATCAAGGTCGCATTGACAATAGGTATGTACGGGAAGGGCCTAAAATAGTGTATAAAACTGTCAGATGCCACCATAAGCATTTAATAAGAGACCTAGGCCCAAATACGCTATAATGTTGTCCACAGGAACATAATATCGGGCTCGTGCGCCATGCTGGAGGCGGCCCGCGCACTGGCCGTGTCGCCGGCCGAGCGCGCGCACTGGCAGCTGCTGGCGCAGCACAGCAAGACTGTGTCCGACAGCATCAAGGCGCTCGTCACCAACATCAAGTGAGTGGGACATTACCATCATCATCGTCCTGGGCCCCAATTATGTATGGTTATAATTATTCCCCGCGGAATGTTACTACGTTCAAGCTACGTCAATATCGTGTCTTATAGAAACCAATGGAACTGTAAGGAATCGAAATGTCGAGTTTTGTATGTTCCAAGACAATTTGTTGATATTATTAAAACGATATTAGCAGATGTCGTGTGTGATGTAAGGAATAAGGTATTACACCCATTTTTGAAAAGTGTTGTAATTAAATTCTAAAATGCTAATAAACCGCAAAAAAACGACATTTTATTGAATCGATTAGTGCCATAAAAAATGCTTAAAAAATTTACATTTTCATATTTCGCGCGTAATTTGACGAAAACGCTATACGCAGTGGACACCATATTGCTCTGTGGGTATGACGTCAGTTTGCTGTGAAAACAAGTGCGCTGATATTTTGTATGACAACTGTTTGTAATTTAAAAAAATAGTTTTTACTTATCGTCGGTTTGCTGTTCCTGAATGTAACATATTATTTCAATAAAAATTACTTTGGTTACGAAAATAATAAAAGTACAAAGTTGTTCAGTTGATTAGTTTAAACAACGATATGACGTAATAACATGGCGGCTACTATTTCATGGTGTTCAAAAACAGATTTAAAAAACTGAAATCTTTGAATTGAATTTAAACATTTCGTTTGTTATTTCATGAACTAAAACCAACATATTCCGACTGCTTTTGCCTAATCTATCTCAATAATACATTTTTAGATTGTTTCTCATAGAGAGTAAAATAAAATATTGACGTGGTTTCGAAGTAAGGAATCGTTAAGTAGTCATAGTGAATTAGGGCCAGCCCTTATCCCTATTTATTTGTGACTGCCTCAACATGTATACTTCCATACATCTCTATGATTCAACATCTCAGTTGTCACCCTTTTTCTGCCAGGAATAATATTAATTGCACTCCTTTTTTACTTTCCGCTAAATGTATCTAAATGACATCTCATTCTCCTGTCATTCCATCAAAATGGTTTCTCATTTGCCTGTCCAATTAAAATAGAAAATTGATTAGCGCGATAGTAATACATAAACTCAATGAATCGTCAACATAAAAACAAAAAAAAAAAAAACCAAATCGGTCCAGCCATCTTCGAGTAATCGGGAAACATACATAAAAAAAATTAAAAAAAAAAAAAAAAAAGGTTCCGACGAATTGAGAACCTCCTCCTTTTGGAAGTCGGTTAAAAATAACTATTATTCCCAAATTTACTACAAGTAGAAGCAGTATCATCAAAAACAAAACTTTGTTATTTGAATACTACCTGCTTACCGCGGTTTCACCCGCATGAGTCTCGAGCCCTTTGCAATATTGGTAGCGTGAAAGCTTTGCAAAACAAACACACAAAATCAAATCTTTTTCTTTAGATAAATGCCATACTAATTAAACTTCCTTTTACAGAGAGAAAGCCCCCGGCCAACGAGAATGCTCAGCAGCGGTGGAGACGCTCAACAAACAGCTGAGAGAGCTCGACCAGGCCGCCATGCAGGCAGTCGGACAAGAACTGTATCCCAGGAAGAACAACTCGCTGCAAGGTAATATATTATTGTAAAATCATTTATTCAGGACCTCGTAACATAGGAGTTACCAAATTTCTGCACCCAGTCTGAAACTTACAGCCATTTTTTACCCAATTTTTCCCAACCTTACATTAAAAAGCTTCAATAAGTAAGGAAAACTTCTTATGATAATCTATCCATGAACTATCAAATCTTAAATTATTTAGCTTTCATTGCATTATAACCCAAATTTTTGAGTAACCATTTGTAGTAAAAATATGCTTAGAGAAAGGAAAATAAATTTATTTGACCTCTGGGTCAAACTTAAAGCACAGAAAAACACAGTACAGAAATATGTATAAACAATTTAAACTTTGTTATATATGACATTGAGTTTAGAGTACCAAAACCTGACATTTATCTAAGAATCTTAACCTAATTTATCGCGAAAAGCGGTCTAAAATCAGGATTTATGTTTTCATTTAAGAACAGTGAATAAAACTATTTTTTTCTCTCTTCACTAGGCTACTCAGAACAATTAGAAAACAGTGCGACTGAAATGCTAGAACGACTGGAGCCGCTGCACATCGCTGCTAACGGAGAGGCCGAGAACCTGGGACACGCTGTCATACAGCTCGTGAGTTATAATCATTAAAACACTCAAAACTTTCAGCAATTACAGATTTTCGTCATCATTTAGTGGAAAGAAGTCCACTGCTGGACATCAGCATCAAGGCCGGTCGTGTACTTCTCCAACCGAATTCCCAAGATTTAACAATAATAACAAAATGCTTGTAACGAATGTAATATTAATATTTTACATGACTGATGGAAATACTACTTTTCAGCAGTTTGTGTACGATTTACTCTTATAAACACTGAATAAACCGAAATTTTTGATCGTTTACCTTACCACGATTTTTGAAGATAGAGTAGAGACCGTGCTTCAGCATTGATTAGACTTAAAATTATATAAAGGCGAAACAAACTCTTTTAAATTCGAGTCATAATCTTGGTCAGATCTATGTAGACTAGTGTCTGAAATGGTCGTTTGAGGAAAGAAACATAGATTTGAGTGGAGCCGTCCAGTCAGTGCAAGCATTTGTCAGTTCCTGGCTAAAATCATCGTCATTCTCCTGCCCTTATTATACCAATTTATTTGTGGTCGGCGCAACATGTATTTTACTTCCACACTTCTCTATCAGTCGTCATCTCCGTAGTCACACCTTTTCTAACCATATCATCATTCACACAGTCCATCCAGTTCTTGGCTGAAATAACGATGAAAATTTGCATAAATTAAAAACTCCACACAGTAGTCTTATATGTTAACTTTTGACGTGTAACTTATTACCGCTGTCTCCCGCAGGTATCATACGCCGAGCCGCTGGTGGCTGGTGCCATCGGGGCCGCGTCTAACATCACAGAGTCCAACACCCAGGCGGGCTTGCTAGAACATACGCGCACCGTTCTGGAGACGCACGCACAACTCGTGCTATTTACCAAGACTGCGGCCGGCAACCCTAGGGTAAGTAGCGATCATAGACTTCCGCACACTTAAAAACCACGAAAACGACACTATGACAAAATTTTATGTTTTTTGCAACCATCCTCATGGATTTTCATTTTGACCACATTATCAGCTTGAGCACCCTCGAAAACCATGAAAGCGACACCCGTGACGCAAAATTTATAGATTTTTGTAGCCACTATCTTTGATTTTAATTTTGACCACACTCATTAACACAGAAAATATGAATTATAACGTCTTATTGGTACTTGCCTGGATTTGAACCCACAACCTCGTGTATGAGAGGTGAGGTCAGGTTACGACATGATCTATGGTCAATTGATATTTATAAGGTCCGTTCTTGTCCCGCAGGCAGTGCCCACCCACGGCAAGGTGTCGGCGCAGGCGGCGCAGTGCCGCGCCTCGCTGGCCGAGCTGCAGGCGCGCGTGCGCGAGCTCAGCGCGGCGCGTGGGGCCGTGGGCCCACTGCTGGACACCATGCAGCGGGCCATCGCCAGGCTCACGGAGCACAGGTCAGTTCTAGGCTATTTGTTAGTAGGTTTGTACAAAGACTTAAACAAATCCATCTGCCTAGCCCATTCCCAACTTAGGTTGGGGTCGGCTTCCAGTCCAATCAGATACAGTTGAATACCAGTATTTTACATGGAGCGATTGCCTATCTGACCTCCACAACCCAGTTACTGGATAACACGATGCACCCCTTGGTGAGACTGGCTGTCAGACTTTCGGGCTTCTGACGACCCGTAACGACTGTCAAAGATCCACGAATGACAGCTGAGACCAACGGCTTAACGTGCTTTCTGAGGCACGGAGGGGTCTTGGTATATTATAATGGTCACCCATCTATAGATCAACCTCGGTAAGCGTTGCTTAACCTTGAAGATCGACCCGTGTGGCTGTTATTATTTAGCCACAAGCCCCCTAAAAATGTCTATCGTAAAGAATATAAAGCCTACACACCGCGCTGTCAGTACATGTGGGTCGTTGAGTGCGTCTTAAAATAGCGCACATCACTGCGTTATATTTGTGCTACAGCTGAGCGGTTAAGGCCAGCTGACACATCAGTATTTATAATATAAGTTCATAACATCGCCCGTTTTCTTTGGAGGGCTAAGCAGAGGAGTTTAGTACAAATAGTGCTACATGCGGGTAGCTGTTTGCGTGTGAACGATTATTAGCTTGTATTAATTAGCTAATTATATTTTGATAGCTGTAAAATGTCTGAACAGAAAAATTAAATTCATCAGAAAAGCGAGACTAGCTAATTGTAAATAAATTGTTGGTAAAGCTTCAACTTTTTAATTATTCAACGTCCAACTCCATCACAATCGAAATAGAAATACTTTTATTTCCTAGATACCAATAGAGTTAACGAATTATGCCGAAGAACATGAAAATCACAAAACAACTCGAAAAATAGGTGTCCGATCGCCTATACACCTCACTATCTACCCCATTTGAGACTACAGGCTTGATGTTATGTTGATGTCCATGAAATTGTTCCAAGTATCCATTATCATACCTTCCTTTATCCCCACTCCAGCCCACTTTTGATCTTCAACTGTCAGAGATTAATTTACAAATTAATTACGGCTCGCTAATTTCTTAAGTAGTCTCCGGTTCAATAAGACTTGCATTTGGCATCGCTCCAACTCTTTGGTTGTCGATGATCTAACTGAAGATGGTATTATTTTTGTCCATTTAGTTGTGTGACGTCATACGAATGGTTAGCGATGCACCGTAGCCCGTCTCCGTATAATTATACATTATTGAGACATACAGTGTCTGACAATATGTCTCCATCCATGCATATTTTCATGTCATGTCTCACTCATGTCTTTTCTTTGGTATTGTTTGTCGAATCGTTGAGCTCCTTAAGGGGAATCTAGTCGCGGGCTCGAACTCACTGTTGGGCCTGGTTAAAAAGCACGCTGTCTCACCAGGCATCGTGTCCGACAGAGGTAGTATCAGTGATGAGCAGTTAGACGCCAGTCTACACGCACAACGTTATTGAGTGACATGCAGGATTATTTATAGTAAGACAGCGCGTAAAAAATTAAGAAAAGTCCTTCGGAAGATCGGGTTTTATGTAAAAACCACTGCATAAATCAATGACCAATAAAGTTTATTAAACTTTTAGATAATTGAGCTTTGTTGGTACCGACTTGTATTGGAGATTTTAATACTTCTTTTATTACTTAAACACGTCCAAAGTTAGGTTAAATTAGCGAGAAAAACGATTTTTTGTTGGCTCGTAACTTTTTAATGGGTTTTTATTTTAGCATTCTGTTTCCGTACAGACAATATTAATAATATGACAAAACCATACCATGTTTAATTTTTAATGTAAATTGTGGAACAGTGGAGTAATACACTCCCGAAGTGTGTATGGGAAAAATGTGGACTAGATTCACCTTAAGTTCTGAGTTGAGCTGCATGATTATTAATAAATGCGTGCACTGACTGAACAGGTCCACTCAATCTGTGCGGTTATTTCCTCAAAAGACCATTGCAGACACCAATCTACATGGTCTTCACATGATTTGACCAAGATTACGTTTAGACTTTAAAATAGACTGTGACATCTGTGTTCGTTTCGGTCTTTCTTCTCAGAGTAGTCGGTTAAAAACGCCGACCTCATCTAGTTTTTAAAATATAATTGACATTAAAAGTGTTTGTAGATACCTGCTTACAGAAATGAAATCATTTATCAACGTTTGTATTTAGAAAGTGATTTCACATTCACCCGTCAAAATACAAGAATCGTTTATCATTCCGCTGTAACCAGTCTTACCAAGGGGTATCGTGTTACCCAGTAACTGGGTTGTGGAGGTCAGATAGGCAGTCGCTCCATGTAAAATACTATTATTGAGCTGCAGGCGTTTAGACGACGCCGACACTGACGTACGACCTGGCTATTCAGTGATGATAAATGTTACACTTTCATTTTGAGTAGCATCGTGGACGATGGCCCTTAGTCTTTCAATCAGTTTAGACGTCCTATATCTAGATCATCGATATAAGTACGTAAGCGCATACGCAAGTCTTGTTTACTATAACGGTCAGTTGCGTTAGGTCGCTCGCTGACATCGCGGCAAGTTAAACGCTACTAAATCGTTCTGTGTTTACTTATCATAGTTTAGGATTTCGTCAAGTTTAGTGTCAAGTGTGAATCGGTAGTTAGTGAGGATTTTTTGTTGTTTATAATTGTTGATTTATAAAGTTAATTATTGATAGTGTAGTGTTTTATATTTAAGAGTTCTAAGTTACTTTACTTTGTGTATTAGTGTTGTGTGCTATTTTGGAGATTCTCTTGTGCTAACTGGAGTTTCATAGCCACGCTTCTATCATGGATAAATTGAAGTTAGTTATTTGTTTATTTTGATAACGTGTTGCTATTTTCTCCCCTATTTATACTTCCGATATAGCAAACATTAGATAAATTGATTTTAATCTGGAAATGTGATAATTACGAATAAATAATTATGAATATATTACGATCAAATACCCATACATATTATCATGACTCATCATTTGCCTGCCCTTTTCGCAACGTTGTTGGTGTGGATTACCCGTCTGTCCGGGTACAGCTGAATAGCATTATCTTACGTGGGGCAACTGTGTATCTGCCCTCCACAACCCACTTATTGGGTGATACGATATTCCTTGGTCAGACTTTCGAGCTTCTGGTTACCCGTAACGACTGTCGCAGATCTTGAAATGACAGCCGGCACCAACTGTTTAACGTGCTTTGAGACACGGAGAGGTCTTGGTATGTAAAGATAATCCACGGTCCAACCGCGGCAAGCGTGGCCTAAACTAATCGATCGACCCGTGTGGCTGTTATTTCTTAGCCACAAGCTATTATTGTAATTGATCATTATTGTAGGTATGAAGTTAATTTTGATTCGAAATCGACAAAATCGAGTAAAATGCTAAGATACTCTTAATATTGAGAAGAACGAAGTAAATTTTATAGAAATAACAACAGTTCATCGTACATACTCACGCATTTCCATATGGGGATAGGCAGAACATCGCTTTTGTTTAGTCAACGTTCATACATACAACATCAGCATTATTATATTGACCCTAGTAGGCCATAAAATGAAGAATTCTATAAAATTTCCCGGTAAATAAACCCCAGTGTTACTGTCAATGTCGCGTGACTAGCGACCGCGTTACTGAACAGACATCGTTAACTTTATTTTAACAGTTTTAACGTTCATTCGCTTTGAAGTCGCAGCACGTCAAGGTTAGGCCTGCATGGGATTATATTTATCTAGAACCATCCCTGGTGGAACTTAAGTGGCAGTGGGCTGGGCACATCGCTCGCAGTACAGTTGGCCGATGGGGCCGAAAGGTTCTAGAGTGGCGTCCGCGTACCGGAAGACGTAGAGTTGGCAGGCCTCCCACACACAAGGTGGACTAATGACCTGGTGAAGGCCGCAGGAATCCGCTGGATGCGAGAAGCACAGAACCGATCGAAGTGGCGATGCTTGGGAGAAGCTTATGTCCAGCCGTAGACGTCTTTCGGCTGAAATGATGACGATAAACAGACACCAAAACGAATTGTTTACAAGACAAACTCATATGCCAACGTTCCTTGGCATCCCTGACCGTTCCATGTAGTAAATTAGCAAGATGTTTGCGCGCGTATATAGGTCATGTCCCACGATCTGCGTCTGTTTATTTGTTTGTGACTGACTTCCATCTGGGAAAGTTAATAAAATATTTGTATTCTACCGACTCGATATCCGTCTGCTAAGCGTGGTGATTATGCAATTTCCTACATGAGCGATCATTAGGAGACCAACATTCCTATAGTGAGTTACAACTGCTGACGAATCTTTTGTTAAACTAGCTGTGCCCGCAACTTCGTCCCCGCGGAATAGTTTCTTTACTATTATTAAAAACAAATAAAAATTCTAAAATAAGTAGCCTAAGTTACTCCTTATTACATCAGCTACGTGCCAGTAAAAGTCCCGTCAAAAGCGGTCCAGCCATTTCAGAGATTAGCGGGAACAAACAGACAGACAGACAAAAAATTTAAAAAATGTTATTTTGGTATAGGTACCGTATATATATTCATATGCATGTAGCAAAAGGCGGTTAATTTAATATTACAAACAGACACTCCAATTTTATTTAAATGTATAGATAGATGATAATCGTAGTGTAGAGAAAAAACGATCGAAATGAAAAAAATAAAATCCAAGACAGTCAAGAGGTGACCAGTCCCAACTGACGACGCCGCGTTCACGATTATAACATGTGATTTTATTTAATTACGTACTTCACTACATATTATAAAACAAAGTCCCCCGCCGCGTCTGTCTTGTCTGTTTGCGATAACTCAAAAAATACTGAACGGATTGTCATACGGTTTTCACCAATAGATAGAGTGATTCATGAGGGACGTTAAGGTGTATAATTTGTTAAAGTTTCGTGTAAATTGGTTAACGTGGACGAAGCCGCTGGCAAAAGCTAGTTTGAATAATAATGTCAGACTTACTGTCTCACTGCAGCAGGCTTAGCGTGACGCTTTCTATTACTACGAAGAATAGATGGTGCTTTTTCAATACAAAGTCACATTTCGTTTCTCCATTGTTGACATCGCACCGTAGATATCCTTCTACAATCTGTCATTTTGTGTTTCGGTCCCGATCTTTGTCTGGGTCCTTTTATATGTAGACCATTTCAGAAGAATATTTCTTTCCAAACTGTCAAATCACAATGACTACAAACTTTCTACTCGACGGCCACAAAGTATATACGATTATCTACAAAATCATGATTCGTTTAGAACGCATAACTGTGATAATTAATAGAAGAACATAGCTATCTTCTCCTATTGTTCATCATATAGTTAATAGTCATGTGTATTCTTCCGTCGACAAATCGGTGCTCGTGCTAAGCCTGCTGGGCAATGGCATCTTCTCATACAGAGAAGTCACGAAAATTCATCACCACGCTTGCTTCATAGAAGTGCGATTTCATTCTTACTTCGAGCGTTCATCCGACGCGCGCTGGGAACGGCGCATTTATAGATGTTTTTCGTGATTATTTCATTAAATAAGCTACGGTTGCCTGGGAAATTCTATTGTCAAGAACATTTATTTAATGAAACAGTCATTTTAATAGAATTATAGGAACTTGGAGGGTTGTATTTATAATTTTTATTATTTGAATCCTGTCAATGCATACTTGTTATGGTCGCGGATCATATTTGTTCAACTTACAGTCTGACATTGACCTGAAAATTACAAAAAACGTAGCAAAATTTCAGTCAGCTGATAGACGTCCACTGCTGGACATAGGCATCTCCAAAGTGACTTTATATAAATTCAGATTTTTCTGAGATACATATGTTTTGGGAGCACAAACTTAATATCATACATGACAAAGTTCAAATTCTATTGCTACTATTTATTTAGGATCTGTTTTATTAAATTAATAAATCTCTATTGCTAAAAAAAATTACACATATTTTATTTTGGCCCCAAACTAGGCAAACCTCTATCTAGGGCATCAATAGAATTATTACAAATGATCACTCCAAAATCAACTTAAGCTATGTAACGCTAGCAAAAATAATGTTGAATATGTAATAAGTTCCGTGTGGTGCCGGACGTGAAAGAATAGCTCCATCCCATTTCTTCCCGCGGGTGTCGTAGAAGGCGTCTAAGGGACTTACTAGAGAATGGGCAGCAGCGTTCTCTATGCATTTTACCACCATACTGCGATCGCCAAACCGCCTGCCAAACGTGACGATTATGGCAAATCCCCTCCTTTTGTGGGAGGCTTATATCCAGCAGTGGACGTCTTTCGGCTGATATGATGATGATGATGTAAATAAGATATTTATCTAAGATTTTAATTTTAAGTATGTATAAGCTAACTTTTACTCGCGAATTCGTCCGTGCGTGTTAATATATTTTGTGTTCATCTTCGCGAGCTATCCTAGCATTGCTACAGACTTACTTCATACTAATTCTTATTATCTTCTCCCCACTGTAAAATAACTAAACATGATCTTTATCTTTGTTGCAGAATGTCACTCATCGGAACGTACGATGAGACGGATTCGTTCGTGGACTACCAGACCAGGATGGTCGGCGCTGCCAAGGAGATCTCTAGACTCGCTACTGACATGGTAAAGAGATATTCCGTATGGGAATGTACTTATTGAGAGAAATTCGGAAACTCCTAATTGCTACTCTTAGCTTGGCCGAACTACATAGATCAGAAACTACTAGATTTAGGACATATAATATCGATTAGTGCTTCCTTGAAACTGTATTGTAGCTTTAAAAAAAAATTGAAACGTAAACCGTTAACGTAAGCTGTAAACCTGTAAAAATACCAATATATTCAATAAGTATCTTTAAATAAGATATTGAATCACTTAATTCCAATGGTTCTTCGATCACCCAGATAATATAACACACACACACTTACACACTCACACACACAACACACACACACACTCACACTTTATTAATTCAATTGTAAATTATATTCAATTCAAACATTTTGTAATTTCGCTGAGGTCAGAATTGCAGATTAGTTTACTGTCACATGTCCTTTATTTAATTTTCCATCATTCAATGAAAATCAAGAGAAAACACTTTTTCAATAAAATATCCCAAGTTAATGTAACCATATTATTGGTGTCGTAGACGGCGAAGTCAGCCACAGACGCGAGCCGCCTGGTCCAGCTCGGTAACGAGATGTGCCAGAAGTACGAGCAGCTGGCGCAGGACAGTGTGGGGGCCTCCGCCACCACGCCCAACGGAGACGTCGCTAACAGGTACGCAGCTGATAGACGTCCACTGCTGGACATAGGCATTTCCTAAGTGACTTTATTTGAATTTAGATTCTCAGATAATTGTCAAGTTTTGGGATCACAAACTCAATGCCATACATGACAAAGTTCAAATTCCTTTGCAACCTTTTAGTATCTTATTAATTAAAAATTGTCAATCACAAATCAGCTTATCTACACTAATATTATAAAGAGGAAAGATTTGATTGTTTGAAATGAATAAACTCAAAAACTAGGTACTTAACCGATTTTAATAATTCTTTCACCTATGGAAAGCTACATTATTCTGGAGTCAGATGAGCTATAAATTTCACGCGGGCGAAATGCTGGTAGTGCGATAAAAGACAAACAAATACTCTCGATTTTATTTATCAAAATAAACTAACTATTCATGTTGTTCCTCAGAATCCGCGTGGCAGTAGTAGAGCTGGGCGAGGGCGTGTCGGAACTGATCAAGGCGGGCGGCCACTGCCGCCTGTCCGCCATCCCCGCCAACCAGCGCGCCGTCGCAGACGCAGCCAAGATTGTTAACGAGAAGGTAAGCTTCAGGCACAGCACAGTTATAGCTGAGCATCTGTAAGAATAAAATTCTATTTATTTGTCAGAATATTGCCACAGACATGTTACATAGGTTTTTAAGTTCATAATATTCTCGGGTCGTCAGAAGCCTGAAAGTCTGACTGGAAGACTGGTTCTTACCCACGGGTATTGTATTACCCAGTAACTGGGTTGTGTCGGCCAGATAGATCACTCTATATAAAATACTGGTATTCAGTTGCCGGTTAGACTGGAAGCCGACCCTAACGTAGTTGGGAAAAGGCTAGGCAGATGATGAATATTCTGCCTTTTCCGGCGTACAAATATGTTTTCAGGATGTTGGTTAGTTTCTTAGGTATAACATTGGATTAAATTAATTAGGATAACATTCAAATTGAAAATTAGTCGAATATTAGATGTAGAACTGCAGTTATAATCATAAATATTTCCTAACTAGCTTTTGCCAGCTGCTTCGCCCTCGTGGAGGTCGGTGTATTATACATATAAAGCTTCCTCTTGAATCACTCTATCTATTTAAAAAAACCCGCATCAAAATCCGTTGCATAGTTTTAAAGATTTAAGCATACATAGGGATATAGGGACAGAGAAAGCGACTTTGTTTTATACTATGTAGTGATATTTAAGTCAGCTTTGTAAAGTAATCAACTTCCTGGCTTGCCCCAACTATGTTTGGGTTGGCTACCAGTCAAACTGAATACAGCTGAATATGAGTATGTTAAATGGAGCGACTGCCTATCTGACCTCCACAATCTAGTTACTGGTTAACAAGATATCCTACCCACAAGAATAGAGACTAAATTATTAACAATGCGCCACGAGCCTGTAATCTCATTTTTACTCGAATAAATCATCGTCATCGTCGTCGTCATTGTCTTTATTTAAAAGTTGAACAAAATACGACTTATTTAGAAAGACAATGTGTTTGTCCCAAGTTGGTGTCCATCATAGCATAACGCCCTTATGAATATTAACGTATTAAACTAAATTATAATCTTATGAGCGGAAACTATACTGCCTTTAAGACATACTTTTAAAGTTATGTAGATATATAGATAGATAAAACATTTATTTAGTACACAATACACAAAAGCATGATAAAATAATCCGGCTCGAAGGACCAAATGTTTGGGAGTTAAATAACGTACTCCATTGTTGTTCGATGTGTAAAAGTTGAAATACAATGATGTTGCATTCATATGCCAGTTGTGTTTGTCAGTGATAACTCACGTCCCGACCTCCGCAGGTGATAGCGGTGCTGTCGGCCCTGCAGGCGGGCTCGCGCGGCACGCAGGCCTGCATCGACGCCGCTGCCACCATCGCCGCCATCATCGGGGATCTGGACACCACCATACTGTTCGCCAGTGCTGGTGAGTCACACTTGTGTAAATTATCACTATCGGCGTCATTCAAACGGTGAAGGGTAACATCGTGAGGAAACCAGCATGGCCTAGAACCAAAAATTTGAACACATGTGACAAATATTTGGAAATATTGAGATTTGTGAAGAATATTTGGATTTCGATTTGGTAATGGGTCAGCTGTGTTGGCCCCGACTTATGAATAGGCCGCATCCAGGCAGTCACTGTTTCAAAACCACTGCTCATATAACGGTGAAGGCAAACATCATGAGAAAACCGGCGTGTCGATTCGAAGAAATGTGACATCCGGAAACCTGCCTTAAGCCCGCGTGCGGCCCGACTACGGCCCACTCCCTCTCACAGACAGGAGGCCTGTGTCCCCGCAGTGTGAACATGACAAGCCTGTCAATCTGGCCAAGCCTGTCAAGCCTGTTAATCAGCCGATTATGACCTTTTATATACACCGTAAAATTTAAATGGTTGTTTCCCACGGCAGAACAACTTGCCATAAGGAGTACTTTCGAAGCATAGAGTAAAAGTAATAAAATTAAGATTTTTTGTTTCAAAATAATTTAAAACATATTCATCAACTCGATAAAACACTACTCAATAGTAACACTAGAGGTAACTTGTAGGTACTACTCGAAACGCACGCACCTCCGACAAAGGGAACAGCGATGCATAAATGTTAAAAGCAAAATAAACTCTCGCACGTTAATCTGCCATTTTTTGTTTCTAATATTTTCTGTGTTTATAAAACGATTGTATTACCAAGACAAAACCATTTCGCTGCGGGAAAACAACCATTAAAATTTCACGGTGTATATTGTTTAAGCTCCCGCCATTACATTGTACATTTTAAAATGATAAACGAACAATAAGCTAACCTAATTTATTTCTCTCAGGAACGCTCCACTCCGAGAAAGAAACTGACACATTCTCTGACCATCGCGAGAACATCCTCAAGACTGCTAAGACTTTGGTGGAAGACACCAAGACGTTGGTGGGAGGTGCAGCCGGCACTCAGGAACAACTGGCCACTGCCGCCCAGAGTGCTGTCAGCACTATTGGTGAGTTAGCAAGAAAACTGCCTATCCTTTCAGGAAATACAGCCGTGATGATAAAAATATCATGAAAGCGTCTACACTTCGTTCGCGATTTAGTGTCCAAATATGTATTTTTGGAAAAAGCTCACACAAAGTTCAGGTTGCGCTTTGAAAAAGTTACGTTGCGACTTCACAATTCTTTATGAGCTTTTCCTCGTGATAAAAAGCGTGAGTTTATGTATGTGTGAGTTATTTTAACTGCCACATATTGAACTTCATTTTTTCCTCTGTCCAGTCCAACTCTGCGAAGTAGTGAAGCTAGGCGCCATGTCCTTGGGATCTGGCAACCCGGAGCCCCAGGTGCTCCTGCTGCACGCGGCCCGCGACGTGGGCGCCGCCCTGCGCGACCTGGCCGCGGCCACCACGGCCGCCAGCGGCAAGCACGTGGCGCACCCCGACATGCACCGCCTCAAGCACGCCGCCAAGGTAGGCGCAACTTGTATAGCAGGCCTTTTCTAATAATGAAAGCGGATTTTCTGGCAATTATTAAAATATTATAGACGAAAAATAAAAACGCAGGGAGAATTTTTTTGGTTCCCAGCTTACTTCCCGGTAGTGAAAGTTAATAGGTTTTGTAAACCAAGAAGCATCTGGATTTGGGCTCGATCAATGGCAATAGTCTGGCCCCCTATTACAAGGGAGCATTACTAGGTGTTAGAATACCTCTACCTGACCCATCAGGGCAGACGTGATATTACGCACAGAACATTCTTCTGGTTTGATATTACTTTATTCTCGTAAGAATACATTCACTCACTTACATGAAAATATGAATACTGTACGTAAATTATTTTGTTGAGCGTATTGCAAAAAATTAACATGGTTAAATATTTTCGGGTAGTCTTAAAAAAGATGCAATGACGGCTCAAAACACAATGCAAAAACAAGTTTCCGTGCAACACAGATAAGCTTAGCTAGAAGTGGCCCAAACTTATTCTTATTAGATGTAATTTTAAATAAATAAAAGAAATAATATATTTTATTTTATTTTTTTATCAAGTTCACTACAATATTTTTATTTTTGCCAGAAAATGTCTGACAGCACTTTTACACTCTTTTTGGTGTTGTAAATAGTTTACGTCAAATTCACGTGTTTCGCAGTTTATCGTCGCTTTAGTAGTACTAGTAGATTTGTAAATGAAGTTTTCTTTTTTCTATAATTTGATTATTCTCACAACCATTTAATAAAATCAAAATTGATTAATGTCTAGGAAAACAGACAAAATTCTGTGAAAGACTTGACCATCTGTTTTTCAAAATTTAACTTTGTATTTAACACAGTTTTAATGGTTTCGCCAAGCGCAAAACAAAATGCAATATTTAGTAGTTCAAACGACATTATTACACTGAGCAAAAAAGTTTTGCACCACGTATAAAAATGTTTTTTTTTAAACGCTTATAAATAACTTCACTCATTTATTACTTATTTGACTTTAGATGTTCACACCACTTTTCAGTCACACCATTTTCACCAGTGCTGCAATACTTTTTAAGACCAGTGTAATATCTATAAATAAAACAAAGGAACATTTTCCATTCCATAACATTTGTGTTGTTGTTTATGGTAACGCGGCAATATCCCCCCACCTGGCTATATTGCCGCCACATGGTGTATCCGCCACATTGTGTTCGTCTGTCAATATTGGACTGAGCTGGTATTTTCCTTAGCGGCTGTCGGATGCCACTCGTCGTTGGAGCCTCCCCCTCAAAGCCAGCACCATTCCTCGTCCCAACAGGCGCTCCGCCTTCTTGCGAAGCGACTATAACTCGGCCGACTCTGAAACTGACATCTTTCAATCAGACCAAGAAGATGAACTTGTCAAACTCCTCGACTACTCAAGCCAAGACGATGATGTCTCCCCGAGTGTCTTCCATGATAATTGCGAAGAAGTCATCACATATATTGAGAATTTGATGACCATACCGCCTGTTAGGAGCCATAAAAATGATGATTTGAATGAGAGGTATAATTTGGCTGCTACCAACAGCTTGCTAGATATGGATTGGAGAGTACTTAAATACGGTGAGAATATACTCTTAGGAGAGGTCAAGAAATTGGCAGATCTTGTACAAGACATTGGCGATAGAGTCGAAAATACACGTCAAATAAACAAGATACAAAGAATGAAAGCTAACAATGATTTGGATACAGAAATGAAACGACTATCTGCTGTCATCGAGAACATAGACACTGAAATAGAGATAAACGTCAAAACTGAAGTTAAAATCGAAACTGTAACTCATAAAAAGCCGAAGTCAGAAGATGTTAAACTAAAAAGTCCTGTTTTTACACTTAAAAAAGTCAGACCAGTTAGTTTAGATATTCAGAATGCATCTCCTGAAGCGACAGACGCTGTCAAACAAATGCTCAGCCCAGAAGAGAGACAGAAAGAAGAATCTATAGAAATTGTCGTCAATCCCGAGGTAAAGACGAAAACTGTGACGAAAGACGTATCAGACGTCAACACGATGACGAGAAAGGTCAGAATGGAATTCTGGAATATGTTCAAGGATGATACGGAATGGTGGAAAGCTCTAGCTAAGAGGAATCTGGACAAAATGGATGAAACTAGACGAGAATTGGAGCGGTTCAGCGGACATGAACTAGTCCTAGGCGAATTTCAAACTCAACTCGACAGATTTGAAAATGAGAAACATACTCTGCAGAATTTTATTGAAGAAGTCGATAAATCCAAAGCAGTTAACCAGGACTTGGAATATAACAAAAAATACGAAGATATGGTTTTAAAACTTATCGAATTCGCTAAAAAGGACTTTATCTATAAAGGTTTCGATCCTCTAATTGAACAACTAAAAGCTCTGTCGAACATTAAAATTGATCGCAGAAAGAAAGTTGACATCCAAGAAATTCTTAACATCTACTCCCAAATTGACACAAGCCAATACACCTACGAAGAACTCTGCCTTCTCGAAAGATATTACAAAGAAATTATCAGAAAATACAAAAAAGATTCCAGAGACAAAGAGAACATAATCCCAGAAAATCATCAAGATTACAACAAAAAAGTTACTACTACAAATGTGTACTCAACAAATAGTTTACACCGGAATATAAACCACCATTTAACATACAATACAGACACAATAAAATCAACAAAATCAAACCCGGATAATTCTCAAAACACCGTCGAGATTTTAGACCTTACACGCTCCTATCCTCTCCAATACTACGCCAACAATTGGTGGACAATTTACGAAGACGTACTCAAGAGCCGCGAACAACAATTCGGCTCAATTGATAACTGGTGGAATGTCTATGAAAGGATTCTTAACAAGACTGAAAGTTACGAAGACATTGAGAGAATTCGCTCTCTAATGCGCAGTCAGTCTCGATCGAGACCAAATTCAAGAATGGAAGAGCAACTACGGATGTTAAATGAGATCAGGAATGATCGGTTTAAGGAGACAGAGGCAGTGACGAGAAACGACGATGAATCGGTCAGATATACTTGAATTTGATCGCTACTGATCGCTACTGCGCACGCCGAGCATGGTGTGGAGGCTTCTCATTGGTTCTCAAGTCATTGTCGTGTGGCGATCGGTTTTGCACTGTGATCTTATTTTGCACGCTGTTGTTTAAGCTTTTTATATTGTGTTTTTTGGGTCTTTTGGTATAGGGGTGCAAAGATCATTATTATTATTTGTAATCTTTTCATCAAATTTTATCATAAATGGTGAAGTAGGCCATTTTTACAGCTGATTTTAATCACAATATTCGCGTCATTAATATGACTTAGTGATTAGTGTTTGAACTAATGTTCAAACACTATTGTCAAAAGAATAAAAATATTCTGACAATAAATAACACTCTCATTTACCATCTAAATTTTTAATTAATAATTACATTATGACATGGGAAGTAATCGAGATCATTGGACCAAAATCTTTAAAAAAAGGTGGGCTCTATAAATACCCATTATCGTGCAAAATGGAAGTATCGACTTCGCACCGCGCTATGTAAGCGTGGTGTATAACGGCTCGTTCTCTCTAACAGAGAGGAGTTCTGAGACACGGCAGTGGGGACATTATATCCTGATTATGTTATACGAATAGCTGCATAAACCGGTCGCCACACAAACTAACTCGCTTCAGTCATTATCATAGTCACACTTGTTCGAAATGTGTTTAGTTTTTATGTCTCAGTGTGGCATGACCCTGACAGTGTCCTAGCTTGTACATCTATTTGTTTCAGAACTCCATATTGACAAAATGTCTGTTTTACTGCATCCCGTCGTAGTAGGTTAGACTGCAAGGCGACCCCAACAAAGATGGGAAAACGCTAGTCTGTGTAACTTCTTCTTAACATTGAATTTTGAAGGGCTTTAAATCTAGCTGAATATCGTAGTCTCAAAAGAAGTTGAAATATTCATAAGCCATAGTTATTAACACTTAATAATACATAATATATGTGTTATTGATATTGCATTACCTGGTAAATGGGTCGTGGAGGTCAGATAGGCAGTTGCTCCACTAAATACTGGTATTTAACTGCATCTGGTAAGACGGGAAGCCGACCCCAACATAGTTGGAAAAGATTAAATGTTTTATTGATGTAAGAAGAATGTTTTACGTGTTCAATTGAAGCCCCTGAGACTCCTGTGCTAGGTGGTAACCTGTTTTACAAAATACAGGCTAAAAGAAGTAAGACTAGAATAATAGCGAAGCTATTTGTCTATCAGTGGGACAAACATTGTGTTAGTTTAAATTTCGTCTTGGAATTGTAGAATTAGTACAATATTCTAGCCTCGTTCGACTCTCGAGACTCGAGTCAATTGTTAAGATGGCTATAACTATTGGTGAAGCCACATCTTACAGGCTCAAAGATAAAAAAGACAATTCAATATAATAAGTTCACACATAGCTTATGTTTAAAGTCATCATTCGTTAGAATATTGTGAAGTTTTTTTTTTTTCATAGGTCGTTTTCGAAGAAGTCGTCTTCTAAACACATTTCCCATAGGAATCATGTCATGGTAGCCATCAACTCATGGTGCCCGGTTCAAGAGGACGCCCGCTTGTCACCTGTCTATAACACAAACCACAAGCTTTCATATCAGCTGCCATACGGTCCAATATTGACAAACAAATATCTATGAAAAGGCTGGGATCAGGGCGTAAAATACTCCACTCAAAATAAGCAAATTCAAGACTGATTTTTTGCGACGTAATTTCGGTAGCTTAATTTGAGCGGCGTAAATTCGGCACCTCATTTTGAGTGGCGTAAATTACACTGCATAACGCTTTTCTGGTCCTACCCTTATATAAATTATGTATGTATTTTTAAAGATTATTTTTTCTTATATATTTATGGTGTTTTTTTGAAAGCTTATGGGTTACAGCTGTAGCATGGAGCTTATGTCGTTTAGCTAACGGGTTTTCTCATTTTTTTTTTAAATTTCGTATTAAAAAATCTAATTTCTAGTTGGCAACCCAAAGCTTTAAATTCATGTTTTTAGTTTAATTTTATTAAAACATTGTTGATGTTTAATAATTATTATTTAAATGATCATGCAGTTGGGAAGTTTTGGTGGATTTCTGATCTTTGTTTTAGGAACAATCATATATGCGAACAATTATTACACTACTACACCGCAAACTGGTGTAACCAGAAAACCAAAAAACTCCATTGAAATTTGTTCATTCACATTAGAGCTCACAGATCTAAGCTTTTTTTTTTAAATTGTCAATACATGTACGATTGACGTCGTTGATCGTTTGATAAAAAATCTGATAAAAACCTTTAAACTGTAACTAGACTCACTCTTTGCCTACCTTCTTCTCTGAGCTTGTAAAACACATTATGAAATCAACTTAATTTAAACACAATTAAAGTTGATATTCGTATAACATATCGTATTATCCAGTAACTGATTTGTGGAGGTCAGATGCTGTCGCTTCATGTAAAATACTGGTATTTAGTTGCATCTGGTTAGACCGGAAGCCGACCCCAACAAATTTGGCAGATGATGATATGTGTAAATTCATAATTGACACCACAAGCATTTGAAAAGTCTTTAATACGGAAGCCAAAGACAATAATTTATTTCAAAATGGCTCATATAAGGCAGTTTTGAACGTCAACATATCCAACAAAAATCTTCTAGTTGCCCCTTCAAAAATGTAATTTCGTATGGAGAAGAATGTGCAAGAAACTCCACACTAGAAGTTCATTTATTCCTCAAACTGTTATTTTGTGTCTATTTTGTATCGGCAATATCACAAATTCCTAGATAGTAGCGCCATCTACCATATAATATGTAATACTGTATTTTTTTAGTTCTTGTCTGTGGCTCAAGCGTTTGATTGATTAGACCAACTGTCCTAAAAACATTGATCAGAGAACCACCATTCCCTCACAGAGAGAGTACCATTTCTAATAGTATGTATCTGTTAGGTGATGGTGACCAACGTGACGTCTCTGCTGAAGACAGTGAAGGCCGTTGAGGATGAACATACGCGCGGCACCAGGGCGCTGGAGTCTACCATTGAAGCTATCTCGCAGGAGATTGAGGTAAGAGTTGTAATTCATTTATATTCTGTGTATTAACTGACTAGGTTTTACCCGCGACTTTTATTCCGTGGCCTGTCTTACAGGACTTGTACATTTTTTTCTGGGTTGAAGCCTGTCAGTCTCCGAGCCATATACTATGTCTACGTAAAAATAAAACAACCGTCTTCCCAAAAAAAACACTACAAGTTACAAGTTGTAGTATACCCAGTAATTACACAACAGTATCAAACACTAAGCGATTGAGAACCTCCTCATTCTTTTACAGACGGTTAAAATCACGTCGATTCGTTGTTGCGTGAAAGGACTAACCAACAAATATTATTTCTTTTTAAAACATCAATAACATAATGATGATTAACTGTCTTGTTGTTCTGGTATTCCAATGATTGCAAGCGTCCTACTGAGTTTGGGGTCCTAAGCTCAGGATCTTTGCCAAATTCTGGTCGGACTGTATTTAGATTGCTATCGACACCTTAAGGAGCTGGGATTGATCCCTAGTTTGGTGTTTACATTTTTTCTATTTCTCAGTAGCAATTAGATTTGAGCAATAAGCTCGTCCCCTTGTTACATGGCACACACACAGATGGTACGTTACATGTTCACTAACCTTGCCCCCAGGTGCTGATGTCCCCGTCGGCCCCCAAGTCCTCCGCGACCCCGGAGGAGCTTATCCGCGTGACGCGCCAGATGACCGTGGCCACAGCGCGCGCCGTGTCCGCCGGCAACGCCAACAAGCAGGACCAGCTCACCGCCGCCGCCAACCTGGGCCGCAAGACTGTGGTGGACCTGCTGGTGGTCTGCAAGGTATGGACTGAATCCAGACATTCATTTGACACATTCCATCTTATTACAAAACGCGATCCAAATTTAATTCTAGTCTGTTTTTCTATTTACAACTTTATTTTGATTTGGGTAAAGTTTTTAATACAAAAATGACAACTTAGCATGAGACTGAGATGTCAGTTTTCGAAAAAGAACTGTATTTTTATACGTATTGCATTCTTAATTCAAAAAATATATCTTCGTGGTTTAAACCTAATCGGTTTTCTAATAAGACGGATATATTTGACTATTTTAATTTTTATGATACTGTGTAGATACGCCCTTTTTATAAATAAACGATATCATTATAGTAGTTTTATATAGAGATTTACATACAGGTATGAGACACACAGACTCTACAAAGTTGCACATTTTCCTACTTAAGATGGTCTGTACGTAAAATCTTGCTTTGGTACATTGAATCATTGTGTTATCTATTCTGTTTCGACGTCAAAAAGTCTTCGTGATCACCAGTGATCGGATAATCGGACGCTAATATAGCTAAACTTAACTTTTATTCCCACGAAAGAATAATAGGACATGTCTTTCAGAATCCGGGATCTCAGAATCGTTTGAAATTCCTGTAATGTGTGTTCCTACAATAAACTAGTCGATTCGATCACTAATCTGTTAGATAGATAAATCAATTTCCACTACTTGACCACATTTTGCACGTTATTTATTTTATTGATATTCCATTTGTTTTGAATAAAATAAAGATACTAAATCAAAATAACCACTGCGATAATTTCATTAAGTTTATTATAGTTGTTTTTACAAAATTGTTCAATCACTTATTTATTCAGAAAGGAATGTCCATATAAATTTTTCGTGGGAAGAAGAAAACATAAATATGTTTTCAAACTAGATGACTACAGTGTTTCCTATCCAACAACTTTGAGAAGATAGACCGAAATAAACTCCAGAGGTCACAGTCTATCTGTGCAGTCCTCTGTTGCAACTCCATTCTTAAATACTTACCTGATGTGTCCTTCCCGCAGGGCGCTGCCCACGCGGCGGAGACCCCCGAGCTACAGACGCGCACACTTGCGGCCGGGCGCGCGGCGGCGGCGGCCTACCGCGCGCTGCTGCAGGCCGTGCTGGCGGGCGCCGGCGGCGACGCCGCGGCGCGCCGAGCGCTGCCTGAGCTGTCGCGCCACGTGGCGCACACCACCGCCGACATCATCGCCACTGCGGAGCTGCTCAAAGGTAAGCAATATGCTGAAAAAAATCATCATTATTGTTACAACCACTTCTTCTTCCCAGCTAGGTGGTAAAGGGCGGACGTGTCGGGGAAATGTTTTATGTCATTTTGACGTGCACAAATTGCTGACTCTCAGGCGAATTTGCATAAATTACTTCTGATTTCGATTTTTGAACCGAAAGACATATAATTTTTTTTTTTTTGCCATAAATTTTAGTCGCGCCGGCTCTGTACTTTTCTGTGAAACATCCCAACTCCTTGCGGTGCCAGACGTAAAAAATAGCACCAGCCCATCTCTTCCCGTGGGTGTCGTAGAAGGCGACTAAAGGACTTACTGGAGAATGGGCAGCAGCGTTCTCTATACATTTGACCACCATACTGCGATCGCCAACCCGCCTGCCAAGCGTGGCGATTATGGCAAATCTCCCCCTTTTTAGGAGAGGCTTATGTCCAGCAGTGGACTTCTTTCGGCTGAAATGATGTTAAAACATCAATATTTTGTTTCTATTACCAACTAAAAATTTCCGCGCAAGAAGTCCAGAATCATATGCTGAATATTTTACGCGCCGATGTCCTTATCACCCTATAAAGAACATGTTTTTAGTCATATGAAACTCTCTAAATACTGATTGTATTCCACTAGGTTCCGACTGGGTAGACCCGGACGATCCCACAGTGATAGCCGAGAACGAACTGCTGGGTGCGGCTGCATCCATCGACGCGGCCGCCAAGAAACTAGAGTCGCTACGACCTAGGAAGAGTGTTAAAGTGCAGGTCAGTGGAACCTATATCATGCATTGTATGACCTGGAATGAGGAGGAGAGGAGGTCAGGAGTATTAATTGTTGTCCGTGGGCGAAATTCGACCATAAGTCATTTTAAAACTTAATGTATTTCAAATGTATTAATTATTACATGATTGCATTCCTTCTCCATATAAAATGTAACTGTACAAAATTTCATACTCCGTCCGCGTAATTTTCGTAAAAAGGGGTACAAAGTTTTTGTCTCACGTATTAATAAATATAAGATCTTCCCAGCCTTTTCCCAACTATGTTAGGGTCAGCTTCCTGTCAAAGCAGATGCAGCTCAATATCAATATTTTATATGGTACGTCTGCGTATCTGACTATATCAATTCTCAATTCTTTATTGCATTCCATATGTTTTACATAGATGGTATAAACAGTGAGATCCATATGGACCCTGTCGGGCACAGCAAAATTAGGAGAGAAAAAGAGGGCTACGTACAAATGCAAGCAATTCTATTCATTATTATAATAAAATTATTAGATGTATAATTGGGTTTATAATTATCTATATATATTATGTATGATTATGTACAGATATATACAATATGTAACAAAAACCCTGTTGTTCCTTCTACCCACGTTTTCAGAATCGGTATACATACGTAATAAAGCAAGTCATTTATAAAAACTATTCAACAAAAAATAAATAAAATAAATACCGTATTTAATTATGAATATTTATAATGTTTAACTGATTTTAATTAGATCAAAGAAAGCCGCCAAGCTCGTAGTCTATTGTGCGAAATAAGGATACTTGTAAAATCAGATACTGTTAACATTTTTTTTGAATATGTCGATTTTAATAGTTATTTGATGTTGAACTCTCGACCAGCCAATGCTTATTTTTTAAATTTTAACTTCGTTAATGTTGTGCTTGTGGGTAAGTGTATACGTCCCTAAAAGGAACAACAGGGTTTTTGTTACATATTGTATAGTATAAAGTTTGTGTATATAGGTATGTATTGCTTATGCATATTAGTATTATTAGTAATTAATATTTTCATCATTATTAGGTAAGACTGATTGCAAAAGCAAAGGTGTTGGTGGTGGTGATAAGTTAAAGCAAATTAACTACCAATATTAATTTTCCGTATGTTGAAATCACAAGTCTTTGTCAGTTGTATCCATTGCTATAACGCGGTAAATTGACGTACGATGTCAATTCGCTAAACAGTTACTTTTCCTGACTATGCTACAATTAATTATTTAATTTTGTGGGTGTATGATGTAGGAGGGATACTCATTTTGCGTGTAACTGAGTTATACACCGTGACATTTTAGTCGTCTTACAAAGGTGGTCCACCCAATGTATCCGTCTTAAAATACGTCTAGGCGCGATTAAAACATTGTTACAATTAATTAAGATAATAGGTACAAAGGAAACTAAATAATCCTTTAGAATTATGAAACACCCTCCCTGTTAATAATGTTTACGTATCAAACGGTAGAAGATATCTACCTACCTACCATTACATTCCATCATTAATTCCATCTCCATAACAGGGTGTTTCAAACTACGTCATGCGTCTTAGTGAATGATATTTTAATTTTTTTAATTATGCATATGTTAAAAAATATCATTTTATTTTTAAATAAATGATTAGTAGTCATTGGATACATGAAGTGGGCTGCCGTTGTAAGACGACTAAAATGTCACGGTGTATGTATATGCTATCCAGTTTTCTATAGATTAATTTATTCGAGTTGTCAAGGGAAACATTTTTGAAATACCGTAAAACGGTGAATCGGAACGAAATGTCAAAATGAATTTTATGTTGAAATATAAATAGTTTGTTGCCAACAAGGACACGTAATCTTTAGTTTATTTTATAATATAGTAAACACATGACGAGTCTTCTTTAGCAGCAAACTATGTTATTTCAATGTTAAAATCCCTTTTAAACCTTTCTCCGGGTGTCCCCTTTATTGTAGTACATAATAATCTTAAGCTATTTAAGAAATAGGTATATTTAGAACGTACGCCAAATATCTCCATTACATGATAAGCGTTAGTGAATACTCTTGATTTCTTGCATGTTTCTTTGTATGTACCTATCTATATGTACTTATCTTATTTTAAACTATTCTTTCTTAAATTTATATACCAACAACATCTACCAAAATGCAGCAAACATTCTTCACAAGAGAAGAATTACCAGAACATCCAGAAGAGCATATAAGAAGGCCATGTCTCGTCGAAGCCTACCGCGTGTCGTTGAGATATGTTTGATATTCTTGGTTGTATCGTTAGCATCACCCAGGAATCAAACATATTACACATCGATGCCGGTACTAACTACTGAACCTCGGCGATAAAGGAAGAAGTGTGAAGATTTGGTTCTAACTGATTTTCTTATCTCTCTGTGTGTCTCTGTCTTACTGTTTTTTTTTATAAATATTATGTATGTTTTCTATATTCTTCTTATTATGTTTGTTAATGTTACGGGTTCAACCTGAATATCTCACTAGTTTTATTCATTTAAATTGAATTTTGTAATGAATTCATCGATCTTTCTCTATTTAGATTTGTTCACTAGGTGAGAATTGGAATGAAAAATGTTTCAATTGAAATCATAGAAGATTCGTTATTCATTAATTAATTAAAAGACGAAATTGAAAGATAATGCTTAGAATCAACAAATTCAAATATTAGATGACAATATTAGCTCTTGAAACTTCACAATAGTTTATATTGGGTTTTGTCTGTAACATTAATATTGTATGTCTTGTTTTTTTTTTACATATATTTCAATCTATATATTACTAGCTGACCCAGCAAACGTTGTTTTGCCTTATAAATTATTTAGGGGTGGACTACCCCTAACATTTAGGGGGATGAAAAATACATGTTGGCCGATTCTCATAGATACCGGATAAGCACAAAAAATTTCATCAAAATCGGTCAAGCCGTTTCGGAGGAGTATGGCAACGAAAACTGTGACACGAGAATTTTATATATTAGATGTATTTCAATGTTTTTCTTTTGTACTTTCTAACTTTCAACCCATTTGTATGTAGTTTAATCCAATTCTTAATATAGGAACGAACAGGTAGACGAAACACAATTCAATATTATATATCTGAATAGTTCAGATCATTTTGGAATTGTTAACGTTCTACATTACGGGAGAGTGGTAACGGCCGAGACTTACGAGTGGGTTCAAACCCTATCAGGTCTTTTACTTTGTATAAACAATTTCATGACCACTGCTGTCAAAACGATGAAGGAAAATATCGTGAGGAAACTGGCATGTACTAGAACAAGATATTCGAAGACATGTGATATCTACCAACCCGAAGGCCCGCGTGGTGGATTACGGCCCACTCCCTCTCACAGAGAGGAGGCATGTGTCCCAGCAGTGGCAACATTATAGGCTGATCATGTTATGCTATACTTTTGACGCTGACTACTGTGTCTTGTTATTTTCCAGGTCTCATTCTGTCTAAGTCACCGTTTGTCTTGCATAATTTTGTCTTTTCATATTTAACATATTGTAAATACTTACATCACTCAAACCTCCCTTGTCTACAGGAGGCGGATGAGAGCCTGAACTTCGACGAGATGATCCTGGAGGCTGCCAAGTCCATCATCACGGCTACGTCAGCACTCGTCAGGGCTGCGTCAGCCGCTCAGAGGGAGCTGATTGATCAGGTATGTTAATACGAAGATCCGAAGATAGATTTTTTCAATTATGTTGGGGTCGGCTTCCAGTCTAGCCGGATGCTGCTGAATACAAGTAATTTACATGGAGCAACTGCCTATTTGGCCTCCACAACCCAGTTACTGGACCCTTTGGTAAGACTGATTCATTAGACTCTCGAGCTTCTGACGACCCCTAAAAACTGTCGAAGATTTATGAATGACAGTCGGAACCAACGGCTTAACGTGCTCTCCGAGGCACGGAGGGCTCTTGGTATGTATAGATGATCACTAGAGATCGGATATTCGTATGCATATTTACCTATAGTTGCGATGTTGGCTACTATGGAATGCGCTTTTGTATCGAAATAAACTTTATTTAATTTATGTTTTTTTTTACTAACACACACCACCCCTCCCTTACACCCAACATACATAATATTTCCATCGGGGCTTAAACATTAATTCTAAATAAATATGTATCTGAATAGTTTTGCAATGATAATAATTTAGAAGTCGCTTCCATACTATACACCTGACTAGTTATGCATTCCCGGTGTTCCTGGCATAAAAATATGTTTTTAAAAGTCGCTTCCATACTTTCATAACCAAAAATTAACTTTAGGTTAATATGCATCCGAATATCCCTAATGATCACCCATCCACGGACCAACCGCGGCAAGTGTAGCTTAATATGATTGATTATCCCGTGTGGCTGTTATTACTATGGCCAGTACTCAGCCAGTAGGATGCCAGTCATCTTACTATCCCACTAATATTGAGTTTGAATGTTTAGATGTTCGTTACTAAGTCACGCAAAAACGGCTGTAACTATTTTAATTAAATTTGGCACACAGATAAACTGGATTAACATATAGGATACCTTTTATCCTGGTAGTATGTTCCCATGGGATAATCTTCTACTTCAGTAGCTACCTATTACCAGGATATTTTTTAACCTCACCTTTTACTTTCCAGGGCAAAGTAGCCCGCCGGCCGACGTCCTCGTCAGACGACGGGCAGTGGTCCGAGGGTCTGATCTCCGCAGCCAGGCTGGTGGCCGCTGCGGCACACTCCCTGGTAGAGGCTGCCAATGCCTTGGTCCAGGGTGCAGGCTCTGAGGAGAGGCTCATATCCAGCGCCAGGCAGGTGGCGTCGTCCACGGCGCAGTTGCTGGTGGCTTGCAAGGTATAGCATACCTGAGAGATCTATAAAGCATAAGATTTATACGAAGTTTAATACGAATATGAACTTTGTTCCTTTTAGCAATAGTGTTGATATCAGTATGAAATATTTACTTTACATTATTACAACTTTAGTGGCATTTGAATGACATTGACAGGTTATTGGCATTTTTGGTTAACATTTGTAAAGTTAACACTACAAAGTGAAAAATAATTTTAATTTCGGAAGTTGGTTTATGTGGTTTTGTATTCTAGTTTTTTTTCTTTGAACTTCCGAAATCAAAGTTTTTTTTTACTCTGTAGTGTTTTTGATGGAAGTCTGTGGTTTTTTTGTTTTGTAAAATCGTCTTTTATTGTTCACTTTTAGTCATAGTAAGCTACTTAGCTACCTCACACCAATTCGTATGCCACTACTTGCTATGTAAAACGCCATCAAGAAACAGAATATGTATTAAATACCGAAGCTATCGCAAAAATATCCAAGCATAGTTAATACAATATTTATATTTTGAGGCTTACAATATCCATTAAAATAATAATTTTTGAAATCAATCCACTATTACTGGACATACCGCGGAACATACAAAACAAAAACTACACACGAATTGAAGACCTCCTTTTTGAAGTCAGTTAAAAACAAGATGGCGGCGTTAGTTGTGATTTTTGTGCCGCGCCAAAGTTCCCTAGTACAGTTGCACTGTGTGGTCCCAGGTGAAGGCCGACCCGTCGTCGGAGTCCACGCGCCGCCTGCAGGGCGCCGGCGCCGAGGTCATCCGCTCCACCGACAACCTGGTGCGCGCCGCCCGCGACGCCATCCAGACGGAGGAGGAGCGCAGTCTGGTGCTCAACAGGCGCATGGTGGGCGGCATCGCGCAGGAGATCGACGCCAGGCACGTCTATGTTACGGTTTTATCATCATCATCATCTGCCCAGCCTTGTCCCAACTATATTGGGTTCAGCTTCCAGTCTAACCGGATGCAGCTGAATACCAGTATTTTACACGGAGCGACTGTCTATCTCACCTCCACAGCCCAGTTACTGGGTAACACGATATCCCTTGATAAGACTGGTTATCAGACTTTCGGGCTACTGACGACCCGTACCGACCTTCGACGTAATGATATTTATAATACAGAATCAAATTAAATTAGCCGGCAATACTTTACCCAAGTGTTGGGTACCGATATCGAAAAACAATGAAACAAAAGAAAAATGTTCTTCATTGAACTTTGTTGAAAACTATAAACATCACTGGCATGTATATTAGGGCAAGCAAACGACTGTTATCTTATGGTTTTTGAAACTTAGTAAATAATATCTAAGTTGAAACGTTGGGCAATGCCCGTAATCGGTCAGCTAACCGCATTGCCTGGCGTGCTTAAATCGCTCAGCTGTTTTGGAAATTTTTGGATCCAATAAAATATGTTTTTTTGTTTCATTCGTTTTCGATATCGATACCCCCAAACGTGGGTAAAGTATTGCCAGCTAATTTAATTTGACCCTGTATAACAACTTAAACGAACATTTTCAAGACATGGGACTTCCCCCTGCATTACTCGGTCCGCGTGCTAGATTCTTTCCTGGATCCCTCTCACAAACAGGAGGACTGAGTCACAATAGGGAACCTACACTGATTTTGTTAATTCCAAGTGTCGACATAAAATCTATCACCAAGCCGAGATTCAAATATTCTTCCCGTAACAGTTGTTTTTTTTCTTTTATACTGGCCTTTAAGTCTCAATTTTGAGCGTATATATACTATACTGAAACAATTTTTTATGTTATATAACTTTAAAACCGTCTCCCATCCCTTGTTTAGCGTAAGCTACATTACACACTATAGTTAAAACCAATGTCCCAGTAATTAAGTATTTTTGCTCAATATTAGTCAGCATTGTGTATAAACCAATCGTACTCAAAGCTTCTCCTCCACATTCCTATGCGCACAGCCAAAGTGTAGAACTCTGCCAGCGTCTGTGTTCCCTTCCACATTTAACCCGTCTGCCTTCAAACCAAGAGTGAATAGGCATCTTCTGGCCACGTTCCATCATAGACTTCATCCATCGCTTTCCATCAGGCGTGTTCGAGGTCCAGTCCCATTCAGCGATAAAAACAAATATAATACAGAGAGTATAGAGTTCATTTTTGTTTAGTGAATACTTTTTTTCACTCTGTAAATATATCATGTTCATAATTCATCTTCCGTTTGCTTATTCGTGACAAAACTAATTTACTACCTCTATCACCAGGTCGGAAGTCCTTCGCATAGAAAAAGAGCTAGAGGAAGCTCGGGGCCGACTGACAGCCATCAGACAAGCGAAGTACAAGATACGCGCCGGGGAGACGTCGGGAGACGACACCGACACAGACGTGCAGCTGGGATATAACAGTGACGCGTCTCAGCATCGGTAAGAAAATATCTGTTACCACCATTATGACTCATCATCCTAGCCTTTTCCTAACTATATTGAAATCTAGTCTAACCGGATGCAGCTGAGTACTCATAGTTTACATGAAGCAACTGCCTGTTAACCTGACCTCCACAACCCAGTTACTGGGTACAAAAATACCCCTTGTTAAGACTGGTTGTAAAAGTGACGAAAGTCCGCCTTGAAAACGCCCACCCATCGGTACCGAGTGTTTTAGCTGTGACCCCAGCATCGCCTTTGTCTGTACAGTTTAAACCTTTGCGGGACACTAAACGCCCCAGAATTTACAAAAAATATAATATATTATGTCTCGTCCAATATGGGTTAAGGAACGGTTTACCAATGTTAAATGTTGTTATAAAAGCTTAAATAAATCTTGGAGTAAAATCTAGGTATTATCACCCGCCATAGATCTTTCAAATAAAATGCCAAACGGAGCCCAAAGTCTTTATTAGCTCACAAACGGCCATTGCTCTGCAGTGAGGCAATAGAATCTTATAAAACAATTGTACCTACATAAAGATTTATTGGATTTTTTGTACGTAATACAATAATAAAGAAATTTTCAATATAGAGTTTCTACAAAACAAATACATGAGGATTATTTCTCCACAGATTCAAAACCCCAAACAGCAGTTTCGCCAACACAACGTACAGCCCTAACAGCACGTTCTCCCCACACAACACAACACAGACGACACACAACACTACCAACATCAGCACACACATCTCTCACCTCAACCAGTCGGTACACGGCACGCCCGGACAAACTGCGAAGAGCCCTGTGTCACCCGGATACGGATATACGACCCCGAAAAGTCCAACTGTACCTGCAAGACCGGAGAACTTTAACAATTTGTCAACTTTGAACCAGTCAACTCTGAACCAGTCTACTCTGAACCAGTCATCGTACAGTCAGAATTCTGGTTATAACCAGTATAGAGACGAGAAACAGTATACGGTTCAAAGTCCAACGTTCTCCAGCTTTAGACCTCAGGAAGAGCCCAAACAGAATTATGAAGGATTTACAACTCGGTAAGTTTGTTTTTGAGTATTTCTTTTTTTTTTTGTAATTTTTTGCTGTTTGTTTTTGGTGGCGAAACTAGTAAAAGCAGGATACTTAATAAAGCGATCCATCTCTGAGATAAAAATCTATGAATTAATCAGATTGTTGCCATCTTTTTTTTTTTTTCATAAAATAATACATAAAATTAAATATTTACACAACATCTGTAATGGTAGAATGTAAAGGGGACCTTAGAGTTCAAGATTATACGTTGTAAAGCCATATTCTGGCAACTCAATTAATTTGAATTTGCTAATTAGGTTAATGTTCCGTGTGGTGCCGGGCGTAAAAGAATAGCACCATCCCATTTCTTCCCGTGGGTGTCGTAGAAGGCGACTAAGGAACTTACTAAAGAATGGGCAGCAGCGTTCTCTATGCATTTCGCAGTATGGTGGTAACCATACTGCGATCGCCAACCCACCTGCCAAGCGTGGCGATTATGGCAAAGCCCGCCTTTTGAGGAAGCCCTATGTCCAGCAGTGGACATCTTTCGGCTGAAATGATGATGATGAATTAGATTAATAACTGATAGTTCAAGTTGAAACTCACTTTAAAGGTGACCTAATATTACTAAAATGATCAGATATTCTTAGACTAAAAGTTACTGGAAAAAAAATTGCAACATTTAGACCACTTAGTTTGGACAAAAATATCATAAGACTATTTTTTAATCATACAATTGAAGATTCTTATAAGTAGTAGATTAATTAAACTTCTATAATAATTTTTGTCAAAGAGTTTCACCATCAAAACCAACGAACATTTTATTCAACAAGACAACAATTCTAACATTTTTTTTTTCCAAATCATTAACTCCAAAACTTTTTGCTTTTCACGCTGCCATCGGACACAAACAGATGATTATTAACTTATTTAATACTTTTATACACAAAATACTACTTTCTACAAGTGCCTTCACAACTTATGATATGTGCCTACTATTATTATATATACCTTATATATTATAGTTTATAAGATTACGAACACAAATATACAAACACTCTGGACGCCAAATTCAAGGTTAGAATAATGACTTTTTGACATAAATTACCTTTACCGGTTATTCTGCGATTTGCCACCACAAAATTTTTTGAAATATCCGTATAAAATGAGAAGACGGTAATTCGCAAAACAATCCGTAAAAGTAATATTCAATGTGTAGTGTTTAAATGATTACAGTATTTTGAGTAGAAAGAGCTTTTTGATACTATAGTTAAAAGCTTAAAATTACACTTAACTATTCTATTGGCTAAGCAACACTGTTTTCAACTTAAAATTCAATGTCAACAGTAAAATAAATTGCATGATTATCATCTTACAGTTTACAAGTTCCCGCCGTAAATTCTCAATTCAGCATTCTAATTGCGTATCACACTATATCACAATCTTAATCATTTTTAATGATATTGCTAAAGTCTCCGTCACGAGAAGCTATATATAGCTATAAACTTTGTAAATAAAGAATTTCTACCTAGTTACGCAGCGACAATTCAATCAACTCAAAGTAACATACGTATAATACGGAAGTAACGAGTAATTTCATTTGGTCGGGTTATATTTCAGTGATATAAAGCGCTGTCGTCTAATGTTTTGTGGTACTGGAACGCATCTGATTCATGGAACGTAAACACCCCTCCTCCCACTCACTCCTGAATGTGTGTTTACAAAACTTATAGCTTCTAGTGACGGGACTTTAATCCATTGCTTTATAATTATGCTCAATAACGTAATTAATGCAATGAATATTGTTGATCTGTCAAAATAAAACCCATTTCTACTGCTAGTGTGATACACAATTACCCACAGGAGTCGAGTATATCTAAGTCAAATTTACTCCTTGCTTCTGGAAGCTTAATCAGGTTGATGAGTAAATCTGTCAAATCTCATGTTAGCTTTTGGGACTGATTTAGAGCATTCATGCAGCGCGACCTGGCAACGTTGTAGTTCTAGTGGTTTTTCGTGATTAACTTATTAAATTTAAATCAAAGTACTATTTTTTTTTAGCAAGTACAAGATAGTTGGTATTAATAAGTTTTTATGCAATTTTTTTGCAGTTATTTTTGTATTTACTTATTAAAAAAATGCAGTACGTATTACGATTAAATGTTTTTATTGAAGAGTAAATGTTATAAATAATTATAATAAATACCAACGATCTAGTGCTTGGCTGAAAAAAAATTGTACTTCTATTTATATTAATAAAATCATCATCAAGAACCACTATAAATGCGACAGTGCTAGCACGCGTGGCAGGAACTCGCTTAACCAACCATAATAAGTTATCAACAGATAACTTTGAACAACTTGTGATAATTTGAAAAAAAACTTGACTGTTTTTTCTATGCATTTATTTTACTGTCATATCCATTTCTATACTTCATGCATGTGTTCACGCTTCGTACAATGTATACTCAGCAGAATATGAGACACTAATGTTCTATTCCTATATACTTTTATATGTTAGTAAATATATCTACATTAGTGTATAGTGAAACTACTTTATTTAGCTCTCTTACTGACTGAGAGTTTTTTGTTTTACTGAATTAGTTAGTAAGAGACACTAAATTAGGTTTAATGTTGATAATGCCCGAGTAATTTATACATTTCATAAATAGATGTATTTATGCACTTCACCCAATTAAAACAGAGACAGAAAATGTGTAAATTATTAACTTTACCCGGCCACTATCAATACTAACCTAAAACTTGACCCACACCATTCTACTCAACTTGCTACAGACTGGTTTAGCTTTAAAACTGTCTATCCTAGCTTTAAACCTAGATTTAATCTTAGATATATGCCAAATTCTAATTTCAAATCTATGCTTCGATTTAATATTATATCTATGCATAGATTTATTGTCAGATCTATGCATAGATTAAATTGCAGATCTATCCTTAGATTTAATCCTAAATCTGTGTCTAGTATCCGTCAACATTTAATCTTAAATCTATGCTAAGATTTAATCCTAGATCTGTGCCTAGCTTCCTAGATCTATGCCCATGCCTAGTTGAGTCTCATGTGCCTTTCATTGCAGAGTCTCTTCTAATGACAGAACGATGAATCAAGAGTAAGTCTGAAAAACAAAGCTTTTTATGTACATTTATACATATATTATAGTTGATTGGAATGTTATTTTATGTGGCAATTTTGATAAAGGTTCTCGATTGAAATATGCTCGAAAGAAAATAACGAAACAATAAATAAATACATCCTTTGATTGTACTTGATAATACCTTTATTACATACATGATAAAAATATATACGATAAATGGTCTAATAGCGAAGAGCCTCGACCAACACCTCAGGAGGCTCTCACTAGGCTAGGTTCAGAAAGTAATACTCCTAGACACGCCACGCATAGTGATGAGGTTCCTTTCTCTAGAGCCCTGACCACCGGCATCTTAGACCCTGCTCCGGATGCCGATGGGCCACTATTTTTTTAATATTTTGAAATGTTTTTGAAAAAATATGCTTAATTAAAATGTATCAAAATAAATAAACGAAAATAAAAACGACGGTAATACTCCATTCCTTATTTTTAAAAGAGTTCAAATTCGTTTTTAAATCCCATGTAAGCAAGCCTATCAACGGGCATAAATACACACCCCGGGCTGCTACTGAGAAATGTATCATGGAAAAACCCACGAAAACATTGTCCGACTTAGGAATCAACCCAGTGGACCCCACACGCAGTACTGGCGCTTACGACCACTAGATCAACGAAGCGTTCTTTGTTGACATTGCCTACAACTAATATTAAAATCAACTATACATATGTAAATAAATACATATACATACAGAATGTAAATACCTTTTTGTGAGCGTCCATATAAGCTTGAATTCCGCTTTGCAATATGCTAGGAACGTTTTTGCCACACTATGTATATTTGCTTTATTTATATTTATATTATCATACACACAAACAGAGAAAAATAATTGTCATCCCGATCAGCAGAAATTCGTCCGTTTTGAGGGTGTCGCCCACACACAGACCCACAACAACTTATCTGTAGGTCAAAAATATATTTCGTCTGCTTACGGGTAAAAAGTAATAAGTGCAGTCTGTGTCATTTCGAGTAAATGACATTGAAAAGTTTATGTTTTAATTTGATCTATTTTAAACACATTAATTTTAAAAACTGTTAAAGCAAACTGTTGCACTAATTACCCTTCTTTTAAGATATATTCTTATCTATATAATATTTACAAAATGTAAGAAGATATCATTTTTACAAACTTATTATCTCAGCAGCCATTGGACATTGCATTTTTTTATTTTACCAGTAGATAGCCCGTAAAAAATTACACGTGACTGCATTTTTAACTCGATTTAGTAAAAAAATGTATTTAACTTGTTTTACCAGTAAGCAGACGATTTGTTTATTTCGGGAATCGAATTCGTGGAAATACCATCAAAATTGTACACATTGACTACCAGTTTATAAAAGTCACTTTTGTGCAAAATGAGCACATTCTATCGTAATGTGGATGCGTTAAGATGGCCGCGAAACTCGAATTTTCTTAAGCTTTTTTGCAATTCGTCGGTCAGTATCAGGTCGTCTGTTGATTTAAATATTCGTGACCGTGACAAATATAACGTCGACCGTACATACTTGTAACGTTCGCGAAGCATATTTTAATAAACTCACATCCTGACGTAAGAAAATTTGATTTCGGCGGACTACCTCTGGCGCTTCCACCTTTAGTCCCAATTGTGCGATGCAAGTATCTAAACTGTATAATATCATAAAGACGCAACAAATGAATCAACTGCATGCAACTCTTTCGTTGATGCTTCAACTTATAGTATGCCACAGGCAATGGCCTATGCAATTGGCGCGTTTTCTGCCTTGAAAAAATTGCGCTAGTTGTGTTTTCAGCGCAAAAAAATATATAAATTGCGTTAATTGGCATTACAAAAAAAAATACATCTTAAACCTATAAAAAACCAGAAAACACTACGTATGTCGGCAGCGCGTAAAAGAGCCGTGTGTCTAACATCAAAATGATTCCCCCTAGTCCTGTCCTAAAACCTGTAGGCTACAAATATATCTGCTTGACCCCGACGCTCCTAACATATGCGCAAGCGGATCCAGCCATCGTTCTGTACATAATACTGTGTATAGCTTGTGTATTATCTACCGTATACTGTGTACCTTATTACCTTAAACATAGAGCACTAACTAGGCATGCTCCGTTACTTATTGATGCGAGGTTTTCAATGGTGGTACAGTTTTTACATCGAAAATGATATAAAAGTAATTTGTGGTATCAGTTCGATTTAATGCGTTTTTGCTTTGAATCACAAAAAATGTTTGACGACGTGAGACTCCCGGGAGTCTCGCAACAATAAATTCATTAATTCTGTCTCATTAGCTGTCGCACCAAGCACTGGCCTGCTAGTGGATTACGGCCCACTCCCTCTCACAGAGAGCAGGCCTGTGTCCCAGCAGTGGGAACATTATAGGCTGAATGTGTGTGTGTGAGTTGTCGCTTGGTAAGAATAAAATTTAAAATGTTCAAAAAATAAATTGTGTCTAATTTTGTGGGTGTACTGTAAGTACAAGCCCAACCCTCCAGGAACACAAACGTTATGCTATATTGTACATTATACAACGTGTAACGAAAAGGGTATATACATACCAAGGGCACGGCTTCTTTGGATGATATCAAACTATATTGGAAGGGTTTTTTAATCCTATCTCTACATGTTGGGAAGTTATGAGAATTTTTAATACATTGATACCAGAAACCGAACTTTTCTAAATGTAATAAAAACATCACTCGGAAGAGATTTATCGTGATATTGGCAAGTAACGTGGAAAGTTATTGACCTACGTAGTGCGGTGACACGTTTGTTATGATTTGATTTTTTTTTAAACATATGAAACCAAAGATTTGGTATCAATTCTTAAAGTATTTTATTTTGAGCTGAAACTATATATAGTGATTCTATACCAACTGTTATCGTTAGTGCTTAAGAATAGCAATAGGGTTTCTGTTACAGAGTTGGTATAGAGTATTTCTAAAGAGCAAGAATGTATTCCTGATATCAACACCACAAATATCAATGTTTTCTCCTAGTTATATCATACAAAAAAAAACTTTACCACCACAAAACCGTCTTTTTTACAAACTAATCTAATCTGACTAACCTGCATGGGGTGCTTCTAAAGGACAAGCCTAGAGGAGGTGACAGTGCGGTCGCTTACCCTGCCGGAGGTACGCACGGCGCACCTAGTGGGCGAGGAGCGGATTCCCTACCGCAGGGAGCGCGCGCCCCCGCCCCCGCCGCGCAGGGCGTCGCTACTTAGGTGCGAGGATACGGCTAAGTGATCAGCGGTTTGTGATGTACTTCTTCTAGCTTTTGTTTTGTTTGCACTGGGTTGCCAGGTAAGGGGGTAGTTTCAAATTTATTGGTGTATAAATGGGGGGCATTGGTTCCTAAGTTTCTGTGTTGGGCTAGAAATGTCGTTTGTCGTGTCGGTTTTAAAAAGGAAAGGGAATAAATTAGTTTTTACTTTTTGTGTGGGGACATCATTAAACATTTCGATGGTCATCATTTCATTGTAGTTACTAAAAAATAATTTCTTTAAATTTGAAATGGCTTTTCAAAGTCTTTGAATATTGTCTCGTGGTTGCTCTAAAAGGCAGCAACCATCAGAAAAATTAAAAGCGATATTCCGACAAATTCTATCATATAAAGTTTACTAAAATTCCATAAACTGGGAAAGCAAATTGGCAAAATTTTAAGATTACATCATTCACTTTTTCTAACATAAAAATACTTCAAAATTCACATAAAAATACTATCCTGTAGATAACTCATCGAACGATAAATCATCATCAAACCCATCAGTTTCATCTTCGAAACCTGGCAACCTCATCGGGATAGGTATGGGGGCACACTGTGCTAATATGTGGCACAAGACACCATCACTGACCGCGGGACGGGAAAGGCTATGTAAGGTTACCATCGCAGACATTGGCGGTTAACTACTTTCAACCTTATTGCTTAAGGCAAGGATGAACAGTAAGGGTAATTCACCGCTATTGTCAGCGTTTGCACAGTACCGGCCGGTCTATTATGTAAAAATCGCACAATTAAAACTTAGTTGAAGTCAGCTGTCAATAGTGCTAATCATTCGCATCAGGTGATCGGAATTACTTTTACACGTCATGTTATTTAAAGAAAAGAACTAGATAGAGCTGATATTTCGTATCTGACTATCCCTGAAAAGAAACAAACTCAAGGGTCAAAGTCTCTTTTAAATTCCAGACATAATATCTTGGTGAGATCATGTTAAGACAGTGTAGATTATTGTCTGAAATGGTATTTTGAGGAAATAACCATACAGATTTGAGCGGACCAGTCCAGTCAGTGCAAACATTGTCAGTAATAGTGCAGCTCAACTCAGAACTTGAGGAGCTCAACGACTCGACGAACAATACCAAAGAAACAATCTTTTTTTGACCAATGGCGTCTTTACCTAGTGTTTCACAGTGAGATTTTTACAGAATAGACCGGCAGCCCATGAATATGACACATCGAGTGTTAGTCGTAAAGCTCTCTGAAAAAGAGCTCGTCTGGGGAAGTCCTACCACCAGACCTATGTTTTGGGGGACTGTCTCATGTATTTTGACGTTCGAAAAGTGCTGATTCTCAGCCTAATTTGAATAAATGACTTTTGATTTTATGTGCACCCGGCGGCAGCTGTGTGAACAGTGGGTGCCGGTGTGGTTACAAGCACTTGACACTGCAAGTCTCTGTGATGGCAACACAGGTGTCCATAGACGTCGGTGACCACGTACCACTAAATGGGCTGCATTTTTCCTTAAAGAGAGACTGCCACACAGGTCACAGCCTCTTTTTAACAAATGACGATCGTCAAAAACTCAATGTGACATATGGATGGGTGGGTACTGTGACATTTTTAAGTAGGTGGTGATGTAATGGAGAAGGGGACATAATTTATGGAATGGTAAGAGGAAAAAGAACGAATGAATGAGCGAGTGAGTTAGTGAAAATGATTGAATGATAAATTAAGTGAATCGAAATAGATTCGTTCACTTCTTCTGCATGTACGAAAGCGTCTGTATAGATTGAACTAATATAAATAAATACAGTTTACTATGAATGTAAATGGTCATATGGACGAATAATAGAATGACTGATAGATAAGCTTGGTCCTTTAATAATTTTGTGAATATAACGTTTTTGCTGTTACAACTAAAAATAAAATGTGTTACTAATATTTTTACATGTCAAACGAAGTTTGTCAAAAGTTCTAGAATTTTCAAAGAAGATACTAATATTTTGTCTCCTAATTACATTTTCGTTGCCTGAAACTAATTCTTCTTGACATAATACTCTTCTGGCATGGCATGGCGGTGTTGGTGTCTTTAACTCTTCTGGGAAACTTTCTATTGGGGGGGGGGCTAACTTCATCATTTTTTGTTCAGCAAGTTTATTTTAATATTATGTTAGGTTTTATGTTTACAAAAATGGGATTCTTAAATTCGGGTGGTTTATAATTTCAATAATTAATTATGGGTTTGTGTTGTTTATGGGTGAATGAAAAAATTATTTGAAATTTAACCAAGTTTAAAACATGAAATTGTGTTTAAAAATGTACACTGATCTCTTGGTTTATCTATAAATCTTAATTATACTATACAAATCTACTTGCTTTGTCCAGAAAAATAAGCTCGCCCGTATTACAAAGGACTTTAAAATAACTAGCGAAAGAAGAGAATACTGTATATCTCTGCTTACCACTTCCATGAATACAGGCGTCCCGTCCCGTAAATCTTTTACATGAAAAATAATTCAACATACAAAATCCGACAAAAAGTTCATATTGAAAATCTTTTCCTATAAACCACCCCTAAACAATTCAAGCCAATAACATACAACATTAAAATTTAATCAACCGATAACCAACTAAAAATAACATTACAGCTACGAGACCCGTCTGTACGACACGCCGCGTCCCCTCCACGACACCCCGCGCCCCCTTCACGACCCCCCGCGCCACCTGGAAACCAAAACTGAAAGACAGGAATCATCGCTTTACGACTACAAAGAACAGAAGTATGGTTACGAACCCCCCAAGACCCCACTGAGCCCAAAATTCAACGCCAGAGAACTCAAATTTGATGACAAGGAGCCTATCTACTCAACCCTGAAGAAACCATTCGATGGTGTAGGTCAAACGTTTTCTGAACACCAGAAATCTACAGAAGCAATCCCTGGAGGTACCAAACAGTCGGAGTTTAACATCCATAGTGAGTCTTACCAATCGTATCCTAAAACGGAATTCAGTAAGACGGAATTCCGCGAAGAAGTCAAGTCGCCTTTTGCGTCTACACCCAAGTTTGATCGGTCTACCGAGCTGGTCAAAGCAGTGACTCCAGATTATGATAGAATCGCTTCACCATACAAGGAAAGTTCTAGCTACGGTGGTCCGAATTACATGGAAGAAACTACTACTGAAGTGAAAGAAATTCCGAATGGTACCCAAAAAATTACCACCACAAAAATTTACAGCTCTTCGCCCGTCAATTTGACGACTACCAACACTAAATATGAACCAATCCGGCTAGATGGGATCGATGAGTTATCGAAGTCATTCGATAACGATTCGAAGTACAGCACATTAGACTCTCGCTTTAACACGTTAGAGTCTAAACTAAGTTCGGATACCAGTCGATCTTTCATGAGGCCTTCGGAGTTCCAATCTTCGGACTACGCCGCAACCACGAATGTTACTAAGGTCAATAAGCCGTCAGAATTGGTCAAAGAAGTAGATGCTTTGGATAAAAAGTTCTCTAAACAAACCATTACTTCGGAAACTATTGAGAGGAAGTCTGTGATGACCAGTTCCCATAAGTCGGAATCTTCGTCTACTGTCACCAAGAAATTCGGCAATTTTTAAAGGTGCGTCTCACTATATGTGTCTGTGAAAAAATGCTTTTATTTACCGCTAGGAATTACCGGAATTTAGTACAAAGTATATTTTTGGTTAAAAAATTTATTTACCCTGGTAAAATTCGGTTTTTACCGGGCTAAATAACTATAGAAATTTTAATAGGATTTTATCGGTAACTTCTTGCGGTGGTTCGTAATATAAGTGTTGAAAGTAAAAGGACTATGCACGTTTTAAAAGAACTTTGAAATTATTTATATTTTAATAGTAGTGTTTGTAATTTGATGTTTTCTAAAAGTCTCAGAAAAGTATGTTTTTATAGATAATTTGACATTTTACAGGGTCTGTATTGGTAGTAGTCTCGAAATTGTATATTACAAGATATAAATAATAAAATATACCAAATAGCCCAGTGGCTGAAGTGTTCATTTGCGATCGACAAGGCGTCCATTCGAATCTCAACCTTTTCATTAATGTGTTCAAATTAATTAATATGAAAAAAAAATTGTCAAAATATCTATCGAAGCAAATTGTATAGTTGTTGTATATTAATATAAATCTCAAATGATTGAAAATTTTACTTAAAAAAAGAAAGTGTGACTATTGAAATGTTTGTCTTTGTGTTTTTGATCTAACATTTTAAAACGACATTCGTTAAAATTTTATAAAAAATATGTAATTAAAGTTTTATAAACCAAAATATTTATTAAAGCCATAGTATTTCAAAAAACATAAAAATATTGGACTTTTCGACCCGTTATAAGTAAATAAAAAATGGTAGAATAAAAACACGAAAATTAAAACTGTAAATTAAAATATAAGGTGCTAATATTTAATTTAAAACAAACGGTGTCTTAGTCAGCCTTAGAGTCCTTAGAGATTTGACGTTCAATTATTATAATTGTTATTAATACTAGAATTTAGTTGTGTCAAAGACTTCGACATCTGCAGTTTACTGCCGGACCTGTTTTTTCGATATTAAGAACGGTGATTTCGATATAATCGTTCAATAGCAAAATTGGTAGCTATGAAGGCAAGTTCATAGATAGCTCATGCAATGAAATTAATATCTTAACTTTCAAGAATATTAATAAAATAATATATCATGTCTTTCGAATGACGTAACATAAAAGTTTTTGCTATCATTCTCATTTCAGACATTCCATATAAAATTATTGCTTGCGCCCAAAATTAAGATGTCATCAACATGTAGTTTTCATAAGATCTCATTCACAAATCAGGCAGCATTTTTTTTACATAGTTCGAACGTATTCTTTGACACAACTAAATCCAAGTCCCACTGCTGGGCAAGTCGCCCACGTTTCACAAAGTGCTAGCCCCACGGGGTCCTTATATTCGATGCCTTCGAGTTAACCAACTGTGCCATTACGTATAGTATTGTTATATAAATTGTTTTTGGATATTTCGTGCCTTTCTCCTATATGTAAATGTTTTTAAGGGCTGCATTTTAGATAAATATAGAAAACGTTGTTGAAATATTACATAACCGCTACAAACTGTTAGCAAAACATAAAAAAGAAATAGGATTATATAGCAAATATAAAAAACGATTTCTAAATAACTTCATCAAGTAAACATAATAATAAACAAACCGTGGCAACTGCCTAACTTGAAATGCAGCCCGATTTATTACGAAACAATGTGCCATTTTCTGAATACATTGAATTGTATAAACTATACATTTTATTAAAAATTATACTAAGTGAATAATCTTCACGATGTCCTGGTACAAAGTATGCTAGAAATGTCAAAAAATATTATTATTAATAAATATTACAACTATTTATTCCGACATGAAAAACAAAGAAATAGTAATATTTTAAATAAATGCAGCTAAAATAAAGTGAACCCACTTCCCTAACAGGATCTCGTGAATACAGCAGTGATCGTATGGTGCAATTATTTTTACAAATATACTAAAAATATATATTTAATATACAAAATATCTGTGTACTAATAAACTAAGATTCGACCATTTGACCGACACTCGGTTAATATGGCAGTTATATGTCGGGCAAATGGTTAACGCAGCTTGCAAAAATTAACGCATTTAGTAAAAGGAATTTTAATATTTATAAAACAAAATTTTATTATTATTGTTTTTATTTTTATAGCATAGTGATGGTGTCGACGGGCGAAGTCTCGTGAAATTATTTACGAAATTAAAATAAGATGTAATTTAAATAAATAAATTAAAATATAATATTTAATTTTTCGGAGTAGCTCGCACTTATATTCAATTAAATTAAATATAAATGATTGAATATATAATTTTATATTCAATTAAATGCAATTTTATTTTTCATATAACGTGCCTTATGTGATTTGCAGCTTAAACAACATTTTTCTACAAAAATATTAAATTTAAACATACAATTAAGCTGTTTAATGTGAATGTAGCTTCGTGTATATTATATTATACATTGTACTCTTAGGATAGATGCCCGCGAAAGCGATTCGTCCACTGAAGGTAACAAAACACCAATTCTTGTAGTTTTTTAGTATTTAAAAATATAAATAATTATGTAGAGTTTATAATATAAATACGTATTTTGTACCCAAAATATATTCCCTTGTCCATAAATCATTGGAATGATATATAATATCCGACATTGCAAATCTGTCAGACAAAGTGTCATCGAGTACAGAAAATATTACTATATTCGTAATAATATAGTTTTGACGGAAAGTTTTTACAAAAACTTTGAAAATGAAATTGTATCGGAAATAAATTTTCTGTTCTGTAAAAGTATACATTAAGTGTAACGACAAAATCAGCGCTATAGCATGCTGACATGTTTGAATATTCTTACCAAAATTTGTATTTAAGAATGTATTAATATAAAACCCCATATATAAATTTATTTAGCCCAAAAAGGGCAAAATAAATATGTATTTGAAGGCGTTACATAACCACGAGCGATAGTTCGTGTCGGGCTAAATCGTGTCTTATTAATATTAATAATACTGTACTATTGTAATCTATACTCTTAATATAGGCCGTGGTTTAGAGCGCTTAAAGTTACCACAAGAAAATGAAGCCATTTATTTTTCAACGTGTCGAATTTAGTGAAGAAATCCGACATTCTACGAAAAATATAAAAAAACAAATATTATTCTGGCAGCACAATACGATGTCTGATTTCAGTTTTAAGAAATCTGACACTAGTTAAATATCCGAAATTATTTATTGTCCGATGAAATCTTACAAGATGGCGGCCCGGTAAAAATCCGACAATTTAAAATCAGTGTCGGTTTTTCTGACATTTTGAGCGCTCTTAGCAATGGATTCGCTTGTACACTCATATAATATATTATGACACTAATTAATTATAATAGAAGTATATTATACACGTAATAAACTATAGTTTTTGATACATATATCTAAGTCTCGTTTACATATAAAATCTCTTATAAAACCAAATGGAAAGTAATTTTAACTAATTTTTTATTGTTTAAATAAATTGCTTGGTATTTTTTGTTAATATTATGTTAAATTTTATATACGGTAGCTAGATGTAAGCATGTATGGTGATCGTTTCGATGTAATAAACTTGTAACTAATAGAGTCGTGGTTTTATTTCGGATTATTATTATCGTTCTTACCTCTTATGTAAAAAGAAGCCGGAACCCGTTTTTTTTTGGGTGGGAAATCATCAAATGACTTCTTCCACTCTGGGTGGAGCAGGAGGGCGTGTCAGACTTTTACTGACTAAAACCCACCCGTGTTCCCTCAGTTGCCTGTATGCCAGGGGCGGCGGTATCTCTTTCGAACAACCCGCACCCCTGGCAGGCATCGGCCCTTGCGGGCCCCATCAGTTGGTGCTGACATCTCTTTGAGGCGCGCGTGGAACACAACGCGCCGTCGACCCGGGCTTGGTCCTTACCGGACAACGGGCTACCCATTACTCGCCATCCGCAAGCCCGTGCCTACGGTGGCCGAGAATCAGCCTGGGATTCCCGACGCCCAGGGCGTCTCCTGCGAAGGCTACGGCCGCGAGGGCGCATGTACTGCCTCTCCCTCACGTGCGCCGCCTAGCCGGAACCGGGTTGGATCGAAGTTCCTTTGACAGTGCTTGTCTCGATATTCTGTTTCACAAAGGCATTAATTACGAAAACAGCACCTGGGGTACCATAATGGATATTAAATTGTCTTCCATTTTTCATATAAAATTAATGCCATTCACAATTTCTTTTAAGGTATTACTTTTTAGCAAATACAATACAGCCTTAATTTCGAATTGTTCTTTGATTGCAAATCTATTGTCCAAGTTGCAGGCAACAAGTGATTACGTATTTATTATTTAAGCAATATATTTTGCATTCCAAATCACAGTTTGTGCTTTAAAATCGCCAAAGGTGAGAGAACCGGAGGGAAATTGTCCGATCAACGCGGCAAAATATTAAAACATTAAAACATCACTCCTAAAGGGTTAAGCAGAGGTGTACCTACCTATTAAACCCCCAAATTTCGCCAGTTAGATTTAAGTCCCACATAAAGGGGGCGAGACCCAGACCAGGAACCAGGCTCCAATCCTCCGGGCAGCTACTGAGACATTCCAAATAGAAAAACCCAACAACACTACCCGAATAATTGAACTCAGTAGGACGTGGGCTCGAACACAGACAAGCCCTTTACTTTGTGCAGTTTATTCCATTACCACTGAGAAGGAAAACATTGCGAGGAAACTAGCATGTTCTAGAACCAAACATTCCAAGACATTTGACATCTACCAATCCGCACTGGGCCCGCGTGGATTATGGCCCACGCCCTCTCAAAGAGGCATGTATCCCAGCAGTGGGAACGTTATAGGTTTCTTATATATGTTAGGACAAAAGCGTGTGGCTAACCAGAAATAAGAATGTCACAACATCAGCAGAAATCTGGTTGGTCATATAGGTATCTACTATTTTTGGGTTTGAATTCAAATACGTATTTTTTTGAAGTATTAAAAACTACGCAAATCAAAGTACATAATATAACATTCTACTATCTGTTTCATGATTTCAGTGAATAATTGGTATCTTTAAGTGTTTAACGACAAAACAAACATACATATGGCCAAACACCTACCTTCTGAATCAATATTTGTTACAAATTCGGTCCCAATTCGGTGTGACGCAGTTTTTCTAAAACAAATAATACTCCAACATACCTACCTATATTTAGTTATAAATCAGACATCGTCTGTTTGTTTTGCGACTTGACTTATACTTCAGCCGAAACACCAAGTCTTAATTGCGTGTCTTACGTACCCGTTCACCTGCCCCTCGAATGACCTAAAGAATGCCACTAATGCTGCAATCAACATGGTCACTTAATGGACTCAAACAGTTTAAAAAAACAACGAAAAATAGTACCATTGAGACGAAAAGAAAAAGAAGACAGACTGCTGGTGATTCATAAACGTCATAATGGCGGGACCAACTCTTGTAATTGATAAATTCTAATAAAGCGCCTGCACGAAATGTAGCGGCAGCTTTTTACCAGAAGTTTTTTTTTTTTTCAGGCGTAGGTACTGAATCAGGCACTAAATACTGTTTTGATCAGAATTATGAAATTCGTTGTTGCTTTGGAGTACAGGCATGGTATAATGCATTATAATTGGGCACGCCACCATTGCGGCGGTAAGTCGCCTCTTTGAGGAGTGGCTTGAGAGGCGGCATGGCGTCCTCACCTTCCCCCTGACGCAGGTCCTCATCGGACACGGTTGTTTCGGGAGGTGCCTGTTTCGGATAGGGCGGGAGGGAACACCCGGGTGTTTCCATTGCGAAGATCGCCTTGAGGACACGGTAGAGCATACGGTGGAGGTCTGCCCGGCTTGGGCGGAGCACGAGGGGTTCTGTTGCTGGATCTAAGCCTATCCAAGCATCGCCACAACGACCGGTCGCCAAACCAACAACTTAGGGCCTAAGGTGTTGTTTTGGCGTTGTTAAAGCCTAAGGCTGCTTCTCCACCAGACATGTGCTATGCAGCTACCTATGTGACAGTTTCTACTGGTGCTTAGCTGTGTAGCGAAGCGAGTAAGATTTGCTATGAAGATTCGCCGCGAGGTAACTGTGGGAGGAAGAAACGCAGCTCGAGCTATGCGATGCATCGACAGTAGGGAAGGCACGAGGGGCCTGCTGTAAGCAGGCGCGGTCCGAGGGGGGTCTTAGGGGTCATGACCCCCCCAAAGCCGTAAACATAAAGCTTAAAATAGTAATTTTTCGAAAATATAATAAATTTTCTTATTATTAAGGCTCGTGCAGACTAGCGCAACGCGATGGTCGCGTCGCTACACTCGTAGAACAATTTCTATGAAAAGTTAATGGAAATTGTTCTACAAGTATCGCGTCGCGGCTGTTTGAAGAAGCCTTTATAGTCTTTGGCTGCAACCGCGCCTGGCTGTAATTAGGTACTCCACTCTGCACATCTCTACACCACTCGCGCATCCATAGCACACATCCTTCCATAGCTTAGTTGAACTCGTTTCTAGCAGTGCTATGTGGTATGAATATAATTCGTGGATATCACATTTTTGATGTAAAAGCAACCTAGGGCTTAGGCTCTTAAGCACAGCAGCTTACATGAGTCAACATGAGTACCTAATGTTAACTCATGTTAGTTGCTGTACTTGAAATAACGAGAGCCAATCAAGTTTGATACCATCGCGGGTAGATCCTGGGTGAGGCTACCACAGGAACGTGGGGATTGGTCCAAGAAAACAGAGGCTGCTGCCCAACAGTTAGTGAAGTTGGGCTGAATCGAATTAGTTAACATTGATTCTAAAATCTTACAGTATTTTGTCAACACACTCAAGCAAACTGAAGTAGCAGTGAGCCGGCCATGTTTGTCGAAGGCCCGATGGCCAGAAGAGCAGACGACTCCTGGAGTGGAGAACGCATATTGGCAAGCGTAGCATGTACCCCCAGCTCATAGAGTATATATGTAATAGATTGCCTCAGCTAGATGGACCGACGACCTTAAGAAAGTGCATTGAGAAGACTGGTTGTGGAAAGCGGAAGACAGTGTTGTGACGCATCCTGGGAGACGCCCAAAACGGTGTATTACCTGTGATAAATGCTCACGGTAAAATCCAAGGCACATGTATACAAGTCTTACAAATACCTACTTCTATAATTTAGGTATATTGTTCTCATTCTACTTGTGCATGTAGATACTTATTGTATTGTTAGATTCGTTACGGTTTCCGTTTGTGCAAACTATCTTAGTCTCATTGTCCTGGCTTCGTTATAATATACTTAATTATAACACCTACCGAAAAATAAAAACAGGATGTCATTACTCCCGAAAGGCACTCGAGTCGACACCGACATGTCGACAATACCGTTAGTCTCAGGTAATAGGAAGCGAGCCTAACTATTTCCAATTACCGGACACATCCAGCCTCAAATTCTAGGTAAGTACTTAGCCAGCCTTTGCTGAGAAATTCAGAGTACCTGCTCGAACTAAGGATCGAAGACTAGAGACCTAGATAGACCAACGAGGTAATATAACATTAATAATTAAGGGAAGTTACATACCTACTTAACTCATTACATACAGACCAAACTACCTACAAAATTATACAAAAAAAAAACAATTATTAACTAACAATAAATCGATTAAAAACAATACATACTTTAATTCACCCAACTGTACAAACACAATAAATTATCCTTTCAGTAAAGTTGCTCTAGAATATATAATTTAGCCAGTAAATAAGTGTTATTATATTATTGTAGTCAGATTATTCGTTAGTTGCTCAGCGGTTATATTTTGCGACAGCCGTCTCATCGGCAAGATGGCGAAAATTATAATTATTTTAGTGGTGATCGCGATCTGTTCTACAGGTAATTTAACGTATATTTTGTGATTATGATTGTTTTCTACTATTTTACGACTAGCATCTAAGATCAGAGCCATGGCGGCCCAGTGGTATCGGCCTCGAAATACGAGTTGTAGGTCGTGAGTCCGAACCGAGGCAAGCGCTTTACTTTGTGTAAATTATTACATAGCCACTGCTCTGAACACGGTGAAAGAAAACATCGTGACGAAACTGACATGTCTTATTATTAAATCATTTATTTCAAGTACCATATAGTCATAATAATAGGACAAGAACACACAGAAACATTGATTAAAATTACACACTATTAAAATTCAATCTAAATTTGAAACATTTAAAAATAAAATGAGCATAATAAATAACAATAACATATTTCAATCTACGCGTGCTACGTGTCGCATAGAACAATGAGTTACTATAGCACAATCGAGCCTTTCCGCAAGCGCGGCCAGCATGTTGTTGGTGAATTCCCGCACGCGCCGCACCAGCGAGGTGCTACGCTTGCGCATTGTTGCGTAGAAACAATCTACGCGGGCTTCCGCAAACGTCATTGATGCGCTATAATGGCGGGGTATCCCCATCATCATCCTAAAAGCGTTGTTAAACTGGATACGAAGGACCAAAAATTCGAAGACATGTGACATCTACCAACCCGTACTGGGCTCGCGTGGTGGAGTAATGCCCACCCCTTTTCCCCGAGCGGAGGCCCGAGTCCCAACAGTGGGAACATTATATGCTGATCATGCATTTGTAAATACGCGTTCGACGCTAAGATTAACTTAATCAGAGGCCCCAGTGTGAGTTTCATTTAACCATATACACCAAACGCAGTGAGCGCGTTCGGCGTTCCGATTGGCCCTGGATTGGTGACGGACCAATCGGAGCGCCGAACGCGCTCACTGCGTTTGGTGTATGTAGATGGACTCACACTAGGGCCTCAGTAGTGGCCCAGTTAACTTACGAGTTATATCTAGCTAGTTTTACGGCGGACTGTCTCGTTAGTCCAGTGGTCGCAAGCGCTACTCCCAAGCACGCAGTCCTGAGTTCTATTTCCAGGTTGGAAAAAGTGTTATTGGGTTTTTCTATCTGGAATTTTTCAGTAGCAGCCCGGAGTCTGGATTTGTGCCCGACTGATGGCAATAGGCTCGCCCCTTATTATATGGGACTTAAAAGTAAGGGGCAATCCATAAATTACATCACACAAATTTTATGGTTTTTTGACCCGTTCTTGTCACAGGTGGTCACACTTGTGAAACCCCCTCCCCCCTTTTGTGACGTCACATACTTTTCAATTTTATATTTATAAGTAATTAAATGAAATGATTAATTTAAATTTAAATAATCTTCAACAAAAGCAAACATAAAGTCAAATAATTTATATAGATAGAAGAAGCCTTATAACTATAGATCGAGTTAGTAAGTTTGTTGTTTACATATAAATTTCGAGTTTTACTATTTTAGGTTTTAACATGTGACGTCACAAAGCTTTTAACGCCCCCCGTCCCTTGTTACACAATGTCACATTTCGTTTACCCAATCCCCCTCTTAATGTGTGTCGTAATTTATGGATGTCCCCTAACTGGTGAAATGTGGGTGTACTATAGGCACACCTGTGCTCAACCCTCCGGGAAACAATTCGTGCTGTGAAGTTGTAGGGCACGGTTCGCACCCAGGCACTCAGGTAGTTTACACTTTACTTTGTGCAATTTATTTAACCACCACTGCTCTTAAAATGGCGCATGGAAACAGCGGCGTGAGAGTGTTAATATGAAGATTCGAATGACGTTATTGCGACGCACGCGCATTTCGAAAAACTTTACGAATGGGTACACACGGCTACATATCGAGCTGTACACTTCCAGCATAAGCTGATCTCGCATTGTGTAGGATTTCCGTACAGTACGAGATCAGCGTGAACTGAAAATGTATAGCTTGATGCGTAGCCGTGTGTACGCCAGTTCGAAAACACATTGAGTCGAAAACCGCTACCTATATCGAATGACATTGTCACGAACACGCTGATTCATAAAACTGTTGGAATGGTACGCTAGTACGAAACTCTTGGTATCGAAATTCACTGTTACGAATAGCATATTCCAATCTGAATTTGTCATTGGATCGAACTCGCGACCCAGTGATTATCATTTTGAATGTACAGACACATCAAGCTTCCCCAAACTATAATTTTTTCCAATTGAACATGAACCTTATGCTTTTGTAATAAAGATGAAAATCTATCAAAGAAATTTGACAGATTCGGGTAGCTTTGTTTGCTGGCGTCTGTACGATTTTGTCATCAATGGGACAGTGTTGATACTTTTGGTAATGAACCACCTGTAAATTTAATTTGTTGATTTCTTTGTTGATTATTATATACTTAAGGAAATTAAAAAGTTAACTTAAAACAATACTTCTTTCTTTCTATTGCTGTTGTTTTCCACACCCAATACAAAGATAAGCTTTATCGAGGTCGGGAGTTCGATTCCCAATCAAGGTATGATCGAAATAGCGTGCATCACAAACACGTCATTCAAATCTTTGTACCACTCCCTGCGGAAACTGGCATGCCCAGAACTAAACAACCAGAGCCTGGTGGACGGGAACACTCTAGATTGATTATGTATTAAGTACATAAAAATGTCATAGTGCGTCTATTATGTATCCAATGCTGAAGTACAGGCACTACAGCGTCTCATAGAGAGGACTCTGTGAGAAAGAGTGGGCTTTAATCCACCACGTTTGCCCAGTGTCTGTTGGTGGATATCACATGTCTTCTTCGGTTTTGAGACATAGGTACCGGTTTCCTCACGATGTTTTTAACCTACAGTCAACGAGATGCACATTTCTCTACAAGTAGGTATACTTACGTAACCTTTTTCTTCGTGACAATAACCAAGTCATTTTTCAGGTCTCGCCAAGATCATCAGACCATGCAAATACCACGACTACAAATGTATCCGCGACAATTTAGCAGCCAACTCCAACTGCAGGAAGACCGTGCACGGAAGTCTCCCCAACAAATACTTGGTGAAGGAGTTCCGTTTCGAAACTCCATACTTCAACGCTTCGTATATCGATCGGAATCTGATCGTGAAGAACCATGATAAGTGCTTGGTTTCAGAGTTCTAGTAAGTATTAAGGATGCTGTAAATATAAGGCGCTTTGTTGACCTTTTTTGGGGATGATATCTCGCAGATCGACTTGTGATGTTATCTACTGCTTAAGCGGACTTGCCTGTGGCCTCCAGCCAGGGCTTAAAAACTAAAAACTAAGCGACTACACGCTAAGGGCACCCCCTGTGCGGTACGGACCACAGCTTAGGGCGTCGCTGGGGGAGCCCTCTCAGCAAGGGACCAGCTGGATCGGAATGAGGCTTTGTTGAGCGTCGTCGCTGTCATTTATACACCGCGACATTTTAGTCGTCTTACAAAGGTGGTCCACTCAATGTATATGACATATAATACCTACAGGCGCGATAAAAACATTGTTACCTTTAATTAAGATAATAGTGTGTGTTGCCAGTGATGACTTGTAGTACAGAAACGTGGTCGCTCACAATGGGTCTTATCAGTAGGCTTACATAAGTCACACAAAGGGTAATGGAGAGGGCTATGCTTGGAGTTTTCTTACACGATCGAATCACGAATGAAGATCCGCAGGAGAACTAAGGTGACTGACGTAACCCAAAGAATTGCCAAACTTAAATGGTAGTGGGCAGGGCTCATTGCTCACAGAACCGATGGCCGATGGGGCCGAAAGGTTCTGGAGTGGCGACCGCGTACCGGAAGACGTAGAGTGGGAAGGCCTCCTTCAAGGTGGATCGATGACCTTGTGAAGGCCGCGGGAATGCGCTGGATGTGGGAAGCACAAGACCCGTCGAAGTGGAGGAGCCTGAGGGAGGCCTATGTCCAGCAGTGGACGTCTTTCGGCTGAAATGATAATATGTCCAAAAATAATTTTTTTTTTTTAAATAAATGATTAGTAGTCATTGGATACATGGAGTGGGCTGCCGTTGTAAGACGACTAAAATGTCACGGCTTATAGGTGTGAAAGTCTCTTTTTACCCGATTGCCCGACGCAAAAGAGGGTATTCTGTTTAACAGCCTATACAGGGTCAGGGGACATCGACGAGTAACTATTACCATGGGTACATGTAGCGGAACCCAACTGCGTTAGAATTATTGGTCGGTTAAAAAAAAATTATTTACCGCGTCGGTATTTCACTTTTCTATGAAACTGCAGTTTTTTTTTTTAAATAAAAAACGAAAAATGTATGTAGTAGAATCAAGTGCTAAATTTATGGTTCATGCTTAAAGTGACCATACGTCCCTTTTTGAACGGGACTGTCCCTTTTCTCAGTCAACAGTTCCGTTGTCCCCATACAAAGTACCGGGACGCAAAATAGTCCCGTTTTCTGAAGCAGCGCGAAAAATTCATATTACAGATTTACCAAATGCCGTATTTCAATATAGTATAATCGGTTATAGTAAAATCAGGTGGTGTAAGTGACGCCTTCGAAAAAGGTGGTTATCTGTTTTACCCGTATATCTATGTATGTATGTTCACGATTTTCTAGATAGCTAGTGATCCGATTTAGATGGGGAACGAAAAGACAGTTTAACTCAGAAACAGCTCAATTAGTGTCTACCAGTTACTGCTTGGAGTTTGATTGTGAAACTAAAAGATAATGCCACTAATCAAGAGGCACACGCCCCCCACAGACAATTGTTATTTCCATAAATATTAAGTATTGAATTTCTTTGCCCATATGATTCATGTCCCCCCCCGCCCCTGTACCCGCCCATAACAAAAGTACTGATGAAAAAAACTGTGTTAATTTTAATTCTTAACCTGCTTTAAAGCGTCCCGTTTTAGGACAAAAATAAATCATGCTATACAGGATAAGTTTTTATCCAGTGCGCAAACTGTAACCATGAATTCAGCATATCGTTCTAAACCCCAGCGCAGAAATTTTTCGCCGGTTATACAAAAACAAAAGCAGCTGTTTCATAGAAAAGTGCGATACCTACGCAGTCAAAATGTAGGGAAATTTACCCTGTATGTATGTTTGTTCGTTTGTGGCGCTCTAGAGACCAAACGCGTGGGCTGATTGTGATGATTCTTACGTCAATCGATTTATCTAATCTTTTGAGTGTTACTGTAGACATGACAGTAATCAAAATTCAATATGGCGACAACCAGACGTCATATTGTGAGAAAGAATAAAAATGAAATTCGATGGACTATGTCAAGTGGGGATCATTGAATAGGTCCTTGAAAATCGGAATGATATTATTGTACGGCTTATGGCATACTTACGAGACGAAATTAGACAGAAATAGGTCCCCATATTGAATCTTAAAGTTCACTTGTTACCTACGCAGTCGGGTTTTGACATGAAAACGTCTATTTTAACCTACCCAGGCAGGGGTACTGTAGAGCTTTCAGAACGTTATAAAAATAGTTTATAAGGTCCCAACCAATAATCCGCTCGTTACATTTAAATCTGGTGTAAAAGGGGGCGAGCATTATTAGTCACTGCTAACTAAGCACTGTCGTAAGATCGATGGCCGGTGGAGCAGACGAGTCCTGGAGTGAAGTCCCCGTATCGGCAGGCGTAGTGTGGTACGCCCACCAGCTATATGGACCGAAGACCTTAAAAAAGGTGGCTGGGACAGACTGGATACGGAAGGCGGAGGACAGGGTCTTGTGGCGCAGCCTGGGAGAGGCCTATATCCAGCAGTGGACTGCGGTAGACCGAGTTGATTCATTGAACTAAGCGCAAATTGTCCATCACTAAGAAAATCTCAATAACATATGCCCAGCTTAGGAATCGAACTCACGGCCCCACGGTTAGCAGTGAAGCTTGCAACTATTAGACCAACGAGCCAGGTGACCTACTAATTTAAACTATTTCAGCTTCAACACCGACACAGACAAGGCCGTGCTGAGCCTAGACTGCCCGGGCCTAGACCTGGAGTCAGACCGCGTGCTGATCCAACATGAAAGCAAGAAAGAAGACTCTTACTATTTTTACCATATTCATGCTACCTATAGTAAGTTTACCTTTATCCAAATAATATTAGGTCAGCATCTAGGAACTCACGCGACTAGTTTAAACTCCTTACGCAAGATAGTAGACACTACATACAGGCGCGAGTCCGCGCAAGTGACTTTCGTCCTGCATCCTATGCGCAGGAGTTGCTTGCAGTATAGGTCAGAGCTAAGGTGTTAACGTGTACCTACTCTGTTGGAGATCCGATCAATCCCTACTATAATATTATAAATGTAAAATACGAGTATGTATGTTTAGGTGTTTGGATATTTCTTCCTCGATCATGTAAAAACGGCTTAACGGATTTGGATGAAATTTGGTAAACAGATCTTTTGTAACCTGGATTAACACACAGGATACTTTTTATACCAGTAGTACGTCCCCGTGAGGTAATTTACGACTTCCACTCGGGCGAAGACGCTGGCTAAGGATAGTTTATAAATAAAAACATGCACTTCAAATGACGGCATAGCTAACCAAACCTAATGTTTTCAGAAATGATCCGTATCACAGTGAACCTGCCCAGCTGGACCCACATGGACCTGTGCAAGGCGCACGTCTTCACCGAGGTTGTCGAACTGCCGTATTTCTTCATCAATCCTAAAGGTTCTTAATATATTTGAGTATTTTATTGATACCAATAGCTTTTGATCAGGATTAGGTCTGTGGGAGTGGGAGTAGTGAACAAGTTCCTACTGAGAAAAAAATATGCATTGAGAATTTTGGAAATAACAGTCTTAAATCATTAACAAACATAAATGCTCCTGCAGTAAGTATCATTCAGACTCTTTGGAGAAGATGAAAAAGGAGGTAGCTGCCAGCTGTTTCCAGCACCGCCTTTTAGTTGCTTCAGAGTGACGAAAGTGACAAATAAAAACATATTTACGAACTACACAGCACGAAAATACCAATTCACTCATTATCCCTGACTGTCAGCCGCCGTGCCGTGGTACAGCACATGAAAAGCAGCGACGACTGTCAGCTGCCGTGGTCCGGCAGATGAAATATGGGCCCACACTATTGCGATTATCTCTACCGGAGTCGCATCGCGACAATCTGCGGGAGCCTTAAAGTTGGACCATTATTAACCCTTTTATTAATAGTAAACTACTCATTACAAGTCGACCAAGCCAATTCGAAAACTATTAGTGACGTTATTTATTTGACGGATTTCATCAGTATAGTCCTTTCACAGTTACCTCTAAGTACCTCTGTCGGCAGCAACCTAACATCAATTATAAAATAAGATCTTAGTGTTTTTGACAGACTTGTCAGTGGCAGCAAGCCAAAAAAGTAAGTTCTCAAACTAAAACACGACTACTGAAACTTCACGCTCTAAAAAGTATGAAACAAGAAAATATTGTCTTCTGAAAGACGTGGTCTTGTGACACATAGCCTTTCAATCAGATCAAGAGGCTACCAACGATACTTCATTAATGTCACATTATGATGAGCATACATACACACATACCGGTCAAAATCATAACCTTCCTTTTTGATTCGCCATAATTGAGTAAAAAGCAAACTTATTGTAAGGAGTAGGGATAAAAATCACTGTTATTTTGACGGAGATAGAATAACTGTGAAGGGACTAAAGTATTTTACCCAGTCCTCATAGCGTCTTGGTCCACTAGTTCAGAACATTTCCACTACCTAAACCACCATAACATCATAAAAACAAATCATTCACTAAACAAGACATTTCTTTCCAAACAGACAAGCCTACAGAGAACTTCCTATCGAGGGATTTGACGAAACTCAACATATTTGAACGAGAAACGTTCTTCTACGAAGGAGATCGTTTAGCCAAGGGTTTCTTAGATTCCATGATCTGCGACTACGGCTGTAACCGGCTTATACTGCCACACTATAGCGAGGATTTATCTAATGACATTTAAAACACACGAAGACATTAAACTTTTTTTTTTTTTTGGCTTCACACGGTTTGTGCATTTAGCCAGTGTCAAGTAATTTTTCTTTTAGATCAAGTAAATGGCCCGATATCGGGCACGAAGTTACAACACAGTCATAGTCGTCTTTAGTCAGTCAAGTCAAATCAAAGTTATTGTAAAGCGGTAGTAACTTTACAACAACCTAATAGGAGTTTTTGGGGGGAACACGAAAAGTCCACGTTAGTCACTTATCTTCACCTTCACTACACTTGTGCACTCACACGTAACTAAATTGAATAATTCACTATCAAAATTATACAATTTAATTCGCTATTTCACTAAATTCCATGAAAATGAAAATTCGTGCGACATGTTCCAACGCGATCCCGCCAAAAACTCGACATTAAACTTACTTATTAAGTTCAATTTGTGATGTATGATTTGACACATGCAAACGCGGCAACACTGTTTTGCGCTACTTTTGACTGCGTACAAAAAGAGAACTCATTTGATTGTCTAGAATTTGTGTCCCTTAATACTGTTTTAATATGTATCTACAATTAGGTACCCATTGATGCGTAATTTGTTTTGTAGCTACATATTGATACAGTATTAGTCGACGGACGTTCAGAAGGACGTTATAAAATCGTAGAGAGATTTTTTCGCGCACAGGATTTCCTACTCTCGGTATTGAACAGAGCATCGAGAAGTCGAAAAAACACAGTGTTCGATTTTCAACTCTCGGCCTCAGCGCGTTGAAGATCCAAAATCCCGCCGCGATTTTATTACGTGCCTGGGAACGTGGGCTTTTGGAACACAAATTGTAAACGAATACATTCGTCTGAACGTCGACTAATACTGTATATATGCAGAAAAGCAAAGCATGGGCCATAATCAATCATTCTAAAAAGAGTAGATTGTAACATTTAGACACTAGCCCCCATATTTATAAACGCTACTTATGTTAAGTAATGATTAGCGTCTGTTTAACCATAGGTACATTTTTGACGTTTGAACATCTCTCTATAGCGTTTATTCTGAAAGTTGGCAACGTCGCAAATAGCTGTCAAATATTTACCTGTTTTTATTAATTAGTTAATATTACTGTATATAAATATGAAATATCGCTAACTAGTGACCTAAAATATGAATAATTATTTGCAATTCTAACACTGAATTTGATGTTGTAACCGTTTTAGGTGTAAAAAGGGCATTTGGAAAGTTTCCAAGTTCTTTTTTTATATCTAAAACTAAATATTCGGTGTTAAGATATTAATTAGTGCATTTCATAATGAATATTTTAAGCGATATTTCATATTTCCATACCGTAATATTGCCAAATTAATCAAAACAGTGAAATATTTGACAGCTATTTGCGACGTTGCCAACTTTCAGAATAAACGCTCATAACACTATGCAACGTTTAAAAATAAGGGGGTACCTACTTTTAATGACATTATTATTTGTAATAAAATACATATTTACTTCAACTGACTCATATCAATTTTACAGAATACAATACCCTACATCACGTTTTTTATTTACTCCACAATGCTACCTTTTCCTTACAATACATGACTACTTCCCACATAAAATAAACCACATTCTTGCAACTTGCATCTAATCAGACTAACGCAATGCGCTAACGAAGCCCGCAAAAATCTAATTTTTTCACGTCAGGCCAAAATATGATTCGCTGCCGTAACAAATATGTATTTTATCATATTTAAAAACAGCAATAACTGAGCTGTATTTTATGAAATAGGTACATGACATTTGAGGCCATCACTTCTAACTCGGACAGTGTAAATCCTCAAACGGGGAAAATATTCCAATCTTAATAGGAATTATAGGTACTATATTCGAGGCATATCGGATGGAAACAATAGGGCCGTACAGCGTCACAATCTGATACTAATTGTAAAGAGCTAAAAATCTGCAAATTTAAAAAAAAATGAATTTCGCAGGCTAACCTGGTGCTTTCACTATAATTACAACTATAAACCGTTTGAAACAATGTTAGACATTTAAACAAACCTTTTTTACAGTCTGTTCAACCGATTTTGACTTCTATTCCGTAGGCATTAAAAGCAAAAAAGTGGTTACAATACCAATTACTTACTGCAGGTGCCTTTTATCATGCTACCAACCCAATAGTAGTCAAAATCAGTTGATCGGACTGTTTCAAACGGAGTATAGGTATAACCGTAACTACAAAAAATCTTTGGCGCGTGACCAAAATCGGAACTAATGCCTCCATCTTGTTTTTCAATACAAACAACGGCCACCTGTCAATGTACAGGCCCCAAAAAAATCTTGGAGTACTATAAAGGATAAAAAAATTAGAGAAGTGCAATTCCTACGCTGTCAAAATGTATGGAGCAGCATTTTTATTTCTCCTTTATTTCAGGCAAGTAAAGCCTATAAAACACAAAGGATATACCTAAGTATAAAACAATAACAGACTATAAACTAATACATATTTTAGAAAACAAACTTAAAAACTACTGCACATCGAAGTGACGGCGACGTGTTGCACTGCGAGGTGTCGCAGCGCAACACATCACATCCCACACTGGTTGCGATAAGTAGGCTTCCTCTTCTTTCTCTTCACCTTAATGAAGCCATCCTCATCGCATGTGTTCTTCGGTGGAACCTGCTGTTCGTGGTCCATCACAGCACCTTTAGTCAAGCTCGATGCTGAGCGTCTGTGCTTTCCCACTTTTGGTTTTTCTGCTTGTCTTTTAACTTGCAACGCAGCAGGTTTCGTCTTGGCGACAGTTGCAGAATAGGCACGTTAGGGGGTCTATGTATGGGCACGCCACGATTGCGGCGGTAAGTCCCCTCTTTGAGGAGTGGCTTGAGAGGCGGCATGGCGTCCTCACCTGCTGCCTGACACAGGTCCTCACCGGACACGGCTGTTTCGGGAGGTTCCTGTTTCGCATAAGGCGGGAGGAAACGCCCGGGTGTTTCCATTGCGAAGATCGCCCTGAGGACACGGTGGAGCATACGGTGGAGGTCTACCCGGCTTGGGCGGAGCACTGCCGTGTCCTCATGGAGGCGATCTCTCGCGTCCGGCCCTGGTCCAGGCCATGGTACGGAGCGAGAGTGCATGATTACCCGTCACCTCCTTCAGCAAAGCAGTGATGCTCGCAAAGAGGGAGGCGGCGCACGTGAGGGAGAGGCAGTACATGAGCCCTCACGGCCGTAACCTTCGCAGGAGACGCCCTGGGCGTCTGGAATCCCAGGCTGATTCCCGGCCCCCGTAGGCACGGGCTTGCGGACGGCGAGTAATGGGTAGCTCGCTGTCCGGTAAGAACCAAGCCCGGGTCGACGCCGCGTTGTGTGCGCGCGCGCTTCAAAGAGACGTCAGCACCAACTGATGTGGCCCGGAAGGGCCAATGCCTGCCAGGGGTGCGGGTTGTTCGAAAGAGATACCGCGACCCCTGGCACACAGGCAACTGAGGGAACACGGGTGGGTTTTAGTCAGTAAAAGTCTGACACGCCCTGCCGCTCCACTCAGAGCGGGAGAAATTATTAGATGATTTCCCACCCAAAAAAAAGGGCGGGTCTATGTACCTATTACACGCGTCGCTTCTCCGGGAGGTATGTACCACGCGACCAGCGGAGCACGATGCAACGCTTGCATTCTTGACAGCCGATGACGTAGATTCACTTGCCGACTAAAAACTGCAGACAGAACCATTGTGTGCCCCGCTACGTGTGGAGCCTTTCAGTGCAGTGGCGTAGCGTGAGTTGTCGCCCGGGGTAGAGTTATAATTTGCCGCCCTTTTGACGTCGTAAAAATAATAATGTTGGTGTTGGTGAGAAAAAACGTAACGAAATGAAAGAATTAAGCGAAAAATATATTTTTTTTAAACCATGTACTACATGTGTAAGTAACATGACTGTGTTAAAAACGTTAACAATTTACACTATAAAAATAACGTTTGATAAAATCTAAACAGTCTAAAATTCTACAAGTAGAAAAAAAAGCATATTTTTTTCTTTAGCGAAAATTTTTTCGCAGCGCAAAAGTACAGCGAAAAAATTTATAACTCCGTCAAAGTTAATATCTTCTGTCACACTATGTTCTATCGACAAAATGACCAAATTACTCATTCTTATGAAGCTCATGGTAGACATCAAGTATTTTTTTATTAATTTCAGCTTTGAGAAGCTACGTTTACATGAAGCAACACTGATAGCTATATAAAAAAATCGAAGTATTATTACGATATTAGGTACGCAGATACCATAGTTGCATTGCTGAATAAATTCTAAAACCTCGAGCGATCCTTTCTTGGTGTTGTCTTGAGCTTTAACATTGAAGCCAAAGTCCGCCAGTGACCGCACAAAATATTTTTTTTTCCAATTTTGCCGCCCTTCTAATGGTGGCACCAGCGCGGAGCGCCCCTCCGGCCCCCCCTCGCTACGCCACTGTTCCGATGACCCACTTGTCGGAAAATAGCGTTTCGCAACAACTCTACTTTGGCTCTCAATTCACCATTGTGTGACATCCGATAGCTCCAACTTGGACTTCATCTCAGCCAGGCGCACCTGCAGAGACGTGATGTCCTTCAACAGCCTGGTGAAGTCGACGTGGTCGAAAGTGATAGGCAGCTTATGCAGCTCCTACGCCAGAAAATATGGAACGTCATCCTGATCGGTCCTCTTCAGCAGGTCGATGATGTCCTGCAGTCTTTTTGCCACCATCCCTCCAGCGAGATGGCATCTGTCCGACTTGGTCGAGTGATTGAAATAACAGCAACTTGGCACTGCATATCTCTTCCTCTTTGAAGGAGGACTTGCACATCTGCAAGACGCTGACCTCGTCCATGTAGTCGATGGCATGCTTGACGAATGTCAAAAGCTCGTAAGCAATGAGCTGCTTCGTTGACATTGCGTACAAAATCGCGAATAAAATATTCGTGATGTGTAGCGCAAACGCGTCCGTTTTTGACCGCGCATCGATATATTGTGTTATTATTGTGTATATTATGTTGAGTTAAGTCCGACGTTACAGGGGGTAAGCCTTTTGCCATCAACTTGGCATAAATCCAGACTCCGGGCTACTACTGTTTAACACATTACTTGTCACACCTACCTACCGATTACATCGCGTCACCGAGCTGCAATGCTACATACAGAACTCCAAACCTGTCGATGAAGAAGGAATCACAGATACCTACGTATCACCAGAATCACTGGTTAAAATATGTTCACAAACAATAGTAAGTTATACGGATATTGAGTTATTTCAGTTTAAGTAGGTACAGTACAGTAACACTTCTACTGATCACAATCAATAATAAGGGATAGTTCCTTTCCACAAGAAGACGGACTTTCAAGTTTAACAAGAATACGCAAACAAGACTGCACGATTATACATCATGTTTGAATTCCTTGCCATAATACAACAATGAGGGTAGGTAACAAAAAAAAACAGTTCAATATTTCTTTTAAATTGTTTTATTAAACTGTTTTTTTTGTTAACACTTTTCGTTTTAAAAACGAAATGTACCAAGTTACCAACTGAATATTATTTTAAGAATAAACTTTTTTTATTTTTATAAATTCTAATGGTCACCTAGTGGTCGAAATTCGACCTTAATTGACTTAATTGTTTAAAATAAATAAAAAAATTATGTTTAACATACCTATAATAATACTGTGATGCCAGTTTCGGGATATTTCTTTTTTTGTTTTGATAAACTATTTTGATACAAAAATAGTTACAATATCGTCGAATGATATTTTTTTAATAGGTACTGTAAATGTCTTGTATTTTCAGATCAAAAGACAGCGAAATTCTTGACGAAAGATTCGAGTCTGTTGGACATCTTTGAAAGGGAGCATTTCTATTATAGGGGATACCCGTTAATGAGAGTCTTCGTAGATACGATAATTTGCGACTATGGGTGTCGCCCACAAATTCTTTGAAAATCTAATCGGAGCATACAACTTTGAGATTAAATACTTAGTTAAAAATAGCTCTTTTAGGTATATCACGAGCATTTTTATTTTTTTGGTCATTTTGGAAAAAAGGAAGTAAATTAAAAATTGTTTAAAAAATTGTCTTCTTTTTATTTTCTGTCCTTGCAAATTCATAACTCGTATCATATCAAACATTTCTTGATTCGATAAAGAATAAAAACCTAGCGTTTTACCCGTTTTCACTAAAGCTTTGAATTTGGAAAGTGGTGAACGGTCACACAAACGGCTGTCCAAATTACATGAGTAACCAAACGGAACAGAGACAAAGCTTCTTAAGAACGTGCAAAATTGTTACCTATTTTGGTAGGGTTGTCACAATAGGTAAAGATAAAATAAACAGAATATTTTTATTTAAATCATTTATTGTTTCTTTTAATGATGTGGTAAATTCTGAATCTAACATAAAGTTTTTGTCCCTGGTCCTGGTTGTCATTTGTAGATCTTTGACAGTCGTTACAGGACGCCAGAAAGTCTGACCATCAGTCTATCCAAGAGTAACGTGTTGCCCAGTAACTGGGTTGTGGAGGTCTGAAAGGCAGTGGCTCGCATGTAAAACACAGGTATTCAGCCGCATCCGGTTAGACTGGAAGTCAACCCCAAGCTAGTTGGGAAAAGGCTAGGCAGATGATGATACCTATTTTTTTAATTTAAAGACAGACCGACTAGTAGCGAGAATTCAGAAAGATGTAGGTATTAATGATAAATTTTCATTAAAAAATCTTTTTAAACGCGTATTCAAACTGATGATAATGTTACAATAGCTGTTGACGAATTCCCTCGTGAGGAGACCATCCCTTCTGCAGCAGCAGTTTATGGTGAAGATCATGTTTAGCAAACAAAATTAAATTTAAATACAAAGTTTCGAGTCCATGCTACTAACCGTTAAAGAGTTCCCTCGTAAGGAGGCAATGCTGGCTGCAGCAGCAGTTCTTGATAAAAATCGTGTTAAACTATCAAAATTAAACTAACATACTAAATTTCGTGACCATGCTACTACCCGTTGAAGAGTTCCCTAGTGAGGAGACAATCCTGGCTGCAGCATCAGGTTATATCTATCATATTATTGCATTGTCACTGATGTTACACTATACACAATTTCAGCTCAATCAGTCATCGGAAAGTGGTTCAAATCGTACTTGCAATATTTGAACTAAACATAACCCACCCACATACCTACAAATGTTTAGTAAAAGCCTGTAATATGATAAAAATGTAAAAACACACCGTGTAGTACCCTCTTCTTATTAAAAAAAGGATCATACAATAAAATAAAAGTACTTACTTGGAAAAGTAATAATCAAATATTTACTTACCTATTGTACTCCTTGGGATGGTTAAAGTATGATATATTTTATTTTTTCCTATTATTATTCATACACAGTACAATATACAACCATTATCAAAAATAAAGTACCACTTGTTTACATTAACCGGTGTAGGCCGGACGATAACTTTTTACGTTAAGTCCCACGCCGATATCTGGCAGCTGACCTTGCTCACAAAATAGGTCCACTCAAGTTTCTATAATATTCAAACTTGCAACTAATAAAACAAACAACTGCGTCACACTAACCATGAGATTGTCAACTGGCGGTGCCAGCGTAAACCGGTTTTTTCCAGTATCGCAGAGTACGCGACAAGCGGCCAGTGGTCACGCACACATGCCCCGCGTGCTTGTAGTAGTGCAACCGATTCGCGCGGTTGTATGTGGTCCAAATGTAGTGTGTATTGACACTTTAATGATAGATTTTCATGGCGGCCGATACCTATATTATGGCGGAAAAGCTATCTTAGGAAACCAAAACATGAGGTACAGACACATCAAGCTACCCCAATCTGTCAAATTCCTTGGATAGATTTTCATCTTTATTACATATGCATAAGGTTCATGTTCAATTGGCAAAATTTGACAGTTTGGGGTAGCTTGATGCTATAATTTCCCCACCGCTGGGACACAAGCCTCCTCTCTGTGAGAGGGAGTGGGCCGTAATCTACCACGCGGGCCCAGTGCGGGTTGGTAGATGTCACATGCCTTCGAATCTGTGGTTCCAGGACATGCCGGTTTCCTCACGATGTTTTTCCTTCACCGTTAAACAATTTACACAAAGGCGCCTGCCTGGGTTTGAACCTACGACCTACAACTTGTAAGTCGCGGCCATTACCACTGCGCACACACATGTGCACTTCAATACCTCCTACGTACTTGGCAATCTCTAATGAGATTGGCCACTGTAGCCGAAATTCGGTCGTGAGGATTACGTTTTGTAAAATAAACAAAGACACAGTTTTAAAAACTTTTATTTATAAAATTGGTTGACATTAAAACTACGCATACGGACAGGCGAAGCTTATAACAATATCTTAAACATCTCATATTTATAATCTGTGAAAAACTATTTTTTACAATAATAATATTAATCGCTTGGGACTCACTTCAAAAATGTCTCACTTTTTTATTATTTTACTACTTATTGAGAGGCGGCCTATTTTGTTTAACTTCGTTAATGAGTCATTAACTTGACGATAACTTAGTAAAGAGTCATTAACTTGACGATAACTTAGTAAAGAGTCATTAACCTGACGATAACGTAGCTAACGAGTCATTAACTTGATGATAACTTTGTTAATGAATCACTAACTCGTCGATAATTTAATTGAGTCTTCATAAATAAGATCCAATTAAAATACCTGTATCAACTTTAACAAAACAAAATTCCCATGAATAAGACCAACTGTTAGCATTGTAACAACGATGAAAATATCAACAAAAAAGATCTCCGCTCCATATATATATATTTTTTTTTTCATTTTAGCATTGTACATTTGTATGGAGCAGCCGTTTTGTTTTTAGAGTGAAAACTTCTTTGGGCTTGTTGCGCGTTTTTTTGGTAGGAACCAATCTTATGCGTTCGCGTCCCCTACATGCTGTAAAAGAGCAGAATAGCGGCTTATATGTAGCTACATAATATTTGTAGACATATTGTGCGAAATCCTAACTAATACTATAACGAGAGAGTGAGTTTGTTTGTTACGCTTTCACGCTAATATGGCTGAATGGATTTGGATGTAATTTGGCACACAGATAAACCATGGTCTGGGTAAGGATATAGAAAATTTGCCGATGGGCTACGTTGACAAAGTCGCGGGCAACAGCTAGTTATTTTTAAGTTTTCACTTCTGTCGGCAGTCCTTATATCTGCGTTTTTTTTTTTTCATATTTCAGAGTTATCCCACTGTCAAAGTTGTGAATATTCATGAATACTGTGTTCTGTTGGTTTGTCCAGGTAATTTGTTAGGTTCTTATTGTGTACAGCAAGTTAGTTAATGTTTCATTAACTCTCAAAAGCGCGACAATATGCTTTTTAGGTAATAGTCAGGCTTTACATACATACTAATAGCCTTCCAACAGATAATTCCCCAGAGATATTCATAAATTATTTCATCAGGCACACAAAAATATTCTCTAAAGAATTTTTGTAGACAACATTTATTCTTATTACGATATACAGAAAAAAAAACGCTCTTTAATTTTATAATACACAACCAATAATTTATTATTTAATAAATAAACAAAAATAGGCCACCTCGCATCACTATTAATATTACTATATTTCTATATTACGTGTTTTAAAATAGGCATTATCACAGACCTATAACGAGAAACTATTTTTGGAGGAAAGACAGAGGTACTACCTATGATTACTACAACAGTAATAGTACAACACGGTCGATGAATCATGCGTGACCGGTGTGAACATAGGCTCTCCGGACTTCCGCGCATGTCCTCTCGCTCACACCCACGTCATATCACCATTTTGTTTAAAAAAAAACTGTCCTGCGCAGCCTTCTGCGCAAAGGTCGGACCCGCCATGATTTATCGGCCATATTGTATTGAGAAAAGAAAGCTCCAGGATATCCCATGAAATTCAAATTTTCTTACGTTTATTTCAATTTGTAGGTCTCAAGTTGTATGTTGACCAAAATAGTCAATAGGATTAAATGAACAACCATCTAAGTTCATTTAATCCCAATGAATGATTTTTCCATGAAATAGTCATTCGATGGAAATAAATGAACTGAGAGAGTTGTATTGATAACTTTAATGATTATAATTCTATAAAGCCATATTTGTTAACGGTCGCGAATTATATTTTACATCCACATTAAACCTGACTGCGACGACTTACCTGTCTGCAAATTGCAAAAAAAAAACGGCAGAAAATTTGAATTTCACAGGGTACTTTAGAGCATGCTCCTTAAAAAATGTTATTGCGCAGTCTTCTGCGCAATCTGACTGGCCATGATTCAACAGCCGTACTGTATTGAGTTAAGATATTCCTGAGAAACTTTATTAAAATAATATGAGATTTATATATATAATAAATAACAAAGGACACAACAATTTTTCATTGGAAAAACTGACTAAAAAACTAGTTAATAAACATCACGCCAGCATTCCCGGGAGAGTTAGGCAGAACTATTTAGTACACCTATATTTATCTATACTCCGTTAGAAATAAGATTAGACACTTAAATAAACCTTTTGTACAGACTGTTCAACCGATTTTGACTTATATTCCGTAGCCATAAGTATGGCAGTAAAAGCAAAAAAGTGGTTACAATATCAGCTGTTTACTGCAGATGCCATTTATCATGCTACCAACGCAGAAATAAAAATCAGTTGAACAGAATGTAAAAAGGTTTATTTAAATGTCTAATCTTATTCCAAACGGAGTATAGTTATGTTAAGTCCCATGTAATAGGGGACAAGATTAGAATTATTAACAATCGTAATAGTTTTTGCAATAAAAAATGTGATTTTATGCTTTTAAAATGCAGATTACAACAAATTAAGCTTGTATGTAAATATATTTCTCTTAAAAATAATAAATGAAATATAATTTCAATCTATAAAATTAAGTTCAGTTAAAACATCTTTTGTATCGATACAGAACGCGTATGATGGAAGATGCGCACACACATGCAGTGATTCTTGACGAACGATTGGAGGGCAATCAATATTATATTGACACAAGCAAGAAATACAATTGCTTGCTGAAAAAACAACACAAAAAACTAACTGACACATTGTCAAACTCACGAAATACTGTGGCACCGGTGACAGAAAAGTTAGGTGGATATCGGTTGTCATGGTACGGGCATGTAATGCGGAGGAGAGAGGAAAATGTCGCGAAAAAACGTTTTGAGTATGAACGTCGATGGCTATAAGAGTAGGGAAGACCAAAGAGACGGTCGATGGACTGTGTGAATGATGATATGGCAGAAAAAGACACTGCGCCGGCCACAAATATAATTGGGAAAGGGAATGATGAGATAGTTAAACTTATTTCAAGTGATTTGATTCGCTAGTTGTTGTTTCAGCCAGCCAATCAGAGCTGTTTACATAAGTTCCATGAATCTGTAAGTTTTAAAAAAAATTCTTGATTTGCCTTTCGTTAACCGGGTGTTTGTTAGTGTACTGCAATTGTATCATCTTTTCAATTTGTATCAATACAAAAAATGTATCAACATGGAGCAAAATATTAAAGAAAATGTAAATATATAATTTAAATAGTTTTGTTCTTAAATTAGATCTATTTGATATTCTTATTAGAAAAACTACAGTTTTAAGAATCACTAAGTATGAGCAAAGTTTTTAAGACATGGCGATGCATCGTGCATCAAAGTCAGTGATACCCAACCTGTGGCATTATGAGACTTCGCCGTCACCGAGACGTCAACGAAAAACGAGATTATTCGACCGAACCTGACATCTAAATCTACACTTATTATAAAAAGGTAAAATTTATTTGTTTGCAAGTTTGTAGGGGGTAATGTCTGGGACTAGCAGTTGGATTTAAAAAAATCTTTTTGCATTTAAAAAGCCAATTCTTGAGGGAGGTTAAGCTAATTAAACATCATGATACGACCCTAAGGAGTCGAAAAAAAAGAACTATTTCGCAAGAGGACGATGTAATGCTATAGGATATATTTTATATTGAAACAAGAAATTTCACGCGTACGAAGTCACGGGCAAAGTTTAGTGCGTCATATTAAACTCTGGGTACCTACTGTACACTACCAGCAGCTCCACCAGTCTTGTAAATATATATATCGCTATTTTGGTGACGTTATCTTTTCTCGGTGACGTCTTGGTGACGGCGGCGGTGGACAAACGCCCTAAGGCCCACTTGCATCACAAATCAGTACATGCGTTTAGCGTGAAACAATAAAACAGTTCTGTCTTTATCATCTTCAAGTGATTTACAGAAACAGAAAATTGTTTTAGATTCGTTAAGCGTTAAATGCATTCATTAGTGTTTTGTGGTGCAAGTAAGCCTTATAATCAATTATTTTTTAATCAAATATATAAAATAATCCAAGTTTCATTTGTTTGTGCAGTCCGCAATTATCTTAGTTGGGTTTGTTCATGACTTTTAAAAGATATTTTCAGTGGAACTTTATAGTAAGTAAGTAGAAGAGAGATAGCTTTTCTTAAATTTCCCGAACAATTTTTATTCTAAATTATTTCTCGAGTAACTTTCATTTTTCTCTTGGACTAATGAAAAGCTTATTTTTAAAGAACTATCAACAATACGGCACCGGATCTTATTTATATACTATTTTTATACATATAACTATATATCCAAGTTGTTTGATAATTTTGTGAACGTTTTCTGCATCAATTATTATAATTTTAACAGCGGACTGGCTATTTTTTCACTTTATTAATATGAATTTTACTTTAAAAGATATTTGTATATTTATAAAGCGAAGGACTTAGGTGTTTCACATTGACTATTATTAAAGGCAGCTTTACTTGTGTATTATTAATTTATTATTGTTCTTTTTAAGATTATTTTGAACGTAAACTTTCTTTTGGATGCGGTACTGCCTAGTGTTTAGGAAATTTATTAAGTTTTAACGGTTAAAAATTTATCGACCGAATATTTCTAGCTTAATTTTAAATTACGTAACATTTTTTATCTAAGTTTTCCCATAAACCTTTTTTTTTCCTAAACTAAGATTTGATTCATTTCATTCCACCATTACTCTGAAGAAAAGCAGCAATTTCGCTCCGTGGCTCTTCACACACTTTTTTGAATAACTAGCGCTGATTGTTTTTTAACAACCTTCAATGAAAACACCGAAAACATTTTTTTGTTGTTAAAATATAATCTTTATATTTCTATCACCTATTTAAAACAATGTTTTTTTTGACAGGTCCCTTAACTGGGCAGGCAGAAGTGCTACCCACAGTCAAAGATACTATTAACATTAGTTTCTTTTCTAAAATTATAATGAAATATTCTTAAAAATGAAATAAATGAAATATAAAATTTTGATTTAAAAAAATATATTAAAAAGAAATTCAACACTGAGCAAATAATTTGGACAAAGCTACTAAGTAGCTATTAATGTGGAATGTAGCCAATTTAAAATATCACGTAAAAATATATACATATATAAGTAAAATAAATGCAGGGTTTTTATCATTACAATTTTTAAAATCCAATTTGAAAAAAAAAAAAAACTTTTTTTTATTGAATAGCCAAGAAATTCGTTATTTAAAAGCCAAGGGACCCAAGGCCTAAATCAAGTTCTTCTAACTGAACAGACAGCTGTGCTGCCAGACAGTTTGTTGAGCCACTTCTACTTCCCAGTTGAAGCACTAGGAACTGGAGAAGGCCGGTGCGTTCTAGAGGACTGATTTATGTAATTTTAACGATCAAAAACTTCAGGTTCTCAGCCCAGTATAAATAAATGACTTTTGATTTCCAATTAAATAAATTAAATTATTGAAATGTTAAATATTTTGTGACCAATAATACTTTTTTTCTTGTTCAAATGAATAAAATCTTATAACAATCTGGTTTCAGATTTTAACAATAAAATATGGCCAAAAAGATAAAAATAAAATATTTACAATTGATATGAAAACAACTTGATATGAATCTCACTCTATGGGCAAAAAAGTCAGCGAAAATAATTGTTAAGCAAATCGATGACCAACTTAAATTGTCCGTTTATACAAATCACAATCGTAATTCTTTGACAGTTGTATTGAATTACTATAACACGGCAGATTGATGTCAATTTGTTTTACAATTACTTTCCCTGGCTGTAAATAGTTATATCATCTGCTTTAACTAATTATAGCAATTTCTAATACTGGCTAACATATTTTGGCGTACTTTTTATCATCACGCTGCTTCCAAATCTGGTATAGGCACATACAAAACCACTTTAGTTACTTACGACCTACCTATTATAGATAATAACATGCTATGTACATTTCTTGACACTTATTTAGGTATTTACAGGACGAATGGTATAAAAGTTTTTATGTGTTGTTTATTTAAACTATTGGACCGGTTATATTTGAAACTGGATTTTTTTTTGTTTTAAACTGGAAATTGTTGTGAATTTTTTATTTGTTCAAAAAGTTTTTTTTTTTTAAATTGCGTTGTGAGAATCATTCCTCACTCAAACTTACTGTAATTATGCATTCAGTATATTATTTCATAATAAAGTTCTTATTAAGTTTCCTAATTTTAACTGGTTTCAATTACCTACCTAACTGGTGTTATGACTTCATTTTTACATTTTTTTTTACAATAGTTACCAATTTTAACAACAAGTTTTAAATAAATATCTTTATTATGTATATTAATATGTACGTACATATATGGCACATACATTGTGACAATTATAATTTCACGATTGCTGGTTCCCCTATTTTTAACATTTACTTAATAAAGTAATTGATTTCATTTAAGTAAAGCAAATAAAATAAAAATGTGTACTGATTTATATGTACACAATTTAAAAAGATGAATTAACAAAAAAAAAATGTATAAAATCTGTAAAACTTGAAACAATTTGAGTAAAAAAAAAATTAAGAACATAAATTGCGTAGATATTGGTCGTATTAAAAATAATTACGTAACGAGATTGTTTTTACAGATTCCTAAGTATGAACTTTCGTATATAATATAATTTTGAGACAATATAACAATTTGAAGGCACTATGCTATTTTGCAAAATATTAAAATAAAATATAGTAAAATATTTATACTTCTATCGAAAATAATATATTGCTTAAGGGGAAAGCAAAGAGGCTCAATAGATTACTTTTTTAAAAATACAATAAAAAAAGAAAATTAAATTCTAGTCAAGCTTTTGTTTGTCAGTCACTTAAAATGGTTATCATCACTGTCGATCTATGCATAATATTAATATTTTTCAAAATCAGCTTGAAACTATAACTTTGCAATTGCAAAAATGACCGTTACATAATAAAACAAAAATTGCTATGTGCATATCATGCAGTTAAAAATTGTGCCAAAGCTAATATAGGGTCAAATTAAATTAGGAAGGGTAACTTGAGAGACATGGTAGGTATCAATATTTAAACATGATAAAACAAAAAATATTTGATGAGATTTTTTTTTGTGTAAACTTCAGACTTCATGGGTATCGACAGTGGCGGATTTACCAGCAGGCTGAGTAGGCTGGAGCCTAGAGCAGAAAATTTTAGGGCGGTGGCAAATTTTACTTTTTGCATTAAGGAAAAAATAGACATTATTATATACTCGGAGAAAAGAAATCACGAAAATTTAACAAAATTACAATATTTTAGTACCTACCTACTGTACCTATACACGCAGTAGGTATAGCGAATACTCCAATGTCTGTATATGAAAAATTACTAAACGTAAATGTGTAAAGTACACTAATTGTGAATATGATTTTTTTAAATATTCCAATAGCGTTTCAATATTACAATTCAAAGGTTAGTAGGGACCGGGCGGTAAAAAAATTATAGCCTACTGGTGGCGAACGTGTAAATCTGGCACTGGGTATCGACATTTCATCACAATAAAGCAAAAAAAAGCTTTTCTCTACAACAACAATTCTAGTAACTACAGTAGGCTGAAGCGATCGTGGACCCAAAAAAAAACCCAGACCTGTTTTTTTTTTTTTTTTTCATAAAAAAATAATGCATTAAAACACGGTACAAAAAGAGGGTAAAAGTACAACTAAACATGTTTTACCAATAGCATGCAATTTTTTTAGTATGTACCTATGATCCACAATACACAAAGATATTGAAATGAATTTAATTGAAATCTTTGACACTATAGAAACTATCGTGTTTAGATGTCGATAGTCCATCACGTCTATGGAGTCTAGCTTGCTAATTTAATATGACCCTGAATAGTACTTCTGACAAAAATATCATAGGGCGTACTACACATTTGTTAAAATAACATGATGCGGCACACCTGGGCGGCAGAACATCCACGCTCAAACTGTAACCATGAATTATTCAGCTCGTGATTCTAAAACACGAAGAAATTTCTCGCTTATTATAAAAAATAAAACAGCTTTTTTAGATCATCGACGAAAAAATTCTACGCATCGGGTTTTGCTGGGTCCCGCTTAGTGGCAGATATCGCGGCAGGCCCAGACCGCAGGTTCAGAGCTGTCAAGAACTAATCTTTATTAAAGGAGTTCACCTTTAATAAAGATTAGTTCTTGACAGCTCTGAACAGAGAGAGGTGGAAAGAGAGTAGGGAGGCCTTTGCCCAGCTGTGGGCCGTTAATGGCTAATAATAAAATCTAAAAAATCGGGTTTCAGAATCATGTACTTAAATACATGGTAACAGTTTTCCCGTCGTCTTCCTGCCACCCTGTATATATTTGATATTCTCACGGCCAAGTTTAAAATTGTCAATTGTCAGTTCTCATAAATCTTGCAAATAGTGCTAAACAGCATGGCACAAACAAACAAACATTTATTTTAGTAAGTAGTGCTGTTCTGTGCAAATTAAAAAAGAAAGAAAATTGTTAATTGGTTTCACGAAAACTGTCAACTTGGCTTTTTAGTTTCAAAATCGTCAATTGAGGTACTGACTATACTTAGCATAAAATGTGCACTGGGTTATAATAATATTGCAGCGAGCTGTCACTGGAGCCCAGCACAGATGTAGCCACAGCAATATAAATTATTATGCCTTAATTTCATGAAAGTCTTGCTATAAAAATAATATACAGAGTCAAATTAAATTAGCTGGCAATACTTTGTCCACGTGTTAGATCGATATCGAAAACTAATGTAACAAGAAAAATTACATCCTTCGATGGGCTAAGGTCAACGCACGTATTCGATCACCTATTTTTGTAATTTTTCGGGGAACTTAGATAAAAAATATCTAACAGTCATTTGCTAATTTAATTTGACCCTATATTTTAATATGCAATAATATAAATTACAGAAACTATAAGTTCGCGATGTCATAGAAATGTATTATATTATGGTTACGTCTGTGCTGGGCATAAAAAAACACACGGAGCGTCATTTTCAATGAAGGTCACAAAACGCGGGACCGAGATGACACGATACCGTCCTGCTCGCACGTCTTAAGACCACAACATCCTACAGTATTGTTATCTAACGAAGCGATGCTCGCCAAGCGTACATATACGCTGTGAATATGTGAGTGGAGACTAGTAGCGTCAGCACGTAACACAATAAACACACACACACTTCCGACTTCGCCCGTATCTCAGACGGTACTGAGAGCTCCTGCGCTTACACATACATTCACAGCATGTTTAATAACCACAAGTAAAGCGCGCGTCGCTTCATGAGATTAAAATACTATACATGACTAGGTGTTTAGTAAGTGTTTATTTAAAAAATTGTGTTTCGAAAATGCTCCGAAGTTTTTACCAAGGCTATAAAATGCTGAGATACTGAAGCCTAATTGCGTAACGCTCTAACAATTACAATCTGAATCATTGTGAAGTATATTACTAATCCACTGCTTCATATGTTCGAAAAAGATGCCTGCTCAACCACGTTAATAACGCAATGAATATTGTTGAACTGTCCAAATGAAAGCCATTGCTACTGTTAGTGTGTTACGGAATTACCACTCTGGTTAAACAAAAAATGTTACAATTTCGTTTTATTTTAAAAATAAATACTGAAGCCGAAAGCCGAAGTAATTATACAAGATAGAGAAGACAATACAACAACAATTTAAACCGCGTATACCTAATGATGTTCCCAGCTTGTATACGAAGATTCAATCAAATATATTCAATAATTTAGTCACTATAGCTAGTCAAAAAATTACAAAATTCAGAGTGGACGCCTCTGTATATTGTAAAAAAAAATTGTTGTGTTTTCGTTATTGCTATTTAGTTAATTCAATTTTTTTTATTTTTGTTTTATTTCTACGTTAATATTGCCAGTGGTTTCATATATTGTCGTATTGTCATCTCCGAATTGTATTTTAGATGAACGTTTAAGTTAAAAAAATAAGTTAAAAATGGGTGCAAACATAAAGCATAGTTTCCATCATTTCAGCCTTTCGGCTGTCGTACTTCGAAATTCGGCTTTTGACCGACATATTCGGCCTTCCATTTAACAATTCGATCAATATTTAAATAAAGTTAAAGTAGAGCCCCAATGTACTCTGAACTATGTTGTTTTTAAATACATATATTCTAAAATTGGTTCATTTTCGTTCGAGCAATAAATAGCTCAGCATTACTTTCAGATTCTAATAAGAAGTACCTAAAAATAATATAATTCCAGTTAACCTCGAATATGCAGCCTTCGGCCCTAAAACTTTAGCCGACTGCCTCAAAAGGTGGGGTAATATTTTATCCTCAATATATCATGTCCCTACTTTCTCTAGCATTCGGTAGTAACAAGCATTCGTAAAAACTTATAAACCGCATTAACTCGCAGTTGTTCTTTTATCTGAAAAGGATGAAAGAAAAAAATATCAACCAAAAAAATTGTAAATAAAAAAGTAAAAAAAAAATGGACCTATGTACATTATAAGAACTACAAAGACTGAAAAAGCGAAATATTTAGCAGTATACAGTATGTATCACAAAGGTCATATCACATTGTATACACTTGGATCGAGTAGGTTGAAGTTTTGTATGGGAAAATTTATATTTTTTGTGGCGATCACGATGCTAGTCCCATGAAGAATGTTGTACAGAAGGCCAATTCTCGTAACGTTCAAAATCTAGTCGCAGTCTCATCTCGGCAATAATCAAATATCGAAAACTTTTAAAAAAAGTTATGGAAATTCGAAGTATTTTTGACAGATTGAGACTGAGATCAGACTGTGGACGTTCTTAAAGTTACAAGAATTGCCACTCTGATGGTCTGTAGCAAAGGCTTAAATTTGATCCCTACTTTTTGATACATGCTGTATAGTTTAGTTAGTGACCAGTAAGTGCACGATGCAATAGTATTATTAAGCTTAATTATAGCGAATAAAGAGACATGTTAAAAATATTAACCACAGTTACATTTTATGCACATATCAGTAATTGTTATTAATTATTAACAAAAGCAAATATTAGGATAATGCTGAAAAAAAAATGTTGCCAACAGTTAAATTGTTTTTGCTGTTTAGAGTTGCCAACTAGCGTGCTTTTGCAAAATGTGTTTTATAGTTGGCAACCCCATAAAAGCCATGAGTTTTCTTTCAAGTAAATAAAAGTAAATACTAAGAACCTGCTTCTTTTTTTCAAAGCAGTTCAAATATTTAATAAAGTTGCCAGATTAGGATAACAATGGTCTAGATAACATCCCTAATCGAAAGTTAAGCTAATACTAGGTATCACGAGAATTTATCAACAATAATTGTACGTATAAGCTACCTATTTACGTTAAACTACATACCACCTAGACTACCCCTAACCATTTTCTGTACTAAAATAAAAGGCAACTGATTTTCCAAGTTTTACCCCCCAAAGGGGTAAACTACTCTCACTATGGTTGAACCCTTACCCTGAGTTTTACTCAAAGGAAAAAAAGGGGTAAAGACTATATGTCGGGAATAAAGGGTTAAAAGCGTTGCTATCCATTTCCATCTAAATTAATAGTTTTGTCGCTAAAGGTTATAGATCCCTTACCCTTAAGTGAATATATTATTTGGCGATAGTAGAATAAAGTTGCATTATCATTAGGTACCATCCCTGACCGTTCATGGCACCTCAAAAGACATTTATCCGTTTTCCATTTTTTTTTTGTGACGGTACGGATTTATACTCTGGCCAATCCTGCGCAGGATGCGTGACGAAATGCGCTCGCGCCGGTAGTCTCAACTACCTTGTAAGGTATTCAAACTAGCGCGAATAGTCTCGTGTCTAGTAACCTGCGTGGTCTTCACATGATCTGACCAAGAATCTGGGCTTTAAAAGGAAATGTTACTTCTGAGTTTGTTTCCGTCTTTCTTCTCAGAGTAGTCAGACAGGAAACACCGAACTCATTTAGTTTTAAAACATAATTTTTTTTTGACGTTTAAAGTGTTTATTACAAACGTACTTAGAGCTGATTTTATGTCAGATATATTTTATCTGTGGAATAAAATTGACTTCCGACAGTTCTAGTGTGGAAGGCTGTAAAAAAAAATCAATAATTATCCTCAGGATAAGACTTAATCTGCGTATAAAAGTTTGATGATTCGCCCTCACAGAAATAAAATCATTTATCATTTACTTTCTGACCATCAAAACAAACGCCTCCCGCACAGTAGTTGCCCAGAGTGTGACCAGAACTAAAAAGTGTTGTGCGTTTTTTGCGACTTGTTAATTGTGTAAATATGCACCTAGACAACAAGTTTTTTTTTTTTTTGTTATAAAACATTAGTTTGCCTGCAAGCTACCATTACAAAACCAATTAAATACTACTTGCATAGAAACTCTTCAAACAATGTTTTAAAGCAACTGAAAACTATTTCTACAAAATATGAGATTCTTATTTCTGTCAAAATCCTCGTCTACGCAGTATCCAGACGTTAATGTGACGCATCGAGCTTTAGAAAGAGACTGTCACACAGGTATAAGGAGTGAGAGACACGAAGCTCTACAAGGCGGAAATTGTTCTGAAACTCCATGTGCCATATGTTTGGCACGTTTAGCGTTTTCTGTGTGGGACGAGGTACCAATAACTCTTCAAGAGTCTATAGGAATAAGGCATTAATTTACCAAGGCTAAAAGCTACCATACTATCACGGAAATGTATAAATGGAGTGATAATGTAGTAACTGCGTGTGACAGGGGCTTGCTACGCTTACCGGGGCCTGTCTGTGGGTGGGTGACACAAGGTGAAACACGTTAAATCCTTGGTCCTGGCTGTCCGGTGGCGGATAGTCAGAAGCCTGAAAGTCTGACAGCCAGTCTTACTAAGGGGTATTGTATTACCCCGTAACTGGGTTGTGGAAGTCATGTAAAATATTTATATTTAGCTGCATCCGGTTCTACTAGAAGCCGTTCCCAACATAGTTGGGGCAAGGCTCGCTTTTGCTCAGTTTAAGGTGTTCAAACATTATCACTCCTTTTTTACACTTTCTAACTTTTTAAAACATGCAAAAATTCGTGTTTTATAAAATACAATAATATAAACATAAATAGGAATGCTAAATAAACAGTTTTTGCAAATATAAAACTAAAGAATGGCTGCGAAATAAAGCAACATAGATTTTTAAAGCTCTTAAGTTTCGATAGCTGAAAAATACCTAAATTAGAGAGATTCATTTTTTACAGGGGTAATTGTGAGAGCTATTTATTTTTTGTATAGTTTAAATCGGCTGATTATGTAGCGCATCGACTAAGGTATATTAAAAATGACACTATCACTTACAATACGTCTGACAGTTGAATCGGTCTGATAGTTTGAAACAGTCTGACAGTTTGAATCGGTCTGATAGTTTGAAACCATCTGACAGTTTGAATCGGTCTGATAGTTTAAAACAGTCTGACAGTTTAAAACCATTTGCCAGTTTGAAACCGTCTGACAGTTTCAAACGGTCTGCCAAATTGAAACAGAGTTATGAAATAAGACATAGAAATATTTTTAACATTAATTTAATCGATGTTCTACACAATCTTAGCCAATATATTTTTAATATTAATGCACGTACTTTTCTCATTTACAGATAATTAATTATAATGACGATGACGATTCCTTCCTATAACTCTATGGCGACTCTTTGAGACAAACTATAGTTAATATTGTACTCGTAAACTAGTGTTAAGATACCTATATTCGATATACAGGGTGTTTTGTTTTATACTTAAGAAGATTTTGGAATATATTTTGGATTTGGCAAGGTTTTGCCTTCCTAAGACAGCGGAAAACGGTCACACAATAATGGCTGTTCAGATTTTTGACCCCTTAATGTCAAATACTGGTGAAAATGACAGATTTTCATGACGTTATATTATGACAGAATCGCTTACCTAGGAAAACAAAGCTTTACAAAAAACATAGCGTAGATATGTAGATATGTACATATATACATACATAAAGTCACGCCATTCTCGATTTTTGATTTTGTAAATGTTTTAAGAAAAACTTATTGGAACAAATTGAACAGAAAAATGGGATGGAGACATTGGTCCGAGTTTTAAGGCTCATGTTAACGATTGGAAAGAGACTTAAAGTATAAATTTGTTGAGAACAAGTAAAAAAAGCTAAGTAGATAAATAAAGTTTAAATAGAAAATGGTTTAAAAACTTTCCTAACTCAGAGCCATTATATTTTGAAAATTTATTCGACAGTCATAAAGCAATTAAAATCGACAACTTAGACTCGGGTTTAACGTCTGTTTTTGTAATCAGAGCTTTAAGTCTGTCGGAATAAAGTTCGAAATTCAAAAAATGCCTCGATGGTTTTATAATAAAGTCGCTTTTGTTTTAGCACATTTTATATTACGCAGTCAACGCTAATGCACATTTGGGTGCCTAAAAGGTTTAATTGAACGAAAAGAAAAATACATAAGTTTGAGATCTGGAAACCACCCTGTATATCGATGGGGTGACTATAATTTATGTACTATTATGGACGAGTTGACTATTGTGACTAATTGTTCTTAGTGCTAGTGTTTAGGGAGGCGCTTTGGTGGCGTCTTGGGCTTAAGCCGGTCCTTCCTTACCTTTGTGAGTCGCATTCTTTCACATCTGGAAAAAATAAACGAGTAAAGTTTAAAGTTAGTATTTTATTATTCTGAAAAAAAAATTGGGAATATGACGAATCATTCCACTTTGCCCCACAGAGCCGCCCCACTGGGGGGACAAAATGGAATGCTTAAAATTTTGCAGTGGTGTTAGCGATGCTATTATCAAAATCACAAGCAATGTAAAGGGAGCGCGCGGGGTCTGAGAGGGCTCGAGGGGGAGTCCCGAACCGCCATTTTATTTTGCGATGACGCAGTGCCATTCCTAACTTGAGAGACTGCGCGCGCTTCCTATCGTAAAGTTTTGTTGTCCAACCCTACAATTTTTTTAAATAAATAGTTTGCTCATTAGGCTTGGTTTTACCTCGATCCACAACAATAACAAGTGGAATGTGCCCCACTAATTCGATTTGGTGGGGTAGATTCCACTACTCTAAAATCTTGTTGGATTCTGCCCACTATGGTTGGCACTTTATAATAAAAGTAGGTACAATTTTTATCTTCCTCACCAACTCGAATTAGTGGGGCAGATTCCACTGCAAAATTTGCAAAACCAGTGGGGCGCTCGGTGGGGAGGTGGCGAGACGACCTAGACGCGTATTGCCAGGGTCGGATCGAGGTGGCCCTGGATGCTTAGAGATATTTGAGGGAAGCTTTTGCCCAGCGGTGAGACAGTGTAGGCTAATTTAAAAAAGGGGGGATAATTTGAAACTGACAATACACTGTGCATTCGTAGTTAACTACGAATTGCACCTACTCTGTGTTTACAGACTGTTTAGCTAGACAGTTGATATCATTATCACTAAAAACCTGCAAACCTACATAAAAATGCAAATAACATGTGTTTAGTTAACTAACTTACTTACATTTTATTATTCAATAAAAACGGTATATTTATTACTGGTTAAGTCAAATAACGAGCAAAGTAATTACTCATTAGGAATACGTTATCTCTCTGTTATTTAGAGCACTGTTTATTGTAAAAAGTATAAACTTTCCATTACAATAAAGGTTGATATACTTTTACCCTCTAACTAATAAACACAGAATAAAGTTATTCCAAGTTTAAACCTATGAAAATGTATGGTTATTCCGTTGTTATACCCTGGTATAAATTTATTCCGTGTTTATTAGTAAGAGGGCCATAGTTTTAGGCCGATAACGTGTACTGGTTTAGTAGTGGCGATACTAATACCATACAAATAGGAATTTAACAAAAAAACGAATCTTAAGCAATTTTACTGTTAGGAAGATCCCAAATAACATAATCCCAAAGGAGACCACAGGCAGAGATGTATCTCATATCATCCTTTTCGCCAGTAATGTGTAAGTACCATGTAACTTATGCCCCTGCAAGCCTTTTGGCATCAACTGGGCACAAATCCAGGCTCCAGGATGCCCCTGGACCTCATGCAAAGCCGTTGCGCTTTTTCATTTCACAAAAAAAAAAATACATCTGTAAAAACAGAATACAGAAAAAACAACACAAAAAAAAAAAAAAAACAAAACGTGCGGTCGGAGTCGCCGTCGTACATACTCTCACTTGTGTACAATAGAAAGGGACGGAGACAGTCACAGAGAGAGAAAGTCGCATGGAGGACACGAAACCAAAAATGTTTATTTGTCCCAAATCAGTTACATGGATTATAAATGAGACATCCCCAATAAGTAATTGATAATACTTGTGTTGGGGTTATCTCGCTCGCAAGAAGCATAACCCTTTTTCCTTGGGGTCAGTACACACCACATCTAACTTATTTTTGTAAATAAAAGGTATAATTTCAATACGAGCGCGAAAGCGTGTCGAAGAACGCTGAGATGCACCGTGTTGTGCAGCCCGTATACCTTATTGTGAAGTAAATAAGATCTATTTTGTATCGTGATCTGAAAAAGTGCGCGCAGCGTCGTGTCTCGGTGTGAACTGACCCTTACGTGACGATTTTTTTTTTTGGGTTTTGGCTTCGCACGGTTTGTGCATTTAGCCAGTGTCAAGTAATTTTCCTTTTTGATCAAGTAAATGGCCCGATATCGGGCACGAAGTTACAAAACAGTCATAGTCGTCTTTAGACAGTCAAGTCAAAGTTATTGTAAACCGGTAGTAACTTTACAACAACCTAATAGGAGTTTTTGGGGGGAACACGAAAAGTCCACGTTGGTCACTTATTTTCACCTTCACTACACTTGTGCACTCACACGTAATTAAATTGCATAATTCACTACCAAAATTATACAATTTTATTTGCTACTTAACTAAATTTCATGAAAATAAAAAGTCGTGCGACATGTTCCAACGCGATCCCGCCAAAAACTCTACGATTTTTACAATCACAGTCTACTCCTACAGCCGCGTTAAGGAACTTCGTTCCAAAACACACCTTAAAACTATTTTAAAAAACAGCGGCACAAAAAGCCAAAAGAGCCTCAGCTCAGCATGATGTTAGATGACAACACAAGGTGTACCACCTGACGCAGATACTCAACTGCAACCCTCGAGTGCCATACGCTAGAATAATAAACACAATAGGGAAGTATACGTGTCCATTTTAATTAATTAACGCAATAAATTAAAGTTGATAATATAAAGTAGGTCACACAAAATGAAATAAATTGTTGTGATAAAATTAAAATATAATTTATGTAATTAATTAATATAAAATATTATAAAACATTTTAATGATGTTTCTTGCCCATTCTTCACCATGCGAAACTAACTTTTGGAAGGGGCGACTGGAATCAATACAATATTTTTATACATTTTGAAATTCAAAAGTGGCTTTTAAGAGTCTATTTGGAATAAATAATTTGATTGACTTGACGATGCTTTGTAATCGTTTAGCGCTAAATGTGTTGTGTGATTTCTAGTGCATTTGGCTCCTCATATTTCAACACATACGGTCACAAAACGTCGGTCAAAATTTTATCAGTAAAAATCAGTCATCCGCGTTGTTACTTAAACCTTCCAACCATCATTTATCATCATCATTCTTGTTGGGAATCGAACACAAAACACGACCTTGCGCACAATCTACACGCGCAGGCGTCGTGATCGACGCGTCATTATCGGCACGCCGCACACTGGTCCCAAATTAAAAAAAAGTGGACATTGATAGTAGACCGCTGATATTTTTTTTTATTGTTGATATAATGATAACAGATAAGGCAAAAAAATATTATTGTCCTACTTCAAATACTTTTCTCTATAAAAAATATTTCTTTTTTTTTTGTATGGGAGTGATTACATTTTACTCAATTTCTCAAAAACCTTAAGCGATGTCGAGATGGCATTCACATATGTTAGAAAACTAATAATTCTGAGTATTTGGCTCGAAGAAACTTATTGCTTATCTCTGCGTACTTTCGAGATAATAGTGACAGAAAATAACAATTTTTTTTAATGTTAATTGTTCGCTTTTTTTTAATCATAGCCTTACTCATATTGCAATAGGTCCGCTGGCCAGCAAAATGGAGCTTCGACGCGAGTTTGCCGGGATAACAAGATGGCCGCCTCTCATGACGTAACGTAATACGGTCACGAATCGCGCGCGTACACCTCACTCAGTGTACAGCTAAATGTGGTTGCGATAAGACGTGTCCTTATTTTTTCTGTGCGCTTGAAGAAATGCTTGTTGTTTGTTTGTTTTGTTATTGTTGTATTTTGAATCTTTGGATTTTAAAATCAAATAATTTTTGTTTGTCTTTCTTTCGTCGAATTTGTTTTCGTAATTTTTTTTGTTAAAATCAAAGTCACTTTGTCTTTGATATCTTTGATTCTAATTTGTTTTCAATTTTCCTTAAAATTATAATATGTCCGCATTTGTCACCAACTTAGACTTATACGTTGTTCTTAAATCAGGAGGTGGTTTTAAAAATGTCGAATTTTTATTTAATGCCCTTATTGAACGTATTGGTGTTGAATTGTCTTCCGAAGATTTGAGTAATATTAAATTATTTTGTCGTAATTTTTCAAGTAATATCTCAAAAAGATGGTCTGCTTCCAGTAGAGCTCAAAAGACCTTTCTTAACAAAAATTCAGACTGGTTACAATCCCAAATAGTTTGGCCAAAATGTCAAAATATCGATTTAAGCAGCATTTTTAAAGTTGCCGAGGAAGTAATTCCAAATTTCGAAACGCAAGTGGATACTCATCAATTAAGTTATGGTACAAGTAAAAAACCATTTGTTGATATATCTGATAAACAGAAGAAAAGGCGTTCTCTAACACTTCTAGATCACACAGAGGAGGAATTAGTTTATGCTTTATGTGCCAAATTAAAAGAGTCTAAAAAAACAAAATTAGCAGCTATATTAAACGAACTCAGCCAAAACAAGGAAAAATGTGAGATGGTATATGATGTACTATTCGCTAAAAAGACTGACAAACCGTGTTTACCAGATGATAAAACGTTAGCGCTTTACACCTCAACAAATTTGTCAAAATGGCAATATCGAAATTTAAGAACTATTCTTGCTTCAGAGAAAATGTATGGTCTTCCATCCTATCAAAAGCTCCTGGAAGCTAAAAAAACTTGTTATCCTCCAGAGTCAGACATAACTGTAACTGAATCTGATGCTAAGATAAGACTTCAATCGCTTCTAGATTTGACAACTAATAGGATATTAAAAACAATTCAGCACAACTCTGCCGACAAAAAATCGCTAAAACTAATAAGCAAATGGGGTTTTGACGGGTCATCTTCTCAAAGTAATTATAAACAAAAGTCACACTCCGACACTAAAATTGACGATTCTTCAGTTTTCATGATTAGTTTGGTTCCGCTTCGTTTGGAAGAAGAGAGTGGTACTATCTTGTGGCAAAATCCTGCTCCCTCTTCAACAAACTATTGTCGTCCAATTGGCTTTATATTTGCAAAAGAAACAAATGAATTGATAAAGAAGGAAAGTGCATCCTTAGAGGAAGAAATTCGTAATCTTGTTCCCACAATTGTAGATAATTTTGATATTAAACATGATTTGTACATGACTATGATTGATGGGAAAATTTCTACTGTGATTTCCAATACTTCTTCTGCAGCTGTTTGTAATATTTGCAATACCCCACCTAGCAAAATGAATGACTTGGACTTTGTATCCAAAAGACTCATCAGAGAAGATATGTATAAATATGGTCTGTCTTCGCTTCATATGTGGATAAGATGTATGGAATGTATTTTACACATTTCGTACAACTTAGACTTCAAAAAGTGGGCTGCACGAAAAGAAGATAAATTGTTAAAAGAAATTAAAAAGAATTTGACACAAGAAGAATTCCGGGAAAGAACTGGTTTGTTAATTGACATAGTAAAACAGGGATTTGGTACAACCAATGACGGTAACACGGCAAGAAGGTTTTTTGAAAATTATGAAGTATCTGCTGAAATAACGGGTATCCACCCTGATTTAATCAAGAGATTTGCAGTCATTTTACAAACAATTTCATCTGGTCAACTTATTAATACCAACTTGTTTAGGGAATATTGTAAAGAAACAGCAATGCTATATGTAAACTTATATCCATGGTATTACATGCCTTCAAGTGTCCATAAATTGTTGATACACGGTGCTGATATTTGTGAAAATTTCTCCTTTATTCCGATAGGCATGCTTTCCGAAGAAGCTTCCGAAGCGAGGAATAAAGATTTCCGGAATGTTAGAATGGCACATACAAGAAAAATCGGTAGAGTTCAGACTAATTTAGACATTATCCACAGCTTTCTAATTAGCTCAGATCCTTACATCAGCCATATCAAACCAAAGTTTGCTCGTTTACATAAACAGTTGTTTCCAGAGGCTAGTGCTTTGATCTTGAACAATGAATTGCTTTCGTTGGGAATGGGATAAGAATATGTAGTAAAAAGAAGCGGCACTTGCTATGGCAATACAGGAAAAAGCCTACCCCAAAGAACAAACAGTCGTTTAAGACATATTCTGCAAGATTTAAAAGAGTTATAACGTTAACACAGAAATCACGAAATAACTACTTTATTAAGACATCCCAAAATAAATCTAAAGCGGCATGGTCTGTAATTAATAAATCTAAGACCTGCTTCCCTAAAGAACCAATTACACAAATTCAAACAGGACCACAGAAAATCACGAACCCATTAAAAATAGCTCAGGCTTTTAACAAATTTTATGTTAATCAAGTTACCAAACCAAAAAATAAAACTATACCAGAAATTAAAATCCGCTCAAACACTCCAAACTCTATATTTATGGAGCCGACCACACCTCAAGATATAAATAATCATACTCAGTCACTTCGAAATACAAACAGTGTTGGGTATGACGGAATATGCACTAAAGTTATCAAAGAGGTGTCTCAATATATAGCTCCACATCTCAGTCACATAATTAATATGTGTATTTCTAGCGGAATCTTCCCTGAAAAATTAAAAACATCAATAATTGTACCACTGCACAAAAAAAATGATAGACACAGTATGTCAAATTATAGGCCTATCGCGTTGATACCCGTCTTTTCAAAAATCTTTGAAAAAGTAATTTACAAGTCCTTATATAACTATCTCGAGAAGTCAAACATATTAGTAAAGGAACAAAAGGGATTTCGTAAGCAGAAGACCATCAATATGGCCATACATGACCTGCTTCTCCCTATTATGTCAAATGTAGATAAGAGAAATCCTGTATGTGCTATCTATATGGATCTAACTAAGGCTTTTGATTATGTAGATTACCCAATTCTATTACAAAAACTTGAAAAATATGGTGTCAGGGGAAATATACTTGATCTCATTCGATCTTACTTAACGGACAGAAAACAATTTGTAGAAATCACACAAATATGTTCAAAAACCAGCTATGAGAAAAAATATCGTTCTGAAAGCGAGATAATTAAATTTGGCGTTCCTCAGGGTAGCGTACTGGGACCCCCTCTCTTTTTACTGTACATAAATGACCTTCCGGGGCAAATAAATCACCCCATGGTGCTATTCGCCGATGACAGCACCGTAGTGATTGAATGTGACGATCCCAAAACTTATGAAAAGGAGATAAATATGACATTAAATAAAATTATATCGTGGTTTGACAGCAATAATCTAATTATAAACTTAGAAAAGACTAAAATTATGCATTTTTATCAAAGAATCCCGAATAAAAATCTTGACATTAGCTATTTAGGGACAAATATTGAATCAACTATTGCTACTAAATTTCTTGGTATCAATATAGATAATAACTTGACTTGGAGATCCCAGACAGATGTAATATGCAAGAAACTTAATACATTTACCTATGTTCTATATAAACTTTCAAAAATAGTCAGTCTAGAATCGGTACTTACAGCCTATCACGGTTATGTTGCGTCAACACTCAGATATGGCGTAATGTACTGGGGCAATTCAGTTGATAGAGAATTAGTCTTTAGAGCCCAAAAAAGATGTATCAGAGCTATGTGTGGCCTTAAAAGCACAGACAGTTGCCAACCGACTTTTATACGACATAAAATCCTTACCTTACCATCGTTGTACATATACGAAACAAATGTATTCGTCAAATCCAACATTTCATCATACAAAATAGCTGCTAAAAGTTCCTACAGAAAATTACGCGATAAAAATAAGTCAGAACTCGAAGTGACTTATGGCAAAACTGCACTAATGAATAAAAGCACATTCTGTATGGCCAAAAAAATATTTAATAAACTGCCCGAAAAAATTAAAATGTTAAATGTGGACAAATTCAAAAAAGAACTATTTAGAATTTTGACTAATAAATGCTATTACTCAATAAAGGACTATTTCGACGACAATTCTATAATTACTGCCTTAGAACACCCTACCTGACCTGTTTTAATGACCTTGAATTTTGTTCGACATTATCATTATTAATTATGGCATGTAATTGAACCATTTGACATTTATTTAGAAATTGATTGTATGTTTATTTTTCTTCTGATATGCTATGCCTATTTAAACTGATTTTATTACTGACGTGAAAGTTGACAGAATTTCACCAATTTGTTATTTTTAAACTTAAACAATTATATTTGTACGCCTCTGGGCAAAACATGGAGGATCTACCTATTTATAACACCTCACACTATGTGTAAATTGACCTGTGTTCACAAATAAAGCTTTCTGATTTCTGATTTCTGATTTCTGATTTCTGATTGGAAAACGAGGAAATAGAGATTTCTCAAGAGAATATAGACCCAAATATTAATCTTTCACCATAATATTTTTTCAGAATCGTTTGTGAACATATTCAACTTTGTGTTTGCAGCTTAATATGTCTTCATTTTGATTGTTTTTTAGAACTGATGAAAGTACTCCTTCAGAAAGGTCATAGCTTTTCAGTCATTAGTGAGCCCCCATAACCTCTTTTACAGAGAAGTCTCTTTTTACTTATTTGACATTACGCATACATTATAATTATGTGCTAAAGTAAGGCTATGATTAAAAAAAAGCAAAAAATTAACATTAAAAAAAAAATGTTATTTTCTGTCACTATTATCTCGAAAGTACGCAGAGATAAGCAATAAGTTTCTTCGAGCCAAATACTCAGAATTATTAGTTTTCTAACACATGTGATTGCCATCTCGACATCGCTTAAAGTTTTTGAGAAATTGAGTAAAATGTAATCGCTCCCATACAAAAAAAAAAGAAATATTTTTTTTACAGAAAAGTATTTGAAGTAGGACAATAATATTTTTTTGCCTTATCTGTTATCATTGTATCAACAATAAAAAAAAATATCAGCGGTCTACTATCAATGTCCACTTTTTTTTAATTTGGGACCAGTGTGCGCCGAGGCGCGGCGCGGTGGCAACATGGCTCGGCCCAACGAGCACTCGCTTCCACGAACTCCACCGCGACGGAAGAATCTCCTCTCTAACCTCATTAATTTATTGTTTGTCCGGGCAAGTTTCCTGTTGTAATAAGCACGGCAATAAACCATTGCCTATTTCATACAGTCCACTATTTACATCTCTCTTAACATTGTCCTTCGAGCCGGATCAAATGCTCGTTGTCTCTCTTAACATCGTCCTTCGAGCCGGATCAAGTGCTCGTTGGGCCAAGCCATCTTGCCACTGCGCCGCGCCTCGGCGTGCCGATATTGACGCGTCGATCACGACGCCTGTGCGTGTAGATCGCGCACAAGGTCGTATATTTCATCCATCGTTTCTTTGTTCCCCTACTCTTATAGCTTCACAATCATGCTCAAAACTTTCCTCATGACATTTTCTTCATTACAAAAAACAAAAGAATCGTTAATACATACGTATCCAATAAGCCAGGTTTTCTCAGCATGCCATGCAACCTCCGCATGAGGTCGGGGGCCACTCGATGCGCGGTGGCCCTGGCGTGCGCCCCGCAGGCCCGCATGGCCCCGCCGGTGGATGGCGTCTGGTATGAGAACGAGGGGTCGTCACGCGGGACGATGCGAGGATGGGCACGTCCGGCACACATACCTGGAAGGTAGGATTGTGACTATTCATTATGATAATTGTAATATTCATTTCCAACGTCGAACTGCTGAACCAGCGAGCGAGCGTATACGAGGACAAATTAAATTATCTGGCAATACTTTACCCAACTGTTGGGTTTATCGATATCGAAAACCAATGAAACAAAAAGGAGAGCAAAAAAACCATCATTCCATGGCCGAAGGTCAATGCCCGTAATCGATCAGCTGTTTTTGTACATTTTTCGAGGAACTTAGTTTTTTTTTTACGAATTTCCAAAAACTATTACATAACAATCGTTTGGGCAACACTTGATTAAAGTATTGCAGGCTAATTTAATTTGACCCTGTATACATGCCACTTACTGCCAGAGCCCTGCGCTATTAAAATCTGTCTTCTTGATGAGAAAACACTGAAAATATATTTGAAAAGTTTCAGATAAAAGAATTGTTGTGTTGTTTCCGAAATTTCCATTCCATTTACGAAAATGGAAAAAATAAGGTGATCTTCAGAGCACTTGATTTTGGTAGATCGTGTGTGTTCCCATTGCCATTTTGGGAGCAGTGGTGATGACAGTATTTACATAAAGTAAATCGCCTGTTCTGGGTTCGAACCTACGACCTTTGACACGGTAAGTGGGGGCAGCTACCACTGAGCCACCAGTAATCTGTAGTAGGTATATTAAAATTCATTTATTTTAGATCACTTATCGCGTTGAGTAATTCCGGACCATGGCATGCTAAGACAGACAACGATCTAGTGCATGGCTGAAAAAAATGTTTACTTTTGTTTGTATTTCCTGAAATAATCACGAAAAAGTACTATAAATGCGTTGTTGCGTGTCCGCGTGTAATGAATGCTCTTAAGAACAGGGATATGGCACAAAAAATGTGTTTCAAACCCCTAACAGAAAATCCTTCAAACTCACCAGTAATAAATATATCTTCTAAATGGAAGTAGTTAGTTCTTAAAGCGGCCGCGTAGAGGGCTCTGGCTGCGTCTGCGGAGAGCGCGTAACCCGTACCTGACAGATACTTGGGGTACACACGTCCCCCGTACATATACCTCGGGCTGTACCTGGAAATTATTATTAAATCATGTTTGAAAGAGTTTCGGGCCTTTTTTTCAACAATATCTGTGCGGCGGCTTGTAAGTGTTGAAGACTTTCAATAAGTTATAAATCGTATGCCCGTCGGCATTTCACATTGTTAAAAATGACATACTTCCATATAAAGTTTCATCCCCTTTAGGGGATGAGTTTTCAAAAATCCTTCCTATATCTGTCGCCTGTTTGTTGCGGATAATCTCCGAAACGGCTGGATTGATTTTGACCGGGCCTTCTCTGGGAGATAGGTGATGGGATAATTTCCGACATCTACGCGGGCGAAGCCGGGGGGCACAGCTAGTATAAAATAAACTTAACGATATTATCGTATACATTCCACGTCCATAAAATGTACGGAAATACGGGACTACTGAACCAATTTCAGTAACTATTAATATGGATTTTTTTTTATATTATGTATTTTGCCGCGCCTACAGCCGATTGAGCCAAAGAAAAATCATTGTTATTACATGGCAAAAAGATTCAATTTTAAATGCATAAAGTAATGCTAGGGTCAACACGGTTTTCTTAGTAATAATAGTTAGCCTTAAAACTCCCTCTCACTGAGAGGAGGCCGTGTCCCAGCAATGTGAACGTTATTGGCTGAGTATGCTATTAAGCTCAAACAAAAAACATTTTGGTCATTGTATTCTGCTTTTATCTAAATAGTCTATTTGGGGTGTATAAGGTCTTGCGATAACTATGTTACATGTATGTTTTCATACATTTTTCTTCCCTATATTATCGTGATAACGAGACGCCATTACAGATAGTTCAATCCACGATGACGCCCCTTTCCTTTGTTTTTGACCGCTCTCAATACAAGTGTCAGAGTGGGGTGCGTCTTCATGGATTGAACTATCTAACCGTGAAAAACTAGAGCGCGCATAATTTGTAATGGTTGGCCACACAAAACAATATTAAAGATAGAACGCAGCTTGTGCAATTGATAACAGCCGACCGGTTCGATCGGTCAGCTTAAGCTACGCTTGCCGGAGTTGGTCTGTGGATGGGTGACCATCTTTACATATCGAGAATCGGAAAGCACGTTAAGCTGTTGGTTCCAGCTGACATTCGTGGATCTTTGGCATTCGTTACGGGTCGTCAGAAGCCCGAAAGTCTGACAACCAGTCTTACCAAGGGTTACCTAATAACTGGGTTGTGGAGGTCAGATAGGCAGTCGCTCCATGCGAAATACTAGTATTCAGCTGCATTCGGTAAGACTGGAAGACGACCCCAAAATGGTTTTTTTTTTCTCCTATATTGTGGGTGCGTTTACAAACATTTAAACTCACATACACAAACAGCCAGACCCGGAAAAACTACTTGTAGGTCATAAAAATGTTTGTTCCGTGCGGGAATTGAACCCGCGACACGCAGCGCAGCAGTCAATCGTTTAGCCAGTGCGCCAACCGTGCCGTTAAGGCTACGCAGATGATGAAAGAAAGCTTGTACAATTCGATGCAATATATTTATATGGTTCAAACTCATCATTATCTGCCCAGCCATTTCCCGACTATGTTGAGGTTGGCTTCCAGTCTAACTTGATGCGGCTGAATACTAGTATTTTACTGACTGTTCTAACTACTGTAGTTAATTAAATAGTGTTACCACAAGTAAAAACAGTGTTTTCAGATTTAATTTTTTCATTTCATTTGCCGTCATCCATTGAAGATTTTTATTCTCTATCTCCGAATATCTTCATCAATTCATGAAACTAGAGAAAATAGAGACTGAATTGTTTTAAATGTTTAAAATAAAACCTAATTTTAAAAACTAAATACAGACTTCAAAATAAGGTTTAAATACTTTTGTGAGCGAAATAGCAGAGTAATTAGGAATGGCTTTCATTTTAACAGTTCAACAACAGCCATTAATAAAAAATCAATGGATTAGAAATATCTTTCAAAATGATTCTTATTGACAGTGCATTCGTTTCCTTACGCGATCGAATTAGAAATGAAGACCAAAGCAACCGACACAGCTTGAAGAATTGCCACAGTTAAGTGGCAGTGGGCAGGGCACATTGCTCGCAGAACAGATGGCCGATAGGGCCGGAAGGTTCTGGAGTGGCGACCGCGTACTGGAAGACGTAGCGTTGGAAGGCCTTACACTAGGTCGACCGATGACCAATGAGTAGGTGAGTGGGAGTGAGCCAATTATGTTAAGCAATTCTTCGGGAAATAATTCATTTGAAATCGGTTAAAAATATACACAAAATAACGGTTCCTTACCATATATTTACTATCTAAAGGAAAAATATATATAATGTAGTATCAGGGGGAAAATGGATATGTTTTTTTTTACTGTAATGCAATTTAGAGGAAAATGGATATGTTTTTTTTTACTGTAATGCAATTTAGAGGAAAATGATAAAATTACTGATAACATTTAACATAACTTACCGTTTTGCTGCAAATAATAATAATTAATCGTAAATGTTTAATAAGTCTGCATTGATGGTGCAGGGGTCGCAACATTTTAAACAAATCAAATCAAAATAATTAATTTCACATAAACCTGCAAGGGCACTTATGAAGTGTCAGAAGCTAGGTGCACGGTTACAATTGGTCGTTTCCTATGAAGAGCCGGCAAGAAACTCCACGGTTACTCTTTTAAACATAATTGCCTTTACAACGGCCTCATATTACAGTGGTATTAATAGCTATAGGAGGACGGTGTAGGCCTGTTAACAAACACCGTAAGTTTTCGACCTAGACGCGGGCGAAGCCACTTATAAAAGCTAGTAAGATAATAACTGACGAGCGGTTGACTGTACTATAAACATAGTTTACCCCTGCGGGGCATACAGGCGTGATGTTAAAGACAAAAACAAAACACTTACCATTTATTACTAGAATCCAGAACAGGTTTTGCACCACAGATGAGGTCGCCTATCAGCATATACTCCTTAATATTACGTCCTCTAGTCTTTGTATCAAAATCGTGAGATCTATTACTCAAATTGTCTATGAGATTTGGCACATTTATATACATATCGTCGTCTGTTTTCAGTATGTAGCGGACTGAAAAAAAAAAGAAAATTATTCATGACACCTATTGCAAGAGAGGTTAATTTAGGAGGGCATAAAAAAGAAACTGGGCGTTTCATACGCCCTTAAACTCTAGGTTTCGTGCGGAAGATAGACGAGAGTAGTCATGGTAGCCCAGTGATACTCGCCCCGACCCATAATTAGCCTATAATATTTCAATTGCTGGGACACAGGACTCCTCTCTGCGAGAGGGAGTGGGTAATCATCAAATAACTTCTCCCGCGGGTGGAGCAGGAGGGCGTGTCAGACCTTTACTGACTAAAACCCATCCGTGTTCCCTCAGATGCCTGTGTGCCAGGGGCCACGGTATCTCTTTCGAACAACCCGCACCCCTGGCAGGCATCGGCCCTTGTGGACCCCACGAGTTGGCGTGGAACACAACGCGACGTCGACCCGGGCTTGGTCCTTACTGGACAGCGAGCTACCCATTACTTGCCTTCCGCAAGCCCGCGTCTACGGTGGTCGGGAATCAGCCTGGGATTCCCGACGCCCAGGGCGTCTCCTGCGGCGGCTTGGGCCGTGAGGGCGCATATAGTGCCTCTCCCTCACGTGCACCACCTCCCTCTTCGCGAGCATTACTGCTTCGCAGAAGGAGGTGACGGCTACCCATGCATTCTCGCTCCGTACCATGGCCTGGACCAGGGCCGGACGCGAGAGATCGCCGCCGCCGATCGCCTCCACGAGGACACGGCGGTGCTCCGCCCAAGCCGGGCAGACCTCCACCGTGTCCTCAGGGCGATCTACGCAGTAGAAACACCCGGGCGTTTCCTGCCACCTTAGGGCCTTAGCGCCTGCCCTAGCCTAGTGCGGGTCGGTAGACGACTCGTGACTCCGAATTTTGGTTTTAGGACATGGATAAAGTCGCGGCCGTTACCACCGAGCATCACAGCTCTCCATGCGAGCTGAAAATTTCTTTCATCACCATTGTTCTCAAAACGCTGAAGGAAAACATCATCAGGAAACCGGCATGTCCTAAATCTCACTAGTCCAAAAATTCGAAGACATGTGACATGTACCAACCCGCGCTGGGCCCGCGTTGTGGACGACAGGTCCCTCCCTCTCACAGAGAGGATGCTTGGGTCCCAGCAGTGGCGACGTTTAGGGCGATAATGAGTTACAAGTAAATCTATCTTCACTACATAGTATAAAACAAAGTCGCTTTCTCTGTCCCTATATCCATATGTATGCTTAAATCTTTAAAACTACGCAACCGATTTTGATGCGGGTTTTTTTAATAGATACAGTGATTCAAGAGGAAGGTTTATATGTATAATACACCGACCTCCACGCGGGCGAAGCCGCTGGCAAAAGCTAGTTATTTATAAAAATGAATCGTCGAAATGTATGTACGCGCATAACTTCCGAACGACTGCACCAAATTGGATGATTCTTTTTTTAATGTGTTCCTTATTGTCAGGACAAGGTTTGTATGTACATATATATAAAAAAAATAGATTTGATCAGAATTAATTTTTACAATCTAATACAAAAAGTGATTGACGGTATGTGACAGAAGACTTTGACGAAACAATTACCAACTGATTTGATTTTACCAGTCGCGACTGGAGAAATAAAATATGGCGGTACGAAGTTTGCCGGGTCAGCTAGTATAATTAATAATTATTTAATCAACTTACCACTATTATTACAATTATTAGTGATCCATTTCAGCATCATAATAGATTTCAGTGTCAGATTATTGTACGAATCAATAAACCCTTCTTGGATCACATCACCATACTTCTCAGACTCCTCCTCGATTTTATTCTGAATGGTAGAATCGTTGTCATTCGTTGGCAACCCCAAAAGGAACACGACTTTATATTCAGGGTCAGTGTTGTCAGGTAATGTCAATTTCTCCTTCATTTTTCTAAAGTTTTTATTACCTTTCAACATTGATAATACTTTTTCCAAGTCTGGGGTATCTTCGTACCCCTTAGGGGGTATCTTCATGACATTAGTATCATAATAATCGTAATTTGGCGGCTCAGTGTTCTCTCCCAATTCTTGATTCATGTCAAATTCTGGCAACATAACTTCGTCTTCAAATCTCCGTTCAGGTACACTATCAGTCTTCTCATTAATCAGATTGTCCTGCAGCGCCTTAGCCAATTCGGGCAAAAGCCGGCTAAAGCTGGATATGTCTCTTTTGACCCTATCGCTAGATACATTTTGTACACCATTCTCTGAATAAAGATCATATGTATAATTGTAATTTATGTATTTCTGTTTGACTGCGTGATATAATTTGGACATTTCTATGTAACTTTTGTAGTTACCCCAAGTTTCTCTAATAGCAACCCGGCGTTCGAAGTTGAGGGTGGATGAGCAGACAACTATTAGTAAAAATAGCTTGTTTTTACTAGTGTTAGGGCATAAATTCCTAGGTGAGTGTATTGTCGTTACGTTGTTTGGTTGTACGTATATTTTTGTGTCGCGATTCGTGTGAATCGACCAGCCCGCGACTAAACCTGTAAATTACCGGTCAAAGTGAATAATGATATTTTAAAAATACGTGTAAATATATGATTTAAGTAGATAGCAAAACTTGACAGGGGTGATGTATGACGATGACGATCGCAATTCACGACTCGAGGACGCAATGCAAGGCGGGAGTTTCGAGGTACCGTCCTATGTAATTTTGAAGTCCAAAAAGTGCTAATTCTCAGTCTTATTTGTATAAAAGACTTTTGATTGATTTTGGTCCTGGGAACGGACTTTGTAGTTACCTGCAGATCAATTCCCGTATTTAAAATCGTTCAAAATCTAGTCGTTATCAAATCTCAGCGACAATAAATATGAAACTTAGAAGTATTTTTTGACTCATTTAAACAGAGATTATAATGCGACCTTTCTTAAAAATACGGGAATTTTTCTTCAATAAATTACGACATATTTTGTGCGTTAGTCACCCACCAAACCTGTGCAGTTTCACCAACGAACCTAAAAACATCATGTAGGTATATCCATTTAAAAAAATTAATCCCAGGACTAAGGGGTTCATTTAAAACTTGCTCCAAGTTAAGTAATTATTACTTACTAACCATACATTTTTGACGACGTCTTTTAAGGGGAACCTAGTCGCGGGCTCGAACTCACTGATGGGCCTAGCTAAAATGCACGTTGTCTCATTAGGCATCGTGTCCAACAGAGGTAGTATCAGTGATGAGCAGTTAGACGCTAGTCTACACGCTCAACATTGTTGAGTGAGATGCAGGATCATTTATAGTACAACAGGCGCGTAAAAAATTAAGAACAATCCTTCGGAAGATCGGGTTTTATGAAAAAACCACTACATAAATCAATGACCAATAAAGTTAATTGAACTTTTCGATATTTGAGCTTTGTCGGTACCGACTTGGTTTTTCAGATTTTATACTTCTTTTATTACTTAAACACGCCCAAAGTTAGGTTAAATTAGCAAGAAAAACTAATCTTTGTTGGCTCCTAACTTTTTAAAGGCTTTGTATTTTAGTATTCTGTTTCCGTACAGACAATATTAATAATGAGACAAAATCATAAGATGTTACATTTTTGATGTACATTGTCGAAAAGTGGAGTAAAACACTCCCGAAGAATGTATGGGAAAAATTTGGACTAGGTTCACCTTAACGTTAAGTAACGTTTACAGATGAGTTGGTAAATCAGTAGGGGCTTATAATTAGCAATGTATTTAAATATATTAATGTTAGTCTGTAAACCTTCTCAAAATGTAATAAAAATACCTTTAGACAGCTGATCGTTGGCCTTATTATAAACAGGTATGTACAGGAGCACGCAGAACAGTATCATCGCGGTGCAGAACAGGAAAAACTTCGCTAGGACGGTGAGCGTGGACCTGCGCTCGCGCTCCTCGACCTTCGGGGAGGGGTACGGGGAGAGGCGGCGGGATTTCTCGTACCTGCAAAGGATAAAAGAGAGGAAATACATTTATTTATCACACAGACTAAAAGGCAAACGCCATCCAACTATCACTACATAGTATAAAACAAAGTCGCTTTCTCTGTCCCTATATCCCTATGTATGCTTAAATCTTTAAAACTACGCAACGGATTTTGATGCGGGTTTTTTTAATAGATAGAGTGATTCAAGAGGAAGGTTTATATGTATAATACACCGACCTCCACGCGGGCGACGCCGCTGGCAAAAGCTAGTTAAGTATAATCTATAACTTAGCGTCTCTAAATGTTGCTGTCATATTACTTTTACTAAAAATAAATAAAAATGTTATAATACATCCGTACTCTTTGAATAATATCATTTTAATTAGAAACACACTAGTGCGCTATCTTGGAGTTCTATTGGATGATAAACTACACCTTGACCTTCACATTGATAAAATTTTAAATAATGCTTTTCGTATGTACGGTTTTGTGATAAGATCAGCCACAGACTGCGTCCGTCCATCTACATATTTATACCTCTACAAATAGCCAATCAGATCCCAGTTAGAGTATGCTGTTGCGGTATCGAATCCCTTCTATAGTAACTACTCAGACGCGATAGAAAAGGTTCAGAGTAAGTTTTTGAAAGCCATGTATTTCCGTTGTTTTCGTACTTATGCATCTTATTTCCGTTGTTTTCGTCCTTATGCATCTTATTTCCGTTGTTTTCGTACTTATGCATCTTATTTCCGTTGTTTTCGTACTTATGCATCTTATTTCCGTTGTTTTCGTACTTATGCATCTTATTTCCGTTGTTTTCGTAATTATGCATCTTATTTCCGTTGTTTTCGTAATTATGCATCTTATTTCCGTTGTTTTCGTACTTATGCATCTTATTTCCGTTGTTTTCGTACTTATGCATCTTATTTCTAACTTATGAATAGGTACGAGCTACATAATCTCAAAGCAAGACGTATTATTTTTGAGACAATGTTTTTATTTGATGTATGTAACAGCGCATATGATTGTATGGATATCCTACTTTAATATTATAAACATGAAAGTTTGTGAGTATGGATGTATGTATGGATGTTTGTTACTCTTTCGCGCAAAAACGGCTGAACGCATTTGAATAAAATCTGTAGCAATTCTTTTTTTAAATATTGTAATGTGCAACTGTTTATTCTTTAAAAATCCTTTAAAAAAAATAAAAAATAGAAAAATATATAGCATATTTATGCATACTAGACGAAAGTATATATTATAAGCTTTCTGGAATGGTATAATACTTGTATAGTTTTCATTGCTAGCTCACTAGAAAATAATTCTTAAAAAAATAAAATTACGATGTTCCTGTGATCATCTTTGAATCATCGTATTTAGATGCTCTTTAATATAAACCAGTACCAGCCACATACATAATTTATGTATAATATAGTAGATTAACTTCTTAGCTACAGTTTGAGGTATAATACAAGTACCTACGCCGATTTTTACAAAATGTATTTATGGCCAGGCTCTCTTAGGCGCCTCCACATAGTGCGACGCGACGGTCGGGGGCAAAAATTTCACGCGAACGAAGTCAGTAGGAAGAAGCCAGTCCTACTAAAATATTATAAACTAGCCTTTGCCCGCGGCTCCGCCCGTGTGGATGTCGGTTGTCGCGTAAAACGTAACCTATGTCCTTCTACATATCCCAGACTATATCTCTGTAAAATTTCATGACGATCGGTTTAGCGCTTTCACAGACAGATAGAGTGAATTTCGCATTTATAATATTACTAGCTTTCGCCAGAGGCTTCGCCCGCATTGAGGTCGAAAATTATCCCATGGGAACGTATGGGACAAAAAGTATCATATGTGTTAATCCAGGTTACAGACTATACAATGTGTCGTTTTGCATCCTCGTCAAATTCAAGGAGGTAACTATGCTAATGATTCTCGACACGAATTAATAATAAACAAAGTAGGTATTTTTATTTTTAAACGCGGCCCGTGTGATACCGCACTGTAACTGGGTAACCTGGGTTCAAACAGTCTTCGTCGCACAAACCAGTCCTCGAATTACTTGTTACGATTTTCATAGCCGTAAAATAAAAAATCTACTTATTTTATTATTGATTCGTGTCGAGAATCATTAGCATAGTTACCTCCTTGAATTTGACGAGGATGCAAAACGACAGGTTGTATATGTGCCAAATTTTATCCAACTCCGTTCAGCCGTTTCTGCGTGATTGAGTCACAAACATCCAAACCTTCACATTTATAATTATAATTATAATAATATTAGCGGGATGTGAAAATTTATAATTATAATTATAATAATATTAGCGGGATGTGAAAATTTATAATTATAATTATAATAATATTAGCGGGATGTGAAAATTTATAATTATAATTATAATAATATTAGCGGGATGTGAAAATTTATAATTATAATTATAATAATATTAGCGGGATGTGAAAATTTGGATGTTTGTGACTGAATCACGCTAAAACAGCTAAACGGATTTGAAAGAAAGGAGAAGTTGCAACTTCCATAGGAAATTACCCCACGACCGACAGCTTAAAAAAATATTTAAAAAAAATAGATAAAAATGAGTATTAATAAATTGCATACCTCCGATTCACATCCTTACTGGCTATCATATTTAGAAATTGCTTCAAATATTACACTTTCAGTCATGCAATACCTATTACTCAATGACCATAAAATGTGGAAGTGAAAATGGAAAAGTGGAGTGGGAGTCAGGGCCTTAACGCAAGTGCAGGACTGCGAGCGGAGCGATTTAGGAGCACGCGCGCAGGCACACCTCTTTTGTTCTCATGTTAGTGAGCGAAACAGCAATAGTAACCTGTTTGGTTGGAAGACCAATGTACGCTTTTGAACCACCTGAGTGAAGCCGGGCCATTGTTAAGAGCGTTTATTCTGAAAATGGGCAACGTCGCAAATAGCTGTCAAATATTTCACTGTTTTGATTAATTTGGCAATATTACTGTATGGAAATATGAAATATCGCTAACTAGTGACCTAAAATATTGATTATGAAATACAATAATTGATATCTTAACACCGAATATCAAAGTCAAAGTCAAAGTCAAAACGTTTATTGCGAACTAAGTGTACAATAATGTTGGTGTTATCTTGTGTTAGTACTTATGACTTAGCAACCTTTTACAAGCATTGCAATAATGTTATCATTCGCCTGCCCTTATTATTCTAAAATAGCATGCATGGATAAGGATATTTAGTTTTAGATGTAAAAAAAGAACTTGGAAACTTTCCAAATGCCCTTTTTACACCTAAAACGGTTACGACATCAAATTCAGTGTTATAATTGCAAATCATTATTCATACAGTAATATTAATAAATTAATAAATTAATAAAAACAGGTAAATATTTGACAGCTATTTGCGACGTTGCCAACTTTCAGAATAAACGCTCTTAAATAGCCGTCCGTGTGTAATATCGCCTAATATCTGTATACCGCGGAGTTTCTGGCCCGTTCTTCTCCATGGAGATCTACGTTTTGGAATGGGCTTCAACTTTCGAACTAATCCACTTTTTAACAGTTCAAAAGTGCCTGTAAATGATTTAATTGAAATAAATGCTTTGAGTTTGATTGCATTATTTTACAAAATAAATAGATTATCTAATCAGTAAGCGTTACTTTAAATATTACTTTTTAAACATGTTATTATTAACCTAGTATAATAAATATTATCAAACAATTGCAAATAAGTTAATAAAGTGTTTAATTACTTTTTAAACCTATTCTAAAACTAAAATCAGAAGTTAGTATATTACAGGTATTCTGCCCCTGAATTAATATCTAAAGCAATTTTTAATGTGCTAGCCAGTAAGGATGATCACTGGAAGTATTTCATTTTTTTAATACTAATTTTTAGCGAATTTTTGAGATACTTATCTTTGCAGTACGAAGTGGGGCGTTTTCGCTACTTCTTCTTTGGCACATGGATAGTTTATTACCTGGATTAACATATAGGGTACTTTTTATCCCAGTAGTACATTCCGTGGGATAATTTTCAACCTCCACGAGGGCAAAGCCTCTGGCAAAAGCTAGTATTCTCTAAAAAAAAAAAGCTTCAGTCCGAGGCTTCGTCCGCGTGGATGGATATCATGTCTTTTTTTTCGCGGTACCCTAATTCATCCTCTTCACCATCTGCCTAGCCTTTTCCCAACTATGTTGGGGTCAGCTTCCAGTCTTACCAGATGCAGCTGAATACCAGTATTTTACATGGAGTGACTGCCTATCTGAGGCCCTAGTGTGAGTTTCATTTAACCAGCTCGACCAAACGCAGTGACGGCGTTTGGCGTTCCGATTGGTCCTTTACCACTCCAGGGCCAATCTGAGCGCCGAACGCGCTCACTGCGTTTAATCGAGATGGTTAAATGAAACTCACACTAGGGCCTCAGACCTCCACAACCCAGTTACTGGATGACACGATGCATCCCTTTGTAAGACTGGTTGTCACACTTTCGGGCTTCTGACGACCCGTAACGACTGTCAAAGATCCACGAAAACAGCCGAGACCAACGGCTTAACGTGCTTTCTGAAGCACGGAGGGGTCTTGGTATTTAAAGACCTACGAACTACAGCAAGCGTAGCTTAACCAGATCGATCGTCCCATGCAGCTGTTATTACTTAGCCATAACCCCTCGGCACCCTATTTCTTTTTCTAAAATAAAAGTAGCCTAAGGTACTCGTTTATAACATTAGCTATCCGACACTGAAAGGGGTTTATGGGGTACTGTGTTAAATGTTATAACAAAATACCTTGTGATATATTGCAATTAAATGAAAGGAAATTTAAAACTCATATGAAAAGTACACTTTGTAAACAAGCATATTACAAATTAGAGGATTATATCCAAGATAAGAATGCTTGGAAACACGCTGGTCCTGCTCCATAGGACAATCTAGAGTCTAGACAAAATCAAACTGGTTGCTAATTGAATTATGTAATTAATTATATCTATGACATTGATTACACTCAGTGATTACTTTAACTCACACACTGACTGATTACATACTTGTTAATATTCTAGGAAAATTGTATATTTACTTTTACAATGTTTGTAAATATGTGAGCACCATGTATCTATCATAAAATTAATTTATCTGTAATTGCTTCAATTTCATTCTTTTTACCTATTTTGGTATAGTAATTTTGTTCTGGATGCATCGTTTTCACACATAATTATACAATGAATGTATGTTAAATATTATAGTTAAATCGTTTTAAAAGAGTAACGGTGGAGTTTCTTGCCCATTCTTCTCCATACGAAACTACATTTTGGAAGGGGCGACTAGAATCAATTCTATTTTAATGTAAATACTGACGTTCAAAAATGCCTTTTAAGTGCCTATTTGAAATAAATGCTTTGACTTTGACTTTGAAAGGGCCCCGTGTACAATACTGGCAGGCATACACTTTACATTTGGGTAAACTTTGCGTCATATCCACGCAATACGGGCATCGCTCATATTTCATGCTATGACCGTCAAAGCGTATTCAATGCACGAGGCAAGCAATTAAAACAGATTTTGGTATGACATCGGCGGGCGGACAATAGGTCAAATGCTGCCTATTTAAATGAGATACCTGATTTCCTTCAAAAGATTAGATTCGTAGAACTTACAACAGGTTCGCGTGTATATCTGCTTAACCTTTTCTAGCAGCTGAATACTTGTATTTTACATGGACCGACTGCCTATCTGACCTCCAGAACGTAACTGGATAACACGATGCACCCCTTGGTAAGACTGGTTGTCATCGGGCTTTTGACGACCCGTAACGACTGTCAAAGATCAACGAATGACAGCCGGGACCAACGAGTTAACGTGCTTTCCGAAGCACGGAAAGGTCTTGGTATTTAAAGACATACGAACCACAGCAGGCGTAGCTTAACCTGATCGATAGACCTGTGCGGCTGTTATTACTTAGCCACATCCTCCTTTAGAGTCATCGTCTAAAAAGGCCATTTTTTTTATGATACCGGGCCGCTTTAAAACTGGCTACGAAACTGCTATCGATAGTTTTATTTAATGCCATGTAAAAAAACCCAGATTCCGGGGTGTCACTAAAAATTTCCTCATAAAAAAACCCAATAAAATTTCCTCGATCCGAATATCCTATCATAATAACCGCATCGTTGGTCGAGTGGCTCCTGTAAGCATGTGGTCCGTGGTTCGATTCCCAGGTCGGGCAAAGTTTTATTGTGTTTTTCCATCTGGAATTTCTCAGCAGCAGCCCGGAGTCTGGATTTGTGCTTGGTTATTACATGGGACTTAGGCGATATGTGGGTGAACTATGGCAGGTAGGCCTCTGCCCAACCCTGAGGAAACAAGGCGTTATGTTATTAATAATTTCCTTCACAAATTCACGTTGCTCGTGGCACATAAGGGAAAGTTTATTGGCAAAACCCGTATCAGCTTATGTGCTAATCACTAGGTTATGTGTTAAAGTTGCTAATTAATTCGCATTCATTAGTTGCATACAACAATGTTCTTTGATAAGGACGTAAAGTACTTGGCTGATCCGATAGCCGTCGTAATGTCCAGATCAAAACAGTTCATACAAAAAAAAAACCCGAATTTAAAATAAAATCCGCACACGGGTTGATCAGCTGACCGTCTATACATAACAAGACCAATTTTTTTTTGGATAGGAAATCATCAAATGAGTTCTCCCGCTCTGGGCGGAGCGGGAGGGCTGTCAGAGTTTTACTGACTAAAGCCCATCCGTGTATCTTCAGTTGCCTGTGCCAGGGCCACGGTAACTTTTTTGAACAAATCCGCGACCCTGGCAGGATACCAACTTCCTCCGTGCCGCGGAAAGCACGTGAAGCCGTTGGTCCCGGCTGTCATTCATCTTTGACGGTCGTTACAGGTCGTCAGAAGCCTGTTAGTCTGCCAAACAGTCTTAAGAGCTATCGTATTAAACAGTAACTACGTTATGGAGGTCAGAGAGATAGTCGCTCATGTAAAACTAATATTATAACGAGGAAAGATTTGATTATCGGTAAAACGGGGTGAATAGAGTTGCAGGGGTGAATCGAGACGAAACTTTACAATGGATTTTAATTTTGAAATCATATAGTTTGTAGTCACAAAGGACTCTAATATGTTTACTGTTATATAATTAACGATTAAGTGCCTTTGTTGGCAGAAAACGATAATAATTTCAACGGTAAAATCCATTTTAAAGTTTCGTCTTGATTCACCCCTGCATCTCTATTCACCCCGTTTTACGGTATTTGTTTGTTTGCTTTGAGTAGGCTCCGAAACTACTGAACCGATTTGAAAAATTATTTCACTGTTGGGAAGGTACACTTTCCCCGGGTGACATAGGCTATATTATATTTTTTTTTTTAATTAGGGGATCCTTACTAAAACTCCAACAATGTAACCCAAGGTGGAAAAAAAATACCTAATTTATTCTTTACATCGCGTGCGCTGCGAAAACTATTGATGATAGAATAAAATATCTGTACTAATATAATTTTATAGAGGAAAATAAAAGTTAATTAAAATAATAATATTCAAAGTTTCTTTATAATTTTTAGTAAACCTGACGCAATTATAAGGGTTTATGTGTGTGTATTATAATTTTTAATTTTTGTTAAATACCCGTGCGAAGCCGGGCCGGGCCGCTAGTATAAAATATTGGTATTCAGCTGCATCTGGTTAGACTGGAAGCCGACCCCAACAGTGGGAAAAAGGCGGGAGGATGATGAGTTTTCCCACATTTGTCCCAAGCTTTGCCAACTTTTCTTTCCATAAAAACTTATTCAAACTATTACGAACATTAAAAAAAAATTACCCAAAATGATCCAGCTTTTTTCAAGTGATGCGCTTATCAACCAACAGCATTGCATTTTTATTTATAGAAGATGACGAAGGATTGAAGTTTTGCCAAGTAGGACGGAGGAAGCATTGTTTACAAATATAGGTGCAATGCCCGGGCGTTCATATGACACATCGAGCTGGACACATCATTCATTTGGGGCAGCCCCTTAAGCGACAGGTACACGGTCGTCAACAGCGACAAGTACACGGTCGCCAACCGCCTCCCGACAGAGGTGACCTTGGTGGTGTACGACCCACTAGGTAAACCACCATGTTTACCACCAGATTTCGTCAGACCTTCCACCGACCTTGGTCTAAAGAGCTGCACTAGCAACCAAGGGCGAATAGAGAATACGGAGTAGGTAACGCTCGTAATTTCGGGCGAAATTACGCATTTCGTGGTTGGGGAGTAGACCCCACGGGGTCTGCTCTCTGAATCCGTCAACGAAGATACGGGTCCACAGAAAGACGTTGTTCCGTTAAAAACTGGGAACACTTCTTCATTATTTTCAGACGAGCAACCACAGATCGGGATTAAAGGCAAATGTCAAATCGTGTTGTTATTAATGCTTAGTTCGAGACCCGTACTAGATATTCTTATGTCCGTAGGAAACGAAAGTAATTTGAGGCGAAACTACGGATTCCGTGCTTAGGGAGTTGATCCCCTGACCCGAAGGCGAACTAAAGTAAAAACTCTCTGTGAGACTATACAGATATGAGGAACATGGTATAAAGTTCACTCATACTTAAACTGACCATTTATTTTTGATCTAAAACGGGACGCCATATAGCAGGCTAAGAATTAAAATTAACACATTTTTTTTTCATCAATACTATTGTCATGGGCGGGTACAGGGGAGGGGGGGGACAAGAAGCAAATGAGCAAAGAAATTCAATACCTACTTAATATTTATGGAAATAACAACTGTCTGTGGCCCCACGTGCCTGTTGATTAGTGTCATTATCTTTTAATTTCACAATTAAACTCCAAGCAGTAAATGGTAGACACTAATTGAGCTGTTTCTGAGTTAAACTGTCTTTTCGTTCCCCATCTAAATCGGATCACTAGCTTTCTAGAAAATCGCGAACATACATACATATACCGGTAAAACAGAAAACCACCTTTTTCGAAGGCGTCACGCCACCTGATTTTACTATAACCGATTATACTATATTGAAATATAATTTGGTAAATCTGTAATATGAATTTTTCGCGCTGCTTCCGAAAACTGGACTATTTTGCGTCCCGGAACTTTGTATGGGGACACCGGGACTGTTTACTGAGAAAAGGGACAGTCCTGTTCAAAACGGGACGTATGGTCACTTTACTCATACTCCATAGAAAAGGGAGGACCCTCCGACCAAAGGGTGTTGTGTCTGGTGGGCACTGCCTGACGCACAATACGATAAATGCCTCAAAAATCGGACATCGCTTTTTTTATTCTTCTAATCGATAGTGTACACCATTTTGAATGCTAGAATAGATCTCCCATATTCGAATTCAACTTAGAACCAGAGCTATAATTTATTTAATATTTTATTCTGGCTATCCATACAAAAAATAAATGTTATTTATTATGTATGCAACATTTTTGTGTTTTAATTATAGTATGCGATAAAACCAAATATCTGCTATTTTATTTTTTAGAAACGCAAAAAAAAAACAGTGCATACTATCGATTAAAAGAATAAAAAAGCAATGTACGATTTTTGAGGCATTTATCATACTGTGCGACGGTTGATGTCGGGATGTTGTATATATTCCAGTCGCGCGTTAAAATCTGATTGCGCGATGCAGGATTTTTTGTGACGTCAGGTCTTGCGTAGTTCGCATGTAGCATTGTAGCGTTTCTGTGTGTTAATTTTCGAGGCCCACGCAGATGAAAGCTGCGGTTAAAAAAGCTAAGAAAAGCTAGTATTAGTTAAATATATCTTACCTGTGCGACAGTATGGGGCTGTCATCACTGTTCGAGACGGAAGGATACAGGCGGTCATCGTCATACCAGTGTTTATCGCCATCCATAGATTTAACTGTGGACAAAAACAACACAATAATAATGTGAATGTGAACTCGGCTGTAATTGTGCCGATTGTCGTAACAGCCAATGGACTGGTGGCCGAAAGCCTCGATCAACATCTCTCGAGGCTCTCGTTAGGCGGTTGGATCAAAGGCCTGATTCAGAAGGTAGTACTCCTCGATACGGCTCGCATCGTGAGGAGGTTCCTGTCTCTGGAGCCCTAACCACCGGTAGCTTGGACCCTGCTCCCGATACCGCCGGAACACTATTTTTATACATATTTGTGAATGTTTTTTTTAAGTTGTAAAATGAATAACACATTACATACAAAAAAATAATCGAAAATTTAATTAATAGTCCCCGACTCAAACAAAAACCTCTAAAAAGTAAAAAAAATATTGATTGGCCTTTAAGAAGTTGTAGGTAAGATTTTGATCATAGCATTGTCTCGTCGGGGGACGGACAATGAAAACGCCAATCGCTCAAGATGGTTAAAATAAACTAGGGCCACATTACCAATCCAGGGCCAATCGGAGCGCCGAACGCGCTCGAGCTGGTTAAATAAAACTCACTAGGGCCGAGTTGGTTAATTTAAACTCACACTAAGGCCTCATTGGCCCTAGTGTGAGTTTCATTTAACTATCTCGATCAAACGCATCGAGCGCGTTTGACGCTCCGATTGGTCCGTCACCAAACCAGGGCCAATGTGTTTGATCGAGATGGTAAAATTAAACTCAAACTAACGCCTCTGATGTATGAACGTAAACGAGGCAAAAGTATGGAAGGATCGTAGCTGGTGGCGTTCTGTAGTTTCTGCCGACCCCTATGAGATGAATGCATGAGCTTATGTATCTAAGAATAATGTAAAATGTTTTTACAAATCGTTTCTGTGTTTGTAATTTTTTAAACATCTGTTTATTCATTTAGATCACTCAAGCAGAGGCGTATGGTAAATTCCAGGTACCTACATCTTCGATTTTAAATATACTTATGATCTAAATCTGACTTCCACAAACTAGTCACTGGGTAATACGATACCCCCTGGTAAGATTGTCAGACTTTCGGGCTTCTGACGACCCGTAACGACTGTCAAAGATCCACGAATGACAGCCGGGACCAACGAGGCACGGCAGGGCCTTTGTATGTAAACATGGTCACCCATTCTCGGAACTACCGCGGAAACTGCCGTCTTTTGTTACTCGCTTTTCATTCAACCTCTCAATCACCATCATCGTTCATCTGCCCTAATCCCAATTTATTTGGGGTCGGCACAACATGATGTCTTATTCGTTCGCTCACCACGACTACATGAAAATTATCTTCAAAGATATAGAGTAATAGATATGGTTCTAAACAAGTGTGGGATGGAGGATGCGTCATGCACCCATTGCTAAACTTAGACTATTGCGGCATTAACGTTATAGGTATATTATGTTAAGTATATGTAACCTACTTGTATTTGTTTGTGGTCATGTATATTTTATAAGTAAGTAGATGAAAGGTGTCATGGTAGTCCTGTAGAAGATGGCTCACGTAAAATAAATATTGTAAACCTAAAATAATTGTTTCTCTAGCAGTATGCTATCAGCAATATCATAAAAGGTTATGGGCCGCATATTTGTGCTGATATAAAGAAGAAAAATGGTAAATGAAATGAAAATATTAAAATGAGAAGAAAATTTTGAGCTATCAGAGAAAAACAAAAGAAATAAAATAAAAATGGAAACGAGAAAATATGAAGCGATGCCATTTCTGAAAGAGGAAGTAAATTTTCAAACATGGAAATTTCGATTAAATTTACTGTTGGAAGAAAAAGGAGTTGTAGAAGCGATAAAAAGTGAGAAATCAACTAAGGAAATGGATATTAAAGCAAGGTCAATAATCGTACAATGTGTATCAGATAAGTACATATCATATATAAAGAAGTGTACAACATCATTAGACATGATGAAATGTTTAGAAGCTATCTTTGAACGAAAATCTGTTTTCAATAAATTGCAACTAAAGAGAAGATTGCTGAATTTGAAATGTCAAAAAGATACAAACCTTCAGGACCACTATCTAAGGTTTGATAACATAATCAATGAAATTGAAATTGGAGAAAGCATGTCTGAATCTGATAAAGTGTGTCATTTATTATTAACACTGCCAGAGAATTATGAAAATGTAATAACATCACTAGAAACAATGTCAACAGAAAAGGAAATCACAATTGATTTTGTGAAAGCAAGATTGTTGGATGCTGAGCTAAAACTGAAAAGTGATAGTGAAAATAGAAATAACGAGACGAGTTTTACTACGGAAAATATAGTATGTTATAAATGTAAGCAAAAGGGACACAAAGCACATCAATGCAGGAGTAACCAAAGAGGTGGTAGATACTTTAGAGGAAATATTTTTGGAAGAGGCAGAAGAATTGATAGAGGTAGAGATGGACAAGCAAACATTACAAAACATATGTTCACGGCATATGATGAAACAATAAATATAACAAATGAGTACATTGAGTCAAACGTAATAGAGTTTATAATAGACTCAGGAGCTTCCGATAACATGGTACAAGATAAATACAAAGATTATATGACTAAAATTCAAACATTAACAGAACCAGTAAGAATAAAAGTTGCGAATGGCGAATATTTAAAAGCAAATGAGAGAGGAATGTTAAATACAGAAGAAAAAGGCAGATGCATAAATATTGAAGCCTTAATTGTGCCTAATCTAACGCAGAACTTACTTTCAGTAAGTAAATTAGTTGAGAAGAATAGTCATGTAATATTTCAGGGAAATGTGGTAAAAATTGTACAAAATAACTTGAGAGTATATGGAGAAAAATGTGGAAAATTATATAAACTGCAACTGAAAATAAAAACAGAGAATGCATGTTATACGACAGCAAATGATACAAACCTATGGCATCAAAGACTAGGACATTTGAATAGAAATGGGTTGAGGACTTTAAAGTTACCAAATAATGAGAAAAGATGTGATGTGTGCATGAGAGCAAAATCAACGAGATTACCATTCTATCCAGTGGTAATGCCAAGATCAGAAAAAGTATGCGAACTTTTACACACTGATATTGCTGGTCCAGTAAATATACCCAGCATAAATGACGAAAGATATTACCAGGTAATTGTAGATGATTATACACATTTTGGAGTAATATATCTGTTGAAGTATAAACATGAAGCAACACAAAACTTAATAGATTATGTGAGATATTTAGAAAGACAGAAACAAAATAAAGTAAAAAGGATAAGATGCGATAATGGTGGCGAATTTAAGAATCGAATAATAAACGAATTTGCGATAAATAATGGGATAAAAATGGAGTACACAAACCCCTACAGCCCACAAATGAATGGAGTATCTGAAAGAATGAACAGGACTGTATATAATAAGGCAAGAGCATTAATGATGGAATCCAACCTTCCGAAAGAATTATGGGGAGAGGCAGTTAAGTGTGCTATGTATCAAATAAACAGATGTCCATCAGCAGCTATAAAATTTAAAACACCAGCAGAGTTGTATCATGGTAAATATGATATAGATAATATGAAAATATTTGGATCGAAAGCATGGATGATTATATTGCCAAGAAAGTCAAAATTTGAGGAAAGAGCAAAAGCAATGAGATTTATTGGATATAGTCCAAATGGACATAGATTGTGGGATCCAGAAAGTAATGAAATTAAAATCTCAAGAGATGTACATTTTGATGAAACAAATGTGAGATATGATGAAATAAGAGAAATAGAAAGAGACAATGTAAGGTCAGTAATATATAGAGAATTAGATGAAAAAGAAAGCAAGCCAAGTACATCAGGACTAAAGGAAAGAAAAGGTAAAGGTGAGATTAAAGTTACACAACGTCCTACTGTGACTGAAAATGATCTAGACAGTGATGATGAGGATAAATTTGATGATGCAACTGAACAAGTTAAAGAGGTAATACAGGAACCAGAGGAAAAATATACAAGAAGTGGAAGAAGAATTGTTAAACCAAAAGTATTAGAAGAATATGAGACACACTATGATTATAATACATACATGGAAGATGTTCCTAAAAGTTACAATGAAGCTATAAAAATGGGCTGGAATGAAGCAATTGTTAAAGAGTTGAAAGCTTTAGAAAATATGGAAACATGGACAATCACTGATTTGCCAAATGGAAAAGAAGCAATTGATGCTAAATGGATTTTTGTGAAGAAAGATAATAACCTAAAGAAGGCGAGACTGGTTGCAAGAGGTTTTCTTCAAAAAGATGATGGTTTTACAGTTAATTAATTATTATTTAAGCGATCAAGAGTGTTTGATTCAATAAAACACTATTAATCGAGGTGGGGTGTTAAGTATATGTAACCTACTTGTATTTGTTTGTGGTCATGTATATTTTATAAGTAGATGAAAGGTGTCATGGTAGTCCTGTAGAAGATGGCTCACGTAAAATAAATATTGTAAACCTAAAATAATTGTTTCTCTAGCAGTATGCTATCAGCAATATCATAAAATATTATGTGTTAATGTTTTTCACATTGTTTGAATACTCTTTATATTATTAAGAACAACTATCTGACCCGACAGCCGTTGTCCTGTCCAATCCCTACTAATATTATAAATGCGAAAGTAGCTCTCTGTCCGTCTGTTACGCTTTGACGCCTAAACCGCTGTACCGATCCTCATGAAATTTGGCAGAGTTATAGCTTGGAATATGGAGAAGGACATAGGCTACTGATTTACGCGATAACCGACATCCACGCGGGCTGAGCCGCGGGCAAACGCTAGTTCTCAATAAATCATACAAAAAAGGACATTTTAAAGATTTTCCGAAAAAGTTTTCTAATTTTTCTCTCTAAGCACGAAAACTGTAATTTCTGTTGCAGTTACGGCCGTTTCCTACTGCGTATCACCCTCGGATATAAGATTAGTTCGGGTCCTGAACAAACAATGAATGACAACATGATTTCACAGCTGTCTTTACTCAGTAAGACCTGAGACCTGTTCAAAAACTTAATTAATCGGGAGTACAGTTTATTCCGAAGTATCGGACTACTTTCGAACGGGCAGATCTCTTCGAACGACAAAAAAATGATTTTTCAGTTTTAACATTATGTAACAAATTTATGAAATTACTGAATTGTCATCGGTCCTCGATGAGTCTACAAAGTTTAAATGAAATCTGACCGTTTGATGTGGGTCAAAATCAAGTCCAAAGGAGTCGGTTACAAACGTGCTTACAAACAGGTGAAGCTAATAAAAGCGTGTTAAAAATAGTCAATTTGGTTCAGCCGTTCTAAAGATGTACACGTAGCAACGAACAGCATTTCATTTAAATTAAACTTACGTATTATTATGTCTTTTATCTAGACGGAGCCGCTCGGATCGATGGAAGACGAGGGAAGCGTAGCTTATCCCGAGGTCGGTCCGCAGATGGGCGACCATACATTAGGTATTGTAAAGGTTGGTTGTGTACCAGAGGCAACCTTATGTTGTACCGGCAGGCAATGCAATAGCTTTAATCACATTCGAATTGTCAAGAGGATTTATACTGTCGGACTCGTCCAGGTTGGAGTGTGGGGCTCTTCAATCTGTACATCGATGGAATTGTGGCCGAGCTCAGTAGCCGCCATGTTGGGTGCCATGTAGATGATGTTTGTTTTAACAACATCAGCTATGCTGATGATATAATGCTGCTGAGCGCGTCAATAGGGGGGGACTCAGAGAGCTAATAAGCATTCGTGAAACGTACGCTCATACACATGGCCAAAAATATAACATTAAAAAGAGTGAGCTTATGGTTTTCAATGCGGGTTCCAAGTGTCCGTCTGAGGTTCCACCAGTAAGGCCATGTGGGGTGCCCTTGGAGCGGGTACATAATTTTAAGTATCTGGGCCATATTTTGACGTCCGACCTGAAGGACGACGTGAGCGAGAAAGGAGGGCGCTGTTGGTGAGGGCGAATATGGTTGCCCGCAGGTTGGCTCGTAGCTCCAAGGATGTGAAGATCACCTTGTTTCGTCTTTTTATACGAGTAGTCTGTGGGTGTCATATTTGCAGAAATCCTACAGCGCTCTCCGCGTTCAATATAATAACGCGCTGAGGGCGCTGCTGCGGCTGCCTCGCTTCTGCAGCGCATCGGGAATGTTTGCATGAACTGTTTTTATGCCGTCATGCGCAAGAGGGCGACCTCAATGGCGAGTAGAGGCAGCGGCAACAGTCTTTGACATTTTTAACCGACTTCCAAAAGGAGGAGGTTCTCAATTCGTCGGAACCTTTTTTTTTTATGTATGTTCCGCGATTACTCGAAGATGGCTGGACCGATTTGGATAATTTTTTTTTTTTGAAAGGGTATACTTCCCAGGTGGTCCCATGATCATCAAGTCACGATCTGATGATGGGATCCTGGAGAAATAGAGAGAACTCTTCAAATTTTATAGGCACACTTGAAGCAATTTGTGTAGTTTTTGGAAGAGTACTTTCTCGGAGTGGTTCCATTTCAATTTGGTGAAAATCTGATGAAGAACTTCGGAGATAGGCAACGGAACTCCTCAATAAATAATAGCAAATGGACAGGGATTGCTGAAATCTCATGTCTGTCAATTGTTTACACCAGTTAATAACATAACATCACGCCGGTACGCTGTGAAGGGGTAAGCACATGTGAACCACTAAAAAGTGAAAAATAAAAATCTTTTTTCAAAAAAAATAAACAACCGACTTCCAAAGAAACACTAAAAAGTGAAAAATAACTTTAATTTCGGAAGGCGGTGACAAAAACTTAAAATACATATCCAAAGTCACCGACTTCCGAAATTAAAGTTATTTTTCACTTTTTAGTGTTTCTTTGGAAGTCGGTTGTTTATTTTTTTTGAAAAAAGATTTTTTTACTATATTTTTTCCAGTCGTTGAATATTTTAAATTTAGTTAATCACAATTTTATTTTGGATTTTATCTGTTTTATATTTTAAAATACTTTATAAGTTATTTTTATGCGTTTGAAACTATGGACTAATGTTGTCTGAAATAAATAAATTAGAATAACCATTCAAATATTTTAGCATAGGCTTTTTGTTTCAGAAGAAAATAGTTAAGATGATAGGCGCGGGACTGTTAACACGTAAGCGTGGCAGCAGTTAAACAAAGTCCTGCTCCATCCAGAGAGGGACAAGTCATTTGATGATTTCCCACCCAGAAAAAAAAACCGGCTATATATTTGTGACAATCTTATTTCTAATCGAAATTTCACAGAGATGCATAGATCTCACTCATATTATAAATGTGGAAGTTTGTGGCTGTTAGTCAATTACGCAAAAACGGCTGAACAGATTTGCATGAAATTTGGCAAACAGATAGTTTATAACCTGGATTAACACATAGGATACTTTGCATCTCGGTAGTGCGTACCCGTGGGATAAATAACGACCTCCACGCGGTCGAAGCCGCTGGCAAAAGCTAATAACAAAATAAAATAGATAACAAGAAGATGGTAGTGCTAAATATATTAAAAATACGAACAACAAACTGTAACTTACTGATAAGCTAAGTAATGAAGGAATTTACATAAACTTATCAGTAAATTATTATGAGTCAGGTCTGAGAACATTTATAAATAACTGAATAAATAACTCAAGTTCTATAGAACACTAGCTGATGCGGGGGCGGAAATGTTTACACGGGAACATACTACCAGAATAAAAGTATTGTATGTTTTAATAAAATTTATAAACTATCTCTGTGCCAAATTTCACCCAAATTCGTTGAGCCGTTTTTGCTTAATTGAGTAACATATATATGTATACCATTATAATTTAGGGACTAGCTGTGCCCGCGGCTTCGCCCGCGTGGATGTCGTTAATTAAAAGAATATTATTTGAAAATAGGTTAAAGTGCTACCTCGTAATAATAATTAACTTTAAGTACTAACTAAGTTTATTGAGTGTATAGAGACTCACCGACCCTACAGTCAAACCACTACTACGTTTTTGTGGGGCTTAGTTTATAAGTTATATTTTTACCTTATGTTAACATAAAAAATAAATAATAATAATCCCACTAGAACGTGTTACCAGGACAGTAAGAAATAAGAGTAACATCAGCTATCTTCCAGTAAAAGTCCCAACAAAATCGTTCCAGTCGTTTCAGAGATTAGCCAGAAAAAAGAGAGATGTAGATAAAAAATTGTCTTCTTATTATTACCGTATATATGTACTTTCTAAAACATTTTGAAAAAACAAAGCTGTTATTTTACAAACAGACACTTCAATTTTATTTATATGTATGTATTGTTTATCTGGTGTGTCTTTGTGTTCCGTGTGGTGCCGGACGTAAAAGAATAGCATCATCCCATTTCTTCCCGTGTGTGTCGTAGAAGGCGACTAAGGGACTTACTAGAGAATGGGCAGCAGCGTTCTCTATGCATTCGACCACCATACTGCGATCGCCAACCCGCCTGCCAAGCGTGGCGATTATGGTAAATCCCCTCCTTTTGGGGGAGGCTTATGTCCAGCAGTAGACGTCTTTCGGCTGAAATGATGATGATGATTGTTTGTCTTGTATAGTTACAGATAACAAGCACAATGTCATTTATGATCACTTGTGTGTATGTATTATTATTGCTTATTATATTATTTGCAACAAAAAAACCCTGCTGAGCACTGAGATATTTGATTGATGTATTAAGTGTTTTTGATTTTTTAACATCAGTCATCATCAATACATATAATAAAAATGTAACGGATCGCTGTCTGTAAATGGAGGATATATGAGAAAAATGATTATTGGGACCTTTATCAAAGCAAATAGCACCCAAAACAATAATTGTTACAATTTTTGTCTGTTTGTCTGTTTATCTGTGCGTTTGTGCACGCTTATCTCAGGAACGGCTTATCCAATTTAGATTTTAGGTAAGCTTCACTTAACATTTAGTGTTTGTTTCATGTCAATCGGTTCATAAATAAAAAAGTTATGCCAATTTAAATAATCACGTCGAACATTTGTTAAAGTATCTATATATATCCATCTAATATAGGTAAATACATTTTGTTAGTCAGCTTTTTAAACGCTTTATGCATTCGAAGTACCAGGTTGTCATAACTCGGTAGGAGCACACCTAACATAGTTGTGTCAGCTAGAAAATGCTTACATTTTAACATAATAATTTATCTTAATAAAAATGTAAACCAGCATTTGTTCAAACCACCACCAAAGTAGGTTGAAAATCAGCACTTTTTGAGCATCAAAATTTTGTGTTATAGCTAGAAAGAAGTGTGGCGCAAGAAACTCCCCAGCAGTCTGTTACCTTAGCAGAAGACGAACTATGTGAGCAGCTTCACTAAAAAAAAGTTTATTTTCAGGGATAAAAAAAAGCCTTTAAAAATATTATTTTTCAGGTACCAAGACATATTATTATCCAGCCAAAGTTTATCAAAATTGGTTCAGAAGTTTAGACTTCTTAATTTAAATCGCCAGAGTTGGCTTGCCTGGTGCTTTCCCTTTAAGAGTACAAATGTTCTTATGCTCTTTGCTATTTCATGAAAAAGTAATTTTATGGGATTAAATGAACTTACAGGGTTGATCAGGGTTGTATTGAAGATTATTCCCATTTGCGTTAAGCTATTTTTGTTACAATTGGATATATATATATATATTCTAATTAACATACAACCTTACGCTGAGCTGCGAATTGCAGAAAACTTAAGAATAATTTGCACTTTGAAAGAAAGAAAGAAAGAATTAAAAAGTATTTATTGTATTTACAGGCTACTTTAGCGCATCCTCCTAGCCTGCAACCGTGTGTACATTAGGCAAATAAATAAATAATGCTGACAGCAAATCAGTAATAGATTAAGTTATAAAACGACGAATTTCAAGCATTAATACTTAGTCAAATTAAGTACGGAGTAATTTTTCCTTCAGAATATTCTGAGAATTATAATTTTATTTAAAAAAAAACCTCTGTTATTGTCATCTCAGACTAATTATGTGAAGTTTTTATAGTTTTCTAAACTTATAATTATTGCGATTACAATGGTCGCTCAGTTTAAGTATCATTTATTGCGACTTCTTATGAATAAAACATATTGTAGGCTCTGCCTCCTATTATGAATGAAATCCTATTAGAATTACAAATGAGCTTGTAAAATATGATCACACACTGTTTTAAGTGTGTAACTCTTTATTTATGAAGCCTAATTTCATGTAATTTAGCACTGTGGTAGAAATAATAAAGTTTTAGTGGAAAAATACGCAAAAATATGTGATTTAAGAAAAGTGGCCGATTTGCTTGAAATGGATAGCTAACATGAGTTCAACTGTTGCTTGAGTAAGAATAGAATGTTAAAGAATTTAAAAAAAAAGTAATAACACATGATTTTGTGGAAAAAATACATCGTAAATCGTAAGCGAAGTACATACAAATATTATGATATATAATGACATGCTTAACCTCGATGTGAAGAACTTTCATAAATGACGTGTAACACGGTAGATATAACTTAATAATTAAATTAGCAAGCCTTCCTGAAATCTAGCACGTCGTGCAGTCCAGTCCCACTAATAGACAAAAATTTGAAATATAAATAAACAATATCTTACGAAATGTCTTGTTTCTTCAATTTACTCACCGTATAATAGCCACTAGGCACTAGAAGTAACAAGATTCACACAATAAAGGTTTACTAGTATTTTCAAACACTTTAACACTCTTAACAATTAATTAAATTATTATTTTACAATGAAAACAGACTATCACATTAAGTTTGATTCAGCTGCAGCAGCCATTTGTAAAAAAATCGAATGTTGCCAAGCTTTGACAGATTTTATACCAACTTGTTTGTCAAAGTTTGTAGTTTACAGTAGAAACTTGGCACATGACTTTCATAACAAACCTGATGAGTGATGAGCGTCCTGTTTTAAATGTAAATTTTATAGTGTACTAGCTGACCCAACTAACGTTGTCCTGTCTTAAGAGCATTCTCTCCACGCGGGCTGGCAACGGCGCATTTATAGCGGTTTTTCGTGATTACTTCATTAAATACAAACAAAAGTAAACATATTTTTCAGCCATGCACTAGATCGTTGGTATTTTGTAGGTTTGTATTCTATTTCTTTTACAGTTATTTAGTTATAAAAATCGACATACCGTCAATTATTTTCTATTTGCATTACTAAGAACGATTCAATGTTTTTATGAAAGAGTAAATATTTAAAATAATTATAAATACCAACGATCTCGTGCTTGGCTGAAAAAAAATTGTACTTTTATTTGTATTTAATAAAATAATCACGAAAAACTACTACAAATGCGTTGTTGCCAGCCCGCGTGTAATGAATGCTCTTAACTATGAATATTGAATGCATATTTTATTTATACATTTATGTTATGCACAACTTTCTTATTTTTTCTTTCATAAGAACCTTTTCCTGACTTATAACAAACAGAAAAAAAAAGAATTAGCAAAATTGGTAAAGCCGTTCACGCGTGATGCCGTGGCCAAGGGAAATAGGGATTCAGTTTTATAAATATAAATTATTTACTTTTACATAATTTTAAATGTAGGCAATAGCGGACTAATTGGAACTAATATGGTCGGAAGATGAGGCCCTGGGTGCTAAAACAAAATGACTGCCCCCCTTCAGATTTCTCAGTTTAAAGTAAGAATTCTTAAGTAATAACATTCTGGGGAAATGAACAATGACAGAAAATTCAGTATTTAAGTAATTTTGGAAATTAAAAGAATATAAGTGGCCAGAAGGAGTGAAGTGAGCTAACTTACTGGGATTTAAGTGAGCTTCCTAACTTATGTAAAGTACACTGGCATTATGAGAATGTTGGCAAGACCGAGCTCGAAAACTTAAGCATCGAGTAGTTTTGAGGCTTATATTTTATGCAAAAGAAGTTTTAGAAATAAAGAATGTAACAGCAAGCAAATCGAACTCGATTTCTTTATTTTAATTTCGCGGGCTACCTGGTGCATCCTCCTCTATATCAACTACCATGCTACTGCCTACTAATAGTAAATTATTTGGCAACTCCGTGCGATTATTTCGTTTCATTTCAAGTATTTCAAAACATGTTTTACTTTTCTTTTTGTACTTTATGAGACAAATAATATAAACATAAATAAACTGTTAAAAATACTTCGCAAAATAAACGTTTTGAGGTGTTTATTGCTACGCAATAAATGTAAAAAAGAAATTTAAGGAACCAAAAACAGGAATTTAGCAACGTAGAACGTAACGTGGTCAGTGGTCATAACAAATTCATTCGTTTTCGTTCCGTTCCGGTAAAAAATTGCTTGTGAAGTAATAAAAACTTATTAAAAATGTCTTCAGGAGTGTCAAGACGGCAAATTCTATCAATGTACAAGTTACTTCTGAGAGAAGCTGACAAGTTTTCCAATTATAACTTCAGGTAAACTCTAATATTTATTCATTCAAATTATATAACCTCTGTATGCACAAGTTAGCTAGAAAAACGCGGATAACAACATTTGAATAAATATTGGCCTTTTAATATTCGGCAATCGTGCATTGTGAAATACTGGTACTCAGTTGCATCCGGATATACTGGAAGCCAGCCCCAACACAGTTTTGAAGAGGCAGGCAGATTGAATGTCCAGTGTCAAGTCACTGCAGTCCTTGCAGTCTGAAAATGTATAAAAAATGTGTTTTATAGCTGAATTAAGTTCCTATTACCAATATCTGTAGTCTTCACACAATTTTGTTGCAAAATACCTTACTTTAGATGCATTAAAGGAGACATGCAGTTAGCTGTGCAAACGTCATCAGATCGTCATACCATCTTCGCCATGTCTATCTCAACACCGTGTCCCCCTTAGGCACCCAGTGACTGACGATCTTTGCTCATTTCTCGGTGTACATTGTTACTCAATCTGTACTCTTGGTATCTATTATGCTGCGCTCCATTGTCTGTTGACAAATCTTGAGTTTGAACTTGTTATGTTCAGTAAGTGGCCAACTTTGATTTTACTTTACAGTGGTAGCTGGAATGTTATACATATATAAGTATATTAAAATGCGAAGCAAAAACGTACCTCGTTTGCAAGTCATGCTAACAGAGAAGTATGAAATTTGGCACAGTTAAAGTTCAAATGGACACAGAGTGCAGAAAGCCAATATTCTTATCCCTACTAATTTTATAAATGCGAAAGTAACTCTGTCTTACGCTTTCTCGCCTAAACTGCTGAATCAATTGTCATGAAATTTGGCAGAGATATAGCCTGGGCTATGGAGAAGGACATAGGCTACATTTTTACGCGATAACCGACATCCATGCCGGTGGAGCCGCAGGGAAAAACTAGAAAAAAATAGATTAGAAACACATAAATTAATTTAATAAAAATGGTCTAATTTCGACCACTGGGTGACCACTATTATCAATAAATATGTAAGCACTTGCAGTGTTAAATTAACAGTATGCACAATTCTGTAAACTGCACTCTGCACCTTTGGAAGAAGTACAGAACCAGAGAAGGAATAATGTAACAGTATTCTTACAGTTACAAGAATAGATGTTATGTATTATCGTGATGTCATAATATTTGTTGTGATACTGATAATGTTATCAGCAAATGTTTTGTAATTATTATTGGTCAATTTAGCACTAATTCCAAGGTTGAGATAACCTTTTTTTATTGGTTTGACCTCTAAAATTATTATTTTTAGGTACTTAATTTTGTAGTCAGTTAGGTTTACAGCAATAATATCACCTTACATTACATTGGTAAATTCAATTCCAACCATTTATGATCCATCATCATAACATTTTTTCTGGGCTTGATTCCCAGGTTGAGCATAGTGCTATTGGGATTTTCCAATACGAATTTCTCAGTAGCAGCCTGGGGTTTGGATTTGTCCTAGCTCACTACCTATTATAGGTACACCTCCATTTAACCTTATTAGGGGATTAGGGGATTATAAGCTGAATGTTCGGGCGCCTCCGACCACTCGGCAATCTTCGGCTGCTGTCGCGAGACAGTGGAAGGCGGCGGGCGGCTGCGAGAAGAGATCTCCAACGACGGCACGCGCGCGCACTCCATACGTTCACCAACTCGAATTTTGTACCTATCTGAATTATGGTCCTTCGAGCCGGATCATTTGTTAGGGACCTAATTAGGGACTAAAATAAAAGGCAGTTAACTGTAATTTAAGATATATAATCCAGATAGGTACAAAATTCGAGTTGGTAAACGTATGGAGTGAGCGCGCGTGCCGTCGTTGGACATCGGTAGCGAAGTGGCTCGACGGCCCGCATCCTGCACGCCGCTCTTCTCGCCGCCGCCCGCCGCCTTCCACTGTCTCGCGACAGCAGCCGAAGATTGCCGTGTGGTCGGAGGCGCCCGAACACTGAATGTTATGATATTTGTGTGTGTTAGTTTAATTCATAACTTCTAAAACTAAAACAGGAGCTTTACAGAATAGTCACCCATCAATTGATTGTCCTTGGATACACAGCTTTAATGATTGATTTTAAAAGAGTAATGGTGAAGTTTCTTGCCCATTCTTCTCCATATAACCTTTCTATAATACCTTTTGGAAGAGGCAACTAGTATCAATTCCATTTCAATGTAAATGTTGATGTTCAAACGTAGCTTTTATGTGCCTATCTATACAACTATCCATCTATACATATAAATAAAATCGGAGTGTCTGTTTGTAATATTAAAATAACCACTTTTTGCTACATGCATATGAATATTTATACGGTACATATACAAAATAACATTTTTTAAATTTTTTGTCTGTCTGTTTGTTCCCGCTAATCTCTGAAATGGCTGGACCGTTTTTGACGGGACTCTCACTGGCAGGTAGCTGATGTAATAAGGAGTAACTTAGGCTACTTTTATTTTAGAAAAATCCACGCGGACGAAGTCGCCGGCACAGCTAGTATGAAATAAATGCTTTGACCTGTTAGTGAGATATGCCAGTGTGATATGCAATTACCCTGCTGCTTTTTAAAGCTACTATCTCCCCTTCGCAAATAGGTCAAAATATGCTGTAGTCAAACTGTGGAACAGTTACTAACAATCAACAACTATTACTACTAATTAAATTTGTTTTATAATTTTCAGGGCCTATGCAATGAGAAGAGTAAAAGATGAATTCAGAAACAACAGAACACTGACCGAGCCAAAACAAATTGAGAAACAATACGACTTTGCTTTGGAAAATCTTGCTATTATTAGGAGACAGGTATACACATAATCTTAACTAATATTTTGAAGAAGTAAAACTGTTTTTAAATGGTAAAATCTGGAAGTACCAATCAGAAAACAAAAATTATTTCACTAACACAAAGCTACACTATTGCTGAATGCCACACAATACAGGATAAGTTTTTAACCAGTCCATGAATTCAGCATATCATTCTAGACCCCCCCAGTGCAGACAATTATCGCGGTCAAAATGTATGGAACAGCTGATTTTTTCTTGTATGTCCGACGAAAAATTTCTGCGCTGGAGGTCAACTCAATACTCAATACTCAATACTTTATTGCATTCCACAATGTATATGCTCAGGTGGTAAACATTAGCTTTACGACACAATCGTGGACCCTGTCGGGCACAGCAAAAGAAATTTAGAAGGTAGAGATGAGGACCTATAGTTTATCTTATAATCTAAGTTATTCTAAATACAATAAAAATTAACAATAGAAAGAAATGTTTGGGTATTCTAAATTAGTTTTAGGGATTTATCATTTAAATATTCGTAGACACTATAATAACATTTACTTATTATCATATTTTTGAATAGATGGAGTTTTTTTTTCTTTTCTAATTGAGTTTGGTAAATTATTATATATTTTTATTGACATAACCAGAGGGCTTGTTGAATGTATTTTTAAGCGGGATGTTGGTAAGTTCAGTCGTGTTTTGTATCGGAACTCGGTCTAGAATGATATGCTGAATTCATGGTTGTAGTTTGCGCACTGGTTAAAAACTTATCCTGTATGTTACTGTAATAAAGTTGGCCTGCAGACGCAAGTGTTATATTCTATTTACTTTATAACTTAAGCAAGCTAAATAAAAATGTCCGTAAGATTAAGGGCTCTCGACGAATCACAGTGTGATTGCAAAACTTGTGCTTCCTCAGGGCTGGTGCAGACCAGGTGAAGCGGAGTACAGCACAGTTTTCCAAACAAATAGCCTTCTTAAAATAAAGTCGAAAATAAATAAAAATAACATTGCCGCGTGTCTGTGCGTTTTGATGATCTCTGGGACTCTAAAATAAGTTTATTACACGCTTTATATTAGCTTCACTTGTATGTTTGTTTGTATGTATGTTTGTATGTTTGTTTGTATGTATGTTTGTTTGTATGTTTGTTTGTAAGTTTGTTTGTAACCGACTCCTTAGGGCGCGATATTGACCCACTTCAAACGGTCAGATTTCATTTAAACTTTGTAGGCTTATCGAGGACCGATGACAATTCAAAAATTTTAAAAAAATAGAAAAAAAAAACAAAAAAAAAAGCCTTTTAAATATTTAATCTGAAAAACCACGCATTTGTAGTTAGCAGAACTAAAAAATAGTAAATAAATAATAGTTTATGTAGGAACTACAGTAGCAATAATGCACACGAGGCAAATTGCAATGAGCCCTGCGCGAACGGTCGAGCGCCAGTCGCCCGCGCCGCGCCCTAGTGTTAACTTGTGTCTTAACAATATATTGTAATCAACCACACTGTAACATAATCCCTGAATTATCAATACACTTAATACTGAACTCCAGACTTTCATTTACATTCGTCACCAACCCTATAAGGTTCCAACAGTTTAAAAATCTAAAAAATACGCTTTAAAAACCAAACTAAAAAACTAGAAAATAATTAATAAAAAGCGTGGGGTGCTTGATATTAATTGAATATAAAAATACCTCAAAAAGCACCCCACGCTTTTTAATAGAATTAAACTATTTTCTACTTTTTTAGTTTGGTTTTTAAAGCGAGTCTTTTTAGTTTTTTAAACTATTATGTATTTATTTTCAACTTTTGGAAGGTGATTTTTTTTGCGTCTACAACTGCGCTGCACCGCGTCAGAATTATCCCAAGAGCTCAAGTGTTTTATACAAAAAACGAAACCTTTTCAAAGAGCATGTAAATATATCTGTTTTCGAATGCAACATCCTTCAAAACGATTCCGATTGTGATTGTTGTTGTTGTTGTTGTTTGCGATTGTGTGTGTTACGCAATTAGGGTGCTGATAAATTTTCTTTGAAAACAAAGGGACACTTTCGAATTTATTACGTACATATTTTCAAAACAACGTTTTGTTTTTTCAGATAATAGTAGGAGATTTATACCGGACTGACAAACTGGTTATTGAGAATAAACAATGAAGGATTTTACAGCAAATAAGACAAGACAAGACAACATCACAGGCGGCAGTCATATGCTAAAGAGAAGTCCAAGATTCTAAATGTCTTCTCCACTTTGTAACAACTTAGCATTAGAGGGTGGTTCACACAGAAGGTATACGTCCTAACATGACATTTATAAGAGCCTTACAACACAGTCGTACGCAAATTGCTGAAACCACAATGTGAATGGAAATTAAAGGAAAAATCCAAAAAAGTACGTCCAAATATGAAAAAATATATTTAAAAGAGCCTTAAAAAGGTGATCAACGTAGTTTTAAACGGGAAAAAAGATGATACAACATACTCGTAGACAAATTGGTGTAAACCCTTAGGACGTAGTTATAGTCACAAGGGTGACTTAACAAAACATTCGTATACACACTGGTGAAAAACATTTTATTAAGAAATGCATGAAAAACCGCCTATAATGGTTAGCACAGACTGAGCAGGCAATTATGAATAAATTGATTATCATTATACAGTCTAACCAAATGCAGTTGTATACCAGTATTTTACATGGAGTGACTGCCTATGTGACCTCCACAACCCAGTTACTGGGTAACACGATACCCCTTGGTAAGACTGGTTGTCAGACTTTCGGGCTACTGACGAGCCATAACGACTGTCAAAGATCTACAAATGACAGTCGAGACCAACGGCTTAACGTGCTTTCCAAAGCTCGGAGGGTTCTTGGTGACCTCCGCTGCTGTCTGTGCTGGCCCTAACGCTAGCTCATTTTCATTGGCTGACTGTGAGTGAGCTCTGCGGTTGTGTGTGTACCACCCTTTATCCTAGATCTAACCAAACAACAAAAGTACACCCAACTCAAATATTAATGTAAACGCTATTCCAAAGGAAAATATGATATTGTTTCGTTCGTCGTTATTTTGTAAAAATTATACTTATGGTATTATAGATTTTTAGGAATAAATTAAAGACATAATATTTTAGATTTTTAGGACAATAGACTTAGTCTTCTAACTTTTTGGCTGCTCTAAAGACATCACATGAACTTCATCATCAGCTTACAGCAGTCCACTGCGGGACATAGGCCTCTCCAATTGCACGGCAACTCTCATACAGCCGCTACCAGCCACCCTGCGAAGATCGTCGCTCCACCTAGCCTCAGGGCGTCCTACCTTACGTTGGCCGATTCGTGGCCTCCACTTAAGAACACGTTTACCGTCATCGGGTCTACGGCTAATATGGCTGCCCCATTGCCAATTTAGCTTGCAATTCAGTAGGCTCTGCCTATCACCTCGTTCTGGATTTGAACCCTCAGAGTGATTCCAAGCAGGTTCTATTAAGAGCGTTCATCTGGCGCGGGCTGGCAACGCTGCAGTTCAAGTGGTTTTTTCGTGATTATCTTATTAATTTTAAATGTACTATTTTTTTTCAGCCAAGTATTAGATCGTTGGATTTTTATAAATATTTTTAACATTTACTCATAAATAAAAACATTTGATCGTAATAAGTCTGCAAATAGAAAATAAGTGAGTGATATTTATAAGTCAAACAATCCGCCTGCCTTTTCCCAACTATGTTGGGGTCGGCTTCCAGTCTAACCAAATGCACATATACACCTATCTGACCTCCACAACCCAGTTACTGGGTAACACAATACCCCTTGGTAAGACTGGTTGTCAGACTTTCGGGCTTCTGACGACCCGTAACGACTGCCAAAGATCCACGAATGACAGCCGGGACCAACAGTTTATCGTGCTTTCCGATTCTCGGTATGTAAAAAGACGGTCACCCATCCACAGACCAACCCCGGCAAGCGTAGCTTAACCTGATGGATCGACCCGTGCGGCTGTTATTACTTAGCCAAAAGCCCCTCGATTTTTGTAAGTAAATACCAAAATACCAAAAATTGCATACAAAATTGTAGCTTGGCTGAAAAAACATTAGACCTAGTTTGATTTAAACTTAATAAAATAATCATGGAAAGCCACTGTAAATGCGACGTTGCCAGCCCGCGCAGTATGAACGCTCTTAATTATAAATACTAGCTTTTATTAATTTAGTCTGCCGTCGCTTTTCAAAGTGTACCTTCATCATTTTTGTCGTGGGATCGCTCAGTTATCTTAGAGAATATGGGTTACATACACATCCGGAAATTCTATGTCTAATTTTATGTAGCACGATTCGACTGGAACGTTTAAAAAACGTCCGTTTGTATATTCTCATGAAATTCTATGTATTAATACAATGCATTTCTGTTATTTGTAATAATTATGTTATAAGGTTATACTTAGTTCTTAGTGTAAATAAATTACTGTTGAAAATTTACTGGTTTTATTTTAGTATCCCGCTGGGAGCAGTGATAAGCGACTTTGACATTGAGCAATGGTGGCCCAGTGGTAACAGCCACGATTTAATACTTGTAAGTCGTCGATTCGAAAAAAACACGCACTGTTGCGTATTTGCACGTGTTGTGTATTTAATTTAATCACCACTGCTGCATCCGGCTGGATTGGAAGCTGACCCCAACATAATTGAGGAAAGGCTGGGTAGATTTAGAGTCGAAAATAAAAACCAAAATATTTTTCATCTCGGAATACAGAGTTTCACATAAACCTGCAAGGGCACTTATGAAACGTCAGCTAGGTGCACGGTTCCAATTTGTCGCTTCCTATGGAGAAGAGCCGGCAAGAAACTATATGGTTACTATTGGAAATGTCGTCGAGCATTTCCTCCACATCGTCATCCGAGTATGCCAACGTCGGTGCGTAGACCTGAATAACCTTGAGGCTATACCTCGGTTAGGTTTAATATGAGGTACGCTACCCTGTAGACTTCCACAACGTTATCACAAAGGGATTTGTTTACCAGGAACCCGACTCCGCCCTGGGATAGCTGGTCTCCTTCTCGAAAATACAAAAGGTGGCCCTCTCTTCGGACTTCACTCAACCCAAGAATTTACCACCTTATTTTTCCGAGCTCTTCTTCTAGCTGCACTAGGTGTTCGTCGAGTTGTAACGTGCGTCCGTTATACTTTGCCAAGGTCTTGCCGGTGATTCTTCGCACCCCCTACCTTGCCGTTACCGTGAGCGCCGCCAAAATCAGGAATAGCAAGGCGGCCGGGAACTGGGGGCCGTAGTTGATTCTGGCTTACCATTGGAGAATTTGCCCATAATTTTTAATTAGGTTTACTATCACTTTGTAAACAAGTATTTTGTTGCTAAGAGATAAGTTTGACTGTCTTCCTAGGAGCCAGGATAAACTTTTCATCGTAATGATGGCTGCCTTTTTCTTGGCTTTAATGTGGTTGACCCAGGTAAGTCTTTTGTCTAGATGAAGCCCAAGGTATTTTACTGTGACTGTTCGGCAGTGGTTTACTATCCATGTATACTGGTGCACAATCGCCCTTCCGAAGAGTGAAAGTCACTTGTACCGACTTAGTTAGACTAGGCTGAATTCTCCATTTTGTCAGATAAAGATGAATTTTATTCAACTGAATTTGTAATTTTTGAGATGCCTGATTTACTTAGATCCTTGTCACTCGCAAGGCATGCAGTGTCGTCTGCGTAGGTCGCTGTTACCACGTCATCAGTGTTAGGCAAGTCAGCAGTAAAGATCGAGTATAGCACGGGTCCGAGCACAGAGCCTTGTGGGAATGAGGCCTTCATTTCATAAAGATTAGACAGTTCGTCCTCGTATTTAACTTGAAATTTTTTTTGGTCTAAGTAAGATTTTAATATCATAACATAAAAAAGAGTTAGGTAGAAGAAATTTTATTTTATTTATCAGTCCTGTCCAGCTATTTCTAAGTAAGAATAGAATTTCGGTGTAAAAAGTAGCCTTGTATTAATTTAGGTCTTCAGCTACCTATATACCAATGCACAAACTGTGCGAAGCCAAAACCCAAAAAAAAAGTTTCATTCTAGTAGTAGATTCATAGTTATTTAGCTTTATCCTGCCTGCCAATTCGAGTTGATTTAACTCGAGTTACGTGGATTTTAATTCGAGTTGAGTCGAGTTGAATTTATTCCTCGTTGGCTCATTACTAGGTACATAACTCAACCCAAAGAGGAGAGTAAATATATCGCACCTTTAGAATTATAGAGACCTATTTTGCTTGCAGCTAATTTCGAATTTGGTCTCTATAATTCTGAATTATACAGACCTATTTTGCTTGCCGCTAATTTTGTATTAGGTCTCTATAATTCTAAAGGTGCGATATCCATAAAGGAGAGTAATATATCGGGTAGCTCAACCCCAGCGAAGCGCCGTATAATGTGAGTGTTATATAAATGTTCATAGGTCAAAGCGTACGGTGGGTTTTGAGCTGCGGCCGGATCGCGTGACATAATGTCGACTGTTCACCTACACGACTTGCTGGTTCTTCGGTGTTAGGTGGTGTTAGGCAGGAATGCAGACTTCAGTCGATCTATGCTGATGTTTTTTTGACGATCCTTGATGAGTACTGTGTACACCTTGTTCTGTCTCTTCAAAACTCGATACGGACCTTCGCAGGTCCGGCATCAGTGGTCGGCGGTAGGCATCGGTACGAATGAATACATGCGTACATACATGTAGGTCGTCATGTGTAAACATTGCGCGACGATCGGTGTTGCGGCGGACTCAAATATTCAATTCAATTCAAAACGTTTATTTCGGACAATAACAATCCATATTTTGTTAGCAGGTCCGGTAGGTATTTTACACTATGTTAGTAGGTACACGTAACGTATAAAATCAGATCAAACTAAATTAAATCAAAATTAAATTAAATTACAATTAAATCAGAATCAAGTCAAAATTAAATTAAAATGAAATTAAAATCAAAATGAAAAAAATTAAATTAAAATAAGAGCATCAGCAACATAATAAAATCAATTAAAATTATAAAAACCCCTACCAATCGTCAGGCCCCGAGTACGCAGGTGTGTGTGCATCCAGTGCCCAACGATTGGACTGGCAAATTTGTGCCTTAAGGCTCGTGCAGACTAGCGCGACGCGACGGTCGCATCGCGACACTCGTAGAACAATTTCTATGAAAACTTAATGGAAATTGTTCTACAAGTGTCACGTGGCGCTGTCGCGTCGCGGCTGTTTGAAGAAGCCTTTAACGTCATCAGGATGACGTTGTTCCTCCCCTCACCCTACTCATTACTGATGCGGTTCTCTTGCGCATAATAGCAAAGTAATCGTCAGTTTGCATAAATGCAAACATTTGAGACGCACTGCTGTATCTAGGGAGACCCAATAGCACCCTGAAGGCATTATTATATTGCACACGTAGGGCGTTGTAGGTCCGCTGCGTATATTTCACCCACAGGCTGCAAGTGTAAAAAGATTGACAATACGCTTTGAATAGCGGAATCTTTACACCATCCGCAAAGCGTGAAAACCTGCGGGCTACCATATTACATCGGACCGACAACGTCCTACGCTCCCTTTCCATGTCTGCATCGTCCGAGAGATCCTCCATCACCACATGACCCAAGTATGTGAATTTTGATACTCGTTTTAAGGGAATACCATTAAGTTTGATCAAAGGAATCTCGGACGACACTGGGTTTCTCCCCTTAAAAATGAGGAACTCAACTTTTTTATATTATAAGTGAGCCCGTAAGAGGCCGCGTACATTTCACAAATTTCAATTAATTTCCTTATCGCGTTGATTGAAGGACTCAGCAGCACCATGTCGTCAGCATAGCTCAGATTATTGACTGACATACCGTCAATGGAACAACCCACAGTGGCGCTGCTGAGTTCCTCAATCAACTGATTAATATATACGTCGCGGACATCTGGCCAAATTAGCTAGCTTATTGGACGCCTAGGCCGTCCATTAAACGCTGGCATCCAATTAAATAGCTGAACGACAACTAGCCAAGTAAGTGAGCGCAACGTTTAACCAGATGGCTGAATGTCGTGTAGTCATTTAGTTAAATTGGATATTGATGAATTTGTGATGTTGGGCCAGGCTGACGATGAGTTCACAAATTATGTACCTTCGACTAGTTCTTACTCATATCACCACTAAGTAACTAGTAATAGTGAAATGTTTTTAAATAAATAAATTAATAATTTCACTTAAAATTGCACACAAGAACGAAAAATAGCATTCACGGTTTGCGCTATGGACGCAATATTTGTGTTGGTGACTACTAGCGCTGCAATGGAAAAAAACTGAACTTTTGAATCAGTTGGCTGAGTCTTGGTCAGACATCTTCAAAGGGCTGACTTTCAATGCGCCAAGTTGTTAAACGTTGAATGATTCTAGTTCAATTAACTATCGGACTAGATATCCTATTGGATGCCGGTGTTTAATGAACGGCCTAGGCATCCAATTAGCTGGATAATTTTACCAGGTGGCTGCGACATATATATTTAACAGGTTTGACGAAGTTAGTCCACCTTGTCTAACACCGCACTCTAACTTATATGGTTCAGAAAAGGAATTCGCCCACTTTACGCGATTATTTTGATTTTCATACCAAAATTTCAATAGACTTATCAACTTGTAAGGCACATTCAGCTTCACAAGCCTTTCCCATAACTTATCATAACAGACTAGATCGAACGCCTTAGAGAGATCAAGAAAGACTGCATAAACTGGCGTTTTTCTGTCTGTATAGTAGGTACCTGACCGTCTGCTTGAGCGCCAATATTGCACTTTCAGCAGACAGTCCTGCTCTGAAACCAAACTGTGCATCATTCAATTTGAGACGATTTTGACGATTTTTCGACAATTTGTTATGACTTCGCTAAAGTGTGTATTTGTGTTTGCGTAAATCGACGCCTTTCCGTACATTTCGCCGGGTAGCCGTAGCTGTTTACCATATAGCGCTTCTGCTGATGACAAATCAGTGTTTTCTTTTATTGCAGCGCGAAGTCCTAGTAACATGGTGGCGCGTTTTAATTTAATTTACCGATATAATAATGTGTATATTTTAATACAATACATATTTGCACACCTATTAAGGTATGATATGGTCATAAGAACTTTTATTATTGTATGTAGTACCTCATGTAACCACCCATATTCAAGCAAATAAATGATTTGATTTGATTTTGAATTCTTGCGTCCAGCTTGAGTTATGTAATCGTGCCGTCAATGCTGCTTTTAAATGATCGATGCCACCTTTTAACCATTCCGTTCGCCTGCGGATGGTCGGCAGTGGCCCGTGTTGTCTCGATGCCCATTCTGTTCAGATTCAAACTGCCTTCCTTGATCGCTTGTTATCCTTTCCGGGCAACCAAATCCACCCTTCGTAGATGGCCGTGGCGATACTGTTGGCTTTCATGTCGCTGACTGAGAATGCTTCTGGCCATTTAGTTGCTCGGTCGATGATGGTAACACAATAACGTCTTCCATCTGATATGGGTAATGGTCCGACGATATCTATGTATATGTGCGACAGTCGATCTGCTGGTGGGTACTCTTCTAGCGGCGATACTGTATGTCGATGCACTTTAGTTCGTTGGCAAGTTATGCAACATTTGGTTCACATACTGACGTCTTTGTTCATGCTTGGCCAGAAATAACGTTGTTTGATCATCTTCCTAGTTGCTCGTATGCCAGGATGACTAAACTCGTGAATGGTGTCGAACTCTTTAATCAGACTCTGAAACAAATCGGGCTACTGTCGATGCAAAGAGCACAGGAATTAGAATAGACTATCTGAGCACAGCAAAGAACCAGTCGGTGGTCTCACTATTATATTTTCATCTGCTCTAAAATAGAAGATATAGGAAAGATTTCGGCAGAGCTTAGGAACTCCAGGAAGTTGAGGAGGTCATCAATAAGAAGCCACCCGTCGTTGTCAGACGATGACGATAATGATTTAGGTAGTTAACTTTGTATCTGCAATAGGATCCCAGAATGGACACTTCCTGGAGGGAACCGAAATCAGCAAGGGCGACTTCAGTCACCAATTTTTAACCTAATCTAAAGACTGGTGTGAACCTACCTATGGTGTGAACCACTCTATCAATGCACAGCCAACAAGAACAGACCAAGAAGGATAAAAACGCAAAAACAAAACATCTTTTCTCTTCTTTTAAAAATAATTCAAAGAGAAGACAATCAAAGGCAGTGTCAGAATCAGAATGACGTTGGTGCCACGAAAATTCTAAATTGCAATCTTTTTTTAATGTTATTTTCAGAAATTGTGTGTGTTTTGTAATATTTTGTACAATAATTTACGTATTTTTTTTGGATTTTTATAATGTAAGTATATCCTAGATATTATACATGCATAACGTCACGTCTTCTTTCCATGGTGTAGGTAGAAACTACAGAACGCTATGTACTATTGAGGAAACTTATATCTGACATTTGAAACCAAAATCCGTGCACACAATGACCACATCTGCTAGCAAACGTTACTATAGCGGCTGAGCGCTGCAAGCAATAATAGTCCTTACGGTGTATAGATGTTAGTTTTCGTACCTGGTAGCTACTCTCTAACTCCGTCAACGAAAATACGGGCCCGTCTGAAAATAGTTCGGAACTTCAAAGTGACTCCTACAGCTGATTAATTAACTTTTTTGGACGGGTACAACCATATAGGGACACTCTCTTTAAGGTTCTACTTACCACTCCTGGGACAACTGTCAAATGGTGTAGTAATTCATTCTTAGTTTGGGCATGTGGTTTGGGCCCCAAACTAATCGTAACTTCGACCGAGATTACGGATTTCGTGCTTAGAGAGTAGGCATAGGCAAAAAAAATCTGCTGTTCCATACATTTAAACCGCGTAGGTATTGCACTTTTCTATGAAACAGCTGATTTTTTTTTTGTGTAACCGACGAAAAATTTCTACGGTTGGGGGGGTCTAGAATGATATGCTGAATTCATGGCTACGATTTGCGCACTGGATAAAAACTTACCCTGTTTAATAATCATTTAATTAAGACAACTAAAACGCATAGCATAAATACCTGATAGACTAACATACATAATTATAAAAACCACAAAACTTAACATTACACTAACTTGGGAGCTTGGTTTCAATCGTGCTTCGCTGTAACGTCTGTACACAACTCCTGCCGGCCAGAAATCTAAGGTAAGGAAGACAGCCTTCTGCATCGCGGTAACTGGACTGACTGGATGATGTGATAGGGGCCTATTGGAATCAACTGGACACAAATCCAGAGACCAGGCTGCCACGAATAAATTCTAGATGGAAAAACCCAACAACGCTCAACAACGGAACCGAACCTATGTTTGAATGCTCAGCAGTAGTGCTTGCGACCAACTACATCAGCGAATTCGGATTCTTCAATTGAAGTTTGATTTTTTTTTTTTCAGGACAATACCTACCTGTGACGATTGGGAGGGCTGCTACAGGCCCGACTTATGCTATTCAATTCTCAGACTGCTCAAAATGACAGTAAGTAGGTACCCCCTGCTTTAGGTTTTGCAATCGTTGCTAGTAGCTAGTAGCTGTGAATGTGAGTACTATGCACGCTAGATTGAACACATGACTTTATAACTCGTCTGGTGGTTTTGAGCATTTTGTAAATGGCCTACGCAAATGTCCTGCAAATTTGGTAGCGTCTTGTGACGGGTCGTTGAGCTCCCAAAAATAGGGTTGAGCTACACGGTGACTGATACATACATGCCGTCTGTTGGGACAGGTCAGCTCAAAGCTGCAATGGCTCTTTCTTCAAAAGGCCCTTCCAGACATTGCCCTGCATTGTTAGACTCACATAAAATTCAAATTATATAAAGTTTGGACTTTAAAAGAGACCATGATCTCTGAGTTGCTTTCGGCTTTTCTTCTCAGGGAACAGTCAGCTAGGAATGCCAACAAAATATTGACGTGTAAATGTGTCTTTTAAGATCTACTTACATAAATAAACATTTCATTTCAATTTTCCTAGAGAGCGTTCTTTGACACCGTAAAGTCTAACCCTGCTGCTATCATCGTCAAATCACCACAATGGTCACAGCTGGCACTGTGGCCATTATATGGCGGCCACCATTCTTCTATGAAACCGTAGCTTAAACCCTAACTATCGTCACCATTTGCCTGCCTTTTTAAACTATTTTGGGGTCGGCTTCCAGTGAAACCTGGAAGAAGCCGGAGCTCCAAGACCTGATCCTACTATCGCCCTTTTACTACCGGATAACTAGACGCACTACAGGGTGCGACCTGCACTTGGTTGATATCCCGACTAGTCGTACTCAGCGCTTCTTGTCCACTTTCATTATGCGCTCAGTCAAAATGTGGGACTCTCTGCTAGCGTCTGTTTTCCCTTCCACATTTAACCCGTTTACCTTTAAAACAAGAACGAACAGGTATCTTCTGGGCACGCTCGTTCCACCATATACCTCATCAATCGCTTTCCATCAGGCGTGATCATGGTCAAGAGCAGGCCCATTCAGAAATATAAAAAAACGGATGCAGCTGAAGACCAGTATTTTACATGGAGCGACTGCTCTCTGACCTCCGCTATCCAGTTACTGGGTAAAACGATACCCTAGGTAAGACTGGTTGTCAGACTTCTGACGACCCGTAACGTCAAAGATCCACAAATGACAGCCGGGACTCACGGCTTAACGTGATTTCAGAGGCACGGAGGGTCTTTAATTATCAGCATTATCTTCATCAGTCTACAGCAGTTCACTGATGCACACAGGCTTCTCCAGTCGCACGCCATTCAGCTCGATTCTCGGCAACTCTCATACAGTTGCTACCAGCCACCCGGCTAAGATCATCGCTAACGTAGCCTAAAGACGTCCTTCCTTACGTTTGCCGATTCGTGGTCCCTACTTAAGAACACGTCTACCCCAGTGGTTCTACGACTAATTAGCCGGCCCATTGCCACCTGAAGTCTTCAGCTTGCTTATTCTGGGAGCTAAGTCGACAACTATAACCTAAGTGAAGTAATTCAATCCTTTATTCCAGCATATACCTCTACAAATGAACTAAAGCAATAAATGTAAGCATGGAAGGTGACGGTGAGGGTATTGTGGCGATAGTCCAGGGTTTGGACTCTTCCGGAGTTACTCTCACGGTCTGCAACAGGTCCAGACATAACTCGGATAGGAGGAGGTCTTCTAGGTCCAGGATACGTGAGTCATTTTACAGTGCTCTTATTATTTCACAGGTGTCATAGCGGGCCAGCATAGCTATTAACAACCATTTGCCCTCCCTCGAGAGCAAACAGCTGTCAGAAGAATAGCGGTCGTCTATCGTCCGAGTCGGTCGAGTGTCGTCGTGATTTATGCTGACAAAATTTTCGGGTTCTGGATTGTGAACAGCGTTTATATGACTCCTACGATAACATTAGTTGTTTGATTCGGTACGGAAGCGTATCGAATGGTTGTCAATATCTGTATATTTCACGGTACGTAGTGAGCTCGAAACCGGAGAAAAAAGGTTAATCAATATTACATGCTAATGTAATGTGCATTTGACGATCTTATAACTGCGTCAGTGAGCGGAGTTCAAAGATAATTGTATTTTTTTTGCCATCGATACGCTATGAATTAGAAATATAATACAGGGTGTAACAGAAACCCTATTGCTATCCTTAAGCCCTAAAGATAACAGCGGGTATAGAATCACTATACATAGTTTCAGCCCAAAATAAAATACTCTTAGAATTGATACCAAATTTACATATGTTTCTTAAATTCAAATCATAACAAACGTGTCACCGCACTACGTAGGTCAATAACTTTCCACGTTACTTGCCAATATCACGATAAACCTTTTCCGAGCGATGTGCTTATTTCAATTTGATGATTTGGTGTATTAAAAATTCTCATAAATTTCGAACATGTAGATTTAGGATTAAAAAACCCTTCCATTATCGTTTGATATCATCCAAAGAAGCCGTGCCCTTGGTATGTATATACCCTTTCCGTTACACTTTGTATAACTCAAAGGACAAAATAGAACGTGCATATTATATTTCAGAGATAACTGCAGGAACTGCGAGGCCTGACAACGTGCCTGCTAATCAGAGATCAAACACGCTACCCGCTAATTCTGTGGAGACGAGTACTGGTACAGATTTCATGAGACAACACACAAGTTCTCAGATCTGTGATGGCAGATACGCTAGTAGTTACAAGGTATGTTTTATTCTTCTTTTTAGAGTGTCGATATCAATATTTCAAATGAAATTAACTCATGATGCGGGAAGCTGAAAGTTTTTTTCATTATTCCAACTTTGTTTAAAACTTTAAATGACACTGTCATGTAAATTAAGGCATCCAAATGACTGTAATGTTGAATGGTTAGGAAATTCGTAAAAATATCTCATTTTCACGAAAAATTACACAAACAGCTGAGCGATTCGGGCATTTAAAATCATGTATATGGAAATAAAAAATATTTTTTGGTTGTTTTGTTTCATTACTTTTCCAGATAGATACACCCAGTATTGCCAGCTAATTTAATTAGAACCTGTAAACGGTCAGCCCACTTTCAGTAGCGTCCATTCCATCAACTGCTGTAGCGTGCAGACAACAGGACTTTAATTACTTATTATTCTGTTGTACTATTAGACAACAAGATATTAAGTGCCCCGTTGTTTGTGGGACAGCACTACATTTACACTCCAGGACGTAGTCTTCCGTGTATTTCCACCTGGGTAGGTTTTCTTTGTTTCGGCTTATCTGAGTTCGAAGTCTATTTAAAAACTTCCAGGTAAGCCAAGGGAACTCACGTCCAGGTGCGAGATTTTAGGCATGTATTGGAAGAAAGGAAAATTATGTACAGTCTTCCCCAACTTCTTCCTCTTGGTGCATGTTACTTGGGAAAATTGAGGTTTTTCATCTCTTGTCTGCCAGGACATTTTCAATTTTATATTTTGAATTGTATTATATGGTTCTTTTTGTAACACAGTTCTCACATGGAATAGAAAACTTTTATTTCAGACCGGAGTTTATACGGTTAGCAAAAATTTAACTTAATTTCTAGTGTTATTGGGAATTTTATAATAAATATCTTGATTTTTAATGATGGAAACGTCCTAGTCTACGTCGATGACGTTCTTCTGCTAAGTAATTATGTGTCAGAAGGGATTGAACTGTTGCATAAAATACTCAGGACGCTTACATCAGCCGATGGCTAAATGTTCGTTCCTCGCCACAGAAGTAGAACATTTGGGGAGGTTAGTTAGTCAGGGTCAGGCTAGGCCGAGTGCACGAAAAGTGGAAGCCCTGGTTATCACCCTACCGCCTGAAAATGTAAAACAAGTGCGCCAACTCTTAGGTTTGACGGGTTATTTTCGGCGGTACATAAAAGATTAAAAGAGTTTCCTTGGAGTTTCTGCCGTTATTCTCCATAAAGATGGACGTTTGGGAATGGGCAACTAGTAGCTTCAACTTTCTAAATGATCGACTCCATTATAGTACAAAAGCGCCTGTAAATGGTTTAATTGAAATAAATGCTTTGAGTTTGGTCTTAACCATAGTGTTATTATTTTATTTCACAGATGGCACACTGCATGTTGACTCCAACCTCGCCACCAGATGTGGTGTCGGAGTTTCCACCTCAGAGGAAGGATCCTTGCCGCAGTAAGTCATCTCATCATCATTGTCACAGTTTCAGCCGAAAGACGTTCACTCCAGCAGCGGATAGGCCTCCCCCAAGTACCGCCACTCCGACCACAGTAATTTACAGTCACCATACTTTTTTTTTTTTTTTTTTTTACGTTGCCCCACACTAGGAATTACTCCTGTATTGTGGGTGCGTTTACAAACATTTAAACTCACATACACAAACAGCCAGACCCGGAACAACTATTTGTAGGTCTTACCAATATTTGTTCCGTGCGGGAATCGAACCAGCGACACGCAGCTCAGCAGTCAATCGCTTAACCGCTGCGCCAACCGTGCCGTCGCCTTAGAGAAGGGTCTTGAGAGACAGCACGGGTAGACAGTAGTTTTACCAAGGGGTAACGTGTTACCCAGTAACTGGATTGTGGAGGTCAGATAGGCAGTCGCTCCATGGAAAAAACTGGTATTCAGCTGCATCCGATTAGACTGGAAGTCGACAACAACAGTTGGGGAAAGACTAGACAAATGGTGATCTTCCTAGAAACGTCTTAAATTTCAAAGATGTGGGCCCTCTGTCTGTCGATACTAGGATTCCCTTATGTCCAGCATTGCAAATCTTTCGGCATGTGATCATCTGGTCTATTTTCTGGGTTTGGGGAAAAAAAAATCATGCCGTAGAGTGGCAAATTAACCGACCCACCGATGGTAAGTGGTCCTTAATGCGTTTCTGAAATACCGCTTTCATTGAGTGTTTCCATTAGATTGTTGGGCCAATCGTAGCGCCGAACGCGCTCGATGCGTTGGATCGAGATCAGAGGTGGTTAAAAAAACTCACACTAGGGCCGCTGATGTGTGAACTTAAACGAGGCAAAAGGAGTATATCACTATCGTACGTCACGTCACGTGGCGCGCTAGTAGCTACCTCTAGGGTCTAGACATACAGACTGGCAGGGACAACGATGCACAACCTGATATCGTAGATGCAGTACATGATTCTGAAACCTCTTACTTTGAAACATTTCGTAGAACTTAGCTGTTTAATACATATTGACCGTGTAAGTACTTTTGTACGAAGTAGGTAATTTTTTTAAGCTGTTACATGAGATGGGCCTGAAAGGTATCTGGCAATATGTGGGAGAACTTTATACCCTTCTGCCTTACTCTTTTGAGAATATAGGTGTGATATTATGACTTGACAGACCAAGGGAACTTTGAAATCGGTGGGCATGGCAGTGGTCACGGTAGCGGAAAAGTGAGAGTCTCCTCGTCTAGAGTCAAGCATTGTGGCACGAGTCAGACGTGGGCTGATAAAGGTAAGGTTACTTTTATTTAAAGTACAGTCTGGCAAATTAACTGTATACACGGAAATTTGACGTAGTGTATCCAATTGTGCCATTCTTGGGTCCCCAGTTTTACCCATTTCTCACAACTGTCTAGCAATGACAGTTATGGATCTCTTGGTTAAATAATAACAGCCGCTCGGGTCTATTGAAAATTAAGCTACCGTGGTTGATTTGTGGATCCATTATATATCGAGACTGCTCCGTGCCTCGGAAAGCACGTTAAGCCGTTGGTCCCTGCTATATTTGTACATTTTTGACAGTCGTTACGTACGAGTTGTCAGAAACCCGAATGTATGACAAACCAGTCTTACCGAAAGGGGTATCGTGTTACCCAGTAACTGGGTTGTGAAGGTCAGATAGGCAATCGCTCCATGTTCAAACAATCAATAATTTATTTGCAACGAATGTAGGTTACATTAAAATCCAGGTGGGTTAGATAGGAGTGAGCCATGTACATTCTGCCTGGAAATAGGCACGCAAAAATGATGCTTCACCTGGTTAGACTGGAAGTCGACCCTGACATAGTTGGTTAGGCAGATTGATAATTTCTCTTGACCCCAAGCCCCCCCACATTGCAGGTTCTTCCCACCGCTACTGCAAGTCAAACCGGGACACCGAGGCGTTTGTCCACTCTCTGCGGAAGTACCCAAGCATGGCTCCGTTCCGGACCGCATCTACCGACCTCATTGAGAAGCTCATTCGGTATACACAGGCTAAAAATTGTGAGTACAACCATCCACGCTATAGATGTTAGTAAGGTCCCATATTAAAAACCCTGGAGTAAAGTTACAAATCAGTATGAACTTCAGAATTACCTAAACATTTTTGAGGCGATCTTATTAATAAAAGTAATATAGCCTCAAATCATACAGTCTTCCAGACCGCATTTCGGCTAAGGCGACTGATATCATTAGAGGTCTGCCTCCGGCACGGGAGAAATTATAGAGCACGCGTGTGTGCGCAAACACAGGTGCAAACACTCTTCCCTCACTGTCATAGTCCGACAGGATGGCAATCCGACACCTGAGCCGACACGACCCGGGAGAGATCAGGCGCAGAACCAACGGCTTAACGTGCTATCCGATCCACAGGCGTATCACACGGCCAACTTTCCAAACTCCGAGCTTATGCTAAGATATTCCATAGAAAAGTTTTTAGAAATGATGGGTTCAGTTAACCCCTATAAGGTTTTCAGTTATTTCAAATACGTAGTTAGCATAAAATTATATTTCCGCAGTTCAAGAAATGTCACGGTCTTCAAAAAGCATGCGCTCGCTTCGACAGCAAAAGTCATCTGTTACTTACGATATGGCCAAAGCTTCTAAACACCAGCAAACTTACACTAGAAGACAGGATGATAACAGTGTTAATAACAGAAACGTACAAGTCGGTTATAGAGGGAGAGCCAGAAATTTTAAGCTGTATTCGCCTATGAGTGATAGCAAAACCCTTAGGTAAGCTTAGAACGTTTAGTAAGGATCTAGGGCAGGGTAAGGGCACATTGCTCGCATAACAGATGGCCGATGGGGCCGAAAGATTCTGGAGTGACGACCGCGTCCCGAAAGAGGTAAAGTTGGAAGGCCTCCCACAAGGTGGACCGATGAGCTTGTGAAGGCCACAGGAATCCGCTGGTTGCGGCTAGCACAGTACCGATCGAAATGGCGGAGCTTGGGGGAGGCCTATGTCCAGCAGTGGACGTCTTTCGACTGAAATGATGAATCATGATAAAACATTATTATGGCCCATTTCTTCTCAACTGTGTTTCATCAGTGGGAATACGAAAGGCTGTTTTCAATCTGCATGTCGTGCAAAAACTTAAGGAAATTATCTGGCGGTTAAGTTAAAAACTGGAATTCATTATTCAATTGGTGAATGTCACAAGGCTTTCTTGTGGCACAAGTCATATTTATGAGAATAGGTCTTTTCTGGGAAAGATGAGGTAGTCAGCAAAACTGGACAGTTAACAATTTTCGCCCACAATTTTATTTTGTTGCAGCGAAAACCAACACAGAGACATGACGCTCACCAGTAGTTACGACTACTTAAAGGCTGGTAAGTCTCCCTATGGACGGTCCAATCGCTCCGATGACTCCCCAAGCCCGGTGGAGTCCAGTAGTCCAGAACGGACTAGGAGTCCAGAGAGGTGTAGAAGTCCAGATGGGCTTAAGAGTCCAGAGGTGGCCCGAAGTCCCATTCGGTTCAAGAGTACCGATGGGTTCAGGACTCCCAACAGGCCTAATCGTCCGGAAAGGTCTTTACGGTTCGAGCGCTCTGTCCGCGATTTGAGCCTGAGTGACATGTCCAAGTATATTCGGAATACCGTCAGGCAGATTTGCAATGAACGGCCAGTTGTAAGTACTTTTTAACCTGTTTATTTTATTTGGAAACACACACATTGAAAATATATCAATAGGTATGAGGAACAGGGTGTGAATTTGACTCATGCTCCATAGAAAAGGGAGGGTCCTCCGAACAGACGGGTGTTGTCTGGTGGGCAACTGCTCTTTTCTGTGGAGGGCAAACCGATAGGTTGCACAATGTTTTCAACAATTATGAATAATTAGTAAAAATCGGCGATAAAAATCTCGCAGACAGTGAATATTCACTGACATTTTAATTTTGACGTTTCTTGAGATCTTACTCCACACTAGCGCCTATAGCGGCAGACTCAAGCGCCCGAGCCTCATTTTTTCCACGCTAATATGTTATTAGTTATTTGTGGCTTCAACTTTCTGCCTAACTGACCGAATCTTTGACTATTCTTATTAATTTTGGGTGTGAAGCCTACTACCGACTATGTCATGTAGTATTGTTTTAATATTTCTTCAGGGTGGGAAAGAGGTGAAGCTATAAAGGACGCTATAGTTCCATCATCATTCACAATCTAGATGTACCTTTGTAGCAGCATCTGCATCGCCACATACGAAGTACGCATCACACTGACGTCACGCAAACTCCTGCATCGCGCAATCAGAGTTTATCGCGTGACTAGATATACAACATCTCGACATCAACCGTCGGGAGTCAAAATTAAAATGTCAGTGAACATTCACTGCTTGCGGGATTTTTGATCGTGTATTTTTACTAATTATTCATCATTGTTAACCGACTTCAAAAAAAGGAGGAGGTTCTCAATTCGACTGTTTTTTTTAAATGTTTGTTACGTAATAACTTTCGACTGGGTGAACCGATTTTAATGATTCTTTTTTTATTTGAAAGCTCGTGCTTCCCGTGTGGTTCCATTTCATATAGATCTGATGATGCGTTTCGGAGACAGACAACGGAACTCTTCAAAAAATAACATCAACCGCGATTGCTGCTATCGCATAAATATGCATTGTTTTGACTCCAAGGATGATGTAATTTCGAATTAGTGGGGTAGGTACTATAACTAAAAAGTGAAAAATAAAAACTTTTCCCAAAAAAAACAACCGACTTCCGAAAAAACACTATAAAGTGAAAAATAACTTTAATTTCGGAAGGCGGTGACAAAAAATTTAAATACACATCCAAAGTCACCGCCTTCCAAAATTAAAGTTATTTTTCACTTTATAGTGCTTTTTTCGGAAGTCGGTTGTTTTTTTTTTGGGAAAAGTTTTTTTGTGAATATTGTGCAACTTATGAGTTTGCCTTCCGCAGAAAAGGGCAGTTGCCCACCAGATACAACACCAGTCTGGTCGGAGGATCCTCCCTTTTCCATAAAGTATGAGTGACATTTACACCCTGCTCCTCAAACCTTTGTACCTTCACACAAGTCGTAGTGCTGTTTGAGAAGTCTAAGATATACCTAGTAGTGATTCCCGCAGGTGTTCCAAGTGTGTCCGAAGCTCAGGAACCGGTACAACCAGCACAAGAAGGTCTGCCCTAACAAGAATAATGTGGCCACTGATGTTATTGTGGTATGTATCATCTATATCTGTACTTTTTATACTTAATTAATTTAAGTGAGGGACTTGTGGTTTAGTAGGTAATGATAAACGCACGGGTCGATCGATCAGGTAAAACAACGCTTGCTGCGGTTGGTCCATGGATGGGTGAACATCTTTACATACCAAGACCCCTTCATAACTGGGACAGCCCGTTTAGGCGTTGTTCCAGGTGTCATTTGTAGATCTTTGACAGCCGTTGCGTGTCTTAGGAGAATCGCGTTACCCAGTGACTGGGTTGTGGACGTCAGATAGGCAGGTTGACGCCTGGATTTGTAGTGGATGAGACACCCATCGACGAACCGACCGAGGCAAGCGACCCGGTAGATAGCCCTACTTTATAAATTGACATAGATTCCTGGAATCTGAAAAAAATAAATCTATTTTGTTTTGGTTTTAGGATGATGAACCAGAGGAGGAACAAGGTAACTATTGTTTTTTATACTTTTTTCACAAAGTAAACGCATGAGCACTCCTTACCGTGGACAGGTATAGCAATAGACAAGTCACTATGCACGGTGCTAGGGACAAGTCACTACTCGACCTGTTCGCATGCATGCAGTACATAATTCTAAATCCCCCTGCGTTGAAAATGATCGTCGGTTAGTTTAAAAAAATCAGCCGTCCTGAACATTTTGACCGCATAAAACAGTATTCATTAAAAAATCTGCTATTTTATAGAAAATTGTATTGTAATTTTCTATGACACAGCAGTATTTTTTGGATACCAACGATAATTTTCTAGTGTGCTGAATTCATGATGTCAGTTTGTGCGTCGATGTCCCTGCTACCGCGTACCTATAATAGTAAAGAGACAACGACACACTTATTACATCTAGTAGTTAAAGTAAACGAGACAAATATATTTCCTTTATCTCCTTTGCGAATGCATACTTTTTATCTGGCCGGGTAATACTTGGGTAATTCTTTCTTTTTACAGCCATTTTGTTGGGCCCCAATTGTTGGGCTACAACTGGGGCCCAACAAAATGACTGTTATAGTATAATTTCTTTGGAAACCATTAACTGGCTACATTAGATAGTTACGTACAAACACTCACTCTCGTAGTACACAATCGCAAAACTCTCCATAAGGCTGGACTCGGCGCATGATATATGGTGTAACGCTTTAGCTCGCCCAGACATTGTTACTCGGAGTGGAGACCACAAGGCCAACTCTAATAATTAAAAACGTTCAAATCTAGTCGCAGTCTCATCTAGGCGTCAAGCAAATGTGAAAAATTTACCAAAATTTTTGGGAAATTCGAGGTATTTTTGCCAGTTTGAGACTTAGATTAGACTGAACGTTCTTAAAATTACAGGAATTGCCCCTTTGATGTCCTGAAACACGCGTTTTGGCCTAGCTTAGGCACCAATCTTCCACAAAATTGTAATGTTTCTAATTATGCGCAATACATTAGAATTAAGCTATATAAAATATAGAATATATAAAAGAATATAATTTAAAAGTTTACAAGTGCATATTGATTACAATATGCACTTGTGAATTGTAACTTTTTAAATATTGTGGTGAGAAAATAAATAAGTTTTATTTATTATAGTTCCAGTTTACAAGTAACTGCCATATACCTATCACTACCTCTCATGGACCACCAATCACCTCCCAAGCAGCACGCAAGCGTTTTCAACATACATATAACAGCCTATTTAGAACTTAGAGTTCCTTTAGAGACTTACAAGAGTGTCAAAAATTATTCAATCTGTATTAAGGGATCCGCGAAAGCTTAGGGTATTTAAACAGAATATGAAAACTCCACTATACAGCTTAAGTATTTTGTGACACTTTAATCTGGTTTTATCATTAAAGCTGTATACAAGCTGTATTTTGCATGTGAACACTTACTTATTACAGCTCTTAGTGTTATTATAGTATCACTTAAGACTTGTTTCTGTACAATGGTGTATGCAAACTCCGTTCTAAAACTTATTTTTATGGCGTAATTGTACACTCTTGTAAATACAGTGGTTTTATGACTTCTGTTTTTGAGGGTGTTTTAAAACTAAAAAAATAAATGACAGCTACAGTACAGCTTTATTTTGTATTAATGACAGTCACTTGGAAAGACTTTACGGTCAACGAAGAGGGTTCCGTAGCAAAAACATTAAACAGGGTTATTAATGATCATAAAAGTGTGTAAATGTGTAAATTTAATTCTACCTTTGGAACATGATTATGACGTTTCTTCATAAAGCAGCGCAAGTAGTTCAAATGATGATTGATTTGAACCATGAGATCTAGTTCTCTTACTGCTTCATCATATGACGATAATGATAGTCTTTTCACACAGCATTTTGAGGTGGACCAATTATATAAAGGCCGAGATGTTTCATCCTTTACTAATTTGTTGACATCTAATCGCTTTCATGGCCATCTTAACTTGCCTTTTGATTCCCACAAACTTGGTACAATGCAAAGCTTGTTTTGCCCTTTCTCAATGGTTGCTTAAATTTTAGTCGGCATATTTTCCTGAAAATAAAGTAAAACTGATATAATACATACAACAAACTAATAATGCTTTACAATAAGTTTACTTAGGTATAAAATACAAGGTCAAATTGAGAATCTCTTCCTTTTTTTGTTTTACTATATGTAGGTACGTATCATATTGAGTCTGCGCTTTTTATTTCTTTTAGGTAACCCTTATGAGCATTATAAGTTATGTATAGAGCACTGATATACAGCCTAAGTAATAAAAATATTCTATTATAAAGCTGATTAGCAGCCAAAAGCTGTACAATATAATCCATAACTTACTTAGTACAGCTACTCAGACTATAATACACTCCGATTATCGTTTAGGCTGTTTAGCAAATAGTCGCCATTTTCGTAATTTCGAATGTAGGTATAAAACAAAATATGAAACATAATTTAAGGAATATATAATGATTTTCGGCTTGATATGAGGGCACAATGATCACACTACCCTTACTTCTGTTATTATAACATTGTTTTTTATTCTAACCTTAAAACCAACATTGACTTACCATATAAATAGTATTTTTCTTTTATATCAGATCGATTATTTTGCTGGCGCTTGAATATTTTGACGGAAAACATAGACAGGTTCACAATAAATTTGAATCCGCAATTTTAATTCACCAAAATCAAATCAAATCAAATCAAAAGTCATTTATTCAAATTAGGCTGAGAATCAGCACTTTTCGAACGTCAAAGTACATGAGACAGTCCCCCAAAACGCCCACCCTTCACCACTTCCTAGTGCTTTAGCTGGGAAGAAGAAGTAGTGGAACAAACTCCCCAGCAGCACAGCTGTCTGTTTAGTCGGATAGACTTGATTCTATACATACTTAGGCAAAGTAATAAACATTACGAGACACAAAATATTAATTAAATAATTAGTCAAAATGTCAGCTAGCCATACCAATATACCGACAAATAAAATGAAAACTGTCGAGGCCAAATAAAGCCTAAAAGAACTCATCATAGAAAATATTGTTATGAGTAGATCATGTCAATAACTAATGACTTAATAGATAGTTATAAAAAAAAATTGTTAGACAGGCAATAAAAAATAAAATAATAATTATATGAACGCATATAACCTGTCACTAGATACGCCGATTCTGGAGAAAGAACACAAACATTGTCTTGAGTTAATCACAGCGACCAACTATTCTTGTCATGTAAATAGTCGTTCAAAATCAAAAATCAAAATCAAAATATTTTTATTTCACATAAACCTGCAAGGGCACTTATGAAACGTCAGAAGCTAGGTGCACGGTTCCAATTTGTCGCTTCCTATGGAGAAGAGCTGGCAAGAAACTCCACGGTTACTCTTTTAAAAATAATTGGATTTTATAATGTTTTCAAATTACAGTGATATTAGGTATGGGAGGACAGTGCAGGCCTGTCAATAAGTACCAGGTACTTAGAGGAATGAAAATAAAGAACAGAAACTGTAGGCCTACAACGTTCTCTCATTCACAATATGTAAAAGAATCTACATAAGTAAAATCAACCTATTTAAACCAAGTGATATGATTTCCATGAGAATCACTAATAAATACTCGATATTACAAGGGTTGTATAATGTCAAATAATGACGAGAATATGTCAGAAAGTGTGAAAAATAAAATAATTAAAATTAACATTGTAATTTGGAAGCAGTTAATAGACGCTCACAAAGTTATGGTGCTAATGAGTTACCAGGGAAGCCACATGTGCAGAAGGAATTAATGCCAAACTTCCTTGTCTTCAACGTAGTCTTTTATCTTATAATATGCTTTTTTGATAAGGACACGTTTGATGTGAGTTTTAAACTTTCCATCGCTAAGTTCTGTAACCGATTTTGGCAACTTGTTATAGAAGCGGATACTGTTTATTAGAAATGACTTGCTAGTTTTAGTTAATCTAAATTTTGGAATCACAATTTCATCTTTACTACGTGTTCGTTGATACGTTTCGTTGATGGAATAGTAAGCCTTTAAACAAAGGACGGATTTTACTTGAGCTTTAAACGCATTAAAAGGCAAATCTAGCAAAGAAGAGGGAAGCTTGTTATTAAAAGTTATACCAAGCCCAACAAATGAGTTATGAACCTTATGAAGCCGGTGAAAGGGAGCACGTAGTTTGTCCTTATTTCTTGTGTTAACGGTGTGAATATCACTGTTTTTAGTGTACAAGTGTATATTTTGCCTAATATATAAGATGTTAGCGAATATGAATTGTGATGCCACCGTGAGAATACCAACATCTTTAAAAAAGTCCCTCAAGGAAACTCTGGCACCTAGCTGGTAAATTGCACGAACAGCACGTTTTTGAAGGACAAAAATATTTTGAATATCAGCAGCTTTGCCCCACAGCAGAATACCGTAGGACATAACGCTGTGAAAATAACTAAAGTAGACTAACCGAGCTGAATCGACGTCAGTGTATTGTCTTACTTTTCTGACGGCGTAGGCGGCTGAACTGAGCCTCCCGGCTAGGCTTGATATGTGTGATCCCCACTGAAGTTTGGCATCTACTGTTATGCCCAGAAAAACTGCCGAGTCTACGGTTTCAAGCACCTCTTTATCTAAGACGATGTTGGGACCTAGACTTCTAACATTCGGTAAGGCAAATTTTACACATTTTGTTTTCTTGGCATTGAGAACTAGGTTATTTGCCGTAAACCAATCCGTAACCATTGAGAGAGCACTGTTTACGTCGTCAAAATCTTGTCTATTCCGGTCTACTTTAAAAATAAGAGAAGTATCATCTGCAAACAGTACAACATCACAAATACCCTTTAAATAGAATGGTAAGTCATTGATATACACTAAAAACAAGAATGGGCCGAGTATTGAGCCTTGAGGCACACCTAACTGAACTGGTAGCCTGGAAGATTTTTCACCATTAATTTCTACACATTGGACACCAATTAACACCTTCAGATATCTAAGTCCAAGATTACGTTTACTTACTAATAAATATTATAAATAACAATGTCGCCATTCATTGGAAAGAATTACATTCATTTTGTGATTCTCTTCAAAAACCTATTTAAAACTATTTTCTCTATAAAGTATTTATAAGATAATATCTGTAGTATAATGGTTTCTTTGTACACCGAATAACAGCTCTAATACAGCTATTATACAGCGCCTCTATTGCTTCTACAGCTATTATACAGCTATACTAGAGCAAAACGCTGTATAAAATGTGCCCATTTTTTACTTATAAGGGCTGTATAAGCGCTTATACAGCGTCTATACAGCCTGAATATACAGCTTCTAGTATAAAATCGAACTTAAATACAGCTTGTATACAGCTTGCAATGCTACTTGGGCTATCTCTCATGGTTATACGCTGACAGCAAATATATACAATTCTCTACGCTCCTTATTCACATCACATCACATTCAAACATTTTCTCTGACTTATTCATGGATTATTATAGACATTCTTCGTTACGTCACCCTCGATTTTTTCGTTAGGACTGACTTGTCCTAGTTTTTGTCCTATATATGTTCCTTGGAGAGCCAACACTGTGTTCTTATTGTTTTGCGTTGATATTTTATGTTCTGTATTTTGTTATTTACTCTTTTATATTTCTTGTCTATCTTTTAGTTGATTTTTCGTTCTGTCTATGTTTGAGGTTGTCTGCATTTGACGTATGATCTGTTCGAAAAATAGCTAAAAAAAAGTGTAAACATACCTGTACAGCAATTGTTACGCAATCATTCACTTATTCACATAGGGGATAAGTAACAGTCAGCTGTATTTAGAAGGTTTCTGCTTAAATATGAGCACTTTTTCCAACACTTAAGGCTCGTGCAGACTAGCGCGTCGCGCTGTTGCGTCGCGCCTGTTTGAAGAAGCCTTTATTGTTTGACTAACATTGCTAAAGTGGGATGACTTTTTCTTGAAATGTCATTCAATGAGATTAAAGGAACTTAGAAGTTTGCACAATGTATGATAATTATAAATGTGAAAGTTTCGATTAGAAGTAATCTCAAACCGAAAAGTTTGCATGTTTAGATGTTTGGATGTCCGGTAATCAATCACGTAGAAACGGCTGAACGGATTGGGATGAAATTTGTCATATAGATAGTTTATAACCTGAATTAACATACAGGATACTTTTTATTGCGGTAATAAGTTCCCGTGGGATAACTTCTGGCATCCACGCGAACGAAGCTGCTGGCAAAGGCTAGTTGATTATAATTCTGTAAATAAATAGGTACGTGTTGCGGTCGCGAATCATATTTAAATCAACATAGAATCTGACTTTGACAGCAAATACCAAAAAACATTAGAAAATTTGAATTTTGCGGACTACCCAGGCATTTCCCCTTAATGCTAATAATTGTAGTCACTTAACTTAATAAAAACTTAAAACCGCTGAGAGACAACGCTCAGGCTAAACCAAGAAGCAAGAAACCTTGCACAAGAGTCCTTTATATCACCACTTTTTCTTCATTAATTCCCTCAAGCGGTTAAATACCCCAATAGGGGAAAGGATACCTTTAATATTTCTCGTATGTCTACTAGTATATTCAATTTTGTTACACACAGCATCCAGCTCTATGTTATCGCGCTTCATTCAGTCTTTCAGCAGATGTGGCATAACTTCGACTGTGAGTTTTACGTCTATCGTTGTTGTTGTTGTTTTTGTATCTAGTGTTTTATGATAATTCTTATTCATTAGACTTTGGATCTATAAAATCACCCTTTTATTGTGTAATCTTTCACCTTGATTTTTGTTTTTGTTTATTAGCCTTTTTGTTGCTACGTTATTTTTCATTACATATTTATTTTATTACTTTGTAATTTATTAGCAGGTACTAATTAGCTATTGTTGTTGTAGTGTTAATAATTATCTTTTTTTTGGCGTAGTGTTCTGGTGATGGCCGCGACTTACAAGTTGTAAAGTAGAAGTAGTAATAATTGTTGTAAAGTTGTAAATTGCCATTATTTCGTCACCACTGGTCTCAAAACGGTGAAGGAAAGCATCGTGAGTAAACCTCGAACCAAAAAGAATATATGTGACATCTACCAAACCGCGCTGTGTCCGCGTGGTGGATTTCGGCCCACTCGCTCTTGCAGAGTGGATGCCCGTGTTCCAGCAGTGGTAACATTGTGCCCGAGCACAAATTAAGAGTTCGGGCTTACTCTCGCTAGGTACTGCTGAGAAATTGTTAATAGAAAATCGGAATAAGTTGGAAATCGAACTTACGCTCCCACATTCAGTAGCACTTGCGACTACTGAGACCAACGAGGTAGTCACAGTTCTAATTATAGTAACATAAGTCGTATTGCTGAATAACTTTGTTATGAGCCATTAATGACTCTACGGCAAGTTACAGGAAGGTGTGGCCAAATCTGACGTACAGAATACTAATAACAGAAAATTTTATACTGAATACCGACAAACATTTGCGTGGGCATTCCCTGAAGTTATGGTAAAATTCTTCAAAGAAAAACTCCTTGAACCAATTCTTATCTAACTGAATTGTAACAGCATGGAATAGCTCCCGGGATATGTTGTGACGGAACCCACACTGCTTCAACTGCTTCAACAATCGACTAGACGCATTTAATATCTCCAAACTTTTTGATAGGCACATGCATACGCATCAGCTAATTAGCTGCTAGTGTGTCTAACCTCTCTGTACGTGTAACGTTGGTCCCATGGAGAAAGTTGTTCAGTTATTTGTACACACCCTTAAATTAGACCACACCTTTTTGATACATGGTGTATATCTACATAAAATTACATGATCCCGACTCTGAATCGCTTATAATGTATTTTTTCTCACAGGAGCAAGCCGGATGTCAATGTACTAGGCCTGACTGCTACTGTAGCAAGGCAACTCAGTGTGTCAACAACCCTGACGCCTCCACTAATACACATGCAGCTTGTACCTGCAAAACTCCAACAAAAACAGCCTGCTGTCACGGCATGCCTTGTGTTTGTGCCAATAAATCCCTAGAACAAGCCTATTATAACAAACGAATCGATGAAGAAATATCCGAATGGCTTAAAGACGTACACAGTGTCGATAGCTCAGATTGTAAAAAGAAAAGAGAAACAGTCATCAAAGATTTACGGAAAACGTTAAATCATTTGCCTGATGATAACTTCGATGAATATGCTCGAAATGAGATCAAAAGTTTCGTTTATAACTTTCCACTGTGGAACCCTGGTAAAGATAAGAAAGATGAAAAACTCTTCAAAAACCAATTAGCTGATAAGCTTACAGAGAGAATTTTAAGCGTTCCGAGAAAACCTGATAGATTTAGAGATATTGTTAAAAAATGGGTAGTAAACATGGGCTTTGAAGACAATGGTGAAGATATAGATAAGGAAACCATTATTGATAAGTTTGTCAATAAACTTAAGTCTATAGCTGTTGATGGGCCCGCGTGTGATATTAAATACACAAACACATTAAGAAAAGAAATAATCAAATTACTTGTAGAGTTAGCTTTAAAATTCGATGGTGATATGGTAATGTTAAAAAAGATGGCAAATAAATTGGCCACAGAAATAGTAGGTATACCAAGAAATATGAATTTATCAGGCGATACGACAGATTTGACAGATGAGTTTGATGAAATTGTATCTGATTGGATATGTGAACACGGTTTGTGTGGAGAGCTTAAAAAAGATCCTAAATTGGTTGAAGATTTAGCGAAAAAGTTAAATAAATTAAAGTCTCAAGGGATCGATGACGAATGCGTTGTTGAAAAAATGAAAGAAGAAATACATCTATTTGTGGATGATGTGGGTATTGCGATTGAAACAATGGATGAGTTAATTGATGAGCTAATAAAGCAACTGTCAAATACAATGCAAACGAACGAAATGGAAAGGCTAGATCAAGATGAAATCAGTGAAGTATGCACTGATTGGCTAAGTATCTTACCAGGCGCTTCTGATTTACATCCACGGAAATTGGAAAAAATCATTAAAGAACTTGTTAATCTAACAATAGAAGGCAGAGAGCAGGGAAATGAGAATCTGGCAAACGATATATTAAACTATCTAGTTGATGCTGACCATGACATCTCTATAGATCCTGCTGACTTGGGTATACACGTCGAAGAACTAATGGAGAAACTTAATATTTTGCCTTCGAACAAATACAACAAAGAACAGGTAAAAAAAGCGTTGTTAAAAGATATTTTTGATGTTATTAAAGACATGTCAATATCGGAACGTAAAAAAGAAGAGTTGAGAAAAGAGACCCATAAAATTATAGAAAACCATTTACTTAAGTCATCCTTACACTCTAGAGAATCTCATGATGATGTGAAGGAGGCTATATTGGAGGATATAGATGATGCCATTAGTGTCATAGACATACCAAAAGAAAGTCAATTAAAACTGAAGGCCTCATTGGGTGGTATGTTAAACAGTAATTTCGATAAATCTTTAACTAGACTAAGAAGACCAAGCAAAGATGGAAGTAATTTAAAGCACACAATCGCAAAAGATGTCAGAAAAGCAGTCAAGGAACTCCCGATAGACACAGATAAAAAGCGAGATTTGATGCAGCAAGTTAAGGGAACACTGTCAAAAAATATGCACAAACCATTGCCTAGCAATGTCAAAAATACTATCAACGATGAAATTAGTGATATAATTGAAAGATGTCCGATTTTTGAAGACAACAGTGTTGTAGGTTCTTTGAAAAAAATGTTATCAGCTGTTGCGTCGAAGCATTTGAATATTTGTTTACCTAAATGTATGTGTGACATTCAAAACAAAGTAGAGAAAGACCTCGGTATTGTTATTGACAGGTCTTCTATAGACACTGGTAAAAAGAAGGAGTTGAAAAAGAGTATACAAGATATACTCGCAGAGAACGAAGATCGCCATATTTCAGATGACGTCCTAAAAACTATTAAACAAGATATTAATGGTGTAGTCAGTGATCTATCAATTCCTCAAGATACAAAGGATATTCTAAAAAAGACGGTTGGTGAAACTATATCTAAAGATTTTAATGAAGCTTTATCAAATTTAAGGCACGATTTGAATAAGGTAAGAGATAAACTATTCGAAGATATTTGCAATATAATTGAAAAATCCCCAACCCCGAGGGACGTAAAAACACATTTAATTAATAAATTAAAATCCGTGCTAACCAAAAATTTAGATTCTTCTCTTTCGGATGAAGAAAAGTACACAATTTTAGACGATGTCTCGAACATAGTTAAAGACGACATGCCAGAAGAAAAGAGAAGGAGCTTAACAAATAAACTGGCAAAAATGTTAAATACACAACAAAGGAAAGAAGGTACAAACGAGATTGAAATAACAAAGAATTTAAAAGAATTTGAAAACAAAATACTAGAACATATTTTAAGAGACATGGAACAGGCCGTTGAAGATGCACTAATTCCTAGAAAGAAAAAAATAGAATTAAAGAAGAAATTGAAGGATATTGCCACAATAGACTACAAGAAAACAGCAAAGGATATCACTAAAGCACTTACATACGGCATAAATCAAATCCTTGATGAACTGAACTTAACTAAAGACACGAAAAATAAACTGAAAAGTGAATTAGCCGCTGCAATAGATGAACACAGCAAATTACTGAGAGACATAGAAGATGTAGGATCTGAATATCTTCAAATAAAACAAGGATCAAGTGCAGACTCAAATGTCAATCGCAAAACAAATGGGAAAGGCCTGATGCATACCGAAGGATATAATGAAAATAAAGCAAAAGAAAGTATTTTGCAAGGAATTAAAGATGTTATTGAAACATCAGCCATCCCTGAAGACAAAAAAGTGGAGTTGAAACGGATACTTAAAAATCTGACTGCCAAATATTTAAAAAAGCCTTTGTTAGATGACTTCCTAGATTATATAAAAAATGGCATAACAGATATACTAGATGATTTGCAAATACCTACATCCGAGAAAGATAAATTGAAACGTGCACTCATTAGCAAGACAGCCGAAATCACAGCCAATTTGCGAGATATTGACAAAACGAAAGCTAAACAAAGTATTTTGCAAGGAGTTGATAAGATTATTGAAAAATCAAACATAACTGAAGAAAAACAGAGGCAATTAAAAAGGAAATTGGAAAAAATGGCAAATGATAATATCAAACTGCCTTTGTCAGATGACGTGCAAGAAACCATGAGAATCGACATAGCTGATATACTGGATGATTTACAAATCCCTAAGTCCGAGAAAGATAAATTGAAACGTGCACTCATAAACAAGACAAACGAAAATATTGCCAAATTGCGAGATGCTGACAAAACTATAGCGAAAGAAAGCATTTCACAAGGAATTGAAAAGATTATTGAAGAATCAAACATCCCTGAAGTAAAAAAGAGGAAATTGAAAAGGAAATTGGAAGAAATGGCAAATGATAAATTAGAACAGCCTTTGTCAGATGACTTGGAAGATGCCATGAGAATCGATATAGCTGATATACTGGATGATTTACAAATCCCTAAGTCCGAGAAAGATAAATTGAAACGTGCACTCATAAACAAGACAGACGAAAATATTGCCAAATTGCGAGATGCTGACAAAACCAAAGCGAAAGAAAGCATTTCGCAAGGATTTGAAAAGATTATTGAAGAATCAAACATCCCTGAAGAAAAAAAGAGGGAATTGAAAAGGAAATTGGAAAAAATGGCAAACGATAATTTAGAACAGCCTTTGTCAGATGAGTTGGAAGATGCCATGAGAATCGACATAGCTGATATACTGGATGATTTACAAATCCCCAAGTCCGAGAAAGATAAATTGAAACGTGCTATCATAAATAAGACAGACGAGAATCTTGCCAGTTTGCGAGATGCTGGAAAAACCGAAGCGAAAGAAAGATTTTTGCAAGGAATTGAAAAGATTATTGAAGAATCAAACATCCCTGAAGAAAAACAGAGGGTATTAAAAAAGAAATTGGAAAAAATGGCAAATGATAATATTAAACTGCCTATGTCAGATGACGTGCAAGAAACCATGAGAATCGACATAGCTGATATACTGGATGATTTACAAATCCCTAAGTCCGAGAAAGATAAATTGAAACGTTCACTCATAAACAAGACAGACGAAAATATTGCCAAATTGCGAGATGCTGACAAAACCGAAGTGAAAGACAGCATTTCACAAGGAATTGAAAAGATTATTGAAGAATCAAACATCCCTGAAGGAAAAAAGATGGAATTGAAAAGGAAATTGGAAAAAATGGCAAACGATAATTTAGAACAGCCTTTGTCAGATGAGTTGGAGGATGCCATGAGAATTGACATAGCTGATATACTGGATGATTTACAAATCCCTAAGTCCGAGAAAGATAAATTGAAACGTGCTCTCATTAAGAAGACAGACGAAAATATTGCCAAATTGCGAGATGCTGACAAAACCGAAGTGAAAGACAGCATTTCACAAGGAATTGAAAAGATTATTGAAGAATCAAACATCCCTGAAGGAAAAAAGATGGAATTGAAAAGGAAATTGGAAAAAATGGCAAACGATAATTTAGAACAGCCTTTGTCAGATGACATGCAAGAAACCTTGAGAATCGACATAGCTGATATACTGGATGATTTACAAATCCCTAAGTCCGAGAAAGATAAATTGAAACGTGCTCTCATAAACAAGACAGACGAAAATATTGCCAAATTGCGAGATGCTGACAAAACCGGAGTGAAAGACAGCGTTTCACAAGGAATTGAAAAGATTATTGAAGAATCAAACATCCCTGAAGAAAAAAAGAGGGTATTAAAAAAGAAATTGGAAAAAATGGCAAATGATAATATTAAACTGCCTATGTCAGATGACGTGCAAGAAACCATGAGAATCGACATAGCTGATATACTGGATGATTTACAAATCCCTAAGTCCGAGAAAGATAAATTGAAACGTGCACTCATAAACAAGACAGACGAAAATATTGCCAAATTGCGAGATGCTGACAAAACCAAAGTGAAAGACAGCATTTCACAAGGAATAGAAAAGATTATTGAAGAATCAAACATCCCTGAAGAAAAAAAGAGGGTATTAAAAAAGAAATTGGAAAAAATGGCAAATGATAATATTAAACTGCCTTTGTCAGATGACGTGCAAGAAACCTTGAGAATCGACATAGCTGATATACTGGATGATTTACAAATCCCTAAGTCCGAGAAAGATAAATTGAAACGTGCACTCATAAACAAGACAGACGAAAATATTGCCAAATTGCGAGATGCTGACAAAACCAAAGCGAAAGAAAGCATTTCGCAAGGATTTGAAAAGATTATTGAAGAATCAAACATCCCTGAAGAAAAAAAGAGGGTATTAAAAAAGAAATTGGATAAAATGGCAAATGATAATATTAAACTGCCTTTGTCAGATGACGTGCAAGAAACCTTGAGAATCGACATAGCTGATATACTGGATGATTTACAAATCCCTAAGTCCGAGAAAGATAAATTGAAACGTTCACTCATAAACAAGACAGACGAAAATATTGCCAAATTGCGAGATGCTGACAAAACCAAAGTGAAAGACAGCATTTCACAAGGAATTGAAAAGATTATTGAAGAATCAAACATCCCTGAAGAAAAACAGAGGGTATTAAAAAAGAAATTGGATAAAATGGCAAATGATAATATTAAACTGCCTTTGTCAGATGACGTGCAAGAAACCCTGAGAATCGACATAGCTGATATACTGGATGATTTACAAATCCCTAAGTCCGAGAAAGATAAATTGAAACGTGCACTCATAAACAAGACAGACGAAAATATTGCCAAATTGCGAGATGCTGACAAAACCTTAGCGAAAGAAAGCATTTCACAAGGAATTGAAAAGATTATTGAAGAATCAAACATCCCTGAAGAAAAAAAGAGGGTATTAAAAAAGAATTTGGAAAAAATGGCAAATGATAATATTAAACTGCCTTTGTCAGATGACATGCAAGAAACCTTGAGAATCGACATAGCTGATATACTGGATGATTTACAAATCCCTAAGTCCGAGAAAGATAAATTGAAACGTGCACTCATAAACAAGACAGACGAAAATATTGCCAAATTGCGAGATGCTGACAAAACCTTAGCGAAAGAAAGCATTTCACAAGGAATTGAAAAGATTATTGAAGAATCAAACATCCCTGAAGAAAAAAAGAGGGTATTAAAAAAGAATTTGGAAAAAATGGCAAATGATAATATTAAACTGCCTTTATCAGATGACATGCAAGAAACCTTGAGAATCGACATAGCTGATATACTGGATGATTTACAAATCCCTAAGTCCGAGAAAGATAAATTGAAACGTGCACTCATAAACAAGACAGACGAAAATATTGCCAAATTGCGAGACGCTGACAAAACCAAAGCGAAAGAAAGCATTTCGCAAGGAATTGAAAAGATTATTGAAGAATCAAACATCCCTGAAGAAAAAAAGAGGGTATTAAAAAAGAAATTGGATAAAATGGCAAACGATAATATTAAACTGCCTTTGTCAGATGACGTGCAAGAAACCTTGAGAATTGACATAGCTGATATACTGGATGATTTACAAATCCCTAAGTCCGAGAAAGATAAATTGAAACGTGCACTCATAAACAAAACAGACGAAAATATTGCCAAATTGCGAGATGCTGACAAAACCAAAGCGAAAGAAAGCATTTCGCAAGGAATTGAAAAGATTATTGAAGAATCAAACATCCCTGAAGAAAAAAAGAGGGTTTTAAAAAAGAAATTGGATAAAATGGCAAATGATAATATTAAACTGCCTTTGTCAGATGACGTGCAAGAAACCTTGAGAATCGACATAGCTGATATACTGGATGATTTACAAATCCCTAAGTCCGAGAAAGATAAATTGAAACGTTCACTCATAAACAAGACAGACGAAAATATTGCCAAATTGCGAGATGCTGACAAAACCATAGCGAAAGAATGCATTTCACAAGGAATTGAAAAGATTATTGAAGAATCAAACATCCCTGAAGAAAAAAAGATGGAATTGAAAAGGAAATTGGAAAAAATAGCAAACGATAATTTAGAACAGCCTTTGTCAGATGAGTTGGAAGATGCCATGAGAATCGACATAGCCGATATACTGGATGATTTACAAATCCCTAAGTCCGAGAAAGATGAATTGAAACGTGCACTCATAAACAAGACAAACGAAAATATTGCCAAATTGCGAGATGCTGACAAAAAAAAAGGGAAAGAAAGCATTTCGCAAGGAATTGAAAAGATTGTTGAGGAATCAGATATCACTGAAGAAAGAAAAAAGGAACTGAAAAGGAAATTGGAAAAGATGGCAAATGATAACATTAAACAGCCTTTGTCAGATGATGTGCAAGAAACCATGAGAATCAACATAGCTGATATACTAGATGATTTACAAATCCCTAAGTCCGAGAAAGATAAATTGAAACGTGCACTCATAAACAAGACAGACGAAAATATTGCCAAATTGCGAGATGCTGACAAAGCCACAGCGAAGGAAAGCATTTCGCAAGGAATTGAAAAGATTGTTGAGGAATCAGATATCACTGAAGAAAGAAAAAAGGAACTGAAAAGGAAATTGGAAAAGATGGCAAATGATAACATTAAACAGCCTTTGTCAGATGATGTGCAAGAAACCATGAGAATCAACATAGCTGATATACTAGATGATTTACAAATCCCTAAGTCCGAGAAAGATAAATTGAAACGTGCACTCATAAACAAGACAGACGAAAATATTGCCAAATTGCGAGATGCTGACAAAACCGAAGTGAAAGACAGCATTTCACAAGGAATTGAAAAGATTGTTGAAGAATCAAACATCCCTGAAGAAAAAAAGAGGGTATTAAAAAAGAAATTGGATAAAATGGCAAATGATAATATTAAACTGCCTTTGTCAGATGACGTGCAAGAAACCTTGAGAATCGACATAGCTGATATACTGGATGATTTACAAATCCCTAAGTCCGAGAAAGATAAATTGAAACGTTCACTCATAAACAAGACAGACGAAAATATTGCCAAATTGCGAGATGCTGACAAAACCAAAGTGAAAGACAGCATTTCACAAGGAATTGAAAAGATTGTTGAAGAATCAAACATCCCTGAAGAAAAACAGAGGGAATTAAAAAAGAAACTGGAAAAAATGGCAAATGATAATTTAGAACAGCCTTTGTCAGATGATTTGGAAGATGCCATGAGAATCGACATAGCTGATATACTGGATGATTTACAAATCCCTAAGTCCGAGAAAGATAAATTGAAACGTGCACTCATAAACAAGACAGACGAAAATATTGCCAAATTGCGAGATGCTGACAAAACCGAAGTGAAAGACAGCATTTCACAAGGAATTGAAAAGATTGTTGAAGAATCAAACATCCCTGAAGAAAAAAAGAGGGTATTAAAAAAGAAATTGGATAAAATGGCAAATGATAATATTAAACTGCCTTTGTCAGATGACGTGCAAGAAACCTTGAGAATCGTCATAGCTGATATACTGGATGATTTACAAATCCCTAAGTCCGAGAAAGATAAATTGAAACGTGCACTCATAAACAAGACAGACGAAAATATTGCCAAATTGCGAGATGCTGACAAAGCCACAGCGAAGGAAAGCATTTCGCAAGGAATGGAAAACATTACTGAAGAATCAAACATCCCTGTAGCAAAAAAGAGGGAATTGAAAAGGAAATTGGACAAAACAGCAAGTGATAATATTATACAGCCTTTGTCAGATGACGAGCAGGATGCCATGAGAATCGATATAACTGATTCATTAGACGTTTTAGAAATATGTAAATCCGAGAAAGATAAATTGAAACGTGCACTTTTGAACAAGACAGACGAGAATCTTGCTAGTTTGCGAGATGCTGACAAAACCAAAGCGAAAGAAAGCATTTCGCAAGTAATTGAAAAGATTATTGAACAATCAAATATCTCTGAAGAAAAACAGAGGGAATTGAAAAGGAAATTGGACAAAATAACAAGTGATAATATTAAACAGCCTTTGTCAGATGACATGCAGGATGCTATGAGAATCGACATAGCTGATATACTAGATGATTTGCAAATCCCTGAGTCCGAGAAAGATAAACTGAAACGTGCACTCATAAACAACACAAACGAAAATATTGACAAATTGCGAGATGGTGACAAAGCCACAGCGAAGGAAAGCATTTCGCAAGGAATGGAAAACATTATTGAAGAATCAAACACCCCTGAAGAAAAACAGAGGGAATTAAAAAGGAAATTGGAAAAAATGGCTACTGATAATTTAGAACTGCCTTTGTCAGATGACGAGCAAGATGCCATGAGTATCGATATAGCTGATTCACTAGACGATTTACAAATCCGTAAATCCGACAAAGGTAAATTGAAACGTGCACTCATAAACAAGACAGACGAGAATGCTGCCAGTTTGCGAGATGCTGACAAAACCCAAGCGAAAGAAAGCATTTCGCAAGGAATTAAAAAGATTATTGAAGAATCAAACATCCCTGAAGAAAAGAAGAAGGAATTAAAAAGTAAATTGAAAAAAATGTCTACTGATAATTTGGAACTGCCTGTTTCAGATGACGAGCAAAATGCCATGAGAATTGACTTAGCTAATTCACTAGATGATAGACAAATCCGCAAATCCGACAAAGATAAATTGAAACGTGCACTCATAAACAAGACAAACGAGAATGCTGCCAGTTTGCGAGATGCTGACAAAACCAAAGCGAAAGAAAGCATTTCGCAAGGAATTAAAAAGATTATTGAAGAATCAAACATCCCTGAAGAAAAGAAGAGAAAATTAAAAAGGAAATTGAAAAAAATGTCTACTGATAATTTAGAACTGCCTTTTTCAGATGACGAGCAAAATGCTATGAGAATTGACATAGCTGATTCACTAAATGATCTACAATTCCGCAACTCCGACAAAGACAAATTGAAACGTGCATTCATAAACAAGACAGACGAGAATGCTGCCAGTTTGCAAGATGCTGACAAAAACAAAGTAAAAGAAAGCTTTTCGCAAGGAATTGAAAATATTATTGAAGAATCAAACATCCCTGAAGAAAAACAGAGGGATTTAAAAAGGAAATTGGATAAAATGGCCACTGATAATTTAGAACTGCCTTTGTTAGATGACGTACAAGATGCCATGAGAATCGACATAGCTGATATACTAGATGACTTGCAAATCCCTAAATCTGAGAAAGATAAATTGAAACGTGCACTCATTGACAAGACAGATGAGAATCTTGCCAAATTGCGAGATGCTGACAGAACCAAAGCGAGAGAAAGCTTTTCGCAAGGAATTGAAAAGATTATTGAAGAATCAAACATCCCTGAAGAGAAAAATGAAACGAGAAGCCAAGTTTCACAAACAAAAAGGAACTTGGTTGATGACATTAAGACAACATTTCGAGATACAAAGAAATATAAGTTATCAAAAGGCCTGATGCCCATAGAAGAAGTTGATGAAACGAATGCAAAGGAAAGTATTTTGCTTGGAATTGAAAACATCATTGAAGAATCAGCCATTCCTGAAGAGAAAAAAATGGAGTTGAAACGGAAACTGAACAAAATCGCTGTTGATAATTTGAAAAAGCCCTTTAGCAGTGATGTGCAAGAGACCATGACGATTGGCATAACTGATGTACTAAATGAGTTGCAAATACCAAAATCTGAGAAAATTAAATTAAAACGCGCATTAATAAACCTGGTTGACGAAAGCGTGGACATTTTGCAAGAAACAAAACAGAGTAGGGCTTTAAAAGGCCAGAGGACCGAGGAAGAAGTTTATGAAACAAAAGAACGAGAAAGAATTTTGCTAGGAATTGATGATATTATTGAAGAATCTATTATTCCTGAAGAAAAAAAGATGGAGTTGAATAGGAAATTGAAAAAAGTGACTGCTGATAATTTCAAAAACCCGCAACTCACTGATAACGTGCAAGATGCCATACAAATTGACATAGCTGATATACTAGATGAGCTACAAATACCTAAGTCTGAGAAAAATCATTTGAAACGCGCATTATTTAACATGGTTGACGAAAATGTAGACAATTTACGAGGTGGTCCCGTTAGATTTTCATCACAAGCCGATGACTTTAAAGAACTAGAAAGTGAATCCCAAAATAATTTATTACTTGGATTTGAAAAAGCTATTGATGAAGCACCTATCCCTATAGGTAAAAAGAAAGAGCTAAAGGAAAACTTGAAAGACATGGCCACCAAAAACTTCCAGAAATCGTTAGCTGATGATACTGTAGAACCACTTAAAGACGGCATAAATGAAATTATTGATGAGCTGAATCTACCAAAAGACAAGAAAAATAAACTTAAAAGTGAACTATTTGCTGCAGTAGACGAAAACTTGGGTAATATCAAAAATGAAATAAATATTATGAAATCTATGCCAGAAACGAAAAGGAATCAATTAAATAATATAATACGTACAGTATTGCCTCAGTTCGACGAGGCGATAGATCCTAGCTACCCAAAGCAATTATCTGAAGAATTTGATGAAGTAGTAGAGATAGCACAGATTAGTGAAGATTTTAAAGATTTAAGAAGAAATCTCATAAATAAATTAATGAGTGAGCATAATTTATCCGAAAAACAAGTGAGTAAATTCGTTGATGAACTGATTGGTGATGCACCAAAAATGGCACTAAAAGAAGATATGGGTGACGAAAGATATGAATTAGATCCAAGCTACGTTAAGACATTAGAAGCAGATATGAATGACTTAGTCAGTGCACCGCTCGTTGGTGGAGATTTTGAAGATGCGAAAAGAAAACTCATAAAAAGACTAATGCGAGAGCAAAACTTACCTGAAGAACAAGCGAGTGTTTGCGCGGATGACCTGATTGGCAAAGCAAAAAAAATGACACCGGCTGCTCAATCTAAGAACAAATTTCTTTTACACGAAAAAGAATTTGCTAAAGCTATCAGTGATGCTGTCGATCGGTCTTCTATATCTAAACTAGACAAAAGTAGTTTAAAAAATATATTATTAAGCAACCTAAGACAAACTATGGAAAAACAAACATTTATTGACATCGATGATTTAGAACCACTAACATCTGAGGTATTAAAACATTTAAAAAAAAAAGTTGATGCATCATCGATCCCAACTGATAAAAGAAACGAGTTGAAATCGTTACTGAACAAGGAACTGGCGAAGACTATTGATGAAATTATGGATACCTACGATAATGAAGAAGGATACACAAAAGACTACACTAAAGCTATCAGTAAAGCTGTGAATAAGACTCCAATACCCAACATTGAAAAAAGTTCTTTAAAAAAAGCACTGGCCAAAAGTTTTGATGAAATTATGGATTATAACGATAAGAATAAAATAATAAATCACAAAGAAGCGTTTAGTAAAGCTGAAGATGCTGTTGATCAGTCTACTTTATCCAAACCTGGCAAAAGAAGTCCGGAATATGAAAATAAATTAAAAAAATACAAAGAAGCATTCCCTAAAGCTATCAGTGATGCTGTCGATCAGTCTACTTTATCGAAATCTGATAAAAGTAGTCAAAGAAATAATTTATTAACCAAAATTAATCAAACCATAGACAATTCACCTCACCTAAATGATATAGGCGCTCTTATAGCCGATGTTTTAAAAGATTCTGAAAAAGTTGTTGATCTGTCATCGATCCCGACTGATAAGAAAAGCGAATTAAAATTATTACTGCAAGAAGGAATGGAAGAGGCTTCTAAAAAAATAATGGATGATGACGAAGATTTGCGAGAAGTATCCGCATTGTCTAAAGACAAAATATCAGAAACAGTTAAAACTTGGATGGATAGCCTACCTTTAGAAATGGACCCGAAAGTCGCAACAGCTGTGGGGAAAGATATAGCTAGTGACTTACTAGATAGGCAGAAGTACTTGCAAGTACACCCTGAAGCAGTATCCACAGATAAAGATGAGATTGAAAATTTAAAGTATCAGATTTTTAGAAGAATGAAAAATTTGGTGGATCCGAAAGCTTTGCCTCCAGTTATGGATAGAACTGGAGAATTATACGGAATGATCATGGACATGGATCCACCGCTGGATTTCCTGAAATTGGGACGTTCAAGCTTGAGAGGTTTAGTAAATCATAATTGACGGACATAATTTAAGATTACTTATATAATTTTTACTTTCAAATCACAACATATGGGGAAATGTTCCTAAGAAGGATAAGTTGCTATTGCTCCGCATTAATACTAGTATTAAGTAATTTAAACATGAGATTAAACACTTTTAAATATTTATTGCGAGTGATCGATAATTGGATAAAGATAATTTTGCAACACAACTAGGGGCTTCTTTAAAATTATAATTATTCAAATAAAGTATTTTAAACAAATTGAGGTTCACAGTATAAGCGTAGTAAAGCTTATAAAATTAAACGAAACAAATGATAATTTTAAGAAAACAACTCTCGCTACATACTCGCATAGTTTTTTATGTATTGTGCAAGCAGATTTTGCGATAATCTTTGCTTGCGCGATGATGGATTTGTGTGACGTCCGATGTCTTGCGTTATTTGTATTTGGTGGTATAGTTGTCACCTTAACCTTTGACATATATTTTCTCTGATTATTTAAAAGCAAATTGTACTTTTTAAGTAGTTTTTATTATTATTGTTTTCCAGGTTACGAATCGTATTTTTCGTCATACCTTCGGCATCGGAAATAAATATGTGGTTCTACTGTCCTGTCCGTCTTTTCGTCGTAAAGATTTAGTTTCGTTATTGTGTCAGGCCTTCGTTCTTCGTCCTATTGGATATTTTTTGCGGTCGATCCGATTTGTATTCGGCTAGAAAGTTTTTCCCTTGCTTTTGGCGCATCTTGCGCTATTTCTGAACTGTGTTAGTACTGAACTATTTATTAGCTTTAGGTTATGCAGGGTAGTGTGTGAAATGAAAGTTTGAATAATCTCATAAACATTTAATGGGAACACTTTATGCAACAGGAAATTATTAACACCAGGTATGACAATACACCTTAGCTTAAAAGAACATGACATGGCTGATTATTTTAAATAATTTTGAAATATTAGCACTCGGATATTAAAATATTAAAGATAAAATAAACTGCCCTGGCCTCGCCGTAACGGATAGCAATATTTCTACAAGGAGTGACACAGTGTAACTTTATGGTCTTTACACTTCGGCGTCGCAGCAAAAATTGAGCTGCGCACAGCCGTTTCATCGTTTTTAAGAGACAAGTGACTCGCGTACTGTCAGTTGTCGACGTGATTCGAACAAGACGTCGGTAGTCGATAAAGAAATGCGTTTATCTTAAACATAAAACGCATTTATGACATCCACTAGATACATTTGCATAATGAGTTTACTAAAATCCTAACAACTGTGACCGAAACTGTAGGTACCGTGACGCTCGGGTTATTGACGCTGAATAGGATATACTCGGCATCAGTCGTTCGGGGACGCTGAATCGCGTGGATTCGGCTCCAGCTTTCATCGGCCCTGTTAATCTTTTTCTTTTAATTTGGGCACATTTTTTTAGTAACTTCATTAATATTCAGACGTTTTTGATACTTTAACGAAACACTAGAGCCGATGTCTATAAACGTTGCTCAGACCGAACTTAGACTAAGCGTTATTACTGTCCTTGTCGCACACCTTCCTAACTACAAGTGGAAGTTACAGATGGGAACTTGTCAAGAGTTAAGTAACGTTTATGGACCTCAGCCTGAGACTTGTGAACCACTGTTGCAGATAACAAGTAACTATCTACAAAACGACCTCAATTACTAGGAATGTTACATGGACACAAGAGTTCAGTCTTCATCAATCAACATTCATCACTAACAGAGAATTACATAATCTATGTTCATCATTAGGCCAATAGATACGCATAGATAGAGAGAATACTCTTTATTATGTACACCATATAAATTACAGATATATGTGTAAGTAGAATTTTTTACATTGGGTAACACAATGGGCAGTCTTATCCCTGAAAGCATTTTTTGCAGACAACCATTCGATGGATTAAAGGGAGAAGGATAGACAATGCTGCAGGTAGTCAGTGGTGTACCATTTACATTTAAAATACACTCGAGAGCAATGAATTAGGGTCACATAAATATACCTGAAAACTCGAAAACTAAGAATGCTAGCTTAATGAAATAAATTGGTTTCAATAGACAGTCAAATGTTCCTGAATTAAAAGTATCTAAAAAAATGTATGTGTCACTTTATATTAAATTCATAAAATATTACGTAAACAAAAAACAATAAATCTCATCTTATATAAAATAGGAAATAAACGTTTTTTTCTACCCCCACGTGCTGTCATCACTGCGGTTATGCGGTTTGGTATGCTGTACCACCAAGTTTCTTATACGATTAAATTTTTCCCCAAAAATTTTCAATAAACTCCCAAATAGTTGGAAGGAGCTTAATGTCCGTCAATTAAAAAATAAATTAAAGATACTGTTAGAAGGGAAAGCATATTACAGTATTCTAGAATTTCTTAATGACAATATCTAATACTGTGTAGTAACCAATATTATCCATACATCTTTGACATAATCCGTACATACAGCAACATATTATTGCTATGATCATAATTTTAATTGTCTGACTACCTGATTAATTGTTACGTAATTATGATGACGAAATTTAAATATTTGTACGCCACTAAGGCCAAACATGACTGATCTAAACTATAATGTAATTTAATAACTTGCATGCTCTGTATGTGTAAGTACTCATGTTTCCACAAATAAAGAATCTTGAATCTTGAATCTTGATGTTGGGGAATATTCTCCCATACCTCTACGAGCGCAACTTTGAACTTACAGTAACTTAGAAGTTTTATTACTTACATTTAAGGAACATTTAATTGTCTTTTAAACGCAGTTTTTTCATTAAGCTAGCATTGTTAGTTTCCAAGACACCTCCGGTAACTTTATGTGACCTTAATTCATTGCACTCGAGTGTAAATACATACATACATGAAGCATTTACTTATCTGTATATTATTATAAATATATGTATGCATATTCCATAATACACATTAAACAAGAGATAGAAACTATAAGTAATGATGATTTTTAAGGAGTAAGGAAGTATATTTTTACCAGAATAGATAACTTAGGTATGTTTTTTTAGTTGGGTAGTACATAGGTATGATTTTGATAATTATACATATTCATTCTTGTAATGTAGTCTTCTTAATTTCGTATTTCAGTGATATGCTTTTACCAGCACGGTAATTGGGTAAAACACCAATAGTATGGCAATCATTTTGACAGTTCTACAAAATTCAATCCGTTACTAAAGTTGTTGAGCAGACGAATTTTACGAACATATGAAGCAATGGTTTAGTATTATCCTTCAAAATGATTCAAATTGTTATTAAAAGTGTGTTACGCAATTAGGTTGTTGGTCAATCAAGCAAGAATTGCACTAAAGTTAAAGGAAATCAAAACTATTAAAGTTCCATTAACATTTTGATTACTGTGTTATTTTATTTCTTTCTTTTTAAAACAGAACAAAGCTCCTCTGAAAGGCGAGAAAAAGATCCAGTGCCTCAAGATAGAAAGAAAACTACCAGTAACGCATTATCGACTGGAAACATCAATTACTCATTAAAAGAATTGATAGCAACAAGTAAAAGTGTCAGAAAACAGTGGTCCAGGAATCTTGAAGAAGCAGTAACTAAATTGCCTTTACCGAGAAATGACCAATGTTTTTTGAAAGAAAAATTGGCTGTTTACGACGAGATTAGCCAAATAAATAAGATGTCTACTAAAAACAGAGCCAAAGAAGAAACTAGTTCCGTTCAGGGTTCAAAATCAAAGAAACATTTTGCTCCTAAACCAGCACCGAAGAACAACAAAGGAAAATCATCATCACGTCTTGCAAAGATAGACAAAGCGTTAACTTTCAATAATACTACTAAACAAACATCTCCTTTTAGTACAAAGTCAAATCAAAGTGTTGACGAGAGAGACTTTACGATGTTCGTTACCGACGCCACCATGGCGTGGTTGGAAAAGCTACGAACTAATATAAGACCGGACGCCAAGAATAAAATTATAGAAGAACTTACTCGTGATATAGTTGATAGGAAGAAATATATTCAAGTTTTTGGAAGTGTTGAACCCTCTCCAAGTGACGATTGGGAATATTTGAAGTTACAAGTGCATCGGAGATTGAATTCGTTCGTGCCGGCTGAAGCATTGAAGGCAGTCATAGTAGACACGAAAGAATTATTAACTAATATTAATTCTGTTAAATTGAAAGTTACACCACTATCCGCAAACGATCCAAAATTTCAAAAGATGGGTGAAGAACAAGGAATTGTAGACATGCAAGTGACACCAATATCCGCAAACGATCCAAAATATCAAAAGACGGGTAAAGAACAAGGAATTGCAGATATTCAAGTGACACCACGATCCGCAAACGATCCAAAATATCAAAAGACGGGTAAAGAGCAAGGAATTGCAGATATTCAAGTGACACCACGATCCGCAAACGATCCAAAATATCAAAAGACGGGTAAAGAGCAAGGGATTGCAGACATCCTAGGCATTAAAACAAAAGCCACGAATACTTCAATAGGAGACGAAGAAGAAATGGAACAAGAATTGTCAAACATGGAATTTAGTCCTGTTCAAACCTCTACGCCAGGAAAACAAAATGCCGACCCCGCAGCAGAGGAATACAAGGCCAAAGTCGCGAAGTCTACAAAAACTTGGCTTGAATCTCTGCCTATAAATTTAGATCCCGAAGCCAAAACAAAGTTCATTGACGAGATTACTAATGACATAGTAGATAGAAAGAAATACTTGCAAGTGCAACCTGGTAAGACGACTTCCAGGAAAGAGGAAATTGAAAATCTAAGATTTCAAGTGTTCAAAAGATTAAACAAAGCGGATCCTGATGCGTGTGTGACTCCAGATATTGAGAAAATCGAAGAATTGTACAAAATTATTGGTATAGAAATTCTCCTTAATTTTATTAAACTTGTGGCGTCTATACAAGAGTTTAAACGGAAGGGTTCATGAGATATTTAATCTGTATAATATTAAAAGACTGTCATCATCATCATTTCAGCCGGAAGACGTCCAATGCTGGACATAGGCCTCTCCCCTAAAAGACTGTAACTAAGGCGAATGTCACGCAGGAAGCGGGACATAACTGCGCGCGTCGATTGCTTTAATGATTCAAATATCACGTGACTATTCGCGCTAACTCGTACACCTCCATAAAAGTTAGTTGATACAATCGGTGCGAGCGAATTTCATCACCAGAGCTTTTAAATTCCTCGGTGAAATCACACTGACACGCAACATCGTCAGCATTTTAGTAAATCCCTCTTTCTGTCACTTAGTTTCGTAATTCGCTAGAGCGAGAACTCCACTCGCAAGCATCCGCACTCATACGCATTAAAAGTGCGTTAACGGCTGATTAAAAGGGCGTGTAGGCGATGATTCCACGGTGATGACAGAAAGAAATAGGGAGAGGAGGATAGAAAATGCTGATCCATGCGTGTGATTTCATACTAAAAAATATTTATGATAACCATGGTTTTATAATAAATTAGAGCTTGGGTTGTGGATGTCAAATAAGCAGTCGCTCCATGTGAAATACTGGAATGCAACAAGCACCTGGTTAGACTGAAAACCGACCCTAATATAGTTGGGATAAGGCTGGGTACATTTTGGTCGTAATAAATAACCAAAATTCTTAAATACCGAGAAAATTGTCAATACTGCTAAAACTCTCATAAAAGCCACCTCCATATTTAAAAACACATTAGGTAAGACGAAATATTATAAATATTGATAAATCTTTATTTAAACACAATATAATACTTTAAAAAAACGCGCTACGTAAAACTATAACATTTCGTTTTTGCAATGTGGAGTCGACAAAACTAATTTTTTCACACTTCACAATCACTTTTATAATGGGGAAGGCCGGACAAAGCTAACTGTAGATGGCGTGATCATAGCAAAGTCCCTTACGGCCTACAATAAATTTGACATTTCGTTCATTAATTCCACTTCGTGTTCATGAGTTTGGTTTTCTTACATTATTTCGTTATTTTCGGTGATTTCAATATATTAAATCAATTACATATTTGAAGTTATTTATCAGAATATTAAACCTTAAATAATTCCTTAAAATCACCTTCCTCAAAATATTTGTGACGATAACCATGTTTATTGGCTGTGGCTCTAAGCCACATTCTTCTAATTTTAGGGTTTTTCGGGAAATGGTGGACTTCAATTTCGGAGTATTTCGACACTCAACAACGCGTTATTTTCGAAAAATAAATAAAACCACATCACGCCGTATAATACATATTACCTAGTGTTGGGAACTAGCTACGACAGCGCCACTTTGACAATTGCCGTCCCTTGGGCGACTATGGATTTTGCCGTGCGTCTTTTTAACCCTATATTATAAAACAAATATTAACATAAAGCCGTGCCATGTGGTGCCCGACGTAAGAGAATAGCAGCATCCCATTTCTTCCCGTGGGTGTCGTAGAAGGCGACTAAGGGACTTACTAGAGAATGGGCAGCAGCGTTCTCTATGCATTTGACCACCATACTGCGATCGCCAACCCGCCTGCCAAGCGAGGCGATTATGGCAAATCTGCCTTTTGGGGGAGCCTTATGTCTAGCAGTGGACGTCTTTCAGCTGATATGATGATTAATATAAAACAAAAATATTTCAAGTCTCAATAATATTGAATACTTAAACAATCTAAAAGAGGGGAAACCTACAAACTATGATTTTATTTAAGTTTTTCATCAGAAACCTAAGTACTTATTTGTAGTTAGATCACGCACGATTTAAACACTACAAAAGCAACAAAAGACAAAACTTAAAAAAGTCGATGAAAAAGTGAAATCGGCTACAAATCTATTAGAAAATGTAACTTATCTATTTTAAGGAGACGATCCAAGGAGCAGTCTAACTCCAAAACAAGCCGAAGAATTCAGAACTGCTCTAAACGAAGAAATATCAGCTATTTTAGATGATTACAATATATGCTGCGACCGAAGAGATTTGCATCCAAGTATAGTCAATGAGTTAACAAAACTGGTGACGAACCGTGCTGACCAAGATGAAATTGTTGAAAACCTGATTAAAAGTATTAAACGGCTCACTTACCTGAGTTCATGTGTGTGTGACGAAGAAGCTGAAGAATTAGCGCACAAACTGCTTTACAGAACCAAGAAATTGATCGCGAGAATCCAAGAGAAGGATCGACAGAATTTAGCAGGTGCACCAGTGAAGAAGAAAGATTTTAAGGAAGCAATGATAAAAGATATCGGTGACGTTTTTAATGGTCGTTCGATGTCAAAAGAAAAACGAAGGTTGATGGAAAGTCAACTGGCAGAAGAGTATGCAAAAGACTTAGGAATTCCTCTCGAAGAAAGTGCTTTTACAATGGATAGTACAGGTAACATTTATGTTTCGAATGCTGTGAATGGGTGCACAGTAAAGTTACAGTCCACTAACTGTATTGAATACTCAAATCAAAGAATAAGATTTTTCATACAAACGATACAAACAATTTTCTACCACCACTTAGTGTTCCCCATTATAATAGGAAGACCTGTGCAAAATTTCACGTTACTAATTCCAATAGTTTCGGCTATGCGTTTTGAAGACAAACGGAAATTACCTTTTTACCATTGCCACTCGAAAAAGGGCATTTTGTTCATCGTTAGTCACTGAGTGAACAAAACGTTTTGAATTTGGAACAAGCACGAAAATACGAATTATGTAAAAAAATCAATACAACGTGCTAAAAGTATGTACTGGCTGGCTAAAAGCAAATTCCATAAAGCTATAAAATTAAATTTAATAAAGATGACCCGCCAATTTAGGTTTTTTTCGAAATCAAAATATTTTGTTTCACATAAACCTGCAAGGGCACTTATGAAAAGTCAGAAGCTAGGTGCACGGTTCAAAGAAGTAGCAAAAATGCCCCACTTCTGACTGCAAAGATACTCAAAACTCGCTAAAAATGAGATTAAAAAATTATATACTTCCGTTATTCATCCTTACTGGCTAGCACATTAAAAAATTGCTTTCAATATTAATTCAAATCAAATCAAATCAAATCAAATCAAAATATTTTATTTCACATAAACCTGCAAGGGCACTTATGAAACGTCAGAAGCTAGGTGCACGGTTCCAATTTGTCGCTTCATAAGGAGAAGAGCCGGCAAAAAACTCCACGGTTACTCTTTTGAAAATAATTGGGTTTTACAATGTTTTCAAATTACAGTGATAATAGATATGGGAGGACAGTGCAGGCCTGTCAATAAGTACCAAGTACTTAGAGGAATGAAAATAAAGAAGTCTGTAAGGCCTACAATGTTCTCCCATTCACAATATGTAAAAGAATCTACATTAGTAAGATCAACCTATTTAAACAAAGTGACATGATTTTCATGAGAATTGAAATTGAATTGAAAATACCTAAGTTTTTGCGAACATACAAGATATTTTCTAGGATATAAAGAGAAGCTGCCTTCTCTTCAGTTAACTCTGCAGTTAGTATATCAATTTCATTGAATTTGTTTCTAAGAGACTCGCGAGGCCCCATTTTATAGATTGCGCGGATTGCCCTCTTTTGTAAAATAAAAACTGAATCTACGTCAGCTGCCGATCCCCACAGCAGAACGCCATAAGACAAATACTGTGAAAATAAGCAAAGTACAGCTGCCGATCCCCACAGCAGAACGCCATAAGACAAATACTGTGAAAATAAGCAAAGTATACTAACCTAGCTGTGGCTACATCAGTCAACTGCCTATTTTTCTTACTGCGTAAGCAGCTGAACTTAATCTACTTGAGAGAGCTCTAATGTGGGCACCCCATTGCAATTTTGAATCTAAAGTAATTCCCAGAAATACAGTTTCGGAAATAGCATGTAGTTTCTTGCCATCAAGTTTTAAATTTAGACCTAATTGGGGTACATTTGGTAAAGAGAACTTAAGACATTTAGTTTTGTTTGCATTGAGTAAAAGATTATTAGCCGCAAACCATTTCGAGAGAACAGCTAGACTATCGTTGACATGTAAGACATCCGTATCTTTTCTATCTATTCTAAAAATAAGAGAGGTGTCATCAGCGAATAAAATTATATCCGAGAAGTTTGCCATTAGGTAAGGAAGGTCATTAATATAAACTAGAAATAAAAAAGGGCCAAGAATTGAACCTTGAGGCACGCCCATCTTAACTAGAGACCCCGAGGACGTTGCCCCGTTAACATTTACTTTTTGCTGCCTGTTTGATAAATAGGAAAGTACAAGATCAGCAGCTCGTCCACGAATTCCGTAGTGGTGTAATTTACAGATGAGTGTGTTGTGGTCAACGCAGTCAAACGCTTTTGAGAGGTCACAGAAAATGCCAATTGCATCCTGGGACTTCTCCCAGGATTCCAAAATGTGACTGACGAGTTTTACTCCCGCGTCAGTTGTCGACCTACCTTTCGTGAAACCAAACTGTCGACTATGTAAAATCCCATTTGAGTTAAAATGTGACAACATCTGGTCTAGCATGACTTTTTCATAAATTTTGCTCATTGCTGGAAGCACAGATATAGGTCTATAATTAGAGGGATCACTCTTACTACCCGATTTAAAAACTGGTACTACTTTACTATGTTTCATTAAGTCAGGAAACGTACCGCTGTCTAAACATTGATTAAATATGCCTGTTAGGACAGGGGCAATTGTGTCAATGATGCCTTCAAGAACCTTAACGGAAATCCCCCATAAGTCTTCAGTGTTTTTTAAATTAAGACTTTTGAATGCTGTTTTAATTGTGGCAATAGAAATGGGTTTGAATTCAAAATTTGGAATGTCCTTACTGATGTTTTCTTTAAGAAAACTAAAAAATTCAGGGGCAGAAGGTAAAAATTTAGTATTGTTTGGCAGGAGGGGGGAGTAGGAGTGGGGGGTAGGGGACGGGGCGTGCGCCCCTCCTCCCTGGCACCACTCCCATGAAAAGGTAACTCACCGTTTCCGAGAAAAATGATTTTTTGTAACCTTACCTCAAACAAAATTTAGTTTCGTGTCGCAGGAGGGGGTGAGTGGGAGTGGGGTAGGGGGAGGGGGTGCCTCCGTCCTCCCTGACACAACTCCCATGAAAAGGTAACACACCATTTCCGAGAAAAAATATTTTTTGTAACCTAACTTCAAAACACTCAAAAGTTGCCTAAAAGGCGTAGTCGGAGCCCCGCTTCGTGGTGGTGCTCCATGGTCTAAAAAAAAATAACCACGAAGGTGATGGCGGGTTCTGTGTTCGCTCGCTTGGCTCGCTCACTAGACCCCGCCATCCCCTTCTAACCTAACCTATCCGAGTCGGGGTGTCACAAGTCCCGAGCTCGCTTCGCTCGCTCTTGCATCCAAAGTTCTCCTAGTAGCTAGTCGGAGCCCCGCTTCGCGGTGCTCAATGGTTTAAAAAACCCCGAGTCGGGGTGCCCCAAGTCCTAATCTTGCTTCGCTCTCTAGTGCATCCTAAGTCTAGTAACAGTTGTAACTGCCTTATAAACACACATACGATCAGTGGGAGTACACTAACTTTCATCTAAGCAGGATTTTTAGGATGTTAAATAAAAACTTTTTTTTTACGTTCCGTTTTATCGTTTTTGCACGATATTTACACTATAAACAATTTATTGTGTCAGTCCGATTTGGTTGTCAATCACTCATTTTAACGTTCCGTTTTCGCTTTTAGCTGATTTGAGGTTAGAAACTTATTTTGTAATTTTCTCGAAAAATATGCATTACTTTTTAATAAGAGTGGTAGTGTTATAAATGGGGACACAAGCCCTACCAGTTTTCATCATTTTTACCCCCTAACTCCTGCCAAAGGATACTAGATCCAATCCTTAAATTATTTGCAATTGTTTGATAATAGTTATTATACTAGATTAATATTTAAAAAGTATTATTTAAAGTAACGCTTACTGATTAGATAATCTATTTAGTTTGTTAAATAATTACAGGTATTACACATGGACGGCTATTTAACAATAGCCTGGCCTCACTTTGAAGGTGGTTCAAAACCGTACATTGGTCCACGAACCAATCAGGTTCATATTGTTGTTTCGCTCACTAACATGAGAACAATAAAGGTGTGCCTGCGCGCGTGCTCCTAAATCGCTCTGCTCGCAGTCCTGCACTTGCGTTAAGGCCTTGGCTGCCACTCCACTTTTCCACTTTCACTTCCACTTTTTATGGTCGTTAGAGTAGTAGGTATTGCATGATTGAAAGTGAAATATTTTTATAAGTAATACTGCGCCTGAAAGACGCAATATTTGGAGCAATTTATAAATATGACAGCCAGTAAGGACGACAATCGGAGGTATGCAATTTATTCATACTCATTTTTATCTATTTTTTTAGATATTTTTCTCAGCTGTCGGACGTGGGGTAATTTTCTATGGAAGTTGCAACTTCTCCTTTTATATCTATTATCGTGGTTGTTTTAAGTCATTGCAAAATCGAATACCATAAATTATAATAAAATGAGTTCTTCCAGTGACGCAAATGAGATACTGACTCCGGAATCATTTCGAAATTGTAGTAGATAAATTGTTGCCGCCAAAATCTCGGGAGTTGTACCTGAAAACATACAATTTGTTCTGCGACTGGAAAACCACGAATGGTGTCAATTCCTTCTCAGAGTCCATATTTCTTAACTATTTCACGAACCAACCAAGACTAAGAAGCCGTCGATACTTTAGAGCATATATTCTATGCTAAAGCCACAGTGACAATCAAACATAACATTGATATTTCAAAGTTAGTGACATACTTAAAGCGACTATCCGAGGGTAATAAGCCAAAGAAATCTAAAGTGCTAACTTCCCAAAACATTGAACGTTTTCTAAATGATGCGCCTGTCCACAGTTTTCTGGCCGTAAATGTAAGTACTTATAGTACCTCTTTATCTACAAACCTACTATACTTTAAAAGTTTTCCTGTGAATACATATTTTTTAAATTATTGTTCACAGGTTGTGCTAATTTTTGTCATGAATGGGGCCTGTCGCAATAATGAATTATTAAAGATAACTATGAACGACATTCAGAAACACTCGGAAAATTTATTACTGATCGACGATACGAAAACAAAAATTGATGAAACAATACCATGGCGGAAAAACAATACCATGGCGGAAAACGTACTCGGCAACCTATTGGAATCAATAAAATAGGTGTGATGGCAAAAGAGATTGCCACATTCTTGAATCTATCAAATACCGAACAGTACACCACCACCACCTTGCTTCCGTAGAAGGTCGCGACACCCTTTTAGCAAATTCTTCAAAAAACTGAAACGCCACGGAGGGTGGAGGTCCAGCACAGTAGCAGAAAGCTATATCGAGGATTCAATCGAAAACAAAGCCAAAAGATGCAGCCGAATAGTTGACAGTATAAAAAAATCTAAAACCGTCTACTGTTGACCCTTGGGCACAACTATCTCCGGCGCGCCCTTCAACATCGAAAGGACAACCTTGTGGAACGACTACATTTCAGCTTTCTCAGCAACAGCAACTACAAAATATGGCGACTTTGCCAAACACCCAAGTCTTATCTAATACAAGCGTTTCAAAACCAAACAAGAACATTGCAGTGAATTTCGAAAACTGTTCTAATTTCACTATACTTTTTTAATGTTTATAAATTAATCCTTTGTTCTCTTATTACCCGTTATAAAATAAAATGTGATAAATATTATACTACTATTTATTTTCTCGCAGTCAATGGTAAAAAGTAGAGTACACAACTCGTAAAAAAATAATTCATCTCGATCCATAAATGCCTCGCTCCGCTCAGGATTCTAATCTAGAATACCTCGCTACCCTCGGGATTCTTCTCTAGAATCCTTCGCTGCTCTCGGGATCCAACTTATGTAGTCCCTCGAATTAAATTCCCTTTTTTTCACTTGTTGTATAATCTACTATTACACTGCCTTAAAGGTTGAATTTAAAACCACTACATAATGTTCCCCGTCATTATAAAAGTAACACAATTTTATGTTCCTAATCCCAGTAGTTTCGGCTGTGCCCTGTTATATTGGTCAGTCAGTCAGTTTCTTCTTTTATACGTGTTTTTAGAGGATGGTTAAGGATACTTTAAGGATTACTTTTACTATATTCATTTTTATCGACAAATGCCCTTCATATACATACTTCTAACCCAACACCCCGCGAATAGCAGTCATCTTTTTTTTTAATCGGCTGAAATAGGGTATGTTTAAATGTGTCTTTAAATAATTTGCTCCTTCGATAGTTGATAAAATGAAGATATCTGCCCTCTAATTTGTTTGCTTAATGTGTTAGTAAAGTTTTGTGATAAATAGTGTCCACCTTCAGTAAATGTTTATCAAAAACCGTTTAACTTCTTGTTGTATATTATAACTGTTTCTTGTTTTAGAACACTTGGTTACTTCAAAAGCTTTGTTAAAGTATTATATACCAAATAGAGTAGCATTGAGGTCCATTCAACTTGGGAGGTTGGAGAAAAATTATAGCTTATGTCGAAATTTGCGATTTAGAAATACTTAAATTTTGTATTTTTGTATCCCATGAATTTTTGACATATAGGGACCACCCTATCACGTCATGGAGGGAATACGTAAAATTACAAGTCACCTATATATTTATAAAACAAGTTATTCCTTTACGAAGAAGAAAACGGTATGAATGGTAAAAGATTAGTGAACGTGGTCATGGCCGTCACACTGAAAAACTTATGCATAAACATTTATGTTTATTCTCCTTTGTTAATGCGAAATAAGTATAAAATCTTTACAATGAAAACTAATATGTATTACTTTCCTAAAGGTCCGGAATCCAAAAAAGGACGCTATGGAATGAGTTTTAATGGTCTCTTAAACTTCATAGACACTAGGTTAAGTAGCATACATACAGATGATGAAACAAAGGGAGAAGACGAAATCAAGGATATGAAAAAAGACATGGCACATAGTTTGATCCACAAAATAGGAGAAATGAATGTCGACCCAGAGATATTTAACGACGATTCTCTTTATGAAACTGTGTTAAGAGATGAACTACAGAATCTTCTCGGTGATATTTCGATTTCCAATGACGAATCTGAAGCTCTAAAAGAAGATCTTATTGAAAAAGTATTAGAAGCACAGCGTCGAGCCCATGACGAAATAGCAGGTCAAGCATACAAACGGAAATTACGCGATACCATCTCAAAACTTATACCAGATCAACGGAACTTATCAGAAGAAGAACACGCAACTATAGAAACATTGAAAGACCAATTAGCTGATGCCTATATTGACTTACACTATTCCGGAGGCAATGAAAATCAAAGAGAGCGATTGAAAAGAAAAATATCTGATGAGATAAATAATTTCTGTAGAGATTACTTGTACAGAAATCCGTGTTCACCTCTTAATAGTCGGACCCTTAACAACAATCTGTATACTGCTTTGAATAAAGTTACGCTACCACCAGGTGACTCCATAAGATACGAAGTAGAACAAGCAAGAATTAGACAAGAAATAAATGACTGGATAAAAGAATTACCACTACAACCGCAAAATCCCACAGATGTATTAGCCAGAAACAAACTGGTATATGTATTGTCAAAAAAACTGTTTGACATCGAGGTGGAAGGTGATAACACACAGAATGAATTAATGAAGAATGAAATAGTAAAGTTTCTAAATAAAATGCCTTTGGAATCTGGAGTAAATAATGATACACTTGCTGATAAGTTAATAGATAAATTGAAGGCCTCAGAAGAATCGAGAAAGTACGATGCATCATCAAATGTGACCATAGATGCTTTTGGAAATGTGACCGCTGCCAGCAGCGGGAGTGGCATGGACGCTCCAATCTGTCCAGCCTATAAACCATTGGCTACTTCTGGCTCCAGTGGTTTCTGTGGCTCCCCCAAAATGTTTAGGCAACCTTATCCCAAGCAATCCAAACCGTTCCCTCCATGTACTTTAAGCCCTGAGGAAAGGGATCATTTAGAGAGAATCAAACGAAGAACCTGTTTGTCTCCAAACTGTTTGAGTTCATTTATGAGGAATAATAAGCGCGATACAGGCGTCGGGCCGCGGGCAGTCGATACTGGAAGTCAAACAGTGCTAAGACCATTCGGGATGGAGAAACCGCAAAGTCCAATTTGCCCAGTCGACAATGAAAAATCACCAAGACCATGTCCTGGTCCTTCTGCGAACTTGGTACACCCACCGTATTCCCACCCGAGGAGGGACCCATTTGAGATAGAAAAATCACCACCAAGTCCATTTTGCCCGGCAGCCCATGAAAAGACTCCCAGATCGTATCCAGCTGGACCCTCAAGACCGCTATCGCTACCACCTGGTCAACAGATGAGAAGACATACGATTTCAAGCAGCAATATCGGGGCCCCTACAGGGGAAGTTCAACCACAAGTAAGATTTTTATCGTTTAAAATCTCTCTTTATGTTTTGATAGTGTTGAGCTAGTGGACTACCGTAACTGAGACGGTACCTAAAATAACCGCGCGATGCAAGAGGGGTAAGGTGACATGTTGCGACAGTTCAGTAATTCGCCCCTGACGGGACGTCAGCACTCTTCCTGCACCGTTCAGCTATTTCAGGCAATGGCGCTGTTTAACTTAGGCAAGCCTGTTTTAACTTTCATTTCATTGTAATGACAAGGTTAGACTGTGTTACTCTAGCAGTAACTGACCAATAAACGTCGTTTATTTTTTTCATTGAATCTTTCAGATAGTCATAAAGCAATACTACTGGAATCCTAATGAAAAAAATAGCATCGATGAAGCAGATTTACAACAGAGCGGGAGAAGTAGTCGTCGTCAATCTGACCCAGCGCCCTGGCGCCCACCTGGCCCGGCGCCCTGCCATCAAACTGGATCAGCGCCCTGCGATCAAACTCGAACATCTTCCTATGTACAGTTAACTCCAGCGCCTTGTCAGCGTCCTAGTTTAGGTAAACTACAACAGCAAAACAGTAGTCCACAAAGAATGCCCTGCGATCAATCCGTCACGAGCCCCCCGACAAAATCTCAACACCAGCCCTCACCTGAGCGCTATTCTTATTGGGATCCTCAAAGTTCATTCCAAAAACCCTCACAAAGAGATATACCAAGTTCCCGATCTACATGCACGCCGAGTCCTTGCCTGAGCCCGCTCGGTCTTCTACAGCAGTCTTCACCACCAGGCTCCCCTGATTTCTCGAAAAGAGATCACGAATGTCGAAGGTCAAAAAGGAATGGCCTTCAAGACCAAATGCCCTGCAGCAGCCGACATTGCCGAAAGGAGCGCGTGATTGAATTGGGATCTTTACACGATGTACCCAATGGGAGACCGAAGAAACGACATAGTGACCAATCCGATTGGCCATATACCAAGTATCAAGAAGATGATAACTTCTGGGGTGAGCCGATGAGGCGTGTCATCCTTGACGAAGGAATTGATGAGTCGGTAGTGATGGAGAGAGAGCAACGGGAGGAAAGGATAAGATGTAGGTGTAAAGAGAGGCTGATCCCAAAGAGTGGCAGGTCACAGCCGAGAACTTGTCTCAGCCAGGAGATTCCGCAAGGTAACGAAGATGAGCAAAATTTAAAGAGATGTTCAAAATGTTGCGGCCGCTATTGTCCGTATCCCAGCTTTTTGTATTTTAGACATTAACTATGTGAAAGTGTTGTGTCGTCCCATATATTTTGTTGTGGTGTTATATTTAAATTAAAAATATAAGATCGTATTTCTTATTATTAAGTCGCTTTTTGTCTGAAGATCGCGGAGATCAGCGTTTAGCTGCACGTTTGCCCATAGAAGATGTGTGCTTCTCACTTTACTTTGTATGTGCTTCCTATGTGACTATTTGTGTGTCCTGCACCACACAATCCTTACCTTTGAAAACTCATGAATCAACAAGGTAAAAACAATAGTCGCATTATGATTCCGAAGTTATAACTATGTGTTGTGAGGATTGTGGGGTGAATGTCTCCACACAACCCTCACCTCAGTGCAAGCAAACGGCTGGGAATATCGACTTGGTTTTTATTCAAAAAAATTGTCGTAACGCTATGCCAAATCTCGAAAAAAATCATTAAGAGATTCCAGAGATATGAAGGTGTCTTGGTAAGGATTACGTGGTGAGCCTGTCTCGCCACAATCCTCATCTGATTAACGTGGAACGCTTACGTTTTTTAATTTGAAGTTGGTGTCAAAAAAAAATCAAGAAATAGTCGTCTTCAACCATGATAATTTCGACCTGGTTTACTATGTAGACGTATGTTAAACTTCCATGTAAACTTCTACATACATTATGTTCTGGTACAGTCGCAAACACTAAAATTGCAAAACGTTTTTATTTAATATTAGCATAATCAGCCTATAATGTTCCCACTGCTGGGACACAGGCCTCCTCTCTGTGAGAGGGAGTGGGCCATAATCCACCACGCGGGCCCAGTGCGGGTTGGTAAATTTCACATGTCTTCGAATTTTTGGTTCTAGGACATGCCCGTTTCCTCACGATGTTTTCCTTCACCGTTTTGAGAGCAGTGGTGAAGAAATAATTTACACAAAGTAAAGCGCCTGCCTGGGTTCGAATCTACGACTTACATCTCGTAATTCGTGGCCATTAGCACTGGACCAACACTGCTCTTTATACACCGTGACATTTTAGTCGTCTTACAAAGGTGGTCCACTCAATTTATCCGTCATAAAATACCTCTAGGCGCGATTAAAACATTGTTACCATTAATCAAGATAGTAGGTACAAAGATAAATAAATAATGGTTTAGAATTATGAAACACCCTCCCTGTTAATAACTGTTTACGTATCAAACGGTAGAAGATATCTACCTACCTTCCATTACATTCCATCATTAATTCCATCTCCATAACAGGGTGTTTCAAACTACGTCATGCGTCTTAGTGAATGATATTATGATTTTTTTAATTATGCATATGTTTAAAAATGACATTTTTTTTAAATAAATGATTAATAGTCATCCTCGGGGGAGCCTTAACCTCCTCGGGGGAACCTTAACCTCCTCGGGGGAGCCTTAACCCTAGAGGACGCGTACCCAGGTGGCGGATAGGGGAATGCTCGTCGGCGGCATACGCAGTCGAAGGGTAGGAAGGAAATAAAATACTTCCCGTGAACAACAAAGGCCGGAGACAAAACTTCGTTACCAAACCCAGCGCCGGAGCTTCTTGGAATTATACGAAGCAGAGGTCCAGAGTTGTGACGAGCGTTCTGGTCGGAACGTTCATTAGAGATGGCGGTGGATGAGCCCACAAGGGTCAACGGCGGCGCCCAAGTCTTCCAGGAAGATTACGACCTTGGTGTCAGGTGGCAACCATCCGTAAAACACCCACAGCCAAAAAAAAAATCATACTGATCATGAGGCACATAAAAGGAAAAAGAGTATAATTGCTAGGGCGTCCCCCTCAAGCGACGTAGATGCTGGAACTGCGAAATACACTAGGGCGTCCCCCTCAAGCGACGGAAGAATAAAACAACGGAACACAGTGACAATGTCCGAAGTGCGCATTGCCACTTGGAATATTGGCACTATGACAGGCCGCAGTGCCGAACTAAGTGCTATTTTAGAAAGACGCCACATCAATATCTGCTGTGTTCAGGAGACAAAATGGAAAGGAGCAAAAGCACGACAAATAGGGAAGGGATTTAAACTTATATACAACGGTACAGAGAATACCAGGAACGGAGTCGGCATAATATTGGATCAATACATGAGCCAAAACGTGGTTGAAATAAATAGGACTAGTGATCGTATCACATCTGTAAAACTTGCCATGGAGAAACAGCCTTGTCTTGACATCTTCAGTGTCTATGTCCCGCAAGCGGGATGTCCTGATGCCGAGAAACAAAAAATCTGGGAAGAATTGCACACACAGCTAAATAAAATACCGGTGATGGAGCAAAGATTGCTATGCAGAGATTTTAACGGGCACGTAGGCAAGGACAGGTTTGGCTGCGTGGGGTGTCATGGTGGCTTGGTTTCGGAAAGAAAAACAACGAAGGAGATACAATACTGGAATTAGCAATGTCCCAAAGTCTGGCTGTGGTAAATACATTTTTCCAAAAGAAAGAGGAACATCTCATCACATACAAAAGCAAACTCTGATATATAAGCAAAATCTAAATTGTATAAAAGATTGTAAAGTTATTCCAGGAGAACCAATAACTTCACAACATAGGTTACTCCTGGCAGCAATGAAATTAAAGCATCCAATTAAGAGAAAACAACCAAAAATTGAAAGAATGAGCAAAATTGTGCACGAATTACGCACAGAGATGGGAAATAGCTTCAAAAAAGATATAAGTGGCTACCTCTCTAAAAATTCTCCTCAAAATGAGTCCCCTAGTGAAGTTTGGTGCAAATTTGAAAATTTCTGTATAACCACCGCTAAAAACTTTCTAGGTATAAGTAAAGACGCGCTGCACAATAATAAAGATCGCCAATGGTGGAACAACGACACCAAAGATACTATTTCCGAAAAGAAACGTCTATTCAAAATATGGCAAGAAACAAGCGCAGACACAGATCGGGAATCACAGAGGGACACAAAGAGGCCAAAAAAGCTTCTCGCAGAACGGTCGCTATTGAGAAAGACAAAGCCGATCTAGACCTCTATAACTGACTTGATCTGGCAAATGATACAGAGATCTATAAAATAGCAAAACAGAGACATAATAACACAAAGGACTTGCAATATATATCAAAGATAGCAAAGGCACCCTACTAACGGAAGATAAAGACATTTGCAAAAGATGGCATGAATATTACAGCCAACTAATGAATGAAGTGTTTCCACGACGTCAAGAAATCGAAGAGCCGATGACATTTGGCCCTGCAAACGAAATCACTATGGCAGAAGTCAAACGAGCTATCTCTAAAATGAAAAACAAGAAAGCAAGTGGTCCGGACCAGATACCCGCTGAGGTGTGATAGTACTAGAAGCAGACGGCGAGATGTGGCTCACAGAACTATTTAACAACATCATGAAAAAGGAGACCATGCCAGATGCTTGGAGAAGCAGTGTGCTAGTTCCTTTCTACAAAAACAAAGGAGACGTGCGTGACTGTGGAAACTTTAGAGGCATAAAACTGACATCACATACCCTAAAAATCTGGGAGAGAGTCCTTAGCGCCCGCCTAGCAGGCCTAGTATCAATAACAGATAACCAGTTTGGATTTACAGCAGGAAAGGGAACCACCGATCCTATACACACAATAAGACTTGTGATGGAAAAAGCTCGAAGGAACAAACATAACTTATGGTCTTCATAGATCTGGAAAAGGCCTTTGACCGGGTTCCAAGAACAATAATATGGCAGGATCGCCCTCTATTGTTTAATATTGTGATGAATTACCTAACTGCAAAGATACAGAAACCTACCCCGTGGAATCTCTTGTATGCCGATGACGTGGCCATTATATCCGATATCATACTGGAATTACAAGAAAACCTTGAGGAGTGGAGAAAAGCACTTGAATCAAATGGTCTACGCATCAGCAGAACAAAAACCGAGGTCATAATGAGTAATTTCCGGCCCGACGCCACACTTACCACTGACATCAAGCTCTATAACGTCACACTTCCAAGAGTAAAAAGTTTCAAGTATCTGGAATCAGTAATATCAGAGGACGGATCAATTGAAGCAGACGTTACTCATAGAATATCATCTGGTTGGAACAAGTGGCGTACGCTTTCAGGAGTTTTATGTGATCCAAAAATGCCCGTAAAAATCAAAGGCAAGGTGTATAAAGTGGCCGTTAGACCAGTACTCTTGTACGGTAGCGAAATCTGGGCGTCAAAAAAGACTCCATGCAACCGAAATGCGTATGCTGCGATGGGCGGGTGGAGTAACACTGAAAGACCATGTCTGTAACGAATTTATAAGAGGTAGCTTTAGAGTTGCCCCAGTTGTAAATAAAATATCAGAAGCCAGGCTCAGATGGTACGGTCATGTAATACGAAGACCAGAGGAACACGTCGTGCGAAAATGCCTTTCTTTGGCTGAAGGAAAGAGAGGGAGAGGAAGACCCCAAACCACATGGCTGACGAATGTCCATAGGGATATGAAGGGGTTAGGCCTAACAGACCAAGGTGCCTACCAGAGAGATCGATGGCGCCGAATGATCAGGAAAGCCGACCCCGAGTAACGGGACAAGGCGAGGACAAAGAAGAAATGATTAATAGTCATTGGATACATGAAGTGGGCTGCCGTTGTAAGACGACTAAAATGTCACGGTGTATTGTTGATATAATAAAGGGTTTTCCAATAAGAGGTGTTATTTTGATATTCAAAGAAAAATGCCATTTTTTAATATAAATGATCGGATGTTTATTTCATTATAAAGAGGAAGGTATGCCGTTAATAGTGGAAAATAACATCAGGCAAATGACCACAACGCCCACGCTTACAGGACCATATCCTTTACATGAAATTTTCATAACCAAATCGCAAAGTGGCTGCCCTATGTCCTCGATAGCCTCACGAATTCCATCTTTGAGGTCTTGAATCGACGCTGGGCTGTTGACGGAGACCTTCTCTTTCACGTGGCCCCAAAGGAAGAAGTCGCAAGGTGTTAAATCACAAGATCTCGGTGGCCAATTGTGATCACCTCTTCGAGAGATAACACGGTCCGGAAACTTTTCCCGTACAAGATCAATGGTTTCGTTGCTTGTGTGGCACTTAGCGCCGTCTTGTTGAAAGTAAACGTTGTTCAAATCAATACCATCCAATTTCGGTTATAAAAAATAATTAATCATCTCTCGATAGCGCAATCCATTCTCCTGGGTTTTCTTCAACACTTTTGGCTACAGCAGCAATATTTTCGGCTGTTCTTGAGCGACGTGAACGGGTTTTATTCTTCACACCACTAAGTTGTCCCAACAGCTCGAATTTTTCCACCAATTTCTGTATTGCGGTCCGACAAGGTGCTTCACGACGACCCAATAATGTTCGCGTTTTACGAATCATCTCTGCCAAATTTTCACCATTTTTATAGTGAATTTTAATAATTTCATTGCGTTTTTGAAGCGTGTATCGTTCCATTTTTATTAATGGCGTAGTTTCTACTTGTCAAATGTCAAAAAATGACAGCTTCAAAAGTGACATCTACCGAAATAGCGGGCTATTCAAAATAACACCTCTTATTGGAAAACCCTTTATTATTGTACATTAATTTAAAAAGGTAATTTATCTGACGAAACACATACATACGACTTTAACATACTTTAGTAAGATACCTTTGTGAAGACGACGCAAAAAGTGGGGCGTTAGTTTTAAGATTGACCTCTATGTGTCCGTGGCACCGTTACCGTAGCTCTTAAAGGGGTGAACCAATTTGGGTGCGGTTTTTAAATTTAAAAGTAGGTTTTCTAGCGGTGGTTCTTAGATATGTTTTATCGAAATCGCTTCAGCCGTTTCAAGGTCATCAAGTGTTTTGTTAGTTGTTAGCTGTGGTCGGGTTTTTAGAAATGTGCACCTTGATCGAGGGCCCTTTTTCAATCCATGCCTAATCTGTATTCACTTTTTTACTTTTAAACATACGTGTGACCTAAAAGTTGAAACACCCATGTTTGCTATATAACTATGCAATATTATGGAATTATAGGTCTGATGCTGTAGCCAGGATATCCAGCATACTTGTACACTCTTGAAAAAATTACAGCGGATATGTCGTGTGATTTGGCGAGCCATGGAGTGTAGAATCCTGGGGGTTCGGCTTTCAGACCGTATCAGGAACACATTGCGCGCGAAAACCAAGGTCACGAACGTCACCCAGAAAGCTGCTTACCTTAAGTGGAACAGGGCCGGACATGTCTGCCGCATGTCAGACGACCAATGGGCTAAAAGAACCACAGATTGGGCCCCACTAAACGCACGACGCCATCGCGGCAAGCGAGACAAATATGGCGGGACGACCTTGACTCTTTCCAATGGAACTGGCCAGTATTGGCAAAGGACATAATTGTGTGGAAGAGGTGGGACAATACGGGCTAGTTAGTGAGTTTTATGTCGTGTTTGGATTAGTGAAAGGTGACTTAATCGAGAGTGTCCTTAGCTATGATTCAAGAAAATCGGTTCAGCCGTTTGAAGATTACTAGCTCTTTTCTGGTTGATGAAGGTATTTTAGCATCTGCCACGTTTCTGATCGAGGATTACATATTTATATAATATTTTTTAGACAGTGTATAAGTGTGCTGGATGTACTGGCTGGAGCATCAGACCAAGAACTCTAGAATCTTGCATAGTTATTACTACATCCCTTTCTTATTATAATTTTATTTGTTTTACTCAAATCACTTCATATAACATTTAAACAAAATCCAAATCTTAAACTTGTTTATTTAAATTATATTACTGTAATTAATTAAATCGAGTTTACATCTTGCATAGTTATATAGCACTAGCTTTTGCCAGCGGTTTCTTTCGCGTGGAGGTCGAAAATTATCCCACAGGAAAATACAACTGGGATAAAAAGCATCCTATTTGTTAATCCAGGTTATTATCTGTGTGCCACTTTCTTCCAATTCCGTTCAACCGTGTTGTGAGATTGAATAACAATTATCGAAACATCGAAAAATACAAACTGTCACATATAAAATAATAAAAGCGTACATCCGGGTGTTTCAAATTTTAGGTCACACGTATATTTCAAAGTAAAAAAGTAAATCAATGCACATTATGCGTCTAAGAACCCTGGGGTCTAAAAAGGCCACTTTTGCAGAATCATAATATGATCATATTATGAATCATATTTAAAATCGTGAAATGGTCACAAACTGACTGATTCATAATATTATCTGCGTTGACAGCACGCAATTCAACTGTTTGACAGTTTTGTATGAAAATTCGTAAAATGGTCACCAAATTATGAATTGCTTTATTAAAGTAAAATGCCAAATAGCAGAATCATAGGGGAATTCAGGAAATGAAACACTTTTAGAAGAATTGCTTAATGTGGCCTTTTTAGACCCGCAGACCGCAGCTAACAAAACAAATGACGACCTTGAAACGGCTGAACCGATTTTTATAAAACATATCTAAGAAGCTATATCGCTGGAAAACCTTCTTTTAAACAAATAAAAAAACCGCTCCCAAATTGGTTCAAGCTACATACATTTCTTAGACGTGAAATAAAACTTTTATGATTAAATAACTTGGGCCCTCAGTCCAGACGCGTGCATAAAGTTAAGCATAGCTTAAATCTCAGAAAGTACTATCTCTGGGTTAATCATTTTTATTTAAGAATTTAGTTAAGATTTTCTTAAACATTTTAAGAAATTCCCAAATCTGTAGAATACGTCATTACAGATTTATGGCGGTATATCTAGGGCCCTCAATTCATTCATGTCTTTACTGAGGAATCCGTAAAACACGAATTTATCTGAAGAAATACATACATACGACTTTAATATATTTTACTAAGATACCTCTTTGAATTAGTTAAAAAGAAATAATGACCCAAAAGTTATTCGTTAAAAAGTAACGTCGAATTTTACTAAAACGTCTGAACTGAGGGCCCAATATTTTCGGCTTTATTGGCTAGGCTCAACCTCATAGATTAACGCAAATTAGAATACCTTTTTTACTATTTTTTTACAAAAATGTATCATAACGTCCATTCTTCTAAATGCCATACTTTGAAAGAAAATTGATTTCCAATTTTTTACAGGAGAAAATTTTGTTTGGCTGGATATGATTTTGGTACTTTTTTGGACGGAAAGTCTTATATTTGCGGGAGACGTCGCAATCCGCAAATTAATCAAATTCATTTCATTAAAAATACTATAATATTAGAATACTATTTACTTCACATAAATGCACCTAACATAAAAATAGTCTGATATTGTAAAATACAATTTACTTTTTGTAACAACTATCTAATTAAAGTTTTGTTCAGAGAAGCGAGTAAGCGAAGTTATTTTTAGTTATGAATGCTATAATTTTTCATTTAGATTATATTTACATCTACAATTCTAATTAAACTCTTTATTAGTGGTTGTCATGGAAACCATGTCACTTGGTTTAAATAGGTTAACATGTTTTATTTATGTAAATTATTTTTATTTCTCTATTCACCCCGTTTTACGGTACATTAAATAATTCTGCCGGCTTAGAACGGCAATTTGTTGTTTATTACATCGATAAAATCATATTACACCAACATTTGCTTTCTCTGAATTTTTGAAGTTTTACTGCCGGTAATTAATTAAGTTCAAATATATAATAAAATATGCTTACACTAAAACCGAGTAATCAGCAATTACCAATGACTATTCATCAGCAACAACATTAACATCGGAAAAATCAATGCTATGACTTTAAGATGCATTACCGATGCTCAATATTGGCAAGATGAATGCAAGGTAATTGCCTGTCCTGATATTAGTCACGAACAGCGGCCAGCACATCACGCTGATCTAACCTGTCAAATTTCTTTAATATATTTTCAACTTTAATTTAAAAAATAAGGTTCATATTCAATTGGGAAAATTTGGCGGTTTGAGATCGCTTGATGTGGTGGCGTCTGTTCCATCCAGTGACACGGCGCAACCCTAATGACGTAACTAAATATATAATTATGTTTATCTCTTTCTAACAACAGGAATCGGTATTAGTCTTTTTTCTTCTTCGCACACTGTATGATTGGCTGTTATACAGCGTAAACCATGAATGTAGCTACCTAGCTACATTCATGGTTTACGCTGTTTTTGAGTGCTCTAATGTTCGTGTATGACGCGTCTATTTATAATACGTCATCAAAAATACATGACAAGTCATTCTTCAAATGAAATAGATACTATTATAGCGTCAAGGTACCGATATTACAAAATGAGAACACTGATAACAGTTACTGCACTATTAAATTATTGCATCACACAAAACACACACTTGTATGAGGGGTCTGCAAACTCCTCATACAGGCTATTTTTAAGCGTGTTTTTTTACGCCGCTGATCCTGTTCAAAAAAGTAACAAAAGCATATCCACCCTACAAAATTATCTCCTATAAAAAATTGGAAATCAATTTTCTTTTAAAGTATGGCATTTAGAAGAATGGACGTTATGATACATTTTAGTAAAAAAATAGTAAAAAAAGTATTCTAATTTGCGTCAATCTATGAGGTTGAGCCTAGCCAATAAAGCCGAAAATATTGGGCTCTCAGTTCAGACGTTTTAGTACAATTCGACGTTCAATTACTTTTTAACGAATAACTTTTGGGTCATTGTTTCTTTTTAACTAATTCACAGAGGTATCTGTTTTGCAGATTCCTCAGTAAAGACATGAATGAATTGAGGGCCCTAGATATACCGCCATAAATCTGTAATGTCATATTCTACAGATTTGGGAATTTCTTAAAATGTTTAAGAAAATCTTAACTAAATTCTTAAATAAAAATGATTAACCCAGAGATAGTACTTTCTGAGATTTAGGCTATGCCACTTTATGTACGCGTCTGGACTGAGGGCCCAAGTTATTTAATCATAAAAGTTTTATTTCACGTTTAAGAAATGTATGTAGCTTGCTTTGCTTTAAGTTTTTGCTATTTTTTACTAATTTCCCTATAGGTCTTACTTCGTTTCGCAAGGAAAAAAAAATGGGCCCTCAATCCAGATCCTAATAGGGACTATATACCTCAGTATCTGGTATAAATTTCAACTTGCTAGGTCAACCCGTTCCTGAGAAAATCGGTGTTGATACACGGGTAGACAGTCGGACAGACAGACAAGGTAGTGATCTTATAAGGGTTCCTATTTTACCTTTTGAGGTACGGAACCCTAAAAAGTAACAAAATCATATACAAAATTTTCTCCTAGAAAAATTTAAAATCAATTTTCTCTTAAAATATGGCATTTAGAAGAACGGCCCATATGTTACATTTTATTAAAAATATACTAAGTAAAACTACTTTTTCTAATTTGCTTTAATCTATGTGGTTGCTCTAGTCAATAAAGCCGAAAATATTGGGCCCTCAGTTCAGACGTTTTAGTAAAACGACTCGACTCGACTTTCATGTACTTTTTAACAATTAACTTTTGTTATTTCTTTTCAACTAATTCGCAGAGGTATCTTAGTAAAATATAGTAAAGTCGTATATATGTATTTCGTCAGATAAATTATTATTTTGTAGATTCCTCAGTAAGGACATGAATAAATTGAGGGCCCTAGATATACCGCCATATATCTGTAACGTCATATTCTACAGATTTGGGAATTTCTTAAAAATTTTAAGAAAATCTTTAAGAAAGAAAATATTCAACTAAATCCTTAAATAAAAATGATGAACCCCAGAGATAGAACTTTCTGAGATTTAGGCTTTGCCACTTTATGCACGCGTCTGGTTTGAGGGCTCAAGTTATTTAATCATAACAGTTTTAATTTAAGTTTATGACTAAGTTTTAACAATTTTTGCTAATTTCCCTACAAGTCTTAGTTTGTTTCGCAAGGATTTAAAAAAATGGGCCCTCAATCCAGATGCAAATACTTTTTCAGTAGCCGGGTATGGACATATTTTTGAAATGCACGCAACACAATTAAAAACAATAGTTCGACTGTCCTTTAGGGGCGCCATATTCAATTTAGTGTGACGTCTATAACTAGCGGAAGGTAAGACGCTTCCAAAGATACCTCATTTACATTTACAATACACTGACGTTTGATACAGCTCGGTTAGTGTATTTTAGTTATTTTCATAGCGTTATGTCCTACGGCATTCTGCTGTGGGGCAAAGCCACGCAATTCAAAATATTTTTGTTCTTCAAAAACGAGCTGTTCGTGCAATTTACCAACTAGGTGATAGTTTCTCTGAAACCTTTTTTTTTTAAGATATTGGTATTCCCACGATGGCATGGCAATTCATCTTCGCCAACATCATAGATATTAGGCAAGATATACACTTAAACACTAAAAACAGTGACATTCATAGCATATTTTTTTTAAATTGACTCTTATGTTTAATCATATTACACAACAAAAATAATACGTATTTATTGAGTAATGATATTAAAGAGCACTCATACGGCCCGGTGCGGAATGAGTGCTCCGAATTAATCGTAATAAATTTGTAACGAGACGTGCAAGTGAATTCTCAAATTGTTAATAGTTTTTAACTATTTTTAACATTTTTTCGATAAGTGCAAAGGCTATACAGTCCGAGTTATACATTATGACGTTTTCGTAAAGCGCGCGGTTTGAGTGATCCACTTTATTGACCATATCATTTTTATATCAGGTTTAACAAATTCTTCGCCATAATGTTTTAACAATTTTTTACTCATTTTTTTTATTCATGATATTTTCATTTATTGTTGAATGTTAATTATTTACCTATAGAATCAAGTTCTTCCAACTTAACAGACAGCTATGCTGCTGGGGAGTTTGTTGCACCACTTCTTCCCAGCTAAAGCACCAAGAAGTGGAGAAGGGTTGAGGGACTGTCTTATGTAATTTTGACGTTCAAAAAGTGCTGACTCTCAGCCTAGTTTGAATAAATGACTTTTCTTTTTGATTGATTTTGATTTGTCAAAAGTAACAAATGAAAATACATATCCAAATACAATATAAATTAAAACAAAACAAAAGAAATTAACTCTTCAAAAATAATTTATTGACAACTATGACAAAGACATCAAAAACAATACATTAACGCGCACATAATTTAATAAGGACATCTATAAGGTATAAACCTATCACAGTCTGAATCCAAAGGTCTGCGCATTCGACGGTAGGTTTCTAAACATCTGCATTGGACACGAAACTCACCATCCAATATATCCTCTTCTGATGAAACAGTAGCACCGCCTGCGCTTGTAGAAGCTTGAGCAGTAATTCCAACTCCTTGGCTAGGAGTAGGACCGCGACTGGCAACAATCCCAATAACTTCACCAGATTGTGAATGAACTTGATGAATACTAGTATTTTGGCCTACACGTTGGAATTGCGGGTCTGTCTGGCCAGCCAATCCAATTTGGCGAAGACTTTGATTTATATTCTGCACTCTTTGTCTTCCTATGTGACTAGCCCCTCGTGCGTTCTTTGGGTTGCCATGAGCTTGGCTCTGAATATACTCCGGGCTTTGCCGAACTACGGGAGACAAATTTGATCTAGTTGGACTTTGCTGAGTAATATGAACCTGCATGGATTCGAATTGACTGCCTTCTAGATTAACTCTGGATGATGTAGGTGATTGCATGCTCTGAAATGAGGCACCTTGATGAGAAACATACCCTTCATTGGGCCTACCCTTGCTCGTTCTAGTTCCAAAAGGAACTTGCCTCGAAACGTTCTGGTTCAAGCTGTAGATGAATGTTTTTTTTGGCGATCTGGGATGACCGGAACCTTGAAGGGAATAGGGAGAATCACTATGTGACGTACGAACTTGACCCATACTCTGCATAGGTTGACCTGGTTTTATAAAATATTCTTGACCTCCATGTGTTCTTTGAACAGCAGGCTCTGGACCAGTACTTGTAGTAGCAACCATCAACGGAGCTAAAAAGTCAGCGTTATTAACGTGTGTGAGAGTGGAACTAACCGGCTTAGCTTTTTGAAAATTGTTATAGACCCCAGGATCTTCTAATTGTGCCCATCTGTTTTTAAGTCGGAAATGTAATTGATCCACCATAAAATTTATGTTTTTATCTTCGTTGTCTTGCAATTCTGCTCTTTTCTCCAAGAAATGGCTCATTTCATGCTTCATCTTATCTTCCTTTAACGGATCTTTATCATCTAAACGTTTATGCATGTCATTTAACTTCTTTGCCAGTATCTCCGTCATTCTTTTTCTGAAAACTGCATCATTTTCGTCTTTGAAAGGTCGGGTTGGCAATTCTTTGTACCATTTATCTATCTCATCTGCAATATGGATTAGTTCCACCTCTTCTTGTAACACATCATCTGCAGGTATTGGTACATTTTCTAATGTTTGCATAGCAATACGTGATAATTTGGACGTATCGAAAAACCGGAATCCTACGTTGTGTACTTTGGACAAATGGTTAGCTAACTTATCAACTTCCATCATCAATCTATTTCTGTAAATAAGAGCTTTCACAGGATCTTTTTCTTTATAATTGGTTTGTAGAATATAAGCATCTGCGATTCTAGACAAGAATCCTTGTTGCAGAAGGAAACAGTACTGTATTTCATTATCTAGCTCAAATTGCCGATTGAATTTATTTTTAACTGTTCGCCTGAAACATGGTTTATCTGAAATTTTATGCAACTCATCTAGCATTTCGACTGCGCGTTCTACTGTGGTAATTTTCCAAGAATGTCTAATTTTTTTTAACTCTTCTGTCTGTGGAAGAACGTCCAGAAAGTCATCTACCTTCTCCTCCAGCATAAACTTGAAAAATTTATAGTCATTTTCTATAATCGGATCAGATTTCAAATTGAAAAAAGTTTTAAGAATGCCATTGTATATCGCTCGTCTTGCTTCGTCAGCCAACATGGCATTATTGTTAGTCGACTCATCTATCGGTAAGGCATTGCATTGGTCTCTGAAAATATTTACGTATTTATCGTACACAGCATCTTTGGTGCCTTCTTCCGGTGGTGGAGGTGGTGGTGGTGGCTCATGGGAGCAGCAAGACTTTGAATTAGGGTAAGACATATTATTAGAGCCACTCATAAGGTTAAAATTTGCTTGTTGATCAGTTGGCGAATTTCTAAAACTAATACCCGGTTCTCTTGTTCCTCCTTGTCTTCTGGTTCTGTTCACATTCTGTCGATTATTTTGTTGCCCCATAGAGGAATTCATTTGCTGAATTGGACGAAGCAACTGTGCTTGACCTATATCTTCAGGTCTCACCAACATTGGTACTGGTATACTGTTAACCCTTTGCATTAATTCATGAGCATGCCTGATTGTCTCGTGATTCTCTTCGCCGACTAATTTGTTAATCCATTTAAATATCTGATACTTCAAATGTTCTAATTCATCTTCTTCCGTGGTTGTGCTGTTGGGATTAAATTCTAGATACTTGTGTCTATCTACGATGTCTCCTGCTAAATCATTGATGGCTACTTCTTTAAAGCCCGCCTGGCGGGTTTCAGGCAAGTTTAAACGATCTAACCACTCACCGATTTGCTGTACCAACTGTTTTGTGTATGTCTCTAAGTTCTCATTGATGTTACTTTCTTTGATGCCCTGAATACTGTGGTCGGTATTTCCCACGGAAACACCGTAAACGGTGACATTATTTAAAACGTTGCTATTCTCGTTTCGGTACAAAGTAATGTTTTTCAAAGTTTTTGAGAGTTCAGCTGCCATTCGGAAGATATTACTTTCTGTACTCAATTCATAGATTAAAGGGAACCTTCTTAGAAATTTTGATATCTCTCTATGTAATTTTGCATCATTTTGCTTTGTCCAGCGTTTTGGGTTAAATAAAAGCAAAGTTACTACTGATGTCATGTCGTCAATAAAAGAGCGTAGTTCTCTTGGGCAGTGAACTTGCGTGAGTGGTAAAGTTCTGGTCCATTCTTTGATAGTATTACTAATAATATTGTTGCTATTATGGTGGTGGTGATCGGTGATGGTGTTAATCGGCGGTGATGGAGTAGGCACGTCGCCAATAGGCTTCATTTCCAAACTTCGTATCAGCTTAAACACTTCTTCATTCAAATATCTGAAATCGTATTTTTTCTTGTGACTTATTGGAAGGGACCTCGTGAATATTAATATCTCCTTTTTCATGACTGCATTATCTGTACCTGCGTTTATTAGCCGCTTCACACTTTTAATAAAATCTGTTTTCTGTTTATTTAATAGGCTAGCGTCAGTAATTTCTAAGGGTAGACCATTTAACCAGACTTCAACGGTATCAGCCAAAAAATTATTTTCCTCTTCACGCTGCTTGCACAGATCTTTATACACATCAAGTTTTTGTAAATATGACTTTAGTTGAAAAGCCATATTTTTTACGTAATAATCCTTTTGCTTTGGATGTAGCATCTTAATTCCTTCAATAATATCTTTGTCAGCATCTTTATCGCCTATCGTTTGGTTCAATTTATACGCTAATGCTTTAATCGTTGTTTCTTGATGTACTTTTTTTTCTGGACTTGTCTCTCTGTACAAGGGCAAGTTTTTGAGCCATTCAAGCAACAATTTTTCGAGCTGATTAATCAAAGGTTCGGCATCTATTGGCATTGGCTGGTTTTCTAGTGAATCATTTATATTATGCCTTTGTATACTCTTCACAAGTCTTGCAGCGTATTTGTCTCTATCAATTTGATTATCAACTCTCTCATGCAACGGTAATTTTTTCAACCAATGTGACAGCTCTTCTTGTAATTTCTTTTCAACGACTTCAGCAGGTAAATGATTTATTTTCGTTTTTAATTTATTTATCTTGACGGCTAGAGCGTGTACAATTTCATTTTTACTATCGGTAAAAAGTCCCTGCCCATTGGGTGCTATCGGTACTGTATCTATCCATTCATCAGCTATATCTTCATATAATCGAATAAGAACTTTTTCATGTTTAAGATCATTCGTCTTGTTATGTTTTGTAAACGGTACGTTAATGATTCTATTTTTCAATTCTAGCACATAATGACTACTTAATTTGTTATCGAATACCTTTTCTATCCACTTGCTTACTTCCATATCAATTACTCCATTTTCATTTTTTTCGAGGCGTCTTTCAATTTCTCCAGCGAATTCCTTGATGAAGAGTTTGTTATGCCTTACATCCAGTGAAGTATGTAGGGAAATAGGTAATTCACAATACCAGTCATAGATATGGTCAGTGAGTATGTCAATATAAGACTTAGAATTATTATTGATTATTTTCTCAACGTTTAGTGGTGTTATAGATTGGATGACACTAGTGCTCTGTAAGGATGGTTTAGGAATGTTATTAATTTGATTCATCAGTTCTTGAGCATGTTCCAAGACTGACGTGTTTTCTTCGCCAAACAACTTATTTGTCCATTTAAATATCTGAAATTTGAATTGCTCAAGTTCTTGAGCATCTGTTCCTGTGAGGTTTGGATTTAATATCAAGTACTTATACCTATCTACTATATCGCTAGCCAAATCTTTAACAACTAGTTCCATGAAATTCTTATCGTTAATAGGAATATTTAGTTGAGTTATCCATTTGGTAATTTCTTCCACAAGCCGTTGTCTGTAAGTTTCAAAACTTGCTGCAGAATTGAAATCAACCAGATGAGCAGCATTTTGGAAAGCTGAATACACATCTGGTCGCCCAAGATCTGAATTACCTTTTACTTGAAAAAAGTTTTCACGAAAGAAAAACTCTTTGTAATCCTTCAAAAGTAGATTAGTAAAATACTTTGCTTTGTACTCTGGTAGCTTAACTGTTTCTTTTAAAAGTTTTGTTACACCATCTGCAAAATAATTGTCAATGTCGGCAATATCTGTGAGATCAAGTAAAAGATCAGTCAATTCTGTTTCAACATATTCCATTCTCTTCGTACTTATAGCTATGCGGCATTTCTCTAAGAAAAATGTTATTTCATCTTTGACAAATTCTTTTATTTCTTCTGTTGTAGGTTGGATGTATGAGCTAGAAAATTTTCTCTCAATTATAAATATATTATCGACCAGATTATCTGTGACCTTGTTCAGGTAAAAGTCTTTGTTATGGCTACTGAGGGCTAAAGGTAATTCATAAACGATTTCCGTAATACAAGACTGTAATGCTTCTTTATATTCTGAATCGGATGGCGGTCTGTCTAATACAAGAGGTTCCAGTTTATTAGTAACATATTTGAAAACGTCATCTTTTTTTACATTCCTGCCCAAGAAATCTTTTTTCTTGATATTCAAAGTTTTCGTCCAATTCTGGACTGCTTTCCTAAAGTTAACTATTTTGTATCTTCTGCAGTATTTTGGTATTTCCGCCCTGTACACACTAACGTCTGAGGAGCACAAGTACATCTGCTTCAGTTTCCGTATGATATGATTAGGCAACTGTTTTCTGAATTCCAATTTGGCATCGTCAGCTTCTGGATATTCTTCGGGTGTCTGTTTCAAGTACTTTTCTATTTTATTTCTGAGTTTTTCTTCACCACCAGGTTTCCTTAACTTCTCAGCTAACTTTTTCATCTTCTCTTCCCATAATTTGAGTTTAGCTTTGTCGCTGTGGATCTCAATCCATTCGGTAACTTCTTGCTGCAGGTCTCTGGTTCTAACATCAGTTATTTTAGTATCTTTTTGCTTTTTCGTTTCCTTATTTAGTTCTTCCTGAGATTTGCTCTTTATTTCATAGTTCTTGCATTTTGTTGTGGTTATATCAATATTGCTAAAAGCTGTTTGTACAGATTTAAAATTAATTTCTTCTTTTTCATTGACATGTAAGGACATCATTTTGTTGTTCTTGGGTTCTTCAGGCGGGTTTTCTTCTCGCTCCTGAAAGTGAATACATAATCTACTTTCATTGTTTGAAGTTTGTCGGATGTTTGAGCTTTCAAATCAAGTATTAAGAAGTACTTACAGTTCCAAGTTTATTATGTGAAGGTTGTTTTTCTGAAAAACAAATGCAATAGTTAATGCCAAAAGATATGCTTACCGTAGTGAAATATGTTTCTTTTTAAATAATAATTGGATTCTGTTGTCTGATTTAAATATTTTATTGAAAGCAGTCTTTAACTACAAAACGACAAATAAATTGACACCTAGTGAATTTTGAGGTATAAAATAATTCGTCCTATATAAAGAATCATAACACATTATTTGAAAAACTTTATGTTCTGTCATTAATAATTGAAAAGTGTTAACAAGATTATGGAAGAAAAAAATACGGAACCCAGACGTTACGTGTCACATCGAATTTTGGAAAGAGACTATCATACTGGTATGAATAACGAAGACGACATTCTACAAAGCCCAACATTTTTTTCTACTCGATGTGCCATACTAGCCGCCGCTTATAGTAGTGATCATCTAGCAAATGAAAAATTACAGAACAACAGATTAGAAAAAATGGCACGGATAACGGCGCATCGTCATACAAGGATGGTACTCCACTTGACCATCATTGAGTTCCTTTTTGTTCCGTAGTTTAAACTTCCTCCCACGTCTCATACATTTACATCTTTCCCTGTCAGGGGCAGAATAGCCTTTTGGTCGACCCATATACAAAGAGGGTACGCAAACTACTTGTAAGTTTTGATCAACTGTGCCACAAGCTTGTTGTGGTTGGTTCTGATCAGTCGTTTGTTGTACACCTGTGTTGTCTTTAGAGATGTGAATAGCTGGAATTACGTCTTTTCCTACTGCTTGAGCCCCGGAAGATGTACATGAGTCGCATGTATCCCCTGTAGGAACACTTACGGACCGATTACTAGGACCTGGTACGTGACATGTGTCAAGTACTCCCATGACCCCGCTAGCCATCTTTTGGAAATTAAACTTCTTTGGTGCATGGTCAGGAACTTGACAAGCGGCTGATATAGGTCCAGGACTTTGTGAGATCTGATTCATTGTAGACGAGTGCCTATTCACTTGAGCTTGGGCGCCGGCATTATGGTCAACCTCCAAATAACCTTGGCCACTACCCTCAATTTGACCATAAATAGCTGGTTGGCCTGTATGTTGAGGACTGCCTAGGACATTAGGTTTGAGGCAGCAGCAATCTTCATAAACTGGATCAATCTGCGCTCCATGTGGTCCTTTTAAAGACATTTGTCCTCCTGGGCCTAAAATTCCCTGACCATGCATTTGTCCTCCTGGTTCTAAGCTTCCCTGAGCCACACGAGGACCAAAACTTTGTCCATTGTTGTTAAAAGCTGGGCGTTGAACGACACTTGGGGAAGTTGGACATTGTGGTCCTGGATAAGGTTGTCCACCTGGACCGCCTGGTGAAAGCTGGTTGTAAGTAGGTTGTCCAGTTCCCAAACTTTGACTTTGATTATTAGAAACTGAACAACACGGTGCGCCTTGAATATTAGACGCTTGGGGGCCTTGGCTTTGAGGAGGTGCATGTGGTCTTTGGCTTCCAGGTACTGAAGTATTTCGAATATTTGGTTGTACTAGGCCAAAAGGACCAAAACTTTGGTTGTACCGATCTGGACTACCCGGGCCAAAAAACTTTTGAGTTGTTGGGCCTCTAGGACCTGGGCTATGAGCAGTTAGATATGGATATGAACCCAACCCTGGGGCACCTTGACTTCTGTCGGTACAAAGCGGATTGAGACAACATGGCGGTCCCGTACACAAATCAGCACCTTGGAGATTAGAGGGAAATTGGCCCTGGATGTTTGGGGCAAATGGTCCTTGACTGTTAGGTCCAAAACTAGTTTGAGGATTTAGGGGATATTGGCCGTGTACTTCTTGAGCATCCCCGGGATAGCTTCTCGAGGAAGCCATTTGTTCTGACGTTTGTGGACAACACATTTGTGGAGATCGCATATTTTGAGGTGATATTGACCTACTGTGCATTTGTAATGGCATTTGAGTCTCTTCTATGGAAAACCATTCAATCTTCTCTTTGGGTACTGGCGTTTGGCCCCAATTCACTCTCATAGGACCAGCTTCAGATACAAAATTTCCTTGTCTTGGAGAGCTTTTCGCGGTAAGCGATTCGTTTGTATTATGCAGTTGGGAACGAATACTTTCAGATCGTCCGAACTTGTTGCACATATTGGGTGGCGTTCGGATCTCTTGCGTTGAAAGTTTTTGCCTCTTTTGGGGTACAGCCGCTTTGTCGCTCTCCCAAGTCCTATTAGGACCAGAGTATCTCGGAATATTTCCTTCATCGAGATAGGAAGCATTTGGACTATATACTTGCGGCGATTGTGCTCTCGGAATATTTAAAGCATTTGGATGATGTTCATACTCACTACGCATCTGTGGTGGCATTTGGGTTTGCTCCATAGAAAGCCATTCAATTTCTTCTTGAGGTACTCCCACTTGTCCTCTCACCCAAGCTGGCCTTTTAGGATCAGGGTCTTTTACAACATTTCCTCCAACGATTAAGTAGGAACTGCTTTCATCACACATTTCATGCATACTTGATGCAGCTGGCATATTTCTACTAAACTCTTCATAGTTTTGTGGATCTTGAAACGAAACTCGACGTATAGATGTTGATAAGTTCTTGATCCTGTTTGCCAGTTCGTCAATCATATAGTCCACGTTAGTGCCTTCTTGTATAGGTATCTTTTCTAAGTATCGCGGTAGCTCTGCTTTCAATGGTATTCTAAAAGCGATATCACCACAGCTCACACCGGTTGCAATTTCTTGAATTTTTTTCACTATTGCATCTCTTGTTCTCCTTTTCTCTAAAGGACCTGCAGTATTCGTTTTTTGTGGAATATCGGAAATCCAGTTTTCAACCTCCATTGCGAGAAGAATATCATCAGCCTCATCTTTTATGGTAGGAAGATTGGGTGTAGGGATTTTGTCAAAAGAATTTATGATTTCATTTGCGTAAGCATTTGTATTCATGTCTGCTAAATTATGTCTATTTTTAATTTTATTCAGGAATTCATCTAGTTTCTTCAAGAAGTTCTTTTGATGAACATTCGCTTTAACGTTGTCTTCATCTTTATATCTTTTGTAAAGTATGTAATAGTCTGCCATGTTTTGTTTATCTAGTTCATCATTTTGTTTATCTGCTTCATTTTCAGTGGGCGTCCTTTCGGGCAAATTGTTTTCGATATTATCTATAAGTTGTTGCTTGAAAGAAGCTGGTGCGTTCGTCGACTTGATCAAGTCATTCATAGCCAAAGTCTTTTGAAGCAGCTCTGCTTTCAACGTAGGCTTTGCTGCTTCTAAATTTGGTGATTTTGGAACGCCTTCCAATAACCGTTCCATCTCTTCCTCAAAAACGTCTTGGCAATAATATTGGTTGCCAAAAACATTAGGATCTAACTTCATTTTGGTTACACTTTTCCATATTCCGTTATAGACGCCCAGTCTTGTAGTTTCTGCTTTTTGTTCATCGGCTGGTGTTTTAGCCGCTACTGGTATTTTTTTAACCCATTCTTTAAGGAATTGGTCATAGTCTTCATTTAATTTTTTGACAGGGACTAAACCCCCGTGGCGGATCGGTAAAAAATCATTGCAGGAATCACTCATTGCTTGTGGATTTAGGTTATGCAGTAATTGCTGTTTTGTTTGTACCATAGGACCATAATTTCCTCCAGACGTACCCATTCTTCCAGAGTTAGCATTTATATGATGGGACTGAGTATGATTGCCGGCTAGGGAAGGCTCGAACCTAGATGACAAATTATTTGATCCCCATGGATTATTAGGTGAAATTGGACCAAAACTGCGTCCACTTCCTCTGCTGTTTGGACTACTTTGGCCTTGAGGTGGACCATAAGCAATAGCAGTTTGTGGTCCTTGGCCATAAGAACCAAGTCCGGGTTGGTCTGTGTGTGATATAAATCTAGGGTGGGCTTGAATTCCCTGAGGTATTGAAGTATCTTGATCTTGGTTTGGACAATTTAACATTTCACACAATGGTTCTGATTGATTGAGTCCCTGAGCCGTTTCTGAATAAGGTTTTTGACTAACTGGACCAGTGTTAGGATAAATACTATCCCTTTCATAGCTAGGCCCTCCAATTCTATGCATAGGATTAACAAGCATAGGAACCGGTACGCTATTGATCCTTTGCAATAAATTTTCGGCATGACTTATAGTTTCCTGGTTTTCATCCCCAACTAACTTGTTTATCCATTTAAATATCTGATATTTTAAAGCTTCTAATTGGTTCTGCGCAGAATCTTTGCCAGTATGATTTAGTTCTATATATTTATGTCTATCTACTATATCTCCGGCAAGGTCATTAACTACTATTTCTCTGAAGCCGGAGTCCTGGATTTTGGGTATATTCAAGGTGTCTATCCATTGATTAATTTGTAGACAGAGTTGATTCGTATAACGATCTAGGTTCGCATCCAAATCTTCATCGCGTATGGATCCGATGCTGAAATCTGTATTGTCGGTTGAATTAATGTAAGGCCCTGAATTATTTTTAACGTTAAGAATTGTATAATTTTGGTTGAAAACACAATTATTTAGCATATCCTGTAGATCTTGAAGCATAATGTTTGAAATACAATTTGCTTGCTTATCAGTCATTTTGCCTAGATCTTGGAGTATTATGTTCATTTCATCTATGACTTCATCGTCGTGCCCGCACCAAATCCAATCGATTGAGTCCATCATTAGATCTACCAGCTCGTTTTCCAAATTATCAAACGTGTCATTACACATTCTTGAGTTGCATTCGTTAAGAAATTCCAATAAATGTGCTCTTACGTAATGCCTCATGTCTTCTTCAGTTACGATCTTCTTTGATCTACTTGCGAAAGATCTTCTCCTAATCCTTCCACTCTGTTGAGTCACTATTACATTTCTCATTCTTTTCAATAACACGTCTACTAGTTTCCGTAAATATGATTTCATGCCGTAACTTTTATTAACATCAATAGGTATTTCCTCTAAAATGTCTACGATTTCCGATTTTAAATCGAAATCTTCTTTGGTCCAATTTTTCAAAAGTTCTTTAATTCTATCCTCAACTGTATTTAGGACCTCACTTCTATCCACATACCTGCCTATGTCACTCGTTTTTAAGTTCAGATGGCTGACCCAGTCTTTTAAAACAAAGTCGAGTTGCCTATACTCGGATAATCTAAATGGTTTTATTTCGGATCGGAAAACATGTTTGGAATCCCCGTAACGATGTTTAAGCTTGCCTACGAGCTCTTGGTAATCTCCTACAAAATCACAAACTGTTGAACAAAAACCTGAACCAATTTTGTGACACTTATCCTGTTTGCTTTTCTTCCAATTGTATTTTAGGTCACATCTCTCGCAGTTATCAGTTGCAAACAATTTTTTTATTAATTCATCGCGAATCGTGTTCTTTGAGACAGTATCAGAGATTTCATTAATAAGTTGTAAGAGACTCATTTTCAATTCATCTTTAGACACTTTTATCTCTTCTTGTGATTTAGTTTTCCTACTAACTATAGTCCTATTTCGGGTAGAATGAAAGTCTATAGTGCTAAAAACTGTTTGAGCAGATTTTCTAGGTTTTACAGTAGTATCGGACGGATAGAAGTTCGTTTGTATAGATTTGATTGACGTTCTTATGTCCAGGTTTTCAACGAAGTAGAATTCACCTTCCACGAAGTCTTCACCCGCAGAGGCGATAGGAGATTCGGGGACAGCTACCTGAAACAAAGATTTTAAGGGGGATGCGCTATGGAGATCTTTGGCCGGCTGTGGTACAATACTGGATGAATTAATAAATAAGGTAGGTGTACGCCAAACCCAAATTTTCCGTTTTATGCCATTTGCAGCTAGAGGTGACACTAATGAATATGTATTTACAGAATATTATTTTTCGAACATATATGAAGCAATGGACAACGGATGGATGTACAATGGATGAAAATATTATTTCTGATTCCTTCAAAATGGTTCAGATTCTGATTTATAGTGTCTTACGCAATTAAAGTGCAGTTGTTATTGTATTCAAACTCCGTACCCTACTAGCTTAAGGTCAAAGACCTACGTCATCCATCTTATACACCTCTGCACCCGTCGGGGAATACAAGCGTCATGTTATATTAAGCTAAATCAAGGTCTTACAGTTTTCCTAGTTATTTCTCCTCGTGGTAACGTCGCAACTTCTTTGGATATCATTTTGACGGCAGCTGTATATACAAAGAAAAATACGGTACTATTGTGGTGTTGATCGATACAATATTGCAGAAATAGTTATAAAGAAACATAATATAGAAATAATACCAATGAAAGGAGATGGTAGGAACGTAATTAAAAATTGTTTTTAAATTACAACTTACCTTGGATCTCCATGTTGACTGAATTTGAGCTCTGAAACCACGAAATTAAGTCTTAGTTCTATTATACACCGTAACATTTTAGTCGTCTTACAACGGCAGCCTACTTTATGTATCCAATGACTACCTACTAATCATTTATAAAAATATATATATATTTTTGAACATTTGCATAATTCAAAAAATTAAGATATCATTCACTAAGACGCATGACGTAGTTTGAAACACCCTGTTATGGAGATGGAATTAATGATGGAATGTAATGGTAGGTAGGTAGATATCTTCTACCGTTTGATACGTAAACATTATTAACAGGGAGAGTATTTCATAATTCTAAAGCATTATTTATTTTTCTTTGTACCTATTATCTTAATTAATGCTAAGAATGTTTTAGAGGCATTTTATGACGGGTACATTGAGTGGGACCACCTTTGTAAGATGACTAAAATGTCACGGTGTACACACCTAAAACTTCTGCATGACTATACACCGTGAAATTTAAATGGTTGTTTTCCCGCGGCAGAACAACTTGCCTTAAGGAGTACTTTCGAAGCATAGAGTAAAAGTAAAAAAATTAAGAATTTTTTGTTTTAAAATAATTAAAGAAATATTCATCGATAAAACACTACTCCTTAGTAACGCTAGAGGGAACTTGTAGGTACTACTCGAATCGCACGCACCTCCGACAAAGGGAACAGCGATGCCTAAATGTTCAAAGCGAACTAAACTCTCGCACGTGGGATTTTTCACAACGGTTAATCTGCCATTTTTTGTTTCCAATATTTTATTTGTTTATAAAACGATTGTATTACCAAGACAAAACCATTTCGCTGCGGGAAAACCGCCATAAAAATTTCACGGTGTATACATATAGTCATGCAGAAATTTTAGATGTGTAGGTACAAACTTCCAGTTAGAAATTCTCAACAGAAATAGAGAGTCTGGACTTATGTCCAGTTAAAAGCAATTAGCTCGCCCTCTGTTACACGAGACTTGTCTATTATAATTAATTAAATATATGTATATAAAAGAAGAAACTGACTGATTGACACATCAACGCACAGCCGAAACCACTAGGGACTAGGAACGTAAAATTTTGCAAACGGATTCCTTTTATAATGTTGGGGAATATTTAGAAGGAGTTTTTGATAATTCGACACTTTAGGGGGAGATTTCGTTTGAATGAAAACTCTCATTTCTTGAGTTTATAAACTTGAAATTTATTTATGAAATAGATCAAAATATTCACTCACATTCTCATAGTTACATGTCAACGGGTGATAGTCTTTATTCTCTCTGATTGATGGAGGACACACTGGATGGCTGTACGGCTGTCAAGACGAAATTTAAATTATTTTAATAAGTTGGCAAAACGCGACGCTAAAACCGCGTCACCGCGGCTTATTTGTCGATTCGCATACTTCGACACTTTTAAACATATATTATTCTTTTTAGGCGACTCGCAACGCGTGGGCGAATCAACAACTCCAGAAATACTTAGACAATACGAACCCTTTGAATTTTTAGCAATAAAGTTATGAGAGAAATTCACTGCAATATGCAATAATGTGCATTTCTGGAGTTGTCAATTCGCCCACAATTAAATTAACTTCATGCGAGTCCTATAGAAATTAGTATCATATTATAAAGTGTCAATACGACTCTATTCGGAGGAGTAAATTCGTGCGAATCGACTAATACGCCGTCCAAGCGATTGTTGTTTCGATATAACCATGTCTTCGTGAAGCGAGACTTATGATAATCTTATTTAGCAAGCTAAAGAGGCAGTAGGTCGGCCATATCTGCTAAGAACCGGCAGCCGTAGGAGCAGATGAAATGAGACCTCGATTGCAGACCGCATATCGGCAAGCGTTGAAAGGTACGCCTCCAGCTACAAAGTGGTTACGACGCTACTTAGTAGAGGCATATGTCCAGGAGCGACCTTCGATGGGCGGAGTTGATTAACTGAAGTCTACGCAACGTCAACCAACCTCAAAAGCAGTGGTCATTTCGCATAAGGCGTTGGGCAACCAGAAGTCTAACCAAAAATGAATCGCTTACATACATACTACTGCTACGCGTACATTCTGGCCAAATATAATTCTTCGAAAAACAAAATAGACTTACATAACTCATATAAGCCTTCACCCCTTCCCTTATCCTCTTCGATATATCCCGAACGCATCTAACTTCTAAGGTCCTGACAGACTTGTCACGTTCATCCCTCTTCCTGTCCTTTGTAGGAGGATCCTCAATCTTCTTAGGCCGGATAGTAACATCTGGCTCGTAAGTATGACTTCGAGTGGCTTTTGTGAATGTGGCTTTCGATTCCAGGACATTTTGTGATGATTTCTCTGACATTCGAGTTGGTGAAGAGGAGTTTCTGAAGGTCCTTGATCCTGGGGGAGAGACTGATAATTTATATCGTGTCAAGCCACTATAATGCGCAAAAGTATTTATTGCATGGCCCCAACTGTCTATAATAATTACCTGTCTATAATGAATTGCCCCGTTTTCAAGTCTTTCCAAGCACTTGGCTTGGAAAGACTTGAAAACGGGGCAATTCAAAAGTAGACTTCGTAAATTATTAATAGATAAAACGTACAACAGTGTAACTGAGTTTCTAACTGACAATTTTTTTTGTTTTTCTGCATAATTTTTAATTAATTATTTATTGCCATAATAAATAATGTTCCATCTATGTATTATGTATGACTTGTAATTTTAATTTTTGTTTGTTTAAATAAGTTTCACCACTATTTTCATGTTTTAATGCAGTTTTATTTAATGTAGGTATAATGTAATAATTAATGAAAATTTAAATTTTAATAATTTTATATAATGAAAATGTTTGCATGCCAAATGATGAAATGTGGCAGAACTCTGTATTGTGATACCTACATCTACTTTTGTACTACCCATATTTGCAAATAAATTTTATTCTATTCTATTACATAATTTGAATGGTAAGATTCCATCATGTACTCACTGACATACATGTTTGTTTTTTTACTAATTGTAATATGGCCAATTATTATTTTCGTGTATTTTCTTGTGTTCTAATCCAGTCCACGATCAATTCCCGCCGCGATATCATTACGTCCGTGCGAATGTGGACTATCTGACTAACCGTATTACGATATATTTTTTTCGGTGGGAAATAATCAAATAACTTCTCCCGCTCTGAGTGGAGCAGGAGGGCGTGTCAGACTTTTACTGACTAAAACCCACCCGTTTAGTCAGTTGCCTGTGTGCCAGGGGCCGCGGTATCTCTTTCGAACAACCCGCACCCCTGGCAGATATCGACCCTTCCGGGTCCCATCAGTTGGTGCTGACATCTCTTTGAGGCGCGCGTGGAACACAACGCTACCCATTACTCACCGTCCGCATGCCCGCGCCTACAGTGGCCGGCTACGTGGATCAGCCTGGGATTCCCGACACCCAGGAGTTTCTCCTGCGGAGGCTACGGCTGTGAGGGCGCATGTACTGCATCTCCCTCACGTACGCCGCCTCCCTCTTTGCGAGCATTACTGCTTCGCTGAAGGAAGTGACGGCTACCCATGCACTCTCGCTCCATACCATGGCCTGAACCATGGCCGGACGCGAGAGATCGCCTCCACGAGGACATGGCGGTGCTCCGCCCAAGCCAGGCAGACCTCCACCGTATGCTCCACCGTGTCCTAAGAGCGATCCTTGCAATCGAAATACCCGGGCGTTTCCTCCCGCCTTATCCGAAACAGTAACCTCCCGAAACAGCCGTGTCCGGTGAGGACCTGCGTCAGGCGGAAGGTGAGGATGCCATGCCGCCTCTCAAGCCACTCCTCAAAGAGGGGAGTAACCGCCGCAATCGTGGCGTGCCGTGTGCACTGGGTTGCGACAATCGCACCCTCCACGTCGCCATGAGATCCCGCCGGGGCTCTGTCCGCTGTGCCGCGATATCTCGTGGCAGCGGAGTTACGCCCCGGCATTTGGCCTCCTCGCGCCACTCTCAAGTCTGCGCGAGGACCTTTGCGTCCAGATCCCACGGCGGCAATCCAGCAAGGAGGCCCGCCGCCTCACCGGAGATCGAGCGGTATCCCCGGACCATCCGCATGGCAATGACCCTATGGGACGCCTTCAACTTGTGGGCTGGTTAGCGCTTCAATGTAGCCGCCCACACCGGTGCCCCATATAGGGCCGTGGACCGCATGACCCCCGCGTAGAGTCTCCGGCAGGAGGCATTTGGCCCCCCTAGATTGAGCAGGAGCCGCTTCAAGGCAGACCGTATTACGATGTCCTACTTTTGGCCAGCGTCTTAATCTGCCAGCGTCTTAATGCCATAGGCATATTCAAATCAAGTTTGTTTTGTATTACAAAACAAACTTGATTTCAATATGCCTATGGCATACATTGTATTACCCAAGCAATGCGTATATTTTGACAAATAAGTAAAGATGCTTCGAGCATATAGGTACAAATATCCGATACATCATTAGTCAGTACTTCATCCTATGGATAAAACATAACAGAATATAACTTACCACCCCTATTAGGTTGAGTGTAATTGACTAGTCTCTCCATGACTTCCGAAGACCTATCAGGTGAGAGGCAATTAGGATACTTCCTTAGGGACTTGGCGAACTCATCCACAACGCAGGAAGGTCGAGGGGAGCAGACTGACCCTGGAGAGGATTAAAAGTTAACTTTAGTAAAACCAGCTCTTGCATGTACTTTCTTCGTCATTCCTCTAATGAAACATAATGACTCGAATTAGCAAATACCGAAAGCGCAGCGTAGAGACCCGGTGGCGGTCACTGGATTGCCTACGGATCGGTCACTAAGAAATCTAAATTTCTGTAAAGACTTGAGATTTGATTTGCCAATCACTTGCCAGGGCAACATCATTATCATCATCAACAGCCCCCTTCACCCACCGCTGGGCATAGTCCTCTCTTTTCTTGTGCCAATCCCCACGCTCCTGTGCCAGGTGGCCAGGTTTTGCCCGCGATGGTAACATGTCGTTCGCCCATCTTGCCGCTGGACGGCCGACCTGTAGTCTTCCAGTCCTGGGACGCCACTCGGTCACAGCCTTGTCACCTGTCATCACTACTCCTTGCCAGGCGTCCTGCCCAACTCCATTTCAGTCCCATAATATGTCTTGGTATCTCGATGCTTGGAACTCGGTCTATAAGCCTGATTCCAAGCATGGAATGCTTCATAACTCTCTGTGCAACGCAACTCTGTGGGACGAACACACTGGTTATAGAGGCGGGACTTCAGACATTGTGGAATTTTGGCTGATCTCGAAATATCGTCCAGTTTTCTAACTGCGGCCCACCCAAGCTGTATTCTTCTCGATGTCTCTGTTTGCTGATGCTTTTGTTAAACGATATAATATGGCTAAGATTGACATACCGGTCCGATCAAACATCTCTAACATTTATTTACGAGTTTTAACAGAAGAACTTGAATTGCTGGAGATGTTTGCCTTTTGTGAAGAGAAAAGTCCAAGTAAGATAGAATAATATACTTAAAACGAATAGCATGTGACTAAGAAAATGATGATTACAATGTTGATTCGGCAGGTCATCACTTTCCTCATCAATCTAAGACATTGATCAGACAAAAAAATAAAATCGTGGGGCGTAGCGTAACCTGAGTAAATAGCATATGAGCGGTTGACTGTTACATAGAAATTTCACGCGCCCCACGATTTTATTTTTTAGCATTTAGTACATCTGCCTACATCATTATTTTCATCAAAACCGTTTAACTTAAAAACATTTGTTAGGTACTTTTTTATTTTCAAGTTTTTATTTCGTTACTTAATATTTCTCATTCATTTTACATTGTTACAGTATTTTAACAGTCAAGCCGTTTCATTTGATACCCATATTGAAGGGGTTGTGAGAAAATATGTAATCCGCCATTTTGTAGCGGCGGCCATCATAGATTTACAATGATACTGATTAAATTAAATTGTATCGTTATCAAAACTAAAAGGTGTGCACCACCAAATATCAGATCAACAGGAAGGGGGTAAATTTTCAAGTAAGTACTTTTGACCCAAACAAAAAACAAACAGGGCAAGCCAAATAAAACCGTTTAGAAAGATGGTTACAATGTTGTTGGGCGGAGAGAAAGCAGGACGAGGCCAAAAAACAAAGATGGTCGGATTATATGAGAGATGATCATCATCTGCCTAGCCTTTTCCCAACTATGTTGGGGCCGGCTTCTAGTCTAACCGGATGCAGCTGGTTACCAGTATTTAACTTGGAGCGACTGTCTATCTGACCCCCGTAACCCAGTTACTGAGTAATACGATAACCCTTGAGTGGTTGTCAGACTTTCGGGCTTCTGACGAACCGTAACAACTGTCAAATATTCACAAATGACAGCCGGGACTAACGGCTTAACGTGCTTTGCGAGGCAAGGAGGAGTCTTGGTATGTAAAGATGGTCTGGCTTAACCTGATCAATCGACCCGTGCGGCTGTTTATTGTATAGCCACGAGCCCCCACTGAGAGATGATAATATTATGAATGAAAATAAGGGAATCAATGATAGCGTGACAGCTTATGGGGAGAATGTTAAGTAACAAAGGACGGCACAAATCGAAATAATAATATAATACTATCACTTACCACGATCAGGCCAACACATGCCTCCTCGGAAGCTGTTGACTGGAGAACTAGCCCTAATTTGAGAGCCGGTTGCGCCACTACCAGCACCACCCACAATAAAGTTTCCATGACCTAAAAGAAAGGGAAAGAAGAAAGAGTAAGTTAATATGTAAAGAGAGAGACAGATATACAGTGATGCGCGAAAGAGACGATGCTCTACAAAGTCCAACTGTTAGTAGTGCAACATGTTTTGTTGCAGAACTAAAAGTTTGGCTATGATGTGCCGTGTTTACAGACGAGAGCTGTCGTATGATTCATCAAATCGAAATACAGGAGATTTTTTTTTTTAATGCATAGAATGTTTCTAATTTCATCGGTAAGTACTCTTGAAAAGGAATGGCATAATCAGTTTATAACGTTCCCACTGTTGGGACACAGGCCTTCTCCAGAGAGGGCCGTAATCCACCACGAGGTCCAGGGCTGGTTGGCAGCTCATGTCGAATGTCTTTCCAGTTTTGGTTCTAGGTCTGCCGGTTTTCTCACGATGATTTCCTTCACCGTTTTGAGAGCAGCGGCGATGAAATAATTTACACATTACACAAAGTCCTACTTGGGTTCCAATCTACGACCCTCGTAAATCTCGGCTGTTACCACTGGGCCAACACTGCTCTCTGCTTTATAGGAATGGACCAATGTGAAAATCGTGAAATGACGTTCATTTCAATTTAGCTTTTTTATCTGGACTTTGTCAAGCAGAAAGTAGATAGTTACAGCCCATTCCGATTTTGATCTTACCAAAGAAGGGTATCAAAAAAAGAACGAGAAGTGTACTTACCAGGATAAAGTTCTGCTCGTTGTGGTGGGAACTCAGTTAACTGCACCGGAGGTGATGTTGGACGCACATTGCAGTGCATCGTCTGGTTGAGAGACAGAAAAGTTACAACCATTATGTTCATTAAAAAAAACAATCAATGTGTGTACCTACCACACCTAGTATAGATGGATGGTGTAATTCAAATAATTAGATTTATAATACCAAATAAATAAAATAAGTTTTAAGGCTAACCACCTGTCAGTAAATTTTATTTTATTATACCAATTACATGCACTTTTGAATTGATAAGGGGTCGGTCAATCAGAAAGATGAAGCTAGATGTCAATTCCAAAACGTAGTAGGTTCCCATAGAGGAGAATAAATATATCGGGTATAGAGAGCCCCCTTCCAGACTTTTTTGACAACCGCTAAAGTCAATTGATCAGATAACAGCGACATCTGGAGTTTGGTTGGTAAACAAAACTTGGCAGCCATCTTATCTTGTTTGTCAAATTGTCAAACAAATAAAAATAAGAAATAAAAAGAAAATCCATTAATAAATAAAATATATTAAGAAATGAAAACAAAACAAATAACAGTAACAAGTAACAATTTTAACAGAATTAGCTGAATTATAGTCGGAAAGCGCATCAACGTCGGGAAAGCCGGAGTTGACAATGGACGAATGTCGACAGTGACATTCGTTTGACAATTTGACAAACAAGATGATGGCTGCCAAGTTTTGTTTACCCACCAAACTCCAGATAACGCTGTTGTCTATGGAAATTGATGACTGGTTCTAACTGTCTTCCCCCTGTAGACTCCTATGGAGAAGAATGGGCAAGAAACTCCACGGATACTCTTTTAAATCAAAGTATTGTTAAATAATATTATACTTCCATTATTTCAATAAATACATATAAATTACATTTTTATATTTAAAAGATATGAAAACATTTTGAAAAATGGTAGCTCACCGGTATCGGGAACAGGGTCCAAGCTACCTGCTACCTGCTACCTGCGGTCAGGGCTCCAGAGAGAGGACCCTCCTACCACTATGAGCAATATGATGATCCTGATCAATTATTATAAAAAAGAGAGAGATCTGTGTTGTACCTTGTACGTAGAAGCGTATCTCCCATCAACAGCTTGAGCAACTCTATCGCACTGCGCTGCTGACAGCTGGCTGACTGGCTCCGTGCTGTTCTCTGTCGTGCACTTGGGCGGGCACTTCTGCGTGGCTGCGTTCATGACATTGATAACAGGTGTTGCGCGTTGAGGTGTTGGCGCTGATTGTGGTTGCAGTTGTGTTGCTAGAGAAAGAGGGTATTTTAAGTTTAGTTGACACAGAGTTGTAAAAAGCTTTAAATGAAAACTGCTATAAAAAAAATCATCATGATATGACATGATATTGGAAATATCTACCGGTATCTAGTGTATCTATTTCCTGTTTATAACCTGTGAGCACCATCATCGAGACGTGCATCACCTTCGATCGCATTATCACTTGCCATCAGATGAATGCACAAACACGGCCTTTTTCTTTGTTATTGTCCCACTGCTGAGCGAAGATCTCTCCGATAGAGTTCTAGATCCATTCCCCAACAAAAGGCCAACATGTCGAATCGAGAAAGTTTTTTGTGCTAACTAGTCTTTAAAAGAGCTTGGGTAATGTCGAGAGTTATTTTGCGGAAACGAGAGATTTTGTAGGCAAATAAAGACTTAAATATCTGGATGACCGAGCTTTGCTCGGTATTTTTTTTCCGTTTCATCGTTTCTGAGATTCAGAAGAATTTCTCGTTTAAAGGCATTAGATAATTAGTCAAATGTAGGTAAGTCAAAATGTTCTAAACTACATTTGGAATGGTTTAATGTATTTGATTCTCATGAAAATCATGTCACTTAGGTTAAATAGGTTGATCTTACTAATGTAGATTCTTTTACATATCGTGAATGGGAGAACGTTGTATGCGTTACAGACTAGATTTATAGACGATTTTCTATTCTTTATTTTCATTCCTAAGTACCTGGTACTTATTGACAGGCCTGCACTGTCCTCCCATACCTATTATCACTGTTATTTGAAAACATTGTAAAACCCAATTATTTTTAAAAGAATATCTCTTCTCCATAGGAAGCAACAAATTGGAACCGTGCACCTAGCTTCTGACGTTTCATAAGTGCCCTTGCAGGTTTATCATTACATAGTAAAAAACAAAGTCGCTTTCTCTGTCCCTATAATCCCTATGTATGCTTAAATCTTTAAAACTACGCAACGGATTTTGATGCGGGTTTTTTTAATAGATACGAGTGATTCAAGAGGAAGGTTTATAAATGTATAATACACTGACCTCCACGCGGGCGAAGCCGCTGGCAAAAGCTAGTGTGAAATAAAATATTTTGATTTTAATTTTTTGATTATAGAAACGCATGTTTAAAGTTCAGTTTAAATAACCAGAACTTTGAGTTGAGAAAATCAGTTTCGTTTTATTTTATCGTGTTTAGATATTGAAACTGTTTATGAGGTTTAAACAAAAAAAAAGGTTTTTTTTTTACATATTTAAAAAAAATGATATTTCAAGTGACTACACAGACTACGGTCAATAACAAAACACGACTTCATAATAAACATGTTTTTTATCATGTGTAGATATCGATGCCCATTACGTCTGCGGATCCTCACTAGCTAATTTAATATGGCCCAGTATGGATTTCTAGAAATAATCTCACTAGTGTTAGGCAGTAGAGTATACTGTCGGTTGCCGTCCATCAGCGTCACCGCCAGCCCTGCTTCCCGCAGCCCTCTCACCACCGCCACCATCCCGTCACCCTCCATAGTAACAGCTCAATTCTGGTCCGAGGGGATGTGCTGCCGAAAAAAATAAAAAAACGTCATTTATTTTACAAAAACTGCTACAAATTCCAGTGAAAATTAACACTTTATGAACGTCAAAATTACATAAGACAGTCCCCCAAAACGCCTGCCCTTCACCACTTCCTAGTGTTTTAGCCGGGAAGAAGTGGCGCAACAAACTGTCCAGCAATACAGCTGTCTGTTAAGTTAATACTTTTAATTACCAATATACCAACACAAACATTGAAAACTATATTTGAATACACAATCTTAGATCATTGAAAGAAAACCGTTTGGCTCGAGCCAAACGGTTCCCTCCTCATCACATGATGAGGAGGGAAACGACGAATGTAAGTTTGTAGCAGTTTTCATTCTCTACCAGTCACCCTTGGTTGACTGGTAGAGAATCATTAAGTCCGCCATTGTACTGTGGGAGTCTTTTTTTTGGGTATGGCATCTCGCAGTTGACCTTGAGAGGCCGTGACTGCTTAACCGGGCTTTCCTGTGGGGACTATTAGCTTTTAGACTAAGAGCCTCTAGCCTGGGCTTACAAAACTATGCTTAAAACTACAGCAACCGCTCGCTGAGGGCACCCCCTGCGGGGTTCGGGCCTCGGCTAAGGGCGTCACTATTTAGGGAGGACAGCAAGTGGGGACAGGCTGGATCAAACAATTTCCTTATTATTAGATCATGGGGATTTTAACTCTACTTGCTCAGCTTCGGCGCGGGCTGGCACTTCTGCGGGCAAGGGACGGTTGGGACTGTGGGAGTCATACAACATCGAGCATAAAAGCGACTAATCGGCGCGGCGCGCGGGCCGACACTGAATGCTGCAATTTTTTTTTTTTTTTTGGAAGTGACATCTCGTAGTTGGCCTTGAGAGGCCGTAACTACTCAACCGGGCTTTCCTGTGGGGACTAATAGCTTTTAGACTAAGAGCCTCCAGCCAGGGCTTACAAACTAACACTTAAACCTATAGCGACTGCGCACTGAGGGCACCCCCTGCGGGGTACGAGCCTCGGCTCAGGGAGTCACTGTTAGGGAGGGCAGCAAGTGGGGACAGGCTGGACCAAATAATTTCTTTATTATTATATCATGGGGATTTTAACTCTACTTGCTCAGCTTCGGCGCGGGCTGGCACTTCTGCGGGCAAGGGACGGTTGGGGGGGATTTCATTTACTCGGGGTCTTCGCGGGGCGCGAGGACCTCGGCGGCGAGGTCGAAAGGACGGGGGGGATTTCTGTTTTTGTATGCTGTGCTGGTGGCCCTACTGCTTTCTTGAATGAGAGTGATGGGGTCATCAGGGTCGGAGAGGACATGTCTCGGCCGGTGGATTCTACTGACTATACTGGCGAATACTGCTAGCCCACGCGGTCGTTTATATCATTGCGCTGCTCTCGACACGTCTCCATCGGACATACTCATGCGCCGGCTATCTTCGAATTACTAAGCGGCTCACTGACCGCAACTAGTTTTTATTAAGCGTGCTAAACGCTCATTGGCTGACCACATTTCTATGGCAGCTAATCAGCCAATAGGATGTAAGAAGTTTTTAAGAATTTTGTATAAAAATTGGTTTGGAAATAAATTCATTATCATTCCCAAAACGAGTGTTTTACTGAACAGCCCAAGTAGTACCCATAGCTGGTGACCCCGACGTGATCTAATCAGCGCTGTCCTGATACGTATCTAGTCATGGATCATTTTGACGACGCGGTATCAGAAAAGTGCGAAAAGGTCTCTGCTGTTGCACTGCAAGCGAAGATCCCACAGTACCGTTTTTTGTATACGAGAAGTTTTTATAAACAAATAAAAAAGAGTGATGATTAAAAATGTTGATGGATGGAGACGGAGAGGAAGGCCAAAGCAAAGACGGATGGATTGTGTGAATGATATGAAAGAGAAGGGCGAATGATAGCGTTACGATAGTGAACAATGAAGAACACGTGTTACGCCGACCTTGACTAGGGCAGGAAGAACAGGAAGAATCTTGAACTATTTGCATGTGCACAACTCAATCTAATAACCACTTGAGCGATATCTGTATACTTACTGACATCTTCAGTAATCTGAGACAAGAGTAACACAAATCAGGCCTGTAGGAAGCCTGCCAATCGTCGCCGTGTGGAATGGGCCTGGAGAAAATTATTAATTATTTATATATAATTTTTATACCTCCCTCTCACAGAGGAATGTGTCCCAGCAGTGGGAAATTTATAGGCTGATTATGCTTATGTTATTTTTATATGTTTTGATATTTCGGGAGCATGGGATTCTGGGCCTTTGAAAGGCGTACGAGGGGCTGAAGCCAGTAGCCAACTTGTAGTATGAAAGAGCGAATCTATCATTTTTGCATCTTGACTCCAATGAGATAGCTTTTATTTTGTCCAGCCTTACAGAATGAGGTCTACCCAGTGGCGTACCAATAAAAGGTGGCGCCTAAGGCACGCTACACATTTACGCCCCTTTGTAAATTATCTCCTCGGTGTACACAGCAAAGGTAGGTCGCATAACCTTTCTTGACCCATTAGAGCCTTCAATAACGAAGGTATTAATTTCAACTTCCTAAAAATCGCTTGCAATTCTGGAATTCGAAGAGAATTTGAATGGAAATTGACAGATTTGAGAAAGGTTAGGTAACAGCATGAAATAGCTTCTTGATGTTTCTTGATTCTTTTTTATTTATTTAACAATTGCCGACTTTGTGCGCCCCCCTTCGATAGGCGCCCGGAGCTCTTGCCCTGCCTGCACCACCCTACCTGGGTCTACCTTTCCATTTATACAAAGAAGCATTAAAATTAAGATAAAGTAGGATGCAAGAGCGAGCGAAGCAAGCTCGACAATGTTAACACCCCGCCTTGGGTCGGTTAGACTTTCGGCAGTAGGAGTTAAGTTATTTTGTCGACTAATGCACAAAAGCTTTAAACTGAGAGATTGCTCGTAACCATAAGTAAAATGCGTCAACGAACTTTATTCAAAAACAAAAGTAATTTATTTCAATCAGGCTGAGAATCAGCACTTTTTGAACGTCAAAATGCATAAGACAGTCCCACAAAATGCCCGACCTTCACCACTTCCTAGCGCTTTAGCTGGAAAAAAGTAGTGGCGCAACAAACTCCCCAGCAGCACAGCTGTCTGTTTAGTTAGATAGACTTGATTCTATACATATATAGGCAAAGTAATAAACAGAACATTAATTAATTTGTCACATGTCAGCTAGCCATACCATACCAACAAATAAAATGAAAACTTAACTCAAGCACAAAAAATTTAAAAAAAAATGTAAATAAAGCATACTACCAAAATAAAAGCCTCCTGGTATGAAGGGCGTGGTAGCTGGCATATGCAAAACTGGATTATGTTCACATAGCTGTTACGAGCCGAGTTACAACTCGAGGCCACAAATGATAACCTAGGACCATCGACGTAAAATAAATAAACAGGTAGGTAAGTATTAGTAACAAAATCATGGTCAGCAAGACGACCAATCACCACAAGCAGAAGTCCAAGAACTATTCAGCACTGGGCTTCCCGCCACCCTCATTGAAGCGCCAGACTGAAGTTCTGAAGGTCATCATCATCTGCATAGTCTTTTCCCAGCACTGCTGGGGTCGGCTTCCAGTCTAACCAGATGCAGCTGAATACCAGTATTTTACTTACACCGACTGCCTATCTGACCGTTAAGATACTTACATTTCTCGCTAGAATTTAAGTAGAATGTGTTAATTTCACGTTCAAGTAATAATACTACAGCAATTTAGCTTTAATTTCGATCTTTCGTTTACAACAATTTAGAATTTTGCCATCTGCTAGAGATATCGGAATAACACTGACAGGTTTCTTTTGGTTTTCTTTTGAATTCAAAGTTGACAATGGTTTCAAGAAGGATGGACTACTATTTAAAAAAAAATAGAAAGAAGCTAGAGCAGTGGTGGCCCAGTCAGTGGTGGATTTACCATCAGGCTGAGTAGGCTGGAGCCTAGGGCGGCAAACTTTAGGGGGGCGGCAAATTTGACAAAAAAAAAATTCTTACTCAAATAAAAAGAAAACTTTATTACAATCACGAAGAAAAGAAGTTTCGAAAATTTCAGAAAATTAAAAAAAAAATTGTACTTAGTATACAATTATATATCGAATACTCCAACGTAGGTATGTATATGAAAAATTACTTAACGCTGTGTAAAGTTTAAGTACTATTGTGAATATGAACTTTTAAATTATTCTAATGGCGTTTTAATATTATAATTTAAAAGCAATTTTGACCCATTATTTTTATTAATTATTACTAAAATTTGTTTTCGGTGTACTTAAATTTTACTAGGTCCACTCACACAATCCGCTAACGCGCGAAGGTATGCTCTATTAGTGCCTAAGAATCAAGATCTCGGAATTATATCGTAATTAACAAACGAAACGAATACTTAATAATTACCCAATGAAGATATTAGAATGACTGCAAGTGATACATTCAGGGTTAACACGTTTCTCGTCATGATAGATATACTCGTGTCCGAGTTAGAACAACGGTAGAAGGCCTACAACGGACTTAACGAGAAGATTTTCATTTCTAACCAAAATGAGTGGATTGTTACCATCAATCCTGACGCAAAAAGCCATTTTCTTGGATAAAATGTATCCTAATGACTTAGAAAATGACACTTCAGGATTGCGTACAGTTTCAATGCTATCTTTCGTCTGAAAGCATTTTTAAAAAACCAGATTCTGGAACATTAAAAAGCTTTTTCCAAAAAAAAACAACCGACTTCCGAAAAAACACTACAAAGTGAAAAATAACTTTAATTTCGGAAGGCGGTGACTTTTTATATGTATTTAATTTTTTTGTCAACGCCTTCCGAAATTAAAGTTATTTTTCACTTTGTAGTGTTTTTTCGGAAGTCGGTTGTTTTTTTTGAAAAAAGTTTTTATTTTTCTCTTTTTAGTTATAGTACCTACCCCACTAATTCGAAATTTCATCATCCTTGGAGTCAAAACAATGCATATTTATGCGATAGCAACAATCGCGGTTTATTTACTGTTCTTTTTTGAAGAGTTCCGTTGTCTCATGTCTCCGAAACGCATCATCAGATCTAAATGTAAGTGACGAGTCTGTGTTGTCTAGTTATACTAACAACATAGATATGAATTATGAATTGTTAAGTTGTACGAAGGAGGATCCACCTATTATACCAACATCTATGGAGGCCAGTACCAATCAGAAAGAGTATTCTCTTTCTGCTAGAACTCATATGGACATTTTAGACACTTCAGCTGTAGTGGTGGAGATTGCTCCAGATAACTGTTTAAACTAGTTTGTAAGACAACAGAAGTTACCCCGTCAAATAACCAATTATTGTTAGAGAATAATAAAAAGGTATCTTCTGGCACTTTTACTCATAATAATAAAAAACCAAAGGGAGTGCAACATACTTTAAAACTGTTTAACCAAAATATCCAAGGTTGCTCTTCCAAATTACTTGAAATAGAATTGTTTTTGGAATATACCAAGTTTGATGTAATTTATTTAACAGAACATTGGCTAAAAGATCATCAAATAATGTCAATTAACTATGAAAATTATTGTGTAGTTAGCTTTTTCACCCGAAAACGTATGATACATGGCGGGTCTTTAATATTAGTTAGAAATTCTATACAATCGAAAGAACGAAAAGACATCATTGGGCTGTCTGTTGAACACACTATTGAATTGTCCTGTGTTGAGCTTGATAAGCATGTTATAGTTTGCGTTTACAGACCTCCAAGTTACCAGAACCTATCTGTATTTGATTCTGTAATGGAAGATGTGTTAAAGAAACTTAGTACTAGTAGTAAGTCAATAGTCATATGTGGTGATTTTAATATTAATTTATTTGAAAATAACTCAAATACTGTCAGATTATTAAGTCTATTTAGGTCATTTGGTCTGTCAAATGTTTTCAATGAACCAACCCGAGTGACAGCTTCTTCTGCCACTTGTATTGATAATATTTTTTGTAACTGTGATTACTTACACAAACAAATTGTAAATAAGTTGCCATCTGATCACAGTGGACAAACAATAACATTTTGCTCCTACATGCCTCTACAAAAAATTAAAATTAGGTTTAGACCGATGACATGTAAAAATTTAGAGAAATTTAATAATTCTTTGGCCAGTACATTATGTGTTCAGAGTTTTAGTAACGTATGTGACCCAAATGAGTTCTACGCCGAGTTCTTCTCACTATTAAACAAGAAATTTAATAACACTTTCCCACTAAAGACTAAAACTATTTGCACAACGTTCTTATTTAGTGATTGGGGCTACTACAGGTATTCGTAAAAGCAGGGAAAAACTTTTTGAACTTTATGGCCTAAAGCAACAAATGAATAATACAAGCTTTGATCAGTATGTTTCAAAATATTCAAAAACTTTTAAATCTGTGTGCAAATTAGCTAAAGCGCTTTATATTAGCAATAAAATAAAATCAGCTGATGATAAAATTAAAACGACCTGGTAAATAATAAATAATGAAACAGGTAGAAATAAACAGCGTAATACTGAATTTAATTTAGAGACTGCAAATGGCTCCATCAACTCAGATGTAGAAATAGCTCAGGAATTTGAAAACTTTTTCGCGAATATTCCTGTTAAAACTACTGAAGCTTTAAATTCCTCACCCGCGCGTTCTGCTGCCTTACTCAGAAAGAATGTAAGGGCATGTTCTTTGGAGTTCAGATTTCAGCATACCAACCCCCAAGCTGTTATAAAAGCTTTTAAAGATCTTAAAATTAAATCAACAGAAGATCTTTGGGGAATGTCTGTAAAAGTCTGTAGTGCTATTATCAAAACCATTGCGCCCTATTTAGCTTTCATATTTAACACCAGTGTAGACCAAGGAGTCTTCCCGGATCTCATGAAACACAGTAAAGTAGTTCCTTTGTTCAAATCGGGTGATAGTAAAGAACCTAACAATTATAGGCCTGTGTCAATTCTGCCAGTTCTCAGTAAAGTGTTTGAAAAGTTGATTCTCAATCAAATGTTACGTCACTTTAATAAAAATGCCATCTTTCATGAACAACAGTACGGTTTCACCAAGGGGCGTTGTACCACTGACGCTGGTGTCACCCTAATAAAGAACATTTTTAACGCCTGGGAAGAAGCAAAAGATGCCATTGGAATCTTTTGCGACCTCTCCAAAGCGTTCGATTGCGTAAATCATGAGACACTTCTGCTGAAACTGGAGCACTATGGGATTAGAAATACAGCTCTTGATTTACTAAGATCATACCTGAAAGACAGAAAAGTTAAAGTTCAAGTAAACGGCATAAACTCATTAGGGTCTGAAATGCCAATGGGTGTTCCTCAAGGTTCAATATTGGGTCCATTCCTCTTTTTAGTTTACATTAATAATTTACCCTATTTACTTTTAAATCAACCGAAGATGGTGTTATTTGCAGATGACACATCATTGATATTTAAAATAGCCCGACGGTCACAAAATCTTGACGACGTGAATAACTGTATTCTTCAGGTCCAAGATTGGTTTACAGTAAATAATTTGGTACTAAATGGCACAAAAACCAAATGCATTAGATTTCAATTACCAAATGTTAGAAGTAGCGAATGTGACATCATATTGAATGGAGAAAAACTGGAATTTGTTAATCAAACGGTGTTCCTAGGAATCACGCTAGACGAGAAATTACAATGGGGACCTCATATAACATCTCTTGCGGGGCGGCTAAGCTCCGCCGCTTATGCTGTTAGGAAGATCAGACAGTTAACAGATGTAGAAACCGCGCGTTTGGTCTATTTTAGCTACTTCCACAGCATTATGTCGTATGGCATTTTACTGTGGGGTCGGGCTGCTGACATTGAATCCATCTTTATTTTGCAAAAGAGAGCTGTCAGAGCCATTTATAATCTACGTCGCCGCGAATCTCTCAGGGACCTATTTAAAAGGATTAATATTATGACGGTACCTTGCCAATTTATTTATGAAAATATCATGTATGTAAGAAAAAATCTACATCTTTTTAATAAAATAAGTGATAGACATAATTTTAATACTAGAAACAAAGACAAATTAGATCAACCATTTTCCAGATTAGCTAAAGTACATACATCTTTTATGGGGTACTGTGTTAAATGTTATAACAAAATACCTTGTGATATATTGCAATTAAATGAAAGGAAATTTAAAACTCATATGAAAAGTACACTTTGTAAACAAGCATATTACAAATTAGAGGATTATATCCAAGATAAGAATGCCTGGAAACATGCTGGTCCTGCTCCATAGGACAATCTAGAGTCTAGACAAAATCAAACTGGTTGCTAATTGAATTATGTAATTAATTATATCTATGACATTGATTACACTCAGTGATTACTTTAACTCACACACTGACTGATTACATACTTGTTAATATTCTAGGAAAATTGTATATTTACTTTTACAATGTTTGTAAATGTGTGGGCACTATGTATCATAAAATTAATTTATCTGTAATTGCTTCAATTTCATTCTTTTTACCAATTTTGGTACAGTAATTTTGTTCTGGATGCATCGTTTTCACACATAATTATACAATGAATGTATGTTAAATATTGTAGTTAAATCATTTTTAAAAGAGTAACGGTGGAGTTTCTTGCCCATTCTTCTCCATACGAAACTACATTTTGGAAGGGGCGACTAGAATCAATTCTATTTTAATGTAAATGTTGACGTTCAAAAGTGCCTTTTTAAGTGCCTATTTGAAATAAATGCTTTGACTTTGACTTTGAAATGAAATTGAAATAGGACCACACGGGAAGCACGAGCTTTCAAATAAACCCAGTCGAAAGTTATGAGGTAACAAACATACAAAAAAAACATACAGTCGAATTGAGAACCTCCTCCTTTTTTTGAAGTCGGTTAAAAAGTCTATCTTCGTTCTTACGAAAACAGAATTTGGAGAACATTTATCCAAACTTCGATATAGCACTTCGCATAGCTCTAAATAGGTAGGTACACCAGCAACATATTGTTCGGGTGAGAGAATAGGGTGAAAAACTATCTAGCTTCGACTTTAAGTCAAGAAAAGCTGAACGCTTTAGCTCTTTTATGCATAGAGTCAGAACTAAACCAGATTTCAAACGATCATAATTATAGTTGATTTTGCGGATTTCAAATCTCACAAAAAGGTAACGTGAAACTCTTTAACATGCCTGCCAGGGGTGCGGGTTGTTCGTAAGAGATACCGACGCCCCTGGCACACAGGCAACTGAGGGAATACGGGTGGATTTTATTCAGTAAATGTCTGACACGCCCTCCTGCTCCACCCAGAGCGAGAGAAGTTATTTGATGATTTCCCACCCAAAAAAAAACTCATATACATAGGTATCTAACTTAATTGATTTTATTGCCATCTTTTAACGGATTGCTTACAGATAATTTAATAGGGATATTGTTCACATTGTTTTTAGACTTTAAGAGCAATACTGTAATACAATAATATAATAAAATTTTACAACATTTATCGAATTTACATTATTCTGTGTAAGCTGTGTTCATATTGTATACCTAAGTAGTTTTAAGGCTTACCTTACCCCAGAAGTACATGATTGAGCTTTTCTTAGTTCAGAAATATACCCAAAGACTACTTCTTGAGTAAATTTCACTAAATCGTAAGTTGTAAGAATAAACCAGGAATTAACACAACAATCCCTTAGTTCAGAATCATACTAATAACGGATAAAGCTGATGTAATGATGACGATAGAGCACAAATAATAAAATTGCAATTTTAGTGACGAAGAAAATGTAATTAACATAATCGTAAACTACTGGGTATTGAATTGCAGAGGTTAGTAAGGTAAACACCCCAATTACGAAACTTACCGAAATTATCCGAACAAAGTTGGTAAATGCGACTATTTCAAAAAGTATCATTGTTTCATTGAATTGTCGCTACATAAACAACCATCACTTTTTGTCGTATTATTTTCATATTCCGAGTGATTCCGACGCATTGTTTGTTTTTGGTTGTGAGCTATGTTAGCATGTATTTAAAAAAATTAAGTTGATAAATAGCGTGCAAAATAGATAATATTGACTGTGAACGTTGTTCAGGTGGTGTGTGTATAGAGAAAATAAAAAATTATGCATTTTCAAAAGTATCTATCGGTGAAAAAAAAAACAAGTGATCGTGAAAAGTAGTTGTACATCGGATTTGCAATTAATAGGTACAAACTAAAGGTAAAGTCAATGGTAAATTCAATACAAAACAATATGATTCATTTAATTGCCTCACAGGTTGCATGCTGTGTTGGTAGGTACAGCAACCGGCTATTCTGTTTGTTTTTTACTTTTTAAAATTTCTGCCTACCCTGTCTAAGAACTCTGTGCACGCCACTGCCAATTATAGACACTTTAAGAACAAATTTGTAGTATTTTTGAAATTTCACCAATCTTGTGAAAGTTTTAACACCGTTTAAGTTGAAAGTTGCAAGTCCTGGGTTTATTCTATATTTCTGCTGTGTTTGTAAGACCCCGCAATTAGTTTCAATTTATTGAAGAACTAATAAATAGACAGGTAAACTTTGTACTTGCCTCACTAACAATTTCCTGAACAAATGCCGCTAGTATAAGAGTTTGATTGCACGTGCACCTTGTTCTTCACGCCATTTTGTAAAGAAAAGACCGAGGTGAATAAAATGTCAAACCTTGGCAGCTAGATGACTTTTATATATGCCTAAGTGCACCGAATAGATTAAAACTTATTCATGTCCTTATTAAACAACAACAGTTTTTTTTTCGTCCATTACAGGTTCCTTGTCCAGTACTGGTGCGTTTACCTTAGGGGCGGCAAAAATTTAATAGTTGCTTTATTTGTCTCAGTTTCCATGGCGCAGCCACAGCGATATTTAAAAAAGAATCTACCAAGATTTGGTAAACATTTGTAAAAGTTGATTCCCAAAACCATAAATTTCTCAAAGTTATGGTTAAAAAGTCACAAGGGTTTGAACGTGGCGGCCGCGGAGATCTTAAAAAAGAAATGAAATATAAACCTAGGTTTTTTTTGTTGTATTTTTACTAATTTTGACAAATTCAAATCTGGGTCAGGTATTTATGTTCTGTGATCTGGGTTGTACAAAAGGATTCAGGCGTCTGCGATGCTTTTTCAGTGAAATATCGGTGATAACGTGTTTTTCACCTTTTTGATGGCGCGGCCAAGTGGTTATAATCTTAAAACTCCTAAAACATAAAGGGGGGATTTTTTTCTATATTTTTACAATTTTTTTACAAATTCAATCTACAATTTACTTAAATTTCAGGTCTTTGGAACGCTTAGTTTTAAAGATCTCCGTGGCCGCGCGGTTCTCCGCGTTTCAATGGCGCGGCTACGTTCAAACCCTTATTTATAACTTTTTAACCATAACTTTGACAAATTTATGGTTTTGGGAATCAACTATTACAAAATCTTGGCAGATTTTTTTTTATGTATTGCCGTGGCCACGCCATTGAAACGGACACCTTTATTTTGCCCGGAAAAACAAAACCGGCGTGTACTTAAAACAAAAATTCAAAGACATGTAACATCTACCTACCCACACTGGGCCCGCGTGGTAGATCACAGCCCACTCTCTCTCGAAGAGAGGAGGCCTGTGTCCCAGCAGTGGGAACATTATAGGCTGATTATGATATGACGAGAAAGAGGCATTGTCCCACCGCCGATAAGGATCCCACTGGTTATCAACAGTTTTTTTGCTCATGATAGTTGATCGCTAACTTCACACCGCCGCGCCGGCGATTGCTCATTATTTTATCGCAGAGAGCTATCAATAAATAATAGTTTAAAAAAACTAAAAAAAACACGCTTTAAAAACCAAACTAAAAAAGTAGAAAATAATTTAATTCTATTAAAAAGCGTGGGGTGCTTTTTGAGGTATTTTTATAATCAATTAATATCAAGCACCCCACGCTTTTTAATAGAATTAAATTATTTTCTACTTTTTAATTTGGTTTTTAAAGCGTGTTTTTTTAGTTTGTTTTAACTATTATTTATTTTAAATTTTTTAGTTTTGCTAACTACAAAACCGTGTTTTTTTCTATATTTTTTTTAATTTTTGAATTGTTATAGGTCCTCGATAAGTCTACAAAGTTTAAATGAAATCTGACCGTTTAAAGTGGGTCAAAATAGCGTCCAAAGGAGTCGGTTACATACAAACAAACATACAAGTGAAGCTAATATAAAGCGTGTAAAAAGAGGATCCGCTCAGCGACCTTCACTTGGAGGGCAGAACAGGCACTCCTCGTCGCTCGCTCTACTCACTTCTCGTTGATCGCCAGCGGTGGAACAGGTGCAAGAATGGGGAGAAGGGGATTTAGGTATCTTCACGGCGGGCTGTAAATATAGACTATTGTTAAACAAGGGCAGCTAGATGCCTTGATCATCTGCCTAGATTTTTTCGAACAATTTTGGAGTTAGCTTCCAGTTGGACCGAATGCAGTTGAATACCAGTACATACCTATTCATAAATTAAGCGAAAATCATACCGTCGGCACTACGAAAAAGATGCAGCGACAGCCGATCTGACCTCAGCAACCCGCAGGGGGCCTACTTTTTAAGTCCGTCAAGAGGAGAAGTCCCAGCAGTGAGAACAACACAAGCTGATTGTTTTATGCAATGCATTAATTCTATGCAGCCAACCCATAGATTTATGTGAAAAAATATATAGAACCTTAACTCTTTGTGTCTATGACACAATATTCATTGTTTCCTTTTTCTCTATTTCATAAAGAAAATCAAAGAAAATCTTCTGATGTCGAAAACCGACAATCACACATGACGTCATGATGCAATTTTTGATAAAAAAATATATATAAATGAATAAAAAAAAGTGTTCAAATTACAACTCAACGTAGCATGAACTTAAAATAAGTTCTAGGAAAGCATATTACAAAGAAGACTAACAAGAAAAGTGGTACCAAAGTGCAATGACGTTGTTGAAAGACGAGGTCTTCACTTTGGTACAAGAATTATCCAGCACTGGGCTTTCTGCCACCCTCATTGAAGCGCCAGACAAAAGTTCTGCAGGTAACATTTACCATCACAAATGTATTCCCCAAAGAGGAACACAAACGTTACAACGGTACTCCCAGATTCCGTTAGTTATTTCAAAGTCCAATGAAAGGACGGCGTAGGAGGCAAGCCTATCGTCATAATCTGGGCACAACTTCAGAGTCCGAGTTGCACAAGAAAAACCCAATAACACCTTTGGATCCACCTACCTGTGGATCTATGGGCACGGCAACCCCAAGCTCGGCACTAGTGCTTGTGACCACGAGACCAACGAGTATATCATAATATATTTTACATAACATAAATAATCAGCCTAATAAGTTCCCACTGGTAAAACGGACTGACTCCGTACGGGTTGGTGGATGTCACATTTCTGCGAAATTTTGGTTCTAGGTCACGCTACTTTCATCACTTATGGTTTCCTTAACCGTTTAGAGAGCAGTGGTGATACAGTCAAAAAGAGGGGGGAGGGGTATCATATAAAGTAGAGTGCTCGGGTTTGACCCCACAACCTGCAACTCGTCGAGGCCGATACCAGTTTGCCGCTACTGTTGCCTATGTTTAACTCCTTCTTAATATTCCAACACACACAGGTTCAAAATCTTCAGACCATTTAAAAAATTTAAAGCAAACGAAAACATCAGAGAACTGCGATAATAACAACCCTACAAGAGATACTGAAGACAGAGATCATGACGAACCAGATATATTCCAAAACAATGATGGCAAGAAGCAGAGGTACAGCTCAATGTCGGCAGAAGTCTGTTTCACAAGAGATAGACTAGTATTGCAGAAGAAAATGGCTAACAAGATGGACGTCAGATATGCAAATATTACGCAGAAGATTAGGTCTTCTTGTTTACTTGTAAGTTACTCCAGTATTCCCCGTAGGGTTGGGCATAGGTGCACCTATAGTAAACCCAAATTTCGTCAGTTATGCTTAAGTACTATATAGGGGCAGGCCTATCGGATATGCCATCGGCCGGGCATAAATCTAGACCTCGGCTGCCACTGAGAAACGTTACCCGACCCGGGAATCACACCCAAAACCTCATACCCTGCGACCACTAACCCAATAGGTAAGGCAGCTTGTCAGTAGGGTATAACTTTGAAAACTAATTGCAATTAATTTTCTATTGAAAAGGGACAATCCTCCAACCCGACCGATATTGTGTCGAGCTATTGTATAAATTATGCAAATTTCCTGGAAAACTTTGGGTTATAAGAAAACACAATAACGCTGTGTGTGTAGACTAGCGTCTAACTGCTCATCACTGATACTACCTCTGTCGGACACGATGCCTGGTGAGACAGCGTGCTTTTTAGCCAGGCCCACCAGTGAGTTCGAGCCTGCGAGTAGATTCCCCTTAAGTGTTGTTCATCGAATCGTTAAGCACTATAAGTTCTGAGTTGAGCTGCACCATTACTGATAAATGATACACTGACAGGTCCAGTCAATCTGCATGGTTGTATGAAGACCATTGGTCTTCACATGATCTGACCAAAATTATGTCTGGACTTTTAAAGAGACTGAAGAGACGGTTGTCGCTGAAAACCAGCGCTGGGGCTCTGTCTTGCATAGAGTTGCAGCAAAATGCTGAGCGATAGCCGTTTTGTGTGGATGTGACGCATGTTTCCCTCAATCTTTTTTATTTTATTTTTTTATTTTTTTTTGTGTGTTCCTGGTTTTTGCGTCATGTTTACCGCAAATAAACGTTTTTTCTTTCTTTCTTTCTTTCTTTCAGACTGCCCTTTGAATTTGTTTTGGCCTTTCTTTTCAGATAGTCAGATAGGCAACGCCGACCTCGTCTAGTTTAAAAATATGATTGACGTGTTGTACACAGCTACTTCCAAATAAAATATAAAATCATTTATCATTTACAACTTTGTATTTATACAGGATAAGTTTTTATTCAGTGCACAAACTGTAACCATACAGAAATCTTAACGACGAAAAATTTCTGCGTTGCCCCCAGCGCAGAAATTTTTCGTCGGTAATACAAAAAAAAATTAGCTGTTCCGTACATTTTAACCGCGTAAGTATTGGACTTTTCTATGAAACAGCTGATTTTTTTTTTTGTTAAACCGACTTAAAATTTCTGTACTATGTGTCTATGCTGAATTCATGGTAACAGTTTGCGCACTGGATAAAAATTTATCCTGAATGTATATACATATATAAAATGTTCTTGCAGTCGTATGACCAGCAGCAAAGTCCAATGATCCAGGAGAGAATGAACCAAAACAAACGCAATTATCACTCCAAGTTAAGGAAAGCTGAATTTGCTTGTGGCACGCGAGCGCGATTGCGGGATCGAGCTGTAAGTTTACAAATCAATACGTATCGGGTGTAAAAACACCGTTAACGTAGTCAAGAGTCTTTTTTATTTCTTTCACTTCGATAGATTAAATCGAAAAATAATGCGTTAAAGTGTAAGCAGTATGCTACGGTTGACAATCTTTCGACAGTTCACAATCTCGCGAGATAGATTATAATCTAACGGTATTTACAATTTTATGGTGACATAGACAAGGTTAACGATATTCCCACGGGATAGAGAATATAGGGACGAGCGTCAACGAACGAAGTCGCTGGCAAAGTGCTCGACAGTATCGTCCAAGATTCCAGAGCTTTAAGGCTCCGTGCATGCAATGAACACATTTTTAGTCAATTTTGATCACTTGTTACTTAGTGTCACTTGTTAGTGAGTTAGTTAGCGAAACGGAATTCAGACATTTTTCTTGTTACTATAATGCGGGTTGCAGACCAAGAGCTAAGCTATGTTAGTTTAGCTTAGCTTGCACAGCTGACGCAGTTTTTCATACTTGTGTTCATAGTTTGTGTGTGAAGTGTTGAGATGAGAAAATAAATTATTAAAATATATTTTGGCATTAATTTTCAGTTTTCAGACTCTCTAAATTCTACGAGATCAATGGAATCTTTGCTTCCATGAAGATTTTTCCAAAGTGGCAATCTATTTTGAGGGATTATTGTCACTTAGTTTTCTCAGTATGCCTGTCTTCCTATCATGAGTTATATACCACCAACTTTATTTAATTAAAGTTAATTTGTAACGTATTTCTGTCATGGGCAGTTTTAGCAAAAACATTCATACTATTCCTATGTCTCAACGCAGACAATATCTTTCAAGTAGGTTCTCTCATCGTACTTTTTAAATTTATACTGGGATAAGTGATGAACATATGTATTTAATAGAAATCAGAAACAGAAGTTACATACCTCAGAACCAGAAGAACCAAAATTTAAAACCTACATAGGAATAGAATGTATATTTTTGCTAAAACCGCCCATGATGGAAATATGTACGTTACAAATTGACTTTCTTGAAAAAAATTTATAAAATACTAAGCCACCCTCCCTCCGCGAATGTCGTAAACGCACTGACTTGATAAGACGAAACGCAGCACTGTACTTTACTGCTACGACGCTTGTAAAGCTTCGCTACATTTAAGTGCATCATTGTACAATACTGCATTTCGTTTTAGCTACCATTAAATTTCAATGTTAAAAATATCATTGATGCTAAATCAAAATGCAGCAACAGTAGCAAGTGCTGCATTTAGTTCTCGTAATTGCTTAATGCTGCACATCTCTTAAGTAAAAGTACAATTTTCATGCAAGTACTGTGTTTCTCGTTACCAAAATTATTTTTCCCATATAGGTTTACCCCTAAGGATGCCAGTTCTGCAAAAAAATAAAAACCCAAAAATGTCGATTACTGCAGATACAATTAGCAGGGCAGCTCAATGAATTTGCCTAAACTCTAGCGAGTGAATTTTATGCACGGGCTCTTAAGACATAACTTATTATCACAAAGTTGAAGCCTTAGGTTCTGAATAGTGTCTCATGTATGGAGTTCGCTCAGTGACACCTGGGCTGGTGCCAGGTGAGAAAGGTAACTAAAAAAAGAGTTACTTAACTTAAATTTACATGCCTGATTTTATATATACAGGGTGTAACAGAAACCCTATTGCTATCCTTAAGCACTAAAGATAACAGCTGGTGTAGAATCACTATACATAGTTTCAGCTCAAAATAAAAGTAACTCTTATTTTTAGTTACCTTTCGTAACTAAAAATAAGAGTTACCTTAACTTAAATTTACATGGCTGAACTTATATATACATTGTAGAATATTACTCTGAAGTAATATCAAAAGTATCAGCCGCTTTCCATGGACCGTAACTTTTGTCAGACGCTTTAAAGCTCTACAAAAAATAAATGAACTTAACTTATTTTTACATTTCTGATCTTTAAATATGTTATTAAGACAGCGGTGACACGTGCGGCGGTTTGTTTTGATTTGAATTTAAGAAACAAATGAAACCGAAAATTTGGTATCAATTCTTAGAGTATTTTATTTTGACCTGAAACTATGTATAGTGATTCTATACCAGCTGTTATCTTTAGCGCTTAAGGGTAGCAATAGAGTTTCTGTTACACCCTGTATATATAAAATCAGGCATGTAAATTTAAGTTAAGTAACTCTTATTTTTAGTTACCTTTCTCACCTGGTACCTGCCCAGCATGTCGATTCTGTAAACATCTCACCGCGTGAAGTGAGCGTAGAGTGAGCTGTCAGTGTCATCCCACTGATGCTAGGGATTGACCAAGTATCTGGTGGATTGACACTGACAGTTCACTCCACGCTCACTTCACGCGGTGAGATTGTTACAGAATAGCAATGCAGGTGTCACTAAGCGAACTCTGCAAACACGCAGGTCTTAATAGTACATGAGACACTGCTCAGAACCTAAGGCTTCATCTTTGTGAAAATAAGTTATATCTTAAAGCTCTGGGATCTTACTCTAGTACTTTATACTTAAACTAGCAACCCGCCACGGCTTCGCATGGGTGTACAGTGTATGTGACGGAGGCCGTATATCTATAAAACGTATTCCCGCGGTGTGGACGGCAACGGGGCATGCCGATCGACCGCCTGTTTCGCTGTGACCGATGAATAATTTCAATCTGTCATATCTTCTAAGATATTCGTTTTAATAATATGCTTGAGAGCAATTTTGATCTACATAAAATGCACCACGTATCTGGCGTATTTAATTGTAAATACACTACTTTAAACCAACCCATATATTTTTTTAGTAATATGCAAAAGATAAAGATATTTTAGTATTTTTAAAGATATAATACAATTTCGTAGTACATTATTTTGATTTATCACGTAAGGTCTAGCCAGCGTTAGCAATGTAACCGCCCAAAAATATGTTTTTTACGAGAACGTGTACGTTTTCGTAAAAAACGAATCATCTTCGAAAGTCTCGGCTTTTCTCTACTATAATATGCATGTATTACGCCTAAAAACCTTCCGGAATAATGTCTAAATAAGAGTGAATATGTAATATCAAAATTCGTTGCGTGGTTTAGAAGTAAGCGGAACACGGACAGACGAAAACAGCGACTTTACTTTATACTATTTAGAGACTAGAGAAGAGAAGAGATTATTTTTGGGCTACGTTAGATTACAGACTGATATTATACTAACTTGTAGTGCGTCCCAGTTTAAAGCGAAAGCCTCACATATCTCATACATTGAAAGATGAAAACTATCGTATGAAAAATCCAACCCTACTTTTTATATTGCCAAAGAGATCGCTATAAATACTTTTTGTTTTTTGCCCAGATAAATGTTTCTCCAACGCTTTCAAGACTACGGTTAGCGAAATTCACCGTGCCCCTGATGAAACAGGGTCGTGGCGTCCAAACTGAAATCACCATGAGAGACTTCAGTCCAAACCGCCTCTTCGTACGAAAGCTAGTTAACCAACCAACCAGTGATTACGACAATAAAGAAATACCCCTCAGAAAAACCGAAACCAGGGATATATTACCAAAAAGAAACTTTTATAAAGAGCATTTACACATTGTAGTGCTGGAGTGGCTGGGCAACGTTCCGATGTTCTTCTCATTGAACTTTACGACTCAAGATATAAAGGATAAAGTAGTTAACAGTTTAGTAGAGAAAATTAATGCACTTGCAGTAGAAGCTGACGATGAGACTTACGAGGTAAAAACGAAAACTGAAATTGATAATTGCTTGAATAAACTGCCAATGTGGTTACACGGGACGAAACAAGAACAAAAACTCTTCAAAGACAGTTTGAAAGACAGACTTTGGAATAAAATAATCGGACTTAACAAAAATTTCCTTGGCATAAGTAACAAAGCGGTAGACGCAAATGTAGACGAAAATGTAAAATCACAAGTACCGTATGAGAAAGAAATTATGGAATGGTCACTATGGTTGCAGTTCGATCCAATGAAATGTGTAACCAGACGACTGGTAGTTGATTTACTAATGGAAAAACTATCTCCATTGCTAAAAATACCACTTTATACAACGAGCTATAAGCTTATATTAAAAGGAGAAATCATCGACATTTTAGATGATTTGCCGTTAAATTTCACAAATCCAAGATATAAAACAGTGCAACTAAACAAGTTGGCTGAAGAACTCGCTAACAGATTACAGAATTTACAAATGAAACATGAATCTAGTCATAAAAATACGGGGAATTCACCTTCATCATCTTCGTACCATCAGATAGCTAGCCACATGACGGGGCTACCCATACCTAAAATGCTTTGCAGTTATAAAGATATAATATCACACAAAGTTGGTGAATGCTTAGACAGACTTCCAGTCAGCAACCGAAATGACCTTAAAACAGAAATATGTTCTGCTTTCTTAGATTCAAAATCTTGTATACACGCAAAAAATGGAATTACTTTAAAAGAAGAAATAAACCAATTTTTACGAGACACTGGTAAGGTTTCTGCGGACAAAGCACAGATCATAACTAATATTATAATCAAACACGTAAAAGATGGGTTAAAAGACGTTAAAAACTCTGCCAGTACTAGCTTTGATTCTGTGATGCCTCAATTATCAGGAACAATATCAATATACAGGTGGGGATCAGCGAAACCTAAAGCAACATCAACACCAAAAAAACAACAAAAAAAGGATGTACCTAAACTAAATCCTGAAGAAACAACTTATTTAGACAAAGTAGCAGCCTTAGTCACAGAGTGGATGAACAGCTTACCGAAGCAATACAACGAAGATCCAGGTTTTAAGAAAACTGTCATCTATGATTTAGCTGGCGACATTATGGACCATCAGAAGCTACAGCAACTAGCACCTGATTCAGTCTCTGATAAAGAAAAATATACTAAGTACCTTATTTACAAATGGTTATGCAAGTTCGACTTCTTTGAAGATAATAAAATCCGTATTGACTCCGTGCCTTTAGTAGCGGACTTCCAGAGAAAACTGAAAGATATTTCAGTACCGACATTGACAGCATCACAACATGGTACCCGCCAAGAGATGGAAGCTATCAAGCACATGGAAGCTGAAGGTGGTTGGGACGAAGACCATGTGGCAAAAGGAATTGACGTGTTAGAAGACCAGATATCAGTATGGATGAATGAACAACCCTCCGAAATATACAGTAACAAAGATAAAGGGAAACGAAAAAAACAGGTTCACGATTTAGCTCTTAATTTACAAGATCATCTTCGAGAGAAAAATCCAGAATCTGTAATAGAAGCAGATATTAATCAATGGCTCAAAAAAATGGTAAAACCTAAAGAAAAGGAAAACATAAATTTGCTAGCTCAGGATCTTAAAGCTAAAATTATTGATCTACCCCAAGATAAAACTTTAGGAGAGAGGCACGAGGAAAGACAACGTGAAAAAATGGCAAAAATGGCAGCAAAACGACAGCAGAAAGCAGGAGAACCTGTACCACAACATGAGGAAGACGTTAGTAATATAGGAAATATTCAAGGAGATCCCGATAGAACTATTATAGAATTTATTGACAAGTATATCGAACATTACTATGATATCGATGACCCTATGGCCAGAGGAGCCTTTGCTTATTTACTCAAAAGCGAGTTAAGAAAACTGGCCCCTCCTACTAGAAAAGAAGTATACGAGCACTTCGAACAATTAAAAACGCACCAAAGATTTAGGCCCGAAAGCTTGAATAATGAATTAGAATACATAAAAATAATATCGGACTGGTTAAATAACTTACCAATAGATCCATCTTACAACACCGTTGGCAACAAAAAACGAATTGAATTTATAAATGATCTCGCTAGAAATATTCAAGAGATTGAAGAACAAAGAACTGAAAACCCCAATGCAATGGATTACAATTACCTGATAGCTTCCACGATACTTACAAGTATGAATACATATGATTTACCGATACCACGTGAACACAGAGATAATACACCAATAATGGCTCATCAATTACTCGAAAAACTTGTCGATTTACGTCCTGCTGAGGAGCCTGCACCACAACAGTCACCAGGTAACGATTCCCTCAGTTCATCATTTGTCATGAGCGATATAAAAGAACAGAATTTGAGCGATTTTATAATTGATTATATTCGCGTCAATGGGAGAGAAATAGCTGACGATGAGCCTAAATTAGAAGCTTGGACTGCACGTTTAATGAAAGAAGTAAAAAAAATGATTCACGAAGGCGCTGATCCTGCGACATTAACCAAAGCAGAGGTTTATGAAAAGTTTGCTGCAGTTCCGATACCAACTAAAGAATCCGTTGATGCCTTTGACTTGAAAATTTATTATGTGAAAGAAATAACTGATTGGATGAAAAATATTCCTGTGCTACCGATACAAAAACAACCCGAGTACGCAGAAGAAAGAATTCGAATGATCAGCGAATTATCTGAGAAGATGTGTGATACTGAAGCATTTAGACGGGCACACCCAAACGACAATAGTGCTGACAAAAAATTAGAGGAATATATTGCTACTTGGATAGAAAGTCTGCCCCTAGATAAAAGCAAGGAGATTATTTTGCCAATTCTAGTACAACAACTGATGAGTAGGATGAATAAAAATAACAAACATAGTTCGAAAGCATCTCTTGAAATGCAACCACCAGCAAGTGCAGAAACACCAAAAACTGCAAGTAGTGGCGATAAAACTTCAAAAAAAAAGAAATCTGATGACAAAGCGGACGGTAAACAACAAAATTTTAAAAGAGGAATTAAAGACTTCTTAAGTAGCTCCAAGTCATCTAAAGCTAAGACTCCGGCAGAAATAATTGTCGAAGCAATTGAAACCTGGTCTAACAAGCTACCAATCAAATTAGAGGATAAAGAAACAGTTAAAGCTATGAAAGAGGGTATCGCCAGGCAATTATACCAAAAAATTGGCGAATTCAACGTTGACCCGAGAATCTTCAACGATGAGTTACTTTACAGAGAAATGTTGGATGATGAGATAGAAACACAACTAGAAAATATACCACAAAACTCTGAATTACAGCAAAATAGAGAGAAGATAAAAGAAGGGCTAATAAATCAAATTATAGGAACTAACAAAGTTATTAAAGAAAAATCAGCAGGCGATAATTATAGACATAAACTAGAAACCACTATAGATGCTTCAATCCCTAACCCGGTTCAGAGTGTACAAACATTCGATCCAGGATTTGAAATATACAAGAACCACTTAGCTGACATGTTCATATTAGAAAACTTTGATCACGGAAATGATGATGTTAAAGCAACTTACGAAAAAAGAGTCAGACAAGAAATTGATAAACACTTCGAAAGTGCACGAAATAAGAATGCTTTACCTTTGACAAAAGATCAGATTTACAACGAAATTTACAGTGCGTTATTTAAAGTCCCTATGCCTAATGAAAACTCAGTCATTGATGAAGTTGAACAAGTTAAAACGAGATGTGAAATAGACGCATGGTATGAAAACCTTCCTGTACAACAAACCGATAATATTAACGAGTTACTAGAGAGGGACCAGATTCTATCCACACTCGCTAAGAGAATACATGAAATAGAAAAAAATGGAGGTTCTGTAGATGATAAAATAAACAAAGAAACTCGTAAATGGCTTGAAAAGCTCCCATTAGAACCAGGACAGCAAAACATTGATGAACATGTAAAACAGTTGCAAAGTTTATTAAAATCAACAGCTGCTGCCAGAAAGTATGTCCCTCCGGAAACGGTAACTAAAGGCAAGAATAAACAAGTAACACAAAGCAAGGGCAAAAAAGGAGCAAAGGGTGCCAATACCAGCCAAGCACCTGGTCCCAGTGCTTCACCTCGTCCCAGTCCTCCGCGTCCACGGCCTAGTGCGCTTCAGTCTATAGCAACCACCGCGAAACCGTGTTGCCCCCCAGTCAGTTCCATGTCTAATAAAAAACCTGGTGACTTGATAGTCGAAATAGTAGAGGAATGGTGCAATCAATTACCCCTAATCTCAACTGAGGAAAATAACAAAGCTATTATAGACAACATAGCAACTAGAATTATCATACAAATTAGCGAATTTAATATGGACTCAGAAATATTTAACGATGACATAGTTTACAATGAACTGCTAGATGAGGAACTAGAAAATGTATTGGCTAATTTACCTGTATGCTGTGACTTTGACAAAAGTAAAACTGCAAGGAAGTACCAACTTCAAGAACAGATAAACTCTATCAAACCGCTAATTAAAGAAGAAAAAGCCAGGCATGACTATAAACAAGAACTCAATAATACAGTTGCTAGTATGTTGAAAGAACCTCACGATACTTCAGCCGATAAACTGGCAACATATAATAAATTGAAGGAAGAAATCGTTGAAAATTTTGTACAATACTATTATCACATTAATGATGAGGAAACCAGGAAGTTTTACAAAAATCAAATCCATGACGGTGTTGAAAGATTTTGTGTAGAAATAAGAGACACTGTAGGTACAGGTGAAAAAGTAAATCCTTTAGTAAGACGAAACCAGCTGCTATGTGAACTGCAAAAAATACCGGTACCGCAGTCAGCGTTGAAAGAAGAAATAGCTGAAATTGAAATGAAGAGAGAAGTGGAACAATTTTTACGTGAACAATCAATTCCTGAAGGGGAATCCAGGGACACAATGACAAAACATCTGGCTAAAAGATTGTGTGACGTTGAAAAGTCAGGTTACACCCCATCAAACGAAACGAAAATGAAATCAGATATTATTAGGTGCGTAACAAAATTAAAAAAAGACGTTAGTCCCGAGACAGTCACTGGTTTTGTGAATAAATTAAAACTCAACGAGGCACAACGAAAGGCGCCTCCGATGACTAGTAGTCAAGCTTCAAATTTAGACTGTCCCATGCAGGATCGTCGTTCTGGTTCTGCGAAACCATTTGGAACACGTCAACCAGGACAAACCCAAACTCCTCGACAAAGAGTCGGAATGCCACCTACAATGTCGGATCCAACTTATCATACGCCCGTTTCTATGCATGGCTATGGGCCCCAGGTTTGGGCCTGGAGTCCGAACGAAGGACATCCTTACCAAGATTTGAGTCAATCTCCCATGGACACCAAAGAGTTTGAAGCTGGAAATATACTGGCCTCCTCTGCAGCGCCTCAAGGCATCGCCCCACGAGCGAGAGGTCCACCCTGCCTAAACAGTGTTGCAGGTCATCCAGTGAATCCAAACGTATCGCTAGAAAGTGCACAACCAAGTCTTGGTTTAAGAAAACAAGCTTTGAACAAAAGCTACCCACAAGTCCAACAGAGGCCTCGTATGAGGGAAGCAACTTCAGGCCCGATGTTATCGCGGCCAAGTTTCGGTCAGAATGCGACGCCCCGCCAATTGGGACAGAGCTCGCGCGCGCCACAGACTGAGGGATCCTCATACAGAGATGCTAGTTCCGATTCTTTATTCCAAGCACCAATTTTTGAACCTCTCCCCAACTCTTTTATTCATCCATCTCAATTAGTTGGTTCTGGCAAGCAAGGCGCTGGGAGGCCTACCAGCGCTGGTGCAAGAAAGGCCTTAACAGGTCCAGAGAATGCCCGTGCTTTACCATTGCAGGCAGGAGGCCGTCCAATTGCAGGTGATAGAAGACCTAAGCGTGTCGATAGTTCTGACGATGATGATATATGTTTCTGTGAAAGATTTTCCCGTAGGAACCGTGGTAGTCGTATCCCGTTCTGTTTGATGGCAATGGACCACGATTTTGAAGATTGTATGGGCATCCCTTTGTTGTATGGTTTGCATTTCCCCGACTGCTGTTACCATTGAAGAACTTATCTAAGTATCCGAATTCACTAAATCTAGTTTACCTGTTCAAGTTCCGCACACAATAAAAGAAAATAAAACATGAACCAAAAAAAATGCATCAGTTTTATTTAGCTTAAGTAGGTTTTTTTAGCTTTCCTTCTTACCCAAAGGGTACCAACAAATAAAAATACAAATACAAATACAAATATAAAATACAAATACAAAATACAAATACAAACACAAAACACAAGTACAAAATAAAAATACAAGTAAAAATACAACATGTAGGTAAATACAAAATACAACTACAAAATACAACTACAAAATACAACTACAAAATACAAATACAAAATACAAAATGTTCATTTCTGTACCAACTAGTTTGGATGATTAGAGCCTCTTTTTAAGCATGATGGATGTTGCCTGTGTTAGGAGACTCCGCACTTCCATAGCTTTGGCTATTTGTACAACTTACAAAACTTAAAAAAAAAACTTTTTACACGCTTTATATTAGCTTCACTTGTATGTTTGTATGTAACCGACTCCTTTGGACGCTATTTTGACCCACTTTAAATGGTCAGATTTCATTTAAACTTAGACTTATCGAGGACCTATGACAATTCAATAATTTAAAAAAAAATAGAAAAAACACGCTTTTGTAGTTAGCAAAACTAAGAAATAGAAAATAAATAGTAGTTAAAAAAAACAAAAAAAAAACACGCTTTAAAAACCAAACTAAAAAGTAGAAAATAATTTAATTCTATTAAAAAGCGTGGGGTGCTTGATATTAATTGATTATAAAAATACCTCAAAAAGCACCTCACGCTTTTTAATAGAATTAAATTATTTTCTTCTTTTTAGTTTGGTTTTTTTAGTTTTTTAAACTATTATTTATTTAGTTTTTGGGTTACTCATATGTTACTTATAACTGGACGTAGTTAAGCAGAAAGGACTCTATCCACAGTTTGGCCAAAATTGAGATGACTATGCCATCATACTCCTGAGGGTCGAATCTATCATGTAGTGAAAACCCTATTTTTTTTTCAAATGTACACGGGAACTAGTTTTCTCGCTACCCCGACTCAACCCGCGGTATGCAGAGCACATAAAATGTCAAACTTCAAACGCCCTTAACTCAAAAATGACTTTGTGTGGATTGAGTCCTTTCTGCTTAACTAGGTCCAACTAGAGTAATAAATTTTTCTCGAGGGCGTGTTGCGTCCTTTATTGCCATTTACATGAAGTATAATTATCGAAAATTCGAAGTCGCGGGCACAGCTAGTTTTAAAACATATAACCGTGCTGATTGATTATTATATTGTGTAGCAGCAAAATTGGTTTTATATTGTGGGACTTGCGCAATAATATCGTTCCTTCTTTTTAATATTACGTTTTATCTTAAGTAAGTGACTTATGCTTTTTCAGATGGAGGCAAATATATAATTTCCTGACAGCAGACCACTGATCTCATATAGACTTTCAGTAGGGATTATCCGTTTCTTAAAATACGTCATTTTTAACAGACTTCTCTGCGCTCGTTCTATGTCTTTAAATTTTGATTTCGTTGCCCCACCCCTTACAGGTTTACAGTAGACTATCACAGGTTGTGTAAGAACTGTTTAGATTTCATTTAGAAGATCTCTTAACGCCCACTTTTTTGGCTATACTTGCCGGGACCACGTATCTCAATTATTTAAATATCCATCCCAATTTTCGTATTCTATCAGCGACGTGTTCGAGGTGGGAGTAACAACTCAAATGATGGTCAATTATATAAGATACCTAAATATTTTGTTTGTGTTACTTTACTAGTTACTATCTTTTGCCAGCGGCTTCACCCGCGTGGAGGTCGAAAACTATCCCACGGGAACGTAGTACCGGGATAAAAAGTATCCTATGTGTTATTCCAGGTTACAAACTACCTGTTTGCCAAATTTCATTCAAATTCGTTCAGCCGTTTTTGCGTGAAAGAGTAACAAACATCTATACATACATCCATACTCACAAACTTTCACATTTACAATATTAGTAGGATAGGACAACGGGCATAATTCATGGCTCGTTTATAAGAATGTATTTTGATATTTCAATCTTGATCTGGTTGTGAGCGATTTGTAATCGTAAAACATATATAATTGGTTTTGGTTGCGTAAGGAGATTTTCGTTAAGCCAATTAGCAATTTGAGCCATACCTATTTCAGTTTTAAGCTTAAGTTCGGACCAGTTATTCCCATAAAAAACAATGGAAGTATCATCGGCGTAAGAGAATATTTTTACGTTATCTACATTTAAGTTACTTATGTCATGAATGTACATTAAGAAAAGCGCCGGTCCTAAAACGCTTCCTTGAGGCACGCCGAATGATACCTCCACTTCATTACTGATGAATGTCCCTATCTTAACTTTCTGTCTTCTGTTCGACAGATAGTCTTTAAAAATCATAAGAGGGGTTCTCCTTATTCCTATTATTTCTAGCTTGGGCAGAAGGGTTGGAACAGCAACGATGTCAAAGGCTTTTCAGATCAAGGAATATAGCCAGACACTTTTTTCCTGTATCGACATAATCTGTAACCAGCGAGCTGAGCGCCTAACTGAATCCTCAGTTGAAATTCCTTGTCTAAAACCAAATTGTGTAGATGATATATATTTTTTTTAAGTTAATGTAAGAGTCTAATATTAATATTTTTTTCGAAAACCTTGGATAAACCTGGTAAAACAGAAAAAGGTCTGTAGTTATTGACATCGTCGCCATTCCCCCCCTTGTGAACCTCTGTAATAATGGATAGCTTCAGTAGTATCGGAAAGATACCTTTTCTAAAACAGAGATTTACCACATGAGCAATGACGGGAACAATTTCCTTGCTAATATATTTTAGGAATTTATTGGAATATTATCCCATCCTGGCGCACTGTCGGATTTCAAACTCATCAGAACACTTTCTACTTCCATGGGATCAGTGTCCAGACCACAAAATAATTAATTTGTCTAAGTGGAATGTTAGATCGGCCAGAAGTTTTATTAATTGGGATTTGTTGGGCTAATTATTGCTTTCCAATATTAGCAAAACAGTTATTCACAACGTTCACTGATGCAGTTGGAGAGGGTAAGAGATATTTAATTCAGTGCCTTGATTTTTAGGTTTGAGTAGGTGATTGATTTTATATTTTTCCATAATCATTTCGTATTTGTAACCGATTGAGCAATTAATTAACTTTCGAATTTTCTTTTCCAACGGGATTAGGCTACCCTGTCCGTCCGTCTTCTGTCACAGGGCTGATTCTTTTTAGCTTTTTTAATAGGTAGACACTTGGAATGTTCACAGTGTACACTTCTATGGCCGCTATAAAAACAAATACTAATTGTAGGTCCCCCCGGTCATAAGAGTATTTTTAATATTTTTTCTTCTATTATGTAGTGTCGAAATATGAAAAAAAAAATTTGGCCCTCCCATAGTAAATCAATCAGCTGGTAGTCAGTTTTGTAAGGGAGGGCCAATTTTTTTTTTCATATTTCGACCTATGTTCTTTGGGGAAAGTTGTTGAGTTTCATGAGCACATTCACCTCCTTCAGGGTTGATACCCCCCTTCCGTTACACGCTGTATAGCCGGGGGCGAAAGGGCAAATTCCAGATGGAAAAGTGAAAAACCCAACCCAAAAACCCAAAACACTTTGATCGACCCGGGAAACCACCCCGGTCCTCAAGCAGTAACGCTTGCGACCGCTAGACCAACGAAGTAGCTCAAAAATAGATTAAAAACAAAATGCTATTTTCAATTTAAAAGACTGGGCTCAAATCCTGACTCCGGACTGCTACTGAGAATTTCCAGATGGAAAAACCCAATAACATTTTGACCGACCCGGGAAAGGAAGCCCGGACCGTAGTAGCGCTTGCGACCAGTAGACCAACGAGCCAGCCCAAAACAAATACCTACTACTCTCAATTCACTGTCTCAAAGCACACTCCTGTAATGATTTTACGGTCATCATTGCCCACGTCTTCCAATCTCACAAAAAAGTCTGTGAAGTACTTAGCTATGCCATATACTTCGTTTTACAAAAAGTTGACAACCCTTACATTTTTTTAATGGATTCTATTGTTAACCGCGTTTGATTTCACAAAATGTACCTACCCAAAGTCCCTTAATAGGTTAGGTACCCAAGTCTGATAGTGAAATGAATGAAACAATTCACAATTGGCAAACTTTTTTTAAAATTGATATCGACTTCGGTGACACTAAAATAACTACATAGAGGAATTGCTATTTTGAATAAAAACTTCATTCTTCAAAGCAAAAAAATATCAAAATCACTTATGCCGCGGCCACACTACGGTCAACGTCAATGCCCAACATTGCGATAAACAACGTGGTAAACATTCAGATAATTAAAGCGATAAATTGAGTGGCCACACTTGACCGCCACCCGAGTTATTGCCTAACGTCAAATGCAAAGACTACAATTGTATACTGGGTCAAATGGCAATGTGAATGCTGTAAAATTATCGTGATAAATTGTAGCTACACCTACGGTTAACGTCCATCATCGCGATAATCAACGGCGTTTCTCGTTGGTGTGGCCGCGGCATTTCTAAAACATAACCCGCAAAAAGTAAAAGTAAACAGAAAACCGTTAGCATAAAGTACTCTTTGCATAAATAAAACTTCGACATATCGCGCGAAAAATAAAGTCACAGACTATGCAGAGTAAAGTCTGACTAAATGGCATAAGGTTGGTCGATTGCCAGTAGTAATAAACTGATGCAAGCAATCAAAATTTGTACATATATTTCCTTTTATATCTTCTATAATTTCATATATCCCTGCATAAAATAAAAAAGAAGCAATTGTCAATAAAGATTTGAATTAATTAAATATATTTTTCATAAACACTGAAAGGAAGTATGACAACATTCCAAAGCAATGCTGCAAAACAATTAAAAAGTTAGTAAGACGCCATGACAGGTCACGTGATGTAAATTTTCGTCGGACATGCGCGATGTCGCTGAATTTTTCAAGTGATTTTGAAATGGTGAGGGTTTTGTCTCGTGAAAATACTGTTTAAAATTAGTAATAGTGATCCTATTTAGTTGTTTCTGGTGTTAAATTACTTGTGTTCCGCGAACTGTGCGTGTGATCAGTTGATTAGTGTTGGTCAAGGAAGTTTTTGTTTCCAAAGGTCGTACCTATACATGGTAATGATGCCTTTTAACGATATTTTTGCGTCGAAATAGTTATCCAGTGCTTTGTTTTACTAGCGATCGAGTTACTTCAGGTAACAAACATGTATTTATACTATTATTTCTGTTGTATTGTGAATTTAGGAGGTTGCAACGGTCGTGAAACGGGTTTGCTAAGTTTTACATGACAGTTGCTTTGTCAGACACCTTACAGATTTCAATATTCCTTTCGAAGATCCTTCGGTATTCTAGTTTTTAAACGTTTTTAATTCAATAAAAACCTTCACCTGCACGATATTTACATAGAACTCGTCCACTAAGAAAAAATGTGTCATCTTTTTTTCGACTTGCAAATTGCTAAAGCCAAGGGTACAGCAAGCTAAATTTTAGCCAACAAGCCTCAATTGGAGATTGCCGATGACATCATAGCAGGCCGTCGTACAATGCCGAGGAAAAGATTTAACATGCAACTTATAAACATACAATCGAATTTTATTACAATAGTGAGTCAAGATAACTTTAATGGAGCCTTCAATTATGTCATTGCCATTAATTCATTAATTTGTTAGATCATGGTGGACTTGAACCCTAGCCTTTTGTAGTCAAATTGACTTCTTAATTGGATTATTTTAAATAGGTCACTTTAACTTTCTAAAATGTTTGATTTTCACTAATGAAGAGTACAAGTTACTATTTGAAAGGTACACCTATAATCTGTAAATATCGTTTTATCGTCATCATTTTCCCACCTGTGGTCAGCTTCCAGTCTAACCAGACGCTACTGAATGCTAATATTTCTCATGGAGCGACTGCCTACTTGACCTCCTCAACCCAGTCACTAGGTTAAATGATATCCCATAGAAGACTAGTTGTCAGGGATCATAAATAATATTTCCTTAACTTAGAACTCTTTATTGCCCTAAGAAGAAGAAAACATTATCTGTGCTGCCACCTTACATAAACGGATTTGTGTTCCCAGTAAATTATTATCTAGAATTCTTCATTCAAATAATCTACAGATGTGTGACACATAATTACATACAGATAACATGCAGACCATCTCAGACAACAACCTACATGGCCCTCGCACATGATCTGACCAAGATTATGTCTGTAAGTACTTTAAAATAGACCTCTGAGTTTATTTTGTCCTTTATTCTCTGAATAGTCAAAAAGGAAACGCCATCTAGTTTAAGTATATGATTGATGTGTAAAAGTGTTTGCACAAGCCTAAATATACAGAAATAGAATCATTTATAATTTACACACATAAACTCACTTTTTTCCCATGGGGGTGGCAGAAACGACAGAACAACATCTACACCTGGTCTGTACATACTTGTCTTGTTTGCTCTTTTAATACATAGTTTGACATCTTATAGCCAGTGGCGGTACCTTTGTAGAAGCCGAAAAGCCTAGCTTGCCCTAATAAAATTGTAATTATTATATTTAGTTATCTTCGTATTTATAGGTTTTCTAACCAAAATTATCATAATGGTGTTAGTAATACTAACAAACATGAGAACATGAGCCAATACCTTAGCCGTTTTTTAATAGTAAAAAATCTGTCGGCTTGCCTTGATTTTGACCCCTAGGCACGCCACTGCTTATAGCCAATTGAAATAGGAACATAAGGTGCGGCATAGTCACAGTGGTCTGCCTAACCTCTTAGAGAATTGTACAGTGTCTATGAGCTATCGCCAGAGGTTTACCTAGGTAGGTACTATTAATGGTGCAGTAACTTAGCCATAATATACTTGTCTGCCTACCCTTTCCCCAATAACGTTGGGGCTGACAGTATTTTACATGCAGCCACTTGAGAACAGGGAGAATTGAAAGGTTTTGGAGGAGGCCTTTGCCGAAGGGCACACAGAGACACAGAACTGATATTCAAACGTTTTTTACTACAACTATGACTCTGAAGAAAGGCTATAAATAAATAAATTATGTGGAGTAAACAAGTATCGAACACTCCTGTGTTCCATACTTATTTACTCCACATAATTTCAGATTATTTCAGTTAAACAATTGCAAAAACGCAGTCAGTCAATCAGTAATGAACTTGAAAACCTAGATAATTTTTAAACATTATTTATGTTTATGCCTTAATCTTTGTCAAAATGTTATCTGATATTGAAAGAATGTTATGTTATTTAGATAATGTTGTCATTTCAATGTGTTTGCCTTATGTGTAGGCTTTGTACTGTATTTATATGTATAGACAAGGTTTTATTGATGCTAAAGTTATCTTTGTAACATATGTAGGTTGATATAGAGATTGCTAAGGTAACGATGACCGTATAAGCTCATCTGCCTAGGAAATCAACTTCAAAAGCATTTGTTTCAATGAAACCAGGCAGTTGAATTGTAAAGGAATCGGTCAGTTTTTCAGAAAGTTCAAGCCTGTTGCCTATTCCACAGTGTAGATTCCATATTTTTTTTTTTACAAAATACTAGTTTATATTATGGGGCTTGCGGTTAAGCTACGCTTGCGGCGGTTGGTCCGAGGTGACTATCTTTACATACCAAGATCCCCCCTTGCCTCAAAAAGCATGTTAAGCCGTCAGTCCAGGCTATGATTTGTAGATCTTTGACAGTCGTTACGGGACGTCAGAAACCCCAGTCTGACAACCAGTATTACTAAGGGGTATTCTGTTATCCAGTAACTGTTGTTGAGGTCAGATAGGCAGTTGCTCCATAAAAAAACACTGATATTCACCTGCATGTGGTTAGACTGGCAGCCGACCCCAACGTAGTTGGGAAAAGGCTAGGCAGATGATGACTGGTATATATTATTTGTGTTGGTTATATGAGAACAATGTAATGTTATGGAACTTAAATGCTACCTGAAAGAGTGGTGGAAGAAAACAACTGATTCTCCCACCCATAATCATGACACTGTTTAATGTAGGGAATTAAAAACTACACTGGGGCGAGGTCATAAGGTTATAAACAAGATAGAAAAAGAATGAAAAGTCATGGCATTGAGCACTAAGGGTCTTAGCACACTGGCGATTTGCGGAATTATCCCACTTTGCCCCACCGAGCTGCCCAACTGGTGGGGCAAAGTGAAATGCCTTAAATTTTGCAGTCGAATCTGCCCTACTATTTTGATTCGGATCGACTACCTACCTATCTCACCTCCACAAGTCAGTTACTAGGTAATACGATACTCCTTGGTAAGACGGGTGGTCAGACTTTCGGGCTTCTGACCACCCGTAATGACTGTCAAAGATCCACGAATGACAGCCGCGACCAACGGTTTAACGTGCTTTCCGAGGCACGGAAGGGTCTTGATATGTAGAGATGGTCACCCATCCACGAACCAAATGCGGGAAGCGTAGCTTAACCTGATCGATCGACGGACGTGGGAGGTCGAATAGGTACTAACCTATTCGACCTCCACGCGGGCCAAGCCGCTGGCAAAATCTAGTTTGAAATAATTGCTTTGAGTTTTTGTGAAAACGTGGAGAGCTCGTCGCGTAGTCGCAGCTAGCTGGCTTCGCACCCGCGAGAGCTCGTTCATAAATCGCCTTGTTTGAAACACGCTGGCAAATCGTCATAGTGATAGACAACGCTTCTATAAACAGTAAAGACTAGCTGACCTTTACAAAATGTCATTACTTTAGACGGGAAAAATAAATTCCATGGTTGAATTCTTAACATGCTGACACAGAGGTTTCATTCTTTACGACGAGTGACATGTTTTTTATTATTATTCATTCATATTAATGTACTAAAGTCATTCACAGTAATGGACAGGTTTATTTAGGTATTCAATGCCTACGTCATAGTTCAAAGGTATCTTCAAAGATACTTACATTACATACAAATTTGGTGATGTTCTTCAGAAAGGTCTGGTTGTGTCGTAACCGGTGTCCGTGTATGACCAGGTGTAACGAAGCAAAAAGAGTATGTGAGAATTGTAGCAGGTGGCGTTCTGTAGTTACTGCCTACCCTCATGGAAAGAAGGCGTGAGGTTATGTATGTAACTTAATATCTTTGTAAAATTGTCTTTGCCCCCTATTATATGAGATAAAATCATCACCCAGTTCTATGTTAGAGGGTTTGGTTTCCGCACTCAGTCCTTCAGGTGGACCATTATGCATGGGCCACTGGGTGGTTTTGAGCATTTTGTAAATGGCCTACGCAAATGTCCTGCAAATCTCGTAGCGTCTTGTGACGGGTCGTTGAGCTCCCTAAAATGGGGTTGAGCTACACGGTGACTGCTACATACATGCCGTCTGTTGAGACAGGTCAGCTCAAAGCTGCAATGGCTCTTTCTTCAAAAGGCCTTTCCAGACATTGCCCTGCATTGTTAGACTCACATAAAATTTAAATAATATAATGTTTGACTTTAAAAAAGACCATGACCTCTGAGTTTGTTTCGGCTTTTCTTCTCAGGGAACAGTCAGCTAGGAAATGCCGGCGCCATCTAGTTTTTAAAATATTGACCAACAAAATGTTGACGTGTAAAAGTGTCTTTTTAGATCTAGGTACTTACATTAATAAACATTTCATTTCATTTCATGGTGGCCGGCGGTAGTTATTCCAACCAGCCCACCTCCCACCAGAAGTTGATTATATCTCCTGGTCTGTTATGAACATCTATGTAAGATCTGGGTGCCCCTAGAGTTTCTGTACTAATCTGGGTGACGACTGACACCTGTGCATTCAAAGAGCACATGCGCAACAGCTGCTTAGCCCTTTTCAACCTATGTTGTGGTTGGCTTCCAGTCTAACCAGATGTAGCAGGGCAACAACATGACAGGCAAAATGTGGGTATATCATGACTATGCTGGTCCTGCTCCACAGCCACCTGGGCATACTAGTTAAAATTTTAATATTTGGAAGAGAAGCTTCCCTTTTTTATTTTTTCTGACATTACGAACATTTTTGTTCCTATTTATTATTATAATTTTTGTGACATTACGAATATGTTTTATTTTTGTTGAACCAAGTGTTAGATAATGAATACTTCAATATAATGTATATTCAATGTTTTTCTTTCTTTTAGGAAATCAAATTTTATTAATATCTCAAATAGATTGCAAACTATAGTTTTGTATAATTTAGAAGCATTTTGTTAAAATTTTGTAAATGTGAGTACCATGCATCCGTTTATTGTGTTATGATGTACGTTGACTTGAAAAAGCATGGCAGGTGAGAGTATGTCATGCTCACTTAAATGTCTCACTGATGGTGGCGCGTGTGTTGGATCATTCGGTTCCCTACAAAATGGTTGAGCTGGATGGTGCTGATCCACGCGTCAAGTTCCTGAACGGGCACTGTCAGTTGAGACTGGTCATCTCCTAACTTCCAGGACTTATTTTTATCTTGTATTTATGTTTGTAATTATTTATTTTTTTACATTGTTCTCACATACAGAAGCAACAAGAATAATGTTCCCAAGATTTTGTAATATTTCAACTTGATTTTAAAAGAGTGTCCGTGGAGTTGCTTGCCCTTTCTTCTCCATAGAGATCTACGTTTTGGAATGGGCAACTAGCTTCAACTTTCCAACTGATCGACTTTTTGACAATTCAAAAGTGCTTGAAAATGGTTTAATTGAAATAAATGGTGTGAGTTTGAGTTTGAGAGTGACTACTCTGCCAACCACTTTGGGAAATACCGGCATGATGTTACGTTGTATTCAGAATACTATAGCTAAAGATTAAGGTTTAGTTTAAAGCCTTGAAGGTTCCATTTTCATGGTTCTAGCCTGATGGTTTGTCTTATTTTGCTGGTATATTGGCATGTGCTAGCTGACATATGGCAAATTTAATGTTTTGTGTTTCGTAATGCTAATTATTTATCTACTATTGTATAGAATCAAGTTCTTCTAACTTAACAGACAGCTGTGCTGCTGGGGAGTTTGTTGCCCCACTTCTTCCCAGCCAAAGCACTAGGAAGTGGTGCAGGGCGAGCGTTTTTGGGGGCTGTCTAATGTAATTTTGACATTCTAAAAGAGCTGACTCGCAGCCTAGTTTGAATAAATGACTTTTAATTTTTATTTAGACGAAGAATTGAATTATATTTGAGGACAAATATCAAATTCTGTCACAACAGGTTAGGTTAGAGGCCCTTTTTTCTTATTACGGGGGAAATCCTCATGGATGTCCTCCGCCCCGGGGAGGGTGGAGGGGTCTGTCAGACTCTTACTGACTAAAACCACCCCAGTGTTCTGTCTCACACTTGCACTAGGGATCACGGGAACTAGTGTGACTTCCGCGATCCCCGGCTAGTGCCGGCCCGCCTCTGCGGGCCACCTCGCGATAGGGGGGGAGTGAGGTGTTAAACTCCCCCCTTACGTCATAGAGAGGCGCGCGTGGAACACTACGCTCCGCCATCTCGGGTTCTGAGAAGTAGGGGGCAACGGATTTCCCCAGATCCGTTGCCCCTGGACCCATAGGTTAGAGGCCAATACCAACATACCAACTTGGGAAAAAAGCAAAAATTTCGTCTATGGTTACCTTATTCAAGGCTATAATGAAAATGTTACCCCTTGAATACATCAGTTTGCCTTCCTCTTCATTTATTTGAAGGTCAGTGTAACACCAAGGGATATGAGCAACTGGTTCGTGGAGGTCAGATAGGCAGTTGCTCTAAGTTAAATTCAGCTGCATCCGGTTCGACTGGAAGCTGACCTCAACATAGTTGGGAGTAGGCAGGTAGATAATTGTTAATTGATAAATCAATACAAATCGTTTGGTTTAATTATACATTACATATTTAGTATCAGGCTCCACATAAAAGGGGACGAGCCTAATACAGGCCCTGTTTCTCAGCTGCTGGTGTTAGACGGGTAGCCGACCCCAATATAGTTGGGAAAAGGCAGATGATGATTTTGCTCCCAGGGAAGATGATGTCAGAAGTGATCTCATAATATATCTAGGTAGATAAATATTATCATTAAAATGTTAAACTATGTTCCCTTATCTATTCATGAGCTCAAGCTTATCAAGTGTTATTTTAAGATAACCTAAAGGTTAATACTTAGTACTTACTTGAATACTGACCTAAACAATAAATTCATCCTGACAGGGATGCGGGTTGTTCGAAAGAGATACCGCGGCCCCTGGCTCACAGGCAACTGAGAGAACACGGGTGGGTTTTAGTCAGTAAAAGTCTGACACGCCCTCCTGCTCCACCCAGAGCGGGAGAAGTCACTTGATGATTTCCCACCCAAAAAAAAAAACATTAAATACACAATCAATTGATTTCAGTTGATAGGCATCAAATGCTGGACATAGGCTTCCCTAAACCTTCGGACCTCGATAGACGTCCACATGTGAACATAGGATTCCTTCAAGCGTCGAAATATAGACGTCCACTTCTGAACATAGGCCTCCCTCAAGCGTCGCACCTCGATAGACATCCAATGCTAGATATTGGCTCTTTTAAGTGTCGATATATAGACGTCCACTGCTGGTCATAGGCCTCAAGGGTCGCCATATCGACCGATACTGTGGTTCTGGCAACCAGGTGGATTCTCGCATCCTTTTCCAGGTCACTGATCAATTAAAATATACCTTAGTTCCGGAAAACTTGATCAGGTCTTTTATGATCCGCGATTTCTCTCGATGTCGGGATCCAGATTGTTAATGAGAGGGCAGGGCAGACACAGTCAATCTGTATCGTTATTACTCAACAATGTACTACTATTTACTATTTATTTTATTTCTCTCAAAAAGTTTGGTAGCTTACAGGCAGATTCAAACCTGTGAGAGCTGAAGTCTATATTGGGTTCGGGACCTGTGTTACAGATCTCCAGGCTCACCCCCCTTAAAATTACAATTTTAAATTGCACTTACGTACTACAACATTGTTTATGCTCCAAGTACTAAGAGGACGAGAATTTATTACAAAACAAAAGGAGATGTGGTAAATGTGTCTTTGGGGAGTGTTGTGTGTCCGTGACTGCAATATAAGTCCTCACGCCCAGCGCCCGCGAAGGGCACTTGGCGTGAGCACCTACTTGCCCAAGAGTGTGCATGTGTACATAACGCTATGATTGTTGTTGAACTATCAAAATGAAACCCATTCAAATGATAAATGATTTTATTTCTGTAAGTAGGTTTGTACAAACACTTTTACACGTCAATCATATTTTTAAAACTAGATGAGGTCGGCGTTTCCTATCTGACTACTCTGAGAAGAAAGGCCGAAACAATCTCCTACTGAAACATACTAAGTGTTAGGCAATTAGCCGGCAGTATTCATTTACATGAATGCCCAAGGAATATCAAACTATTGTAGTTAGTAGTATTTTCAAGTCAATCGACCTAGCCTTTTCCCAACTATGTTGGGTTACCGCGGCCCCTGGCACACAGGCAACTGTGGGAACACGGGTGGGTTTTAGTCAGTAAAAGTCTGACACGCCCTCCCGCTCCACCCAGAGCGGGAGAAGATATTTGATGATTTCCCACCCAAAAAAAAAAAACCAGTATTAAACATGGAGTCACTGCTTATCTGACCTCCACAACCCAGTTACTGGGTAACACGATACCTCTTGGTAAGACTGGTTGTTAGGTTTTCGGGCTTCTGACGACCCGTAACGACTGTCAAAGATCCACGAATAACAGCCGGGACCAACGGCTTAACGTGCTTTCCGAGCCACGGAGGAGTCTCGGTATGTAAAGATGGTCACCCATCCACGGACCAACCGCGGCAAGCGTAGCTTAACCTGATGGATCGACCCCTCATAGTTAGAAGTATTGTATTAAATCCAAGAATGTATGAAAACATGCCACATTGTTCATTGAAACCAGTCACCACACATAACAGTCACCATAAGGAAAAAAATAACTGTTTTAATAAAAAAAAACAATAACCTGTGGCTTAGTCACTGCAACCTATTGACCTGATTAATGGTGTGCTGTGCTTGTGCATTCATTAAGTAAAACTAGCTAAGCTCGCTGTTCCACCTGCATGTTATTTTATTTTTTTCATTTTCTGTTATGAAAAGTTGCATCTCATAACCTTTCTAGCAAGTTAATTCTTTAGCTAAATTATGAAAAAAAGTTTTTCCAAAAAAGACACCGACATCCGAAACTAGATTTTTTAAGTAAACAAATCTATATTGTTCGCTTTATTGGACAGGAAGTTATTAACATCATCAAATTACACATAAGTTGTTTCTAAAGACAGCCCTAATCAAATTCAAATGTATTTCTTGACTGCATTCTGTGTTGGGTTCTATATTTATTTGAATATTCAACTGTCATTTGTGGATCTTTGACAGTCATTACGGAGAAGACCATCAGAAGCCTTAACAACCAGTCTTACCAAGGGTATTACCCAGTAACTGGGTTGTGGAGGTCAGATATGCAGTCACTCCATGTAAAATACTGGTATTCAGCTGCATCCGGTTAGACTGGAAGCCGACCCCAATATAGTTGGGAAAAAGCTAGGCAGATGTTGATTTATTAGAACAACTGTTCTGGAATAAAACACATAAAAAATTGCATTGTACAACATTTTTCACAAAACATAATATCACACTCAGATTTCCCGAAGGGTTACGCAGAAGTGGACCAAATTTGTTAGAGCTGTCTAAACATTTTTCATTATACGACTGCCTCAAGCCAATTACTAAAAAATACTGATATAATCAATGGTATCACCATAATAAACACCACTTAATTCAACTAATCCCATGAAAATACCACAAACAATATAGATTGAATCTATAAATGTCAACATAGCAAGTACCCATATTATATTGTAATATTTTCTCACAATTAGTAACTACTATGGTGAATTAAGAAAGCTTGTGAAAAAATTGTGTAGAACGAAATGCTATTATATGTTAATAATTTTGGGTTCCTTAGCTAAGTAGTGTGAGGCAATAACAGCTGCACGGGTTGATCGATCAGGTTAAGCTATGCTTGAGGCGGTTGGTCCGTGGATGAGTGACCATCTTTAGCACGTTATGCCCCGTGGATCTCTGACAGTAGTTACGGGTCGTCAGAAGCCCGAAAGTCTGACAACCAGCACTACCAAGGGGTATGGGGCTATTCGAGTATTACGTAAGCAGATTTTTTGCAATTATTAACCACCCCCTCGTCAGCAAAAGTAAGCAAAGCTCTTCCCCCCCCCCCGCAATACCCACGTAAACATTGGTAGGTACATGCATGTTTCAATGTTTGATTCATGAGCAGTAGTTGTAATCAGAGGTCGGAGTAGGTAGATTGATTTTATATACTTGCGTCAAGATATTATAATATGGACATGCCATTTTATCCATAATGTGCGGGAAGTACCGGAAAAAGTTCCGGAATCGGAATTATGGTATAAAATAAAATACTGATTTCTTTCACCATTAGCTAACACTGGTAGCGTAGATTGATATTATTAATACGTTTTTCACCTTAAACACAAATTCCGGTATTTTGGAGGCATATCCATATTATCCTCTACGTTTGACGTCAACGACCTTAAATCAATCTACCTACTCCGACCTCTGGTTATAAGTCTAGGAAAAGAGGACTTTAACGCATATATAATATTACTAGCTTCTGCCCGCGACTTCGTTCGCGTCAAATTTCTTGTTTCCCGACCCACCCCGTCGCTCGCCTCGCCTGCCCTTGCGAGTACTTCGTATTAGTGACTTTTTTCTCTTTGCTCGGCTCCTAAGGGTCTTAGCGTGATGTTATATAGCCTATAGCCTTTCTCGATAAATGGGCTATCTAACACTGAAAGATTTTTTTCAAATCGGACCAGTAGTTTCTGAGATTAGCGCGTTCAAGCAAACATACAAACAAACTCTTCAGCTTTATAATATTAAGTATAGATAGAGATAGTATTCAGTTATTTTAATGTTTATATATAACGGACAAAACAAACATATTTTAAAATTTCGGTATACATATTAATTAAAATAAACAGTCTTCAGTCCATGACACACGAATCCATGACTCGTAAGTCTTCGATGACATTGGATGTTTGCTGCTCAATGTTGTGTCTACTCACTTTTGTGTGATTGTGGAATATCGACATCGTTTTCTTGGAGCCATTCATAGACAAGTAGGTTTGCCATATCTATTCAAACCAAAATCGGCTAAATTTTGTAAAAAATCCAAAAAAATAAATACTGCTGACGTAATCACCATCAAGACTGACTCCATCCCCCATGTCATCAAAACTAAGCAAAGCAAAGACCCCCCGCCCCTCTGTAGTGCTTACGTAATACTTGCCTGGCCCCTATGGTGTGGAACTTAGTTGTGAAGGTGAGATAGGCACGGCTCCACGCAAAATACTGGTAGTCAGCTGTATCCATTTGGACTGGAAGCCAACCTCAAAAATAGTTGGGATAAGGCTAGGCAGATGATGATGATGACGAGGAATATTATAATTGGGAATTATAAAAATTGCAACATGGAAAATTGACTTATTTCATAATATGTAGTAATTATAATATCGGATAATACTTTAGGAGAAATTCGCTTTTGGATCTTGCGGTGTAAGGTATTTATGCTCGTGACTGTACCTCGCTTTCCTCGCATGGCGGTCGTTTTGGGCGCGCCTTCGTTGCTATGGTGACACCTCATAAAGAGCCTCCCATTATTATGATCGTTCGTCAGGCGATAGTCATCTGACACAGTGCTATATTTTAACTTGTAGCCAAGTTCTTGCTTGGTATACTGTGTACCAAGTATATATCTCATAAAAGCTTCTGCCTGCGACTTCGTCCCTCATGATTTTTTTATTTTTATCATAAAATATCCACTCGGCAATACTTTAGCTTCCCATTAGTGAAAGAATTCTCGGAATCGGATCAGTAGTTTCGAAGATTACGTCTTACATACAACATCACAAATTGTACCTCTTTATAATATTAGTATTGATAGGATCTACTCCACATCCGACACGATTTTCAAGGCATTACTTAAATATAGGTTGAACTGGCAGCTCCTCTAAAGGGCAGCAGCGACTCTGGTGGAACAATTTTTCTCAAAACTTCGTGAAAATTGTTCTACGGGAGCCTTGAAACTTTTCTGACTGACTAAGAATTTTACCACGACATGAACAATTCTCAAATAGATTGCGTAATCTTTTGACAAAAAAATATCGACTTAACATTTCGCGTCGGATATTGCACCTTCTCCGTTTTGAAGTCGGTCAAGTTACATGCTCACTGGCTACCTGATGAGACGAAATGTAACCAATGAACACGCTACAGTAGCGCCTCGTCGTCTGATGCATTAATAAATGTTTACAAAAGCATTTTGACTGTTTCGCAAAGTGAGCATTCGAGGGATGGTACCTACGTCAAAATGCTTAATGGGGTTTTTGGCGAAATTGACCCTAATCAACACAAAAAAATGGCTTATTAGTCGATTAGCACGCATTTAATAATTTAGTGCAATAAAGTTAAGAAAATAATTACAAAGTCAAAACGTGCCAGTAATGGCCTAAAACCTATTTCTGGAGTTGTCGATTCGCCCACAAATAAATTAACTTCGTGCGAATCGCCTACAGAAAATAATATAATATTTCAAAGTGTCGATTCGCCCGTTTCTGGCGAAAAATTCCTGCGAATCGACGAAATCAAAATCAAAATATTTTATTTCACATAAACCTGCAAGGGCACTTATGAAACGTCAGAAGCTAGGTGCACGGTTCCAATTTGTCGCTTCCTATGGAGAAGAGCCGGCAAGAAACTCCACGGTTACTCTTTTAAAAATAATTGGGTTTTACAATGTTTTCAAATTACAGTGATAATAGGTATGGAAGGACAGTGCAGGCCTGTCAATAAGTACCAAGTACTTAGAGGAATGAAAATAAAGAATAGAAAATCGTCTATAAATCTAGTCTGTAAGGCCTACAATGTTCTCCCATTCACAATATGTAAAAGAATCTACATTAGTAAGATCAATCAACCTATTTAAACAAAGTGACATGATTTTCCTGAGAATCACTATTATATAGTTGATATTTGAAGCGATGTATAATGTCAAAAATGACGAGAATATGTCAGAAAGTGTAAAAAATAAAAATAACAAAAATTAACATTGTAATTTGGAAGCAGTTAATAGACTCTTACAAAGTTATGCTGTTAATGAGGTACCAGGGAAGCCACATGTGCAGAAGGATTTAATACCAAACTTCCCTGTCTTCAACGTAGTCTTTTATCTTATAATATGCTTTTTTGATAAGGACACGTTTGATGTGAGTTTTAAACTTTCCATAGCTAAGTTCTGTAACCGACTTTGGCAACTTGTTATAGAAGCGGATACTGTTTATTAGAAATGACTTGCTAGTTTTAGTTAATCTAAATTTTGGAATCACAATTTCATCTTTACTACGTGTATTTAGATTATGGAAGTCGCATCTTTTTTTGAAAAGACCTAAGTTTTTGCGAACATACAAGATATTTTCTAGGATATAAAGAGAAGGCAGTGTTAATACATCAATTTCATTGAATTTGTTTCTAAGAGACTCGCGAGGCCCCATTTTATAGATTGCGCGGATTGCCCTCTTTTGTAAAATGAAAACTGAATCTACGTCAGCTGCCGATCCCCACAGCAGAACGCCATAAGACATAATACTGTGAAAATAAGCAAAGTATACTAACCTAGCTGTGGCTACATCAGTCAACTGCCTTATTTTTCTTACTGCGTAAGCAGCTGAACTTAATCTACTTGAGAGAGCTCTAATGTGGGCACCCCATTGCAATTTTGAATCTAAAGTAATTCCTAGAAATACAGTTTCGGAAATAGCATCTAGTTTCTTGCCATCAAGTTTTAAATTTAGACCTAATTGGGGTACATTTGGTAATGAGAACTTAAGACATTTAGTTTTGTTTGCATTGAGTAAAAGATTATTAGCCGCAAACCATTTCGAGAGAACAGCTAGACTATCGTTGACATGTAAGAGATCCGTATCTTTTCTATCTATTCTAAAAATAAGAGAGGTGTCATCAGCGACTAAAATTATATCCGAGAAGTTTGCCATTAGGTAAGGAAGGTCATTAATATAAACTAGAAATAAAAAAGGGCCAAGAATTGAACCTTGAGGCACGCCCATCTTAACTAGAGACCCCGAGGACGTTGCCCCTTTAACATTTACTTTTTGCTGCCTGTTTGATAAATAGGAAAGTACAAGATCAGCAGCTCGTCCACGAATTCCGTAGTGGTGTAATTTACAGATGAGTGCGTTGTGGTCAACGCAGTCAAACGCTTTTGAAAGGTCACAGAAAATGCCAATTGCATCCTGGGACTTCTCCCAGGATTCCTCCACGAATAAGACTAAATTCGACACTCTGGTGCTATTTCTGCCGCTATACGCAAAGCTAATTTAATGGCTCCTGCAAACAGGCGCGACGCGACACTCGTAGAACAATTCCTACGAAAACTTCATGGAAATTATTCTACAAGTGTTCGCGCTGTTTCGTCGCGCCGGTCTGAAAAAGCCTTAATTCGTATTCTCAATAGGCCAACCTGCCCAATTTTTAAGCCGCATGGTCCTCACGTCATGATTTGATGTCTGGACTTTAAAAGAGACTGTGACTACTGAGTTTGTTTCAGTGTTTATTTAGAGAGTATTCGGGTAGAAAATACCGACCTTTCCGCTAGGCTTCCAGTCTAACCGAATGCAGTATTTTACATGGAGCGACTGCCTATCTGACCTCCGCAACCCAGTTACTAGGTGTAACACCGATACACCTTGGTAAGACTGGCTGTCAGACTTGCGTTTCTAACTACCAGTAACAGCTGTTAAAGATCTACGAATGAAAATTATGCGACTTCACGGGGAGGGTCTCGATATATAATAGATGGTTACTAGGGCATCGAGAACCGGCCCTATTTTAGGAACCGGGTCTTTTGGTTCTAAACTCACGACGGAACCGGGTACCTGGTTTTTTCGGTTCTTTCGGTTTTTTGATAAATTCTAGTTGAAAAGATATGCTATCAAAACGAATAAAGTAGAATGGATCTTAATAAAATACACTTTATTGGAAATCACATTATTTATAATTTTTGTAATTATACTCAAAATCGTTTGTTTTTAGTATTATTTAGCAATAATCAGTTCTTTAAAATCACAGTCTTTTCGTAGTTATTTATAATTCACCACAGAGATCAAAAAGTATCTTTGAAATAATTGAAATTAAACTCCAAATAAATTTAACAATCTTATAAGCTAGAAATAGGAACTCGCCCAGTTCAATATCACATAAACAATAACAAAAAGTCACACAGTACAGTATCCATCAAATGATTAAACAAATAAAATTAAAATCAACTCAAAAGAAATCAACAAGCTTGGTAAGGTAACAACAACTTACGTGCACTCTACAATTGTACTCATAAAAGTAGTAAATAGATTATTTAAAAAAAACGATAAAATTAAATTAATGATTATATTGAGCATTATTGGGTCATTTTTATTTGCTAAATAAAAAAAACGTAAAAACATAAGTGCGTCTAAGGTTTTGTCAGTTAACGACGAACGGAGTCTATTGCAGACTATACCGGCGGAAGAAAACATTCGTTCTGGCTCCACACAGTGGGTGGAATGGATTGTAAATGTAGGTAAGCCAGCGGTAGGTACCGTCCTCGCTGTCTCTGACCACCATTCTCGAACAGAGCCATTTCTACCCTTACTGTAGTATTTAGGTCATTTGGTGTCGATTCAGGAGCAGAAGCAATAGCTTGACTTATTTCCTTATTAAGTTCCTCTTCATTTGTTAAAGCCCATACTTGTAAGTCATTGTGTCTCCTGAAATCAGGCATACCCACAAGAGGTACACTTTTTTTTGTGCGTTGAATGAGGTTTACGATTTCCCGCAGCATCTCATCACTCGTAGGCCGTAAAAAGACTGTTTTATCTTCATTTTCAATATTTTCTAAATACTTCTCCTGGTTGGTCAAATATTGTAATATTGCTGCTTGGACTATTCGTCGTTTTGCAGATTGTTTACGCAATACAGCCACCATTCTATTGCTCAGGTGAGTGTTCATTTCAAGCAATATTTTTATTGCAAATTTGAAGGAAATATCAGGTGTTACAATTGCAATTGCAATATTGCATCACGGTGACATAGCGCCTCCACGACAGTTTTTATAATATCCAATATATTATTTAACTCGTGTATGTGTCTCCAGTCGTCGTCAGTAAACAGAATATCGATGTTCAAATCTATTGGTGCTTTTCTGATAGATGTTTTTAATTTGAGAAAACGGCTTAACATAGTGGCAATGCTGCTCCAGCGAGTCTTTCTATCTAAAAGCAGAGAATACGCTTGTCCAAAATCAGCTTTGACATGCTTTTAAAGGACATCATCAGTTTTAGTCGGTGACTTTTGAATTTTTTACCACTTTTCGTACATTAAATATAAGCTGATGATATCTAAAAAGATTGTGGTGGCAAAGATTCTAGAGGCGATTCGTTATTGTATGATATGGTAATAACTCGATATTTGGCATAAAGAGATGTATTTCTAAATTTAATTTAAGAAAGAACCGAAAGAATCGAAACGACCGGTTCTCCGATTTACAGAACCGGTTCTTTCAGGGACCCTCAGAACCGGGAATGCCCGGTTATTTAGGAACCGGGAAAACCGGTTCCGATGCCCTAATGGTTACCCATCGACGGACTGATCTCGGCTAGCGTAGCCTTACCTTCTATCGCCCCGTGCGGCTGTTATTATTAAGCCACGAGCTACGTACCGCTATAAAAAGTCTCCGTGCGTAAGTTGGCTTAGCAGTCCACACGCGATTTTGTCGCGTTTTTAAGTATTTTTTCCTTCTTACTTTTCGCATTTTTTAAAGCTACGCAAATGGGGTATTTTGCTATCAGGAATTCGGCGAAGCATTCGAGCCATTTACATAACGTACGGTACATTGTGTGGCAGCGAAATACGTAATTGGATTAGGATTATTTTTACCTGAGTAGCTTTGTGGGGAGCTCTGGTTACCAATAGGTACTTACTTTAGATTTTATATATTTTTTAGTTATTCTTTTCCAATTCTGAAAAAGGTTAACTACAAATCAAATTGCACCATTGAAAACACTCATCGTACAAATTCATTTTCACTTTTGAATAGCTCTCGTCGGAGAAAATTGATCACCCCATTTAAAAGAATCGCTAAGTAATAACAGCCTCACGGCTCGATCAACCAGGTTAAGCTGCGCATGTCGCGGTTAGTCCGTGGATGGGTGATGGGATCATCTTTACACACTTTGCTGCTACGTGCCTCGGAAAGCAAGTTAAGCTGTTGGTCTCGGCTGTCATTCGTGGATCTTTGACAGTCGTTACGGGTCGTCAGAAGCCCGAAAGTCTGACGACCAGTCTTACCAAGGGGTATCGTGTTACCCAGTAACTGGGTGGTGGAAGTCAGATAGGTAGTCACTCCATAAAAAGTACTGGTATTCAGCCGACCCCAACGTAGTTGGGAATTCGCTAAGCAGATGGTGATGATATTACCTTTCGTATGCTTCACCCCACGCTCGTGATAATTACCGTCGTGTGCCCGGTCGCCAGGCATACGACGGTAGTTGTGGCGAGCGTGGAACAAGCATACGAAAGGTTAAAAAGTTTGTTACATTTGGACGTGGATCCACGTTTAGGCACACAAGGGTAAAGATTTTTTGAACGTGGATCCACGTCTTAAACACACGAAGTGAATTACGATATGATTTGAGGCATTATAAACACTGCTAACTTCCTGCTACTTCCGAAAATCTTGAGACAGTCGTCTTCTGCCGAGCCTTCTTCAAACTCCATATGTTGGTCTCGGCTTCCAGTCTAAGCAGATGCAACTGAATACCAGGATTTTACACGGAGCGACTGCCTATCTAACCGCCGAAACTTAGTTCCTGGGTAATACGATACCTACACCTTCGTAAGTCTGGTTGTTAAGGCTCCTACACACTGTGCCGATGCCGGCGGCATACTCGGTTTCTGTGGCAAGTGCCGGTGGCCTACTAACGCCTGCAGCATACCCGCAAGGCAAAAACCCGCCGGCTGTGCCGCCGGCATGTGTGTAGGAGCCTTAACAACCAGACTTTTTGGAAGTAGCAGGAAGTTAGCAGTGTTTATAATGCCTGAAATCAGGAGCCAGGAGCCTTTAGACTTTCGGGATTCTGACTACCTGTACCGACTGTCAAAGGTCTATTAATGACAGCTCGGACCTTGACGTGCTTTCCAAGGCACGTAGAGGTCTCGATATTTAAAATAATCCCAGAAATAAAAACTGCCAAAAATCTTGGGTCTATTGTTGATAACAAGCAATGTCGTAAAAGAAGAATTACTGGTTGCATCCATGGCCTTATAATATCATCCATTAAGGTGAATCTAGTCCAAATTTTGCCCATACAAACTTCGGGAGTGTTTTACTCCACTATTAGACAATGTACATCAAAAACAAACATGGTATGGTTTTGTTTCATTATTAATATTGTCTGTACGGAAATAGAATACTAAAATAAAAGGCCATTAAAAAGTTAGGAGCCAACAAAGATACGTTTTTCATGCTAATTTAACCTAACTTTGGGCGTGTTTAAGGAATAAAAGAAATGTAAAATCTGGAAAACCAAATCGGTACCGACAAAGCTCAAATATCGATAAGTACAATAAACTTCATTGGTCATTGATTTATGCAGTGGTTTTTGCATAAAACCCGATCTTCCGAAGGACTGTTCTTAATTTTTTATGCGCCTGTTGTACTATAAATGATCCTGCATCTCACTCAATAATGTTGTACGTGTAGACTAGCTTTTATTTGCTCATCACTGATACTACCTCTGTCGGACACGATGCCTGGTGAGGCAGTGTGCTTTTTAGCCAGGCCCATCATTGAGTTCGAGCCCGCGACTAGGTTCCCCTTAAGTTACCGTACCTACTGCAAAACAAAAGCCTCTTCTCATACAGAGAAGACACGAGCATCGATAGACAAAACAAAAAATACAATTTTTCAACGTGGTATCAACGCATTATGAAACAATAGTTGAAATTAAAATGTCAATAAAGGAGTGTAGGCGACTGCTGTTGACCCTGAAAGCAATGAAAGTGTTAATGAATACTACACTCAAAAATTATATGCAGAAGTTATATTCTCACCTTGTCTACGTAACATACTCTCACGCACTTCTTGACTCGGCTTTTATGGAGGACGCGGTAAGGTAACCCGCTTTTTTCATGAAACAGTAATTCAATTGGGTTAAGCTACGCTTGCCGAGATTGAACCGTGGATGGGACGCCATCTTTACATACCGACGCCCCGCCGTGTTTCGGAAAGCACGGGTCCCGGTAGGTCGGCTACATGTTACGGGTCCTCAGAAGACCGAAAGGCTGTGACAACCAGTCTTACCAAAGGGTATAGTGTTCAGTAACTGAATGTGAAGGTCAGATAGGCTCTCGCTCCACGTAAAATACATACGGTTAGACAAGAAGCCGACCCCAAAAATTGTTGGCAAAAGGCTTGGCAGATGATGTAATACTGCGTGGGAAAAGACCCTTCCAATACCTTTCCATTGTTACTTGTATGACAACAGGCATTCTCCGAAAAAATAGTAACCATTCAGAAAGTGATTTTTTTTTTGCGTGTCTTATAATTTCGCGTGAAATAGATCTTCTGCTATTATTCAGTGATACAGCTCGACAAGTCCCACTGGCTCATCAAGTCATCATACAACAATGATTCATTTGTATATAAATTGTCGTTTAAAATAAATAAAACACAGCTGTTAAGTGCCTGGCTGTGGTCTGTTTGTAGCTGGTGACTAATATTATGACAAGGGAATGGTAATCCTATATGTAAATAACATTCTATTGTAGCACTACACTTTTATCCTAAACCTACTTTGTTATGTCATTCGTGGATCTTCGGCAGTCGTTACGGGTCGTCAGAAGCCCGAAAGGTTGACAACCAGTCTTACCAAGGGATATCGTATTAGCCAGTAAGTGGGTTGTCGAGGTCAGATAGGCAGTAGCTCTATGTAAAATACTGATATTTAGCTGCATCCGGTAAGACTGGAAACTGACCCAAAAGTAAGTTGTAAAAAAGTAGTTGCGAAAAAGCTAGGCAGATGATGATGTTGACTTTTATGCGAAGCCCGACTTTCCCCAGTGACAAAGGGCTCGCTACTCTCTTTTCCCCCTTTCTGTCCAGAACAGTGGTAGCCCAGTGGCAACGGCCACGACTTCCGAGTTGTAGATCTCCTATATAGAGGCTCCCTACACACATGCCGGCGGCACAGCCGGCGGGTTTTTGCTTTGCGGGTATGGGGCCATTCAAGTATTACATGAGCAGATTATTATTTGCAATTATTAACCCACCCCCCTTTCGTCAGCAAAAGTAAGCAAAGCTCTTACCCCAAATGCTCACGTTGACATTGGTACATGCATTTTTAAATGAGTTCTGGTTCATTTAATGATTCATAAGCAGCAGTTACAAGTCTAGAAATAAGAAACAGGTTTTTAACCGACTTCAAAAAGAAGGAGGTTATCAATCCGACATGTCTATATTTTTTATGTATGTTCGGGCATAACTGCGTCATATATAGACGGATTTTCAAAATTCTTTTTTGTACGGAAGGGGTTTATTCCGAAATAGTCCCATTGAAATTTCAGATAGATCTGATGATGCATTATGATTGATGATTGATTACTGCTATCGCATAAATATGCATTGTTTTGACCCCAAGGATTGTGAAATTTCGAATTGGTGTGGGGTAGGAAAAGTGAAAAATAAAAACTTTTTCCAAATCCAAAAAAAAAAACAACCAACTACCGCAAAAACAATACAAAGTGAAAAATAACTTTAATTTCGGAAGGCGGTAACAAAAAAAATCTGCACGGTCTAGAATGATAATGAATGGATAAAAACTTATCCTGTATTAACGAATAAAACAAACTTCTTTTAAAATTTTGGTAATTTAATTCAAATTAATAGTCAGTCCATGACACACGAATCCATAACTAAGACTGATGCTTTGGATGTTTGCTGCTCAATGTTGTGTGTCTACTCACTTTCGAGTCATTTTGGAATATCGTCATCGTTTCCTTCGAGCCAGTCATAGGTAAGTAGGGTTGCCATATGTGTTCAAACCAACATCAACAAAATTTTGTAGAAAATCGAAAAAAGTAAAACAATAAATACTGCTGACGTAATCACCATCCAGACTACCCCATCCCCATGTCATCAAAAATAAGCAAAGCAAAGACCCCCTCGCCCCCCTGTAGTGCTTTTTTTTTTGTCTTGTTTTTTGTTTCACTTTTTGGGTTTTGTTTGTTTTAGATTGAGTACATGTTTGTGTTTTATTTTTAAACAGTGTCTGCGATTGGATACGGACACTGTCTTTTTGTTGAGGTTTTTCGCATAAAGGGGTTACCTTTCCTTGTTAGCCGCATAAGTTTTTGTACAGTTGTACAGTACGCGTGTCCGCCCCCCACGTAGCCAGGTGTTCAGCTTGGACGTAAGGTAGGATTTTAGGGGGCCCCCTGTAATGCTTACGTAATACTTGAATGGCCCCTATGCTGCAGTTATTAGGCCGCCGGCACTTGCCGCAGAAACCGAGTATGCCGCGGGCCGGGCTGCCGGCATAGTGTGTAAGGACACAGGCAAGCACTCTACTTAGTTCAAATTATTTCGTCACCACTTTTCTTTAAACGGTGAAGGAAGACATCGTGAGGAAACGGCATGTTCTAGAACTAAAAAAATGGAAAACATGTGACGTCTACCATCCCGATCTGGGCCCGCGTGGTAAATTACGGCCCACTCCCTCTCACCGAGAGGAGGCCTGAGTCCCAGCAGTCGGAAGTTTATAGGCTGATTATGCTGTCCAGAACTAACAAGGACCAATCATTGCTTATGTAGTCCAGCGGCGTAGTTGCTTAAAAAACATACAAAGGCAATCGATCGCAATGTCTTTCATTTTGGCAGCTCCATCACGTTCGTTAGTTTATTTGCGTTGCTGGGCAAACGAATTTTTCAAAGCTATGAAGCTAGAGATTAGAAAATATCCTTCAGAAGTCCCGTATTGTGATTGAAGTTTGGGAAGTGAAATTTTAGGTGGTACGAAGCTTTAAAATCACAACCATTCTTACAAAAGGTTTTCGTGTTACCTAAACTGGGTTGTCGTCAGATAGGCAAACAATACAATATAAAATTTTACAATACATAATTTATTTATTGGCAAACAAGTAGGTACACCAAGTTAGATTTCTCTGACTCCTGCGCTAGTTATATAGCTGTGTTGCAGGAGCCAGTGTCGTCCCGTAATACAGAGACACAGTGTTTAGCTGTTTTATGTCAACGCAAAAAGTAAAAAATAAATAAAAATTTAAAGCAAAAGCAAAAAAAAAGCAAACAAAACATAAAAAACATTTTATACTATCTTGAGAAAAATAAAGTATGAACCCAGACTAAAAAAATAAAGATAAAATAATTAAAAAACGTGGGGATTTTTTTTAACAATGAGAAAAAAAAATTAAACAATGAGAAAAAAAAATAAACAATGAGAAAAAAAAATAAACAATGAGAAAAAAAAATTATAATAAACAATGAAAGAAAAAAAAAGGCAGTCGCTCCATGTGAAATACCGGTCTTCAGCTGCATCAAGTTGGAATAAAAACCGACTCAACATAATTAGGTCTAAGCAGATGACGAAGAAATTTTTTCAAATAGCTTGCGCCGACATAAAAGGAGCGAAGAATGAGAATTCTCAACATTTCCTTCGGTTTGATTTAAAACCGCATCTTATGCACTGCCATAGCATGTGAATAGTGATTTATACCCTATTACTCATTGAATGCAGTTCCTTCGAATGAGGTCGTTCCTTGCAAAGAACGGTTGCAGAATGTATTATTGTGATACACTTTAAATCGTGCTCGACGACACTGGGAAATTCTGTTGTCACTGCTATGTTTTCATGAAATCTTAAGCTTATAAAAAGACTGTTACATGTCCTTCTCATTTTCATGTCAATTGAGTGAGATGGTTTGTTATCATAAATAAGAAAACCATACAATAACACGCCTTCTTGCCATGGGAGTGCGCAGAAACTGCAGAACTCCACCTGTTACGATCCTGAAATATTCCGTTTGCCTCGTTTGCGTTCATATATCTGGTCATTTTGATATAGTGTGAGCTGTGGTGGCTCAGTGGTAATGGCCGCGACTTATTAGTGTAGGTCGTAGTTTCGAACCATCGCTCTCAAAACGTTGAAAGAAAACGCTGTGTTGAAACCGACATGTCCTAGAAGCAAACATTCGAGGGCATGTGACATTACTAACGCACACCGGGCCCACGTGGTGGATTACAGCCCGCTCCCTCTCACAGAGAGGAGGCCTGTGTCCCAGAAATGGGAACATTATAGGCAGATTATATTAGGTTGGGGAAAAAGTCTTTTCGCATTATAGTATGTATGAACTTGTAATAAAATCTCTTTGGCTATACTATTTGTATCTGGCTGGTTTTGGTATCATTGAAAGTTTAAATATTAAAGAACATAATTCCAAATTCAAATTAGGAAAATGTGTGATTTTCATTTGTTTTTCGTACCGTCAAGATGAGTGAATCTAATGAAGAAATTCGATACATTTTAAAATTTTACTACAAAAAAGGTAAAAATGCAACGCAAGCCGCGAAAAAAAATTGCGATGTTTATGGACCTAGTGTAGTGTCTGTGAGAGTAGCACAAATTTGGTTTAAGCGTTTTCAATCCGGAAATTTTGATGTCAAAGATGCACGTCGCTCTGGTCGCCCTATTACGGATAAAATGGATGCCATTTTTGAAAAAGTGGAGCAAGATCGGCATACCAGTAGTTACGACGTAGCTGAAGAACTGGAAATTGAACACAAAACAGTTTTGGCGCATTTGAAAAAAACTGGTACACAAAAAAGTTCGACATTTGGGTACCTCACGAGCTCACTGAAAGAAACCTAATGAACCGTGTACTCATTTGTGATTCTTTATTACGACGTAATGAAACCGAACCATTTTTGAAGAAGCTGATAACTGGTGATGAAAAGTGGATCACGTATGACAAGAACGTGCGAAAAAGGTCGTGGTCAAAGGCCGGTCAGGCTTCACAGACTGTGGCGAAACCCGGGTTAACTCGCAACAAGGTGATGCTGTGTGTGTGGTGGGATTGGAAGGGCATTATTCATTATGAGTTGTTACCACCAGGCAGGACCATCAATTCTGAACTCTACTGCGAACAACTGATGAGATTAAAGCAAGAAGTTGAGAGAAAGCGGCCGGAATTAATCAACAGAAGGGGTGTGGTTTTTCATCATGATAACGCTAGACCTCACACATCTTTAGCCACCCAACAAAAATTAAGAGAGTTTGGCTGGGAGGTGTTAATGCATCCGCCGTATAGTCCTGACCTTGCACCTTCAGATTTCCACCTGTTTCGGTCTCTTCAGAATTCTTTAGGCAGTGTCAGGTTAACATCACGAGAGGACTGCCAAAACCACTTGTCGCGGTATTTTGACCAGAAGTCCCAAAATTTCTATAGCAATGGGATCATGTCCCTACCTACAAGATGGCAAAAAGTTATCGAACAAAATGGTACCTACATACTTTAGTTAAATGTAAATAAACTTTATTAAAAAATGTTTTGCATTTTCTTAAAAAATGCGAAGAAACTTTTTCCCCAACCTATTATATCTGGTCATACAAGCACGAGTACAATGCACCTAGCCTTAAAAAATAAATAATAGTTTAATAAACGGTTAATAAAAAATAATTTAATTCTATTAAAAAGCGTGGGGTGCTTTTGAGGTATTTTTATAATCAATTAATATCAAGCACCCCACGCTTTTTAATAGAATTAAATTACTTTCTACTTTTTAGTTTGGTTTTTAAAGCGTGTTGTTTTAGTTTTTTAAACTATTATTTATTTTCTATTTTTTAGTTTTGCTAACTACAAAAGCGTGTTTTTTTCTATATATTTTTTTAAATTATTGAATTGTCATAGGTCCTCGATAAGTCTACAAAGTTTAAATGAAATCTGACCGTTTAAAGTGGGTCAAAATAGCGTCCAAAAGAGTCGGTTACATACATACAAACAAACATACAAGTGAAGCTAATATAAAGCGTGTAAAAAGGGGACGGACAAGGACATAATAATGACTATGTCCTCGTACGAGGGCGTCTCCTTTAGGGGTGGGTAATCATCAAATAACTTCTCTCGCTCTGGGTGTAGCGTGAGGGCGTCCCGTTACGCTGGTTTCCACTCACATGTACCTTGTAAATACCTTTTGTTATTAGCCTTTCATTCATCCTTTCTTACTACCCTAATTTTCACCTATTTTTTATGAACCCGTTTACCTGAAAAGATTGGGTTTTAAACTAGGTATGCACTAAATGACCTATATTCTATCTCAAGGACCCCTCTAGATCAGCAACAAACACTGATAACCTCAACTCTGACGTCATGCGCAGGCGCAGCGTGATCAAGTAATTTTATCATTGAGAGAACTATTAACCTGGCACACGTCATGTCGACTTGAAGATCAATTGGCCTTTATTGTTATTGTAAATAGGGCTATACTTGTCTATATTATTAATTTTATAAAGAGAAAATATTTGATTTTTTGTACTGTTTGTTATGTTTTCACACTAAAGCGGCTGAACGGATTTAGATGAAATTGGTATACCGAGGTCTTGTGGCCAAGTAATAATAAACAAAAGTCCGCAAGGGTTGATCTATCAGGTTTAGCTTGGCGCGGTTGGTACGTGGATGGGTGACCATCTTTATTTATGTAACCAAGACGCCTTCGTGCCTCGAAGAGGACGTGAAGCTGTTGGTATCGGCTGTCATTCGTAGATCTTTGACAGTCGTGAGATCGTCAGAAGCCAGCCAGTCTTACCAAGAGGTATGACCCAGTTAGTGGATTGTGGAGGTCAGGTAGGCAGTCGCTCCACGTAAAATACTGGGTATTCAGCTGTATCCGGCTAGACTGGAAGCTGACCCCAACATAGTAGAGGAAAGACCAGGTAGATGCTGATTCAAACAGGCCAGAATACTAGCTAGCAAAACTAAACCAGGAGCTGTACCACCCCGTGTATTGGTTTGGCGTATTTCATAGACATACGGCAAATAAAACAGATCAAAGTGTTCTTAAAATAGTTGTTGTAAACAACGAGTTACCTAGTTACTGGAGTGGTTTTATTTTTGGATGTGTTAGGCCGGTTGCAGTGGAGCGTTTGAATTGTATTTGTTTGGCCCATTTGACTTGGTGATTGGGAATTCATGTTGTGTTTTTGGAGAGATTAATGGCAGTTTTTAATGAAAATTATGTAACCGATCCTCTTAAAATGTATTGATGTTCTAATGATGACGGACTCTTTATTAAATTAATGATATTCTACAACATTTGCGCTTCTAATTAAAAAACCTTTTAAAATACTCTCTTTTTGCTGGCTGGTTGTATATGAACAAGAGTTAGGCTCTCTTACTGTGTTTTGGGGTCCTAAATAGTCTTCCGTTCCGTGTGTTGCCGGACGTAAAGAATAGCAGTATCCCATGTCTTCCCGTGAATGTCGTAAGAGGCGACAAAGGGACTTACTAGAAAATGGCAGCGTTCTCTATGCATTTTACCACCATACTCCGATCGCCAATCCGCCTGTCAAGCATGGCGATTATGGCAAACCACCTCCATTTGGAGAGGCCTATGTCCAGCAGTGGACGTTTTTCGGCTGAAATGATGATGATGGAATATTCTTTTACTGCCTTAATAAGCGCCAGGGAAGGTCGCAAAATTCAATTTTTCTTACGCGTTTTGCAATTTACAGTCAGTTTCAGGCTGTATGTATGTTGAACATAAAAAACTTTTTTCAAAAAAATAAACAACCGACTTCCAAAAAAACACTAAAAAGTGAAAAATAACTTTAATTTCGGAAGTCGGTGACGGATATGTATTTTAATTTTTTGTCACCGTCTTCCGAAATTAAAGTTATTTTTCACTTTTTAGTGTTTTTTTGGAAGTCGGTTGTTTATTTTTTTGAAAAAAGTTTTTTATTTTTCACTTTTTAGTGGTTCACAAGTGCTTACCCCTTCACAGCGTACCGGCGTGATGTTATGTTATTAACTGGTGTAAACAATTGACAGACATGAGATTTCAGCAATCCCTGTCCATTTGCTATCATTTATTGAGGAGTTCCGTTGCCTATCTCCGAAGTTCTTCATCAGATCTTCACCAAATTGAAATGGAACCACTCCGAGAAAGTACTCTTCCAAAAACTACACAAATTGCTTCAAGTGTGCCTATAAAATTTGAAGAGTTCTGTCTATTTCTCCAGGATCCCATCATCAGATCCTGACTTGTTGATCATGGGACCACCTGGGAAGTATACCCTTTCAAACAAAAAAAAAATATCCAAATCGGTCCAGCCATTTTCGAGTAATCGGGGAACATACATAAAAAAAAATAAAAAAAAAAAGGTTCCGACGAATTGAGAACCTCCTCCTTTTGGAAGTCGGTTAAAAATGTGACTTGCGGCCGTAAAACCAATGTATACTGAATTATAGAATGGTAGTGGTGGTGGTGGTCATAATAATTAATATCACTTCTATCAATTTTTAGTCTGTGCTAAATAAATGTATTTTCTTTCTTTCTTTCTTTCTTTATCACCGATAGAACCTAAATGACCGTTTCATGACAAAAATGCAACTTGAAACTAACCTGCAAATCACAAGAAACGTAAGAAAATTTAATTTTCAGGCTTTTAAAATGGTATTTAAAACATTTTAAAGCAAATCTATGAAATATCCAAAAATAAGTATTCTTTCAATACGTTTTTTTTTTTTTGTGGGAATGGGAAATCATCAAATAACTTTTCCCGCTCTGGGCGGAGTGGGAGGGCGTGTCAGACTTTTACTGACTAAAACCCACCCGTGTTCCCTCAGTTGCCTGTGTGCCAGGGTCCGCGGTATCTCTTTCGAACAACCCGCACCCCTGGCAGGCATCGGCGCCTGCGGGCCCCATCAATCGGTGCTGACATCTCTTTGAGGCACGCGTGGAACACAACGCACCGTCGACCCGGACTTGGTCCTTACCGGACATCGAGCTACCCATTACTCGCCATCCGCAAGCCCGCGCCTGCGGTGGCCGGGAATCAGCCTGGGATTCGCGACACCCAAGGCGTCTCCTGCGGAAGCTACGGCCGTGAGGGCGCATGTACTGCCTCTCCCTCACGTGCGCCTCCTCTCTCTTTGCGAGCATGACTGCTTCGCAGAAGGTGACGGCTACCCATGCACTTTCGCTCCGTATCAGGGCCGGACACGAGAGATCGCCTCCGCCGATCGACTCCACAAGGACACGGCGGTGCTCCGCCCAAGCCTCCACCGTATGCTCCACCGTATCCTCAGGGCGATCTACGCAGTGGAAACACCCGGGCGTTTCCTCCCGCCTTATCCGAAACTTCTTTCACTATGTTGAAGTACAATGTTACTGTTGCCATTCTTATCATCATCGTGATTAGCCTATAATGTCCCCACTGCTGGGACACAGGCCTCCTCTCTTTGCGAGGGTGTGGGCTAATAATCCACCACGCGGGCCCAGTGCGGGTTGGTAGATGTCACATGTCTTGGAACTTTTGATGCTAGGACATGCCGGTTTCCTCGCGATGTTTTCCTTCACCGTTTTGAGAGCATCGGTGATGAAATTATTTACACAAAGTAAAGCGTCTGCCTGGATTCGAACGCATGACCTGCTGCAACTCTTGTCGGGGCAGATACGACTTGTTCTCCACTGTTCACTTGTTATTGACGCTATTGTTATAATCTATCAATCGATATTCTCTCCCACAAATAGGCAAATACCTTCCCAACAATCGTGAATAGGTAATGGAGAATACCTTCTGTCTAGGATTAATTACCACCACAGAGCACGGAGACTCATCGATGGCGTCCGCTAGAGGTAGCATTGCCAATACTTTCCTTACAAACCAGGCGTGTCGCCGTTTATTTACACCACGGCACATATCTAAATCTATTAAATACATTTTACTAAATGCATATGAAAGTATCGGCCATACGGTATACGGTCACCATCATTATCATTTCTGCTGGATAATAGGCCACCGCCACTTCAACCGGTTGTGTGCTTCTCGCAACCAGCGGATTCCTGCGGCCTTCACCACGCCATCGGTCCACCTTGTGAGACGCCTTCCAACTCTACGTCTTCCAGTTGCCGTATAATAATTTATTTAAAACAAAAAATTAACGGTACTTTTGTCTGTCTGTTTGTTTCGTGTAATCTCGGACTGTACCAATTTTGACGGGACTTTCACTAGCAGATATAGATGTTATAAGGAGTAACATAGGCTTTGTCCCGGTAACACGTTCTCGTGGGATAATATCCGACATCCACACGGGCGAAGCCGCTGGCACAACTAGTGACGAATGGAAATCGATGGCATTTATGGCGGTCTTTGACAGAAGTTTTGCGCTCAACGCACATCCGAATGTGTGCTTTTATTATTCGGCACGGCACGTCACGTTGTCATCGACGTCGAAAGTTAATGTTAAAATAAGGCGTCACGTTATAACGCTTAGGGCTACCGCAGACTGGCGCGAAGCGACTAGTAGAACAATTTCTATGAAAATTTCTTGGGGATTGTTGTTCCAGAATTGAGTCGCACCGTCGCGTCGCGCCCTTCTGCGGGAGCTTTTGTCGTTGGACGTTGCCTGCGCGGCTATTCCGTGCTCTGCGATCAGTACCTACTATTTCAGCGTTCAAAACCCCCTTGTGTAAACAGCTTTAGATATTCAGAAGCAAGACTACCACGTGTGTTATCAAATAGTACATTATTAAGATTAATGATGATTAACTCCTATGTTATAGTTTATTTTGGGTTCAAAAGATTAAATAGACAGGGCTAAGTATAAATAATCGATGAGCGAACGAATAGGATCGATCAGAATGACTGGCATAAGAATCTCAAAGCGAATTGCTTCATAGTTTTATATATATGCTTCGTGTCTATCAGCATCATTGGGCCTCCCCTTTTTTCCGCTACGTCCGCGTCTCTCATGCAGGGCCCCAATTCTGTATGGTTATAATGATTCCCCGCGGAATCTTTCTACGTTCAAACCACGTCAATATAATACATATTGTGACATCTACCAACCCGCATGCACTGGGACCGCTTGGTGGATTACGGCCCACTCCCTTTCGAAGAGATAAGGCCTGTGTCCCGGCAATGGGTACATTATTCGCTTATTATATAAATTCAGCTCTGGTTAACCCTTGAAGGAAATATAGCCGCGGTGGTATGTTATTATTAGGTACACAAAAACAAAAATAAAAGGCTTCGGCATCGTAGAGATTCAATTTGCAAACAAAACAAAAATACGTCATCCTAACTTAAACCCAGTACAGTTTATAAAACATATTTTGCAGAGACCAAATCAAAATATTGATTTGGATCGTGTCCAAAGCAATCCATATTCCATACTAAGGGACTACTCACACTTATTCAGGTCTATTCAGCTTTTGTCCGTAGAAAACAACGATTTTGTATAGAGTCTGTTCAGCTTTCCGCGGCTGAATGGATGCGTACGTATCTCATACAAAATCGTTGTTTTCTATGGACAAAAGCTGTACAGAGCTAAATTAGTATGAGTAGTCCTTAAGGGACTTAGGGACTTAAGGGGAACCTAGTCGCGGGGTGATGATGGACTGGTGACTCAATGATGGACCTGGCTAAACAGCACGCTGTCTCACCAGCCATCGTGTCCGACAGAGGCAGTATCAGTGATGAGCAGTTAGAAGCTAGTCTACACGCACAACATTATTGAGTGAGATGCAGGATCATTTATAGTACAACAGGCACGTAATAAATTAAGAACAAGTCCTTCGGAAGATCGGGTTTTATGAAAAAAACTACTGCATAATTCAATAACCAATAAAGTTTATTGTTCTTTTCGATATTTGAGTTTTGTCGGTACCGACTTGGTTTTTCAGATTTTACGCTTCTTTTATTACTTAAACACGACCAAAAGTTAGGTTAAATTAGCAAGAAAAACTAATCTTTGTTGGCTCATAACTTCTTAATGGCTTTTTATTTTAATATTGGGTTTCCGTAGAGACAATATTAATAATGAGACAAAACCATACCATGTTTCATTTTTGATGTACATTGTCGAACAGTGTAGTAATACACTCCCGAAGTTTGTATGGGAAAAATTTGGACGAGATTCACCTTAAGTCGACGTTCAAAATATCGTGGTGGGATTTTATCTCTGGATTTTCAACTCTCGGTGTATTCACGCCTAAACCGCTGAGATTTGGATGAAATTTGGCACACAGATAGACCATGACCTGTAAAAGATGGTGTGGCTAGAAAGAATGGGACTACCGAGATGACGACTGATAGAGAAGTGTGGAGAATAAGACATGTTGTGACGACCACAAAGACATTAGGATAAAGGCAGGAGAACGATGATGTTGATACACCATGGATTAGGTGAGGACTTCATCATATCAGCCGAAAGACGTCCACTGCTGGACATAAGCCTCCCCCAAAAAGGGGATTTGCCATAATCGCCACGCTTGGCAGGCGGGTTGGCGATCGCAGTATGATGGTCAAATGCATAGAGAACGCTGCTGCCCATTCTCTAGTAATTCCCTTAGTCGCCTTCTATGACATCCACGGGAAGAAATGAGATGGTGCTATTCTTTTACGTCCAGCACCACGCGGAACAGGAGGTGAGGGCATAGGATTATTTAATTCCTATTAGTACGTTCCCAGTTAACCTAACGTTTACGATACTTACAAAGCCCCAATTCTGTATGGTTATAATGATTCTCCGCGGAATCTTACTAGGTTCAAACTACGTCAAAATCGTGTTTTTTAGAAATCAAAGTAACGGTATGGAAACGAAATGTCATATTCTGTATGTTCCAAGACAATTTGCCGATATTATTAATACGAAATTAGCAGATTTGGTTACGAGTAAGGAATCGTTAAGTGGTCATAGTGAGTCAGGCCCAGATGTGAGTGGAAACGCCGGGAGGGGACGCCCTCGGAGGACGTATACCAGACGTACACCTTATTGGTGATGTTCCTCAGACAGATCAGGTGCGTAGTACTCGCAACCGGCGTGCGTGTATTGCAACGAAGCAAAAAGAGTATGCAAGGATCGTAGGGCGTTCTTTAGTTTTGCTTATATCCTGCATGTTTACGGTATGTTCCCATGAAATAATTTCCGACACGCGGGCGAAACCGCCTGCAAAGGCTAGTCATAAAATATGCAGCATTGGAATTGGATCGGGCGCGTACTCCGTTCACGGGGTCGAATCTATTGGGATAGTTTGCTGTGTACGACTCAACGCAGTGCATTTATGATGCTTTTTTTAGGGTTTTTGTCGTTGGCTGAAAAGAGGTCAGATGTTGGTTGAAATATTCATGTTTAGCTGCATCTGGGTAGCCTGGTAGCTAACCAGGAAAAACACATCAAGGTGGTCAACGATTTGGGGGAAACTTGATGTGACTTTCTGGCATTTGGCCCACGTCGTAGATCACATACAGTAGAATCTCACTAATCCTGTACTTTCAATAGACCGATACGTCCAATAATCCGGCACCCTCCGCCCACTCAAAAGGTTTTCAAACAAGGACTACAAGTTGCAAAAAAACAGACCTTAATCAAGGATTATTTTTCAACCATGTTATTATTTAGTTGTAGTTTACTGAGTTATGTTACAGTAAAAAAGACGATTAGAACATTAATACAAATATATCATATTCTCTTTATGAAATTATTTATTATGGATTTTTCTATATAATCCAATAATCCGAACATTCTAATACTCCAGCACCCTCTGGTTTTTAATAGTGCCGGATTAGTGAGATTCTTCTGTATTACTCTATAAAGCTACATTATACAGGGTGTTTGGCAGAACGTTGAACATACGAAAATGGTGGATACGTGGGGTCATCTGCTACTTACTCAGCCCTAATAAAATAACTTTAAAAGTTAAGAAAGTGGTGAAACCAGAAGAAAGCTAAACAAAATAATTAAAAATATCCAGGGGGCCAGGGCCATATAAATTAGGGGTGAGTAAGTAGCAGATGACCCCACCTATCCACCATTTTCGTATGTTCAACGTTCTGCCAAACACCCTGTATTATGCATTGAACTTGCGTGTATTCTTTTATCAATAAATTCAGCCTATGTATGCTGGAAAGGCCTCTCCCAAGCTAAGCCACAGCACTATTATCCGATTCCATTTAGTTTATTGAAATATTTTATTATTTCATATTGCGGTCCACCGCAGAGGCCTGCTGGTGCAATTGTAGCTGCATAGGTGTATGTAGATTGTGAATGACCTGGTTAGGATATTATTAATAGCAGCTGCTAAGTACTCGCTCGTTTAAGAAGGAAGCGCCATGGTAGCCCGCGAAATCAAATCTTTCGTTTGTTTTTTGAAAAACCATGAAAAAGTTCAATGAGATTATATGAAGTTAGAGGGCTCGAGAACCGATGGGGCCGAAAGGTTCTGAATCTGGGTCTGGCGACCACGCCCGGCAGACGTAGAATTGGAAGGCCTCTCACAGGGTGGACCGATGAGCTTGTGAAGGCCGCAGGAATCCGCTGGATGCGGGAGCACAGAACCGATCGATGTAGCGGAGCTTGGGGAGGACTATGTCCAGCAGTGGACGTCTTTCGGGTGAAATGATGATGATGATGATGAGAGATGATTATTTATGCTGAATTGATGATTTTAATGATTATAATTCTGTAAATACATACGTGTTACGGTCGCGAGTCATATTTTGTTCAACACACAGCCTGACAATGACCTACAAATTGCAGAAAACGTAAGAAAAATTTGCATTTCGCGGGATTCCTTAGCGCATCCTCCTTAATAAAGGGAGCCTCTCCTCCTTAACGAATCACAAAGAAGCCTGCAGCATACCAAACTTCAATTCATAGTTACAAATAGTGGGATGCCTCTGCAAAGCTACGGTTAGCCCCCGCAAGCAATTAATTTGAAGATTCTGATAACTTGCTCGTATTTGCTTTTATTACGTATTGATACCAAAATCTGGGATACTATAATACTATTCCATAAACGCAGAAAAGTATAGTTGGTCGCCGTGGTTAAGTTTTGTTGGTATATTGACGTGTGCTAGCTGACATATGGCAAATCATTTAAATTTATGTTTTTTGTTTAGTAATGTTAAATACTCACCTATTATTGTACAGAATCAAGTTCTTCTAACTTAACAGACAGCCGTGCTGCTGAGGAGTTTTTTGCGCCACTTCTTCGCAGCTAAATCGCTAAGAAGTGGTGAAGGGTGGGCGTTTTTGGGAGACTGTCTTATGTAATTTCGACGTTTAAAAAGTGCTGACTCTCAGCCTAGTTTGAATAAATGACTTGATTTTTATTTTAAGGTGAACCTAGTCCACATTTTTCCCATACAAACTTCGGGAGTGTTTTACTCCACTGTTGGACAATATACATCAAAAATTAAACATGGTATGGTTTTGTCTCATTATTAATATTGTTTGTACGGAAACAGAATACTAAAATAAAAAACCATTAAAAAGTTAGGAGCCAATAAAGATTCGTTTTTCTTGCTAATTTAACCTAACTTTGGGCGTGTTTTAGTAATAAAAGAAGTGTAAAATCTGAAAAACCAAGTCGGTACCGACAAAGCTCAAATATCGAAAAGTACAATAAACTTTATTGGTCATTGATTTATGCAGTGGTTTTTTCATAAAACCCGATTTTCCGAAGGTCTGTTCTTAATTTTTTACGCGCCTGTTGTACTATAAATGATCCTGCATCTCACACAATAATGTTGAGCGTGTAGACTAGCGTCTAACTGCTCATTACTGATTTTACCTCTGTCGGACACGATGCATGGTGAGACAGCGTGCTTTTTAGCCAGGCCCATCAGTGAGTTCGAGCCCGCGACTAGGTTCCCCTTAAGTCAAGACATCGTTTACTTTTAGATATTTTGTGTCTCTTAATGTTAATTACTTTGTATAACTGCTATTTGTTAATCATTTTTTTCTAACAAAATAGAAATTTGTGCTGCTGGACAGTTTGGTGCGCCACTCCTTCGCAGCTAAAACACTAGAAAGTGAAGGAACACTAGTGAAGGGCGGATATTTTGGAGGATTGTTATATGTAGTTTTGACGTTCAGAAAGTGCTGATTCTCAGTCTTAATTTGAATAAATGACTTTAGATCTTGGGACTCATCTCTTGCTTGCGATGCGACATTCGGCTGTTTGGAATTTTAGATCACGAATCACGATGTACAAATCTTTTTGTATCATCAAACCTACACTACCTTAAATACAATATACAATCGAACACTAAATATATAATGTACAAGTATAATAAAGGGAAAAAGAAAGGGAAGAGCTCTATGGGCATGGAAAATTCGTCCACATCTGTCTCTCGGAAAAGTGCCCAAAAGGCTGGCATCGTTGCCACGTTGGATAGCAATGCTGATTCTTTGACCTAAAAATAGGCCAGCCCTCTGGTTACGAGAAGAGACGACCAACTGGCGATGTCCCGAAATACTCGATGTGCACTCGGACCCCACGGCCCCAGCGTTTCAACCCCTATTTGCTCAAACCAATAAGGTTGTTATATTCGTGCCATTTGACGGTTTCTGCACCTGCAGCAGCCTCCCCAGCGCAGCCCGCGGTGCTAGGAGGATGGGATGGCGCGATGCTGTCGACACTAGTGATACCCATCACTAGTGTCGACAGCGTCGCGCCATCCCTGTTGACGGTTTTTCCATTAACGCAACGTCAAAGTTGATTTACGTTTATCAACTAGTTAAATTTGTGAACGAGTTAACGTGCAACTACTGTTGACTTGTAACGTTAGCCGTTCATTCATTGAACGGTTTTATTCAACGCTGCGACGTTCAACGATTCTTATATTGGTAAAATTTTCACAAAATAAATATTTCAAAAATCAACTCTTGTGTACGTTACATAGAGTTCTAATTCTACGACATGACCGTCGCTCGAAATCTATAATGGTATTTTCAACGTAAGTTTTGCTCAGTTCGTTAGGTACGTTTGAAAATTTCGTTTAGTTGATTCTTAAACGAGTTATAAACGTCGTTGACAAATTCAACTAGTTGATTCATAAACAGTTAACGTTAATACATTGACAGGAGATCAACGGTTGATTCAACTGGTTCGTTGATTTAACGCCCATCGCTAGTCGACACAACCTTGTTTGTTTTTCATTTTGGGTTTAATTCACTGAGCTATCGAATATTTTATTCAAAGTTAATAGGAAGTTCATCAACATTATTATGTGTGGGTAGTTGATTTGGATATTGGTTTATCTTTTTATATTACCTGTTGGGCAAATGCTTCCCACGTGAGGCCTGTTGATATTTTTTGTTTATTGCTATGTCTTGGTTATCTTTGATGGCTGGAATTAGTTTTGATCACCTTGTTCATGTTGAACGCTAGGTCGGCGATATGTCAAGCTATACATTTCCAGTTTTAGCTGACCTCGCAATTTATAGAGTTCTTGTACAATAAGAAGTCAGCTTAAGTATACTGGAAATGTATAGCTTGGTATGGCGCCGTGCGTACGATTAGTTTTTTTTTTTTGTAAATCGGAGTTTGAATTGTTTTTGGTCTCTTTCTGTCTCTTTGGTTTGTTGCTCGAAGTCGCACTTAGGGCGAATTTCACTAACGAAACTCAACGCGATCCGTGGTCCTAGTGTGAGTTTCGTTCAACCATCTCGATCTAACGCACCAACCGCGTCCGGCGCTTCGATTGACCCTGGATTGGTGTAGGGTCGAAGTGGTTAAAAGAAACTCACCCTCGGGCCTCCGTACATAAACCACGTTTAATTGCTCCCGCAGACCGCGAAACGACTATAGTAGATCAATTTCCATGAAGTTTTCATAGAAATTAAAGCCGCGTCGCGCCTTTCTGCATGTCTGCCTTAAGGGCTGCCAGTGTCTTTATTGTCTGTGGAATATTGACACTGACAACTCTTGAACGCGGTTTGGATGTGCTGATCGCTCTTCGTTTCAATTTCATTGGTGAAATCGCACTTAGTCGTTATCCTCTTCTGTTGTTTTTAATGAGTCCTAATAATGATAGAATTTTTTCAGAGTTCTTAGACACCATAGGGTTCAATACCTTTATGATCGTTTTCACTAACACCTATATACGCGATACCTATAAAATGTATTGCCTAATAAAATCACACTGTTGGATACTCAACTCAAGCCGCTGCGTCGAGGGTTGAAAATCCAACGGTGCGCTTTAAAACGAGCATCAGACCACGTTTGCATAGATGTAAATATATTGCGCATAAGATTTTCATCTTTTGGTGTTAAGCCGAGGGTTGAGTATCTAACAAAGTGAATCCCAGCATGTCTCAAAAACACACTGTTGGACCTCCACCTCTCGGCGCTTCGCAGAGCGTTTAAAATCCAGTGCGGTATAAAAACCCGCCGCGATATTTTTAAGTCCGTGCCTACGTGGACTTAATGTTGGTAACCGATTTGTATTCCTAATAAAACCAATATTTTTCACTCTTTCCAGATCTTCAGTGAGCAAAAGTGATGAGTGCCTAAACCTATCTGTGATTAACAGTGTTAGACAGAGTAAGAACTATAGCAGACAGTGTAGTGCGAGTGAGATGATATTATGGAGAACAGTTCCGTGCAATAATAGGGTAGACTTCGTCAAGTGAAAACAGCTGGACACCTGGCAACGGTGAGTTTTATCTTTTACTAGCTGCTGGCCGCGGCCTCGCCTGCGTTGTTAGTCTATGTTACTCCTTATAACATCAGCTATCTGCCGGTGAAAGTCCCGTCAAAATCAGACCAGACGTTTCGGAGTTTAGCTGAAACAAACAGACGTAAAAAAAAACGAAAAAAATTGTTTTGTTTTTTGTTTTAAATACTATATACTTTCATATGCAAGTAGAAAGAGCTGTTATTTTGACATTACACACAGACTTTTCCATTTTCTTTATGTAGTACATCTACTACGTAATTTACGTAGTAGTTATCGTGGTCTACGTAAATTACGTTGCCCAACTGTAGCGCGGCTGTCGCGTAGCTGTAATGTTACTGTCGGGCAAAGGATTTTTGTGGCGCATTTTGGAAGAGATTACATAATATCCTGCACTCTTGCAGTGTGACATGCTAAATTGATAACTTCCTCATGTTCTTCATATAAAATTATCTGGAAGGGCTCCGGGCTCATATTAAGTAATTTCTTTTTTTTACACGCTTTTTATTAGCTTCACCTGTATGTTTTTATGTTTGTTTGTTTGTTGCCGACTCCTTTGGACTTGATTTTGACCCACTTCAAACGGTCAGATTTAATTTAAACTTTGTAGACTTATCGAAGAGCGATGACAATACCTCAAATAGCACCCCACGCTTTTTCGAAATAATTTTCTGCTTTTTTAGTTTGGTTTTTAAAGCGTGTTTTTTAGTTTTTTTAAACTATTATTTATTTTCGTGAGCTTCACTGCCCGACCTAGTCGTATCGCCTTACGACCTCCAGAGACTAATCTAAGACCAACAAGGCAGCCTGAGTATCTAGAATTCCAGATTCTAACTAAGTGCCGTATTTATATATAATCTTTTATCTGTTAGCGCAAGACTTACCTCAATGTCAATTGAGTGTAATAGGTCACTGTCATTGTCTGTCATCAACGTAGGATGAGAATAGGGTTGCAAACTTTTTATTTATATTAAATATAGTATTTTCGAAACAAAAAATTCAAAAATAAATCAAGTAATACTTAGGTTTAAAATGGTAAAAATGCACTTGTTTTGCTACTCTTGGAGTCTTTATTAACTGTTATTTTTTTTGTGTCTCATTTACTAATGGTAAACTCTTACAATAAAATAATGCACTACCTTTTTATATTCAGTTTTTTTTTGTCATTGTAATTAATGTTTTTTATTTAAATCTATTTATCGGTTTGTGCACAATTTGTTATCTTAAGATACTGCTGACATTACAATGTATACTAAAAGCCGCCATTTACTATATTTGGGCCTCTAATATAGTAGAATACTACTTATATTAATAGAGGGTTGGCAACACTAGATGATTATGTACTAGTGAACGTACTCCTAATATGTGAAGTATCTTTACAACCAGATATACTTACAGTACTTACGTTATATGACTGATAGGACTCAGGCATTTTTACACGGGAAATATTTTACTGACCCACTAAAATTTGCGATACTAACGACGCACACAAAAAAAAATACCCTCTTTTTAACTTTCTGGTCTTTTCTCGCAGTAGGTCGCAGTAACTAAGCTAGGGTAACATGACCGAATGGGTTAATTTAGGTTGGAACAGTGACGAACAACGCGCTAGCCGAATTGGTCCCTATACTACGCTAGAGCACTCCGACCATATTGGTTAGCGGCGTTGGAGTTGATCGCAGTAAAGAACGCATGAATCGCATGAATCTTGTTGAACTGTCGAAATGAAAGCCAGTCTTACTGTTACGCCATTACTCGGCTGATAACCGAAAATGTGTCATTTACGAACAGTGTCGTAAATGACACATTTTGCCTGTCGAAGGCTTGTGACTAGCTATGCGAGTCTTGACAAAGTGGCGTCAAAAAACAACAACATTTCAAATATATTTCCTCTTCCCCCAACAGATGGCGCACTACCCTCAACCGTCGACCCTGGAGGCGGCCCTGCCTCTCCTCAACCGGCCCGACCTGCGTATCCGTCAGCAGCTGGGCGAACAGCTGACCGCCCTCGTGCGGCGCGAGCCGGAGATCTTGCACGACATTACCGCGCAGCTGATCGACTCGATGGTCGCGTGGCTTAATGGCGGGAATTTCAAGGTGAGAATGAGACACAGCTAAGACGAAAGAAAGAGCACGTTTGCATAGACGTTTACTGCTAGGCAATAAATTAATTATTTTATTTCTGTAATTAGGTTTGTTCCAACACCCCTCCGTGCCTCGGAAAGCACGTGAAGCCGTTAGTCCCGGCTGTCATTCGTGGATCTTTGACAGTCGTTACGGGTCGTCCGAAACCCGAAAGTCTTGACAACCAGTCTTACCAAAGGGTATCGTGTTACCCAGTAACTAGGTTGTGGAGATCAGATAGGCAGTCGCTCCATGTAAAGTACTGGTATTCAGGTGCAACCGGTTAGACTGGAAGCCGACCCTAACATAGTTGGGAAAGGGCTAGGCAGATGATGGAGGTGTGTACTACTAACACTTTTACACATCAATCATATTTTGAAAAAAGAAACTAGTTGAGGTTGGCGTTTGTTATCTGACTACTCTGAGAAGAAAGGCCGATACAAATTCAGAGGTCACAGTCTCTTTTAAAGTCCAGAAATAACCTTCTTCAAATCATGTGAAGACCATGTAGATTGGTGTCTGTAATGGTCTTCTGAGGAAAGAACCACACTGATTGAGTGGACCTGTCTAGTCAGTGCACGCAAGTGCATGCAGTTAGTTGGGAAACGTTACGTTCTGTATTTATTCAATGTTAGAGGGTTTGGTTTCCGCACTCAGTCCTTCAGGTGTACCATCATGCGTGGGCCATGGTGGCCGTCCGTGGTTATTCCAACCAGCCCACCTCCCTACAGAAGTTAATTATATCTCCTGGTCTGTTGAAAACATCGTTGTGGGATCTGGGTGTCCCGAGGGATTCTGTCCTAATCTAGGCGACGTCTGAGCATGCCAAAAGCACTCGCGCAACGGTTTCCTTAGCCTCCATTCAAGCACTGCATAGAGGACTGTTCGTTATGACTTGTGTATAAGTGTTTGATTAGCGATCAGTGTCCCGTGATGGTCCCCGTCACCAGGCGCAGGCCCTTCCTAGCCAGGCTTTATAAACGTCTGGCCAGCCTGCCATGTAAGCATGGCATAGCTTCTCTGGACTGCCTGCAGCCCGGTGTCGAGGAGCTCTCTGCTTGTGTGTGGGTCGAATCCCGAAGCCACTCTATAGTACACTTCGCGCCTTTTTCATACATATATTGTCTATTGCCTTCTACTCAGTGTGAATATCACGGCTTTTGTTGTTCTCCATTATTAAAGTCACTTATTCGCTTTTCATTGCATTAGTCTATTAAAAGGGATGGGCATGATCGTTTCGGTTCCGCAGACTGACGCGCTGGATGTCCTTCTACCCAGTTCGCCAGCTACGTCGGTACCAAGTGATATGCTGTGTCCTTTTTCTCCATTGCAGTGTCACTGTGTTGCGGTTTAATACCGTTACCGTTCTAGTGCATTGTGACATTCTTGTTACTTACATTAAATGCTTTTGAAACAGTCATGAGATGTCTAGTGTCCCTGCCTACCTTAGCCTCGTCTTAAACACAAGATCACGGCGTGCTCTCAATGTATCATACACACTCTGATTGCGATTCACATTACCGCTTCATATACCTACACGCTTCATTGCGTTCGGAGTCTTATTCTGGAGAATTAGATGGTTTATTGAGCTCGATGTGTTTAATCCTATTACTTTCGTAGTTTCGTTTGGATGCAGGGTGACAGAGACATCGATGCGCAAACTGTAACCAGTAGCGTGGCAATTTTTCGTTGCTTCTCCAAAAAAAAAGTCGTTTGTTTCGTAGAAAGGTGCAGAACAGCTCCAAATAGACATAGTTTTATAGCTTAGCGGAAAACCTTTCCCTTTAAGTAGACGCATTGGATTTCCAACATTCTGAGTTGAACGGAGTGCAGCGCGAGTGAGTCTCAGCGCGTCGGAAAAACACAGTGTTCGATTTTGAAGTCTCGGCGTTAAGCAGTGCGTATTTTGTTACGTCCGGAACGTGGGCTAACTTCAGCAAATCATATTTAAAGTTATACATAGTTAACTACTAGAGATACCAGCCGCACGGGTCGATCGATCAGGTTAAGCTGCGCTTGCCGCGGTTGGTCCGTGGATGGGTGACCATCTTTACATACCAAGACCCCTCCGTGCCTCAGAAAGCACGTTAAGCCGTTGGTCCCGGCTGTCATTTGTGGATCTTTGACTGTTGTTAGGGGTCGTCAGAAGCCCGAAAGTCTGACAACCAGTCTTAACAAGGGGTATCGTGTTACCCAGTAACTGGGCTGTGGAGGTTAGATAGGCAGTGGATCCACGTAAAATACTGCTATTCAGCTGCATCCGGTAAGACTCCAAGCTGACCCCAACATAGCTGAAAAAAGGCTTGGCAGATGATGACCTAGTTAGCTACACATTAAGCTACTTAACTATGCGTTCAGAATAGTTACATGACCGTAGACCACAACGAACCAGTAACCAGTATGAAACAAACCGCGACACGGTGCACTACTAGTGCAATAGTATCACGTATTTGTTCTATTAGTGTAAGCTGAAGTCAAGGTGTCCTATAGTTTGAAGTGCATCAGTGGGCGAAAAGGTGATAGATCAGAAGTGTGAGCAAGAATTTGTAGAAAATAGTATTAAGTTGATAAAAACAAAAGCAGCGGGCTTATTACTTAACACACAGTAGGAATTCCATTTCGTCCCGTGGGTGTCGTAGAAGGCGACTAAGGGACCTACTGAGAATGGGCAGCAGCATTCTCTATGCATTTTGCCACCATACTGCGATCGCCAACCCGCCTACCAAGCGTGGCGATTATGGCAAAACCCCCCTTTTGGGGGAGATCTATGTCCAGCAGTGGACGTCTTTCGGCTGAAATGATGAATGAATGACACAGTAGGAATGACTTTCATTTTGACAGTTCATCTTCATTCATTGCATTCAATTTATCGAACATATTTTATTCGGGAAACTTACAGCTAACATAAACAGTGTTATTAAAGAATATGAAACTGAAGGCCATTTACAAGTTTCCACTGATGAACACTTAAATTATACAACAACGAAAAAATGTCGGTAGGTACAAAATAACTATGATATAAGTTAGGAAATAAATAATACACGATCAATTAATACAGAGTAAAAGAAAAAAAAAACAGAGCAAACAATTACTTTTCCTTAAAGAAACTTTCCACCAACAAATGTTTAAGCCGAGAAACAGTGGTATTGAATATATCCAAATCATGTTCAAAAGACAGTTTCTTAAAACTATGATGCAATGTAAATATACAAATATCCTTCAAATTTAATTTTTTTTGGGTGGGAAATCATCAAATAACTTGTCCCGCTCTGGGTGGAGCAGGAGGGCGTGTCAGGCTTTTACTGACTAAAACCCACCCATGTTCCCTCAGTTGCCTGTGTGCCAGGGGCCACGGTATGTCTTTCGAACAACCCGCACCTCTGACAGGGACCAACAGCTTACAAGTGCTTTCCGAGGCATGGAGGAATCTTCGGACGTCCATGGACCAACCGCAGCAAGCGTAACTTAACCTGATCGACCCGTTTCGGCTGCTATTACCCACAAGCCTCTCACCCAGTATCATCATTTTATTAATATTGATCCCGTTTCTTCTCACAGGTGGCACAAAATGGCTTGGAGGTGCTGACGGCGTTGGCGGAGCGCTTGGGCCCCGAGTTCTCACACTACGTGCCCACTGTGCTTCCACATATTATTGACCGGTAAGATCTTAAAAGCATAATCAGCCTTTTTTCCCACTGCTGGTACACAGGCCTCCTCTCGGTGTGAGGGAGTGGGCCAAAATCTAGCACGGGGCATGCGGGTTGGTAGATGTCACATTTCTTCGAATTTTTCGTTCAAGGATCGTGGGTTCGCACCCAGTCGTAAGTCGTGACACCATTAGATACTATTGGGCTACCACTGGTCTACCACTGGTCTTCACTGACCTCACCATACTTCAGGCATATAAGAGTAGATGAGCAAAGAAAGGAATCTGTGCTTTGGAATGGGCTTCATCTTTCTGACTGACCGACCCCTTGACAATTCAAGACAGTATCGACGAAAATCTTTGATCAGTGCGTGTTGCCTATGATGACCGTTGGCACTGAAACGTGGTCGCTCACAATGGGAAAGCTAAAAGTCAGCCAAAGTTCAATTGAGAGGGCTAAGCTTGGAGTTTCTTAATCAGAAATGAAGAGATCCGCAGGAGAACCAAGGTAACCTACATAGCACGAAGAATTGCCAAACTTAATTGGTAGTAGACATTGCTCGCAGAACAGATGGCCGACGGATCCGAAAGGTTCTGGAGTGGCGGCCACGTACCGGAAAACGTAGAGAATTAAGGCTTCCCAAAAGCTGGGCCTTTTGAAGGCCGCAGGAATCCGGTTGGTGTGGGAAGTACAAAATGGTTAAAATGATAGCGCTTGGGGCAGGCCAGGTCGGGGGGAGGGGGGCACAGACGACCCCCCCCCCCAGTCTATGACTGCGACCGCGCCTGGCTTGGGGAGGCCTTTATCCAGCAGTGAACGTCTTTCGGTTGAAATAATGATGAAGCTAATGTTTAATAGAGAAAAGATTAGATTTTTTTTAAATGCACGACCTTCCCGCTCTGCCTACCTTCCATCGAACCGTAAACAACACGGCACTATAATAAACGACATGTCCTCGCACATCTTGAGATGCGAAACGGAAGTGACGTCACGACACAATGCTCAATTAGGACGCACTCAAGGGAAACGGAACAATAATAGGTTGACGGTAATTTTGTTTATGATATACGTATTGAAATGTTATAATTTATTTAGATATATCAAAGATTAGCTTTAGCCCGCGGAATCGCGGGCAATAGCGAAAGCCCGCGTGGATGTCGGTTATCGCGTAGAAAAGTAACCTATGTCCTTCTCCATATCCCAGGCTATATCTCTGCCAAATTTCATGACGATACGTTCAGCGGTTTAGGCGTGAAAGCGTAACAGCCAGACAGAGTTACTTTCGCATTTATAATACTTAATATATCGTAGGGATAATTCTAGTTAAGTCAAAACTGAATGCAATGGTGGCCGGGTCAGACTGGATGTGGAAGGCGGAGGACAAGGTGTTTATGGCGTAGCCTGGGAGAGGCCTACTTCCAGCAAGCTGAGCTGATTGATGAAATGCAATCTTCGTATTTCAGATTAGCGGACACAAAAGAGGCGGTGCGTGTGACGGCGCGCACGTGCGTGGCGTCGCTGGCCACGTCGCGCGCCGCCAACCCGCGCGCGCTGCTGGCGCGCCTGGCGCCCGCGCTGCAGCACAAGGCGCCGCACGCGCGCGAGGAGGCGCTGCGCTGCGTGCAGGCGCTGCTGGAGCAGTGAGTGGCTGCCTTTGTACAGACGCCAGCACATCAAGCTACCCCAAACTGTCAAATTTTCCCAATTGAACATGAACCTTATGTATTTGTGATAAAGTTTGAAATCTATCAAAGAAATTTGACAGATTGGAGTAGCTTGATGTGCTGGCGTCTGTACCCACTTTTATATTATAGGTGGCCGAATGGCAGTTTTCGTGACGAAAAGGAGCTGTTTGGTAAAAAAAAATGAATACAATACAAAATGGCAACCTGATGTATGATTCGTACAGATGGGGGCCCGCAAGGGCCGATGCCTGCCAGGGGTGCGGGTTGTTCGAAAGAGATACCGCGGCCCCTGGCACACGGGCAACTGAGGGAACACGGGTGGGTTTTAGTCAGTAAAAGTCTGACATGCCCTCCCGCTCCAACCAGAGCGGGAGAAGTTATTTGATGATTTCCCAACCAAAAATAAAAAAAAAATGTATGATTCGTCAGAACAAAATGGGGCTATGTTGGTTAACAACATAATATGACTCGTATCACAATTAAACAATTTTGTAGTAAACAGATAACTCCTCTCACTTCAGTCACGGCGCCAACGAACTACAGCTGCGCGCCGCAGTACCTAACCTCGCCGCGCTGGTCGGAGACCCGAGCAGCGCCGTCAGAGATGCGGCCATGCAACTGCTGGTCGATGTGTATAGACATGTTGGTGAGTAGATACAGAACCTCGCCGCGCTGGTCGGAGACCCGAGCAGCGCCGTCAGAGATGCGGCCATGCAACTGCTGGTCGATGTGTATAGACATGTTGGTGAGTAGATACAGAACCTCGCCGCGCTGGTCGGAGACCCGAGCAGCGCCGTCAGAGATGCGGCCATGCAACTGCTGGTCGATGTGTATAGACATGTTGGTGAGTAGATACAGAACCTCGCCGCGCTGGTCGGAGACCCGAGCAGCGCCGTCAGAGATGCGGCCATGCAACTGCTGGTCGATGTGTATAGACATGTTGGTGAGTAGATACAGAACCTCGCCGCGCTGGTCGGAGACCCGAGCAGCGCCGTCAGAGATGCGGCCATGCAACTGCTGGTCGATGTGTATAGACATGTTGGTGAGTAGATACAGAACCTCGCCGCGCTGGTCGGAGACCCGAGCAGCGCCGTCAGAGATGCGGCCATGCAACTGCTGGTCGATGTGTATAGACATGTTGGTGAGTAGATACAGAACCTCGCCGCGCTGGTCGGAGACCCGAGCAGCGCCGTCAGAGATGCCGCCATGCAACTGCTGGTCGATGTGTATAGACATGTTGGTGAGTAGATACAGAACCTCGCCGCGCTGGTCGGAGACCCGAGCAGCGCCGTCAGAGATGCGGCCATGCAACTGCTGGTCGATGTGTATAGACATGTTGGTGAGTAGATACAGAACCTCGCCGCGCTGGTCGGAGACCCGAGCAGCGCCGTCAGAGATGCGGCCATGCAACTGCTGGTCGATGTGTATAGACATGTTGGTGAGTAGATACAGAACCTCGCCGCGCTGGTCGGAGACCCGAGCAGCGCCGTCAGAGATGCGGCCATGCAACTGCTGGTCGATGTGTATAGACATGTTGGTGAGTAGATACAGAACCTCGCCGCGCTGGTCGGAGACCCGAGCAGCGCCGTCAGAGATGCGGCCATGCAACTGCTGGTCGATGTGTATAGACATGTTGGTGAGTAGATACAGAACCTCGCCGCGCTGGTCGGAGACCCGAGCAGCGCCGTCAGAGATGCCGCCATGCAACTGCTGGTCGATGTGTATAGACATGTTGGTGAGTAGATACAGAACCTCGCCGCGCTGGTCGGAGACCCGAGCAGCGCCGTCAGAGATGCGGCCATGCAACTGCTGGTCGATGTGTATAGACATGTTGGTGAGTAGATACAGAACCTCGCCGCGCTGGTCGGAGACCCGAGCAGCGCTGTCAGAGATGTCGACTGAAAATTGGTTATCAAACCGGGACCAACGGCTTAACATGCTCTCCCAGACACGGAGGTGTCTCACAGTCTCAGTATTTAAAGGTATTCACCTATCCAAATCAAATCAAATCAAATCTATTTATTGCATTCATGTGTACATTTCGTTGTTTTACATTTAAGTAAGTAACAATAACATAATAATAATTTTTACATAATAAAAATAAACGTAATTATTAGTTTTTTTTTGTGTATGACTACTGTACATGACTGTAGTATATACGTATTTTCTAATATTTTATTCTAGGTATTCTGCGACCGAGTAAAAGCATTTTTGCGTTAGATATTCTTTTAATTTTCTGTTAAATGTATTGAATATGGGTTCTTCTTTTATTTGTTCCGGTAATTTGTAAAAAAATTTGACTGCCATGTAATATGGGCTATGGTAAAGCATTTTTATCCGAGAGGGTGGAAGATGTAATCTATTTTTATGACGTGTGTTTAAGTTATGAATATCTTTTGTTTTTGGAAATATGTTGCTATCCACGAACCGACCGAGGCAAACGCACGTTAACCTGATCGCTCGGCCCGTGCAGCTATTATTACTTAGCCACGAGCCCCTTTTAAGGATGAAGTACCTACCATCTAAATCATATTTTATCCCATTCCCAGGTGAAAGATTAAGACAAGACTTGAAGAAGAAAGAATTACTGCCACCACAGAAGTTCGCGCTACTCGAGCAGAAGTTCGACGAGGCGCGGGAAGCGGGGCTCTTGTTGCCTACTGGTGAGCATATTAACATATCATCGCCGTATTCGCCGGGATACGCAGAGATGTAAACTACACCCTCGTTTTGCCAGTCATGTTTTCATCATCATTTCAGCCGAAAGATGTCCACTGCTGGACATAGGCCTCCCCTAAGCTCCGCCACTTCTACTGATTCTGTGCGCCCCGCATCTAGCGGACTCCTGCGGCCCTCTTAACGAGCTGTTCTGCGAGCAATGTGCCCTGCGCACTGCCACTTAAGTTTGGCAATCCTTCGGCTGTGGCGGTTACCTTCGTTCTCCTGTTGATGTTTTCATTCCTGATTCGATCACGTATGGAAATTCCAAGCATAGCTCTCTCCATTGCCCTTCGGGTGACTTTAAGTTATGTTGTAGACCCATGTAATAGGGCGAGTCTATTTCCATCAATCGGGCACAATTCCAGACTCCAGTATGCTACTGAGAAATTCCAGATGAAAACACCCAATTACACGACCCGGGAATCAAACCCAAGACCTAATGCTCAGTAGGCGCGCTTGTGACTACTAGGCCAACGAGGCAGTCTAGCAGCATAATATCACGCCTGTATTCACCACGGTAGGCAGAGATATATATACACAGACATTTTGGCGATTATAAAAAGCCTATTGACATAATATTGTCATCTTCATTGTTTAGTTGAAATCCGTCTACTGCGGGAAATATAATACAAAATTGCCCATTTTTGTCACCTGCCGAGTCGTCTGTCTGTCATCTGGATTACCCATCTGCCAAAATGACAAACTTCTGTACAATATTTCATCCCCAATAGGGCACTTAGGAGGGGGGTCATTTTACTCTACACGAGAAAAAATCTAAAAATATACTATTGAGATAGCTTAGGCAAAATGCTGTCGGAAAATGTTAGTTTTAGTTCATGAAACAACAACATAAATTTTAATATACAATTTAAATATTTCAGTTTTTTAAATCTGTTTTTGAACACCATGAAAAAGTAGCCGCCATGTTATACGTCATACGATACGTCAGCTGAGCAACTTTGTACTTTTGTTATTTTCGTAATCAAAGTAATTTTTATTTAAATAACATTTTGCATTCAGGAACAGCAAACCAACGATAAGTAGAAAAATAACTCATTTTTTTTTTATTATAAACAATTGTCTTACAAAATATCAGCGCATTTGTTTTTAGCAAACTGACGTCATATCCACAGAGCAATATGGCGTCCACTGTGTCCAGCGTTTTCATCAAATTACGCGCGAAATTTGAAAATGTACATTTTTATGGCACTAATTGATTAAATAAAAATGTTGTTTTTTTATTGGCTTATTAGCACTCTAGATTCTAATTAAGACGCTTTTCAAAAATGAGTGTAATTTTTGAAAAATTTCAAAACTGCATACTGCTAGACCCAGTGGTTTAAGATGCGCGTTGTTTGGCAGTGAATAAGTAAATGAATGAATATGACCTTTATTCCTACTGTAGGGGATCCCTACACTAGGTGATATGATAACAGGGTGATTCTATTGGGATAATGAAATAAAATCGACCGCCGTGAATGTTCGTTAAACACTGATTTATTGAAATATATTTTTACATCTTATTTGCAATAATGGGTACAAAGTACAAATGCTGTGGGTGCACATTACAGAGTTTACACATTACAGAGTTACGTGCATTACGAACATTACGAAACATTACGAACATTACAGAGTTACGCGCCGTGCATACTGCACGGCGCGTAACTCTGTAATGTTCGGTTCCGTACAACTACTATCATACTTAATATTATTCATGTGATAGTTTGTATGTCTGGATGTTTGTTTGAGTAACACACGCAAAAACGGCAAACAGATTTGACACATAGGATACTTTTTATCCCGTTAGTACGTTCCCGTGGGATAATTTTCGGGGTAATCACGCGGGCGGAGACGCTGGCAAAAGCTAGTAATCAATATGTTGTCCTACAGCCACTTCAGGAGCAGACGAGCCAGACTTCGTGTCCCGCACAGTGAAGCGCACCATGATGATACCCACGTCCTCGCGCTCCAGAGACGGAGACAGCTCCGGGGCGTCCACACCAGGTCTGTACTGCACACACGATCGATTAAATTCTACACACACTGCCACCACGTCACAAATAATTAATGACACACGAAGTCTGAACACGTTAGGGGACTATGTAATAGCAGCCGAAATGGAAATTCTCGTAATTTTGACGTTCAAAGTTTGATCTCAGTATTAAATTGTCAAAAACACCTCGAGTTCCCCAACGTTTTCTTGACATTCGATTGTCGCCTAGATGAGACGGCGACTAGATTTTGAACGTTTTTAATGACGAGGATTGGCCTTCTGGTTAAGTTACACTTGCTGCGGTTGATCCGTGGAGCGGTGACCATCTTTATATACCAAAACCCCTCCGTGCCTCGGAAAGCACGTTAACCCGTTGGTCCCGGCTGTCATTCGTGGATCTTTGACAGTCGTTATGGGTCGTCAGAAGCCCGAAAGTCTGACAACCAGTCTTACCATGGGGTATCATGTTGCCCAATAACTGGGTTTTGGAGGTCAGGTAGGCAGTCTCTCCATGTAAAACAGACTAGAGGTTAACCCCAACATGGTGGGGAAAGGGCTTGGCAGATGATATTGTGCTGAATGATGTTGTCTTAAACGGTATTGACGGCAAAATACAATACATTTTTGTTTCATAAAATATCAATATTTATCAATATTATTAATCATTACTTAAAATTATTACATAAAATCTAACTTTCTTCTACCACGGACATTGAAATACAAAAAACCCAAGATACACAATCAGCGTCTCAAAATCGTCCACATAAATAGAGCGCAATGTGCGCAGGTGTCACATAGTATCGTCAGTCATCTTTCAGTAAATTTTTTTGGACATTGCTTTGTAAAAACCACTTTAAGTCATGCGTGTAAAGTTGAATTTGCAAAAACATATCGACGCTTGAAAGGCAAGAATTACCAAGCGACGTGTTGGGCGATATTGAGTTTCATACTGAGAAAATTCATAATCATTAAATGCCAGTTTATTAAGCCTTTAAACTGCATTTAAAATTCGTTGGAATTAAGTAGTTATGACAAATTATAGTAGTATTTTTTTTTTTTTTCAAAAATAACTTTAAAATGCTATACTGTAAAGTTGCCAAAATGTCGCTTGGTTAAATATAGCCTTTCAAGCGTCGATATAATTTATCATAACTGACTTATAATTTTTTGAGTGTTACTTTAGTACGTGACTGCATCTTGGGTTTTTTTGTATATGACTATAGATCACCACAGTTACTTGATAATTATCGACGAACTAATTACTTAGCAGGCTATTTGACATGATATGAAACATAATTAATTGTAATAATAATGATTACGGGTTTTAAAAGCAATTTGCATTAACACATAAAAAATATTGAAAATCTTCCTTCAACAATCCAGGGCCAATCGCCGAACGCGCTCGATGCGTTTAATCGCGATGGTTTAATGAAACTCACACTGAGTTCTCTGTACTGTGCGGTCCTCAAAAACCACTAAATAAAGTGAGATGGTTTTTAGAAACTAGTCAAATAGCCTATTCTTCCGTCATAAAACTAACCCACAAAAATCTTTCTCTTACCATGTTCCATCGGACTTCCAATAACCAATCACCGATAACCACGCATCACTGATCACCAACCATAGCGTGCGAGGCGCCCAAGCGCACGGTCGCGGGGCTGTACAGCCTGCCGTCGGCCAATAGGAAGCCGCCGCCGCCTGCCAAGTTGGCCAGTGCTGGCAGTGGTAAGTGTTGCCATTACACTATTAATTTTCTGTTCATTTCGTACTAAATTGTCATGTTTCTTACAATCATACATGGTGGCCGGACATTGAAGCCTAAATTGTTACAACCCATTGTAATTGTACTTCAAAAGCGCTTAAGGGGAATCTAGTCGCGGCCTCGAACTCATTGGTGGGCCTGGCTAAAAAGCACGCTGTCTCACCAGGCATCGTGTCCGACAGAGGTAGTATCAGTGATGAGCAGTTAGACGCTAGTCTACACGCACAACGTTATAGAGTGAGATGCAGGATCATTTATAGTACAACAGCCGCGCCAAAAATTAAGAATAGTCGATATTTGAGCTTTGTCGATACCGACTTGGTTTTTCAGATTTGACACTTCTTTTATTACTTAAACACGCCCAAAGTTAGGTTAAATTAGCAAGAAAAACGAATCTTTGTTTGCTCCTAACTTTTTAATGGCTTTTTATTTTAGTATTCTGTTTTCGAACAAACAATAATAATAATGAGACAAAACAACACCATGTTTAATTTTTGATGTACATTGTCGAACAGTGCAGTAATACACTCCCGAAGTGTATGGAAAAAATGTGGACTAGATTCACCTTAAGAGTCATCTGTCGGATTTAGAATTAAATTTAGTCTAGTGTGATCACTAGCTGTCAATATCTTAATTAGTGTGCCTTTACTCCAATTGAAATATGATTAGACATTTAAACAAACCTTTTTTTACAGTCCGTTCTATCGATTTTGTCTTCTATTCCGTAGGCATAAAGATGGCATTAAAAGCAAAAAAGTGTTTACAATACCAACTGTTTACTGCAGATGCCATTCATCATGCTACCAACGCAATAGAAGTCAAAATCAGTGGAACGGACTGTAAAAAGGTTTATTAATATTATTTAAAATGGAGTATTGTTACAGTTTCTACAAATTGGATACTGGAATAACAACTTTACTTATTTATTTATCGTCACACTAACCTTTACTCAAATTCCCACAGTATCTAGCGGCATCAGTACGTCGGGGCCCGGCGAGGCCGGCGCGGTCTCCTCCGAAGCGTTCGAAGCCGCGTTCTTGTCGTCCGCCCCCGCCGCCATCTACGGCCCCAGGGGGCTGGACGACCTGTGCAGGCACGCTGCTGCCTTGCTAGGCGACCGCAGCGCCGACTGGGAGAAGAGAGTGGATGCTGTGAGTATCATTTGAATTAAAAAAAGAGTCCATGGAGTTTCTTTCCCGTTTTCCTCCATAGGTACCTCCGAACCTACTATGCTTTGGAATGGGCAACTTAGCTTCAAATTTCTGAATGACCGACTTGTATTATTAGATTGTGTTGGGAACTACCTACGACAGCGCTATTTTGAGAGTTGACGTCCCCATTGAAATAAATCCTCTGAGTATTTTTTTTTCAACATTTATCGTCGCTGAGACGAGCTAATGTATATAATAAGCAAAACACTGATAGAAAAGCCCAACAACACTTTGGCACGACCTAAAAACGCTAAGCGTGGGGGTTCATGTTTTTAATTGCACTCGAATACAGGTCCCTGTCACGTGGGACTTGAATATAACGGGCAAAATGTCGTTATAGTAAAGGTGTAAAAAACTAACTACACTTCTTTGAAATTGGATACACAGAGACACACACACTATGCGAGACGAGGCCCCGCTGATTTAGCGACAGCTGGTGTTCAAATGATAACGTCAACTGGTGTAGTATACATAAGAATTTTAAAAAAACAGTACCCTCAGCAGTCGGGAAAAAGAAATACACAATACCTAATTCTAAATATTTAAATGAACATAATATTTATAAAATGGTTACATTCCGGGCAACGACTCATGTGCCGCCGACTTATAGTAATCTGTGCGCTGCTGTCATTACCACTGGCTTACCGTTTTTGAAGTGAAAACTACTTTAGGCGCGTGGGGTTTTTTTTGAGATGGGAAAAAACAATTGAACTCGTGACACTGTTACCGACACCACTGACAACACGAACGTACGAACGGACAACTTTGAACGTACGTTGAATGTTGTTTAATCTGACGATTCAAAAAATATTTCCTTACGATTCAAAAAATAAATACGTAATTGTATTTTACTCTATAAAAGAAAAAATCTGAAAATATATTATTGAGATAGCTTAAGCAAAATGCAGTCGGAAAATGTTAGTTTTAGTTCATGAAACAATCAAATAAATTTTACAATAGAATTTAAAGATTTCAGTTTTTTTTAATCCGTTTTTGAACACCATGAAATAAAAGCCGCCATGTTGTTACGTCATATGGCATGTCAACTGAGCAACTTTGTACTTTTATAATTTTCGTAACCAAAGTAATTTTTATTAAAAAAAATATTTTGCATTCAGAAACAGCAACAATTGTCTTATAAAATAACAGCGCATTTGTTTATAAAGCAAACTGACGACATACCTACAGATCAAGATGGCGTCTACTGCGTCCAGCGTTTTCGTCAAATTGCGCGCGAAATTTGAAAATTTAAATTTTAATGCATTTTTATGGCACTAATCGATTAAATAAAAATGATGTTTTTTTAGTGGTTTATTAACACTGTAGAATGTAATTAAGACACTTTTCAAACATGATACTGTTTTTTTTCTTTTGCCACGCTTGAGCTACACCCACGGCAAAGCAAAGTCCTGCCAACTCTCCTTACGAACATAAATCTAAGTGAACCCTATCTTTTCACAGCTAAAGAAGATCCGCTCGCTGCTCACAGCCAACGCTCACCAGCAGTACCCGGCGGAGTTCACGGCACATCTCAAGGAGCTGTCCGTGCCTTTCCTAGTCGTCATCAAAGATCTGAGGAGTCAGGTAAGAAAACTTATTCTACAGCTATGTTCGTTTTATGAGAGGTTAATGAACCGGTCAATTCAAGATTAAGTTACGCTGGCCGCGGCCGTTTCGCGGATGGGGGACCATCCATTACATATAAAGACCCTTCCGTGCCTTTGAAAATAAAGTTGGTCCCGGTTGTTTTTCTGTGATTTTTGACAGTTGTTACAGATAGTCAAAAGCCCAAAAGTCTGACAACCAGTAATGTTTTCTTGATGTGAAAACTTCTTTAGGCGCGTTGGAATTTTTTTGAGATGGGGAAAAACAATTGAACTCGCGACACTGTTACCGTTACAGACGCCTCTGTATACAGGGTTATTGGAAAAACACCAACAACCTCTTAAGAAGTCATTGTACTCACCATTATGAAGAACTTTTACTATGGGACTAAACCTGAAATCGCGACAAAAAAAATCAGCGATTCCTCACATTTATGTTCAAATAACCCATCAAAATGTAGCGAACAGCTGATTTTTTTTTTCGCGATTTAGGGTAATATTAGTTGTGTTGGGAATAATAAATAACTAACTATATTTTGTTCCCCAGGTGGTACGCGAGGCGTGTATCACGATCGCGCACATGTCGAAGGTGCTCAGAAACAAGATCGAACAGTTCAGTCTGTACATCATGCAGGAGCTCATCAATCTCATACAGAATGCCGCCAAGGTAAGATCATTTTTGAAGCTTCATTTTCGGCCAAAAAAACATGATTGGCCTTATTTTCTTTTTCGGCCATAAACCAGCCGAAGCTTATATGCGTAGCGAATATAATAAATCAATACAACAAGAAATACACAAAATGTTGTATGGAATATTCGTGTTTTTTTTTTTCATTCTGGCCTGCTATCGTGGTGTGGTGTGTCGCTAATCATGGAAAGCATACTCTTGTACATAATATTATCATCTGCCTAGCCTTTTACCAACTTCTTCAATATATAACTGGCAAGACAAGAGTTTGTGTAGTAAAATAATAAACTTCATTTCCAAATTTACAATTCACACAAAGGTTAGTACTATGACATTCAGGGGCGGATCTACTTCAGGGATTTTTGGGCAGCCCAGGGCCCCGTGGATACAAAAGGCCCCCAGCCTGAACTGAAAACAATATTGATACCGCCATCAATAAATACATATCCAAATACACCGACTTTAAACGAAATTAAAGTTATTTTTCACTTTGTAGTGTTTTTCGGAAGTCGGTTGTTTTTTTTTTTGGAATAAGTTATAGTACCTACCCCACACTAAAGTCAAATTTCATCATCCTTGGGGTATTCTTAAAGTCAATCAAATCAAAACAATGCATATTTATGCGATAGCAGCAATCGCGGTTGATTTGCTGTTATTTTTTTAAGAGTTCCGTTTTCTGTCTCCGGAACTCATCATCAGATCTATATGAAATTTAAATGGGAACATTTCGAAATAAACCCCTTTCGAACAAAAAAATAATTCTGTACAACGTGTAACGGAAAGGGTAAGGAAAGGGTATATACATACCAAGGGCACGGCTTCTTTGGATGATATCAAACGATATTGGAAGGGTTTTTTAATCCTATCTCTACATTTACGGAAGTTATGAGAATTTTTAATACATTGATACCAGAAACCGAATTTTTCAAATTAAAATAAAAAATCACTCGGAAGACATTTATCGTGATATTGGCAAGTATCGTGGAAAGTCATTGATCTACGTAGTGTGGTGACCCATTTATTATGTTTTGAATTTAAAAAACATATGAAACCGAAAATTTGTTATCAATTCTTAGAGTATTTTATTTTGAGCTGAAACTATGTATAGTGATTGTATACCAGCTGTTATCTTAAGTGCTTAAAGATAGCAATAGAGTTTCTGTTACACCCTGTATTTAATGGAGTTAAGCCCGAACATACATTTTAAAAAAACATGTCGAATTGATAACTTCCTCCTTTTTGAAGTTGTTTAAAAATGTAGTTGTTTTTGATGTCACTGAATTTTTGATATTATAAATTCCCAGGTGGTATCGTCCGCGGGCACGATCTGCGTGCGCTACATCGTGTCGTACGTGCACTCGCCACGCCTGCTGCCCGTCGTCATGACTAATCTCACATCTAACAAGTCCAAGGAGATCCGCTCCACGCTCAGGTAACGTTTACTCAGGATATAGACTGGATATCTGTTCATGGATTCTAGAGGATGAATTAATCCATGCAAATGTTAAAATTCTAGAATTCCAAAAGGATAAAGAACATACTCAGGTCAATGACACAAACCATTTGTTTAATGAATTGTTAAATAGTAATTGTAACCCTCATTCCATAACAACAATTGACCTAACAGAGGATTCCTTACTGAAACATAACTGTAATCATAAAATTAGTCAAAATAAATTAAAAAAATATGCAAGATTCAATAGAATCATTAAAAAATGTAATAAATTTAAGAAACATGAAAAACACTATTCCAAAAATATTCAATTAAGGAAAGAACGTGTTTCTCTTGTCAATAAATTAAAGAACTACGAAATAAAATTAGAAGACAGTATAAATATTTATGAAATAGACACTCAACGCTTGCAGTCAGAAATTAAAGTTCTTAATCATTCACTAAAGTCCGTTTATAATAAATATGTATGCTCTCAGCACCAAATTAAGGAACATATCCTTGCTACTAATGTGTTGGTAGACAGAGTGGACTTGCTGACTCTCAGCAAGACTCAGTGTACTTGTCAAAGCGGAACCTACCTTGATGCCCTCCAGCCTGAGGTAACGGAGGACCCGTCCCAAGTTGTGAGTGCTCTGGACTGTAACCCCAGCCAAGATATACCGGATATTGTGCAAGTACCACCTCAAGATCAGTCAGTAGCTAGTAGTGTTACTCCTTGTTGTAGTCAAGTTTGTTATCAGTCGGTTATGTTTTCTGATAGTATAGGAAGAGGTTTAGGGAAATTTCTTAGTAACAACTTGAGTAATTCTACTCAAAACAATTGTTTACCGGGGAAATCCTTTAAGGAAATAATGACTTCAATTACAAGATATCAATATGATTGTAATACTAACATAACTGTATTTGTAGGTAATAGTTCACAGGTAAAAAAGGAAGATATCACTGACAGTGTTACTGAGATCTTAAAGATTAATTGTAATAAAATTATTTTGTGTGCTTTTCCATATTTTGAGAGGTTATCTAGTAGAAAAAACAACTATATACATATGTTAAATAATCATATGCAGTTTTTAGTAAGTCACTACAGTGAAAAACTTATATTTTTTGACACCAACAGTTTTGTTGATAAGTTAAAATCGACAAGGAATACAGTGTATCTGCCAATTAGGTTTAGACTTAAAATAGCAAGGCTATTAGCTTATTTAAACCCAGACATAGGTAGTATGTCGAAGTCATGTTTGGTTACTGTTAGTAGTGGTACTAACACTACTTTTGATTCGCCTAGTAGTTTAAACTATTAGGTGCGACAACGGGTGAGCCGCATATGTTGAATGTTGTTCATCAAAATATGCAGGGTTTGTCCGGCAAAGAGCTTGAGTTAAGCTTATTTATGGAGAACTATGATGTTCAGGTGTTATGTTTGACTGAACACTGGTTGAAAGAACATGAAGTAGTGTTTATCAATGATGATAATTTTACGGTTCAAAGTGCATTTGTAAGAAAAACTGCTATTCGCGGTGGATCTTTAGTTCTTGTTTCAAACAAGTTTAAATGTAAACAACGTTTAGATTTAGTTAACCTTTCCATTGAGCGCACTATTGAGTTGTCTTGTGTTGAACTCGAGCGATACGTTATAATTTGCGTTTATCGACCCCCCTCTGGGGATTTCATTAGTTTCGAATCGGTAATGGAGGATTTACTCAATAAGTTAAAATCAAGTAATAAAAGTATAATTTTGTGCGGAGATTTTAATATTAACATTTTAGACGTTACTCCATTAAGTATTAGACTTCTCAACCTGTTTAGGTCTTTTAATTTAATTAACTTGTTTTTTGAACCTACTAGGATTACGGCATCTTCGTCAACATGTCTTGATAATATATTTAGTGATTGTGATGCCAAAAGTAAATTAGTGTTAACTGACTTAACGTCCGACCACTGTGGTTTATTAGCTAGATTCCCCATGCCATTACATAAAAAGCCGCATACACTTGAATGCAGGCCTTATACAGCTAGTCGTTGCAAAAGGTTTAAAAATAATATCGCTCATAGAATTACACCATCTATAGCACAACACGAGAATCCGAATGAAATGTATGGAGCCCTTTTTGATGTTGTGCAAAAAGAGTACCAATCTACTTTCAAGACCAAAACCTTTAACATTAATGGCACCTCCGTTGGCTTTAACCAATGGGCTACTCCAGGTATTTACAAAAGTAGAGCGAGACTGTACGAGTTATATGGATTAAAAAAAATCAGGTTTGATACCCCTTTCCTAGAGTATGTCAAAAATTATTCAAAGTTATTTAAAAAGATTAGTGCTTTTGCAAAATCAAAATTTTTAAGCGACACAATTAAAAATTCTAATAATAAAATTAAAACCACTTGGAAAATAATTAACAATGAAACGGGTAAGTCGGTTAAACAAGACAAACAACTAGAGATTATGGTAGACGATAAATTAATTAGTAAAGAAGCTGAGGTAGCACAGGCATTTAATGAGTTTTTTGCCAACATACCTGTAGCTACGACTCACTCCTTAAATTCGTCCCCCTCTAAAGCTGAAAACCTCTTGCATAGTAGTGTGCCTAAGTGTAGTGACCTATTCAGTTTCGAACATGTAACGCCTCGTGATGTAGTTAATGTTTTTAACACACTTAAGTCTAAAAACACTGGTGATTTCTGGGGCATTTCCATTAAACTTTTGAATAATATAATAGATATCGTAGCCCCCTATCTAGCTGTCACTTTTAATAAATGTGTTGATTCAGGAACTTTTCCTGACCTCATGAAGAGTAGTAAAGTCATACCATTATTTAAATCAGGTAATAAAAATGACGTTCGTAATTTCAGGCCTATTTCTATCTTACCTGCATTTAGCAAAATATTTGAAAAGTTAATACTCAAGCAGTTGCTAAGACATTTTAATTCAAATAGCCTCCTCCATAATGAACAATATGGCTTTACAAAAGGTCGTTCGACTACAGATGCGGGTGTTGCTCTGTTGAAACACATATTTAAAGCATGGGAGAACTCGCAAAATGCTATTGGACTTTTCTGTGATCTCTCCAAAGCCTTTGATTGCGTGCACCATGAAACGCTTTTGCGAAAACTGCGTTATTACGGTGTCCATAACGAAGCTTTAAAAGTAATTAATTCTTATTTACAAAATAGGTTCCAATGTGTAGAAATTAATGGTGAAAAATCTTCCAGGCTACCAGTTCAGTTAGGTGTGCCTCAAGGCTCAATACTCGGCCCATTCTTGTTTTTAGTGTATATCAATGACTTACCATTCTATTTAAAGGGTATTTGTGATGTTGTACTGTTTGCAGATGATACTTCTCTTATTTTTAAAGTAGACCGGAATAGACAAGATTTTGACGACGTAAACAGTGCTCTCTCAATGGTTACGGATTGGTTTACGGCAAATAACCTAGTTCTCAATGCCAAGAAAACAAAATGTGTAAAATTTGCCTTACCGAATGTTAGAAGTCTAGGTCCCAACATCGTCTTAGATAAAGAGGTGCTTGAAACCGTAGACTCGGCAGTTTTTCTGGGCATAACAGTAGATGCCAAACTTCAGTGGGGATCACACATATCAAGCCTAGCGGGGAGGCTCAGTTCAGCCGCCTACGCCGTCAGAAAAGTAAGACAATACACTGACGTCGATACAGCTCGGTTAGTCTACTTTAGTTATTTTCACAGCGTTATGTCCTACGGTATTCTGCTGTGGGGCAAAGCTGCTGATATTCAAAATATTTTTGTCCTTCAAAAACGTGCTGTTCGTGCAATTTACCAGCTAGGTGCCAGAGTTTCCTTGAGGGACTTTTTTAAAGATGTTGGTATACTCACGGTGGCATCACAATTCATATTCGCTAACATCTTATATATTAGGCAAAATATACACTTGTACACTAAAAACAGTGATATTCACACCGTTAACACAAGAAATAAGGACAAACTACGTGCTCCCTTTCACCGGCTTCATAAGGTTCATAACTCATTTGTTGGGCTCGGTATAACTTTTTATAACAAGCTTCCCTCTTCTTTGCTAGATTTGCCTTTTAATGCGTTTAAAGCTCAAGTAAAATCCGTCCTTTGTTTAAAGGCTTACTATTCCATCAACGACTATTTAAATGACAAGAATAGTTGGTCGCTGTGATTAACTCAAGACAATGTTTATGTTCTTTCTCCAGAATCGGCGTATCTAGTGACAGGTTATATGCGTTCATATAATTATTATTTTATTTTTTATTGCCTGTCTAACAATTTTTTTTTTATAACTATCTATTATGTCATTAGTTATTGACATGATCTACTCATAACAATATTTTCTATGATGAGTTGTTTTAGGCTTTATTTGGCCTCGACAGTTTTCATTTTATTTGTCGGTATATTGGTATGGCTAGCTGACATTTTGACTAATTATTTAATTAATATTTTGTGTCTCGTAATGTTTATTACTTTGCCTAAGTATGTATAGAATCAAGTCTATCCGACTAAACAGACAGCTGTGCTGCTGGGGAGTTTGTTCCACTACTTCTTCTTCCCAGCTAAAGCACTAGGAAGTGGTGAAGGGTGGGCGTTTTGGGGGACTGTCTCATGTACTTTGACGTTCGAAAAGTGCTGATTCTCAGCCTAATTTGAATAAATGACTTTTGATTTTGATTTTTTGATTTTTCAATTTGGGCCCATTTTAAACCCCGGCGCAAAATGAGGGGTGTTATAGGCTAGACCGCTATGTGTTTGTCTGTCTGGGGCATCGTACTGCCATTCTTTAATTAGAAAGAAAATGTCAAAAAACGCACGAAACGTTATTTCTTAAAACAACCGACTTCCAAAAAAAATACTAAAAAGTGAAAAATAACTTTAATTTCGGAAGTCGGTGACTTTGGATATGTATTTAAATTTTTTGTCACCGCCTTCCGAAATTAAAGTTATTTTTCACTTTTTAGTATTTTTTTTCAGATCCTGACTTGATGATCATGGGACCACCTGGGAAGTATACCCTTTCAAACAAAAAAATTATAATCCAAATCGGTCCAGCCATCTTCGAGTAATCGGGGAACATACATAAAAAAAAGATTCCGACGAATTGAGAACCTCCTCCTTTTGGAAGTCGGTTAAAAAACTGTGATATAACTATCACAGTTTTTAAGAAATAACGATTCGTGCGCTTTTTGCCACTGATTGTAGGACACATTCATTGATACTAGATAATAACTATTTCATCCGGCAGTTAAAGTATTTTAAAGTACATTTAGCTAAGAACTGTGGGTTAGACGCTTTCAAGTGATGGAATCATACAAAATGATGTTACTTGACGGCCTACAAACTTTTCATATCTTGGGAACTATTTGTATTGTAAAAATGTTTGTTAGACAGAAAGATAAGAGAATTTTGAACTTACCAAGTGAGGGTTATCGCCTTTCAAGTTAAAGGACGGCAGCGTAGCTCTTGAACGGTTGAACCGATTTGGTTGCGGTTTTTTTTTCTGTTGCCTTGATCAAGAATTATAGTTAAAAAACCTGACTACTGAAAAATCACGCTGACACTGCCCTAAAGCTTATGATCGCTTATTACTGTTACAATGTAATGTTTTGTTCGAGAAGGTGGCATACGACCACGGCTCTCAGAAGAGAATATTTTATTATTTCTTACTTTTTACAGCCTGATTTTTCAGCAGTTGAACTTACTATTTTTATTCCACACTAGTATTTTTTATTTAACATTTTAATCTACCAAGCGTTTTTATAAAGGTTGTTTAGCGGTTTCGCCAGTGCCTTCATTTACAACGGCGCACGCATCACAAGCGCGGCGCGCGGAAAACCAAACCAACGCGCCATTTTTTAAATATTTGTCAACGTTTTCGTTGTATGGTAAATTATTATCAAAAATTTCCGACTTCACGTAGGGTAATAATACACGTCAGTTATATCCTCGCAAGTCTGTTGAAACGTCGTAAGAAACGCTGTCCTGCCAATCCAATACACTAACTTTTGAAAACCACATGTGAGATAGATAGCTTTGCTACAGGTTGTCAGCATGTTTAAACCTTAATTTAAACGTTAAACAGTGTTTTTTAGCTTGCCATATCTTGCACAGTATACATTGAATGAAAAAAATGTTGCTCATGGTATACTAAAGAGACTTAAATAAACTGATTAGGCGTTGTTAAGCTAAAACCCTAATAAAAGTTGAGTTACAGTCTTTTGGGTTGGCACCGGGATAGGTCGTCAACGCGTGTGCATAGGTCATTACACAATAATACCGCCTCGAGTGTAATGATCAACATAGCGCACTTGTACCATAATTATGTACTATTATTTATTGAATTATAATTTCCTTGTCCACAGTGAAGTACTCGTACTAATGCTCGAAAAATGGCCGGCGCAAACTATAGAGAAGCAGCAAGCGGCAGTGCGCGACGCTATCAGAAGGGCGTGCGTCGATGCTGACAGTACATGCAGGACTTACGGCAGGCGGTATGTTTTGTGGCAGCTCAAGGCAGCAACATTTACCTATGAAGTCGCCTATAAATGATTTGATTTTTTAAAGGAATGAAACTTTTTAAAGGAAATGTACACGTACAGTTAAAACCAGCATAATACTTAAATGTTCACGTTCCGCTTAACGATTTTATGCCCTACACACCAGTTACAGAGTTATTAATTTACCTTTCTGTGCCGACGTATATCAGTTTATAATGGTCAAACAACTCACTCTCTCCGTCTCGCGAAAGCGCGACAGAACATTCTAAATAGTGTGGTGCGAAAGAGATGTCTGGACTTTCCGAAAATTTGTTTACGAGTGTGGCTATGCGGTTGTGTTGCGACACAGATTGAAGAAAAAGGCCGTGAGTGAGTGAGTTGTAAAGATACACTGATACATTCGGATGTGAATGGATATAAAGAGTGAGTGATGGAAACGGATTGATTCATATCTTTTGTATCTATCTCTTCCGAGTTACCCATCAAAATAAAACAATTTGTTTTATTTTTGAAGTCAGCCTGATAAAGTTAGGGAACCCATCAGCAGGTAGTGTCATTGTGGATTTGAAACCCTCACTAAGTTCGAGGGTTAGCATGACCTACCAGGTATCAGCAGATACCAGCTCGCAAAGTGAGCGAGCACCCCCATAACCCTCACGAAGTCCGAGGGTTTAACAACCTACCAAAATTAATAATGCGAAAGTAACTCTGTCTGTCTGTTACGGTTTCACGCCTAAACCACTGAACCGATCGTCATGAAATTTGGTAGAGATATAGCCTGGGATATAGAGAAGGTCATAGGCTACTTTTTTTACACGATAACCGACATAACCACGCGAGCGGATCCGCGGACAAAAGCTAGTTGTTAAATATTGCTAAATTAAAGTAAAATGCCCTTTACTGACGAAATGTGGGTGAACTACTTTCTGTTTTTGCGATTCTGTTTCAATTGAATGTCCTCCCCAGAGCATACGCGGCATACAAGCTCCACTTCCCCGACGACGCGGAGCAGCTGTTCGCTCGGCTGGACTCGGCCGCGCAGAAGCAGATAGAGCGGGAGAGGAACATCGGGAGCGTTGATAGTCTGCACCATGTTGGCACTGGTAAGTAACATAGTATGAGCAGAACTGTGAAGACCTCATGCATCGGTTTCAGAGAAGGGAAATCGAGGTTAAGAGCGAGCCATAATTACAATAATATATCACTTCGCTACATATTATAAAACAAAGTCCCCCGCCGCGTCTGTCTTTCTCACGGAGTAAATACAAAGAGGAGACGGCCTAAACAACTGTGCACTGTGATACTCGACTAAGTCCTGACGTCATCAAGTAGGCGTGGCCTTAGTCAGTGTATTTTTTATTTTTTTTATTTTGGCTTCACACGATTTGTGCATTTAGCCAGTGTCAAGTAATTTTTATTTTAGATCAAGTAAATGGCCCGATATCGGACACGAAGTTATAAGACAGTCATAGTCGTCTTTAGTCAGTCAAGTCAAATCAAAGTTATTGTAAAGCGGTAGTAACTTTACAACAACCTAATAGGAGTTTTTGGGGGGAACACGAAAAGTCCACGTTAGTCACTTATTTTCACCTTCACTACACTTGTGCACTCACACGTAACTAAATTGAATAATTCACTATCAAAATTATACAATTTAATGCGCTATTTCACTAAATTCCATGAAAATGAAAATTCGTGCGACATGTTCCAACGCGATCCCGCCAAAAACTCCAAAGTCAGTGTATTGTTGGCGTTCGTCCTGACAAGTAACAAAAACACAGGGCCGTAATGGAATCCAATTATTGTACTGAATATCCCGCAGCTGTCTCATAAATGGAAATACTCATAAAAAATACAATCTCCTAAAAATGAAATATTCTATCTAAAATAATTTATTTAAAGTACTTTCCCTCTGTGAGACAACTATTATGGTGCATACTAGTTGTCTCACGGAGGGCAAGTAAAGAACAACTACCATACCGGATGGTAGTTGTTGTTTACTTAATTAAAAGTACTTTAGCCTATCTAGTTTATTTAGTAAAATTTTAAATGATGTATGTTCTAGATTTCTTTCCGAAGATAATCTAAGACAGCAATGCATTACAAAAATTAATATCACTATTTCAATTTAAAAAATACGTACCTAGTTGGTCCACAAAATTAATATAAAAAACGGAGTAAGTAACTTACACCCTGGTACGAAAATTCTGAGTACGACCCTGTTGCATCCTGCACTTAGTGACATCTAGTGTGAGATATTTTTTTTTTTTTTTGGTTGGGAAATCATCAAATAACTTCTCCCGCTCTGGGTGGAGCGGGAGGGCGTGTCAGACTTTTACTGACTAAAACCCACCCGTGTTCCCTCAGTTGCCTGTGTGCCAGGGGCGGCGGTATCTCTTACGAACAACCCGCACCCCCGGCAGGCATCGGCCCTTGCGGGCCCCATCAGTTGCTGATGACATCTCTTTGAGGCGCGCGTGGAACACAACGCGCCGTCGACTCGGGCTTGGTCCTTACCGGACAGCGAGCTACCCATTACTCGCCGTCCGCAAGCCCGTGCCTACGGTGGCCGGGAATCAGCCTGGGATTCCCGACGCCCAGGGCGTCTCCTGCGAAGGCCACGGCTGTGAGGGCGCATGTACTGCATCTCCCTCACGTGCGCCGCCTCCCTCTTTGCGAGCATAACTGCTTCGCTGAAGGAGGCGACTGCCAGCCATGCCCTCTCGCTCCGTACCATGGCCTGGACCAGGGTCGGACGCGAGAGATCGCCGCCACCGATCACCTCCACGAGGACACGGCGTTGCTCCGCCCAAGCTGGGCAGACCTCCACCGTATGCTCCACCGTGTCCTCTGGGCGATCTTCGCAATGGAAACACCCGGGCGTTTCCTCCCGCCCTATCCGAAACAGGAACCTCCCGAAACAGCCATGTCCGGTGAGGACCTGTGTCAGGCGGAAGGTGAGGACGCCATGCCGCCTCTCAAGCCACTCCTCAAAGAGGGGACTTACCGCCGCAATCGCGGCGTGCCCAAGTGTGAGATACTTACGTCACTACAAAGTAAAATCTACAGAACGAGCGAGTAGTTTTGCCATTGACCGGTAGATGGAAAATAAAGAAGTGGGCGGGATCTAACACCCCGTCACCCCGCAAATTGTCACGCGTTGTTCCTTATGGAAATCTAATTACACCATCTCCTCTTTGTATTTGCTCCGTGGTCTTTCTATCTGTTTGTGATACAATCAAAAACCATTTCAACAATAGACAGAGTGATTCATGACGAATTTTTCGGTGTATAAAACAGACAAGAGAGTGATCTTATAAGGGTTCCTTTTTTACCTTTTGAGGTACGGAACCCTAAAAACACGGGCGAAGCCGCCGGCAGAAGCTACTGAAAAATAAATTAAGATCAGATTTCAACTGGGTGTTGCCCGCGGTTTTACTCACGTCTTAAGAGCGTTCATTCCTCGCGGGCTGGCAACAACGCATTTATAGTAGTTTTTCGTGATTATTTAATTAAATACAACCAAAAGTTTAAAAAAAATCAGCCAAGCACTACATATTTGGTATTTATAATTATTTTTAACATTTACTCTACAATAAAAACATTTAATCGTACTAAGTAATGGAAATAGAAAATAATTGATGGTATGTCGATTTTTATAAGTAACTACCAAAATAACTGTAAAAAAAATACCATACAAACTTGAAAATACCAATGATCTAGTGCATAGCTGAAAAAAATGTTTACTTTTGTTTGTATTTAATGAAATAATCACGAAAAACCACTACAAATGCGCCGTTGCCAGCCCGCGTGAGATGAACGCTCTTAAATCGAAATGAAAACTCAAAATGTCATTTATACATATTCGACTGAGTATCAGAACTTTTTTTTTTAAATAACCGACGAACAATTTTCAACGCAGGGGTTCCAGAATCGTGTTCAGTACACGGTATCAGACTGCATCGATGTCCCTACCAACCTGTATAGACAGTCACTCGCGAATTGAGATCCTTCTCCATTTTGGAGTCGATTAGTAATATTATTTGTGTTGTTACAGAAAGGAGAGCTATCACAAGTCCAAGAAGTCCATCGGCTAGTGTATCAGGTCAGTAAATACAATAATTTTATAAAAATAACATTTATTTAGTTGATTTTATTCGGGAAACTTACAGCTAACAGAAACAGTGTTATTAAACAATATGAAGGCCATTTAATTTCACTAAATCCTGTTCGCACCACAAATAACTAAATGCGTTCAGCAATAAACGAATTCAAAACATCATTCTGTCTGTTCTGTTACATACAATTGACGGGAAAAAATACAATGTTTGAAATTCGTTTACGGTATTTTTATTTCGCGACGCGACACGCGTTTTACTTGTGGTAACCAAGTGAACCAACTCCGATTTCGCCCGCTCGAACTTTCACAGCGTGTTGGTACACTTGGTAACCACAAGTAAAGCTCGCGTTGCTTCGTAAGATAAAAATACTACTTATAGTATGAAATTTATTTTGCCTTTTCCCCCAATTTTTTTGTGGTCGGCGCTACATGTCTTTTTCTTCCCCACTTCTCTATCAGTCGTCATCTCCGTAGTCACACCCTTTCTAACCATATCATCATTCACACAGTCCATCCATCATTTCTTTGGTCTCCCCCTACAAACACTCATACTCAAAACTTTCCTGACGACATTTTCCTCATTCTTCCGTATCACATGCCCATACCATGACAACCAATTTCCACACAACTTTCCAGCTACCGGTGCCACTTTCAGGCTTCCTCTTATGTACTCATTTCTTATTCTATCCAATCGTGTAACACCACACATCCCTCTTAACATTCTCATCTCAGTGGTATGATATTCGCTCCCACCGACAGTGTCAATTAAACTGGAAAAAAATTTGGCGTGACATCCATCATTCAAACAATCAACGTGCGCGCACTCGCATCACGCTTGGGATTCGCTTCAGTTTGACCAGAGAATTCTCGCTTTTTTTCTTTCCGAGAGGATATAATTTTCATCATTTTATGTAAAAATCACTAAACTACGAATATATTGTTGCACGCTGCCCGGATATCGGTAACTATACCCAGCGTCCACTGAGAACCTAGTGTCGGGCATCAGTCGCTCCGGCTCGCTGCGCAGGCGCCGCGCGTCGCAGGAGCGCCCGCCCGTGTCGCATATACCTGTCGCTATGCGGGGCGACGGTGAGATACTAGGCTTTATAGATAGGAAGTAAAGAACAAGTATTGCATCAGATTCCACAGAAATAAAAAAAAAAACTCAAAAGGGGCCAATAAATTGTCCCTCCGACCGAAATTCAGCCATGGCGGTCTCAGCAGAGACTATCCTTCAGCCGGGAATATATTATAGTACAGAAGTGTGGGTGCACGGATAGATGCAGTCTGTTCTCTCTCACTTGCATAGTCCGTCCGAAGAGAATAAACTCAACAGTGAAGAGTGAGAATAAACTTAATAGTGTTGACGTGTGTGCGCAGACATAGGCGCTTTCTCTCCTGCCTCACTCTCATAGTCCGATGGGACAGCAATCCGACATGACCGGACAAAGATCAGGCTTGACGACACGTGCGCTCAGTTAAGCAGTTGCGATGCACGAGTCCGACTGGGCAGAGGAGAGAGAATACAAAATGAATTACACTACACTATATCTTTGCGTTAATACAACTTATATTGTGAGTCACTCGGGCTCACAGGAGAAGCCACATCCCCGTCGCTATGAGCTGAACTCTTAAATATAAGATTATTTATTTGTCCAGAATATCATTATACACACATGGCCATGCAAGATGTAACATTTAATTAAATTACTGTCATTTCTTGCTTTCAACGGCGTACAAATATAAATAGATGGTCACCACATACAAATTCAAAAGAAAAATTACTGGACTTGCCATTGGCAGTGTGTTACGCAATATCTCCGCCCGTATCTGCTGATGATGGAGATACCCGAATACTTTACTACAACAGTTCCCTCATCTCCAGACCGCTCTCCCGCGCACGTGACGGCGCGCTCGGTGTCTGCGCTGGACGCGGCGGCGGCGCAGCGCGCACGCGCACGCGCGCTGTACTCGCACATGAGCAGGAACAAGATCCCGCCCACGGCCAGCTTGCGTGAGTGCCTTGTGTTATGTACTGGTGAAGGTTGGGGGGTACTTGAAATGACTGGACGGCAACTCTACTCAAAACTCAAAAGCATTGAAAGGATAGAAAGAAAAAAAATGTAAGTTAACATGATTTGCGGAAAGAAAAAAAATAAACACCCAAAAAAAAACAACAAGTTGGGGAAAAATATGCGTATTATTTCTGATTATTCGAAAATTAACATTGTCGTCAACTAAGTATTTCCCCCAAAGATGTTAAAATTTATCTTAAGGTTGATTTTTCCAAGGTCAGATAACTTCTACCTGAAGAATAAATCTGATAGTTTTATTTCTCGGATAAAAGTTATCTAACTATTGAAAAAATCAGCCCTTAGTCAGACGATACGATTAAATGTCGAGACTTGAAGCTTTTGTTGAAGGATCCAGTCATAATGATACTGTTAAAATCGCGGAACAGAAAAAACAGTGGAAGTGCCTACGCAGCTGTCCCGCGTGTAAAATAATAACAACCTTCGTTAGATCGTATAAGTCTTAATTTTGTATGAACAACAAATTCAACTTTGACGAAAACCTTATTTGTTGTCCATACAGAATTAAGACTTATTACAACTGACAAAGGTTGTTATTCTCTTATATATTTCTCCGCATAATTGTGACACACGCGGTGATACGCGTGATAGCTGCGTGGGCACTTCCACAGATTTTTCTATTCCGTGGTTAAAATAGACCAAAGTATTGCGATCAGACCAACGGGATTCTTTCTAAATAATTTTAAGTCTTAAACATTAGTGTAATGGATATTCTTATTTGTTTTTTTTTTTAATAATAAAAGATAGACTAAATGCTCTCATTTCAATGCTTTACTTTGAGTCTAGTTGGTGTTTAATTGTTTGGGTGTACGACAGCTATTACCGAAATAATCGGCTGGCTGGTACAAATCGTGTTATAAAACTTCGCAACTGATATAACACTCATATTTTTATAAGTGTCATATTATACAAAATGTTTTTAAACAGGGATCTTTATGACACACTGTTCTAGATCACAAGAAATTTAAAAAAAAAGTTTAAGCAAACTGTTTTTCGAAATTTGCTCACGGCTTAAAAATCTCTGTTTAAAATATTCACTATACAGGGTGTTACGGAAAGATAAAATAAATAGGGGCTGAAAGCAATCATAATTATTAACAATTTTACTCTGGAAGCTACTCAACTGCAGAAAAAGGGAGGTATGTGGTATTAGCATGACGGTTATCCATTATACATGTAACTAAACTGTTCACTCTACATTTTAAACCTACTACAAAAAGAATGAGGTGCTGTTTAACTTTGATTTTTGCCTAAAACTATACGAAATTGGGTTGCTATTAATAAATAAAGAAGTAAATATGCTTGTGCTAGGACCTAGGTTTCATCGCAATTAGAGCAAATATTTGCAGTTTAAATTGTTTCTGGTCAGAGCTTGCGTCCTTTTGACGTTGGTTTGGTCGATAAAGGATACCCCACAGATACTAATATGAGCATAAGGCGATGCATAGTCAGCCTTAATATTCCCACTGCTGGGAGGTAGGCTCCTCTCGATGAGACGGAGTGGGCCATAATCCACCACGCGGGCCCAGTGCTGGTTGGTAGATGTCACATGTCTGCGAATTTTTGGTGCTAGGACATGCCGGTTTCCTCACGATGTTTTCCTTCGCCATTTTTAGAGCAGTGGTGATGGCATTTACACAAAGTAAATCGCTTGTCGAGTTCGAACTTACGACTTACAAACTTGTAAATGGGGACAGTTACCACTGGGCCACCACTGCTCCAAGTTAAAGCGAATCTGTGAAATTACCCGAAGAAGTAGACAGAGGGGTACACCGAGCACGGATCTCGAATATGGGCTTATACCGAGAGATCTTGCAATTGTCAGCAGTTCTTCATTTAGAATGGAACAAATGAGTTAGTAAGTCTAAAAATTCGGTACAGCAGCATGACGCTTTCTAGGTCTACTCTACTGTAGAATAGAAATCGCTTGTCTACATTTCTCGGTGAAAAACTGTCAACAGTCTATACTGAAACGTCATCTTTGTCTGTGGCGGACATCTACAATGCCCCACATACGAAAACTTCAAAAATCAACAAATGTGGAAAACACAAAAAGTGAAGTGGCACCATCTACAATGCCATATGCGAACTACTCAAGACTTAACATCGCACCGCAACTACATCAGCTACATCGCGCAAGCAGAGTTTACCGCGCGATCTGCATACATAAGGTGTATCTATTCATACACGAAATATCTGAAGGGGTCATTGTACTCGTCATTATGAACAACTTTTACTACTGGACCAAACCTGAAATCGCGAAAAAATATCAGCTGTTCCCTACATTTTGACGAAATATGCGAACATAAATGTAGGGAACAGCTGATATTTTTTTCGCGATTTCAGGTTTGGGCCCATAGTAAAAGTTGTTCATAATGATGAGTACAATGACCCTTTCAGATATTTCGTGTATGAATAGATACACCTTATATACAAACATCCCACATCAATCGTCGGGCAGTAGCCCACCAGACACAACACCCGTCTGGTCGGAGGATCCTCCCTTTACTATAGAGTATGAGTGAACTTTACACCCTGTTCCTCATACCTCTATATGTCTACTCTTCGGACGACAAAACGCTTGTCTACGGTTCTCGTGCTAAAGCCTGCTGCGAGTAATTGCGTATATAATATTTAGTCGCGGGATTTTAAAAAACAGTGTTCGATTTTCAACTCTCGTTGCTAAGGCAGTGCGTTGAAAATCCAGTGCATCTCGCAGCGATATTACTAAACGCACATTCACGATTCATTCATAGAACGGTTTATTAAAAAAACACCGTGAATGAAATGCTAATTTCTGTGGGGTATCTTTTAACATTAAATTATTTTATTTAAAGCTGTAGTCGCTCAAACTAACACAATAACAAACAAATCTAATGAGTTCTGTTTTTATCTTTCATTGTATATATTTAACAAATTAATATTTTACAAGAGAAAATGGTGTTTCAAATGTTACAACATGTTTCGCCAAACAAAAAGACACCTTACCATCCATATAAAAAAGGTTTATATTAAAAAAATGTTCCTTATACTTCAACGGAATTCAAAAACATTACTCTTTTACTCACGCTCATCCAACATTTTAATTTAAAAAAGTTTTCATCCACATCATTATATTTATTTTTATTTTCAAAATCTTAAAGAAAACAATCTGAGTAAAGTTTTTGAATTTCAGTGGACCCACAATATGACCGCGACGAAGATATAAGCGAATGAACGAACAACGAAGAATATATACATATATTAATTAGATAATATATAATTATAAATACAAGTGTACATGTAGAGGGATAATTATAAATAATAAATAAATAATTACAAATAAGATTAACTTTAATTTATGCTATGCCGAAGAAGGAGACGTATCACAACCAGGTATTTTAAATCGAATATCATTATTTTTACTTTCTTTAAGTAGATCTTATTTCACACGGACGTAATAAAACTGCGGTGGGGTTTATCCGCGCTCTGGATTTTAACTCTCGATGTTAAACTGAGCATTTAGAATCCAACAGAGTGCAATACAGTGCGTTGAAAATCTACTAGTGTGTTTTACTGTTCGATTTTCAACTCTCTGCGCTAAGCAGTGCATTGGAAATCCAGTGCGCGACAAAATCCCGTCGCGATTTTATTACGTTGAATAAATACATGCTATTGAAATAGGTATACTTTATTCAAAGAAGCTAATGACCACAGAGGTCGGTGACGCCTCGTCGGCATCAGCTAGAGGTGGCATTGTCAACACTACCTGATGTATAGAATCTGACGGATTTGAATCTGACGAAGTTGGACTTAAGGCGAATCTAGTCGACATTTAGCCCATACAAACTTCGGGAGTGTATTACTCCACTGTTCGACAATGTACATCAAAAATTAAACATGGTATGGTTTTGTCTCATTATTAATATTGTGTGTACGGAAACAGAATACTTACTAAAATAAAAAGCCATTAAAAAGTTAGGAGTCAATAAAAACTCGTTTTTCTTGCTAATTTAACCTAACTTTGGGCGTGTTTAAGTAATAAAAGAAGTGTAAAATCTGAAAAACCAAGTCGGTACCGACAAAGCTCAAATATCGAAAAGTTCAATAAACTTTATTGGTAATTGATTTATGCAGTGGTTTTTTTTTGTAAAACCCGATGTTCCGAAGGAGTTTTCCTATTTTTTTACGCACCTGTTTACTACAAATGATCCTGCATCTCACTCAATAACGTGCATGTAGACTAGCATCTAACTTCTCATCACTGATAGGTACTACCTCTGTCGGACACGATGCCTGGTGAGACAACGCACTTTTAGTCAGGCCCACCAGTGAGTTCGAGCCCGCGACTAGATTCCCCTTAAGCGCCAGGCGCGCTTTTTTTGCAATTTGCAGGTGAGTGTATGTTGAAAAAAAAAATGATTTGCCAACGTAACAAATATGGCTTTACTGAATTAAAATCATCAATACAACCCTCTAAGTTAATTTAATCCCATTTTCTTTTTGGGTGGGAAATCATCAAATAACTTCTCCCGCTCTGGGTGGAGCAGAAGGGCGTGTCAGACTGTTACTGACTAAAACCCACCCGTGTTCCTTCAGTTGCCTGTGTGCCAGGGGCCACGAGATCTCTTTCGAACAACCCGCACCCCTAGAAGGCATCGGTCCTTGTGGACCCCACCAGTTGGTGCTGACATCTCTTTGAGGCGCGCGTGGAACACAACGCGCCGTTGACCCGGGCTTGGTCCTAACCGGACAGTGAGCGACCCGTTACTCGCCATCCGCAAGCCTGCGCCTACGGTGGCCGGGAATCGGCCTGGGATACCCGGCCACGTCCGCTCCTGTGGCGACTAGGGCCGTGAGGGCGCATATACTGCCTCTCCCTCACGTTCGCCGCCTCCCTCTTCGCGAGCATTACTGCTTCGCAGAAGGAGTTGACGGCTACCCATGCAATCTCGCTCCGTACCATGACCTCGACCAGGGTGCTTACTCTCGAATATAATTCCGATAGATCGACATTGGAATTGTCAGTCAAACGTCAGGAATTGGCTAGACTCACTGAGTAGCCAATCCGTGACGTTTAACTCAACCAACTGACGTTTGACCAATGTCGATCTATCGGAATTATATTCCAGAGTAAGCACCCAGGGCCGGACGCGAAAGATCGTGGCTATTTCATGAAAGCGTCTTGTGTAAAGTCACATTTGTTACGGTCGCAAATCGTATTTTAATTAACACACAACTTGACACTGAATTGCAAAAAAAAGTAAGCAAATTCAAATTTTGCGAAGTACCTTAACGCGTCCACCTTTAGGCACTTCCGACGCCACGAGTTTCAATAAGAATACTTAAATGCCAGTTCTAGATGCTGCTGGCGCGGCGGATCCGTGCTCTGTGCTAGAAACTTATTTAAATACGTTTATACTTAAATGCATTTAAGCTACAGTTTCCTATGACGCCGATGGTCGCCACATAATGGCGCAGCTCTTCAGGGAAACACACATTCATAAACAAAGTTTCAGTGACGCCATTGGACGGAGAATTGCGAACACTATGTGGCGGCCTCCGCGGTCTTAGAAAACCCTAGCAAGTAGACCCTAATCTATTTCCATTTCAAAAAATCTTTTTTGAGTAACGTTAAGTGTATTCTAGTTGCTTTCAGCAAGTTATCAAATCGATAGCCGATTTTAAATTTGGGTTTTCGGAAATTATCTGATAAAATACCTAAAGATAAAAAAAATCCTTACATGTGCGTTTTTGGAATCAAATATTCAACCTTCCTTTGCTTCAAATCTTTTTACAACCTATCTTGCTGTGTGGCAGGGACACCGATGCGCAAACTGAAACCGTGAATTTAGCACGTATGAAAAAACAACTGTTTTATAGAAAAGTGCTGTAGTGCCTACGCGGTGAAAATGTATGGAACAGCTATTTTTTTTTTTTTGTAACTGACAAAAAATTTCAAAGCATGTACTGAATCTGTGGGACAGGTTGCTCGTAGGGTATTGCACTTTTCTATGAAATAGAAGATTTTTTTTATAACCGTGAAAAATTTGTACTCTAAGGGGTCCAAGAAATGTTCATGTGCTAAATTCATCGTCTCTGCCACCCAGTATTTATTACCGAGTGTATTTTTTATGAAAAATCTTTGATTCGTACGACATATGTCAGTTACAACGTAGCTCTTTTCTTTCTCTTCTCTCCCTACATTTCCAACATATCTACAATTAGTATTGTCATTCTTCCACCAGCCAGAGCTAAACGTTCGCCAGCCGCAGCTAGCGGGGTACCTCCTAGTCCAGAGCGGTCGGTTGGACGGTCCCGGTCGAGACCAGGCGTATCACAATCGCAACGTAAGTATTTACTTCTTCATTTTCTTTGAGGGGCTGGTGGCTAAGTAACAACAGCCGGTCTGAGTACCTATTTGTTAAAAAGTTGTATTTTATTTTATAAATTTTGCGTGAACATGACTTTTAACATCACCTTAGAGAAATCTGTTAAGGTGTTATAAATGTAATTTAAATAAATGAATAACAATCTCCTAACTCGTCAAATCGTTGAGCTTCTCAAGTTCTGGGTTGAGCTGTATGATTACTGATAAATTCGTGCACTGATTAGACAGGTCCACTCAATCTGTGTGGTTCTTACCTCAAAATACCAATCCACATGGTCTTCACATGATCTGACCAAGATTATGTCTGGGCTTTAAAAGAGACTGTGATCTCTGAGTTTGTTTCGGCCTTTCTTCTCAGAGTAGTCAGATAGGAAACGCCGACCTCATCTAGTTTTAAAGATATGATTGACGTGTGAAAGTGTTTGTACAGACCTACTTACAGAAATTAAATTATTTATCATTTTGAAAGCTACGCAAGAAAATAAGCATACTGTTCCGTCTTTACAGCAACATCCCGATCCTCATCGCCATCATCCCGCAGCAGCGGCCCCATGTCGTTAGCAAGCGCTCGCAGACGACCCTCAGGCATCCCGCGCTCTTTAGCAGGCTCCAGGGAAACCAGCCCTACCAGGTAAGAGCTCCTTGGAAGTCCTTTTTCTACCAGCATATCTTCCCGATGCTTGTAGAACACAGTCATCGCACACAGGAATAACTCATTCATCATATAATCAGCCTGTAACGTTTCTGCTGCTTGGATTGCTTGGCCTTCTCTGTGAAAGGGAATGGACCATAATCTACCACGAGGGCCTTCGAATTTTTGGTTCTAGGACATACCGTTTTCTTTCACCGTTTTGAGAGTAGCCGTGATGAAATAAATTACACAAGGTAATGTCTGCCTGGGTTCAAACCACGCAGTAAATACAAAGAGGAGACGGCCTAAACAACTGTGCACTGGGATTCTCGACTAGGTCCTGACGTGATCAAGTAGGCGTGGCCAAAGTCAGTGTATTGGTGGCGTTAGTCTTGTCAAGTAACAAAAACACAGGGCCGTAATTAGAATCCAATTATTGTACTGAATGTCTCGCGGCTGTCTCATAAATGGAAATACTCATAAAAAATACAATCTCCTAAAAATCTCTACAAATATTCTATCTAAAATAATTTATTTAAAGTACTTTCCCTCCGTGAGAAAACTAGTATGGTCCATACAGATTTTTAGGAGATTGTATTTTTTATGAGTATTTCCATTTTGTATTTATATTTATAAAGAACAACTACCATACTGTATAAGCCTATCTAGTTTATTTAGTTACATTTTAAATGATATATGTTCTAGATTTCTTTCCAAAGATACTCTACAACAGCAATGGATAACAAAAATTAATATCAATTCAATAAAAGAATACGTATCAAGATGGTTCGCAAAGATAATATAAAATAACGGAGTACTCACTGGTACGAAAATTCTGAGTACAACCCTGTTGCATCCTGCACTTAGTGACATCTAGTGTGAGATACTTACGTCACTACAAAGTAAAATCTACAGAACGAGCGAGTAGTTTTGCTATTGACAGGTAAATGGAAAATAAAGATATGGGCGGGTTCTAAAACCCCTCACCCCGCAAATTGTCACGCGTTATGCCTTATGGAAATCTAATTACACCATTTCCTCTTTGTATTTACTCCGTGGTTCAAACCCACGACCTCCACGTGGACGGTCACCGACATCCACAGGGACGTAATAAAATCGCGCCGGGATTTTATTGCACTGAACGTCCTAACTCTGGGTGTTGAACCGAGCATTTAGAATTCAACAAAGTGCAGAGCGAGTGAGTCTCAGCGCATCGAAAAAACACAGTGTTCAATTTCCAACTGTCGGCAGTAAGCAGTGTGTTGAATATCCAGTGCGCGAAAAAATTTCGCCACGATTTTATTTATTACGTCGAAGGGAACGTGGACTCATTGTTTTAAAACAGTTAATTTCTGAGTTTAGAGTACATGTTATGATGTTGTAACTTGTAACAGGAGCGGCAGATCTAGCAGTGTAGTGAGCTCTGGCGTCCGCCGGCGCGAGTCCATCGAGCGCACGACCCCCAGCCGGGCCCCCGCCGCTACCTTGAGGCTGCTGCAGCAGACGAGAGATGCTGAGGCTTTGCTTAGGGTAAGTGCCCACATTTTCTCTCCTTTTTCCTAGCTTACTCCTGGACAACGGCCTCCCTCCATTCTTGATTTTCGTACGTTACTTTCGGGTGACCAATGAAAATCCTCGCTGTGCTGTGGGTCCTTTAGCACAGAATCATTCTCAGTAGAAGCGTAGAAGTTCTTGTCACAGTCACGACGTACAGCTGACGACTCTTTATATTATTTATTTATTTTTTAAACTTACACACTATCTTTACAGGATGACCCAATACAATAGTGGTTTCCAAACACACACCAAATAAATTGCAAAACCAGCTTACGACTTATAATAAAACTCCAAACTTTCTTTTCTTTTTATGTGCATATAAAACCCTAGATTTAGTATATGCCAAACCTGAAACACGCGTCTAGTATTTTTATGTAAAGAATCTATGAAAAAACTTCGGCTACATCCGGTTTGACTGGAAGCTGACAAAAAAGGCTAGGCAGATGATTCCCTATTCATATTTGTAACATCAAACCTCATTTGTCCACAGAGTCCAGAAGACAGTTCCGCGTGTGAAGGCGGTCGCGGTCGTGACGATGACTCGGAAGCTTCTAGTGTGTGTTCAGAGAGAAGTCTCGACTCTTATAGAAGACATGATGTGAGTAACGTAATAATTTTTGTAACTTTAGTCCCGTTGGTTAAGATAAGTAAAGATTACAAGGTGCCAGGGACATGGAAGCGCAACCTATGGATTTACCATATGATTCTGGATCCAGCATCTGCATTTCAATTTATCGTCTGACATTTTTTTTTAATAATACTGTTCCATACTTTTTGACCGCGTGGGTATTACCGTAAAACGGGGTGAATAGAGATGCAGAGGTGAATCGAGACGACACTTTAAAGTGGATTTTACCGTTGAAATTATGATCGTTTTCTGCCAACAAAGGCACTTAATCGTTAAAAGTCCTTTTTGACTACTAACTATAGAATTTCAAAAATTCAAATCCATTGTAATGTTTCGTCTCTATTCAGCCCTGCATTTCTATTCATCCCGTTTTACCGGTACACTTTTGTAGAAAACAGCAGTTTTTTTTTTATAACCGATTTTTTATAGCCCCAGCAAAATTGAAAACTTTTTTCAATTTTGCTGGGGCTATAATAATCCACGGTAACAACTCGTGCGTCGATGTCCCTGCCGCACTGTATATCGTGAGGGAATTTGCAAGGCGTTATAGGAGGGAATATGGATTCCTTTCAAAGGTTCTCTCGATTAACCCTGGACGCCATATTGCTCTGTGGATATGACGTCAGTTTGCTAAAAACAAATGCGCTGATATTTTATAAGACAATTGTTTATAATTTAAAAAATGAGTTATTTTTTTACTTATCTTTGGTTTGCTGTTCCTGAATGCAAAATGTTATTTAAATAAAAAATACTTTGATTACTAAAATAATAAAAGTGCAGAGTTACTCAGTTGACATGCCGTATGACGTAATAACATGGCGGCTACTATTTCATGGTGTACAAAAACAGATAAAAAAAAACTGAAATCTTTAAAATTTATTTTGTGGATTCATGAACTAAAACTAACATTTTCCGACTGCATTTTGCCTAAGCTATCTCACTAACAGCCACTATTGACGCGCCTTTTTTAATAGCGATAGAGTTGCCGATGCGAATCCCCAAAGGGAAGCAGGTAGGAATCGCGTTATATGGCGCTTTCGCCACTGAATTAATGATACTATCACCACTTAAAATAGTGGATTATGTTTATTAGTAAATGATCAAATTGCTTTACCAACCACTCATCTCTCTTAACCCCTATGCTTCCCCTACAGAGTGTATCCTGGTCCGGTTCAGCCTCTCGTCTAGGCTGGGAGTGCGGCTCCCCGCCTCCTCCTCCTCCCCCGGATGACATCATCGCGCTGTGTGCGTGCACGCACTGGACTGAAAGGAAGGACGGCCTTACACACTTGGTGAGTAGGTATTATATCGTAATATTACGGAGCTGGCGAGATGGTGCTTCCCTACCAAACCCATTCACTTGTTGACTCCGGACTCAAGTAGGCCGAAGTAAAGAAAACCTGCTCAGGTGGAGATTCACAGATACCTCCGTCCTGGAGTGTAAATGTGATGCTGTCCCACAAACAATGCGGTACTTAATATCTTGTCCGGCGTGTCTTGTTGTCTGCACGCTGCCGTTGATGGACGCTGCTGGAAGTGCCAAGCTCTTAGACAAATTCTGGACTGACTGTAATTAGATTGCTATCAACACGGTAAGAAGAAAACGGAGGAGCGTGTGGCTCAGTAATAACATCCATACGGGTCGATCGATCAGGTTAAGCTACGATTGCTACGGTTGGTCCGAGGATAGGTGACAATCTTTACATACCAAAACCCCTCCAAGCTCGGAAAGCACGTTAAACCGTTGGTCCCGGCTGTCATTCGTGGATCTTTGACAGTCGATACGCATCGTTAGAAACTTGAAGGTCTGACAACCAGTCCTACCAAGGCGTATCGTGTGACCCAGTTACTGTGTGGCGGACATCTACAATGCCCCACATACGAAACTTCAAATCAACAAATGTGGAAAAACAAAAAGTGAACTGGCGCCATCGACAATGCCTTATGCTAACTACTCAAGACTTGACGTCACACTACGTCAACTATATCAACTACATCGCGCAAGCAGAGTTTACCGCGCGATCTACATATATACAACATTAGTTGTCGGGCAGTTGCCCACCAGACACAACACGCGTCTGGTCGAAGGATCCTCCCTGCTCTATGGAGGTTTAGTGAACTTTACACCCTGTTCCTCATACCTCTACAACTGGATCGTGGAGGTCAGAGAGACCTGAATATAGTTTTGAAATGGAGCAGTGGTGGCCGAGTAATAACATCCGCGACTTACGAGTTGTAAGTCGTAGGTTCAAATCTAGACATGCTCTTTACTTTATGCGAATTAATTCATCACCACTACTCTCTCAACCGTGTGGGATTTTGATTGCGACCCACTTCCTCTCACAGAGAGGAGGCCTGTGTCCCAGCAGTGGGAACATTATAGGCTGGATTATGTTAGGCAGATGATAACTATACTCCATTGGGAATAAGATTACACATTTAAATAAACCTTTTTTACAGTCCTCTCTACCGATTTTGACTTTTATTCTGTAGGCACAAGGATGGCATTAAAAGCAAAAAAAAGTGTTTACAATACCAATTGTTTACTGTAGATGCCATTTATCATACTACCAACGCAATAGTCGAAGTTAAAGCATTTATTTCAAATAGGCACTTTTGAACGTCAACATTTACATTAAAATAGAATTGATTCTAGTCGCCCCTTCCAAAATGTAGTTTCGTATGGAGAAGAATGGGCAAGAAACTGCACCGTTACTCTTTTAAAATGATTTAACTGCAATATTTAACATACGTTCATTGTATAATTATGTGTGAAAACGATGCATCCAGAACAAAAATAGAAATTAAAATCAGTTGAACGGACTGTAAAAAAGGTTTATTTAAATGTGTAATCGTATTTTATAAGTAGTATAGGTAGGTAATATTTAAAGCAATGCACCCCTTGTGCCGGGCAGGCCACCTACCTGAACAGCGGGCGCCTGCTGTCGGAGGAGCAGCTGCGGCGCCTGACGGAGCTGCTCAACAAGATGTTCGTGGACGCGCACACCAAGGTGTTCTCCCTGCTGCTGGACGCCGTGTGCGAGCTGCTGCTGGTGCACTGGCAGCAGCTCAAGGACTGGCTCTACCAGCTCATGTTCAGGTGCGCGCCCCCCGGGCTACTGCCACACACACATTTCCATCTGGCACAAATATGTAGAATTAATTGCTTTGCATTGACTAAATGTATCAATGTTATGTCATGAAATTTTAGTTTTTTTTTTTGCAATTTTTTGGATGCATTTTTCTGGGATATATATAAATCCGGCTGATTTCCGCTGAGAACCAGCGCATGGGCTCTGTTTCGCATAGGATCGTAGCATTATGCTGAACGGTGCCCTTTATGCAGGGATAAGATGCATGTTTTCCCCCAACCTATTTTTTTTTATGTGCCTTGTGTTCATTCTCCGCGTCATGTTTTTATCACAAATAAAAGTAAATATTTTCTATCTTTCTCTTCACGCATCCATTAAAAAAAAAATAACTTAGCTACTAACTAGTGCCATAGGATGTTTTTATTGTTTAGTTAGATTCACATTCGGTTGGCGCAGCGGTTAACCGATTGACTGCTGCGCTGCGTGTCGCGGGTTCGATTCCCGCACGGAACAAATATTGGTATGACCTACAAATAGTTGTTCCGGGTCTGGCTGTTTGTGTATGTGAGTTTAAATGTTTGTAAACGCACCCACAATACAGGAGTAATTCCTAGTGTGGGGCAACGTTTTTTTAAAAAAGAAAAAAAAAAGAAACGAAAAAGAATTCCATGTGAACAAGGTAGATAATAATAAGCTATTAATAACTTAAGAGCGTTTATTCTGAAAGTTGGCAACGTCACAAATAGCTGTCAAATATTTACCTGTTTTTATTGATTTGTTAATATTACTGTATGGAAATATGAAATATCGCTAACTAGTGACCTAAAATATGAATAATGATTTGCAATCATAACACTGAATTTGATGTTGTAACCGTTTTAAGTGTAAAAACAGCATTTTGAAAGTTTTCAAGTTCTTTTTTTACATCTACTACTATATATTAGGAGTTAAGATATAAATTATTACATAAATTTCAAAATGAATATTTTAGGTCACTGCGATATTTCATATTTCTGTACAGTAATATTGCCAAATTAATCAAAACAGTGAAATATTTGACAGCTCTTTGCGACGTTGCCCATTTTCAGAATAAACGCTCTTAAATGCATCAACCGTGTATAATCTTGTTACAGACTACTAATGAAGCTCGGCACAGACATCCTGGGCTCGGTGCAGAGCAAGATCATGAAGACCTTAGACGTCATCCACGAATGCTTTCCCGCTGAACTGCAACTGCATAATATATTTAGGTATGAACATTTCTAGCCGTTAGTCCCGGCTGTCATTTGTGGATCTTTGACAGTCTTTACGAAAGTGACAAATAGTTTAACAAGGGGTATTATATTACGCACTAAATGAGTTGTGGAGGTCAGATAGGCAGTCGCTCCATGTAAAATACTGGTATTCAGCTGCATCCGGTTAGACTGGAAGCTGACCTCAACATCTTGGGAAAAGGCTAGACAGATGATGAGGTCAGTGGCAGGCTATATGTTGAACTAAATATGATTCGCGACCGTAATACATACACCGTGAAATTTAAATGGTTGTTTTCCCGCGGCAGAACAACTTACCATGAGGAGTACTTTCGAAGCATAGAGTAAAAATTAAAAAAATAAAATGTTTTTGTTTTAAAATAATTAAAAAAATATTCATCAACTCGATAAAACACTACTCATTAGTAACACCAGAGATAACTGGTAGATACTACTCGAATCGCACGCACCGCTGACAAAGGGAACAGCGATGCATAAATAATTAAAGCAAAATAAACTCGCAAGTGGTGATTTTTCACAATGGTTAATCTGCCATTTTTTGTTTCTAATATTTTATTTGTTTATAAAACGATTGTATTACCAAGACAAAACCATTTCGCTACGGGAAAACAACTATTAAAATTTCACGGTGTATGTATTCACAGAATTATAATTATTACACAGGACTATCTCTTGCCAGCGGCTTCGCCCGCGTGGAGGTCGAAAACTATTCCACGGGAACGTAGTACCGGGATAAAAAGTATCCTATGTGTTATTTCAGGTTACAGGCTACCTGTGTGCCAAATTTCATTCAAATCCGTTCAGCCGTTCTTGCGTGAAAGTAACAAACATCCATACATACATCCATTCTCACAAACTTTCACATTTATAATATTAATAGGATAACATTTTATCCAGTGCGCAACCTGTAACCATTAATTCAGCATATCATTCTAGGACCCCTAGCGTAACAAATTTCGTCGGTTATACAAAAACAAAATCTGCTGTTTCATAGAAAAGTGCAATGCCTACGCGGTCAAAATGTATGGAACAGCTGTTTGTTGTCATATCATTCAATGGGATTAAATGAACTGAGAGGGAAGGTTTGATGATATCTATTTTTACCCGCCTGCGCCAGAAGGAGGGTTATGTTTTTATAAAAGGGTATTACACCCATTTTTAGAAAGTGTCTTATGTCTTATTTAGATTCCAAAATGTTAATAAACAATAAACCACTAAAAAACACAAAATTTTTGTTTAATCGATTAGTGCCATAAAAATGCATTAAAATTTTACATTTTCATATTTCGCGCGAAACTTGACGAAAACGCTGGACTCACGGGACGCCATATTGCTCTGTGGGTATGACGTCAGTTTGCTGTGTAAACAAATGCGCTGATATTTTGTATGATAATACTTTATAATTAAAAAAAATAGTTATTATTCTACTTATCGTTGATTCTTAAATGTAAGATATTATTTTGATAAAAAATTACTTTGGTTACGAAAATAATAAAACTACAAAGTTGTTCAGTAATAACATGGTGGCTACTATGGTGTTCAAAAACAGATTTAAATAACTGAAATCTTTGAATTAAATGTTAAAATTTATTTTGTTATTTCATAAACTAAAACTTTGCTTTTTGCCTAAGCAATCTCAATAATATACTTTTCGTATTTTCTCATGTAGAGTAAAAAACCCTATTCTGTAAAGCAAGCCATGTTTGTTACACTTGCGAATCATATTTTAAACACCCAACATGACATTGGTGCCGATTCTCTTGTCACAAAATTCTCTAAACTAAACTAAAAATCACAAAAATTTCGTTTATTCCTGTCAAACGACGATTTCCCATTCTGAAATTGACTAAAGTGACACAACTTAACTATATTTTAGTTTGACAGCACTAAGATTGTACTGAGTTTTTAATTTAGTGAAAATGGTAATTTTGCTATTCTGTTGTTGTCAAATTCATTATTCTTTTCAATATAAAATTTCGATTGTCTAACTAAATCTGACTATTTTTAATCGCGATTAAAAAGGTGTGGAATAAAATTAGTTGTCAAGAACTAAAATTCACACTGACACCTCGACTTCGGGCGCAAATACAGTTATTATTACAGTTATTATTTTTACGATAGGACACACCAATTTCGAGATATAAGCAAAATAAAAAAAAGATACAGTACTGACTGTATCTTTTTTTTATTTTGCTTATATCTCGAAATTGGTGTGTCCTATCGTAAAAATAATGAAAATTTCGACCCCCTTTATAACACCCCATACACCTCTAAAACTCAACATGTAGGTAATAATTTTTCATATTTTCGACACAAAAAGTAAAAATCCATTTAAAACAGGTCGAGGCGACCCCCCCGCGCGATTCCGGCTCTAAAAAAGATCACGGGGTAGGGCAAACGTGGAGTCGCGTTTGTCAAATTCGATTTTAGTTGTGTCAAAATTATTTTTAAATTTAGAGATCTTTTTTTGCAGAATAGCTTTAAGATTCTCATAGCCAAAAGTAAGAAAGTTTTAGTGATAGTTTAGTTAGTTTAGTTCGGTGTACAACAGAATCGGCACCACTGTCCTGCTAATTGTATTTATTTAGCGAGCAACCTTATCGCATCCATCTTAATAGCTAGGTGTACACCATTGGTTTATACAAAAAACCCAAGATACACAATCAGCGTCTCAAAAACGTCCGCATAAATAGGGCGCAATGTGCGCTGGTGTCAAATAGTATCGTCAGTCATCTTTCAGTTAGTTTTTTTGGACATTGCCTTGTAAAAACCACTTTAAGTCATGCGTGTAAAGTGGAATTTACAAAAAAAAAAATGTGTTTTATCATAGCTGACATATAATTGGTGACAGTTTTGAGTTTTACTTTTGTTTGAGACTGTGCATCTCTACCTAAAGGGTGGCCCCATATAAATAAAATATTTTACAAACTTTTCTCTCCCTATCCCTAGGTTTCTAGCCGACGGAGCGACAGCCCCTACGCCTAAGACCAAGGCGGCTGCGCTTCGATTCTTAGCGGACCTCGCACACGACTACTGCACGCCAAACAGTCTGGCGTTAGCGTTACATGGTACGTAATATTTTATAAAAACATCTCGTTGCCTTTTAAAAAAAAATTATTAAAATGTCGGAAGCGAACGGTTTAGTAGAGTGTAACATTTACATCGATCTAGCTGATTAAAAAAATATATATATTAATATAAAATACACTTCATAAAATTGAAAAATAAACATAATTTGTTTGTACTCCAGGAGGCGCAACGGGCGTGGCCGGGCGCGCGCTAGTCAAAGTGGCCACCCTGGCGGGCGACCCGCGCGCCGCCGACGTGCGCGTGTGCGCGCGGCGTGCGCTGGCGCATCTGTACGACTGTAACCCTGTGCCCGTGAGTATACTAAACTATCTGTAGATACTATAGATATCCCAGCTTGCCCACTACACGATAGCTGCCAGGTTAGGCAGCCGGCAACCTCTTTTTTTGTCTTTTTTTTAACCGACTTCAAAAGAAGTTTTTTTTTAATGTATGTTCTGGCATAACTCCGTCAAGTATAGACGGATTTGCAAAATTCTTTTTTTGTTCGAAAAGTGTTTATTCCAAAATGGTCCCATAAAAATTTCATATTTATTTATTATGGCACTCTAACGACTAGTTCACATAAACATTAACAGAAAGTTTAGTCATGATTAATATAATACTACAGTAAACTTATCACTTAAAGGTATGCACAGCACTTACATGCGAAAATAACAATAAAATAAAATTAGTTAATAATTATAAAATCAAATAAGTTACTAATAAATATAAAATATATATGTAGAAAATACAATAATTCTGATGATGCGTTTCGGAGACAGACAACGGAACTCCTCAAAAAATGACAGCAAACAAACCGCAATTGCTGCTATTGCATAAATATGCATTGTTTTGACCCCAAGGATGATGAAATTTCGAATTGTGTGGGGTAGGTACTGTAACTAAAAAGTGAAAAAAAAAAGTCGGTGAATTTGGATATGTATTTTATTAAATTTTTTGTCACCGCCTTCCGAAATTAAAGTTATTTTTCACTTTGTAGTGTTTTTTGGAAGATGGTTGTTTTTTTTTAGTTTTTTTTTAAGTTTTGGGAAGAAAAATGCTCATGGACTCTTACTAACTTAAAACCACCCCGGTGTTCCCTTTCCACACCTGCACCGGGGTTCATGGGAACTTGTGCGCCTTCCACGATCCTTGGGGCCGACAACCTCCTAGGTTAAGCTGCGATATGTCCCATCAGCAACAATAAACCAAGCTTCAAAGTGTAGTCGAGGGCTTACACCATAGTCACGAGTTTGTAAAAACCTATTTTTAATACAGTTGCTCAAAAAGTGGTGTATTGCAGGGACGTATAGCGTTCGGGATGTGGGCTATTACATACTAGTGCTTTTTTTTTACCTTTCCCGAACTCGTGCGTTCTCTTTCCCAACTGTCAAAATAATGTCTATTAAAAAGAAAAACCAACCATGAAGTTTTTACTAAAGAGTTTTTGTGATTCATACAAATACGTATATTTCTAAAAGGAAGCTACTAATTTATTTCAATATCAGATTTAATGATTTAATTGAATGAGTTAGGTTAGGTTTCATTTCATTTCATCTCATTAAATTTCATTTTCATTTCATATCAATAAAAAAAATCTACTGAAGACTAAGCTGTATGGATAGTTCCCTTTGCCTACCAAAATGGGTGAAAAAAAAAACTCTGCTTATATTATACGGTTGGCGCCATTTTCCAGAAATTTTCTTTGCGAGTTTAGTTGTTTGTTGCACAAAATGAGTAATTTCGACCCTATTTTTTTTTGAATTAACACCACCGGAACTCAGTATAATTGCACAAAATGCTTCGGAGAACATTTTACCGAAAAAGTCAAAAAGTCGTTACATATCTACATACGACGAATTTATTGCGTGGAGAGAAGAGAAAAAAGCAAATAGTTTTTCAGAAAATGTTATGTTGGCATACTTCTCCGAACTCTCAGCAAAATTAAAACCGTCTACGTTATGGTCGAGATTTTCGATGATAAAAAGTATGCTGAAAATAAGGAACAACGTGGATATAAGTGAATACCCAAAATTAAATGCTTTCTTAAAACGACAATCAGACGGTTTTACAAGTAAAAAGTCGAAAATATTAACATCCAATGAAGTGGAAAGGTTTTTGAACGAAGCTCCCGATGATCGTTATTTAGCCACAAAGGTAATTTATTAATAAGTACTTATATTTTTCTTTAGTATTCAGTTTACGAAATCGCAAAATAAAGTCAAAACATTATTTAAAAAAATATTAATCAAATCCCTTTTTTTGTAGGTTGCTCTGATTTTTGGCGTTGTTGGAGCTTGCCGCAGAGAGGAGTTAGCCAATATTACTTTAAAAGATATTGAAGCCCATGGAAAAATGCTACTAATCAAGATTCCGAACACAAAAAATAAGATACCGAGAAGCTTTGTTGTTGAAGGAGATTTTCTTAGAATAGTGCAAAAATATATGAATCAGCGGTCCCAAAAAGGAAAAACCGACCGTTTTTTTCAAAATTACCAAAAAGGGAAGTGTACAGCTCAAGCAATCGGGATAAACAAATTTGGTAATATGCCAAAAGAAATAGCAACGTTTCTTGGTCTGCCGGATGCTGAGTATTATACTGGGCACAGCTTCAGGAGGACCTCTGCTACATTATTGGCAGATTCAGGAGCCAATTTGACGTCCTTAAAGCGACTAGGAGGTTGGAAATCAGACAAAGTTGCAGAAAGCTATATTGGTGATTCATTAAACAACAAACTAGAAACTGGGAAAAAAATCACACAATCCATTAATTTAAGGTCCAGTCCGTCTTCTTCACATGTTGAAGAGAACGTTCGTCCATCTACCTTCGTTGATAATGATAATTCATCAGATCCAATTCCATCAACTAGCAAACGCCATTGTATGACAAATATACATGAACAATCATACGAAATTAATAATAGTTTGTCTCAAACAGTAAATATGCAACCTAAAACTTCCCCAGTTACTTTAAAAAACTGTACCAATTTCAATGTACATGTGTACTATAACTTTTATAAGAAATAAATGATTAGTTAGTTGAGTTTATTGTGTTTTTATTATTTTATTAAATTGCTTCATTTTTTCGCAACTGTATTAAAAATAGTCGTTCAGTACACCTGCGGAACCGTCATTGCAACTTGTTCCGACTGTCAACCCTCGCCTTCGGCTGCGCCTCGGCTCGGGTAGACATTTGTCGGAACTCTTTGCAATGACAGCCTTTCCGCACTTGTAATGAAATATACTATTCTGCACGTGTGTCAATGTTTTTCACCACATTTGCGAGAAAACAGTAGAAGCCATCAAAACATTTTCAGAGAATGATTGAGTATTTCTTCGAGTCTTCCGTGCTATAAAATTATTGTAAATCATTAAATAGCGCTCTCGCGATTTCGGCGGCGAGAGACCGTTTTCTGCAATTTGCGCCTCATTCAAAATATCAGGTGGAGTAGATTCCATATTAATATTAGATTCCTCGCTTGAACACATATTATTATTTTGCTTATAAATATCAGTCGGAAAGTCGCAACAATCTTTGACGTTTCTAATATGAAAATGGCGCGAATTTGCAAATGGCGCCACATGCACGTGGAACTACATCTTTCGTCTCATTTACTTTTTAACCGACTTCCAAAAGGAGGAGGTTCTCAATTCGTCGGAACCTTTTTTTTTTTTTTTAGTATTAAAGTGAGACAAACGTATTGAGCAAAAGCGCTTCCAAGGAAGTTCGATCAGTCAGCTTATTTATTCTCGTAATGTGAAACTCCTTGGTGGAATTCTTATAATATTTTATGGAAATTTAAAAAAAAACCGTTAAGAATACGCACGGTGCTATACAACGGGGTATGCGGCAAAATAGGTACTTAGGTGATAGTACCTATTTTACCGCACGTTCCGTTGTATGGTGCGTATTTTTTTAATTTCGAACAAATGGTATACAGGATTCGTAAATGCATTTTTTGAGCAAATGTGTTGAAAGATTTATTTTGTTATTTCATTAACATTTTCCGACTGCTTTTTGCCCAAGCTATCTCAATAACATATTTATAGATTTTTTCTTTTATGGAGTAAAATACCCTATTATTTCTTCTTCTTCACAGTTCACGGCGCTAATGAGCGAGCTGCCAGCAGAAACGCAGGCGCTCGTCAACGGAGTGGTGCAGCAGCATGTCAGGAGGACTTCCAGCAGTGAGTGATACACATTACTTGTATTTTAAATTCAATTGCGAGTTGCTTGTGTATCGCGTAGCAAGCTTATATGGAGATCAGGAATGTATGAATGTGTGGCTTATTCATTCATTCATTCAGCAGGACCATTTTTAAAGTTTACTCCTTAATAATCGATTTTCATATATGGAAATTTTATGAGGCACTCCTCACAGCTTAATATAAGCGTTATGTTTTTCTGCGCAACGTACCTTGAGCACCTTTCACTTCGAAATCATGTTTATACTTGTCTATACTTGTATACCGCTGGTGTACAGGGTATGCTACGCGACAGCTGACGCACGGAAGCATGTATATATAATTTATGTATATACAGGATAAGTTTTTATCCAGTGCGCAAACTGTAACCATGAATTCAACATATCATTCTAGACCCCGTAGCACAGAAATTTCTGCGCTAGAGGTCTAGAATGATATGCTGAATTCATGGTTACAGTTTGCGCATTGGATAAAAACTTGCCCTTTATATCGTGAGTTGGAATAAACTGCAGTCGTGCGTGTCACACACACTTGTTTTTTTTTTTTACTAGCCGTTGATGTCTCACTGCTAGACAAAGGCCTTCCTACTTTACTTGCATGTCTCTGTCCAGAGCAGCTCTGTACGGAGAGAGATGGAGTGATTGGTCCTTTGCCGAAGGACCAATCTTTATTATAGGTCTCCAGCTCATCCCGCCATCTCCGTCCGAGCCTGCCGCGATGTCGTTAGCCACTATAGTTCGTTCGCGTTAAGAATGCAGTGGGTCATCAATGCAACTGCAAGATAAAGGTGTATTCACAGTGGTGTTAAATTCAAACAAATTATATTTTAAAAGGTTAAGTTTTTTTTTTTTCACTGGCGATTTCAATGTATTATTTTCCTTTTTTTCACTAAGAATACTATAAACTGTTCTCTCGGACACACCGCATGCAGCTGCCGTTTTTTGTACTATGCTGTCCACAGTCACATTTAAATCACACTGTTTAAAATACTTAAAAACATTGTAAATTCCACTATGAATTATCGAACCACTTTTATTTTTACGAATTGGGGATATATTCATTTTTTATTTATTTAAATCAGTTAACATAAATGCTAGACACAACCGTTGCGTTCGAAGCAATGCCTTCAACTGTCATTGTGAACTTGACTTTGTAATTTGAAAAGATTTGATTGGTTAGGGAGCGGGGCTAGGCCGACGGATAATGATGACTCACTGCATCCTTAACGCGAATGTACTGTAAGCAGGACCCACTGGGTCGTAAGTTTGGTCCATGTATCATCTGACATGCGGCAGATGTGTCCAGCCCAATTATATTTAAGCGTGGCAGCTGTCCATGTGACAACAGGTTATATACGAATGAATAGAATTAAGAATGAGTACATGAGTGGAAGTTTGAAAGTGGCACCGATGACAGAAAAGTTGTGGGAATCGGTTGTCCTGATATAGACATCAGGGGCCTACTCTCTAAGCTCGTCTCGTCTCAGTCGAAGTTACGGGCATTTCCTAATCCGTACCACTTACGGACCTATGATTAATTTGGGGCCCAAACTAAGAATGACTGACACGATTTGACAGTTCTCCCTACTGCCGATATGTTTTTGCCCGTCCAAAAAAGTTAATTAATCAGCTGTAGGAGTCACTTCGAAGTTTCGAACTATTTTCCGACGGGCCCGTATTTTCGCTGACGGAGTTAGTAGCCGCCTGATGCGGAGGAATGAGGAAAATGTCGTGTATGAATGTCGATAGCTATAAGAGTAGCGGGAGATCAAAGAAACGATGGATGGACTGTGTGAATGATGATATGGTTAAAAAGGGGGTGACTTCTCGGTGATGACGACTAACGGAGAAGTACAGAAAAAAAAAGACACGTTGCGCCGACCAGGGAATGATGACGATCCATAGCTTCCTTGTTACCAGCCTGCATAGTGTAGCAAGCTTATCTGACCTATTGGCTTTAATTTTAATTGAAACTAACTATACCCCGTTTGAAATAAGATTAGACATTTAAATAAGCCTTTTTTGCAGTCCGTTCAACTGATTTTGACTTCTATTGCGTTGGTAGCATGATAAATGGCATCTGCAGTAAACAGTTGGTATTGTAAACACTTTTTTGCTTTTAATGCTATCGTTTTGCCTACGGAATAGAAATCAAAATCGGTTGAATGGATGGAAAAAGGTTTGTTTAAATGTGTAATCTTAATTCAAATGGAGTTTATAAAACACTATGAAAATTGACAAGATTTAAATTTTTTGTTCATCGGCAGCGCCACCTTCACCGGGCCACATGGGCTTGCTGCATTGTAAGTGCTAAAATGATCATATTATACGGAAAACCATGAAACGAAGAAATTATGGCTTGTGTCACCATATAAAGCAGTACGGACAGTAAGCCTACGTTCGTAATAAAGTCCCGGCGAGATTTTTCCGCGAACTGGATCTTGAATAATCGAACACTGTGTTTTTCCGATGCGGTGAAACTGATGCTCGTTGCACTCTGTTGAATTCTCAATACTCGATTCCATACAGAGAGTTGAAAATGAGTTGAAACACGCACAGCAGGGTTAGTTTGACGCTATTTCTACGAAGAATGGACACTGCTTTTTGTATACAAAGTGACATTTCGTTTCTCCATATTTGCCATAGCACCGTAGATATCCTTTTACAATCTGTCATTTTGTCTTTCGTTTCTAACGATCTTTGTCTAGGTCCTTATAAATGTAGACTATTTCAGATGAATATTTCTTCCCCAACTGTCAAAATCACACTGACAACAATTTTCTACTCGACGGCCGTAAAGTATATACGATTATCTACAAAATGATGATACGTTTAGAACGCATAACTGTGATAATTAATAGAAAAACAGCTATCTTCTCCTAATTGTACATCATTTAGTTAATAGTCATGTGTATTCTTCCGTCGACAAATCGGTGCTCGTGCTAAGTCTGCTGGCGTGTCAAAATCCCGCCGCGTTTTATTACGTCCGTGTGAATGTCGACTGACTGCCGCTCATTGAAACAATACCAACTCGACTCAAAGTGGCATTGAAATATGCGTTTTTATCGTTGTATTTATAGTATTTTATCTCACGGTGCGACGCGTACTTGTGTAAACTTTACATGTGTACAAACATGTAGCGCCATCTACATCGTCACATGCGAACTGCGTATCACATTGACGTCACTCTAGCAAAAATCCTGCATCGCGCTAGCAAAGTTTACCGCACAACTAACATAATATATACAACGTCCCGATAACAATCTTCGGACGTCATAAGCGCTTGTTTCCAGCGTAATGCGATGACGAGTGCGTTGTTCTTCGACATAGCGAAGGCTTTCGACAAAGTCCGGCACAATGGCTTATTTATACGAGCTCTACCAACTCAGTGTGCCTGTACGTCTCTGCTCATCTTACGAGACTTTTTGTCGAACCGCACCTTCTGCTATCACATCGAGGGTTCTCTCTCCTCCCCTCACCCCATTCTCGCCGGAGTCCCTCAGGGTTCCGTGATATCCCCTCTCATCTTCATGCTTTTCCCCAGCGATATTCCAAAAAGTAAAATGGAGCAGTTGGCTCGCTTCGCTCAAGACGCTATCGCTCGCACTCTCCAGACCTCCGGAAACGTCTTAGGCGCTTGGTACCGGAAATGGAGAGTCGAGATCAACCCTGACATGAGTCAGGCGGTTCTCTCCGCACCGACTACCCCCGATCCGTACACTAGTCGTACGTAGTCCGATTCTGAGTAACACGTAGTCCGATTACTATGTACAATAATCAATATCCCTTGGGCGAAGCAAGCCAAATACTAAGGTATGATCTTCGACCACCACCTTGCCTTCAGGGAGCACATAAAGACGGCTCGTTCTCGCCCAAAGCAAACTGTCCCTTATGTGCAAATTGCGCATCTACACCGCGGTCATACGCCGCATTATGACTTATGCGTGCGTCGTATTCGTACACGCTAAACCCCACCATATCTCTTAAGAACCGAACCAGACCCAAAAACGTAGGGGGGTTAGGGGTGCCCCTTTTTATGTCCGAAATGGGAACGTTCACCTAGATCTCAGAATGCCCACCATGAAACGCCCTTACAATCGTTTCTTCGAATCTGCCATAATGCACCAATCCCCTGATTGCGGCAGCCGCCCGCTACACTCCCTCCCGCAGTTTGTAAATTGTTTGTTTTAGTTTATTTTGCTGGTACAAGCAGAACGGTTGATCGTTATAGCCGATGAATATCGATGAAGTTTAGTCGTTCTAAGCGATATGACGCTGTATCCGATGTTGTTTTAAGCTGTATTTACTTAATTGTTTATTAGGGATTCGGCCGGGACCTTACCTTTCGGTCGTAATAACCGATCCGTCGTTATATTCGGCTTCCACTGTACCTCTATAAACACGCTGTTAATGTGTGCGTGAACACGGGTAGTGTCAGCACATATCACACACACACGCGCAAACATACACACACTCCCGGCTTTGCCAGTGTCTTGATCAGTCGGACGGTACCGAGAAAGTCCTGCGCTTACACACATCCACAGCTTGTTTGTACTCGTGGTTAAAACAAGTAAAGCGCGGGTCGCTTCGTGAAATAAAAGTACTATACGTTTGAAGTGTACGACGCTGTGTCGTCCACACATGGCCAACTGTAGGTAGCTCACTATGGGTGGCTGTCAATTGATTTTGGCAGTACGTCACTCGATATAGAGCTCAAATTTCAATGCTTTACTTTTGGAGTTGAGATGATGTGAAACTATTCCGTTGCGCGACGGCCAAGAATCTTCCAGATAGTGGAGGATCCATCCCCGATTAATATGAATACAAATATTTTCTTTGTGACGTCCACGTATTGCCTCCCCGCCAGGCTCGGACAGCCCGCTGCGCACAGTGAGCGGCGCGTCGAGCTGCGCGGCGGAGGACGTGTACTCGCGCATACGCAAGACTACTTCCGAGATACACACCTACACGGCGCAGCATAGCAATGGTATGTCATTGTACTACCAGCCTTTTGCTGTCCCACTTGGAGCAGTGGTAACGGCCGCGATTTACGAGTTGTAGGTCGTAGGTTTGAACCAAGGCAGGCGCTTTACTTAGTGTAAATAATTTCATCTCCACGGCTCTCAAAAAGGTGAAGGAAACCGGCATGTACTGATCATCATCATATCAGCCGAAAGACGTCCACTACTGGACATAAGCCTCCTCCAAAAGGGGGATTTGCCATAATCGCCACGCTTGGCAGGCGGGTTGGCGATCGCAGTATGGTGTTCAAAAGCATAGAGAACGCTGCTGCCCACTCTCTAGTAAGTCCCTTAGTCGCCTTCTACGACACCCGCGGGAAGAAATGGGATGGTGCTATTCTTTTACGTCCGGCATCACACGGCACTAAAACCGACTAATTCGAAGACGTGTGACGTCTTCCAACCCGCACTGGGCCCTCGTGGTGTATTACGGCCCACTCCTTCTCACAGAGAGGAGGCCAATGTCCCAGCAGTGGGAACATAACAAGGCAAAGGCTTTTCGTCATACAGAGAAGGCACGAGTATTGACCACCACGGACATGGTGGATTTCAGACTATAAGTCCCGGTCTCCTCACAATAACGAAGGTTGCCCTCTACAAACTCAACTCAAAGCATTTAAACTAAAATATCATAACGTAATGGTGAGATGTTGACGTGCACTTCTATCTATCACTTCGGGGAATACTAGTAATAATAATTAAGCTTTTCGTCTCCTTTCTAGCGGACTGCGGTAACCACATGTCAAGCAAAGACTCGGGCATCAGTCAGATGTCTGACGTCACACTATCTAATAAGGGACACAACGGAGTGCCCAACGGACATTATAATGCGTAAGTACTAACACCATACAGCTAATGTAACCCGCGAAACTGAAATTTTTACACGATTGTTTGTCATGGATGTCATTTTTGTAGTTCTCGAGAATTCTCGTAATTTTAAGAACTTTCTACAATCTGATCTCATCCTCGATCTGTCAAAAATACCGCGAGCTTTCCTAAATTTTTGGCAAGTATTTGGCATTTGATTGTTGACGACCAGATTTGAGATTAAAATAATTGGCCTTGAGGCCAAAAACTAAATCTAATCAAATCTAATCTTAACCTTTACATATGTTATACTAGACGATCTAAGCGTACACATACGAAAAGCGATATTTGTTTTATAAACAAAGTCGCTTTTCGTGTATGTACGCTTAGGTCTTTTAAACTACGCAACGCATTTTAATGCGCTTTACATCAATAGAGAGAGTTATTAAAGAGGAAGGTTTATATGTATAATAAACTAACCTCTAAGCGAGCGAAGCCGCTAGTATTACATAAAAATATCTTTGTCTCAGGGAGGCGTTAAACCGCGCGGCGTCAGCAGACAGCTCTGAAGAGGCGAACAGTACGAAGGAATCATCGCCCGTGCCAGCTCACCACAGACTCGACTTACAACACGGGTGAGATATCATCCTTACTATTATTATAATGCGAAAATAACTGTCTGTCTTTCTGTTATCTTCAGATGAACGGATTGCGATGAGATTTATCACACATAGACCATATCGTGAGGAAACCGACATATCCTAGCACCAAAAATCCGATGATGTGTGACATCTACCAACCCGCACTGGGCCCGCAGTGTGGTGGATTATGGCCCACTCCCCCTCACAGAGAGGAGGCCTATGACCCAGCAGTGGCAACATTATAGGCTGATTTATGTAGATTCAGATTCAGATTATTTATTTGTAAACATAGGCTACAGATACACAAATGTGTGAGATGTTACAGTTTTGTTAGTTCTCTATGCTTTGCCATTAGGCGTATAAATGTTAGTATCAATGTCAATTATTCATTTTACAACATCAAATAAAAATTATAGAAAGGGCTAGTGGATGAATCCATATAAAATATGCCCCTGACAATTAGTAAAATCTTAAATTAAAACTACAATGTCAAAACAAGTACGAAATTAATAAAATATTTAACAGATGTCAAAAATAAAAAATAAGAGAAATCAGAAATGTCAAAAAATAAAATTAGGATAATGTCAGTTACTCAAATTAATATAGGTGTGTCAAACAATGCGTATCTGAAGGAGGAATTATAGAACTGTGGCGGACATCTACAATGCCACATACGAACTTCAAAATCAACAAATGTGGAAAACACAAAAAGTGAAGTGGCGCCATCTACAATGCCATCTGCGAACTACTCAAAACTCGTCGTCACACTGCAACTACATCAGCTACATCGCGCAAGCAGAGTTTTCGGCGCGATCTGCATATATACAAACGTTCCGACAACAATCATTGGGCAGTTGCCCACCAGACACAACACCCCTCTGGTCGGAGGATCCTTCCTTTACCAATAGAGTATGAGTGAATTTTACACCCTGTTCCTAATACCTCTATAGAACTGTCATCCAAATAGTATTTTATTGAGTAGTAACATTTATCAATCATTAGGGCTGTTCTGCCATGCGTTACTTCGAGTTCTAACTTATTTTTGTCCTGTAACTTCCTATAGTAGCTTTTAGAAGCAATTTTGTATAGACCATGACCGGAATTAGGACATAGGGTACTTTTTTTATCCCGGGACCGGTTCCCGTAGGATGATTTACGACCTCCACGCGGGAAAAAGCTAGTCGGTCATATTTGTTTCTAGGAGTTCCTGCATAGGCTAAGAAGCCTGCGATGGTTCACCGTCATACAGTTAGACGTAAGTTGAGCTCCGTCAGTTCTGAGCTGCAGGATTAATGACTAATGCGTGCTCTGACTGGAGAGGTCCACTCAAATGTCTATGGTTCTTTCCCGAAAATTATTCCCAATTCCGACACCAATTTACATGATGATTTTTTTAAATCATGTTCTGGCAGTTTGGGTAGTTTATGCGGCCTACCCAATTGTCTTTTCTTTGGTATTGTTCGTCGAAGATAAGATAGTTACTTTATTTGTATAGAATGCAGGTGTTACAATAATGGTGTTAGCTTCAGATATATTCCCAGTACATTCTGCCTGTTGACATAAAAAAAAATAGTGGTTAACTTATAGATAATTTAGAAACTAAGTACTTAAATTCAAAATGAGATCACGAATCAGCTAAGTCTAAAATTATTTACTTAATAATTTACATAATAAATGAGATAAGGTGAACCAAATATTACAATTTATCATTTATAAAATCGGTAACAGAGTAATAACATTTCTCTGTCAGCAACGACGACATGAGTTCTTTGAATTTTATTAAGGGCTGATCCTTAATACAATTTGGCAATTTGTTAAATATAGGTGCTATACCAATAATGTTTTTTTTTAAGCAAAGCAGTGTTATGTCTACCAGTACACAATAGATTCTGATATTTTGACCTCATGGTCGTAGTTCGCATCCTCGTATCATTCAATGCAGGAATCCGTTGAGTTGAGCATTGATTGCGTGCATTGACTGTACTGTATTTCAGACACCATACCACACAGTTTGTACATGATCTGATCAACATTATCTCTGGAGTTTAAAAGAGACTATGACCTCTAAGTTTGTTTCAGTCGCTCGGAGTAGTCAGATAGGAAAAGACGACCTCATCTAATTTAAAAAATATGATTGACGTGTAAAAGTATTTGTACAAACCTACTTACAGAAATTAAATCATTTGCATAATATTTGTTTTGTTACAGCGAGTTCAACTCAAGTCAGCTGGGACGCGACAAGATTAGACCTTACGAGACTGACGAGAACGGATATATTATTACTAAATGTAAGTGTTACATGTTACTTATTTATGTACCTTTTACTTTTCAGTATTTTGAATGTTTTTCCCAATTTTATAAAAACATGTGTGGTAGGTAGCGGTTTGAAACGAACTTCGTTTCTCTCTTGTACATTTGACGAATGATCGCTAGACCGAAAAAGTTTTACATTTATTGAACGTCACGACATTTTTTACGCTACGAAAATGTTGTGGCAATGACAATATTTAATAATAAATAAATTATATTGTATTCTCAACCAAGATCGGTCTGATATAGTACAAGATCTATCTCAAGGGGTACAGCTCGAGATTGGTAGTTGTCCATTGTTTAGTAGTAATTATTTTTAGCATTCAGTTATGTTCTCAGATAGCATAGGAAGAGGTTTAGGTAAATTAATTAGTAATAACCTGACTTACTACACTCAAAATTATTGTATACCCGGGTCAATTTACAAATGCATAATGGCATCAGTAAGAGGAAATGCATACAGGATAAAATTTTAACCAGTGCGCAAACTGTAACCATGAATTCAGCGTATCATTCTAGACCCCCTAGCGTAGACATTTTTCGTCGGTTATACAGAAAAAAAAATCAGCTGTTTCATAGAAAAGTGCAATACCTACGCGGTCAAAATATATGCATATGTACTGAATGTACGCTGAATTCATGGTTACAGTTTGCGCACTGGTTGAAAATTTGCCCTGTATAATCCCAATACAGTAACCGGCATGAGTCTTGAGAGAGCACAAACTGACACCTGCGCAGTAGTTAATTTTTCGGTCTCTTTGGCGGAATGAAGAAGACAGGGGGCGCCGAGACTGCACGCAATTGGTTCGTCAGTCGATGCTCGTCGTCTATTGGACTCTCGCATGTCATTCGGCTACTTTACACTTTCGTGCAATTTTAGTGACTTACGTTTTCGATTATAAAATAATTTAATTTTGTTATTTCGTATTTGTTGTGTTTTGTTTTAATATGGTTTATTTTTGGTACCTCGTCTCATAAAATTGTTGTTTTTTTTTAATTTTTGGTTTTAAAATCGTAGTCACACGATTGAAATGATTGATTTCCTTTTTCTCCGGATTGAGTTGATTGATTCACTACCTATTCCTCCGGATTGAGATGATTTTTTGTAAAAACAAAAAGAAAAAGCGCTTCTAACCAGATTATAATTGTTTTATTGAGATAATTATGTTTTAGTCACGAAGGCCTACAACATTACTGTATCACAGTTAAATTTCAAGTACCACTAATATTTTAATAATAGTTTGCGTAAGTACCTTTCAATCATTTGAGCAAAAGCGGTACTAAATAAATTTGGCCGAAAGTGTACATGCGCGAGCTTGCCCCCACTACTGCCAATCTGTGCTCACGACTCGTGCCGGACTCTGTACCAACATTACTGTTGGTAGTTCTAAGGTCAGAAAAGAAGAAATTACGGACTATGTAACTGAGTTGTTAAAGTTAAATTGTAGTAAAATAACATTGTAAGCTTTCCCATGTTTAAAAAAATTGACAAATAAACAAAACAATTATATTCATATGCTTAATAAGCATATGCACTTCTTAGTTAGTCATTATAGTGACAGCTTGTATTTTTGAAGTGAAAACTTCTTAATGCGCGTTGAGCAGTTTTTGGGTGAACAAAAATCATGGAGCTCGCGTCATCGACACCGAACGCTTTTTGATTTAATCAGATTATGAGCCACCGCAGGGGTCTATTTAAAATGGTGGTTGGGTGAACGAGTACACGGATGAGTCGCGCGTTGATGTCTTTTGGAAATGTCCCTTTCTTTCATTAGGAAATTCTAGTTATTTTATCCCTTTCTTTCCCTTTGTATTTTATCGTAAAAATTTGTGCTGTTACCTTTAATGGCTGAGGTCGATCGCTCCTTTATAATTTTTTACCGAGAGCAATCAGGACCCAAGGACCCATTGTGAAATCCTGTATTGTCGATTAAAAATATACACTTGTAACGTGTAAAATATACACGTGTACATTGTTCAGGTTTTCACTTCTGTCGGCACTCCCGAAGTGCCACTGTTTTTTTTTGACACCAACAGTTTTGTGGAAACTTTAAACTCGACTGGGGGTACTGTGTATCTGCCTGTTAGTTATAGACACATAATAGCAAGGCTATTAGCTTTTTATATAAATTCGGACATAAATAGTATGTCGAAGTCTTGTGTTATTAACACCACATCGGTGGTGAACCTGAATTTATGTAGCTCAAATGCTATAAGCTTGTAAACAAATTGTACGAAGGAGGTTGCATGTCCCTCACTCACAATGAGCCTGGTGATGTCATTGAAGTCTTGGGGTTAACTCCGGATAATATTTTAAACTAGTTTGTAAGAGAACAGAAGGTACCAGTAAGAATATTCTTATACCTAACAACAACAAGCCGTTTATTTCTGAATTTTGGGTACAAGGTTTATTACCAAGAAAGTATTAGGGCCAAAATCATAGTATGTCCCGCAAATCGGTGTGCTTTTGGCATTAGCCTTCTACAACTGTCTCCATTGTACTCTGTCCTCCAGTCGAGTCTAGTTTGGCCAGACCAGGGTTTAGACGTATATCGTCTTGCCATTTTGTTTTTGGGCGCTCCATTTTCTACTCGGTTTTCTCTTCGGGTATCACAGGGTGGGTCAATTGTTAGCTCCATTTGTTTGGCTTCGAAGCATGTGTCTTGTCCAGCCCCATTTCAAATGGTCTGTTAGAACCAATATGGTCGACTTTGGTTTTTCTTCTTTATCTGTGTTTCTGATTTTTCAGTTTGCATTTTGTTGCACACTAGGGTGTAACATAATAAAGTCGTGAAATTAGTTTGTTGCGCCACTTCTTCTTCCCAGCTAAAGCACTAGGAAGTGGTGAAGGGTGGGCGTTTTGGGGGACTGTCTCATGTATTTTGACGTTCGAAAAGTGCTGATTCTCAGCCTAATTTGAATAAATGACTTTTGATTTTGATTTGATTTTGTTCATAATTGACTATTGAATCGAATTCAGTAACTTTTTTTTATTTTCTCTTCGAAAATTACTTATGCCATATCTAACGTCAACTGAGTCAAAGTTGAAATTTAAATCCTATTTCAAGGCAATAACACTCAATGTTAAATATATAATGTTGACCTTCAACACGATTTTCTCAAAATTACAGGCAGCCAAAAAATTCTTCAATCGTCTAATTTGGGTGTAATAAGGTGTTGCGTTAATTATGTTAAACAATATATTTCTCTTCGCCAGGCGGTCTCCGAGAGCCCGAAGTATTAGAAGCCCTGTGCAAGCTAGACGTGTCGCAGGCGCCGCCCGAGCAGTGGGAGCGGCTACTGCTGGCCACGCACGAGCTGCTCAAGTACGGAGACTGTAGGAAACCTGTGGAGTACTTCAAGTTAGTATCATATTATTTTATGCCTTTATTTCGCGATGGTTTGGTCTATTGAGAGGATGAACGAAAGCTCAGGTTTCGCATATACCAAAAATTATGTTGTATAAAATCAATCTGCCCAGCCATTTCCTAACTATTTATTAATTAAACCATTTATGTACACGCATAATTACGTAAATAGACTAGAAGTAATACGATACCATTTGGTGAGACTGGCTGTCAGATTTTCTGGCTTTTTACCCGTAACGACTGTCAAACGTCCACGAATGACAGCCGGGACCAACGGCTTTACGTGCTTTCCGAGGTACGAAGGGGTCTGGGGTATTTAAAGTTGGTCACCGATCCATGGAACAACCGCGGTAAGCGTAGCTTAACCTGATTTATCGACCCGTGTGGCTGTTATTGCTTAGCCGCGACCCTACCAAAAAAAAAAAAAAATTAAGCACAAATCCATACTCCCGAGCTCCTATTGAAATAATCATTCTTCATTAATATAATTTATCTTCAATTTTGTTCTAAACTATTATTACTTACGATATTTTTTATTTCAGAAACATAGTGCGAGTGGCGCTCGCTGCGTTATCAATAGAAGAGTCGGCTGGAGATAAAGAGAACACTGAAAACGCGGGCAATGCGCAACAAACCTCTGGTGAGTTTATTGTTTGTATTCTAAACCTCAGCGTTTTTCTCAAAAAGATAGGAAAATCTGTGAGAGCACTGGTACACCAGTAACAGCAGAAATGGACCCAATATTGAACCTTGAGGAACGCCCATTGCCTTTTTAGACTCTAATGAGTTTATGCCGTTTAAAGTTCATGACTTTAAACTTTTTGTCTTTCAGATATGATCTTAGTAAATCAAGAGCTGTATTTCTAATCCCATAGTACTCCAGTTTTAGCAGAAGAATCTCATGGCTTACGCAATCGAACGCTTTAGTGAGGTCGCAATAAAATACAATGGCATCTTGTGCTTCTTCAAAGGCGTTAAAAATGTTCGAAACCTTACTGTTGTTCATGAAAGATAGAATTTTTATTCATCATCATCATCAGCCTACAGCAGTCCACTGCTGGACATAGGCCTCTCCAATTGCACGCCATTTAGCTCGACTCTCGGTGCTCCACCTAGCCTCAGGGCGTCCTACCTTACACTTGTCGATTCGCGGTCTGCCCTCAAGAACGCGTCTACCCCAATGGTCGTCGTTCTACGGCTAAAGTGATTGCCACTTCAGGTTGCTAATTCTATGACTTTTGTCGACACCTAGGTTCTCTGCTGGATCACCTCATTCCGAATTTTAGAGATACTCCGAGCATAGTTGGTTCCATAGCTCGCTCAACGACTTTGATTCGATCTACCAGCCGTACCGTGAGTGTTCATAGATTTTTATTGAAGTGACGTAACATTTGATTGAGCATTAATTTTTCAAACACTTTACTTAGAACTGGCGGAAAGGACACAGGCCTATAATTGTTGGGTTCTTTACTATCACTGGATTTGAACAAAGAAACTACTTTACTGTGTTTCATGAGATCCGGAAAAACTCCTTGGACTACGCTGATGTTAAATATGAAGGCCAAATAGGGCGTAATGGTTTTGATTATAGATCTACAGAATCAAACATAGATAGATTCAGGTAACTTGGAGGTCTTCATACGCATACTATGACATGCTTATCAAGCTCAGTACAGGACAATTCAATGGTGTCTTTTCGTTCTTTTGATTTAGTAGAATTTCATGTCATTCAAGGTTGTTGAGTCCATTTGTGGTTTATCAATTCATCATTTTCAATTCATCAGCTTCTTCCTGCCTTTGTCCAATGGTACTTGAGGTCGGCACAAAACGTTTTCTTCTTCCATCCTCCCCAGCACCGTCACACAATCCATCCATCTTTTCTTTGGCCTTGCCCTCTTTCCGTCCAGCTTCAGTCCTTTTATTATAAGCCTCTTGTCTGCCTGCCTCCTTTTACTGAGAATCCGTGATTATAGCAAGGTGTTTATTTTTTTATACAACATTATTTTTAATATATGTGAAACCTGAATATAGTTTGTTCCGAATATGTAACTGAATCGATTCCAATCATTTTTACCCGTTTTTATATCTTTTCCAAAAAAAATTTTGGAAGTATGATGGATAATGTTATCACCAGTTAATTACAATACAATCGCCATACGGTTAGGTACCTACTGCCTAATTATTATAATTGAGCACAGTACGACGCAGACGTACACGAAATTCGGAACATTATTTTTTTAACACCATCACTACATAGTATAAAACAGAGTCGCTTTCTCTGTCCCTATATCCCTATGTATGCTTAAATCTTTAAAACTACGCAACGGATTTTGATGCGGGTTTTTTTAATAGATAGAGTGATTCAAGAGGAAGGTTTATATGTATAATACACCGACCTCCACGCGGGCGAAGCCGCAGGCAAAAGCTAGTATATAAAACAAATGCGCTGATATTTCATACAATAATTGTTTATAATTTAAAAAATGAGTTATTTTTCTATACTTACCGCTGGTTCGCTGTTCCTGAATGCAAAATATTATAAAATTAAAAATTACTTTGGTTACGAAATAATAAAAGTACAAAGTTGCTCAGTTGACATGCCGTATGACGTAATAACATGACGGCTACAATTTCATGGTGTTCAAAAACAGACTAAAAAAACTGAAATCTTTAAATTGTATTTTTAAAATTATTTTGTTGTTTCATGAACTAAAACTAACATTTTCCGACTGCATTTTGCCTAAGCTATCTCAATAATATATTTTTAGATTTTTTCTCATATAGCGTAAAATACCCTACTATCATCATCTGCCTGGTCTTTTCCTAACTGTGTTTTGGTCGGTGTTACACCCATATCATTTTCTGTTGTTGAATGTTAATGATTTATTTGAAAGGTTGGGGCACAGCAAACGAACGCGCAGCAGCGGAAGCCGTCAAGGTCCTGATCTGGCTGTGTCGGCGCCCTGAGACCAGGCCGCAGTGGCAGGACTACTTCGACCTCATCCTACTGAAGCTCATCCACGCCTACGAGAGCCTCAACAAGGAGCTCATGCGGGCCGTCGAGGCCGGCATGCCGCACATCGCCAGCGCTCTGCCCGCGCACCAGGTGAGATTATTGACAGTGGCAGGACTACTTCGTTCTCATCCTGCTGAAGCTCATCCACGCTTTTTTTTATGTATTTTGACACCTACCGCCGATTGAGCGAAAGAAAATTCAATTTCAATGCAGAAAGACTCAATTTTAAATTGATAAATTAATCCTAGGGTCAACATAATTTTCTTAACCTTTTGACCGCCAGAGTGTAAACGCATCGGCGTCCCTCCCACGCCAAGCCACGAATTCGGGGCAAATACCTACAAAAAAGAATAGGGATTCCAAAAGTTTATCGATAACCAATTAAGTTTTCGTCCCCTATTTTTTAAATAAAATATTACTCGTAATATGATTATTTTATTGTATTTGACCCAAAAATGTTGTTTTGTGTTGGGCACGTTTTCGTTAGTCGGCTATATCCGCCGGTGGCGGTTAAAAGGTTAATAATAACAGTTAGCATTAAAAAGAAAAAAGTATTGGTCATTGTATTACGCTTTTAACTCAACACTAATTGGGGTGTATGAGGGGTTGCGTTAATTATTTTACACGTTGTACATTATCTATCCCCTTGCACCCGGCCCAGGTGCTGGCCCTGCTGAAGCCCGTGATCCGCACGCGCGGCTACCCCACGTCGCTGTGCGCGCTCAAGCTGGCCGCCGAGGTGGCCAAGGCGCGCCCCAACGAGCTCACCGACGACGTCGTGCTCAACCTCATGGAGGGCGTCGGACAGGTGACATACCATTAACAACTTAAAATCGATACGGGGATTACACTGAAAGCTTTAGAAGTGGCCAGTGAGAAAAGCAGCCGATGGAAAATTTCGAATTAGTAATTCTTTGAGAATCTGTAGATATGTAATGAATTCACATGTCATTTGCTTTTACAAAATGGAGGTAGGTAGTTTAAAAGTGTCCTGTCGTGCGTCGAAATGAAACTACAGAACGCCATCTGCTACAACCCTTACATACTCATTTCGCTTTATTCTTTGTTTATGTTCATACATCAGAAGAGCAATTCTCGTATTTTTAAGAACGTTCACAATCTGATCTCAATTTCAATCTGTCAAAAATACCTCGAGTTTTCATTACTTTTGAAGTTTTTTACATTTGATCGTCGCCGAGATGGGACTACGACTAGACTTTGAACGTTTTCAATTACGGGAATTGGCATTCTGTTCACAATACTCAGGCTTAATAATCGTGAATATAGTACTGTGGAGGCTCCGACGAGCCTCCAGGTACCGGGTGTGTATGGGTATAAATTAAAAGATTAAGGGGCGCCGCGATCTCTCGCGTCCGATGGCGATCTCTCGCGTCCGACCCTGGTCCAGGCCATGGTACGGAGCGAGAGGGCATGGCTAGCAGTCGCCTCCTTCAGCGAAGCAGTTATGCTCGCAAAGAGGGAGGCGGCACACGTGAGGGAGATGCAGTACATGCGCCCTCACAGCCGTGGCCTTCGCAGGAGACGCCCTGGGCGTCGGGAATCCCAGGCTGATTCCCGGCCACCGTAGGCGCGGGCTTGCGGACGGCGAGTAATGGGTAGCTCGATGTCCGGTAAGGACCAAGCCCGGGTCGACGGCGCGTTGTGTTCCACGCGCGCCTCAAAGAGATGTCATCAGCAACTGATGGGGCCCGAAAGGGCCGATGCCTGCCGGGGGTGCGGGTTGTTCGAAAGAGATACCGCCGCCCCTGGCACACAGGCAACTGAGGGAACACGCTCCCGAGTCACCAATCCATCGCGAACGAAGTCGCGAGCAGAAGCTAGTTACAGACACACATAGATTTTTGCTAGTAAGGTGATAATAAATAATTACACCATTGCAATAGGAAACCTTGTGCAATTCGTTCTATGAGAAAATAAATGTCTTTAAACCGAAATCATGCTTCCAGACCTTTCAACCAGCGACTATCCAACACAAGTGTTAGTTGTCAGTGAATTTGAGAATTTGAATATGAACTGAAGGAACACGGGTGGGTTTTAGACAGTAAAAGTCTGTCACGCTTTCCAGAGCGGGAGAAGTTATTTGATGATTTCCCACCCAAAAAAAAAAAGAAAAGGGGCGCTTAAACCGTGGGACTCCACGCTTATTTCAAGAGTTCTGAAGACATTCAGATGCTTACAAAGCCGCGCCTGTCAATAGAATGAAAGCTCGCCGGACGCCACCTACTTAAAATTATTTGACGTTCTTATTTTAGAATATCCTAAATGCTCGAACATAGACATATAGCCTAATCATCGGCTGCCAGTATGTGCGTGAGGTTTTACACTAAGTAAATAGCCTCTACATTACAGACGCCAGCAGATCAAGTTACCCCAAAGTGTAAATTTTTTCCAATTGAACATGAACCGTATGTTTATGTGATAAAATTGTGAATTTATCAAAGAAATTTGACACGATTGGGGTAGCTTGATGTGCTGGCGTCTGTACAATAATACAATTATGAACAAGAACTTTGACTCTCTAATCAACACTAAATTATAAGAACAATGTAATACTTGTTGATAGATATTGATGGGGATCGTTTTCCATTTTATAATTATGAAACAACAGATTTTTTTTAGGAACGAAGTTCTTTAACGCAGCCTACGGTAGGAGTAGAAGCGTAGAAATCTTCACGTAATGAAAAAGCGTTAGGCCACCTCCATGTAACTTTTTTTTTATAATTAATAGAAACACAAAAGAGAGATAGATTTCATGGTTTTCGAGGGTCCTGAAGCCGAAAATGTTAGATAGCGGCTGCGATTTTTTTTAAGTTTTCATCATGTATTTCGTTTTCATAGTTTTCGAGGGTGCTGAAGCCTATACTGAGTGAGGCTTTGGTAAATAAAAGTCCAAGACTGCGGCTGCAATTTTTTTTTTAATTTTTCGTCATGAGTGTCGTTTTCATGATTTTCGAGAGTGCTAAAGCAAAAACCCTTTATTCTCTCTACAGTTGGCAGACCACCAAAACAGTGCGGTTCGCAAAGCGGCCGTGTTCTGTATGGTGGCGTTCACCTTCGCGCTTGGGGAGGAACGCATGCAGCCACATCTGAAACATCTGTCGGTCAGCAAGTACCGGCTACTGCAGGTGAGCAGTAGGGAATAAGTATGTTTCCAAGTATAGGAAACATTACCAAAGACTGAAAACATGGCTAAGAAAAAGGACAGTTATAGGTTGGTTTTATACTACTGGTGGCGGTGGTGTCGAGTTAGACGTCCTTGTACAGGTATTCCACCAGCCTTATTGCAACGAGATTAAACAAAAGAGAACAGTTGTGCAAAATCAGACCTAAAATGAATGTGAAAGGACTGTGAACTGTCATGACAGACTGAAATTCTGCTATGGCGCAGCATTTGGATTTCTGGACGTAATTTTGTGCATGTTAATCCCAAATAAACAAATATGAATGAGGTGGCTCGTTTATGTTAACAAAAATTGTCACCGTCATTTAGCCAGCTTTTTCCCAACTATGTTGGGGTCGGCTTCCATTATAACCGGATGCAGCTGAATACCAATATTTTACATGAAGCGACTGCCTATCTGACCTTCACAACCTAGTTTCTGGGTAACACGATACCCCTTGGTAAGACTGGATGACAGACTTTCGGGCTTCTGATTTTTACGACCTCTAACGACTGCTAAAGATCTACGAGTGACGCCGGGACCAACGGCGTTATTTGGTTTCCGACGCACAGAGGGGTTTTGTTAGTTAAAAAGTAAATAAAAAAATGGCAATTGTCTTGTGGGATTTTCCTAGGGTTGGAGAGTCAGGGCAAGAGCCCTGGGCGTCTATCGCAGGGGGGCGCAAAAAGTCACCACATATTAAATAAATAGAAAAAACATCAATAAACTATTTCATGTATATCTAAAAAATCTGAAGAGCTATATACTTGAATATATTTTGCTGTATAGGGATGAAAGCCTATTTCCAAATCTGCCTATTTCTATTCAAATTCTCTTAAAATTGCAGCATTGCCAGCGATTTTTTAGCAAATTCAAATGAATACCTTCGTTATTGAGGGCTATAATTGGTCAAGAAAGGTTTTGCGACCTAGCTTTGCTCAGTGTAGACCGAGAAGATAATTTACAAAGGGGCGCAAACGTGATGCGTGCCCTAGGCGCCGATTTCTATTGGTACGCCCCTGATTTTACCCCATTAGGGCAGGAATTTTGGCGTTCTTGTGCCAAATTTAATGCTTCTAGTTCCAGCAGCTTAGGCTGTGCGTTGTGTGTCAGTAGTTTTATCATCCTTTCTCCCTGCAGGTATACATCAGCAAGCAGCGCGAGGAGGGCCCGCGCGCGCCCGGCGCCGCGGGCGGCACGTAGCGCCGGCGCGCGCGCGCGCACACGCGGACATGCAGCACGCAGACACACACGGACACACACCCGCTCTAGGGCCCGCTGTACTGGAGTACACCGCTGTAGGTGTAGTGTACTTGAGTATACAGTTGTAAGGTGTACTGAACTCTAGTATAGATGTACCCCACAGAGCGCGGATATGCCCCAGCTCCTGTTAGAAAAATATTACTGCAACTGCCCAATTATGCGGGCACGAATATTATTAACAAAATCGTCTCTCTGCCACTACTCTCAAGTCCTAAGTCCGTCAACCAAGATACGGGCTCGTCCTGAAAGTTTTCGAAACTTAGAAGTGAAACCTTCTCCCGATTCATTAACTTTTTGGTACGGGCACAATTATCAAATCGTGTTGTCATTAATTTTTAGTTCGGGCCCTAATCTAATCTTATATCCGTAGGTGAACGGAGTAGAAAATGTGCGTAGCTTCGGCCGGAATTACGGACTTCGTTCTTATGGTGCCCTGGTCTTGCTGATAATTCCGTGCTCTGTCCAGTACACATGAATACTAATAAATCACCGTTAAAGCATGTACTGGAGTGTAAATAAAAGTATACGGTGTAGGGTGTACTGTATTCGAGTTCAGATACACCACCGCAGTGGGGTGTACTCAAAGTGTAGGATGTACTGTACTCATAGTTATGTTGACCAGTGTGCTAATATATTGGGATTTGAAATCATTTGTGATGAATGGCTGACTCATTAGATCTTGTATAGAATGTTAAATTACTTTGCATAATAAATAACCAGCCTAAAATGTTCCCACTGCTGGGACAGATCTTGGTGAGAGTAGATTAGAGTATCAAAACTCACCCACATTTCGCCAGTTACGTTTATCTCCCATGTGATAGGGGACGAATCTATTCCCATCCATCGGGCACAAATTCACACTCCTGAGAAAATCCTGTTGGGAAAACCCCGTTTTTATTTTACATTGGCCATTCTACACAAATTAATTCAATCCCTTACTAAAGACTTTTGTTTTAAAAACAAACCATTCTCTTAGAAGGACTATAAAAATAGGCTGAAAAACAATTACCACTGTCAAAAGATCTTCCCGATAGTATTTCTTTACTAAAATACCTGTGTTCTTAAATACCCAGTGTGATATATGTACTGAATGAAAAATAAATAGGGTTTAAAAATAATAGAGATGGACTTAGATTCTTGGTTTTTTTAATGATCAAAGATATGAGATTCATTCATCAAGGTTCTAAGCATTTCTACTTAATATGCTCTATATTAAAATTGTACTAATAAAACCTTGAAGAATTTGATCCAAAAAAACACACGAAATAAGGATGAAGTTCGCTCAAGCATTGAAATTGGTTTTAATATTATGAATTTAAATATTCAAAACAGTACTTTGAATTACCTTATAATAATTTTGTAAACAAGACTAAAACATCAAAAATTGTGTTATGCGTGTAAAAGACTGTGAAAATCGTGCGCGAACGAACTGTGGTGAACTGAACTGTCATGTGAAGGCGTTAGGGGCGAGAATTGAATGTGCTTTTGTACAATAGCTTAATAAAATTATCTACTATTGATGTAAGTGGCTTCGGAAGCAGTATATTTGATATCAAGGTAATTATCTGTCTACCCTTTTCCCAACTATGCTGGTGACGGCTTCCAGTGTAACCAGATGCAACTGAATACCAGTTTAAAAAAAAATTATGTCACGGTAAGAAAGTACCAAATATAATGTCAACTTAAGTGGTTGCTCGATGTTTTTATTCCAGTCAAAGATTGAAATCGTTAGATTTGCGCTCAACCGTCATCATCATAATTTTAGCCGAAAAACGTCCACTGCTAGGGCATCCGCAAGCTCCGTCACTTCGACGCGTTTTTGCTTCCCGCGTCCAGCGGATTCTTGGACCTAGCCACTAGAAGCCCACACCGTAATTAGATTTAATTTGACCAATAAAAATTAACACGATCAGCACAATAAAACTGACAGATCTTGAACGCGGCTTAGCGCACGCGGCGCGTTCAGTTTTAGTGGCGAAATTCACTCTTCTCTTCTTCGTCGTTCCCTCAATGCTGAGGATCGCAGTCACATACGACGCGTCTCCAAGTTATGCGGTATTCTGCAGTGTTTACCGCTCGATAGATGCTACCTCCAACAGCCCTATTGGTCGCGTCTGACCTTCTTATCGGTAATCTCCTCTACAAGTGTCCATGCTGAGCAGAATGAACTCAATATTAAATAGCGTTTCCATGACAATCGAGTCAAGACACTTGCTATCTCTTGACGCAGTAGGCTGGATCTAACGATTGAAATCTTTGATATCACTCAGCCAATCATAAACGCTAATAAAATATATCAGCAGATTTACTGTTATCAGACACTAAATCAGGCTTTTGTGAATGGTCAGTTGGTAATTAAAAGTGTAGTCAATTTTGATAATCGTGTTGTCTGGGAAGTATCATGGTTGGCTGAAATACTTTGAAACGTGTTTTCAAAACTTTATGTATTTTCTTCTATCAGCAGAATAAGTGATTTGTAAAAATTTGCGTGCGTGGACTAGCTTGGTCGAATAAACTGTGCACCTGGTGTTGATGACGTCATTTCGATGTGGCGAGCGCGGGCAGGTGACCGGTGTGCGAGGTCCGGATGGCATGGCATTCAAGCGAGGTGGAAAGTTAAATTGTATGAACAAGAAAACACCTAAAATAATTTTAATCACCGCCATTTTGTTAATAAAAACGCTGTTTTCATAAAAGGTGCTTTATCAAAGGGAGTGAAGTAAATCTCGCCCCCGTATTGTAAGGTAGTCGGCTGTATTGTATAAAATGAGCTAAATTGTGTGTGTACAGGTGTTTTGTGTATGTGTATGGGAGCGTTCGGTGTTGTGATTTTGGCTATGGTTGTGGTGAAATTACCATAGCCTATACAAATTTTCCCATTAAGAAAATTCTCAGTCTAACCAGTTAATGGGAATTTGCGTTTAAGATGTTCCCAGTCATGGGAATTTGCGTCTTAAATAGTCTGACGTTTGATCTCTTCAGAGTTCGGAATAAACTGAAAAAGTGTTCGTTGTGGTAATTTTACTCTCATCCATTGCCGATGCTGCCTATAAACATTATTTATTCGGAAATGCTGTAAAGATCTTAATCGGCTTTCAATGAAAGGTATAGAGAAGGGTATTAATTTACAAGATAGAAAATCATTCCAAGGATCATTCCCCATTCGGAATCAATTTTCCAATACCATGGACATTATTCCCATTTCGTTTCCCATGTGCTGGAATTTTCCCATACTGAAAGTATAAATCATGTTTTTACTATAAATAGTTTTCCATCTGAAATCATACATGTGCCTTTTCACAAATTGTTGATAATTATTCTTGAGAAATCATTGAAAATCATTTTTTTGGGTAAAAAATTATAAGTTATATTCACGTCTATTTCCAAAGGATAAGCTGAATTGTACATCTACTGCTGATAACGGTATCAGGTCTCGTGTGTAGTCATTTCGCCTTTGATTGGCATAATTCCAATACTGCAGGTCTAATGCACTGATAGTGACAAGTGTCACGAATTTTGTATTAAGTAGATACATTGACATATAAAGAGCCCAAGATGCACAGTCTCAGAACAAAAGTAACACTCAAAACTGTCCCCAATTATACGTCAGTTTGTAGTATTTTTTTACATACTCAACCTTACACGCATGAATTAAAAGTGGTTTTTACAAAGCAGTGTCCAAAAAGACTGAAAGGTGACTGACTACTATTGACACCTGCGCACATTGCGCTCTATTTATGTGGATTTTTTGAGACGCCGATTGTGTATCTTGGGTTTTTTATAAATCAATGTTTAGGTATGTATAAATTCGTGGTATTATGTCACTGCGGTATAAAAAGCCTGCCTGACAGTAACATAGGAGATAATAAAACTTATTAATAATCTCTACATACTGACTGACGGATATTTTAAATTATAGTGTGAACGAAACTTACGGTAGTGCCCACTCTAGCTAGAACTGTTTGTGTCTACAGAAGTCTTAATTTACTGTAAATTAGGCAAATTTTATAAAACCCAGTTTGTTTCCCATTGAATGGAATATTTCTCCCAGTTCAACAAAAAATTTCCCATTTAGTAAGAATTCTGGCATCTGTAGATTTTCGAAGTCAACAAAAAATTTATAGAAACATATTTTTCCGGACAAGTGACAAAATAGTATAACAGTCTGCCTTAAATAGAAATTATTAAGAAATAATATTCAACTAAAATGTTATAACTAACTGTTTTAACCCGCAACGAGAGAAAAAGAGATAATTGTGGGTAAATAATTGATATTTTTTACAATATGGCCGATGAAACATAGCCGGTCTGAGAAGTGCGCAGGAGGCTGCGGAATGACAACCTTCAAAATCCCCGAGCAATTTACTGGTTTCATTGAAAATAGGGCCGTATTACCCACATGTCCTAAAGCAGAAAATTGAAGGAATATCGACACTGTCGGCTTGCACATGCTCACGACTCAGTTGCTCTTTTTATTTCTACTTTAGGCTGTGGTAATACGGTTCTATTTTCAATGGAGCCAGGAAATTTTACGGGCATTTTCCCGTTCGGCGAGTGTAAATTAGAGGACATGCGCGAGAGCTAGGAGACCCTGTTCTCCGATCGGTAATGATAATTCATCGGCGTATTGTATTTGGATAAATGTGGATTCTGATATCACTATTATGTTCATATTTAGGTGTGGTCCTCACCGCCATTTTGGATTTAAGGTTTATCCAAATGGTATTGCCATGACCCTGAGATTATAAAACTGCTTATAGATGGCCCAATATAGCCTAACAGGCATTTTGGGACCTCTAAAGCTCTGGACAAACTAAAGCGACTCCTGCGCAGGATGTTTCGCCTCAGTGTCACCAGAGCTTAAAAGTACTAAGGTTAAGTGCGAACGACTAACGATTTTGTATAACGACTAATAATCGCAGTGATTTTTTTATTTTGTAAATGAACGATTTGTTTAGCATGTCTTAGTGTTTATACTGAGAATCTTTGGTATTTGGAGGAGAGTGGCATTTGTATAGAAAAACGGTAGATGCTTGGTTCAAAAAGACAAATTTCAATTTTTTCATATCACAAAGTGTGGCATTCCACTTGGCATGTTAGTACAAATGTTTGAGTTATTTTGCTGATGGAACATGTATCCTGTGCTTTGTGGAATAAGCTTGATTTTTAATTAGCAAACTGACGTGGATATGAGTCTGAATATGCCAAGTGAAGTCCCATTCAAAGTTGAATCGTATGTCAAGGTGTTAAAGTTGAATTTGTCTTGTTGTACGTTGCATTTAAATGTCGTTTTTGATGCGTAAAGACATTTATTGAGACTGTGCGATGTGTATAAAGGGTTTAAGAGCTTGTGTTGTATGTTGTGAAGCTATTAGGGAGGCGTGCGGCGGTTTTACGCAATTCGTTACTATTTAGAGCTGTCTTTTACTTCCAAAGTTAGTAATTCTTTGTTTCTCTTTCTTTTTTGTGGAAATTTCCTCAGTTTATTTGACGAGAAAGTGCTGTTCTTAAGGTCCATTTTACTTTAGCACAAGATACGACTCAATATTGCAAGAAAAACTGGTACTTTTTTAAGTTTAATTTCCTGTTTCAAAAAGTCCCTTTAATCTTGCAATATCGGGCCACATCTTGCAACACAGCATCCTAGTGTTGCCATTACTTCTCGTCCAATAAATCGATGTGATTGATACGACATAACTCACAAACTATTTTATATTAAAAAGAATCCATTTCATTACTTACATTTTGTTTTTCATCACGCTTGTAATAATTTAAGCGGTTAATTTTTGAGGTTAGTTCAGCAAAAACGGCTTATTTCCAACAATTTGATTGATATAAATGTAATTATCTTAATATGAATATCTTAACATTCGTTTAACAATGCTTTGAGCATTCTTTTCTTGTAAAAATACTAAAATTGTTATACAAATTGTAAAAAACCGATTTATCTCCTAAGTCGTTTTTCTTTACTACACTCAAGTTTGTTTTGTAACAATATATTTATCATTTTGTATACTTTTTTTGATGTAATATATGTTATGTATTATGTAGTGCGTTGGTTTGCATGGTAACAACCGTTTCTGTCATTTGCCGCTGATATGGTCGCCGTAAACCAACGCCTGGCGTCAGTGTTTTAAAATGATGTACTGAATCTCATTTTTGTTGGAATGCTTTAAATGTTTGTGCGTATTTAATTATGAGTCCTTTTGAATGTGATTTTGACAGCTAAGCTTTAGTCGAAGTTAAATATCACGGCGGGGTTTCATTGCGCACTGGATTCTGAATTCTCGGTGTTGAACCGAGGTGAGAATTCAACAGAATGCATCTCAGTGCGTCGAAGATGTCTTTTTGAATGTGTTTTATAGCTTAGCTTTAAAGTCGCAATTCCAATGCTACAATCGATGTACTGCGAGGGAGTGCGCACGTTAGCTGCGCGGTTTATTTGTTTGCCAGCTACTCGTCCGTGCGTAGCGCGATGTTCCCGCCTAAATTATTATACAAATGGAAGCGTACGCATACGTTGTTTAGCTGTAAGCAAGAATGGAGCTGCGCCTTAAAAGTGAAATGCCAGGGTAGCTCGCAAAGTTCAAATTTTCTTACGTTATAGCATTTTGCAGGTCTTTGTCAAGCTGTATCTCAATTAAAATATGATTCGCGACCGTAACACCGCCTTCTAAGTTCATTTAATTCTAGTTCATTAGGTTATCATCATTTCAGCCGAAAGACGTCCACTGGTGAACATAGGCCTCCTCCACTTCGACCAGTCTTGTGCTTCCCACATCCAGTGGATTCCCGCGGCCTTCACAAGGTCATCGGCCACCTTGTGGACGGCCTTCTCTACGTCTTTCGGTACGCGGTCGCCACTCCAGAGCCTTTCGGCCCCATCGGCTATCTGTTCTGTGAGCGATGCGAGGTTCTATATTATGAAAAACTCATTTAATGGGATTAATAGACGTTATAACGGGTTCTATTGGCTTTCAAATCGGACATACGATCTGGCACTGACCTGGAAATTGCAACAGATCGGAACAATATTTGAATTTCGCGGGCTACTTTAGGGTATTACCCTAAGAAAAGAAACAAAAATCTGCCAAGATTTTCAAAAAGGCTTTTTTTTTTCGTTAAATTCAAAAGGACATAATTATATGACGCACGCCTGCACATAGCTTTAGACTATATGTTTTAAAACACTGAAGTCTGATTGTTGCAAGTTGTGTAGTGCATTCTGTACCATTGTTTCGGACATTGTCATTCCCAAGTATTTTTCATTAATAAAAATGGATGTAACGTATCTTGTTTGTATTTCTTTTTAACTGACTCCAAAAAGGACGAGGTTCTATGTATATTTATTATAATTAAATTAATTCAATTAAGTACCATTTTTTTTGTACTGTTCAGAATTTCAAGATAAATTAATTGATGTGCCCCGATTTCCGTTTTTGTCTAAATGTGTGTGTATGGCACAGAAAAAATAGGTAACACCCTGATTCAGGTTTTTTTGTGGTGTGTTAGCAAGCAAGTATAGGAAATAGTGATTCATTAAATTATTTCCAATCTGATGTTCATTAAAATTGTATTTTTTTTTTTTTAACTACTTGGTACTTGGGAATCTTTACAGCAAATAGGAATAAATTACGAAAACATTCCTAGAAATTGGAATATCATTCCTTCATTGATTATTTAACCTGTTATTGTTACTATGTGGAAACAAAATGTACCTTTTTTGTTGGAAAAAATGTTTGAAACAACGATGCATGAGACTATTTACTTAAAAATAACGAAAGTTTTCATTTTAATGTGTTTTTGAGGGGAATTATGATTCAGGATTATTTTAAAATTTTTGTTTATAAATAATAGTATTTTTTAAGTTGGTAATTTTTCAGTAAATAGTGTCAAACTAATGTACTATATAACATAACTATTATAAGAAGTGCATTTAAAATATAATAACGCTTGAGCGCGAGTGACGCAGTGTCAAATACCCGTAATTACTTACTGTATTTAAATTTATAATTAATAATTATTGATTATTAATGTACGATAGTTATGAATAAAAATGATTTTTAAGCCTTTATGTTTATGTTTTATTATTCACGAATCAACGAACTGAACCGAAAAGTATGGCAGAAGAAAGGTGAGGCTAGTGTCCAGGCAGAGGGTAATGCCTAAAAGGATAGAAGTTTAAAGTAGGCAGGTAGGGATGGTCCAGCTAGCCTCCAGCAATTACCTTACCCAAGTTACAATAATATCGTCCCGACCGGAGCCGGAACGTATAAGGGTGCCTACGCACTTTGCGGTTAGCCGGAATGCGGTCAGCCGGAATATGTACGAGAAAGTAGTTTTAATCCGCACTGCGATGCGGCTGCCGGCCGACCGCTCCGGACGTTCTGAGCGCTGCGACCCGACTCTGACGGCCAGCCGGACGGTTGCTATACACACTATGCGGATAGTGCTAGTTTGCGTTTGCCCGCCATTGACGGTGTACGTGTTCTCCGACGCTTAACTATGGATTTCGATACAGAAAAAAATATAATTGAGTGACAAAATAGGCCTTAAGTTTATATAGCGCGAGTAAATATAATAAATAGCTGCGACTTCTTCGACGTCCATCTTGGAAATGTGTCCATGCAACCGCAAACCACGACGGTTTCGTTCCAGCTGTGGTTGCGGCTACCTGCCACCCGGCTAACCACAAGCGCAACCGCATAGTGCGTAGGTACCGTCAAACGGGGTGAATAGGGATGCAGGGGTGAATCGGGACGAAACTTTAAAAGAGATTTTAACACTGAAATAATACAGTTTGTTGGCAAAAAGGACTTGAATGTGTTAACTGTATTATAAATTAACGATTATGTGCCATTGTTGGCAACAAACTATATAATACACCGTTAAAATCCATTTTAAAGTTTCGTCCCGATTCACCCCTGCTTCCCTATTCACCCCGTTTGTAGGTACCCTAAGAATACACATATGCATAACGAGACTAACCCACGTAATACGATCGCGGCGGGATTTTTCACGCACTGGATCTTAAATGCACTGCACAGCACCGAGAGTCGAAAATCGAACAGTGTGCTGAACTCTGTTGGATTCCAGTGCGCGACAAACATCCCGCCGCGATTTTATTTCGTACGATGTGGACTTCAACCAATGTGATTAGTCGAATTCTGCTCGTCTCTGCCTCAATGGAAACTAATCCACTTGGTGTATCTTGGTAATGTTTGAATGCTTGCTGTCACTGTTTGCATGGCCAGTATTGGTATACGAATTGGTGTGAGGTAGGTACGATGACCAAAAAGTGAAAAATAAAATGTTTACCTATCCCCTACCCTTATAACTTTGATAAATTTATGGTTTTGGGGATCAACTTTTACAATTTTTTACAAAATCCTGGTAGATGTTTTTTTTTTAATTATTCCGTGGCCGCGCCATTGAAACGGACACGCGAGAGGCAGCGCAACACTTGGGTAGTGTTCCCAAATATATAAATCAACGCCATCTTACGTATATAAATGAAAGCTTAGTAGGTTTCATTTAAATACATTAGATCGAACCGTAGGAATTTTCTTTCGCTGAAGGGCTTCGCGTTTCCACCGCCAGATGGCACTGAAGAATCTTTCAAAGTCCAGAGCTTTTATTTTTGTACAGACGCCTGCACATCAAGCTACCCCAAACTGTCAATTTTTTCCAATTGAACATGAACCTTAAACTTATGTGATAAAGTTGAAAATCTATTAAATAAATTTGACAGATTGGGGTAACTTGATGTGCTGGCGTCTGAATATACTTGTTTTTAAAATTCTTTAATTAAAAAGGGAAGGTTCAAGGGTTTCTGTTGAATGTTTCTGTCTGTTAGTCTAATGAGTTAAATTACTAAATAAATACAAAGACCGTCTATTTTTTTAACATAAAAATCTCGTGTACACAAATCTGTTTTTCTGAAATGTAATTATTAATTTATTTTTGAATCTCATAAGTTGTGAAAAAACAGAGCCAGAAAACACTGTTCTATCAATAATTTGAAAGGAAAAAAATAATACATTACACTAATTATTAAAATATATTATTTTAACACTTGTTGTCAGTAAGAAAATCGTCTTATTTTATAATATATAGCCTAGAATGTGAGCGTTTCCCGTTTTCCGCATAGCAGTAATACAGAGCCAATGCCGGAGTGACTGGGTTACCACATTAAGAATATCTGCGTAATTTTTGGGAAACAAAATAAAATATCGGGAAGTTCATTTTTTTCGATTGCATAATTATGATGTGAATTTACTGTCACCACTAGTTTTGTTATGAGAACTGTTCGGCGACGTCAATATCGAATCGGTCAAACTGTTATAGTTTCTTTTCTATTAAAAAACAAAAATATGTCGTTCCCGTAATATACCTACGGCGGCGATTTCATTTTACGTAAGTATTGAAATACCTAGGTAAAATTAAATTCCTACCTACCTTATTTGTTACCGTATGATATGTGCTCCTAATTGTGTCTACTTTATTTGTACAAACACGAAACGTAAACAAAAAAACTAATTTCAGCTATCCCAAAGAAATACCTAGGCTATGCCAGAAATAGCCTAAACCATAGCAATTATTATATGAACTGCTTACACCAAACAGTTCCAACGAGCCACCCCTCTGGGCTCTTGTTGTTGTGCATTAATGAATAATTAATTGTACTGCGTCTTTCTAAAAGGCACTCTAGGCACATCGTTTTATACTACAAAACCATCCAAAAACCGTCGAAAAAGACATAGTACTGCTATAAAAATATATATGAATGCCATAAAGGATTATTTTCCGCAACATCGTGACGTTTTAATTGCTTCAGCATTGTTTTTCCCACCTTGCGTATTGCGTAACTTCGAATGTGGGCTGGCAGCCCCGGCAGTGAGTCCGCCGCGCGCTGTCTAGTCGGCGTGTCCCTCGTAAAATGGGCTTAAAATCGCTGCATTCACGCATAACGTTATAAAACCAAAAAATACGACAAAACACACATTTAATTATGATTAAACCATATTTATAACACAAGTTAATTAGGTAACAGTGATTAGTGTTTATTTTTTCACGTAAACGGCTATCATAATGTTAATTGGTAGGTAAAAAATAGTATACATTATCAAATAATTATTATTTCGGTCAAGAAATCGTCTATTTTAAAAAACCTTTTCTATTTTTTTCTATGTTGACAGTATTTATTTTTTATTTTTATTGTGGCTGCCTATGAATCTTACATTATTCCAGTGAATAATACACGAGTTTTCCTGTGAGGATGTGATTGCATGAAATGAATAAACCCGCAGTGTTTTTGGTAAATAATAATCGTGGAATGTAGCGGTACGTAAAATCAATAATGTCCGCGCATTGTCCCGCGTGCTGTAGTACGATTTTTTCAGGTTCCATACATTAATGTTAAAATGATTATACTGCAACAAAATAGACATTTACGCAATGCATTTGTATATTACTATCAAACAAATAGATAATTATGGAGCGCAACGTACGCAGAGACTTACGTAAATACATAGATTTTGCGAAATTAAAACTCCGCAGTGCCACTAAATCAAGAAAACGTACCTACAATCGTAATAAATTATTAGAGTTCCCGCCATTTAGTCTCAAAATTCGGAATGATTTCAATGACTGTTGTCATCTGCAACGTCAGAAAAAAAATAGGCGAATGCGCTAGTTGATTTAAAATGTCATAGATGGCGCTTGAATATTTACCTAATTCTCATGTCACGACTTTTGTAAAACTGCTTTGCCTAAATTACCTTTTAAAGGTTTTTTCTATTTCTACTTCATTAGATTTTCTAGTGTTTTTTTTTGAGTAAGGAATGTTTTACTTAAATTATTATTTATTTTTATTTTCTTCAGGTGTTTACGACTGGTTAGACTTACGGAGATATATGGCCTATAAAAAATTTGTTTTCATTTTCTTCTTAAACTTTTTAAATGATCAACAGAAAACTATTGTTTTATCGCTTTAAGAAAGCGTAAAATAATATTTATTTTTAGTTTCTTCTATATCTTATTATTTGTTTAATTAACATTAATGTAGTATAAATGTGCTAATAATAAAGTATCTTTTGTTATGAAAACAAATTTAGTTTATAAAAACTTACGATTAAAATAATTATAATTAAGATAAAACTGAAGCGGCAATGAGAAGAAAGTCAAGCTGAAAACAGTTGACAAGCGGAAGGAAGAAATAGAAAAAATGCGCTGGATATTTCCTGTGCCAGGTAAGAAGACGATTTTTTTTGTTAAATACCTAGCATACGGGCCTGACTCCACTGTATGTCGGCACGTTACGACACGGGATTCTTCGGCATCACTACATGCAAGTGCATTCAGACGGCAACGATGCCGTGGTATCCTACACCATGCCGCGTCGTCCTCTTAGGGCATCATCATAGCCCGTCGACTTACTCGTAGATCATTTTGATAATTTTAATAATTAAGTATAATTAAGGGAACTTGTTCAGCATACAGCTTGACACTGACATGCAAATTGCACTATCTGTAGCTTTCACCGTATTGAGGGTTTTCTGAACTGACGTTCGCTAAGTGGCAGCACTGAGACGTTAAGTCCTGTCATATGTGTCAAAGCGCCAATATTTTCTTCAGTCATGACTGAATGATGGACAAATTAAAATGAATGACGAACGTCATCTTATACAGGATGGCAGGGCAATCAACGCGCAAACACACATCGTTCTAGACCGTAGCGCATAGATTCTTTTTCGTCGCTAGTCAAAAAAAAATCTGCTGTTTCATAGAAAAGTGCAATACATAGGCAGTCAAAATGTATGGCAGAGCTTTGTTTTTTAATAATTAACGAAAAAGTTCAACGCTGACTCACGTACTAAGTCCATAGTAACAGGTTGTGCGTCGATGTCCCTGCCACCCTCTATTTTTAACCAACTTCAAAATGGAGGAGGGTATCAATTCGACATATTCATATTTTTTATGTATGTTCGGGCATAACTCCGTCATATACAGGGTAAATTTTAAACCAGTGCGCAAACTGTAACCATGAATTCAGCGGCTTATTCCATAAATCCCCCTGAAAGTCCCCCTTAGGGGGAACAGTGGAATCTATAAAAAAGGGTGGATTTCCCCCTTGATAATCCCCCTTAGGGGGCAAAACTGGTATAAAAAAAAACTTATTCCACAGATCCCGCTGAAAGTGGCTTATTCCACAAATCTCCCCTGAAAATGCCTCTGAGGGGGAAAACTGGAATCTAAAAAATATAAGTCTGGAATTCCCCCCTGATAATCCCTGATTAAAATTTGTGCGGTTGTAGGGGGCAATCCCCCTACAACCGCGCAAATTTTACCTCTTTATAATATTATAAAGAGTTAAAATTAGTATAGATATAGATTACAAACAGCCTACTGTTTGTAATCAAAAGGAAAAGAAAAGAAAGGAAAAGGCCCGCGAGAAATTATACTAATAGTACATTAGGGTACCTATACCTAATGTATTATTGTTATTATTTCTCACGGACCTTTTCCTGGAAAATCTCTTTATCTTTGTACCACATTTTTACTATCTGAAAATTGCCGAAAAACTTGATCATTGTTTTATATTTAACGAAGTGATGTTATTAAGGGAAACTTTCATATACTAAATAATTTAGTTTCTCTAGGTAGGTTGTGTGTACTTTGTTTAAACAATTCAATTCAATTCAATTTATTTATTTTGTTAAACATAGGTATGGTTACAGTTAGAATTGTCTAAAATATGTGCACTATGTTTTGCCAATATGTAGCATACAAAATTAACACAACAAGCAATTATAATTACAAAGTGGCATGCCAATACATTACAAAAAAGAAGTATAGAACAATCAATTTAAAATATGTCAGGTAGGTAAACAGGTCATTACAATTTCAGATAAATAAACACATTCACACTTAATAAAAAAATAAAAATCATATGAGTTTAATTAGCAAGTCGGAATCGTCACACCTCTGTTTATCATTAGTAAACTCAATGATGGAGTAGTAACATCTATCTAGAAGGAATCTAAACAAGGACCTTTTAAAGGATCCCAGACACTCTTTATTTCTAATTACTGCTGGTATACTATTATATATTTTTGGGGCCATGCCTAGGACACTTTTGCCGAAAAATGCGGTTTTATGAGAGGTAACACTAATGGTATTCTGATAACGGCGAGAGCGCAGTTGTCCAAATAAATGCAGGTTACAGCGAACAAACACTCCCATTTCATAAATGTACATAGACGGTAGAGTGAGTAAACTAAGTTCCTTAACAGTTTTAATTATTATTTTTACAAAAATCAACCGATATCGCAGTTTGTTTGTTTATTGTTTTTACTCTTCATCACATTTTATTATATCAAGTCTGTGAAAAAAAAGACTGATTAATGATATTATTTATTGTCGTTTTTTTTTTGTTAATTACATTGCATCTGATCATTATTTTTTTATTTACTTTAAGAGCGTAGAAATCAAAACTGAAAATGAGGCGGAAAAGTGGAATAATCCAAAATGAAAAGGGGGATTTTTGGATTTTTTTAAATTAGGGTTCAATTTTCCCCCTTGAGGGAGATTCTCTCAGGGGGGAATAGTGGAATAAGCCGCTGAAAGTGCCCTTGAAGGGGAAAGCTGGAATCTTTAAAAAAAAAGTCTTGAATTCCCCCTGATAATCCCCCTTAGGGGGGAAAACGTCAATCTAAAAAACCAACGTTCAGAAATCCCCACTGGTTCTTAAAATTTAAGGAGTGATTCTGCTACCCGCGCTGGGTACCGATTTGTTCGCCGGTGCTGGTTGCTAAAATATTTACCGCGGGCGCCGGCAGATATTTTACTTAGATAACCTAGAACGCAGAAGCGAGCGAAGCGAGCTTGGGAATAATTTTTACTCATTCAAACACTTATAGGTGCACCGCCAAACGGGCCTTCGTCGAAATAGACAATAAAGCTAAAATAAAATGTATACTGAATTATTTTATGTTATTCGAGTTTAAGTAATAAAGTTGAAAATTTATCAAAAAAATTTGATAGTCCAATCTGTCAAATTTCTTTGATAGATTTTCAACTTTATACACACACACGCAAGCAAGCAAGCACCAAGCAACCCCAAGGTAGCTTGATGTAATGGCGTCTGTACCTAATGTACTATTGGTATTATTTCTCACGGACCTTTACCTAGAAAATCTCTGTATCCTTGTACTTCATTGTTACATTCTGCAAATTGCCTAAAATCTTAATAATTGTTTTATATTTAAGTAAGTGATGTTAAGGGAAACTTTTAACGGAAAAAACTAAATAATTTAGGTTTTCTAGGTAGGTTGTGTGTACTTTGTATAAACGGTCTTAATTATTATTTTTACAAAAATCAACCGATTTCCCTCATGTCTGTTTGTTTGTGATTGTTTTTACTCTTCATCACATTTTATTATAACACAATTCTGTGAAAAAAAGACTGATTAATGATTATATGTATATTATATTGTCACTTTTTGTTTATCATATTTTATCTAATCACTATTTTTTTAAATTTACTTTAAGAGTGGCATAATCCAAATTAAAAAGGGGAATTTCTGGATTCTTTTTACATTATGGTTCAGTTTTCCCCCTTTGGGGGAGATTCACTCAGGGGGGAAAATGGAATAACTTAAAATGAAAGGGGACTTTTTGGATTTCTTTTATATTACGGTCCAGTTTTCCCCCCTGAGGGGGTTTCTTAGGGGGGAATAGTGGAATAAGCCGAATTCAGCATATCATTCTAGACACCTAGCGTAGAAATTTTTCGTCGGTTGTACAAAAAAAACACAGCTGTTTCATAGAAAACTGTAATACGAACGCGTTCAAAATGTATGGAACAGCTGGTTTTTCTTTGTAGAAATGACGATTTTGTATGACAACCGGGACCAACGGCTTAATGTATGTAAAGATGGTCACCCATCCACGGACCAACCGTGACAAGCGTAGCTGAACCTGATCTACCGACCCTGGCAGCTATTATTACTTGGCCATGAGCCCCCTACATATTCTAAGTAAGATTTCAATTTCATTTTCAGTAAGTAAACATTTTTGCTATTGCTGGTATGTCCCCAAAGCTTGCAGAGGAACTCACCCTGTCCCTTTTAACATAATCCCTTGCACAAACAGAATATTAGAGCTAAGGTACCCATCCAAATCTAAGCCCTACGAACCGACAACTTGACCTGACCTGACTCGAGGGCTGACCTCAGCTCAAGTTTCTATGTATATTGTCAACACGGACGAAAATAGACATGGTCTGTGAACGAGACAAAAATAGACTCTATAGTCACTTTGTTTAGACTGTCTTTTAGGGAAATATCTCTAAAAACTTATTGACCTTCTATTATTGGACACTTTTGAAAATGAATGAACGTCTCATTTTTTTTCTCCTATATTGATGCATACTTTTTTGAATGCCTGAGCCTCTTTTTGACTTTTATATTCTTTTATCTCGGTTTTCGGTCTCAGTAACTAGGTATGCTAGGTGCGTTGACCAAAAGGGTCTTCTTTTTTTATTGTTTGATTCGCTTATTTTATGACCTCAAAATATTTATTTATTTATTTAATACTTTACGCACATATATGTACAGAGGCGGACTTAATGCCATAGGCATTTTCTCAAAATATGAATAGTTTAAAGTTCAAAAAAGAGGCGCAATCAAATTACGGATTTCGTGATAATTTTAACGACTTGCACCCGCTATGGTCCAGCTGCTCATGTAAAAATCATCCTCATCTCTTTTCTAACTTTTCAAAAACTCGATATTATGAGGAATATAGTTTATTATTTGATGCTTTTCAGTTACTTTTTTTTAGATTCATTTTTGTGTTTTTTTCTCTATGGAGTACTTACCTATTAAAATACTCATACAAGTACAGCCGATCTATAAAAATCTCACCATGAAACTTAGTTGCAGTAAGCTGTCATTAGTGTCAATTATGGAATGACAGCTCACTTCACCTTAGTTTTAAAGATATGTTTTTTAAACAATAGACCGACTGTTAATTAGTCGTAATCATGAATTATACGAGCAATAACTAGGTACTATAGATTTCAGAGTCAGCTCGACGGAACGATTGTGAAGGTATCAGCCACACAGCATTGTTCTATGGTGACTCGAGTGACGTAAAGAGGCCGTGTCTGATCCCTCTTCTGTGATTGACACACGTTCAGGCCTTTTATAGTTTTTGAAACAATTATGTAAATTATCATATTGTCAGGCTTAAGACTGGAAAATCCGTAGGTATTTTTTAAGTGTTGAATATTGTCACAAATCTGTTGCTAAGCAATCCGCAAGAGTTCTCTAAACACTACGCGTTAACGAATCGGTGTCGCCTTTAGAGGTCGACTAGTGGCTGGTGAAATTAATTTGGCATTGTGCGGTGACACTATACGCTGAAAAATTACCATTTTTACCTACTGCATCAATTAATATTAATTAGTGGACAAATTAGTAGTTTAATGGTCAGGTGCGTAATCGCAACCGGCGTGCGTCTATGACCAGGTGGTAAAGGTATACGAGGAAAAGGGAGTATGTAAGGATAGTGGCAGGTGGCGTTCTGTAGATTTGCCTACCCTCCTAGGAAAAAGACGTGAGCTTATATATGCAAGTAGTAATTTCTTAGCAGCATAGCAGCAGTAATACGCTCGCCCCCTATTGGGTACTTATTAGGACTTAAACATAACTTGCGAAATGGGCGTCTTCTTTTCGTGGCGATGGTACTCTACGCCGTTTTAAAAAAAATAGTTTTTAGCTCAGTAGGTGGCCACAAAATATTAATATACAATAGCTAAACCTCTGCCTAAGCCTTCGGGGAAACACGGCGTCATGTGATGGGATTATGTCAACAAATTAATAAACGATTAACGGTCATTGCGTTGGGCATGCCACCATTGCGGCGGTAAGTCCCCTCTTTGAGGAGTGGCTTGAGAGGCGGCATGGCGTCCTCACCTTCCGCCTGACACAGGTCCTCACCGGACATGGCTGTTTCGGGAGGTTCCTGTTTCGCATAAGGCGGGAAGAAACGCCCGGGTGTTTCCATTGCGAAGATCGCCCTGAGGACACGGTGGAGCACACAGTGGAGGTCTGCCTGGCTTGGGCGGAGCACCGCCGTGTCCTCATCGGAGGCGATCGGCGGCGGCAATCTTTCGCGTCCGGCCCTGGTCCAGGCCATGGTACGGAGCGAGAGTGCATGGCTAGCAGTCGCCTCCTTCAGCGAAGCAGTTATGCTCGCAAAGAGGGAGGCGGCGCACGTGAGAGAGATGCAGTACATGCGCCGTCACGGCCGTGGCCTTCGCAGGAGACGCCCCGGGCGTCGGGAATCCCAGGCTGATTCCCGGCCACCGTAGGCACCGGCACCGTAGGCGACGTACCCAGAGCGGAAGAAGTTATTTGATGATTTCCCACCCAAAAAAAAAGGTCATTGCGTGTACTCTCTCGCTTCTTTATATTCACCGTTTGGTCCATTCAATACATTTATTTTATCAGGCTGCAGTATACTTTGACTTCCAACCTTCTAGTGCATAAACTGAGTTACGGATTGATATCTACACCACTTATATATCAAGCCGTAACTGAGTGCATAGACTACATTCCATTTAGATGCCACCTAGAGTTGGTCACAATCATAGATATAGTATATCTGTGGTCACAACAGGCGTTACATGATTATCATCATTTCAGCCGAAAGACGTCCACTGCTGGACATGGCCTTCCCCTAGCTCCGCCACTTCGACTTGTTCTGTTGACTGAACAGCTGACTCCTGCGGCCCTCACAAGGTCATCGGTCCACCTTATGGGAGGCCTTCAGACTTTACGTCGTCCGGTACGCGGTTGCCACTCCAGAACCTTCCGGACCCATCGGCCATCTGTTCTGCGAGCAATGTGCCTTGCCCACTGCCACTTAAGTTTGGCAATTCTTCGGGCTATGTCGGTTACATTGGTTGTCCTGCGGATCTCTTCATTCTGATTCGATCACGCAGGGAAACTCCAAACATAGCCCTCTCCATTGCCCTTTGGGTGACTTTAAGCCTTCTTATGAGGCCCATAGTGAGCGACCACGTTTCGGTTCCATATGTCATCACTGGCAACACGTACTGTTCAAAGACTTTCGTCTTGAGACACTGCGGTATATGGGACGAGAAGATATTGCGAACCGGAAGCCTTCAGACTTTACAGATTTGAAACCCAGGCGCTTGTGGCGAAGTAATGACCGCCGCACGCGTCGATTGACCAGGTTAAGCTATGCATGCAGCGGATGGTCCCTGCATGGCAGGACGTGTGACCATCTTTACATACAAAGACCTTGCCGTGCCTCGGAAAGCACGTTAAGCCGTTGATCCCGGCTGTCTTTAGTGGATCTTTTGCAGTCGTTAGGGTCGTCAGAAGCCCGAAAGACTGACAACCAGTCTTACCAAGGGGTATCGTATTTCCTAGGGCTGTGGCGGTCAAATAAGCAGTTGCTCCATGTAAGATACTGGTATTCAGCTGCATTCAATTAGACTGTTAGTCGACCCCAACATAGTTAGGTAAAGGCTAGGCAGATGATGTTGGTCTTTTGAGGAAAATACCACACAATTTGAGTGGACTTGTCCATTCAGTGCAAGCATTTGTCAGTATTCGAGTAGCTCAACTCAGAACTTAATATCTCAACGAACACTTATTAAAATATTATAATTTAATAGTCTGGCAGAGTAGTCACGGTTATTGCGCATACGACTCTATTTATTCGCTCGTGACGTACGAACTACGATAATTTTACTAAAGGTTTATTTCGGGGACATAATGTGATATAGGGAGAATTCGTTCCAGATTCACGAATTGAAACTTCCGTTTGATCACAGTGGAGAGCACTAAATTTTTTGTTGTAATCGTCCCACCGGCCCATCAGCATAGCTATTCGCAACCATTCGATACGCTTTCGTACCGAATCGAACATCAATAAATGTTATCGTAGGAGTCCTTTAAACGCTGTCCACTAAAAAAAAGCCGAAAATGATGTCAGTATTAAATCAAATAGTCGACCGCTGTTCTTCCGACAGCTGTTTGCTGTCAGGGGCAAGGCAAATCAGGCTATCGAGACGAGACATTTTTGATAGGATAGCCTGTCGAATGCTATTGAATAGCTTTGCTGACGGTAGGTGATCACTGCCACCTAGGTAGACATACTGTAGCATAAAAAATTGAAGTGAAAACACACACTGCTACTAACACGTTTAATTTGGTGATAAAATAAAAAATACAAAATGTGCAAAAACAACAGACAAAAATATAAAAATAAAGTATACAAATATTCCAGATTTGGGAGGTTGATGCGGAGAGACTTAAGTAAAACAGAATTTAAAAGAGAGGAAAAAAAGGAAACGTAAATTATTTGGTACACGACCTATCAAGCGATTGCAATCGGTTAAAACAAGGCCTATGTACGCAAAAGTACGTTTGTTATACGTTATAACATTAAGGGAAACCGGGCGTCTTTACAGAATTACCTGAAATATTAATTATGTTAACCTTTTTTTAAAAAAAAACAGTAATCTAATACAAAAAAACAGTATAAAGTAATGATTTTCGATACGCTTATGAAGTCCGAGAAACCAGACCGGTGGTGGAGCGCGCGGACGGGTAGATAGAAAGGTCTTTCGGGGGTTACGTGGCTGCAGTGGAGCGACGCTTCAACTCTTGAAGCGCGTCACGTGCCGAGATGCCTCAGGTTTTCAGGGCTGGTGCGCGCCAACGTAGGTCGAAGGGAAACCACGCCGATATTAGGCCCGTGGGGAAGACCGAATCTCGGCCTTTAGCTTGTCTAAAGACAAAGAAAAAGAGCCTTCAGACCACAAGCACAAGAATCCTTGGTGAAAGGGGGGAATCAACAAAAATAGATCAGAAAAGAGGAAAGGTGACGGAATACATACCCAATAAATGCGGAAGAAAACACTTATTTGCACTAGGAAACAGCTTAAACTGGTTGTTTAACCACACAACACAATAACGTTGCTTTTTAAAACTTGTATCATATTAAAAGGAAAATTTTCTTAAAGGGAATTCATGCCGCCGTCAATGGCTCCCAAATCTGTAGTGAGGGTTTTGTCAAGAGAAAACATTCGACGATTTTTTTTCGATTCGAATTTTAAATTTGATCAAAAGCTATGAAGAAAAAATAGTTTTTATTGAAAAGGTTGGACTAGAAATCAAAAAGGTTTTTACCGTAGCGGATTTACGCTACAATACCTACCGTCAACACCGTGACCACCTACCGTCAGAAATCCGTCACTTCAAGCTGACTTCTCATAATAATGTAGCATACAGCTTTATAATCAAAAGCTTCAAGCAAGCATTGTCAATCCAGGTGAAATGACAGCTCACTTCAGCTAAGTTTCACGGAAACATTTTTACAGAATAGACCCGCTGCAATACCAGAGACATCATAGATTCGTTGATTCGTCCATCCCAGAGACAAAGCTGAAATGTCTCATGTGCCTGTAATTAAGACCAGTGATTACCAGTGATTACCAGTGATTACACTTTTCATTAGAAGTTTCGTCGACATTTTTGAAAAAAAAAACATTTTCATTTCATTTCATTTATTTGCATACCTTAATGTGAATTAAGTTGTTACAAATAGGCTTAAAGCTAAGATACAGTTATGGACCCTGTAAGGGCACAGCAACATAAGCATGGATAAATAATTAAAAATAAATAAAATAGGTAAAAAAAAAATGAAAAAAAAAACATTCTTATGGTACTTGTAGCGAATCCTATCTGACCTCCACAACCCAGTTACTGGGTAACACGATACCCCTTGGTAAGACTGGTTTTCAGGCTTTTGGGCTTCTGACGACTTATAACGGCTGTCAAATATTCACAAATGACAGCCGGGACCAATCGCTAACAGTCATAATTTAGGACATTTACTTTTAGTGTGGTCCAGATTTCTAGTTTTATAATCTGGAAAAGTTTTCACTAATTTTCTATTCTTGGCCGTTTGCCACATCATAATATTACTGCGGATACCTATTAATTCTCATTAAACTGCCATTTTACAAATAAATTGCACACATTTATATGTACCTACAGATAAATTGCACTTTAAGCCGCGGTCCCACAGCCCGTTTCAAGCGAATCTAAAGCGAGCGAGCATTCCCATATAAACAAAGCAAAAAGAAACGCGCCGTACAGACCGCGACAGACGCCTCTTTGTACTTACCGATTCCCGGCGAATCGGACGGGCGCGGGCGGCGACTGGCCGCCACAGGCCTCATCGGATGCTACGAATCCCGCGGCCTGTCGGCCTGGACCGGTGCGGCGCGTCCCGCCACATAATGGGCCTTGGAACCGCAGCATAAGACTACTGTCGTGATAATAAACTTTTTAAATGGCAGAATGAGATTCACACAAAAACGCATACGGCCTTCCTGTTATTTGGAACAGCTACGATTTTCTTGACAGATGAACATCGAGTCAGTTTCTGTATTAAGAACCTAAATGTGATCAAAATGTAGCCGGTCTATACCTATACTGTAAAAATCTCACCGTGAATCGTTAGGTGAAGTGATCTGTCATAGGGATTGACACTATTGGCAGTTCACTTCACCTAAGTTTTTAATATACTTTACAAATTTAAACCGTCTTATTACAAAGCGAAATCGAAGTTCATCTCAAGTTTTAAACCCATTTTGTATATTTTTCTTTTTCAATATTTTTTTTTTAATGCCGACTAGACTAAAGTTCATAAAAGACCGGCCGGTCTATTCTGTAGAAATCTCAACGTAAAAACTTAGGTGAAGTGAACTTGAAGTGATTTGCCACATCCCTACCTACTATGGCGTGCAAATATCAATAGTTGTGATTGTTGTAATTTCTCTTTGAGGTCTTTTAGTGTGTCCATTCAAAAAGTTCTGCTGGAAAAAGGTTTATCAAGGGCTAATAACAAAAATTAAAAGTCAACTAATGGGGAAGGTCCTTAGATTATAATCTAAGGGAAGGTCGGTCAAAACTAATTGTAGATGGCGTGACCATAGCTCAGTCCCTATGGAGTACAATAAATTTAACATTTCGTTTATTCATTTCATTTTGTGTTTATAAATGAGTTTGGTTTTAATTCACTATTAGCTTCTGCCTGCGACTTCGTTCGCGTGATGTTTCTTGGTCTGTCGTCCCACCCCGTCACATAGCATTGCCTGCGCTAGCTTTCTTCTATTTCGTTCTGACTTTTTTTAACTTGGATCCTAAGGGTCCCACCGCACCGTGACGTTGAAATTTATAGCCTCCAGAATTGGGCAATCAAATGTAAAAATATTGTTTTAATCCGAGTGGTAGTTCTAGTTCCTGAGATTAGCGCGTTCAAACAAACAAACTCTTCAGCTTTATTATTAGTTTATCATTATTTATTTTATTACGGTGAAATCAATATTTTAAAACAGTTATGTATTCGACAGGAAAAGTGTCCGAATTTCAAACCTTGAATTCTGTTTATTTCCTCGTTTCTTCCAAAAAAACCGACATAACCTCCAAAACCGTTAAATTTAAAAAAATCACCAAGAATGCCACAATTTTCTAATTATTAAAATAAAAGACCCTACGCTACGTCTTTTATTTAGGAACACAACGACAAGTCTTATCCGCAAAAATACAATAAAATCACCTCGCCTTGTATTATTAGTTTGGTTTGGCAATAGGGTATTTTACTCTATATGAGAAAAAATCTAAAAATATATTACTGCGATAGCTTAGGCAAAATGCAGTCGGAAAATGTTAGTTTTAGTTCATGAACAAACAAAATAAATTTTAAAATTCAATTCAAAGATTTTAGTTTTTTAATCTGTTTTTGAACACCATGAATAGTAGCCGCCATGTTATTACGTCATACGGGGCGTGTTAATTGAACAACTTTGTACTTTTAATATTTTCGTAACAGAAATATTTTTTATTTAAATAATGTTTTGCATTCAGGAACAGCAAACCGACGATAAGTAGAATAATTAATCATTTTTTTTATTATTCGCATTTGTCTATACAGCAAACTGACGTCATACCCACAAAGTAATATAAATAACAAGTTTGATATTAAGCCTAGCCTTCCTGTGAGTGTCGGTGGTGCTGATCAGCCGGACAGGATCGCCAACATGTTTATGGACCACTTTAAAGTGGAGTCACCGCTGGGCTATCAGTTGCGAGTGGTCGATGACGGATGCTGTCGTGATTCGGATCTGGTTCGTTTTTCGGCCAAGCAGGTGTCAAGCACCACCATCAAGAAAATGACGACAGGGAAGTCTCCGGGTCACGATGGTTTAAGCATTGAGCACTTGCAGCACGCCGGTCCTCATTTGGCTAGAGTGCTCGCTATGTATGTGTCACTCCTACCTTCCCTGTGATCTCTTGCAAACTATTGTCGTGCCTGTTGTTAAAAATAAAACGGGTGGTGGTAAACGGGTTTTTTTTTTTTTTTTTTTATTTCTTTTTCCCTTTATTATTTTTTTTTTTTTTCGGGTGACTGTGGCGTAGTAATTAATAAATATAGTTTTTGTTAATTCTCCAGTAGATGTAAGTACTAACACTAGTTTCTAAGTCGTTTGTATACTAACCAAATGGATTTTATGGGTCTGAAATAAAAGATTTTTATTTTTTTATTTATTTCTGATAAGTGTAATTAGCGGCCCGTCTCCCTGGCTACAATTATAGCGAAGGTACTCGACAGTCAGCTGGAGGCACGGTTGGATGGCTTGTTAGAATTACACGACGCACAGTTTGGGTTTCGTAATGACCTTGGCACTGAAAGTGCGATTCTCGCCCTTAAACATACGGTGCAGTACTACACCAAACGTCGAACACCAATGTATGCCTGCTTTTTAGACCTCTCCCATGCCTTTGACCTTGTATCTTACGAGGTGTTGTGGGGAAAGCTGTGGGAGAGAAACGTGCCGGCGGAACTGTTACGTATCTTCCAGTATTTGTATTACAACCAGACGAACAGTGTGAGATGGGCCGATGGGCTGTCAGTGTCGTATGGTCTGGAGTGCGGGGTGAGACAAGGTGGCGTAACGTCACCAAAATTGTTTAACCTCTATATATACGACCTAATCGTTGAGCTCAGCAGCAAGAAAATTAGATGACGCATCGATGACGTCAGTGTCAACAACATCAGCTATGCTGACGATATGGTGCTGCTGAGGCCTACGGTTAGGGCGCTTAGAGAGCTACTCACTGTTGTGAGGGTTATGCTCGAGAGCATGGCCTACTTTATAATGTTAAGAAAAGCGGATTCTTGGTCTTTAAGGCTGATGGTGGTAAATGTCCTGAGTATGTGCCCCCGATTAAACTAAATGGGAATGACATATTGCGCGTGTACCAGTTCAAGTACTTGTGGCATTATGTAGCCGACGACCTTAATGACCAAGTGGATATTGAAAGGGAACGTAGGGCGCTGGCAGTCCGCTGTAACATGTTGGTTCGTAGGTTTGCACGCTGTAGCAGCGCAGTCAAAATTACGCTTTTTAAAGCTTATTGCCAAGTGTTTTACACGTGCAGTCTGTGGACCAACTATACTCAGCGGGCTATCAGAACCCTACGGGTCCAATATAATAACGGGTTCAGGATGTTGATGGGGCTGCCCCGTTTCTGCAGTGCATCAGGTATGTTTGCACAAGCACAGGTCGATGGCTTCCCTGCCATCGTCAGACGGAAATCTGCCTCTTTGCTCTACAGAGTGCGGGGTAGCTTCAATTCTATCCTGAAAACCATAGAGAGGAGGTGCGAGTCTCCTTTATTAGGTGATGTTGTTCGAAGATGTATCTCGAACAACATTCTTGTTTCCAAATAAGTTTACTAACATAGGTATAAGTTATCTTTTTGTTTACTAACCCATATGGATGTTAATTACCCGAATTAAAGATTATTTTATTTTATTAATTTATTTTTAATATAGCGTCCACTGCGTCCAGCGTTTTCGTCAAATTACGCGCGAAATTTGAAAATGTAAAATTTAAATGCATTTTCACGGCACTAATCGATTAAATAATAACGTTGTGTTTTTTTAGTGGTTTATTAGCACTTTAGAATCTAATTAGGACACTTTTCAAAAATGGGTGTGACATTTTACCCTATTATATACGACAGCGCCATTTTGACAGTTGCCTTCCCCATTTGTCTAGTTCCCCTAGGATGCGAGTACTACGGGCACAAATAGCGATTTAGTATATGAATAATCAATTAACCTTTAATCTTTTCCAGTTTTGCTGATGTCCTGGTTTGGGGTGGACCAAGTTAAATCCAACTCCTGCATACGGACTGGTAATATGCGATGAAGTACCAAAAAGTGTCAAAATGTCACAAGTGTTGTGTACCATAGTGTACCCGTTGTTAGATCAGTGTCGTGTTGACAGCTGCGAACATATCGATAGATTTGTGATTTGTGGGCGTCTCATCACGATCGTGACAACCCTAAACGATAGTTTAGGGTTGTCGCATAACGTCAATGTCAGATTAAATTACGTTTAATTTCATCAAAGTTAAATGAAAAATTGTTTAAATAAAACATGATGCAACGTGTAAGTTGCAGCAAGTTATAGTTTTAAAAAATAACCAACATTTAACGACAAAAAAAAACATAATTATCACAAAGTAACTCATACTTATAGGATAAAGTTTGCCGAGATATGTTATAACATTTTCATTTTCATTATAGCTTACAATTTTTCTTTCGCATAAGTAATGGTTTTTGTAATGCTAATATTTTTCGCGTCAATAAATAAACTTAGATTATTATTAATTATTTAGATATCCAAAATACCTACCATAACGGGTAACTTTTTTCTCTGTTGTCGACCAAAAGCTTTCCAAAGTCGAACAAACGATTAAAATTTTCCAATAAAAAACACATTAAAATTTGCTCTTTCCATACAGCTAGAACACCAATATAATATAATGCATTATTGCCCGTTCATTCGCACCACTGGACTGTGCAGCTACATCAGTGGCGAAAGCACCATATAACACGATTCCTACCGGCTTCCCTGCGGGGATTCGCATCGGCAACTCTATCGCTATTAAAAAATGACACGTCAATAGTGGCAACATTTAAACAAAAAAACGGTTATTTTTAGCTTTGTATTACAATAAAAAATGTTCCAAAGTAAACCGGCGCTAAAACGTCATAATCGGGAACTAAAAATTCATACAACAGCGATCCTGTAATGATGTCTATATAGGGTACGTGGCAGCGCTTGATATGGACGAGAGCAAGCCGCTGTACATCGGATTATGACAGAAACAGATATAGAAAAATGCGTCAGGCAGAACGAAATGGAGGAATATTGTATTTTTTATTTGGTTCTCAGCTGTTCAATTGTATTGTATTTAGTTCTTAACATTCCTATTTTAATTTTAGAATGATAGTAAGTATTCTTTATGGATAACTCAGTAAGTTAAAACCGACTTCGCTTCGGCTTCTCTGTTCGAAAAATGTACACCTCGCCGCTGTACAATATTGACCTTATTATAGCCAAGATAAGGTACCAACAACATGATCAATGAACACGGTGCTATATCGCTGTATTGTTACGTTAAATTGAAGGCAGTTGTGTAGTTGTCTACACAACTGCCTTCTACTTCCGACGCAAAAGTATTAGATTAAACCCTGTGTCTTCAGACTTAAGTTTATTTTGCTTTCGAACAATAAAAAGGGGTTAATATGAGACATTGAGCCTTAGAATGGAAAGTCAAAAGTCATTTATAACCCAGTTAGGCTGAGAAGCACCAATTTATGTACGTCAAAATTACATAAAATTTCACAGTTCCCCAAAATGGCTGCTCTTCACGACTTCTAGTTTTTTAGCTGGGAAAAAGTGGGCTAAAAACTTCCTAGCAGCAGCACAGCTGTCTGTTCAGTTTGTCATATCAAATATTTGAGCAGTGCTTGCCCAGTGGTATCCACTCGACTAACGAGTTGTAGGTCCTAAGTTCGAACCCAGACGGGCATTTTGTGTGTTTAATTTCATCACTACCGCTCCCAAAATGTAAACATAGTGAGGAAACCGGCATGTCCTGGAAAAAAAAATCGAAGGCATGTGACATCGATCAACCTGCACTGGGCCCGCGAGGTAGATTATGGGCCAGTCCCTCTCACAGAGAGGAGGCCTGTGTCCCAGCAGTGGGAACATTATAGGCTGCTTTAGCTGCTTATGTATGTGTCTTTGATATGTTAGCTAGCCACATCGTTTCTTAAGGTCGTCGGCTCATGTAGCTAGGGGGCATCCCACACTACGATTACCGATACGCGGTCTCCACTCCAGGTCCCGTCTGATCCACCGGCCATCGGTCATTAGAATTACTTCACTTCAGCTTACTTACTCTTTAAAGCTATTTCGGTAACTTCGGGGCTTTTCCGGATAACTTAATGTCTCGAGCGTGTACAGTCAATTAATACTGTATTAAAATAGCCCCCCCACAGGTGGATTAAGTAAAAAACCCTAATATAATAATATAACATTAGAATTCGTTCAGAATACTGTTGTGTTAAGCTTTCAAAGCATTCTGTCTCCTATCATCATCATCATCATATCAGCCGCAAGACGTCCACTGCTGGACATAAGCCTCCCCCAAAAGGGGGACATTTGCCATAATCGCCACGCTTGGCAGGCGGGTTGGCAATCGCAGTATGGTGGTCAAATGCATAGAGAACACTGCTGCCTATTCTTTAGTAAGTCCCTTAGTCACCTTCTACGACACCCATGGGAAGAAATGGGATGGTGCTATTCTTTTACGTCCGGCACCTCACGGCACCATCCTATCATTTTGCTATATCCGAAATCCACGATGATCTCATTCAATTTTATGTTATCATCTTATTTGTGGAATGCACAAAAACTATTAAGAAGGGTTTAAAAAAAGAATAACATAATGATGGAAAATAACATGAATTAAAAAACATTTATTAATAGTATCGGTAATTGCAAAAATAAAACAAGGAACAAAAAGTTATTAACATTAAAAAACATTATTTGAATACCACATCAACGTAATATTTTTACGTGCTTAGCGACGTGACATAACAGTATGGACTAAATCCAATAGTGATGGGAAATTATCGATATTTTCGCAGCTCGATAAATGTATTGTGTTTGAGTGCCCACAGGAATGCGTGTTTAAATGTTGGAATTGAGGAATGCAATAATTGCATGTCATCATTATTTTAGTCACAATAGACGAACTAAATTTTCAAAAAAAATACTAAAAAAACACTCAAACATTTTTCTTCCTGTGAATAACTGATTTTCGTTTTCAGATTGACTATTTCTTTAGAATCACTAAGATTCGGTAAGAAATTAAATTAGAAAATTAACTGAAAGAATGGTTTCTAACATTTTTTTTGTATTAATAATCATTTAGCGTTTTTTATTTAGGTTTTTTTCCTTCTAACAATCAGCCAACCAGTCTATGGACATGAAAAAAATAGACAAAAAGATTTTTATTTTCTTTTTAATTCAGTTATTTACAGGATGTATCTTTTTACTGTGGAACTTCTTCTATTTAGATAACTGTGTAGTGTTTTCGTTTTTCTTATATGTTTTTTCTTTTTTACTAATTCAAGCATGGATTTTCAGCATTATGGGCACTAAGTCTCAGCCCCCTTGTTCAGGCGGAATGCCAAAGTAAGTACTGTTTTTTCTTTTTTTTTTACAAAAACAATAACTCACGAGCTTTTAGGCTTTTACAGAAATAAAATAAAAAAGCTAATAAAAGCCATTTTACACTCGCCAGATGCTTTTACGCTTACATTAATACTAATTCACGAGAAAACTTAGCAAAATGATTGAAAAAATTTAAAATATGAATAAAATGTCGTAGACTGGGTTGGCTAACATAATTAGGCAGAGATTTTTCTTCACAAAAAACGTCACAGTTTCAGCTTTTTTGTTTTATTTGATTTTTTTATTAAATTAATTAAAAAACTGCAAAAGGTAACACATTTTCAGCTAATCATTTACTAAAAATGTATTTAAATAAGTAAGTAAAATTAGAAAAATACATAATTTATTATTTTTCTGTCTCTTTCGTAGTTCTAGTGCATGAACCTAGCTTTTCCTGTTCGCTTTTGACGGTAATTCCGCATAGAACCCAAGCTTTTATTGATGTGTAAGGCTACAATTTCCTACAAGAGCGGTGGCTGCCACAGAGCGACCGTAATTTACCGGCGAATGGCGTCACTGCTTATTTATGAAAGTAAGTTGGTGTGTTTTCCTAGTGCCTGTTTTTGACGTCGATAAGTCAAACCCCACTGCCATCATTTTCATGACAGCTATCACATGTCATCGGACATTATGTGATAGCTACCGCTCTTTTAAGGAAACCGTAGGTTTACTGGTGTTCTACAAAAAAACTTATTCACATGGGATTGTAAGTACTTTTCTACTATATCCGTAGAAGCTTGGATTTGTAGGAATCATTAATTGTTGTGACGTTGCTAATTGCACATTGCCAGAAGCGATTTGGAACTAGCCACGAAACGTAAATTTTCTGAAAAGAACGCGTAAATACGCGTTAAGCAAACCGTTTTTTCTATTATACTAGTTGGTTACTTATAATGCCCGATTTCACGAACGTTTGACACGTATATGAAAACAAGCTGTTGGTTTTGCAACGCTCGGCGGCGGCGAGAGTTGAAAATGCAACAGTGCGAATTTATAAAGGCATTCATTTAGGTGTCGCCTAGCGTTAGTAAAACTGGGTGTTATTGTCGAACAGACGCTGGCAGGTGTGATAATGTTTGTGCTAGACAGTTTTAAATAAAGCTGTGCTATCTTCAAACTCGACTGATTGTATGTTTGTTTGTCTGTCTGTAATATTTCGTGTGTTATGTGTCTGTTTAAATAGCGGCTGGGGTAAGTATAAATTATACATAAAACGATGACCTACACCTTCACTGATGCACAAAAGCTACCAATACACCTTTTTCCCACGACAGCAACTTTTAAAACGTCACTAAGTACCTAATTCAGTGTTCCCTTCACTGCGTTTCATTTTTGCTGGACCAATTTTTTAATACGGCTAGTCATGGTTGAAAATTCGTTATATTTTTCTACCACACATGCCAAATAGTTGCTATTAGGTACAGTCAAATACCCAACACTTACACTACGAAAAACGCCCTTGCTGGTACGTCGAATTGTAACTGTACTGTGTGGTTGACTGTCCCGCTATAACCAACACGTTGAAAGCTCTAAGTGTCGCTTTCAGTATCACTCACAAAATAAAAAAGACATATCACAACCACGCTAATATTCATAACTGGCTTCTACCCGCGACTCCGTCCTTTAAAATTTTTGTTTTATCATAAAATATATTCTATGACACTCGAAAGAAAATACTATAGCTTCCCATTAACGAAAGATTTTCGGAATGGGATCAGTAGTGAGGAAGATTACCCCCTACATATGAAATCACTGTTCAGAAGTATAGAAGGATGATGTTAATTTCCGCGAGCAAACACGCGGGAATAAACTAGTAACAAAAGTAACATTTCAGTCCGAATTTATCAACGCCACATTATAGAAATAATGGGTCGAAGTTATGAGAGAATTTACATGAAGACTACGCATCAAAAATAAACGGCGATCGTCGTCAATCTAAAAACGGCGCCTGCGACGAACGTAAACAGGGAATTACGATCATGACGTTTAAAACTTTTAAAATTAGCTTTTAATTAGGTAATGACTGTCTTTGAATGTTGTTTGAACGTGTGAGCGATTTCTTTTTGATGTCTTTTGAACTGAGTTAGGTGTTACAGCAAGAATTTTAATGTAACTATTAGAGAAAGAAACGCGGTATAGAAGCAAAGACAGTTCTTTGGTAAAAAAGGAAGATCATTATTAATAGATGCGGATACAGTTGACAGGGCAATGTGTGCAGTTGACGGCTTCCACCAAACTGAGTCTAAGGCTTGTGTTACAAAACCTTACTAAAGAGACTCAAGCATTACTTCGAACTAGTTTGGAGACATTCCATTGGTTTTAGACGCTTGCCACGATTGGTCCGTGGATGGGTGACCATCTTTACATACCAAGACCCCTCCGTGCCTGGGAAAGCACGTTAAGCCGTTGGGATCTTTCACAGTCGTTACGGGTCTTCGAAGCCCGAAAGTCTGACAACCAGTTTTACCAAGGGGTATCGTGCTACCCAGTAACTGGATTGTGGAGGTCAGATAGGCAGTCGCTCCATGTAAAATACTGGTATTCAGCTACATCCGGTTAAGGTCGAAGTCGACCCCAACATAGTTGGTAAAAGGCTAGGCAGATGACAATGATTGGTTGAAACTAGCTTTAAATAATTTTTGAGTCTTGAGTGAGGTTCTGCAATACTGGACTTAAACTTTAAGTTATACATAAAAATAGTTTTATAACTTGTGTTTTAACTTTGTAGAGGTATCTACATTCTTCAGGTGGCGGAAACATCGACGCAAAATCTGTTACCAGGCATTCAGTAGATGATTCTGGTCGAAAAAAATCTGCTGTTTCCTACAAAAGTGCAATGCGCGGTCTAAATGTATGGAGCAGCTAGATTTTTTTTTATAACCCGCGAAAAATTTCAACGCAGAAGGGTCCAGGCGGTCTACTCTCTTTCGCCGAAGTTACGGGCGCTTCCTACTCCGTGTCACCTACGGACTTAAGATTAGTTTGGGGCCCGAAGTTAAAATGTATGGCAACACGATGTGACAGCTGTCCTTACTCTCGATGTGTTTTTACCCGCCCGAAAAATTTGATAAATGGGCAGTAGGTTTCTTTCCTATGTATCGAACTTTTTTGGAACGGGCCCGTATCTTCGCCGAAGGAGTTAGAGAGTAGCCCCTCAGAATCGGAATCATATGTACCGAATCCATGGTAATTTTTAACTAGTGCGCAAACTGTAACCATGAATTCAGCATATCATTCTAGACCCCCCAGCGTAGAAACTTTACGTCGGCTATACTAAAAACAATCAGCTGTTCCAGCCAAACTCACCGCGTACGTATTGCACTTTTCTACGAAACAGCTGATTTCTTTTTGTATAACCGACGAAAAGTTTCTGCACTGGGGGGGTCTACAATGATATGCTGAATTTATGGTTACAGTTTGCGCAGTGGTTATAAATTTATCCTGTATATGTCATAACGATGATGGAAAGATCAAAAATTTATTGGATTGACAAAAGTCACCGAAAAACTCATCGATGTAGAATTACGAAACGTTTTGAAAGTGCCAGCCACTTGTCCACACCATTTGGTAACACGGTTTCTGACTACTGTTAAATTCTAGTCTACAAATATTTTTTATTTTTTTTTACTAGAATTTAACAGTAGTCAGAAACCTTAAAAATAACAAATTACAACCTAAAAAACCCGCACAGATAGTTCATGCAATAGGGTATTTTCCAATTTATTAAAAACTGTTTTAATTTGAAGATTGGCACGAAATATTTATCAGCAAAATAAAAATAAATTTATTAATATGCACTTTCTCAATTAAAAACGAATAAAATGAAATTTATTTGTCGTTATTTTGAATTTACCGCCAATACGTTCCTTACGATTACATTTTTATCACGTGACCACTCATGACGTCAGCTTTGTGTAAACGGCACCGGTACAAATACTTTTGTGGCGCAGTTTTAGAAATATTTGTGCACAGAGGTACCGCACACCAGTAATAGCACTTTCTTTCCTTTCAAAATCTTAAATTTAATTATAAACTCGACATTCACTTGTCTACGACTTTAGTTTACACAAAGTTGACGTCACGTTTGGTCATGTGATAAAAAAGTCATCGTAAGGAGCGTTTTGGCGGTAAATCCAAAACAGCGAAAAATTAATTTGATGTAAGCCGTAAGACTAACCCGCACTGGGCTACCAACCTGCGCTGGGCCTGCGTGGTGGATTACGGCCCACTCCCTCTCACAGAGAGGAGGCCTGTGACCCAGCAGTAGGAACATGATTATTCTATTCTATTTATTCTAAGCCGTTTTTAATTGAGTAAATGGATATAAATAAATTTATTTTTATTTTTCTGTTAAATATTTCGTCCCAATCTTCAACTTAAAATAGTTCTTAATAAATTGGCAAATACCCTATTCTGTTTTTCACGATTTACAAACTTTAATTTTCTTGGTGGTTGGATAGCCCTCCTTAATTCCAATGCAATAGTATTTTTCTTTCAGATACGAGAGCCAAGCTAGTTTAACACAATCGATAAAACTAATTGGTTTATGATATTTGCAGCGCAACCCTACATGTGTCATTAGCAAGATTAGTGATGTAACCATTTCAAATTGGTTTATTGTCGATAAATACAGATTAAGATTCAGGAGGATGTTTTTATCGACTAGGTAATCCTGATTAAAGTCTGACCTTAAGCAATTACAAAAAAAAAACTTTGTTTCTACTCAGTCACAGCAATTTCAAATAGGCCATTAAAAAGAACCTTGAACGATGAAATTTACAAGCAAATAGAATTGATTCTAGTTACTCCTTCCAAAAGGTAGTTATGGGACATACAGATTTTAAATTAGTGTTATGAAATGATTATTAAATGGACAATATACATTTTAAAAATTAAATAGGAATAGAAATTGTGATTTGAATGTAAACTTAATTAAAATTTGCAGGCAGAACACAATTACACTAAGGTTATAAGATCTCACCTTTAACAACAATGTATTTCTTGCAAATAAACATTTGATTTGATTTGATTTAGTTTTTTATGGAGAAGAATGGTAACTTTCACTCTTTTAAAATGTTTGAGAATATTTAACATACCTATTACCTTGCTAAGTAGTACATCCAAACTTTAATTTCGTTTGAGGGGTAATCTAAATTAGAGGCAGTTTAATTATATTCTCATGGAACCGAGAGTCGTAATGAATGACGCGGAAAAACGTGTCACGTAAACGTTACGGATATTGCAGTGATAATTCACAGACGCAACTGGGATGAAAGGAAGGACTTGCACGATGAGAAATGAAAAAAAATAAGAAACTTAATAACACTTTTATTTGAAAAGCTTGTTAGCTTTTAAAATAAAAGTGTTATTAAGTTTTTTTTTTTGCAGACGCAAAAATAAACGAAACGATGTTTGTTTACCTATGTAGTTACACATGAGGACATTTTTTTTTTAAATTAAACCTTGACCCTCATAGACTCTCTTGGCCCAATAGTGGTGAAGTGGTCTTTCAAACCTGTTACCCATTTCCGTAATAAACCTGCTTGCCGTTTGTAGGTCGATTTACTGTGTATAAGTAGTGAGTGGCTTCTCTGTCCTTGCCGCCACCGCTTGGCATCCATCACATTCTCACATCCTTCCAAACTGTAAGAGCTAGGTACGGCACTAATCATTTAATAACTTATAGGCCCTACCTTCGCCTTTTCCTTCTCTTACAAGGCAACAATTCCTCTAGACCATGTAAAGAAGCACCAACCCACACTGTACTCTCTCCTTCTTACAGACTTAACGCCTGAGTCCCAACAGCACAAACATTATAGCCTGATTATGTGTACACAACTCGTAGCAAAAGGCTCGCGGCCCTGCTTCTAATGCCCTAGTTTCAACCGCCTGAAAGTCAAACCAAACCAGACATTCAGGCGACAGCCTCACTGGCGCCTAATGGGTCATTTAGCCGCATTTTTTTCAATTCTAGCTATTGGAATATATTACAAGGACTGGCACTAGTTTCCTTGACATGCATCGCGTGTTTGAGTAGCCTTGCAACGATTTAGCACTGTTATAAATAGCCTAGGACATAGTATAGATTTTATCGTGCGGTTGGCAGGTGGGCTTTGCAACAGGTCGAGTTAGGGTCCTCAGTTACCGTAGTCAGTAGTAGGTCGATCGATTGTGGAATGTTTGTTGTTGCTAAGCCTGAATGGGTCATAATTTTGTCAGCTCGTATAGTCTTCTTCTAGTGCTGATAATGGGCTTCCTAATAACAGTTACAGTAACGATATATCGGATTTTAGAATTGAGACTGGTCAGATATGCGTATGAGTGTTAAAAAAACGCTCGTTAAAGACGAACCTTTTCTAAAACTTGATGTGCCATATCCACGCCAGGCACAGAGTATGCAGACGCCTGCTTGGCCGCTGCTAGAGGCGCCATTGCCAAACTTTCCATAAAGACCTGGCGTGTCACCGTTTTCTCACAACACGTCAGAAATGAGACTGACGGCTTTAAAGGCAGTCAGTGACAGAATTTATGCACTTTCGGCGCTAAGGATTTGATTAGTACTGCCCTCTCTAGGCGGTGATTACTCGCTGTGTGATGTCAGGGTTAGGGAGATGTAATACTGTGATCAGCGTAATCAGGTCACTGATCACCAATCGGATAACATATTTAATAAAATAACACCTCGCTTTCCGAAGTACTTTTCAATGACCTGATAAAGCTAACCCAACTAGTCTTAATCCCCCTTCATTATATTTCTATAACCTATGACACACATAAAGAGTTCAAAAGTCATTCTTATCAACTACACTAGCTTACAGTAATATCCATCACTATTTCACTAAAGATAAGTCTTTATTGCTCCTTCCTTTATACACAATAACACTGTCTTGTGCATCAGTCATATTAATTATAACAGCAGCCTAACTACTAGCCAACCAAGACATTGCAATTTCAGCCTAAGCTAGCGTTGCCTAAGACAGCTGTGCACAACAAAGGCAACAATTTAGCGTCGAATGCCGTCACGAAAACGTTGTTTACCGTAAGAACTATAACGATACCCCACTTCTTGAAGTGTCCCAAAGTGTTTCTACTCCTGCACATGTGAGGACGTAAAGAACGCTACTGAAGCCGCGATCAACGTGGCCATCAACTGGGCTTAAGTAATCTAGTTACCGAGACCCGTTTTTGATACGTCAACAATCTTTAAACATCCACCGTATTTAGTTTTTGGCCGCACGGCTGGCTGTCTTAAGAAACGCGCCTCAGGCCCCGCGTTCACCTTAGTTAGTATGGTCAAAAAATTTGCTGCTGATGTAATGACTTTCAGTTGTCTTAGTCGGCTAGAAAATTTGGCTAGAAAAATCGTATTATTACAATCGTAATGAACCTCAAAAACAAAACACTATCGTTACAATTGATCCCTAATCGTTTCTCCAACCTGTTCCCAGCACGAACGATATACTGCTACGAGTGTGACAGCTGGACGGATCCCCGCTGTAAAGACCCCTTCAACTACACGGCGCTGCCACGAGATCAACCGCCGCTGCAAACCTGCAACGGCTGCTGCGTCAAAATGGTCCGATATTCTAAGAGTCGTGAGTATCATCATTATCTGCCTGGCCTATTCTCAACTATATATATTTATACAAATAAAACTCGTCCCTCAAGGAGCTACTGGCCCATGAAGGAACTATTGGAGGGAGAATTGTACATGGTATGCATACGCGAGTTCATGGACATGTGTTTTCTCCCCGTCTTAGTCTATGGTGCACAAAGCCTATTAACGTCCAGAGGTCTAAAGTCAAAGTCTGCCAACGAGCAATGGTGCGACCAGTGGATACTACCAGATACTATAGCCCACGTAATGGTAAGTGGCCTATATACATTTGTAATACCAGAAGCATAGTAAATGACCAAGTTAGAATATGTCATGTGCCTGTAATTACATGAGCCACTGCTCACCGGCCACGACTTACCAGTTGGGTCGTAGGTTCTAACCAAGACACTTTACTTCGTGTAAATTTTTTGATCACCTCTGCTCGCAAAACGATGAACGAAAACCTCGTGAGGAAACCAGCATGTCCTAGAACCAAAAATTCGAAGATATGTAACATCTAACAAAGCGCACTGGGCACGCGTGCTTGATTACGGTCCGCTGTCTCTTACAGAGAGGAGGTCTGTGTTCCAGGAGTGGGAACAATAAAGGTTGATTATGCTGTATTTGCACTTCAAACTGGAACACGGTAATACTTGGTGTAACAAAGCTAGGCCATTCGTGGAACCATCAGCTTCTTGTCGCTACTCATTTTACATTGGTTCGGCGCGACATGTCTTCATTTCAATGCATCTCTATCAGAGATCGAGAAACACGTGTGTAAGATACTAGTCATTTTCCCGTTTAAATTACTAGTATTTTCAAGTGATCGTTCATTAAAACGTTTCTTTTAACTCCATTCGAATTGGGCTTGGTGCCAATCTTCAAAATGTAGTTTTTAAATTTTTTGGCAATCGAAAACGCGGGCGGCATTTGTCATCGCTTGACAATTTTAATGGGAGAAGGCGATCCAGTTATTGTTTGAGTATAGATACTCAATATATTTTTTTTTACGACTGCCAGCTGTCTAATTAGTCTTGGTAAAGAAGTGGTGCGATCTTTGATCCGAATTACATCGTTGTTAAATTGGTTGTTTGATGTGTCGTCGAACTAAAGTTCCTGTGTCGTGAAAATTCATTCGCAAAATATAGCCACAAAATAGGGACAAAATTTAAACATGAGAAATAACAAAGTAATCTGTGAGGAGAAATGATAAATGATTGATTTTTGTAAATATGTTACAGAAAACACTAAAAAATAAATTAAATTTTAAAACTGAGGTGGGTGTTTCTTATCAGGATATTCAGATAAACTGAGTAGGTACTTAAATAATCGTTAAAACTTAAAAGACACTACGCTCACTCAGTGGTCCTACCACCACGAAATTATTAAACTCATTAACATAATCTTTTCTCTCATTCCAGCGTACGAGGTGGTTCGGCGCACCTGTACATCACAATTACAAATAAATCTCTTCATGGTCGATCACGTGTGTATGATGGAAAGTACTGGCACGGGCCACATGTGCTTCTGTGAGGAAGATATGTGCAATTCCGCGCGCACGCCGGTCGCAGCACTGGCCTTGGTCGCAACATTAGTCGCATGCGCATGCCTGAGGTGAAGTAGGCGTAGAGACTGCCCAGAGCGGTCGATTGTCGAGAATCGATGTCGATGAACGAAAAATATTGTCTGTTTTTCACTTTCATATGACGTTGCTGTCTACGTAACGTTATGTTAATGTCGCCGGTCCGACAATACGAGGAATTCATCGATATCGATAGAAGTGTCAACTATCAAATGTCAACCCCTATCTCGAAGCTCACTAGTGATGTGCGTACGATTAGTTTAATAACGATGAATCGACAATCGATCGACTGTACCTTTGGGCCCTACCCTAGCTGAGATTTAATTACATTTTTCGTCCAAACGTAGATGTAGTTTAGTCTTGTGGTGCTTAGTTTTTACAGCACGGCGTTAAACTATTCCTGTTAAAAGCCGCATCAAATAATGCTTTTTCAGATCATAGTGAATAAATACTTTGTGATGGCTCCTTAATTTTGAGGTGACTTTTGTTATTTCGAAGTAAAATAGGAATAAAAAATTTTTATCGAATAAAATTAGCAACCAAGATAAAAGAAAAATGCGTTAAAAGATGTTTTCGACCGGCGACAGAATGTCTTTAAATAAGAAAGAATAGGCGTAACAGATCCGTCTAGAATTTTTCAAGGGTTAATAAAAATGCAATCTAATAATAAACTTTAAAAAATCTAAATTAATTTTTCATTACAATTTGTAATCGCTAACAGATAGCACTGTTGTTCGAATTTTCTAATCGACTGAAGGAATCAAACTATTGAAATTCATGTCTTAAGTCTAATTTAACAAGCTAGTTTCTTTTCTGTGGGTACATTAACTCAAAAAAATTAAACCAACAAATTAGTTGCATCGTTTAAACACTGTTTAGATGATACAACTTTTATTGTTATTTCAAGTTATGGTACAGGCAATTAAATCGCTCCATTTTAGTCAAGCCCGATTTAAGGCTCATGCAATAAAAACTAGGCCTAATATAGTATTTCCTAAAAATCGAGAAGCCTCACAAAGGAAAAATAAAGTTTAACATTAAAAAAAATAGTCTACCAGCTTCAAGCTTCCAGCTTGTGGTGTTGAAACTAAGCACATTTTTCTTCTAAGGCTAATCTCATGTTCAGCAATTTTTGCTCTAAAATTATTAATAAAGTTTTCCTGGATTTAGCATGTACATACAGCTCAGTATAGACGCGTTAGTAATAATGAGAATCATAGAGACGTGAGTTTGCTGCAACTAAATGGCAGTGGCGACTCGATTTTTCCGTTACAATTCCAAAATGTGAACCGCCACTGCCATCTAGTAGGTTTTTCGAGTTACTAATTTCTCCTGCGAACGCTTCTGATTGGTCCAATTATCGACCAATAAAATTTGCTCATAGTTGCACCTAATCTTAGAAGTGGGCACCTGTAGATAGAAAAAAGCCGAAATTGGGAAGAAACTAGCGTGTACTGCCGAAATATAGTCGAATAGTTACGAGTAAGTGCATCAGATTGGTGATATCAGTTTCTGAGATTAGTGTTAAAAAACGGTTGTGTTTTTATGGTCTTCTGAAGAGACGTAGGTAGTTAAATTGTCAATTCAGTTCTACTTTTAATTAATTTAGCGTGTGTAAAAGCAAATGTTAATTTTAAAGAAAACCCATTTTTACGATAAAGAATATTAAGTTCGCAATTTACTTGCTAAACTTATCGATAGAAAAAAAATATTGTAACATCTCTAATTTAAAAAAAATGCGTTCAAAAACAGTGATGGGAAATATGGTTATCGATATTTTTTAATAAGTTTTAAAAGTTTGATGTAGTATAATTTAAATCAGAAGCTAGAATATATTTAAAAGCCTTCAAATTTAAAATTAAGGTTCCTACATTATAATTTTGACATTTATTTTTCTTAATCTGCGGGTGACATAGATTATAAAACAAAATAGTGAAAAAGTATGCTAGAATTTAGTCGCAAAGTATGAGGTTTTATAATTATAGCGTAAAGAGTAAATAATTTTATGAAAGTAAACACCAAATACATTTTAATCATTAATATTAAGTTATAAATTATAATATACCGTAGGGTTATAAAAATGTGCTTGTAGGTGGCAAGTGACACTTGTCACTTATGCACTATGTGATCTTTAAACCCTAATCGTTGAAGGCTGTGACTTTAAGCGGTTTACTTAGTTAGGCACAACAAATGAATCATTAATATAATTAAAGGCACAGGAATCCTGCACGCGTCGCCAAAGTTGCAATCTTGTTTTTTCAATAAAATACTGTGAAAAGCGCCCCCTGTTAACGTCATTCAAACGTCAAAAGACGTTTGTTTTTTAAACCTATAAACTAATTTGACGGTGTCAAACGCATGTCAAACGCAGTAAATAAAACAGAAAATACTTTGAAATGTCAGAATAGTCTATGGGATTGAAAAACGAAATAGAGACGCGTAAACTTCCGTTTAGAATAAGTTCCTTTCAGTTTAACTATTTATAAAACAAACAGGTGGCTAGCTACTAAATATTTTTAAATGCTCAATTTATGAATTAACATTACGCTCGTTTTCTCCCGTCAAACTTGAATTGCGTGATGAGTGATCCATGTGACGATGTCAATAAGACAGTGGCGCCTTTGTTGGTTCCTGATGATGATGCTCACTGCTTTTCTGGTACGTTTCAGTAGCCATAACTCATACATTTATCACAAAGCATTGAATGCAGCGTTTTTCTTTGTTGTCTATCGAATGCAGTAAGGTTATTTTAGCCAATAAAGTACCTGCAAATCCGTTATCGGTTTGAACCTCTTTTTACACTAGCATCACACAAAATGTGTGGATCGGATACAATTTTGTGTGTTTCTAACGGCGAAATTATAAGACCGAAAAAGTTTCAAATTCAATACCTACCAACACGGATGCTTTCAATGTCGTATCGAGGACCAAACGAGTTTGGAGCGAAATCGTATCGAAAACGGAAGAAGATCGTAACCATATCGTATCGAAATGGTGTCAAAAACGGAACGATTCCTTATCGAAATCGATCCCATATATCAATGTTACTGGACAGTTATACCGCTTAAAGTCCCGCTAATGCCATGAAATTGAGGGTGATTATAAATAATATCGTAGACGCGGAATATGATTAGTACAAAAATATATTTTTCAGCATAAATTTGCTAGAGATAGAATTAATTAAAGCCCAAGGTCATAGCCAGACGTCGAAATGTATAGTATTAAATGGTTTTTATCGCATTAGGGTTTATCTAGCACTCCTTTGACTGGTTAACCAGTCGATATGGCCTTAGCTTGTGTACTAGAGCGGTTATTTTATCATTCTTCGAGAAAAGCCAGCCAAAACATTTGCCAGTCAGCAATAGCTGGGCTGGCTAATTTTATAGTGAGATATTAAACATAGACAGAGTATAGCAATAGACAAGTCTCTAAATAGTAATAATAATGAGAGCAGGATGCACTTATTAGAACCAATAGTGTGAGTAAAGGAGACAGAAATATATTTTATCTATCTTTGCGAGCAAACTTTTTGTTTGGCCCCAGTTGTTAGCTTTAAACTGGAGCCTAACGAAACGGCTGTCACGGTACGATTTCTTTTAGAAATGTTACCAGACTACATTAGATAGTTCATAAGTTATCTCTTAAGGCATGCGCTGACAGCAAATCTATTCAATACCTACTTTATCTAGGACGACTGTAAATTTGTACAAGGATATATTGGTGCGTAGCCAAAGTCGGAACTAACACCATCCATCCACCGCCATCTTGTTTTTTCAATAGACAGATCATTTCACAATTTTTTTTACCAACAGCGCCTAGCTGTCAACGTCATTAAGAAAATTGCGCCAAAAGGTCCTTGTAGCGGTTAAGCCCGGTGATCTTGTTTACTCCATCAAGGAAATTAGACAACTGTCAATCATAAAATATTAATCACAGAGAAAAATAAGGGCGTTGAAGTTTTTAGATAGTTAAAATTAAATTTGCATTTTATTTTGAGTAGGGTAGGATAGAAAAAATGATACAATGACATTATAAGGTGCTAGACATCGTTGACCTATAGTTAGTTCAAGAAAATGCTAGAAAAACGATATTGCGACAAAAACCACAATTTATAAATAAAAATAAAATTTTATAAAATTCCCAAAAAATATACATTTTTATTAACCCACGCTAGCCAACGCTGAGAATGCAATTTATACATAATTATACATTTAAAAATGAATTATACATTTTGACGTCAAATTCGACACGTTGACGTGTAATACAAAGTTGAAATCCGTCACTATACCAGCTGAATATAGCGACAAATTAAAGAGATATAGAACTCTTCATTTTAAAAATGTATGATAAATACTGGACAGTCGAATACCCAGCGAGGCACATCCCTGAGTAATTTTGATTCGATGTCAGGTCTTGGCTCGAGTTGGGTAAGAAATTGTAACCGATTTCTAGCTGTACATACTGAATAGACCGAGAATACTAAATGGAATTTAGGGATAAAATTACACACTAGCTGCGAACTTTGAAAATCAAACACGCGGCTACAATTTATTACCTGAGAACAACCTAAATAAAGTGAAATCTATCATTTTTTCACTGAGAGAAAGGGATGTGGTAAGGTGCTATTCGTTCTGTATCTCTTTCTTGCACTAAAATAATGATGGATCGACTCGTCACGATAACTATTTGAAGATTTTTTATGAAGAGTTTTATAACTATTTATCTTGTAAACCTTAATTAATTAAATAGGTAGATACGGGTGCAATACTTAAAGAGCAAAAAATTAGTGATAAAAGTTCGTTACTAGTAATTTTAATAGAAGGACTTAGTTGTGATTTTTACGGTGATTTAGTTAAGTAGCACGCTTAAGGTGAGGTTCACAGATTTTGACTTAACTTTTCCAAGTAAAAGTTCGTGCTTTATTGACGAATATCGACCATATTGCATATTTGTGTAAGCAAATTTGAGCAAGCATTTTGTACGAATATCAACTTTAAAACCATACAAATAAAGTTCACATTCTTATGAAGCGCTTACGTTACACAAAGTCAAAGTGCAATCTGCGATTCTTCGTGATAAAACACTGAAATCTTCCCTGAAAAACAATTTAGATTTAATGGAAACGGTATTGAAATCCATCGAGTAGTTTTTGATATAACCCCAAACGTAAGAATTGAAAGAGCCGTTAATTATCATACATTTTTCTTGAAGAACTCTGGCTTGTTCTAGTTCATATCTTTTGGAAACCGCAATGTATAGCTATTCTACATACCGTAGGTGCCATTCAACTCAGACTATCGTAGTCCACTGCTAGATGTAGGTCTCTCCCAGGCTGCGCCACAACGCTGTCTTCCGCCATCCGCATCCAGTCTATCCTAGCTACCTTTTTAAGGTCTTCGGTGCATCTCGCTAAGGGCTAGAAAGAAGTGTACTTATAGTACACCAGTGTGTATATCACCAGTTAAGTTTAAGTCCCATGTAATAGGAGACGTCCCTATTATCATCAACCGGGCACGAATCCACCATGCTCAGAAGTAGCGTTTGCGAACACTTGCCCATCGAATCACTGAAAAAAGGAGGAGTTTGAATGCCCTGTTTGTACCTAGGGCATTTTTTTTGTTTAATCGTGTTTATATATCGATTCCCCTCATGTATGCGGAGTTCCACTATCTAATTTAATTTGACATTGTATAAATAACGCGTATGACCTATTATGAGTAATAAATGTTATATATTTTTAGTAAAAGGGCCTCAAAACTCTTTCACACCGTAAAAATCACAATTATGAAAACTTAGGCTGTATTTAAAGAGGAGTGCAAAGCATATAATAGGTATTATAAATATGTAAAATAATGAATAAATAAAAAAACAAATATATAAATATAATAATAACGACCGTCATGATTATGTACTTCCTAAAATTGTTATTAATTATTTAGTAAATTAAAATTAAAGTAATTCCTTTTATATTTCTTGCATAGGTGTATTCGCGAGCGGATATTGTTTGGGTTATAAATTATAATGCTAAGAGAATGATAAATTATTAATATCATAGATGATAATTTATAAATAAGAAATATAATTCATCCCGCCAGTGATAGCAGCTGATTGGTTTATACAATTTGAATATATTATAAATTATACAATATAAATTAAAAACAAAGTATTAAGTATACATTATAAAAATCGGAATGATTTAAAAAAGTCTTGACAATATTTTACAGTTTAAAATATATTTGACATCAACGTCAAATTGTATAAAGCACAGACTAGAAAAAAACACAGATAATACATAAAAATAATCCTAAACAATGTTTGCTTGTAATGTTCAGACGAATGACGCTCTCATCAAAACATTGCGATCATTGCATGTTACTTTAAAAAAAAACTGCGATCCCTAGAATTGTATTGGGATCAGCATGGCACTGTAGTCAGGCTTACCACGGCTCACTGGAATGCTGTTAATAAAAATATGAATTGTTCATTTTTTGAGTTAGCTGTTATACTTACAAACAACTACAATACCGGTGTCTGAAAGGCGAGACTTTGGGTGACATGTTGACAAATTCATGTTGTGTGACAGATTTACAAAGTGCTGACTGAAATAACAAAAGTCAATCAAATCGTTGCACATGACAGTTTGCCAAATGTCATCTAAAATTGTCAAAGCTATCTTTGTTACATTGTAAAAAGGGTTGGTGCTATTCGTCCCGTATAGCTTCATCTCACTCTTGCATTGAAACAATGACAACTCGAACATGCAGTGCGGCCACTGAAGGGAAATTGTGACACTACTCCTATTAATTGAGGGTACTTTGTGACTCAGTTGTCAATAACTGACGTTTTGAATACAAAATGGTTGCGTATGGCAATTCGAGCTTTCTAATATGACACCGGATTTAATTAATCCTTCTGATAAATAATTGGATCACAATATCCCTTTTGAGGTATAACTTAAAAAAAAACAATTGACCAAATGTACCTGGACGAAATATTGATATTTTTTTGGCAAAATGGTTAATGCATTTCGGTTTTAGTCCGATTGCAATAATTGATAGACAAAAATATTTAGTTTTTAGATTTGTACATAAAATACGATCCATGGATGCTATATTCAAGGTCTGTAAATGAGCCCCAATATCCAGTTAAGTACAAGTTGATATCCACTTAGTTTCAGAATTTAGTTTAATTTCATTACAGGGAATTGGGGCTCATATTTAGGCCTCTGAATAAGCAACTTAGGTTATAATTTTAATGGAAATAAGTACCATTAATTTACGGTTACTTGCCGTCGGATTATAATTGAAATGTATGAAAGACTTTTTTAAATAAATAACAGCTGACTCAACGTTACGTATGGATTAGTTTTTTAATTAAAAAAAAACTGTTAATATTAACTTTAAAGTTTAAAGATTGATCGCTTTAATTTAAACTAACTAGAATGTTAAGAATGCAATGTAGTGGTGGGTTATATTTTTAAGAAAAATGTTTAAAATAAAACTTTTTACGAAAATTATAAAAATGAATGACGACAAATTGGTAAATTATAAGCAAGTTTTGAAATACTTAGAATCATTACGCTTAATATATCTTAAGTAGTTTAAGGAATGATAGAATATATTTCGAAGACAACGGTTGAATGATAAAAAATACATAAATAAATATAAGGTTAGATAGCCACTACATTGTGGCAATGTCCATTCTGAAAAGATTATAATTATATTTACTACGTTGGTTTCCCCACTTGGCAATAACTGCTATAAGGGTTTTGTTACCACATCATATCAACAAACTTCGAGCGTTATCAGTTCGATCGTTATCTTCCAGAAAAATCTGTCGATCAGTGTCGGCTGATATAATTTTATTTATATTGTTCGACATCGGTCGATGATGTGTTACCACCTTAACTGTACGGAAAAGTGTTGCAATAAAGCAGACTACTAGGTATATTTAACAGCTGAATTATCCGAGCCTTCTCCTAACTCTGTTTGAGTCGTCTTCTCTTCAAATTACAGTCAAATCTTCACTGTGTGTACAGCCTTCTCTCAAAAACCGGAAGGCGACATCTGTCGGTGCCACCGAATAATAAATAACATATGGCAACCCTCGCGTCTTTGTGGGCTGATGGTTTTCTATTAGGTTAGGTGGTTAGGCTTTCCTGTCTCAAATCAATTTTCTAAAAAGTGGGGGATCCGGAAAAACGGAGATACAAAATGAATGATATAACTCAATTTAAAAATATAACCCACCACGTATAGTTATAATATTCTTCTTTCTTCACAATTTTTCTAAATTTTATGCATATCACGCATTTGTTAGAACTGTTTAGCCATCAACTATTAATACTGTCAATTAGATCGTCTACATATCCGCGTACAATTCGCTTGGATTGTCTCCCCGAAAAGAAAACGCATAGATTTGAAAAGCATGTACTAAAAGGAGGGTAGGACGATGTTTTACGAACATTTCTTTGACATTCGACAATAATTTTGTGAAATATAAGTTTTAAAATAAGTTATTTAAATGATTCTACTATTACTAAGCTATTTATTATGGAAAATTTCGATTATTGCTAAGTTTAATTCCTTTTATAATTCGCTAGTTTGTAAATCATGTAACGACCGCTAGCGCCATCTATTGAACATAGCAAGTACTATTAGTTACAACAGTTGATTGGTGATACTAGATGGCGGTAGTAATCCTGCATCGCGCAAGCGAAATTCCGTGGACATCGTTTTACCCAAAATGGAGAATTTATTGCACTTTATTTTTAATTAATACACTAACAAGCTAAATGCTTAAAAATGGCCAATGTTGAGAAACTGCCGTGTTATAATGAGAACTATGAAATTAGCGACTGTAAAGCTAAGAATTTTAAGTCTTCTAAAAACTGGAGATTTATTAAAAAAAAAACTATGAAAAGCCACAAATTCAATAAAAAACCGTGTGCCTGATTTGACCATTCCAAGGTATGTGTTTTTGAGTAAGTATTTTCTAATTTGCTGGATATCAAAAAATATCACATTTTCCTTGCCTACAATTTGATTTACAAAACGTATGTAGGAAGTAATTATTTGTAGGTACTGAAAATATTAATTATCATTTTGAAAAATCTACATTGATTTTTTCTTCAGCAAGTATTCGTTATCAAGAATACTTTCATTTGTTCTTTGCGTCAGTTTTTGAAAGGCTAATCAAGAAATAAAATTATGACAAATTGTCAAACTCATGTTCTATGCTGTCATTGGCTGCTTGAAATAACCACAGCCAATCATATCATTTGAGATGACTTTGACTATAAAGCCACATGTACACGATGTAAATTTCTTGCCTGTTGCATACAAATTCATACAATACAATTGAAGCAACTGACGGCACAACGCCACATACGAACTGCGACACACTGACGTCACGCAAAATCCTGCATCGCGCAAGCAGAGTTCGACGCGAACGAAGTTTGAATGACTTGCATTGTCCAAACGCTGTTTACTCGATGTAAATTTTAGTGTTGCTTCAACTCATGGTATGCCACAGGCAATTAAACCGCACCGTGTAAGTCATTTATTTTTATTTATTTGCCTGTCTGAAACTTGGCGTGAGTTAATTTTAATTGCATTGATTTTTAGCATTAAAAAATACAGGATAACTTATGAGCTTTATCTATGTCGCTAATTTCATAGTTCTACGGACATTTGTGGCCCGTTTGTCAGATTTTTTCACATCTCACACGATGATTATACCTGTAAACCGTTTACCGGCTCAAACGTAAATATTAACTTTACATTTAAGTCCGTAAACGGTTATGTAAACATAAAACGTGTAAACTTACGGTTTGAATCTACTCTGTATCTCAAAATGTTATTGAAAATAGAATTTTGAAGTTCGAAATTCCATGATGGAATATTAAAATGAAAAAAGTTTTAAAAACAGGAATACTGTTATGGACCATTCTGAAAATGCAACCTATTTCTCTCGTGCTTGTGGCTGAAAAAACATGAGCAGAATTACTCCTTCAATATTTTCGTTGTTATAGCTTCAAACCTATGGTGTATAATATTATTTATTGTCAAATATTAAAGTGCCATAATTATAGAGATTGTTATAAAATATGAATTTTATTTGAAAACCCTTTTAGCTGATTGATTCATTATATGCCAAGCCTTTTCCCAACCAGTATTTTACATAGAGCGGCTGAACCCTGAAACCTGACCCTTGTATCGTAAACATCGGAAGGACAATTTCCGTATTTTAAGAACATTCTAATAATAGTCTCAAATTTATCAAAAAAGCCAGCGGTTGTTCATATTTGTATACGCCCACGGCACGCAAACTTAGAACAAAAAATGTATACCGTATACTCTATGGTTGGAAGAAACGAACTAGACAGGTCTCCTCACCCCCTTCTATCATTCTTCACCCCTTTTTCGCCAGGTGCCAAAACCATAGACCATTTACAAATGTCACTGTCAAATTTAGGCGGTTTTCGAATAATTTTTCAGTTTTCCGCTTGTGATATTTATTTACCGCCATTACAGTTTTGTTGTTGATCGAGTGAAGTTTGCGTTGATTAATTTCTGTACTATCTTATCCTCTCAGTGAATAAGTCTAAGTACTCATTTGACTTCCTTTCTTGTGAAACACATAAAAAAGAAATTGAAAAGGCCTTCCTTGATCATGTGTTAAAATTTGTAATTTTCAACTGGTGTTGTATAATAAATAAAATAATAAAAGGCACAGATATATCCCCATTAATAGGAAAATCTCTTCCGAGAATGCAACTTAAGGCATACAATATGTAACAAAAACCCTGTTGTTCCTTTTAGGGACGTATACACTAACCTACAAGCACAACATTTACGAAGTTATAATTTAAAAAATAAGCATTGGCTGGTCGAGAGTTCAGTATCAAATAACTATTAAAATCGACATATTCGAAAAAAATGTTTACAATATGTGATTTTCGTTATTTCGCACAATAGACTACAAACTCGGCGGCTTTCTTTGATCTAATCAAAATCAGTTAAACTTTACAAATATTAATAATTAAATATTTATTTTAAATATTTTTGTTGAACAGTTTTTATAAATGACTTGCTTTATTACGTATGTATACCGATTCTGAAAACGTGGGTAGAGGGAACAACAGGGTTTTTGTTACATATTGTATAATGGTGCCGATTCTCTTGTCACAAAATTCTCTAAACTAAACTAAAAATCACTAAAATTTAGTTTATTCCTGTCAAACGACGATTTCCCATTCTGAAATTGACTAAAGTGACACAACTTATCTATATTTTAGTTTGACAGCACTAAGATTGTACTGAGTTTTTAATTTAGTGAAAATGGTAATTTTGCTATTCTGCTGTTGTCAAACTAATTATTCTATTCAATACAAAATTTAGATTGTCTAACTAAATCTGCCTATTTTTAATCGCGATTAAAAAGGTGTGTAATAAAATTAGTTGTCAAGAACTAAAATTCACACTGACACCTCGACTTCGGGCGCAAATACAGTACTGTATCTTTTTTTTTCTTTTCTTTTGCTTATATCTCGAAATTGGTGTGTCCTATCGTAAAAATAATGAAAATTTCGACCCCCTTTATAAGACCCCATACACCACTAAAATTCAACATGTAGGTAATAATTTTTCATATTTTCGATACAAAAAGTAAAAAAATCCATTTAAAACACGTTGAGGCTGCCCCCCCTGCGCGATTCCGGCTCTAAAAAAGATCGCGGGGTAGGGCAAACGTGGAGTCGCGTTTGTCAAATTCGATTTTAGTTGTGTCAAAATTATTTTTAAATTTAGAGATCTTTTTTTGCAGAATAGCTTTAAGATTCTCATAGCCAAAAGTAAGGAATTTTAGTGATAGTTTAGTTAGTTTAGTTCGGTGTACAACAGAATCGGCACCAATAAATATAAAACTAAATTAAAAAATAAAAATCTTAATAAGTATTTGTTGTATCATTTACATATTTCTCAGTAGTTCCCTGTAATTTATAAGTTTTACATTATTGGGTTTGAGCTACGAACAAAAAAAAAAGATCTGGAAACTACCTACAAAAGGATAATTGAGGCTTTCTGTATGAGCCTTTGCCTAAAACTTAACAACTAAATTAAAAAAAAAACGAACTGTCATGTTTTAAACTTCCAACTTTTGACATCTCTACTGACCATTTTTTCTCTATGGGAGTGGGTCGTCTGATACGTAGTATCTCTATGTAGTCTGTGGTATACGCCTTTCGAAGGTATACGACATTCATTAGTTGACGTAGCTAAGTACTGTAAACTATTTGTCACTTCTGACGCGGTGACGCCATTTTTTTTTGTATCTGTCAACTGATTGTTTCTAAATTGACATCAGTGATACTAATTTAGACCCTTCGGGGCTAGATCTAGCCCTTTTTCGTCTTGTTCAGTCCCGAATATAATGATTTAGCTCTTATCCCCAAATATTGTCGCCTGTCAAAACATAAATTACGGAACAGGATGAACGTTGAATCCTTAAATTACATACCATAAATACGAACTGGCCTTACCAAGTTAAACCAAACTTACTACACATAGGTAATCCTATAGGATCTTTAAAAAAATTGTATCCAATTTAAATTTATACTGGACAGTGAAAAAGGCTGCGGGCAATGAGGCCCAAGCCCTACCATCAACGTCGTCAGCGCAAAGTGAAACCCTTCGAGGTATTAGACGAATACTGCTATTTAGATCGTAATTTAATGATTAAACAATATATTATAATCCAGAATGATGTCATTCATTAATAATGTATACATTACCTACTTATTCATGAAATCCATTTTACTAAAGAATCATTATTTTTAATTTTCGTTATTTAGTAATTTAGCCCTATTTTTAAAAAAATGTGCTAATCTAGCTGTTTTTTAAACTAGATTTAGCCCCAAAACCCGACACCCAGTTGGCAACACTGATTGACATGTGTTGGCACACAACATCAAAAACGTCAAATGTCCGGCGATGAGACAAGCGGACGTTTCTTGCCATCGCGGGTAGATACTGCATGAAGCTGGTACAGGGACAAGAGCGACTTAAGCTCAGACGTGGCTGAAGTCGGCCTATCTATAATGATGATGACCCAGTCAAGCACACAGAGTTTTAGATAAAGTTCGGCTTTTTATTGTCGTCTCTGTCACTCATACCTTTGTGGTATACCTCAGTCTCTTTCTAGTCTCTTCTCTCTTTGACAGTGGCGCAAAATCCGAGGTAAAATAAGTGTGGACGGACCGTTTTATCCGTACAAACTATTAGTATCTCGTAGTGTCCATTGAGTTTATTGCCCGGTCACGCTTTGGAATGGGCAACTAGCTTTAACTTGCCTTGACAATTCAAAAGTGCGTGCAGCTAGTTTAATTATACAAATAAGTAAATAGAAGTGTCTATTTATAATGTCAAAATAACAGTTTTTTATTAAATGCATATGAAAGTATATGCGGTACTTTTAACAAAAAGAAAATATTATCTGTCTGTTTGTTCCGGCGAATCTCCGAAACGGCTGAACCGATTCATTTTAGGAAAAAAGTATTAGAGTTCTGCGCAAAAAAAACTAAACCCCCTATAGGTACCTATTCGGTTTCAGGGGTTTAAGGTTTTTTTTTATAATTTTCCTACAAGCACGCGAACCAAGCCACGGGCACAGCTAGTTTCAAATAAATTCTTTGAGTTAAGTTGAGTAGCTACACGAGGAAAGAAAACATTAAAAACCATAACTTAAAAATATAAAACCATTTATTCTCATACTTAAATTCTTTGATAATAACATTAATTTCTTATTCAATAAATAAATTATTTGAGTCACTCATTAACAATACTGGAATGAAAAATAAATACTATCCAATTAACGATTGCATATAAATATTCTAGTTAAAACAAATAAAAATTAAGGCACACGTAATTGAAAAACGTTATCAGCACACGTGCATGCTCTATATGTACACTTAAATAAATAAAACAAAATTCATTTATTTCAGATAACTTAATCCATATACAGTTGAAACAATTTTAAAATACACATTGAATAAAAAAATTAAAATAACATCAAAATTGAATCAATTCACAAATTAGGGAGCAACTTAGGGAGCATCCATAAATTAAGTCACACGTTAAGGGGGTCAACGTAATATGACATTATGTGGTGACAAGTGACAGGTTTCTAAATTCCCAATTCTTTATTGCGTACCGAAATATATAAAGTTGGTAGGGAAATAATATTAGTCACAAAAAATGGAAAAACTGCTGTTTTAATTTAATTACTTCTAAATATAAAATTGAAAAATATGGGAGGTCACAAAAGGGGTAGGGCGGTTACACAAGTGTGACCAACTGCGACAAGGATGGGGGGGGGTCAAAAAACCATAAAAATTGTGTGACGTCATTTATGGATGGCCCCTTTCCCAATAACAACTCGAAATCAAGTGTAAATTAATTCAATTGCAGAATGAACGCTGAATGATAACACTGTCGAAATGGCTGAATTCTAGTCGAAGCTTATTTAAAACCAATAAAAGGAATCATCGATACGACGTAGAAGAAGAATTGCAGAATGTTTAAAAAAAATCATAAAACATATTGAATTTGCAACTCAACTGCAGCGCAAAATAAACATTGTGTGCAGGATTTAAAGTTAATTTTCATTTTCATTTAACACATAAATTGTTAGCTAAATTGTGAACGCAGTTTACATCAAATAGATGTTGAATTTTCTTCGTCTTTTTTTTTCATTTCGACAGCTAAAACTTATTTTTTTAAATACATTTTAAGATATACTATAGAGAGAGCCTACTGTATAAATTACATTGATCATAGGTCGATCCATTATCGATGAATAAAATATCGATTGTTTTATCGATCTATCGATACACACTGATCGACGAAGATTGTGTGTGGTTTTAGTAATAGCTTTCGTGATAAATTGGTAGTCTCATATGCTTGTGATGCTACCCAGCGGTGAACCCACGGTTTTTATATTACCGTCGACATTTATCATGTCATTTTCATATCTTATGGCACTGCTGACGCCGAAAAAAAGACGTAGTTATAATCCAAGTTGGTGGCCACAAAATTTTTCGTAAGGATGCCATATAAATGATAAATATTTGTATAATTTGCGACTTAATTGTGTAGAATTAATACATTTTTCATTCTTTAAAATAATTTGTGTGTCAATCATGCTGACATTTTTTAAGTCAAATTTGACGTTTGTATTGAAAAATGTCGACTCGATCGACCAACACCATCTATCTATCTAATCGACATAGATGTACCAGATGGTCCATCCTGAATAGACATCCAGAATTGACGGTCGATCTAACATCGACCGTCGATCCAACATGGATCGCTGACTAACCGATCGATCTATCGACAGGTATCCATCGATCAACATTAACTACCAGACCAAACGATTGACGTCAATCGACGACATAGATCGACGTCGATCGGGTGACCCAAAAGGTATATCTATAATTTAATCGATCTAGTTTAACCCGCATATAGTCTTGCGGGTGTTATGGCGTCGTCCCGGTGTTCTTTAATCTTTCCAATATGTTTTCTGTAAAAAAAATTTCATATTAGTTCATTCAAGAGGTTCAAGTAGGCTGTATAATTTACATTCATCAGCCATTTATTCGAATATGTACTTTAGCGTTAAGTATTTTGCGTTGATTTTTGACCGTCGATTTGGAATGAAAACGCCCCAAAAATAATTGGTGGTAATGTAATTTGAACTTTGTCGTTTAAGACATCGGGTTTATTTTGCCAAAACTCGATAACTATCTCAGATTCTGAATTTAACTTTAGTTTAGGATAAATTAAGTAAAGTAAAAATATCTTTACATAGAATGCAGGTACAGTAAATAAGATGTCAGTTAACATTTGGGTGATCCTTGTACAGACGCCAGCACATCAAGCTAACCCAATCTGTCAAATTTCTTTGATAGATTTTCAATTTTAATCCCTAACCATAAGATTCATGTTCAATTGGGAAAATTTGACAGTTTGGGGTAGCTTGATGTGCTGGCGTCTGTACAATATTTCTTATATTAGGCATACAATATAGAGATGGGTAACTCAGGAGAGATAGATAAAAAAGATATGAATCAATCCGTTTCCATCACTCACTCTGTATATCCATTCACATCCGATTGTATCAGTGTATCTTTACAACTCACTCACTCACGGCCTTTTTCTTCAATCTGTATCGCAACGCACAACCGCATAGCCACACTCGTAAACAAAATTTCCGAAAATCCAGACGTCTCTTTCGCACCTCCATACTTAGAATGTTCTGTCCCGTTTTTGCAAGACGGAGAGAGTGAGTTGTTTGACCATTATAAACTGACATCCGTCGACACAGAAAGGTAAATTAATAACTCTATTACTGGTGCGTAGGGCTTAAAGTCGTTAAGCGGAACGTGAACATTTAAGTTTTATACTGGTTTTAACTGTACGTGTACATTTCCTTTAAAAAGTTTTAGTAAACAATGCATACTAATTTCGGTCATAAAGCATCGTTTTTAGGATCAGCATAGAAAAAAAGTCGATTTGCGATTTCAAATTAAACAAAATATCAGTTTGCGTCATTAGTTCAACCTTGACCTCCGTTCGCTACCGTTCTAGATCGGGTCAGTTCAATGCGCTGCGTGTCGTGCGCGCGAGCATGATCTACTGATACATTTCAATCTTTTGTTTTTAGTGACACATTTCGCCCATGTCTATACATTATTATAACATGAGAAGATTATTATTAAAATATGAACAGCAATGATGACATAGATAAAATAATAATTAACTTACTCAAGTCAACAGCATCGGGACACTTCTTTAGATGTTCAGTGATAATAGTTCTGAGTATCGCCCTCTCTGATAACAACTTATCATTTAACTCTTGCAGTTTCTTATTTTCTTGAGCCTGTTGTATCCACGTCTCTTTTAATCTTGCCCTGGAAAAAACAAAATGGCTGTTTTTGTGACGTACAGTTACTACGTTCCAGAAATAATGGGAACACTTCATTTACCGACTCGAAAAGGAGGAGGTACTCAATTTGAGTGTATTGTGGAAACATTTCGAAAAAAAAAGTGGTCTCATTTATTTTTTTTTAACTTTATTTGAGAGGTTTTTGAGTGGTATACGAATGGCTGTGGGGTAGGTACGGTAAGCGTCAAAAATATCGGAACGAATAGACTGTTTAAAATTATCTCAACAACCAAGAAAATTAAACCTTATCTCAATTGGATAAAGTTTTTTCAGAATGACAGTATTTGTGTACTGTCTTCATTCTGAAATATTCCATATGTCATTGAGTTAATATTTAATTTTCATAGTTGTTCAGATCATTTTGAACAGTCTGTTCGTCCCGATATTATTGACGCTGACTGTACCATAGCTAAAAAGTGAAATTTGCCACCGTCTTGAGGAAATAAGTTATTTTTTACACTTTGTAGCGTTTATTTTTTTGGAAGCTTGTTGATTTTTTTTTGTAAAATAGTTGTCTATGTCGTGTTCAGCGTGTCCTGTTGTCTGCACGCTACAGAAATTCATGGACGCTACTGAATGCGCTAGACTCGTAGCCAAATTGCAAATAAAGGTAAGAAAATTAGAATTTTGCGGTCAACCCAGTCGCCTGCCTCTACAAGCCACTCTTCCTTACCTATATCTTCTGGAAGCAGCAGATCTACTATCTAAATCCTTTTCTCTCGGCACACAATTCCTTTTTTCCTTATCTCTAACACTACTACAAGGTTCTCCACGTTCACATTTTTCACTCTTAACTTTTCTTTTGACGGGCTTTTTATCAAATTCACACATATTATTCAAAGGTATTATAGGCATTTTGTGATTCATACCGTTGACATGAGGTACAAAAGTTATCGGTATTAAAGTTCCAGGTACTATAGGTACATTATTAACAGGTATTAAATTCACTGTGTTAAGTTTCTGCGTTTTTTTCGATTCAACTTTCTCTGTCAACGCTTTTTTTAACACTTCCTTCGCTGACTTTTCCTGCGTTTCCTCTACCGCTCGCATTTTAACTTGTTTCCCATTTGGTAGTTTGATAATCACTTCATAATCGTCGCTTTCGTTTTTGACTTTTTTCTTGGCTGTGTCTTCAAAATCTGTGTTTAGACTATCAACTATGAAATCTAATGATTTCTGACTCATGATTGGCGGTACTTCTTGTACCTTTTCCGTACTGTCCCTGATCACGGTGTCTTCATAAATTAATGTCTGTACTGGATTCTTTTCAACGCTGTCTTTCCGAACCATATTGCTGATTTTAATAACATTATTAGTGTATGAGACTGAGTCTTTTCTTATATCTTTGTTGCGTTCGTCTAGTTTTTCTTCAGTTTTACCGACGATTCGACTAATTGTGGTTACTTCGTTTGTTAGTTTCGATATTGTTGTTCGTTCAAACTCTTTAACGGCGCCAGATTCGTCGCTAGATGATCTGTAAGGTAAATAAAAGATATTAAAGAAGTTCAAAAGAGTATTTATTATAACCGATTTCAAGAAAAAGACTGACTGGAAGATGACTGATGATACTATTTGACACCTGCGCACATTGCACCCTATTTATGCGGACGTTTTTGGGACGCTGATTGTGTATCTTGGAGTTTTTGTATATCAATGGCCCACACCCTCTCTCACAGAGGCCTGTGGCCCAGCAGTGGGAATATATATAGGCTGATTATAGTAATACTATAATTAACCGTATAGTGCCGGACGTAAAGAATAGCACCATCCCATTTCTTCCCGTGGGTGTCGTAGAAGGCGACTAAGGGATTTACTAGATAACGGGCAGCATGCAGCGTTCTCTGTGCATTTGACCACCATACTGCGATCGCCAACCCGCCTGCCGAGCGTGGCGATTATGGCAAACCCCCCTTTTGGGGGAGGCCTATGTCCAGCAGTGGACGTCTTACGGCTGAAATGATGATGATACCATAATTATGAGACTTCCTTACCTGCTTATAGTAATATTTCTTTGGTTGTTGGTGGTGCTGTAGAGAGCTGAGTCCCCGTCAATGTGGGGGAACACCATCTGAGGAGTGTGCAGCTCGTCTGATGAGCATGCCAAGGCGTTTTCCAGGGATAGGAGGCCATGTCTGAAAATAAACAGAACTCCGTGCAAGAATTGGAAAAATAAGAACAGGGAAACTGTTGAAAGTGACACGATATCGCAATATTCATTTGAGAGAAATACTGTGCGTCCTGGTTTTTTCACCGATGATTTTGACAGGAGTGTACATATATCTTCGTTCATCTGTTACCTCGTAACTTCTAAACTACTTATCATAATAGGGTTTTTTACTCTAGACGAGAAAAAATCTAAAAATGTATTATTGAGATAGCTTCGGCAAAATGCACTTGGAAAATGTTAGTTTTCGTTCATGAAACAACAAAATAAATTTAAAAATAAAATTTAAAGATTTCATTTTTTTTATCTGTTTTTGAACACCATGAAATAGTAGCCGCCATGTTATTACGTCATACGGCATGTCAACTGAGCAACTTTGTACTTTATTATTTTCGTAACCAAAGTAATTTTTATTTAAATAACATTTTGCATTCAGGAACAGCAAACGAACGATAAGTGGAAAAATAACTCAGTTTTGTCTTACAGAATATCAGCGCATTTGTTTATACAGCAAACTGATGTCATACCCAGAGCAATATGGCGTCCACTGCGTCAGCGTTTTCATCAAATTACGCGCGAAATTTGAAAATGTTAACATTTAAATGCATTTTTATGGCACTAATCGATTAAATAAAAAATGTAGTATTTTTTTTTTGTGGTTTATTAGCACTCTAGAATCTAATTAAGACACTTTTCAAAAATGAGTGTAATACCCTATTACACGCTTCCAAATGAAGTATCGTTGGAAGAGTCTTGGTCATCCGCTAGTTGTAGGGTACGTGACACACACACGTCACATTTAATCGAATATAGCGCCCTCTAGAGGACCATAAAGTAACTAACTTTTTATTTTCCATGATGCCGTGTTGGGTATCAAATGAAAGGGCTTAATTAGGAGATTTAAAATATACGTCATAATATATTGTAAGCTAAACCCGAAATAATTTAAATAAAAAGTAAGTTCAAAAACGAAATCTGACTACTGATAAATCACGCTCTCAAAAGTAAGAAACGAAAAAATATTCTCATCTGAGAGCCGTGGTCGTATGCCACCCACTCTAATAAAACAATACATTCTAACAATAGCAAGCGATCAAAAGCTTTAGGGCAATGTGACATACGACCAACGCCTTCAGTGCGTCTGGCAGTCCGGTAGTTCAAACTCAAAGCATTTATTTCAAATAAACCAATTACAGGCACTCTTGACTTGTCAAGGTCGGTGAGTTAGAAAGATGAAGCTAGTTGCCCATTCCAAAGCGTAGGTACCTATGGAGAAGAACGGGCAAGAAACTCCATGGACACTCTTTTAAAATCGTGGTATTGTTACAAAAACTTGGTTACATCATTATGTTGAAATTATCAACGTGAGAACGATGTAAAAAGACGTGCACATTAAAAGTGTCCGTAATTAAAACACAATTTTTTTAAATGTCGTTTAATAGTAAAACCGATATCAACGTACTTAGCCTCCATAGCTCTTTTGAACCCCTCATCGAACGGATTGACACTCTGCAAGTCTTGGAACAAGCCAACCTCCTCACAGTTCCTGATGAAGCGAGTCGGCGTCGGAGTTTGGTCAGCTGGGAAATTAAATTAAAAAAAAAAAATATTTCATACCATCGATCCATATAGTTTTAGTATAAACTAAGCTTAAGTTAATAAACTCAATAAATTAAAAATTAAATAATTGTACGAACGCCAGCACATTCAGCTAACCCAATCTGTCAAATTTCTTTAATAGATTTTCATCTTTATAACACAAGCAATGGTTCATGTTCAATTGGGAAAATTTTACAGATTGGGGTAGCTTGATGTGTCTGTACAATAATTGGCTACAGTGACCAATGGGCCTTATCAGAGGCTAAAAGGCACCCAAAGGGCAATGGAGAGGGCTATGCTCGGAGTTTCCGTACGCGATCGAATCAGGAATGAAGAGGTTCGCAGGAAAACCAAAGCAACCGACATAGCCCAAAAAATTAAGAGAAAAACTTAAGTGGCAGTGGGCGGAGCACATTGCAGTGGCAACCGCGTACCGGAAGATGTAGCGTTGGAAGGCCTCCCACAAGATGGACCGATGACCTTGTAAAGGCCGCAGGAATACGCTGGATGCGGGAAGCACAGAACCGGTCGAAGTGGAGGAGCTTGGGAGAGGCCTATGTCCAACAGTGGACATCTTTCGGCTGAAATTATGATGATGAACTGGCTACACGTACATGTGCACGCACATGTCTGCCAGCCCAGAGCCTGAGAAAAGGTCCATCAATCTTGTCCGCCAGTGTAGCTAAAATATTGTGAGGGCTACCCCTGAATCGCCGCAACATCGATGCACACCGTTTGCGCATGATGGCATGAAAGTTATCTACTCGCGCTCTCGCGTTATGAAAGCAGCTCTTATTACCTACAGAATAAATACTGTTTTATATAGCTCTAGATATTGAGAAGGTGCCGATTCTTTTGTTCACCATCTAAATTAAGTTAAGAGTAAGTATTGCTATCTCATACTGACAGACCGCGAAACAAAAGGACAAGTGACGCTTAGAACCGTCAAACTAAATTATGTCTCGATTGGCGATTGGATTGAATTTAGCGTGATTTTCAGCATGATGAATTTAGTTCGTCGAAGTTGCGTCGACTAAAATCTTAGTTCAACTAAATTTGATTGCTGTAATTTATTTCCGTTTCTTTCTTATTTCATTAGAAGAAAAAAGATAGCATTATGACCAATGTTTTATTACTTTTTAGAGCTCCTAAACCCTAATGATTTTCGCACATACATGGGAATGACGCGAGGAGGAAAAACGCCGGGGCGCAACTCCGCTGACCGGAGAAATCGCGGCACAGTGGACAAAGCTCCGGAGGATCTCATAACGACATGGAGAGTGCGATTTTCGCAACCCAGTGCTGGGCAGGACACAATTACGGCGGTAAGTCCCCTCTTTGAGGAGTGGATTGAGAGGCGCCACGGCGTTCTTACCTTCCGCCTGAGGCAGGTCCTCACCGGACACGGTTTTTTCGGGAGGTTTCTGTTTCGGATAAGGCGGGAGGAAACGCCAGGGTGTTACCAGTGTGTAGATCGCCCGGAGGAGACGGTGGAGCATACGGTGGAGGTCTGCTCGGCTTGGGCAGAGCACCACCGTGTCCTCGTGGAGGCGATCGGCGGCGGCGTTCTCTCGCGTCCGGCCCTGTTCCAGGCCATGGTACGGAGCGAGAGTGCATGGGTAGCCATCACCTCCTGCGAAGCAGTAATGCTCGCGAAGAGGGAGGCGGCGCACGTGAGGGAGATGCAATATATGCGCCATAACGGCCCTAGTCACCGCAGGAGCGGTGGGCGTCGGGAATCCCAGGGCGATTCCCGGCCACCGTAGGCGCGGGCTTACGGACGGCGAGTAATGAGTAGCTCGCTGTCCGGTAAGGACAAAGCCCGGGTCGACGGCACACAGGCAACTCAAGGACCATGGGTGGGTTTTAGTCAGTAAAAGTCTGACACGCCCTCCAGCCCAGAGCGGGAGAAGTTATTTGATGATTTCCCATCCCCAAAAAAGAAACCCTAATGATTCACCATATTGTAGTATTGTCTCTCCTTGACCCTTTAATCCATCCAAAGGTTTTCTTTCAAAGATCGCTTTAAGCCATCAGACTGCCCATTGAGAGAGCAGTGGTGGCCTAGTCGTATAGGCCCGGACTTACGAGATGTTGGCCGGGAATTCGAGACACTTGGTGTATTTAATTTCATCACCACTGATCTTAAAACGGTGTAGGAAAACATCTTGTGAAAGCCGGCATGTCCTAGCACGAAAAATTTGGAGATATGTGACATCTTCCAACGCGCACTGGGCCGGCGCGGCGTACTGGATTACTGCCCACTTCCTCTCACATACAGGAAGCCCATGTCCCAGCAATGGGGTCATTATGTTTATGATAGAACGACATAGAAATCAATGTTCAGTGTTCATTCAAACAGATACGGCCTGTGGCGAAATGGTGCTTCCTTACCGAACCCATTAAGGGCGAGTAATGGTTAGCTCGCTGTCCGGTAAGGACCAAGCCCGGGTCGACGGCGCGTTGTGTTCCACGCGCGCCTCAAAGAGATGTCAGCACCAACTGGTGGGGCATGCAAGGGGTGCGGGTTGTTCGAAAGAGATACCGCGGCCCCTGGCACACAGGCAACTGAGGGAACACGGGTGGGTTTTAGTCAGTAAAAGTCTGACACGCCCTCCCGCTCCACCCAGAGCGAGAGAAGTTATTTGATCAAAAATCAAAATCAAAATCAAAAAGTCATTTATTCAAACTAGGCTGAGAGTCAGCACTTTTTGAACGTCAAAATTACATAAGACAGTCCCCCCAAAACGCCCGCCCTTCACCACTTCCTAGTGCTTTAGCTGGGAAGAAGAAGTGGCGCAACAAACTCCCCAGCAGCACAGCTGTCTGTTAAGTTAGAAGAACTTGATTCTATACAATAGTGGGTAATTAACATTACGAAACACAAAAACATTAAATTTGCCATAACTCAGCTAGCACAGGCTTATATACCAACAAAACATTGAAAACATAGTACAGGCAAATAAAATAAACCAACACATGAATTAATATAATTATATAACCTGTCAGTAGTCAAGCTAATACTGGTGAAAGAACATGAACATTGTCTTGAGTTAATCACAGCGACCAACAATTACTATCGTTTAAGTAGTCGTTGACAGAATAGTAAGCCTTTGAACAGAGGGTGGATTTAACTTTAACTTTAAACGCATTAAAATTCAAATCTAGCAAAGAAGAGGGGAGCTTGTTATAAAAAGTTATACCAAGACCAACAAAAGAGTTATGAACCTTATGAAGCCGGTGAAAGGGAACACGTAGTTTGTCCTTATTTCTAGTATTAATATTATGAATATCACTGTTTTTAGTATACAAGTGTATATTTTGCCTGATATATAAGATGTTGGCCAAGATGAATTGCGATGCGACCGTGAGAATCCCAATATCCTTAAAAAAATCTCTCAGAGAAACTCTAGCACCTAGTTGGTAAATGGCTCGAACAGCTCGTTTTTGAAGAACAAAAATATTTTGAATGTCAGCTGCTTTGCCCCACAGCAGAATGCCGTAGGACATAACACTATGAAAATAACTAAAATAAACTAACCGAGCTGTATCAACGTCAGTGTATTGTCTTACTTTTCTGACGGCGTAGGCAGCCGAACTGAGCCTTCCCGCTAGGCTTGATATATGTAATCCCCACTGAAGTTTGGCATCTATTGTTAAGCCCAGAAAAACTACCGAGTCTACAGTTTCAAGCACCTCATTTTCTAAGACGATGTTAGGTCCTAGATTCTTAACATTCGGTAAGGCGAACTTGATACATTTCGTTTTCTTGGCATTTTGGCATTTGATGATTTCTCAAACAAAAAAAAAACCAAACCCATTCGTTTCACCGGCTGAAAATCTTGCACCTGGACATGAGCTGCCTTGGCTTTCCTGGAAGTCTTTAAATAGACTCCGGACTCAGGTAGCCCGAAGTAAAGAAAATCTGCTCAGGTGGAGATTCACAGATGACTCCGCCCTGGAGTGTAAATGTGATGCTGTCCTTCAAACAATGGAGCACTTAATATCTTGTCCAGCGTGTCCTGATGTCTGCACGCTACAGAGGTTGATGGACGCTGCTGTAAGTGCCAAGTTCGTAGCCAAATTTTGGGCTGACTGTATTTAGATTACTATCAACACGCAGAAGAAGAAGGAACAACTATCAAAACGTGGTGTCATTCAGAAAGAACAACAGAAACATGTCGTAAATAAAAAAAAATATATATATATATAACGGGATATCAGGAAGGCCGGGCTGTTGCATCTGATTGCTGATTCGTGACTTCGTCAGCACGGAAATCCATAGTGGGCGTTAAACTTCAGGAAACGTTTAAATAAATACGCTGTAGCGTTGACTGTTCACTATTTTAATTTTACAGACTCTTAAATCACTTAAACAATTAAGGATTGCAGTAATAATTAACGATTTAGAGCCAATGGGTTTGCGAGTGACCACCACGTGCAACGGCTGTCAACAACTGAATGAATTGACACGACGTCGCCCGCCATGACAGACGCAACTCCATTCGGTGTTACCCGCTCTAAATTGAAATGACCATTTAGTTGATTTCAAATCGATTAATCGTTAAAAATAACAGAATAATGACCAACGATTTAAAAAATTACAAAATAAATTACAACTCTCGAAATTAACTGATTTTCATTATTTAATAATGTCACGCGCCGTTGTATATATATTCTTCGTTCGGGCCCCATGTCCGTAAGTGAAACGGAGTTGAAAACTGATATTATTGTGGTATGGTAATTTTATTCTAGGTGCATCGTCTCCCCATGTCTCCACATATAATTATCTATACATCTATTCTGTACATATAAATAAAATTGGAGTGTCTGTTTGTAATATTAAAATAACCGCTTTTTGCTACATGCATATGAATATATGTACGGCACATATACCAAAATAACATTTTTTTTTAATTTTGTCCGTCTGTCTGTCTGTCTGTTTGTTCCCGCTAATCTCTGAAATGGCTGAGCCGTTTTTGACGGGACTTTCACTGGCAGGTAGCTGATGTAATAAGGAGTAACTTAGGCTACTTTTATTTTAGAATTTTTATTTGTTTTATTGATATATAAATAATAGTAAAAAATAAAAGTATTCCGAGCGGACGAAGTCGCGGGCAAAGCTAGTCTATATATAAATACGTACAGCAAAAACTTTGACCCCTTTTTTACAAAAATTACGCGGACGGAGGAGTATGATATTTGGCACAGTTAACGTTTATATGCAGGAGTGCAGAAAGCTTCAATTTTAAGTAAAATTTTATGAATTATACGAAATATTGTAAAATAAAATTTTATGAATTATACGAAATATTGTAAAACATTGAAAAAAGTAACGGGTTAGTTTCTTGACCATTCTTCTCCATTACCAAACTAACTTTTGGAAGGGGCGACTAGAATAAATTCTATTTGAATGTAAATGTTGACTTTCAAAGGTATAGACGGCGCACAACAAGCTACCCCGATCTGTCAAATTTCTTTGATAGTTTTTCAACTTTAACAACTTTATTACAAAAAAAATAAGGTTCATGTTCATTTGGTAAAATTTGACAGTTCGGGATAGATTGACGTGCTGGCGTCTGTACCTTTTAGTCCACATTAAGACACACACACGGAAGTAATAAAATCGCGACGAGATTTGAATGCACACTGGAATTTCAACTCTCGGTGTTGAACTGAGCCTTGATAATCCAACAGAGTGCAGCGCGAGTGAGTCTCAGCGCGTCGAAAAAACACAGTGTTCGATTTGCAACCCTCGGCGGTAAGCATTACGTTGAAGACCTAGTGCGCGAAAAATTCCGCCGCGATTTCATTTTGTCCGCGGGAACTTGGGCTATATGTACGTTATGTGTAGGGTTGCCAACCGTACTCTAAAATAGATTATTGTACTATTTTACTTATGGGTGTACTCTATATTATACATATAAACCTTCCTCTTGAATTACTCTATCGATTAAAAGAACCCGCATCAAATTCCGTTGCGTAGTTTTAAAGATTTAAGCATACATAGGGATATAGGGACAGAGAAAGCGACTGTTTTATACTATGTAGTGATAACACTAATAGAGTATTAACTTTTTTCATAAACTGTCTTTTTGGAGGCTTTTTCGTTTTTCTGCGGTTTTTCTATATTTTCCACTGTGAGACTTGAATATTTGTTAGTCATGAATGTGAAGTGGCGAGAACAGATGTACAGGGCTTTATAAATATTGAATAAAATGAACTCCTAATCTTATATTAAGTAGAATTAGAATGTTTGGTTGGAGTCCTACAATCCTTATAAAATCAATAAAAAATGTTATGTACCGCAAAAAGTGCTAGAAAACACCTATAGAGAAATCAATAAATGGTACTCTATTTTTTTAAATCTGTAACTCTTTATTTACTCGCTCTGAAATCAGAAATACTCTACTTCTTCTAGAAAAAGTTGGCAACCCTATTTATGTGCCTATCTGAAATAAATTCTTTGATTTTGACTTTTTTAACTCTCTGACATTTGTCCCGACCCTGGAGAACCCCATGGAAGGCGTGCGAGGGGCCGAAAGCTAAGTCGCCAAGGCCCGGTTTTACATCACTCCAACTATTTCAAGATACAGTTAACACTGTTAACTGTATAACTTCCCTAGGGTTCATCTAATTTGATTATTTGATTAGATATAATAGTAGCTAACCGAACTAAGTAGTTTGGTTAGTTACTATATATCTAATCAAATAATCTAATTAGATAACAACACAAACACGTTAATATCAAGCATTACTCACTACCAGGAAACTCACATAAGCATTTCCAACATTACATCACACCTTTATTCCCACAAAGGGGTAAGCAGAAGTTCATCATCATCAATATTTCATCCGAAAGACGTCCACTGCTGGACATAGGCCTACCCCAAGCTCCGCCACTTCGACCGGTTCTGTGCTTCCCGCATCCAGCGGACTCCTGCGGCCCTCAACTAGGTCATCGGTCCACCTTTGTGGAAGGCCTCCCAATTTACGTATTCCGGTACACGATATCCACTCCAGAACCTTTCGGTCCCATCGGCCATCTGTTCTGCGAGCAATGTGCCCTGCCTACTGCCACTTAAGTTAGCAATTCTTCGGGCTATGTGGGTTACCTTGGTTCTCCTACGGATCTCTTCATTCCTGATTCGATCAAGTAGGGAAACTCCAAGCATAGCCCTGTCCATTGCCCTTTGGGTGACTTTAAGCCTTCTTATGAGGCCCATTGTGAGCGACCACGTTTCGGTTCCATATGTCATCAATGGCAACACGGACTGGACAAAGACTTTCGTCTTGAGACACCGCGGTATGAAGGACGAGAATATATTATAGCTTCCCGAACGCTGCCCAACCGAGTCGGATTCGACGGTTGAGCTCTTTCTCGAAGCAGAAGTTAATGATCATCAAAAGAGATAAGCAACCAGGGTCATCAGATATATTTTAATTTAGTAACAAACCAATGATTGTTTTAAAATAAAATTTAATTTAATTAATGGAAAACAAACTGCTCATTTATCAGAAACTTCCATCAGTTTCATGCTAATCTTCAATGATATCCGACGACCCTGGTTACTTCCGTATCTCTTTTGGTTACTGAACCTATAGTACACCTATATTTCAGCTAAGCCCCATATACATGCCATATTACATACAGCATACAAATTTATAGACATCATGTTTTTATATAAAACTTATATTTTACCAAAAATGTTATAACACAAACGAGGCAAAAGAAGTATATAAAGATTATGACCCTTAAATATTCCTTTTCCCTTGTTTACACCAGGTGGCGTTATGTAGTTTATGGCCACAATGGGCAGTCTTATTGCTGAAAGGGATGTAATAGGGGGCAAGCCTATCGCCTTGAACAAGTCACTAATTCAAACTACGAGCTGCTTCTGTATAATTCCATTTGAAAATCCTAGCTTACCTCGAGTACAATGTTGTCGGAATCTAATTGTCTATCTTGAAAGCAGTGTGATAAATGATTTTATTTCTGTATCTAGGTTTGTACGTTGTACGGTCGGCGTTTCTTTTCTGACCACTCTGAGAAGTAAGGCCGAAACAAACTCAGAGGTCACAGTCTCTTTTAAAGTCCAGACATAATCTTGGTCAGATCATGTGAAGACCATGTAGATTGGTGTCTGAAATGGTCTTTGGAGGACAGAACCACGCAGTTTGAGTGGACCCGTCCAGCCAGTGCACGCTTATGTCACTAATCGTACAGCTCAACGCAGAACTTTTGGAGCTTAACGTTTCGACATACAAGACTAAAGAAAGAACATTTGTGCGATGTGTAGGATCTGGTCTTTTTATATTTTATTGCAACTAGGTGTTAACCCTGGTTTTACTCAAATCCTAGGAAGTCATTAGCATGTTGAACATTGTTGGATTGATGTAAACTTCAAAATAAGTTTTTGCTAAGCCCATGCTACCTAAAAATGTACCATAAATGTAGATATTTTCGAGAAAAAAGCGCTTCAATACACTAACTGAAAAATGACAAATACGTAAAGAGAGATCCAGGCTCCTATTCCTATTCCTTTACATACCGGTTATTTAAAACAAAATTCGGTCTGGCGAGTCATATTACACGCTAGGAAATAATAATTGTAAAGGGTGGCCATTATCCAAATAGATAATGAGGACTATATTATGCTACCTACTCATATAAGATATGTATGTAGGAAATGGCTAGCCCGATGATGATGGTTGTCATTATCTACCCAGCCATTTTACAACTATCTTGGAGTTGGCTCCCAGGATAACCAGATGCAATTTAATACCAGTATACTACATGGAGCAACTGTAACACCATAGAAGTTTAATTAAAATAGTTTTTAGTACAAAAATCCTTACCAACAAAGGCTGCTTTCTGCTCCAAACCCAATGATAACACCATGTCATGTTTTTTTGTGTGTACATTCAAATGATCCTCATTTGTAAACGTCATTCCACAGTCAGGCATCGTACATGCGAATGGTTTCGCCGGCTCCACCATTTTCCTATATTTTAATGTCAAAACCAAGATAACTTTTACATTAGTACTTATATCTCGATGCTTTTACAAGATCTTTTTTCCTGTTTACATTTTATGCTGGTTATTTTTCTGTCTCACATTCTGCAGTTTCGGCTGGTCGTGTTTTGACAAAAGTAGGTTATTAGATAACATTTGTTAATTGTTTGGTTGATAACGAATTCTGAACATTGTGTTTTAATTTTATTTCACCAATTCACACACAAAAATTTAGAAAACAAAAGTACAAAACTGGTTGCGTTCCAGTACTAAGTATTTTTTTTAAATAAAAAATGGACAAAATATGGAATGATTTGAGTGAAAGAGAAGTGGGATACTTCACCCTACAGGTAAAAGAGATAGCATGTATAAATTGCTTGAAATCAGATTTTTTTACTGGATGAACTAAATTTCTTTGACAGTGCCTAATGACGTTACGTTTTGTTTTGTATTTTGCTAAAGATATATAATTATAATAACAAAAGGGTTCTGTACGTTTAAAAACGAATGAAATCAAAATATTTACTAAACATTTAAAACATTTAATAATAATGTTTCAACAAAATCCAGCGGTTAACAAAGTACATAATAACAAAAACAGAACAACGAATATAACATGAGTACTTTTGCATCAATATTCATATTAAAGTGAAATACAGGGTGTTCGAGCTACTAAAAATGATAGTGAAAAAGTGCCACTAGTACAAAAGTAACAAAGAGATATGTTTTAAGATTTAGATTTAATTTAGAATTTGATTAGCTTTTAAGATTCATTTTAGAAAAGTAAGAAGTGTATCTTTCAGGGGAGTATCCGTGTATTTTGACGTGGTGTGGCTGGTAAGAACTGATTTCACGTCCAAGGGTCCTATCAAACAGGGGGTAGACGGTTGATCTCTTCTTTCTTGGTGATTCTTGCATTTGTTGGTTCGGGTATGGATCTACGTAGCGCCTTCCGTTAATATCGTTGCCATCCGCTGTCGGGAATATCGGGGGCTAAATTAATAAAATATTGACGTTTAACTATTCGCAATATTACAACTTACTACTTACTAATAGAAATAAAACTTATGAAAAAGATAGAAAATACTTTATTTTGTTACAATTTAAGTAAGACCAAAAATTGTATTATTGATTGTAAAGTATTGCAACCAACTTAAGGAACAACTAATTATATATTTACGTTATATGCAAGGGCAATATAAGAGTTACTAAGATACTACAATAAGCATATATTTTACATTGCATTGGTAATAAGAATATTGAAAGTGCACTAATAATTCATAAGACACCACATGCTTTCCTAAATTGCGTCATTATACTGACTAAATTACCCAATGTAATGAGTTGGTACTGAGAATTAAGATTTTTAGTTATTGAATTGTAATTTTGAGCCAGGGAGGTGGCTTAATCAAGAGCTAATAACAACTTCTCCTTGCCTGCTCCTCTGCTGTTAAAGATGCCTGGTGCGGGTTGTCCCTGGGCTTCACCCACGACGGTGTTCTGCTGAATACCGCTCATCCCCACCACTGCTGGGTTAGGCTCGTTCTGCTGGCCCTTCCATGGCCTGTAGAAAGACGTTGCAATGTAAGTTACGTAAAAGTTGGTAAAATGCAATTTGGTGTAGATTCTACTCTGAATTAATCTCTAACGACTTTTGGGCGGGTTGTAGCCTCCATCTTAAACCTATCTACGAGAGATCTCCACAAAGGGATAAACTGTAGATTTTTCCTAAAGTAAATTTAGGTGCATAATTATCAATTAAAATCAATCTTACTTGTCAGGGAATAATTCGCCGGGCTGTCCTCTTGTTTGTACTATCCTCTCACCATTGACTTCCACGACGCACCTCAGACGTGCGCAGCAAGTTGGAAACTCTGGAAAATAATTTCAATCCAAATTATTAAACGATAAATATCGAAATATTAAATTTCAATAGGTTTGATTTAGAAGTTGTTCATATCTAGTTTTAATTTAAGTCAACTATATATCCATAAAAAATAAGTAGACAGTCAAAAGTGATAGGTGTACGGAGCTTACTATCGATACATACCGACATTTTCATCTTCAATGTATTCGTGACATTCCAATGCATTTTCAGGAATTTTCGGTTTTCTACATCTGAAGTATCAGTAAAATTACACATAAGCTTTATGAAACAGTCACAAAGTACTTGAGTAGTGATACAAACGCGTTCAAGGGTATATTGTTGCAACCGAAGATAGTATAGGTCTGCTTCACCGTGTACAAAGAGCGTTGGCTGAAAACATGGTCGTTAGTGGTCCCTGGGTGCTAGCACTCATCATCACTGCCTGGAAATGGACGATCCTCTGATCCCTGACCGGCTAATCACTTTTTTTAGGATCACACTGATGCAGCTCCTCGAAAACGAGTGTATTCTTATATTTAATATAAGAATTAAGTAGTTATCCCTAAACCTTCGCCGTCGCATAACAAAACAAGGTCCTATTTCAATCCAAGCCGAAACACCAACAGGCGTCGGCGGCGTTAAAGGGCAGGGCAGAGCAGTGCAGGGCTTTTAAAGTTTGATGTTACGGTCTACTCCTTGTAGACTTCCAATTTTCACAATTAATTGAATATTTACCCTACAGCAGCTATGAAGTACTTCCCGTCCCGAATCTCGCATCTATACCGATGACACGTATAATGGTCAGACCATTCTTGCCACGGTTGGTAGCCTTTCCTCGAGTATTTATCCACACAGGCTTGATCTGAAATGTGCAGCCGTTACAGTGAAAATCATGCTGATACGCAAAATCATCATCATCATTTCAACCGAAAGACGTCCACAGCTGGACATAGGCCTCCCTCAAAAGGAGGGTTTGCCATAATCGCCACGCTTGGCAGGCGGGTTGGAGATCGCAGTATAGTGGTAAAATATACAGAGAACACTGCTGCCTATTCTCTGGTAAGTCCCTTGGTCGCCTTCGTTCTACGACACCCACGGGATGAAATGGGATGGTGCTATTCTTTACGTCGGGCACCATATGGAACGGATACGCAAAATGACGCAGTGTTTTGTAAAGTGTGGAAAAATCTTTATGTTTGAAAGTTTGGTGGTTAAGATAAGTCATTATCATAAAATCAGCGCGTACTTTAATGAATACATCTACAGCTCTTTGCGGCGTGTGTCAGCGCCCCTGAAGGGAAGACTAAAATAAACCCGTATGATAACATCGTGATATGTGAAGTTCACAGCCGGTGCTAGGCGCTAGTGTTTAAGTAAATTTACGAATAAGCATAAGGCTACCTGAACCAGTGAAACTACACTACTGTTACATAAGCTAGCTTTGTGTAATGTTTATGCTTAGATACACAACACAACACCAAGAAGTTGTTACGTTTACAAATAAATGAACAGAATGCCTGTAATTCCGTGCTTTACTGTTTGAATTACAAGAAATTATGATTTAGGATTTATAAAACAACTAAAATTATTTGCTTGCTGTTATTTAAGTTAGAAACCAAAACAAATTATGAATGTTTAAAAATGAATACATGAAATGAAAAACTTACAGCTTACGTCCTCAGCAAAGGTGATAGGAAATATAAGATGCAATAAAAAAATGAGAGTTCCCAGTTGCATTTTCACCGAATCAACTTCGCCTGTAATAAAACACTACTTTGGTCACGTTGTATGCTCGAACTCCAGAAACGAACTAATTTTAATTGGAGCAACGCGGCCTAGAAATACACTTCTTGTGGCGAAATATTTATAAAACAATCACCAAGAAGACACCGTCTAAAAGGCGAAAAGAAGTAAAATATTTTGCCAATCCTGGCGGGTTTCCGCGAAAAATTTCAACAAACGTAATAATGCATGGGATCCGGGTTGAATGTTTTGCTTATTAATCTTCATAACACACTTTTTCTTCTTCAAAACATGCCAGACGAATTAGCAGAAATAAAAATATTAGTCTAATAATTTCCGTGAGAGTGCAATAGCTGTTACGAAAAAAAGAACAATGATTGAATCATAAGAATACATAATAACAGTGTAGTTTTATTCTTTACTATTTGCGTCCAAAGAAAGTCTTTAAATTCAATTTTATCATTTTTATTTACTGCAGATATTTTGAAGCGTTTCTTAAAATGTCAAGTGATGGCAGAGAGCTTATAAATAGAAATGTTAAAAACAAAGAATTTTTTAAGTTATTGACCTAATACTTACCCATTTTACAAGGCAATTTTTTCAATAAAGCACGGAACAATAGTCAATCATAAAGTTTGTCGACAAATGAAGGAAAAACAGATTGTGGTAGAGTTCGCGGTCGATTTCACGATGTGTTTTCAGTTGCATAGGTTACATTCTAAGAACTTGACCATTGTCTTTCCCATTCATTGTTGTGTGTTTAATCAAGTCTACATGTGAGTATTTTTTCGTTATATTTATTTTTTAATGCTTTTCTTGAGGATCCTTAATTGATCTATCAAATTATCTTCACTTTAACTTAAAATGTAGGTAGGTACCTAAGTACGTAAATTAAAATATACCCTGTGCCTTGGGACTTGCTTATGAAGAGAAAACAAGAAGTATATCGAACGCTTCAACAGCATCATTAGCTGCTTAATTTTAGTAAAGAAAGATCAAATAATTGTTTCAGATAACGTAGGTACAGACGCCAGCACAACAAGCTACCCTATTCTGTCAAATTTCTTTGATAGACTTTCATCTTTATTGGATAAGTTTAAGGTTCATGTTCAATTGGGAAAATTTACTCAAAAATGTTGGGAAACTGAGCAATTTTTATGTTGTTACAAATATGGTCCTATACTAATTTTGTTCAATTTAATTTAGAGAGTTGTATGTTTTAATAGTTTTTATTTCTGTAAATACATATTTGTTGCTGTCACGTCAACTGTTTTTACCATATAACTTGGTATAATAATTTGAATTTCGCGGTCAAACTTTGGTGTAATCTCTTTGGGTATTAGAAAAATAGTGAAAACAACGTACTTATAAAAATGTAAATGACTGAATTAACCGTTTTTAAGATGATATACTGATCCCCAAAACCATTTCTCTATCAAGACTTGAACGCGTCAATAACATAAACAACGAATGCTTGCGTAAAATCGTAAAACGAAACGTCAGCTGTCAAAAGCTATGCGAAACCTGATGACACCAGCGCTTTAAAAAATATTTTTTTTATAATATTCTGCTAAATTTTTCACTACTAAAAATACAGTATTTCAAAGTTGAATAAGTTACAAATGAGGTGAGTGCATTATTTTACATAATTTCGCATGTTGATAATGTGAATTTTCTAATTGAAAATAAGGTGTAGATTTTTATTAAATTTTTATATTATTCGATATTTTTATTAAATTCTCCTTGAATTCGCTGCATTCTGTGCATAATGTTTTCTTTTTTTACACATTTAATGAGTTTGCCAATTTGTAGGACGAATGAGGTGAATCTAGAACAGGTTTTATATGAACTCGTGATGGTACTTGCTACCCACATTTTGTTTATGTTATTTTATTTTATCTTTAGGGAAAGCGGCTTAGGAATTTATGAATTACGCATTGTCTAACACAATTATTGTTTTCTATCTTAGACTAGTACACATAATATACAAATGAAATAAACTATTTAAGATTTTTTTATATGTAGAGCTACAAATTAACAAACAATAGAAATATTCTATTTAATTTTTGCTTGACAGAACAGTACCAATTTTTGCCCCTCATTCTATAGTATTTTTTTTTCTATTTTTAAATTGTTATTACTACAAGCAATAGTCTGTTTATGCAGAAGCTCTGTACAGTGATGACTGCTAATTAAATTAAATTAACATTAAATTCCATAAATATAACTGTAACAACAGTTACTTTAGTGCCATTAAACTCTCTTAACTAGGTTTTGTGAAAATACTAGATGCACTACTGAAAACCTAAGACATTCTGAAAATTTACAAACTATTTTTTTTTTCCCTTAACAAATATTTTCAATCTCACTAACCTGGCACTACAATAGACCAATACGTCCAATAATCCGGCACCCTCCGCCCGTGCCTTCCTCGCCCTTGCCTATGCCATGCACAGCATATGAACAGTTGCTAGTTAAATGTAAGATATGTTATAGTTATAAGTGTAGAACATGAACACAAATATATTATATGTAATCTCTTTATGAAATGCTTTATTTTATTTATTATGAGTTTTTCTATGCAATCCAGTAATCCAAACATTTCAATAATCCGGCACCCTCTGGTTTTGAATAGTGCTGGATTAGTGAGATTCTTCTGTGTTATGTTTTCAATTCTCAAATGAACTAATAGTAAAATATTTTTCAATCAACTCAGCCTATCGCAATCCACTGCTGGACGTGGCCACTCCCAGGCTGTGCCACAACAGCCTGTCCTCTGCCTTCTGCATCCAGTCTCTCCCAGCCACTTTCTTTAGGCTGTGGGTCCATCTAACTAGAAAATATCTTTATGCTAACTAAATTACACTGTGGAGCTAACTAAGGCCTCTACTCATATTGAAGAAAATAGAAATTATCCTCATGCATGCTCTTGGTTATTTTAAAACGTTGTTGGCCCAGATTTTTCTCATAAAGTTTTACCTATATCTTAACCCAGTGGAGTATTATTTAACTAACCCCCATAAGATGAGATGTCAGCACCAACTGGTGGAGTCCGTTAGGGCGATAGGTTGTTCGAAAGAGATACCGTGGCTCCTGGCACACAGGCAACTGAAAGGGTGGTTTTTAGTCAGTAACTGACACGCCCTCCTGCTCCACCCAGAGCGGGAGAAGTTATTTGATGACTTCCCGACCCTCAAAAAAAAAACTCATAAGATGAAATAACTAAATTAAGGAAGTAACCAGATCACTTAAAACCTAAATGAGACAACTGTGGGCAAGTCAAATGGACAAAATAAAAAAAGTAAAAAATAGAATTTCACAGATAAAATAATTTATTTTAAATAGTTGATCATCATTCATCATCATCATTGTGGCCAAAAGACGTCCACTGCTGGACATAGGACTCCATCAGGCTCCTCCACTTTGACCAGTTCTGTACTTCCCTGACCCAGCATGAAATTTTAGGTACATAAATTAATTACTTAACATACAAAAATCAAAATCAAAATCAAAAGTCATTTATTCAAATTAGGCTGAGAATCAGCACTTTTCGAACGTCAAAGTACATGAGAGAGTCCCCCAAAACGCCCACCCTTCACCACTTCCTAGTGCTTTAGCTGGGAAGAAGAAGTAGTGGAATAAACTCCCCAGCAGCACAGCTGTCTGTTTAGTCGGATAGACTTGATTCTATACATACTTAGGCAAAGTAATAAACATTACGAGACACAAAATATTAATTAAATAATTAGTCAAAATGTCAGCTAGCCATACCAATATACCGACAAATAAAATGAAAACTGTCGAGGCCAAATAAAGCCTAAAACAACTCATCATAGAAAATATTGTTATGAGTAGATCATGTCAATAACTAATGACTTAATAGATAGTTATAAAAAAAAATTGTTAGACAGGCAATAAAAAATAAAATAATAATTATATGAACGCATATAACCTGTCACTAGATACGCCGATTCTGGAGAAAGAACATAAACATTGTCTTGAGTTAATCACAGCGACCAACTATTCTTGTCATTTAAATAGTCGTTGATGGAATAGTAAGCCTTTAAACAAAGGACGGATTTTACTTGAGCTTTAATACGATAATTGATTGATTTGATTGAGATATGGTTTATTTATTCATAAATATAAAATAATATGTAGTCCTCCCCACCATATTTCGGCCATAGCGGCCAATCTCTACAGAGATCGCCTTCGGCGCGGGAGATATTTTTTATTTTTTTTAAACTTTGCTCCACCCTAGGAATTACTCCTGTATTGTGGGTGCATTTACAAACATATACAAACAGCCAGACCCGGAACAACTATTTGTAGGTCATACCAATATTTGTTCCGTGCGGGAATTGAACCCGCGGCACGGAGCGCAGCAGTCAATCGCTTAACCGCTGCGCCAACCGTGCCGTCAAGATATTATAGTGCACAAGTGTGTGAGCAGACACAGATGCACTCGCTCTTCCCTCACTCTCATTATCTGATGGGACGGTAATCTGACACGACCATAGAGAGATCAGGCGCAGGACCATCAGCTCATCGTGCTTTCCATAGCACAGGGGTATCACACTGCCAACTTCCGAACTCCTAAAATTCCTAATGGAAAATCCCAATGTCACTTTTCCCGACCTTCGAATCCAACCCAGGACCCAACGCTCAGCCGCGCTTGCAACCACGAGACCAATGGGGCAAAGTGTTTATTATTTAATAATAAATCAATAATATACAATGGGGTACTTAAGCATAACTGGCAAAATGTGAGGATGCTTTGTACCTCAACTTAAACATTCGCGGATTACAGGCACTATTTTATGTGTATTATAAGTCAGAAAATAATCAATAAGTCCTAGCATTTTTTCAACTCTGTTGGGGTCGGCTTCCAGTCTAACCGGATGCAGCTGATACCAGTCCACCAGCTGGTACCATTTTACATGGAGCGACTGCCTATCTCCCCCCCAGTGGGTTCGCACATTGTCGTTGCGGGGGGGCTCAGTAGCCGTGGTCATCCTCCCACGGTGAAGCGAAGAGGAACCCCAAGGTGGGGCCGCTCGTCAGGGCTTGTGCCTCTAAGCTGACGACGTAGCGGCCAAAAAGTAGGTTGTGGTGAGGCGCATCGCAACTGAGGCGGGCCGCGATGTCGAATGGGAGGCATCGCGGCTGAGGGTTACAGGCTGCGGCGGAGGAGGAGTGCCGGTACTTCTGAGTGGCGCTCTTCCCTTCCGTGGCCTGGACGGGCCGCCACCGTTTGATCGCGGACGCGGTGGGGCCGCAGGGGAGGAGGAGTGTCGGTATAACGTTGGCCGCTCTTCCTATCCCCTGCGGCCGAAAAGCGGTAGGTGGCGAGGCCACTGTGCTGACCCATCGCAGGGGTCCGAGGGTGCCAGACACGGGGTAGTCTGGGGCCCTTATGCTATTTGGTCCCTGGGGTGGTCACGTCGTGCCATGTGCCCAGGTGCGCCGGTGATAGGGGTTATTCCCCTCCGAAGAGGGTCCGGTGACGGACAGCCGCGGTGGGTTCGCGGATGGCTTGTGCGTTTCCGTGTTCCCGCCTCAAGCGGCACTGGAGGACACCGTGGAGTTTTAGTGGGGATTATCACCCCGTGGTAGCGCAGTAGGCATTTCTCCAAGTTAAACAAAAAAAAAATGCTCGGTTCGACGGCGCGCTGTGGTCCACGCGCGCCGTCAGTGATGTCAGCAACAACTGGTGGGGTCCGCAAGGGCCGATGCCTGCCAGGGGTACGGGTTGTTCGAAAGAGATACCGTGGCCCGTGGCACACAGGCAACTGAGGGAACACGGGTGGGTTTTAGTCAGTAAAGTCTAACACGCCCTCCTGCTCCACCCAGAGCGGGAGAAGTTATTTGATGATTTCCCACCCTCAATAAAAAAAGCGACTGCCTATCTGACCTCCTCAGCCCAGTCACTGGGCATCCCTTGGTAAGACTGTTTTTTTTTTTGGGTGGGAAGTCATCAAATAACTTCTCCCGCTCTGGGTGGAGCAGGAGGGCGTGTTAGACTTTACTGACTATAACCCACCCGTGTTCCCTCAGTTGCCTGTGTGCCAGGGGCCGCGGTATCTCTTTCGAACAACCCGCACCCCTGGCAGGTGGTAAGACTGGTTGTCCGACTTTTGGGATGATTCTGATGACCTGTCGACGATGACGACTGTCAAAGATCTCCGAATGATTAATAATGACATAAAACAGTCACAAAAGTTATAAACTCTGCATTTCCTTGTTATTAAACCTTTAAACGCATAACTAAGTGTATTAGTCATTTTATGAATAGCTACCGATGATGTAATTTTCTAGTGTCAGAAAAAAAATATGAATGCATTGATGAAATTGAATTTTTATACCTAATATGCATTTATTAGATTGTCATGTTTATACAATGCATAAAAGGAAATTATATAATTATAAAGTTATTTTTAAAACCGAATGTATATGGAATCACTGGGAGGGGATGCCCCGAATGATATGGGAATGACAAACAGTGACTCGTAATTAAAAACGTTCAAAGTCTCGTCGCAGTCTAGACAACAAAATGTCAAAAACGTATTCAACGTAACGTTCCAATGTATGGAATCTTGAGGTCGTTTTGACAGATTGATCCCCACTAATAATATAAATACGAAAATAACTCTGTCTGTCTGTCAGTTTCACGCCTAAACCGCTGAACCGATCGTCATGGATTATTTTTATTTTTTTCCTAACTGTTCATTTACATTATTTTTATTATTGATCTCTTATGTAACTTTGTTTCGTTTTAGTATGATTTTCGTGTTGTTTTCTTTTTTTATAACTTAATGTAATTACCTGGATTACAAGTAAATGATGTGTTCTCCTATAATTTGAAGCGTACGTTGTATTTTTTTCTGCTCAATGTAATTTGCATGGAATTGTGTAGCCTCTCTTGGAGATCCAATAAATAAATAAATGAAATTTGGCTGAGATATACCCTGGGATATGGAGAAGGACGTAGGCTACTTTTTTACGAGATAACCGACATCCACGCAGGCAGAACCGCGGACAAAAGCTACTCAGACATATGAGCATGGAGAGAAAGAAATGATCACTACATAACATATTATAAAACAAAGTCCCCCGCCACGACAGAGTGATTTATTAGGAAGATTTAGGTGTAAAATTTGTTAAGATTTTGTACGCGTGCGAAGCTACTGGCAAAAGCGATATATTATAAGCTACTTTATGCTTGTGGTTTCACCTGGGATACGATTCGACGCAAGACCAACGGCTTAATGTGATTTCCGCGGCACAGGGTATTTTTAGATTTGAACTGGATGCTTACCATCTACGAACCGACCGCGGCAAGCGCAGCTGCCTTTGATCGGCTGTTATCATTTAGCCAGCCCCGACTGTAACTGTAGAAAGAATTTATTGGGAGCAAAAAAATATGGTAACATAGCGCCATTGTCTCGGTCACTTTCACTCTATTTATGGGCGAATTCCAAGCCATTGTTTAGTTCTGTAGTTAATTGTCACTTATAATCAAAACGGGTGTGAGTTCACGGCTTCGTTAACAATGTGTGTGTTGTTAATACAATTATAATAAGTTAAATATAAATGTCTTAAACTTACACATACAATTCCGGAAAAAAATCTCTGAACGATGGTGAAAATTATCTAAATTCATTGTAAGATGTTGTAAACTTTTATTTAATAAATACCAGCGGGGAGGTTTATTATAGTAATTTTTCAAAGAGAGATGCCGAAGCGAAGTCGGCTTTAACTTACTGATTTATCAATAAAGAATACTTACTACTATCATTCTAAAATTAATATAGGAATAGGAATGTAAAAAAGAATTAAATACAATAAAATTTAACAGCTGAAAACCAAATTAAATGTGCAATATTCCTCCATCTCGTTCTCGCTGACGCATTTTTCTATATCTGTCTCTGTCATAACCTGTTGTAAAACGGCTTGCTCTCGTCCATAACAAGCGGTGCCACGTGACCTAAAGTGACATCATTACGGGATCGCTTTTGTATGAATTTTTAGTTCCCGATTATGACGTTTTGGCTCCGGATTAATTGAGAACATTTTTCTTTTTGTTGTAATACAAAGCTAAAACTAACCGTCTTTGTTGTTTGAATGTTATGGTGAATTAAATACCCGTAGTGTAATTATATTGACAGTAGTAGCCACTATTGACGTGCCATTTTTTAATAGCGTTGCCGATGCGCACCCCCGAAGGGAAGCCGGTAGGAATCGTGTTATATGGTGCTTTCACCACTGAAACGTACACAGACGGACACGAAAGACGACTTTAGTAAATCCGACTGCTAGTGCCAGAGGTTAGTGCGTACAGACAAACAAAAACAACTTTTCAGCTTTATTATTAGTATAGATAGATATATGGCTTGTGGCAGAGTAATAACAGCAGCAAGGGTCGATCGCTCAGGGTAAGCTACGCTTGCCGCGGTTGGCCCGTGGATGGGTGACCATCTTTACATACCAAGACCCCTCCGTGCGTCGGAAAGCACGTTAAGCCGTTGGTCCCGCAGGTCTTTTGTGGATCTTCGTTACGGGTCGACAGGAGCCTGAAAGTCTGACAAACCAGTAATATTACCCAGTAACTGGGTGGTGGAGGTCAGATAGGCAGTCGCTCTATGTCAAATACTGGTATTCAGCTGCATTCGTTCAGACCGGAAGAGACACAATAAAATAAAAAATGCATAAATTTGAATTCAATTTGTTTTTATTAGAAAACACCATTCTAAATATTCATGGGCCACATTGTCATCGGGTGAAATGACACATGCTTTTCAACTTAACTAAGCGCATTCCCATCACTTAAAACGTGTTAATTTGGCGATGACACATTTGTTGTTTACGATACTTGAAGAATTGCCATTTTTCTTGCTGACAATGCTGACTGTACCATTTTATCAATACTAGTGCTCGCCCAGTGGCCGAAATTCGACTATAACTCATTTAAAACTTTATGTATGTCTTTCTTTATAAAATAAAAAAATATTAGCTTCCTCCAGTTTAAGTGTGCCAAATTTCATACTCCTCCGTCGTTTTTATATTATTTTCGTAAAAACAAAGGGGTAAGTACAAAGTTTTTGCTTCACGTAAAAACTTTATTTTTTATTTTTATAATGCATTAGAAATACATTATGTTTTAAATGATTTGTTGTCGAATTTAGACCACCGGGCGATTACTAGTCAATATAATTATGTGAATGTAGAACGGAATGAAATAACTTAAAAAGTTAGGTATGGTCGCCTAGCCTTTTCCTTACTATGTTCGGATCGCTCGCTGAATACCAGTATTTTACTGACAGTGACTGCTTATCTGACGTCCACGACCCAGTTACTGGGTAAAACCATATCTCTTGGCAAGACGGGCTGTCACTTCACTTCGGTCTTCTAACTACCCGTAATGACTGTCAAAGATTTCCGAATGACAGGCGGGACCAACGGCTTGTAACTTGCTTTTCGAGGCGCGGAAGGTCTCAGTTTGTAACTTCATATTGAAGTTACAAATCCAGGAACCGAAGACGGCTAGAGTAGCTCAACCTTGATCGATCGAACCTTGTGGCTGATATTTTGCCACGAACTCCTCAAAACTACCTCCTGTGATTTTCATTAAATAGATAACCCGTAATTTTCCTTCTTTTTGTTCCAGTAACTTCAAAACACATCGCTCAAATGACGAAGAACTAACATCACCATCCTCAGATGAGAAGATGGACACAGGATCTGAGTCCTTTCGGTCCCAGGACACCCCGAACTCGGTCCTGTCCTCCGACTTCGAAGGAGACCACCCGGAACCGGTCCTAAGACTCCAAAACCCGGAAATACTCCGGCTTTCGGAACCGGAACAGTTTAACGACAGCCTGATTACTAAAATGTCGAATTTGCACTTAGACTCTCCTCGTCCCAAAATCCTTGGTATCAGCCCTCCGAAGTTCAGTTCAACATTAACTTTGACTACCAACCATCCTCTAATGAGTCCTGATGAGAATTATCCAGATTTAATCCCGAAAAAAGTCCACAAAATGGATGATGAGAAAGACCTTAGCCTGTCCAGCATTGAAGATGAAAGACCGAACGAGAATAATGGCTTCTACAGTCCTCAGCGAAATACATCTAAAAACAATCTATATTTTACGGAAAGTTTTGCGACAGCCGAAAGCCAGGACTTAACAGGGTTCAGGAGTCACGATTTAGACTTGACGGTTCCTCCTGATGTGGCGAGGGTCGACAAGGTGGAAAGAAGGAAGATTGTGCCTAAGCTAAGGGATGGGACGCCCCAAAAGCCGGATGGGGTGTTGATGTTTATTGAGGAGAAGCGAATGCAACAAAGTACTCCAAAAACGCAGCCTGTGGATATTACTGTGAATGAGGAGTTTCATTCGGTGAGTTTTTCGTACATATTTGAGGAAGATGTCTTGAGGGAAGTTTGGAGTATGAATGTGGATGGCTATACGAGTAGGGTAAGGTCAACGAAACGATGGATGGACTTTGTGACAGATGATATAGCAAGAAAGGGGGAAAAGGGAAGTGAATTTATAAATAAATTACCGTCTGCTTATGAAAGACGACTTTGTTGCTTCTATTTTGATCCTGTATATTCGATTGCAGGCTGTCTTGCATGGATCAGAATGTTAGGCCACAAAAGGGATGTATATGCCGATACGCATGTGTGATGTTACACGAATGGATAGAATACGAAATGAGTACATAAGAGGAAGTCTAAAAGTGGCACCAGTAGGTGGAAAGTTGTGTGGCAATCGGTGGTAATGGAATGGGCATGTGATACGGAGGAATGAGGAAAATGTCGTGAGGAAAGTTTTGAGTATGAATGTCGATGGCTATAAGAGTAGGAGGAGACCAAACAAACGATGGATGGACTGTTTGAATGATGATATGGATAGAAAGGGTGACTACGGAGATGACGACTGATAGAGAAGTGAGGAAGACGAAGAAGACATGTTGAATCGACACTAAATTAATTCGGTTCCTTTTTAAATGAACAACGGAATAATGATTAAGTCACTGGTTGGTTAAAGGTGCAAGTAGATTGCCATCGATCAATGTCGACCCATCTAAGTCAAATCGTTTATTTCGAAGAGGCACATAAAGGGCACTTTTGAACGTCAAAAGGAGATCAGCCATGTTGGCCCCAAAACCCAAAAAATCTGTGCCAGCGAAAAAAAATGTGTTGATAAGTCCTTATAATTTTTTACTATTGCGCCGAATATCTATGAGCCATGAAAGCCAATACTATTATTAGTCTGTTACGCATTACCACGCTGTGTAGACAGTAGAAAGATTTTTACTGTCTTGATAACGGCGATCACAAAATCAAATTGTCTTCACTACCTTAGACAACTGTCAGTTGTCAGTGTGATTTTGACAGTTTTGGGATAGAATACTTTCTTCTGAAAGAGTCTACATAATAAATAATAGTTTAAAAAACTAAAAAACACGCTTTAAAAACCAAATTAAAAAATAATTTAATTCTATTAAAAAGCGTGGGGTGCTTTTTGAGGTATTTTTATAATCAATTAATATCAATTTTAATTTTTGAATTGTCATTGGTCCTCGATAAGTCTACAAAGTTTCAATGAAATCTGACCGTTTGAAGTGGGTCAAAATAGCGTCTAAAGGAGTCGGTTACATACAAACAAACAAACATACAAGTGAAGCTAATATTTAAAGCGTGTAAAAAAGGACTTACACATAAATAGTTAGAAACGAAATACAAAATGACAGATTGTAGAAGGATTTCTACGGTGCGATGTCAAAAATGGAGAAACGAAATGTCACTTTCTATAGAAAGAGCCGTGTCTATTCTTCGTAAAAAAAGCCTGCTCGTCATAGACGCACGCCATGTGCGCGCGCACGTTGCTCTAATTTGACCCTGTATACAAATTCAGCCTGTAATATTCTCAGTGCTGGGACAAAGGCGAGACTCTTCTGTTCAGAGCGACACCGACTCTGTATAATCTGTCTCTTTCTCCTTCAGGTGGCTGAATGGTGTGAGTCTCCTTCGCACCTTAGATCGATGCCTAACTTCGAGTTACCGATTGAGATGTCCAGCAGTTTAGGAATGCATAACGTAAGTACTTTACCAACCAGTATAGTCACATTTCTTCCCGTGGGTGTCGTAAGAGGCGACTGAGTACACCAGAGAATGAGCAGCGGCGTTCTCTGTGCAGTTTACCACCATACTGCGATCGCAAACTCGCCTACCAAGCGTGGCGATTATGGCAAACTCCTAACCACTCCCCAAGTCAGAAGCACTAAAATAAAACGGCCCGCAGTGCCCAGCAGCCTGCCTACCCTTGGCTACGGTACCAGTAAAGGCGGTTTGTTGGGGGAGGCCTGTGTCCAGCGGTGGCCCTTTTTCGACTGAAATGATGACAGCCAATTACCAAGGGCATCGTGTCACCCAGTAACTGGTAAAGTAATAATAATAATACATTTTATTTGTACACAGAAAAATATAAATAAGGACACAAGTATTAAGGAAACATTGTACAATAAAGTCACATTAAAGGGCGAACTGGTGACTCCTAAACTAGGCCAGAAGCCTGTGTTTCAGGATTCAAAGTTCCTCCAGGTATAATGACATACAACTGGTATTAATTGTCATGCAAGTACTTATAGATACAACAAAATAAATTAAACAACAATGCCTTAATTTAAATACAGTATTTCGAGATAATCGCAATAAGATTCTCGGTTTCATCTTAGGTTAACTTCTGCAACCAATTTGTAAGTATGTAATTAACTTCATGTTTAGTCAGGGGGTAAATAGGCATAAGTATACATATTCTATTATACAGTCGTGAGCTAGTTGCCGCATATTGCCGGCTGGCAAACCTGGGACGGCATTGGACTAAATCGCCCACGGGACTGCCTTTCCGTCTTTTCAGCTTAGCAAAACTGGGTTGTGGAGGTCAAATAGGCAGTCAAAAGTCAAGTCAAGTTCAAATTTTTGCTATTGCTTGGCAGTTTCAGGTTGTGTGTTGAACCATTAAATGACTATATCATGAAAACTTCATTCAATGGGATTAAGTTAACTGCCTCTCAGTTAATTTCAAATCTGGTTGTGTGTTGTATCGATGACGTTAATGATTATATAGGATATTTTACTATTTACGAGAAAAAATCTAAAAATATATTATTGAGATAGCTTAGGTAAAAACCAGTCGGAAAATTTTGGTTTTAGTTCATGAAAAAACCAAATTAAATTCATTTATTTCAATTTTTTAAATCTGTTTTTGTACAACATGAAATAGAAGCCGCCATGTTATTACGTCATACCGCTGTTATAACTAATCAACTGAACAACTTTATACGTTTATTATTTTCGTAACCAATGTATTTTTTATTAAAATAATATCTTACATTCAGGAACAGCAAACCAACGATAAGTAGAATAATAACTCATTTTTTTAATTATAAACAATTATCATACAAAATATCAACGCATTTGTTTACGCAGAAAACTGACGTCATAGCTACAAAACAATATGGCGTCTACTGCGTCCAGCGTTTTCGTCAAATTACGCGCGAAATATGAAAATGTAAAATTTAAATGCATTTTTATGGCACTAATCGATTCAATAAAAATGCTGGATTTTTTATAGTGGTTTATTATTATTAGTATTTTAGAATCTAATTAAGTCAGTTTTCAAAAATGGCTGTAATACCCTATTCTGTAAAGCATATTTCTTACGGTCGCGAGTTTAATCAACACACAACCTGCAAATTGCACATAACGTAAGAAAATTTTAATTTCTCGAGCTACTCTGGCTTTTCCTCTTAAGGGGAACCTAGTCGCGGGCTCGAACTCACTGATGGGGTCTGGCTAAAAAGCACGCTGTCTCGCCAGGCATCGTGTCTGACAGAGGTAGTATCAGTGATGAGCAGTTAGAAGCTAATCTACACGCACAACATTATTGAGTGAGATGCAGGATCATTTATAGTACAACAGGCGCGTAAAAAATTAAGAACAGCCCTTCGGAAGATCGGGTTTTATGAAAAGACCACTGCACAAATCAATTACCAATAAAGTTTATTGAACTTTTCGATATTTGAGCTTTGTCGGTACCGACTTGGTTTTTCAGATTTCATACTTCCTTTATTACTTAAACACCCCCAAAATTAGGTTAAATTAGCAAGAAAAACGAATCTTTGTTGGCTTCTAACTTTTTAATGGCTTTTTTATTTTAATATTCTGTTTCCGTACAGACAATATTAATAATGAGACAAAACCATACCATGATTTAATTTTTGATGTACACTGTCGAACAGTGGAGTAATACACTCCCGAAGTTTGTATGGGAAAAATGTGGACTAGGTTCACCTTATTGTAAAAGACTGGTACCTATTCAGCGGCATCCGATTACACAGGAGTCCCAACATAGTTAGGAAAAGGTGACGCAAATGTCATGATGTAATGCTAATGTTACGATCAAAGATCAAAGATTTTTCTACCGATGACGCATTTTTGTATGACACACAGTATTATCGGGGAGGTTGTTCGGCAGATTTCCTATCGGTTTGACGTGTTATGTTTGAGAAAAACCCAGTTTAGTAGAATTTTGTTACACACAGACGCTTCAGCAAAATCAGCCTATCTATAATGTTCCCGCTGCAGGATAAGGAGCTGGCCTCAATCGACAACGCGGGCCCAGTGCGAGTTGGTAGACGTCACATGTATTCGAATTTTTCGGTTCTCAGACATGCTAGTTTCTTCACGATGATTTCCTTCACCGTATTGTGAGCGCCTGTCAGAGTTCAAACCTACGACATACAACTTGTAAGTCGTATCCGTTACCACTGGGCCACCACTGCTCCCTCAGACGCAAGCCGTCAAATAATTCCAGATTCATATAAAAATTAAATTGGGATCACTTGACCATCTTTATCCCTCCGTGCCTTGGACAGCACGTAAAGCCGTTAGTCCCGGCTGTCATTCGTAGATCTTTGACAGTCGTTACGGGTCGTCAGAAGCCCGAAATTCTGACAACCAGTCTTACCCAGGGGTATCGGGGCTGTAGTTGGAAAAGGCTAGGCAAATGATGATAAAAATTAAGTTTTCCAATTTTTCACAGGACCTGGATTCCCCAGACGTAATATCAGCATCGACGCAAGAGGATAGGTCTGCATACCAGGCGCTTCTGGACCCTTATACCGGCAGCGTGGCGCTGCGCCATACTCCGGCGCAACATAGGAGTCCGGGGACGCAACGGAGGAAGATACAGCTGGTGAGTTGAAGACTGCGCTTGTAATTTACTTTCTAAACCTAACATTAAAAAAAAACTTCCAAAAAGAACACTACAAGTTATTAATTCCCTTTTTTAACCGACTTCCAAAAGGAGGAGGTTCTCAAATTTTTTTTATGTATGTTGCCCGATTACTCGAAGATGGCTGGACCGATTTGGATAATTTTTTTTTTGTTCGAAAGGGTATACTTCCCAGGTGGTCCCATGATCATCAAGTCAGGATCTGATGATGGGATCCTGGAGAAATAGAGAGAACTCTTCAAATTTTTGTGTTTTGAAGAAGGTTATAGGTTATTAAACATCACGCTTCGATCCGATTAAAAAGAAAAAAGAACTCTACACGAAAACTTAAATAAAAGAGTGGCCCGGCGATCCTATGCGACGCAATGCGTTAAGTGCGGAAATATTACTTGAACGACGTCGCGAGCAGAAGCTAGTCACTATACAGGATACATTTTTAACCAGTGCGCAAACTGTAACCATGAATTCAGCAAAAATCTGCTGTTTCATAGAAAAGTGCAATATCTACGCGGGTAAAATGTATGGAACCGCTGATTTCTTTGTTGGTTAACCGGCGACACATTTCTGTACCGGGGGTCTAGAATGATATGCTGAATTCATGGTTACAGTTTGCGCACTGGTTAAAAATTTACCCTGTATATAACTCTATAGCTGTAAGTAAGTAACATGGAATTAAAGCAGTAAATGTAACGCGTTATTAATTATTATCAAGACCTAAAAACCGTTACTACAAAAACCGTCATAACACAGTTCTTACGATACACAGTATTGTTAGTAAATACAGTCCGTGCGAACTGCCGACAATCGCTGCGACCGAGTGCGACATTACACAATAACACGACTTTTTTGTGTTGAACAGCGGGGTTTATTTCGTAACACATTAACAGTAGCAATGTCTTTAGTTTTGACAGTTCAACGAGATTCGTTGCTTTATTTACATTGTAGAGTAGACAATTTTTTCGAACATATCAAGCAATTGATATTGAGAGTGCGCAGTTAGGGTGCTGAATTATGCTACATAAAATTAAAATCAAAAGTCATTTATTCAAACTAGGCGTCAGCACTTTTTGAACATCAAAATTACATAAGACAGTCCCCGAAAGCGCCCGCCCTTCACCACTTCCTAGTGCTTTAGCTGGGAAGAAGGAAGGATGGATGAAACAGTTCGACACAATAAGTATGCTTATGGACAGTCCTCAATTCAGGGCTTGATTGGAGGCTGAGGAAACCGATGCGCATGCGCTCTTTGAATACACAGGCGTCACCTAGATTAGAACAGAAACCCTCGGGACACCCAAATCTTACACAGATGTTCTTTACAGACCAGGATATGTAATCAACTTTTGTAGGGAGGTGGGCTAGTTGGAATTACCAAAATCAAAATCAAAAGTCATTTATTCAAATTAGGCTGAGAATCAGCACTTTTCGAAGGTCAAAGTACATGAGACAGTCCCCCAAAACGCCCACCCTTCACCACTTCCTAGTGCTTTAGCTGGGAAGAAGAAGTGGCGGAACAAACTCCCCAGCAGCACAGCTGTCTGTTTAGTCATAACATAGGCAAAGTAATAAACATTACGAGACACAGAACAATAATTAAATAATTAGTCAAAATGTCAGCTAGCCATACCAATATACCGACAAATAAAATGAAAACTGTCGAGGCCAAATAAAGCCTAAAACAACTCATCATAGAAAATATTGTTATGAGTAGATCATGTCAATAACTAATGACTTAATAGATAATTATAAAAAAATTGTTAGACAGGCAATAAAAAATAAAATAATAATTATATGAACGCATATAACCTGTCACTAGATACGCCAATTCTGGAGAAAGAACATAAACATTGTCTTGAGTTAATCACAGCGACCAACTATTCTTGTCATTTAAATAGTCGTTGATGGAATAGTAAGCCTTTAAACAAAGGACGGATTTTACTTGAGCTTTAAACGCATTAAAACGCATACCATTGACATACCATTGACGGCCGCCATATTATATTTAATCGACCGAGTTTTTATTTCCGAAGGACGATAGTCAAAGTCAAAGCATTTATTTCTAATAGGGCATTGATGTACAAAAAAACCAAAGATGCACAGTCTTGGACAAAAGTAACACTCAAAACTTTTCCCAATTATACGTCAGTAGTTATAGTTATGGCTAGCTGTGCCCGCGACGACGTCCGCGTGGTTTTTTTACTATTATTTATATATCAATAAAAACAAATAAAAATTCTAAAATAAAAGTAGCCTAAGTTACTCCTTATTACATCAGCTACCTGCCAGTGAAAGTCCCGTCAAAAACGGTCCAGCCATTTCAGAGATTAGCGGGAACAAATAGACAGACAGACAAAAATTGTAAAGAATGTTATTCTGGTATATGTACCGTATATATATTCATATGCATGTAGCAGAAAAAGCGGTTATTTTAATATTACAAACAGACACTCCAATTTTATTTATATGTATAGATAAAACACATTTTTTTTGCAAATTCAACCGTACACACATGATTTAAAATGGTTTTTACAATGGCCAACGCACATTGGTCCACCTGACCGACTATTTGCGGAAACCAAACCCTCTAACATAGAATAGGGATTATGGTGGACGCTTGCCTAGAAGAATTCTATTCTCTTAAAAGGTCATTATTAAAGGAGACTAGTCTACATGGTCTTCCCATGATCTGACCAAGATTATGTCTGGACTTTAAAAGAGACTGTACCCTCTGAGTTTGTTTCGGCCTTTCTTCTCAGAGTAGTCAGATAGGAAACATCGAACACAGGGTTTAAAAATACAGGGAGCCAGGAACATCGACACGCAATCTATAGCCATGACCCCTTAGGATCCAGGGGTGCGGGTTGTTCGAAAGAGATACCGCGGCCCCTGGCACACAGGCAACTGAGGGAACACGGGTGGGTTTTAGTCAGTAAAAGTCTGACATGCCCTCCTGCTCCACCCAGAGCGGGAGAAGTTATTTGATGATTTCCCACCCAAAAAAAACCCCTTAAGATAGAATTTTTTCTGGGAAAACTTTGCTGTTTCGTGGAAACAGCTGAGTTTTTTTTACCTACGCGGTCAAAATGTTGGTGATGAGTTGGTACATGCTAGATGTCTTCGAATTTCTGGTTACTCACGATGTTTTCCTTCACCGTTTTGAGAGCATTGGTGACGTAATTAAATACACAAGAAAAAGTACCCGCCTGGGTTCGACCTCACGACCTACAACTCGGTAAGTCGGGGCCACCACTGCTCTTATATTATTGACTAGCTTCTGCCCGCGACTTCGTTCGCGTCAAATTTTTAGCTTCCCCAACCCACCGCGTCGCTTCGAATCGCCTGCCCCTGTGAGTACTTCGTATTCGTGACTTTTTTCTCTTTGCGCGGCTCCTAAGGGTCTTAGCGTGATGTTAAATAGATAAATGGGCTATCCAACACTAAAATAATATTTCAATTTGAACCAGTAGTTCTTGATATTAGCGCGTTCAATCAAACAAACAAACTCTTCAGCTTTATAATATTATATTATACTAACTGTGCCTGCGACTTCGTCCGCGCGGAATAGTTTTTTTACTATTATTTATATATCAATAAAAACAAATAAAAATTCTAAAATAAAAGTAGCCTAAGTTACTCCTTATTACACCAGCTACCTGCCAGTGAAAGTCCCGTCAAAAACGGTCCAGCCATTTCAGAGATTAGCGGGAACAGACAGACAGACAGACAAAAATGTTATTTTGGTATATGTACCCTATATATAAGGTGTATCTATTCATACACGAAATATCTGAAAGGGTCATTGCACTCATCATTATGAACAACTTTTACTATGGGCCCAAACCTGAAATCGCGAAAAAAATATCAGCTGTTCCCTACATTTATGTTCGCATATCTCGTCAAAATGTAGGGAACAGCTGATATTTTTTTCGCGATTTCAGGTTTGGTCCGGTAGTAAAAGTTGTTCATAATGACGAGTACAATGACCCTTTCAGATATTTCGTGTATGAATAGATACACCTTATATATTCATATGCATGTAGCAAAAAGCGGTTATTTTAATATTACAAACAGACACTCCAATTTTATTTATATGTATAGATGTATAGATAAGTATAGATATTCCCCGAAAAAAAGTGTAGTAGGTACACCGACGTTTCTCCAGTTATGTTCAAGTCTCATATAATAGGGGGCAAACCAATAATTGCCATGGTTGTTTTGCTAATATTGTATGTGAATAACTTTCAGCCCCCAGAAGAAGACAGATGTAGCCTAGACAGCGTCAGTGCGTGTTCCATGGAGTCGGAAGACGAACCGCCTGAGCCTCAGGAGTTGGAGATAGAACCTGTCAACCAGCACTTGGCGTTGAGTGACGACGAGGGGAGCAAAATGTAAGTACCCATACTAAACCATTTCAATTAGTGTGTGTGTAGTGTATAAATAGCGAATAATAAATAATAGTAACAGTGATGTGCTGTACAAGTGTTTTATTAATTATACTAGCTGACCCGGCAAACTTCGTACCGCCATATTTTATTTCTCCAGTCGCGACTGGTAAAATCAAATCAGTTGGTAACAAAGATCTGTCACAGGCTTCTGTCACATACCGTCAATCACTTTTTTTAATAGAGTGTAAAAATTAATTCTGATCAATTCTATATATTTGTTTTATAAATTTTCTTATATGCAAACCTTGTCCTGACGATAAGGAACACATAAAAAAAAGAATCATCCAATTTGGTGAAGTTGGACAGAAGATTTTATTTATTTATTTTATTTTAATTTTATAACAACTTAAACTATCATTACAGGGCTTACCCTAATGCGACAGTTAAGAACTTAAACTAATAACATAAGCTATGTACATACAATAACTAAATTAGAAAAATTAAAACTAACAACAGTATAACATTACATATAACATAATTACTTACTTATCTGTACAAACATAAACACAAAAATACTTAACTTATATTAAGAAATAAAAAAAACTAAAATAAAAAAATTAAGTATTATCTTGCTTGTAGCATAATATAAATAGTAATACCCTTGCGAATTCACTCAAACAACATGTAAACACATCAATTGGAGTTTGAAGGTCGTTGATTGTACGAATAGCTCTGGTAACTACCCTGCTTGCCAAGGCACCCCCCTTGGCAAGCAGGGTAGTTCTGGCTGTAGGCACCAGTAGTAGTGGCGGGCTGCGCCGCCTCCACACGTAGCGGTCTGGCACACACAGACTCAAGCGCTGCAATACTCCCGGGTTACTCTCCACTCCACGAAGCACCTTCACCAAGTAGGCGACCAGCGTAAACTCCCGTCGGATATGCAGTTGATTATAGCCAACCATGCCCAAGACAAACAGAGTGGGATACATCAGTGGGTAAAGATATGCGCGTACATACATTTCGGCGATTCATTTTTATATATATATAGATTATCAGACTCTAAGACAGGGCTACGGAATTGTGTAAAACTGCAAAATGACACTATTCTTAGTTGTAACGTAATCTACCACGTAAAATATTAAGTTAGAGTTAAATTGCTTATTCGTCTATTTATTAGGCTTGCTTGTAATAAATGACTAAGAACTTTAGTTCTTACTAATAAAGAAAAAAATCCCAGATGTTAAATATGAGTTATAGAGCCCCTGAGAAGATGGTGGGACGAGGTAGATGCCTACAGACAGGATTGGTCCATGTTAGACCAGACAGAGAGCAGTGGAGTGGAGTGGAGTAAGGGAAGTGTTTGCCCAGCGGTGGGACAACTTAGGCTGAAAAAAAAAATCTGCCTAGCCTTTTCACAACTATGTTAGGGTCGGCTTACAGTCTAACCGGAAGCAGCTGAATACCAGTATTTTACATGGAGCGACTGCCTATCTGACCTCCACACACGATACCCCTTGGTAAGACTGGTTGTCAGATTTTCGGGCTTCTGACGACCCGTAAGGACTATCAAAGATCCACGAATGACAGCCGGGACCGACGGCTTTACGTGCTGTCCGAGGCACGGACGGTCTTGGTATGTAAAGATGGCCACTCATCCATGAACCAACCGCGGCAAGCGTGGCTTAACCTGATCGATCGACCCGTACGGATGTTATTACTTAGCTAGTTAATATGTTTACTGAATATTTTCTCAATAATTTACTTTTTACAGGTCAAAATCAACGAACACATTATCTGAAGGGAGCGACCCCATCCCGGAATACTCCGCGGCTGAAGAGTTAAGCAACGAACGAGGTTGGATTAGTGTGCCTAGAGCAGGCGGCCATGCTACTTGTGATATGAAGGTAATCCTATTTATTCATCTGCCTATCCTGTTCCCAATTATGTTGGGGCTGCTCTCTGTCTAAATGGATGCAACTGAATTCGACTATGTTACATGGAGCGACTGCTTATCTGACCTCTACGCAACCAGTTACTGGTTGACACAATACCACGCGAAAAGACTACAGTATAGCGAAACAAAATGGAGCACATATCATTATTTACAATATTCGTCGGTGAAGGGCGGGCGTTTTGGGGGACTGTCTTATGTATTTTTACGTTCGAAAAGTGCTGATTCTCAGCCTAATTTGAATAAATGACTTTTGATTTTGATTTCGTCAGGTCATCGAGCCTTACAAGCGCGTGATATCACACGGCGGCTACGACGGCGGCGGCGCGGCACTCATAGTGTTCAGTGCGTGCCACTTGCCTGACTGCGCACGACCAGACTACACGTACTGCATGGATAACTTGTTCCTGTGAGTATTGGGACCAGTTGGAACGGTTTTAGAGTCCGTGGGAATGGTTTTAGAGTGAGTGAGAAAAGTTTTAGAGGCCATGGGAATAGTTTTAGAGTCAATTGTAACTGTTTCAGATTTAATTGTGAAATTTAAGTGTCAGCTGGAACGCTTTTAGAATTCAAAATATTTCACATAAACCTACATGGGCACTTATGAAACGTCAGAAACGAAGTGCTCGGTTCCGATTGATCGTTTCCTATGAAGACGAGTCGCCAAGAAACTTCTCGGTTACTCTTTTATTACAAATAGTCGTTGTACTGTATTCGATAACTGGTTTAGAGTCGGTTGTTACATTTTTACAGTTAGAAAAGTTTTAGAGTACGTATTTAAACATTATTATACTCAGTTGTTTTGTATTTTAGATTCATATATAACTATTTCAGAGCCATTTGTAATATGTAACTGGTTCAAGTCAGTTATAAATATTGTCGAGTTAGTTTTAATATTAAAAAAGGGTTGTAATATTTTAGAGCCAGTGTAACAATTTTAGGGTATGTTGTTTCAGTATGTTATACTTGTTCCGGTTTATATTGACGATTTACTGGACTACATACAATATTACATTTTAGATTAATTTATATTAGTTTTAGAGTCACTTGTCGCACTTTAAGAGTCACTTGTCACTCTTTTTAACCCCCGACACAAAAAGAGGGGTGTTATAAGTTTGACCGCTATGTGTCTGTCTGTGGCATCGTAGCTTTTAAATGGGTGAACCGATTTGGGTGCGGTTTTTTTTATTTAAAATTAGATTTTCTTGCGGTGGTTCTTAGACATGTTTCATCAAAATCGGTTCAGCCATTTGAAAATTGTCTGCTCTTTTCTGGTTGATGAAGGGATTTGAGCATGTTCCACGGGTCTGATCGAGTCGAAATTTGGCATTCTATTACTTCAATGTTATTCGACGAACAAAGTAACCTTGAACTGATGCTGGAGCATCACCTGGAATTTCCAGGATACCCAAGTTACTCACCAACAAACTGCAGAAGTATCGTGTTTGGGCTCATTGAAAAGGTCTCAATAAATAGGTTATAGATAAATGGTGATCAGGACTAGGAATGAGGATAAATTAGTAACGAACTTCACTGTGGGAAACGTAAAGCTGCACCGATTTAAGCGTGACATGTGTCGATCGTAGCGTGTTTACTATTACTATATTAAGTTTAAAAAGCAAGAAATAAAAATTAAACTAAAAACCTCAGAAAGTAAAAAAAACATATTTATTGGCCTTTTAAGTTGTAGGTAATATTTTGATCAAAGCATTGTCATGTCGGGGGACGGCCAATAAAACGCCAAACAGACGATGCCCAGCAATTATGAATGTAACTATGCTATTGTAGAAAGGGTAACATTTTCATTAGCCGTCCCCCGACGTGACAATGCTTTGATCAAAATATTACCGACAACTTAAAAGACCAATAAATATTATTTTTTTTACTTTTTAAAGGTTTTTGTTTGGGTCGGGGGCTTTTAATTTTTTTATTTATAGAATACTTGTCACACTTTTAGGGTTAAAACCTGAAGTCAGAAAGACTTAAAAATACCTTCTTTCCACAGGTACGTAATCTGGACGCTAGAGCGCCTGGTGACAGATGACTACATCCTAGTATATCTTCACGGCAGCGCCGGGAGGAGACGGTTGCCCACCTTCCATTGGCTACATGAGTGTTATAAGCTTATTGATAGAAGGTATGTATCAGGTAGATTGTAAAACGAGATTTTATCGTATAAAACTCTATCCTAAATCGAATTCCTCGTTGGTCTAGAAATTTTTCGTCGGTTATACAGAAACAAATCAGCTGTTCCATACATTTTGACCTCATAGGTTTAGCACTTTTCAATGAAACAGCTGATTTTTTTTTTTGTATAACCTAAAATTTCTGTGCTAGGGGGTCTAGAATGATATGGTACAGTTTGCGCACTGGTTAAGAATTTATCTTGTATGGTATATCTTAAAACTGACTGTTTTCATAATTCTTCTTCCAGGTTACGTAAAAGCTTGAAACACCTGTACCTGGTACATCCTACGTTTTGGTTGAAATCCTTCGTGATATTGACCAAACCTTTTGTAAGGTAAGCGACTATTATTTCTTTACTATTTTTTATCCGCGGTTTTAGTCGTATTTTAGAGAAACTACTACATGTACCCATATATAAAATATCCTATGTGTCCTGTGTGTTCCGTTTAGTGCCGGACGTAAAAGAATAGCTCCATCCCATTTCTTCCCGTGGGTGTCGTAGAAGGCGACTAAGGGACTTACTAGAGAATGGGCAGCAGCGTTCTCTATGCATTTAACCACCATACTGCGATCGCCAACCCGCCTGCCAAGCGTGGCGATTATGGCAAATGCCCCCCTTTTGGGGGAGGCTTATGTCCAGCAGTGGACGTCTTTCGGCTGATATGATGATGTGTCATAGTCCACCTGTTTCCCGAGTTTCATTCAAGTCGTTAAAGCTTGATTGGGTTAACTCCATCTGCCTAGCATTTTCCCCACAACGTATGTTGGGGTCGGCTCCCAGTCTAACCGGATGCAGCTGAATACCAGTATTTTACATGGAGCCACTGCCAATCTGACCTCCAGAACCTAATTGCTTGGTAACACGATACCGTAATCAGACTTGCGGGCTTTTGACGACCCGTAACGACTCAAAGATCCACGAATGAGACAGGATCAACGGCTTAACGTGGTTTCCGAGGCACGGAGGGGTCTTGGTAAGTTCAGATGGTCACCCATCCATAGACCAAACTGACACTAACCTGAAAATTGCAAAAATCGAAAGTAAATTTGAATTTCTCGAGCTACCTTCTTTTTCTTCGTACCACTCTTGTCCTGGTGTGGTCCTCATGAAATTTCTTGTCTAGGGGCTGATGTCATTCGCTCCACGATTTCTCGCCATTTACTCAGTTTTTTGGAATGTAATTTGCACTTATACAAGGGATCGTTTGCTGATTTTATTTGGTCAGCCCATCTCATGGGTGAGCGTCCGCGTGGTCTAGTGCCTTCCACGCCACCCTGCACGACAAGGCGGTCTATAGAGTCACCGTCACGCCTCGAGAAGTGTCCGAAGTATTTGAGGATGCGCGTTTGGACCAGAACAGATAGACGCTTTTTGATGTTGGGTTCTTGGCGTATCGAGGTGTTGGTGCGAAACTCGTTCCACGATACCCCAAACATTTTTTGACAGCACGGTTTTCCAGAGCGTCCATCTTTTACTTCTCTATGTCGCGAAGCGTCCACGTCTCAGCAGCGTATAGGAACATCGGGAAAACCAGTGTTTGAACAAGCCGGATCTTGGTGGCTTTTGTAAGATCTCTGTGCCTCCAGAACTTTTTCAGGTTACCATAGCGTATCCCATTTAACGCCTAGATTTCTATGAAATTTGGCACCCATGTAGACCATGACCTGGGTTAGGACATAGGATACTTTTTACCCCGCTAGTACGTTCCCGTGGTGTAATGTCCAAACTCGACGACGGCGAAGCCGCGGACAGCAGCTAGTGTATAAATTAGTCGACGTACAGTCAAACAAGCTAATTGGTATAGAGGCAAAAATTTACAGGTCTTCCATCTTTCCACTGCACTGGCAGTATTCATTTTAACACACCTACTTAAAAAAAAAGCAAAGAATTGACTATTCAAACACAAGCATGACAATGCTGTGAATACAGCATTGTTTAAAAGTTGCTTCAACATTATGTTAGCTGCCTGTATACCAAATAGCTTGTTTGCCTGTGCTGTCAAACAAGCTAATTGGTATATAGGCCAAAATTTAAAGGTCTTCCATCTTTCTACTGCACTGGCAGTACTCATTTTTACACACCTACTTTAAAAAAAGCAAATAATTGACTATTCAACACGAGCACGACAATGCTGTAAATACAGCATTGCTTAAAAGTTGCTTCAACATAAAGTCTAAAGCTGTCTGTATACGGAATAGCTTGTTCGACTGTACGTACGTACGTAATAAAATCGCGGCGGGATCTTTTCGCGCACTGAATTTTCAACTTACTGCGCAGCGCCGAGAGTTGAAAATCGTACAGTAAAACACACTGTTCGATTTTTGACACGCTGAGGTGCACTCTGTTGACTTTCAAAGCTCGATTTAACATTGAAAGTTGAAAATCTTACAAAAATCTCGCCGCGATTTTTTTATGTCCGTATGAACGTCGAGAGCAGTGGTAGCCCAGTGGTAACTGAAACGACTTACGAGATGGGGAGTTTGTTCCACCACTTCTTCTTCCCAGCTAAAGCACTAGGAAGTGGTGAAGGGTGGGCGTTTTGGGGGACTGTCTCATGTACTTTGACGTTCGAAAAGTGCTGATTCTCAGCCTAATTTGAATAAATGACTTTTGATTTTGATTTTGAAGATGTAGGTCATAGGTTTGAACCCAGGCAGACGCTTTACTTTGTGTAAATAATTTCATAACCACAGCTCTCAAAACGGTGAAGGAAAACATCGTGAGTAATGTTCTAGAACTAAAGATTCGAAGATATGTTACATTTGTAGCGGCACTACAGAAAAGATACTTCGCAACAAATATCTTGAAACACAAAAAGTGAGGTGGCGCCATCTACAAAGCCACATTCTAACTACGCAAATCTGGACGTCATATCGTCTGCTTACTGGTAAAACAAGTTAAATACATTTTTTTACTAAATCGAGTTAAAAATGCAGTCACGTGTAAATTTTTACGGGCTATCTACTGGTAAAATCAAAAAATGCAATGTCCAATGGCTGCTGAGATAATAAGTTTGTAAAAATGATATCTTCTCACATTTTGTAAATATTATAAATATAGATAAGAGTATATCTTAAAAGAAGGGTAATTAGTGCAACAGTTTGCTTTAACAGTTTTTTTTTTTTTAATTAATGTGTTTAAAATAGATCAAATTAAAACATAAACTTTGAAATGTAATTTACTCGAAATTACACAGACTGCACTTATTACCCGTAAGCAGACGATATAAATCCTACATCGCGCTACTACTAGTCAGAGTTTACCACGAGACTCGCATATATACAAGATCCCGACATCAATCGTGGGGCAGTAGCCCACCAGACACAACACCCGTCTGGTCGGAGGATCCTCCTTTACCAATAGAGTATGAGTGAACTTTACACCCTGGTCCTCATACCTCTATACATTTACCAACAGCACTGAGCCCACGTGGTGGATTACGGCCCACTCCCTATCCCAGAGAGGAGGCCGGTGTCCCAGCATTGGGAATTTTATAGGCTGATACGTCGACTTACTGTACATTTTCTATCCCCAGTTCAAAATTCTTCCGCAAACTATCGTACGTGCGCAGTCTTGCCGAGTTGATGCAGAAGGTGCCCGTCGAGCCCAACGCTATACCGGAGTTGGTGAAACAATTCGACGCTACTCGACGATAGGAGATATAAACAGTGTTTACACGAGTCCAGTCTTTAGTCGACTGCAAGTAAGTTGTTAGTTTTGTTAAATTAATTGTGTCAACGGCAAAATGGTCTTAAATTGAAGTAAAATAAATATCCCAGGTTCGCACGAGTGATTTTTTTTTCGCGTGTCGATTCTCAATTCTCGGGTCAATACTGAGAGTTGAATTTCCAATGCGAGAAAAAAAAATCGCCAAAAATTTTGTGAAGATAAATTAGTAGATAAATGTTGCTTAACAATATTGTCAAGTTGCTACTAAAGACTGGTTGTGTGTAAACGGACTCTAAACACGGTAATAGATTGAAAAATATAGTGATTCTTAACTCACTGAAGATTTTTTTCTATTAGAAATTGATTTTGAATGAGCATTTTGAAAGACACTTTACTGATCAAGTTCCCGATCAGTAAATCTGGTTTCAAATGGCATCAAATCAATTCAAAAATATTTATTTGCTAGAATTTAAATAAGGTGTTACAGTTAATTTGTTATATCCTGCCATAACATAGCGTGCAAATGTATTCACATTCAGCATTTAATCTAATTTACAAATTACAGTTTTTATTGATTTGTCATCTAAATAATCCTTAATGGCATGTATTTAATTACATAAGCCCACTGTTGGGACACAGCCCTTCTCTTTTGTGAGACGAAGTGGGCCATAATCTACCAAAGGGCCCAGTGTGGGTTGGCAGATGATTTTATTGAATCTCAAATAATTACTATTTTGCTTTCCTAACAATATATTTCAAATATATTTATTTAACCATTTATGTACACACATCTAAACAGACAAGAAGATTAGAACAGAAAAATAGGTACAGAGGTGATGCTTATTTCTAAAGAAATCTCTTCCAGCATACCTGCGATAGGAGAGAAGATAAAGAAATGTAGACAGCGTGTGAAAGGGTAAAAGAGAAAATAACCTACATTAATAATCAAAAACAATAATACACTAAATAAATTAAACAACTAATATGGGAATATACTTACATACATAATTACAAACATACATACTTCTAAAATAAATACCTATCACTAAAATATTTATAATAATAATGCAAATAAAATAATACTTATACAACTATGACGATTTGGACAGATAGTGTTTATTTAATTTATTTATTTATAATGAATTACAACAGTTAATACACCAGTAACAGTAATTAGTTAATTTCATAACTACTACATAAATTACAATTACATCTGGATAGCTAGGTACTTATAGCGTTAACATATAACATACATTTTTTGGAGCGAAGTTCCTTATCGCGCGTTGCGAAAGGGGGCTAGACGGAAAAAATTAAGACCAAAAGTTATACCGACACTTTTTGCTACATTGTTGTAAACCGTGCGTGTATATATGTGTGTGTGTGTGTGTGTGAGGGTGTGTGTGTGTGTGTGTGTGAGGGTGTGTGTGTGTGTGTGTGTGTGTGTGTGTGTGTGTGTGTGTGTATGTGTATGTACATTTTTTTTTAACTTCATTCCATCCGGGTGTTTGACACCTCTCAAGTTTTATTTAATAAAAAAATATATTTGCTAGTTTACAAATTATTAGGACATGCAATTAATCATACACCATAATGTCTTCCACATAATCTCGAGCGCACAATAACATGATTTGGTTGAATCTGTCGGTCAGCACGTCACAACGTCACAAGTCAGTGTTCTATCACTTTTATTTTAAAAACTGCAACAGTTTGGCAGTTTGGCATTATTACTGAACATCGATATAGTGATAATATAGTGCCGGACGTAAAAGAATAGCACCATCCCATTTCTTCCCGTGGGTGTCGTAGAAGGCGACTAAGGGACTTACCACAGAATGGGCAGCAGCGTTCTCTATGAATTTGACCACCATACTGCGATCGCCAACCCGCCTGCCAACCGTGGCGATTATGGCAAATCCCCCCTTTTGGGGGAGGCTTATGTCCAGCAGTGGACGTCTTTCGGCTGATATGAATATAGTGATTGCGCCATTTTTTGAGGAGCCCAGTTGTAACGGCCTTACAGTTATAGGTCGTAGGTTTGAACCTAAACAGGCGCTTCCTTCTTCATGCTCTGGCCTTCCTGACAACCGCAAACGCTTTTTTCTTACTAACTAGGATTCTACGTGCTTCCCGATCTATTTCTTCTCCTTGTCCTTCGTCTTTTTCCATTTAATTAAAAAAATGAAAAAAAAAAAAAATGAAAAAGTGTTTATTCACAGAAATTTGTTCACTGCAGGTTACATTTACCTCTGCCAAACTGCATAGCAGTTTGTTGGCAGACGTAGCTCCATTTTTATACAAACTTTTAATTATTAACATTAAACAATTTTTATAACGTACTTTTTCACCTACTTAAAACTACTCACTCACTTTATGATTGCTGCAACGGCGATAATCACCTGTCACCATCAGTTGTCAAGGCCGACGCTAATAATATGTTACTTGTCTTGATGTGATATTCAACCGCAGTATTACTTCCCCCCGACACTATTGCGCAATTATCACTTCCTTATCTTCGATTTTGGAATTAGATTTTCCCATTTTTCTGGTTAAGTACGTGAGTATTTGTGCTGAATGTTCCCGAAGTTGTATTCATTTTTATATCGAGCGCATTGTAAACGTTCTATCTAATTCAGTGCACTGAAGCACACATGAATTCGCTGAATGAGGGTTTTCATGAATATTCAAGCCACCAGTTGGCGCCACTTTGACAATAGGTCTTCCAGTTCGACAATGAACTTAAAATATTTGATATCGTTAGTTTCATTCACCAATCAGTCCGTAGGCGCTGTGACACTTTTAACAGGTGCCCAGACCTGACGTCTCAGTGCTGCCACCTAGTGAACGTAATTTCAGAAAATCCTCATTGCACAATTCGCCCGCTGCACGATACCCGGCAACGGTAGATAGGAACCCGACGCCGCGGCGCTCGCGCATGGCAGGGTCGCCATGAAGTGTGTGGGTTGCGGGGAGACAATCAAAATACGTGTGTACGCGCCACGAATGGTTTATTTCGACTCTCTAGTCTCTCCTTAATACTACTAATACATGAATAAATGTGCTTAGGCAACACTACACTACACACATAGATACACTCAGGCGCGGTCGCAGCCAAAGACTTGGGGGGTGTCACAGACAAAGACTACCGACATATTAATAAGAACATTTATTATATTATCGAAAAATTACCATTACCATTAAATTACCATTTTTTTACATTATTATTATTAATATTTTAGTGATATTTATTTTAGAAATATGTATGTATGTATGTTTGTAATTGTGTATGTAAGTATATTCCCATATTAGTTGTTTAATTTGTTTAGTGTATTATTGTTTTTGATAATAAATTAATGTAGTTTATTTTCCCTTTTACCCTTTCACACGCTGTCTACATCTCTTTATCTTCTCTCCTATCGCAGGTATGCTGGAAGAGATTTCTTTAGTAATAAGCATCACCTCTGTACCTATTTTTCTGTTCTAATCTTGTTGTCTGTTTATATGTGTGTGTACATAAATGGTTAAATACTATTTTAAGCCATACGTTTAAGGCTTTGGGGGTGGTCGTGACCCCTAGGATCTCCCCTCTTAAATTATTTCAGCACCATTGGTCTCAAAACGGTGAAGGAAAATATCGTGAGGAAACTGGAATGTTCTAGAACCAAAAATTCTAAGACATGTGACATATCGACTGTGAACCGGCAACCGGTCCTATCTCAATTTTGACAACTTTACAGGATGAAGATAAAACTTGTTTGCGTCATTTATGTAGCATCTGGTGTATTAAATAAAAATAATACGTGGCAGTTTAATATTTTTATTACACTTGTTATTAAAAACAAAAGTAGCATTTCAGGCTTCCTTCTAATATAAACACGAGATAATTATTATTCATAATAGTCTTTGTATTTGATAGTATTAAATGCTCGCATTCACTGCGCGTCAAAATTAGTACAAGTTGAATGAAGTCGATTCTGGCGCCAAATTTAAATGTATCGGTGATGGGATTTCTTGCAACGCTGCGGAGTATGAAATAGTATAAAATGGTATTAAAAAGTGAAATCTTCCAAAATTGAGATAGGACCGCTTGCCAGTTCACAGTCGATATACCAACCCGCACTGGGCCCTCGTGGTGGATTACAGCCCACTCTCTCTCATTGAGGAGAGGCCGCCTGTGTCCCAACAGTGGGAACTTTATAGACTGATTGATTATGCCTCTTTTTGTGATTATGCCTCTAATAATTCCTATTTTGGCGTCCAAAAAAAATTTTATAGCCAAGTAACTGCGATCGACTTAAATGTAGCCGTTGGTGGGCTCGCGCGGTATAAGGTCGCAGTTCTAACCTAAACTTACTTAACTCATTTGGTCGGGGGTACCTTAGCTTAGTAACTACGGCTGTAGTACGACAAGGCCAGAAATTCAAGATCAGATCATTCAATTGAAATGAAATGAAATGTTTACGTAGATCTTAAAAGACACTTTTACACATGGCGCCGGCATTTCCTAGCTGACTGTTCCCTGAGAAGAAAAGCCGAAACAAACTCAGAGGTCATGGTCTCTTTTAAAGCCCAATCATTATATTATTTGAATTTTATGTGAGTCTAACAATGCAGGGCAATGTCCAATGGCGTTTTGAAGAAAGAGCCATGTGGCTTTGAGCTGACCTGTCCCAACAGACGGCATGTATGTAGCAGTCACCATGTAGCTCAATCTTATTTTAGGGAGCTCAATGATCCGTCACAAGACGCTACCAGATTTGCAGGATATTTACAATTAAAAAGTATACATTAGACGGTCAATAAGTTTTAAGAGGACGACTTAAATATTTTCGTGTGTATTTATGTTCGAATAACTCGACGAAATGTAAGGAACAGCTGATTTTTTTTTCGCAATATCAATATTGATCACAGATTAAAAGTTTTTCATAAATATGAGTACCATGACCTCTTTAGAGGTTTTCAATAACACCAAGTCTAAGTAGCCAACAGATTTTGTTCAAGAAAGTTTGAGAATCACTATATTTTTTATCATGGAAATTATAATTAATATAAAATCATATCAGTGGTTGGTCTTTTTATGCCGTAAAATATTGTTCTATTTAGCCTATAATCCCTACACTTTATTTTTCATATAAGTCTTTATAGAGGGTAGTTGGAAATAATAAAATGGTAAACTCACTACGACGAAAGTAAGTTTCGAAGCTCGTTTTGAAGTCGTGAATAATAAAAGCGATTTTCACGCTCATATAATACTTTTGGTTCGGTGGAACTGAACCGACAGAGGGCGCTTTCCTATTTTCTGAACAACCACGCGGTTTCAGTTGACATTTACACGGACGTAATAAAAACCATGCGGGATTATTTTGCGCACTGAATTTTCAACGGAGCATTCAGAATCCAACCGAGTGCAGCGCGAGTCTCAGCGCGTCGAAAAATTCAGTGTTTCATTTCTCTTGGCGCTAAGCAGTGCGTTGAGATCCAGTTCACGAAAAAATCCCGCCGCGATATTATTATTTACGTGAACGTAGGTTTATGGTTTCGTTTGAGTCCGAAGCTTTTCGGCCTATCCCAAAATTCGTGAGCAAATAATAAAAAATATAAAGTTGTTAGTTTTAATAATAAAATCTACCCTTTATATTTTTACTCTTCATAATTCTTAAAATATTTTGGTAGAAACAGATTAACTACTGATTGTACAAAATAAATTACAATAATATAAATATAACAATAATATATCCGGTTCATATATTTTTTGTGAAATATAAATTCGATTGAGAGATAAAATAATTATTTATTAGAAAATTTTTAGGACATTCCATATCACAAGAATAATATAAAAAATTTACCATTCCAAAATGCACATGATTTATAATTATTTTTCACATCATTAATACATTGCAAAAGAAAATTATTATTTTTGACATAAAGCTGTGTTCACACTGATGACAACCTATTTTTTTTTAATAACGAAATATCCTTGCTTCTCAAGTTCTCTTTCGTTCTGTCGGCCTCTTTCTCGAAGTTGTGTCTATCGAGCTGGATGAAGCTCTGGCGACACTGTAGAATGCAGGACCTCTCGCGTCAACTGTCACGCTGCTATGCGCGCCAATTTTAGCACCTACATAAAAGTACAAACTACACTTCTGAAGAGCCCACGTTTATAAATCCCCGATGGACGTCAAAATATCGCGATGGGATTTGGTATGTTCATGTTTCGGTGTTGAGCCGCGCGTTGAGAATCAAAGAGATTGCATATCCCAGCGTGTCGAAACTCATAACAACTCTTTGATTTTCAACTCTCCGCGCCAACCAAAGCGTTGGAAATTCAGTATGCGGAAAAAAATGCTTCATTTGGCCGCCTACTAGATTCAACTCATGTAATATAATATTTTAAATGTTGCCATCGACACGAGCTAATCTCGTCCCCCATCCCGCAAGGCAAGCATCTGCTTCCTTACCGGATATGCACCAGATAGACATACTCCGTCACAACTTCTTCTGTCTTACCTACGACTCTTTAATGTGGATTATCCTAGCAAGAATAAACCTTAGTCTTCCATAATGATATGACAATAATTGGCTTAAATACTAGCTAAAAATATTTAAGGATTTTCCCGTTTCAATCTTGCATTTTCAAATCTCGATCTGAGAGTTTCCTTTGCTTAGAAAAAGTGGTCTTTGAATAAGCTTCTGCTCGCTACTTTGTCCGCGTGAGTTTTCTTTTTTAACATAAGTAAATGTTAAAAAGCTTATATCTATGACACTGTAATACTGTAGCTTCCTATTAGTGAAATAATTTTCTGAATCGGATCATTAGTTCCGAAGATTAGCCCCTATGTACGAACTCACAAATTCTACTACTTTATTATTAATATTATAGATGTTCCAACATTTTCTGGTTTCTTAAACCCATTCTTGCTCTTTGTTATCAAAACAACTGCAGCCAGAGCTACCGAGAGCAATCCTATTTTACACGATATTACGATTAATCGCAGCGATTAGTCGCAGATGTGAACACAACTTTATATCTTTCACGACACTGTGATAAAATAACATAGCAATACAAGCAGAAACTATAAATAATTCTAAAAACTACATAATAAGTGTATATTATTGTAATCGGCAAGCCTATATAATAAATAATTATATTTTAGGCAAAAAATTATAATTAATAATTATTGCTTTAATAATATGTCGTTTATTAACTTAATTATAAATAATTATAACCGAAGATCATCACCAGTTTACGGCAGAAACTAAAAATGTTGGCGTTTAATAATTAATATGAAATGGTCATAATTATTTATAATTAAGAATAATAAATGGAATTTATATGCCATAGCTTATTAAGCATTGATGTTCAATAATTTAAGATAATAATAATACTTTTGATGTTTAGTCAAAATAGATTTTGTATTATTATGATAAAGTTACATATTTTTATGTTGATATATCAATCAAACAATCATCTGCACGAATTTTCCCAACTATGTTGAAGTCGGCTTCCAGTCTAACCGGATGCAGCTGAATACCAGTATTTTACATGGAGCGACTGCCTATCTGACCTCCACAACCCAGTTACTGGGTAACGCGATATCTAAATAAGACTGGTTGTCAGACTTTCGCTTTTTGAGTACACGTAACGACTGTTAAAGATCTACGAATAACAGCCGGGACCAACAGCTTAACGTGTTCTCCGAAGCACGAAGCTTATTAAACTGATCGATATATCAATATATTTATTATTAGATAAATTTATAATTTATCAGTAAAATGCACTGATTTTGCAATTATTATTCTTATTTGGTTATTTTTAACATCTCACTATTAAAATAATCCAGGCACTGTCGGCAATGCTTAGCTAGTATAAAAATTGCCATGTACTTGTACATATAGTAGGTTTAGTAGGATAAATAAATAATATTTTTTGTTAAAATTATTACAGATATTAAAATAAATAGTTTTAAGCAGAATTACAACGAAGTATAAGGCACAAGTTAAAAGTACCATTTTAGTGTCTAAAAAAACAATTTTTAGACTGCCAGTGTTACCAGTTTCTAAAGGCTGCAAATCTACTGTGAGATGTTGTGATTGGTTGTCAACGTCAATAACCAATAGTATAAGTGCTAGCACAAACTGTACGTCGTATGCGTCTAGTCGCTGCAACAGGACGCAGAGTTGACGTAAGCACCTGCATCTTGTCGCTACGACTTAAGGAGGATGCGATGCGATGCGAAGCCCGAAATTTTTGCGACTGTTGTAGCTTGTCGTAGCGACCCTGTAACTCGACTCCAAATGTTGTAGCTTTGAACAAAATACAGAGTGAATTTTTTCTAGACAAATTGCTGTTCCATACATTTTGACTGCGTAAGTATTGCGCTTTTGTAGGAAACAGCTGATACGAAAATTTCAACTCATCGATGTGACACAGTATATGAAAATTGTCGCCTACAGCCTATCGTTGCGTCTATTCGCAAATCTGTCGCAGTGGCATGTCGCATAGTGTGCGCCATATCGAAGTAAACAAAAACAACCAACCAATAAAATGGCATGGCATTTGATAGTTGGTGAATTTCTAGTTGTCTTTGCGAAACTGAAGGTAGGGCAGTATTTTTTAGGAAGGGATTGTTTGGTAAATAAGTTTGAAATGTCAAAAGTTAATTTTCAAAAAAATAATGGTTTATGTAGTATCCAAGGGGGCACCTATGGGCATGCATGCGTCCTAACCACCTTCGCCTACTTTAATCGTAAGAACTAGTGTTGTAGCAGAAGAATCGATACTAAAACAGATTTTTTTTACGAAAAAAGTTTTTATGAAATCTATAAAAAGTTGAATTAATCATCCTTAGTATCGATACTACGAGTATCGTTTGCAAAGTAACGAGTAAAAAAAAGGGTGGCAGGGAGATCGGCGTACAGCCTGGGGCTACTCTCTAACTCCGTTAACGAAAATAGTTAGAAACTACAAAATGACTCCTACAGCTGATTAATTAACTTTTTTGGACGGGTCCAACAATAAAGGGAGTAGGGACAACTGTCTAATTGTGTAGTAATTCATTATTAATTTGGGCTCCAAACTAATCATAGGTCGGAAACGCCCGTAACTACGACCGAGATTACGGATTTCATGCTTAGAGAGTAGGCCCCCTGGACCCTTCAGCGTTGAAATTTTTCGTCGGTTATTAAAAACAAAATAGCTGATTCAGACATTTTGCCAGCGTAGGTTTCGCACTTTTGTATGGAACAGAAGGTTTTTTTTTGATAAACGAAAATGTCCACGCTATTTCTAGAATCATGTGCTGAATGCATGGTTACAGTGTGCGCGTCGATGTCCCTGCCAGCCACTAAAGTAACGTATCAGAAGTATCGATCCTTAAAATATCGAATGTCTATTCGTTTTCCGTAGTAGTAGAAGTTTCTTACGAAATAACACGCCTTTTTGACACATTACCTTATTTATTAAACAATCTACAGACTTTATTATAATTTGCTGAACATTGCAATCAGTCTAGATTTTTTATGAGCCAGGTTTTTAAATATATTTTTGGCAAGATTTCACTGATAATATTATTATTTTTTGTTCCATACTTCTATTTGTCGTCATTTCGGTAGCCCCAGCCCCCACCTGCCCCACTGTCTTAGTGCACCAGTTCTGTGCTATTTGGGCCAACAGTTTGTCCGGCATGCAACAGACATCGGTGTAATAAAAAAAATATGAATATTATTTGTGAAATCTTTATATTTGTAAATATTCAGAGCTATAGTATCCCTGCATCTTTAGTAAGATATAAGAAACTCAAAACGACCCTCACTTAAACCTTTGCTTGGGGTCTTATATGACCCCGACAGGTCATTGGGGTCACAAAGACCTCGTATCCTAAACTTTATACAGTACCAATAGGAAATATGCAAGTATTTTTTCATATTTTTATTCGATAGTATACATCGCCATATAATAGTAAAAAAATATTCAACGCCAAAAAGGCAACTTAAAGACCTTAACAAAAATGTTAACAATAGACGCCCCGCCTTAAACACCCTCCATTTTGGCGCGCTTGGTGTGACGTCATAGTCAACATTGACAACGGACTGAATCGCAAACACTCCTATAAAACACATACATTTATTGTTGTCATAGACTGGCGTCACATTCGCTCTGGCCAATAGCGTCGCTTTTCAAATATTTGAATTTCCAACAGTTTTATTGCACTTTTTAAACATTCATTCAAAAAGAAGTTCAAAACAAAAATATTGATGGAGGAATAATTCAGAAGCAATAAGAGTTTTTTATTTACAAAAAGATTAGACTATTAATTTAATCACGTGCTACCATGCTATTGATATCCCGACCAATCGTACTCAGCGCTTCTCTTCCACACAGTGGCGGGTTTACCAGCAGGCTGAGTAGGCTGGAGCCTAGGGCGGCAAATTTGGCAATTTTTTTTGCCTTAAGTAAAAAAAAAACATTGCTATACAATATGTAACAAAAACCCTGTTGTTCCTTCTACCCACGTTTTCAGAATCGGTATACATACGTAATAAAGCAAGTCATTTATAAAAACTGTACAAAAAAATATATTAAAATAAATATTTAATTATGAATATTTGTAATGTTTAACTGATTTTGATTAGATCAAAGAAAGCCGCCAAGCTCGTAGTCTATTGTGCGAAATAAGGATACTTGTAAAATCAGATACTGTTAACATTTTTTTGAATATGTCGATTTTAATAGTTGTTTGATATTGTTCTCTCGACTAGCCTATGCTTATTTTTTAAATAATAACTTCGTGAATGTTGTGCTTGTAGGTAAGTGTATACGTCCCTAAAAGGAACAACAGGGTTTTTGTTACATATTGTATACGCGGAGAAAAGAAGTCTCGAAAATTACAATATTTTAGTACCTACCTACTATACATACAGTAGGTATAGCGAATACTCCAATGTCTGGAAAAAATACTAGGTAAACGCTGTGAAAAGTAGACTATGAATAGAATTGTGAATATGATTTTTTAAAATATTCCAATAGCGTTTCAATATTACAATTCAAGAGTTAGTAGGGGCGGCAAAAATGTAATATCCTACTGGTGGCTAATGTGTAAATCCGCCACTGCCTCCACATTCAGTATGCGCACAGCCAAAGTGTAGAATCTTGCCAGCATCTGTGTTCCCTTCCACACCCGTCTGCCTTCAAAGCAAGAGTGGACAGGCATCTTATGGGCACGCTCAGTCCATTATAGACCTCATCCATCGCTTTCCATCAGGCGTGATCTAGGTCAAGAGCAGGCCCATTCAGCAAAAAAAAGAAACATGCATATTCCCTATGGGTTTGTTTAAACCTCCTGCCTGACCGCTTGGGGTCTTAAAGATTAGGGGTCATATAGCTCAAACGCGCCAGTATTTAGCTTTATTTTTGAAGTAAAAACACTATTAAAAATATGCTTTTCCACTATTACAATAAGTTAAGTTAAGGGAACGTTTGTGTGTCTGTTAAACAAAATCTCGTGAATAGCTTTACTTAGATTCGTTATGTACCTGTGTGTTGAATTTAAAATTAGATTAAGGTGAAGCACAAAAGAAAATATTTTTATTCGTCTAATCTCTACGTTCAATGGGACTCGGAAAACGAGTTTTTTTTTTCTTGGTTCACTGAATTCGTCTTCATCTATTTCTAAAGTATTGAATCCTAAAATTATTTTTGTAAAACTATGCCACTTCTAGGTACCTTACCAAAATTCGTATTTTTTTAAAACCACTTGTTAGTTTTAAGTCATAATGATGTTTAGATATTTTTTTTAAATTATGGCGTTTATGTGTTGTTTTTTTTTACTAAGCTAGAGTTTTAATTACATAAAGTCAGGGAAGTAATTTAGCAGATTGATTGACTTGACTAATTTAAATTGTGCGTCGATTCAAATCACAAAAAATTTTTTAACGGTTGTATAAAATGTTTATGACACAGAATTAACACACGGTGTCAAATTGCTTAATAATTCATTTACCGGACTTTATATTAAGTATTTCAACCAGTCTTAAGGCATTCCTCAGTAGCAGCCCGGGGTCTAGATTTTTGCTCGGTGGATAGCAATAAACTCGGCCCCTATCACATAGGACTTCAACATAACTGAAAAAAAGTCCCAAATTCTGGCTTAGTAATAAGATGTATCTATGGAAATATCTACGTTTTATAAACACTATAGCTTTCTCTGCATTTTTCAGTTAATCACTATATTTTGAGACTTAAACTTATTCATGTGGGTGCATCTGACTTAGTTTTCCAAACTTTGTTAGCTTGTGTTCAAATAATATACTCATTTATGTTTAAAATCAACCAAGCATAGATGCACAGCAATGGTGGCCTAGTGGTAACGGCCTCGACTATCGGAGCTTCGAACTCGTCTGCCCTGCAAATTGTATCTGCAGTAATCGACACTTATGGGTTTTCACTTTTTTGCAGAAATGGCATCCTTAGGGGAAAATAAAAATATTTGGGTACTGGCAGTATGTTTTTTTGATAACGAGATTCACAGTACTTGCATGAAAATTTTACTTATAGATTTCCAAGTTTTTCTCGAAACCGCTTTTTTGCACGTACTGTATTTAAAATTAGCAGGGCAGAAGTATGCACTTAACATTGTGAAATTTATTGGTCAACAATGCTCTCAAAACGGTGTAGGTAATAATCGTGAGGAAACTGTAAATCTTTTAGAACCAAACATTCAAAGACGTGACACATCCACTAACCTAATATTATTATCGGATTATGGCCCGCTCCCTATTTACAGCTAATAATGTTCCCACTGCTGGGAAACAGGCCTCCTTTCTGTGAGAGAAAGTGGGCAGTAATACGCCTCGCGAGCCCAGTGCGGGTTGGTAGATGTCACATGTCTTAGATTTTTTGGTTCCAGTACATGCCGGTTTCCTCACGATGTTTTCCTTCACCGTTTTGAGAGCAGAGGAGATGAAATTATTTACACAAAGTAAAGCGTCTGCCTGGGCTCGAACTTACGAGCTACAACTTGGAAGTCGCGGCCGTTACCACTGTGCCCTCACTCCTCACACTAAGCGCCCTCCCCCCGCGCTCCTCACGCTTCATTTTAAGATATTATATTCAGAAACTTGCATTTTGATAATTATATTTCATCATTCCTGTATCTCATTCCGTGATATCGCTCAAAAGATGCTTTCTTTATTTAAATATTACAATATGGCGGATGAATCATGGACGATCCGAACATTGCGCAGAAGGCTGCGCAGTAACATTTTTTTGGAACCAAATGGTAACTTGTGGTGAGTGTGAGTGAGAAGACATGCGCGTAAGTTCGTAGAGCCTATATTCAGGCAAGCCATGATGCATCGGCCATATTGTATTTGTAGTTTTTAATAGTCACTCTTGTCTAGTACAATTATAAACTAGTTTGTACTTACTATAATTTTGTATTATTTTTTCTCTTATTAAGTTACTGTATACATATTTTTATTAAGGCATTTTTTAGTATAAATAGTCTTGTATTTAAGATATAAATTCCTGAATATTATTTAGAGGATTTTTCCTATGATATTATTATTTTTGTACCAATAATAATGTAAACAAAATTTTAAATTAGGTACTTGATTTATAAATCATCACCCGCCTAGCCTTTGTTGGGGTCGGCTTCCAGTCTAACCGATGCAATTGAAAACCAGTATTTTACATGGAGCGACAGCCTATCTGACCTCCACAACCCAGTATCTAGGTAACAAGGTAAGACTGGTTGTCAGACTTTCGACTTGATTTATAAATATTTCATTCAATAGTAAAGAACCTACTCATCAAATTCTGGAAATTTTTGATATTTTCTTATCGTTGTGGTTATGAGCAGAGGTCGGAGTAGGTAGATTGATTTTATATACTTGCGTCAAGATATTATAATATATGGACATGCCATTTTATATACTTGCGTCAAGATATTATAATATATGGACATGCCATTTTATCCATAATGTGCGGGAAGTACCGGAAAAAGTTCCGGAATTGGAATTATGGAATAAAATAAAATAAAAAACATACAGATAGGCTAACAAAATCGTTTATTATATGTATGATTGATTGAATTCAATGAACAATTATTTTCACCATTAGCTAACACTGGTAGCGTAGACTGATATTATTAATACGTTTTTCACCTTAAACACAAATTCGTGCTTATTTCAAAATTCCGGAACAAATATCACAATAAATATGAAGTTCCAGTATTTTGGAGGCATATCCATATTATCCTCTACGTTTGACGTCAACGACCTTAAATCAATCTACCTACTCCGACCTCTGATTATGAGTTACATTTGACCCCATAGACTCTGCAAGTGCCATTATTTTTACAAAGCACAATACATGTATCGTTTATATACCCATGAATATATAATATATGTATAGAGAACATGTACTTGTCTGTGTGTAGAGTTTAGAAATGTGTGTGTGATGTTAAATTAGATACAGTACTCTGTTTTTGTACAACAGTGAAATTGGTTTTAAAGTTTTGTTTATAAATGGATGCATTGTTATCAAAAAGCATTCTGTAACGTTAAACAATGCAACCTTTGTAATTTGATTCCTGTTTAGTTTTTTTTTGTTTATCATACTGAATCTCATGCCACGATTCTACTTATTTTTGTCAAGAATCCGACCGGGTTTATCTTTTTTGATATATTTTATATACGTATACTTACCTAAACAATCGGTGATTATAATGAGAATCTCATAAAATAGCTTTAAATCGATCCGTTGGGCACTATTTCTACCAAAAACGGTTTAAACCGATCCGTTGGGCACTATTTCTACCAAAAACGGTTTAAACCGATCCGTTGGGCACTATTTCTACCAAAAACGGTTTAAACCGATCCGTTAGGCACTATATCTACCAAAAACAGCTTTAGCGTGTTTAGTGAGATGCATCGTAAAGATTCCATCGTTGTCACTGTTGTGAGAATGTAATGACAAAAAATTTTTTTTTTGGCGTCACTCGCTAAAGCGAGAGGTCTGTTTGCAAGCGTCCTCATTCGCATTGAAAGTGCTTCAACATACGGATGGGCTTCTCGCTCTAGCTAATGACGGCCTCTAAGTAAAAGAGAGATATAGAGGTACGGAAAATGCTGATCCATGTGTATGTGTGATTCCACTCTTAAACTCCGCACAAATTCGAAAGTGATCTTGTTTGGCGATGGAACCTTTTAGTTGTATCATACCATATGTATTTGATTTTCATGGAGATATAGGTACTTGCCTCAAAAATATAGAAAACATTCAATCATTTAGTTAGCACTTACTGTCACTATGAGTACCGGCACTTAAGTTTGTGAGGGCACGCTTGAGCTGCTCAGTAATACGTTAATTTGCAGACTGATCGTTGTGTTGTATCATGTAAGTTGTAATAAATACTGTGAATCGTTATTTTGGCTTTTTATTTTTGACTATATCTGCCCTTTTACTGTTCGCATCGTTGGTTTAGTGATCTGCAGGTTTTAGACGTATGAGGAACCTCCGAAGAACGGAGGAGGTGGGCAACTGCCCGACGATTGATGTCGAGACTACTGGTAACCTCTGCTTGCGCGATGCAGGATTTTGCATGAAGTCAATGTGATGCGTAGTTCGTATGTGGTCACGTAGATGGCGCTACAAACTTGTCAAATAAGTGGAAATAATGAAAGATGTTTTAGGTAGGTTGAGACTCATCTTAGAATTAGACCGGTCTTAAAAATACTGGTATTGGCTTTCTGGACTGCTGAGCGTAGGATCCTTTGTTTGATCCTGGGGGGTTACTCTCTAACTCCGTCAACGAAAATACCGGCCCGTCCGAAAATAGTTCGAAACTTCAAAGTGACTCCTACAGTTGATTAATTAACTTTTTTGGACGGGTAAAACCGTATAGGGAGTAGGGACAACTGTCAAATCGTGTAGTAATTAATTCTTGGTTTGGGCTCCAAAGTAGGTAGGTAATCATGGGTCCGTAAGTCATAGGTACGGAGTAGGAAGGTGTGCGTTACCCAGGCCAGATGTTGTCGAAAATGGTCATTTGAATCTTATAGATAATTAGTTTTGCGGCTTCTGTAATTGTTGCGCACATTTTTAAATTTGTTGCGCTTATAGTTTTTTAATTATTTCACAAAAACATTTCCTGCTGGGGTAACGTTACGCCAGCCAGACCTTTTTCTTTCTAATGGGAATATTTAAATAATTACTAGCTATAAAATTTGTTGTCTAGATGAAGTAAATGTTGTGCCTTATTTTGTATTTGTTCTTTCATCGGTTGCGAAGTTATTCGAGATTTTGCTGGGGTAACGTTTTTGGTTTTGCTAGATCTTTGAAATGGTTAAGGGGATTCTTATCATATTTTGTACATGGCTTCTTAGGAATTAGTTTAAATTTGTTCTGCAATAAAAAAACCAAAATAATACATAGCTTAAAGGTTATTTCATTAAATAGAAAAACACTTCAATTGGTCCCAGCACTCTCAATAAGAGCTCTAAAGACTTACTTTAAACGTTATTTTAAAGCTTGTAACTGCCTTCAAATGTACGTGAAGTTTCATTAGTATCCTGTAAGTATTTAACAAGTTATGATGATATTGAGTTCTTCACGAGCACGGTCTTGATGCGCGCGGTGTTATTTGGCCTATGGATTGGATATATGAACTGAATGTTATGTCAATTATTAGTTTTTTAGTTCAGTTGTATATCAGTAAAATTTCAGCTCAGTACATTGGATAATTAATGAGATAATACGATTAAAGTCATTAGGAAGTGAATGACCGTGGTAACCCGACCAAGTTTAGGTGGTTACGAAAAAGCGAAAACGCAAAACATTATGGTACCTTCTAAAATATGTAGGATAGTGTTACAAATTTAGTACAGACATGTACACAAGTTTAAAAAAAACTACGTGATTATTAAATAATTTTTATTGACAGGTAATATAATCATTTCAATTGAACTTTTAAAGTATTATTAAACTTATACTTAAAAACAATCACAGATTAAAATTACAGATAGTAATTTTGCTTTTTTGAAATTTTCTATTATTTTTTAATTAAATTATAGATTTCAGTATACACAGTACACAGTTACAGTTTTTATTTAAATATACACATATTGGACTGTGTAATGATCACAGATAATAAATAATATACAATGGTTTTTTTCAGTTAACACTAAACTTACGGTGCGTACAAACTATATAACATAACATGTTATATAACATAACATGTTATATAACATAACACGTTATATAACATTTTTCATAGTGTGGTCATGTTATTTAACATTGTTGTATAACATTTTACATAGAGTTGTAGTGTTATATAACATGTTACATGGTCTGTACGCACCTTTACGTATGTCTACTAATACCTACTTATATCAATTAAAATCACAGATCAATGGTAATATTAAATGACATCATAATGTAGTAAAATGCTCACAGTTAGTCCTACTGTTTTGTTGTCTCATTTCAAATATCCTTCACCCCACCCCTTCCGCGTCCCACCGAACGACATGTTATATCAGTGATTTTTGATAAGTTTGTGCAACTGGAAGATAATAATAATGTTTTCATAGTACAGATATTATTATATTATTAATGTATTTAACAGTGTACGCGTCTGTACCGAAATTGTAAGGTGTATTATACTAAACATTTCAAAAGATAGTATAATGTTCTGCGTTTTCGCTTTTTCGTAACCACCTAAACTTGGTCGGGTTACCACGGTCATTCACTTCCTGATGACTTTAATCGTATTATCTCATTAATTATCCAATGTACTGAGCTGAAATTTTACTGATATACAACTGAACTAAAAAACTAATAATTGACATAACATTCAGTTCATATATCCAATCCAGTGGCCAAATAACACCGCGCGCATCAAGACCGTGCTCGTGAAGAACTCAATATCATCATAACTTGTTAAATACTTACAGGATACTAATGAAACTTCACGTACATTTGAAGGCAGTTACAAGCTTTAAAATAACGTTTAAAGTAAGTCTTTAGAGCTCTTATTGAGAGTGCTGGGACCAATTGAAGTGTTTTTCTATTTAATGAAATAACCTTTAAGCTATGTATTATTTTGGTTTTTTTATTGCAGAACAAATTTAAACTAATTCCTAAGAAGCCATGTACAAAATATGATAAGAATCCGCTTAACCATTTCAAAGATCTAGCAAAACCAAAAACGTTACCCCAGCAAAATCTCGAATAACTTCGCAAACGATGAAAGAACAAATACAAAATAAGGCACAACATTTACTTCATCTAGACAACATCTTGATATTTTGTATGGTGCAAATCTATGTGCCCTACGCAAGAAGGATGGCGGCATTCGTCCCATTGCCGTAGGGTCCACTTACCGTCGTACCGCAGCCAAAATTTGCTGTGCTTTGTACAGTGAAACACTGGCCAGCAAATTCCAGCCCCTACAGCTGGGCTTTGGGTCTAAAGGGGGCTGTGAGGCTGCGGTACATGCATTATCAACTTATATCAATAGCGGTAAAGGTGAGGTCATCCTTAAGGTTGACATTAAGAATGCCTTCAATTCCGTAAACAGGGACACTTTGTTGACGGAAATTCAAAAAGAAATACCCAAAATTTACAGCTTTCTCTACCAATGTTACAGGCATCCTTCTAAATTACTTTATAAAGACAACCTTTTGGAATCAGCCGTTGGATGTCAACAGGGTGACCCTCTTGGGCCAGTCATTTTTAGTTTGGCAATAAATCCAATTATTCGACAGCTAAATTCTAAATTCAACGTATGGTATTTGGATGACGGAACCCTAGGAGGTGATGTAGACACAGTCTTAAAAGATTTAACTTTTCTAAAAGAAAAATTTAATTCGATTGGCCTAGACCTTAACCTTTCAAAATGTGAAATCTATCTTCCCCAAACCACTGACAGACAGACTACCATTACAAAATTTTGTACAATAGCACCAGATATCAAAATTACAGAAAGAAACTCTCTACACCTCCTAGGGTCCCCAATTTTTGACGAATCCTTTCCAACGTTTATTGAGGAGAAAATTAAAGATTTCAATGATGTCTCGGAACGACTTTTCAAAATTAATATTCATTCGGCCTTCACGCTCATTCGATACTGCTGTTTTGGACCAAAATTTACTTATAGCCTTCGCTCTTCCCATCTTTGGAAGCATCCACAACTTTTAGAAAAAGTAGACCAAATTATTAGAAACACACTAACTTCAATCCTAAATGTGGCCCTGGACGACCGAGCTTGGCAGCAAGCCACACTTCCCATTCGCCTGGGTGGTCTTGGCGTCCGCAAAATTTCAAGTATAAGTTTACCGGCCTTCCTCTCCTCGGTCCACAGCACGGATAAATTAACCAGGAACATTTTATCTTCCTCACTGGTCGATTTTGAAGTGCCGTGTTTGACTGATGCGCTGAACGCTTGGAAAATGGCTTGTCCCAATACGGTTTTACCTGATAACCCATCCTCCCAGAGACTGTGGGACGTGCCGCTCTGCAATATTATACGGAATACCCTGATAAATACGTCATCTAATATTGTTGAGCGTGCTCGTCTGCTGGCTGTGGGAGAATGGGAGTCAGGCTTGTGGCTTCAGGCGCTCCCGTCATCCACCATAGGCACTATGATGGATGACTCATCGTTTCGGCTTGCTACCTGTCTCCGCTTGGGCGCACCTTGTGTTGCTCCGCATCGGTGTCATTGCGGTGAAACTGTTGACATTTTCGGGCACCATGGCCTGTCCTGCTGCAGGAGCGCAGGTCGCATAGCACGCCACGCCAGCATCAACGATATTATTCGTCGAGCCCTTGTCACCGCCGGCGTACCAGCGGTATTAGAACCAAACGGCTTGGTACGTGACGATGGGAAGAGACTAGACGGTATGACGTTATTGCCTTGGAAGATGGGTAGACCTCTGGTGTGGGATGCAACCTGTGTCGACACCCTTGCGCCATCTCATGTTCCTAGCACGGCGGGCTGTGCTGGCGCCGCTGCTGCGGCTGCTGAGACCCTCAAGCGGCGTAAATACTGTAACCTTATTGGTAATTACATTTTTGCGCCGTTTGGGGTCGAAACGCTCGGGTCATGGGGCCCGAGTGCACGTCTCCTTTTTAAGGAAATTTCTCGCCGGCTGGTCGACACTTCACGTGACCAGAGGGCTGGGTCATTCTTTGGCCAAAGAATTAGCATTGCCATTCAACGTGGCAATGCTGCCAGTCTTCTGGGCACGTTTCCTGATGACAGCGATGCGGACGAATACTTTGACGCCTAAGTCTCCTTGTGTTTTTGTATTTATTTGTTTAGTTAGATGATTAGTTAATATTTTTTATATAGTTTTAATTTAGTAATTAGTTCACTTTAGGTAAAATACATTTATTTATTATCTAGACAACTAATTTTATAGCTAGTAATTATTTAAATATTCCCATTAGAAAGAAAAAGGTCTGGCTGGCGTAACGTTACCCCAGCAGGAAATGTTTTTGTGAAATAATTAAAAAACTATAAGCGCAACAAATTTAAAAATGTGCGCAACAATTACAGAAGCCGCAAAACTAATTATCTATAAGATTCAAATGACCATTTTCGACAACATCTGGCCTGGGTAACGGACACAGTAGGAAGCGCCCGTAACTTCGACCGGCATTACGGATTTTGTGCTTAGAGAGTATTGGGTGAAATATTTCATAGAGTATGCCATTATCCATATTACTATAAAAGTGCTCGATTAAGAACCTGAGAAGATTAGCCAGTTGGCAGGCTTTGGCACATGACAGCATGAGCCCGTCGTGCTCATGTAGGTAAGTATCGTCACTAGTAGACGTTCTATTAAAAGAACGTACGAATGAGTGAGTTTGATTCAAATCTACAACCTATAAAGGTATTTCAGTATTTTAGATTTTAGTCTTGACACGTATTATCAAGAGCATCGTCGTAGTAGGTACAATAAAAGGGCGTTAATGACGTATCGAGCTTTACAAAGAGAATGTAACACAGGAATAGTGATGCCGCGGACCCACGGCCCGTTAGCTGACAGGCCGCACTAAGCCTTGGGACGCCTGTCGCGGTCCGTACCGACTCCCGACGGATCGGACCTCATTGGATGCGACGGTTCCGTTGGCCTGGAATGGCGCGGCGCAGCCGTTCAATAGACGGGCCGTGGGACCACCGCATGACAGAGACAAACTCTTTTTTATACTCGATGTGCCATAAAATGGCACTGGCAGGTGATGGAACAAAATAAATATTTAAACAATTTTCAAGTGGTCATGGACATTTATTTTCATTATTGGATAAATTTAACATGGACACGAAAAAGTGCTGTGGTTTATTACATATTAATTTTACTTAGCTTGTGTAATAGGCCTATCTGTAGTATTATTGAGCCAAAATACCCCGTAAGGCGTAGTTCTACTGCCGCCCCATCTACTTACAGACATTCCAAGCAAGTATGCGCTTCGGGAATCATCGTCTTTCTTCGGAAATACGCACATGCGATAATCATATCTAAATATAGACCTGATACAACAATGGAAGTATTTGCCTGTTTTGTATTAACATGATTACAAAATTATGGATTCAAAAACTTTTCTAATCTTTTTAGCAGTGACAAATGACGATGTGAGACCGGATTAGGTACCTAACTCGGCGACAGAAAACATAAGTGCAATACAAAACATAGTGGCAGTATAAAATTTTGACACTACTTCTGTGGGGATTTACTCTGAGGCGTGCTCGACGTTCGTGCTAATTCGGAAACTCGAAGATTACCGAAACGTTTACTTTTATAGCTTCACATCTATTACGACCCAATGCCACGCTACGCACGCATGCAAAGCACTCTTGGTGTACTTCCTACGCAACAGTGGAACTGCGTCTTAATTAAGGCAGAAGCGCTGACACAAAACAATCTAGCTTTTATTTTTAATTATAACAGACTGCTTTTACAACAACTATCTTAGTGCATGAATCCGTTTTAAACGTTATTTTTCTGTTATTTTTATTAATATTTTTTCTAATACAAATATGAACACATTAAATCTTATATCGATTGGTTTTAGACCAACTATTTTGCAATAGATAAAGCTTACTGCCTCACGCATTAATTTATAATAGGCATCTAATTTTTACCAGTTCATACATACTAGTGGGTATGCATTTATAAATCATTGTCGACATGAAATAAAAATACTTAATCAAGAATATTTATAAAATACATGTAATATTTAAGTAAATAATACAGAATAACAATGGTGATGATTCATTTATGCTCCAACTAAACTTAATTTAAGCTATTGCTATCCTTTTCCTTCTAATGGAACAAGAAAGAGACGGAAATAAATTAGAGCTATCAAATTTAGATGAACAGTTTCCTTCGACGCAATTACGACAAACTAAATTCATCATGCTTAAAATCACGCCAAATTTAAGGCAGTCGAGACAAAATTTAGTTAAACAGTTCTAAAATGTCACTTGTCTCTTTCTTTCGCGGTTTGTCAGTAAGAGATAGAAAAAAAAAATCGGCACCGTGTTACATTAGGTTACGTACGTACGTTTGGACTGCGAAGGCTCTATCCATTATAGATATTGTCGACAAAAATGTCTGCATGTTTGTGAAGGCAAGCATATTGTATTTTATCTTCTATAAACCGCTATTTTTTTTATCGTTTTAAAACTTTAAAATGGTCACTGTACTCATCATTATGAACAACTTTTACTATGGCATCAACCCTGAAATCGTGAAATAAAAATCAGCTGATCGATACATTGCATTGTAAGATATGCGAACATAAATGTATGGATCAGCTGATCCCAGGCGCGGTCGCAGCCAAAGACTTTGGGGGTCACAGACAAAGACTACCTATATATTAGTAACAAAATGTATTATATTTTCGAAAAATTAATTTACGGCTTTGGCGGGGCTTATGACCCCTAGGACCCCCCCTCGGACCGCGCCTGGTTGATCCCATAATAAAAGTTGTTCATAATGATGAGTTCAATGACCCTTTTAAAGGATTAAAGCGATAAAAATATAGCTATATATCTATAATATCATAAATATGATAAATCATTAAAAATTAATCCCTATTTCCCTTGGTCACGGAATCACACGTGAACGGCTGGACCAATTTTGCTAATTATTTTTTTGTTGTGTTTGTTATTGTCAGGAGAAGGTTCTTATGAAAGAAAAAATTAAGAAAGTTGCGCGTTACTTTAGAAAATTTAAGAAAACTTAACGACCATATTAAGTTTTCAATATTAGCAATTTACCAATGCAAATTCAATATTCATAGATATGACAAGACAACGTCTGTCGGGTCAGCTAGTTTATTATAGATATTCACACCATTCAAACCTAAGCAAACAGCTTGTATATTTTCACAAGTACCTACTGCTAATAAATCAGACATATCCTTAATAATTATGACTTTTATCACATCAAGACTTAAAATCCATTCCTGTACCATTCTTTAGAATTAGGTATATATATTTTAGTTTATAACTACATAATTATATTGAAAAACTAATTCGTAATTTTAAAGCTAATTTTCTATCGTAAATATGAAATGATTTAATAATTTAATTAATATTTTTATATCATAGATAAAGATGGCGTCCGGAATTTAACGTCAAATGACGTCAAAGTAACGTTAAGTATGAAAGTAAGTTGGTGTGTTTTCCTGAGTGTCCTATAAACATCGTAATGTCAAATTCCGTGTCATCATTTGACAGCTGTCAACACGGCCGCCACCGGTTTTTTAAGAAACTCTAGCACATGTCGACGTTCACACGTCAGAGTTTTTAGCGCGTATTGGATTTTCAACTCTGTGTTCAACCGAGCATTTAGAATTCAACAGAGTGCATCGCAGCGCTTCGAAAATACTGTTACATTTTCAACTCTCCTCAGTGTGTGCGTCGACTAACACTTTTGACTTCATTGTGTGTTATCGATGTATGCATATTTTGTGGAATCGATGTTCGAGTCGATTAGCAAAGGTACTACAGGTATATTGTTTAATAAAATCTTTGAAAATACATTAGACACACAAGTCATTTGTATATTAATTAAAATAAGCAACTGTGTCTGAAAGATTAAAGGCTCGTGCAGACTAGCGCGACGCGACGGTCGCGTCGCGACACTCGTAGAACAATTTCTATGAAAACTTAGTGGAAATTGTTCTACAAGTGTCGCGTCGCGGCTGTTTGAAGAAGCCTTAAGCCTAGAAAGGGGGTGATAACTGAGATAACGTTTACGGGACAGAACTGAAAAATCCTCGCCCAGGCTCGAGCCGACTCTGGCCGCAACTCAAAACAATTCTCTACTTTATACTACGGTAATACGGTCCAATGGAGCCAGTAAATTATTACTCGAGCATTTTTCCGTTCTGTCTGAATTGACCCTAACAAAGTAATGAAAAATTAAAAAGTGAGACAAAGTAAAATAAAAAACCAAAAAGTAAAAATACAAACAGTTGTTTTTATTCAATAGAATGTTGTGAAAAATCACACTACAGTCTAAGATACCACAATACATATAATGTATACTAAGATTAAATCACATACATGTAATCATTAATTATTATTATTAAATACTTCCCCATCTTAAAAGGACGCTGTGACTTTAATTTTTTTTTAATTGTACCGAAAAAAAGAAATATTGAGTAATGACATTTCCTCCTTTTGATCTTTGCCGCAGTCGGGTAAAAGTACTCTCCCCGCGACAAAATATTTCAAGAAAAACTTTACATTTGAATTCCCTTTCTTGTACACAATTATACAAGTCAATCTGGCAAACAAACAGGATGAGTACGGTCACCAAAAGAGATACGTAACCATAGTTGAAGTTAAGAAATCGATGAATGTTTTCGAATGAAATTTAATTTTGATAAACTAACAATAATTACGGAAATGAAAAAATTAAATAAAAATAATCTCCATGATTTACTAGTAAACAAATAAATAATAATATAAACTCTGTTAGAAAAATCACTGTTCAAATACCCCTCAGTCATGATGCGTTCAGTGGGCCACTAATGTGTACCTTATTATATAATATTTTTTTTAAATATTTTATGTGAAATTTTAATGTAATTCTAATTGAAGACTCTATTCCAAAAACCATCTTTGTCAAAAATTCCATGTATAAATTAGTTATGCCGCGCAATTCGCTTATCAATTCACAATTTCTCGTGACTAAACTTGTTTTTGAAGATATATAAAATATAACCAGAAAGCTTACAAATTCCTCAACAAGATGGCGTAACTAACTCATAACATGGATTAATTAAATTAGGTTTTATTATTCGAAAACACGCTACATTTCTTACTAAACTTTAGACGACACTTGTCACTTACCTCTTTTGGTGACCGTACTTATGTGATGATCAAAATATAGATGTAATTTCTGAGCATGAATTTCTTAGTATTTCGAAGTCTGGATTTGTGTATCTGGATAGGAATAGGCTTGCCCCTATTACATAGGACTTAACTAAACATAACAGGCGACCCACACATAACAGAACAGCGTTTTTTTTTGGGTGGGAATTCATCAAATAACTTCTCCCGCTCTGGGCGGACGTGTCAGACTTTTACTGACTAAAACCCACCCTTCAGTTGCCTGTGTGCCAGGGGCCGCGGTATCTCTTTCGAACAACCCGCACACCTGGCAGAGGATTACAGCCGTCATGTTATATTATGAAAAAGTTATTGCCAGATATATTCATGTTTTGGACAATTTCTTCATAATCTGCACCGTGACCACAATCTGAATCATTTTGACGGATATAAATATCACTGCTTCAAATGTTCAAAAAAAACTTGTCTGCTCAGCAACGTACATAAATAACGCAATGAATTTTGTTGAACTGTACAAAATGAAAGTCATTCACACTGTTAGTGACGCAAGGTTAGTTTACTGATTTTTGTTTCCCGATTTAAATTAATTCGACGGTCGAACTAATGACTCGTTCGTGGGTACAAACGTTAATTATCGCGCAGTTTGTGAATTAATAAAAAATATTAAAAAATAATAAAAAAGTACGATATTAGGTACAATACAATTTTCATTTTAGTAGTCACAGCATCCCATAAAGATCATTTTCATCTGAACAGATCAATCACAGTTAGCTAATATCCCACAACTGACTATATTTTATAAGAGACACAGTACTATAGTCACAACTGTAATTAATTACATTATATATTTCATAGACTTGTAGGAATGAGAAAAATTTCGCTGTGTGAAGAAATTGTGAAAATCAACTGAAATCACATTTTATTTCAAAAACGTTTGGTAAAAAAAAAGGTTATGCGACCTAGCTTTGCTAAGTTTAGACCTAGAAGATAATTTACAAAGGGGCGCAAATGTGATGCGTGCTCTAGGCGCCATTTTTTATTAGTACGCCCCTGAATGTATGTGTATTTAGTTGATTTTCATAATTTTTCCGTCAGCTAATAAAGTTTTTACTATAAATATGCATTATTGAGTAAAAAATAAATTGAAATGCTTTCGTGTCAATATTATGGGAAATATCTCTAATTTAATATATCGACGACAAATCACAAAACATAACATCACGACTGTAATCCCTGAAGGCAAAGTTGTAGCCATAGTACACCCCATTTCAACGGCAGGCTTAGCACGAGCACCGATTTGGCGACGGAAGAATAAACATGACTATTAACTAAATGATGTACAATAGGAGAAGATAGCTATGTTCTTCTATTAATTATTAAAATTATGCGTTCTAAACGAATCATGATTTTGTAGATAATCGGATATACTTTGTGGCCGCCGAGTAGAGAGTTTGTTGTCAGTGTGATTTGACAGTTTGGGACGAAATATTCTTCTGAAATAGATTCGTCTTCGTTAGAAACGAAAGACAAAACGACAGATTGTAGAAGGATATCTACGGTGCGATGTCAAAAATGGAGAAACGAAATGTGACTTTGTATAGAAAAAGCAGTGTCTCTTCTTCGCAGAAATAGAAACCGACGTGCTAAGCCTGCAGATATGTTTAAGTCCCAAGCAGACTGGTTAACTAGGAAACTAAGAGCCAGAACAAAAGTGACCGATGTTTTGTCCAGAATTGACCAGCAAAAGTGGAGATGGACAGGCGACATGATGAGAACACAGAGAGAAATGGTATAAAATTGTAACAGATTGGTACCCTAAAGCCTTCAAACGGAGCAAAGAAAAGAAGATGGGAGGACGAGCTCAAATTCACAGCGGGTCCTAACTGGAGGAGAGTGGCTCGTGGTAGAATACTATGGAAATTGTTAAGAGGCATGCTGAATTAAGAGATTTAATGTTACTTGGATAACTGTAAAAACCTAAATCAATTCAGAATCATCATACCAGCCGAAAGACGTCCTCTGCTGGACATAGGCCTCCCCCAAAAGGGGGATTTGCCATAATCGCCACGCTTGGCAGGCGGGTTGGCGATCGCAGTATGGTGGTCAAATGCATAGAGAACGCTGCTGCCCATTCTCCAGTAAGTCCCTTAGTCGCCTTCTACGACACCCATGGGAAGAAATGGGATGGTGATATTCTTTTACGTCCGGCAACACACGGAACCAATTCAGAATAATGAGGCATTATTATTATAACCTATAATAGGAAACGAGCCAATAGCCATCAGCCTAGGACAAGCTGCTACTGATAAATTTCGGATGGAGAAACACAATAACACTTAGGGCGAAATGAACCTAGGTCTTTATGTTCAGCAGTAGCACATGCAACCACTGGACCAACAGGGCAGTCGACAAATTACGTATTTTCAAAACAGTTTATGAGCGTTCATCCCACGCGGGCTGGCAACGGCGTATTTATAGTTGTTTTTCGTGATAATTTAATTAAATACAAACAAAAGTGATATTTTTTTCAGCCATTCACTAGATCGGTGGTAGTTACTAGTTTTCTATGCTATTTTTTATATTTATTTTTGTATTTACTTATAAAAATCGACATACCGTCAATTATTTTCTATTTGCATTATTTAGTACGATTACATGTTTTTGTTAACCTTTTATCCGCCCTGCTTTATACCAGTTGTCGTGCCCTCAGCGCCCGGCACAGTAAATCGAAAAATAAATACCTACTTCAAAGAGGGATCTGCAATACTTTTTACAACAGATTAAACGAGCCTTAGTATTTTGGTCATAAATATACGATCTTGGCGAAATGGACCCGAAAATATTTGTCGGATAAAAGGTTAAAGAGTAAATGCGAAAAATAATTATAAATACCAACGATCTAGTGCTTCGGTGAAAAAAAAAACTTTTATGAAATAATCACGAAAAACTACTATAAATGCGTTGTTGCCAGCCTACGTGGAATTAACGCTCTTAAATAGTGGTCCGAAGTTTACATTTGTGCCCGCTAGATGGCAGTAGCCTCGCTCCCTATTATATGACAACCAGCCTATAAATGCTGAGACACAGCCCTCCTCTCGGTGAGAAAAAGTGGGCCGTAATCCAATAGTGCGGATTGGTAAATGTCACATATCTTCCTTCACCGTTTTAGGAGCAATGGTGGTGAACTAATTTACGCGCCTACGAGTTACGACCAACAACTCTATATAGGACTTAACATAACGGGCGAAACGTGGGTGTACTAATAATACACCTCTGCCTACCCCATCAGGGATTATAAACGTGATGATTTTATATACTCTGTCGTCATTATAGTATTGATTCTTAGTGCTTCAACACGGCAGTCAAACTTAATGAACTAGTGTTAGATAAAATTAGCGACTACTTAAAATCTAATTTTATGTAGACCATTATTTATTTATTTTGGTTTCTGATTGTGTAATAACAAAAGAGAGAAATCGCATGTTTACATCAGTTATCGAAATGCAGATCATCATCTGCCTAGCCTTCCCCTAACGACGTCAGATTCCAGTCTAACCGGATGCAGCGGAATACCAGTATTTTACATGGAGCGACTACCTATCTGACCCCAGTTACTGGGTTACCCAGTTACTGGGTAATATGACACCGTTTGGTAAGACTGGTTGTCAGACTTTCGGGCTTCTAACGCCCCGTAACGACTGTCAAAGATTTCATAATATTGACAGATGTACTCCGTAGGATATCCTTATTTTATTATTAATTATTATTGTTATTACACGACCAAAAACCGTTTTACCCTTATTAAATGTACACCGTGATAATAATAATAATAATATAACAGTTAATAATAACACAGCGATGCGACAGTCGTGCGACAGTCGTACGACTAGTCGTAAGCGCGTTTATAGTCGCAGTTGTTAGCAATATAAAAAGTGATAATTTTTGGACATAGCTCGTCATACAATAGTTCTAGTATATTTTAGTTAATGTAATACGCAGTTTTTCGTATCATTTGTGATACGTATAAATACAAAACGATTAAGCATTAACATCTATTCCCGATTGTGAATTCGGCTTTCATATTGTTCGTTTGTTCACTTAATTACTTAGAAACTATTAAACAGATTTTTTTTATTGAAAAATTCGATGTAGTGCCCCGAATCACGTTTGTTTTCATGCACGATCAGCCTAATGTTCCCACTGCTAGGAGACAGGTGTCTTTGTGAGAGGGAGTGGGCCGTAATCCACTACGCGGGCCCAGTACGCGTTGGTAGATGTCACCACGTCTTCGAATTTTTGGTTCCAGGACATGCCAGTTCCCTGGCGATGTTTTCCTTCACCGTTTTGAGGCCAGTGGTGATAAAATTATTAACACAAAGTAAGCACTATCTGGATTCGAACCAATCACCGACTTGGCACCGTTCCACATGGATCACTCAGTATTTCTACATAGATAGTAACCATTTTTACCCAACTACATCAGAAAGAGAGGTTATGAATTTAACTAGTTTGGATATTATCTACTTGTAATATAAACCAGAATTCCGCATAAACAAGATCTGTGCATACAATTTTCTTTGAAAACTTACGGTTTATTAAAAAAAGCTGTATATTCGGGGCACTACGAATATAAGAGTTAATACTTGCTCTACAAAAATCGCTCTTAGGGTTACGACATAAATGAGCTGTCAATGTCAAATTGTGATCACATTTGTGTGGTTGACTGTACAAGAGCGTGCATTATTGTATTAATCGACACCGAGATATTTATATGATTTAATTATATCAGATTTTTTGAGAGAAAATGACAAAAATTGAACTTAATATCCGGTTTAAACCGGTTCTGAAAGCCTGTTAATATGGCACATCGAGTTTTAGACAGAGACTGACACACAGGAGTGACAGAGACAGCGCTAAACATAACCTTTTCTTCTTTCGCTAACCATAACCAATTTTTTTTAAACTGAATGGGCCATATTAGCATCCTCATAATGTACTGTAACAGATTCGCGACTAGCGTAATTTCTTCCAATCAAAATTAGCCGCTGAAATAACAAAAACTTCAGTTACGTTTATTACAAACGTCATCATCGATCAAGTAAGTTACAGAAAAAGATCCTAGTTCATTTTGACCGAAAAATAAACCGTTTTTAAGGCATCTCAACTACAATTTTACCTTCAACAAACGCACTAGCCAGAAAATGAACTGATTTGGACCAACAGAAATTCCAAAAAACCCCTTTTTTCGGGAATTTAATGACTATAACAGCACTGATGCCTGTCCTGCTGTACCCGGGCGTGGTGCCCGCACAGCCCCAATAACTCTCAGATGATGTTGCAGCAACGGCAGTAGCGAGGGCGCGCGCCCGCGCCGCCCACGGGCGGGGTCACGGGCGCGAAGTAGGCGTGCACCTTTATGTTCGGGAGGTGGTTCTGGAAATCACGAACGATTTATACTTGGATAACATTTTAGAGCGAAAGCAGTGGGCAGGGCAGATGGCCGATGGGGCCGGAAGATTCTGGAAAAAGAAAGGAGGTAAAAGGAGAATGTAAGGATCGTAGTAGGTGGCGTTCTGTGTACGCCATGGGAAAAACGCGTGAGTTTATGTATGTGTGTATGTATGCATTATTACTGTTACAAGCTTGGGGTTCACGACAGTTAAAAACTGCCAATATGAATGACCAAAAATGACACTTTAATTAAACAAACTAATAACAACTCAAACACACTAATTATAAAAAACAATTGCAATACTGATCGCACTCGAAGATCGCTTTCGCTGTTCTCGCATGTATCGTTTGTCCAATACTGGTCGGGTCGCGATCCGTTCCCGCCTTTATTAGGGCCCTCGGATAGTTCCAGAACCTTTAACTGTAGAAGCATCTAGAATGTTCGAGTACATACCGGCCCCGACTAAACAGATGACGATAGTTCTAGAAAGTTCTAGCATCTAAATTTCTAGAAAGATCTTGACTCTATTAATTCTGCTACTCGATACTAGATGGCGCTAGAGGTAAACTAATGTTACCATGTACCAGACATTAAATGTTGCGCGCAAAATTACTATCTAGTCAAAAATGAATGAAGAGATCCGTAGGAGACCCAAGGCAACCGACATATCCCAAAGAATTGCCAAACTTAATTGGCAGTAGCCAGGGCACATTGCTCGCAGAACAGATGGCCGATGGGGCCGAAAGGTTCTGGTGTGGCGACCGCTTACTGGAAGACGTAGAGTTGGAAGGTCTCCCACAATATGAACCGATGGTTAAGGCCGTAGGACTGATCAGAACTGATCGAAGTGATGCTTGGGGGAGGCCTATGTCCAGCAGTGGACGTCTTTCGGCTGAAATGATGATGATGACAATTTTAGAGACTGAAAAATCTACGTTTCGCCAAAGACATCGTTATTTTTTCATACCTAGCCACTGAACTTGAACTGATGTTGTAAGAACTGAGTAATGCCAGCCTTGAGGTTGGACTGTCCGTAATGCAAGCCTTGAGGTTGGACTGTCAGTAATGCCAGCCTTGAGGTTGGACTGTCAGTAATGCAAGCCTTGAGGTTGGACTGTCAGTAATGCAAACCTGGACAACAACAACTGGATACAAGATGGAATGAATGATGGAACGAAATGGTATAGGTAACTTCTACCCTTTGATAAGTAAACATTATTAACAGGGTGTTTCATCATTCTAAAGCATTATTTATTATACTTTGTACCTATTGTCTTAATTACTGGTAACATTTTTTTAATCGCGCCTAGAATTATTTTATGTCGGATACATTGAGTGGACCACCTTTGTAAGACGACTAAAATGTCACGGTGTGTTATGTGGTACATACCCTCAGCTTCCTGATAGCGTTTCTGCTGACCATCTGACAGTCGTAGAGCTCGATGAGCTGCAGGTTGTGGCAGGAGATCAGGTGTTCCAGGGCGCCGTCTGTCACTAGCGGGCAGTTGTCTAGGCCTGAACGGAAAAATGTTGCTTAGGGGCCACATCCATAAATTAGATCACACAAAATTATGGTTTTTTCACCCCGCCCCCCGGTCCTTGTCACAGTTCACACTTGTGAAACCCCTTGTGTGACATCATATATTTTTCAATTTTATATTTAGAATGAAATTAAACGGCAGTTTTTCAATTATTTTTTTATTTAAATTATAAATAATTTTTAACAAGCAAACATAAAGTTAAATATTTTAGACAGATAGAAAAAGCCTTATATATATAGATCGAGATAGTAATATTTTCATGTTTTTGGTTCACATATAATTTCGAGTTTTACTATTTTAGATTTTAACATGTGACGTCACAAAGCTTTTGACCCCCCTGTCCCTTGTCACACAATATCACATATCGTTGACCCCCCCACTAAACGTGTGACGTAATTTATGGATGGACCCTTATTTGAATAAAAAATAAACGAAATAAGTAAAAAAAATTGGCTACCGGCTTCATCATCAGATCAGGTCGATGGTACTAAAATATTGCATTGTCACCGACATTACATACGTGTGCCAATTTTCGGCTCAACTGAACGCCGGGAACTTGGTCAAATTTAACTTGCAGATTTTGAACGAAGAGGATAAGTTACCTAATACAAAAATATTGCAAGTTGAATAAAGCTTGTAAGAATTGGTTCAGTACTTTTACAGAAAATCACAGAAATACAATTGATACTGATGATTAAAAAGAACCTACTTTTATTTAAGTCGGTTTTTATCCAGTGCGCAAAATGAATGTAACCATGAATTCAGCATATCATTCTAGCACAAAAATTAAAAGTGCAATAGCTATGCGGTCAAAATGTATGGAACAGCTGTTTTTTTTTGCATTAGCGACGAAAAAGTTCTGTGCTGGGGCTCTAGAATGATAAGCTGAGTTCATGGTTACAGTTTGCGCACTGGATAAAAACTTATCCTGCATAAACCTTCCTTTTGAATCACTCTGTCTATTGATGAAAACCGCATTAAATGATAATGATAAATGATTTTATTTCTGTAAGTAGGTTTGTACAAACACTTTTACACGTCAATCATATTTTTAAAACTAGATGAGTTCGGCGTTTCCTATCTGACTACTCTGAGAAGAAAGGCCGAAACAAACTCAGAGGTCACAGTCTTTTTAAGGTGAATCTCGTCCACATTTTTCCCATACAAACTTCGGGAGTGTATTACTCCACTGTTCGACAATGTACATCAAAAATTAAACATGTTATGGTTTTTGTCTCATTATTAATATTGTCTGTACGGAAACAGAATACTAAAATAAAAAGCCATTAAAAAGTTTGGAGCCAACAAAGATTCGTTTTTCTTGCTAATTTAACCTAACTTTGGGCGTGTTTATGTAACAAAAGAAGTATAAAATCTAAAAAACCAAGTCGGTACCGACAAAACTCAAATGTCGAAAAGTACAATAAACTTTATTGGTCATTGGTTTATACAGTGGTTTTTTTATAAAACCCGATCTTCCGAAGGACTGTTATTAATTTTTTACGCGCCTGTTGTAATAAATGATCCTGCATCTCACACAATAACGTTGTGCGTGTAGACTAGCGTCTAACTGCTCATCACTGATACAACCTCTGTCGGACACGATGGCTGGTGAGACAGCGTGCTTTTTAGCCAGGCCCACCAGTGAGTTAGAGCCCGCGACTAGGTTCCCCTTAAAGTCCAGACATAATCTTGGTCAGATCTTATGAAGACCGTGTGGATTGGTGTCTGAAATGGTCTTTTGAGGTAAGAACCACACAGATTGAGTGGACCTGTCCAATCAGTGCACGCATTTATCAGTAATCATGCAGCTCAACTCAGAACTTGAGGAGCTCAACGATTTGATGAACAATACCAATGAAAGGACATTTGGGTACGCCGCATAAATTACTCAAACTGCCAGACCACGACCAGAAATGAAGAAAAAACAAATCACCCACACAGTCATCACATTCACAATAATTAAAACAAAAATAATATTATACTTCTCGAAGTAAATATTCATCATGTCAAAGTGTATATAATAACTATCAAATGTCAAAGAATATGTCAATGAGTAAGTTTGCAAAAAAAAAATAACATTCAGTGCGTAAAAAATTGGAGCAGGTCAATCCCAAGCTTTTTTGTCCTCAATATAATCTTTAACGGGATAAAAAGCTTTCAGGCACAACTTACGTTTAATAAATGATTTAAATTGTTTGAGATTTAGATCTTGAACATGGCTTGGAAGTTTATTATAAAAGCGTATACATTGACATCTGAATGACCCACCTATTTTCTTGAGCCTTGTTGATGGTACAACAAATTTGTGTTTGTTCCTAGTATTTATACTATGGATATCACTGTATTTTTTAAACAATTTAATATTTTTATGGGCATATAAAATATTTTCAAAAATATACTGTGAAGGCACAGTCATTACATTAATCTCCTTAAATTTCTCTCTAAGAGAATGTCTCGGACTTAATTTATAAATTGATCGGACAGCTCTTTTCTGCAAGACAAAGATAGTCTGAATGTCGGCGGCATTTCCCCACAGCAGAATACCATACGACATTACACTATGAAAATAGCTAAAGTACACTAAACGGGCTGTCTCTGTATCAGTTAAATTACGAATTTTTCTAACAGCGTATGCTGCAGAGCTTAACTTTTTCGACAATTTTTCTATATGTGGGCCCCACTGAAGCTTGGCATCCAGAGTTAAGCCCAAGAATTCAGTGCTATCTTCAGGATTCAATTCTTCGCCCTTTATCAACACAGTAGTTTTCACCTGCCTAACGTGAGGTAGCGTAAACTTAATGCATTTGGTTTTTTTTTTTAATTAAAAAGTAAATTATTAACATTGAACCAGTGAACTACTTTTGAGATTGCGCTATTTACATCGTCATTAACCAGCTGCTGACGTTTAAGTTTAAACAAAAGTGAAGTGTCATCCGTGAACAACACTATAACATGATTATCCTTTATGAGGTAAGGCAAGTCAATAATATAAATAAGAAACAAGAAAGGACCAAGAATTGAGCCCTGTGGGACTCCCATTGATACTATTGATCCGGGAGATCTTCTCCCATTTACATCAACACACTGAATCCTATTACACAAGTATGAAATAAGAAAATCCAGAGCGGTGTTCCGGATCCCGTAGTGGCGGAGTTTCCTGATTAAAGTTTAATGAAGCACGCAATCGAATGCTTTAGATAAGTCACAAAAAATGCCCAAGGCATCGTATTTATTTTCCCATGCATTGTAAAAAATATGCCCATGAGTTCAACACACGGCATCGGTGAATAATATCAATCAACAACAACAAGCAATCGGTGAAATAATAAAAGCATCGTATCAACTTACCTAGCACAGTGAGATGTTCAGCGGCGCACGGCGACATTGATAATTGTTTGATACCGTAGTCTGTTATCAACTCGCAGTGGGATAGCGTCTGGAATGATAACAATATTAAGTTTAAGAGGCCGTATACGACGATCTTACCGATTTCGCTGAATTACGTGATTTTATAGACGCGATTTTGCAGTTTTAATAATGTCGTTTTATAAGTTTTAAAGTACCAGGTGAAAGATAATTTCAATCAATATCAAATGAATGAGGTACTTTTTTATTATTTGGTTTTTATTTATCGACCTCAAACCGATGACTGTTTTGATTTATCGACCTCAAACCGGTGTCTGTTTTGATTTAAATCAACCTCAAACCGGTGACTGTTTTGATTTATCGACCTCAAACCGGTGACTGTTTTGATTCATCAACCTCAAACCGGTGACTGTTTTGATTTAACGACCTCAAACCGATGACTGCTTTTAGAATCTTGCTGTAAGAGGTTTAGAATATCACATTTTTAGTAGCACAGCTGTCTGTTCAGTTGTGTCCTAAAACCAAAAATTCGAAGACATGTGACATCTACCAACTCGCACTGGGCCCGCGTTGCGGATTACGGCCCAGTCCCTCTCACAGAGAGGAGGCCTGTGTCCCAGCGGTGGGAACGTTTAGACTGATTATGTATGTACTCACTAATTTCTCAAGCCGGGGACATCCCATGGACAGATGGACCAGCGTGTTGTCTGTGATCAGGACACACTCCTCGAGGTCCATCCGCTCTAACATCTTGCAACTCTGTTGAAGAATATAATCATTTTGAATACATATTAAGGTCTATAAAATAAAAGTGTTCTTCTTTTCGTGTCGATGGTATTCGTACACTTCTTTTTGTTTTTTTCTTAAAGCCCAGTAGGTGGCCACGTTTATTGCGGCATCAGTGACTTTATTCAGTGTATTAAAAAAGTGTTTAGTTAATATTACAAAGATGGAATCAAAAGTAAAATAGGACAAAATTAAACACCACCCCAAGCAGTTTCACACAAATTAATCAGCTTCCGGAGCAATTTCACACAAACCAACCATCATTCCGACCAATTTCACCCAAACCAAACACCATTCCGAGCAATTTCACACACAAATCAAACACCATTTCGAGCAATTTCACACAAACCAATCTCTTACCCTAGCCAGCGCTTGGAACCCAGCATCAGTGAGCTGACTGCACTGCGCCAGCTCCAGTGTCACAATATCGGGGCAGTGCGCCGCTATGGCCGACAGCGCCGCGTCCGTCAGTCGGGGGCAGCCCGACACACATATCCGACGCATGGCCGGCCCGAGCTTGGATATCGAGTCGTCTGTTATTTGCTGTGAAGAGAAAATTTAATATTAAAACAATACTTTTTATTGAAGTAGACGGTCTTGTGGTTAAGCTACGCTTGTCGCGGTTGGTCCATGGATGGGTGACCGTTTTTACATACCAAAACCCCTCCGTGCCTCGGAAAGCACGTTAAGTCCGGCTGTCATAAGTGGATTTCTTACTATTGTTACGGGTCCGTCACAAGCCCGGAAGTCTGACAACCAATCTTACCAAAGGAGTATCATCGTATTACCCAGTAACTGGGTTGTGGAGGTCAGATAGGCAGACGCTCCATGTAAAATACTGGTTGATCAGCTGCATCTGGTCAAAATGGAAGCCGAAACGGAAGGCGAGGCAGATGATGACTTACATCGCATCCCTGTGTATTTAGCGCTATTAAGTCTGGGCAGTATGTGGCGAGCGTTGAAACGCAGTTGTCGTTCACATTCTTGCAACCTGTAAGTAATACACACAACATTATAATTCACATAAGTTAACGCGTATTTTCCCCGAAAAGATCGGCAGAGTTCTATACAACATGTTAAATAATTAACGCAAGACCTCATACACATAGGGTTGCCAACATTTTCTAAAAAAAAAAAAACGGTAATTTAAAAAACTAAAAAACCCGACTGCTTTTCTGAGTATTCATGGAAAAGCCCTAAAACAAGAAAGTCGTTGTACCCGATTGCACTTAACTTAAGAATCGCCAGTTGCTAAGGCGACGCTTATAAGCAGATAAATTGTAGCAGTCGGGAGCCATTCTAGAAAGTCAGCCGTCTAGTCAGTAGATTGGAGTAATCTGTAATGTAATATAGGTATGTGCTCTCAATTCACTAAGCCTCCATTTCTAGAATGGGTCCCGACTGCTACACTTTTTTTTATTACGATATCACTTTCACAGTAATTACGAATCTAACGACATCTCGCAAACTAAAATCCATCGAGCCGTTCAGGCCGCAGAACGATCGAGATTACATTGTAATGTAGTTACTTTTGCTTGTCATTGATTTTTTGTGTTCAATATTAAGTTCAAGTCTCATATTTAATTTCATATTGTATTTAAACTTTTCTTTTTTGGTTTACAAATATTTCTTTTTAAATTGAAATGAGCGGCTCGCCATCACACAGATAAACCCTGAGAGGTTTTCGTTGTGTGGCTAAAATCAATTATGCAATAGGTTTAAGTGTTATGGAAAATAAAAAAAATAAAAATCTAGGCTGGACAAGTCTATCTAATCTTGTCTAGACAATAGATTAGACAGTTATCAGCCATAACCTTATAAAATAACATCACGCCTTTATTCGCCGAAAGGGTTGGCAGAGTACAGTCAGCATCAATAATATCGGGAGGAACAGACTGCTCAATATGATCTAAACAACCCAAATTCCCAACTTAATTGGGGACGGAGTCCATAGTCGCTTGGCCATCGTCCTTTAAGTGAGAATGGTTGCTAACCAACTATAAATCGTTATAGATCGTAAATGGTTTTTCAAAATGAAAATTGATTACAGAGACCTAGGCTCATCAATATTACTTTCACTAATATTGTCAACTAGTTTTTGCCCGCGACTTCGTTCGCGTCAAATTTCTTGCTCCCCGACCCACCCCGTCGCTCGCCTCGCCTGCCCGTGCGAGTACTTCGTATTCGTGACTTTTTTCTTTTTGCCCGGCTCCTATTGGTCTTAGCGTGATGATATATAGCCTATAGCCTCCTCAATAAATGGGCTATCTAACACTGAAAGAACTTTTCAAATCGGACCAGTAGTTCCTGAGATTAGCGTGTTCAAACAAACAAACAAACTCTTCAACTTTATTATTATTTAGCTTTATTAGCTTTAGTATAGATGTGCTTCGTCCGCGTGGAAATTATCCCACGGGAACGTACTAACGTGTGTGCCAAATCCCATCCACATCTGTTCGGCCGTCTTTGCGTGATTTATGATATTAGTGGGATAGTCGTCCCCACATTAGTGGGGACTGTTATGTTTGACAGTCGTTACGGGTCGTTCTGAAAGTCTGACAACCAGTCTTACCAAGGGGTATCGTATTACCCAGTAACTGGGTTATGGAGGTCAAATAGGCAGTCGCTCCATGAAAAATACTGGGAATATTGGTATTGAACTGCTTTCGTTAAGACTGGCAGCCGACTCTATATTGGTTGGTTTGTTTAGGTTTTAGCCTTAAGACGTCTATGAACGGAAATATCAAATTATTCAATTCAATATCAATTTGAATTTAAATGTTACACAAAATGTGTTATTTCAACTATATTATTATGTGTGCCACCAAACATCCAAATCCGTTCGGCCGTTTTTACGTGATTGAGTAACAAACAAACAAACAAACAAACAAACAAACAAACTTTCTATTTATAATAATAGTAGTAAACTCGTCGGCACATAGTGTACATACCTCTGCATATAAAAGTCTTGAGTCTAGGACAGGCGCGCGCTAACGCTTCCACGCCGTTCTCAGTGATGGACTGGCACCAGGATATGTTCACGTGAGTAAGGAGCTGGAGGTACAAGGTTTGTGTTAGATGCATGTATCATCAATCATAATTTTAGCCGAAAGACGTCCACTGCTGGATATAGGCCTCCCCAAAACGGGTTTGCCATAGTCGCCACGCTTGGCAGGCGTGTTAGCGATCGCAGTATGGTGGTAAAATGCGAGTAATGGGCCCTGGTGCATGTATCAACAGCATTTATTTAACAACTAGCTTTTGACCGCGGCTTCGCCCGCGTGGATGTCGGTTATCGCGTAAAAACGTAACCTATATCCTTCTCCATATCCCAGGCTATATCTCTCCCAAATTTCATGACGATCGGTTCAGCGGTTTAGGCGTGAAAGCGTAACAGACAGACAGAGTTACTTTCGCATTTATAATATTTGTAGGCCAGTAGGGGTTTTCAGCACAGTGGTGATGAAATTAAACACACAAAGTAAAGTGCCTGCCAGGGTTTCGAACTCACGACATACACTTGTTATTCGGGCGCGGCCGATACCACTGGGCTACATAACCCTACTTTTTCTAAAACTCGATCATTATCATAAGCCGGGTTTAGTATTTTTATCTCTTGAAGTGAAGTGCGCTTTACTTGTGGTTACCAATTCTCTTGTATGTGTGTGAGTGTGAATGTGAGAGGGTGCGTGTGTATGAGAGGTTGTGTGTGTGTGTGAGAGAGAGGGGGTGTGTGTGTGTGGGTATTTGAGAGGGTGTGTGTGTGTGGGTAGTTGAGAGGGTGTGTGTGTGGGTATTTGAGAAGGTGTGTGTGTGTGGGTATTTGTGTGGCTGTTTGTGTGGGTGGGTGGGTATGTGCGCGTGTGGAACGGGTGTCCCCCGACCGAAACGTTATTAATTTGTAAAAATGAAAATAGTTTTTTGGAAATAATAATAATAAAGGCACAAATATTAACCTTACCGGGCATCCATCTGATAGCGCCTTCAGCGAAATGTCTGAGATGTACGAGCAGGAGTCCAGGTTGATCCTAAAAAAGAAGAGATATTTATAAATTCACATTGAGGGGCTTGTGTCTCTGTAATAACAGCCGAAGTTAAGCTACGCTTGCCACGGTTATTCCCCGGATGGGGACCATATTAAAAACTAAGACCTCTCCGTGCCTCAGAAAGCACGTTAAGCCGTTGGTCCCGGCTCTCATTCGTCGATCTTTGACAATTGTTACGGATCGTCAGAAGCCCGAAAGTCTAATCAACCGCCTTATTAAGTATCGTGTTACCCAGGAACTGGGTTGTAGAGGACAGATGGTCCTGCCTCATCATCTGCCTGGCTTTTCCCAACTATGTTAGGGTTGGCTCCCACTCTAACCGGATGCACCTGTTTCCAACCATTTTTTTACATGGAACAACTGCCTTTCTGTCCTCCACAAACCAGTTGCTTGGTAACATGATCATTTCAACCGAAAGACGTTCAATGCTGGACATAGGCCTCCTCCAAAAGGGGTTTGCCATAAACGCCACGCTTGGCAGGCGGGTTGGCGATCGCAGTATGGTGGTCAAATGCATAGAGAACGCTGCTGCCCATTCTCTGGTAAGTCCCTTAGTCGCCTTCTACGACACCCACGGGAAGAAATGGGATGGTGCTATTCTTTACGTCCGGCGCCATACGGAACATGATACCTCTTGGTAACACTACAATTAAGAATATTTTATTTTTTTAACTGTATGTTGTTTGGACCTTACCTCTGCAACTTCTTGCATCGTCTGCCAAGCCCCTGGCAAGCGTGATCAGTGATCATCCGACATTTGTTCAAGTTCAAGTCCTCGATGTTTGGACATGACTGAAATTTAACAAGAAATTATGAAAAAAAAACGTATTATCGTTGCTAACGCAAAAACTACCGAAGTAAAGTTAATAAAAATTATATGGGACCAGCCCAGAAGCACCCAACCAACCCACCCAAGAATTTTCGAAATCCATCCACAATTGACGCAGAAATCGGTGAACATACATTTAAAAAAAATATACAGTGGAACACAGAACCTTCTCCTTTTTTGAAGTCGGTTAAAAACGAGCGTCCATTTGCAAAGAGTGGCAATTTTGGCAGATTTAACTGAACCTAGGCAGATGTATGTCTATACACTTTGTGTTTGTAGTATTTATTTCATCACTACTGCAGGCTTAGCATGACGTTTTGTATTTCTACGAAGAATAGATACAGCTCTTAGTATACAAAGTGACATTTAGTTTCTTCAATTTTAACATCGCACTGTAGAAATCCTTCTAAAATCTGTCATTTTGTCTATCGTTTCTTAAGATCTTTTTCTAAGTCCTTTTTTATACGTAGACTATTTCAGAAGAAAGTTTTCTATACCAAACTGTCAAAATCACACTGACAACCGACAGTTATGACAGTGACAGAAAACTTTCTACTGTCTATACGGAACGTCATTTTTTGTCTACTCTTCCGTGGACAAAACGGTGCTCGTGCTAAGCCTGCAGCTCTTGAAACGGTGAAGATGGTTGTGACATCCAAGCGGACAGGGGGGGGACTGTATAAGGGTGGTGGATTACGGCCTGCTCCCCCTCACAGAGAGGAGACCTAAATCACAGCAGTCAGGGCATTAGGGACATTACGAAGTGTAACAGAATAGACTCAAGTCCTGAATAATTAGCTAATGAATCGATTTCATTAATTTTTAATATAGGTTTATTTTTTCAAAAATTATGTATTTTGCCACGCCTACCGCCGATTGAGCCAAAGAAAATTCAATTACACGGCATTAAGACTCCATTTTAATAAAGTAAAGGGTCAGCACGATTTTTATAATAACAACAGTTAGCTTTAAAAGTTATGGCCATTTTATTACGATTTTAACTCAATACTGTAATCTAATGTCTTGTGTTATTTATGTTACATGTTGTATACGCTGATGTTGCTTGTTGTGGCCACTTGTAGAGGAGTTTGAGCAATTTTATAGAACCAGTTAACTGACCTGTGCCAGCGACCTGATGGAGCCATCCCCGATGCTCTCGCATCCTCGAAGGGACAGCTCTCTGAGGAAACCGCCGCATCTTTGTGAGATGTTCTCTATTACTGGACCCTGCGGAATAAAGACAATACCATTAAAAATCGGGTTGCCTCACTGCTGTAAATCGGGTTGCCTCGCTGCTCTCTGTGACTGCTTGTGGGGTCTGGTTGTCTTACTGACCATAGTAACTAGCCAGCGGGCAGCGAGGTGTCAACTTTTCTAAGAGAGAAGCCGAAGCGAAGTCGGTTTTAACTTACTGATTTATCAATAAAGAATACTTACAATCTAAAATTAATATACGAATAGGTACAAGGAATCGAATACAATAAAATTGAACAGCTGAAAACCAAATAAAATGTGCATTATTCCTCCATCTCGTTCTCGTTGACGCATTTTTCTATATCTGTCTCTGTCATAACCCGTTGTACAGCGGCTTGCTATCGTCCATATCTAGCGGTGCCACGTGACCTAAAGTGACATCATTACGGGATCGCTGTTGTATGAATTTTTAGTTCCCGATTGTGACGTTTTGGCGCCGGGTTAGTTAAGAACATTTTTTTTTTGGTGTAATACGAAGCTAAAAATAACAGTTTTTGTTGTTTGAATGTTATGGTGAATTAAATACCCGTACCTAGTGTAACTATATTTTTTGACAATAGTAGCGACTATTGACGTGCCATATTAATAGCGATAGAGTTGTGGATTCGAATCCTCGAAGGGAAGCCGGTAGGAATCGTGTTATATGGTGCTTTCGCCACTGGTAACTAGCACTTTGCCCGCGTCTTCGTCTCCGTGAAATCTATGGTTCATGTTACTCCGAAATAATGTAACTTTCCATAGATGAGTGATTTTTTTAAATCGGTTTAGTAGTTTTTAAGTTTATCCATCCTAAAAGCGGAGGGTGCTTTTTGAGGTATTTTTATAATCAATCAATATCAAGACCCCGCGCTTTTCGACATTAAAATTATGTCATTTTTCAATTTTTTTTTAATTATTTCCTACTTGTTTATTTTTTTTTTAAAGCGTGCTTTTTCAGTTTTTTAAACTATTTGATAACCGACGACAAATTTTTACGTCTAGAATCATATGCTGGCTTCATGATAGAGTTTGCTCGTTGATGTCCCTGCTAACCCGTATACCTATATCCTATGACACTCGGCAATACTGTAGGTTCCCATTCATCATCATCATCATCATTTCAGCCGAAAAACGTCCACTGCTGGACATAGGCCTCCCCCAGGCTCCTCCACTTCGACCGGTCTTGTGCTTCTCACATCCAGTGGATTCCTGCGGACTTCACAAGGTCTTCCCACTCTACGTCTTGCGGTACGCGGTCGGCACTTCAAAACCTTTCGGCTCCATCGGTCATCTGTTCCGTGAGCTTCCTATTAGTGAAAGAATTTTTGGAATCGGCTCAGTAGTTCCGAAGATTACTATGATTCTACTGACGTGTTGTTGACCGATGAAAATGAGTTATTTTTATAACATTTCAAGCATGGATATTCTAGGAATTCAATATTTTAGTAGTGGTAATCGACATTCAAACGGACGTTATAATTCGTCACTGGATTTTCGACTCTCGGTGTTGAACCGAGCATTGATAATTGATAATCCAACAGAGTGACTGCAACTGCGCGAGTGTGTCTCAGCGCGTGATCAGATGTATGAATGTAAATGAAGAAAACGGTGTATGTAAGGATCGTACTAGGTAGCGTTCTGTAGTTTCTGCCTACCCTTGTAGAAAGAACGCGTGAGTTTGTGTATGTACTATCAGGGACATCCATATATCATCTATACATCTTAAGGTGAATCTAGTCCACATTTTTCCCATACAAACTTCGGGAGTGTATTACTGCACTGTTGGACAATGTACATCAAAAATTAAACATGGTATGGTTTTGTTTCATTATTAATATTGTCTGTACGGAAACAGAATACTAAAATAAAAAGCCATTAAAAAGTTAGGAGCCAACAAAGATTAGTTTTTCTTGCTAATTGAACCTAACTTTGGGCGTGTTTAAGTAATAAAAGAAGTGTAACATCTGAAAAACCAAGTCGGTACCGACAAAGCTCAAATATCGAAAAGTTCAATAAACTTTATTGGCTATTGATTTATGCAGTGGTTTTTTCATAAAACCCGATCTTCCGAAGGACTGTTCTTAACTTTTTACGCGCCTGTTTTATATATGAATAAATGATCCTGCATCTCACTCAATAATGTTGTGCGTGTAGACTAGCGTCTAACTGCTCATCACTGATACTACCTCTGTCGGACACGATGCCTGGTGAGACAGCGTGCTTTTTAGCCAGGCCCACCAGTGAGTTCGAGCCCGCGACTAGGTTCCCCTTAAGGATTATTTTTGCTTGCAGCGTTCGGCCGTTATAGAAATCTCATCAACCAATAGATATAGATACCGTAGCAGATGTGGTTATCGTGTTCAAGGGATTTTGTTTTCAACCTGTATGGATATGGTTTTCTTCCATAGTACCTGGACCTGTGCTGCTGTGTTATAATTTCTCACCTCGACATCCCTTTGAAACTCAAACAGGTCTATCCTCTGCCAGTTGGAGCCATCCAAAGCTAGTATGTTCCATAGTTTTGATACCTGCAAAACACAAAAAAGCGATTGGTTTTTATTTCGGACAAGTATCAGAACAGATAACACCAGATTTGCTAGCAAATACTAAACTAAAACTGACCAGTCTTGGTCAGAATCTAAGAAGATAGCAGCTAGTCTTCCTTTCTTCAAAATGATTAGCAGTATTTACTTCCATATAGGCAAGCTCTCATTTCTTCCCGTGGGTGTCGTAGAAGGCGACTAAGAGACTTACTAGAGAATGGGCAGCAGCGTTCTCTATGCATTTTATCACCATACTGCGATCGCCAACCCGCCTGCCAAGCGTGGCGATTACGGCAAACCCCCCCTTTTGGGGGAGGCCAATGTCCAGCAGTGGACGTCTTTCGGCTGAAGTGAGTGAGCTAAATACCAGTATTATACGCGGAGTGACTGCCTATCTGACCACAACCCATTTACTGGGTAACAGATTGTCCGAATTTCGGGTTTCTGACGACCCATATCGACTGTCAAAGATCCACAAATGACAGCCGGGACTAGCGCCTTAACGTGCTTTCCAAGGACGATTCTTCCAACAAGCAACATTGCTGTGCAGTTTAAAGGACGTCAAATTCTGGCAACAATTAAGACAAAAATCCTATGGCACTGAAACGTGGTCGCTCACAAATGGCCTTATTAGAAGACTAAAAGTCACCCAAAAGGCAATGGAGAGGGCTATGCTTTGAGTTTCCCTACGTGATTGAATACGTGAATGAAGAGATCCGCAGGAAAACCAAGGCAACCGACATAACCCGAAGTATTGCCAAACTTCGCAACGCAGAACTCATGGCCGATTGGGCTGAAAGGTTATGGAGTGGCGACCGCATACCGGAAGATGTAGTTAAGGCATCCCACAAGGTGGACCGATGACGTTGTGAAGACCACAGGAGTCCGCTGGATGCGGGAAACACATAACCGTTCGAAGTGGCAGAGCTTGGGAGAGGTCTATGTCCTAAATGAGTCAGTTAATGTACTTGAGATTTGACAGCAGATTCAGATCGAAGACCTTATCAAGCACTCAGAACCAAACTCAGAGGCCAGTCCTCTAGACTTCTGTCATCACCACCATCATCATTTCAGCCGAAAGACGTCCACTGCTGGACATACGCCTCCCTTAAGCACTGCCATTCCAACCGGTTCTGTGCTTCTCGCATCCAGCGGCCTTCACCAGGTCATCGGTCCATCTCGTGGGAGGCCTTCCAACGCTACGTCTTCTAGAACGCAGTCGCCACTCCAGAACCTTTCGGCATTTCGGACCTCTTTCTCGAAGTTGGACCTACCTAACTGGACTTTTGTTACAGTTGTATTTTACCTGTGCACATCTACACAGCGAGACGACGTCCAGATAGGAAAGTATCCTTAGCAGCAGCTCTTTGGGCAACTTTCTGTTTATGTGGTAGTCATCTTCGCTCGAAAACCGAGCGATCTGTAACAAAAGAGGTTCGTAATTTATTTCGAGTGCTTTGAAGGAGCCTTCAAAAATGGTGATATGACAAGACCAAGGTAATGAGACAAGTGTCACTCGTCTGCTTGCTCGATTGTGGAGCTTTTTTAGATTGTTGGCGAAAGAATTTAAGACACCCATTCTGGTTTTAATAGTGAGAAGTATTACGAATGGTTATTATAAATGGATTTCTCTTCTTTACATAGTATAAGTCAAATTACATTACACTAAATCCTTACATTGTATAAAATAAAGTAGCTTTTCGTGTTTGTACGCTTAGATGCGGTTTTCATCAATAGACAGAGATTCCAGAGGAAAGTTTATATGTGTAATACACCGACGCCCCGCGGGCGACACCGCTGGCAAATGCTGAGTTATAAAAGATTGTTACTACTAGAAATCAAATCCTGTAGGCTTGGAATCAGAAAAGTTAACAAACAGACAAACATACAGGTCAAACTGAGAACCCCCTTTTTTTGAAGGCGGTTAAAAATATAAATCAAAAGTACCTAAGTACAGAACTTATAAAGCCGTTATTATGCCACATCGTCGAGTCTTAGAAAAAGTTTGTCTTTGTCTCAAGTCGCGCGTCGTCTCTGTTACTCCTACCTGTGTGACAGTCTCTTTCGTGTCATATTAGCGGCCGGGTACAGCACCTGGACGCAGGCGTAAAGCTTCAAAAATTGTATGACATCATAATATCACACCTGTCTTCCGTCGGCAGAGGTACAGTAATTTATAGTAGAACAGTCAAGAGCATAAATATAATTACTATGGACAGCTTGGCAAAAATATCTGACTTCATGATTCATCCATTAAAACAAGATGGCAGGGACATCGACGCGCGTCCATTTCAGGACAATCTTTTTATTAATCGAGAGTATTCTTTTTATAGCCATTCGTAATACTTTTCACTTTTAAAACCAGAATGGAATTCAAAGTTATATTTACGGGTGTCCTAAATTCTTTTGCCAGCAATTTATATTTTCATACGTAACACACATCATACTCGGAGCCATTATTTTTTTCACAACTGACATTAAAATCTTTATTACATATTATACAGGGTGTAAGGGAAACGCTTCCGAAAACGAAGACAGGTGATAGGGCTAGTGCTTCTCGAAACAGTACCATCAAAAAATCTAGATTTTTTTTGATTTTTTAAACACTATGCTGTGAGAACACTTAAATGAACCATTATTGAAATATTTTTTTTTACAACTCTAGCAAGCAATGTGTCCAATAATAAAAATCAGCTGATAGGCTCACGCATTAACCGCGCTCGCCGAGAGCCGCGCGGCCAACGACTCCAAATTCAGGCGGCGAGTTTAAGTGTAGGCATCGTTTGTAAAGCGCCGCCAAAATAAAATAAGTAGAAACATTACAGAAGCGTCAAACGTTTTAAATTGATAAAAAATAAAAAAATTAAGGCGAAAGGTTATTGGTATCCGTTTGCATTTGGGTTGTATATGTCACCGTAACATTATGAACATCGTCAGTTTATAATCTATCTCGGTAAATTATAAAGTATCGAAATATTGTGAACTGCAAAAACCATTGACAATTTAATGCACTATTTTTCGATAGTTTATAATCTGGCCGTGGCAAACAGACAAATTGTGAACTGGTATTGCGACTAACTAGTAACTTGCGCTATTCATAAATAGCCAAGTAACTGCCACTAACTTGGAAGTGCGCGGTTGGTCTCAGTTCTAACTTAACCTATTCGGTCGGGGTGCCATTGTAAGCAGTATGGTGCAGTTTACAATTTATCGACAGTTTATATTCTCGCGAGATAGATTATAAACTAACGGTGTTCACAATCATACGATGACATACATATAACCTACGTTCTAGCTTCGGAACCGTTCCCGTTACACACTGTATGTATAATATTTATTTTTGCACACACGTGAATCTAGGAGCAGTGTTGGCCCAGTAGTAACGGCCGCGACTTACAAGTTGTAGGTCGTAGGTTCGGCCCCAGACAGGCGCTTTCATCACCACTGCTCTCACAACAGTGAAGGAATTATTGGGTCGTCTTAGGGGCGGAGTTGTAGGAGTTGGAGTATACGCTTAGGGGCACTACGACCAGCAAAGAAAACGGAAAAAAAAACGTAAAAAAAAACATATTTTTGGGAAATTTCCAATTTTTTAGCAGGATCGGGTTGACCTTGGCCATAAAAACTACTTCGGTTCTGAGAAGCATGGCCCTAAAAAGCACCGTTTCCGAGTTATATGCCTTCGAAATTATTATTTTTAAAAGCTCTATATGTCCAAAATGTTAGGTCGGCTGAAAATCTTTTCTGGAATGAAATTGTTGCTCTAATCGATAGCCATGAGATAATGTAATATAGACCCGTAAAATATTGAAAAAAAAAAAATCTCCGAAAACTTTGTGTCGGTCGATCTATCAGCTTGCGTATCGTTAGGGGCAGAGGCACAGTTACTCATGTGGCAGAGGACAGAAAATTTTCAAAAAAAAAAGAAGATAAAAAGATAAAAGATCATTTAAAAAGAAAAAGTTTCGAAGAAGAAAGATTTTTTTTCCAATATTTCGCGGGTGTTTTGTTTTATAAAAATTATAAAAATACCGTTAGCCTCTAACTCGGAAACGGAGCGTCGTAGGACCATGCGCCTCGGAACCAAAATAATGTTTATAGCCAAGGTCAACCCGATACTGCTAAAAAATTTGAAAATTTCCGAAAAAAAAAAACAACGAAATTTTTTCTGTCCTCGCTCCATAGTGCCCCTAAACCAAGCTACTCGGAAACGGTATGTCGTAGGGCCATGCTTCTCAGAACTGAAATAGTTTCTATGGTCAAGGTCAACCCGATACTGCAATAAAATTGGAAAATTTCCGGAAAAAACAATAACGAAATTTTTTCTAAGTCCTCGCTCCATAGTGCCCCAAGGCTACACTCCAAAAAAAAAAATCAAAATCATAATATTTTATTTCACATAAACCTGCAAGGGCACTTATGAAACGTCAGAAGCTAGGTGCACGGTTCCAATTTGTCGCTTCCTATGGAGAAGAGCCGGCAAGAAACTCCACGGTTACTCTTTTAAAAATAATTGGCTTTTATAACGTTTTCAAATTACAGTGATATTAGGTATGGGAGGACAGTGCAGGCCTCTCAATAAGTACCAGGTACTTAGAGGAATGAAAATAAAGAACCCGGTCTCCAACCCGATTCCCTCACCAGTACCGATGGTATGTCCTAGAACCAAAACTTCGAAGATATTGGACATGCACACCCGCACTGGGCCCACTTGGTGGTTTAAGGCCCACTCCCTCTTACTGCGAGGACGCCTGTGTCCCAGCAGTGGGAACATCAAAGGCTGATTATGCATGATTCTGTAACTATGATATGTTCAGACGCTTACTTTTACAGTAGTTAAGTACACTCACTTAATACAAAAGCGCCTGCCTCGAGCAACTGTCTTGTTCAATTGGTTGCAAGTGTGACTGTTGATTGTTGGGTTACATTCAAAGGCATGTAGTGTGATTGGGTTTTTCCAAACAAACTAGAGAAGTGCATTCTGAATTTGTGGCCTTATAAGCTTGCCCCCTATTAGAAAGAAAGAATGAAAGAAACCTGAACCTGACGGCACATGCTGCAATGGTGTTCTGTTAACAGTCACTGTAGGAACATTGCCTAGCAGTGACTTGCCTAGCTCTGTATGCAAATTTAAATTAAGGAGCTTAGACCATAGCTTGTCATAGAAAAGCTAAGCTAAGATAGTTGCGCTTAAGTTGCTTTGCAGAGGACATTTTTAATATTTGTGTACAGGCGGCAGACTACTATAAATACATAATAAGTACCAAAAATATTTTCATAAATATGAAAAAAACGCTGTTACTTTGGCATTACAAAGAGACTACGATTTTATTTATTTGTAAGATGTACATTGTTTAATTTCAGATTTGAGGAGGTATTGTAATTTGCATATCTTACCATTACTTCAGCAAAATATCAAATTACAAAAAATATAATGTTGAAAAAATACAAAGTTATTTCAACATTATATTTTGTTGTAATAAAATAATAGATATAATGTTGTCCATTCGTTTTGCTAGTTAAAAGGATATAAGTAGGTACTTACAATCTTAGTAACACTTTGTTTAAGTACTAGTGATGTACCGACTAGTCGGCCCATTTTTTACTTATATCAATATGCTTAGAAAATTTAAACGTCGGTGATTGAAATGAAATTGAAATCTTAACTGTTATATTTTTTATTATAGAATCAGTTTTACAGTTTACTTTCAGTGCTATCAGGAAATTAGGATAGTAATAGGAACTCTTAGTTTGTTCCATTAATTAATTGGGCTAAGATCCAGACATTAAATACCGACAGTAAAATTAATTAATACTTCTAACAAAAAAGAAGAAACTCTATAGCAAATAATTGGCAATAAGTAGGTTTGCCATTTTGAATATAGCCAATGTCACCCGAACTAAACCGAAACCAATGATCGGATTGGCCGACTAGTCGGCCATTTTCAACCGACTAGTCAGCGTCGGCCCATCTCTATTAATTATAAATACATATTCTTTTCCTGTGGCATCCTTATTACTTGTCTACGGACAAGGTAGGTAGGCAGGCATTAGAATGGGTAACATAACAGACAGTCCTCTATGCAGGGCTTGCATGGAGGCTGAGGAAACAGTAGGCATGTACTCTTCCAATGCACAGGCATCGTCCAGATTAGGGCAGGAACCCTCAGGACACACAGATCTTACCAGGAGATATAATAAACTTCTGGAGAGAGGTGGGCTGGTTGGCAATCCATCGAATGCCACCATTGCCTGCTTGCAATGGACCCACATTTGAAGGACTAAGTGAAGAGACCAAACCCTTTAAGTATAGAACAGACGTCTCACATTGGTTTGCACCTAATGTAGGTAGGTATATGCTCATGTATTTTGAGAGAGTCTTATTGTATACTAGCTGTGCCCGCGACTTCGTCCGCGAGGAATAGTTTTTTTACAATTTTTTATATTACAATAAAAACAAATAAAAATTCTAAAATAAAAGTGGCCTAAGTTACTCCTTATTACATCAGCTACCTGCCAGTGAAAGTCCCGTCAAAAACGCTCCAACCATTTCAGAGATTAGCGGGAACAAACAAACAGACAACCAGACAAACAGACAGACAGAAATTAAAAAATATATATTTTGGTATAAGTACCGTATATATATTCATATGCATGAAGCAAAATGCGGTATATATATTCATATGCATGAAGCAAAAAGCGGTTATTTTAATATTACAAACAGACACTCCAATTTTATTTATATGTATAGATGTATAGATAAAATAAGTATTTCTGCAAAATGAAATGAAATGAAATGAAATGAAATGTTTATTTAGGTATGTAAGTAGATCTTAAGAGACACTTTTACACGTCAATATTTTGTTGGTCAATATTTAAAAAACTAGATGGTGGCGGCATTTCCTAGCTGACTGTTCCCTGAGAAGAAAAGCCGAAACAAACTCAGAGGTCATGGTCTCTTTTAAAGTTCAAACATTATACCTAGAATTTGAATTTTATGTGAGTCTAACAATGCAGGGCAATGTCTGGAGGGTCCTTTTGAAGAAAGAGCCATTGCAGTTTTGAGCTGACCTGTCCCAACAGACGGCATGTATGTATCAGTCACCATGCGCTTATGGTTATCAGGATTTAAAATCGGAAACCCAGTTGCAAGCAGTTTAAAATCCTGTTTATTTGAAAGAAGTCCAGTTTTTTGTTCAAAATAAAACTTTATAGAAAAACAATCAGCACAGGCTAAACAAAACTGTTTGGTAATAATTCTCTAGTCCATAACCAAATTTATTTGAGGTAAGAAAGATGCCGATATTTAAAAAATAACTTTATTAAATTAAACTACAATTACTTTACGCCTTATATTTTTGTCCACCGGCAAAAGATTTGAAAAGCTTTGTCTCTCCACATATTTTATTCTGAAATTTTTAACAAGTGGTGTCTTGAAAGTTATATTGTGTTAGTAGTATACCTAGCATATACAGAGTCTACTGCCAAAGACAGATTGAGTGTAATGAATATTGCTCGCGCAATAAAAAATCTGGTCTTAAATGAAATCCGAGCAGAGTACATTCTCAGCTCTGAGAGGGTTGAGACAGAGACAGAATCATGCTGAGTGGAAGCCTTCTTGTCAGTCATGATGTGCAGCAGCGGACTATTTAAGTTCTGTGTTCGTAAGTAGGTAAAAACTTTATTTTTTTTATTTTTTGTGATCATACCTTTTTGTATGCACATGTTTCTGTGACAAATAGGTCTATTTTTCTTTCTTTCTATTAGACCATGCACAGCCATTGTAGATAGAAAGTACATAATGAGTCATAATATTACTGTTTCATATAATAGACACACTTGTTTATTGAAATAAACAGGTATGGATTAAACTGAGGTATGATAATTTCTTATCTGATAAACACAATTTAACAACAATTAGTCTGGCGTCGTTTCTAAACAAAAACATAAAAGATTAATTGCTCCTGGGTTAATAACCTGCGATTTACGAAAAAGATCATTTTCCCGCCTTAAAAAAAACATGCTTTCTTTATGACTTTCCCCATTTCTTCCACAGACAAGCAAAGGCAACACGGATAAAGCCAGAAAACTACGTGCATCATTAAGAATACGTTTTAAAATTAACAAAACAATAATTATAACGGTATAGAAGCAATTCACGGGTTGAGTGGCCGCGCGCCTGAGGTCATTTACATTGACCTAACAAAGAAAAACATGAAAACTGAGTACCGCGTGCGAGTAAACAATAAAAACATGCAAATTATTATCACGACATGATATAGAACTTATCCCAAAGATTACGTAGAACGCGTCTTTTTGTATTATTCAAAAATAGAATTGGTATGGCTTCCTTCCCGACTTGTAAATACATTGGTATTTACAAGCGTTTTAGGTTTGTAATAAATTTTTATTCCCTTATAACGTCGTAAAGGGCATCAAGAACAAAGAAATAGGCCCATAGCGCCCATGTCAGCTGTTTTTATCACAACGAAAACACAAACAATGACATTATTATTGATTAGTTCTTACCTCGAATTTATTCCTTCCGGAATAACTCATGCTCGGGTAAGGCGTTACCTTAGCCACAATGTATGATTTATAACACTTATTTAAACAACAATTTGTGCACAGTGCACCACTAAACAAATATGGAGGAAAATTTTATTTGATTTTCGCAGACAGCGACAAAGCAAAGACGTCCTTCATCAGCTGCACACTGGGTTACCAGACTGACGTAATTTAATTTCCCCACTTCAGCCCACTTGTTGTTTTATCGACATACCAGAAATAGCTCAATGTGTGCCCAACGTCTCAACAATACTAAGTTATATAATAATAATTTAGCAAAAATAAAATTTTAAGGGCCTTTGCGCGCGGCGTTATGTACACGCGACGCGTTCTGTTTTTACCCGACTGCGCTAGAAGGAGGGTTATGTTTTTCGAGTGTATGTATGTATGTAAACTTCTTTGGCACGCTCTGTACCCTAAACGGCTTGATCGATTTCAGCTTAAGAGGTGCCGTTACATTTGTCTTAAATGTGAGGTGACACTGGGTATATCTAAATTGAAACAACAATATCAACATTGACAGTAGATACCAAACTTCCAGTGGGGATCACACATCAAGCCTAGCGGGGAGACTCAGTTCAGCCGCCTACGCCGTCAGAAAAGTAAGACTATACACTGACGTTGACACAGCTCGGTTAGTCTACTTTCGTTATTTTCACAGCGTTATGTCCTACGGTATTCTGCTGTGGGGCAAAGCCGCTGATATTCAAAATATTTTTCTCTTTGAAAAACGTGCTATTCGTGCAATTTATTAGCTAGGTGCTAGAGTTTCCCTGAGCTATTTTTTAAAGATATTGGGATTCTCACGGTCGCATCGCAATTCATCTTCGCCAACATCTTATATATTTGGCAAAATATGCACTAGTACACTAAAAACAGTGATATTTGTAATATTTAAAATAGAAATAAGGACAAACTACGTGCTATTTTACCGGCTTCATAAAGTTCATAACTCATTTATTGGGCTTGGGATAACCTTTTACAGCAAGCTTCCCTCTTCTTTCCTAGATTTACATTTTAATGCGTTTAAAGCGAAAGTAAAATCAAATCTTTGTTCGAAGGCACACTATTCTATCAACGACTACTTAAACGATAAAAATTGTTGGTCGCTGTGATTAACTCAAGACAACGGTTGTGTTCTTTCACTAGAGTTAGCTTACCTACTGACAGGTCATATGAGTTGCTTCATATCGTTGTTTATTTTATTTGACTGAATAAAACATTTTAAAATTTTATGTTATGAAATTTTCATTTATTGTTGGATGTTAGTTACTTCCCTGTTATTGTATATAATCAAGGTCGTTCAACTTAACAGACAGCTGTGCTGCTGGGGAGTTTGTTGCGCCACTTCTTCTTCCCAGCGAAAGCACTAGGAAGTGATGAAGGGCGGGCGTTTTTGGGGGACTGCCTTATGTAATTGAGACGTTCAAAAAGTGCTGACACTCAGCCTAGATTGAATAAATGGCTTTTGAAAAAAATTCAAATGGCCGATTTATGGCGCCATATTGTGTGTTAAAAAAAATCTCAAACCTTTTGAATGGGGTATAAAAATAAAGGGTTTCTTAAATAGATCTCATTAACGTCAAAAATAATAATATTAACTAAAAACTGTGAAATAAAAAATAATTTACAAAATCAAAAAACCCGACTGCCTAAAAAGTGAACAATGGAGGCAATAAAGGTCTATAATGTTAAATTTAAGAAGATGCCTCCAACTGCATGAAATTGCTTATAGTATTCAGTCTAATAGTCAACCTTTTAAAACAAGTTTCTTGTTTCCATATGTTTTTATTAAAGTTCACTTTTTAGGCAGTCGGATTTTTTGCCTTCTACTATCACCAGTTGTTGCCCCAGTGTCGACACTGCGGTAGGAGTGAGGCGTATTTATCGTAACAGCTAAATATAACAGGTATCTAATGATGACAAACAAACTAAAATAAAAAAGCTACTGTTTCTCGAGATATCATAATCCCTTACACAAGGTAGTCCCAAGCTTTTCTTTATTTATGCTCATGACATTTACTTTAGTTAGAATAAGATAAAAATTGTTACTGTTACGTTGTGACACCATGTTACATCGACACAAGCTCTTTCCTTTTCTCGCATAGGTGTAGCACCTTAGTTAGAAAGAGAAGTAGTTACTATGTGTACATGGAGTAGGAACAGATATGCGATTTTACCTGTTACAACCCATTGCTAATGTAAGCTATCTAATTCATTAGTTTCTTTTGTTTATACAATAATAAGTATTACAATACCAACCCAGACATAATACTATTTTCCCTGCTACTTTAGATGTACCGCTGTTACAGTAAACAGGTTAAAACTTTGGCAACAGAGAACCGACAATAGTTTGTTCCCAGACATGAAATAACAGCCTGTTATTTTGTAACAGGTTTTTGGAACTGTTATTTACGTGGAACTGGAACAGGCGGAACAGATATGCGATTATACCTGTTACAACGCGTGGTACATGTATAAAATCTCCTGTTACAGTAAACAGGTTAAAACTAGTAACAGAGAACACACAAGAGTTTGTTCCCACACATGAAATAACAGCCTGTTATTTTGTAACAGGTTTTTGGAACTGTTATTTACGTGGAACTGGAACAGGCGGTACAAGTATGCGATTATACCTGTTACAATCTACTCCTAACGCGTGGTGATTGCCTAAAATCCCCATGTTCTTGTACTGCCACTAAAGTAAGATAAAGTGGCTTATTTTTATTTAACATGGACATTCATCATTCGCTCAATTTAGTCAGACTAAGTTTTAAATATACATCGAGCCGTATAAAATTCTCTGATATCTTGATATTGTTTCTTATTTTAATAAGCCAAGTTTATAAAATGAAATTAATGTTTATTTGAAGAAAACATTTCACACTATCGGGGAGAACACCTTACGCGGGAACCCTAACCGCGTTCCAGATATCAATTTACATAATCTGTGGCGTAAAAAATTGTCAGTCATTATTGCATCGAAATGTTTGACATTTTACATCAATAAACAACTGTATAAATCTCTCTTTGTCACTCTTACGTTTAATACTATAACTTGTCCCTTTCTATGCTAAAAATACTGGTCAATATAAACAGAGATATTCCAGCACCAAAATGGAATTGCAATAAATAAATAGCAATGTTTATGTTTCGTATCGACACGATGTCTCGAAAAACAATCGATTCTTGCTTAGACTAGTTCTAAAAGATATATACTACGACTCAACAACTTAGATATTAATACCACTTAGCACCTTATGCAGGAAATAGATGCATGAATCACAGTTCCTAAATACTTAGGTACTGTATTATTAATAACATTGCAATAATTGATTCCGTTGCAATATGTACACTACCTCGGGCGCAAAACAGGCACATGTCAGGCCCATTGAGCTTTAGAAATAGACTGTCGCACAATTAGTATGAGTGATAGAGACAACGCTATATGGCTATAGAGAGACCATTTTTAATGAATCTCGAAATGCAATATTGTAGTGACGTTTGGGTACGGGGTGACCCAGCGAATGACCCGAAATAACCGAATGACCTATTTTGTATAAGGGCACGTTCCCACGGGCGTATTAAAATACGGCGGGACATTTTCACGCACTTTATCTCAACGCATTGCGCCGAGACTTGAAAATCGAACACTGTGTTTTTTGACGCGCTAAGATTATCTCGCGCTGCAGTCTGTAAAAAAAAAACAACCGTCTTCCGAAAAATCAGTAGTACAAAGTGAAAAATAACTTTAATTTCGGAAGCCGGTGACAAAAAACTAAAATACACATCTCAAGGTCCTTGAACTTAAAGTTATTTTTCAATTTGTAGAGTTTTTTTTTTGGGAGGTCGGTTGTTTTTTTTTAGAAAAAGTTTTGTTCTAATTTATGCTCAAGTTCTCCACTCCAGAACCTTTCGGCCCCATCGGCCATCTGTTCTGCGAGCAATGTGCCCTGCCCACTGCCACTTAAGTTTGACAATTCTTCGGAAGACGTAGAGTGGGAAGGCCTCCCACAAGGTGGATCGATGACCTTGTGAAGGCCGCGGGAAACCGCTGGATGCGGTAAGCACAAGTCCGGTCGAAGTTGAGGAGACTGGGGGAGGCCTAAGTCCAGCAGTGGACGTCTTTCGGCTGAAATGATGAGGCTCAAGTTCAGCTTCTATGCTCGGTTCAACACCGAGAGTTGAAATCAACTGCGCGATATGATCCCGGTGCGATTCTGCGCTCTGGGTTTTCAGCTCTCGCCGATACACAGAGTGGATAAAAAAACGTATTATACGGGACCACCCCTGAGGCTTACCCTATCCACATAAAACGAAATCAATCTACCTACAATTGAAAACCTACTTATTACACGATTGAAGGTTTTCTTATTGATGATTCTATAAATGATTGACATCGGTTACTCAGATTGACATACCTAATTATTTTATTTCCTGGTTTATTTAATTTTCTGTTTGACATTAAATAGTCATATAAAAAAAATTGCTGTGACCACGCTGATATTTTTTATTTGTATGTTTTCTTTTTTGATGAAGTGATTACGGGATAGGTGAAACTAGAGTATCACTTGACGAGTTTATGTCTTTGTATTATCTCCCTACCTCGACACTTCGTTAACATATATGGATACAACACTAAACAAATGGACGACACGATTGTACAGACGAAACAAAATCTAATATAGAACATTCAGGAATTAAATTACGAGAGGAACAAAGCGGTTGTGAGTCTATACAGTCAAAGGTCGAGCACTCACGACATCAACGACTATCTTGACCACTTGCATGCAGCGAACCGCATACCTGTTCATCACCCACAGCCTCATCAACCTCAACCTGGCGCTGTGCCACATCCGACGCACTGGGGAATCACCGCAGACAGTTCCGACCCACCACGAACTATGCGACACCGGTTCCGACTCACTGGAACCACAACTGGCACTGGCAAGCATTATAATATGCACTGACTTCACCCACTATCGACCTCCGGTCGCCGGAGGGGAGTGATGTGGCGGCCATCCACAATGCCACATACGAACTTCAAATCAACAAACTTGAGAAACACAAAAAGTGAAGTGGCGCCATCTACAATGCCATATGCGAACTACACAAGACTTGACGTCACGCCATAACTACATCGCGCAAGCAGAGTTTACCGCGCGACCCGCATATATACAACAACCCGACCTCAACTGTCGGGCAGTAGCCCACCCACGGAGCAAATACAAAGAGGAGATGGTGTAATTAGATTTCCCTAAGGAACAACGCGTGACAATTTGCGGGGTGAGGGGGTGTTAGATCCCGCCCACTTCTTTAATTTCCATCTACCGGTCAATGGCAAAACTACTCACTCGTTCTGTAGATTTTACTTTGTAGTGACTTAAGTATCTCACACTAGATGTCACTAAGTGCAGGATGCAACAGGGTCGTACTCAGAATTTTTGTACCAGGGAGTAAGTTACTTACTCCGTTTTTTATATTTATTTTACGGACCAATTAGGTACGTATTTTTTAAATTGAAATAGTGATATTAATTTTTGTAATACATTGCTGTCTTAGATTATCTTCGGAAAGAAATCTAGAACATACATCATTTAAAATTTAACTAAATAAACTAGATAGGCTTTAAGTACTTTTAATTAAGTAAACAACAACTACCATACAGTATGGTAGTTGTTCTTTACTTTCCCTCCGAGAGACAACTAGTATGCACCATAATAGTTGTCTCACGGAGGGGAAGTACTTTAAAAAATTATTTTAGATAGAATATTTAATTTATAGGAGATTGTATTTTTTTTGAGTATTTCCATTTATGAGACAGCTGCGGGATATTCAGTACAATAATTGGATTCCATTACGGCCCTGTGTTTTTGTTACTTGTCAGGACGAACGCCAACAATACACTGACTAAGGCCACGCCTACTTGATGACGTCAGGACTTAGTCGAGAATCACAGTGCACAGTTGTTTAGGCCGTCTCCTCTTTGTAGTTACTCCGTGAGCCCACCAGACACAACACCCGTCTGGTCGGAGGGTCCTCCGTTTACTATAGAGCATGAGTGAACTTTACACCCTGGTCCTCATCACTACATAGTATAAAACAAAGTCGCTTTCTCTGTTCCTATATCCCTATATATGCTTAAATCTTTAAAATTACGCAACGGATTTTGGTGCGGGTTTTTTTAATAGATAGAGTGATTCAAGAGGAAGGTTTATATGTATAATACACCGACCTCCACGCGGGCGAAGCCGCTGGCAAAAGCTAGTACCTCTATAATTCCAATGTTTATTTTTGAATTTTATGTTTGCAAAGAAATAAATTATTTGATTTGATAAACGTCAAACATACAAAAAAAGCATACAGACAAATTATGAACCTCCTCCATTTTGAAGTCGATTAAAAATGATGCAGAGTCGTCAGATTCGTTTTGGGGGGTTTTAGGGCCTTATTGAAGAAAAGAAAAGACGGATGGACGGCGTGAAAAATGATATGGCTAGAAAACGGGGTGACTACAGACATGATGACTAATAGAGAAGTATGGTAGAAAAACATAAATGTTGCGCCAACACCAACTAAATTGAGATATGGACTGAAGAATGATAATTCATATGCATGAAGTATCTTCTAGACACGAAAATGAGTGCTCTTCGAGATGTGGGTTTTGGGTCGTATGTTTTTTTATTTAAGTGAAACTGTTTAGGCGGCTATTCGATAATTGGACGAGGCATAAGAGTGTAAGAGAGTAATAGCATTGCAAGGACGCGTCACGTTTAGGCATATTTCGTTGTATTTTTTTTTTTTTTTTAAAAACGTTGCCCCACACTAGGAATTACTACACTACTAATTACATATGCGAGAGAAGAAAGATATAATTCTCTCTCTCGCTCTGTTTCTCATAATAAATCCCGCAAATTGTTTATTTTTAAAAAGTATCGGTTGGAGTGTAGGCACGTAATGGGGCACTGGGGAGAAAAGACAATTTTTAAACAAAAATTTTTTTTTTTCTGAAATCCGAAAATCTCCTGAATATGCTAAAAGCGCCTTGATGTTTCCGACCAACCGTTTATCGTAAAAATGTTGACAAACTTGCGATGCACCTTCGACTACAATTTTTACGCTAAGCAGTTGAAGAGCGAGCGGAGCGAGCTAGAGCCTTGGGGCACCCAGACTCAGACAGGTTGGGTTCTAACGAAGAGAGCGAACAAAGACCCTGCCATCCTAAAACTTGCGCTCAACGTTACTAATGCAATTAATATTGCTAAACTGTCAAATTGAAAGGCATTGCCATTGTAAGTTTGTTGCGCAATTATCCCGTTCTGTTTAACATAAGAAATGAAGACTACCCACAAACAGAAGCTATAGTCAATGTGGACCCTGGATCTGTGGAAGGTCGCGCTAATGCGCTAGAGGTACAGGACCGGTTTTTGTGTCGATGCTGGTGGACGCCAAATTGTCTCTAGCAGATGATGAAGATGTCTCGTAACAAGTAATAAAAAAAAACACACGGTTGTCTAAAAAAAATACATTTATTTTATCCTAAATATAAACTTACTTAAATCTAAGGTTAAATATAAACTCAAACTAAAAATAATACATTAAAAAATCTAAAAAAACGCGCTTTAAAAATGCATTTAAAAGAGCAGAAAATAATTTAAAAAAAGCGTGGGGTGCTTTTGAGGTATTTTTATAATCAATTAATATCAAGCACCCCACGCTTTTTTGAAATAATTTTCTGCTTTTTTAAAGCGTGTTTTTTAGATTTTTTTTTTCTATTATTTATTTTAATTTTTTTAGTTCTGCTACTACTAACTACAAAAGCGTGATTTTTCACTTTTTTTTAAATTATTGAATTGTCACCGGTCGTCGATAAGTCTACAAAGTTTAAATGAAATTGATCATTTGAAGTGGGTTAAAATCAAGTCCAAAGGAGTCGGTTACAAACAAACATACAAAGATACAAGTGAAGCTAATAAAAAGCGTTTAAAAATGAGCGCTACTTTTTAATTCCTCAAATATTAAGAGGTTTTTTTAATCACTGGTTTCAAAACTTGTCTTTATCGTCACTGAGCTTTTTCTCCCGTATCGGTATGAACTTAGTGGGTACGGTCAACACCACGCAGAGGCCTTTTAAAATCAGCCTATACTTAATGCTCCCACCGCTGGGACACAACAGAGACAGTGGGATGTAATCTACCGGGTGCGGGTTACTTCAAATTTTTGGTTCCAGGACATGCCGGTTTGACAATTTTAATTTGAGGATAAATCAGAAGCCGTTTGACAATTTTAATTTGAGGATAAAGAAGATTTAAGTGGAAGGCACCAACCGCCGATTATCCCAGTACGCACTATTGAAGCGCACCCAAAGACAACCCCGGTAATTTATTTTTTACTTTTTGTTGTCTTTGACCTGTCTCACGTCTGGGTCCCGGACTTTTGGAAGGCGTACGAGGAGCCGAAGCCAACTCGCAGAGGTCCTTTTGACGAAAAAAGCAAGAATAAGGTGGGAGTTGTGGTCCTCGTCAGTGTTCACGTTGGCCGGAGTGGCCGGTCTATAAAGGTCCGTGGGGTCACTGCTGCATAACAGCTCGCCACATGCTGCCCTGCGTTTTTCTGTATCTATTATTAATGTGAAAGATTGTGAGGATGGATGGATGTTTGTTACTCTTTCTCGCAAAAACTACTGAACGGATTTTGATGAAATTTGGCACACAGATAGTCACTTAGGGTACTTTTTTCCCAGTAGTACGTTCCCGCGGAATAGGTTCCAACCTCCACGTAGGCGAAGCCGCTGACAAAAGCTAGTATTATTATTATAAAGTATACACCGTGACATTTTTATCGTCTTACAAAGGCAGCCCACTTCATGTATCCAACGACTTCTAATCATTAATAAATAAATAAATATTTATGAACATATGATTATTTAAAAAAAATGAAAATATCATACACATATACAACGAAAAACCGTGATAAGTAGATGGAATGAATGATGGAATATAATGGAGATGCAATCTTATAAATATCTTCTACCATTGGATACGTAAATATTAACAGGGTGTTTTATCATTCTAAAGCATTATTTATTTTATAACACATTTGCTCGTAAAGGGTCTCTTATTACACCAATTTCAATATCGTAATGTATGCCATTACGCACTTGTGCGTTATTGTAATGTAAAACGCACGGTTTATCAAGATGCTCCGTCTAAAATGAACGGTACTTTTTTAAATCTTAGCAAAGAGTTTTTAGGTCAGAAAAGTGGTCAACATTTTATGAATAAAATTAACTTTGAGAAATAAAATGTAAAAAAATAAACATTTAATTCTTTAATTTAATTAGTTTTGACAATAAATTACAACCATTTATCTGTAACAAAAACAAAAAAATATTAATTTACTTTATTAGCTATACTGGCTGTTTTTCTGCCTTTGCCTTAAAAAAAAACGCTGATGCGCGCGCATCGCTAATTTGTGAACAAGTAATAATCAATTTTACAAATTGTTCAAATTTTTCTAACTGCTTTAACAAGTGATTAAAGATTTACTCGTTTAAGAAAGTCCAACTTTTATTTATTTCCTCGCAAATATGTTATAAAACGTCGTAGATATGACATACGAGTAAATCAATTAAAGCAGTTAGAAAAATTTGAACAATTTGTAAAATTGGTTATTACTTGGTAACTTACCGCACTTATATCATAATGTACTATTTCTATGCACCTAGTATAATAATAGTAATAGTAAGCGGTAACAATGTTTTAACCGCGCCTATAGGTATTTTATATCGGATACATTGAGTGGACCACCTTTGTAAGACGACTAAATTGTCACGGTGTAGACTAGCAGTTACTTCCAATGTTACAATATAACAATAAGCTTCTAAAAGGATCAGCAATGGGCTCCTTTATCTTCTCAAAAGGATAGTGAGGATGTGACTGCCAGAATGAAGGCAGAGTGAATCGAGTATTCGAATTAAATCGATTGATCTTCTCGATTTCGTCTTGCTCTAGTTTAAAATCGAAAATGTTGATGTTTTCGGCGAGCCTCTTCTGGTTGACCGTTTTCGGGATTGGGACCACGTTTCTGTCGACCTGGAAATTATAATATTTGGTTATTTGCTGAGATCGAAGAAAACACCAGATGTTTGATAAAGGTATACGAAGCAAAAGGAGCATTTTGTAATTTCTATCTATCATCATCTGCCTAGCCTTTTTCCAACTATGTTGAGGTCGGCTACCAGTCTGACCGAATGCAGCTGAATACCAGTAGTTTACATGGAGCGACTGCCTATCTGACTTCTAGAACCTAGTTACTGGGTAATACGATAACCCTTGGTAAGACTGGTTGTCAAACTATCGGGCTTCTGACGACTGTCAACGATCCACTATTGACAGCCGGGACCAACGGCTCAACGTGCTTTCCGAAGCACGGAGGGGTCTTGATATGTAAAGATGGTCACCCATCCACGGACCAACTGCGTCAAGCGTAGCTTAACCTGATCGATCGACCCGTGCGGCTGTTATTACTTAGACGCAAGCCCCTCTAGTTTCTGCCTACCCCTATTGGAAAAAAAACGTAAGTTTAACTATCATTGTATCAATCGAAAACATTTAAATGTATGGAGGCTAAATTATGCTGTGCAGCGCACCTAATCTGCACTTTACGCCGTTTTGATCACCATTCCTCATCAAATACCCCAATTTGTTTTAAGGGGTAAGTAGTGTACTTATTATTTTCTTCCTTATCTCTATTAGTCATCATCTCAGGATTCACGTAATTTCTGGCCAACTAATCTAACACACCACCCAACCATCACTTTTCGTCGCCCCTCAGTCTTCCCCTGTTCTTAAGGTGAATCTTGTCGACATTTTTTTCATCCAAACTTCGGGAGTGTATTACTCCACTGTTCGACAATGTACATACAAAATTAATCATGATATGGTTTTTCCTCATTATTAATAATGTCTGTACGGAAACAGAATACTAAAATAAAAAGCCATTATAAAGTTATGAGCCAACACAGGTTCGTTTTTCTTGCTAATTTAACCTAACTTTGCGCGTGTTTAAGTAATAAAAGAAGTATAAAACCTCCAAAACCGAGTCGGTACCGACAAAGATCAAATATCGAAACGTTCGATCAACTTTATTGGTCATTGATTTATGCAGGGGTTTTTTCATAAAACCCGATCTTCCGAAGGACTGTTTTAATTTTTTACGCGCCCTTTTTACTATAACTGATCCTGCATTTCACTCAATAACTTTGTGCGTGTAGTTTAGCTTCTAACTGCTCATCACTGATACTACCTCTGTCGGACACGATGCCTGGTGAGACAGCGTGCTTTTTAGTCAGGTCCACCAGTGAGTTCGAGCCCGCGACTAGATTCCCCTTAGAGCCACATTCCACATTCAACTTTTCTCACAATATGACTCCTTATGCCAAAGTCCTGTCACAATCCATCCATACTAAATATCTTTACTAATATTATAAGTGCGAAACTTAGTTTGTTTGTTTTGCTTTCATACTATAACGGTTGAACGGATTTCGATGAAATTTGGCACATAGATAGACCTGGGGTAAGGAAATTGGCATACGTTTCTTCCTGGATCGCAGACAAAGCTGTGGGCTACAGATAAATGCGATGGTAACCCTATCTGTTACTATGGTAACGAGTTACCACAGAGTACATTTTACATAGGCGAGTTACCATCGCATAATAATATGCAATAATACGCAGAAAAATATGTTTTTCCGATTAGATTTCTGATTCATCATTGTTTTTTCTATTCATATTGTGTTTACACTTAGTTATATGTGCATGCTGTGGTCTGCTGTAATTGAAGGAGCACACGTAAAAGAACCTTTTCATTGCTGTGATTAATAACGTATATGTGAATCCTTTATTGGAGACCCTAAATTAATAGATAAATTTCCAGATTACTTACCAACCACCTCAGAACGACTTGAGCAGAAGTCTTCCCATACTTCTGGGCTATTTCAACGAGAACCGGGTCATCCATCTTAGGTCCTGGGAAGTGCATACCAAACCGCTTCACCAGGGAGCCGAAGGGACTGTACCCCATGACTACGATGCCTTCAGACCTGGCGAAGTGTATCAGGTCTTCTTGGATTATTTGGGGGTGGACCTGGAAAGAGAAGTTTTTGCTAAGTAAAGTAAGCATGCGAATGTGAACATTATTCACATGGTTTTAATGTTCATGTTCGAATAAAACACTGAAAACATTCTACATACTTAACGGCTTTGTTCCGTGTGGTGTCGGACGTAAAAGAATATCACCATCCCATTTCTTCCCGTGGGTGTCGTAGAAGGCGACTAAGGGACTTACTAGAGAATGGGCAGCAGCGTTCTCTATGCATTTGACCACCATCCTGCGATCGCCAACCCGCCTGCCAAGCGTGGCGATTATGGCAAACCCCCCCTTTTGGGGGAGGCTTATGTCCAGCAGTGGACGTCTTTCGGCTGATATGATGACTTAACGGCTTGTGGCTAAGTAATAATAGCTGCACGCGTTAATCGATCAGGTTAAGCTACGCTTGCCGCGGTTTGTCCGTGGATGGGTGAACATCTTTACATACCAAGATCCCTCCGTGTCTCGGAAAGCACGCTAAGCCTTTGGTCCCGGCTGTCATTTGTGGATCGTAGACAGTCGTTACAGGTCGTCAGAAGCCCGAAAGTGTGACAACCAGTCTTACTAAGGGGTATCGTGTTATCCAGTAACTGGGTTGTGGAGGTCAGATAGGCAGTCGCTCCATGTAAAAGACAAGTCTTCAGCTACATCTGATTAGATTGGTCATAGTTGGCTAAGGCTAGGCAGATTAAGATTAGCGTGTGCTAATTTCGTAATATTGTATGGAATCAAGTTCTAACTTCTCAGATAGCTGTGCTGGGGAATTTGTTGGTCCACTTCTTCCCAGCTTAAGTACTAAGTGGTGAAGGGCGGGCATTTTAGGGGACTGTCTTATGTAATTTTGACGTTCATAAAGTGCTGAATCTCAGCCTAGTTTGAATAAATGATATTTGATTTGATTTGGGTCCGAATGTACAACCTACTGATGGAGTATATACCTACTTGGTATTATTTGCAGCCTTATGCGCTTTCCTTTTCACCACAGATCCCTTCCAGTATTTTTTGTACCATTATTTTCTTTGCCTTACCTCAATCTGCAAAGCCACAGGTCTCACAGTCCCCTCATCGAGGATCCTCTGCAACTGCTCCTTATTGAAGTTGGAGACGCCAATGGACTTGGCCAGGCCAAGTCTGTGCATGTCTTCTAATCCTCGCCAGGTCTCCATGAAGTCCACGTCTGAGTGGGAGTAATCAGCCTGGAAAAATAAGAAAACAACATGGTCAGGTATTCATTTTAACAATTAAAAATTTATTTACAGTTAAATATACATCATGCAGAATTGCATATGTTATACTATTGTATAGAATCAAGTTCTTCCAACTTAACAGACAGCTGTGCTGCTGGGGAGTTTGTTGCGCCACTTCTTCTTCCCAGCTAAAGCACTAGGAAGTGGTGAAGGGCGGGCGTTTTGGGGGACTGTCTTATGTAATTTTGACGTTCAAAAAGAGCTGACTCTCAGCCTAGTTTGAATAAATGACTTTTGATTTAACAGATCTCAATGTTTATTTCGAAGGTATTTGCAAGGCAGATGTGAGTGGAGACGCCGGGAGGGGACGTCCTAGGAGGACATATAGTGACCTTATTGGTGATGTACTTCAGAAAGGTCACGTGCATAGTACTCGCAACCGGCGTGCGTGTGTCACCAGATGTATGAACGTCAACGAGGCAAGGAGTATGTAAGGATCGTAGCAGGTGGCGTTCTGTAGTTTCTGCCTACCTTCATGTAAAGAAGGCGTGAGGTTATGTATGAGATCCGTAGGAGAACCAAGGCAACCGACATAGCCCAAATTGCCAAACTTAAGTGGCAGTAATCAGGGCACATTGCTCGCAGAACAGACGGCCGATGGGGCCGAAAGGTTCTGGAGTGGCGACCGCGTATCGGAACACGTAAAGTTTGAAGGTCTCCCACAATATGGACCGACGGTGAAGGCCGTAGGAATCCGATGGATACGAGAAGCACAGGACCGGTCGAATTGGCGGAGCTTGCGGGAGGCTTATGTCCAGCAGTGGACGTCTTTCGGCTGATGATAAGTCAAAAATGTCCACTGCAAAACAAAGTCTTCCCCAAAGAATCGCAACTCCCACATCTAGAAGAATCTCCGCGACCTTTATCAGGTTGTCGGTTCATCTTGCAAGAACAGTAGTAAGAACTAAAACCACGCTGCGTCTTGCGATAAGTGGTGTACAATGTACCCCAGTCCCCGCCAATTCCGGGCCGCGAATAATCATAATACCTAGTTAAAATTGGGTTGGCGATTGCAGTATGGTGGTTAAATGCACAGAGAACGCTGCTTCCCATTCTCTAGTAAGTCCCTTAGTCGCCTTCTACGACACCCACGGGAAGAAATGGGATGGTGCTATTCTTTTACGTCCGGCACCACACGGAACCAAAAAAAAAAATGTCAATGCAACTCTACAACTTCGTTTAATTCCATTGAATGACTTTTTCATAGAATAGTCATTCAATGGAATTAATTGAACTTAGAGGGTTGAATTGATAATTTTAATGATTATAGTTCCGTAAATACATAAGTGTTACGGTCGAAAATCATATTTTGAATCTACATAAAACCTTGGAATTGAATTTCGCGGGCTCCTGTATAGGGAATCTAGTCGCAGGCTCGAACTCACTGATGGGGCTGGCTAAAAAGTACGCTGTCTCACTAGGCATCGTGTGCGACAGAGGTAGTATCAGTGATGAGCAGTTAGACGGTAGTCTACACGCACAACGTTATTGAGTGAGATGCAGGATCATTTATAGAAAAACAGGCGCGTAAAAAATTAAGAAAAGTCCTTCGGAAGATCGGGTTTATTGAACTTTTCGATATTTGAGATATATCGATACCGACTTAGTTTCGGAGATTTTACACTTCTCATATTACTTAAACACGCCGAAAGTTAGGTTAAATTAGCAAAAAAAACTAATCTTTGTTGGCTCCTAATTTTTAATGGCTTTTTATTTTAGTAATCTGTTTCCGCACAGACAATCTTAATAATGAGACAAAACCATTAAATATTAAATTTTTGATGTACGTTGTCGAACAGTGGAGTAATACACTACCGAAGTTTGTATGGGAAAAATGTCGACTAGATTCACATTAAGTTTGTTAGTCGATCCGTTTGTTTTTCTTGCAAATCTTGATCATTGGAAGTCTAAGATGAAGGCATAACTACTCACATTGAGCCCAATAGGCCAGTGCATCAGATACAAGTCCACATGGTTGAGTCCAGTCTTGTTCAGGGTCTCCCTCATGGCAGTGGCTACTTCTCCCCTTCTATGATAGGTGTTCCACAGCTGAAATGGTAAAAAAAAAACATTAATTATTTTAAACGAGAAGTTGTTTTAAATCATTTTGATAATAAATAATAGTTTAAAAAACTAAAAAACACGCTTTAAAAACCAAACTAAAAAATTAGAAAATAATTTAATTCTATTAAAAAGCGTGGGGTGCTTTTTGAGGTATTTTTGTAATCAATTAATATCAAGCACCCCACGCTTTTTAATAGAATTAAATTATTTTCTAATTTTTTAGTTTGGTTTTTAAAGCGTGTTTTTTAGTTTTTTAAACTATTATTTATTTACTATTTTTTAGTTCTGCTTGCTTGAAAAGCGTGATTTTTTTGTTTTTTTTTTAATTTTTGAATTGTCATCGGTCCTCGATAAGTCTACAAAGTTTCAATGAAATCTGACCGTTCGAAGTGGGTCAAAATAGCGTCCAAAGGAGTCGGTTACATACAAACATACAAACATACAAGTGAAGCTAATATAAAGCGTGTAAAAACGGGAAAGCTGTAATGTCTCATGTATCTGTAGCAACATCATCATCTGCCTCGCCTTTCCTCAACTATATAGAGGGTCGTCTTCCAGTCTAACCGGATGCGTAATACGATAACCCTAAGATCACCTTTCCACGGACCAAACACATGCTGCTTTTGGTCCGTGCTGTTATTCCTTAGCTACATCGGCAGAAATACCTTTGGCAACTAGCACACACTACACAATACCACGACTTAAGATACTACTAAAAAAAAAAAACTGTCCAAGAATGCGCGTGTCATGACGTCGTCATAATCTATGACTATTCACGGGACATCGTCGTCGCGCTCACGAAAATCGATCACAGCCCAATTCGGATTGCACCTTAATAATACCTTTTGAAATATTTAAGTAGAAGACTTCTCTTACCTTAGTAGTAATGAAGACATCTTCCCTCGAAACAGCTCCCTGGTCGATCTTCATCCGGATAGCTTCTCCTATCTCAGCCTCAGTGTTGTAAATAGATGCTGTGTCGAAGTGCCTGTACCCAATGTCTATGGCTTCTAGAACCACGTCGCGCAGCTGCTTCTCCTTGGATTTAACTACACCATTCTAGAAAAAGAAAAAAATCAAGGTACCTATAATAATTATTTTACGTCGATTTTACAAAAAAAAAAACAGCTGTTTCAGAGAAAAGTGCAATATCTACGCAGTGAAAATATGGAACAGCTGATTTTTTTTGTATTACCGACGTAAAATTTCTGCGCTGGGGGGTCTAGAATGATATGCTGAATTCATGGTTACAGTTTGCGTACTGGATAAAAACTTATCCTGTATACAGTGCAACCATAATATATTTATTTATTTATTTATTTATTTATTTATTCTTCAGAAAGCTTACAGTCTAATATCTACTTAACTAATATACATTTAGCGCTTACAGTTGCCATTTACAAGCTTCCACAAATTAAAAACTATGTACCTAAAGTTAAAAGAAAAAAAAATCACACAAAAATAAAATAGAATCTGCTTAGACAAATAAACATAACAAATTATTCTTTCTAAATATTAACAAAACAAACAAATTCTAATAATATTTACTTACAAACTAGAATAAAAACAGAAAATAAAACAAAATTCACTTATATGTGCTTTAACTAGGAGTATTGGTATTACTGCCTAAACCAAAGTATTCCTTATTTATAGCTTGTCTAAATATGCTTGGACTGGTTCTGAATAAATCAACATCTAAGTGAGAGGGAAGATTATTGAACCTAGTTGCGGTACGTGCGAGGTAGGCGTTCCGTCGGTAGTTTGTTGACGCGAATGGAACGTGAAGAAGTGGCCGCTGCCTAAAACCTACTTGATGTGTACGGAGTGATAATTTTGAGAGGAGTTGAGAACAATCGATGGAGCTATTGGCGATATTTAATAAGAAAGTAATATCATTAACATGGCGTCTATTTTCCAGCGGTAGGAAATGGTATCTTTTGCAACGATGAGTGTAATCCATTGAGCATTGCCTCGTCTTATAATCTAGATATCTTAAAAACTTTTTCTGTATATTTTCTATTCGGGACTTATACACATCATACTGTGGGTTCCATACTTGAGATGCATATTCTAGATGGCTGCGTACATATGAACAGTATAGTATTTTGATCGGTTTTAGAGAGCTAAAGCAAGTAGATGACCTTATGATGAAACCCAGGGACTTGGAAGCTTTCTTAACGATTTCGTCAATATGCATGTCGAATACGAGTTTACTGTCCTGGATAACGCCCAAGTCCCTAATACTGGTCACCTTAGTGATCGTTTGGTTGTTCAATGCGTAGCCTAAACCAATTGTCTTCTTTTGCCGTGTATAAGTCATATGAAAGCATTTCGATACGTTTAGTTGGAGTTTGTTTAGTGTACAGTAATCTACAAACCTATTAAGGTCCTCTTGGAGTAGTGATGTGTCAGATGAACTACGTACTGTTTTCAGAATTTTCATGTCATCGGCATATAGTAGAATGTACGAGTTAATAAAACATTTCTTTATGTCTGCTATAAATAAATTGAACAGAAGAGGTCCTAAAATCGATCCCTGAGGAACTCCAGATGGTATCAGGTTCCAACCGGAGGTAAAGCCCTGTAATACTACTGCTTGTGATCGGTTTTCAATGTAGGAGGAAAACCATCGATATAGGTCGCCGTGAATTCCAGCTGAAGAAAGTTTACGTAAAAGTACTCTGTGGTCAATGCGGTCAAAACATTTACTGTAATCTGTGTAAATTACATCAACTTGTGCACGTTGCTCCATACCTTCAGAGATAAATTCGTTGCAAAGAATAAGATTAGTAGTAGTGGACCGCTTCCGAAGAAAACCATGCTGCTCATCACCGAAGTCACATTCTAAGGCTGAATAAACTGCAGAGTAAACAACGCGCTCGAGTACTTTGGAGAATAAGCATAGCTTCGAAATAGGGCGATAGTTATTTACGAGTGACTTATCACCTTTTTTAAAGATTGGCGTAACGAATGCAGATTTCCAAATTTTAGGAACAGTGCCTTCTGTTAAGGACCGCTTGAAAATGATACAGATAGGTTTGGCTAGGCTTTTTGCACTGTTGACAATAAATATAGGTGGTATTAAATCCGGGCCCCCTGATTTAGAGAGATCGAGCATTTGAAGTAACTTAAGTACCTTTTCGTGGCATACCTCTATGGAACAGATGCTCGCTGTGTTCGTAGATGGCGTTGTGACTTGATCTTGGTGGTCTATGTCTGGTTCTTGAATAACGTACCTCAATATAACGACTTCCTCGATTTAACAAATTCTTAGTAGGTAATCCCCTTGAATTGTCCTTAAGAGTCAATGTAAAATATACCTTTATAAAACTAACCTGATCAAACCCAAGGTACGTGCCAAGTCCTATGGCTGGGATCTCCCTTCCATCAGACATCTTTAATCTTGGCACATCCACAAATGAGCTCATCTGTAAAAAAAAATACCTAAATTAAAGAAGTTTCCACAAAGTGACGAACAGCCGGTCAATCATTTTATAAGCTGGCAGGGACTGATGCTATGGACAGCTCACTCCACTTGTGTTGTTACGTACATTTTTACAGAACTATCATAAAATTAAAGAAGTTTCCACAAAGTGACGAGCAGCCAGTCAATCATTTTACAAGCTGTCAGGGACTGATGCTATGGACAGCTCACTTTAGTTGAGTTGTTACGTACATTTTTACAGAACTATCGATATACGACGTATGGTCACAGCTCACAGCACTCACAGCCATAACCTGACCTAACTTAGGGAGAGGAGTTCCCGAAACAATCCTTAATCGGTGCTAATAGTTTGCAAGCCACTAGCACGCCAAGCTTGCTCTGTTCCAACGAATGAGACATGGTTACATTCACATCAAACTAAACTGACATAACGATGCGATTCCATAACATAAGTAACGTTTCGTGAAGAGCGAGCGATGCGACCGCATAGATGACAGTCCTGTTATCTGTAGGTCCGCTTCGCTTGCTCATCAGAGCGGGCCTGTTCAAGAAATAAGCAAGCGAGGCGAGCTCCCTCACAAGACTAGCGGGTGCAATATTCTTAAATCGAGCGAGCGAAGTGAGACCACTTACGACTCGAGTCAGCTTCACACGAGAGTAGCAAGCGAAGCGAGCCTTCTTCTCAAAACAAGCGAGTGAAGGAGGACTTCTTTTTTGAAAGACGAGTTTTTTTTTACGTTTCACGAGCCAGCGAAGCGCGCCCACGTTCGTGACTCGCGTCAGCGGAGCGCGCCCGATTACTAACAACTTATATTTGAAGTGCCATCATAAGTTATTAATACCAAATATCTAGTCAAAGATTCATTTCTGAGTATAATTACCTATAAAACAAACAGGTTATAGTGTTTGCTTTAACCGATGACAAACATTTGAACAGGGAAAAGTTTAATCAACTTGAACACCACTGTAAACTAATGCGACGTACTGTAAAAACTTTACCTCTCTTTTTAGTATTCGTTGCTAGAAAAGAACACCAATGTTAAGTCTGATTTAGCTTGCAACCAAAAACAAATGCATGTTGCAATGGTATAATATTGTAAACGCGAGCGCGCGCGGTCATTGTCTGACTGGTACTAATGTTTAATGTTTAGAGCTATCGTTGTTGATATTGTTATTACGTATGTTTGTGTGTACCTATATTATAGTAACACTACTCCAGTGAGTTGTATGAATAAGGCGGACGAAGCATGATTGTAAGCAGTGAGCGAGTCATTGACAACAAAGCAATGTAATTGACTTTTAAAAGAAGGTCGGTGAGGATTTTGTTTGTTTTTGTTTATCGCAGTGGTTGACTTGCTGGCTTTTATACATACCTACTTACTTATTCAATGGCTCTATCACTCTCGCCGCGTCTGTGTGTCTGTTCACGATAACCTCGAAAACTACTGCACCGATTTTCATGCTATTTTCACCAATGGATAGAGTGGTTCTCGAGGAAGGTTTTCGTAGAATTTGTCAAGTTTTTGTGTACATTGGATAAAATATAATGATATTTGTTGGAAGTGTCGGAAAAAAAAAAATAAGCCGCCTGGGAGCTTTCAACGAAAACGCTGCCTAAGCCCTTTGAGATATAACAAAATGATGTATGGTGGAATTGTGTATCTTATATAGGTCTACAGAAAAGTCCGCGATGGCATATGTCTATCTCTTAAGGTGAACCTAGTCCACATTTTCCCCATACAAACTTCGGGAGTGTATTACTCCACTGTTCGACAATGTACATGAAAAATGAAACGTAATATGGTTTTGTCTCATTATTAATATTGTCTGTACGGAAACAGAATACTACAATAAAAAACCATTAAAAAGTTAGGAGCCAACAAAGATTCGTTTTTCTTGCTAATTTAACCTAACTTTGGGCGTGTTTAAGTAATAAAAGAAGTGTAAAATCTGAAAAACCAAGTCGGTACCGACAAAGCTCAAATATCGAAAAGTTCAATAAACTTTATTGGTCATTGATTAATGCAGTGGTTTTTTCATAAAACCCGATCTTCCGAAGGACTGTTCTTAATTTTTTACGCGCTTGTTGTACTATAAATGATCCTGCATCTCACTCAGTAATGTTGTGCGTGTAGACTAGCTTCTATCTGCTCACTACTGATACTACCTCTGTCGGACACGATGCCTGGTGAGATAGCGTGCTTTTTAGCCAGGCCCATCAGTGAGTTCGAGCCCGCGACTAGGTTCCCCTTAAGGATAACATACTATATATCCATTTTAATACTTAAAAAAAAATGGACAATTATAAAGCGGCAATTGGAAAGGTATTTACACAAATACGGTATTCCTAAATCCACGCGGGCGAAACCGCGGGCATCGGCTAGTATCAAATAAATCTAGACGCTGAGCTGATACGAAGAATTTCCAAAAAAAAACGAATTTGCGGGATATTTGCGTATTACTTATCTTGTTGCCAATTCAACAAGATCCATAGCGTTATAAACATTGCTGAGCAGACAAATTGTTCGAAGGTACGCGAAGCAATGGGTTGACTAATCCTTCAAAATGATTCAGATTCTGATTAATAGTGAGATAAGCAACCAGGGTGCCGGAGATCAGCCGGGATTTTAGCAGTCGCCCTTGACATCACTAGGAACTAGCTAGAGCAGTGGTGGGCAAAGGACGGCCCGCGGGCCAGCTCCGGCCTGCGAAAGCATTTAATCCGGCCCGCCGACGGTCCTTCGACATGAATAGTATATGGACCGCGATAATTATATTTTGACGATCCAGAAGTATAAAGTAGATTCTACTTAGTAGAATTATTATTCTACTAAGTAGAATCTTATCTTATCTTTATTATATATATATATATATTTTTTTTGGGTGGTAAATCATCAAATAACTTCTTTTCTGCTTTTCGTGTCAGACTTTTACTGACTAAAACCCACCCGTGTTCCCTCAGTTGCCTGTGTGCCAGGGGCCGCGGTATCTCTTTCGAACAACCCGCACCCCTGGCAGGCATCGGTCTTTGCGGGCCCCATCAGTTGCTGCTGACATCTCTTTGAGGCGCGCGTGGAACACAACGCGCCGCCGCCGGCGTGGCGCGTGCTGTGCGCGCTAAACGCCGCACACTGGTCCCAAATTAAAAAAAAGTGGACATTGATAGTAGACCGCTGATATTTTTTTTAGCACATAGCCTTACTTTAGCACATAATTATAATGTATGCGTAATGTCAAATAAGTAAAAAGAGACTTCTCTGTAAAAGAGGTTATGGGGGCTCACTAATGACTGAAAAGCTATGACCTTTCTGAAGGAGTACTTTCATCAGTTCTAAAAAACAATCAAAATGAAGACATATTAAGCTGCAAACATAAAGTTGAATATGTTCACAAACGATTCTGAAAAAATATTATGGTGAAAGATTAATATTTGGGTCTATATTCTCTTGAGAAATCTCTATTTCCTCGTTTTCCAACGAAAGCAATTCATTGTTCAAGATCAAAGCACTAGCCTCTGGAAACAACTGTTTATGTAAACGAGCAAACTTTGGTTTGATATGGCTGATGTAAGGATCTGAGCTAATTAGAAAGCTGTGGATAATGTCTAAATTAGTCTGAACTCTACCGATTTTTCTTGTATGTGCCATTCTAACATTCCGGAAATCTTTATTCCTCGCTTCGGAAGCTTCTTCGGAAAGCATGCCTATCGGAATAAAGGAGAAATTTTCACAAATATCAGCACCGTGTATCAACAATTTATGGACACTTGAAGGCATGTAATACCATGGATATAAGTTTACATATAGCATTGCTGTTTCTTTACAATATTCCCTAAACAAGTTGGTATTAATAAGTTGACCAGATGAAATTGTTTGTAAAATGACTGCAAATCTTTTGATTAAATCAGGGTGGATACCCGTTATTTCAGCAGATACTTCATAATTTTCAAAAAACCTTCTTGCCGTGTTACCGTCATTGGTTGTACCAAATCCCTGTTTTACTATGTCAATTAACAAACCAGTTCTTTCCCGGAATTCTTCTTGTGTCAAATTCTTTTTAATTTCTTTTAACAATTTATCTTCTTTTCGTGCAGCCCACTTTTTGAAGTCTAAGTTGTACGAAATGTGTAAAATACATTCCATACATCTTATCCACATATGAAGCGAAGACAGACCATATTTATACATATCTTCTCTGATGAGTCTTTTGGATACAAAGTCCAAGTCATTCATTTTGCTAGGTGGGGTATTGCAAATATTACAAACAGCTGCAGAAGAAGTATTGGAAATCACAGTAGAAATTTTCCCATCAATCATAGTCATGTACAAATCATGTTTAATATCAAAATTATCTACAATTGTGGGAACAAGATTACGAATTTCTTCCTCTAAGGATGCACTTTCCTTCTTTATCAATTCATTTGTTTCTTTTGCAAATATAAAGCCAATTGGACGACAATAGTTTGTTGAAGAGGGAGCAGGATTTTGCCACAAGATAGTACCACTCTCTTCTTCCAAACGAAGCGGAACCAAACTAATCATGAAAACTGAAGAATCGTCAATTTTAGTGTCGGAGTGTGACTTTTGTTTATAATTACTTTGAGAAGATGACCCGTCAAAACCCCATTTGCTTATTAGTTTTAGCGATTTTTTGTCGGCAGAGTTGTGCTGAATTGTTTTTAATATCCTATTAGTTGTCAAATCTAGAAGCGATTGAAGTCTTATCTTAGCATCAGATTCAGTTACAGTTATGTCTGACTCTGGAGGATAACAAGTTTTTTTAGCTTCCAGGAGCTTTTGATAGGATGGAAGACCATACATTTTCTCTGAAGCAAGAATAGTTCTTAAATTTCGATATTGCCATTTTGACAAATTTGTTGAGGTGTAAAGCGCTAACGTTTTATCATCTGGTAAACACGGTTTGTCAGTCTTTTTAGCGAATAGTACATCATATACCATCTCACATTTTTCCTTGTTTTGGCTGAGTTCGTTTAATATAGCTGCTAATTTTGTTTTTTTAGACTCTTTTAATTTGGCACATAAAGCTACTAATTCCTCCTCTGTGTGATCTAGAAGTGTTAGAGAACGCCTTTTCTTCTGTTTATCAGATATATCAACAAATGGTTTTTTACTTGTACCATAACTTAATTGATGAGTATCCACTTGCGTTTCGAAATTTGGAATTACTTCCTCGGCAACTTTAAAAATGCTGCTTAAATCGATATTTTGACATTTTGGCCAAACTATTTGGGATTGTAACCAGTCTGAATTTTTGTTAAGAAAGGTCTTTTGAGCTCTACTGGAAGCAGACCATCTTTTTGAGATATTACTTGAAAAATTACGACAAAATAATTTAATATTACTCAAATCTTCGGAAGACAATTCAACACCAATACGTTCAATAAGGGCATTAAATAAAAATTCGACATTTTTAAAACCACCTCCTGATTTAAGAACAACGTATAAGTCTAAGTTGGTGACAAATGCGGACATATTATAATTTTAAGGAAAATTGAAAACAAATTAGAATCAAAGATATCAAAGACAAAGTGACTTTGATTTTAACAAAAAAAATTACGAAAACAAATTCGACGAAAGAAAGACAAACAAAAATTATTTGATTTTAAAATCCAAAGATTCAAAATACAACAATAACAAAACAAACAAACAACAAGCATTTCTTCAAGCGCACAGAAAAAATAAGGACACGTCTTATCGCAACCACATTTAGTTGTACACTGAGTGAGGTGTACGCGCGCGATTCGTGACCGTATTACGTTACGTCATGAGAGGCGGCCATCTTGTTATCCCGGCAAACTCGCGTCGAAGCTCCATTTTGCTGGCCAGCGGACCTATTGCGATATGAGTAAGGCTATGATTAAAAAAAAGCGAACAATTAACATTAAAAAAAATTGTTATTTTCTGTCACTATTGTCTCGAAAGTACGCAGAGATAAGCAATAAGTTTCTTCGAGCCAAATACTCAGAATTATTAGTTTTCTAACATATGTGAATGCCATCTCGACATCGCTTAAGGTTTTTGAGAAATTGAGTAAAATGTAATCACTCCCATACAAAAAAAAAAGAAATATTTTTTATAGACAAAAGTATTTGAAGTAGGACAATAATATTTTTTTGCCTTATCTGTTATCATTATATCAACAATAAAAAAAAAATATCAGCGGTCTACTATCAATGTCCACTTTTTTTTAATTTGGGACCAGTGTGCGCCCGGACCCTTGCTCGAGCCAGCCCGCGCCGCTGAGAGGCTTCTTCAGATAGGCGCGACGCGATTCTTGTAGAACAATTTCCATAAAGTTTTCATCTAAAAACTTATAAAGCCCCGTCGTTTTTGCGGCGGGGGTTAAAAAGGGAGCCTTTACGTTACCAAATAGTTAAGATTCAGCCCGTCCCTTGCTGCTATCCCCCAGCGACGCCCTAAGCCAAGGTCGAGGCCGAGGACGCCTTAGCGTGTAGTCGCTTAGTTTTGAAGGCTAGAGGCCTTAATTTAAAGACGCACCCAGAGGCAGGCGGTTAAGTAGAACTATAATAATATTCCCTATGATACATCTAGGGTTGCCAACTATTTTTGACAAAAGAAACGTATGAAATGGTTCGAATAGGAAAAAAATAAAGTATTTGGAAGAAGAAAAAGTATTTTTCAAACTTCATGTTTTTATTGCCTTAAAAACGCATTTTTGTGTGTTTTTAGAACACGCTAACAATTTTTTGCTATGTTTAAAAAATTCAAAGCTTGTTTGACAATCAAAATTTAAATTTAAAACGCGTGTTCAGACAGCACTGCAGCCAAGTCTTTGTCCTATCCTGTTACCTTGACATCACATCTGACATCTAACATTTCATTCAGTAATTTTATAAATCGTTTCCGTCATCCGGTAGTTTTTAAATTAGATACATCTTAGGGACATTTTATGAGCAGAGTGTGCAGTGAAGGTTACATCAAGAAGGGATTGTAAGGACGGTCGCCACTCGTCCTTGCATACCTAGGCACCTCTCAAATCGTCTTTAAATAGCGGAAAACGTATCGTCGTCAAAATAATTTGTTTCTTCCTCATTATAAAAGTAGGTATTATTAGGTAACGGTTAGTATTTAGACTAAAGCATCATTTTAGAATCAAACAGACCATAAAATAGGTAGGTATATGCAAATTTTACTTCCATAAATAGTATAAAACAAAGTCGTGTTTGTACGCTTAGATCTTTTAAACTACGCGACGGATTTAATGCTGTTTTTCTTTATAGACAGAATGAAGGGGTTCGAGAGGAAGGTTTTTAAGTTTAATACACCGACTTCCGTGCGGGCGAAGCCGCTAGCAAAACCTAGTCAAAGTCAAAGCATTTATTTCAAATAGGCACATAAAAGGCACTTTTGAACGTCAACATTTACATTAAAATAGAATTGATTCTAGTCGCCCCTTCCAAAATGTAGTTTCGTATGGAGAAGAATGGGCAAGAAACACCACCGTTATTCTTTTTAACATACATTCAATATATAATTGTGTGTGAAAACGGTGCACCCAGAATAAAATTACCATACCTAAGTAAAAAGGTAAAAAGAATGAAAGTGAAGCAATTACAGATAGTTTAATTTTATAATAGATACATGGTGCTCACATATTTACAAACATTGTAAAAGTAAGTATAAGATTTTCCTAGAATATTAACAAGTAATAAGTCAGTGTGTGAGTTAAAGTAATCAGTGAGTGTAAATCAATGTCATAAATATAATTAATTATACAATTCAATTAGCAACCAGTTTGATTTTGTCTAGACTCTAGATTGTCCTATGGAGCAGGACGAGCATGTTTCCAAGCATAGTTATGAAATAAGGCATGACTTATGAGGATTAATAAATCATCCGTAGTACGTAACGTGCTTCTAATAAATCATCCATAGTACGTAACGTGCTTCTAATAAATCATCCATAGTACGTAACGTGCTTCTAATAAATCATCCATAGTATGTAACGTGCTTCTAATAAATCATCCATAGTACGTAACGTGCTTCTAATCTAATGTCAATCGCATCCATTGTGATCATTGAAATTAAAACGTTAGGGTTGAAGGTCGTGAAATTATTCGTTGAGGTAGTGATGGTAACCCTTTCGGTATGGGCACGTTCAGCACAATTTCACTGCAATTTTATTGTTATGTTTATTGTTCTCTTTTTTTTATTGTTGTTGTTGTTGTTGTGTTGTGTCTATGTCGAATAAATGTTTTCTATTATATTCTAAATTGAGATGAAATGAAATCGGGTTCCGAAGACCGATTGATGAAAGGTTTTTTCTTCGTTTTTCATTAAGTAATTTTTCATATTTATTAAGGGCCTTTTTTATGTTCATGAGTACCTTTAATGTGCCTATTTGAATAGTCGACATCGGCTTTGCTTGCCATTTCATAAATAAATGATTTCACCGAAAAAAATAAATACTTAGTGGTTTGTCATATCTTCTACACAAAAAGTGTGTTCAATTATCATAGAATATAATTTAAAAAAAAAAATGTTTTACATTAGTACCCACACCTTTTTAAAATTAGGCCAGGCCTACTTCCTTACCATGACACTTTTAAGAGAAACTACCATGCGAAGTTAGAACTTTATTAACTACGCACCATTTAAGTTGGTGAATTTGCGCGTGTTTTTTTTGTGGTTGGTGGCAAACCGTTAAAAATATCCAGAACTACTGTTATAGACTTAAAGTGAATGACTTATTGAAATATAATATTTTGTAATAGTCACGCACGAAAGTTTGCATGTTTGGATATTTAGATTTTTTTTCTGGGCATAACAGTAGATGCCAAACTTCAATGGGGATCACACATATCAAACCTAGCAGGGAGGCTCAGTTCAGCTGCCTACGCCGTCAGAAAAGTAAGACATTACACTGACGTCGATACAGCTCGGTTAGTCTACTCTAGTATTTTCAGCGTCATGTCCTACGGTATTCTGCTGTGGGGCAAAGCTGCTGATATTCAAAATATTTTTGTCCTTCAAAAACGTGCTGTTCGTGCAATTTACCAGCTAGGTGCCAGAGTTTCCTTGAGGGACTTTTTTAAAGATGTTGGTATTCTCAAGGTGGCATCACAATTCATATTCGCCAACATCTTATATATTAGGCAAAATATACACTTGTACACTAAAAACAGTGATATTCACACCGTTAACACAAGAAATAAGGACAAACTACGTGCTCCCTTTCACCGGCTTCATAAGGTTCATAACTCATTTGTTGGGCTTGGTATAACTTTTTATAACAAGCTTCCCTCTTCTTTGCTAGATTTGCCTTTTAATGCGTTTAAAGCTCAAGTAAAATCCGTCCTTTGTTTAAAGGCTTACTATTCCATCAACGACTATTTAAAAGACAAGAATAGTTGGTCGCTGTGATTAACTCAAGACAATGTTTATGTTCTTTCTCCAGAATCGGCGTATCTAGTGACAGGTTATATGCGTTCATATAATTATTATTTTATTTTTTATTGCCTGTCTAACAATTTTTTTTTTATAACTATATATTATGTCATTAGTTATTGACATGATCTACTCATAACAATATTTTTTTATGATGAGTTGTGTTATGCCTTATTTGGCCTCGACAGTTTTCATTTTATTTGTCGGTATGTTGGCATGGCTAGCTGTCATTTTGACTAATTATTTAATTAATGTTCTGTGTCTCGTAATGTTTATTACTTTGCCTATGTATGTATAGAATCAAGTCTATCCGACTAAACAAACAGCTGTGCTGCTGGGGAGTTTGTTGCGCCACTTCTTCCCAGCTAAAGCACTAGGAAGTGGTGAAGGGTGGGCATTTTGGGGGACAGTCTTATGTATTTTACGTTCGAAAAGTGCTGATTCTCAGCATAATTTGAATAAATGACTTTTGATTTTGAGATGTTTGTTACTGAATCAAGCAAAAACGACTGAACGGATTTATGTAGATGAAATTTGGCACACAGATAGTTTGTAACCTGGAATAACACATAGGATACTTTTTATCCCGATAGTACCTACCTACGTTCCCGTGGAATAATTATCGACCACCCCACGGGCGGAGTATGTTAGGATCGCAAGCAGAGTACTAAGGCTGGATTTAGTGCTACGCTGACATCGGTCGCGTACCATCGGTCACGCATACCAAGACGTTGACGATAAATGGACGTTTATAAGTGTAGCACCGACGGTCAGCGAGTCCATATAAATTGCTACGTGACCGATGTCAGCGTTGATCTTCGGTCGAGCACTAAATTGCTACGCGACCGATGTCAGCGCTGATCGTCGGTCGAGCACTAAATTGCTACGCGACCGATGTCAGCACTGGGCACGCCGCGATTGCGGCGGTAAGTCCCCTCTTTGAGGAGTGGCTTGAGAGGCGGCATGGCGTCCTCACCTTCCGCCTGACACAGGTCCTCACCGGACATGGCTGTTTCGGGAGGTTCCTGTTTCGGATAGGGCGGGAGGAAACGCCCGGGTGTTTCCATTGCGAAGATCGCCCAGAGGACACGGTGGAGCATACGGTGGAGGTCTGCCCAGGTTGGGCGGAGCAACGCCGTGTCCTCGTGGAGGTGATCGGCGGCGGCGATCTCTCGCGTCCGACCCTGGTCCAGGCCATGGTACGGAGCGAGAGGGCATGGCTGGCAGTCGCCTCCTTCAGCGAAGCAGTTATGCTCGCAAAGAGGGAGGCGGCGCACGTGAGGGAGATGCAGTACATGCGCCCTCACAGCCGTGGCCTTCGCAGGAGACGCCCTGGGCGTCGGGAATCCCAGGCTGATTCCCGGCCACCGTAGGCACGGGCTTGCGGACGGCGAGTAATGGGTACCTCGCTGTCCGGTAAGGACCAAGCCCGGGTCGACGGCGCGTTGTGTTCCACGCGCGCCTCAAAGAGATGTCAGCAGCAACAGAGGGGCCCGCAAGGGCCGATGCCTGCCGGGGGTGCGGGTTGTTCGAAAGAGATACCGCCGCCCCTGGCACACAGGCAACTGAGGGAACACGGGTGGGTTTTAGTCAGTAAAAGTCTGACACGCCCTCCCGCTCCACCCAGAGCGGGAGAAGTTATTTGATGATTTCCCACCCAGAAAAAAAAAAAAAAAAAACCGATGTCAGCACTGATCGTCGGTCGAGCACTAAATTGCTACGCGACCGATGTCAGCGTTGATCGTCGGTCGAGCACTAAATTGCTACGCGACCGATGTCAGCACTGATCGTCGGTCGAGTACTAAATTGCTACGCGACCGATGTCAGCGCTGATCGTCCGTCGAGCGCTAAATTGCTACGCGACCGATGTCAGCGCTGATCGTCGGTCGAGCACTAAATTGCTACGCGACCGATGTCAGCGCTGATTGTCAGTCGAGCACTAAATTGCTATGTCAGCGCTGATAGTCGGTCGAGCACTAAATTGCTACGCGACCGATGTCAGCGCTGATCGTCGGTCGAGCACTAAATCCAGTCTAACAGTGGGAAGGACTGTTATTTTGATAGTTCAACCATATCCATTGTGTTAATAACGTTGTTGAGTCTGGAATAACAACCGAAGGCCGCCATGGCTCACGCACAATGGTCCACTTGAAGGACTAAATGCGGAAACCAAACCCATAACATAGAAAATACCCTTGTTGAGCTGACAATTGACAAACATTATGGAGTAATGGATAAGCAATATCCATCAAAATGATTCAAATTCTGATTTTGATTCTGTGCTGGTGGCGTTCCGTGTAATGTATAAGTTGCGATACATAAGTTAAATCCAGTACACCCATACATTAGCGTGCACCCTAATTGTGTACCTAGAGGCCATTCAAGTATTGCTTAAGCACTACAGGGGGGCGGGGTGTCTTTGTTTTGCTTTTTTTTGATGACACGGGAGATGGGGGGTCTGGATGGTGATTACGTCAGCAGTATTCATTTCTTTATTTTTTTGGATTTTCTACAAAACCTAGTCAATTTGGGTTTGAACAAATGGCAACCCTACTTTTCTATGAATGGCTTGCAGAACACGATGACGATATTCCAAAATCACACGAAAGTGAGCAGCGGTATCTTATAGTACTCTTTGGTGAGCAGACACACAACATTGAGCAGCAAACATTCAATGTCATTGAAGACTTAAGAGTCATGGATTCGTGTGTCATGTACTGAAGACTGTTAATTTGAATTAATATACCGAAATTTTAAAACAAGTTTGTTTTGTTCGTTAATATATAAAGATTATAATAATTGAATACCATCTCAATAAAATTTGCTTACCTAAATATAAAGTCCTCTATTCCAAGCCTATTCCTTATTTCTAGAATTATAACTGCTGCTCATGAATCAGTAAATAAACCAGAACACATTGAAAAATGCATGTACCAACCAATGTTTAAGTAAAAGCTTTGCTTACTTTTGCTGACGAGGGGGTTTACAAAAGAATCTGCTTACGTAATACTTGAATGGCCCCCTAACACAATATTGAATCGATCAATATCTGAAATTAATTAATTGCTTCATATGGTCGAAAAAAATTTTTCAACGAAAATATCACAATGAATATTGTTGAATTGTCAAAATGAAAGCCGTTGCTACTGTTAGTGTGTTACATAACTATCTCGCTGTAGAAAAAAGTGTAAAGTATCAAGTGGAAAAAAGTGTTCGTAATAAACTTCATCTAAATGTAAAAAAAGTTAGTATTTTATTAAAATAGCTGTCCAATTATTATTTATGTTATTAACGTTTTATCCGAATTGAATTAAGTAAGTACTCATTTTAAATACAACTTGTAACGGAAAGGGTATATACATATCAAGGGCATGGCTTCTTTGGATGATATCAAACTATATTGGAAGGGTTTTTTAATCCTATTTCTACACGTTCGGAAGTTATAAGAATTTTTAATACATTGATACCAGGACAAATTGAAACAAACACATCACTCGGAAGAGATTTATCGTGATATTGGCAAGTAACGTGGAAAGTTATTGACCTACGTAGTGCGGTGACACGTTTGTTATGATTTGAATATAAGGAACAAATGAAACCGAAAATTTCGTATCAATTCTTAGAGTGTTTTATTTTGAGCTGAATCCATGTGTAGTGATTCTATACCAGCTGTTATCTTTAGTGCTTAAGGATAGCAAAAGGGTTTCTGTTACACCCTGTATATATATATATTTCTTTTTAATTTTAGTTACTGAGCTATAGATTTTAGTTATGTATCAAATAATACATTTTGCTGTGTCCTAACAGGGTCTACAACGGCTCTTAGCTCTAAGCCTTTTGTAAACAACTTTGTTTTTACCTTGTGGATCGCAATTAAGTGAATATGAATGTGACATTCACCCCTTATACAACTTTACTGACTCAAATAACACGTCTCATCTGAGTGAAACCTCAAAAATACACGCAAAATTGAGGAATGGCATCTAAATACTGTATGATGTCAATCAAAACGACTCCCAATATTACCCGAGAACTGCCCATATTAGAAGCGGATTTAAAACAATGTTTATCTAATTAAAAACAATAACAAAACTCACGGCTCCTTGATATAATATTGATAACACAAGTAAACTGCTCGCCACCATCTTTTGTCTTCAAATGACGCTCTCTCGGGGTTACTATCCTATATATTGACATATCTGTGTGTAGTACATGTATGTTACATTTACTATTGAGCATATGTTATCTCAAAATATTGGGATTCGTACCTCGTGCGGACGGCTTTATTTATAGTGATTCGTCTGTGCACCCAAGTTCCGTTGCATACCTACGAGTACTGTAATAAAATCCCTTTCTTTTGAAAAATCATATTTTTGTGTAGTGTTTTAGTTTTGGCGTCATAAATTAATCATTTTAATGTTTAATGGATTTTGACAACTATTTTCAATTATAGTATCTTGAGAGTTTAACAATCCCTCAGTACGGATCTAGCTGATACTGTAAATAAATACTTTTCCAACATTGACAATTTGTTGCTGCTTTCCAACATTGATAATCTGATGCGTCTTGCGAACGAGATAACTGTCAGCACCACCACAGGCTATGTCCAAAACTAATAGTGACTCACCTAATGTCCCTCTATCAATTTTTGTACTTTTAAACACGGACCAGGATGAAGTTCATTGCGTGTTAATGTCTCTGCAATCAGATATTGCCCCAAACTGGGGCGGTATTACTGTGAACTTCGTAAAAATCGCTCATACTCTTGTCGTCCCAATTATAACTCACTTACGACGCAGCTCTAGCGCTTGCCTCCGCTTTAACCAAGTCGACAGTGGCGACAAGTGCCTCGCTGTTTTCCTGGATTTTCAAAAGGCTTTCGACACAGTCTCTCCACTCTGCTGGATAGGCTGGAATGAAATGGAGTAAGAGGTATTCCCCGCGCCTTACTCAAAGACTATCTAAGCGAATTTAATCAAAAGATTAAAATAGGCAACACCATTAGCTCTGAAGACACCGTCAAGTTTGGAGTTGGTCAAGGCAGTGTACTCGGACCGACATTGTTCCTTATAAACATAAGCATCCTATGTAGCATGAAAATCGTAGATGGACACATGTTTTATACACAGATGACACTGCTATAGTGTTCAGTGCCGCTACCTGGGACAGTGTCCGGATAACTGGCGAGCTGGGAGGACTCTCAATTATAGCTGCTTGGCTTGACCTTAACCTTATGACCTTAAATACTCCCAAAACCAACTTCATCTGCTTCACAAAGTACAACACCTCTCAACCCCCCCCCCAGAATTCAAAATTTAAATCCATAAATGCCATTATCGTGTGAACCCAAATTGTTCTTGCACAGAAATTGCTAGAGTAGTATTCACCAAATACCTAGGTATTATGGTTGATCAACGATTATCCTGGCACAATCACACGGAATTAATAATGAAGCGTATACGGAAATTAATCTGGACTTACAAGACATTACGTCATGCAACCTTGAAAAAACTCGTACTACAGATTTACATCTTACTTGCACAGTGCGTCCTGGCATATCGCCTGCGTGTCTGGGGACGTGCCACTAAAATTAAATTTCTAGACCTTGAGAGGGCTCAGAGGTCCCTACTGAAAGTTATGTTTTTTAAACCCTTTAGATTTTCAACCAAGAACTTTTACTGGAAATCAGATTTTCTGGCTGTTAGAAAGCTTTACGTAGGTACTTCATATAATTCTAACTAAGCATAAAACTCTATCTTTCAATCCACAGAAGACAAAAGGCAGAAGGAAAAACACGGTTGCTCCCACTGTCTCAGTTAAGTCTACATTCGCAAAAAGACAATATCCGAGGCAATCATCCCATTTATACAATCTTCTTAATAAAGAACTTGACATATACCTACTAACTTATCACGAATGCAAAAAGTTTTTGTCGAAATGGCTTAAGTCAAAAGCCTATGACAAAGTGGAAAATATGGTGTAATCAATGCGATTATAATTAATTATATAAAATATACTACGCTATGTTATTTCTCCTATTAATGGAAGATAATGTCCTAGGTACATTATTTTCCGACCCCAAGACTAGTCGGGGTTTGCGAGCAAAAAATAAATAATAGATTAATAAAACTAAAAAACACGCTTTAAAAACCAAACTAAAAAAGCAGGAAATAATTTAAAAAAAAGCGTGGGGTGTTTGATGTTAATTGAATATAAAAATACCTCAAAAAGCACCCCACACGCTTTTTTGAAATAATTTAATTTCTTTTTTTAGTTCTGCTAACGCAACTGCAAAAGTGTGATTTTTCAGTTTTTTTTTAACATTTGTTAACATTTTGGAACAAATTAATGAAAATAATTTATTGTCATCGGTCCTCGATAAAGTCTACAAAGTTTAAATAAAATCTGATCGTTTGAAATGGGTCAAAATCAAGTCCAAAGGCGTCGGTTACAAACATTCTTACAAACATACAGGTGAAGCTAATAAAAGCGTGTTAAAAATAAAAAATATCTGCATTTATCTCTAGTTTAGTAGATAATAAAAAACAACCGACTTCCAAAAAAAAAAGACTAAAAAGTGAAAAATAACTAATTTCGGAAGGCGGTGACTTTGGATATGTATTTAAATTTTTTGTCACCGCCTTCCGAAATTAAAGTTATTTTTCACTTTTTAGTCTTTTTTTTGGAAGTCGGTTGTTTTTTTTTGAAAAAAGTTCTTTTTAGTGGTTCACATGTGCTTACCCCTTCACAGCGTCCCGGCGTGATGTTATGTTATGAACTGGTGTAAACAATAGACAGACATGAGATTTCTGCAATTCCTATCATTTATTGAGGAGTTCCGTTGCCTACCTCCGAAGTTCTCCATCAGATCTTCACCAAATTGAAATGGGACCACTCCGAGAAAGTACTCTTCCAACAACTATCCAAATCGCTTCAAGTGTGCCTATAAAATTTGAAGAGTTCTCTCTATTTCTCCAGGATCCCGACGAATTGAGAACCTCCTCCTTTTGGAAGTCGGTTAATAAATCCTCACCATGTATAATGTGTAGGCCCAAACCTCACTCCCACACTTACCCACACCCACTGCTCACATAGGTACACATACACCACCAGTATCTCCACACCTAACGCACACATTCCAGGGCACTTTTTGATGTTTTCGTTTCATTCTTTTGTTTTTATTTAGCCCCGTGTGGTACCGGACATAAAAGAATAGCACCACCCCATTTGTTCCCGTGGGTGTCGTAGAAGGCGACTAAGGGACTTACTAGAGAATGGGCAGCAGCGTTCTCTCTGTATTTTATTACCACACTGCGATCGCCAACCTGCCTGCCAAGCGTGGCGTTAATGGCAAATCCCCCCTTTTGGGGGAGGCTTATGTCCAGCAGTGGACGGCTTTCGGCTGATATGATGATATAATGATGATGAAGTCTATATAATTAATGATTTACATTAACAGAAATTAAATAACCTGGGGAAGGGCGGAGCAACTTAACACAAGCAAACTATTTGCTTAACAGGATTCTCCCCATTGTAACTAGAATAAGTTATTTAATGCAATAAACATTTTTAATTTATTTTAACAATGCAGGGCCATGTCTGGAAAGGCATATTGAAGAAAGAGCCACTGCAGCTTTGAGCCGACCTGTCCTAGCAGACGGCATGTGCTTGTATGTATCAGTTATCGTGTAGCTCAACCATTTTATAATTTACTCACTTTATGATTTACTTTGTCAATCACGTTATTAATAATTAAACACAACACATTTTTTCGATACCGTGGCGTAGGCTAAACCTGTTTCCAAATAAAAATCTTCTTTTTGCTTCCCCAGAACAGGATTTAGCCGGGAACCGCGGGAATTATACCATAAACGAGATAAATTAAGAACCTCTTTTTGTAAAAAAAACTTTGTGCTTTACTTTTTTTTAAACCCTGATCATAATAGTTATAAATATGTGGTAAAAAGTAAAACTTTGTCTCGGCAAAGGATGTTTCATACAATTTTACTCACGGACATCTTTTGATGCTTTGTTAAATGGAACATTTAAAAGTTTAGTAATATAAAAATGTCTGTGGTAGGACTGTACCTTGTTATTTGGAATGCTCAAATCATTTTTTTATGTTTCGTACAGTAATATATCAAAAATAATTCCCTAAAACAGACAATTAATGATAATTTTTCGCCTGAAATTATATTTTTGTGTATGTATGTTTAATAGAAATTCAAGCAAAAAGTATTTAATAACTGAGGTTACTAAGTCAACTTGCTTCAAAATAAAAACAGTCTATTTAAAAGTAAAATAAATTTTTTAAACATTGTTGAATGCAACGCTATGAATCTTTAATATTATAAAGCTGAGGAGTTTGATTGTTTGCTTGAACGCGGTAATCTCAGGAACTAGGTAATTCATAGTTACAGTTTGCGCAAATCAACCGAGATTGCTGCTATCCCCAACGACGATGAAATTTCAAATTGGTGTGGGGTATGTAGGTATTATAACTAAAAGTGAAAAATAAAAAATCTTGAGAGGTGTCAAGGGACACCCGGATGGAACGAAGTTCCTTTCGATTAATTAGTGAAGGAATTATAATAAAATTTTAAAAATTGTACATATACATACACACACACACACACACACACACACATCTATATATATGATCGTCGCGACACCACACTGTTCAATGCGAAATAGAAAGACGAAACGAAAATAACTGGCTTGCTTTCTATGAGAGACAGAGAGAGAGACAGACAGAGAAACACGCGCACGCCGCACGGTTTGCATTTTTGCAACAATGTAGCAAAAAGTGTCGTTACAACTTTTGGTATTATTTTTTTCCGTCTAGCCCTCTTTCGCAACGCGCGATAAGGAACTTCGTTCCAAAAGAAAAAAGAAAAGAAAAAGAAGTATTAATTAACTTTTACTTTATTTAATTTCTGGATCTAAGTTCAATTAATTAATGAACCAAAATAACGGTTCCTATTCCTTCCTTAAAAACTACAAATCAACAAATGTGATAAACACAAAAAGTAAAGTGGCGCCATCTAAAATGCCTTATGCGAACTACTCAAGACTTGACGTCACACCGCAGCTACATCACGCAAGCAGAGTTTACCACGCAAATACAACTACTATATATATTAGGTTGGGGAAAAAGTCTTTTCGCATTATAGTATGTATGAACTTGTAATAAAATCTCTTTGGCTATTTGTATCTGGCTGGTTTTGGTATCATTGAAAGTTTAAATTTTAAAAAACATAATTCCAAATTCAAATTAGGAAAATGTGTGATTTTCATTTGTTTTTCGTACCGTCAAGATGAGTGAATCTAATGAAGAAATTCGATACATTTTAAAATTTTACTACAAAAAAGGTAAAAATGCAACGCAAGCCGCGAAAAAAATTTGCGATGTTTATGGACCTAGTGTAGTGTCTGTGGGAGTAGCACAAATTTGGTTTAAGCGTTTTCAATCCGGAAATTTTGATGTCAAAGATGCACGTCGCTCTGGTCGCCCTATTACGGATAAAATGGATGCCGGTTTTGAAAAAGTGGAGCAAGATCGGCATACCAGTAGTTACGACGTAGCTGAAGAACTGGAAATTGACCACAAAACAGTTTTGGCTCATTTGAAAAAAACTGGGTACACCAAAAAGCCCGACATTTGGGTACTTCACGAGCTCACTGAAAGAAACCTAATGAACCGTGTACTCATTTGTGATTCTTTATTACGACGTAATGAAACCGAACCATTTTTGAAGAAGCTGATAACTGGTGATGAAAAGTGGATCACGTATGACAAGAACGTGCAAAAAAGGTTGTGGTCAAAGGCCGGTCAGGCTTCACAGACTCTGGCGAAACCCGGGTTAACTCGCAACAAGGTGATGCTGTGTGTGTGGTGGGATTGGAAGGGCATTATTCATTATGAGCTGTTACCACCAGGCAGGACCATCGATTCTGAACTCTACTGCGAACAACTGATGAGATTAAAGCAAGAAGTTGAGAGAAAGCGGCCGGAATTAATCAACAGAAGGGGTGTGGTTTTTCATCATGATAACGCTAGACCTCACACATCTTTAGCCACCCAACAAAAATTAAGAGAGTTTGGCTGGGAGGTGTTAATGCATCCGCCGTATAGTCCTGACCTTGCACCTTCAGATTTCCACCTGTTTCGGTCTCTTCAGAATTCTATAGGCAGTGTCAGGTTAACATCACGAGATGACTGCCAAAACCACTTGTCGCGGTATTTTGACCAGAAGTCCCAAAATTTCTATAGCAATGGGATCATGTCCCTACCTACAAGATGGCAAAAAGTTATCGAACAAAATGGTACCTACATACTTTAGTTAAATGTAAATAAACTTTATTAAAAAATGTTTTGAATTTTCTTAAAAAATGCGAAGAAACTTTTTCCCCAACCTATTATACAAGATCCTGACATCAATCGTCGGGCAGCTGCCCACCAGACACAACACCCACTGCGAAAGGTTTTGGCAGTTGCTTTTTGCTACATTGTTGTAAGCCGTGCGGCGTGCGCGTGTTTCTCTGCAGACAGCGACACAGACTGACTGACTGACTGTCTGACTGACTGACTGATCCGACCGATCCGACCGATCCGACTGATCCGACCGATCCGACCGATCCGACCGATCCGACCGATCCGACCGATCCGACCGATCCGACCGGTCCGACTGATCCGACCGATCCGACTGATCCGACCGATCCGACCGATCCGACCGATCCGACCGATCCGACCGATCCGACCGATCCGACTGATCCGACTGATCTGACTGACTGACTCAGACGGAACTTCGTTCCATCCGGGTGTCCCTTGACACCTCTCAAGTGTCTTTTTTTAAACGTTATCTCACACTAGGAATTTCTCCTGTATTGTGGGTGCGTTTACAAACATTTAAAACTCACATACATAAACAGCCAGACCCGGAACAACTACTTGTAGGTCATACCAATATTTGTTCCGTGCGGGAATCGAACCCACGACACGCAGCGCAGCAGCCAATCGCTTAACGACTGCGCCAACCGTATACTTCTAACATAAAAGAAGAAACTCTGTAGCAAACAATTGGCAATAAGTAGGTTTGCCATTTTGAACAATGCCTATGTCAACCGAACCTGTGCTCGAACTGAACCGAAAGCAGTGACCGGCTTGGTCGACTAGTCAGCCGACTAGTCGGCCAGTCGGCTAGTCGGCCAAAGTCATAGTCGGCCCATCTCTAATTATAATAGTTTATTTTTATTGTAGGTCTAATCGATAAGGTTTGAAAATAATTCGAGCAAACATCTAATTTAAGACCTAAAAATGTTTTGATAAAAAGTACCTACACTATGATTTTTAATTAGCTGGAATAAAATGACAGCTGCTATAGAGCTTTTTGTCAATATGACAGCTGAGCGATAGACACGGCTGTCATTTTATACCAGCTAGTAAAAAATCAGAGAGTACACTAGTTTCTGATTTTGACTTATTTCAATTGGTCCTTTCTTTTCCCTATGCAATTAATTCAACGCTCGGGAGGGGCTCTACAATCATATTTATATTATACAGGGTAAGTTTTTATCGAGTGCGCAAACTGTAACCATGAATTCAACATTTATCATTCTAGACCAAAATATAAAAAATTATAATTTAAACTATAAGTAGATAAATTTGGTATAAATCACATTAAACATAAAAAAAATCTCAAATTATAAGTTATAATAAATTTATTAATTCCCCCCAGCACAGAAATTTTTCACCGGTTTTACAAAAAAAAAGTGCAATACCTACGCGGTCAAAATGTATGGAACAGCTGATTTTTTTTGTGTAACCGATGAAAAAAATTTTCGCTGGGGTGTCTAGAATGATATGCTGAATTCATGGTTACAATTTGCGCACTAGATAAAAACTTATCCTGTATGTTATCCAGTAGTAGTGATCACCAGAGGTCGGAATTAGGTAGAGATATTTATTTACTTGCATCGAAATGTTGATATGAATATGGATCTTCCCGGGATTTCTAATAGAGAATCCCGTGTGACCAACAATACTACAAATAAATAATAATAAAAAGCTCAGCGATAGATAAGACAAAGAAAACAAAGATAATTAACATACAATTATTATTAATATTAAATTCACAATACAAATTGCGCAAGTGCGCATTGGAATTATGCAACTTCGGACATCCGATGTAGTTGATATAAATTTGGCAACGTCGCGCGTGCAGTGGTTTAAATTGTGTAAAAGTAAATAACGTTTTGTTTAATAGGGATTTCACGGGATCTTTTGATCTTCAAAATTAATCCCGGGGTTTGGGGCATATCCACTTTATTCTTTCGTTGTATGAAATCAGTGTAAGTACATAAATAACTCAACCTAATTCCGACATCTGGTGATCACAAATAGTTTTTGGAGCGCAAAATGAGAATTTATTAGAGGTTCGTTTAAATACATGTCCAAAAATACCAACTCCAACAAAATTCGTAGCTCACTCGCAATCATTCACACCTTTAGATATGATGACAAGCGCGCCACTCGAGAACTGTGGGACTCCATAATTTGTATAATGAACATAGGCTCAACCCTATACACTACTAGCTCAATGGTGGATGTGTTGCATACAAAAGGATCGAAGTAGGTATAGGTACTTTGTACTGTTGGGGTACCTATGGCGGGAAAAATTATATTCTCGTCTATCTTCTATTATCTATGGCCCTAGCTCGAACGGCTTGTTAGTCGATTCGCACGTAACGGGTGAATCGACACTTAGAAAATGGATAGAATCACTGTACATAGTTTTAGCTCAAAATAAAATACTCTAAGAATTGATACCAAGTTTTCGGTTTCATATAAAAATAAAAATAAAAAATAAAATAAAAATAAGTTTATTGACACAAAAATACCTTTGAATACAATATCAATACATTTCACATAGGTAGGTTAAATTGGTTTTTGGGAAAAGGCTGCACAAATAGTGAAAAACCCTGTCTCCTAAACTAGGGGAACCCTGTGACCTAGGAGTCAGTGTTCTACTGTAACTACGTATACAAAAGAAACCTTTATTTATGTGTGTTAATAATGATAAACCCATAACTGTAGCTATGAATATGGATGTGTGACTATGTGTGTGTGGGATGGCTGTGTGAGTGGGATGGGGTGTTGTGAAGTGTGGTGTATGAGGAGTGTTTTGTGGGGGTGTGTGTAGTCGTGTATGGTGTATTCGTATGATGTGCATGTAATTATGTATCCGTTTTTGTTTTGTAGAATAAGAATGAGTATTTCGTGCCTACATTATGTTTGAAATAAGGTCTTCTGTACGGGAATAGTCCTGATTAAACAGCCAGTTTTGTAATTTGGTTTTGACTTCGTGTTTGTTTAGATTAGATATTTGGATATGTTTGTTGACCCTTCTGTAAATAAGTGAGCTAATCACATAAAGCTGGTGGCTAGCGAGAGCTGTTTTATGAGAAACAGATGGGCATGCAGATTTGGCTTTACGAGTGGTTGAATCTAATGGAGAAACCTGACTGTGCTTTCTAAGGGTGGCATTGAGCACAAAGAGCTGCCGCACAGTTAGTACCCTGCATTCCGCGTACAATTGACTTGTAGGAAATCTATACGGTTTGCCGAGCATCACCTTAAGCACAGCCCTCTGGGCGCGCTCCAATCCAAGCAGTTTAGTCTTAGCAGTGCCACCCCAAACCGGGATACAATAACTGATAACAGACTGGCAAAGTGCAAGATACACCATTTTTAAGGTTTTGGAGTCAGCACATTGCCTGAGGGACATAAAGATAAAAATAAGTTTCCTGACCCTTGATGTTAGACTTTCAACTTGAGAGTACCACTTTAGTCCGTCATCAATTACTACACCCAGGTATTTGGTTTGACTGACACGAGATAGTGATGAACATGAACATGTAGAGGGGTCCAAACAGGTATGAACAACAACACTTAAATCAGATGGGGCTTTAGTCCTATGACTAATGGAAAAAGGAATGTAGTTTGTTTTAGCCAAATTAAGTGACAGAAGGTTATTCTGCAGCCACCTCACAACCGTACGTAACGATTGTTCTGCATGATATTTCACGTCAGACCATGTATCCCCATATACCACGATCGCAGTATCGTCAGCATATGTGAACACCTTGGTGTTGGGGAGTGCTAGTTTGCAAAGGTCATTTATGTATATTAGGAAGAGTGTAGGCCCTAACACACTGCCTTGTGGAACTCCGTATGTGGTGATTTCTTCATCACTAGTGTAAGAATCGATCTTGACACGGAGTTTCCTGTTTTGGAGGTAGCTCTTGAAAAGCTCATACGCACCTCCCCGAATGCCTAAAGCTTCCAGTTTTGACAAGAGAGTAGGAACAGAGACTGTGTCAAAGGCTTTCTGTAGGTCCAGGAATATTGAAAGGCATTTACGACGATCATCTAAATTCTTAGCAACAATTTCCGTTAGGTCTGCAATTGCATCTTCCCTAGAAACACCTTTTTTAAAACCATATTGGTTGCGCGCTATAACTTGATATTTGTATAGAAAGTTAAGTAGACGACTATTTATCAGTCTTTCCATAACCTTAGATATTGCCGAAAGAACCGAGATCGGTCTATAATTATTCACACAGTCTCTGCTCCCGCCCTTATGCACAGGATGGACCAAGGCTTTCTTAAAGGGTTCCGGAAAAATTCCTGACGCTATTGATCTATTTATTATATGTGTTATAACGGGAACAAGAGGTTTACGACATATTTTGAGGAGAAAAGAAGATATGCCATCCCACCCAGTGGCACTATCATGCTTTAGATTCATGATGGTAGACTCAACCTCAGAATAGTCAACGTCAAGAATAACAAAAGAATTGGGAGAGGAAGCATTTGGCGGAGAAAATGGCTGTGAGGGTGCTGCAATTTTAGAGGCTAGGTCTGTGCCTATGTTGGCAAAGAACTTACATACTTGATTGGCTGCAGTATACGGGTCCGTACGTGTTTTTAGAAGTTCTAGAGGAGGAGCACAACTTTTTTTCTATATGTTTCTTAAAGTAAAATGTCAAATAGCAGAATCATATGGGAATTCAGGATGTGAATTGTTTTTAGAGAAATCGCTTAATGTGGCGTTTTTAGGCCCCCAGAACGATCAATATGAATTCAATTTTCTAACTTTCCTCTAATTTATGGCATAAATTCCTAACGCCCAAAGTGGCGTGTATAACATAGAAGTTTTTTTTAACGTAACAGGCGCACCACTCGATCGATCAGGTTAAGCTAAGCTTGCCGCGGCTGATCCATGGATAGGTGACACTCTGTACATACCAAGAGCCTCCGTGCCTCGGAAAGTACGTGGTGCCGGCTGTCATTCGTAGATCTTTGACAGGCGTTACGAGTCGTCAGAAGCCCGAAAAGCCAGACAACCAGTCTTACCAAGGGATATCCAGTTACCCAGTAGCTGGGTTGTGGCGGTCAGATAGGCAGTCGCTCCATGTAAAATAATGGTATTCGGCTGCACCCGGTTAAACTGGAAACCGATCTCAAGAGGTTAAGAAAAGGCAACGCAGATGATAATCATCAGTCTGTGCGGGGATATCGTACCCAAACCGATGAACTGATTTAAACGCGGTTTTGTTCTTTCCCAGATGAGGAAGAAGAAGCGTCGATGGGTGCCACCAGGTACCCCGTCATGCCCTCACTGGTGGCCCTGCAGCAGATGAGAAACATACTTCATCTCGCACAACTGGGCAAAAAGCTAATGAAATGGACCGCCTTAGCTACTGGCAAAGAACTCCGAAGACTTTCCATAGACATGACGATGTGAGTTATAAAAAAAAGTTTACTGAAAATATCCGACTTCCAAAAAAAAACACTACAATGTAAAAAATAACTTTAACTACCGAACTCCGTGTCTTTGGATCTGTTTTTTAGTTTTTTGTCACCGACTTCAGAAATTTACGTACCTAGTTGTTTTGGAAGCCGTTTTTTTTGTAGGTATACATTTTTCGGTTTGTTATTATGGTACCTACCCCACATCAATTCGAATACCACTACTTGCTTCCTCACGGCCCCTAGTCGCCGCAGGAGACGCCCTGGGCGTCGCGAGTCCCAGGCTGATTCCTGGCCACCGTAGGCGCGGACTTGCGAACGGCGAGTGATGGGTAGCTCGCTGTCCAGTAAGGACCAAGCTCGGGTCGACGCCGCGTTGTGTTCCACGCGCGCCTCAAAGAGATGTCATCACCAACGGGTGGGGTCCGCAAGGGCCGATGCCTGTCAAGGGTGCGGGTTGTTCGAAAGAGATACCGTCGCCCCTGGCACACAGGTAACTGATGACATGGGTGGGTTTTAGTCAATAAAAGTTTGACATGCTCTCCTGCTCCACCCAGAGCGGGAGAAGTTATTTGATGATTTCCCACCCAAAAAAAAAAACACGTAATTTAGTTTGACCTTTCTAAAGCGTCACTTGTGTTTTTCTTTCGCGGTCTGTCGGTAAGAGATTGCAATAGTCTTAGTTTAAGTGGTGAACAAAAGAATCGGCACCAATATCTTTGTTTTTATGATAAACTAAAATAAAACCAACTTCCATTCGATAAAGTAGGTTTGTGCCAACAAAATCGAAACATAGGCATTGGTTCGTATTAGGTTTAGGTATAGAGATGACTTTTGATCTCCTCCAAAGGCCAGGAATACTTGCTCCAGTTTAAAGCCCTGGCTGAATGCCTTAATTTAATAAGATAACCACATGCAAGTCAGGTTAAGCAGCCAAAAACCTCATACGATGATCTACGCAAAATCTTGTTACGAATAAACTTTTTTTTTGAGAATGACATCTCGCAGATCATCCTATGAGGTTTTTGGCTGCTTAACCTGACTTGCATGTGGTTACCTTGCCTTGGTTTGTTAGTAATAAAAAAATAAAAAATAATAATAAGATTACCTTTGTCTGGTAAAAGAAACTGAGCTCTGAATTTGTGTTTGTGTGAACACTGATCCTCTATAGTTTTTAAAACAATAAAGAAGTGTAAAAGTGTGTGTATAACCCTACTTTCACATACCTATCAATATAATTTATCATTATCATTCCTCTGCTATTCCTATAAAAATGACTCAATGTTATAAAACATGTAGTCATAGCCTCCGTGGCGCAATGGCTAGCGCGTTCGACTGTTAACATGTAGTCATAGCCTCCGTGGCGCAATGGCTAGCGCGTTCGACTGTTAACATGTAGTCATAGCCTCCGTGGCGCAATGGCTAGCGCGTTCGACTGTTAACATGTAGTCATAGCCTCCGTGGCGCAATGGCTAGCGCGTTCGGCTGTTAACATGTAGTCATAGCCTCCGTGGCGCAATCAATGGCTAGCGCGTTCGACTGTTAACATGTAGTCATAGCCTCCGTGCGCAATGGCTAGCGCGTTCGGCTGTTAACATGTAGTCATAGCCTCCGTGGCGCAATGGCTAGCGCGTTCGGCTGTTAACATGTAGTCATAGCCTCCGTGGCGCAATGGCTAGCGCGTTCGGCTGTTAACATGTAGTCATAGCCTCCGTGGCGCAATGGCTAGCGCGTTCGGCTGTTAACATGTAGTCATAGCCTCCGTGGCGCAATGGCTAGCGCGTTCGACTGTTAACATGTAGTCATAGCCTCCGTGGCGCAATGGCTAGCGCGTTCGACTGTTAACATGTAGTCATAGCCTCCGTGGCGCAATGGCTAGCGCGTTCGACTGTTAACATGTAGTCATAGCCTCCGTGGCGCAATGGCTAGCGCGTTCGGCTGTTAACATGTAGTCATAGCCTCCGTGGCGCAATGGCTAGCGCGTTCGACTGTTAACATGTAGTCATAGCCTCCGTGGCGCAATGGCTAGCGCGTTCGACTGTTAACATGTAGTCATAGCCTCCGTGGCGCAATGGCTAGCGCGTTCGGCTGTTAACATGTAGTCATAGCCTCCGTGGCGCAATGGCTAGCGCGTTCGGCTGTTAACCGAAAGGCTGGTGGTCTCATCATAACAATAGCTGCGCGTCAATGCAATTAATATTACCAATAGCATTGCTTGGCCCAAGGAATCAAATTTTTCATACAAACTTCTACACTCAATTTCATCCCTTTAAGGGGGTGTTTTCTAAAATACTTTCTTAGCTGATGTTTCCTACTCATAATCTACCTCCGCACAGTGGAACGAATGTATGGGAGCGGTTGGACGTAGACATGTCCGAAAAATAAGAGTAAAATTATGACAAACTAATGATGCCATCTTATTCGATTACTTAATGCCTTCATAAATTGTGGTGATGAATTTCTTCATAACTCCCATATTTCGGGAGTAATTTGAGAAAATGTGAAATTTTACTATGAAAATGAGTGTATCGAGCTCTCTCCCTCCTGATTCCGGGCTTGTTTCAAGTAGCGGTCTCTAATATCGTAATGCTATTACTAAGAGCTATATTTAATACTAAGACACATAGTGCGCCAAATGTGCACTTTCTGGGATAAAAGGAAATGAAAATTTAAAAAAAAAAACGTTTTTTCCCCATTTGTATTTACTTTAAACCGCAGACAGACTTATTAAGAGGTCTATAAATATATTATATATATATACAGAAATATATATTAACAAAAATATTCACAAGAACTGATGAGAGTATGACTTTTAAGTAAGTTGATAATAAATTACCTAGTTTCATTAAAAGTACAATAAATAATTAAGATGTAAGCTCTAATTTACTAAGTTACACATTTTAAAACAATAACATCATTTAATTATCTTCGTCATCATCATCATCATCAATTAATTCAAATTCAGAATCGATGTCCGCTAAATCATTTATGTTAACAAATTCGATATCACTTTTCTCAGAATCCGTAAGCTCATAAAATTCCTTAAAAGAAGATTTTTTTACAAACTTATTTCCTTTTGGACGGATACTTGTAACAAGTGGATCAGAAGACAGTAAAAGATTGTGCATAATATCTTCATTGCATGAGATACTGCTATGCTTTCGAGAATGCCCCTCTCTATATTTTCTAAAATCTTTATTTCTAGCCTCAGATGCCTCTTCGGATAGAAAACCAATGGGCACAATTGACATGTTCTGAACTATGTCTGGCCCATGCATTAAAATTTTATGAAGTGAAGAAGGCATATAATACCATGGGTATAACTCCACGTAAAGCTTAGCAGTATCAAAGCAGAACTCTCGGAATTTAGTTACGTTGATCTTCTCTCCTGATGAAATACACTGCAAGATCACACAGATTTTTCTTAAAAGCATAGCATCTATTCCGGTCAGTTCAGCAGATTTAGTGTAGTTTTCAAAAAATCTCCTTGCCGAGTTGCCATTGTTGGTGGATCCACTGCCTTGTTTCACAACATCGAGAAGTAAGCCCGTTTCTCTTCTTACAGCCTCTTGAACTCTTTTCTTCCTGTCATCAACTTGCCTTTTTGCTATATCACCCCTTACTTGCCATGATTTTATGTCTAATTTGTAGGAAATGTGTAATAAGCATTCCATTGAGCGAATCCAAGCGTGAAGGGTGCTTAAGCTATATTTATACATGTCCTCGTTTGCGTGTTTATCTTTGATTAACTCTAAATTATTCATTTCTTTAGGACAAGCCTTGCATATGTCACACACTGAAGCTGCTGTATTGGATATAATGGAATGAATTTTACCATCAATCATTGTCAACAGCAGTTGGTGTTTGACACTAATTCCATCAGTGATGGTGGATGGAGTTAAGGCTTCAATCTCTGCTTCGATTTCAGCCATCTCTCTCTGCACATTTTCTTTGGTTTCCTTTATAAACTTAAACAATATTGGCCGGCAAAATGAAGTGGAAGATGGTCGCTCGTTTTCCCAAATTGTTACACCTTTTGAGACGAGCCGCAGTGGTACAAGACTAATCATAAAATTACTAGCAAGATCGATTTGCTCATCTTCACTCGTCCTTTGATGATAAATGCTTTGGCTAGATGATCCGTCAAAACCCCATTTGCTGGTCAATACGAGCTGTTGATTGGGATCAACAGGGGTTTCTAACGACCTAATAAGTCTTCTTGAGGTTAAATCCATCAAGGCTTGTAATTTGATTTTTGCAGAGCTCTCTGTAACTGTGAGATCTTCTTTGGCCGGATAGCACTTAATTTTTTCTTTAACCAACATGTAGTAACTCGGGTATTGAAGAGCTCCTTCTTGAGTGTTGAAATCCCGAAGAGTGTTATAGCGCCATTTCGATAAGTTCATCGATACATAAAGAGCCAATGCCTTCAAAGGGGATATTTCCCGTACCTGAATTGATTTACCTTCAATGAAGGCTTTGATTTTTGAGGCCTCTTCTGGATTCTCCGTCAAGTATTTCATAACATAAGCTGTATCGCTTTGTCCTGCCTTTTGAAGCGCCCTTTCGGCCGAAAACATAATTTCAGCGCTGCTACTGCTGCATGAAAGACTATCTTCAGTGCGTCTTCTTTTTTGCCGGTTACTAAGGTCCTCAAAAGATTTACGAGGACTAGGATGTGTACAAGTTGAAGCATCAGATTTAGCAGGAGAAATTATGGGCTCGATGACGTCACTTATATTTTCTGTAGAAGGTTCCATATTTTCATTCTGTAATTCCGGCCATTGAATTGCAGCCTGTAGCCAAATCTCATGTTTCTTCCGAAACTTATCTGTGCTTCTTCCAGACTGTGTCCATTTTGCATAAATGCGGTAGCAAAATCGACGACACCAGTCTTTTAAACTTGTTTCAGCACTTTCACATAACTGAACACAACTGTTATCTTTTAAAACACTGAACAAATAGTTAAAGTCGCGTAAATCTTTATGTGCGCGTGCGCATAAAGCAACGTGAATATCAAGATTTGTATTAAAATTTGGAAAATACATTGCGAGATTAGCTTGGATACAACGAGGTGTAAATCAACACTGATTTTAAAGTTACTAATAGTGACCTATTTATATAAAATCCAGGTATCCCAGGTATCCTTTGTTAAATATTGCAAGGTAATTAGTTATTGTGATAATTAGTAAATGATGCATGCTAAATTAGTGTATTAAGAGCCATTTAGTAATTAAATAATAGCAATGTTCTTATCAGTAATCATTAGTGCATCAGTTTTATATGTAAACCTTAAGTCCCTAATTATATATCCTAATTAGCTTATATCTTCTCTAATTGGCTGCTCAGAAATGTTATTGTAATAAGGTAAACCTTTAGAAAAACGGTTTTAATCAACAAAATAAACAAAAAATAAAAAAATTGTGTTATAAAATAAACATCACTCTTTATCCCAGAAAGTGCACATTTGGCGCACTATGTGTCTTAGTATTAAATATAGCTCTTAGTATTAGCATTATGATATTAGAGACCGCTACTTGAAACAAGCCCGGAATCAGGAGGGAGAGAGCTCGATACACTCATTTTCATAGTAAAATTTCACATTTTCTCAAATTACTCCCGAAATATGGGAGTTATGAAGAAATTCATCACCACAAGTTATGAAGGCATTAAGTAATCGAATAAGATGGCATCATTAGTTTGGCATAATTTTACTCTTTTTTTTCGGACATGTCTACGTCCAACCGCTCCCATACATTCGTTCCACTGTGCTCCGTTCCAAATTTTATTTTCGTAGGTCCAGTAGTTTTTGAGATTTCGTGATTAATCAGTGAGAGAATGTATGTATGAATTAATGACCTTTCGCTTTTTTATATAATATATGTCACCGTAATATTATGAACATCGTCAGTTTATAATCTATTTCGGGAGTTTACAAAGTATCTAAACATTGTGAACTGCGAAAACCATTTACAATTTTACGCACTATTATTCGATAGTTAAATAAAAAAAAATAGCCGAGTACTACCACTAACTTGGAAGTAGCGCTCGCCGGCCGCTACCGCGGCACCGCTCGCTTCGCTCGCTCGGCTCGCGCGCGGTTGGTCGCAGTTCTAACATAACCTAACCTATTTATATTGTAAGCAGTATGGTGCAGTTTACAATTTATCGACAGTTTATTAAATAATCTCGCAAGATAGATTATAAACTACCGGTGTTCACGTTGTACGGTGTGATATGGATAAGTGGAAACAAGACGTCATGTTATCTAACATGACGCCTTGTTTCCACTAAGGGTTGGGCAGAGGAGCACCCACATTCCGCCGGTCATGTTTACGTCCCATGTTATAAGGGGCGAGCCTATTGGCATCAGCCGAGCAAAAATCCAAACTCCACGCTGCTACTGAGAAGTTCCAGATAAAAAAAAAACCACAATAACATTTTACACCTTGTTCTTTTTAATTTATTTTTTTATTCTTGAATTATCCTCGATCACGCCAGATGGAAAGCGATTGATGGACTCTATGATAGAATTAGCGTATCCAGAAAATGCCTGTCCACCTGTAACGATTGATAGTCTTTAGCCATCCCTATATTTTAATCATCAACTGCCTAGTCTTTTTCGACCTGTGTTGGGGTTGGCTTCCAGTCTAACCGCATGCAGCTGAATACCAGTTATTACATGGAGCCAATGTGACCTCTATAACTCAGTTACTGGGTAATACGATACCCCTTGGTAAGACTGGTTTGTCAGACTTTCGGGCTTCTGACGACCCGTAACGTCTGTTAAAGATCCGCGAATCCGCCTACCTGGGTTCTAACCTTCGACCGTGTTACAATCCCCTTAAATGTTGCGTATGAATAATGCATGAACTCCTTGACTACATACTTCTCTAACGTCGACGCCTTGACGAGAAACTTGGATGACAAACAACGATGAAAATTATATCGTGTTTTTTTTTTTCAGTGATATTTGGGTTTTTTTTTTTTGTCTTGTTTTTTGTTTCACTTTTTGGGTTTTGTTTTGTTGTAGGTTAAGTATGTTTGTGTTTTATTTTTAAACAGTGTCTGCGATTGGATACGGACACTGTCTTTTTGTTGAGGTTTATTCGCATAAAGGGGTTACCTTTCCTTGTTGGCCGCATAAGTTTTTGTACAGTTGTACAGTACGCGTGTCCGCCCCCCACGTAGCCAGGTGTTCAGCTTGGACGTAAGGTAGGATTTTAGGGGGCAAAGTGATATTTGGGTTACGTCTACGTTACTATAAATCTCGGGACACGCGGGCTTTAGCTTTAAGTCCGCGCCGGTGGGCGTCCGTAACTCCAAATCATAACGGTTTGCATGTGTGAGTATTGTACTTGACTAGACACACACACGCGATCAGATATCAGCTATCAAGCGCCATTAAGGTGAATCTAGTCCACCTTTTTCCCATACAAACTTCGGGAGTGTATTACTCCACTGTTCGACAATGTTACATCAAAAATTAAACATGGTATGGTTTTGTCTCATTATTATTATTGTCTGTACGGAAACAGAATACTAAAATAAAAAGCCATTAAAAAGTTATGAGCCAACAAAGATTCGTTATTCTTGCTAATTTAACCTAACTTTGGGCGTGTTTAAGTACTAATAAAAGAAGTGTAAAATATCGAAAAGTACAATAAACTTTATTGGTAATTGATTTATGCAGTGGTTTTTTACACGCTTTATATTAGCTTCACTTGTATGTTTGTTTGTTTGTATGTAACCGACTCCTTTGGACGCTATTTTGACCCACTTTAAACGGTCAGATTTCATTTAAACTTTGTAGACTTATCGAGGACCTATGACAATTAGATAATTAAAAAAAAAAAAAAAAACACGGTTTTGTAGTTTGCAAAACCAAAAAATTGAAAATAAATAATAGTTAAAAAAAAAAAAAAAAACATGCTTTAAAAACCAAACTAAAAAGACGAAAATAATTTAATTCTATTAAAAAGCGTGGGGTGCTTGTTATTAATTGATTATAAAAAACCTCAAAAAGCTTTTTAAAGCGTGTTTTTTTAGTTTTTTTAAACTATTATTTATTTATAAACCCGATCTTCCGAAGGACTGTTCTTAATTTTTTGCGCGCCTGTTGTATTATAAATGATCATGCATCTCACTCAGTAACGTTGTACGTGTAGACTACCGTCTAACTGCTCATCACAGATACTACCTCTGTCGGACACGATGCCTGGTGAGACAGCGTACTTTTTAGCCAGGCCCACCAGTGAGTTCGAGCCCGCGACTGGATTCCCCTTAAATTTAAACTGAATACTTCAATTTGTAATAGCCCTCTTAAGTCCGCCTTTGTACCATTTTTTGAGTGCGAAAAGTTTAAATAAATAAATAAATCCCACTAGTTATAATATATAATAATAATAATATATTATAACCCTACTAATATAATAAGTTTGTGAAAATGTTTAGATATTTGTTACACAATCACACAAATACGACTGAAATTGAGCACACACATAGTTTATAACCTGGATTAACATAATAGGGTTTTATCCTGGATCCCTTTTGATCCTGGCAGTACGTTCCCGTGGGATAATTTCTGACCTACACGTGGGCGAAGCCCCTGGGAAAAGCTAGTAAATCATATTTTAATGACCTGCCAATTGCAAAAAACGGAATAAAATTATATATTTTTTTGTTTTTAGCTTATATTAATAAAAAAACATAAACATTTTACATTTATATGTTAAACATACCACACACAAACCATCGCGGGTTTAACAGCGGTATGGCCAGACACGGCAACTCAGTGCCACTGCATAAAAGTAATTTAGTTCCTATAACGCACTGCAATCTAAAAAATTTCTTTTTAATACCTTTGAGCGCTTATGCGGCTTCAATGTAAGTATATAATACAATACAACCGTGACTTTTCAGTTGGTTTACAGGTTTTGTTAGCAGTAAATGGAGTGAATGATTTTGGTTGTGTATGTATCTAGGAGTGTGTATATGAGTGTAGTTAGGGTGTACTGAGGTGTGTATGTGAAGTATGAGTGTTTGATAAGCTTTCTTTCAAGGTAGGTTTGATAAAGTTAAGATTCATTAGACAATGTATTTTCTATTTCATCATAATTTAAGGATAAGAGCCATTTTCTTAATTTACTTTTAATTTCATGGTCAGGTAAATCATTTATTAACGATGGCATTATTAGATTTAGGTCCAATAAATGCGGGTAAGTACGTAAAACAACGCAGCGACTTAGGTCTTACGTATTTACGAATTTTACTTACATTATTATCATTCTCACTAATAACACGTAAACGTACCTTGTCGAAAACATTTACAATTTGGCAGTGCTTAAATAAACCCGTATCATTATCTTGGAATCCATGTTTTATTCTTGTAGATACAATCGTTTTTAATATGCGTAATTGTAACTTGTAAATATCTTCGAGGTAAGTCTTGTAGGTATGTACGCCCATAGCTACCTAGGCCGTATTCAATTACGGAGTCGGCCAGTGCCAAATACAATGTTCTGAGTTAATAGGGTAATATAAACTTAGTATCGATAATTAGGCAGGTTACTTCAGTCCATCCACCTTGTCCCTCAAGGCCTCAGCCCTCTTAGCCATATTTCGGTAGCTCACCCTCCCAATTTGAACAAAACTAATAAGGACTGAAAAAATGAAATGAAACCATTTTAAAACACTATTTATTTATAAAAAGTCGTAGTTAAATACAGAAAATTATCAATAAATGGCTTGGCACTTCTGAAAGCTTAAAACCTAGCTTGGTTCTAAGGGATTTGTTTTACTTAATAAATAATTGCCGTCTTCTTTACAATGAATTGCGTTACAGAATCAGAATGCGTTGTCAATTGGATTGCAATCAATGTTTGATCTGTCAACTGAGTACAATTGCGAGAGTGATTTGACATAATTCACCATGAATGTATTATATATTAGTATTTTTCAAATTAATATTTTAAACATAACAGAGTACTTATTTATAAATTGTTATATAAATTAATATTTTTTTATTAATTCAAAAGGCATCAATCTAACTTTATAAATAAATACGTATCACCAAAAAGGGGCCAAATGCATCTTTGTTTAAAAAAAACAACCACATTCGTTCATCTATAAAAGCCCACAACCATTCTAACATTCAACGGTGAATGACAGAATGAACTAGACACCTAAAACGTTCACTCAAAAGCGCTCAGCCATTTATCAATACACACTAACGCCATCTATTTACTGCACAACATCACTACTGTCATCTAAGGAGACGGCATTCTTTTCCGCCTCTCCCGAACTTAATCTGTTGAAATGTTTTCGTTTATCGTCTTTAGACCGGGAATGTTTTTTGTGCGAATGAGATCCCTTGCCCCTCCTCTTCTTGTGAGCGTGTTTCTTGCGTTTCTTCTCGGAATCTGCTCCGTTGTCTGGTACGGCGATGTGGACAGACCCCTTGCGACGGTTTTCAAATACTGGTGCCATGTAGGTCGGTGCAGGTTCCTGGTGAATTGAGACATTGTTACTATAAACTTGTATTTCAGACCAGGAATCCATACAGTATACAGCGTTGGTAAAGGAAACTTAACGAGGATGCGTTAAAGTAGACCGCAATTATAACATGAAAAAGTAATTGTCCTCAAATTTTCGAACAGCTGGGTCTCAGGCCTCGTATTTGTCTTGCCTTCGTATCCACTACGCGGGCCCAGTGGTTATAAAATAGAGCAACGTTTCCTGATGATGAAAGAAATAAATGGTAAGGGTTAAGAGGTAAAGTAATTGTCAAATAACAATATCATAATACCTTAGGCGGGATCTTTCTTCTCAAAACACTGTTGCTAGCATCACTGAAATATCCGGTCAGATTAGTGTCTTCAATAAATAGTGGCTTTTCTGTGGTAATATCTGGAGAACTATGGAGGTATTTGCTACCTCTGTCATTAAGCACGTTAAACCTTAAAAGAAATATATTTATTTATATGTTTTAGAAGTCGTTTCCTTATGGGGCAAACTTGTGTTATCTTATCACAGAACAAGGTATATCTTTACACGCATACAACGAGCTAGTTTGGAATTTCGAACCTAATTTGGGTTTTCTGAAATGACATTCACTAGGTGGCAGCACAGAGATGTCAGATCCGAACACCTGTCAAAAGTGTCAAAGCATCTTTATATTCTTTAGTCGTGACCAAGAAGCTTATAGATAAAAGTGGAGGCAACACTCTAAATACCTAAGTTAAGACGACTGTGGGCTGACGCTCTCTTTCTAAATATATACATAAGAACGAGACAGTGATACGTGTTTTCTCTGTCTTATGTATGTGTTCAGAAAGAGAGCGCTAGCCCACAGATTGTCTTCGCTTTTTTATTTGTAGTGTGGTCTCCACTTTTATCTATAAGCTTCTTGGTCGTGACTGCATAATGACCGAATGAATGAAATGAATAATGAACGTCATCATACATTTTGGATGTCATTGTTGTAGAAATGGTGCCAACTGGCCGCGTGAATTTTCATGAAAATCCTCAATAATGGACTTTTAGCCCGAATGATGTCGTTTACTTTGTATTGAGAACTTTACCTCGGCCACGGTCCGAATTAGGTTCGAAATTCCAAAACTCAGCAGCCTCATTCAGCCCAAAGACGTCCACTGCTGGACATCGGCCTCTTTAAGCAAGCCCGCCAGTTTTATAACCGTTTTTACGAACACCGTACCAGCTCCCGTTCGATTTTGAACGGTTCGCTCAACCTTAAGAGTTGAAAATCGAGAGGGAGCAATAATTTTAAGACATTATTCTAGGTGTCGCATAATAGTAGTGGTGAAAACGGGTATTGCTTTAAATATGAGGTACCTTTTATAACTTTCATCTTCTCCGCTCGGTCGTTTGAGTTCCTTGTGGCGTTTATGAGATCCATCTCGCTCGGCTGACATTCTGAATATACAGGTTTTGTGAAAAATACGTTACGAGTCACCTAGTTTTGATAAAACAAAGATCTCGTCGTTTGAGTTTAGGTCTACCCGATACCAGTAATTCTCTTGGAGAAATAGTCTTACCTTTTTTCTCTGCTACCTTCTACGGCAGGCTTCGCTTGGTGGACCTTATCGCTCATCTTCTGCACAACACTTTCAATGTCCCTCATTCTTGTTCCTATGGCGTCTACGAGAGCCTGAAGATTTGAGGGCTTCTCCGCTGGATCTTTCTTTGCGGGTGTTTGTACTGCTTCCGATTTCAGCTCTGGGGATTCCTGGGGCTGTGCTTCCTCTGGCTGATAATTATTATTGTGCTCCTGAAAAATAATATTGTCTTGAGAAACGGAACTTAAACATGTAGCGCCATCTACAATGCCACATGCGAACTACGCATCAAAGACTTGACACACACAGGAGTGATGTGGCGCCAGCTACAATGCCACATGCGTACTACTCATCAAAGTCTTGACGTCACACAAATCCTACATCGCGCAATCAGAGTTTACCGCTCGACACGTATATATACAACATCCCGACATCAACCGTCGCGTCGGGCAGTTGCCCACCGGACACAACACCCGTCTGGTCGCAGGATCCTCCCTTTTCCATAGAGTATGAGTGAACTTTACACCGTTCCTCATACCTCTATAAACATGATCAGCCTATAATATTCCCACTGCGGAGACTCCAGTCTCCTCTGTGTCAAGCGAAGGGCTGTGCTATTTCATTGAAACAATGCTTTCAGCAGCAGTTCGGAGGAAGTAGTGGTACCAGTAGCAATGACCGTGACTTACGATTTGTAAGTCGTATGTTCAGGCGGTTTTCTTTGTGTAAATTATTTAATCACCACTGCTATCAAAACGGCGAAGGAAACATCTTGAGGAAACCGGCGTGTCTTAGAACCAAAAAATATTGTTTACGTCACTGTGCCGATGATTTTTTGAAACCTATGAATCATTGGATTAAGAATTGCCTTCAAAGCACTCGGATTGTGTTTGAAAGAGTGTCTCGTGGGTGCGGGGGCAGCTGAATACCAGGATTTTACAGGGAGCGACTGCTTAACTGACCTCCACAACACAGTTACTGCGTACTAATATTTATGGTTTTATTTAACTTCACTTGTTTAACTAGGAATTTTGCAACCAATATTTCACCCACTTCCACGGAAGCTTTAGGGCTACACACGTTTGGGTCTCATGACAATGCAAGATAAAAACTTTATTTATACATTTAAACAAAATATTTTTACTTACGCTGGCCCTAGTTTCTACGTCCGCAGTCTCTTTTGGTTCATTCCATTGGTTTTGAGGTATTTCGGTCCAAGACACTGGATTATGGGTGTTCTACGAGCAGATAATACATAGTCAAGTTAGCAAGAGCGAAGAGTGGTGGTTCAGTGGTGTCGGCGCCGACTTAAGAGTAGTATGTTCGAACCCAGGTAGATGCTTTACTTTGTATAAATCATTTCATCAATAGTGTACCTCGTTGGTCTATAGGTCGCCAGCGCTGCTGCTGAGCATGAGGCCTTGGGTTTGATTTCCTTTGGTTAAGTATAAGGATTTCTATCTACAATTTCTCAGTACCAGCCCCTTTTTTTTGGATGGGAAATCACCAAATGACTTCTTCCGCTCTGGTCCGAGCGGGAGGGTGTGTCAGACTTTTACTGGCTAAAACCCACCCGCGTGCCTTCAGTTGCCTGTGCCAGGGCCGCGGTAACCCTTTCTAACAAATTCGCGACTCTGGCAGGCAGTCGCCCTAGCGGACCCCTTCCCGGACGGCAAGCCCACGCCTACGGTGGCCGGGAGTCCGTTACGCACTCCCGACGCCCAGGACGTTTCCTACAGCGGCTAGGGGCGCGAGGGCGCAATCCTTGCCTTGCGTGCGTGCCATGCTTCGCGAGCATTACTGCTTCGTAGAAGGAGGTGACGGCTTTCCATGCACTTTCGCTTCGTACCATGGCATGAACCAGACCGGACTCATGAGATCGCCGATTGCCTCCGCGAGGACACGGCGGTGCTCCGCCCAGGCAGGGCAGACGTCCACCATACGGTCCACCGTACCCTGTCAGTACCAGCCCTGAGACTGGATTTATGGGCAGTGCAATCGGCTCGCCTCCTATTACATGGCATTTAGGAAACAGTTTTTGACCTTCTGGGTGTTATTAATTAATTACTCATAATCGTATTCAATAACTTGACAGTTCAAAGAAAAATAATGTTACCATACTAAAACTAATAGTGTTGGGGTAGTGAACGATTTTGCTTAAAGAACGAATGATAAAAATGGTTTAATTTTAATTTCGTTATAAAACTTTAAAAATTCTTTTGTAACTTGTAGATTATAAGAATATATAACAAATTCTACTATTTTTAATAGTACGTATCATATTTTTAAGAGAAGTTATTAATTTTTTTTTTTTGCATGTAAGTACATTATTTTAAGTTCGTTCAATTTCACTCATTGTTACACCACCACAGTATGTTTTTTTTGTTTAAACCAAGTATAGTAAATAGAACATACATGTGACTTATGCAGTGGTTTCTGAGTGGCTGCATTGTTGTTGTTGTCGTAGAATTTCTCATTGTCCTCCTCGACTGCTTCTTGTGGCTAAAAATATTATACAGATAAATACCATTGAAGTGGCTGTTTGTCCAAACATCATCATTATCAGCTTAGTCTTTTCCCAACTATGTTGGGGTCAGCTTCCAGTCTAACCGAATGCAGCTGTCAATGCCAGTATTTTACATGGAGCGACTGCCTACCTGACCTCCACAACCCAGTTACTGGGCAATACGATACCCCTTGGTAAGACTGGTTGTCAGACTTACGGGCTGCTGACGACCCGTAACGACTGTCAAAGATCCATGATGTGAAGACGGATCTGTTACGCCTATTCTTTCTTATTTAAAGACATTGTGTCGCCGGTCGAAAACATCTTTTAACGCGTTTTTCTTTTATCTTGGTTGCTAATTTTATTCGATAAAAAAATATATATTCCTATTTTACTTCGAAACAATAAAAGTCACCTCAAAATTAAGGAGCCCTCACAAAGTATTTATTCACTATGATCTGAAAAAGCATTATTTGATGCGGCTTTTAACAGAAATAGTTTAACGCCGTGCTGTAAAAACTAAGCACCACAAGACTAAACTACATCTACGTTTGGACGAAAAATGTAACTAAATCTTAGCTAGGGTAGGGCCCAAAGGTACAGTCGATCGATTGTCGATTCATCGTTATTAAACTAATCGTACGCACATCACTAGTGTTGCTTGTTGTAAGCTTCGAGATATGGGTTGACATTTGATAGTTGACACTTCTATCGATAGTCGGGACCAATAGCTTTTTTTTTTTTCTGGGTGGGAAATCGTCAAATAACTTCTCCCGCTCTGGGTGGAGCGGGAGGGCATGTCAGACTTTTACTGACTAAAACCCACCCGTGTTCCCTCACTTGCCTGTGTGCCAGGGGCGACGGTATCTCTTTCGAACAACCCGCACCCCTGGCAGGCATCGGCCCTTGTGGACCCCATCAGTTGGTGCTGACATCTCTTTGAGGCGCGCGTGGAACACAACGCGCCGTCGACCCGGGCTTGGTCCTTACCGGACAGCGAGCTACCCATTACTCGCCGGCATGCCGTGCCGGCTCTCAAACCACTCCTCAAAGAGGGGACTTACCGCCGCAATCATGGCGTGCCCAGGGACCAATAGCTTAACATGCCTTCCGAGGCACGGAGGAGTCCTGGCAGCGTAGCGTAACCTAATCGATCGTATTCAGCGGCCCTAGAGTGAGTTTCATTTAACCATCTCGTTCAAACGCAGTGAGCGCGTTCGGCGCTCCGATTGGTCCGTCACCAATCCAGGCCCAATCGGAACGCCGAACGCGCTCACTGCGTTTGATCGAGATGGTTAAATGAAACTCACACTAGGGCCGCTGGTCACCGATGTTCGATGTCATGCGTTATGTAGATTTTATTTCTTTTATACCCGAAGTAACTTTATTCGTTGTTTGTTTGTAAGCTACCTACCTACACAAGTGCTTTAAACAAATATGATGTAGTCGATGACCTTGGTGCACGGTAAAACTCTAAGGCCTGAAACTGCGTTAGGCGGACGTCCGAACGGTTTCATACAAATGTGCTCCGTCGCGGGGACCCCGCGCGGGCGTTCGTCGCAGGGTAGGCTACTTTTGGTCGCGGTACCAAGCTCCGTGGGATAATTTCCGATATCCACGGGTCGGAAATGCGGTTAGCAGGTAGTAGTAAATAAAATGGCCTCGCGATGGGGATCGTCACCATCCCACGGAGCCCACTCGCGTACACACGCGACGGGTTACCGTCGCGGACGCCCGCATAACGCAGTTTCAGGCCTAATGAGTTTATGTTGGCCCCGAATTAAATGTATAATAGTGTACATATGTGTACTATTAAATAAATAAATTTTGCCCATCCGAAAAAATATAATTTGACGCTTGTTTTTACGGATTGACCACTTTACGGAACTCATCATTTTTCATTCGATCACGTAGGGAATCTCCAAGCGTACTTGCTTACTTACTCTTTCAGTAGATGGTGGTAGTTCTTCCACTTCCTGGTTGACGGGTTCAGCTTGTTTCTCTTTCTCTGCTTCCTCTTCGAAGTACTGGGATGGTGGCTGCATGTTTGACGTCCGCCGCTTGCTGTGGCTAGAAGTAACGTACAAAGTGTCAAGGCGTTATTAAAATAATTGGAAATGTCTGAAGAAGAACGCGCTAATACTACTAGCTGTAGCTGCTGGGGAGTTTGTTGCGCCACTTCTTCTTCCCAGCTAAAGCACTAGGAAGTGGTGAAGGGTGGGCGTTTTGGGGGACTGTCTTATGTATTTTGACGTTCGAAAAGTGCTGATTCTGAGCCTAATTTGAATAAATGACTTTTGTTTTTGATTTTGTAGAAGTAGAAGAGACAATAAACTTTATTCTCTTCTATTATATTCATTGATCTGATATCATCGATACAATGCTCTAAGTTCAGGGATATCGTTGCGGATTTCAAACGCAAAAGGCAAGGGAACATTCAAGTCTATGTAAGACATACCTAGTAGATGGTAGCTTTATAGTAGGTACACAGGGCCCTAATTCACTATGACTTCTTAACGATTCCTTACTTTTAAACCACGTCAATTCCTTAGACCACACACAAAATCTGCTAATAAATATCGAAAAACTGTCTTGGAACATACAGAATATGACATTTCGATTCCGCGTACAATAACGCGTTCAGAATGTTGATGGGGTTGCCACGCTTTTCTAGCGTTTCAGATATGTTTGCAGACGCTCAAGTGGATGCCTTTCAAGCGATACATAGCAAAAGAATAGCGTCTCTGATGCGCCGCATACGGGGCAGCCCCAACAGCTTCCTGCAGCTTATTGCAGGGAGAATGGACGCAGATTGCTCCCTCATGGAGCATTGGACAAAACTGCATGTACGAGTAGTGCGGTCCTGATCTAATATTATGTTTATATTACTGTGTCTTTGTATATTTTTGTATTTTTTTTATTATTATATTATTAAAAAGTACCTACGCATGGATGAGTATGGTAGCTACTAACAATATTACTGTAATTTATCTGAAATAAATGAATTGAATTGAATTGATTCCTCACCGTTACATTGGTTTCTACAAAACACGATATTGACGTAGTTGATTCCGCGGGGAATCATTATAACTAGGGATGCATCCGATACCGATACCGATGCCGATATATCGGCGATACTCGAAGTTTGGCGATATATCGGCATCGGCGATATTCTTATGGTCGATTCAACGATACTTTTCAAATTTCGCGCTTTAAAAATGTAATGTAAACGCGGCTGTTGTCTCGTTTATTTCGTTGCAAACGCGGCACGAACTTACTATGCTAAATATACTATTAACTAATCTCAGCCTGTCTATAGTTATAAACGGTTTTATTTGGTTTGTCCAGTTTTTTGTTCGTTTTATATTCATTTAAAAAATAACCTGACTTGTGTTTTATTTATTTTACCTTCATTTTTGAAATCAATAAGCGTATCGGTATCGCCGATATTTTTATAAGAGCATCGGTATCGGTATCGTATCGGAAAAAAGGCGTATCGAGGCATCCGTTATTATAACCATACAGAATTGGGGCTTTGTACTCACATATTATGTGACATCTTATTGTGTGAAGTCTCCTTTCCTTCATTTGTTGATAACGCGATCTGAAATCGAAAACATTTGTCAACAATATAATTTACTAGTTTTTGCCAGCGGCTTCGCCCGCGTGGACGTCGGAAATTATACCACGGGAGTGTACTATCGGGTTGAAAAATATCCTATATGTTAATCCAGGTTATAAACTATCTGTGTGCCGAATTTCATCCAAATTCGTTCAGCCGTTTTTGCGTGATTGTGTAACAAACATCCAAACATAGAAACTTTCATATTTATAATAATATTAGGATAAGCCCCAAAACAGCAACTTTATTACGTAACGCAATTGCATTCGCTTTCGTATGGAAACTTCTTTTAAATTCGTTGAATTGTCAAACTCAAAATGAAAGCGACTGTAACCGTGGTAAGTATTTAAGACTGTGTGCCAATAAAATGGAAATGTCAGTGAAATATAATATTTTTTCTGATATTCTGTCTTGCCAGTAGCTGAGTAAAAATTTCTATCAAAAATATTTATTCAGATACATTGCGAAATCAATGATTACGAAAAAGATTGTGTGGATTTCTGTGCATGGATTTAGTTAGTAAGCCTTAATTTAGATAAATAAATAATGGTTTTTTAACAACATGATAATATTTTGGGAGTTGTGAATGCCCATAAAATAGAATTTAAACCCTTTTTAATTTGACATTAATTCTACAACAGTAAAATCTATGAGTCAAGTAGACAATATTGGTAAATTGTAATATTGGTAAAATTGATTGCAGTAACTGACTAGTTAATGTAATCAATTTTACCAATATTAGCAGTTGAAGATTACTTAGCTTTAAGGTCTTATTTAAGTTTTATTGTTTTATTGTATACTATAAGTAGGGTTGCCAACTTTTTCTAGAAGAAGTAGAGTATATCTGATTTCAGAGAGAGTAAATAAATACTACAGATTAATAAAATAGAGTACCATTTATTAATTCCTCTTTATGTATTTTCTTGCACTTTTTGTGGTACTATTAATTTTTTATTGATTTCACAACAACTGTAGGACTCGAAACATCCTAATTCTACGTTAATATAAGATCAGGAGCTCATTTTAATCAATCTTTTTAAAGCCCTGATCCTCTCTTCTCGCCACGTCATATTCATGACCGACAACTAGTCAAGTCAACGAAATTTCCCTCAAAAAAATAAGTAGAATTATGAAACACCCTCCTTGTTAATAATGTTTACGTATCAAACGGTAGAAGATATCTACCTACCTACCATTACATTCCGTCTCCATAACATGGTGTTTCAAGCTACGTCATGCGTTTTAGTGAATGATACACTCATTTTTTGAATTATGCAAATGTTCAAAAATATCATTTTTTTTTTTAAATAAATGATTAGTAGTCATGGATACATGAAGTGGGCTGCCGTTGTAAGACGACTAAAAAGTCACGGTGTATATTTTGGCGTACTCTAGTAATGTTGTAGATTATAGGGTACACCCATAAGAAAAATAGTTCAATACTCTATTTTAGAGTACGGTTGGCAACCCTAACGGTATGTGCCCTCTCCAGAAGGAGTCAAAGGGATAACTACGATCACCATCCGTCTTCAATAAAGATTTTCTTTATTCTTGTTTGTTTTTATTGGCCTGCCCTTGTCCTCGATCACGCCCGATGGACAGCGATGGACGAGATCTATAATGGAACGAGCGTGACCAGAAGATGCCTGTTCTATCTTGCTTTGAAGGCAGACAGGTTAAATGTGGAAGGGACCACAGACGCTGGCAGAGTTCCACAGATAATGAATGGAGGAGAAGCGCTGAGTACAACTGGTCGGGATATCAACCAAGTGTGGATGGTACCCCGCAGAAAATTCGATATTTCAGTGTTATCGCAGCGTGGCTTAGTCCCGTTCAGAATATAGTCGTCGACTGATTTCCATCACGATTATTGATTACCACGATATCTGGTTGTGGCGCAGCAACCCTAGGCACGGGCGCGGGCGCTATTTCGTTGTAGTCTGTGGTGTCAGTAACTGGCTTCTTGCCTGATCGTAGCACCTTATCATGGCCGCCTTGCTCTGATTCGTTTTCTGACAGCTCGTAGACTGGGCCTTGGTCGATGGTCCTGGAAGAGTTAAAGCTATTTAGTTTAAGATTTGAGAGAGTTTGTGAGAGTCTGTTAACTGCTTCCAAATTACAATGTTAATTTTTATTATTTTTATTTTTTACACTTTCTGGCATATTCTCGTCATTTTTGACATTATACATCGCTTCAAATATCAACTATTTATTAGTGATTCTCATGAAAATCATGTCACTTTGTTTAAATAGGTTGATCTTACTAATGTAGATTCTTTTACATATTGTGAATGGGAGAACGTTGTAGGCCTTACAGACTAGATTTATAGACGACTTTCTATTCTTTATTTTCATTCCTCTAAGTACCTGGTACTTATTGACAGGCCTGCACTGTCCTCCCATACCTATTATCACTGTAATTTGAAAACATTGTAAAACCCACTTAGGTATTTTTAAAAGAGTAACCGTGGAGTTTCTTGCCGGCTCTTCTCCATAGGAAGCGACAAATTGGAACCGTGCACCTAGCTTCTGACGTTCCATAAGTGCCTATGCAGGTTTATGTTAAATAAAATATTTTGATTTCATTTGATCTGAGAGATGAAGATATTTGGTTTGAAAGTTACTGACAGCTGTGTTCCAATTTAAAAAAAAAAACATAATTTTTTGACATTTCCGTGCCGTTACATTTTAGAAATTGCTCTTTTTGCTAAATGTAATCGACATCTATTTATTACTTTATCGGAAAGCAGATACCGAGATGGAACTTTGCGATCTCAATATCAACACTTGTTACGCACAGGCGGATATAGGACTGCTCTGTCGAGGAAAAGTGTTTTTGGTATGGCGCCGGCTATTTTTAACCACATTCCTAACTTTAATATTATTGTAACCACCTTATTGTAAATACCTACATTCTGAGCAAATAAAATTCTATTCTATTCTAAGATTACAAGAAAAACAATGCCTTAGGAACTCCAGCATTCAAACTCTGTTGGTTTTAGGACAATTATTATACTTGCACCAATATTGTAAAACACTTATGGAATGACAGTCCCTTCCATGCCAGCGCCATTATTGCCATTCTGAAGGTTATTGCTAATCCATTGCTCCATAAGTACGAAAAATTCGTCTGCTCCACAACGTAAATAACGCAATGAATGTAGTTGAAATGTCAAAATGGAAGTCATTCCAACTGTTAGTGTGTTACGTAATTCGCAGTTCCATTGCATATTATGTTTCAGTTGTTTGTTATTCGAAAGCAACTGAAATAATGATTGTCATTTCGGGTGTGCTACACAGTGGCGTGGTTTGGTTGTGGTTTCTGAATGTATTGAAGAGCAATTGCTGTCGGATAGAAAAGCTCATGCCAGGAAATTAAAAAAATCTGCGGTTCTTATTTCTGCGGTAATTGATCCTGCATCTCACTCAATAACGTTGTGCGTGTAGACTACCGTCTAACTGCTCATCACTGATACTACCTCTGTCGGACACGATGCCTGGTGGGACAGCGTGCTTTTTAGCCAGGCCCACCAGTGACTTCGAGCCCGCAACTATATTCCCCTTAATATATGTTTGACAATCCGGCAGCATTATCAAAAAACCCTGTCTTTTGTTCCTAAAACTAGATTGCCAGCTAAAACAATTTTTAAGGCTTACTGCCAGTCAGTACACGAGTAATCTATGGGTCAATTAAACCAAAAGATTGCTAGATGTCCTGGCATCCAGTATAATAATGGTTTCAGGATGTTGATGAAACTTCCTCGCTATCTATTGCAGCGCGTCGGAGGCGTTTGCGCAAGCTCGTACTGACGGTTTTCACGCGATTGTGCGCAAGAAAACGGCTTGGCTACTGAGTCGAGTGAGAGGCAGTTGCAACCTTATGCTGAGAGCTGTAGCGGAGAGTTTCGGTTCTCCAATTGTAAAGCAGTGTGTGCAGAGAGTGATTGGTACTAACACTAGAGAATAAGTTGTTTTAATATTATGTTACTAACACTCTACGGATTCTTTTTCCGAAATAAAAATAAATATTTTTAATTTTAAAACGTCGCTGTCTTTTTCTTAGTAAGAGATAGCAATACGTCTATGAGTTAGAATGGACACCACTTACTTGGGAAGGAAAGTGGAGTCAGCTGGCGGCGGTTTCTTCATCTTGTACATGTGACTCCACGGCGCGGCAGGTAGCACCTCCCAGGGCTGGCCCAGCACCCTGGTCCATACTTCTCCACGGACTACCACCAGACACCTGGGAGAGACAACTTATTTATAAGTATGAATCTATGCTTATCAAGGCTGTTCTTCCAAAGATAAGGAATGAAACGCCTTTCACATAGTTTCTTTGAACCATTCAATAAGTTAGTGCTACAAGCCAAAGACTGTCACAAAATAAAAATAATTACTATTAAATATCTAAACAGTTGATGCCACGATTCTTCAACTGAAAACCAGCGCTGGGTGTCTGACGCCCAGCAAATGCTAAGATGGTAACCCTTTCGGTATGGGCACGCACAATAAAACTTTAGTAAAAATGTGCTGCATTTTTACTGAAATTTTATTGTCATGTTTGTTGTTCTTTTTTTTTGAGTTTGTTGCTGTTGTGTTGTGTCTGTGTCGAATAAATGCTTTCTATTCTATTCTTCATATATGCCTCATCTTGTTTTTTATCATCGGATCCTGAAGGGCCACCAATAATCACAATTATGGTTGTTTCCAGAGTCGAATCAAAAGCACTCTTTGTTCATTTGAAGATCTCAGAAACTGGGCTTTAGTTAGTGAAGGTCTTACCTAAGTCGCGTGCAACAGAAAGGAAACTGCATATTGGTATCTTCCACCACTTCTTCACACTCGATGGCAGACTCCGGAGCTTCTACCCGCTTACATCTGGATAAAATAAAACACAATTATGAGCTACCGCGATCAATGAGTACTGGAAAGGTTGATACAACCTTAGGCTCGTACTGGCAGCCAACGAAAGGGCATTGCCACATTCGAACTCTCAGGAAGATCTAGAATGAATCCTTCAAATGATTTAACATAGGTTTTGTTTCGGAAGGAAATAGTTAATTAAGAGCTCCCGCACATTATGGCCACCAGTCGCCGCTACTAAACGCGACCACCAGTGGTTCAGTCAGACAACTACACGCCGCCCCCAGTGGCAGCCACTGGTGGCTGGATGCGGCCTTCAGTGACTGCCACTTGCGGCAGTTGTTCAAGTGGTACTCGACAGAGGCGGACGTGTGTTTGTCAAAAATGTACGCACTCTTGATTTCGTTATTCTTGCTTATTTATACTAAGACGTAGAAAACGTCGCAGAATTCAGAACCATCGACGTCCAATTACAACAAGACTAGACCTGAGACGCGGGAGCGGGGAGAAGCCGGCGACTGTGGCCGTGTATGCGTCGAAAGACAAAACGCGGCCACAAGTAGCGAGCGCGGTCGACACCCGCAGCTTGTGGCTCGGACGCGGCCACTCAAACGCTCGGTGTGCGCCAATGCTTTACAAACTGTATGGAGAAACGCGTCCGCAACTTGTGGCGGCCACTAGTCGTTCTAATGTGGTCGCCACTAGTCGCTCTAATGTGGTCGCCACTAGTGGCTCAATGTGCGGGGGCTCTAACAGGCGCCGTGCTGTAAAGATTTCAAACGTGGAATAAACGATACAATTTATATTTATACACATACAAACGTTTTATTTATAAAACTCGGGACCTAGTCTGCAGTACCTATGACAATAATGAAGAATTTTGCGTCGCGGAACGAGACCTGTCAAGACAGGTTTTTCCGGCAGCCATGCTTTATCATTATGATCCAGTGATCATAATGATATGATATGAGAATCACTAATAAATACTCGATATTACAAGTGTTGTATAATGTCAAATAATGATGATAAAGACTGCTTTATTATTAGTGATTCTCATGGAAATCATATCACTTGGTTTAAATAGGTTGATTTTACTTATGTAGATTCTTTTACATATTGTGAATGGGAGAACGTTGTAGGCCTACAGTTTCTATTCTTTATTTTTATTCCTCTAAGTACCTGGTACTTATTGACTGGCCTGCACTGTCCTCCCATACACTGTAATTATATCATATATATCACTGTAATTTGAAAACATTATAAAAGCCAATTATTTTTAAAAGAGTAACCGTGGAGTTTCTTGCCGGCTCTTCTCCATAGGAAGCGACAAATTGGAACCGTGCACCTAGCTTCCGACGTTTCATAAGTGCCCTTGCAGGTTTATGTGAAATATAATATTTTGATTTGATTGATTGATTTGATCATTTTGTAGTCAAGAGATTACAGAACACAGTCGCTACCTACTCTAAAAAAAATCGGACCATGCGTTTTGCGAGACTTAAGATTGAGAAGACTATTCTTGCTGGAGTCAAGAAGTTTCCTGTGGCTATTTAGAGTACATACCCAACTGTGTAAATAGCTAGGTTTCTTCCTCCGGGCTGGCATCTATGCCTGGTGCAGGAGTAGGCATCAGCCCACTCTGTGTATGCTGGGTGCTTCTTCATGGTCCTAGGATCTGTGCAATCTGGGGGCGAAGAGATAACGTCATGAAGAGTTGCAATGCCTAGCTGATGAAATTAGCTGCTAGCATACCTAATATTGAGTAGGGACGTTTTGATGTTGTACAAAGACAAAAAAAGATGGCAGACCTTTTTGATACTTGGCAGGGGCGTACTAATAGAAAATGGCGCCTAGGGCACGTATCACATTTGCGCCCCTTCGTAAATTATCTTCTCGATCTACACTGAGCAAAGCTAGGTCGCATAACCTTTCTTGACCAATTTTAACCTTCAATAACAAAGGTATTAATTTCAACAACTTGCTAAAAAATCGCTCACAACTTGCAATGCTGAAATTTTAAGCAATGAATAAAAATGGGCAGATTTGGAAATACGCTTTCATCCCCATACTGCACAATAAATTCAAGTAGCTCTTCGGATTTCTTAAATAGTACGAAATGGTTTATTGACAGATTTTTTATGTTTAAATATATTTAATAATTGGCGACTTTTGGCGCCCCCCTTCGATAGGCGCCCGGGGCTCGTGCCCTGCCTAGCCCACCGGAGTTACGCCTCTGATTCTTGGTAGCTGATAATACTCTTATGAAGTAGATAATAGTTACAGCAATAAACAAAAAAATGGTGAGGGTATTTCCTAATCAAAACACTGGTCCTTTAAACACCGTAAAATTTTAGTGGTTGTTTTCCCGCAGCGAAATGGTTGTGTCTTGGTAACACAATAGTTTTATAAACAAATAAAATATTAGAAACACAAAATGGCAGATTAACCATTGTGAAAAATCACCACGTGCGAGAGTTTATTTTGCTTTGAACATTTATGCATCGCTGTTTCCTTTGTCGGAGGTGCGTGCAATTCGAGTAGTACCTACAAGCAGGGACTGCATACCGATATAATTTTGGTATCGGTATCAAAGTATCGATATATATACTGTTATTTGGGTATCTCTTTATCGATATTGATACCGATATTTCTATTCAGTATACTTATATCTATACTTTAATGTGCTTTTATCAGTATTGATACCGATACTAAAATATCGATATATTACCAATACCTTTACCCGTGATAACCCGTGGCCGCGTCATCTTTGCGATTTACGCCATCCGCCCCCGTCCTGTCTAGCAACGGTCGTGATGATGTCTATGTGAATGTTGGTTTCCAGCCAGTGCAGTGATTGATGTATCAAGATGGCTAGTTTGTATTTTTTACCGTTAAAGATTTTTTTTTCGTTTGTATCTAGCTAGACCGGTGTCTAAAGTCTAATCTGAGAATATTGAAAGTAGGTAGGTATCTATTTGTCTTATTTCGATTGAAATAGAGATACAAAACATAGTACACTATGGGTAAAAAGGTACGTAAACTATTTCAGGTACCCCCCCAGTGGGGTTCCCGCATTGTCGTTGCGGGGGGGCTCAGTAACCGTGGTCACCCACCCACGGTGAAGCGAAGAGGAACCCCAAGGTGGGGCCGCTCGTCAGGGCTTGTGCCTCCAAGCCGACGACGTAGCGGCCAAAAAGTAGGTTGCGGTGAGGTGCATCGCAACTGAGGCAGGCCGCGATGTCGAATGGGAGGCATCGCGGCTGAGGGTTACAGGCTGCGGCGGAGGAGGAGTGCCGGTACTTCTGAGTAGCGCTCTTCCCTTCCGTAGCCTGGACGGGGCCGCCACCGTTTGATGGCGGACGCGGTGGGGCCGCAGGGGAAGAGGAGTGTCGGTATAGCGTTGGCCGCTCTCCCTATCCCCTGCGGCCGAAAAGTGGTTGGCGGCGGGGCTACTGTACTGACCCGTCGCAGGAGGACGTCAGCAGCAGCTGGTGGGGCCCGCAAGGGCCGATGCCTGCTAGGGGTGCGGGTTGTTCGAAAGAGATACCGCGGCCCCTGGCATACGGGCAGCTGAAGGAACATGGGTGGGTTTTAGTCAGTAAAAGTCTGACACGCCCTCCTGCTCCAACCAGAGCGGGAGAAGTCATTTGATGATTTCCCAACCACAAAAAAAAAAAAAAAAACTATTTCAGGTAGGTAAGTAATAATATTATAAAGTAAATTATGTGTTGTTCACCCTTCCCCTCGATCCTGTAAACTAATTCACATCATTGAATCCGTTAGTCACCAGATACTTTCATTGCAACCTACCCATTTTAATGTCTCAGGTGATGAAACTTGGCTTGATGTAATCCTAACATCCGCACCCTCCCTTGTTTCCTCTCACGGCCAGTGTCCCGCGCCTGGATTTTCCCATCATGACCTCATTTTCTTCTCATATGTTCTAAAACCACCTAAACCCTAAAGTTCCGCACATGCGGCGTTTTGCGCGCATGGACGTTGAGAAGCTGCGTCAACATGCGTCAGACCTCAGTTGGGAACTCCTGGCAGTAGCGACAGTTGTAGACAAAAAACTGTGCATTTTCGAACGGTTGGTCCTTGCTCTCTACGAGTCACGCGCTCCCGTTAAGAAGGTTAAACTTCGGCGTCCTCCTGCTCATTGGGATCGTGCTTTTCGTAAATTTAAAAAGGATCGCAGTGAAGAAAATCGAAAGTTGCTAGAAATCGGTGTAATCAGATGATACACAACGCTAAACGCTGCTAGAATATACAACATTACATTACATTTACATTCTAGAAACCATATCTTCTTTTTCAACTGCTGATACCTGAGAGTTCCTTGGTACTCTTGGCTTGGTATCGGCAGACCACGTCATGTGGATTTTCCCAATACAATTGGCCTTGATGATACCAACCGTCATTTCACAACCACTTGTCATTTGGATTCCCAAATGATGTCCCAGATGGTCGATTTCATTACTGGCCTAGCTAGTTCCATCATAGAACCATTTCACTTCTCTCCGGTCACCTCGGACGAAATTAAAAAGATCATCCTTTCCATAAAACCCAAGGCTGTGGGCTATGACGGCATGAGTCATTGTATGGTCGTTTGGATCCTTGATAGCCTTCTCCCTCCTATTACCCACATTATCAACTTTTGATTCCAGACAATTCCCATCCTTGTAGCATATGGCCTATGTCCGCCCACTCCCGAAAATTTCAAATCCCTCCCTACCTAGTTACTTTCGACCCATTTCCATTCTCCCATTCCTGTCTAAAGTGCTTGAAGCCTGCGTACACAATCAGTTTACGTGGTTTGTTCACGGGAACAACCTTGTTAGCTCGTTTCAGTCTGGCTTCAGGCCTGGGCACAGTACCGCCTCCGCTCTCCTTAAAGTGAGTGGTGACATTAGAGAAGCAATGGAGGATACCAAGGTTACCGTTTTGATATTAATAGATTTCCCTAATGCCTTTAATGCCGCCAGCCACGATATTCTCCTCTCTATCCTCTCTAATCTTATGGTTTCGTCCGAGGCTCTGGAGTGGTTCGCTTCTTATTTTCGGGGACGTCAACAGTCGGTTCGCATTGATAAGAGCTCGTCGAGTTGGCGTGATCTGGATGCTGGCGTTCCGCAAGGTGGTATTCTTTCTCCATTGTTATTCTCTATCTTTATTAATTTTATAACTTATTGTCTTCGGTGTTCGTATCATCTTTATGCTGATGATTTACAACTGTATTCAGCTGAGCGGGTGGAAGATTTATCGGGTGCTGTAGCAGATGTGAACCGAGATTTAGATTCAATCAAAAAGTAGTCTGACAGTTTTGGGGTGTCAGTCAACCCCTCTAAGTGTCAGGCCATTGTAATTGGAAGCTCGCGTATGATGGGTAGGGTGACGCTTGGTTCTCTTCCTCCACTTATTTTCGATTGTATAGAGATTTTCTACTTTATTGTTAAACCTTCAGAAAACTTTACAGTTTGGGGTAGCTTGATGTTTTGGCGTCTGTACCGTCATACCCATTACCCCTACTGTTTAATATCACGGTTTGCATCTTGACACGGCACTTAGCTGGCAACGCCAGGTCTCTAGTCTTAGTCAAAGGGTCAACGGTACTCTGCGATCTCTGTATCGTCTGAGGAACTTTTTGGCCGCTAAGACGAAAACCATGCTTGTGCAGACTTTGATTTTCCCTATGATCGACTATGGTGACGTGTGCTACTTTGACTTGATTGCGGTTTTGCTGGATAAGCTCGACAGACTGCTCAACAAATGTATACGGTTCATATTCAATTTTAAAAAATATGATCATGTGTCGAGCTATAGGTCTGAGCTCAAATGGATGTCCATTCGCCAAAGAAGTTTGCGCGCTTTGACCACGCCTTTCTCCATTCTCAACTCGCTCACTCCTCCTTCTTATCTTGTGTCTCACTTCCAACTTCTATGTTATTCTCACGCTAAAAATTGCGTTTTTCTAAAAATCTTCTGCTACTCTGTCCTTCTCATACTTCTGACTTTTCTTCATTCGTCCTTTCACATTCAGTCCATTCTTCTTTGGAATGCGCTTCTTCTCGATAACAGGACGGCCACGGTATGCATTTAAGCGGAAATTGCAGAGTTACTTTCGAAACAATAAGCGTAGAGTCATCTCATCACCTCTCCCTTTAATCAATATATGTATATGTATTTAATATTTATATATATTATAGTACTACTCTGTCAAGAAAGTACCGGGAAAGGATCAATAATACACAAAATGTTAGTAATAACTACTAGTAACTGTTAGTATACTTTGAAGGCGAGAAAATAAATTTGGATGTATTCATCCAAATTTATTTTATCGCCTTCAAAGTATGCTTCTGCAGAAACGAAAGAAACAGTTCTCGCCTCTTTTATGTCTTCTACCGAATGAAAACGGGTGCCACGAAGTGGTAATTTGAGTTTAGGAAAAAGAAAGAAATCGGCTGGAGCCATATCTGGTGAATAAGGTGGTTGCTCGATGGTATTTGTTGAGTTTTGATCGACTTTGGCGTGGTTTTTTCGGTTTTGGTTCAGTTAAAAGGCGCCACTCCGAAGCTTGTTGACTAGTTTGCATGTCAAAGTCATGGGGTTACCCCATGTCTCATCACCCGTAACAATGCGTTTCATGAATGTTGGGTTGGAATTGACTCGTTCTAGCATGTCCTCAGCGACTCCTATGCGATGGAGTTTTTGGAGAAAATTCAGGTCTTTTGGGACTACCCGGGCTGTAACATGTTTCATACCCAATTGATCTACCTAACTAAAAACAGCACTGTATTTAATATAAATAACAGATGTAACTGAAACTCCGCGCCAAAATGGAAAACAGTTGCACCAATCTAACAAAAGAAAAAAAAAATCGAACTATAAACTAATCATCCATTCCCGATAGTTTTTTGACTGAATGTAAATATATATGTATATTCTAAGTTTATAATCTATTTATGTCTTAGTGTATCCTGTTATGTATAATTCATTATGATGATTGTACTTTGAATAATATTTTGTATAATTATTCCTCTTAACTAAAGCACCTGCCATATAATCCCTTCACCACCCTTGGTTGACTGGTAGAAAATGCCCAGAAAACCTTGTTTAAATAAATAAATAAATTAAAATTTATGTGGTTAATGTAGTTTTAAAATGGTTTGTTGGTATTTACGTGAGGTTGGTACCTACCTACAAAATACAACTATTTTTCAGTAAAGACAAATTAAACATAGAAACATACGTATATAATTTATCAGTGGTTAGAAATGTACAAAACAATAAACACAGCGCGCGGACCACGAACCGCTATTGATCAAGGGCTCGCCGCTGACTGCACTGTTGCCGTTCAGTTTCGAGCCGAGGTCACGCGCCGGTGGCGCGATGTGCGACCTCGCAACGTTGTGTTGCACCCTGATATCAATACTGAGTATCGATAAAATTACCGATAACTTTATACCGATACTCAAATAAGTGATACTAAATATCGATATTTATCCCAGTTATCGATTCCATCATCGGTATTATCTTTAAAATATCGATATATTTTGGGTATCGATATCAGTCCCTGCCTACAAGTTACCTCTAGTGTTACTATCGAGTAGTGTTTTATCGAGTTGATTAATATTTTGTTAATTATTTTAAAACAAAAAAATCTTATTTTTTTTTACTTTTACTCTATGCTTCGAAAGTACTCCTTATGGCAAGTTGTTCTGCCGCGGGAAAACAACCATTTAAATTTCACGGTGTACATTTTTGATGTTCCGTGTGATGCCGGACGTAAAAGAGTAGCACCATCCCATTTCTTCCCGTGGGTGTCGTAGAAGGCGACTAAGGGACTTACTAGAAAATGGGCAGCAGCGTTCTCTATGCTTTTGACCACCATACTGCGATCGCCAACCCGCCTGCCAAGCGTGGCGATTATGGTAAATCCCCCCCTTTTGGAGGAGGCTTATGTCCAGCAGTGGACGTTTTTCGGCTGATATGATGACATTTTTGATCGACGGACAGTCAGCGTTTCGAAAAAGGTGAAATTATGTGCAGTCACGCGAAGTTAGCACTGAATAAAATCAATATCAAAAGTCATTTATTCAAACTAGGCTGAGAGTCAGCACTTTTTGAACGTCAAAATTACATGAGACAGTCCCCCAAAACGCCCGCCCTTCACCACTTCCTAGTGCTTTAGCTGGGAAGAAGAAGTGGCGCAACAAACTCCCCAGCAGCACAGCTGTCTGTTAAGTTAGAAGAACTAGATTCAATACAATAATAGGTGAGTAATTAACATTACTAAGCACAAAACATGAAATTAAATTATTTGCCATATGTCAGCTAGCACACGGCAATATACCAGCTAAACATAGTAACTAAATTCAAACAGAAATAAATAAATAATAAAACAAAACAATAAACGTAAACAGAACTCCATACCCACATAAAAGCCTCTAGGCATAAAGGGTTGTGCCCGCTCACATAAAAACGCGCGATTCGTCCCAAAACAAGTGCGGGCAAAGTTTCTTGTTTATAAACAAAACTCCTAATCTTACGATTCGTCAAAACAACAGGCTTGATTCGGTTTTTGATAACAGTACCTACCATACTTCCTATAATTTTTACTTTTAGGCCTCCGAAAAAAATCTTGCAAAGAGTTTTTTATTACTGAGGAAGTTTCGGATTTGCAGAAGTAATTCACTTAAAATTAAATGTATTAAAATCTTAATAAAAATGAACAAAAAGATGATATCTACATTCTGCACTGAAGTTGTCGTGTTTCCCTTTGTGTTTCCCGGCATGCCCAGCATTGTGAACTGCAAACAATAGGGAATATGCAAGTCAATTTATGATAATTAATATTAATAAAATACATTATTTTATCCTACAGAAAAACACAAAAAAAATAAATTCATCTAATAGGACATCAATCTATCTGATTTTTCGGTGAAACAAAACGCAGTCAGAATCGCATCGCTAATTTTATTTTCATATTGGTGCGCATTAAAAAAAAAAAAATTGTGTACGCTCTTCTTGTCTATACTATACCTTGTAAAACAGGGGAATATCTCAAGTACTTCGCGAAGTTAGTTTACTACTTAATATTTGACGCTACTAACGGCGTTCTCAATGACAATGCGTTAAGGATTGCGTTTTGTTTCACCGAAAAATCATAAAATAGTTTCGGACAAACTATGCAGTGCACTCAATCAATCAATCAATCAATCAATAGTCTTTATTTGTAAACATAGGTTACAAACGTGTGCAAGATGGTACAATTGTCAATTGCAGTTTCTCTATCATTTGCCATTTGGCGTACAAATATACAATAATAAGGTAGGCTTGTGCCAATTAAGTAAATTAATTTCAGTAGTATCAATGTCACTTTTTTATTTGAAAATCGTTTCTAGCTACAGACACCAATGCAATGGAATATTAAATACTCGTTTTGAATTACTTGCATAATCCCTATTGAGATGACCCGATGATTTCAGCATTAATTTAAATAACCTTCTCATTTCGTCCATGATTAAATTAAGGAAACGTGCATACTTGAGGTGCTCATGTACTAGGGAGCGACCCTATTTCCAGACACCGAGCTGCTACTGAGAATTTCGAGATAGAAATACCCAATAACACTGACCGACCGGGGATTCGAACCCAGGACTATTCAACAGTAGTGCTTGCGACCACAAGACCAAGGAAGCCGCCTTATAAAATAATATTATTTAAAAATGAAATAATGAATATGCAAATGTGGCATGCTCTTGCAAGCATTTTAAATTAAAGGGGAAGCGCTATTCTTGTCCGGGCAATTACGTTTATTGCAAGTGTCAATATCATGGCTGTGTGTTGAGCAACATCTAATTATGATTGAAGACCATTCTCCCCACGAGGGCTGGCAACGGCGAATTTATGGCGGTTTTTCGTGATTATTTCATTAAATACAAACAAAAGTAAACATTTTTTTCAGCCATGCACTAGATCGTTGGTATTTTCAAGTTTGTTTTCTATTTCTTTTACAGTTATTTTGGTATTTAGTTATAAAAATTGACATACCGTCAATTATTTTCTTTTTGCATTACTAAATACGATTAAATATTTTTATGAAAGAATAAATATTTAAAATAATTATAAATACCAACGATCTAGGGCTTGGCTGAAAAAAAATAGTACTTTTGTTTGTATTTAATGAAATAATCACGAAAAACTATTAAAAATGCGTTGTTGCCCGCCCGCGTGGAATGAATGCTCTTAATATGATTCACGACCATATAAACACGTATGTATTTACGGAATTAAAAAACCCGTTCTAAGTTCATTGAAATCCTATTGAATGAGTTTTTCGTGAAATTTTATATCGAGCCTCTGCCCCGCCTTGGCAACCACGTTAAGACTTTGGTACCGGCTGCTGTTTGTACATCTTTGACAGTCCTTACGGGTCTGAAGCCAGTCTTACAAGAGGTACCGTAATTACCCAGTTACTAGGTTGTGGAGGTAAGATAGGCAGTCGCTCAATGTAAAATACTGGTATTCAGCTGCTTCCGGTTAGACTGGAAGCCGACCCCAATGTAGTTGGAAAAAGGCTAGAGAGATTGAGTAATTTGAATTCCGCGGGCGACATTAGCGCCACCTGAATTCCTGATTTTAATAAAATAGAAAATATCTTACATTGATTCTTGTACGAGTCCTTGGCATCCGAGGTAGAACTAGCGGTGACCGCAGCCAGAAGCCCCAGAGTTAATATAATCATGTTAAGCCTGGCACATGGACTGTGCACCAAATACAATGTTTTCAAATGACTGACCGTTTGTAACTGCAATGCTTCGAACGTCGTACAGTGAAGCAGAAACGGCCAAAAGAAAAAAGAGAAAATTTTACTGTTTCGAACTTTTTCTGATCCGTTATTGGAATAACGTGAGAGATTTTTTTGTGTTTTATGGGTCAGTAAATTGATGGAGAAGTGGACAGTGGGTCTCACAGCTGTTCATCTAATTAGCCAATAATGTTCCCAGTGCTGGGAATGCTGGGAGACAGCCCTCTTCTCTGTGAGAGGGAGTGGGCCGTAATCAACCCCACGGGTCCATTGTGGGTTGGTAGATGTGGTAACGGCCGTGACTTACGAGTTGTAGGTAGTAGGTTGGAGCTCAAACAGGCAAAACCGGAATGTCCTAGACCCAAAAATTCTAAGACATGTGACATATACCACCCGTACTGGGCCCACGTGGTGGATTACCTACGCCCCACTCACAGGGAGGAGGCCTGTGTCCCAGCAGTGGGCAAAGTATAGGCTGATTATGATGAAAGGGCATTAAGCTCGTCCCCTATACACTACTAGCTGTGCCCGCGACTTGGTCCGCGTAGAATTTAACAAAAAAGTATATCTTAATAATAATAAAAATAAATAAAATAAAAGTAGGTAGCCTTAGTTACTCCTTATTACATCAGCTATCGGCCAGTGAAAGTTCCGTCAAAATCAGTTCAGCCGTTTCAGAGATTAGCGGGAACAAACAGAGAGACAAAAATTGTAAAAAAATATATTTTGGTATATATGTAAGTATACAACGTGTAACGAAAAGGGTATAAACATACCAAGGGCACGGCTTTTTTGGATGATATCAAACGATATTGGAAGGGTTTTTTAATCCTATCTCTACACGTTCGGAAGTTATGAGAATTTTTAATACTTTGATACCAGAAACCGAACTTTTCAAATTGAAATAAACACATCACTCGAAAGAGATTTATTGGCGGGAACCGATCACTTTTCCGAATATATTTTTGTTCGAATTTCATTTTACCGAAAACTGTTGACCGACGTCTTTTGTGATATAATGCAATATTTGACATATTTTTAGATCATCGATGTATCATGTGTCATAGGTATTATTTTACCGAACTATATTTCGCCGATTTACAAAATAACCTTTTCCTATTGACCGAAGCCTCTTTTGAACTTTATTCATTTGCCAAATGATTTATTTTCCATATTTTCACCACACCGAAACTACATTTTACGGAATATTATTTGGTCACCGGTCTGGTTAGCCGGTTACGTGATAGCATTTTCAATATTAAATAAAATAGTGTCATAAAATTCAATATGTTGTGCTACAAAATTTAATGAGAAACGAATCGCTGCAAAACCGACTTCACAATCTTGTCAGCCCTACCCCTAGAGTGTAATTTAAACCCGCGTAGGAACGGAGGGGTGGGGCGGCCCGAACCAAAAAGCTCGCGTGGGACCGCCCAAACCCCGCAGCGCCGCAGCCGTGACCGAAACAATGCTTGCTGCATGTTGCATGCCTGCTTGCATGCTGCATGCTTGCTTGTCTACATACGCTTAGAATGGTGCCTGATAAAAAAGTAACAGGAAAAATTCAAGATGAAATATTGTGAATGAAAATATGGTCATTATAATAATGAATGTTCGGAAATATAATACTTCGAACAAATGTTATTTCGGCTAAGTGTAACTTCGGTAAAAAGTTTTTCGACCAAATGAAACGGCGGAGTAACGAAAAAAATCGAATTGATAATAGGTCAATTGTTACAGTGGCAGGCGTGACTTCGATGAAGTAAGAAAAAACGAAACGATAACAGTTGAAAAGTTTTAGGAAATGAAATTCGGTCAAATATTTTTCGAACTTATGACAGGTAACCGATATTGGCAAGTAGCGTGGAAAGTTATTGACCTACGCAGTGCGGTGACACGTTTGTTATGATTTGAATTTAAGAAACATATGAAACCGAAAATTTGTTATCAATTCTTAGAGTATTTTATTTTGAGCTCAAACTATGCCAGCTGTTATCTTTAGTGCTTAAGGATAGCAGTAGGGTTTCTGTTACACCCTGTATACATCCATATGCATTTAGTAAAAAGCGGTTATTTTAATATTACAAACAGACACTCCAATTTTATTTATCTGTATAGATTAGGATACCTTTTCCGTTTTAATCGTGACTGTACTTCGTTTTGAGAACAATACAAATGTTTTTTATTTACGTTTACCAGAGAGCGGCATCCGGTTCTTTCCGTGAAAAAAGTGGGAAAGAAACTCCGATCACTAGGCTAAGTACGATGCGCGTGAAAAACCACGTTAAACGCTAAACAAAGTCAGTCATAATACTCATACATAAATGATAAATGATTTTATTTCTGTAAGTAGGTTTGTACAAATAGTTTTACATGTCAATCATACTCAAACTGCCAGACCATGATTAAAACGAAATGAGAAAAACATACGTACCTACTAAGCTACTAAGTAACTCAAAAGAATATATTAGGTACGGGTACCTACTATACAAAGTAAGTATTCATGTCATTGTGTGTTTCAATTTTTTTGTTCGGATTTTTAAAGACACATTGGCAGTGATTAAAAATTCATCACGGCCAATGTGTCCGAAAATAATCGTGGTCAGTCATTTGAGGACCATCGACATTGGTGTCTGAACAGGGTGTTTACTCTCGATTATAATTCCGATAGATTGACATTGGCACCCAGGTCTTTTGAGGAAATAACCAGACAGATTGAGTGGACTTGTCGAGTCTGTGTACGCATTCGTCCGTGCAGCTCAATTCGGAACTTAAGGAGCTCAACGATTAGAGTATATTTATATCTCGTTGAGACTAGAGTAGGTACTCTAGTCTCAACGATGACAGTCTAATATAAGATATTGACTAATATAGGAAGATAGATAGACCTATCTCACCTGTGTCTATCTTCCTAAATTATATCCTTCCTTATATCTTGAATTGTCTTGGTGCAGGACCGGTCCAAGTACAATAGTAAAAGATAGAGTGATTTTGCAGGAGAAAGGGGTGCTATTTGCCCATCAGTGGGACATATAGTAGGCTTAACAAAGTCTTGGTACTTACTGTAAGTTAATGTGACAAAGTTACGTACGTCTGATCTTGTCGAATTCAGCTTTTACTGACTAAAACCACCTGTGTTCCTTCAGTTGCCTGTGTGCCAGGGGCCACGGTATCTCTTTCGAACAACCCGCACCCCTGGCAGGCATTGGCCCCCGCGGGCCCCATCAGTTGGTGCTAACATCTCTTTGAGGCGCGCGTGGAACACAACGCGCCGTCGACCCGGGCTTAGTCCTTACCGGACAGCGAGCTACCGCCTACGGTGGCTGGGAATCAGCCTGGGATTCCCGACGCCCAGGGCGTCTCCTGCGGAGGCTAGGGCCGTGAGGGCGCATATACTGCCTCTCCCTCACATGCACCGCCTCCCTCAACGCGAGCATTACTGCTTCGCAGAAGGAGGTGACGGCTACCCATAGACTCTCCCTCCGTTCCATAGGCTGGACCAGAAACGGACGCGAGAGATCGCCGCCGTCGATTGCCTCCATGAGGACATGGCGGTGCTCCGCTCAAGCCGTGCAGACCTACACTGTATGATCCACCGTGTCCTTTACCGCGATCTACGTAGTAAAAACACCCGGGTGTTTTCTCCCGAACTGAGATTAGGTTGAGTGATGAAACAGCATTTTCTAGTACTTCTAATGATACTGTAATTAATTCTTTAAACTTTTAGACACGACAACAGAGAAGCATAATAAGAATATTTTACTGTATCACCAAAATATAAATCGCTTCTCTGGCAAAATCGTAGACGTGGAAATGTTAATAGATAAATATCATAAGGATACCTTATGTTTTTGTGAAACTTGGTTAAAACCGGATAGAATGTTGTTTAATGTAAATAATTTTTCAGTTGCCAGTGCGTACAACAGGTCTTCTCTATGGGGTGGTACTTTGATATTATGTAATAATTGTTTTAGATATAAGGAAAGAAAGGATATCACTGCTTGCTCTGTTGATCGCTTTTGTAAGGTAGCATGTGCAGAGGTTGAGGGCCATACTTCCTTATCTGTTTATAAACCACCAGCCTCGAACTTGTCATTATTTTTGATGATTATGGAAGAAATATTAGGAAAACTTTTTAAAGATAATAAATTAGTTTTAGGTCATCTAAATATTGATCTATTAGTCAATTCACCAGAAAATTGTAAGCCTATCTCATTGTTTGAATCATTCAATTTAAAATATATATTTAATGAAGCGACTAGAATAACAGCAACTGCAGCTTTATGCATAGACAATAGCCAGTCATGTATTTACTAATTGCAAAATAAAGGACTCATTGCAGGATAAAAGCAGGGGTCCTTTATACTCAAGTGCTTTTTTTGTTGGGTCGGACCATTCTGATCAGCGTGTATCGTTTGACTTAAATAAAAAGTTACACATAAATAAAACCATTAAATTGAGACCTCTGACTAAAAATAAATTGAAAACGTTTAATAATAATGTTCTTAGCAATCTCTCAACAGCAAGTACAGCAGACCCCAATATAAACTATGGCACATTTTTTCTACAGTATGCCAAGAATTCAATAAAACATATCCTATAAAAAAGGTACAATCAATACTGAACCAAAATCTAGCGACAGGGCCACTGCTGGCATTGAAAAAGCAGAGATATCTTACATAATTTGTATCACGAAAAACCATTGACTTTTGAACAAGCCCTTCATAATTATGTAAGAAACTATTCTAAAATATTCAAAAGAGTCTGCGCTCAAGCTAAATCTAAATTGATAAGTAACAAAATTAGTAAAAAGAAAAACCTGTGTGGCAGATAATTAACAAAGAAACTGGAAATACAAAACAGCGGGATCAGAATGTGTTAGCTCTAAAAAATGATAATGAAATTTTCAGATAAGTTAAAAGTTGCTGAGACTCTAGAATTTTTTTTTTACCAACATCCCAATCGAGTTTACGAAATCTCTCCCTTCATCATCATCTATGTTAGCTGAAACTCTTCTTAAAGAAAACTTCAGTAAGGACATTCCAAGTTTTGAATTCAAACCCATTTCTATTGCCACAATTAAAACAGCATTTAAAAGTCTTTACATAAAAACACTGAGGCTTTATGGGGGCTTTCCGTTAAGGTTCTTGAAGGTATCATTGACACAATGTGTCCTAACAGGCATATTTAAACAATGTTTAGACAGCGGCATGTTTCCTGACTTAGTGAAACATTGTAAAGATTTTCAGACAGGCAGCAAAAAGTAACCGTTAACGAGGCGACGTAATCGGGGTCTTTAGTTAAGATGGGCGTGCCTCAAGGTTCAATTCTTGGTCCTTTTTTATTTCTAGTTCAGATTAATGATCTTCCTTACCTGATGGCTAACTTCTCGGATATTATTTTATTCGCTGATGACACTTCTCTTAATTTTAAAAGATATAGAAAAGATAAGAATGTCTTACATGTCAACGATAGTCTAGCTGTTCTTTCGAAATGGTTTGCGGCTAACAATCTTTCACTTAATGCGAACATAACTAAATATCTTAAGTTCTCATTACCAAATGTACCCTAAGTAGGTCTAAATTTAAAACTTGATGCCAAGAATCTAGATGCTATTTCGGAAACTGTACTTCTAGGAATTACTTTAGATTCAAAATTGCAATGTAGTGTCCACATTAGAGCTCTTTCAAGTAGATTAAGCTCAGCTGCTTATACAGTATGAAAAATAAGGCAGTTGACTGATGTAGCCACAGCTAGGTTAGTTAGTATACTTTGCTTATTTTCACAGTATTATGTCTTATGGCGTTCTGCTGTGGGGATCGGCAGCTGATGTAAATGTATTTCCTACTTTCATTCAATATTAAACTACTAATCAGACCAAAGCTTGCTGCGTGCATTTTGTGTGCTTGCTTGCATGCTCGCTTGCATACTCGCTTGCATGCTGCATGCATAGTGTATGCTTGTTTGCATGCTTCTTACAGGGAACTACACAACAAGTGAACTATCTCAAAGCAAGTCGGTAGAAAAAATATTGCCCGCTGTCCTGACTTGTATCTACGTAACGCCTGAGAGAAGTTCATAGCAAAAGCTTTGTAATACAAATTTGTTTTAAAAATATTATTAGGATAAATAATCATCAAATAATTTTAATTTAGGATGTCTATCTTTTATTGAAAATAGTTTTATTGCTTATAAATATTTCAACCAATAATAGGTATTTAACCTATTATTGGTTGAAATATTTATGACAAACAAATTTAGAGCATATTGTATTTAGGGATTTCAACTTTATAGCATGTTATACCTATTATTTGACTTTCAGAATACGGCAGTGGTTAAAATCATGTATAATGCACTGGTACGGAGCCGACTTGAAACGAGTGCTATAATTTGGAGCCCCCATGAGGCTAAATACAGAGTCATGGTGGAAAGAATCCAGAACAAATTCACTCGGTTTCTGTATTTCAAGCAGTACGGCGTCTATCCCTTCTTTCCGCTGTTGTACCCGAGTCTCTTCGTAATAGGAATGGTAGGGTACAGTAGGCTGGCTGTGCGTAGAGACGTCGCTCTTTGTAGCTTTATCTTTCGGGTGCTCCGCGGTTGGCTGCACCTCCCCGAACTACTGGCAGAGCTGGGGCTGCGTGCGCCGGCCGGATGAGGCGGCGCGCGTCGCCCGACGCCAATGCTACTGGAGCCATCCTCTAAGACAAACCTGAACAAGTTTGCCCCCTTGTCACGAGCCATAAGATTGGTCAATATTATTTCTGAGGAGGTTGATATATTTCAGTGCAGCCTGAAGAGGTTCACAGAAGTAGCACTGAAGTGCATTGAACATATTTAGAGCCAAGTTATGTTAATTTCTTGTACATTTTGTTATTTTATAATTTAAGTAAGATGATTTTTGAAACTGTTTTGTTTATAGTAGTAACATCGCATTGGCGCATCATAGCTGTTAGGGTGTTATGTACGAAATTTTAAATAAATAAATAAATAAATAAATAAATTATGTGACATTAAGTTCGGGCAAGTTATCATTCGGATAAATGATAATTAGGACAAAACATTGTAGCACTTTAGTTTACATTATGAATAAAAAGTTAGGGAACACAAATAGAGAACCGCGTCCGGTCGTACAACGGCATCTATCGAACTCTGTGGCAAACGCCGGGCCGGATTTGGTTTGTGTTATGTTTGTGTTACAATAAATTAACAAGTTACAGAGAAATGAGATAGCTGACAGTACGGAAAAAGTAATAAATACGTAAACAGAGTACACAATATACAACTCTATCATCACTAATCTGTTTATTTTCAACTAGCTTTTGCCAGCGGCTTCGCCCGTGTGGAGGTCGGTGTATTATACATATAAACCTTCCTCTTGAATCACTCTATCTATTAAAAAAACCCGCATCAAAATCCGTTGCGTAGTTTTAAAGATTTAAGCATACATTGGGATATAGGGACAGAGAAAGCGACTTTGTTTTATACTTTGTAGTGATTATGCGACAATTGGCATATTTCCTACTTTCATTCAATATTAAACTACTAATCAGACCAAAGATTTCTTAGTGTTACAAAATACAATTAACTTGTATTCATGTGAGTTTGGGTCAGGCGCGGTCGCAGCCAAAGACTATGGGGGGTCACAGACAAAGACTACCTACACATTAATAAGAAAATGTATTATATTTTTGAAAAATACCTATTTTAAGGTTTAAGTTTACGGCTTTGGGGGGTCATGACCTCTAGAACACCCCTCTGAAGATACCAATGAAGCGGTAAGCGACTTCTACTGTTGTTTCAGTTCTGTGGTCAGCTAGTAATATATAAAAAACCATATTAAAAGTTAAGGCTCGTGCAGACTAGCGCGACGCGACGGTCGCGTCGCGACACTCGTAGAACAATTTCTATGAAAACTTGATGGAAATTGTTCTACAAGTGTCGCGTCGCGGCTGTTTGAAGAAGCCTTTACTATAAACGATTCAGTAGTCAGTTATGAAAATTACTTTCAGAACTTGAGTTAACTGTGATAAACTGATAAAATAAATTTTGTCGCAGTTTAGGTAAAGACTTGGGGCAATGTAGCAGTAGTGTTGGCTAGCGACGACGCTGTTGGTAACTTCAACTGGGCTCCTGTCAATCCTCTTGGCTGCGGTGGACAGACTCGGACTCGTATGTTACGTATGTTGTGGCATACCCTGGGCATACTAGTTAAAATTTTAATATTTGGAAGAGAACGTTCCCTTTAAATTTTTTCTGACATTATGAACATTTTTGTTCCTAGTATTATTATAATTTTTGTGACATTACGAATATGTTTTATTTTTGTTGAACCAAGTGTTAGTTATTGAATACTTCACTAATTATTTTTTTTTTTTTCTTTTAGGAAATCACATTTTATTAATACCTCAAATAGATTGCAAACTATACTTTTGTATAATATAGAAGCATTTTGTAAATGCATCCGTTTATTGTGATGTTTTGATGTAGGTAGGTACTCTTACGTAGACTTGAAAAAGCATGGCAGTTGAGAGTATGTCATGCTCACTTAAATGTCTCACTGATGGTGGCGCGTCTGTTGGATCATGCGGTTCCCTACAAAATGGTTGAACTGCAGGCCGCCAAACGCTACGCCAAAATATATGGGAATGACATTACCTGCGGAAAGGACACGACGCGCGACGTAATCTTTCCGCAGGGAATGTCATTCCCATACATTTTGGCGTAGCATTTGGCGTGAACGCTAACAGAAATGTGTTTCGTCTCGGCCTGCTGGATGGTGCTGAACCCCGCGTCAAGTTCGTGAACGGGCGCTGTTCGTTGAGACTGGTCATCTCCTAGCTTCCAGGGCTTATTTTTGTTCTTGTATTTAGAATTGTTTCTAATTTTTTTTTTTACCTTTTCTCACATACAGAAACAACAAGAATAATGTTCCCAAGATTTTGTAATATTTCAACTTGATTTTAAAAGAATGTCCGTGGAGTTTCTTGTCCGTTCTTCTCCATCTACGTTTTGGAATGGGCAACTAGCTTCAACTTTCCAACTGATCGACTTTTTAACAATTCAAAAGTGCCTGTAAATGGTTTAATTGAAATAAATGCTTTGAGTTTGAGTTTGAATGGGACTTAAACATATCTGGAGTGTAACATAGGTACAGATCTGCCAAACCATTCGGGAATTCAAGCCTAATGTTACGATGTCATGAATCACCTAAATAGCGAAATTACTTCGCAAGATCATGAAAAAACCAAAGGTTTTTGCAATACTATCTAGTCGTGCTTTCTTGTCCAATCAAGGATTCAAAATCGTGATTTTAAGCCCTGGTGTCAAGGCTTAACCAATTAAAGTCTCAAATAAAAAAAAACGAACGCCATGTTGTTTATCTGTCAAAGTGACAGCTGTCCGTGACGTCAAATATTTTGGCGCCGAACCGCCATTTTATGGTGTTGCAACAGAAAAACGGTAATGCGTGAATGCTTTTTATTGACCGTAATTGGAATTTTATGCAATGAAAGAGAATAGTTTCAGTTTTGTAGGTTACTTATTTTGTTAAAACAATTTATTTTGCGGTTAAAGCAAGGTCAATGTTTCGGGTATATAACAATGGGCTGTAAGTTGGTAGTTACCTACTGGTGGCGCAATTTGGCAATGTTAATTCGTTGCCAATAAACTTTTTAAGTTCAATGTCGCTCAGCGCGCTATGGAGCGGGCTACGTACTATATTAGGAGTTTTTGAAGGATAAGATCAAAAATAAATCATTAAAAAGGAACCGGAATTTCCGACGAGCTTGCCGAGTATACAAGCTGAAATAGCAGTATGTAGCCTGGCCATGTTTGTCGCAAGCCGATGGTGGAGCAAACGAGTCCTGGAGTGGAGACTGCGTATTGGTAAGCGTTGTGTGGGCGTTCCAGCTGGACGGACTGATGACCATAAAAAGGTGGCTGGGACAGACTCAAAATCAAAAGTAATTATCAAAATATTCTGAGTACCAGCAAGTCAAGTCATGCCAAAGTATTTTGAACGTCAACATTTACTTACATTAAAATAGAATTGATTCTAGTCGCCCTTCCAAAAGGAAGCTTCTTAGGTAAAAGAATGGGCAAGAAACTCCACTGTCACTCTTTTAAAATGTTTTACAATATTTGACATACCTACATTAATTTTAGGTGAAAACAATCCACTTTTCGAACGTCAAAATTACAAAAGACAGTCCCCGAAAACACCCGTCCTTCACAAGAAGAAATAGCGCAACAAATTGCCCAGCAGCACAGCTGCCTGTTCAGTTAGATAAACTTGGTCATCATCATCATCATTTCAGCCGAAAGACGTCCACTGCTGGACATCCCAAGTAGCATTGCAAGCTGTATACAAGCTGTATTTAAGTTCGATTTTATACTAGAAGCTGTATATTCAGGCTGTATAGAGGCTGTATAAGCGCTTATACAGCCCTTATAAGTAAAAAATGGGCACATTTTATACAGCGTTTTGCTCTAGTATAGCTGTATAATAGCTGTAGAAGCAATAGAGGCGCTGTATAATAGCTGTATTAGAGCTGTTATTCGGTGTACAAAGAAACCATTATACTACAGATATTATCTTATAAATACTTTATAGAGAAAATAGTTTTAAATAGGTTTTTGAAGAGAATCACAAAATGAATGTAATTCTTTCCAATGAATGGCGACATTGTTATTTATAATATTTATTAGTAAGTAAACGTAATCTTGGACTTAGATATCTGAAGGTGTTAATTGGTGAATTGAAATTGCGGATTCAAATTTATTGTGAACCTGTCTATGTTTTCCGTCAAAATATTCAAGCGCCAGCAAAATAATCGATCTGATATAAAAGAAAAATACTATTTATATGGTAAGTCAATGTTGGTTTTAAGGTTAGAATAAAAAACAATGTTATAATAACAGAAGTGAGGGTAGTGTGAGCATTGTGCCCTCATATCAAGCCGAAAATCATTATATATTCCTTAAATTATGTTTCATATTTTGTTTTATACCTACATTCGAAATTACGAAAATGGCGACTATTTGATAAACAGCGTAAACGATAATCGGAGTGTATTATAGTCTGAGTAGCTGTACTAAGTAAGTTATGGATTATATTGTACAGCTTTTGGCTGCTAATCAGCTTTATAATAGAATATTTTTATTACTTAGGCTGTATATCAGTGCTCTATACATAACTTATAATGCTCACAAGGGTTACCTAAAAGAAATAAAAAACGCAGACTCAATATGATACATACCTACATATAGTAAAACAAAAAAAAGGAAGAGATTCTCAATTTATCCTTGTATTTTATACCTAAGTAAACTTATTGTTAAGCATTATTAGTTTGTTGTATGTATTATATCAGTTTTACTTTATTTTCAGGAAAATATACCGACTAAAATTTAAGCAACCATTGAGAAAGGGCAAAACAAGCTTTGCATTGTACCAAGTTTGTGGGAATCAAAAGGCAAGTTAAGATGGCCAAGAAAGCGATTAGATGTCAACAAATTAGTAAAGGATGAAACATCTCGGCCTTTATATAATTGGTCCACCTCAAAATGCTGTGTGAAAAGACTATCATAATCGTCATATGACGAAGCAGTAAGAGAACTAGATCTCATGGTTCAAATCAATCATCATTTGAACTACTTGCGCTGCTCTATGAAGAAACGTCATAATCATGTTCCGAAGGTTGAATTAAATTTACACATTTAACATAACTGTTATGATCATTAATAACCCTGTTTAATGTTTTTGCTACGGAACCCTCTTCGTTGACCGTAAAGTCTTTCCGAGTGACTGTCATTAATACAAAATAAAGCTGTACTGTAGCTGTCATTTATTTTTTTAGTTTTAAAACACCCTCAAAAACAGAAGTCATAAAACCACTGTATTTACAAGAGTGTACAATTACGCCATAAAAATTAGTTTTTGGATACACCATTGTACAGAAACAAGTCTCAAGTGATACTATAATAACACTAAGAGCTGTAATAAGTAAGTGTTCACATGCAAAATACAGCTTGTATACAGCTTTAACGATAAAACCAGATTAAAGTGTCACAAAATACTTAAGCTGTATAGTGGAGTTTTCATATTCTGTTTAAATACCCTAAGCTTTCGCGGATCCCTTAATACAGATTGAATAATTTTTTGACACTCTTGTAAGTCTCTAAAGGAACTCTAAGTTCTAAATAGGCTGTTATATGTATGTTGAAAACGCTTGCGTGCTGCTTGGGATAGGCCTCCTCCAGGCTACTTCGATCGGTCTTGTGCTTCTCACATCCAGCGGATTCCCGCAGCCTTTACAAGGTCATCAGTCCACCTTGTGGGCGGCCATCCCACTCTACGTATACCGGGACGCGGTCGCCACTCCAAAACCTTTCGGCTCCATCGGCCATCTGTTCTGCGAGCAATGTGTCCTACCTACTGTCACTTAAGTTTGCCAATTCGTCGGGTTATGTCGGTTACTTTGGTTTTCCTGCGGATCTCTTCATTCACATATTCAATCACGTGGGGAAACTCCGAGCATATAGCCCTCTCCATTCTATCCCTTTGGGTGACATTATGCCTTCTGATAAGGCCCAATATGACAACACACACTGGTCAAAGACTTTCGTCGCTCATAGAATTACACCATCTATAGCACAACACGAGAATCCGAATGAAATGTATGGAGCCCTTTTTGATGTTGTGCAAAAAGAGTACCAATCTACTTTCAAGACCAAAACCTTGAACATTAATGGAACCTCCGTTGGCTTTAACCAATGGGCTACTCCAGGTATTTACAAAAGTAGAGCGAGACTGTACGAGTTATATGGATTAAAAAAAATCAGGTTTGATACCCCTTTCCTAGAGTATGTCAAAAATTATTCAAAGTTATTTAAAAAGATTAGTGCTTTTGCAAAATCAAAATTTTTAAGCGACACAATTAAAAATTCCAATAATAAAATTAAAACCACTTGGAAAATAATTAACAATGAAACGGGTAAGTCGGTTAAACAAGACAAACAACTAGAGATTATGGTAGACGATAAATTAATTAGTAAAGAAGCTGAGGTAGCACAGGCATTTAATGAGTTTTTTGCCAACATACCTGTAGCTACGACTCACTCCTTAAATTCGTCCCCCTCTAAAGCTGAAAACCTCTTGCATAGTAGTGTGCCTAAGTGTAGTGACCTATTCAGTTTCGAACATGTAACGCCTCGTGATGTAGTTAATGTTTTTAACACACTTAAGTCTAAAAACACTGGTGATTTCTGGGGCATTTCCATTAAACTTTTGAATAATATAATAGATATCGTAGCCCCCTATCTAGCTGTCACTTTTAATAAATGTGTTGATTCAGGAACTTTTCCTGACCTCATGAAGAGTAGTAATGTCATACCATTATTTAAATCAGGTAATAAAAATGACGTTCGTAATTTCAGGCCTATTTCTATCTTACCTGCATTTAGCAAAATATTTGAAAAGTTAATACTCAAGCAGTTGCTAAGACATTTTAATTCAAATAGCCTCCTTCATAATGAGCAATATGGCTTTACAAAAGGTCGTTCGACTACAGATGCGGGTGTTGCTCTGTTGAAACACATATTTAAAGCATGGGAGAACTCGCAAAATGCTATTGGAGTTTTCTGTGATCTCTCCAAAGCCTTTGATTGCGTGCACCATGAAACGCTTTTGCGAAAACTGAGTTATTACGGTGTCCATAACGAAGCTTTAAAAGTAATAAATTCTTATTTACAAAATAGGTTCCAATGTGTAGAAATTAATGGTGAAAAATCTTCCGGGCTACCAGTTCAGTTAGGTGTGCCTCAAGGCTCAATACTCGGCCCATTCTTGTTTTTAGTGTATATCAATGACTTACCATTCTATTTAAAGGGTATTTGTGATGTTGTACTGTTTGCAGATGATACTTCTCTTATTTTTAAAGTAGACCGGAACAGACAAGATTTTGACGACGTAAACAGTGCTCTCTCAATGGTTACGGATTGGTTTACGGCAAATAACCTAGTTCTCAATGCCAAGAAAACAAAATGTGTAAAATTTGCCTTACCGAATGTTAGAAGTCTAGGTCCCAACATCGTCTTAGATAAAGAGGTGCTTGAAACCGTAGACTCGGCAGTTTTTCTGGGCATAACAGTAGATGCCAAACTTCAGTGGGGATCACACATATCAAGCCTAGCGGGGAGGCTCAGTTCAGCCGCCTACGCCGTCAGAAAAGTAAGACAATACACTGACGTCGATACAGCTCGGTTAGTCTACTTTAGTTATTTTCACAGCGTTATGTCCTACGGTATTCTGCTGTGGGGCAAAGCTGCTGATATTCAAAATATTTTTGTCCTTCAAAAACGTGCTGTTCGTGCAATTTACCAGCTAGGTGCCAGAGTTTCCTTGAGGGACTTTTTTAAAGATGTTGGTATTCTCACGGTGGCATCACAATTCATATTCGCTAACATCTTATATATTAGGCAAAATATACACTTGTACACTAAAAACAGTGATATTCACACCGTTAACACAAGAAATAAGGACAAACTACGTGCTCCCTTTCACCGGCTTTATAAGGTTCATAACTCATTTGTTGGGCTTGGTATAACTTTTTATAACAAGCTTCCCTCTTCTTTGCTAGATTTGCCTTTTAATGCGTTTAAAGCTCAAGTAAAATCCGTCCTTTGTTTAAAGGCTTACTATTCCATCAATGACTACTTAAATGACAAGAATAGTTGGTCGCTGTGATTAACTCAAGACAATGTTTATGTTCTTTCTCCAGAATCGGCGTATCTAGTGACAGGTTATATGCGTTCATATAATTATTATTTAATTTTTTATTGCCTGTCTAACAATTTTTTTTTTATAACTATCTATTAAGTCATTAGTTATTGACATGATCTACTCATAACAATATTTTATATGATGAGTTCTTTTAGGCTTTATTTGGCCTCGACAGTTTTCATTTTATTTGTCGGTATATTGGTATGGCTAGCTGACATTTTGACTAATTATTTAATTAATACTTTGTGTGTCGTAATGTTTATTACTTTGCCTAAGTATGTATAGAATCAAGTCTATCCGACTAAACAGACAGCTGTGCTGCTGGGGAGTTTGTTCCACTACTTCTTCTTCCCAGCTAAAGCACTAGGAAATGGTGAAGGGTGGGCGTTTTGGGGGACTGTCTCATGTACTTTGACGTTTGAAAAGTGCTGATTCTCAGCCTAATTTGAATAAATGACTTTTGATTTGATTTGATTTGTCTTGAGACACTGCGGTATTTGGGACGAGAAGATATTTCGAACGCTGCCCAGCCAAGTCGGATTCGACGATTGATCTCTTTCTCGAAGTTGGACCTATCTAACTGGACAGCAGTGGTGAGAGCACCATATAACACGATTCCTACCGGCTCCCTTCGGGGATTCGCATCGGCAACTCTATCGCTATTAAAAACTGGCATGTAAATATGTATGGGTAGCCTTTAGGCTACTATTGTCAAAAAATATAGTTACACTACGGGTATTTAATTCACCATAACATTCAAACAACAAAATGGTTATTTTTGGCTATGTATTATAACAACAAAAAAAACTAAATTAACCAGGCGCCAAAACGTCATAATCGGGAATAACTAATTTCATACAACAGCGATCCCGTAATGAAATCACTCTATGTCACGTTGCACTGCTTGCTATTGACGAGAGCAAGCCGCTGTATAGCGAGTTATGACAGAGATAGATATAGAAAAAATGCGTGAGCAAGAACAAGACGGAGGAATATTGCACATTTTGTTTTGTTTTTAGCTGTTCAATTTTATTGTACTTAATTATTTACATTCCTATTCCTATTTTAATTTTAGAATGATAGTAAGTATTCTTTATTGATAAGTCACTAAGTTAAAGCCGACTTCGCTTCGGCTTCTCTCTTAGAAAAATGTACACCTCGCCGCTGCTGGACAGTTTGTCCTAGGTAAACGTACTCGTCCGCAACTTCGAGTATAGCGCCTCCGATCGTCATGACAGTGGGTGTTAAATACATGGGCATTTGACAACTTGCTCAAGAATCATATATTAGTCAACGTACAGCCTGACGCTGACCTGAAAACTGTAAAAAACTGCAAAAAACGTAGGAAAATTTTAATTTTGCGGGCTACCATCTTCCATCTCAAAAAACAACAGCTATAAGTTATTAGAAAATTTATAAATATATGCACATCATGTAAAAACGAAAGTAAATAGTTTGTTCCACTTTCGTGCCTCGACAACAGATCTCTATAGACAGTTTTATCATAGAACATCAAGCATTGATATACTTACATGGCAATTATAGTTTCTACGCGACGTGACTTTATAGGTAAGTATCTACAGGTAAATCCGTGTGGTGTCGGACGTAAAGAGCTGCACCATCCCATTTCTTCCCGTGGGTGTCGTAGAAGGCGACTAAGGGACTTACTAGAGAATGGGCAGGACGTGGTAAATGCCACAGAAAATCTTTCACAGGATTTAATCCTATGCTATTATTGCCCAATTGTAAAATACATTTTCTACATTATTGAATACTACACACATATTGAGAACAGAGGTGTCCTAGTGATAACGGCCGTGACCTACGAGTTGTAGTTCGTAGACTTCCTATCACAGACTACTTAGAGATACTACGTATCTTCCTATAGTTCGACTTATAATTGTATTCAGTAACTGGACAGTTCAAAGAAAAATAATGTTACCATACTAAAACTAATAGTGTTGGGGTAGTGAATGATTTTGCGTAAAGAGCGAATGATATAAATGGTTTCATTTCAAATTAAACGATTTTAATCATTCGTTATATAAAACTTTAAAAATTCATTTGTAAGATTTGGAATATAAGAACAATTAATACTTAATTTATTAATAAAAGTAATTTTGTTTTTTTATTTTATTATTTCTTCTAATAAAAAAAGAAACTAAATAAATTACGTTACTACTGAAAAACAAAATATAATATAACAAATTTTTCAATTTTTAATGGTGCATTTCATGGTGTTAAGACCAGTTATTAAATTAAAATAAAATAAAAATGCTTGTAAGTACATAATTTCAAGTTCGTTCAATTTCGTTCATTCTTACACCACCTCACTAGCTTTTTTTTGGCAAAGTCTAGTAACCCTTCAATTGTCAAGTTACTAAATACAATTAAAAGTCGAACTCATAGGTTCAAACCCAGACAAGCGCTTGACTTTGTGTAAATTATTTAATCACCGCTGCTCTCAAAACGGTGAAGGAAAACATCGTGAGGAAACTATATATAAATATCTTAGAACGAAAAATTCGAAGACATGTGACATTCATCAACTGGGCTCGCGGCCCACTCCCTCTCATCGGGAGGACGCCTGTGTCCCAGCTGTGGGAACATTACCTGATTATGCCAGTAGAAAAGCTAGTGGGGCAACTGGCAAACCTCAAAAAGTAAACAAACCACTTTCTTATTTATAGATAGACGTTCGTTACCGATTAGCAGCTCGCCTGACAAATTATGTCATTGAGGAGATTCCGGCCGGCTGGCGACCGTTGAGACTTGCGTCTGTGTCGGTAAGACAATTGGTAACGGTCGCTTCTATACGTTACGTTAGTAGCACAATCTTTACACTCTCTTAAACATCATGTTGATAAGTTTTTAACCGACTTCAACAAGGAGGAGGTTCTCAATTCGTCTGCATGTCTTTTTTTTTGTATGTTTGTTACACGATAATTATCTCCGTCAATTGTGGATGGATTTCGAAAATTCTTTCCGACTTCCGAAATTAATGTTGTTTTTTCTCTTTGAAGTGTTTTTTCGCAATTCGGTTGTTTTTTTTAAAGATGTTATCTTTCCCTTTGTAGTTATTGTGCCTACTCCATACTAATTCGTATAACACTTACTATGTAAACAACATGTGGCAGGAAACAGTAGAATGTCATCAAGATACACAAAAATGATTAAAAATGTACTAAAGAGGCTAACGAAAGAACTACCCAAGCAAAGTTACTTAATTATATTTATCTGGGGCCACCCCTGCGGCATACCCTGTCCATTAAAAAAAAGATTTTTCGATTTCGATCCACAATTGCAGGTCATATCGCGTAATATACAGGAAAGGTTTTTATCCAGTGCGCAAACTGTAATCATGAATTCAGCATATCATTCTAGACCCCCCAGCACAGAATTTTTTCGTCGGTACTACAAAAAATCAGCTGTTTCATAGAAAAGTGCAATACCTACTCGGTCAAAATGTATGAAACAGCTGATTTTTTTTTTGGGTCTAAAAACTTACCTTGTATAGGTACCAAAAAAAACAGTCGAGTTGAGAACCACCTACTTTTTGAAGTCGAAAAAAAAGGATATTTTTTATTGTTATTGTAGATTTAGTTAGTGATTTATCGTTTGGAGATCGCCTGTCATTTTATCCTATAGGATATCAGGAGCCCTGTGGTCCTAAAACAAACGGCCTCGACAACCGACTCCGGCTTAATTCAAACAATTTTATTTAAAATCTAAGGAATTCAGCAGTAAAATACTCTTAAAATTCAGTTAGTTCAAGGCCTCAACTGGTCAATGATGCGTCCAATGTCGTTTACCTCATGTTTTTTCTGCTTCCGTAAGACGCTCTTTGATTTCGCTTTGCTTCACGCCTAGCTATTCAAAAGTCACAAAACAGGATGTGGGACCTGGTCTAATTAATTTCTAAATAATTAGCGTGAACTGTGAAGAACATGACACTTTGGCCGACCAGCAGGCTTAGCACGAGCACCTATTTGTCGACGGAAGAATAAACATGACTATTAACTAAATGATGTCCAATAGGAGAAGATAGCTATGTTCTTCTATTAATTATTATCAAAGTTATGCGTTTTATACGAATCATGATTTTGTAGATAATCGTATATACTATAAGGCCGTCGAATAGAAAGATTGCTGTCAGTGTGATTTTGACAGTTTGGGAAGAAATATTCTTCTGAAATAGTCTACGTATAAATGAATGAACATTAGAAACGAAAGACAAAGTGACAGATTGTAGAAGGATATCTACGGTGCGATGTTAAAAATGGAGTCAAGAATGGAAAAAAGCACTGTCTATTTTTCGTAGAAATAGAAAGCGTCGTGCTAAGCCTGCTGGAAATCGAACTCAAGACCTCTGCAGTAGCGCTTGTGACCACTAGTCCAATGAGCCAGTTAAAGATTCCGACAGTGATTTCTTGTGCCCGGTTGATGGCAAAGACTCGCCCCCTATTACATGAGACTTTAAATCTAACTGGCGCAATGTAGGTGTACTATAGGTACCTACACCTCTGCCTAACCCTTCGGGGAACAAGGTGTGATGTTATGACATGTGTAAAGAACATATCGACGGCGAAGTGACAAGAAATTCTAACGTACTGCGTTATCAATTCAATTCGTATACAAAGTAGAAAAACTGGCCAAGCGCGGGTCGTACTCGAACACAAAAGGGTCCACCATACAAATTTAAAACTTCATAAAAATAACTGACTTCGCAATTAAAGTTATTTTTACCTTTGTAGTGTATTTTTTGGAAGCCGGTTGTTATTTTTTGGTAAAGTTTTTATTTTACAGTTTAAAGTTGTGGTGGGTAGGCCACACAAATTCGTATACCTTCACTTGTTAAGTAAATACATATAACAGTTGCTGGAAGTTATTAACATTATCGACATAAACTAAGTGAAAACAAGTGCGAGTCGGACTCGCCAATGAAGGGTTCCGTACCAGCAAGTAACGCGCGAATTGTAATTATGATTTACTTAGGCACCTATTACAGATTTATTATTAGAAAATTTTCAGTTCACGGTTTATGCATAAGGTTTATGTTTATGAAATTAAATGTTATTTTTTATTTTCATATTTGAGTTGATTGAATGAAAGGTAAATTGCGGTTTACGATTTATGATGTATTAAAAAAAAACTACTTACAAGTTTACATGGTAATGTACATCATATATGTTTTTACACGCTTTATATTAGCTTCACTTGTATGTTCGTTTGTTTGTTTGTTTGTATGTTTGTATGTAACCGATTCCTTTGGACGCTATTTTGACCCACTTCAAACGGTCAGATTTCATTTAAACTTTGTAGACTTATTGAGGACCTATGACAATTAAAAAATTAAAAAAAGTAGAAAAAAAAAACGTAAAAATCACGCTTTTTTTAGTTAGCAGAACTAAAAAATAGTAAATAAATAATAGTTTAAGAAACACGCTTTAAAAACCAAACTAAAAAAATAGAAAATAATTTAATTCTATTAAAAAGCGTGGGGTGCTTGATATTAATTGATTATAAAAATACCTCAAAAAGCACCCCACGCTTTTTAATAGAATTAAATTATTTTCTACTTTTTTAGTTTGGTTTTTAAAGCGTTTTTTTTTAGTTTTTTAAACTATTATTTTTTTAGCTTTATCATTCTCCTATTTTAGAAGTTACAGGGGGGGGGGGGCACACATTTTACCACTTTGGAAGTGTCTCTCGCGCAAACTATTCAGTTTAGAAAAAAAATATACTAGAAACCTCAATATCATTTTTGAAGACCTATCCATAGATACCCCACACGTATGGGTTTGATAAAAAAAATCAAAAAGTTTCAGTTCTCTAAGTGTGGGGAACCCCGATTTTTTTTTTATTTCTATTTTTGTGTGAATTTCTTAATGCGGTTCACAGAATACATCTACTTACCAAGTTTTAACAGCGTCGTTCTTATAGTTTCGGAAAAAAGTGGCTGTGACATACGGATGGACAGACATACAGACTGACGAATAAGGGTTCCGTTTTTTGCCATTTGGCTACGGAACCCTAAAAAACGTATGATTGAAGCTAACTCAAAAACCACTACAGAACTTGACCAAATTTATATGGGACTACTCTATATGTATATTCTATAAAACAAAAGATTTTTTTCAAATCGATTTTTCCTCGGTTGAAACCTCACGGTGTCAACGAATCCGAGGGGGTGTTGACCCGACTCACCCGCCGAACCCCTTCAGGGCTAGGCATCAATCGGACGGGTCCCAGACCACCGGCCTTGGGGGATCTCCTAGTCGGTACTGGTGACAGTTTTGCCTCCCCAGCTACTCACCCAGTGTCTTTGGGGTGACAAACACCCCTCGCATTGGACGTCAGGGCCCTGTTGCACATTAAGATTGGCAACAGGTTTACAAGCTTAGGGCTCACCAATAGGTACACACCCCCCTGCCTACACCCGGCAGGGAGGGCCACACATCCCCGGGCTATCCTCCCGGGGAAGTAGACGTTAGGATTGTTAGGAGTTTTTAGGGAAGTAGGCCGCTCCCTATGAGCAATCAGTAGGCTCCCCACCGCGACCATGGTAACCTCAAAATCGGCCTTTTTGGCCGAAATGAGGTTACTCCTGTCCACTCATCCCGAATTGCCCGACGATATCGAACGGACAATCCAGGCATTCCGCGCTATGCCTCCCGCGCCCGCTTTACTCGCTTCCGCGATCCGCGCGACCTCCGCGAACTCGCCCGCGAATCCTCCCGCGATCACTCTCGCGACCGCTATCCCGACCGCGCCCACGTTTGCGCCCGCGACCTATTCTAGGTCAACATCTCCGGCCGCCCCGGCTTGCCCTCCCTCTCCGGCCTTCTCGGAAGAGCCCGCTGAAGAAATGGACGCCGAAGACGCGCCCTCAGATACCGACACCCTTACTGGTGATTCGGATTCGAACTCGGACAAAGCAGCCGCTTCTGCTTCCGATTCTTCCCCATCGTCCACAGAAGAGAGTGGCTTCACCACTGTCGAGGGCAAGGGGAAGAAACGCAAGAAGAAGACTTGTGGTAAAACCCAAGCTGCCAAGATCGCGCTGACGGACGTCTCGGCGTCCCTTCTTTCGCGCCCCCCCACCCCGCCGTCGCCGACCCCCGCCGCGGCCCCCACCCCGATCGCATCCCCGCCCGCGTCTACACCCACCGTCGCGCCCCGCACCGCTGCGGGGAAAAAGGTGCCCCCGCCGCCCCCGGTGTTCATCCAAGACAAGGGGAAGTGGACCGATGTGTCCAAATGGTGTTCGGAGGCTCGCATAGCCTACACCAGCGCCCGATCGACCCTTCAGGGAATCAAAGTGACGGTCCCTACGTCGCGCGATTACAGGGACCTCACAAAAATGCTCAGATATAGAGGTGTGTCCTTTCACACCTACGCATTACCAGAGGACAGGCAATTACGGGTTGTCATAAAAAGAATTCCAACCGAAATTGCGACCGAGGAAATCAAGGCCGACCTTGAGCTCCAAGGAGTCCCTATCCTAGAGGTGCACCGCATGCACCGTGCCCGTCGCGGAGTGCCCTTCGACATGGTGCTCGTAGTATGCCCTCCCTCTGAGGGCCACAATCCGATCTTCCAGATCAAGACGGTTTGCCACTTGTCTGGACTAAAAATCGAAAAACCGCGTAAATCCGGTATAATCGGGCAATGTCACCGTTGCCAGTTGTACGGTCACGCACAGTCGCACTGTAATGCGAAACCCAGGTGCGTCAAGTGCCTAGGGGATCACGGCACAGCCGACTGTGCCCGGCCAAAGGACCGTGCCCTCTGCACGGAACCTCCGGCGTGCGTTCTATGTGGTGAATCCGGTCACCCCGCGAACTACAGAGGGTGCTCGAAAGCACCCAAAACCTCTTCTCCCAAACTGGCGAAGCGTGCCGACGCCCGCCAGCAGAGGGAAGCCCCGTCGTCCAAACTCCCAGACAGGCTCAGCCCTCAGAGGCCGAGCCCCTGGAACCAGCTTAACCATCAGCAGGCATTCCCTGCGATGGCATCCGCTAGGCCCACTCCCGCCCCCATCCCTCCGCTCAGGGACCCGCGTACCGGCGCCCCCGCGCCCTCTACCTCGCCCCCCCGCGTTTCCGTACCCGCCGCCGTCGCGACCCCCGCGACGCTCCCAGCCGCGCTCCCCGCAGCCGCAGCTAGGCAAACCGCTGGCCCCGCGACCAGCATAAACGGCGCCTCAGTGTTCAACACACTGAATAGCATTTTTCTCCGTTTCTGTACCCCCCGTGCCTACCGCATGGCACAGGAGGTGCAAGCAGCCGTAAACGAAAAAGACATCGCGAAGGTCTTTTACATCTACGAAGCGTATCCCGACGTTACGCAAGCCCTCGTCCAATTCAATAACTCAAAATGAATAATACGGCCCCCGCGAGACTAAAAGCCCGATCCCTAAAGCTAGGAACGTTTAACGCCAACGGTTTACTAACCCAACGTGATGAGATCGCCCAGTTCCTCCGCGACCATCAAATTGACATACTATTAGTACAAGAGTCATTTTTAAAACCCTACAACCGCGACCCGAAAATTGCAAACTATCGTATAGTGCGCAACGACAGGTCGCGTTGTCATAAGGGTGGAACACTCATCTACTATAAAAGGTCATTACACTGCATCCCTATGGATCCCCCCACCCTCAACCGGTTAGAAGTTTCAGTCTGTCGACTAGGCCTGACGGGTCATCAACCCGTCACGATAGTCTCAGCCTACCTTCCTCCCACTCCCCAACCGGAAGATTTCAGTCAAATCTCCGATGACATTTCCGCCCTGTTAGGCATGAGTGACTCTGTTATCATAGCAGGCGATCTCAATGCAAAACACCCCGCTTGGAATAGTTCCAGACAAACGACTAGAGGAAAACGCCTGTTTGACCTCTGTTCCTCCTTAGTCTTTGATGTCGTCGCCCCGATGACTCCAACTCACTTTCCCCACGATGTAAATCACAGGCCCGATGTACTCGACATTGCCATTCTGAAGCGAATCAACTTAAGGTTGGATTCCATAGAAGCAATAAACGAGCTCACCTCTGACCATCGTCCGGTTGTCATGCATCTGGCCCCGCGAACGGGTCTCCCAGATACAGACCAACCCCCCCGCACCAAAGTGGTAACGGACTGGAGGCGAGTAAGCGATTCGCTGAAAACCAACACATCCCCCCACTTGAATTCCATACCCGACCATTTCGACTCTGTCGCCGACACAACGGCTGCGATCGACTCATTCACGGGTCACGTACAATCTGTCCTGAACGAGTGTTCAAGGGAAATTCCTGAGGTGGAAGACCACCGATGGAAGTTGCCGGACGATGTACGCGAACTGCTAAATGAGAAGAACGCAGCTGTTCGTGCCTACAGCAACTTTCCTTGCGATGCGAACAAGGCTCACATGCGCTATTTGCAGAGATCTGTGAAGACGCGCATGCAAGAGCTTCGTGACGCTGGCTGGGACAAGATGCTGAGCGAGTTAGAGCCGACTCATCTAGCCTTCTGGCAACTTCAGAGGAATCTCAAATCCCGAGAAGTCTCCTCCATGCCCCCCCTGACCAGGCCCGACGGCACAGTCGCGTTCGACGACATCGACAAGGCCGAATGCCTTGCCGAGAGCCTCGAAGCCCAGTGCACGCCCAGTTCTCTGCCAGTAGACCAGGCACACCTCGATGAGGTGGACGCCGAAGTTGAACGCAGAGCCTCCCTCCCGCCCGTCGAAGACCCGGATGATCCAATACCTCTCGTCACCCCGGACGAAGTTCACGAGATCATCAAAGGTCTGAAACCCCGCAAGGCCCCCGGCGCTGATGGAATCACCAACAGGGTGCTCCAGATGCTGCCCGCCCACATGATCATGCTCTTGACCACCATCTTCAATGGTGCCCTGAGCAACAACATCTTCCCGCAAGCATGGAAGCAAGCCACGGTCATCGGCATTCCAAAACTTGGCAAGCCCAAGTCCGAGCCCACGAGCTACCGCCCCATCAGTTTACTGAATTCGCTCGGTAAAATCTACGAGAGACTTATTTATAAGCGACTCAGAAATTTTGCCGAGACGAAAGGCCTCATTCCCGACGAGCAGTTTGGTTTTAAAACCCAACACTCGTGCGTGCAACAGGTCCACCGCATCGTAGAAGACATAAGCGCTGGTTTCCAGCGCGGCTCTATGACCGGTGCAGTATTCTTCGATATAGCGAAAGCTTTCGACAAAGTCTGGCACAACGGCTTATTATATAAGCTGTACAAACTCGGTGTGCCCGACCGTCTCGTACTCATCCTTCGAGACTTTTTGTCGAACCGCACCTTTCGCTATCGCATAGAGGGAGCGATTTCCTCCCCCCACCCCATACGCGCCGGCGTCCCTCAAGGCGCCGTGCTATCCCCTCTCATTTTCACGCTATTTACTAGCGATATCCCCAAGCGTAGACTGGAAAAGTTGGCACTGTTCGCAGACGACACAGCCATTTACTACGCTGGGGTCAGTCAGGATGCGATATCCTCCAGACTCCAGACCGCAGTCAATGTTCTTGGCGCGTGGTTTAGAAAATGGAGGATCGAAGTAAACCCAGACAAAAGTCAAGCGGTTCTCTTCTCGAAACCGCGACACAGACCCGACCCCCCCCGGCCCATCTCCATGTTTGGCAAGCCTATCCCTTGGGAGAAGCAAGCCAAATATCTAGGAGTGATCATGGATCAGCACCTCTCCTTCTATAAGCACATTATGAAGGCGCGCTCACGCGCCGCCTTCGCTCTTGGAAGGCTGCATTCTGTTCTGAACGCCCGTAGCAAGTTGTCACTCAAGTGCAAGTTGCGAATATACACGGCGTGCATAAGGCCAATCATGACCTACGCTAGTGCTGTCTTTGCACACACAAAGCCCCGATACATCCATAGGATGCAGACATTGCAAAACCGTTTTCTCCGTCAAGCCACAGGCTCGCCCTGGTATGTTAGGAACGAGATCCTCCATCTCGACCTTAAAATCCCAACGATAGCCCAATTCCTAAAACGTAATTCAAAGCGTTTCTTTGAATCCGCCGCGCAACACCGCAATCCATTGATTGCGAAGGCCGCTAGTTATGTCCCCAGTAGAATCAGTCGAATCCGCCGGCCGCGACATGTCCTCTCCGACCCTGATGACCCCATCACTCTTCTTCAAGAAAGCAGTAGGGCCACCAGCACAGCACACAAAAACAGACCGTGTTTCCGACCTCGCCGCCGAGGTCCTCGCGCCTCGCGAAGACCCCGAGTAAACAAATCCTCCCCCAACCGTCCCTTGCCCGCAGAAGTGCCAGCCCGCGCCGAAGCTGAGCAAGTAGAGTTAAAATCCCCATGATTAATAATAAAGAAATTATTGATCCAGCCTGTCCCCACTTGCTGCCCTCCCTGAAAGTGACTCCCTGAGCCGAGGCTCGTACCCCGCAGGGGGTGCCCTCAGTGCGCAGTTGCTGTAGGTTTTTAATTTTAGTTTGTAAGCCCTGGCTGGAGGCTCTTAGCCTAAAAACTATTAGTCCCCACAGGAAAGCCCGGTTAAGTAGTTACGGCCTCTCAAGGTCAACTACGAGATGCCCTTCCCAAAAAAAAAAAAAAAAAAAAATCGATTTTTAAATGACGGAGTTCTGAGGTAGGTAACAGACAAAAAAATACATCAGAATTTCATTGAGGTAATAATATGTACTAACGTACCTCAACGCAGAATTTAGAAAATACTCCTTTTTTAGAAGTCGTCGGTTAATAAAACATTTGGTTCGATTTCCAGTCTAACCTGAATTACGTCATACACAGATCGACCTTGTTGCGAAAAGACGTTATCCTTGTATACCGGTCCACACAACAAATAATGGTCAACCAAATGGTCTTATTCAAAAAAATAACGTATTTTTAACGGTCAACCGTTAAAAATACGTTATTTTTTTGAATAAGACCGTTGAAAATTCGCGATAGTGACTTATCGGTTGTTACCAAGAAGTATTTATTACTCAAGTTTGTGTTTACATTTATTTTTGGCTACAGTCACCAAAAGAGTTAAGTAACCAACCCTAGTCGGATATAGTTGAAGTTTACTAAGAAACCGATGGATGTTTTCGAGTAAAATTTTAGGAACTGAATTCATGGAAAACAAACAGTTCATTTATCAAATTAAATTTCACTCGAAACATCCATCGGTTTGCTACTAAACTTCAACAAAACCAAACGGCTTGGTATGGGAAGAGATCGACGGTATGACGTTATTGCCTTGGAAGGTGGGTAGACCTCTGGTGTGGGATGCAACCTGTGTCGAGACCCTTACGCCATCTCATGTTCCTAGCACGGTGGGCTGTGCTGGCGCCGCTGCTGCGGCTGCTGAGACCCTCAAGTGGCGTAAATACATTATGGGTAACTACAGTTTTGAGCCATTTGGGGTCCAAACGCTCGGGTCATGGGGCCCCAGTGCACGTCTCCTCTTTAAGGAAATTTCTCGCCAGCTGGTCGGCACTTTACGTGACTGGAGGGCTGGGTCATTCTTTGGCCAAAGAATTAGCATTGCCATTCAACGTGGCAATGCTGCCAGTCTTCTGGGCACGTTTCCTGATGACAGCGATGCGGACGAATACTTCGACGCCTAAGTGTCCATTTGTTTTTGTATTTATTTGTTTAGTTAAGTAGTTAGTTTTAATTTTTTATCCAAGTAAACTAACACTTCAACTATATTCGATGACCCTGGATACTTATCTCTTTTGGTGACTGTATTATTACGTATCTAATATTTGACTACTTTTACGATCCTGCGCTTGTAAAATATATTCCAAGTTTCTTACGTTTTTTGAAATTTGCAGTTCAGTGTCTGGTTGGGGAATAGGATTATATGAACTGAGAGGGTTGAATTATTGTGATGTTAGAAATTATCCCACGGGAACATAATACCGGGAAAAAAAGTAGCCTTATAAGGTGAACCTAGTCCACATTTTTCCCAAACAAACTTCGGGAGTGTATTACTCCACTGTTCGACAATGTACATCAAAAATTAAACATGGTATGGGTTTGTCTCATTATTAATACTGTCTGTACGGAAACAGAATACTAAAATAATAAGCCATTGAAGAAGTTCTGAGCCAAACAAAGATTCGTTTTTCTTGCTAATTTAACCTAACTTTGGGCGTGTTTATGTAACAAAAGAAGTGTAAAATTTGAAAACCAATTCGGTACCGACAAAGCTCAAATATCGAAAAGTTCAATAAACTTTATTGGTCAGTGATTTATGCAGTGGTTTTTTCATAAAACCCGATCTTCCGAAGGACTGTTCTTAAATTTTTACGCGCCTGTTGTACTATAAATGATCCTGCATCTCACTCAATAATGTTGTGCGTGTAGACTAACTGCTCATCACTGATACCATGCCTGGTGAGACAGTGTGCTTTTTAGCCAGGCCCATCAGTGAGTTCGAGCTCGCGACTAGATTTCCCATAATATGAGCTGTCTATGTTGAGTCTGCAGAAAGGATTCCAGCGCACAAGGGTGGGTAATCATAAAATAACTTCTCCCGCTCTGTGCGGAGCGGGAGGGCGTGACTTTTACTGACTAAAACCCACCCGTGTTCCCTCAGTTGCCTGTGTGCCAGGGGCGGCGGTCTCTCTTTCGAACAACCCGCACCCCTGGCAGACCAATTGCCATGGCTCACCTGGAAATCTCTTAATCGACCAAGAAGCCAGGTGGGCCGCTGCCGGTACAACTTGGTCAGTTGGGGGTACTACGATAAGATGCAGTGCGAATGTGGAGCCACATTGCAAACTATGCCCCACCTCTTGTCGTGCTCTTTTTGCAATAACACGTGCGTTATGGAAGACCTTGGCGAGGCCAATGATAACACTGTCGAAGTGGCTGAATTCTGGTCGAAGCTCGTTTAAAACCAACAATTAAAATCATCACACGACAAAGAAGAAGCTGTCAGCGGAGATGACGACTAATAGAGAAATATTAAAGAAAAAAACTCGTTGCGCCGATTACAAATAAATTGAGACAAGGATAGACAAATGAAGATATTGTATAGCTATAGGTACTGTATAATATGGCACCTAATCACGGCACCTAACAGCCGTGTATTCAAACAATCTTGTACGCCTTGAAATCAATGAAATATAAATATTCAGAGGATCCTGTCTGACTGCTTGAGGACATCTTGTTCGGAGGCGTCTAATTATATCTTAATTAATTCATATTTGTATGAATATTGCAAATTATGTAACGAACATTATCCTAAGCTATAGCTGTGGTTTGCGGTTTCACTCGTATCTTGGCGTAACCACTATATTTACCCGATGTAGGTACAGTCACGAGCTACGTCTATTATTGTATAGAATCAAGTTCTTCTAACATAACAGACAGCTGTGCTGCTGGGGAGTTTGTTGCGCCACTTCTTCTTCCCAGCTAAAGCACTAGGAAGTGGTGAAGGGCGGGCGTGCCGGAGGACTGTCTTATGTAATTTTGACGTTAAAAAACAGCTGACTCTCAGCTTAGTTTGAATAAATGACTTTTGATTTTGATTTTGACTAATATGTATATACCAACTTTTTAAAGTGATTTCATCCTCTTGTACTGATTGTAATTTTGTGTTATTCTGAAAAAAAATTTTTGTAACCCACACTATAATGAAATACCTAGGTTATCACAAGGTTGCAATAGTTATTTAACAGAAAATCGCTTTTGAATTTGGCTTCTTCTTCTTCTTCAACCCTTGGCCACCCAATGCTGAGTGTAGGTCTCTTCCAAATCTCTCCACTTTTGGCTGTTTTGTGTCATGGCTATCCAGTTTCTTCCGGCCACTTTAATAAGATCGTCTGAATTTGGCTATGTGTATACATATTAATGCTCGTGACTGTACATCCCGGTCCCGGTCTACACTTCGGTCTACATGTACCGGTGGATCTACCTATCTGTAACATCTCGCACACTATTGTAATTTGACCTATGCTTACAAATACTTAAAGCATTCTGATTCTGATAAAAAAAACTTTTTTCAAAAAAAACAACCGACTTTCGAAAAAACACTACAAAGTGAAAAATGACTTTAATTTCGGAAGTCGGTGACTTTGGACGTATTTTAATTTTTTGTCACCGCCTTCCGAAATTAAAGTTATTTTTCACTTTGTAGTGTTTTTTCGGAAGTCGGTTGTTTTTTTTTGGAAAAAGTTTTTATTTTTCACTTTTTAGTTATAGTACTAACCTACTCTACCTACTAATTCGAAATTCCATCATCCTTGGGGTCAAAACAATGCATATTTATGCGATAGCAGCAATCGCGGTTTATTTACTGTTAGTTTTTGAAGAGTTCCGTTGTCTGTCTCCGAAACGCATCATCAGATCTATTTGAAATTTAAATGGGACCACAGGGGAAGCATGAGCTTTCAAATAAAAAAAGAATCATCAAAATCGGTTCACCCAGTCGAAACTTATGAGGTAACAAACATAAAAAGAAAACATACAGTCGAATTGAGAACCTCCTCCTTTTTTTGAAGTCGGTTAAAAAGTACCTATCTTTTATTGTAATCCAGGCTATAGTCTACGTATATGCCCATGCAAATTCACACCTGTATATCTCGGATAGGTACGCAAAGGTGCATTGTGTGAAGAACTCACCAGCTTTTATAAGTCGCCAATAATAGGGGCGACCCTATTGCCATCAACCGGGCACAAATTAAGATTCCCTGAGAGGTTCCAAATCTTAAGAAACCCAATAACACTCCGTAGAGATCGTCTAATTTAAAACTGCACGCCCCTCAACAAAATTTTCTCTACAAACATTTAAAAAGTCTATGAATAGAATAGAATAGAATGGGTCTTTATTTGCTTAGAATGAAGGTACATAAAAATAAGTTGTTAAATTATATAATAGGATCCATGTACATTCTGCCTTAATATAGCATGCAAAATTAATACAACGTAGAGGCCACAGATATTACAAAAACTCATCATTTAAGAAATCCTGCACAGAATAATAACATTTATGTACAAGGAATTCTGTAAAGGCTCGTGCAGACTAGCGCGACGCGACGGTCGGGTCGCGACACTCGTAGAACAATTTCTATGAAAACTTAATGCAAATTGTTCTACAAGTGTCGCGTCGCGCTGTCGCGTCGCGGCTGTTTGAAGAAGCCTTAAAACAACAACAACAACAATTGTGTATACAGGGTACATTTTAATTCAGTGCGAAAACTGTTACCATGAATTCAGCATATTTTATCATTCTAGGCATAGAAATTTCTCGTCGGTTATACGAAAAAAAATACGCACTGGATAAAAAAAACTTACTCTGTATAAAGGGGTGACAGGGACATCAACGCGCAACCTGTCACCATGGATTCAGTCAGTACATGCCCCTACCTACTACTAGGGGTTGTACCCCTAGCGTACAAATATTTCGTCTCTAATAAAAAATAATATCAGCTGTAGAAGTGCAATATACACCGTGACATTTTAGTCGTCTTACAAAGGTCCACTCAATGTATCCGTCATAACATACCGCTAGGCGCGATTAAAACATTGTTACCATCAATTCAGATAATAGGTACGAAGAAAAATAAATAATGCTTTAGAATTATGAAACACACTCCCTGTTAAAAAATGTTTACGTATCAAACGGTAGAAGATATCTACCTACCTACCGTTACATTCCATCATTAATTCCATCTCCATAACAGGGTGTTTCAAACTACGTCATGCGTCTTAGTGATATTTTCATGTTTTTGATTATGCAAATGTAAAAAAAATAAAAAAAAATATGCATGGTAGTAGATAGCAGTCATTGGGTACATGAAGTGGGCTGCCGTTGTAAGACGACTAAAATGTCACTGTGTATAGGCACTTACTTACGCGGTGAAAATGTATGAAACTTTTTGTTTTTATATAATTAACGGAAAATTTTAATGTTAACTGACATCGCGTTGATGTCCCTGCCAGCCTCTATAAATAACTAGCTTAAGCTGGCAGCTTCGCCAGCAAAAGCTAGTCGTGGAGTTCGAAAATTGTCCCACGGGAACGTACTACCGGGACATAAATTATCCTTGTGTTAATCGAGGCTAAAAACTAAGTATGCCACATTCAAATCCGTTCAGCCGTTTTTGGTTAACTGAGTAACAAACATCCAACCATACAAACTTTCACATTTATAATATTACCAGGATACAAACAAAGCCCAACCTTGGCACCGAACCTAGGACCTCACATTTAGATGTCTCCTAGACCAATGGCCTCATTGGTCTACGCGATTTCTAAAGTCTTTGATTGTAATTTAAATAATCCATATTCAAATTCTTTACATTACATCAGCAATACATAACTTGAAGACTAAATACAAGGTCATTGGTACACAATGACAAGGTCGAACAGTTCTCACGATTTTCCTAATTGCAGCTCCTAACTAATTGTAGCAAAACACACCGCCTTATGCGACGCAAGCGCATATTATGTCAGACTATCAGAACAGCTCACGACCTCGAGGAGAAAAAACTCGTAATACTGCTAATTGAATGAATAGAAAAAAATAACAGAGTATGCATAGATGGTTTGGTCATGACTGTTGAAGGGATGAATAAAGGGTGACTAACAAAAGGTATATTATGTCGCAGCCATCTGGTTAAATTAGCCAGTTAAATTAGCCAGCTAATTGGACGGCTGAAGGACAACAAGCCAAGTCATTGAGCGCAACGTTTAACCAGATGACTGAATGTCGTATACCTAGTCATTTAGTTAAATTGGATATTGATGAATTTGTAATGTTTAGTTTGGGTGACTATGAGTTCACAAATTATGTACGATTACTTTTTACTAATACCTACCACAAAGTAACTAGTAATAGTGAAATGTTGGTTGACAATAAAGTATAACACGAAAATAACACAATAATAAATAAGTCAGTAAATTCAGTCAGTTTAGACTCAAATATTTCGCGAAAACTTGCAGAAGACGTAGTATTATTTGGCACCTCCATGTTGTCACACAATTTTGACAATATCACACTTCAATTTCACTTAAAATTGCACACAAGAACGAAAAATAACATTCACGGTGTTAGACCCTAGTTCAATTAACTATAGGCCTAGGCATCCAATTAGCTGGCTAATTTAACCAGATCGTTGCGACATTTACGAGGCAGATGTGAGTGGTAACGCCGGGAGGGGACGCCCTAAGGGGACATATTATATCGGGTGTAAAAAGACACTTAACATAGCCGAGAGTCACATATACTCCCCATCAATAGAATATTTGTTTTTGTTCTTGACCATAGAAAATACAATATTTCTTTATTCGAGTAACCAAGACTCAACAAAATTGTTAGTAAAAATTACGACTATATTAGTAACCACAGACTATACACAAAACACGGAAAACAATACAAGAAACAACGGTTGGGCACCGTTGCGACATCCCATGAGAGACGGCACAACAGTCACCCACGTAAACACAGCCCAGGCGACTCGCAACCATGCCTAAGACACTATTGGAGCTGCCCCACACCCTGCGCACTAGGGAAGCGCACCTTTTACGCATTGTTGCTTAAAAGCAATCTACATGCGCATCTGCGAACATCCCTGACGCACTACAGAAACGGGGCACCAGTATCCTAATCTTTGCGAACATTTAGCCCACAGGCTGCATGTGTAAAAAGAAGTACAGTAGGCTCGAAAGAGCGTGATTTTAACAGGAAGTGAGCCATACCTGGGAAACTTTTGGTTACTGAGATATTAAAGGTCAAAATTCCATCTTTAACTGATTTTCTTTTACGAGAACAATTTTTGACGATAAAACATAACTTTAAATAATTATTTAAATAAACTATTTATGCATAATCAGCTTATATTGTTGCTACTGCTATGACTCAGGCCTCCTCTCTGGAGGGAGAGGGCTGTACCCCACGGGGTGGAAGTCAATGTCTTCGAATGTTTGGTCCTATGACACGTTGAAGACAAGGAAGTTTGGCATTAATTCCTTCTGCACATGTGGCTTCCCTGGTAACTCATTAGCACCATAACTATGTGAGCTTCTATTTACTGCTTCCAAATTACAATGTTAATTACAATATTTTATATTTTACACTTTCTGACATATTCTCGTCATTATTTGACATTATACAACACTTGTAATATCGAATATTTATTAGTGATTCTCATGGAAATCATATCACTTGGTTTAAATAGGTTGATTCTACATAAGTAGATTCTTTTACATATTGTGAATGAGAGAACGTTGTAGGCCTACAGTTTCTATTCTTTATTTTCATTCCTCTAAGTACCTGGTACTTATTGACAGGCCTGCACTGTCCTCCCATACCTAATATCACTGTAATTTGAGAACATTGTAAAAGACAATTATTTTTAAAAGAGTAACCGTGGAGTTTCTTGCCGGCTCTTCTCCATAGGAAGCGACAAAATGGAACCGTGCACCTAGCTTCTGACGTTTCATAAGTGCCCTTGCAGGTTTATGTGAAATAAAATATTTTGATTTTGATTTTTTATTTTGACAATACATTGACGGTTTCCTCACGTGATTTTTCTTCATTGTTTTTCCAGCAGGCAATATGCTAGACGAATTGATTTGCGTGGTCACTCAAAGTCAGTTAAAAGATGGTAATATTCATTCATTCTTCAAACTATTTTAGCATTGAAACGGAATTGCTGGTCAATGGCAATTAGATGCAGTTACAACAAAGCCTTATGCAAAGTCAGGGATATTAATTGTTAACCAAATTGACTACCAGCTTAAATTGTTCGGATATTCAAACAGCTGTAATTTTATGAAATAAAGAAAAAGTATTTATTGTGACTCGCACAGGTATATCACAAACTAAAGTAAACACATCACTACATAGTATAAAACAAAGTCGCTTTCTCTGTCCCTATATCCCTATGTATGCTTAAATCTTTAAAACTCCGCAACGGATTTTGATGCGGGTTTTTTTAGTAGATAGAGTGATTCAAGAGGAAGGTTTATATGTATAATACACCGACCTCCACGCGGGCGAAGCCGCTGGCAAAAGCTAGTAACTTATAATTAAATTAAATGACAAAATGAAACTTCAAATTATAACAGAAAGTCTTGTACGAGGTCAAAAGGCAACTAACAGTAGTAAAGGTGTTGTTTTGTTGTAGTATGAATTTTAGGCAATTGTTGCTGTTTTTATGTTGGTGTTTTTGGTGTTGTCGGTTGTGTTATAAATCTAGGTCCCAACATCGTCTTAAATAAAGAGGTGCTTGATACTGTAGACTCGGCAGTTTTTCTGGTAATAACAGTGGATGCCAAACTTCAGTGGGGATTACACATATCAAGCCTAGCAGGAAGGCTCAGTTCAGCTGCCTATGCCATCAGAAAAATAAGACAATACACTGACGTCGATACAGCTCGGTTAGTCTACTTTAGTTATTTTCACAGCGTTATGTCCTACGGTATTCTGCTGTGGGGCAAAGCTGCTGATATTCAAAATATATTTGTCCTTTAAAAATGTGCTGTTCGAGCAATTTACCAGCTAGGTGCCGTTAGCTAGGTATCGTTGAGGGACTTTTTTAAAGATATTGGTATTCTCACGGTGGCATCACAATTCATCTTTGCCAATATCTTATATATTAGACAAAATATACACTTGTACACTAAAAACAGAGACATTTACACCGTAAACACTAGAAATAAGGACAAACTACGTGCTCCGTTTCACCGGCTTCATAAGGTCCATAATTCATTTATTGGGCTTGGTATAAATTTTTATAACAAGCTTCCCCCTGCTTTGCTAGATTTGCCTTTTGATGCGTTTAAAGCTCAAGTAAAATCCATCCTTTGTTTAAAGGCTTACTATTCCATCAACGACTATTTAAATGACAAGAATAGTTGGTCGCTGTGATTAACTCAAGACAATGTTTACGTTCTTTCTCCAGAATTAGCGTACCTAGAGGCAGGTTATATGGATTCATATAATTATTTAAAATTATAATCTATATTTTCGTTAGTTATTGACATGATCTATTCACAACAATATTTTTTATGATGAGTTGTATGTCATTATGGTTAGCTAGCGACCTCCACAATTGATCATTCTATTCTTGCCTGAGCAACAGGCAGCAAGTTCGTCATGCTCCCGTAGATGTCACTGCTTACGGTAGCGTTGGGATCGGGTTACCTCTTTCCCTCAAATATGGCGAGGGGGTAGTGGCTGATCTTTGCGTTATGGTCGTGAACGGGTGCTGCTTGTGGTGACTGGTCGTCTTGCTGACCGTGATTTTGTTATTGTTTGCTAATAATTACCTACCTGTTTATTTGTTTATTTATTTTACGTCGATGGTCCTAGGTTACCATTTGTGAACATAATCCAGCATTGCATATGTAAGCTATCACGCCATTTATACCAGGAGGCTTTTATTTTGGTAGTATGCTTTGTTTACTTTTTTTTTGTGCTTGAGATAAGTTTTCATTTTATTTGTTGGTATATTGGCATGGCTAGCTGACAAATGACAATTTTTTAAGTTCTGTGTCTCGTAATGTTGATTACTTTGCCTACCTATGTATAGAATCAAGTCTATCTAACTAAACAGACAGCTGTGCTGCTGGGGAGTTTGTTGCGCCACTTCTTCTTCACAGCTTAAGCACTAGGAAGTGGTGAAGGGCGGGCGTTTTGCGGGACTGTCTTATGTAATTTTGACGTTCGAAAAGTGCTGATTCTCAGCCTAATTTGAATAAATGACTTTTGATTTTGTGTTGTGGTTGATTTTACACTTTTTATTTGTTTTTCTTGTTACCTGTAGTAAAATTTATTGGACTGTGTTCCTTTTAATTTGTGCTAAATAAATGTATTTCCATTCTTTTTTAATTTAAATAGCTTTAACACGACAAAATTTACGTAGATGTCAAGTTGTTTACGAAATAATTTCGCTGTCTGTATATTAAAACAAACTGAAGTAAATAGTAACCGCAGCATATTTGATTATTATTGTTACAACAGGCATTGAACTGTTGGTCAATTGTTTACTCAGTGCAAATAGTTTGCGGTATTCTTTCAATCAGCTACGCTATTCTCTAAGAGACAATGGTGCCGAATCTTTTGTTCACCACGTAAACTAAAATAAGAGTATAGCTGTCTCTTACTGACAAACTGCCAAAGAAAAAGACAAGTGACGCTTTAGAACTGTCAAACTAAATTACGTCTCGAATGCCTTGAATTTAGTGTGATTTTAAACATGATGAATTTATTGCGTCGATGAAAATCTTAGTTTAATATTTGACAGCTCTAATTTATTTCCGTCTCTTTCTTGTTTCATTAGAAGGAAAAAGATAGCAATAGCCTGAATTAAGTTTAGGTAGTACGCAATAGAAAAATCACCAATGTCTATTCCATTCTATTTTTGTTCATGGCAATGGTGCCGGTGTCGACAATTCTGCCAATGTCAGATGTGTTGAGAAAACGTGCGAAGGAAACAAAAAAGTAAAAAAAAAACCATAAATCCGATACTCTAAAGTTAATAAAAGTTTAAAGTGAACTTGTTGTTAGTAGGTACACTGAAACAAACAAATAAAAGTATTGTTAATATATGAATAAATATTTACATAATTGAGCGTAAACTACACAAAAATCGTCATAATTGAAAAACATCAAAGCCTCCAAGAGCTTTGGGGAAAAATGTGTTAGTAGGGATGGGAAGTTAGTTGGGACAGGGTACCAATGTCTCGGACAACGCCCTCTTCCAGCCCCCCTAAATGGGTCCAGGGGCAACGGATCTGGGGAAATTCGTTGCCCCCTACTTCTTAGGACCCGAGATGGCGGCGCGTAGTGTTCCACGCGCGCCTCTCTATGACGTAAGGGGGGAGTTTAACACCTCACTCCCCCCCTATCGCGAGGTGGCCCGCAGAGGCGGGCCGGCACTAGCCGGGGATTGCGGAAGTCACATCAGTTCCCGTGATCCCCGGTGCAAGTGAGAGACGGAACACCGGGGTGGTTTTAGTCAGTAAGAGTCTGACAGACCCCTCCGCCCTCCCCGGGGCGGAGGACATCCATGAGGATTTCCCCGCGAAATCAAAAAAAAAAAAGGGTACCAATGTCTTGGCTGTACTCTACGACGAGCTCGTCGTCGACACAGCTTTGAGATCTACTGGATTTTCAACTCTCGGTGTTGAACGGAGCATTGACAATCGAACAGAGTGCAACGCGAGTGAGTGTCAACTGCCACCTAGTGACGTCATTCCAGAAAACCTTATTGGAACCATGCACTTAGCTTCTGACGTTTCATAAGTGCCCTTGTAAGTTCATGTGAAATAATTTAATTTTGAATTAATCATTCTTTTTAGCATTCGCGTAGCTTTTTAACCGACTTCAAAAAGAAGGAGGTTATCAATTCCACATGTTTTTTTTTAATGTGTTTTCGGGCATAACTCTGTCATATATAAACGGTTTTGATTCCGAAATGGTCCCATTTAAATTTCAAATAGATATGATGATGCGTTTCGGAGACAGACAACGGAACTCTTCAAAAAATGACAGCAAATCAACCTTGATCGCTGCTATCGCATAAATGTGCTTTGTTTTGACGCCAAGGATGTTGAAATTTCGAATTGGTGTGGGGTAGGTACTATAACTAAAAAGTGAAAAAGAAAAACGTTTTCCAAAAAACAAAAAATCAACAAAATAACTTTAATTTCGGAAGGCGGTGACAATTTTTTTTAATACATATCCAAAGTCACCGACTTCCGAAATTTAAGTTATTTATCACTTTGTAGTATTTTTCCGGAAATCGGTTATTTTTTGGAAAAAAAAATTGTAACCATGGAGTTTGCAACGACCCACTGGAACCGTGCATCTAGCTTCTGACGTTACCCAAGTGCCAATGTAAGGCTTATTTGAAATAAATGTTTTGATTTTGAATGAATCAATCTTTTTAGCATTCCCATAGTATTTATTGGCGGTTATTTTGAAAAAAGAAAAATACTGTTCTATACATTTTCACCACAGAGGTACACTTTTGTATGAAACAACAGATTTTTTTTTAGAACCGACGATAAATGTCTACGCTAAGGAGGTCAAGACTCCTGTGTTATAATTTTCACCCTGTATTATAGTTTCCAGTAAGAAGTGTTGATGAAGTGGTACACATTGCACGTAAGTATTATTGTTGTTTATTAAATCCGTCTCCACGCTTCGTCTGTCAACCGCTATATCTAATTATGCGGCACTGTGGCATACTTAGTTACAGTCTTAGTAGTTTCAAGTACTGTAGGTACTGTAGTGTTTTAATATTACAATCGTATCGTAAACAGGGGGTAGTTGCTTTTCCTTTTTTTTTTTTGTTGTGGGAGGGTGACCACGGTTACTGAGCCCCCCCGCAACGACAATGCGGGAACCCCACTGGGGGGGTAGTTGCTTTTCCTACTATAGTAGGAATGGCTTTCATAATATCCGATCTCTTTTTTTGGTTATGAAAGTATGGAAGGGGCTTTTAAAAACATATTTTTGTGCCAGGAACACCGTGAATGCATAACTAGTTAGGTGTATAGTATGGAAGCGACTTCTAAATTATTAGCATTGCAGAACTATTCAGATACATATTTATTTAGAATTAATGTTTAAACCCCGATGCAAATATATGTATGTAGAGTGTAAGGGAGGGGGTGGTGTGTGTTAGTAAAATTAAATAAAGATAAATTAAATAAAGATTATTTATACAAACACGCATTCCATATTAGCCAACATCGCAACTTTAGGTAAATATGACGTCTCCAACAGGCGCGACGCGATTCTCGTACCTATAACGATTTCTATGACAACTTCATGGAAATTGTTCTACAAGTGTCGAGGCGCGCTGTCGCGTCGCGCTTATCTGAAGAAGCCTTTATTGACATGGTTGAGCAGATTAATACTATAAAGAAAGTCTGTATGTTTGTTACTCATCACGCAAAAACGGCTGAACGTATTTGGATGACATTTGGAAAACAGACAGTTTATAGCCTGGTTTAATATATAGGATACTTTTTATCCCGGTAGAACGTGACCGTCGGATAATTGTCGACCTAGCTAGTAACTAATGCTGGGGCTATACTACGGTCAACGTCAATGCCCAACATCGCTATTTAACAACGCGGTAAAAATTCCGATGATTAAAGCGATAAATTCAGTGGCCACACTTGACCGCCATTCGAGTTATCGCCTAACGTCAAATGGCATTGTGAATGCCGTTGTAAAATTATCGCGATAAATTGTGGCTACACCTACGGTTAACGTCCATCATCGCGATAATCAACGGCGTTTCTCGTTGGTGTAGCCCCGGCATAATAAAGATCAGATTCGCTAAAAAACGGATGCGTTTGTATGAAACTGACGGGTGTTCAAGCACGCATTTTCTCGACGGCCGGAGCGTAGGTATGTGTCTCTGTTTATGCATACTAAAGGCTATAACACACTTTAAACTCTAGCTCAACAAAATGTATTACACACGCACAAATCAATCAGGATGTATTCGTGATCGTTAGCAAATTATGTATGAAATCGGTAATTAAACAATTTATAACAATTACCCAGTTGTATTGTATTAGCTGTGGTGGCCCAGTGATAACATTCTCGACTTACGAGTTGCAGTTCATAGGTTCGAACCCTGACAGACGCTTTACTTTGAGTGAATTATTTCACCTCCACTGCTCTCAAAACGGCGAAGGAAAACATCTTGAGGAAACCAGCATATCTTAGAACCAAGTGACATCTACCAACCCGCAATACAGTGGATCACAGCCCACTCCCTATCACAGAGAAGCCTATGTCCCATCAGTGGGACCATTATAGGCTGCTTATGAGATACCTAATCAAGTAATTATATGTTGTTGTGTTGTTGTGTTGTTGTTGTTCTTGTTTGTTGTGTGTTGTTGTTGTCATTGTGTGTTATGTTTTATTTATTTATGTTGTCTATGGTCACAAGCCTTGACTGACATTAACAGTCAATGGACAATATTGTATAACCTTCCGACTTGGATACGGGGCTTTTGTCTAAATTGTATGTGTGCATTTTAAGTTTCTCAGCATAATTTTTTTTTTTTGTAATGTGCGTTTTGTTTGTGCAGAATAAACATTTTTCTTTCTTTTTCTTCTTTCTTTCTAATTATATAATCGGAGGTCAATATCACATAATAGGTGAGACCACCCTATACCGGGTGTAACAGAAACCCTATTGCTATCCTTAAGCGCTAAAGATAACAGCTGGTATATAATCACTGTACATAGTTTCAGCACAAAATAAAATACTCTAAGAATTGATACCAAATTTTCGGTTTCATATATTTCTTAAATTCTAATCATAACAAACGTGTCACCGCATTACGTAGGTCAATAACTTTCCACGTTACTTGCCAATATCACGATAAATCTCTTCCGATTGATGTTTTTATTTCAATTTGATAAGTTCGGTTTCTGTTATCGATATACTAAAAATCTCATAACTTCCGAACATGTCGAGATAGGATTAAAAACCCTTCCAATATCGTTTGATATCATCCAAAGAAACCGTGCCCTTGGTATGTATATACCCTTTCCGTTACACGTTGTATACGGCTTACAAACCATTAATTAACCTGGTAAAATTCTAAATATATTCCTGATATAGAAACCAACATCACACGAATTACCTATAGGTATATAATAGGTTGGGGAAAAAGTTTCTTCGCATTTTTTAAGAAAATTCAAAACATTTTAATAAAGTTTATTTACATTTAACTAAAGTATGTATGTACCATTTTGTTCGATAACTTTTTGCCATCTTGTAGGTAGGGACATGATCCCATTGCTATATAAATTTTGGGACTTCTGGTCAAAATACCGCGACAAGTGGTTTTGGCAGTCCTCTCGTGATGTTAACCTGACACTGCCTAAAGAATTCTGAAGAGACCGAAACAGGTGGAAATCTGAAGGTGCAAGGTCAGGACTATACGGCGGATGCATTAACACCTCCCAGCCAAACTCTCTTAATTTTTGTTGGGTGGCTAAAGATGTGTGAGGTCTAGCGTTATCATGATGAAAAACCACACCCCTTCTGTTGATTAATTCCGGCCGCTTTCTCTCAACTTCTTGCTTTAATCTCATCAGTTGTTCGCAGTAGAGTTCAGAATCGATGGTCCTGCCTGGTGGTAACAGCTCATAATGAATAATGCCCTTCCAATCCCACCACACACACAGCATCACCTTGTTGCGAGTTAACCCGGGTTTCGCCACAGTCTGTGAAGCCTGACCGGCCTTTGACCACGACCTTTTTCGCACGTTCTTGTCATACGTGATCCACTTTTCATCACCAGTTATCAGCTTCTTCAAAAATGGTTCGGTTTCATTACGTCGTAATAATTAATCACAAATGAGTACACGGTTCATTAGGTTTCTTTCAGTGAGCTCGTGAGGTACCCAAATGTCGAGCTTTTTTGTGTACCCAGTTTTTTTCAAATGCGCCAAAACTGTTTTGTGGTCAATTTCCAGTTCTTCAGCTACGTCGTAACTACTGGTATGCCGATCTTGCTCCACTTTTTCAAAAATGGCATCCATTTTATCCGTAATAGGGCGACCAGAGCGACGTGCATCTTTGACATCAAAATTTCCGGATTGAAAACGCTTAAACCAAATTTGTGCTACTCTCACAGACACTACACTATGGTCCATAAACATCGCAAATTTTTTTCGCGGCTTGCGTTGCATTTTTACCTTTTTTGTAGTAAAATTTTAAAATGTATCGAATTTCTTCATTAGATTCACTCATCTTGACGGTACGAAAAACAAATGAAAATCACACATTTTCCTAATTTGAATTTGGAATTATTTTCTTTAAAATTTAAACTTTCAATGATACCAAAACCAGCCAGATACAAATAGTATAGCCAAAGAGATTTTAATACAAGTTCATACATACTATAATGCGAAAAGACTTTTCCCCAACCTAATATGTACTCCATTTGAAATAAGATTAGATATTTAAATAAGCTTTTTTTACAGTCCGTTCAACCGATTTTGACTTCTTTTCCGTGGGCATAAGGATGACATTAAAAGCAAAAAAGTGGTTCCAATGCCAACTGTTTACTGCAGAAAAATCAGTTAAACGGAATGTACTTATTATACTTACAACAAAAAAAAAAACAACCGACATCCGGAAAAACACTACAAAGTGAAAAGTGACTTCAATTTCGGACGTCGGTGACTTTGGATATGTAATTAAATTTTTTGTCACCGCCTTCCGAAATTAAATAAATTTTTCAGTTTGTAGTGTTTTTCCGGAAGTCGGTTGATTTTTTTGAATAAGTTTTTACTTTTCGCTTTTTAGTTATAGTGCCTACCCAACACCAATTCGAAATTTCATCATCCTTGGGGTCAAAACAATGCATATTTATGAGATAGCAGCAATCGCGGTTGATTTGCTGTCATTTTTTTAAGAGTTCCGTTCTCTGTTTCCAAAGCTCATCATCAGATATATAAGAAATTTAAATTTTGGAATAAACCCCTATTGAACAAAAAAAGGAATTTTGCAAATCCGTCTTTAAATGACGGAGTTGCCCGAACATACATTAAAAAAAATATGTATATAGACATGTCGAATTAATAACCTCATCCTTTTTGAATTCGGTTAAAAAAACGCCGGAAAGAAAGCTAATCGAAAACGAATAACAGCGCGGGAAGGCGGTAAATACTTAATATTATAAATGTGACAGTTTGTATGTTTAGATGTTTGGTTATTGGGATGTTTAGATGTTTGTTACTAATCATCATTCATCATTTCAGCCGAAAGACGTCCACTGCTGGACATAGGCCACCCCCAAAAGGGGGGCCTTTGCCATAATCGCCACGCTTGGCAGGCGGGTTAGCGATCGCAGTATGGTGGTCAAATGCATAGAGAACGCTTCTGCCCATTCTCTAGTAAGTCTCTTAGTCGCCTTCTACGACACCCACGGGAAGAAATGGGATGGTGCTATTCTTTTACGTCCGGCACCACACGGAACCGGTTTGTTACTCAATTACGCAAAAACGGCATTACGGATTTAGATGAAATTTTGCACACAGATAGTTTATAACCTGGATTAAAACATAGGATTCTTTTATCCCGGTAGTAGGTACGTTCCCGTGAGATAATTACCAAACTCCACGCGGGCGAAGCCGCTGGCAATAGCTCGGTTATTAGGCTAGGTAGTAGGTAATAATAATAAGCGTTGAGCTCCTTATGTTCTGTATTGAGCTGCATGATTACTGAGGAATGCGGGCACAGACTGGACAGGTCACCTCAATCCATGTGGGTCTTTCCTCAAAAGACCATCTCAGACACCAATCCACATGGTCTTTTACATCATCTGACCAAGATTGTAGAATAGAATATTTATTTATTCGAGTAACCAAGACTCAACAAAATTGTTCGTAAAACTTACGACCATTTTAGTAAACACAGACTATACACAAAATAAGGAAAACATTACAGGAAAAAACGGTTGGTCACCGTTGCGACATCCCATGAGAGACGGCACAACAGTCACCCACGTAAACACAGTCCAGGCGCCTCGCAACCATGCTTAAGGCCCTGGTAACTTTAAATTTTGTCATTATGAGCGATAATAGTTCTTATTGCAATCTGTTACGGGTTAAAATTTGTTGTAACAAATTCGAATAACAAATGAGCAAACGTTTGTCGTAAAAATGCAAATAAAATCGTATAAATTTAGATATTAACTATTTAATAATAAATACCTAATCCATCAATGGATGCAGTAAAGCATTTGGAATTTTATGGTATATTTTTAATTATGTTTTATAACTGTTATTGAAGGGATATACCGATTTTAAAGATAATTAAAAGGTGACTTTGATGATTTTTTTGATGCATTAAAGTATATTTAATTATGTTTTGAGTTCGATCACTGTATGCAAAAAAGACTTGAATATATCATATATTTTTTTGCTTTCAAAATTATTTACGGTTAAAGAGATACACAGCTTTAAAAAACCACCTTTTTGAGGGTTTTCCAGAAATATCCGCCTTAAGACACTATTGGAGCTGCCCACTAGGGAAGCGCACCTTTTACGCATGGACGCCTGGACTTTAAAAGAGACGAGCTGACCTCTGAGTTTGTTTCGGCCTTTCTTCTCGAAGCAGTCAGATAAGAAACGCCGTCCTCATGTAGTTTTTTAAATATGATTGGCGTGTAAAAGTATTTGTACAAACAAACCTACATAAAGAAATAAAATCATTTACTATTATCATACATAGCCACATGAACCTGATATGTGGCTGCAAATAACCAGATAGTATGAGCTAAATAAAGCACATAATTGTCAGAAGATACCGCCATGAAGCGCATTTTGATTAAGATCATTAAGACCGTTTACTACGCTACGAAATATAAATTAGAGCGCTGATATTTATAAAGAGACAGACTCATGCTAAATGTTTATTTATAAACTGACTGGACTGACTGGACAGAGGGGTCGGTTTTATTTTGATAGTTCCACAACATTCATGGCGTTGTTTACGTTGCTAAGCGTAAGATATTTTCGAACATATGTTAGACTAGCTGTGCCCGCGACTTCGTCCGCGCGGAATAGTTTTTTTTTTACTATTATTTATATATCAATAAAAACAAATAAAAATTCTAAAATAAAAGTAGCCTAAGTTACTCCTTATTACATCAGCTACCTGCCAGTGAAAGTCCCGTCAAAACCGGTCCAGCCATTTCAGAGATTAGCGGGAACAAACAGACAGACAGACAGACAAAAATTATAAAAATAAATATTTTGGTAAATGTACCATACATGCACTCCAATTTTATTTATATGTATAGATGTATAGATATGTTATGTTAATAATTCTAACATAAATGTTAGACATTAAAAAATTGGAGGCGTTTCATTTAAAACTGAAAAAAAAAATTAATAAAACACGACTATTCATCTCAGGCTCTCGCTGGCAAATCTAGGTAATTTAAAAAAAAATGAAAAATGACCATTGAAAATGATGACTACATTACTGGCATTCACATGCAACTTGTTTCCAGGAAAATTACTGCAGGTGAGGCTTTGGAAAAACTCCGCTGATATGACACAACTTTTGCAATTTTCATTTTATTTCAAAGTTTGACGGTAAAACGTCAAGCGGCAAGCGGCAAGCCTTTATAATAAATTTGGTTAAGGTGTTTGTCAGAAAGTTGAACATACGAAAATGGTGGATAAGTGGGGTCATCTGCTACTTACTCAGCCCTAATTTATTTGGCCCTGGCCAAAAAAAATTATGAAATAACTCTTAAGGGTTTTTTTTTATAAAAGCAAATTACATACCATTAGAAAGGTCACACACTAGGAATGTTTTGCTAGAATTGGAACCCCTCAATCACTTTTTTTTTTTTTAATGCAAGTTGAAATTAAGACGCAAATATTTTTTATATCTTTCTGTAAGTTTGAGGACTCATAACTTTTTTTCTAGCTAATATCTAACAAAAATATTGCCTGTTTTACCCATTTTTAATAAAAACTACACTTTAAACTTAAGAAAGTGGTGAAACTAGAAGATTTTTTTTTAATATCCCGTGGCCAGGGCCACATAAATTAGGGCTGAGTAAATAGCAGATGACCCCAACTATGCACCATTTTCGTATGTTCAACGTTCTGCTAAACACCCTGTATAATGAGGTACAAATAAATAGATTGCAACATTTTTAGGCTGGCTTTACAATTTAATATCACTATTTTATTCTCTCGTAATACTAAGATAAAATCATGATATGGATTTTCTAGGGAACAGTGGGAAAAATAATTTCCCATAGACCACCTAGAAAACATAATATGGACCTTCTGGTGAACTATGGAAAAAATAATTTCCCATAGTCCACCTAGGTGACCACCAACCTTCCCATGGCCCTTCCAACGTTCGTTATATGGGCCGAAACGTGGGGCGGCTGCGGACATGTAGCACCCTTGGCGATCTTATTTAGTCGGTCCGCAAGTGTTTCTTGATCCCGTACAAGTTCTAACCATGTGTGTCCCTATGGCAATTCTCCCGGATCCGAATCCGGCACGACGGCACGACACCGACAATGTCTTCGTCGCCGCTTTTGCTGCCTGGTACCTGTGAACAATTACGTTAGTCCCGGTTTTCTTTTAATAAATAATCCCAGATTTCTGTTGTTCTTTCTTTTACAACTGTATCCTTTTTTAGGCGGGTAGACCATGGGCAACACACGGAAAGAATGGATGAGCAATAACCTTGAAAGTGATACAGATTCTGATAAATAGTGTTACGCAGTTAGGGTGCCGTGTCCACTCAGTATATGAGATTTTCAAAAGACCTTTTTAGACACCATTCTACATAGTCTTCACATTATCTGACAAAGATTAGGTACGCCTGCACTTTAAAAGAGACTGTGACCTCTGAGTTTGTTTCAGCCTTTCTTCTCAGTCGTCAGATAGAAAACGCCAACCTCATCTAGTTTTTGGTTTAGTCATGATTCTTCCCCTCGTTCTTGTTTCCCTCCTAACTAATTGTTGGATTTTTTTTTAATGTCATCTTTTAAAAATCTGAGATTTATGTTATTGTGAAGAAACTAATTGATTGACGAAAGCGGTGATTTAATTTGTGTTGTTTTAGCCTGTATTGTGTGTCACTGCCTACCAAACCGCCCGGTCCTGTGCGTTCTCTGGCCTGATCATCACACCACCTTCGCCGTGGTCTTCCTCGACGGCAATGTCCTTCCTCAGGCGTCCAGTGAGTGACGATGTTGCCCCATCTCTCCGGGTGCATTCATAATTATTTATTTATTTTATTCATGAACATTTGTTTTTAAGGTAATGAGGAAGCATTTTAAGCTTTGATACGCAAAATAAATTATAAATATGCATTTAGATAATAATCAAAACATTTAATTTAATGCTTGTACAATGAGGTTAGCGCTTGTAATCGTTTGTTTAACATTTTTTGTGTATCAGCAAAATAATTATTATGTAGCAAGTTTGAGCATCTGACGAAGCATTGTTGTTGCCTGCGTAGAATTCTCGGCAATATTGTAGTTTCCCATTAGTGAAAGAATTTTAGGACTTGGGTTAGTAGGTCCGAAGATAACTCCCTACAAACAAACTCACAAATGGTACCCTCTTTGTAATAATATTAGTAAAGATATATAGGTAAGTCTTTTATTTATTCACAAACAAAAATGACGAACTCACAGACAAATTTCCATCCAACCCTTTTACGGGTGAATTTAAAAAAAGCCTTCGTTTGTACTCACTTTCGTTATAAAAGCAACTCTTGCGCAAAATTGCATGCTTCTAGGTTAAGCCTTTGCGTTGTCTGCCAGTAAATGAATGAATTAAAGATTATTTATAATCACATAATGTTGCTATTCTTGGAGTTTCCCTACGTGATCCAATCAGGTATGAAGACATCCGCTGGAGAACCAAAGTCACCGACATGGCTCGAAGTATTGACAGACGTATGTAGCAGTTGGCACATTGCTCGTAGAACAGATGGCCGATGGGGCCGGAAGGTTCTGGAGTGGCGACCGCGTACTGGAAGACGTAGAGTTGGAAGGCCTCCCACAAGGTGGACCGAGGGAATCCGCTGGATGCGGGAAGTACAGAACCGGTCAATGTGGAGCTGTGCTTGGGGAAGGCCTATGTCCAGCAGTGGACGTCTTTCGGCTGAAATGATGATGAATTTTTAGTGATTCTCATGGAAATCATATCACTTGGTTCAAATAGGTCGATTTTACTTATGTAGATTCTTTTACATATTGTGAATGAGAGAACGTTGTAGGCCTACAGTTTCTATTCTTTATTTTCATTCCTCTAAGTACCTGGTACTTATTGACAGGCCTGCACTGTCCTCCCATACCTAATATCACTGTAATTTGAAAACATTATAAAATCCAATTATTTTTAAAAGAGTAACCGTGGAGTTTCTTGCCGGCTCTTCTCCATAGGAAGCGACAAATTGGAACCGTGCACCTAGCTTCTGACGTTTCATAAGTGCCCTTGCAGGTTTATGTGAAATAAAATATTTTGATTTTGATTTTGATTTTGAAGATTATGTAGAATTGGGCTTGGTTTCTGGTAAATAAATGGTTTTCTTTCTTTCTGCATGTTTGTTAATCTTTCAAGAGAAACAGCAGCTATTATAGCGAAGGATTTATTTTGCGACGACTTCGCTGTTTTTGATTACTTCATGGTTTTAGAATTAGGTCGCCAGAATAATTTAAACCGAAGGAATTAATCTCAGAAATAACTTTCACAGTGTTATCTACTCAGTTATTAGGACACTTTGTATAAACAACTTTCACTGTAGGTAAATTGTATAAATGTGTGAAATACTTAATCTCACCTCGTGTTCAAGGTGGAGATCTCAATCCGACGCCCTCAGCCTACATTTAAGAAGAAACTATTAACTGTAGATTTGACTCCGAGGTCTTGCAGAAAGAAAGGTTTAATAAGCAAGTAATTGCGCTGTGGATTTCTTTGCATACTACCAATATTCCTGCTACAAAAAAAAAATACATCTCCTTTATTTCAATCTACTTATTTATCTAAAAGCAAAAGGTCACTCATTCATACATTCATTCACTCATTGATTAATCACGAAATCTCAAGAACTGCTGGACATAGGGACATGAAATTTGGCACAGAGGTAGATAATGATAAAAAGACGTCGGCTAAGTAAGGATTTTAGTAAACTCCCCCGTAATGGGGTGAAATAGGGGGTGCAAGTTCGTATGACGTTTATTCCTTGGGCCATGCAAATAAGACATTGGATACCTAGTTTTCATCCCGGGGAATGGTTCCCGTACCCCTTTTTACGAAAATTACTCGGACGGAGGAGTACAAAACTTGGTACAGTTAAAGTTTATATGAAGGAGGAATGTAAAAAGCTAATATTTTACATAATAATTGCATTACTAAACCATTAAGAAAGGATTATTTAAATAAATTACTGTCAAATTTCGACCACTGAGCGACCAATTATTTATTTTATAAAAAATAGTACAGGTCGCGTCATGTAAAAAAAAAAACGAATTCAAGACCTCACGATGAAAAACTGACCTAAGTTACTTTTATTTTAACAGCCACATCTGTTCCCCTCTCCGATGATAAGCCGAATCGAATTTCAAAACATTGCAATTGTCGAGATAAAGTATTATTATGACGTTATCACGTAACGTGAAACTCATATACATGTCTGCCAGGGGTGCGGGTTGTTCGAAAGAGATACCGCGGCCCCTGGCATACAGGCAACTGAAGGAACACGGGTGGGTTTTAGTCAGTAAAAGTCTGACACGCCCTCCTGCTCCACCCAGAGCGGGAGAAGTTATTTGATGATTTCCCACCCAAAAAAAAAAAACAATATGGTAATGTATGAGGGTACTACTATGCTTGGTAGGTACCAAGATGTGTCGTGTTACCCAGGCGCGGTCCGAGGGGGGTCCTAGGGTCGGGCCCCCAAAGCTGTTAACGTAAACCTTAAAATAGTAATTTTTCGATAATATAATAAATTTTCTTATCAATATACAGGGTGTATCAGAAACCCTATTGCTATCCTTAAGCACTAAAGATATCAGCTGGTATAGAATCACCAGAGGTCGGAGTAGGTAGATTGATTTAAGGTCGTTGACGTCAAACGTAGAGGATAATATGGATATGCCTCCAAAATTCCGGAACTTTTTCCGGTACTGCCCGCACATTATGGATAAAATGGCATGTCCATATTATATTATCTTGACGCAAGTATATAAAATTAATCTACCTACTCCGACCTCTGAGAATCACTATACCTAGTTTCAGCTCAAAATAAAATACTCTAAGAATTGATACCAAATTTTCGTTTTCAAATGTTTCTTAAATTCAAATCATAACCAACGTGTCACCGCACTACGTAAGTCAATAACTTTCAACGTTACTTACCAATATCACGATAAATCTCTTCAGCGTGATGTGTTTGTTTTAATTTGTTCTGGTATCAATGTATTAAAAAATTTCATAACTTCCGGACATGTAGAGATAGGATTAAAAAACCCTTCCAATATCGTTTGATATCATCCAAAGAAGCCGTGCTCTTGGTATGTATATACCCTTTCCGTTACACGTTCAAATCAAATTATTTTATTTCACATAAACCTGCAAGGGCACTTATGAAACGTCAGAAGCTACGCACGGTTCCAATTTGTCGCTTCCTATGGAGAAGAGCCGGCAAGAAACTCCACGGTTACTCTTTTAAAAATAATTGAGTTTTACAATGTTTTCAAATTACAGTGATAATAGGTATGGGAGGACAGTGCAGGCCTGTCAATAAGTACTAAGTACTTAGAGGAATGAAAATAAAGAATAGAAAATCGTCTATAAATCTAGTCTGTAAGGCCTACAATGTTCTCCCATTCACAATATGTAAAAGAATCTACATTAGTAAGATCAACCTATTTAAACAAAGTGACATGATTTTCATGAGAATCACTAATAAATAGGTGATATTTGAAGCGATGTATAATGTCAAAAATGACGAAAATATGTCAGAAAGTGTAAAAAATAAAAATAATAAAAATTAACATTGTAATTTGGAAGCAGTTAATAGACTCGCACAAAGTTATGCTGTTAATGAGGTACAAAAGGTTGTATATGTAGTCTTTGTCTGTGACCCCCCAAAGTCTTTGGCTGCGACCGCGCCTGGTGTTACCCACCCAGTAGGTAAATCAACGTACACATGAGCGGAATAAATTCACGGCGGGATATTTTCGCACTTTTCGGTGGTAGGTTCGATCCCAAGCAGGGACTTTTGTCATCCTCATCGTCAGCCTACAGCAGTCCACTGCGCTGCGCCTCTCCAATTCTCAATTCCTTATTGCGTACCATCGCTATCACTACAATTCACTACATAGTATAAAACAAAGTCGCTTTCTCTGTCCCTATATCCCTATGTATGCTTAAATCTTTAAAACTACGCAACGGATTTTGATGCGGGTTTTTTAATAGATAGAGTGATTCAAGAGGAAGGTTTATATGTATAATACACCGACCTCCACGCGGGCGAAGCCGCTGGCAAAAGCTAGTAATGTATGTTGGTAGGGAATCAATCAATCAAAAGTCATTTATTCAAACTAGGCTGAGAGTCAGCTCTTTTTGAACGACAAAATTACATAAGACAGTCCCCCAAAACGCCCACCCTTCACCACTTCCTAGTGCTTTAGCTGGGAAGAAGAAGTGGCGCCACAAACTCCCCATCAGCACAGCTGTCTGTTGAGTTAGAAGAACTTGATTCTATACAGTAGTAGGTAATTAACATTACGAAACACAAAAAACATTAAATTTGCCATGTCAGCTAGCACACGCCAATATACCAACAAAACATTGAAAACTGTAGGAACTCAAGTAGAATAAAAAATAAACGTAAATAGAACTTACGATCTAAATAAAAACCTCTAGACATGAAGGACGTGCCCGCTTACATATAAAAGTTAAGCTTGGAATAAAATTAATAAAAAGTTAATACAATTAACAATAACAAAACCATGGTCAGCAAGACGACGAGTCACCACAAGCAGCAGTAATACACAGGAAATAATATTAGTCACAAATATGGACCCTATTGGGCACAGCATAGATCAAGTAGGAGAGTGGACGAAGAACACTGCGCGTTTAATGTGATAAATATTACTAGGTAAGTTGTTAGTAAGTTACACTGTTTTATTATAAATTGCACGCCATTCGGCTCTATTCTCGGCGACTCTCATCCAGCTGGCTACCAGCCACCCTGCGAAGATCGTCGCAGCACCCAGCCTGAGGCAGGCACTTTGTATAAATTATTCAATCACCATTGCTCTCGAACCACTGAAAGAGAACATCGTGAAGAAACCATCATATCCTAGAACCAATCATTAGAAGACATGTGACATCCACTGCACTGGGCCCGAGTGCAGGATATCGGCCCAGGCCCACCTCCTCTCACCGAGAGGAGGCCTGAGTCCGCAGTGGGCCCATTATAGGCTGCTTATGCCATGTAAAATTCCTACTGGTATTCAACTGCCTCTGGGTAGACTGCAGGCAGGCAGAATAGATAGTGCTTTTTCTATACAAAGTCACATTTCGTTTCTCCATTTTTGACATCGCACCGTAGATATCCTTCTACAATCTGTCATTACACGCTTTATATTAGCTTCACTTGTATGTTTGTTTGTTTGATTGTATGTTTGTATGTAACCGACTCCTTTGGACGCTATTTTGACCCACTTTAAACGGTCAGATTTCATTTAAACTTTGTAGACTTATCGAGGACCTATGACAATTCAATAATTTAAAAAAAAGAAAAAAACACGCTTTTGTAGTTAGCAAAACGAAAAAATAGAAAATAAATAATAGTTTAAAAAAACAAAAAAAAACATGCTTTATAAGCCAAACTAAAAAGTAGAAAATAATTTAATTCTATTAAAAAGCGTGGGGTGCTTGATATTAATTGATTATAAAAAATACCTCAAAAAGCATCCCACGCTTTTTGTCTTTCGTATCTAACGATCTTTGTCTAGGTCTTTTTATATGTAGACTATTTCAGAAGAATATTTCTTCCCAAACTGTCAAAATCACACTGCCAACAAACTTTCTACTCGACGGCCACAAAGTATACCTATACGATCATCTACAAAATCATGATTCGTTTAGAACGCATAACTGTGATAATTAATAGAAGAACCTATCTATCTTCTCCTATTGTACATCATTTAGTTAATAGGTAGTCATGTCTATTCTTCCGTCAACAAATCGGTGCTCGTGCTAAGCCTGCTGGAAACCGACTCCAGCATAGTTGGGGAAAGAATACTCCATAGGATTTTTTTTTTTTTTCTGGGTGGGAAATCATCAAATAACTTCTCCCGCTCTGGGTGGAGCGGGAGGGCGTGTCAGACTTTTACTGACTAAAACCCACCCGTGTTCCCTCAGTTGCCTGTGTGCCAGGGGCGGCGGTATCTCTTTCGAACAACCCGCACCCCCGGCAGGCATCGGCCCTTGCGGGCCCCATCTGTTGCTGCTGACATCTCTTTGAGGCGCGCGAAAAAAAACCACGTGACTCATAGATGCGAAACCTTTAATTTCAAATGTTAAGATCATATTATTTATAGTCATATAATCATAGGCTCTATTCTGAATATGAATCAGAATCTGATAAACTATCTATCACATTAATAATAAATCGTTCCGTTGTAGCATCAATTATTTTCCTAGCTTAATAACACAATTTAACAAAATCGAAACGCACTCGCAAAATCGTAAATGTCGATTGTTGAGAGCACTGTCAAAACGTAAAACCTGCCACTTCAGTTGCCGTAATACATCACTTAAGTACAGTTTTACTTTTCAATTTAGCAAATTCGTTGTATTTTCTAAAAGGTTTAAGGAACCTGTCATTTTGGACTCTTTAGAATAGGCAGATTACAAAATATTATATTATTGTAATTAATCTAATAAAAAAAATTATGCTCAAGTAGTTACATCTAGGAAAAGTAGTTCACGAATAAATGATAAATTTTAATATTTATTAATAAAAGAGGAACCGATCGTTTAGATCGAAAATAAATTTGATTATGTTACACCGTATTTTTAAACAAGAAAGTGTCAACTATAAAGAACCCTTTTTACGATTTGTTTACCTTTATTTAGCTAGGTACCTAAACCTATGGAGTATAGACACTTTCACAGAGAGGAGGCCTGTGTCGGAGCAATGAGAACATTATCTATAGACTGATTTTATTTATACGTTAATGGTACAATGCTACGGGAAACACCTATTGTCCGATCACGTCGACATACTTTCTGTTTGTTAAACAATAAATAAACACGTAGGTAGATCTGCCTACATCATCGACGTAACGTATTTGGTAATCGCAGAATGCAGTTACTGTCATCATTAACTTACTAATTAAAACAACGCATATTAGCAGTAAAATACCGCCACTCATTCGTTATACTTATTCCACTTCAACGACGCCTTTGTGCGTCTAGATTTCGTATTCGAACGACTTCAAAAACGAGGTTGTCAATTCTGTATGTTTTTTTTGAAAATGATTTTTCGCGATATATCCGTCAATTGTGATTGGATTTCGTTTTTTTTTATGAATGCTTCTGGGATGCTTGTCCCATATAAATTTTACCAAATTTGCTTGAGTAGTTTTTTGGTTGGCTTCGATAATACGTTTTTAATCCACTTTTTGTATTTTGATGACATTCTGCTGCTTCCCGTCACTGTTGTTTACATAACAAGTAGGTACTTAGTGGTGTACGATATTGGTGTGGAATAGGTACCATATCTAAAAATTTAAAACTTTTCCAAAAAAACAAAAGACTTTTTTAATTTTTTTTTTTTTTCAAATTGGACCTTTTGGGGGTGAAAAGGGGCGATTTAGTTTGTATGAAAAATCGTGTAATCCTTGAGTTAATAAACTTCAAACTTGGCATGAATGACATGAACCTAAGTAAATCATAAAGTAAGTTTTTTTTTTCTTTTTTTAAGTTACCCCTAAATGGCGGATTAAGTACGGGGAGTTTATGTTGTAAGGGAAAATTTCCTTTAAAAAATGACAAACGATTTCCGAAAAAAAAAAAAACACTTCGAAGTGAAAAATAACTCTAATTTAGTCTTAGTGTCTTTGAATATGTTTTTTAGGTTTTTCCCGAATTTTAGAAGAAAGCAAAAAAATTATAAAAAATATCCAGGGGGCCAGGGCCAAATAAATTATGGCTGAGTAAGTAGCAGATGATCCCACCTATCCACCATTTTCGTATGTTCAACGTTCTGCCAAACAACCTGTATACAGGATAAGTTTTTATCCAGTGCGGAACCATAAATTCAGCATATCATTTTAGACCCCCTAGCGCAGAAATTTTACGAAAAATTTCACGTATAGATTGGACGTCACTTCGAAAGACAATAGTGAATACGGAGATGCATACGTAACCGAAACCTACTGCCCCCTAAAATCCTACCTTACGTCCAAGCTGAACACCTGGCTACGTGGGGGGCGGACACGCGTAGGTACTGTACAACTGTACAAAAACTTATGCGGCTAACAAGGAAAGGTAACCCCTTTATGCGAAAAACCTCAGCAAAAAGACAGTGTCCGTATCCAATCGCAGATACTGTTTAAAAATAAAACACAAACATATACAACAAAACAAAACCCAAAAAGTGAAACAAAAAACAAGACAAAAAAAAAAACCGAAACCTACTTAACCACAATTATTAATTAACTTAATCTAACTCGCTTTATTATTAAAATCTCTGCCTATTAATCTTAAAATATCGCTTGCATATAATTTGCGTTCCCACATCAGCTAATTATTTTGTTGGAACAATCAGAATGCACTTTCGACGAGCTGAGATTTATCGTAAAAACATATCGCGTGCACTTACCTACTCCATTCAAGCTAAAACAAACTTTAAAACTAGTATTTTACCGTTTGTAAACTGAAATACTAGTTTTAAACTTCGATTGTAGCCCGTATGAGCAAGAAATAAGGATTTAATTTGACTAAAACGAATTTTCAAGATGGCAGCGCTCGTAAACTTGGTATGGCCGTTGTTGTCTGTTGCCAACTTCAGTGCGCTACCAACCGCGGGCCGGGATAGTCACGTCGCGCGCTACCAAAATAATAAAACAAAAAATAAAACGTTAAAATTGCAAAAACAATAGTTCCCAGTGAGTTCGCGGTATGACAATCCAAGTTTTTATGATAAACAGTGGTTTTAAGTGTGTTTTGTGGTAAAAAGAACTGTTAAACGTCCATTGTTCTAAAGAAAACTTTGAAATTGTTGTAAACAATGATTGGTTAGCCATTATGGAAGACGTATACACAATTAAAGTTAAAACGAAACCTGATACGAGGAACTTATATCCGTCGGAGAGACGGTATTCGGCGTCTACAGTGTCGGGACTAGCGTGGGTACATATTGCATTGGCTGCAACGTCCTTTCTTCTCGCCTGCTTGGCGTTAGTCAACCCGAATTCCGATCTACACCCTGTCAACAATAGTACAATTCCAAATGGCGGAATCCGGAGCGAAAATAGCCCCATATTTAAAGTTCAAAATGAGAACGTAAACGTGTATTCGAATGATTTCGAAAATGAGAATGGGACTCAAATAAATTCGAACAATGAATCGAATTCCAATTTGAGTGGGAACGGAAATCCGTTAAATTCGAATGAAACAACGGATTTTAACGGAAATAAAAATGTCAGTAATTGCATATTGGTTTTGGCGCCCGCTTTGATAACGATATTTGGGTTAGGGGCCGGTATTGCGAGCATTCTCGCGTCGGTTAGATGGTACATAGACCATAACATAACATGGTTGTTCGTCATGTCGTGTCTGTCGACGTTGGTTTCTCTTACATCCTTCATCATGATCGCTGTTTGGTTCATAGCGACATCAGACGGCGATATATCCGAATTCTACAAGGACAAAGTGCCTTTCAAAGACTATTTTGTCGTAAAACACACCGATGTTATTATCAGGAACGAATCTCATATGATTGTTGCTTTTAACACGACCGTAAATAAAGATGAAACACCGAATTTGTTTACAAAGCGAGTACTATCCATCAACATATTGATAGCTGCCTTCCTAGAACTATTGTGGTCGATTTTAAGCGTGAAAATCTCTTATAAAGGCATGAAAAATACTTATAAAGAGGACAATGAACGACGAGGCAACTGCATATCAGTCGTCACAAAAATCAAAGGAAACGACACGAGAAAATTGCCCAGAAACGGCAAGCTTTTAGCTCCAAAACCCGACCTAATAGACCACTATCCGAGCAAGAAAATTAAAAGGATATTCCTTGCACAGTCTGACAACGGATTTTATTTGAAAAATCAAGGGAATAAAGCGAAACAAAACACGGAAACGAGCTCCGAGTTCTATAAAGAACGAATGATGAACTTTTTGAACCGTTGCGCTTCTTTAGAAGGCCATTCGAACCCAGAGAACACATCCAGTGTGCACTCTGAAGCTTTGAACTCGATCCCTGAAGGAGTGACAGTAGAGGTCAATATTCAAGAACCTATTAACGAAGTTAGAGATCGAATGACACCAATCAGCTGGGGGGACACTCCGGACCATACAGTTTACAACCAAAACAATTTGAATCTCGACAAGATATTTAAATTCAAACCGAAACAGAATAAAAATGAGAGTGTGAACGGTGAATAGTGCGTGTGAGTGAAATTGACAATGAAATTAGTGACTGGACACGCGAACTACTTGTGTTTTGATGCCAATTGTGTGTAACTATCGTTATTATAATTTTGTACTATTTTCGTTTATATTACACGAAAGTATTCAATGTTGTGTTTGCGAATTGACGGATTTTTCATACAAATTCTGAATCAAACGTAGTTTAAAACTGGTAAAGCCTATATTTTCTAAGATGATGTTCAAGCGTAATCTTTTATGTAAACTGACAGAATTCATACTAGTTTAGATTAAAATGTATTTTTAAACTGGTCACACTCATGATTGGGTATAGTTTAGCTCAAGAATGCGGGCTTGCCCTCGCCACGGTCACGCACATACGCACAGAGATGTTTATAATGCACACATTGCAAACTGGAAATTCTGTCAAAAATTTGTACTGTTAAAAGGATATTTTGGCGCTCGAGTGACGTAAAGGGGGCGTTGTTGGTAAACATTTGTGCAATTGTTATGTGAAATGTATGGAAAATCAAGATGGCGGCGTTAGTTCCAATTTTGGGCATGCGCCATAACTACCTTGATGTGTATTTAATGCAGCAAGCCCTTTTGAGACGATGACGGCTTCACTGTCGCAGAACAAACAACTGGGTTTTGCTCGAGATTTTGCTTACAGCCTAATTCTAATTCTGCTGTACCAACATAATAGGTTACAGAAACTTGTTTGAAGCCTCTAACTCCTGGACTGTACCTGTATGTCAGGAGTCAGGTGATGAATTGATGATGAGGATGATGAAGCCAAATACAGCAAATGTATTTGTCGTTAGACCAGTGTGTTAGCCACACGATGTTACCCAGTGTATGTATTCAGCGTAATCAGCCTATAATGTCCCCTCTACTGGGACACAGGCCTCCTCCCTGTGAGAGGGAGTGGGCCGTAATCTACTAGGCGGGCCCGTTGCGGGTTGGTAGATGTCACCAATCTGTATACAGGATAAGTTTTAATCCAGTGCGCAAACTGCAATCATGAATTCAGCATATCATTCTAGACCCCCTAGCGCAGAAATTATACGTCGGTTTTACAAAAAAAAAATCAGCTGTTTCATAGAAAAATGCCAATTTGCAAAATGCCGATGAAAAATTTCTGCGCTGGGTGGTCTAGAATGATATGCTGAGTTTATGGTTACAGTTTGCGCACTGGATAAAAACTTACCCTGTATATCCAGGTAACGGATTAATTTATCGTCGACATTCCTATGCCCAAAAAGAACTAGTTTTGCTAGCAAAATAAATGCTTGTACAAACAGAAAAAAATCTACGATGACTTCATGGAAATTGTTCTAAATTTTCGTGTGTGTTTGAAGAAGCCCTATAACTGGTTTTTTAGCCAAATTGCACCCTAACTACGTAACTCACTATTAATCAGAATATGAATCATGTTGAAGGAAGCAACTCCATTGCTTCACAAGTTCAAAAAAATATTCTGCTCAACAACGTAATCATAGCGATGAATTTTGTTGAACTGTCAAAATGAAAACCATTTATGCCGGTATTGTTTGCAATTATCCACCTGATCATATCTTTAATTTAACATGATACAGCTTTTAACGTTTTTTAGACTCGGATCATTACCTATATCCGAGTTATAAAAATATGCGTCATAATTGGTACACACACAGCACTTAATTAAAAAAATAAAAACAATTGCGCGTTTTCTGTGGTACCTACTTAGTCACGTTTGTTTGAGGAAATGAACTGTAAAATTTCTGTAAGTTACTATAATTCGTTCGACAGTGGCAAGTTATCGAACCAATTGCACTACTTATATCAAAAAACAAAAACAATTTCCAGAAAAAAAACTACAAAGTGAAAAAATACGGTGACTTTAGTTTTAACATTTAAAATAAAGTTTTTCTGTTTCATTACAAAACGCGATCTAACTTTAGTTCTATCCTAAAGGTCTGAGCCAGTTTTTTGCATTTCCCACCTTATTTAGATTTGGATTAAGTGCTTAATTTTAAAATGGCACCGGACTAAGTTGGAAGTTTCGTAAAAGGAACTGTATTTCGATTTATGTTAGGTTCTCGTTTCAAAAACAGGCTCGATGGTATAAACCATACCAGAAAAACCTTGTTTTGTAATAAGACCGTTTATGTTTCAGATCTTTTTAGTTGTGATCCCAACCTACCTCACACAAATCTTCCACTTGCTAAGTAACAGTGGTAGGAAGTTAATATAACATCAGCCACCCTAAGTGGAAAAAATACATAAGTATTATTGAAGCTAACTTAAACCCCACTAAACAGAACTTGACCAAATTAATATGGGACCACTCTATTCCCCTCGGCTGTTAGGCAGACTCAATTGAGTCTGATTAGAATAGAGAAGTAAGTGTCCTTTCAAACAAAAGAAGAATTTTACAAATCGGCTTATACCTAAATGAGTGAGTTCTGAAGTGAAAAAAAAAAACAAAAAAGAAACATCGAATTGAGAATCTCCTTCTTTTTTTGAAGCCGGTTAAAGATAAACACCGAGTCGAGAATTCCTCAGAAACTGATTAATAGTCACTTGTTAGAACTCTTAAAAACCTAGACATTGCTATTCTTTCTAGGAACCAACCTAGATTGTCTTAAATTAAAACAAAACAACTGCCAAGCCAATCAGTGAATATTGAATTCATTGCTATCAACAAATAAGGCCAGTTGAAATTGAGACAATGCTCAATTTTTATGGTACGTTGCCAATCAAAACAATTTGCAATGGTAAGGCTGTGCGCAGACGCAGACACAGAGAAGAAAACAGTCGTACCCACGACCGATTTTTTATCACGCAATCATTGATATACCTAAAAAAAATCTAAGATACACAATCAGCGTCTCAAAAACATCCGCATAAATAGGGCGCAATGTGCGCAGGTGTCAAATAGTATCGTTAGTCATCTTGCAGTAAATCTTTTTGGGTTGATTTTGGAAAAAAATGTGTTTTATCATAACTATAACCACTGATGTATAATTGAGGACAGTTTTAAGTGTTACCTAATTTTGTTCGAGACTGTGCATCTTGGGTTTTTTGTATACACCGTGACATTTTAGTCGTCTTACAAAGGTGGTCCACTCAATGTATCCGTCATAAAATACCTCTAGGCGCGATTAAAACATTGTTACCATTAATTAAGATAATAGGTACAAATAAAACTAAATAGTGCTTTAGAATTATGAAACACCCTCCCTGTTAATAATGTTTACGTATCAAACGGTAGAAGATATCTACCTAGCTACCATTACTTTCCATCATCTCCATAACAAGGTGTTTCAAACTACGTCATGCGTCTTAGTGAATGATATTTTCATTTTTTTAACTAAGCAAATGTTCAAAATATCTTTTTTTTTTACAAATATTTAGTAGTCATTGGATACATGAAGTTGGCTGCCGTTGTAAGGCGACTAAAATGTCACGGTGTATAATGCACGCAAAGAATTTTCAACGCTCTGCTTACCTTCTTTTTAATGCACTGGGATGCACTCTGTGGGATTCACAATCGGCAATTTTTATCGCTTTCTGGATCAAATCTCGGTATGATCCAGAAAGCGATAAAAATTGACGACTTAAAAATCGCTCGTACATTTACAAACAGTAGGTTTTGTCGTAGATACAAGACTTTTGTCTTGTCTAAACAGTTTTTCTTTATGTGGTTAGGTGCATTTTAAACCCTTGATGGAACGCAAATGCTTGTGTCTATTCTGTCTGTCATTTTCCTCAGAAACTAGGACCGATTTTGTTTTTGCTTATCACTGTTAAGCCCCTGCCGTTTCTTTAACGATGTAAAATTCCCGAGAGGCACTGCAGTAGAAATTTTATTCTACGTCGACATTAAAACGGACGTAAAAAATCGCAGCGGGATTATACCTACTACTGGTTGAGATTAAACTCTCGGCGCTGGGTGCGTTGAAAAAATCCCGCCGCGATTTTATTACGCCCGTTGTAACGTGGGCTAATGTTATTACTCTTTATCTCAAAATAACATATTTTATATAAGTACGTAGGTACATAAAAGCGTTGTAGTTTTAATTATTTTTCTACGCTTATTCTAATACCGATGAAAATTGTAATAAAAATCGTAACCGATTAAAATGGAACCGTTGTAAATCGATTTAAATAATTATAAAGATTATTGCCTATGTAAATAAATTCTAAAACCTTCTTACTTGAAATTATTACATAATGTTAATGGTTTTTATTAAATGTGGCAGCATTTATTTTTGCAATAATCAGCTACTACCTACTACAGCTGGTCCACATCGACCGTCCACAGCTACGGATGAATCATCGAATCCGATGTTTTACCTAAGCACTAACTGAGCTGTTTTGTAAAACAGCGGCTTCGATAATACATCTGCGACAGGTGGATCGTCCGGTGTGAACCCGGCTTTTTGTTTGCTATAGCGGGGCCATTATTGGCTTTGATTTTCATATAAATCATAAGCAAAGTATTAAACGTGCATAGCTTAGTCGTGAGCTGCTGTTGGGGCGGCCTTAATTTGTCGCAGAGTAGGTACTGACGCCAGCACATTAAGCTACCCCAATCTGTCAAAATTCTTTGATAGATTTTCAACTTTATTACATATGAAGCAGGTTCATGTTCAATTGGGAAAATTTGACAGTTTGGGATAGCTTTGATGTGCTGGCGTCTGTAGCTGTGTGACGAAACAAAAGATATAAAGGCATTTTCTAAAGATTTCTACACAATTAAGATTTTTCAGAGTATCGTCAATTAATGTTAAAATACTTATAACTTTATCTGTCTAGGTAGTTGTTATTTTCATGTTTTTAATTGCAATTGTTAGCGAGTTTATCTTGTAATGCAATAAGTTACGATTTCCTTTAGCTAAGTTGTTCGTTTCGATAATACATAACTATCTGTAATACAAGTTGCTTGAGATTTTTCACACGTAACATAATCCAGTGTTGTTCGTTGAAACGAAGTAAAAATCTGTTTATTTTTGGACATGCGAACCAGTTCATCAAGTTCCGAGTCGAGCTGCATGATTATTGATAAATGCGTGCATTGTCAAGTCCACTGTAATCTGTGTGGTTCTTTCCTCAAAAGACCACTTCGGACACCAATCCACATGGTCTTCACATTATCTGAACAAGATCGTCTCTGGACTTGTGACCTCTGAGTTTGTTTAGGCCTGAAACTGTGTTAAGCGGACGTCCGCTCGTTTTCATACAAATGTGCTCCGTCACGGGGACCCCGCGCGGGCGTCCGTCGCAGGAGAGGCTACTTTTGGTGGCGGTTGCAAGTCCCGTGGGATAATTTCCGATATCCACGGTCCGGAGCCGCGGTTAGCAGTTAGTAGTAAATAAAATGGCCTCGCGATGGGGGTCGTCACGATCCCATGAAGCCCACTCGCGTAGACACGCGACGGGAGACTGTCGCGGGCGCCCGCATAACGCAGTTTCAGGCCTTAGGCCGTTCTTCTCAGAGTATTATAAATTAATTATTGTGTTCTTTTATTATTATTTTCAAAGAGCATTAGTGGCCTAGTGGTATCAGCTCCAACTTACGAGTTGTAGGTCGTGAGTTCTAAACAAGGCAGGCGCTTTATTTAGTGTAAATTATTTAATTACCACTGCTGTCAAAACGGTGAAGGAAAACATCGTGAGGAAACCGCCATGTCCTTGAACCGAAAATTCTAAGACATGTGACATCTACCAACACGCGTAGGGCTCGCGTGGTGGATTACGGCCCACTCCCTCTCACAAAGAAGAAGCCTATGTCTCAGCTGTGGGAACATTATAGGCTGATTATTATTTTCACAGTAACTTCACAATATTTGATTGAAAAACAGTCACATCTGTTTGTCTCCTAAACATTTGTTAGCGTAAAAATACTAGGTACCTATATCATATTATTGATATTACAAAACGAATTGTAATATCAAGTGGTTGGTCGACTCTTCACGTGACCAAAGGGCTGGCCTATTTTTCGGCCAAAGAATCAGCATTGAAAATGAGGCAATGCTGCCAGCCTTTTGGGCACTTTTCCCATTGACAACGATGCAGACGTATTTTTTGATGATATGATTATTTTCTTTTTATATACCTGTACATAATTATTTTAAGACCAGTAATTTTTAAATTAAGTATGTACCTAATATTACGATTTCAATAAAAAGAAACGAATTTATTAATATCGTCTTTAGAGTTAAGAGACTGATTTTTATACTCATGTATAATAAAATTGTAATTTAATGATTTTCGTTTTATTCCGTCTGTGCTTTCTTCCACATTTAACCCGTCATCATCTGCCTAGCATTTTACCAACTATGTTGAGGTCGGCTTCCAGTCTAACCGGATGCAGCAGAACATCAGTATTTTACATGGAGCGACCGCATATCTGACCTCCATAACCCAGTTTCAGGGTAACACGATACTCATTGGTAAGACTGGTTGTCAGACTTTCGAGCTTCTGACAACCCGTAACGACTGTCAAATGCCCACAAATGACAGCCGGGACCAACAGCTTCAATGTGCTTTCCGGGGCATGGAGGGGTCTTGGTATTTTAAGATGGTCACCCATCCACGGACCAAGAGCGTCAAGCGTAGCTTAACCTGATCGATTGACCGTTCGGCTGCTATTACTTAGCCACAAGCAGTGGCGAGTTTGTAGACAGGGTAGACAGAAAGTAAAAAAAAGGCAAAATAAATACAGTATGCCACCTGTGAGGCAATTAAATTAATCATATTGTTGTATACTGAATATACGATTGACTTCACCTTGCAAATCCGGTGTACAACTACTTTTCACGATCACTTGTTTGTTTTTTTCACGCTTTATATTAGCTTCACTTGTATGTTTGTTTGTTTGTATGTAACCGACTCCTTTGGATGCTATTTTGACCCACTTTAAACGGTCAGATTTCATTTAAACTTTGTAGACTTAACGAGGACCTATGACAATTCAATAATTTAAAAAAATATATAAAAAAACACGCTTTTGTAGTTAGCAAAACTAAAAAATCGAAAATAAATAATAGTTTAAAAAAAACTAAAAAAAACACGCTTTAAAAACCAAACTAAAAAGTAGAAAATAATTTAATTCTATTAAAAAGCGTGGGGTGCTTGATATTAATTGATTGTAAAAATACCTCAAAAAGAATTAAATTATTTTCTACTTTTTAGTTTGGTTTTTAAAGCATGTTTTTTTAGTTTTTTTAAACTATTATTTATTTCAACGAGAGATAGTTTTGAAAACGCATACCTAATTCTTTATTTTCTCTTTATGTACACACACCACCAGAACAACTTTCACAGTGAATATCATCTACTTTTTACACTATTAATAACGTTAAAATCTTAAATATATGCTATCCTAGCACACAACCAAAACAAGTTTATCAAAACAAACAATTGCGTCCGAATATAAAATAATACGACAAATAAGTAATGGTTGTTTATGTAGCGACAATTCAATGAAACAATGCTACTTTTTAAAATAGTCGCATAACCAACTTTTTTGGGAAAACTTCGGTAAGTTTCGTAATTCGGTTTTTTTTTGGGATGGGAAATCATCAAATAACTTCTCCCGCTCCGGGTGGAGCAGGAGGGCGTGTCAGACTTTTACTGACTAAAACCTACCCATGTTGCTTCAGTTGCCTGTGTGCCAGGGGCCGCGGTATCTCTTTCGAACAACCCGCACCCCTGGCAGGCATCAGCTCGTGTGGGCCCCGTCAGGTGCTGACATCTCTTTGAGACGCGCGTGGAACACAACGCGCCGTCGACTCAGGCTTGGTCCTTACCAGACAGCGAGCTACCCATTACTCGCCGTCCGCAAGCCCGCGCCTACGGTGGCCCGGAATCAGCCTGGGATTCTCCCTCACGTGCGCCGCATTCCTCTTCGTGAGCATTACTGCTTCGCAGGACACGTCGCACTCAGCGGCGCTAGTGCATTGCAATGCGAAGTTGCGTCAAATTGTACGAACGAACACGTATTGCATCGATGATACTAATGATAAGACCGACGCTCGACAGGTGGAGCTGATATGTGAATAAAGATTTTTCTGTTTATTGATAAAATAATATTAGTTTTAATTATCTGATTTAGGTAGGGTAGGCAGTGTCTTTCTGCCTTTACGTACTGCACGCCTTAAGCCACATTTAACCAGTCTGCCTTCAATGCAAGTGTGAACAGGAGATCTTCTGGGCACGCTCGATCCACCATAGACCTCATCAATGATCAGGCGTCATCGAGGCTAAGAGTAGACCCATTCAGCAAAACTGTCTCGTTGGCCTAATAGTCGCAAGCGCGTAGCTCAGCATAAGGTCCTGGGTTCGATTCTCAGGTCGGGCAGTGTTATTGAGTTTTTCAATCTGTAATTTCTCGAGTCTGGATTTGTGCCCGGTTAATAGCAAGTCTTGCCTCCGTTACATGGAACCAAAACGTAACTGGCGAAATGTGGGCGTACGATAGGTACATCTCTTCCCAACCCGTCTGGGAAACACGACGTGACGTTTTAAAGTAAAAAAAGATCATTTCTTTTGTCCAATTTTTAGGGTGACCCTTTTACTAAGCCTCCGCTGACCGTCCGTGCGTCTGTCTGTCACGGGCTGTATCCCATGATCCGTAATAGGTAGACAGTTGAAATTTTCACAGCATGTGTATTTCTGTTGCCGCTATAACAACAAAAAATAAAAACAAAGTAAAACAATTTAAGGGGTCTCCATATTATTGGGTTTTGTCCATTTTTATTTTCTCAGGCAGATGGAAATACGCTCGCCCCCTATTACATAGAAACAACCGTCGAAATGTGGGTGTACCTATACACCTCTGCCCACCTCTTCGGGAAATATTGACATGGTGTCATGATGTTACTTCCAAATTAACAAAAAAAACTTCAATAGGCACGTAATACGAGTAGGATTAATACGACGTTGACACACACGGACGAAAAAATGTCGCACACTGTATTTTAGACATTGGTAGTTCGCGAACGATTGAATCAGAATCAGAACTTTATTTGCTATAAATGTAGGTACAGTTACTATTTTTTGCTGTGCCCGACAGGGTCCATAATGATCACTATTTTTAATTTACCACCTAAGTACACATTGTGGAATGCAAATAAAATTTGAGTATTGAGTATTAAGATGTTGTACGTAAATTGATGAGATCGGCTACAGTCTACCTTACGGCGTGCAAATTATTAGGTACATAAATTAAACTATTAATACAAATTAAATAATGTCAGCAAAACAAAACAGAAATTAAAGTGAAGTCAATTAATATGAAGGAAATGAACTACTTCATATCACAAAATAAACTTATCATTCAATCAGTAGTCATTCAAATGTGTCTCTACTTCACTTAGTTCAGTCTTTCTTTTCGCTATTTTAATTTTAAATCAGATCAATCAAAAACTATCAGTAACAAAAAAACAAAACACTACTTACTTAATAAAAATAGTTTTTCTTAAATTCATATTTCTAGGTTGACAGTCCTAAGCCTGTATGAAGTATGAAGAAAAATCGACTTACGTATAAAACTGAACTAGAATAGTGCATCATTTGTCGTAACTTGTCAATCACTATCGTTAACCTACGTTATGGACTCGTTCTGATTCGCTGAACTAAATGAAGTACTGAAGGAAATGAGTGGACTACTTCACTAAGCGAAAAAATATACTTCATTCATTTCTTTTTACTGACACATTTTGCGCATCTCTACTGTATAACTAACTCTCAGTGCTGTACGGAGCATTGAAAATCTAACAGAGTGGATCCGTCATCTCAGCGCGTCAAAAAACAGTCTTCGATTTTCAACTCTCGGCGCGTAGGCAGTGCGTCGAAGATCCAGTCCGCGATATTATTATATCCGTGTGTACGTCAACTAAGATGGAAGAATAAAAACACAAAACTTCAAAAAAAAAAACAATTTTATTTGGCGACAAAAATAGTTGTAAAAAAAAATGTACTCCTTACATTTAAATTTTATAATAATACTTATAGTAAGAAAATCATCTAAAAATATAAATCGTTATTATTATGAGAGATTGAGAACCATGTAATTACTTATTGAATAAGATTTAATTGTCAAATGCACCTTGAACAATGGTTCCTTACAAAATGATTCAAAATGGTCGTACTTTTTACGTCTACCGGACTTATAGTAATGGCCGATTCCTATAATTTGCGGACCGTTATTTGTTAAAATTAGGACTCTTGTATCTTTGCCAATAACAAAGCAAAGTCCTCATAGTTTTGGACGGTAGACCCTCTCATATGGAAGTATATACCACAGGTAAAATTACTTTACGAACAAACTAGGCATATAAATTATATGTCTAATTTGGCCATAAAAAAATGTTACCATTGGTAAGTAAAGCGTACCGTTTTGTCAATATAGGAACCGGGCATTAGCCAGTTCAGACAACGGAGATATTCCCGAGCCATTTACTGGCTCCATTGAAAAGGAAAATTGAACGGTATTACCATAGCTAGAATGGAAAATTGTATGAATATCGACACAGTCGACTATAGCATGCTCGCCACTCGGTTGCTGTTTTTTCTAATTTTCTACTTATTACATTGCTCGGGCATTTTTCCGTTCTATATGAACTGTTCTGACAGGACTATCAACTAATTCGAGTTTAGCTGCATCTATATACATATATAATCACGCCTTTCCGTAGGCAGAAATCACACAACCCTATCTGCTAGGGGTGCTTTGACAGGAAACCTCCCCGTGTGCCCGTGGGTTGAAGTTTCTTTAAGGATACGTCCGGGGGAAGGCCAATCTGCGGGACGGTGCACCCTGGGGTGCGGACAATGACTCCCCATTAGGTACCGTATGCCTTAGGGGTGTCGTTGCCCGTATGCCAATATCCTGTCGGAGGTACGCTTTAACATGAGACGCAGAGGCGCACAGCGGCGAGGTTAGAGCGGGCTCGGTGTCCACTTACCCTGCCGCCGAGAAGGCAGGAAGCAAGGAGTCCTCTCCTTCCGCCACCGTTAGTCTCGTAGCCCGGAAGATTGGCACGGTCATGTCTCTGACTTTTGATGGGTGTCGATAGTCTTGGCTAAACCGCCCGAGCCGCGAGGAACAAAACCTCTATAAATAACCAAACCTCCAAGCGGCGGCACACCGTGAGGGAGGTTGATAGCTCGACTAATAATAGGTAGCTTAATGCGAGGTGCTCTAGTGCGAAGCACTAGTTTTTGGGAATTTAAATGTTATCTACTCGTGGGAACAAAATGGAAAAAGTACAAATAATAAAAATCAAAATGGGCACTCCCTCCCTCTTCTTTTTTTTCTGACCCCATATCGCTGTGGGGTCAGAGTCCGACGCCGCATCGAGCGCGAAGGGTTCCTTTAAGAGCCCATGTAGTGCCAGTGTAATGGTGGAGGCTTCTGGCAGGAACCGAGACTTCTTCAAGAAGCGCCCCAAGTCGGGGGAGGGCCAGGAGTCTTCCTCCGACGGCGGGCTGAGGTCGGCCCGGAGGAAGATTTCTCGACGGGGTGGGCTCCAGGAGGGGGGCATGGGCAGAGGGCTCGCCACCCGGGATGGCGGAGAGCCGACCCGAGCCAGCCCAGCCGAGTGGCCCCAACGAGAGGAGAGGCTCGCCACGGAGGGGCATCCCTCTGGAGAGACCAGGCGCAGAGCCCTCTCAGAGTCGTCAGGCGGTGAGCCGGACGCCGCCAGCCGCTCCAAATCGGAGCTAATGGCCAGGTTTGCGGAGGCCATGGCAGCCGCGATCAAGGGTGTGGCCTTGAAGAGGATTCACTCCTCTAAAGACAAGGCCATAACCGTAGCCACGGCCTCTATTATAGCGGCAGCGGAGGCCATTTACTCCGGGCTTCCGTCGGACGGCATGTCCCAAATGCGGGCGGAGGTCGCCCGCTTGGTGGCCGCCATGGAGCTCCTCCAAAAGGAAATTGAGGAGCTCCGAGCAGACCTGGCAGGGCTCCGAGGAGCCAGACCCCGGATGGTGCCTAAGAGGGGGGGGGGGGGCGCGGCATGGGCAGGTTGAGTGGACTAAGAGGGCTTCTAAGCGCATGCTTGGTCCGGCCGGTTGCCACTGGAATACGGGGAAACTGGTCCTCATTAAGAAGCCGGGGCGCCTTGCGGAGTCTCCTTACCAGCCCATCGTTGTGCTCTGCACTTCCCGACTGGCCTATTCTAAAAGGCACTGATGCAAGGCGAATTACCATTCTATCCTCTCCTGCCTAACGGGAATGAACCAAGTATTCCAAATCCAACATGCAAAAGCTTTTAACAACAACATTATCATTACAGCCTTTAATAACGAAGGTATTAATTTCAACCTGCTAAAAAAACACTGCAATTTTACGCAAAATTTGAATAGAAATGAGCAGATTAGGAAATACGCTTTCATCCCCATACTGCACAATAAATTCAAGTAGCTCTTCGGATTTCTTAGATGTAACAGTATGCCATGGTTTTTTGACATATTCTTTTTTTTTTCAAAATTTTATAATTGGCGATTTTTCGCGCCCCTCTTCGATAGGCGCCCAGGGCTCGTGCCCTGGCTGTCCCACCCACCCAGGTACGCCTCTGGTCATATCCTACTAAAAAAAACCATTTTGAATCATTTTCTATAGGAAGCCATTTACATATTAAAAACTATTACGGACTTGGCTAAATACTTAATTAATGTACCACAGAAAGGGCGTTTCATACGCCCCAAGCTGTCTCAAAGGAGCGTGAATTTCACTCCTACATAATATTTTACTCTATGATTGTACTTTGGCAAGCGGATTCGATTCCGAAACGAATCGAACCCGCTTGCCAAAGTGCTAAAAGGCTTGTTTGAGATGTCAAACAAGCCCAGCCACTCCAATTTCAATTATTATTCATCAATACACATTATAGGAATAGCGACCAAAAGTACAGTCCTTTCAGATATTATATCTTTGACAGCAGCAAGCTAAAATTAACCTTATTGAAACGAGAATAAAGATCATTGTGCTTTTGACAGGCTTGTCCAGTGGCAGCAACCGAATAGCAACCTTACTTTTACGTGAATAAAGATCTCTTTTGAAAGTGATGCAAAATCAAAGGTAAAATTACTGAGAGGACTGTATAGTAACCCGGGCGTTCATATGACACATGGACGTTTAGAAAGAGACTGTCACACATGTGTAACAGAGAACGGGAGACGTACACTGTTTCTAAAGGTGCGCTTACGCGAGCACCTAAAATTGCTCCATCTTGGGCAATTCTCGTTAACTATGACGTCACGACTACATCCAGCAATTCAAGGCAATGGCAACATGTAGGCACCTGTTGCTGGAGATATGGCCACACAATATGGAGCAATTTAAAAAACTAGGCAATGCGCCTCCGCCGCCGGCAGGTTCCTCTCGCAAAAACGAGACGTAGTTATCGTACAAACGAGATAGAAATAAAATTGACTAAAAATTTCCAAACCGATTGGATATTCGGCAACTCATGAAATGGAGCAATCAGAAGCAATATTGCCGAAACATCGGCAATTTATTGTTGTTGCTCCAGATTGCTCCACTTAATTGATCCAGATTGATCCGTTTCCGAGCAATAATTGCTCAAAATGTTGCTCGTGTAAGAGCACCTTAAAACTCTATGTCAAATCAGAGATTGGGTATTGAGTTCTGTTAACGTTTATTGTTTTGTTTTTATTATTTATATCTGCTTGAGTTTAGTTACTACGTTTTATTGGTATATTGACGTGTGCTAGCTGACATAGGGCAAATAATTAAATTTTATCTTTTGTGTTTAGTAATGTTAATTACTTACCTATTATTGTATAGAATCAAGTTCTTCCAACTTAACAGACAGCTGTGCTACTGGACAGTTTGTTGCGCCACTTCTTCTTCCCAGCTAAAGCACTAGGAAGTGGTGAAGGACGGGCGTTTTGGGGGACTGTCTTATGTAATTTTGTCGTTCAAAAAGTGCTGACTCTCAGCCTAGTTTGAATAAATGACTTTTGATTTTGATTTTAGAGAAATTAATTGCCAAGCAAATCGATTACCAACATAAATTGTTCCTTATTCAAATCACAACTGATTGAGTAATAAAATTGTGCCCTGATTGTGCCATATTTACCGCCGGGTTCTTTATGTTATAGTAAAATTGGTGGGTTAGCCTAGTTTAGCCCAACTGTGGCCTTAGGGATTACGTGAGTGGTTCGTCTGTGAAGTAAGGATGTTCTAAGCAATCTAAGGCAGTCAGGCGCTTCGCTGGATCGAAGATCAGCATTCCCTGAAACGAAAAGGTTAGGAGTTATTTTTTTGTAAAACAAGTGATCATTTTCTGTCTAACCTTTTGCTAACTATGTGGGGGTCGGCTTGCAGTCTTACCAGATACAGCAGAATACCAATATTTTATTTGTAAATATTTGTGATTGACAAAAAAAAACAACCTCGTCATATCAACCAAAAGACGTCCACTGCTGGACATAAGCCTCCCCCAAAAGGGGGGGATTTGCCATAATCGCCACGCTTGGCAGGCGGGTTGGCGATCGCAGTATGGTGGTCAAATGCATAGAGAACGCTGCTGCCCATTCGCGCAGGAGTCAGGGAAATCTAACTTGGTATACCTACTTGTTTGCCAATAAATAAATTTTGTATTTGTATTTGCATTCTCTAGTAAGTCCCTTAGTCGCCTTCTACGACACCCACGGGAAGAAATGGGATGGTGCTATTCTTTTACGTCCGACAGCACACAGAACAACAAAAAAAACAATAAAATGAAAAATAACTTTCATTCCGGAAGCCAGTTGTTTGTTTGTTTTTTTTTCATAAACTTTTTATTTTTTACTTTTTAGTTGTATTACCTAACCTACACAAATTCGTAGATCTTCACTTGCTAAGTAGATAGCAGTGACAGGAAATTATTATAACAACATCTACATACAATAAGGGGAAAATGAATACATATTACTGAAGCTTAACTCAAAAACACCAAATTTATATTGGACCACTCGGTAAGTACACCGTGACATTTTAGTCGTCTTACAAAAGTGATCCACTCAATGTATCCGTCATAAAATACCTCTAGGCGCGATTAAAACATTGTTACCATTAATTAAGATAATAGGTACAAAGAAAAATAAATAATGCTTTAGAATTATGAAACACCCTCCCTGTTAATAATGTTTATGTATCAAACGGTAGAAGATATCTACCTACCCACCATTACTTTCCATCATTAATTCCATCTCCATAACAGGGTGTTTCAAACTACGTCATGCGTCTTAGTGAATGATATTTTAATTTTTTTAAATTATGCATATGTTCAAAAATATTTTTATTTTGTCGTAAATGTTTAGTAGTCATTGGATACATGAAGTGGGCTGCCGTTGTAAGACGACTAAAATGTCATGGTGTATACCCTTTCAAATAAAATAATATTGTAAATGATGGAGTTCTGAGGTAACTGATGTATGTATGTGGTTCTGTATTTATGTATATTCTAATATTGTATGTGTATATTTAAATTAGAAATTCACTTTATATCATTTAAATTACCTACATAAAAACTAAAGGTGTGTACAAATAAATAAAAAAAAGGACACTTAGGCGTCGAAGTATTCGTCCGCATCGCTGTCATCAGGAAACGTGCCCAGAAGATTGGCAGCATTGCCACGTTGAATGGCAACGCTAATTCTTTGGCCAAAGAAAAGATATTTTATGCTTTCCCTTCTACTATTAAACACGTTGTCTACATCTCTGTTATCTTCTCTCCTATCGCAGGTGTGTGCATGACGCTTTCAATTTCCACTCTACCGTAGAAAAAAAAACACTTGTCTACATAAAATAAAACGCTTGTCTACATTTCTCGGTACAAAACTGTCAATTATCTACACGGAAACGTCGTTTTTGTCTACTGTTCCGTCGACAAAACGCTTCTCTGCGGTTCGCGTGCTGGAAGAGATTTCTGTAGAAATAAGCATTATACAGGGTAAGTTTTTATCCAGTGCGCAAACTGTAACCATGAATTCAGCATATCATGCTAGACCCGTAGAAATTTTACGTCGTTACACAAAAAAAAATCAGCTGTTTCATAGAAAAGTGCAATACCTACGCGGTCAAAATGTATGGAACAGCTGATTTTTTTTTGTATTACCGACGAAAAATTTCTGCGTTGGGGGGTCTAGAATGATATGCTGAATTAATAGTTATAGTTTGCGCACTGGATAAAAACTTATCATGTACGTGTGCGCATAAATGCTTAAATACATAAATAAATAACATCATCATCTGCCTAATCTTTTCTCAACTATATTGGGGTCGGCTTCCAGTCTAACCAAACGCAGCTGAATAATGTTACATGGAGCGACTGCCTATCTGACCTCGACAACGCAGTCCCTGGGTAATACAGTTCTGAGTTAAGTAACATTTAAAAAAAGACAACCGAATTTAGAACCTCCTGCTTTTGTTGAAGTTGCTTAAAAATGTCACAGAAATTGATTGAAAAAATCAAGCTGGCGGTGTTAGTACCCATTTTAGCCACGTAAATATAACCTTGTGGCGCTGTAAATGAGTTTTTTATTACCTTGATAAGTTCTAGTGCATGTGGGTGTATCCTGGGTATGATTTCTCCTAGGTCTTGCGCCTGGTATTCAGGAAAGCTGTCCAGCATTATAGACACGTTGTCAGGCCAGTCTTGTCGTGATGGTCTACCTATTAATCTGAAAATTATAGAACAGGATCTCATTGTATGCTATTGCTAGAATTAAATATGGAATAGTTTGGTGATGTTGAACCAGAGTGACTGGTCACTGTGTGATCGTCACGTTTAAGAATTGAAGGGGTTAGTGGACAAAGGTGTTAATTAACAGAAAGTGTAGCTATTACAGTTTAAATTTGTATATAAAATTTACGGTGAATCTAGTCCACATTTTTTACATACAAACTTCGGGAGTGTATTACTCCACTGCTCGATAATGTACATCAAAAATTAAACATGGTATGGTTTTGTCTCATTGTTAATATTGTCTGAACGGGACCCGAATACTAAAATAAAAAGCCATTAAAAAGTTAGGAGCCCACAAAGATTCGTTTTTCTTGCTAATTTAACCTAACTTTGGGCGCGTTTAAGTAATAAAAGAAGTGTAAAATCTGAAAAACCAAGTCGGTACCGACAAAGCTCAAATATCGAAAAGTTCAATAAACTTTATTGGTCATTGATTTATGCAGTGGTTTTTTCATACAGCCCGATCTTCCGAATGACTGTTCTTAATTTTTTACGCGCCTGTTGTACTATAAATGATCCTGCATCTCACTCAATAACGTTGTGCGTGTAGACTAGCGTCTAACTGCTCATCACTGATACTACCTCTATCGGACACAATACCTGGTGAGACAGCGTGCTGTTTAGCCAGGCCCATCAGTGTGTTCGTGCCCGCGACTAGGTTACCCTTAAGTATCAATACTTTTGAAAATATTATTACTTTATAGATTTTTTTTTGACTGACGGGTCTCTAAGGGATTTTATTTATAAACAACTGACTTTAAACTAACTAACTAAACAAATAAATATAAAAACAAAAGGACACTTAGGCGTCGAAGTATTCGTCCGCATCGCTGTCATCAGGAAACGTGCCCAGAAGACTGGCAGCATTGCCACGTTGAAATGCTAATTCTTTGACCAAAGAATGACCCAGCCCTCTGATCACGTGAAGTGTCGACCAGCCGGTGAGAAATTTCCTTAAAAAGGAGACGTGCACTCGGGCCCCATGACCCGTGCGTTTCGACCACAAACGGCTCAAAACTGTAGTTACCCATAAGGTATTTACGCCGCTTGAGGGTCTCAGCAGCCGCAGCAGCGGCGCCAGCACAGCCCGCCGTGCTAGGAACATGAGATGGCGCAAGGGTGTCGACACAGGTTGCATCCCACACCAGAGGTCTACCCACCTTCTAAGGCAATAACGTCATACCGTCTGGTCTCTTCCCAGCGTCACGTACCAAGCCGTTTGGTTCTAATACCGCTGGTACGCCGGCGGTGACAAGGGCTCGACGAATAATATATATTATTTATCATCCCTTAAAACTTATATTCATGTAAAAAAGTAGTTTTTTTTTTCAGTTTTGTCCGATAATACCTTCGTTCACTCACCCCCCCATCAATTTTTTTTTTAAAATCATCTCAGTAAATCAGTACCTGAATATTTCGTGCAGCTGATCAGAATCGGACGCTCCCGGCAGCAGAGGTTTCCTAGAACAGAATGTATTTATTAGCTCAAAAACGTTGTGCAGAAGTTTTATTTTCATAGCGAACTTAAAAAAATTGTATCGGTTATTCCTCAATAGAAATCTTAAATTCACTGACTGACAACGCAGAGGGAGTGGGCCATAATCCCCCACGTGGGCCCAGTGCGGGTCGGTAGATGTCACATGTCTTCAAATTTTTGATTCTTGGAAATGCCGGTGTCCTCGCGACGTTTTCCTTCATCGTTTTGAGAATTTTTTGGTGCCTTAAGATTATTTCCTTTTTATATTCTTAAAAATATAATTTACCAGCTTTTGCAAGCGGCTTCACCCGCGTGGGGTCGAAAATTATCCCACGGGAACGTAGTTCCGTGATAAAAAGTATCCTATGTGTTATTCCAGGCTACAGGCTACCTGAGTGCCAAACTTCATTCAAATCCGTTCAGCCGTTTTTGCGTGAGAGAGTGACAAACATCCATACCTACATCCATACTCACAATGTTTCACATTTATTATATTAGTCAGATTTAAGACTTTTAAATAGGGTATTTTACTCTAAAGGAGAAAAAATCTAAAAATATATTATCGAGATAGCTTAGGCAAAATGACGTCGGAAAATGTTAGTTTCAGTTCATGAAACAACAAAATAAATTTTAAAATACAATTTAAAGATTTCAGTTCTTTTAATCTGTTTTTGAACACCATGAAATAGTAGCCGCCATGTTAATACGTCATACGGCATGTCAAATGAGCAACTTTGTAGATACTTTTATTATTTTTGTAACCAAAGTAATTTTTATTTAAACAATATTTTGCATTCAGGAACAGCAAACCAACGATAAGTGGAAAAATAACTATTTTTTTTAAATTACAAATAATTGTCTTATAAAATATCAGCGCATTTGTTTTTATAGCAAACTGACGTCATACCCTTAAAGCAATATGGCGTCCACTGCGTCCAGCGATTTCGTCAAACTACGCGCGATATTTGAAAATGTATAATTTAAATGCATTTTTATGGCACTAATCGATTAAATAAAAATGTTGTGTTTTTTTAGTGGTTTATTAGCAAGCTAGAATCTAATTAAGACACTTTTCAAAAATGAGTGTAATACTCTACTATGTAAATAATGAATCACCTGGTGTGTAGTTGTGCTAGCACGCACCCTGCTGACCACACATCTACCGCAGTGTTGTACGATGTGCCGAGCAGCACTTCAGGGGGACGGTACCACAGAGTCACTACCTGAAATAAAAAATACATATCCAAAGTCACCGACTTCCGAACTTAGTTAAACAAAAAAGGTTTATTATTTTTTGCTTTTCAGTTTTTTCGGCGGTTTAATTTGTTTGTCCAAAAGTTTTTATTTTATAATATTTTGTGGCTACAATCTACTAATTACTACATGCTTAATTTTTGATTACTTTTTGTAATACACAACTAGGCATTAAAAAAATCTGTGAGTGAACAATCAATCATCCCCTGTTTTCCTACCCAAATTTTCCAAATTTATATGTGACCAACTTCGGGGTTAAACCCTTTCCAATAAAAAAAGAATTGTCAAAATCGGACTACGCTGTAAAAAGTATACGCGTCGACTTGAGAACTTCCTCCGTTTTTTCGTCGGTTAATTAAGAAGAACATTTTAACGTTGGCATCACTAACACTCATTATTATCATCTGCCTAGCTTTTTCCCAACTATCTAGGGGCTTCCAGTCTAACCGGATGCAACTGAATACCAGATTAACAGTATTCAGTGGCGTAGCGTCGACAAGTATAGAGGTTGGCGAAGTCGTACCAGCGAGGCCCCTTTTCTTTCGTTCCCAAGATCTACATATTGTGATCTATGTATTGTTTTATGATGTAATCTCAATAGCACTTACAATGAAATGGCGAAATTATGACGGATGTGAGCGAGACAGCGAGACTCTAACAAAGATTGGGGAATGCCCAGTTCATAGACAAAGACAAACTTTTTTATAAGCGACTCACGCATTCGAGCCAGGCGCGCCAAGTTTAAGTAAGCAAAAGACTACCGCGTCTTTATAAAACGTAAAACTGGGAGTTTTGTTTTGTATTATCTATTTCAGGTTCAGGAAAAAAAATATTTTAATTTTTGTGTTGCCATTATTTGTAAAATAATAATTACAGGACACAAATAAACACGGTTTAAAAGGAGACAAAAATTTATGGTACTTTAATCCAAAAAAAAATACTAAAAACTTCATTGATATACCATTTGAAACAGACAAAAAAACGATCTTATTCCGAACTACCTTCTTCTATAATTTTTTAAATCCTCCCTTTTTGCAAAATGTTTATCACCTTCACTGTTTTGTATGAGATATGCGTGTAAAGAAACGTTTTGCAAAGCTAAGCTCTGTTGCCAATCTGTGACGAGTGTGGCCAATATTCTTGAAGTTTTTATTTAGTTTAAAAATAAACTGGGATTTTAAGTCTGATGGCATCGCATTTAAAGAAGCCTCGCGAGGCTCCTTTAAATGGGAGGCCGTGGGCGAGCACCCGCTTCAAGCACCCCACGTTTTTTTGAAATTATTTTCTGCTTTTTTAGTTTTGTTTCTAAAGCGTGTTTTTTAGTCTTTTATTTTTGTCTTTTTTTTTATTTTTGAAAGTCAGTTAAGCACCACTTACCACGCTAGTTAACTTCATATCTGTATCGTAGGTCTTAGCCAGGCCGAAGTCAGCGAGCTTCACGCGACCGCCGCATGTCACCAGCAGGTTGTGAGGCTTCAAATCTCGGTGCACGATCCGGTGAGAGTGTAGGAAGTCGATGCCTGATAGTATGTCGAAGGACATGCTCTGGAAAAATGGTGGATATCATAATAGTAATCAAATTTAAATAGATTTTTTCTTAGGGATATAAATATTCAGATGTTAAGAGCGTTCATACGTAGATCGAGACCAAAGAAACGATGGATCCTCTGCCAGGGGTGCGGGTTGTTCGAAAGAGATACCGCGGCCCCTGGCACACAGGCAACTGAGGGAACACGGGTGGGTTTTAGTCAGTAAAAGTCTGACACGCCCTCCCGCTCCACCCAGAGCGGGAGAAGTTATTTGATGATTTCCCAACCAGAAAAAAAAAAAAAGAAACGATGGATAAGAATGATGATATGGTTAGAAAGGGTGTGACTACGGAGATGACGACTGATAGAGAAGAGTGGAAGAAAAAATAAATGTTGCGTCGACCACAAATAAATTGGGATAAGGGCAGGAGAATGATGAATGAAGAGCGTTCATACCGCGCGGGCTGGCAATGTCGCAATTATAGTGGTTTGATTATTTCATCACTACATAGTATAAAACTAAGTCGCTTTCTCTGTCCCTATATCCCTATGTATGCTTAGATCTTTAAAACTATGCGACGGATTTTGATGGGGGGTTTTTTTAATAGATAGAGTGATTCAAGAGGAAGGTTTATATGTCTAATACACCGACCTCCACGCGGGCGAAGCCGCCGGCAAAGGCTAGTTAGATATAAACAAAATTTTAAAAAAAATATCCTTGGTATTTATAATAGTTTTTTACATTTACTCTTGAATATATACGTAATAATGCAAATAAATAAATAAAGTTATAATGCAAATAGAACATAATTGACGGTATGTCTATTTTTATACGTAAATACCAAAATAGCTGTAAAAATAGCATATACAAACTTATAAATACCAACAATGTAGAACTTGGCTGCAAAAATAAAGTACCTAGATTTAAATCTAATAAGATAATCAAGAAAACCACTTGAAATGCGACGTTGCCAGCCCGCGCCGGATGAGCGCTCTTAAGAAGCATTTTTGGAACGAAATGCTTTTTTTTTGGTTGAGTAATTATCAAATAACTTCTCCCGCTGTGGGTGGAGCAGAAGGACGTATCAGACTTTTACTGACTAAAACCCACCAGTGTTCCCTCAGTTGCCTGTGTGCCCGGGGCCACGGTATCTCTTTCGGCCCTTGCGGGCCCCACCAGTTGGTGCTGACATCTCTTTGAGGCGCGCGTGGAACACAACGCGCCGTCGACCCGGGCTTGGTCCTTACCGGACAGCGAGCTACCCATTACTTGCCGTACGCAAGCTTGCGCCTACAGTGGCCAGGAATCAGCCTGGGATTTCCGACGCCCATGGCGTCTCCTGCGGCGACTTAGGCCGTGACGGCGCATATACTGCCTCTCCCTCACGTACGTCGCGTCCCTCTTCGCGAGCATTACTGCTTCACAGAAGGAGGTGACGGCTACCCATTAACTCTCGCACCATACCATGGCCTGGACTAGGGCAGGACGCGAGAGATCGCCGCCCCCGATCGCCTCCACGAGGACACGGCGGTGCTCCGCCTAAGCCGGGCAGACCTCCACCATATGCTCCACCATGTCCTCAGGGTGATCTTCGCAGTAAAACACCCGGGCGTTTCCTCCCGCCTTTTCCGAAACAGGAACCTCCCGAAACAGCCGTGTCCGGTGAGGACCTGAGTCAGGCAGAAGGTGAGGACGCCGTGCCGCCTCTCAAGCCACTCTTCAAAGAGAGGACTTACCGCCGCTATAGTGGCGTGCCCACGAAGTACTTTAACGCGGCTTGCGGAGTAAACTGATAAAAATCGTCCATAACGAAAAAGCACTATGCCCCCTCTATGAGATTTTTTCTGACTTGTTTGATTCTGTACTGTTCACGCCACAGAAAAAAGGAAAATTATACTATGGTGGGCCACTTTTGTCTCTACTCCGTTTGAAAGTTAGTTCCTAAAGTTCAGAGTTGATCTGCACGATTAGTGCCCTGATTGGACGTGTCCACTCAATCTGTGTGGTTCTTTCAGACACCAATCTACATGGTCTTCACATGATCTGACCAAGATTATGTCTGGACTTTAAAGAGACTGTGCCCTCTTGATTTTGTTTCGGCCTTTCTTCTCAGAGTAGTCAAATAGGAAACGCCGACCTCATCTAGTTTAAAAAATATGATTGACGTGTTAAAGTGTTTGTACAAACCTACTTACAGAAATAAAATCATCTATCATTTAAAAAGGGGCCTGCCTGGGTCTGCACCGAACATCTACAACTCGTAAGTTGGGGGCGATACCTCAGGGCTACCAATGCTCTAGAAAAATGCTCGGTTCCTGTGATTATAGTTCGCAGGAGGGAAGCCGGGGGTAAAAGCTAGTAATCAACTCACCCTGATAGTGTTCTGAGATAAAGGTGACAAAGACCGCTTCAGAAAGGACTCCAGGTCCTGGTCTACATGCTCAAATACGAGGAACAGTACTAGTTGCTGGTCTCTATCCATGGAATGGCCGCCGTGGCAGACGTCGAGGAGTCTGAAAGGAGAAGATACTGATATAAGAGAAAGGTCGTAATATAATTATTCAGAAATAAAGATGAATCAATGTTTTTTTGAAAAATCTGCTTAGCGCATCTTGGATAAGACTTTAGAAACTGCAGTCCAGCTACTTCATCACCGTAGTACCGTTTTCTAACTACGTTGAAGCCGGCTTCCAGTTTAAGCGGATGCAGCTGAATACCAGTATTTTACCTAGAGCGACTGCCTATCTGACCTCCACATCCCAGATACTGGGTAAGCCGATACCCCTTGGTAAGACTGGTTGTCAGACTTTCGAGCTTCTGACGACCCGAAACGACTGTCAAAGATCCACGAATGACATCCGGGACCAACGGCTTAACATGCTTCCCGAGGCAAGATGGTCACCCATCTACAGACCAACCGCGGCAAACGTAGCTTAACCTGATCGATCAACTCGTGCGGCTATTATTATTTATTCACAAGCCCCTCTAGTTCTACAGTCCATCTACTTATAAAACATTATTTGGAGGGATGTTTTGAAATAGGACATCGAAAATCATCATCATTTCAGCTGCAAGACGTCCACTGCTGGACATACGCCTACCCCAAGCACCTTAGACCGGTTTTGTGCTTCTCGCATCCAACGGATTCCTGTGGCCTTCACCGGGTCATTGGTCCATCATGTAGGAGACCTTCCAATGTTACGTCTTCCAGTACGCGGTCGCCACTCCAGAACCACCTTTCGGCCCCATCGGCCATCTTGTTCTGCGAGCAATGTGCCCTGCCCACTGCCGCTTAAGTTTGGCAATTCTTTAATACTTAGTCAGTTACCTTGTCATTTCTGATTCAATCAAATAGGGTGACTTTGAGTAAGTTTCAATGAACAAAAACAAGTAAAAGCTTACCTGACGATATTAGGATGTCTATAAGCCTCCAGCTGCCTCAGCAGCGCTATTTCCCTCAACGTGGACAGAGGGATACCGTCCTCAGTAAGCGCCACTTTCACTTTCTTCATTGCTACGATGTTACCTCCATTGTGGAGGTCACGGGCTTTGTATACTGTGCCATATGCTCCTGTAATGGAAGAATTATATTTTCACACCACCTGCTTAAGTATATTCCCACTGTTGGGACACAGGCCCTCTGTGAGAGGGAGTGGGCCGTAATCCACCACGCGGGCCCAGTGCGGGCTGGTAGACGGCACATGATTTCGGTTTTTTGGATCTAGGACATGCCGGTTTCCTCACGATGTTTTCCTTCACCGTTTTGATAGCATTTTAAGCAAGGGAGAAGGAGAACTTACATGTGTACAATATTTATACCATAATTTGATATTATGGTAATGCTAATTTCAAGCAAACCAAACCCTAAGTAAGTCATTAACGCTGTACCCCTGGTCCAGATGGCCAATAATATTGTACTACACACACATAAGGGCGTCAATTAATTACGTGAGGCGTTTAGGGGCAAGGCCAATCTCACATGAGGGAGTGAGGTTCTCGGCAAATTTCACAATTTATATATTTTTCAGCAAAAAGCAACAGTGTAAAATTGCGAGAAAACTGGTTGAAATTAAGTAACACATGTTTATTTATTATAGAGGTATTTTATGACGGATACATTGAGTGGACCACCTTTGTAAGACAACTAAAATGTCATGGTGTATATTGCATAACTGTAATACATTTTTTGATATGCTTAACCGGTCCAGCATGGCACGTGGCAAATGTGGAACGATACAATGGAAATCAATTGTCTCATAAGCAGGTGTTAAGTTAACACAACATTTTTAAGCTCGACTGTGTTACCCATGTCGTTATTAGTAATATTATATTTTACGCAATATGACATAGGTAGATTTCAATATAGTGGTGCGACCTAAGACTCTGCTTTATCTCCACGATCAATAATATAATATTGAAATTCAGAATCTCAGATAGTAACAAGTTTTGGGAACAAAAACTTAACACTATGCAAAAGAAAGTTCAAATTCCATTGCAAGGGAAATTTATTTAGGACCTTTTTATTACAACGGTCAATCAAAAATCTACTTCGACTTCATGGTGGTAAAGTAGATATTAGATTAAGTGGTAATGGATGTAAATTATTTAAGATGGTGTATTTAATGTTATTATTTGGTTATAGAATTGTTTATAGTACATGACTTGCATGTATAATTGAGTAGACCAACTCTGCAACTTAATGATCCAGTTGACACAGGAGTGGCTGTAGAGTAATGCTGTGTTAAATCCTCTGGTTGGGCAAACTTTGGTTAAATGGTGGCAAAATTAAAATTTCGTTTTTTTATCTTTAATTTCTCAGTAGTCTGGATTTATGGCCTATTGCTTGTTTATAAATTTCATCTATGTATGTCAATGTACTACTGAACTAATAAAATCCTATAATCTGGAACATGATCAAATTTTCAGAATGCTGTATTGGATTGAATTCTTTGAAAATTGAGTAAACTGAGTTCTGTAATTAATAAAATTAACACTTTATAATGCAAATAGGAAAAGATACACCTAAAAACCATTCTACATTCAAACAAAATATTAAAAACAGTAAATAAACAAACAAAAAAGTTTAGTTTCAAACATAAATTGCGCGAAAAGCTTATCAGCCGGCACATGTGAAATGAGGTTATTTACAAAGTATTTTCTGTCCTACCTGTCCCAATAACATTAAGCTCCTCATACTTCTTGGCATTTTGAAATAATGCACTAACATCACTGATAGAAGCCATTGGCGGTGGACTATGCGAAGTACTAGCTCCCGACATCATGTTTATCTAAATTTTTCACTTTGGAACAACTTTTAATGCCTTTTTATTCACTATTAAACACTTCTGTGCCCGTAACTAGAGAGTTGAAGCATTATTTAATAAAAAAAACACGTGTTTAAAACTGCTTGTTTTGTCTGTAAACTTTTTACAGGGAGAGAGGGGAAGGGAAAAGTCATTGACCAAATCCAGACAGACACCTGCTGGTTATGCGGCCGATTTAGAAAGTACCGATATATACAAAACAGTAGTATACATTCCGTGCCTACTTTAAAAGGTTGAGTTTTTATGGGCTTGTATTTTGTTGTTGTGTACAGCGCCATCTCTTGGTTTACGCTAATAACGTTTATGTTGGTTGTTGGTGTTGCTGATAGATGGCGCTACAAAAAATGTATCATTTTCTCGTGTCCCCCCCATTGTAAGCTCACAAGAAATATAGTAGAAAATTAAAAATAAGTGTAGCTTGACAATGTTTTAACAGAGTTAATCTCGAGATGAGGTCGAAATATATAACGACATAGTTTACAAATGTTTATCTTATTGTGCTAATATCAATGCAATGATCTTTTATTTAAAATGCAAATTATATTTATTTTTGTCATTCAGTTAAAAAAGTAAAAAGAAGATGAATTAATTCTTCTACGGGCTCGTCCGGGATTTGAACCCGGGACCTCTCGCACCCGAAGCGAGAATCATACCCCTAGACCAACGAGCCGTGTTAGAGACGAGTGAATTTAATGATTGTAAGTTCATAGTTATGACGTCGATAGAAACGTCAGAAATTCGCATCAAACATCCTGAAAAATTTATGAATTTCAGGAAAATGTTGCAGCCTGATGGACGACCACTATTCACTATATATATCATGATTCAATTCAAGGTCACATTTTCTTTTCAATTGGCATTGTAACTTTTCTATACACATATTTTTAAAAGGGTTTTATTTTTTGGGTAAAAATCTGCTCTGGAATTATAAATAAATAATTAGTAAATAGATATTCGGTCCTTCAATTTTTAAATCAAAACAATTTTTACACCAAAACAAAATGACAGAACACCTCAAGGCGTTTTAGAAAGTAGACGCGCGAAAGGAAAAAAAAAATACCGCTACATGACACCCTCTAGCCGTCTCTGTCTTTATTACGGAAAATGTATTAGCTATCTCGTTTACACGTATGAATCGGAATAAATTTCGAGTCGCCGCGTCAGTTGACTTCAGCAGACAGTACTGCGCGCGCATATTGGTGTATGGTGGCGGTATTTTCGAGTAAATAAAATACACTACAATACCTTTTAAACGTAAAATAGACGATTTACGATTTTTATGAATTTAAAATAGTGTTTTAAATATTAACAGAGTATTTCTGTTGTAAATAAGAAAGAGTGGACACGGAAATCGCCTGTGGAAGTGTGTGGCAAAATGTGAAAGTTCCTTCTTAAAGGAAAACAGTGGATCGTTTTTTACGTGGTATCCTACATATTTCTTGTTACTACAGCTGTTTTTCTCTTTATCAATCGGTAAGTTTATTAATTAGATTGCTTTTAATTTTTGAAGTTATTAAAATAACATATTTCTAAAAGTTCCTTACGGATCTGAGAAAAGCGTGAATGAAAGTGGTTCGTGTTTTGATTAGAAGGATCAATGAATGCAATTGGTTGAATGCAGTTATGCATGACAGGGTTTCTCAACCATTTTCCCCCATAATTATAAAATATGTTTAGAGTTAAGTCTAGTAGTAGTAGTCGTTAGTAGCACATTAGTCTGTTTAACCATACATTTTTGACGTTTTTAACTAAGTATAATCATCGTTTATGAATTAGGGGATTTGTGTTTGGGGCTGAAAAAGTAGATAAATAAATTTTCATTTTGAAAAATTATGATGTTTGAAAATGTTTTATGCGTTTATACCTACCTAAAGAAAATTACAAAAGCAAAGCACAAGCCTGTAATTTACGCGGCATCAGTAGTAGACAGAATGTATGTAAGCTCTTTATTCTAAATAGGTACCTATACGACAATAGTAAAAAAGCTAATAGATACCATCTAATACCACCTCATTAAATCAAATGAAATAGAAACGCGTGCTAATCTCATACGCGTTGATACTCGTTCTCAATTTTAGATCCTCCTTGGATTGAGTCATACACTTACATAATTTTAAATCACACACCAAAAAGACCCACTCCAATAGATCCATCGACCCACCTGTATAATAAAGAACTATTGTTTTTTATTCTAGCTATGTTATGAGTATGACAGCTAGGTATGTCGAAAACGTCAAATTCGTAAATTACGATTTAAATATATCATTTAATCGCTATATTTAAATAATGTATGTAAAAGTAAGTTTACCTACTTAAAAATAAGATGGAAACACATTTTATCCAACGGCTTGTAAAATTAAACCCGATTGTTTTTTAAGCTACAAAAAAGACTTCGCATTGTCCCAAATAAGACAACGGCAATACAAATACGTCACAATACCTACCTATTCAAATAACCTTTTTGGAAGCACCTGTTGAGCTCCCCAGCAATGACTAGCAAAATGTTGCCCGCCTCTTACCAAACAAGTATTCGAAAAACAAATGTAAGAAGAGTTTTTGGCGGGATCGCGTTGGAACATGTCGCACGAATTTTCATTTTCATGGAATTTAGTGAAATAGCGAATTAAATTGTATAATTTTGATAGTGAATTATTCAATTTAGTTACGTGTGAGTGCACAAGTGTAGTGAAGGTGAAAATAAGTGACTAACGTGGACTCTTCGTGTTCCCCCCAAAAACTCCTATTAGGTTGTTGTAAAGTTACTACCGCTTTACAATAACTTTGATTTGACTTGACTGACTAAAGACGACTATGACTGTTTTGTAAGTTCGTGCCCGATATCGGGCCATTTACTTGATCCAAAAGAAAAATTACTTGACACTGGCTAAATGTACAAACCGTGTGAAGCCAAAATAAAAAAAAAAATAAAAAAATAAAAAAAAAAAAATGTAAGAATTATACGAAATATAAAAACCCGCAGAATGCCTGTAACGGTCGACTTCTCGTCATTAATTGCTCGGAGATGTAGCTTCACGCTAACCTAGTATGTCGGTGAGCAGGTAAACGTATGCTGGGGAACGGAAAGCCACGAATTCTTTTGGCATACGGGCGCTTGTTGATTCAGTAGTTCTGTTGGCGCGAATTTTGAGAGATCTACACACGGCTTCGAAACGAATGTCAATGACAAGTCAAATTTAAACTCAATGATGATTGGCTGTTGATAAACCAGACAACCAATCACAGCTTCTGGGGGTCTAAAAAGGCCACTCTGGCAGAATCACAATATGAATCATATTTATAATCGTGAAATTGTCACTAACTGACAATTCTGCAATTTTCTTATCATCTGCGTTGACAGCACGCGATTCATCTATTTGACAGTTTTGTATGGAAATTCGTAAAATGGTCACCAAATTATGAATTGCTTTATTAAAGTAAAATGTCAAATAGCAGAATCAATCTTAAGGCGATTCAGGAAATGAATCTCTTTTAGAGGAATTGCTTAAAGTGGTCTTTTTAGACCCGCTGATATGCTTTTGACAATTTATTGAGAATGCGCTAAGGTAACCCACCAAATTCAAAATTTCTTCAGTTTCAGGCTTTATGTTATGATTCGCGATCGTAACAAATAGGTATGCCAGGGGTGCGGGTTATTCGAAAGAGATACCGCGGCCCCTGGCAAACACACAACTGAGGGAACACGGGTGGGTTTTAGTCAGTAAAAGTCTGACACGCCCTTCTGCTCCACCCAGACCGGGAGAAGTTATGTGATGATTTCGCACATAAAAAAATAATCAGACGAATACAAATTGACAACCTCCTTTTTGATGGGTGTTTTGGGGTACTGTGTTTGGCGTTCGAAAAGTGCTGATTCTCAGCCTAATTTGAATACTTAATTGACTTTTGATTTTGGTTAAAATGTGTTCAATTCCGCACATTGAGACATCTATTTTCAGCTAAAAGTTTCAATAGTTTGCTAAACTTGGTTCTGTAATCTGCAGTTACTTAAATCGAAAGCCACGCTTGTATAACATCTACAGCTAGGTATAATTTGTATACCTAGACCCGAGAAGAAAGTTAAAGGCTGGTTAGTGCTTAGTCACCTGGCGAATCCGTCTTAGAATTATGTAAAACTAAGAAAACGATTTCATTATACACCGTGTCATTTTAGTCGTCTTACAAAGGTGGTCCACTCAATGTATCCGTCATAAAATACCTCTAAGCGCGATTAAAACATTGTTACCATGAATTAAGATAATAGGTACAAAGAAAAATAAATAATGCTTTAGAATTATGAAATACTCTCCCTGTTAATAATATTTACGTATCAAACGGGGCACGCGGGCAAAGCCGCTAGCAAATAGTGTCATATTAAATCTTTTTTTTTTTTTAATCTTTATTTCAGACATGAACACAGTAAAATGAACAGTCCATAGGTTGGTTAGTGATGCGTTAGTAACAGAAAGTCGTATAGTATACACCGTGACATTTTAGTCGTCTTACAACGGCAGCCCACTTCATGTATCCAATGACTACTAATCATTTATAAAAGAAAAAGATATTTTTGAACATTTGCGTAATTAAAAAAATTCAAATATCATTCATTAAGACGCATGACGTAGTTTGATACACCCTGTTATAAATGTGGAATGAATGATAGAATGTAATGGTAGGTAGGTAGATATCTTCTACCGTTTGATACATAAACATTAAACAGGGGGAGTGTTTCACAATTCTAAAGCATTATTTATTTTTCTATGTACCTATTATCTTAATTAATGGTAACAATGTTTTAATCGCGTCTAGAGGTATTTTATGACGGATACTTTGAGTGGACCTTTGTAAGACGACTAAAATGTCACGGTGTATATTAATATTGTTAGTAATGAGTTAATGACTCAAACACAGTTGAATTGCCTAAGCCCGCCCTCGAGGCTCAGGGTGGAAAAAACTATAGGTACATTTACGCCTCCTTCTAACTCCTAAGGAATTATATATGATGAAAATATTTACTTGCGTGTACCTATAGCTATGTCCACCCAGTGCCGTTGTATAGGACAGTCCGGCCTGTTAACAATCATCTTCAGCACACAACACAACCACAACAACAACACAACATCTTGACCATAAGTATCTTAACTTACGAATATCTTTGTCGTGGTTTTTAATAGATGAAGGTAGCCTATTTACTTACATGATGTAAATGTAGCTGGTTCGTCCCTTGATTGCTTCTTCATCTGGGGATGGACCTGAATGTTGACTGAATAGGGTCTAAGCAAAATCAAAATGGTAGTACCTAATTTTAATTTCGTTATGTCACTTAAAATCATCGCTTGCCGCGGTTGGTCCGTGGATGGGTGACCATCTTTACATACCAAGACCCCTCCGTGCTTCAGAAAGCACGTTGGTCCCGGCTGTCATTCGTGAATCTTTGACAGTCGTTACGGGTCGTCGGAACCCCGAAATTCTGTCAACCGGCCTTACCAACGGGTATCGTGTAATCCAGTAACTGGGTCGTGGAGGTCAGATAGGCAGTCGCTCCATGTAAAATACTGGTATTCAGCTGCAACCGGTTAGACGAGAAGCCGACCTAGCCGACCTAAAAGGCTAGGCAGATGATATGACTTCAAATCATGATTGAACCGACAAGACTCAACAAAATGCCTATGCAGACCTGCTACACGTAGGTACACAAACAAGTACAACTGGCCAAGGGCTCCAGTGACCTGCATAGCTTAGAACCGGTTCCTGACCGCCTGACCGCGAGTACGGGGAATGTGTGTAGTTGTGGCGATTGGATTTTTTTATTTTATTTATTGGGCTGTTGGGTTATTTTTGGTGTTTGGATGTATTTTTCCCGTGGTGGAAGTGTAAGATGATCAGGGGTTTTGCGGTCAAGGTTATGTTCATTTATTAACCGACTTCCAAAAGGAGGAGGTTCTCAATTCGTCGGAACCATTTTTACTCAACTTGAAACAATTTGTGTAGTTTTTGGAAGAGTACTTTCTCGGAGTGGTTCCATTTCAATTTGGTGAAGATCTGATGAAGAACTTCGGAGATAGGCAACGGAACTCCTCAATAAATGATAGCAAATGGACAGGTATTGCTGAAATCTCATGTCTGTCAATTGTTTACACCAGTTAATAACATAACATCACGCCGGTACGCTGTGAATGGGTAAGCACATGTGAACCACTAAAAAGTGAAAAATAAAAAACTTTTTTCAAAAAAATAAACAACCGACTTCCAAAAAACACTAAAAAGTGAAAAATAACTTTAATTTCGGAAGGCGGTGACAAAAAATTAAAATACATATCCAAAGTCACCTACTTCCGAAATTAAAGTTATTTTTCACTTTGTAGTGTTTTTTTGGAAGTCGGTTGTTTATTTTCTTGAAAAAAGTTACTACCAGTTGTAACTACTAGTTTTTGCTAGCGGCTTCGCTCGCTTGGAGGTCGGTGTACTATACATATAAACCTTCTCTTGAATTACTCTGTCTATAGATGTAAACCGTATTAAAATTCGTTTTTAAGCGTACAGACACGAAAAGTGACTTTGTTTTATACTATACTCCTTTCGAAATAAGATTAGACATTAAAATACTTAAACCTTTTTTTATTTAACCAACTTCAAAAAGGAGGAGGTTCTCATTTCGTCGGAACCTTTTTTTTTATGTATGTTCCCCGATTACTCGAAGATGGCTGGACCGTTTTGGATATATTTTTTTTGTTTGAAAGGGTATACTTCCCAGGTGGTCCCATGATCATGAAGTCAGGATCTGATGATGGGATCCTGGAGAAATAGAAAGAACTCTTCAAATTTTATACGCACACTTGAAGCGATTTGGATAGTTTTTGGAAGAGTACTTTCTCGGAGTGGTCCCATTTCAATTCGGTGAAGATCTGATGAAGAACTTCGAAGATAGGGCAACGGAACTCCTCAATAAATGATAGTAAATGGACTGGAATTGCTGAAATCTCTTGTCTGTCTATTGTTTGCACCAGTTCATAACATAACATCACGCCGGGACGCTGTGAAGGGGTAAGCACATGTGAACCACTAAAAACTTTTTTCAAGAAAGAAACAACCGGCTTCCAAAAAAACACTAAAAACTGAAGAATAACTTTAATTTCGGAAGGCGGTGACAAAAAATTAAAATACATATCCAAAGTCACCGCCCGCCTTCCGAAATTAAAGTTATTTTTCACTTTTTAGTGTTTTTTTTGGAAGTCGGTTGTTTTTTACAGTCCGTTCAACTGATTTCAAGTTATATTGCGTTGGTAGCATGATAAATGGCATCTGCAGTAAACAGTTGGTATTGTAACCACTTTTTTGCTTTTACTGCCATCCTTATGAGTACGGAATAGAAGTTAAAATCGGTTGAATGGACTGTAAAAAAGGTTTGTTTAAATGTCTTGTCTTATTTCAAATGAAATATAAGTAAGGATAAGGAAGTATCGTGATTATTGAAGATTTTGTTACGATTTCGCTGATTTAAGGCTTCTTCAAACAGCCGCGACGCGACACTTGTAGAACAATTTCTATTAAGTTTTCATAGAAAGTGTTCTACGAGTGTCGCGACGCGACCGTCGCGTCGCGCTAGTCTGCACGAGCCTTTACGTGATTTTTCAAATAAAATAACGTAGGTATTTCTACGTATAAGCTTTTTATGCGCAACATGAAAGATCATTTTAATTATGATCAAATAAGTGAACTAATTTTTTTTTTTAAGATTTAAACCTCAAACCGGCGATTGTGGTGAATTTTGTTGTAAGAGCTTTAGAATATCACATATTTACGAAACGTTTTAACGCCTACACGGTATGAAAAAAATACTGTAGTTACCTATTGCTGTGCATTTTTTAATACTTTCATATTAAAAAATCATAGTAAATACATATTTAACTTAGTAAAATTCTAGAGAAAATTGGCATTGAATTGGTTTCTATTTCGGCTACTCCGAATACTCGTTCATAAAATTAATACGGAGGGGTTTTGATATGTAAAGACGGTGACCTATCCAAGAACCAACCGCGGCAAGCGTAGCTTATGACTTAGCCACCCATCGCATATAATAAGGTGATCCTTCATACTTCGTAACCAACCAGTTAACATACGTTTAACCCACCGCCGATCAAGGGCCGATGCCTGCCAGGGGTGCGGGTTGTTCGAAAGGGATACCGTGGCCCCTGGCACACAGGCAACTGAGGGAACACGGGTGGGTTTTAGTCACTAAAAGTCTGACACGCCCTCCTGCTCCACCCAACCCAGAGCGGGAGAAGTTATTTGATGATTTCCTACCCTCAAAAAAAAAAACTGCATTGTAGCATAGTTTAGAACTAGCGTTGGCAACTTTTTCTAGAAGAAGTAGAGTGTTTCTGATTTCAGAGAGAGTAAATAAAGGGTACTGATTAATAAAATATAGTACCATTTATTAATTTCTCTTTATGTATTTTCTAGCACTTTTCGCGGTACATAACAATTTTTATTGACGTAACAAGAATTGTAGGACCTAATTCTCCGTTAATATAAGATCAGGAGCTCATTTTTTTTTTTTTTTTTTTTAAGAGCTGTTCTTCTCGCCAGTTCACATAAATTTATGACCGACAAATAGTCAAGTGTCACAGTGATAAATATAGAAAAAACGCAGGAAAACGAAATCACTTGCCTCAAAAAAGTCAGTTTATAAAAAATTTGTATTTTATCGTACTCTATTAGTGTTATTATAAAGTACACTCATAAGAAAAAGAGTAGGTACAATATTATATTTTAGAGTACGGTTGGCAACCCTAATCTTAACAGTGACTGATGTCCAGTCGAAATTCCACCAATTCAGCACACAATGTGTCCCATCTCACATGATATAATAAGTGATCTACTTTAAAAATAAAAAATAAAACAGTTAAATTTTCATTTATTGTTGAATGTTAATTATATGCTATTATTGTTAGAATCGTTATTGTTAGAGTTCGTCCAACGTAACAGACAGCTGTGCTACTGGACAGTTTGTTGCGCCACTTCTTCTCCCCAGCTAAAGCACTAGGAAGTGGTGAAGGGCGGGCGTTTTGGGAGGACTGTCTTATGTAATTTTGACGTTCAAAAAGTGCTGACTCTCAGCCTAGTTTGAATAAATGACTTTTGATTTTGATTTTGATTTTTCGTAACCAGACTTTTTTTTATTACGGTGGGAAGTCCTCATGGATGTCCTCCGCCCCGGGGAGGGCGGAGGGGTCTGTCAGACTCTTACTGACTAAAACCACCCCGGTGTTCCGTCTCACACTTGCACCGGGGATCACGGGAACTAGTGTGACTTCCGCGATCCCCGGCTATTGCCGGCCCGCCTCTGCAGGCCACCTCGCGATAAGTGAGGTGAGACTGAGACGGTGAAGTGAGACGAGTGAGGTGGTCATAATTCGACCGTAACATTTAACCCACTGCATTTTAGCATCGTTTGGAACACTGATAACATCCTTATCTTTACGCTAAGTGACACGTTTTGAAACATGGCATAATATGACCGTTTTCACTTTTTAAACAACTCATATGCCAGTCCATTTGTATGCGGGTGTGATAAGGGAATGCATACTCTTGGTACTTTTACCTTACCATAATATTAAATGCAGTACATGCGCCCTCACAGCCGTGGCCTTCGCAGGAGACGCCCTGGGCGTCGGGAATCCCAGGCTGATTCCCGGCCACCGTAGGCGCGGGCTTGCGGACGGCGAGTAATGGATAGCTCGCTGTCCGGTAAGGACCAAGCCCGGGTCGACGGCGCGTTGTGTTCCACGCGCGCCTCAAAGAGATGTCAGCAGCAACTGATGGGGCCCACAAGGGCCGATGCCTGCCAGGGGTGCGGGTTGTTCGAAAGAGATACCGCGGGTGGGTTTTAGTCAGTAAAAGTCTGACACGCCCTCCCGCTCCACCCAGAGCGGGAGAAGTTATTTGATGATTTCCCACCCAAAAAAAAAAACCATAATATTAACACTCTAAAGGCAGCTGTCCCAATGCAAGGCAAAAAGCCACTTCTGACAATTCAGAAGTGTCTGTAGTACAATCAGCATATAACGTTCCCACTGCTGGGACACAGGCTTTCTCTCGGTGAGAGGTAGTAGGCCGTAATCCACCACGTGGGCCCAGTGCGAGTTGGTAGATGTCACATGTCTTCGAATTTTTTGTTTTAGTAGGACATGCCGGTATCCTCACGATGTTTTCCTTCACCGTTTTGAGAGTGTTGTAATAATTTACACAAAGTAAATTGCCTGACGGGGTTTGAACCTACAAACTACAACTCGTACGTCTCGCGCGGCCGTTACCACTGGGCCGCTACTGCAAAATGTGTCATATATATAAATGTTTTTAGTTTGAGTTTCACAAAAATCTAAATCCGTTCAGCCGTTTTTGCGTGGTTACATGAAAACTAACATTTATAACATAAGTTATTTAGAAGGAATTAAAAAGAAATGAGGAACAGAGAGCAAAAGTCACTCACTTTTTTGAATTAGTATCTCGCAGGTCAACCTCAAACTCAAAGCATTTATTTCAATTAAACCATTTCTAGGCGCTTTTGAATTATCAAAAAGTCGATCAGTTGGAAAGTTGAAGCTAGTTGCCCATTCCAAAACGTAGATCTCTATGGAGAAGAACGGGCAAAGAAACTCTTTTAAAATCAATTTGGATATTACAAAATCTTGGGAACATTATTCTTGTTGCTTCTATATGTGAGTACAATGTAAAAAAATATAAACAATTCTAAATACAAGATCAAAAATAACCCCTGGAAGTTAGGATCTCCTAACTTCCAGGGGTTATTTTTAATCACCATCATTTTGGTCATCTGACCAGTCTCAACCGACAGCGCCCGTTCACGAACTTGACGCGTGGATCAGCACCATCCAGCTCAACCATTTTGTAGGGAAACGAATGATACAACACACGCGCCACCGTCACATGACATATTCTCAACTGCCATGCTTTTTCAAGTCAACGTACATCAAAACAACACAATAAACGGATGCATAGTACTCACATTTACAAAATTTAAACAAAATGCTTCTAAATTATACAAAACCATAGTTTGCAATCTATTTGAGAAATTAATAAAATTTGATTTCCTAAAAGAAAGAACATTTAATATAATAATTCAATAACTAACACTTGGTTCAGTAAAAATAAAACATATTCGTAATGTCACAAAAAACCTAGCAAGTTGTCGAATGCTTAATTGGGCTTTCCTGTGGCTGCCTTAAATAAATTAAGGCCTCCAGCCGGGCTTAAAAACTAAGCGACTACATGGTCAGAGCACCCCCTGTGGGGTACGGAGTGTACGGACTTCGGCTTCTAAAAGTTAATAGAAAAAATGTTCTTAATGTTAATGTAATTAGTAGTAGGTACCTATTATCGCATAATAATTATTAGGCTATCATTACCATCATCATATCAGCCGAATGACGTCCACTGCTGGACATAAGCCTCCTCCAAAACGGGGGGATTTGCCATAATCGCCACGCTTGGCAGGCGGGTTGGCGATCGCAGTATTGTGGTAAAATGCATAGTAAGTCCCATAGTCGCCTTCTACGACACCCACGCGAAGAAATGGGATGGTGCTATTCTTTACGTCCGGCACCACGCGGAACTATTATGCTATTAGAACATTATTACGCGTTATTATTGCCAAATAATATTGCTTTAATTTTATTTTGTTTGAAATATGTAAGTTTTTATTATTTCTGTGGGCGAATACTTTAGATTGAGCTAATAACGGTCGGCTATTCGTTTTTTTTATAGTTCCTGTTATTGAATGGTAGCGAACGGTAGAACAAGGATTCTATTGCCAATCTTTCTAAGAAAAACCGTTAGTTAGCGGTATTTCTACACAAGTAAAATGGTTTTTGCCAAAAACTTGACATGCGTTTATAATATAAGTAAACCCTTAAATAAATACTTTAATATAATATTGTAAAGAGATAAAATTGTTAATAAATTGAAAACGGGGACACAAGATACTAAAATAATAATTTATTCTTTTTTGGTTATCCAACGTCATACTTATACAAAAATCATCAACGGCGGGATAATTGCATAACACACTAACAGCAGGAATGGCTTTCAAATTGTCAGTTCAGATTGACAGTTTGAATTGACAGTTCAAATTGACAGTTCAAATTGACAGTTCAAATTGACAGTTCAAATTGACAGTTCAACATTATTCAGTGCGTTAATTAGGTACGTTAATGAGTAGACAAATTATTCGAACATTTGGAAAAATGGACTAGCAATATTCTCCTATTCAGATTCTGATTGATAGTGTCTATAGTGTGATAGGTCTGACTGCCTAATTGCGTATAGATCGTGGCACGTAAGTTGAATCAAAATCAGAACAAACTGCCAAAGGCAGGACGCGAGCACTAGTTGCGTCGTCGCACGGGAAAAGAATGAGGTCAGCTTCTAGCATAGTCATTGATATAACGTGTAAGAGAAGAGAAGATCGGAAATAAATTACAGATCGCGGCAGGTAAGTCCGAAATTTTGGTTCAACTTACGTGCCGCGATCTGTAACACGCAATACAAATTATTTAATTCGCAGCTGTTATCTTTACTTGCACTTTATTTATTTAAATAGGTACCTACTTGAAAATCAATTTCTCTAAACCAATGATTCAAGAAATACTGCTGAGCTCATAAAGAAAAAAAAAACAGAAATCAAATGGTTAACTAACAGAATGTTAAACGCTCACATTTACGACAACTATCAACATCATGGAAACTGGTGTGCAGTTCATTGACTCGGAACCAAACGGTATATTTTTATCTATTTTAGTGAAATATCTACCTATAAAATATGCTAATATAATTTACCAGCGTTCAGCTATTCACAACCATTCGATACGCTTCCGTACCGAATCGAACATCAATGAATGTTATCGTAGGAGTTTTAAGCTGTTCTCAAATAAAAAATTAGAAAATTTTGTCAGTTTAAGGGCCGATTAATAACATTTATCTACAAGGAATTCTGTAAAACGTTTTTTTAAATTTAATCAACGGTAATTTTTTAATTTGGTCAGGTATTTTATTATAGACTACAGGAGCCATACAAATCACATATTTTTTTTCATTTTTTTTTCTATTAGACTCCTTATTCGTCTGATAAGTGGTTGTTAATTTTTCAATTAATATTTAACTAAGGAATAACTATTTGACCGAATATATAATTTGTGAATACGCTTCCCGGGAGGTGAAACAAATATACAGAACTAGCTTTTGCCGGCGGCTCCGCCCGCGTGGATGTCGGTTATTGCATAAAAACGTAGCCTATGTCCTTCTCCGTATCCCAGGCCATATCTTTGCCAAATTTCATGACGCTCGGTTCAGCGGTTTAGGCATGAAAGCGTAACAGACGGTTAGACAGTCAGAATTACTTTCGCATTTATTATATTAAGGAGGGATAAATCAAACAGAAGACCGCTATACTTCCGATAGCTGTTTGCTGTCGGGGGCAAGGCAAATCAGGTTATCGAAATGTGTGATTTTGGATACGATAGCCTGTCGAATCAAAATCAAAAAGTCATTTATTCAAACTAGGCTGAGAGTCAGCTCTTTTTGAACGTCAAAATTACATAAGACAGTCCCCCAAAACGCCCGCCCTTCACCACTTCCTAGTGCTTTAGCTGGGAAGAAGAAGTGGCGCAACAAACTCCCCAGCAGCACAGCTGTCTGTTAAGTTAGAAGAACTTGATTCTATACAATAGTAGGTCATTCATATTAGGAAACACAAAAAACATTAAATTTGCCATGTCAGCTAGCACACGCAAATATACCAACAAAACATTGAAAACTATCGGTACCTACTCAAGTACAAATAAATAATAATAAATAAAAAAAACGTACAGATCTAACAATTTAAATAAGAGCCTCCTGGCATAAAGGGTGTGCTTACTTATATGCAATTCTGCATTATGTAAATATAGCTATATCTTGAAGTAACAAAAGTTAAACTAGGACTTTTGGAATAAAATTAATAAAAAGTTAATACAATTAACAATAACAAAACCATGGTCAGCAAGACGACGAGTCACTACAAGCAGCACCCTTTCACGAGCATAACGCAAAGATCAGCCAATACCCCCCTCGTCATATGAATGGTTGTGAATAGCTATGCTAGCTGGTTTTAAATGAGTTATCACTAAACCAAAAGCACTGGTTGACGCAGGTACCTGTGTGTTTTCTGTCACAGAGAACACACAAAAGGATTACTTGTTAGAATATTAAGAAAATCATCTACTTTTACACTACTTACACCACGGCATTGTATAGTCACGTAATTAATTCATCTGTCATTGCTTTATTTTTAACTAACTCTGCCAGCGGCTCCGCCCGCGTGAAGGTCCGAAATTATCCTACGGGAACGTAATACAGGGATGAAAAGTATCATAATTATGTGTTAATCCAGGAGATCCAGGCATTCGTGATTTAGTAACAAACATCCGATTTTTCTTAATCACACAAAAACGGCCAAACGGATTTGGATGAAATTCCGCCCACAGATAGATTATAACCTGAATTAATACTAGGGATACTTTTTATCCCAGTTACGGTTTAGTTTACGTTTCTGTGGGTTCATTTTCGACCTCCACGCCGGCGAAGCCGCTGGCAAAAGCCAATATATAAATAATTAAACCCATATTCCGCTAGTTATCTTTAAGTCCCATGCATGAGCCTATTTCCATCAACCGGGCACAAATCCAGACTCCGGGCTGGTATACTTCGCGTCAAACTTTATGGCGGCTCTGAAGTGCGCTACTCGCTGCGCAGTACCCCACCCCTCAACCCCGCTGACCCATGAATTTGTTACTGCGCAGCGACTCGCCTCGTGTTCCGAGCCGCCATACAATTTGAATCGAGCTGTACCGAGAACGTTGACTTGAACCTTTGCCTTACCCGGGAATCGAACCCAGGACCTCATGCTCAGCAGTAGCGCTTGCGACCACTACACCAACGAGGCAGTCACAATCCGAAGGATTTGTCACGAAGACACGCGAAGCGATATCGTAAAACAATCTTACTACACATCGCAAACGTAAGCTCCACAGTTATAACACACACACACACACGCAATACACCATTGAATGGCGCATACGCATGGCGGTAGGTACGGTAAACTCAGCTATGTAGGTCACCGCAACACCTGTTCGTCCGTTAGGTGGAGACGCAGCGGTCATGATGCGATGCGACAAAAGGAAGGCAGAGGTCTTCGCTAGATTGAGAAAAGAAAAATTTAGGTCATTGCGTGCTACAATTAGGGCTACCAAATAACAATTCTTTGAATGAGAAAAAAAAGTATTTTAAAGAAAAAAAAAGTATTTCTCAGAATAGGTGTTTTATTTAAGGAATGTAGTTAAATTAGCCTAGCCTTTTCCCAACTACGATGGGGTCGGCTTCCAGTCTAACAGGATGCAGCAGAATACCAGTTTTATACATGGAGCGACTGCCTATCTGACCTACACAACCCTGTTACTGGGAAACACGATACCCTTTGGCAAGACTGGTTGTCAGACTTTCGGGCTAGATACGAAGATAAGATAATTTAAGGATTATAATTTTCATGAAAACTAAATGTTTTCAATACAAACTTCGGGAGTGTATTACTCCACTGCTCGAAAATGTACATCAAAAATTTAACATGGTATGGTTTTGTCTGATTATTTTATTGTCTGTATGGAAACAGAATACTAAAATAAAAAGCCATTAAAAAGTTAGGAACTAACAAAGATTCGTTTTTCTAGCTAATTTAAACTAACTTTAGGCGTGTTGAATTAATAAAAGAAGTGTAAAATCTCCAAAACCGAGTCGATACCGACAAAGCTCAAACATCGAAAAGTTCAATAAACTTTATTGGTCATTGATTTATGCAGTGGCTTTTTCATAAACCCGATCTTCCGAAGGACTTTTCTTAATTTTTTACGCGCCTGTGTTACTATAAACGATCCTGCATCTCACTCAATAACGTTGTGCGTGTAGACTAGCGTCTAACTGCTCATCACTGATACTACCTCTGTCGGACACGATGCCTGGTGAGACAGTGTGCTTTTTAGCCAGGCCCATCAGTGAGTTCGAGCCCGCGACTTCCCCTTAATGTGGAAGCTCCAGGGTTAACACGGGAAATGCAAATGTTCTTGGTTTTGGAGTTAGCAGGTTAGTGCCAGGTTCTACTGAATTATAAATCATTAAAAGTTCGTTAGAGGGTTGTGTTGACGATTTTAATGATTATAATTATGTAAAGCCTTCACGGTTGTGACTACGGAGATGAACACTAATAGAAAGAGTGTGGCAGACCAAAACATGTTGCGCGACCACAAGTAAATTGGGATAACGGCAGGAGAAGGATCATCATTTCAGTCGAAAGACGTCTACTGCTGGACAAAGGCCTCCCCCCTCGACCGGTTCTGTGCTTCTCGCATCCAGTGGTTTCCTGCGGCCTTCACCAGGTCATCGGTCCATCTTGTGGGAGGCCTTCCAACGCTACGTCTTCTAGTACGCGGTCGCCACTCCAGAAACTTCCGGCCCCATCGGCCATCTGTTCTGCGAGCAATGTGCCCTGCCCACTGCCACTTAAGGTTGGCAATTCTTCGGGCTATGTCGGTTACCTTGGTTCTCCCACGGAACTCTTCATTTCTGATTCGATCGAGTAAGGAAACTCCAAGCATTGCCCGCTAGGAGAATGATGATGAATTATGTTAAGCTTTATTTGTTACGGTGGAGCTTTCACCTTAACCATAAAAAAAAATATATTAGCCATTAACATTCAAATGCTGGGCGAAGGCCTTCCTACTCTCTTGCCATCTCTCTCTGTCGATAGCTGTCAAGGACCAATCTTTATCAAAGTAGTCCAGCTCATCCCAAAAATTATGATTTAAATCATTTTTTTTCATAGTTGATTCACTTTTAATGTTTGACCAAGTGAGAGCTACCATTATTAACGAGTGCAACAGTGACAATATTAAAAATAAATTAGAATATGTTATGGAACGAAATCCGGATTGGACAATTGTTAGTTTATTTTAGAAAGCTATTATACAAATTACAGTTAAATTAAATAATTAGACATTATGAAAAAGTATATAAAGTAAGAAAACGAAAGAGCTTACTGGGCATCAAAGAATTCGTCCGCATCGCTGTCAGTGGGAAAAGTGCCCAAAAGGCTGGTAGCGTTACCACGTTGGATGGCAATGCTGATTCTTTGACCTAAGAATAGGCCAGCCCTTTGGTGACGTGAAGAGTCGACCAACCGCTTGGCGATGTCCCGAAATACTCGATGAGCACTCGGACCCCACGGCCCTAGTGTTTCAACCCCAAACGGCTCAAACATATAGCTCCCAATAAGGTTGTTATATGTGCGCCGTTTGAGGTTTTCTGCACCTGCAGCAGCCGCACCAGCACAGCCCGCCGTACTCAGAAGATGGGATGGCGCGAGGGTGTCGACACAGGTTGCATCCCACACCAAAGGCCTACCCAACTTCCAAGGCATTATGGTCATTCCTTCTGGCCTCTTCCCATCGTCGCGTGCCAAGCCATTGGGTTCTAAGACAGCTGGCACCCCGGCGGTGACAAGAGCCCGACGGATGATGTCATTAATGCTGGCGTGCCGTGCCAGCCGACCAGCGCTCTTGCTGCAAGCAAGGCCGTGGTGTCCGAGGCAATCAACTGCTTCACCGCACTGACAGCGATGTGGAGCCACGCAAGGAGCACCCAAACGCAGACCTGTAGCGAGCCGGAAGGTAGAATCACCCAGCATAGTACCTATGTTAGGTGACGGTAGCGCCTGAAGCCATAGGCCCGACTCCCATTCTCCCACAGCCAGTAGGCGGGCGCGCTCGGCAGTATTGGTGGACGTATTAATGAGATTATTCCGTACCAACCTGCAGAGCGGCTCATCCCACTGTCTCTGGGAAGATGGGTTCACGGGCTGAACCGTATTCGGACAAGCCACCTTCCAGGCGTTCAGTGCATCGGTCAAACACGGCACTTCAGAGTCAACCTGAGATGGGGCTAAGATTTTTGAGGTTAACTTTTCGGTGCTGTGGACCGAGGACAGGAACCGGGTAAGCTTACACTAGAAATTTTGCGGACGCCGAGCCCACCAAAACGGATGGGTAGAGTGGCTTGCAGCCAGGAGCGGTCGTCCAATGCCACATTTAAAATGGATGTTAAAGTGCTTTGAATAATTTGATCGATTTTGTCTAAAAGTTGTGGTTGCTTCCATAAAGGGGAAGACCGGAGAAAATACATGAAATTTGGGCCAAAACAGCAGTATCTGATAAGGGTGAAAGCCGAATGTAAATTAATTTTAGAAAGTCTATCCGAAATATCATTAAATGTTTAATTTTGTCGTCAATGAAAGGTGAAAAACTGTCTTCTAGAATTGGGGAACCTAGGAGGTGCAGTGAACTTTTTTCCAAAACTTTGATAACTTTAAATCATTAATTTTTTTATTGATTTTAAGGTTAATCAGGTTCCCTCGTCTTGTCACTTCAGCAGGCCTAAACAAAACACATTTCTGTTAGCGTTCACGCCAAACGCTACGCCTAAATGTATGGGAATGACTTAACCTGCGGAAAGGACACGACGTAACTTTACCGCAGGTAATGTCATTCCCATACATTTTGGCGTAGCGTTTGGTGTGAACGCTGACATAAATGTGTTTTGTCTCAAGGCCCAGAGCTGTCAAGGACTAATCTTCATAAAAGGACTCCAACTCATCCCAAAAAATGATTTTAATCATTATTATTTTTATTGAATTTAGGGACGATCAGGTTCCCTCGTCTTGTCACTTCACATTCGTTACAGAAAAAAGTCTCAGTGAAAGCTGCTGGCATGGCGGGAAGAGATATTATACATATATTGGTACTGTTTTTAGGGTTCCGTACCAGAAGGGTAACCAACGGGACCCTATTACTAAGCCTCCGCTGTCCGTCTGTGCGTCTGTCTGTCAACGGGCTGTATCTCATGATCCGTAATAGGTAGACAGTTGAAATTTTCACAGCATGTGTATTTCTGTGGCCGCTATAACATCCATACAGATAAATAAAATTGGAATGTCTGTTTGTAATACTAAAATAACCGCTTTTTACTAAATACATTATATGGATGTATACTCGGTACATATACCAAAATATTTATTTTTTATTTTTGTCTGTCTGTCTGTTTGTTCCGGCTAATCTCTGAAACGGCTGGACCAATTTTGACGGGACTTTCACTGGCAGATAGCTGATGTAATAAGGAGTAACTTAGGCTACTTTTATTTTAGAAATTTTGTTTATTTTTATTAATATATATTAACATAAATAAATAACAAAAAAAAAAAAAAAAATTCGCGTTGACGAAGTCGCGGGCACACCTAGTCAAATAATAAAAATGAAATGAAGTTAAAATTAAAAGGGGTCTTCATACAAGAAACGTATTTTGCCTTGTGTGTGAGTCCGACTTGCATTTGGCCAGTTTTTTTCCCATATTAAATACGGTACCTACTTAATTATAACATCAAAACGATTTTTTTTAATCTGATGGTCCGTCTCTCAGTCTGTTTGTTCAGGCTAATCTCCGAAACAGCTGGACGAATTTTGACTTTCACTGGCAGATATCTGATGTAGAAGCAACATACTTAGGCTACATTTTGTCCCGGTATAACGTTTCCGTGGGATGATTTCCGATATCATACGCATTAAAATATAACCCTGCCTTGCAAAAAAAAATCATCTTCGGGCCATTCCGTCAATATTTCGCAACACTGCCTGCGCCTGCGCCGCTGCCATGACACATTGTTAACGTTGGTTGCACAAGCACTGCTTGGTTGCACGACATCCTTCTCTGACTCATAAGTAATCACTTTGGTCTACTTATAGCCCATCCGCTTGGGGATTTCTGTTTATGTAATTTTGTCGGTTGTTGTGTTGTGAGGTCAAGTTGGTATGGGGGTCAGTTTTGACGTCATATATCAAGCTGAATACGAAGAATTCCGTGACAGACTAACTGTTCATCAACATCTGCCTAACCTTTTCCCAACTATGTTGGGATCAGCTTCCAGTCTAACCGGATTCAGCTGAATACCAGTATTTTACCTGAAGCGACTGCCTATCTGGCCTCCACAACCCAGTTACTCGGTAATACAATACCAGACTGGTAGTCAGACTTTCGGGCTTCTGATGACCTGTAATGACTGTCAAAGATCTACGAATGACAGCCGGGACCTACGGCTTAACGTCCGAGGCACGGAGCGGTCTTGGTATGTAAAGATGGTCAACAATCCACGGACCAACCGCGGCAAGCGTAGCTTAAACTGATCGATCGACCCCTGCGGCTGTTGTTACTTAGCCACGAACCGCTATGAAAATTAAATATTAATTCAATGACACAAGGAATGTTTCAAGAGTTAAGACAGTACATGACAATTCCAACAAGTGAGATAAAGTTTTACATACAATTGTCTTTTGCTGGTGCTGGCCAGTCCTTTCGGAAGGAGTCAGGCTCGTCCCGCCATCTTCGTCTCGGCCATATTTACAATGATACAGTAATAACAATAAACACGAAGGACCATGTATGAACAGAACAGATCCTACTCGAAATGAATTTAGTGATTATGGAGATCTAGGTCGATTTCGGAGTCTAGATTTTGAAGCCACTCCGAGTGTGCATGCGCCTTGGAGCAAGGTCGAATCCTAAGATCTTGAACTGTTGAATAAGAATTGCTGATCATCGTATGTGATCTATTTCACCGCTCAGTGCACATTCAGTTTTCCACCTAAGTACATGATTTATTGCGAAGATCGCCCTGAGGACACGGTGGAGCATACGGTGGAGGTCTGCCCGGCTTGGGCGGGGCACCGCCGTGTCCTCATGGAGGCGATCGGCGGCGGCGATCTCTCGCGTCCGTCCCTGGTCCAGGCCATGGTACGGAGCGAGAGTGCATGGCTAGCAGTCGTTTCCTTCAGCGAAGCAGTGATGCTCGCAAAGAGGGAGGCGGCGCACGTGAGGGAGATGCAGTACATGTGCCCTCACGACCGTGGCCTTCGCAGGAGATGCCCTGGGCGTTGGGAATACCAGGCTGATTCCCGGCCACCGTAGGCACGGGCTTGCGGACGACGAGTAATGGGTAGCTCGCTGTCCGGTAAGGACCAAGCCCGGGTCGACGGCGCGTTGTGATCCACGCGCGCCTCCAAGAGATGGCAGCAACAACTGATGGGGCCCGTAAGGGCCGATGCCTGCCAGGGGTGCGGGTTGTGCGAAAGAGATACCGCGGTCCCTGGCACACAGGCAACTGAGGGAACACGGATGGGTTTTAGTCAGTAAAAGTCTGACGCGCCCTCCTGCTCCACCCAGAGCGGGAAAAGTTATTTGATGATTTCCCACCCAGAAAAAAAAGTACATGATTTAATTTATAGATGTGGCGTGTAAACAATAATTAGTTTTTTTTTTGAGAATGGTATCTCGCCGGTCAACCTATGAGGTTGTAAGCTGCTTTACCGGACTGGTCTATGACTATTTTCATAAATTAAGGACTCCAACCAGGGCCAAAAAAACTTAAAACTAGAGCAACTACTCGGTCAGGGCACCCTCTGTGGGGTGCGGACCTCGGCTTAGGGCATCGCTGGAAGAGGGCAGCGAGGGACGGGTTGGATCGGAATGATTAAAATTTAGGGACGAATTTAAATGCTACAGGTTCAGCGGCGCGGGCTGGCTCGAGCAAGAGACGGGACGGATATTGATTGGGACGTCGCAGCGGGCCTACCCGCGGTTGCGATAACGGAAGTACGGCGGTCAGCGACAGTGAATCTTGAGCGTGCTGGTTTTTGCTGGTCTCCTGGAGGAGGGTGTATCTTCCTCGGGAATGGTTAGGGTATGCCTCGGTCGGCGAATCCTACTAATGCTGGAGGGAGTGTAGCGGGTGGTAGCCGCGATCGAAGTCGCGAAGAGTCAAAGAAACGCTTGGAAAGGCGTTTCATGACCTGCTGCATGGTGGGCATTCTGAAATCCGGGCATAGAAGGAGGCCAGTAACCTTTCTGAGGAAACGGTTTTGAGGGGTCTGCATCTATGAATGTGGTAGTGCTTAGCGTGTGCGATGATGACGCACGCATATTTGCACAATTCCCCAAAATTCTTAAAATTGCGTAACACAGAAGTTAAAAATATGACTGTATGACTTACAATATTGTAGACTTTCACTACAATTTACAAACATATTTATAGGTTTTTCCGTTACAACTGCGTGGTTTAGAGTTTCGTGGTACCTACACTCACTTATAAGATTTATTCGTGAATTGTAATTGTAAACTGTGTTATAGTTGTAGGGCCCGTATGTCTTGGGTAGTACCTAGCTGTTATCTTTAGGGAATTAATGGTGTAAAAAAGAAATGTCCAAGAATTTCAGAGATACAAAATTTTATTATAGATAAAGTTTTTACAAAAGCTTTTGGCGGGATAGTGATTGTTGACAGTGACAAATAAAAACCAGTGTTGCCAAATAATAAATAGTGCCGTATTAATTCCTCAAAAATATAAGGCGTTAAAGCCTGAACAGTCCATATGTGGCGGTATAGGTTTTTAATTTTAGCTTTTTACCAACTTGCTTCATTCGTATGGGTTACTGGTTAGTAATCCATTTTTCAAGGATTTCCTGGCATCCGATTAAGCTGAAACTTGGTATGCCTATTGACTTTCGGTGACAATGCCTGAATATTGTCCTATGTAGCTGGTCTGATGATGCAACAGAAGGGTGGCCACAGGAACTCTTCAAATTAACGAGGTACCTACGCTGCGTTTCAACTATTTGAATTGACTTAAGAAGTTCATTAGCCCAAGATGTAGTCCAGGGTCTGATGATGGTGCAAGAAGGTGGCCATAGGAACTCTTCAACGTAACGAGATACCTCCGTTGTGTTTCAACTATTTGAATTGACTCGAGAAGTCCATTAGCCCAAGATTTAGTCCAGGGTCTGAGGATGGACCTGGAAGACAGCACAGGAACTCTTCAACTTAAAGAGATTCTTCGTTGTGTTTTGAATTTCTAGCTTTCTCTTGACAAGTACTTTACCCCAAGTGATAGTCCAGGGTCCGATGATGGAGCAGGAAGTTGGCCACCTTCAACTTAACGAGATAGCTTCGTTGTGTTTCGACTACCTGGATTTGTCTTGACAAGTACATTACCACAAGGTACAGTCCAGGGTCTGATGAAGGAGCAGGAAGGTGGCCACAGGAACTCTTCAACTTAACAAGACAGCTCCGTTGTGTTTCACTATTTGAATTGACGTGAGAAGTCCATTAGCCCAAGATGTAGTCAAGGGTCTGATGATGGAGAAGAAGGTGGCCAAAGGATCTCTTCAACTTAACAAGACAGTCCTGTTGTATTTCAAGTATTTGAAATTTTGAATTGACTTAGGAGGTCTATTAACCCAAGATGTAGTCTAGGGTCTGATGATAGATCTGAAGGTGTTCACAGGAACTGCTTAACTTAACGAGATACCTCCGTTGTGTGTCAACCATCTGGATTTGTCTTCACAAGTACGTTAGCCCAAGGTGTTGTTCAGGGTCTGATGATGGAGCAGGAAGGTGGCCACAGGAACTTCTCAACTAATCAAGATAGCCCCGTTTGGTTAGGGCTCGTCAAAGTCAAAGTTTTTATACTTATGTATAAAACATAAGTGGTTCTTAAAATATGTGTTTTAAATAAAATATGCATTGAGATCAATATATTTTGCCGCTGATGGCGTACAAATATCAATGAAGTAGGTCTTAAAATACACATAAGTAACAAAATTTAATTAAATTAATTATACTCTTAAAATGACAAAATCTGACGACTACTTATTTACACTTACCCAAATAAACTTAACATTTTGGCGAATTTTTACACCCATAATTAATTAGGAAAACAACGTTTCTGACAGATTATATTATTAAATAATATGTATATATTTAGAGAAAATTTAACTATTTTACTTTTTCACGAATATATTTAGCCATTTCTAACACGCTTTTATTAGCTTCTAAACGTCATCAGATCAAATTGAAATTCGGCACACTTATCGATGACAATACAATAATTCCTTAGTGCATCCTCTTTAAACCTGTACATCAATCGCTGCTGGCGCCGCCGGCCGGCTGCCAGCAGCATCTCGATTAACTCTCTCATGCATACTGATATCGTTATGCCTCTGATTTACCAATAATCTCGGTTTTAATTTACTCACATAAAACTCATACCACACTTCCCGATTACTTTTTACAACGACCAAAAAAACTGACAATAGTATTGGATTTATAAATTCAAAAATACTATAAAACAGTCGTGGGTTTGTGCACCATTCAAAAATATAATATGACAAAAAACCGACGTCGCTCAATAAGAATATCAACGTAGCGATGTACAAGCGACGCCATTTGTTGATAGCAGTAGGTGTGTTCGCATTAGAGCTTCGAAAAAGCGAATACACCATCACGATATAAAGTAAACTATTAAATAACAATGGTAAAATCGTTATACAAAATTTCACATATCTGGAAGGTTTTACATGAAACATTAATAGAACATCATAAACGGTTCCTATCAAAGACAAAACCCAACCAAATAGGCTACATTTCAAGTATCTCCTTCGGGTATGCCCATTGAACACTTTGACTATGTCTATGTAAAACATATGACTCATAATTATCAACCAATGGTTCTTCACTGTTGCCAAGTAATTATTTATAGCGAAATAAATTTGACGCACCAAGGCATACTTTTTTGTGGATGTCAGTTTTATCATTAACACAATGTAGAAAGTTGAATGATAAAACGTTGAAAAGTATAAAATGTTTGCTAAAATTGCGTTAAGGCATACGTAGTTTCTGTAATTGCGAAACTTTTTTATCAAACACCATGACGTCACTCCGTATATTAAAGCAGATATTGTCAGCACATATAGAATAATTTCCATAGTTTTAATTAGTATTACTTCTGGATCAACTTTCGCCATGTTGATTTTCACTGGCACAGTTTAATAACGATTCACTTTAAGTGGACGAACTAATTTTTTTGAAAACTTTGCCACTACGCACTGACACGCTCTTAATACTGGTGTTTCCTCCAAAGGAGTCGATGGGACTAATATCCATACGCTCCAAAATAAATGCAATAAGTTATTTTTTTTTTAGTTTAGTCATAACTTGTTTATACTTTCCTGTTTTTCATACGTAGGTAATAGGTATTCAACCGCATGTCCATGATAACACTTTACGACTATGATAGCGCCTTTATTGCGTAGCAGTAGAGGCGGTTTTCGTAGGTCCAGTGCGGCTGTCGGTGCCATTTAATAAATCTGTAGCTCTGACTAACGTTATGAAACTACGTCAACAAAATTCTGCTAAAAGACAATCGGCAAATGTCACACAATGTGCAAATGTTCCCCACAAACGTCGAAAGAAAGAAAGAAAATAAATTGATTCGACTCAGTTTAAGGCACACAATATTTACACAAGAACATAAAAAAATCCATCGGCTTAACGTGCATTCAAAAACAAAAAACAAAAAAAAATACAAAAAAAAAAAAAAAAACAAAAACAAAAAAACCAAATACTCCAAATACAAACAAAAAAAAAAACATTCCGAGGCATGGAGGAGTCACGGTTTTTAACAATAGTCACCGATCCAAGGACCAACCCCAGCAAGCGTAGCGTTGCGAGTACCTCTAAAATTCTATCCATCATCATCATCATCATCATTTCAGCCGAAAGGCATCCACTGCTGGACGTAGGCCTTCCCCAAGCTCTGCCACTTCGACCGGTTCTGTGTTTCCCTCATCCAGCGGATTCCTGCGGCCTTCACCAGGTCAGCGGTCCACCTTGTGGGAACGTCTTCCAGTACGCAGTCGCCACTCCAGAACCTTTCGGTCCCATCGGCCATCTGTTCTGCGAGCTATGTGTTGTAATAATTACCATAGACAAATTCTATAACGGTTCTCTTTAGTTCCTTATTTAAATATTTTAACAGTATTTATAGCTAACGGTATATATTTTAAAAGCATGGTTTGTTTGAAGAGGTCTAAAGTAGATATACATAACAGGACCCGGTTAGTGCCATTATAAAATGTCCTGGAATTAGCATATTATGATATAACCGTAATGCATAATAATTAGTCTATAATGTTCCCACTGTTGGGACACAGGCCTGTTCTCTATGAGAGGGAGTGGGCCATAGTTCACAACGCGGGCCCATTGTGGTTTGGTGGATGTTACGTGTCTTTGGGTGTGTCCCGACCTGGCGAATGCGCCGCTCGCGAGCTGCTTACGCACTGCGCGCGTGCATTTCATGATCGTACGCAGCCCCTGCGCCGTCCGCGCGCCGCTCGCGTGCCAGCTACGCGCCGTACTCGAGCGGCGCAGGGGGTGTCCGCGTGCCGTCTGCGGTGCACCTCCCTCGCCCCCATTTTTAGTTCAAACGCGAAAGAAGCTATTTGCACTCGCACACGCGCCCCACTTAAGCCTTGCCGAAGTTGCACTAGAGCGGCGCACCAAACGTAGGCTGTAACCGCACGCGAGCAACACGCGTGCAGTTCGCAAGAGGATCGCGAGCGGCGCATTCGTCAGGTCTGGCCGCACCCTTTGAATTGACATGCCAGTTTCTCCACAATGCTTTCCGTCCCCGTTTTGAGACCAGTGGTGATGAATTAGATAGGTACAAAAAGTAGAATGTTTTCATGGGTTCGAACTCACGAACTCCCCCCGTGCTTGGGCAGAAAGATATTATGTCAAGTTCGATAGAAAGAACTTTGTCTATCCTTAGTAGAATGAAGAAAGAAAGAAAGGAAAATAGATTTATTTGTCACAGAAACACGTGCATATAAAAGATGACATACTTAACATAAAAAAAAGATGATAACAACACAGATATTTATACATAGGCTTCTTTATGAACATAAATAGTCGGCAGCTGCACGCCGTGACTGTGACAAGAAGGCTTCCACTCAGCATGATGCTGTGCTATGGGACCCACAGCACAGCGCTGATTTTCAGTGGTCACCCGAAAACAACGTACGAAAATCAAGCCAGGATTTTTACAATTAGACAAAACAAGTAACAAAGTAAAATAATTTTAATAGACAGTACATAAAATTTAATATTACCCTACAACCAATTATATAAAAATGCTATAAAGTATTGAAATGCGTTGCTACCCAAAAACATAATAGGTACCTACACAAAAAGAAGAAGAATAGACATACAATTGGTCATCCTACACCTGCAGCTAAAGCACTAGGAAGTGGTGAAGGGCGGGCGTTTTGGGGGACTGTTAAAACAGTCCCCCAAAATAGTAATTTTGACTTTTAATAAGTCCTGATTCTCAGCCTAATTAGGTAGAATAAATGACTAATGATTTGATTTGCTTGCCATACGAAAACGCTATCAAACACTGGCCCATTAATACACCAACGTTTGGCCAACCGATCCGCTATACTCCGCGGAGTGAATCCACAATTAATTTCATGTGTTGTGAGGAATATCGATTCAAGTATTCAGGTCTTAGTGTTAGATCTAGGTTGAACACCTGTACCTAGATTCTAATGCTATACGTGGATGGAAAGCTAAGCTGTTTAAGGTAGATGCGTTAAAAAGTCCGGGCATTGAAAAATTCTTACCTTTTATGCAATTTGCAAGTCAGTTTCAGGCTGTGTGTGTTGAATAAAATATGAATTTCGACAATGTCCCTGCCACCCTGTATACCGGGTCAAACTAAATTAGCTGGCAATACTTTACTGACTTGCTGGGTATCGATATGGAAAACGAAACAAATAAAATAAAAAAAAATTGTCATTCCAACTTTGTTCAAAACTTTAAGGAAGTGACGCAACACACATTAACATTAAGGCAACGAAACGACTAGCTGTTATGTTTTAGTTTTTGGAAATTCGTAAAAAATATCATTTAAGTTCCAAACAAAAAATTACAAATACAGCTGAACGATTAACTTGTCGATCACTGTTGGTATCTTATGTTATGGACTCGTTCTGATTTGCTGAACTAAATGAAGTACTGAATGAAGTAAATGATTGGACTACTTCGTCAAGCGAAAAAATATACTTCATTCATTTCTTTTTACTGACACATTTTGCGCATCTCTAATATGTAACCAGAGTCGTTGGATATAGTTGAAGTTTAGTAAGAACCCAAACCAAAACATAAAATAGGTAATTAAATTGATAATTGAACTGTTAGTTCGGAAATACGGGTAGACTATAGGTCACACTTCTGCTAAACCCTTCCGGGAAACAAGGATATGTTCTGTGTATATCCGACGACCTTGGTCACTTATCCCTTTTGATGACTGTACTTGAAGTGACCTTTTTCATAACTTTGATTCAAAACGTAACAATCGGAGTTTTTGGCGGGATCGCGTTGGAACATGTCGCACGAATTTTCATTTTCATGGAATTTAGTGAAATAGCGAATTAAATTGTATAATTTTGATAGTGAATTATTCAATTTAGTTACGTGTGAGTGCACAAGTGTAGTGAAGGTGAAAATAAGTGACTAACGTGGACTTTTCGTGTTCCCCCCAAAAACTCCTATTAGGTTGTTGTAAAGTTACTACCGCTTTACAATAACTTTGATTTGACTTGACTGACTAACGACGACTGTGACTGTTTTGTAACTTCGTGCCCGATATCGGGCCATTTACTTGATCTAAAAGAAAAATTACTTGACACTGGCTAAATGCACAAACCGTGTGAAGCCAAAATGAAAAAAAAAAAAAAAACGTAACAATCAGTTAATACGTAATTCTGAAGTTGTCGATTCGCCCACAATTAATTTGTTTTACTACTTTGGGAGGCGAATGAAACCGCAGAAAGCAGCTAGTATGACATAAATTATGACACACAATAGCCAGTTACCTATTACCTACCTACCTAATTTAATCAAACGCAGTATGTGGGACAAGTAGCAACTTGAATATTAAACACATAACAGCTCACTTCGCCTGTGGTTAAGAGTGGGTGATCAGCTGTGGTCGCTGTGGTTGTTGTATACAGGGTGTAACAAAAACCCTATTGCTATCCTTAAGCACTAAAGATAACAGCTGGTATAGAATCACTATACATAGTTTCAGCTCAAAATAAAATACTCTAAGAATTGATACCAAATTTTCGGTTTCATATGTTTATTAAATTCAAATCATAACAAACGTGTCACCGCACTACGTAGGTCAATAACTTTCCACGTTACTTGCCAATATCACGATAAATCCCTTCCAAGTGATGTGTTTATTTCAACTTGATGATTTGGTTTCTGGTATCAATGTAATTCTCGAAAATTCGAACGTGTAGAGATAGGATTAAAAAACCTCTTCAATATTGTTTGATATCATCCAAAGAAGCCGTGCCCTTGGTATGTATATACCCTTTCCGTTACACGTTGTATACAATAGGTGGAGCAGACTAATAGGTAGATCTGCCAGTGTCTTGTAAAGGTGCGCTTACACGAGCAACTAAAATTGTTCCATCCTGGTCAGTTCTCGCCAACTATGACGTCACAATCCAGCAATTTAGGGCAATGGCAACATATGGCAATCTGTTGCCAGAGATACGGCCACACAATATCATGCAATATGGAGCAACTTAAAAAACTAGGCAATACGCACCCCCACCCCCGCCGCCTCTGCCGCCGCGCCGGCCGGTTCCTCTCGCAAAAGGGTAAGGCCGCGGATTTTGCCACTTTGTAACATAGAACTTCTATGTTACAATAACATAGAAGTAACGCGAAAGTAACTCATAATATTTGTAAAGCTAATTGCATAATATGGTATTTTTAACCGACTTAAAAAAAAGAGTAAGTTCTACGATGTGCTAAGACCAAAAGCTTCAGCCCGAAATTTGCATTTCGACAACTGTGAAAGTTTCAATGATAGCAGAAAAACCTGGTAAATGCGCGTGATCAGAAAAAGGTTTAGAACTGTAAACAATCAGAATTTGACCACTTACCAAATTAAGGGAACATTATCAGAAAAAACAAAAACTACGATAAAAGTAAATGTAGTAAGTAACAAGATATTTATTGTGATATATTTTTATCAAAAAGTCTTCTTGTATTAAAGGCACTAAATAACATTCATTATAGATATTATGTTTTAAACATAGAAAATAAGCTACACACAATGAAATCAATGGTATTCAGTAAAATCACAAAAAAGAGAACAATCTTATAAAATAGGTACACACACACGGCTACATATTATCAAGCGATACATTTCCAGTTTACGCTGATCTCGCATTGTATAGGATTTCCGTACAGTGAGAGGTCAGCTCATACTGGAAATGTATAGCTTGATGTGTAGCCTTGTTTACCTAGGAATATGTCTATTTAGTTATACTTATTAGAAATGAGCACCGCCGTGTCCTCGTGGAAGCGACCGGCGGCGGCGATCTTTTGAGTCCGGCCCTGGTCCAGGCCATGGTACGGAGCGAGAGTGCATGGGTAGTCGTCACCTCCTGCGACGCAGTAATGCTCGCGAAGAGGGAGGCGGCGTACTTGAGTGAGAGGCAGTTTATGCACCCAGACGGCCTTACTCGCCGCAGGAGACGCCCTGGGCGTCGAGAATTCCAGGTTGATTCCCGGCCACCGTAGGCGCGGGCTTGCGGACGGCGAGTAATGGGTAGCTCGGTAAGGACCAAGCCCGGGTCGACGGCGCGTTGTATTCCACGCGCGCCTCAAAGAGATGTCAGCACCAACTGATGGGGCCCGCCAGGGGTGCGGGTTGTTCGAAAGAGATACCGCGGTCCCTGGCACACAGGCAACTGAGAGAACACGGGTGGGTTTTAGTCAGTAAACGTCTGACACGCCTTCCTGCTCCACCCAGAGCTTGAGAAGTTATTTGATGATTTCCTACCAAAAAAAAAAAACTTAAGTGATTATGTATTTTATGTGCCAGTAAGTGAATTATTAGCCTTCTTGAACTTTACAAACGCTACTTTACTTGGTAAAAACCTCGACCAATAGGATAATACTTAGTAAAGAACTTTTTTTTACAAGGGTTACCTTGCCGTGTAAAACGAAAAATATAATAATCTACGATATGAACAAACCTTTACAACACTTCAACGTTACCAGAACATACAATCAACGTTACTTATAACATAGAAGCTACATAGAAGCAACGTATAAGCGCAATTTTCAACATTATAAATAGGCATAATTTCAAAACCGAGCCGAATTTGAAACAAAGACACATAATCACGCACTTCTTAGTCACTCGCGCATAGTAATATGTAAGAGTTGTGAAATAAAAACTGTTATTTACCTTCGAAATCGCCAAAATTCACAATAAAAATCCACTGCCGAAACACAAGTGTATAGTTTGACAACACTCCAGAGACGGCAAAATGGCATCTTTTTTTTCTTTAATGCGTTCCCTATACTGTCAGTTTTGCTAGTAAAATTACTAAAAACTACCACTATCTGTTTTAAATAACTAGAAGCCAAACTTTGGTAACATAGAAAATAGTAACATACAAGTAAAAATATGGAGACAAATGTTTGAATAATGATAATTCAAAGAAAATCGCGTTATTAAAGATATGAAAACCACGATAGAGCAGCTTAACATTTAGACATTTAAGATAGTCACAAATAGTAAGACTTTTACTAGAAAAAAATAAAGTTTTGTAGCTTTAAATGTGTGGCCGAACCAAAAAGACACCGTGTTTTTGACGAAATTTGGGGGTCTAGACAGCTTTAACTCATTGTATTTTATAAAAGAGAATCATTTATTATATCATATGTAAATTACAGTTAAATTAAATAATTAGACATTATGAAAAAGTATATAAAGTAAAAAAAAAAAAGAAAGACTTACTGGGCATCAAAGAATTCGTCCGCATCGCTGTCAGCGGGAAAAGTGCCCAAAAGGCTGGCAGCATTACCACGTTGGATGGCAATGCTGATTCTTTGACCTAAGAATAGGCCAGCCCTTTGGTCACGTGAAGAGTCGACCAACCGCTTGGCGATGTCCCGAAATACTCGATGAGCACTCGGACCCCACGGCCCTAGTGTTTCAACCCCAAACGGCTCAAACATATAGCTCCCAATAAGGTTGTTATATTTGCGCCGTTTGAGGTTTTCTGCACCTGCAGCAGCCGCACCAGCACAGCCCGCCGTACTCAGAAGATGGGATGGCGCGAGGGTGTCGACACAGGTTGCATCCCACACCAAAGGCCTACCCAACTTCCAAGGCATTATGGTCATTCCGTCTGGCCTCTTCCCATCGTCGCGTGCCAAGCCATTGGGTTCTAAGACAGCTGGCACCCCGGCGGTGACAAGAGCCCGACGGATGATGTCATTAATGCTGGCGTGCCGTGCCAGCCGACCAGCGCTCTTGCTGCAAGCAAGGCCGTGGTGTCCGAGGCAATCAACTGCTTCACCGCACTGACAGCGATGTGGAGCCACGCAAGGAGCACCCAAACGCAGACCTGTAGCGAGCCGGAAGGTAGAGTCACCCAGCATAGTACCTATGTTAGGTGACGGTAGCGCCTGAAGCCATAGGCCCGACTCCCATTCTCCCACAGCCAGTAGGCGGGCGCGCTCGGCAGTATTGGTGGACGTATTAATGAGATTATTCCGTACCAACCTGCAGAGCGGCTCATCCCACTGTCTCTGGGAAGATGGGTTCACGGGCTGAACCGTATTCGGACAAGCCACCTTCCAGGCGTTCAGTGCATCGGTCAAACACGGCACTTCAGAGTCAACCTGAGATGGGGCTAAGATTTTTGTGGTTAACTTTTCGGTGCTGTGGACCGAGGACAGGAACGGTAAGCTTACACTAGAAATTTTGCGGATGCCGAGTCCACCAAAACGGATGGGTAGAGTGGCTTGCAGCCACGAGCGGTCGTCCAATGCCACATTTAAAATGGATGTTAAAGTGCTTTGAATGATTTGAAAAAAAATTTATAAAATGTATGACTTACATTCACTTTAAGAATACATTGTATGAGTTTAAGAATAATGTAATCAAAATATGTTTTTTTCATTGCAATTTACCAAGCATTATATTTTTTAAGAGCAATCAAAATTTGGGACAAATTTTTCATTCAAAAAGTGGCAAAATCTACGGCCTTACCCAAAAACGTGATGTACCTAGTTATACGTACAAACGAGATAGAAAAAAAATGACAAAAAATTTCCAAACCGATTGGATGTTCGGCAACTCATGAAATATATATTAAGGAGCAATCAGAAGCAATTTTCCCGAAACATAACCGCAATTTATTGTCGTTGCTCCAGATTGCTCCATTTAATTGATCCAGATTGATTCATTAGTGTTGCCTAGGTAGCAATAATTGCTCAAAAAATTGCCCGTGTAAGAGCACCTTCTTCGATTGTGTAATGGCAAAGGTTATGTTTTTCACGCGTAAATACCAACAGGCTCAAATGAAATTAGTTGGAAATACTTTACACCCGTGTTTCGATATCGAACAGAAATGGAACAAAAAAAACATCATGCGATGGGCGAATGCCCTTAAAAATCGAAATAGCGAAAAGAAAGACTGTACTAAGTGAAGTAGAGACACATTTGAATGACTACTGATTGAATGATAAGTTTATTTTGTGATGTGAAGTAGTTCATTTCCTTCAATCGTTCGCGAACTACCATGTCTATTACTTATCTCTTTTGATGACCGTACTTGCAATTAAGCTTGCATAAAATCAAAACGTGCCACTTGCCTCGTATTTCTGGAGTTGTCGATTCGCCCACAAATAAATAACTTCGTGCGAGTCGACTATACATAATAATATTATCATTATTCGCCCAATATAATAATAATGATTGCAATTATAGGTTAATTATAATTACAAAAACAATGTTGTTAGGTACACACGGCTACAAATCAAGCTTATACATTTCCAGTTTACGCAGATCTCGCACTGTACGGACATTCTATAAAATGCGAGATCAGTTTATACTGGAAATGTATAGCTTGATGTTATAGCCATGTGTACTTTTGAAGTTAGAAACGCGAAAGTGTGGAAGGTTAAAAATAATGTTGCTTTTAAATTCTAAACACGATCTTATCACGATGAGAATCTACGTCAAGTTGACCTTTTAAACTTAATCTACATACCGTAGTAACCTACTTGTTTGAACTTAGCCGAAAGATGCCGATGGCCCACCTGATGAAAATCTGCCTTCGTTCTCATTATTCAAAATGTGCCAGTTGCCTAAAACGTATTTCTGGAAATGTCGGTTCGCCCACAAATAAATTTACTATTATTATTTTAGTTGCCTAAAACGTATTTCTTGAATTGTCGGTTCGCCCACAAATAAATTAACTATTATATTATTTACTAGCGACCCGCCCCGGCTTCGCACGCGTAGTAGTGCATATTATAACAAATCGTCTGTCATGTCATCGGTGTGTGACCCGCGCTTGAATTTATTTTCGTGCTTTAGTTTTTGAGTAGGTACCGTCAACTGTGGCATCTTTACTTTCCATGAGCAAGTTTACAAATGAGAACTTGAAAATAAAATTATCTCGATTACTTACTTACTCGGACTTAATTTAAAAACTACGGGTCTTTAAATAATAATATGTACTTACAGGTATACAAATAAAAGAAAATAATCATAACTCATCAAAAAATACGTCCGCATCGTTGTCAATGGGAAAAATGCCCAAAAGGCTGGCAGCGTTGCCACGTTGTATGGCAATACTGATTCTTTGGCCGAAAAATAGGCCAGCCCTTTGGTCACGTGAAGAGTCGATTTCTTACTAAAAAAATGTTACAAATAGTAGATTATTCTTCTTCTGTATCGGTTGGATATTAAATGGCGGCAATAATTTTTAGTCATCGAGGGAGTTGCTCATGGAAAGTAACGATGCCACAGTAGACTGTACCTAACTAACGTATTTAAGTTGACAAGGATTAATACTGTATCCGTCTGAATAGCTTTCCAATTACCGCATTGTACGTGACCATTTTTTTAAATATTAAAATGGATAAGTGTCCTTAAAAGATACATATTATGCAATCGTGGACTTCTCTGTAGTCCTTAAAAGAGGGATATCCCACAATACATTGTTTTGTTATATCTCAAAGGGATTAGGCGTTGTTTTTCGATGAAAGCTCCCAGGTGGCTTTACTTTCTCCGACATTTGCAACAAATATCGTCATATTTCAACCAATTTACACCTAATTTTTACAAATCATACACATAAACCTTTTTCATGAATCACATCATTTGAGTTAATCGCGAACAGACAGACAGACGCGGCGGGGGACTTTGTTTCATAAGTGATTTGAGAGTGACGCCCGAATTCGCCCAATTCGTGCGAGTGAACTAATAAGCCGACCCGACTTTCTGCCGCTAGGAACTATTTTGAAAATACCACTGAGTAACCAATTTTTTTCTTGTTACAGATCCAACACCAAATAAATGTGATCAACAACTGAAGAACAATCCAAGAACAACAACAACAGCGTGCGAGTGTGAGTGTAGTGTAACAATAATGTGAATTGGAATGGACAACGTATAGTTTCGCGCCAAAACAAGATGGCTGCCGTCATAAAATGGCGGTCGCGGAGCATCACTGCTATGATGCTTCTGATATTTATACACGTTGTAAATGGTGAGTTATTTTCATAATCATGTACTCTTGTGAATTAACTCGCCCGTAACGGGCGAATGCAATTAGTCGGGCGAATCGTCATTTTCAAATAATATTTATTTTTCTATAGGCGACTCGCACGAAGTTAATTTATTTGTGGGCAAGTCGATAATTCTAGAAATACGTATTAGGCCATAGGCATGTTTAGTATCTTATGTACTACTGCGTAAAGTTTGTGTACTTTTTACTTAATTTTTCGTTGTTTCCTCGCTTTTTTCGAAACGTATCAATTGCCTAATACTCCCGTATCCAACTTTTTTACCCGACTCCGCGACGCTTAGCAGGGTAATGGCTGAAAGCTCAAGAGTAGTCATCGAGTTTTAAACAAGAAGTTTTTAATAACATCTATGACTCCCACTGAGTTACACACAAAATGGTCTTACACTAATTCAGTGACGTTAGTTCAGCAGTTTCTGTGTTGTTACGCCACAGTCACACTTTCCCGTTCATGACAAAGTTAGCTGATGACCAGTCGTTTGTCACGTTACAGATTTTATTAGGTCACAGTCATATGTCATGCAAATGAGCGAAGATAAAAAGAAGTGGTGTAATATTGCACTGTCGTTCATTGAAGGTAATATTGATAAAGGATATATTGAGATTGAGACAAACTAGAAATTCTACTATTTAGGTCATTGACTCCTGTGCGTGCAAACCTTTTGAGCGGCCAGGTAAAAAAAGCGGCCAAGTGCGAGTCGGACTCGCCCATGAAGGGTTCCGTAGATTGAATGAAAGGTAAATTTCGGTTTACGATTTATGACGTATTAAAAAAAAATTACTTACTAGATCTCGTTTAAACGACGACAACAATTTTCTGTGGAAGTTTACATGGTAATGTACTTACATCGTATTTTTTTTTAGTTTCATCATTCTCTTATTTTAGAAGTTACACCCACACACACACACACACACACATTTTACCACTTTGGAAGTGTCTCTCGCGCAAACTTTTCAGTTTAGAAAAAAATGATATTAGAAACCTCAATATCATTTTTGAAGGCCTATCCATAGATAACCCCCACACGTATAGGTTTGATGAATTTTTTTTTTAGTTTCCGTTCTAATTTTGGGGAACCCCCAAAATATATTGTTGTTTTTTTTCTATTTTCGTGTGAAAATCTTAATGCGGTTCACAGAATACATCTACTTACCAAGTTTCAACAGCATAGTTCTCATAGATTCGGAAAAAAGTGGCTGTGACATACGGCCGGACAGACAGACAGACATGATGAAACCATAAGGGTTCCGTTTTTTGCCATTTGGCTACGGAACCCTAAAAAGCAAACACGTGCTCTTGGTGTCAACCGGCTTTATTTACGTATAAGTCTGTCATGTAGTCGTGACCGTGGCGTGCTAGGCACATTTTGGTGTGTCATCTAAACATGACTGCGGCGGTCAAAAGGTTAATAAAGCCTCCGCTATCCAATCGTCCCGTCCCACAGTGGAACGAATGTATGGGAGCGGTTGGACGTAGACATGTCCGAAAAAAAAGAGTAAAATTATGCCAAACTAATGATGCCATCTTATTCGATTACTTAATGCCTTCATAACTTGTGGTGATGAATTTCTTCATAACTCCCATATTTCGGGAGTAATTTGAGAAAATGTGAAATTTTACTATGAAAATGAGTGTATCGAGCTCTCTCCCTCCTGATTCCGGGCTTGTTTCAAGTAGCGGTCTCTAATATCATAATGCTAATACTAAGAGCTATATTTAATACTAAGACACATAGTGCGCCAAATGTGCACTTTCTGGGATAAAGAGTGATGTTTATTTTATAACACAATTTTTTTATTTTTTGTTTATTTTGTTGATTAAAACCGTTTTTCTAAAGGTTTACCTTATTACAATAACATTTCTGAGCAGCCAATTAGAGAAGATATAAGCTAATTAGGATATATAATTAGGGACTTAAGGTTTACATATAAAACTGATGCACTAATGATTACTGATAAGAACATTGCTATTATTTAATTACTAAATGGCTCTTAATACACTAATTTAGCATGCATCATTTACTAATTATCACAATAACTAATTACCTTGCAATATTTAACAAAGGATACCTGGGATACCTGGATTTTATATAAATAGGTCACTATTAGTAACTTTAAAATCAGTGTTGATTTACACCTCGTTGTATCCAAGCTAATCTCGCAATGTATTTTCCAAATTTTAATACAAATCTTGATATTCACGTTGCTTTATGCGCACGCGCACATAAAGATTTACGCGACTTTAACTATTTGTTCAGTGTTTTAAAAGATAACAGTTGTGTTCAGTTATGTGAAAGTGCTGAAACAAGTTTAAAAGACTGGTGTCGTCGATTTTGCTACCGCATTTATGCAAAATGGACACAGTCTGGAAGAAGCACAGATAAGTTTCGGAAGAAACATGAGATTTGGCTACAGGCTGCAATTCAATGGCCGGAATTACAGAATGAAAATATGGAACCTTCTACAGAAAATATAAGTGACGTCATCGAGCCCATAATTTCTCCTGCTAAATCTGATGCTTCAACTTGTACACATCCTAGTCCTCGTAAATCTTTTGAGGACCTTAGTAACCGGCAAAAAAGAAGACGCACTGAAGATAGTCTTTCATGCAGCAGTAGCAGCGCTGAAATTATGTTTTCGGCCGAAAGGGCGCTTCAAAAGGCAGGACAAAGCGATACAGCTTATGTTATGAAATACTTGACGGAGAATCCAGAAGAGGCCTCAAAAATCAAAGCCTTCATTGAAGGTAAATCAATTCAGGTACGGGAAATATCCCCTTTGAAGGCATTGGCTCTTTATGTATCGATGAACTTATCGAAATGGCGCTATAACACTCTTCGGGATTTCAACACTCAAGAAGGAGCTCTTCAATACCCGAGTTACTACATGTTGGTTAAAGAAAAAATTAAGTGCTATCCGGCCAAAGAAGATCTCACAGTTACAGAGAGCTCTGCAAAAATCAAATTACAAGCCTTGATGGATTTAACCTCAAGAAGACTTATTAGGTCGTTAGAAACCCCTGTTGATCCCAATCAACAGCTCGTATTGACCAGCAAATGGGGTTTTGACGGATCATCTAGCCAAAGCATTTATCATCAAAGGACGAGTGAAGATGAGCAAATCGATCTTGCTAGTAATTTTATGATTAGTCTTGTACCACTGCGGCTCGTCTCAAAAGGTGTAACAATTTGGGAAAACGAGCGACCATCTTCCACTTCATTTTGCCGGCCAATATTGTTTAAGTTTATAAAGGAAACCAAAGAAAATGTGCAGAGAGAGATGGCTGAAATCGAAGCAGAGATTGAAGCCTTAACTCCATCCACCATCACTGATGGAATTAGTGTCAAACACCAACTGCTGTTGACAATGATTGATGGTAAAATTCATTCCATTATATCCAATACAGCAGCTTCAGTGTGTGACATATGCAAGGCTTGTCCTAAAGAAATGAATAATTTAGAGTTAATCAAAGATAAACACGCAAACGAGGACATGTATAAATATAGCTTAAGCACCCTTCACGCTTGGATTCGCTCAATGGAATGCTTATTACACATTTCCTACAAATTAGACATAAAATCATGGCAAGTAAGGGGTGATATAGCAAAAAGGCAAGTTGATGACAGGAAGAAAAGAGTTCAAGAGGCTGTAAGAAGAGAAACGGGCTTACTTCTCGATGTTGTGAAACAAGGCAGTGGATCCACCAACAATGGCAACTCGGCAAGGAGATTTTTTGAAAACTACACTAAATCTGCTGAACTGACCGGAATAGATGCTATGCTTTTAAGAAAAATCTGTGTGATCTTGCAGTGTATTTCATCAGGAGAGAAGATCAACGTAACTAAATTCCGAGAGTTCTGCTTTGATACTGCTAAGCTTTACGTGGAGTTATACCCATGGTATTATATGCCTTCTTCACTTCATAAAATTTTAATGCATGGGCCAGACATAGTTCAGAACATGTCAATTGTGCCCATTGGTTTTCTATCCGAAGAGGCATCTGAGGCTAGAAATAAAGATTTTAGAAAATATAGAGAGGGGCATTCTCGAAAGCATAGCAGTATCTCATGCAATGAAGATATTATGCACAATCTTTTACTGTCTTCTGATCCACTTGTTACAAGTATCCGTCCAAAAGGAAATAAGTTTGTAAAAAAATCTTCTTTTAAGGAATTTTATGAGCTTACGGATTCTGAGAAAAGTGATATCGAATTTGTTAACATAAATGATTTAGCGGACATCGATTCTGAATTTGAATTAATTGATGATGATGATGATGACGAAGATAATTAAATGATGTTATTGTTTTAAAATGTGTAACTTAGTAAATTAGAGCTTACATCTTAATTATTTATTGTACTTTTAATGAAACTAGGTAATTTATTATCAACTTACTTAAAAGTCATACTCTCATCAGTTCTTGTGAATATTTTTGTTAATATATATTTCTGTATATATATATAATATATTTATAGACCTCTTAATAAGTCTGTCTGCGGTTTAAAGTAAATACAAATGGGGAAAAAACGTTTTTTTTTTTAAATTTTCATTTCCTTTTATCCCAGAAAGTGCACATTTGGCGCACTATGTGTCTTAGTATTAAATATAGCTCTTAGTAATAGCATTACGATATTAGAGACCGCTACTTGAAACAAGCCCGGAATCAGGAGGGAGAGAGCTCGATACACTCATTTTCATAGTAAAATTTCACATTTTCTCAAATTACTCCCGAAATATGGGAGTTATGAAGAAATTCATCACCACAATTTATGAAGGCATTAAGTAATCGAATAAGATGGCATCATTAGTTTGTCATAATTTTACTCTTATTTTTCGGACATGTCTACGTCCAACCGCTCCCATACATTCGTTCCACTGTGCGTCCGTGCGTCAGTCTGTTTGGCGGGCTGTATCTCATGATCCGTAAATTCCGTAATAGGTAGACAGTTGAAATTTTCACAGAATGTGTATTTCTGTTGTCGCTGTACCAACATATAATAAAAATAAAAACAAAGTTATAAATTAAAGGGGTCTCCATACAAGAAACTGAAATAGTAATTCAATGGGATTATAGGAACTTAGGGTGGTTGTATTGATGATTTTAAAGGTTATAAATCGATAAATACATATGTGTTACGGTCGCAAATCATATTTTGTACAACATTAAACTTGACACTGACAAGCAAAGTGTAAAAAACGAAAGCAAATTTCGAGGGTGGGAAATCATCAAATAAGTAATTTCTCCCGCTCTGGTTGGAGCTCCGAGGACGTGTCAGACTTTTACTGACTAAAACCCACCCGTGTTCCCTCAGTTGCCTGTGTGCCCGGGGCCGCGTTATCTCTTTCGAACAACCCGCACCCCTGGCATAGCGCAGCCCTACAACTCTACTGGCGGATATGAAGAATAAGTACTGTATTTTCAACGCACTGCTTAGCGTCGAGAGTTCAAAATCGAGCACTGTGTTTTTTCGACACGCTGAGACTCACTCGCGCTGCACTCTGTTAGATTATCAATGCTCGATTCAACACCGAGAGTTGTAAATCCAGTTCGCCAAGAAAATCCCGCCGCGATTCTGTTTAAGTCCGTGTGAATGTCGACTAATGTCTGTAACAAGGCATTGTCTTAGTATTTCGCTATGGGTCAACGGGTACTGGGTAGACTTGGAAGGGGGTCAAGCGGAAGCGGTTACAGAAATATGACGTGGTCGTCTTGCCCCCTTGAGTAATGTTACGAAATATCGAATAATAGTCATTTTACCCCTTAATCGAATCGAATAGCGAATCGAGCGGTTCTGAGTAGCCGACGTACATACAGACGTCCGCCTAATAAAGCCTTGTCTCGATCAAGGCTATTCCACGAGGCCTCGTGTAGTCAAGGCCTTGAGGTCATTCGCCTCAATTTCGGTATTAGATGACGCCTCTCGACAGACGATGATGTTTAGAATTCATTCCGAATTGCGCTGTAATCGATTTGAGCTTTTGTTTACCTGTTTCGAATTAGAGTAAATCGTCATAAAATACGTCATGACATGAGCGCCATATTGCGATACCACCGACCATGCCCTAAATGAATATAACCGTGGGCGCTGTCATAAATAGAGATCGGATATTAGGATGCATATTTACATAAAGTTGCGATGTTGGCTAATATGGAATGCGCTTTTGTATCGAAATAATCTTAATTTAATTTATGTTTATTTTTTTTACTAACACACACCACCCCCTCCCTTACACTCTACATACATAAATTTGCATCGGGGCTTAAACATTAATTCTAAATAAATATGTATCTTCGAATAGTTTTGCAATGCTAATAATTTAGAAGTCGCTTCCATAATATACACCTGAATAGTTATGCATTCACGGTGTTCCTGGCATCAAAATATGTTTTTAAAAGCCGCTTCCATACTTTCATAACCAAAAATTAACTTTAGGTAAATAAAATATTCATCCGAATATCCGATCTCTAGTCATAAATGACAGGTGAGCTGTTTTGTTTTGAGTTGCATCTTATGCCTTTACTAACGTGGCATTTTCGGAATTGTGCAGAGAATGTTTTCAAATTACAGTGTTAATAGGAGACAACAAACAATTTGTTGTTGTTACAATAAATACAAGGTTTTCTCGGCTAAAGTATTTAGCCACCGAATACTTTTTTTTTGTAGCTAAAAAGTTCGAAAATATTGCCAGACGCACATGAATATTACAGCACACCCTTCCCTTTCGAGTTATAGAAGCGTGATGATATGTTAACAAAATAATGCCTCAATTTCATACAAGTGCAAGCAACACTAACAAATTGGAATTTATTAACTTTCACTGCCAAAGAAGAGCACTTTCATTCCTTACGTCCATTGCGCTATTTTAATGAGAACGCGAGGTATTTGTGAGATTAACGGTGCTGTGTACTGTGTTTGAAATGTACTCATCATCAATATCTGCCTAGCCTTTTCCCAACTATGTTAGGGTCAGCTTCCAGTCTAACCAGATGCAGCTGAATACCAGTATTTTGCATGGAGCGACTGCCTATCTGACCTCCACAATACAGTTACTGGATAATACGAAACCCCCTTCGTAAGTCTGGATGTCAGACTTTCGGGCTTTTGACGACCCGTAACGACTGTCAAAGATCAACTAATGTCAGCCGGGACCAACGGCTTAACGTGTTTTCCGAAGCAAGGAGGGGTCTTGGTATACAGTAAAGATGGTCACCCATCCACGGACCAACCACAGCAAGAGTAAACGATCGACCCGTGTGGCTATAATTTCTTTTGCGTGTTGAGTTAATCATCCGCCATTTTGTTAATTCTCCAACTTTGGGTGGTTAGTTTTTTTTTTACTTATAGTTCATTATTTGACCATTGGATAACTACGGATCAAAAACCGGCCCTAGTTGTAGGGGCTCTCTTAACTAAGGGTCAAAACTGAAGCCGGTGAGAATCAAACTCACAGTTCCCGCACACCATTTCGCGACTAAACCTTTGATCAACTGCCGCTTTCTTTTATTGTAAGTAAGCTTCCTGATACACATAAAGGCTGTTACGTATCGCATTATACAAGAAGTAAATTCGTGTAAAAATCTCTCCTAATTTAATTACATGCAATCGAAAGTTAGTTCAATGTTAATCTTGCATTATGATGATGTTAATTAGGTAGAAGAAACTTGATGTGGGTGACCAGAATGAGATTAAAATGATACTCAAATTAAATTATATACATAACATATACAAAATCAGCCTTTAATGTTCCCACTGCTGGGGCACAGGCCTCTCTGTGAGAGGGAATGGGCCGTAATCCACCCCGCGGGTTCAGTGCGGGTTGGTACATGTCACATGTCTTCGAATTATTCGTTCTAGGACGTTCCGGGTTGCTCACGATGTTTTCCTTCGCCGTTTTGAGAACAGTGGTGATAAAGTAATTTACACAAAGTAATATCTATAATAATCACCTGTCTGGGTTCAAACCTACGACCTACAACTTATAAGTCGCGGCCATTACCACTGAGCAACAAAATCAGCCGATAATGTTCCCACTGCTGGGACCCAGGCCCCCTCTCTGTGAGAAGGAGCGAATGTGCTTGCCGAGGCACGAGAAGTCTCGGTATGTAAAGATGGTCACCCATCCACGGACCAACCTCGGCAAGTATAGCTTAACTAGTAGGATCTGAAAGTTTTCTGCATTCACTCCTGTCTAACTCGCAGACGTTTATTGTGATCGAATTTGCAATATCCTTCAAAGTGTTCTAGATCGGCGGCGGCGATCTCTCGCGTCCGACCCTGGTCCAGGCCATGGTACGGAGCGAGAGTGCATGGCTAGCAGTCGCCTCCTTCAGCGAAGCAGTTATGCTCGCAAAGAGGGAGGCGGCGCACGTGAGGGAGATGCAGTACATGCGCCCTCACAACCGTGGCCTTCGCAGGAGACGCCCTGGGCGTCGGGAATCCCAGGCTGATTTCCGGCCACCGTAGGCGCGGGCTTGCGGACGGCGAGTAATGGGTAGCTCGCTGTCCGGTAAGGACCAAGCCCGGGTAGACGGCGCGTTGTGTTCCACGCGCGCCTCAAAGAGATGTCAGCAGCAACTGATGGGGCCCGCAAGGGCCGTTGCCTGCCAGGGGTGCGGGTTGTTCGAAAGAGATAAGGCCGCCCCTGGTACACAGGCAACTGAGGGAACACGGGTGGGTTTTAGTCAGTAAAAGTCTGACACGCCCTCCTGCTCCACCCAGAGCGGGAGAAGTTATTTGATGATTTCCCACCCAAAAAAAAAAAAGTGTTCTAGATTCTGATTCATAGTATGTTACGTCATTACTGTCGTCATACCATCAATCGAGCACCGATCCAGACTGCTCCTGCAGTGCGGAGCAGACTTCCGCGATCCCCGGCTAGTGCTGGCCCGCCTCTGCCGGCCACCTCTAGTTAGGGGGGGAATGAGGTGTTCAACTCCCCCCTTACATCATAGAGAGGCGCGCGTGGAACACTACGCGCCACCATCTCGGGTCCTAAGGAGTAGCGGGTGACGGATTTTCCCAGATCCGTCACCCCTGGACCCATTTAGGGGGGCTGGAAGAGGGCGTTATCCGCCCTCCGCCGACGGACTGCTCCTGGGAAATTCTTGATGAAAAAAAATCACTCGGTGTCGCTTCAAAATACACTAGGTGTCTCTTCAAAATACATTTGGTGTCACTTCAAAATCTAGACTCCGAAATCGACCTAGATCTCCATAATCACTGAAATCATTTCGTGTAGTATCTGTTCTGTTCTATAATGGTCCTTCGTCTTTATTATTATTTCTGTAGCATCACTACATAGTATAAAACAAAGTCGCTTTCTCTGTCCCTATATCCCTATGTATGCTTAAATCTTTAAAACTGCGCATCGGATTTTGATGCGGGTTTTTTTAATAGATAGAGTGATTCAAGAGGAAGGGTTATATGTATAATACACCGACCTCTACGCGGGCGAAGCCGCTGGCAAAAGCTAGTTATAAATATGGCTGAGACGAAGATGGCGGGACGAGCTTGACTCCTTCCGAAAGGACTGGCCAGCACCAGCAAAAGACATTCTGTCTTTGTATGAAAAAGGGAGATCGAGGACTTTGCCTAGCAGTAAGACAATCCAGGCAAGTTAGATTAGATTAGATTAGATAGGTGATAGTGCCGAGGTAGGCAGTAAATACAAGAGTTTAGCCAAACTTCACTTTTATTTAAATTACCTCGTAAGACTTCAATCTCGTTATTTGTGACCACTTTTGCCTATTGTCTTTTTATAAATGTTTTCAGTTAGTTCGATCAATATGTTTTCAATTATTGTTACGTGTGGTGCCGGACGTAAAAGAATAGCACCATCCCATTTCTTCCCGTGGGTGTCGTAGAAGGCGACTAAGGGACTTACTAGAGAATGGGCAGCAGCGTTCTCTATGCGTTTGACCACCATACTGCGATCGCCAACCCGCCTGCCAAGCGTGATGATTATGGCAAAACCCCCTTTTGGGGTAGGCTTATGTCTAGCAGTTGACGTCTTTTGGCTGAAATTATGATGTTTTCAATTAAACCTGCACTATAATAAATTACGTAACTCAAAATCCGAATCATTTTGAGGGTTACTGCTAATCCATTACTTCATATGTTCCAAATCATCGTCTGCTTCGCAACGTAAACAACCCCATGAATGTTGTGGAACTGCAAAATGAAGGCGATGTCTACTGATAGTTTATTACGCAACTACTCCTCCGGGTCTTGCACCCAGACGCCAGCACATCAAGCTATTCTAAACTGTCAAATTTTCCCAATTGAACATGAACCTTAATCTTTCGTAATAGGTTTGAAAAACGATCAAAGAAATTTGACAGATTGGAGTAGCTTAAGGTAGACAGAAGCTTGTTGTAGTAAACATAGCGTCTTTATATTTTACCGTTTAATTTTACCAACAATACGTTTGGTAGATTTATTTTGGGAGAGATAAATAAATTTATTTGAACACTCGAATTGTTACTTCTTTCTTTGTTTTTATTAATTATTTTTATTTCGAACTTGCGATTCCAGTTTCTTCCGCGATTAGGGTTGTCAAGCGTCGCGAAAAACATCTTTGTAACCGACTTCAAAAAAAGGAGGAGGATTTTGATGATTCTTTTTTTTATTTGAAAGCTGGTGCTTCCCGTGTGGTCCCATTGCAATTTCATAGAGATCTGATGATGCGTTTCGGAGACAGACAACGGAACTCTTCAAAAAATGACAGCAAACAAACCGCGATTGCTGCTATCGCATAAATATGCATTGTTTTGACCCCAAGGATGATGAAATTTCGAATTAATGGGGTAGGTACTATAACTAAAAAGTGAAAGATAAAAACTTTTTCCAAACAAAAAAACAGCCGACTTCCGAAAAACACCACAAAGTGAAAAATAACTTTAATTTCGGAAGGCGGTGACAAAAAATTCAAATACATATCCAAAGTCACCGCCTTTAAAGTAGAAATTAAAGTTATTTTTCACTTTGTAGTGTTTTTTCGGAAGTCGGTTGTTTTTTGTCGCATTGGTTAGGCAGATATACAGAGATAGCGGTTGGTAGAACCGGGTATAAAACCAGATGGGCTTGTGGCTAAGTAAAAACACGGGTCGATCCATCAGGTTAAGCGACGATGGCTGGAGTTGGTTCCCGGATGGGTGACCGTCTTGACGTACCGAGACTCCTCCGTACCCCGGTTTGTCCCGGCTGTCATTCGTAGATCTTTTACAGTCGTTACGGCTCGTCAGAAGCCCGAAAGTCTGTCAACCAGTATTACCAAGGGGTAACATATTACCCAGTAACTGGGTATTGGAGGTCAGATAGGCAGTCGCTCCATGTAAAATACCGGTATTCAGCTGCATCCGGTTAGACTGGACGAAAAGGTTAGACAGATATATGTATAGATGACTTAATTTCTCCATCCTTTCTTTCATTAATGTCCTAGATTCGTGGCCTCTTATTTAGCAAGGAGTATTAATTGATGGTTTTGTTTCGTGTATTGGTAAGTTCATCACGCTTGGCAGTACCACTCATGCGTAGACATCTAACGGTAATACAACCTACATACTGCCGAGCCTTTAACGTTGTTATGCGTAAGATGTTTATTAGATTTGATACTATTGCTATTTATTTGCCTCCGCCATCATCAACTGTACCTTTTCCTAACTATGTTGTGGTAAGCTTCCAGTCTAACCGGACGCAGCTATACTGGATAAGTTTTTATCCAGTGCGCAAACTGTAACCATGAACCCCCGCGCAGAAAATTTTCGTCGGTAATTCTAAAAAAAAATCAGCTGTTCCATGCATTTTGACCGCGTAGGTTTCTATGAAACAGGTGATTTTTTTTGTAGTACCGACGTAAAATTTCTGCGCTGGGGGTCTAGAATGATATGCTGAATTCATGGTTACAGTTAAAAACTTATCCTGTATAGCTTGATATGCGTATAAGCGTGATAAGCGTAATTAATAAACAAATCAATTAGTTGAATTTTAATGTTTATTTAATTTCTATACATAGTCAGGTGAAAAATGGGCATTCTTCTTTTCTTAGGTGTTTTTTTTTTGCAATGTTCAGGTCGTTGTCAGGTTCAATGTTGATTAAAATAATAGGTACAGGACCGTCATAAATATGTGTTTATAGAATTACTAGCTGACCCGGCAAACGTTGTTTTGCCTTATAAATTATTTAGGGTGAACAACCCTTATCACTTAGGGGTATGGAAAATAGATAGTAGCCGATTCTCAAACCTACTGAATACGCATATAAAATTTGGTAAAAATCGGTAAAGCCGTTTCGGAGGAGTACGGTAACTAACATTGTGACATGGACATTTTATATATTAGAGATTAGAGATAATAATTATTGTTCACCCATTGGTAGAAATTAGACAATAATCTACATATACGAGTAAATACGTGAAGCAAAAACTTTGTATCCCTATTTACAAAAATCACGTGGCTAGAGGAGTATGAAATTTGACTCAGTTAAAGTTTATATGGAGAAGGAGTGCAAAAACCCATATTTTTTTATTATGGTCGAATTTCAGCCACGTGGCAACCATCAGTTTTTTTGAGTGCGGGAAATCATCAAATAACTTCTCCTGCTCTGGGTGGAGTGGGATGGCGTGTCCGTCTTTTACTGACTAAAACCCACCCGTGTTCCCTCTGTTGCCTGTGTGCCAGGGGCCGCGGTATCTCTTTCGACCAACCCGCACCCCTGGCAGGCATCGGCCCTTGCGGACCCCACCAGTTGGTGCTGACATCTCTTTGAGGCGCGCGTGGAACACAACGCGCCGCCGGGCGAGCGACCACTAGTTCATTTCAATTTTAATCAATAAAAATGGCTGGCTATTATTATTGCTACTTAGCCACTAGCCCCTTAATTACTAAGCCAAACTCCATGAAGATAATTACACGCGTATAAACTATGCTGTAACAGATATCCAGTCAATACCGAGGTAACTGCTTCCAATGCAGTTAGTTAGCGCTTCAGTGAAGCTGGCGGTCAATAGTACGGTAAGGAAGTGGTTTGATTTTATATCTATCGGGAGGAGTGATGCATACGTGTGATCGCACGTACCATATACGTTTGGTGGACTGTCAGTACTTTTTAACCGACTTCAAAAAAAGGAGGAGGTTCTCAATTCGACCGTATGTTTTTTTTTTACGTTTGTTACCTCATAACTTATGACTGGGTGTACCGATTTTGATGATTCTTTTTTTATTTGAAAGCTCATGCTTCCCGTTTCAGTTCCCATTTCAGTTTCATGTAGATCTGTTAATGCGTTTCGGAGACAGACAACGGAACTCTTCAAAAATATAACAGTAAATGAACCGCGATTGCTGCTATCGCATGAATATGCATTGTTTTGACCCCAAGGATGATGAAATTTCGAATTAGTGGGGTAGGTACTATAACTAAAAAGTGAAAAATAAAAACTTTTTCCAAACAAAACCAACCGACTTCCGAAAAAACACTACAAAGTGAAAAATAATTTTAATTTCGGAAGGCGGTGACAAAAAATTTAAATACATACCCAAAGTCACCGCCTTCCGAAATTATTGTAGTGTTTTTTCGGAAGTCGGTTGTTTTTTTTTGGAAAAAGTTTTTTTTAAACTGTATACTTGTTGTGCTCACAATGGGCCTTATTAGAAGGTTTAAAGTCACTCAAAGGGCAATATAGAGGGCTATGCTTGCAGTTTCCCCAGGAATGAAGAGATCCGCAGAAGAACCAAGGCAACGGACATAGCCCGAAGAATTGCCAAACTTAAGTAGCAGTGGGCAGGGCACATTGCTCGCAGAACAGATGGCCGATTTTGGAGTGGCGACCGCGTACCGGAAGACGTAGAGTTGGAAGGCCGAAGGTGGCCGATGACCTTGTGAAGACCGCAGGAATCCGCTGGATGCGGGAAGCACAGAACCGATCGAAGTGGTGGAGCTTGGGGCAGGCCTACGTCCAGCAGTGCACATCTTTCAGCTGAAATGATGACTCGCTGAGTGGGATACCTAAAGACTTTTACTCAACAGGACTTCAATGACTGCACGTTGGGCTCTTTCAGCTTGTTAACCGACTTCCAAAAGGAGGAGGTTCTCAATTCGTCGGAACCTTTTTTTTTTTATGTCTGTTCTCCGATTACTCGAAGATGGCTGGACCGATTTGGATTTTTTTTTTGTTTGAAAGGGTATACTTCCCAGGTGGTCCCATGATCATCAAGTCAGGATCTGATGATGGGATCCTGGAGAAATAGAGAGAACTCTTCAAATTTTATAGGCACACTTGAAGATAGCTTTTGGAAGAGTACTTTCTCGGAGTGGTCCCATTTCAATTTGGTGAAGATCTGATGAAGAACTTCGGAGATAGGCCACGGAACTCCTCAATAAATGATAGCAAATGGACTGGAATTGCTGAAATCTCATGTCGATCTATTGTTTAAGCTAGTTCATAACATTACATCACGCCGGGATGCTGTGAAGGGGTAAGCACATGTGAACCACTAAAAAGTGAAAAAGAAAAATTTAACAAAAACAACCGGTTTCCAAAAAAACACTAAAAAGTGAAAAATAACTTTAATTTCGAAAGGCGGTGACAAAAAATTAAAATACATATCCAAAGTCACCGACTTCCGAAATTAAAGTTATTTTTCACATTTTAGTGTTTTTTATAAGGAATGTTTTTGCTGCACCATCCCACGCAACTATACTACAGTGACTTAGTGGTGATCCACAAAGAGATGTATACCTATACCATTTTCAGGGTATCTTTATCGGAAGAAGTTAACATTTTGAAATCGTAAATCAGCTTTTAATAAAAGAAATAAACAAAAAAGACCATTTACTTTACGACTTCGGCAACAGCTTTCAAAAACTTTGGTCTCTCCACATACTTATTTTATAGTGACATGTTTCACAAACGGTGTCTTGAAAGTTATATTTTGATAGTAGTATAGGTACCTACCTAGCTTGTACAGAGTCTACTGACGAAGACGTCGACGAGAACGAGTGTGATGAATACTAGGATTTTGCTCCCGCGATGAAAAATCCGTTCATCTGGACGGAGGCTGGTCTAAGCTGTTAAAATCCGGTCAAGGCCGGATTTATCTAGTCAGATGGTAAACCTACATAGGCCGCCTCTCTGTGCGAGGGAGTGAGCCATAATCCACGACGCGGGCCCACTCCGTATTGCCGGATGATCACTGATATGAATATGTTAAAACCAACACTCGTTAAGCTCTAAAACCATCAATATTTTCTACTACGTCCAGTCGTACCCACTTCCACTGTTAGTTGGAGCGTGTCGCCAGCACGTACCGTGACCGAGTTGCGCCTAACGAGACGCGATGCAACACTACTTGAGAAATATCTTGTTATCTGGTGAGCAGGAGTCTTCTAAAAGATTGAAAGATTCTCTAATAGCGTTAGGAGTGATTGGGCATGATGTGTGGCACGCTGTATGAATTTATTTTTAACTAGCTGTTGTCAGCTGCTTCGCCTGCGTGGAGGTCAGTGTATTATATATATAAACCTTCCTCTTAAATCACTATCTATTGATGAAAACTGCATTTACATCCGTTGCGTTGTTTATAAGATCTAAGGGTACAGACACGAAAAGCGACTTTGTTTTATACTATGTAAAGATAAAAATAATAGTTAGAAGACAATATAAATAAAAAAGTAGAAAATAATAACACTTGGTGACGGGGTTCGCTAGGCATGGCGGGCGGAAACAGTCGGGGGTGCGGTGAATGTACAAGTATTTTTCGAGGAATAGTGGGGTTATAGTCGGTAGGAATCCGACATACACCGTTCCCCCCTGACTTAGGAAATCCATGATCAATTTCCCCCAACGGAAAAAATAAAAATAAAAGAAGATCGCTTCCTCCTCCTCTTACGGGACAACTTAAAACATTGATACAATTTAAAGAGTCACTCCAAGTCATTGACTTGTGCAATGCATGACATAACAATAGTCCACACAATGGTAGAACAGACAGATTGACAGAACTTTCACTGGTAGAGAAACGTACCGTGAATTTTATAACTATAGCCGTGGTTCTGGTGGTAATGATATCATCTGTAGGTATCTTGTTTTTCGGTAAAGAAATAATACTTTGTTACCTACAGACCAACCAAACCAAAGACCTACCTAACTACTACTGCTACTTGGTAAACCCTGCCGTCTTGTCTGGGTCAGAATTGTGGGCCACAAAAGGGATGAATGAAAGGCAATTGCATGTAGCCGAGATGAGAATGTTAAGAGGGATGTGTGGTGGTACACGAATGGATAGAACAAGAAATGAGTACATAAGAGGGAGCTTGAAAGTGGCACCGATAACTGAAGTGTTGTGTGGAAATCGGTTGTCATGGTATGGGCATGTGATACGGAGGAATGAGGAAAATGTCGTGAGGAAAGTTTTGAGTATGAATGTCGATGGCTATAAGAGTAGGGGGAGACAAATAAACGATGGATGGACTGTGTGAATGATGATATGGTTAGAAAGGGTGTGACTACGGAGATGACGACTAATAGAGAAGTGTGGAAGAAAAAAAAACTGAAAAAAAAAAAACAACCGACTTCCAAAAAAAAAACTACGAAGTGAAAAATAACTTCCCTTCTTCCCTTCTTCTTCATTTCTTCCTTTAACTTCTTCTTCTTTTGATTTCGGAAGACGGTGACTTTGGATTTTGGATATGTATTTTATTTAGTTTTTATCACCGCCTTGAAAGTCGGTTGTTTTTTTTTTTTGAAAAAAATTTTTTTTTTTACTTTTTAGTAATAGTACCTACCCCACACAAATCGAAATTTCATCATCCTTGGGGTCAAAACAATGCGTATTTATGCGACAGCAGCAATCGCGGTTTGTTTGCTGTCATTTTTTTAAGAGTTCCGTTGTCTGTCTCCGAAACACATCATCAGGCGGTCTAAAAAGGCCACTTTGGCAGAATCATAATATGATCATATTATGAATCATATTTAAAACCGTAAAATGGTCACAAACTGACAATTCATAATATTATCTGCGTTGACAGCACGCAATTCATCTATTTTACAGTTTTGTATAGAAATTCGTAAAATGGTCACCAAATTATGAATTGCTTTATTAAAGAAAATGTCAAATAGCAGAATCATAGGGGAATTCAGGAAATGAATCAGTTTTAGAGGAATTGCTTAATGTGGCCTTTTTAGACCCACTGATCAGATATGAAATTTAAATGGGACCATTTTGGAATAAACCCCTTTCGAAAAAAATAATAACTTTGTCAATGCGTCTATAAGTGACGGAGTTATGCCCGAACATACTAAATAAAAATACATATAAACATGTCAAATTGATAACCTCCTTCTTTTTGAAGTCGATTAAAAAGACATGGTGCACCGACCCCAAATAAATTGGGATAAGGGCAGGAGAATTATGAAATATATTTTGGTACACTCTATCAACTTTCAGCAAACTAGTTCCAATAATAATGATGTTCTATTAAAGATTTTATTAGTCTTTGTCAGTGATTAAAAAAAATATGTAGTAGGCACATCAGTTAGTAGATCCTACTTTTATTTGAGTTTATCATATTTCATAATACATACATTCATGATTATGTGATTCTACGACATTGTCGAACAGTGGAGTAATACACTCCCGAAGTTTGTATGGGAAAAATTTGGACAAGATTCAACTTAATGTTAATTGATAGTGTGTGATATTTTAATTACTTACGTACATATAATAAATATTAAACTCTGATTTGACACAAAGGTACAGAAGCCAGCACATCCCAAACTATCATTTTTTTCCCAAACTGAACATGAGCCTTATTGTTTTGTAACAACATTGAAAAACTATCAAAGAAATTTGACAGATTGGGGTAGCTTCATGTGCTCTGTACTTTTTATTCTAAGAAAGGGAGAGAGGAAAACATATCTATATCAATCAATCAATCAATCAATCAATCATTTATTTGCAACGAATGTAGGTAGGTTACATTGAAATACAGGTGGAGTAGATAAGAGAGTGCCATGTACATTCTGCCTGGAAATAGGCACGCAAAAATTATTTAAAAAAAAATGATAAGAAGCTAATTACAAATTAAAATGTCAAAGTTAGAATTATTACAATTATACATACATTTATTAATATTGAAAAAATGTCAAATTACAATGTTGCTATGGATATAAAATAAAATTAAAAATAAATGTATATTAGGTCCATATTTTCAAGATAACATTAATTATATTTATTATACACATCGCTGATTAAAATGTTTTGTCTATTAAAAAATCATTAATCGAATAATATCGCAAATCGAGTTATGATAGGAACGATACTTCGGGTCAGGGGGCCTACTCTATAACTTTCTTCTTAGTGAATCCTACAGCCAATTAACGAACTTTTTTGAACGGGCAAAAACATATCGGGAGTAGGGACAGCTGCCAAATCGTGTTGTCATTCATTCTTTGTTCGGGCTCCAAACTAATCTTCTGTCCGTCAGTGATACGGACTTGGAAACGCCCGTTACTTCGACCGAAACGACAGACTTCGTGCTTAGGGAGTAGGCCCCAGGTTTGGAATACGGTTACGTTCGGAACAAATATTTTTTTTTTTCAAGTTCCTAACCAAACCCGCGACCGGGTTAGGATTTCGGCTCAGGTTAGGAACAATCCATTTTGACCGCACAGTTATACCACTTTGCTATGGATTAGCAGATATATATTTTTGGTTATATGTTGCGCGTTGATGTCCTTGCCATCTTGTATAATATGCGTTTATTATACATTTATATTTATATATACCACAAAAAGTTTCAAGAAAAGGGTCTAACTGTTTCGGAGGAGCTCAGTGACATAAGCACGTACCGAATAATCATACATATATGTATACAAAGCTATGCAATAAACAATCTAAATAATAATGTGGATACTTATAAAGTTCTGAGCAAAGAAAATGAAGACCCAAACATGAAACCGCTTTGCTGGGTAGCAAAGATAGGTTTTGTGTTTGGATCAAAATTGTATTCTCTACAGTTTGTTTTATTGCAATACAACAAACCGTACTGAAGCAACCGGTCCCGTTAGCAATTACGAAAATAAGACTAGTTAAACGTGAAATTCAAGACTTAACTGTATAAGATTTTTCATCTCAAAAGGTATTTTGTGCAAAATCCGGTGTCTCACAAAACTTATTCCATCTTCTTTTCTGTTACAGGATACGAGGAGACATTCACCATATCGCAGTTATCACCAAAATCGGCGATAGCAGACCAGTTCCCCCAAGATGCGGTGATGCAAACCAGTCTACCAGACAACGTAGGACTAAACATAGAACCTAGCGTGAAATATGAGAAAGAGGAACCGCGTGTGATCACCCACGAAGATTTAGACGAGCATATCATGATAGCAAGGTCAGCAGATCCTGTTAGAGAATCAAGATCGATTAATATTGATGAAATTCCGACGTCGAACAACGAAATCGATAATCATTTAGAGTTGCATAACAAGAGGAAGTATTATGATATACATCCAACGAAAACCATGAGTTATTTGAGGAGTGATGACGACGTTATACTCTCTTCTGAAGGGTTTGGAGACAAGCTTGAGTTCAAGTTTCCGGGGGAAGGGAAGAGGGTTCCAAAAGCGCGCGCACTGGCGCCTATGGGACCCAGAATACGGCCTACTGCAGTGCAGCCGATCTTTGCGACAGCTACCCCTAGAAGGGAGGAAGGCAGGCAGAATACTGAGATCCAAAACATTATTACAGGTCTCGTCAAGTTATTGAACGGTAACGTCAATGTTCAACAAGCCAATTCTCAGCTTTTACGGCCAGGAAGGCCTATGGCATCGAGGATCAATAACAGAGGTCCTCCGAAAATATCTGATGTTCCACCGTTACCAGATTACGATAAGCCTATTACTCCACCTCCTCATCATTACCATCCTACTAAGACGCCTCCTCCATACCCATTTGATAGGCCACCAGTCTACGTCAACCTGCCTGAACAAATCGTCCCTCCACTGAACAGGCCAGGATTCCATCGGCCAATGCCTCCATGGCAACGGCCGAGACCTAGACCTCCAAATAGAAGACCTAACCCAGGTTTGCCGATGTATAAACCTAACTTCCCACCTTTACCGAATATGCCAGACTTCCCAGATGTACAACCGCAACCAGAGGAAACAGTTAACGAGAATGAAACGACACATTCAGAAAATAACCATCTCCACGAAGAACCTGAAGTTCCAGCAGCAACTGTAGAAGTCAATACAACAGAACCTGCTACAACTAAAGACGAAGAGAAAGAAGAAACAACAACAGTTGCTGACACAACAACTTCATCCACCACAACTACTACCACTACCACAACAACAACGACGACTACAACAACAACAGAGAAACCCACAACAACGGAGACACCGACAACGGAGAAACCGACAACGACAGAAAAACCGACAACGACAGAGAAACCGACAACCACAGAAAAACCTACAACCACAACGGAGAAGAAGATCGAAAAGCCGAAGCAAGACAAGAAAAAAGATACCATTTTTGGCGACAAAGAGAAACCTAAAGATAGAATCAAAATTGATGATAAGCCGTATAACAGAACGAATGTAGCGAAAGATGATTTTCTTGATCAAGTGATTCAGATCATTGAGCCATCTCTGCTTGATATCAAGTCTAGTAGTACTATGTCTACGGATACTCCGACTCCTACTGAAGGATTGATTAATCATTCTCCGTCAGTCAGTGTGGCGAAGACATCACCATCAGCTTCTGCAGTGGAAGTCATAGAGACATCATCTATTAATACGGAGCCGTTGCCAAGTAAGTTATATTTGATTTTTATTAATTAAATTTGTGCTAAAGACTGTCACAAGCTAAGTAGATAACTCTTTATAAAATATTAATAAATAGAAGTATATAAAAAGAAAAGAGACATAGGGCATCAAAAAATTCGTTTGCATCTTTGCCAACACGAAAGGTACCCAATAGGCTGACAGCATTGCTACGTTGCACGACAATGCTGATTCTTTGGCCAAAAAATAGGCCAGCTCTCTGGTCACGTGAAGAGTCGACCAGCTTTTGTGGTGCTTCACTTAAACTCATCACTATTTCATCACAAATCATGTGCAAATATCTGTGTCATGTAATTTGAGATGACATATGTAGTGAATTTGCTGTCTAAAGACGATAACCCATATAGTTATCCAGTATCGTGTATTTAGTTATATTGTACGGCCAAAAATATCTCTTACCATGTAGGAAACATCACAGAGAACAGTCGAAATAATTTTCAATCGTATCAACGTCTTTCGACGAAGAAATCAAACTGTTCATAGCTATGTACCTAATTTTCAAAAGATCTTATTTGTAAATTGTGACGAATTTAAAAAGTATGTCACCTATCTATTTATCATTCGATCGACCACGTATACTTGTGAGTGATTCTATAATCAAAGACTAATTAATGAAAGCAATCAATGTTGATCATGCTGAATGGTTACATCGAACAATATCCTGTAGCGCCATCTACATCGCCACATGCGAACTAAGCATCACACGTCACGCAAAATCCTGCATCGCGCAAGCGAGTTTGCCGCGCAACTAGCATTTATACAACGTGCCGACACCGATCGTCCGGCCCCAACCGTCCCTTGCCCGCAGAAGTGCCAGCCGGCGCCGAAGCTGAGCAAGTAGAGTTAAAATCCCCAAGATCTAATAATAAAGAAATTATTTGATCCAGCCTGTCCCCACTTGCTGCCCTCCCTAACAGTGACTCCCTGAGCCGAGGCTCGTAGCCCCTCAGTGCGCAGTCGCTATAGGTTTAAGTATTAGTTTTGTAAGCCCTGGCTGGAGGCTCTTAGTCTAAAAGCTATTAGTCCCCACAGGAAAGCCCGGTTGAGCAGTTACGGCCTCTCAAGGTCAACTGCGAGATGTCATTTAAAAAAAAAAATCGATCGTCCGGCAGTTCCCCACCAAACACAACGCCCTCTCTGGTCGGAGTATCCTCCCATTTCTATAGAGGATGAGTGAACTTTACAGCCTGGTCCTAATTCCAACAATATCAGTTTGCTTCGCCAAGTACATTATATTTATCGCACTAACTAATCATCCTCTGTCCAGCATCTCAAGACACAATCCCGTACCATCCGTACCGGCCCCGGCCCGGCATAGTCCTCGATGATACGGACTTCAAGCCGCACGGTTCCCGCTACCGGCCTGTTGCTGAGGCGTCCGTGATTACCGCCCCGGAACCACGGCCACCGGGGTACGGGGAGATATTTGACGTGACTGTGTCGGCTATACAGGGGTTGGGAGAGAAGGGAGGTGCAGCTTCAGGTGAGCTTCTTGTTTTTAAGGAGGATTCAAATATTCTTTAAATTAAATTTTTAATTTGCTGGTCAGGTAACAAATATGGCTTTATGGCAAATATGGCGGGTGGATTGGATTGTCCCGTTGCTCAGCAAATAATCTTCATTATCCTTACTATAGTTAGTATAGTTACCTTTACAGTTTACCACAGTATTTACTCGTTCTTCTTTAAGTTATGTTTCTATGGAAATTAGCTGTACTCGTGGCTACGCAGGCCCGCGCGTGGATGTCGGAAAATATCCAACGAGAACGTGCTACCGAGACAAAATGCGAGCCTTAACATAGGCTCGCATTGTAACATTAGGTATCTTTCAATGAAAGTGCCGTGTAAATCGGTCGAACCGTTTCGGAGATTAACTGGAAAAAACAGACAGACATACAAATATTTTAAAATATAATAAAAAAAATGTTATATTGAGTAAAAAGCTGTTATATTGACAACTAGCAGCGCTCCGCAGTTTCGCCCGCGTAGTTCCCGTTCCCGTAAGAATATGGGGATAAAATATAGCTTATGTTACTCCGTGATAATGTAGCTTTCTAAAGGCAAAAGAATTTTTGAAATCGGTCCAAAAGTTTTTAAGTTTATTCGTTACATACAAAAATACAAATCTTTCCACTTTATAATATTAGTGTAGATACAAATAGACACTTAGTACTTACATTTCATTTAGATCTATATTTGTATATTTAGATAAGATTGTAATGATGGAAATTTTCAACCCCAACAATTTCAGTGCACATCGAAAATGTGAATCTGTTAGGGCACGAACACGACGACATCATCGTGTCCCCCTCGGGGGCTCAAGGATTCGTCTCCATCGACGGCAAGAGGACGTACCTGAACCTCTTCGATACCTCCACTCCTGGACCCAGCATTAGACCTACTAGAGTGCAGAGTTTGCCGCAATCTGGTGAGTAGCTTTAACTCCTCATCTACAATACCGACTCCTACAACCTAGAACTACTATAGAAAGAAAGAAAGAAAGAAGAAGAAAGGAAAATAAATTTATTTAGAACATACTCAAAGGTACACAAGATACAGCAGGAAAGGGTAAAAAAAAGATGCAAGTTTCGATATCAGAAACTAGCGTTATAATGTGCGATAGTAGTGCTGCGCCAAAAAGGCTCAGTTCAGAAGAAATGCCAGAAAACTAGTGCTTTGGGCTCGTGGCCAAGTAGCAATATCCTCACGAGTCGATGAAACAGAAGCTACGCTTACTGAAGTCAGTCCCTGGCCACCATTACATACCAAGACCCCTTCGTTCAACTAGCGTTATAATGTTGTTGTGCGCTGCAAAGGCCCAGTTCAGAAGAAACGCCAGAAAACTAGTGCTTTGGGCTCGTGGCCAAGTAGTGATATCCGCACGAGCGATCAAAGAGAAGCTACGCTTACTGAAGTCAGTCCCTGGCCATCCAAGACCCCTTCGTTCACCTAGTGTGGCCTATTGATCTTCTGCCATGCGGCAGACGTGTCCAAACCAAATCCATCAACCCTGAGGGCACGGTAGAGCATACGGTGGAGGTCTGCCCGGCTTGGGCGGAGCACCGCCGTGTCCTCGTGGAGGTGATCGGCGGCGGCGATCTCTCGCGTCCGACCCTGGTCCAGGCCATGGTACGGAGCGAGAGTGCATGGCTAGCAGTCGCCTCCTTCAGCGAAGCAGTTATGCTCGCAAAGAGGGAGGTGGCGCACGTGAGGGAGATGCAGTACATGCGCCCTCACAGCCGTGGCCTTCGCAGGAGACGCCCTGGGCGTCGGGAATCCCAGGCCTGATTCCCGGCCACCGTAGGCACGGGCTTGCGGACGGCGAGTAATGGGTAGCTCGCTGTCCGGTAAGGACCAAGCCCGGGTCGACGGCGCGTTGTGTTCCACGCGCGCCTCAAAGAGATGTCAGCACCAACTGATGGGGCCCGCAAGGGCCGATGCCTGCCAGGGGTGCGGGTTGTTCGAAAGAGATACCGCGGCCCCTGGCACACAGACTATTGAGGGAACAAGGGTGGGTTTTAGTTAGTAAAAGTCTGACATGCCCTCCCGCTCCACCCAGAGCGAGAGAACTTATTTGATGATTTCCCACCCAAAAAAAAAAAAACCAAATCCATCAAATCGTGGCAGCTTTCCATATTACATCAGTTATTATAGTGATCGAACGGATTGTTGTATTCTTAACCCGGTCTACAAGTGTAGTACTTAGTACTCCCTTCCCATAGCTCTCTGGCAAACCTCGTGCGTGGACGTCTGCTGAGTTGTCAAAGACCATGTTTACTATTTCAAGGTTTTTTACCTATTTTTACATTTTATGTTCTCTTACAGTATCACCATTACCACCACCACCGTTAGCCCCAACACTAGGAACCGGTGAAGCTATCCCAGCAGATGACATCCCACTTCCACAGCCCCCACCGAGGAGACCAGCTCATCATCCACAACATGCAACACATCCAGGCGGACATCCTCAGTTACATCGACCGCAGCAAGGAGTTAGGAGACCACAACCAACTGTGAGGTATACATGCAGTCGTCAATTTTTTTATATTTTTTATATTAATAGATTAATGATCCAATTATTTGTCAGAATATTGTCAAAAAGATGTTATATAGTTTTTAAAGTTCATAATATTATTCTGCCTTTTCCGGCGTACAAATACATTTTCAGGGTTTTGGTTAGTTCTTTAGTTATAGATAGCATTGAATTAAATGAATATTAAGATTACATTCAAATTGAAAATTAGTCAAATGTTAGTTACAGAAACCTAATATCACTGTAATTTGAAAACATTATAAAATCCAATTATTTTTAAAAGAGTAACCGTGGAGTTTCTTGTCGGCTCTTCTCCATAGGAAGCGACAAATTGGAACCGTGCACTTAGCTTCTGACGTTTCATAAGTGCCCTTGCAGGTTTATGTGAAATAAAATATCGTCTGCTTACGGGTAAAAAGTAATAAGTGCAGTCTGTGTCATTTCGAGTAAATGACATTTCAAAGTTTTTGTTTTAATTTGATCTATTTTAAACACATTAATTTAAAAAACTGTTGCACTAATTACCCTTCTTTTAAGATATACTCTTATCTATATAATATTTACAAAATGTGAGAAGATATCATTTTTACAAACTTACTATCTCAGCAGCCATTGGACATAGCATTTTTTTGATTTTACCAGTAGATAGCCCGTAAAAAATTACACGTGACTGCATTTTTAACTCGATTTTGTAAAAAAATGTATTTAACTTGTTTTACCAGTAAGCAGACGATATTTTGATTTGATTTGATTTGAAATGTCTAAAAGATTTAATTAAGTCAAAGAGATAATTAGAAGAGAATATTAAGTACCCATAGTTATAATTAGAATTATTTTCCCCATATTTAATTCTACTTTTCATTCATCAAATCATTGGTCGAGTAGAATTCGTAGAATTGACTTAAGACTAAAGAAAAAACTAACTGTATGTGAGTACTATTAGCCTGCATAGTACTCACATTCACAGTTAGTTTTTTTTTATTGAACACATGACTTTATAACTCGTCTGGTGGTTTTGAGTATTTTGTAAATGGCCTACGCGAATGTCCTGCAAATCTGGTAGCGTCTTGTGACGGGTCGTTGAGCTCCCTAATAGGGTTGAGCTACACGGTGACTGCTACATACATGCCGTCTGTTGGGACAGGTCAGCTCAAAGCTGCAATGGCTCTTTCTTCAAAAGGCCCTTCCAGACATTACCCTGCATTGTTAGACTCACATAAAATTTAAATAATATAATGTTTGGACTTTAAAAGAGACCATGACCTCTGAGTTTGTTTCGGCTTTTCTTCTCAGGGAACAGTCAGCTAGGAAATCCGGCGCCATCTAGTTTTTAAAATATTGACCAACAAAATATTGACGTGTAAAAGTGTCTTTTAATATCTACTTACACAAATAAACATTTCATTTCATTTCATTTCAAGAGGTAATTGAATAATTTAAATTTAAATGTCGTAAAGTGGAGATTAAAAAAAATCTGATAGTTTTTTTTTTACTTTGGTTGCCATACAAAATAGCATATAAAAAAATGTGAACTTCGCGGCTAGGTCTGAACCCTAATTTCGACAAACTATTAATAAGAATCTGAATCATTTTGATCATCATTTTCATCCGGTTAAGTATTGCTAATCAATTCTCCATATATCTTCGAAAAAATCTTTGCAACGTAAACAACGTCATGTATGTTGTGGAACTGTCAAAATGAAAGCGATTCCTACTGATAGTGCGTTACGCAGTTTTATCCTTCTGTAGATCAAATTCATCCTTAATTTGGAACATAAAAATTTCACCTACAGATTTCAAAAAATATTTTGTGCTGGGAGCAGAACCTATTCCCACTCTCCGTTCCACACTCATGATTTGTAATTTATTTATTTATTTTATTTATTTATTTTATTTATTTATTTTATTTATTTATTTTATTTATTTATTTTATTTATTTATTTTATTTATTTATTTCTTTATTTTATTTATTTATTATGCAAGGCACACCAACGTTATATTTACAAAGATAGTAACATTAGGTGATGACGAATCTTCAGTACTGTGTAAATACATCACTTAAACTATGCACAAAATTCTTATTAAAAGGCTACGAATAACAGTGAACGTGATTAACGATTGGATTACATTTTGTTGTGTACAAGTTATTAAAATATTAGAAATGAGATTAAATTATAAAATAAAATTGAAGTAATAGATTTCGTCACATTGCACTAACACAATACAACCATTAAAAAAATAAGTATACAAATATAGGTAAGTATGTAAATGATAAAAATATAATACAAATATCGTACCTAAGTCTAATTAAACTAAATTAAATTGGAATATTATTCAGTATTAAATTTGAACAGATTATTAAGTAGAACTAAATACATTTAATAAAATTAAATAACATTAAGAAATTAAACTTACATTTATTATTATTAAATTAAAATAAGTATGACTAATGGTGGGCAGCTGATTACAGACAAATTTTGTTTATTTTAGTTTTAAATATTGGCAGACTATCTAAGAAAATATCAATATTGCTATCGAGTGACTATCGACTGAACAGGCACTGTTGTAAAAAGTCAACATTGCTAATGGTGATTTCAACATGTTCCAGGATCGACACTTGCATCGTTGGCGATGACTCCACTTGTGATCAGGCTCAGAACGAGAAGTGTAGAACAGAAGCTGGTAAGTAAATCTTTATACGTCTGATTTTTTTTTTTGGTGGGAAATCATCAAATGACTTCTCCCGCTCTGAATGGAGCAGGAGGGCGTGTCAGACTTTTACTGACTAAAACCCACCCGTGTTCTCTCAGTTGCCTGTGTGCCAGGGGCCGCGGTATCTCTTTCGAACAACCCGCACCCTTGGCAGGCATCGGCCCTTGCGGACCCCACCAGTTGGTGCTGACATCTCTTGGATACACTCCCGAAATTTGTATGGGAAAAGTGTCGACTACATTCACCTTAAGTGTATTGTCGTCGTATAAGTGTGTATTGAGTGTTGTGTGTTTTCCAAGTGTTGCAAGTGGGCCTAAGTTGTCAATTTATCATAATCGTCTTGAGACGGTAATTTGTTTGTGTTGACCACTATTTGCTGATAATAAGTGATTTCTAACATTTTCTTCCGATCCCCAGGTATCTCTAGCTGTCAGTGCCGTCCCGGCTACGCTCGTCGCATCCACCGCGACCCCTGCAGGAGAGTGGTGTCCCTACTCCTCAACTTGAGGGTCGACCGACTCTATGAGAGAAAGGTAGGCTTCAACATCATGGTAGACTTGTAGGAGATCTCTTTGTGGAGGAACTCGTCCGGGAATTACTACCACAGTATAAATATGTACAGTATGGAAACTAGGAATTGGAATTTAATAGTGTTTTATTGGAATGAAGTTTGTTAACGCGGCTTGCGGTAGGAGTTGACTGGTATCAATGCGCAAAAAAGCGTTTATGCATGTTATGGGCCTTCATGCGACTTTCTTGTTTGGTCAAAATGTAAGTGCAAGGAACCCAAAGTTCAGGAGGTTTTGTTTTTAACCATACGTCAGAAGGAACTTCGTTCCTGAAGTCCACCGATCGCACACGCCTTAAATATAAAATAATTAAAAAACAAGCTTAAATCATCAGGTCATTATATTCGAATTCTACTGTATTTATTGTATGTATATGACATAATTTCATTACGAAATACGCAATACGCTCGTGGCATTTTCGAAAATATCGCAGGTGGACCGTGGTGCAAGAATAAACGTATAACGCGTCCACTCGTCTCGACACGGCACCTGCGTCTGAGAGTACTGAGACCAACTACAGTTAAATGTTCTCGTAGTGTGCCTGTTTGAGCGTTTGTCCGTAGTTTTTGTACTGCTCATATCTATGTTGTGGTACTAATACTTCGTGTGTCCGAATTATTACGAACGTCGCCACAAAGACAAAGGCTTCAGAGTTTTATACTGTCGTGTTTTGTCGTAGTCCACCTAACAATGCGAGTTTGTATAAAGTTTTTGAGCTACACGATGACTGCTACAAACAAGCCGTCTGTTGGGACAGCTCAGCTCAGAGCTGCAATGGCTGTTTCTTCAAAAGTCCCTTCCAGACATGGCCCTGAATTCTGAAGACATGTCACATCCACCAACCCGCACTGGGCCCACGTGGTGGATTATGCCCACTCCATCTCACAGAAAGGAGGCCTGTATCCTACCAGTGAGGTCATTATAGGCTGATTGTCTGACATACAATTAATCTTGAATTTTTCTCATGAATGTTGTATATTCTTCAGGTGGCATGGGACGCTAAACTGGCTGATAAGGACTCTGACCCTTATCAACAGCTGAGTTACGAAGCTGTAAGAGCTGTAAGTATGTTAAACTGTTAATAGCATTGTAATCATCTTAATATCTCGTTGGTCTTGTGGTCGTAAGCGTGATTGCTGTGTTTCTTCTAGTTTCGATCCCCAGGACGACTTCAATGCGCACGTATTTTTACATCGTTATCACATTGCTAATTTCAACATAAATGGTGTAACCAATTTTTGTAAAAATATTTTGATTTAAAAGTGTGTTCGTGGAGATTCTTGCCCGTTCTTCCCCATAGGTACCTTACCTACTACTCTTTGGAATGAGAAACTAGCTTCATCTTTCTAAATGGCCGACCCCTTCACAATTCAAAAGTGCCTGTACCTAATTGGTTTATTTGAGATAAATTCTTTGAGGAAGAGGAAGAGCAAAGTATCACCCGTCTCTCCACCAGTCCAATGCCTACTCCAAGACGCATATCTGGTATGGCTCGCTATTCTTCCGTCTTATGGGCACGTCTGCTCTACCATTATAGCGCCCCCGGTCTACTCCTTGATATGCACCTTGAAACATGAGGCCCCAGGGGCAGGGGCGTACCAATAGAAAATGGCGTCTATGGCACGCATCACGTTCGCGCCCCTTCGTAAATTATCTTCTCGGTCTACACTGAGCAAAGCTAGGTCGCATAACCTTTCTTGACCAATTATAGCCTGCAATAACGAAGGTATTAATTTCAACTTGCTAAAAAATCGCTCACATCTTGCAATGCTGCAATTTTAAACTGAATTTTAATAGAAATGAGCAGATTTGGAATAAGGTTTCATCCCCATACTACAAAATAAATTCAAGTAGCTCTGTAGATTTCTTAGATATAACAGTATGAAATGGTTTATTGAAGATTTTTTTTTTTAAACCAATATCTAAAGTCATTTATTCAAACTAGGCTGAGAGTCAGCACTTTTTGAACGTCAAAATTACATAAGACGGTCCCCCAAAACGCCCGCCCTTCACCACTTCCTAGTGCTTTAGCTGAGAAGAATTTTAATTTAATAATTGCCGACGTTTTTCGCCCACCTTCGATAGGCGCCCAGGGGTCGTGCCCAGCCTGCACCACCCTAGTTACGCCTCTGCCCAGGGGCAAGTGCGTATGCATCGAATAAAATCATTCGATGATTGTAAACCAATGATAATCAACCAACCAACCATCCTTATTATGCATTATTATACAGGATAAGTTCTTATCCAGTGCGCAAAATGTAACCATGAACTCAGCATATCATTCTAGACCCCCAGCGCAGAAATTTTGCGTTGGTTATACAAAAAAAATATATCAGCTGTTCCATACATTTTGATCGCGTAGGTATTGCACTTTTCTATGAAACCGACGCATTTTTTTTACGCTAGGGGTTCTAGAAAGATATGCTGAATTCAAGGTTACAGTTTGCGCACTGGTTAAAATTTTATCCTGTATAAAAATACTAGTTTTCTGCACTCCTCTATTTAGGGTGACTGGTAATTAGTGAGTGATATTTAAACACAAGATTGTACTCATCATAACAAAAAACTTTCCCAAAGAATTTTTTTTATTATTTAACTAGCGCATGTCCCCAATCACCCCAATAGCTATCAGCTGTGAGTCGCTTGACCCCGCGCTCGCGCACGTAATCCGTACGGTGGTTAAATCTCTGTACGTCTCTTTACATTTATGAAACATGTGTTTGTGAGGAAGCATAAGGAATTGTTCAGTAAGGCAGATGATTCATATCCACGTAACCGACGAGACCCCCACATGCTTGTACTAGATATCCTTCCGAGGCTAGCTAAATATAATAAAAGTTGTTTATCCATGTGTGTACGTATATATAATAAGATACCAAGTAATTTCAAGACTTTAAATATAAGATTATTCAATTTTATAGTGTCAAAGAACTCTTTGACTATAAATGTTAAATATGGTTGTGTCAATTTGTACGCTTATGACTGTTAAGCAAACACATGTATGCTCTTGTTATTTTGTTTTTACCATCTCTTTATACCATGTTTTTACAGCAAATAAATACTATTCAATTCTATTCTAAATTAATGACAAAAAAATAATGCATGGTAAAAGTGGATTTTGTTTTTGTTTGTGGGTAACTAAATTAAATTACAGCTGATGGTGTATTATTCTTGTTAGGTACTCAATATTGTATTGGTGTAATAAAATTGAGGTCAATAAGGTAGATAAATTTAAAAAAAATCGTTTCTTTGGGAAAGTTGTTTGTAATGATGAGTTTAAATATCGGTCACTAATTACCAGTCACCCTATATATACTTTAAATGTGCATTCCATACTTCTTTAGCGTAAGTTTTATAAAAAGGGGTACAAAGTTTCTGCTTCACGTAATAATGTATACATTTATTTATTCTTGGTTCTTTTTCGTAACAGATCGACTCGGCATTTTCAATGACGCCATTCTCGGATGATTTCGTGAGCGGATCGGTGAACTCCGTGCACAAGGGAGACGAGGATAACCAGGGGGTTTATGTGAACCTCACTATCTTGGTAAGAGCTTACTTTGTTTTTATTAACTTATAATTTTATGGCACTGCTAGATATATATTTTTAAACGAAATCGGAAAATGAGTAAGACCTCGATTAATTTATGATTTATGTGTGCACTAGCTTTTGGCAGCGGTTTCGCCCGCGTTGAGGTCGAATATTATCCCGCGGGAACGTATTACCGGGATAAAAAATATCATATGTGTTAATCCAGGTTATAAACTATCTGTGTGCCAAATTTCATGCAAATTTGTTCAATCGTTTTTACGTGATTGAGTAACAAACATCCGACACGGGCAATTTTTTGAGCAATTATTGCTCGGCAACATTAATGGATCAATCTGGAGCAATTTGGAGCAACAACAATAAATCGCCGATGTGTTTCGGCAATATTGCTTCTGATTGCTCCAAATATTTCATGAGTTGCCGAATATCCAATCGGTTTGGAAATTTTTAAGTCAATTTTCTTTTTATCTCGTTTGTACGTATAACTTCGTCTCGTTTTTACGAGAGGAACTGGCTGGCCGCGGAGGAGGCAGGGGAGGCGCATTGCACAGTTTTTTGAGTTGCTCCATATTGTGTGGCTGTATCTCTGGCAACAGTTTGCTACATGTTGCCATTGCCCTAAATTGCTGGATGTAGTCGTGACATCATATTTGACGAGAATTGCCCAAGATGGAGCAATTTTAGTTGCTCGTGTAAGTGCACCTTAAGACATGCCGGTTTCCTCAGGATGTTTTCCTTCACCGTTTTGAGAGCAGGGGCCCAAGTCTGCTATTTTTATAAATTCATTATTCCAACACGATCCCATTGTCATTTTGTTAAAAGTTCGTTATCTGCTAAATTCATAATGGTCGATCATTGGTCGGTCAATGGTCTCGTAATAGAATTGTGTTATAATGGCATTGTCGTATTGCCATTATTATAAAACCCGTTAGTAGAAATGATTTTCCGAAAACTACTATTAAATTTGAACATTTATTCTTGCCCGATTTCATTTATATATATTTTTACATATTATTTATTAGTTTATTAGTGATAAATTTTAGCAGATTACCGCCTGAGTCAGTCATTCACTTGTCATTATGTACGAGATTACCAATAAATGCCATTTCTTTCAATGGAGTGTCAGTGGCTGACCATTGGAAAGTCATAATGACGCTATTATATTAGTAGATTACTAAACTTGTCAAAATCAACAATTATGAAATCAATGACTGCTGAATAAAAATTCCATGTGGTGCCGGACGTAAAAGAATATCACCATCCCATTTCTTCCCGTGGGTGTCATAGAAGGCGACTAAGGGACTTACTAGAGAATGGGCAGCAGCGTTCTCTATGCATTTGACCACCATACTGCGATCGCCAACCCGCCTGCCAAGCATGGCGATTATGGCAAATCCCCCCTTTTGGGGTAGGCTTATGTCCAGTAGTGGACGTCTTTCGGCTGATATGGTGATGGCGGAAATCAATGGTAGGCCATTCTGACACTATTGTTATAGCAGACTTGTGGCCCTGTGGTGACGAAATAAACTACCCGAAATAAAGAGCCTGCAGATAATTGTAAAGTGTCACAAATTTCACTATTCTCCAGATGCAAGAGACAGCGGAGACCCTCCGCCCGCAAGTAGGCACTGACATACAGAAGCACTTGCTTGGAGTTATCCGCAGACGGTCCAACAACGTGGGCGCGTCCGCTCTGTTCGTCGACACGCCGGCTGGAAGCGTACTACCGCTACATGGTAAGATCAGTTAATGATTATCAAATCAAATCAAATCAAAATATTTTATTTCACTTAAACCTGCAAGGGCACTTATGAAACGTCAGAAGCTAGGTGCACGGTTCCAATTTGTCGCTTCCTATGGAGAAGAGCCGGCAAGAAACTCCACGGTTACTCTTTTAAAAATAATTGGATTTTATAATGTTTTCAAATTACAGTGATATTAGGTATGGGAGGACAGTGCAGGCCTGTCAATAAGTACCAGGTACTTTAGAGGAATGAAAATAAAGAATAGAAACTGTAGGCCCACAACGTTCTCTCATTCACAATATGTAAAAGAATCTACATAAGTAAAATCAACCTATTTAAACCAAGTGATATGATTTCCATGAGAATCACTAATAAATACTCGATATTTACAAGGCAGTTTTTAAGATCACGATCCAAAATAGATCATATTTACTTCAAATTAAGGTATACGGGCTGCACAACACGGTGCATCTCAGCGTTCTTCGACACGCTTTCGCGCTCGTAGTGAAATTATATCTACCTTTTATTTACAAAAATAAGTTAGATATTCTGTTGCTAAGCATGAATTCCGTCGTTTCGGTCGAAGAAGACCAACAAAAGAGTTATGAACCTTATGAAGCCGGTGAAAGGGAACACGTAGTTTGTCCAGTATTAATATTATGAATATCACTGTTTTTAGTGTATAAGTGTATATTTTGCCCAATATATAAGATGTTAGCGAAGATGAATTGCGATGCCACCGTGAGAATCCTAATCTTTAAAAAAATCTCTCAGAGAAACTAGCACCTAGTTGGTAAATTGCTCGAACAACTCGGTTTTGAAGAACAAAAATATTTTGAATATCTGCGGCTTTGCTCCACAGCAGAATGCCGTAGGACATAACGCTATGAAAATAACTAAAATAGACTAACCGTGCTGAATTAACGTCAGTGTATTGTCTTACTTTCCTGACGGCGTAGGCAGCCGAACTGAGCCTTCCCGCTAGGCTTGATATATGTAATCCCCACTGAAGTTTGGCATCTACTGTTAAGCCCAGAAAAACTGCCGAGTCTACAGTTTCAAGCACCTCGTTATCTAAGACGATGTTGGGTCCTAGATTAAAGATGTCCACTATTGGACGGTCGGATGATTGGTCCCCCCAAACCCTGCCACTAAGACCGGTTCTGCGCCTCCCGCATCCAGCAGATTCCCGCGGCCTTCACCAGGTCATCGGTCCACCTTGTGGGGAGCTCTTCCAACTCTATGTATTCCAGTACGCGGGTTCGGGCGTCGCTGGGGGGGAGGGGCAGCAAGATAGGACAGGCTAGAATAAATCTGAATAGTTATTGTTAACTAGGGAATTTATTAATTATTTATTTATTTATTTACATACATACCCTACCTTTACAGTGTCTCCAGTTCGGTAGTGTAGTTAATTAACCATAGGTACTTGCAATTTACAACATAAATATATCCATTTAACAATTAAAAACATAACACGTACAACGTAACTCTTGCGAACCCGCTCAGTGAATATGAGAAAATATCTTATCTATATTTAAAATATTTAAAGCTACAGGCTCAGCTAATTCGTCGAGCAAGGGTTGGCCGGGATTCTCTCGGCAGTCGGGACATTGTTTATAGTTGCGCGGTAAACTCTGCTTGCGCGATGCAGGATTTAGCGTGACGTCAGTGTGATGCGTAGTTCGCGTGTGGTGACATAGATGGCGCTACATGGTGCACTTGCATCGCTCTCAGGTTCTTTCGAATGTGCTCACAAATTTTCAGAAACTAAAAGCGATTGGTTGCCGATGAGACTTTTTTTCCGTTTGTTTTTTACATTACCCCTCATCGTAGGCAGACTCATTGAGTCTAATAACAAAAGATGTAATTATGTTAATTGGAGTTTTTGGCGGGATCGCGTTGGAAAATGTCGCACGAATTTTCATATTCATGAAATTTAGTGAAATAGCGAATAAAATTGTATAATTTTGGTAGAGAATTATTCAATTTAATTACGTGTGAGTGCACAAGTGTACTGAAGGTGAAACTAAGTGACTAACGTGGACTTTTCGTGTTCCCCTCAAAAAACTCCTATTAGGTTGTTGTAAAGTTACTACCGCTTTACAATAACTTTGACTTGACTGACTAAAGACGACTATGACTGTTTTGTAACTTCGTGCCCGATATCCGGCCATTTACTTGATCGAAAAGAAAAATTACTTGACACCTGGCTAAATGCACAAACCGTGCGAAGAAAAAACCCAAAAAAAAAAAAAAGTTAATTACTTGACACTTGAAATTGTTTTTTTTGTTGCAGACGTGGACGAGTGCTCATCTCCGGATCTGAACGACTGTCACCAGCTTGCTTCCTGCACTAATACTTGGGGAGGATTCAGGTTGGTCAGATTTTAGTCATAACTTCTTCGCGTGTCGATAGCAATTTATACATGGTCAAATTAAATTATCTAGCAACACTTTATCCGGGTTCGTCAGTGGATGGGTGACCTTTGCATACTAAGACCTCTCCGTGCATCGGAAAGCACGTTAACCGTTGGTCCCGGCTGTCATTCGTAGATCTTTGACAGTTGTTACGGGTCGCCCAACCACGGACCAACCGCGGCAAGCGTAGCATAACCTGATCCTTGCGGCTGTTATTACTTATTCCCTGGCTTGTTATCCACTTTTCTTCTTCTTTCCGTGTCAATGGTACCTACTCGTGTGCTTATTTTTTAGGTCTATTTTTTTATCGTTTAAAAGGGTCATTGTACTCATCATTATGAACAACTTTTACTATGGCATCAACCTGAAATCGTGAAATAAAAATGAGCTGATCCATACATTTATGTTCGCATATCTCAATGCAATGTATGGATCAGAGCATTTTTATTTCGCGATTTCAGGGTTGATCCAATTCTAAAAGTTGTTCATAATGATGAGTACAATCACCCTTTTAAAGGATTTAAACGATAAAAAAATAGCTATGTTTAGTTAGAGCCCAGTACACAACGTTTCAACGATACAGTTATTTGGTATTTCGAGTTTCGGCCTAACGAAGATTCGAGGGCCAATTTTTATACGCTGAAGACGACCATCGATTTATTTTTAGTCAGTAAAAGTATGACAGTTAACTGAGCCTGTTCCCTACTCCGAATCTATATCTACAATCATCTTTGCCTTGGCTATCCATGAGGATATCTTTACAATATTTTTACGTTTTCTAATAATCTAACATAACATTACGGTTTGTTCCCCTAAAGGGTTGAGCAGAGGTGTGCCAATAGTACCTACCCACATTTCGCCAGTCATGTTTTAGTCATAGGGGGCGAGTTTATTGCCGTCATCCGGTCACCAATCCAGGTATACGTTACTCCAGCAGGAAAGTGACTCCTAGAGTAATGCGAGTGGAACGTATAATTAGTTAGTAAATTAAAAATTTGTGCACTTTGTACTTTTGAAAAAAGACGAAAAAAACTGGAGAAATTCCACGAAGAAAACCCAATGACACTTTCCAGACATGGGAATCGAAGCCAGCACCTAATGGTCAGCGGTAGCGCTTGCGCTTGTTTTCTACCCTCTTATTTATAAACGTTGCTTAAAGTGAAGAGATGTTTAAAGTCATCGTGAACGGGCACTTAGGGACACTCCAGCAAGTGGGGCATGGTGTGATCAGAAGCTCCGCACTCGCACTGGGTGTTATGGCTCAGTTATCCTCCAGTCTACACCATAAACACTAACCTCTATCTCTCCCTAGATGTCAGTGCCCCGACTCAACCCTGGACGGGTCCACCTCGCCCCTGAGGGCGGGGCGCGAGTGCCGCTCGTGCGCGTCGTCCCACTGCAACGACAGAGGCGCCTGCAAGTACGCGAACGGACAGCCCTATTGCAGGTATGTGGAAATTTATGTACGATTTTTTCTGATTGCTTAAAATGATGATAATTAAATGAGATAGTCATTCAATTGGATTAAATGAACTTAGAACTGTCTAAGTTCATTTGATCCCATTGAATGACTATTGAATCAGAAATGAAGAGATCCGTAGAAGACCCAAAGACACCGACGTAGCTCGAAGAATTGCCAAACTTAAGTGGCAGTGGGCAGGGCACATTGCTCGCAGAACAGAGGAAGGTTCTGGAGTGGCGACCGCGTACTGGAAGACGTAGAGTTGAAAGGGTTTCCACTAGATGGGCCGATGACCTGTTGAATCCACTGCATGCGGGAAGCTCAGAACCGGTCGCTTAAAACTGGCCTATGTCCAGCAGTGCAAGTGCATTTTTTGGCTGAAATTAATGAATGATAATTATAATATGATAGGTATCAAAATCAAAATCGAAATCAAAAGTCATGTATTCAAACTAGGCTGAGATTCAGCTCTTTTTGAACGTCAAAATTACATAAGACAGTCTTCCAAAACGCCCGCCCTTCACCACTTCTTAGTGCTTTAGCTGGGAAGAAGAAGTGACGCAACAAACTGTCCAGTAGCACAGCTGTCTGTTAAGTTAGAAGAACTTGATTCTATACAATAGTAGGTAATTAACATTACGAAACACAAAAACCATTAAGTTTGCCATATATCAGCTTGTACACGCCAATATACCAACAAAACATTGAAAACAGTACTGAAGTAGTAATAAACTGAATTATACAGGCAAATAAAATAAACAATTATATGAACTAACATAATTATATAACCTGTCAGTAGTCAAGCTAATACTGGTGAAAGAACATGAACATTGTCTTGAGTTAATCACAGCGACCAAAGCTAAAGTACATTCGCGTTAAGAATGCAGTGAGTCATCATTATCCGTCGGCCTAGCCCCGCCCCCTAACCAATCAAATCTTTTCAAATTACAATCAAATCTACAATATGTAACAAAAACCCTGTTGTTCCTTCTACCCACGTTTTCAGAATCGGTATACATACGTATTAAAGCATGTCATTTATAAAAACTGTTCAACAAAAATAATTAAAATAAATATTTAATTATGAATATTTGTAATGTTTAACTGATTTTGATTAGATCAAAGAAAGCCGCCGAGCTCGTAGTCTATTGTGCGAAATAAGGATACTTGTAAAATCAGATACTGTTAACATTTTTTTTGAATATGTCGATTTTAATAGTTATTTGATGTTGAACTCTCGACTAGCCAATGCTTATTTTTTAAATTATAACTTCGTAAATGTTGTGCTTGTGGGTAAGTGTATACGTCCCTAAAAGGAACAACAGGGTTTTTGTTACATATTGTATTCATTAATCTTAATCTTTTAAAATATAATTTGTTTGAATTTAACACCACTGTGAATACACCTTTATCTTGCAGTCGCATTGATGACTCACTGCATTCTTAACGCGAACGAACTATAGTATAGCTTACAAAGTTGCCATATAATTTACTAGCTTTTGCCAGCGGCTTCGCCCGCGTGGAGGTCGGTGTATTATACATATAAACCTTCCTCTTGAATCACTCTATCTATTAAAAAAACCCGCATCAAAATCCGTTGCGTAGTTTTAAAGATTTAAGCATACATAGGAATATAGGGACAGAGAAAGCGACTTTGTTTTATACTATGTAGTGAAGTATGATAATATTACTGTTATTTTTGTCCCCAGCTGTTCGTCAGGCTACTACGGCTCCACGTGCGAGGTGGACGGCGAGGTGGTGGGCGTGGCCGTGGGCGCCTCGCTGTTGGCCGCGCTGGTCATCGCGGTCACCCTGGCCGCTCTCATGTCTTGGAGGTGAGCGCGTAGTAATAGAAGTCTTTGTGAAGGAGCTCGACCACAGAATATAATACGAAAGAATAGACATTTATTTTGCACAGCTTCGCTCGCGTTGTTCCCACGGAAACGTACTACCGCCATAAAAATCCTATGTGTTAACCCAGGTTATAAACCACCCGTAGGCTTGTGTTGCGTTCTACGGTTTCATCCGCATACGTCTCGATCCCATGGGAATATCGGAGTAAAAATAATCGTAAGTCAAAGTCAAAGCATTTATTTCAAATAGGCACTTTTGAACGTCAACATTTACATTAAAATAGAATTGATTCTAGTCGGCCCTTCCAAAATGTAGTTTCGTATGGAGAAGAATGGGCAAGAAACTCCACCGTTACTCTTTAAAAATGATTTAACTACAATATTTAACATACATTCATTGTATAATTATGTGTGAAAACGATGCATCCAGAACAAAATTACTGTACCAACAACCCATATGCAAAATTGTATCCAAATACGTTTAGCTGCTTTTGCGTTTAGGACATAGAATACTTTTTATTTCGATACTACGACGGCATCGAGAGACTATGCGGGTGGAACCGTTGGGCGCTGTTAGTAATCAATAACATGACAACATGCCATGATTCCTGAAAGGGTTGGGCAGAGATGTACCAATACACCCACATTTCGCCAATTATGTTCAATTTCCATGTAATAGGGACGACCCTGATGCCATCCACATCACAAATCCAGTCTCCGGGCTGCTATTGAAAAATTCCAAACAGAAAATCCCAATAACACTTTACCCGACCTGGGAATTGAACCCAGGACACTAGACCAACGAGCCACTGTTCCAAAATATTACCACTAACAACTTGTTCTGTCCCCCAGTCGCAAATGGTCCCGCGAGCAGAAGGCGGCCGGCATGGGCTCCCCTATCTTCAACTACATGGCCGCCAACACCATCAAGACGCCGCCTGTAGGACAACCGCCATACCAGGTACATAATTTATATTTATATATTTTTAGACCTCCATATTATTGTTTACTAGCTTTTGCCAGCGGCTTCGCCCGCGTGGAGGTCGGTGTATTATACATATAAACCTTTCTCTTGAATCACTCTATCTATTAAAAAAACCCGCATCAAAATCCGTTGCGTAGTTTTAAAGATTTAAGAATACATAGGGATATAGGGACAGAAAGCGACTTTGTTTTATACTATGTAACGAAATCAAAAAAAAACTGAACCTTTTTAAACGCTTTTATTTAGCTTGCCCTGTTTGTTTTTTGGGTCAAATTTGGTACTTGAAATTATACCCCCTTCCTGTTGCTTGATTGATCTGATATTTCGTACACACCTTTATCCAAGATGGCCGCCGCTACAAAATGGCGGATTACATATTTTTTCACAACCCCCTCAATATGGGTATCAAATGAAAGGGCTTGACTATTAAAATACTTTACACTGTGAAAAAAAAGAGAGGGGTGAAATCCCGTAATTCAAAACATTTTGATGTTTTTAAAGTGATTTTGCTGTTGAAATAAAAGGTTTTTGAGATACGGTATATTTTCGTTTACAACCGCAGTAACATCTCGTTTTTCATAGCTTTTTCAAGAAATACTATGGAAAAACAAAACTTGTTTTTGAGGACGATAAAATCGATAAATTAATGTTTATTCAAACTTTAGAAACCTTGTGTGTGGTCCGACCAGCACTTGGCTGGTTTTTCCGTCATTCTAATTATAATCCATTACAAGTATTGGTGATCAGCATGCTTGCAATTGATTCTAACTTTATTTTTATTCGTAGCATTTTTTTTTTCACTTTTTGTTTTTGAACCTTTTCTGACAAGCCATATTTGATTTTATCAACCGTCTTCAATGACATCTTTATTTTAGTATTAATTTGTTTGGAGGAAACTGCTGCTTGACGTTTTCTAAAAATGAAACCTAGCTAGATCAATTTATCGCTTCCGAAACCCCCTGCATACTAAATATCATGAAAATCGTTGGAGCCGTTTCCGAGATTCAGCTTATGTATACAAGAATTGCTCGTTTAAAGGTATTAGATCCATAACACATCATGCCTTGTGTCCTCGACTGGTTGGGCAGAGGTGTCACATGTAATAGGGGGCAACCCTATGGCCATCAAGCGGCTACAAATCCAGATTCCGGGGTGCTACTGAGAAGTTCCATATTGCAAAACCCAATTATTCTATTGAATATCTTATTTTATCTATTGCGGCCATAAACATGTAGAATATCATGGAGACATGCGAAGTAGGAATCGGTTTCTCGGATGTAAGATTTCTGATAAAACATAAAAGTGTGAGTGTTGATTTAATTTCTTATTTCCAGGTGACATTAGAAGAACGAATGCGCTGGGCGCAGATAGCTGAGGCCATGGCACAAGCCAGTCACTATGCGGTGAGACCACATAGTATTTACTAGTTTCTCTTATTAAGAAAGAAAGAAAAATATTTATTGTGACTCGCACAGGAAAATCACATACTAAAATAAACACAATGGTACAAAAAAGATAAAAAAAATTTTTCTTGAATTAAAAAATAACTAAAAAATATTAAAACAAGGTCCTGCACGAGGCCAAAAGGCTCCTACCTCAGCATGATGCAACGATATTAAAAAAAAAAATTATTGGTATTTTTAATTTGGTATGAAATTCTTTTACAGTTATTTTGGTATTTACATATAAAAATCAACATAATTATTGACAATTATTTTCTATTTGCAGTAGTTATTACGATTAAATGTTTTTTATTTAAGAGTAAATGTTAAAAATACCAACGATCTGAAACAAAAAAATGTACTTTGATTAATATTTTATAAAAATAATCTCGAAAAACCACGGGATGGACGCTCTTAATGTTGCTTATAATATTTTGTCTTCGTTATAGCCGGAAGCAGCGCAGATGGCAACCCGTCCATCATCAGCCATGTTTGGTGGCTACCCCACACTGCCACCGGTGCCGTTACCCAGGTAAATTACCATAAAAAAGAAGAAGGAGCAACTGGAGAAGGTTTTTATCCCAGCAGTGGGAACGTTAAAGTCTGATTATGAAATGCTTGTCGCGCCATCTACAATGCCACATGCGAACCACGCATCAAAGACGACGACACACAAATCCTACATCGCGCAATCAGAGTTTACCGCGCGACTCGTATGTTCATATGCTAATGATAATTTATTATTGTATTTTTCCACAGGTTGGGCATGCATGGCAGTCACCACAACGGTACTTTGAACACTGTAGCTTCAAGGGTAAATACTGCAGCATCCCATCATAACTTATATGGTAAGATAATACAAGTAATCATTTAAACCAAACTGACGATTAAATGTTCGTGGTAATATTAATGGATTGGAATATTAATGGATTGTCATCGTCATTCTGCTGCCCTTATCTCAATTAAATGTTCGTGGTAATATTAATGGATTGGAATATTAATGGATTGTCATCGTCATTCTCCTGCCATTATCTCAATTTATTTGTGGTCGTCGCAACATATCTTTTTTTTCCACACTTCTCTATTAGTCGTCATCTCCGTAGTCACACCCTTTCTAACCATATCATCATTCACACAGTCCATCCATCGTGCCTTTGGTCTCCCCTACTCTTATAGCCGACATTCATACTCAAAACTTTCCTCACGACATTTTACTCATTCCTCCGTATCACAAGCCCATACCATGTGTTAATACAAATAGTTAAAATAGACTAACGTTTAAATTGTCATGGAAATACAGGGCGGTATATATCGACGCATAGTTGCTATGGATTTAGTACATTCTACTGAAGCGTTGAAATTTTTCTTTGGTGTTTGTTTTTTTATTATTTTATCATCCAGTTGCCCAAAGACAAACATTAATGCCACATTACATAATGGATCATTAACGTAAATGATTTAATTAATTTAATGATGTTGCGCAAAACAAATTTAAGGCGCTAATGGCGCTTGCTTTGTGCAACAAAAACTGTGACAGATAGCGTCGTCTGACACTTTATTATTTAAAATTAAAGAACCATTAAAATCGACTCTAATGTTGCTTTCTGCAACAACTTAATGGAAGATTACTATTTAATGACGGTTTTAACCGTGGGTTTTGCCGTGTGGTGCCGGACGTAAAAGAATAGCACCATCCCATTTCTTCCCGTGGGTGTCGTAGAAGGCGACTGAAGGGCTTACCAGAGAATTGGCAGCAGCGTTCTCTATGCATTTTACCACCATACTGCGATCGCCAACCCGCCTGCCAAGCGTGGCGAATATGGTAATCCCCTCCCCGTTTGGAGGAGACCTATGTCCAGCAGTGGACGTCTTTCGGCTGAAATGATGACGGTTTTAAGAGTTCGTTTCTGCAACTTGCTGAAAATGGGGTATCCAGTACATTTTGACAGCATAGATATTTCTATTTTGAAAGACAGCCAACGAAAAATTTCCACGCTAGAGGCTCTAGATATGCTCTGCTTATAAATGTAGTTTATTTTCTCTTTTACCCTTTCACACGCTGTCTACATCTCTTTATCTTCTCTCCTATCGCAGGGATGCTGGAAGAGATTTCTTTAGTAATAAGCATCACCTCTGTACCTATTTTTCTGTTTTAATCTTCTTGTCTGTTTATATACAGCTATGTGCACATAAATGGTTAAATAAATAGAATTATGTGCTGATTCATTTTTAAGGAAACCATTGCGAGAAAACCGGCATAAGCACGTGGTGGATCGAGGTCCACTCCTCACGGAGAGGAATCCCTTGTCCTTGCAGAGGGAACATACCATGCATGCATAATTTATATAGATTTATAAATATTATTTCTGCGCAGGCTACACCAACCACATGGCAACAGAATCCACGAGCTCCGAAGCGTCTTCTCACGTCCAAGAGAGAGCCGACCTGTTGGTGCCGCGACCGAAGTCTCGAGCAAGAAGTATGCATGTAAGTATTCATTCAAATAATTTAATTTTTTCTTCACAAACAAGGGTATAAGGCATTTTCATAATTTTAGCTGAAAGACGTCCACGGCTGGATATAAGCTTCCCCAAAGCACTGCCAGTAAGACCAGTTCCGTGCTTCCCGCCTCTAATGGATTCCAGCGGCCTTCACCATCGATCCACATTGTTGGAGGTCATCTTTCTTCAACCTTTCAGCCCCATTGGCTATCTGTTCTGCGAGCAATGTGCCCTACCCACTGCCACTTAAGCTATTGTATAATGATACAAATGTATACAAACAAATCAAATCAAATCTGCGTAGCCTTTTCCCAACTGTCTTTGGGATCGGGTCTTCCTGTCTAATCAACCAATAAATATAAGTCGTCCCAGTTCATTTGAAGGAATTACTTGTGATTGTATGTATTTGAGATTTGTGTTTATAAACACACCAACATTCTAGAAGAAATTAAGTAAAGTACACCCATTTCGCTAGTTTTGTTTAAGTTCTACGTAATCCAATGTGTCCATGTAGGTTTGCCAGGTCTCAAAACCGAAAAGCCGGACAGACCAGCCAGTTTACCCGGAAATTTGAGTAAAAAGGCCGGATTTCCCATAATTTCTGACTCTTAATATAAAACTGGCACTAAAAAAAAACGAAAACAAGGTTTTTAATCGTTTATCATAAAATCTTCTTAATTTCTAATAAAACAACAATCAAATTGAATTATCAGTCTTCTTTATTAATAATAATTCAATATTTAAAAAAAATCAACTTTAAAAACTCTAATAAAAGCCGGACACGCCGGACACCGTCTAATTTGGCCCTAAAAAGCCTGACTGTGTCCGGCTTTTTCCGCGCTCCTGGCGCAAAACTATATGTTTGAACATTTAATTTAATTAACGTGTTATTTATCTTTCAGAACCAAAACGGAATATACTATGACGTTGAGTATGAAAACGGTCCGGAAGCGATCTACGGAACTAAGGGGATCCCCCTATCTACCTACACGGTGAGTAGGGGACCCCCCTTCTATAGGACATAGTATTTGTAAGTATCGTTGGCCTCACTCCAAATTAACTGTGAAAAATGGTGCTTGAAATTTAAGAAATATGTGGCTTGAAAGAAGTGCTTTAAAAGTTGCAAACAATTGAGGACTAGGAATAGGACACAAGAGTTTATAAGGTGAATAAAAATCACGAACTATTAAATGTGGCTTGAAAGGTTTAATGTAGCTTGAACGATAAAAGTTGCAAAATATTTGATATTTTAGCGAATAAAAACAAAGTATAAGATTTTTTAATAGGGATGTGGAAACTTATTTACTTTGGAGACAAAAAAAATGTTTTAAATATAAATTATTTCGATTTAAATTTATGAGATTATTGTGTCTTGATTTAAATTATTTATGCTATTGTTAGGCAAGTAAAACAACAATTAATTGCATTTATAAAATTGTAATATGAATGAATAATGAAAATGTATGTTTTTAAAAGAACAAAAGCGTTTAAAATATATTAAAATTGCATTTTTAATTATTTTAGAGCAAAGAATATTTAAATGAACTTCGAATTGTACATAAGACTGCTTTCAACGAATATGTTATTGCATAATATTATTTTATTAATTAATTATTGTGATTTTGTCGAATTTAGTTTTAAGATAAAAAATAATAATGATACCGAATTATCTCCACTTTTATAAAAAAATTGACAATTTACATGCAGAGACTAAAATATTTTATTATTAATTTTAATCAAATCTCTACTAGTACAATTTTTAATTAAATTGTAGTTTATGTACGACTTCTAAACGCACGAAATTACAACGAATTTTAAAATCGCTATTCGCACCTAACCACATCACATTTGACCAGCAATTCTCGAAATTCAACTGAAAATTGCATAAGGAAAACTACAAATATTTTCTATAATTGCTATCAAGTTCAGTGGTAGCTCAGTGGCGACTTATGAGTCGTATGACGTGAGTTCGAACTCAACAATATTTTTACGTGTTTAAATTCATCACCACTGCTTTCAAAACGGTGAAGGAAAACATTGTGAGGAAGCCGGCATGTCCTGGAACAAAAAAATAAACTCGACATCCAACAACTTTGACTGAGCTCACATGGTAAATTTTGGCCATCTCCTTGGAGTAGGCCTGTGCCCCAGCAGTGGGAACATTATGGGCTAATTTATCGAAAGAATCTGTAGTTTTCATCCTCAATAAGTTTTCGGTAATTTTTGAGATGTTACTGGCAATGTATACAAAAATCTTAATTAAGATCTCTGCTTGTATAAAATTTGGCAGAAAAGTATATGGAGTGGAGGTAATTCTTAAAGCACCTGTTTGACCCAAACTTGCCATAATATTACCGTCTTGGGAATCGACATCTTCATTATCCCCCATCACCCTTATCTCAATTTACTTGTGGTCGTCGCAACATGTCTTTTTACACGCTTTATATTAGCTTCACTTGTATGTTTGTTTGTTTGTATGTTTGTATGTAACCGACTCCTTTGGACGCTATTTTGACCCACTTTAAACGGTCAGATTTCATTTAAACTTTATAGACTTATCGAGGACCTATGACAATTCAATAATTAAAAAATATATAAAAAAACACGCTTTTGTAGTTAGCAAAACTAAAAAAAGAAAATAAATAATAGTTTAAAAAAAACTAAAAAAACACGCTTTAAAAACGAAACTAAAAAGTAGAAAATAATTTAATTCTATTAAAAAGCGTGGGGTGCTTTTTGAGGTATTTTTATAATCAATTAATATCAAGCACCCCACGCTTTTTAATAGAATTAAATTATTTTCTAATTTTTTAGTTTGGTTTTTAAAGCGTGTTTTTTAGTTTTTTTTTTAACTATTATTGTTCTTCCACACTCCTCAATTAGTCGTCATCTCTGTAATCATCCTTTCTAACCATATCATCATTCACACAGTCCATCCATCGTTTCTTTGGTCTCCCCTACTCTTATAGCCATCGACATTCATACTCAAAACTTTCCTCACGACATTTCGATCATTCCTGCGTATCACAAGCAGGGGCGTACAAATAGAAAATGGCGCCTAGGGCATGCATCACATTTGCGCCTCTTCGTAAATTATCTGATCGGTCTACACTGAGCAAAGCTAGGTCGCAAAACATTTTTGTCCAATTTTAGCCTTCAATAACGAAGGTATTAATTTCAACTTGCTAAAAAATTGCTAGCAATGCTGCAATTTTAAGAGAATTTAAATAGAAATAGGCAGATTAGGAAATACGCATTCATCCCCATACTGTACAATATATTCAAGTAGCTCTTCAGATTTCTTAGATATACGTTAAAGTATAAAATGGTTTATTATTGTTATTTAAAAAAATATATATAATTGGCGACCTTTTGCGACTCCCTTCGATAGGTGCCCAAGGGCTCGTGCCCTGCCTACCCTACCCCATTTACGCTTCTGGTCACATACCCCTATACAATGACAACCAATTTCCACACAACTTTATTTTCATGTCTCGAGAATATAACTAGGAAATAAAATAATATTATGGCTTAATTGGTTTAAATCAGGTGTATTTTATTGTAAATACATGTTAGGTGAACATGAGTTTTTATTATTAAGAAAAAAATTAAACATTAGTCAATATTTCGTCATAGGAGTTTTTAAATACCGATAAATAAGTATAAATACACGTATTATAAACATGAATATCTCTGGTTTTATTTTCATTTTTTTACGGGCCATCGATACATATTTTGTAAATAATTTACAACTGACGAACTTTCTGAATAACAAAAAAAACTGTAATCATTTCGTTATAATAAGTACTTAAAACATTTGTTATTTTTGTATACGCCCTTAATCAAAGCTACAACATTTGAGAAGATGTCTTCAACGAAAATTGAAAGTTCAAAGTATCACTTGGAAGAAATTATGCTATACTACATTTAGGTACGGTCACTAAAATATAAACCAGTATCGTTGGATACAGTTGAAGATTATTAAGAAACCGGTGGCTGTATTAGAAAAAAAAAAAATTAATTAATGGAACACAAACAGTTTATTTATCAAATCAAATATCACTCAAATGTATCCATCGGTTTCTTACTAAACTTCAACTATATCCAACGACCCTGGTTATTTATTTCTTTTGGTGACGGTACATTCTATCCTTCTGACCGGATAGTGTCCATATTGGCCAAGACAACAAAACTAGGTAAACAAATGTTGAATTGTTAATAAGTAGTCATGAAAAATCACAATTATAACTTTAATTTAAAAAATGTTTATTGCAATAAGATTTGATATTTATATTTTTGGAAAATATCAATAAAATGATAATGTAGATATATATGATTTAAAGTAGTAAGAAATTTAAAAAGCCGCGGTTTACTTAAAAACGTAATGTTTTATTGTATTTTTAATTAATTAAAGAATAGTCATATTTTTAGTATATTCAATAAAATAAGTCCAGCTATTTTAGATTTAGCATTTTATGGACAAAGTCAGATTAGCAGGGCAAACTAAAAGGCTGGGTAAAGTTGATACTGAATTGTCCAAATGTTTTTTTAATGTAATGAATTGTAATGTATTGAAGAGAATCCTGTTATATTTTTGTACTGAACATTTTATATATTATGTAAATTATAGTAACTTAAACAACGATAAAAAGATTTGTTTTATTTTTTAAAGAATGGTGCAATATACCTGCTAACCCCTCAAACTCCAGCATCCTAATTGAGTTTCACAGTTTCAATTACAATTCGAAAGATTTTGAAGTAAATTAAGAAAAAATTAAATACATCTTTTTAGCAGAGACTAAAAGTCACACAATGTACAGCAGAAAAAGAGGAAAATAAAAAACAAATAAAAAGTGTAAAGTGCGATGTCAAAAACTAGAATAAAAGTGTGCCTCACGGCTGCGCCAAAAAAGCCCAGTCACGCTAAAAAGAAGGAGTGGATAGATACAATATGTAACAAAAACCCTGTTGTTCCTTTTAGGGACGTATACACTTACCCACAAGCGCAACATTTACGAAGTTATAATTTAAAAAATAAGCATTGGCTAGTCGAGAGTTCAACATCAAATAACTATTAAAATCGACATATTCAAAAAAAATGTTAACAGTACCTGATTTTACAAGTATCCTTATTTCGCACAATAAACTACGAGCTCGGCAGCTTTCTTTGATCTAATCAAAATCAGTTAAACATTACAAATATTCATAATTAAATATTTATTTTAATATATTTTTTTGTACAGTTTTTATAAATGACTTGCTTTATTACATATGTATACCGATTCTGAAAACGTGGGTAGAAGGAACAACAGGGTTTTTGTTACATATTGTATATTTATTTTTGCTTCACAAACGTATAGCGGAAATTCGTAATCTATTGCTTCATTTGTTTGAAAAAACCACCTGTTCGACAACGTTAATAACGCAATGAATAATGTTGGATTGGAGATTTTTTGTCCAGTCCAGAATCATGTACCGTAATCGTTTGTATCAGTTTGCGCGTCGATGTCCCTGTCATATACAGGGTGTAACAGAAACCCTATTGCTATCCTTAAGCATTCAAGATAACAGCTGGTTAAAATCACTGTACATAGTTTCAGCTCAAAAAGAATTGATAGCAAATTTTCGGTTTATGTTTCTTAAATTCAAATCATAACAAACGTGTCACCGCACTACGTAGGTAAATAACTTCCTACGTTACTTGCCATTAACACGATAAATCTCTTCCGAGTGATGTGTTTATTTCATTTTGAAGAGTTCGGTTTCTGATATCAATGTATTAAACATTTTCATAACTTCCGAACATGTAGAAAAGAATTAAAAAGCCCTTCCAATATCGTTTGATATCATCCAAAGAAGCCGTGCCCTTGGTATGTATGTACCCTTTCCGTTACACGTTGTATACATTATGGAAAGTACTCATTAGATTGCGTACTCAGTCCGCTACAAATAAATAAACGACATACGAAATGACTTTTATAAAGGATAACTACTTCTATCTTTGTAACCTTTTCCCAACTATGTTAGGGTCGGCTTCCAGTTATTTTTAACCGACTTCAAAAAAAGAAGGAGGTTCTCAAGTCGACTGTATGTTTTTTTTTAATGTTTGTTACCTCATATCTTTCGACTGGGTGAACCGATTTTGATGATTCTTTTTTTATTTGAAAGCTGGTGCTCCCATTTTAATTTTCATATAGATCTGATGATGCGTTTCGGAGACAGTCAACGGAACTCTTAAAAAAATAACAGCAAATCAACCGAGATTGCTGCTATCGCATAAATATGCATTGTTTTGACACCAAGGATGATGAAATTTCGAATTAGTGGGGTAGGTACTATAACTAAAAAGTGAAAAATTAAAACTTTTTCCAAAAAAAACAACCGACTTCCGAAAAAACACTATAAAGTGGAAAATAACTTTAATTTCGGAAGGCGGTGACAAAAAATTTAAATACATATCGCCGATGAAGAGTCAATAAATAATAACTGCAAAAACGCAACTTTACAGGAGGCGAAAAAAACGTTTCAAGTCCGTTTAATATTTTTTTTAGTAAATTTGATTTTTTAAATGTTTTATGTAAACTGACTGCAATATTATGCAATTAATGATATTATTAAAACATTACTGGTTTTTATATAAATTGCAGATATAAGGTATTGTTTCGTTGAATGAAATAAAATGTTGGAATTTTAAGATATTAGGTATTGCTAGTGCAGATAGAAGAATTTGTTTCTAAATTTACACAAAAACTTTTTCAAATGAAATGATGATAGGTGCACTTATGTGAGAAAAGTGGGCTATAACTAGAAAATTATGTTGTAGATAGATAAGAATATAAATAATAATGATAATGATGTAGAAATAAAAGACAAATATTTGGTAAAATCACTTTAATTATCAGTAATTTGCGTTGTGTAACAGTAACACAAAGTAAATTTACGTTAATTAACGAAATCACAGAATCAAGAGCCTATAATAACTAGAAGTGCTTTTAAAAATTAACATTAATCATTAAAAAAATATTAAAGACAATAATTATCTTTGATTGCTTAGACAAAACCACAAAATAATGTTTTTTGTTTCTATTCCTTACTCTCTAATATTTGGCAAGTAAAGGAGATCAAAATAATAAGTAAACCTAAATTGTAGTAGACATTGCGTTATGAATACCTATTTAAAATTAAAATTAATCATGTAAAAATGCACACAACAAAACAAACAATTATCAAAACAAAATTAGGCAAAGAATACAAAACTCATTACACGTTTTTATAATATTGGTCAAGATATTATTTATTCAAATGGCAAGGAATCGTAATATGGATGACAATCAATAGGAAGAACTGCTTTTAATTGTTGTAGATGGTTAAATTTTGTAGCTTTAATTGGTATTCTATTGGAGTGTAATTGATTATAGATAATTTCGTTTGTAATTATTTTTGGCCTTTGTGGCAATGGCATCCAGTCTTGATCAAAATTAAGTTTAATTTCAATTGTCATTTTTTTTATATTTTATAGCCCTTATATCAACCACGTGTGGATCTCCAACCTTACGACCTGGTCTATTACTTTTGTATACCAAATTTTCTACGGAAGCGTAATCTTTTACAAATTTGTGATCAATTTGTATACACTCATAAGGATTTGACGCCCGTGCACGCTTTTATAAAGTGACATAGTCACTAGGTAAATTAATTTCATTGTTTTTAATTTGGCGTTAAATAGCACTGTGTACCGAATCACACTCCATTTGAGTGTGGCCCGGTTCTAAAAATTTTTGTATTATAGTTATATTATGTTTATTGCTTAAGTACAGAAGTGCGTTTGATAGTATAGCATTACGGTTTTGGTATGTGCAACCATCTGAAAATTTTAAGGCAGTTTTAAGTTTACGCAATGTTTTTCTAAGTAGTTAATTATAAAGGATACAAAAGTATTAGAGGTCAGATCAGCTGCTGTCTCGTCAAACCAATAACATGTACAGTGTTTATTTACCACGTTATACATGGTGAAGTTATGTACAGTTAGTTTCGTTTTGAAATATAATGAGCTTGCATTTAGGAATGGACAAACCTTGACAGGTTCAAGATCCATTGTCAATAATAATAATTAGAGATGCGCAAAATGTGTCAGTAAAAAGAAATGAATGAAGTATATCTTTTCGCTTAGTGAACTAGTCCACTCATTTACTTCAGTACTTCATTTAGTTCAGCAAATCAGAACGAGTCCCTATAGTGATTGACAAGTTACGACAAATGATGCACTTCACTAGTTCAGTTTTATACGTATGTCGAATTTTCTTCATACTATAAACAGGCTTAGGACTGTCAACTTAGAAATATGAATTTAAGCATAACTCTTTTTATTAAGTAAGTAGTATGTATTGTTTTTTTGTACTAATACTTAGAAATTTTTGTCTAGGCTGGCCAATCAAAATACCGAAAAGAAACACTGAACTAAGTGAAGTAGACACATTTGAATGACAACTGATTGAATGATAAGTGTATTTTGTGATATGAAGTAGTTCATTTCCTTCAATCGTTCGCGAACTACCCATGTCTACACTTGGTACAACAATCACAAGCGGACGCATCTCTGCGTAGATAGTATCTATTGCCATCGTAAATGACGTAATACCACTTAGTATATATTGCAATAATTGTTTATCTTGCAAAATTAATAAGAAACAGACCTAAGATCTTTGTCAGCATGTGTATTACTCTATTCTACAATTAATAATGCAATAAAACAAAAATGGCCAAAATGTTAGATATTATATATTGACTCTTCATCGTCGATATCCAAAGTCACCGCCTTCCGAAATTGAAGTTATTTTTCAGTTTATAGTGTTTTTTCGGAAGTCGGTTGTTTTTTTTTGTATATGGAGCGGCTGCCTATCTGAACTCTGCAACCTAGTGACTCATCATCATCATCATTTCAGCCGAAAGAAGTCCACTGCTGGACATAAGCCTCCCCCAAAAGGAGGGATTTGCCATAATCGCCACGCTTGGCAGGCGGGTTGGCGATCGCAGTGTAGTAGTCATAGCATGCATAGAGAACGCTGCTGCTCCATTCACTAGTAATGAAATGAAATGAAATTAAATGTTTATTTATGTAAGTAGATCTTAAAAGACACTTTTACACGTCAATATTTTGTTGGTCAATATTTTTAAAACTAGATGGCGCCGGCATTTCCTAGCTGACTGTTCCCTGAGAAGAAAAGCCGAAACAAACTCAGAGGTCATAGTCTCTTTTAAAGTCCAAACATTATATTATTTAAATTTTATGTGAGTCTAACAATGCAGGGTAATGTCTGGAAAGGCCTTTTGAAGAAAGAGCCATTGCAGCTTTGAGCTGACCTGTCTCAACAGACGGCATGTATGTAGCAGTCACCTTGTAGCTCAAACCTATTTTAGGGAGCTCAACGACCCGTCACAAGACGCTACCAGATTTGCAGGACATTTGCGTAGGCCATTTACAAAATGCTCAAAACCACCAAACGAGTTATAAAGTAATGTGTTCAATCTAGCCTGCATAGTACTCACATTCACAGTTAGTTTTTTCTTTAAATGTCATTAAAAATAATGTCACGTAGATCAATACTTAAATATAAAATGTCAACAGTATCTATTAAACACTTAGCTTATATAACAGTTTGGTGCTTGAGGGTACATTGGAGTAAGTCCCTTAGTCGCCTTCTACGACACCCACGGGAAGAAATGGGATGGTGCTATTCTTTTACGGCCGGCACCACACGGAACCTAGTGACTGGATACACGATATTCCTCAGTAAGACCGGCTGTCAGGATTTCGGTATAAACATGCAAATGGTAATAAACCGAAATAGAATTACGAAAAAGTGTAAAAATAAAGCTATAGATGTTGTTTTCATCCCAATTAACACTTCTAATGTGACACTTTTTTATATTACTATGACGTGAATTCTACTACCGTTAACAACATGGCCCAATCATGAACTAGCTGTGTTCTGTGGCGATACGTTTTTTTGGGACTGACATCTAGCAGTTCAACCTATGAGGTCGTTACCGACTTGCCTGTGGTGTGGGAAATTAGGACCACCCTACTTCTTCTTTACAAATATTATAAACGCGAAAGTTGGTATGCATGTATGTATGTATGGATGTTTGTTGCTCTTTCACGGAATAACTACTGAACGGATTTAGATGAAATGTTGGCATACAGATAGAGTATTATTATAACCTATATTAACATTTAGGTTAGTTTTTATCCCGGTAGGTAGTACATTTCCGGGGGAAGTAGATCTTTTGTAAATTGGTATTCTGAACGAAGTACCGGGTTGTCATAACTTGGTAGGAGCTCATCTAGCATAGTTGTGTCAGCTAGAAAACGCTTTATGCCTACGAAGTGACAGTCACAGTTGACAGACAGACAGTTGACGGTTGACAGTTGTGTCACATATCAGCGTCCTTCACTTATAGGAGACCACAGCATGCACAATAGAGGTAACAACTAAGCTAACAAAGTAAAAATATTAATTATTAGTAAAACTTGGAAACAGTTAATACAAATTTTTAAAGGACATACAAAAAATAAGAAAAAAGACATTTAGAAGTTTGGCACACAGATAGATTATAACCTGGATTGAGAAGACAAATGTTTTCAAAGACGTGTTCATATAATTTTGCTTTTAGTTTCTTTAATTATTAAATATCTATTTTTGTTTTCTGAATTTATAAACTGGATTAGCATATAAGTAGGATATTTTTCATCCTGGCAGTACGTTCCCGCGGGATAATTTCCGACCTCCACGGGGTGACGCAGCTGGCAAAAGCTAGTATAATTACGTATTTATCGTAAAAGTGAAAAGTAAAATGTGAAGCTTTTGGTTGTATCATTACTTATGGGTGAAGGCTAATATTTTTTTTTTGCCATGACAATGGATTGCAAAACCTTTGAGGTTGTCGGCTGCTTAAGCAGACTTGCCTGTGGCTACGTTAATAAATTGAGGTTTCCAGCCAGGGCACAAAAACTTAAAAATAAAGCGACTACACGCTAAGGGCACCCCCTGTGGGATTCGGACCTCGGCTTTGGGCATCGCTGGAAGAGGGCAGCAAGGGACGGGTTAGATCGGAATGATTTGGCCATGATTTTTACCTGTCCCGGTGTCTGTATGTCAGTGATAAAATCTTGCGAGTTTTTGACCCACTTACCGGTTTCCGATCGAGCTAAAATTTTGCATGTTTAAGTAAATTGGATGACAATCCCAATATAATTGTGTCATGCATGGGGCCGATCTGATGTTGCAGACGGAAGGTGGCCATGGGAACTCTGTAATACAAGATGCCAAGCATGAAACAAAAATGCCAGATTTTTATGTTTTCGTCATCATCATCTGCCTAGCCTTTTCCGAACTGTATTGGGGTCGGTTTCCAGTCTGACCTGATGCAGCTGAATACCAGTATTTTACATGGAGCGACTGCCTATCTGACCTCCACAACCCAGTTGTTACTGGATAATACTATATATACCCCTTCGTACCACTGGTTGTCAAACTCTCAGGCTTCTGACAGCCCGTAACGACTGTCAAAGATCTACGAATGACAGATTTTTATGTTTTACTAGCTGGAATTTCTTAAGAAGAAGGAAATCGAGATAAATCGTTTTTTACCCTTAAAAACTCACCTCCTTCCACTTCCCGACCTCAGATCGCCCGTTAATTATTTTTCCTTTCAGTTTTGTTACATTCTCTTCCTTTGCCAATGGGTTTCATCCCACTATATTTTTTTTTTTCACTTTTTACCATTTTCAAAGGCTTTCAAGCCCTGGTCTAGTAACCGCATATTACTAAATAAGTAAAAATAATTATGAAAGTATAAATTGTAACTTACAATCTCTGTCTGTTTGTCTTTTTGCTCCGGCTAATCTCCGAACTGGACATTCACTGGCAGATAGCTCCATTGCATAGATCGCCCAGAGGACACGGTGGAGCAGCCTGGCTTGGGCGGAGCACCGCCGTGTCCTCGTGGAGGCGATCGGCGGCGGCGATCTCTCGCATCCGACCCTGGTCCAGGCCCCATGGCCGGAGCAATAGTGCATGGGTAGCCGTCCCCTCCTTCTGCGAAGCAGTGATGCTCGCGAAGAGGGAGGCGGCACACGTGAGGGAGAGGCAGTATATGCGCCCTCACGGCCTTAGCCGCCGCAGGAGACACGCCGCAAGATTTCCCAACCAAAAAAAAAACTGGCAGACAGCTGATGTTTTAAGGAGTAACTAACTGCTACTATTGAATTATATATTTAAGATAAAAAAAATGGGTTTGTGCGCAAATTTAATTAAAACCCACGAAATCCAATTTGTTTTCGCCATTCATGCGAATGAAGTCACGGGCACAGCTAGCGTAGAAATTAAATATTGGCTCAAATCACAAATGATACCAGTAACTAGTATGAACTATTAAGCAAATATTTTTTTTTAAATTATAATAATAATCTTTATTTATATAAAACAGATTGTAGTACATGTAACAGTTTTACAAAGTGGGTAGTATTCAATCTCTGGCAATCAAGTGGGTGACGTGCTGCTGTCCTTGCTAGGCTATGAAATAGCCTGTATTAAGGAGTAACAGTGCCGATATGCGTTTGTTTGCGTTTCGCTCACGTACGGAGGATAGAAACCTGTTCCTGGCTTAATAGATGCAGGTTCGATATCTGTTAAGTACCCATCGCTGTCTTATGGACAAGGAAAATATGCACGAAAATAGTCCGTATACGGTAGGATGTAATCGCGTAATAGATTTTCAACTCTCTGTGTAGAGCCGAGCGTCGAGAATCTAATAGTGTGCAACCCTGCGTGGCGAAAAAACGCATTGTTGGATTTTAAACTCTTGATGCCTCACCAGAACGTTAAAAATCAAACGCGCGATATTTTTACGTCCGTTCGAACGTATGCTAAGAAATTGCCAACACGCAAGCAAGCGTAGTGATCATCAGCTGGCTTACGTAGAGTATTCTGAACTGCAGAACCCAGTTACTGGGTAACACTATAGCCCTTGGTAAGACTGGTTGTCTTACTTCTGACGACCCGTAATGACTGTCAATGATCCACGAATGACAACCGGGACCAACGGCATAACATGCATTGCGAGGCACGAGGTCTTGGAATGTATTGATGGTTACTCATCCATGTACTAACCGCGGCAAGCGTAGCTTAATCTAATCGGTTCGCTTGAAGCCCGAAATTCTGACAACCGGGGTATCGTATTACCCAGTTACTGGGTTATGGAGGTCAGATAGGCAGTCGCTCCATCTATACATCTATAAGTACATATAAATAAAATTGGAGTGTCTGTTTGTAATATGAAAATAACCGCTTTTTGCTACATGCATATGAATATATAGGGTACGTATACCAAAATAACATTTTATTAAATTTTTGTCTGTCTGTCTGTCTGTTTGTTTCAGCTAATCTCTGAAATGGCTGGACTTTCACTGGCAGGTAGCTGATGTAATAAGGAGTAACTTAAGCTACTTTTATTTAAAAAAAAAATGATGAGAAAAATGATATATATCTATACTAATATTATAAAGAGGAAATCTGCGTATTTTTGTATTTTTAACCGACTTCCAAAAGGAGGAGGTTCTCAATTCGTCGGAACCTTTTTTTTATTTTTTATATGTTTGTTACGAATAAACTCAAAAACTACTGGGCCGATTTCAAAAATTCTTTCACCATTAGAAAGCTACATCTTGACTGAGTGACATAGGTTATATATAACATCACGTTGCAACTAATAGGAGCTGCGCAGCAATAAAAAATATTGCATAAACAGGAAAATATTTATATTATAATTCCTAAAATAAATAAATAATATAAAATGTTGATATTATTATTTATATTATAATTCCTCAATTTGAGAGTTTCCGTTGCATGCGCTGATAATAATAAAAATAAACATGCAAAAACCAAAAAAAACTAAATCAAAATTAAATTAAAAAAAAGAATTAAAAAAAAATCCACGCGGTCGAAGTCGCGGGCACAGCTACTCGTAGTTTAAAATAATAGTCTTTAGCGATATCCGGTTAGACTGGAAGCCGACCCTAACGTAGTTCGGAAAAGGCTAGGTAAATGATAAATAGGTGTCTAGTACAAATGACTACCTTCCAAAAACCCATCATTCTATTTGCCAACCTATTACAAGAAAAAAAAATTCTACATAACCAGTAATTTTAATACACAAACACATAGAACGATTCGTTCATTTTTGGCTGCGCGGTGCAACGGCCTTTTGCGTAATATTTGTCTTTGACCAACATTGAGTAAATGTTTGGCTTCATACTTGAGAATTCGTTGACTTCTAAGTCTATCTTAAAGCATGTGGGATGAGCAAAGTAGTAGGTGTGTGTTTCACTGTGAATGAGGAGTAAAAGTATCAAAAACTCTTGTTTGTTAAGTAAAACTTTCGACGATCTGCAGGCGTGTTCCAAGACTTGCGTTGCGGAAATTTAGTTTTGCATCTTCAGCTAGCTTTTGAGAAACTTTAAAAGTGATACGATAGGTTTTTGAATGATTTTGTACCTAAATAATACTTTAGCTTTTACAATAAACTACACTGACCTACGATGCGTAGCGTGGCACGCCCCTCAGCTAGATGGACCGACGACCTTAAAAAGATGCGGACAGACGGGATGTGGAAGGCGCGAGGACAGGGTATTGTAGCGTAGCCTAGGAGAGGCCTATGTCCACCAGTGGACTGCGATAGGCTGAGTTGATTGAATTAACCTAAAATGGCAGATCGTGACGGATTATGGCAGGGATGGCGAACCTCTTAACCTCTGATAGACACAGTATAATAGTAGACATAAGTTGGGAGATTACATCGCTGACAAAAATGCTTGGCTAAACGCTGCTTGTCCTGCTCCACAAGGTAGCTTAAATCAAATTGATTAGCATTTGAAAATGTTGTTGGAGCTGCTGAAGACTGTAAAAGCCCAGATATCTTTGCATTGTATAAATTCAAACTTCTAGTATTGTATAATTGCATAGCATATGTGTGAGCACTATGTTCCTACTATAAAGCTACCATTTTCAGGGTACGTCTTTCATTGACTTGAATGTGCCTTGGCAGCTAAGAGTATGTCATGCTCACTCAAATGTCTCGCTGGTGGTGGCGTGTGTGTTGGATCATTAAGTTCCCTTCAAAATGGTTGAGCTGAATGGTGCTGATCCACACGTCATGTTCGTGAACGGGCGCCGCCAGTAGGGACTGGTCATCTCCTAGCTCCCACGGCTTATTTTAATTTTTGAATTGTTATGTTATTTTTGTTTTAATTACGGACGCTTTAATGTGCACGTCTTTTTACATCGTTCTCACATTGATAATTTCAATATAATGATGTAACCAACTTTTTGTAACAATACCATGATTTTAAAAGAGTATCCATGGAGTTTCTTGCCCGTTCTTCTCCATAGGTACCTACGCTTTGGAATGGGCAACTAGCTTCATCTTTCTAACTCACCGACCTTGACAATTCAAAAGTGCCTGTAATTGGTTTATTTGAAATAAATGCTTTGAGTTTGAGTTTTGAGTTTGACACTTTTTCCAAAAAAAATATCATTTGGCATTGACGCGCCAACAAACAATCTTGACAATTGACTACTAGAAAATACTAAATCCTTTCACAGTAATTGGTAGTCTTTATTTGCAAACAGAAATAGACTTGTACCTACTATTATATCAATCAACATCACACCAGCTTATATATATGAAAGAGCAACTTCTGATGTCTGGTATCTATTAGATATCTATATTAACTTTTAGCAGAATGTAAGCTGAACTGGAATCATTTCATACAGGTACGGTTTCTGAAAGTAACGACATGAACTTACCACAGTCAGATTTCTATGTTCGTTGCTGTGACCTAGCGTGCCCAAATTATTTGTTGCGTGCCACCAAAGGCATGCGTGCCATTGGGTTGCCATCACGTTTGGCACCCGTGTTTAGTGATAGATAAACCTGACGCTCTGGATAGGCTAGGATCTAGCCTACTTCTCTCTCGATCTAGCTTATCCTCCTTTATTTTCTTTATACAATGCTGCAGCAATAAGATGGAAGCCTAATAACCATCCTGTAACTGTCCCAGGCTTCGTTAAGGTCTCGCCTCCCATGCACGAGGTTGTGGGTTCAGATCCGGGCAAGTACCAATGTGACTTTTCAATTCAATGTACTTTCTAAGTTGACCTTAGACTATTGACATCGGTGAAGGAAAACATCGGAAACCTGGATTTTATAGTTTACTAGCTTTTGCCAGCGGCTTCGCCCGCGTGGAGGTCGGTGTATTATACATATAAACCTTCCTCTTGAATCACTCTATCTATTAAAAAAACCCGCATCAAAATCCGTTGCGTAGTTTTAAAGATTTAAGCATACATAGGGATATAGGGACAGAGAAAGCGACTTTGTTTTCTACTATGTAGTGATTAGTTTTTGTCCGCGAAATTGTCCCAGGGAGACTAGCGTACTAGATACCTACTAGGTTTTAGATTTTTACTAAGTGTATTGGTTTATGTGGCGCACGCCAGTAAATCTCGCACTCGGCATAATTTTTTCCGAAATTTTAAATTAGAATCATCGTCATATTTCAGCCAATTGTCACAAAACCTAATGAATCATCAATGAATCATTAGATCACGTTTTGTAATACGATGGCTTGTATTGAGCCGAGCATAAGATAATCTAACATATTCAATCCTAACGCTTTTTACTCTCGGCGCCTGTGGGTACGAGGGCTTACAATAACTTGGGTAAATAGGTAAATCTATACTTACAAATTAAAAAAAAAATTGTAGTTGAAGAATTTGTTTCTTTGAACGCGCTAATCTCTCGCATTATCGGTTGCATTGAAAAATTTCTTTTTGCATTTGATAGTCCAGTTTTTGAGGGAAGTTATAGGCTATTTAACTCCACGCTACGACCCTTAGGAACCGAGCAAAAAGAAAAAAAAAAACAATAACGCGGGCGGGGGATGAACGTAAAATTAACATTTAAAAAACGTGTTATTTTGGTTCCGACCCACCGCGTCACACCGGTGACGCGGTGGGTCGGGACCAAAATTTTATGATCACAGAAGCTGGTCATCTTTCACCGTCATTCTTCTGCTCTTATCCCAATTTATTTGTTCTCTATTAGTCGTCATCTCCGTAATCACCCTTTCTAACCATATCATCATTCACACAGTCCATCCATCGTTTCTTTGGGTCTCCGCTTACTCTTATAGCTAAAGATAAAAATGAAAAAGCCGTAAGTACCTTTGCTCCACTATGTCGAAGATACGAAAGTCAAACATTCTCATTTGCTTGTAATTTAACAGTTAGGTAAACTTTAGAGACACAAAAACAGGTATCTCTTAAAACACTTTTATTATACCTAGCGCTCCACTAAACCAGTAACCAAACCCATAACTCTTCTTTTACGTGAGCAGTCGATTAAACCTGTATTAAGAAGCTTTATAAATACATCGGTGGAAACGCTTTCAGAATATTTTAATAAATTGTGTTTTTTTTTTTTTTAAGAAAATACCTCGTAAGTAGTTTTGTTTGTTCTGGTGTTTGATTCGGGTATTGAACCTGATTTTTAGAGGTTCGAAGTCCGAACCTACGGTTCACGTGCTATAGAGTGTCCGCGGAGTTTCTTGCCCATTCTTCTCCATAGGTACCTTGGAATGGGCGACTAGCCTCATCTTTCTGACTGACCGACCCCTTAACTAGACTTGACGAGAATATCACCATCTCATTTCTTCCCGTGGGTGTTGTAGAAGGCGACTAAGGGACTTACTAGAGAATGGACAGCAGCGTTCTCTATGCATTTGACCACCATACTGCGATCGCCAACCCGTCTGCCAAGCCTGGCGATTACGGCAAATCCCCCCTTTTGGGGGAGGCTTATGTCCAGCAGTGGACGTCTTTCGGCTGATATGATGATGATGATGAACCCTTGACAATTCAAAAGTGCCTGTAATTGGTTTATTTGAAATTAATGCTTTGATTTTGAGTTTTTATAAGGTCCTATATTACCGGGCATATAATTACAATTTTATTTGTTTTTTTCCTGAGAGGTCAATCTGCCTAGCTTTTTTTTGGCTGGTGGCCGACTGTGTAACTTTGCCAAAACCTTAAGCAATATGAGTGTATTGTTATGACAGATTAGGTTAGGTAGGTAGGGCGGTTCCCGTATTGTCGTTGCGGGGGGCTCAGTAGCTGTGGCTGCCCACCGACGGTGAAGCGAAGAGGAACCCGTGGTGGGGCCGCTCGTCAGTGCTTCTGCTGCCAAACTGACGACGTAGCGGCCAAAAAGTAGATTGCGGTGATGCGTCTCAACGCATCGCAACTGAGGCGCGATGACATATGGGAGGCATCGCAGCTGGAGGTTACAGGCTGTGGGAGTGTCGGTGTTTCTGAGCAGCGCTCTTCCCTTCCGTGGCCTGGACAGAACCGTCACCGTTTGATGGCGGACGCGGTGGGGCCGCAGGGTAAGAGGAGTGTCAGTATAGCGTTAGCCGCTCTCCCTATCCCCTGCAGCCGAAAAGTGGTAGGCGGCGGGGCCACTGTGCTGACCCGTCGCAGAGGGACCACAGGTGCCATACACGGTGTCGTCTGGCGTCCATGCGCTATTTGGTCCTGGGGTGGTCACGACGTGCTATGTGTTCTGATGCGCCGGTGATGGCTTACCCCATAGGGTAGGGTCCGCTAACGGACAGCCGCGGCGGGTTCGCGGATGAACGCTCACGCGTGCCCGTGTTCCCGCCATAAGCAGCACAGGACACCGTGGAATTTTAGTGGGTCGGAGTCCCACATAACTGCGCTATCGCCTGTGGTTGCTCAGTATGCATGAGCATTACTCCAAGTAAAAAAAAGGTAGATAAAGGTTACTTAATCATAAAGAAGCGAGTGAACTTTTTTAATTTAATAGCTTATATACTAGCCACACACGACGCATACTGGTTCAAATTGAGCAGCAAATTACTATAAATTTCGACTGGACCAGCCATGGTAGTTCCACTATGTTTGGTTCATTCCTCAAAAGACCATTTCAGACGTATCTACATGGTCCTCACATGATCTGACCAAGATTATGTCTGGACTTTAAAAGAGACTGTGACCTCTGAGTTTGTTTCGGCATTTCTTCTCAGAATAGTCAGATAGGAAACACCGACCTCATTTAGTTTTAAAAATATGATTGAAAAGTAGTTGCTCAAACCTACTTACAAAAAAACCGGTCAAGTGCGAGTCGGACTTGACCGAAGGTTCCGTACAAACCTGTAGGCATATAAGCATATAAGTAAAAGTTATGAATTTCAATTTCATACCTCTACGCGTTCATGAGGAAAGGGGTAGTAAGTTTAAAAAAATATGCCACACATTCCAACTGCAAATGGAAGTTAGTACGCAAAATATTGAGTGATTTACAATGTTATTTTAGTATCATGGACTTCTTATATGTTTTCTCATAATCAATAAGTAGAAAACGAGAGAGAGATTATGATTAAGTATGTTTCACCAATTTGTTATTTCTTAATCATTGTTTTTTAATGTTCTTTTATTATTATGAATTTTTTAAATAGTTTGACTAGGAGTGAATTTATAAATTTTATGTTTGTACTAATATTTGCATGCCATTAAGGCAAACGTGACGATCGATTTTATTTTACTATTAACATCTCTTGCATGCTGACAATTTGTGTTGTATGTCTTGTACTCATGTTTGGGCAAATAAATAATTATTTTATCTTATCTTAAAACTAATTTCTGTATTTTTTTCAAAATTTTAGGCTCAGTAGTTTCGGAGATAAGGGGCGGGGGAATGGTCAATTTTCGTCGATTTTCTTGAATAACTTGGAAACTGTTTATTTTAAAATTACAAAAAATATATTTGGGATCCTCACAACAAGCCCTTTCATTTTATATGTCACACGATGCAGTTTGCATTTTTTTTTTTAATTTTCCATCTTGCCCCCTAAAAGTGACCCCCCATATACAGATTTCGTCTATTCACGTTTCACCACTGCGTTTGGGTCACAGAAATTGATATGTGTACCAAATCTCAACTTAATCGGTCTAGTAGATTCGTAGATAATTGACTGTGACGGACGGACTGACGGACAGACGGACACACGAGTGATCCTATAAGGGTTCCGTTTTTTTCTTTTGAGGTACGGAATCCTAATAAAATCAATCAATCATGACAGATGTTTCGGTATGATTTATGAATTTTAATGAAAAGACAATGACTTAGGACCATCATCTGCCTAGCCTCTTCCCATTTACGTTGGTGTTGACTTCCAGTCTAACCGGATGCAGCTGATAGGTAACAGTATTTTACATGGAGCGACTGTCTATCTGACCTTTACAACCCAGTTACTGGGTAATACGATACCCCTTCGTAAGACTTTTTGCCAGACTTTCGGGCTTCTGACGACCCTTAACCACCCCAATCAATCAATGCCCCACAAATGACAAAATCAAAATATTTTATTTCACATAAACCTGCAAGGGCGGGCACTTATGAAACGTCAGAAGCTAGGTGCACGGTTCCAATTTGTCGCTTCCTATGGAGAAGAGCCGGCAAGAAACTCCACGGTTACTCTTTTAAAAATAATTGGCTTTTCAATATTTTCAAATTACAGTGATAATAGGTATGACAGGCCTGGCAATAAGACACCCGGGACCAACGGCTAAAGGTCGATGTTAACCGGACGCAGCCGAATACTAGTATTTTACCACGACAACCCAGTTTCTGTGTACACGGTACTCGTTGGTAAGACGGGTTACTGTTTAAACTATACTTATCCATAGGTATACAAACGGTCGAAAAGCTTGTAAGTTTAAAAACTTTTAATTATGTTCGTCACAAACGAGTTTCTATATGTATATTTATGATAAATTACACCTCTCATATTTTTTCTATGTTGGTATGTCTGTTTGTTGTAATCCCCGAAACTAATGACTTCCTTTTTTATATAACAGTAAATATTAGAGGTCAGAGCCCTGAGGAGCTTAATAGATTATTGGTAAATTTACCTACCATCGTTATGGCACCCGCACGGGTCGATCAATCATGTTAAGCTACACTTGACGCGGTTGGTTGGCCATCGTTACCCACCATGACCCCTCCGTGCCTTTGGAAGCACGTTAGTCCGTTGGTCCTGACTGTTGGGTGACCAACTTAACATACCAAGATCCCTCCCTACCTGGCAAAGGCCGTTCTGACTGTAATTCATTGTAGGCATCATCTTATATGTAATTATCCGGAAAAGAACCGGGGCTACCGATAAAGCTTGCACAGTAAGCTGAAGTGGCAGTGGGCTGGTCATGTGTGTCGAAAGACCGATTGGACGGTGGAGTTCGAAAGAGATACCGTCGCCCCAGGCACACAGGCAACTGAGGGAACACGGGTGGGTTTTAGTCAGTAATACTCTGACACGTCCTCCCGCTCCACCCAGAGCGGGAGAAGTTATTTGATGATTTCCCAACCCAAAAAAAAATAAAACGTTGGAGCAGACGAGTCCTGAGGGCCTACTCCCTAAGCACGAAGTCCGTCGTTTCGGTCGAAGTAACGGGCGTTTCCAACTCCGTATCATTTACAGACAAAAGATTAGTTTGGAGCACGAACTAAGAATTAATGACAACACGATTTGACAACTGTCCCTACTCCCGATATGTTTTTGCCCGTCCAAAAAGTTAGTTAATTGGCTGTAGGATTCATTAAGAAGTTTCAAACTATTTTCGAACGGGCCCGCATCTTCGTTGACGGTTACAGAGTAGGCCCCTTGGAGTGGAGACCGCATGTTGGCAAGCGTAGTGTGGGACGCCCCCCAGCTAGATGGAACGACGACCTTAAAAAGGTGGCTGGGACAGACTGAATGTGGAAGGTGGATGACAGGGTGTTGTGGCGCAGCCTGGGAGAGGCCTATGTCCAGCAGTGGACTGCGATAGGTTGAACTGATTGATTGTCTTATATTAGGCTGATAACTTATTAAATAACAATCCTACTTTGTGATACTTTATGTGATTTGGATGAAATTTGGCAAAAAGATACTTTATAGCCTGTTAACATATAGCATACTTTTATCCAGTTAGTACGTTCCCATGGGATATTTTTTCAACTCTATGCGAGCGAAGCCGCTGGCAAAAGCTGTAAGTATAATATAGTTAAGTATAACATCGGTTAATATAATATTTGACCTTTAAAAGAGACCATGACCTGAATTTATTTCAGTTTTTCTGCTCAGGGAACATTCAGCTAGAAAATGCTGGCGCCATCTAGTTTTTTAAATATTGACTAACAAAATTTTGACGTGTAAAAGTGTCTTTTAATATCTACTTACGCAAATAAACATTTCATTTCATTTCAAGTAAATCTTACAAATTAAGTTGCGAATCGGTTTAATTCGCCATCATCATAGCTTGCATGTGTAATGTCTCAGTATTCTCTGTAATTATATTGAATAGGTAATTAACTTTTTCATTAGGTATTGTAGATGCCACACACGACGCAAACTGATTAAATTTGAACAGCAAATTACTATTAGTCGATGTTCACACGGACGTAATAAAATCGCGGCGGGATTTTTCGCGCGCTCGATTTCAACTCTCGGTGTTGGACTAAGCGCTGAGGATCCAACAGTGCATCACAGCGTGTCGAAAATGGAACTGTGTATAATAGTATATTTATTTATTTCTGAGTATATGGTACATTACGATCTTAATATTATTCAAAAGCTTCACATATACTACCGTTGCCGGTGTAGAAATATTAAAATTAAAGTACAATTAAGGTCCCCATTAAAAAAGCTTTTAAGTAAATTAGTTTGAAATGACAATGGGTAACTATATTTTTTTTAATGCAATGTCAAATTTTATTAATTAGGAAAACAAAAACAAAATATTTATGAATTTAATGTCAAATGCCTTAAAATTAAAACTAAAAAGTCAATCCACACACACTAAGTACCTACTGATAACATGTAATGCCAAAATTTATGTGTGTTTGTTTATGTGTGTTTTACTGTTAGATTTTCAACTCTTGGCGATTAGAAGTGCGTTGAACATCCAGTGCGCGACATATCCCGGCATGATTATACTACGTCCGTGAGAACGTGGGCTTACTTTCGACTAGACTACCCATGACAGATGATTAAGTATGATTGATTAATTTTATTCGATAAAACAATGGTTCACCAAATGGAACACCATCTGTCTAGCCTTTTCACAACTTTGTTCGGGTCGGTCTCCAGTCTAACCTAGGATGCAGCTGAATGACGGTATTTTGTATGGAGCGACAGCCTATCTGACCTCCACAACCCAGTTACTGGGTATTACGATTCCGCTTCGTAAGACTGGTTGTTAGAATTTCAGGATTCTTACAACCCGTAACGACTGCCAAAGATCCACGAATCACACCCGGGACCGACGGCTCGACGAGCTTTCCGAGGTACGGAGGGGTCTTGGTATGTAAAGATGGCCTACGTCCGTTACTTACCGACAAGTAATAGATGTTACGTGGGTGCAGACACGCGGATTACTATAATTACTATTTAAGTACATTATTTTTTAGTTATTTTACACCTATTATCTAAAAAAAATATCTGTATCTGTCCGTGATTCACAGTGGGCCCTATCAGAATACCAGCGCTGCGACACTTTTTTTTTAAATGTCGCAGCATCATGCTGAGATAGGGGCCTTTTGGCCTCGTTCGGGGCTTTGTTTTTTGTTTTTCTGTAATTTTAATTTATATTTTATTAAGCATATTATATACACCGTGAAATTTTAATGGTTGTTTTCGCGCGGCAGAAAAACTTGCCATAAGGAGAACTTTCAAGCATAGAGTAAAAGTAAAAAATAAAGATTTTTTTGTTTTAAAATAATTAAAAAAAATTTCATCAACTCGATAAAATACTACTCAATAGTAACACTAGAGGTGACTTGTAGATACTACTCTAATCGCACGCGCCGGACAAAGGGAACAGCGATGCATAAATGTTCAAAGCAAAATAAACTCTCGCTCGTGGTGATTTGTCACAATGGTTAATCTGCCATTTTTTGTTTCTAATATTTTATTTGTTCATAAAACGATTGTATTACCGAGACAAAACCATTTCGCCGCGGGAAAACAACCATTTCAATTTCACGGTGTATAATAGTTAAGTTTGTGTTATTCCTGTACGAGTCTAATAAATAATAAATACTACTACTATACTTAATACTTACTTTTTTTAAGTCGTATATAAAGTCGCCTACGGACAAATATATGACCAATAAACTATTCATACCAATTAACTTCATTCTCTGCAGACCCTACTCCTATGACGTAACAGTCATGTTTACGTTATACCAAAACCGTTACTCAAAACCGGTGTGATTAATATTAACTCACCCGATATCAACTAACTCTATAAAAAATGTTTGTTAATCGTGACTTGAATCTAGTCCACATTTTTCCCATACAAACTTCGGGAGTGTATTACTCCACTGTTGGACAATGTACATCAAAAATTAAACATAGTATGGTTTTGTCTCATTATTAATATTGTCTGTACGGAAACAGAATACTAAAATAAAAAGCCGTTAAAAAGTAAGGAGCCAAGAAAGATTCGTTTTTCTTGCAAATTTAACCAAACTTTGGGCGTGTTTAAGTAATAAAAGAAGTGTAAAATTTGAAAAACCAAGTCGGTACCGACAAAGCTCAAATATCGAAAAGTTCAATAAACTTTATTGGTCATTGATTTATGCAGTGGTTTTTTCATAAAACCCGATCTTCCGAAGGACTGTCCTTAACTTTTTACGCGCCTGTTGTACTATAAATGATCCTGCATCTCACTCAATAACGTTGTGCGTGTAGACTAGCTTCTAACTGCTCATCACTGATGTTACCTCTGTCGGACACGATGCCTGGTGAGACAGCGTGCTTTTTAGCCAGGCCCCCAGTGAGTTCGAGCCCGCGACTAGGTTCCCCTTGAGTAGTTTAAGTTCAATGGCGTTATCTTCACATAATTATGTTGATGCAACTTTGGAAAAATGTCAAAGAAAGAGTTAACACGAGCACGTATACAAATGCTTGGCGACCCGCCTCTGTTTTGCGCTGTGGTTAAAAAGTGTTATTGGTTTTTTTTTTTTGGAATTTTTCAGTAGTAGTTCGGAGTCTGGATTTCTACCCGGTTGATGGCAATACGTTCGCTCCCTATTCTAAGACTTAAACATGACCGACAAAATCAGAGTGAACTATACTGCCCAACCGTTCGGGAAACAAGGCGTGGTGACATTATGTTTAATAATAATTTCTCCAAATTATGGTGTAAGCCGCATCAACATCCGTTGCGTTGTTTAGAAGAACAACGTGGTCACACAGACGGACACAGAACGCGACTGTAATTTAAAATATATACAGATAACGATAAAATCACTCCAAAAGACCACTGTGGTAGATTCATAAAAGGATCATATTATGAATTGATTGAAAATTAGATGAATTGCGTGATATGAAATTGTACGCTGTTAATTGTCAGTTTGTGACCATTTAACGAATTTTTATATGATTCATAGTTATGATTCTGCCAAAGCGGACTTTTTAGACTTACTGTACTTGTCCTTAGATCTTTGACAGTCAGAAGCCCGAAAGTCTGACAATCACTTAGGTCAGATAGGCAGTCGCTCCATGTAAAATATTGGTATTCAGCTGCATACGGCTAGACTGGAAGCTGACCTCAACATAGATGGTAATTTGGCAGGCAGATGATCGTCCTAAACTGTTGTCTTTTCAGTAAAATTAATAAATCATACCTGATAAGGTATGATTTATAAATTTTTAGGGTTCCGTACCTCAAAAGGTAAAAGGCACGGTTCTCAGGAACGGGTGGATCTAGCAAGTTGAAATTTATACCAGATACTGCAAAATCAAGGTCCTGAGTCAACACTATAAAAGATATGGGCAAATTTAGATTTTCGAGTAAACTTGCAAGTACCAAAATTTACCTTAATTTTCATTTTTTTTATTTTTCAGAAATTTCTTTTATGTGCTGTAAGACCTTGCTTTTAACCAAAATTGGCAATTCTAGGTCAACCAGAAGTACCCTACAGGATTTGGGTCGAAAACCTATATAGTAAGATAGTTCCCGTTGACCTAGAATCATGAAATTTGGCAAAAAGGAAGTTCTTACAGCACAAATAAAGGAAAAATAAAAAAAAAAGTTGAAAATTAAGACAAATTTTGATACTTACAATTTTTCGCAAAAATCTAATCTTTATAGATAATGGTACGGAACCCTTCATGCGCGAGCCCGACTCGCACTTGGCCGATTTTTTTTGATAATTATCTGTCATGTGAAGAATATGAAAACCCCAGTTTAAATAAAGGTGTACAGAACATCCACATTTCCCTAGTTATGTTTAAGTCCCATGTAATAGGGGCGAGCCTAGTTCCATCAACCGGGGACAAAGACTTTCGTGCTACGGTTGAGACGTTTCGCAAAAACAAAATTAAACTCAAAGCATTTATTTCAAATAAACCAATTACAGGCACTTTTGAATTGTCAATAGGTAGCTCGCTGTCCGGTAAGGACCAAGCCCAGGTCGACGGCGCGTCGTGTTCCACGCGCGCCTCAAAGAGATGTCAGCACCAACTGATGGGGCTCGCAAGGGCCGATGCCTGCCAAGGGTGCGGATTGTTCGAAAGAGATACCGCGGCCCCTGGCACACAGGCAACTGAGGGAACACGGGTGGGTTTTAGTCAGTAAAAGTCTGACACGCCCTCCTGCTCCACCCAGAGTGGGAGAAGTTATTAGACGATATCGTACCTAAAAAAAAATGGGGTGGGCGAATGTGAGAACGATGTAAAAAGACTTGCACATTAAAAGCGACGAAATGAAAACCAAAATAGAATAACAATTCAGAAATTTAAATAAGCCGTGGCAGCTACCTGATGACCAGTCCTTACTGACGGCGCTCTTTCACAAACGTGACGTATGGATCAGCACCATTCAGCTCAACCATTTTGAATAACACATTGCCCAACCTAGGAATCGAACTCAGAGACCTCCTGGCCAGTAATCCCGTTCGAGACCACAAGACAGACGAAGCAAGAGTGTAAAAATAAACAAGCAGTATTTTTTACCGACAGCACTCGGTAAAGTAAATAAAAAAACAACTTTTAGATGGCGCTAAAACGGCCCTTGATCTCTAGTTGTTTAAATAACGGTTACCCATCTACTTTTGACCGCAGTGTAGAGCTGTTTAACCTTGGAAATCCATTGAACTTTTGAGGGTATTCACACAATCAGCCTATAAGGAGCTTCTGGGGCACAAGGTTCCTTTCTGTGTGAGGGAGCGGGCCGTAATCCACCTCGCGGGCCCAGTGTGGGTTGGTAGATGCCACATGTCTTCGAATTTTTGGTTTTAAGACATGCTGGTTTCCTCAAGATGTTTTCCATCACCGTATTAAGAGCACTAGTGCTGAGATTTACACTAAGTAAAGTAGGTACTTATCTGGGTTCGAACTCACGGTTTACAACTCGTAAATCGGAGCCACCGGCCCACCAAAATCTTCTTTAATTAAAATGTAATTAGCCCTGTAGAGTTTAACCAAGTTCAATTTACATTCGTTTTAAATCTCTCTCTCTCTCTTCTTCAACCCTTGGCCACCCAATGGTGAGTGTAGGTCTCTTCCAAATCTCTCCACTTTTGGCGGTTTTGTGTTATGGCTATCCAGTTTCTTCCGGGCCACTTTAGTGAGATCGTCTATCCACCTAGTCGGTTGTCTTCCCACATTCCTCCGTCCCGTCCGTGGTCTCTACGTTTTAAATAAGACAGGGTAATTATGTAAAACACTACTAAGCATTAGGAATGGCTTTAATTTTGACAATTCAACAATATTCAATGCGATATTCAATCGTCAATTAACTCTAATATTTGTTAATAGTGACTCGACTTTTAGTACTTACATTTAAGTAAGTAGTTAAGTAATAAATTATATTGATGCAACTTTGGAAAAAATGTAAAATAAAGAGTTAACACGAGCATGTATACAAATGCCAGCGACCCGCCTCTGTTTTACGCTGTGGTTAAAAAGTGGTATTAGATTTTTTGTCTGGATTTTTTTAGTAGCAGTCCGCAGTCTAGATTTGTCCCCGTTTGATGGCACTATTGCCAAGCGAACCTATGCTCGCTCCCATTGTTTATACAAATTTTTCGAACATACGAAGCAATGGATTTGCAATATCCTTCAAAAATAATTGATAGTGTATTACGTAATTAGAGTCCTGGTTAGGGCCAAGCTCCTCAGCATTGGACGCAGTGGCGGATTTACCAGCAGGCTGAGTAGGCTGGAGCCTAGGGCTGCAAATTTTAGGGCGGCGACAAATTTGGCAAAAAAAAATTCTGCCTTAAGGAAAAAAAAACATTATTATATACGCAGAGAACAAAAGTCTCTAAAATTTAACAAAATTTACGATATTTTAGTACCTACCTATTAAACATACAGTAGGTATATCGAATACTCTAATGTCTGTAAATATATTGTAGATATGAAAAATTACTATCTGTGTACAATTTGAATACGATTTTTTAAAATATTCCAATAGCGTTTCAATATTAGAATTCATAAGAGTTAGTAGGGGCGGCAAAAATTTAATAGCCTACTGGCGGCAAATGTGTAAATACGCCACTGACTGGACGATCCAACCCAGTTACTGGGTTATAAGATACCCCTGGTTGTCAAACTTTCGGGATTCTGACGACCCGTAATGACTGTAAAAGATCTTCGAATGACAGCCGGGACCAACAGCTTAAGGTGCTTTCCGAGGCACAGAGGGGTCTTGGTATATAAAGATGGTCACCCATCTACGACCAACCGCAGCAAGCATAGCTTAACATGCTTGATCGACGTATGCGACTGCTATTAATTAGTCACAAGAACATATGTTCTTGTGACTAATTATATGTATATACTTGTACATAATATTCATATTTTACTTTTGGCTTGTTTATTGTAATTTTAACCATAATATTCACAACTTAGCGCATCCACCTTTAAGGCTTCCTTAAACAGACGCGACGCAACTCTCATAGATCAATTTCTATGAAAATTTCATGGGAATTGTTCTACAAGTGTCGCGTCGCGCCTTTTGAAGAAGCCTTTAAAAATTACTAGCTTTTGCCCGCGGCTCCGCCCGCGTGGATGTCGGTTATCACGTAAAAAGTTAGCCTATGTCCTTCTCCATATCCCAGGCTATATCTCTGCCAAATTTCATGACGATCGGTTCAGCGGTTTAGGTTTGAAAGCGTAACAGATAGACAGAGTTATTTTCGCATTTACGAGCTTTTTAAGAGTATAATATTACTAGCAGCGCTCCGTGGGTTCACCCGCGTAGTTCCCGTTCCCATAAGAATATGGAGATAAAATTTCGCTTATGTTACTCGGTAAAGTTATAGCTTGCTAATGGTGAAAGAATTTTTAAAATCGGTTCAGTAGTTTTTAAGTTAATTCGTTGCATACAAAAATACAAATCTTTTCTCTTTATGATATTATAAGTATAGAAGATTAGGGATTTTGAGATCAAAATTTTCCAAGTCACTCTCAAAATCTAAACAATTGACATGACAATTTTCTTGCACCTGCATCACAAGATTCAAAAGAAAACAACATCCACAATTCTACAAAGATGAGAGAAACTATAATGTAGTGTGGGATGAGCGACAGGCATTTTGGTTTTCTTTCTATCTAAGATTATGGCACGTGTATAAAAGCATATGTGTACGGTAAGGTAGTATTGGAGATAGTTTAGGGCGAGCGTCCAATGTTGGCGAAGCTATAAAAGCTTGCTTAAGCTATAATAGCTTCCGCCCCATCATGACTTAATATGCGTGTGTCGTCTTCGTACACGCTAAGCCCCTTCACATCCATAGGACTCTCCAGAACCGTTTCCTTAGAAAGGTCCCGGGAGCCTCTTTCTATATCCAACACTAGAATCTTCATCTCGATCTCGGAAAGCCCACTATCCAGCAGTTCATGAAACGCCTCTCCAAACGTTTCTTCGACTCTGCTGTGAAGCACCCCGACCTCCTGATCGCAGCAGCCGCTCCCTACACTCTCTCTCGCATTAGTAGGATTCGCTGACCCTAATTATTCTCTATGACGCTACAACCCTCCTTCAGGAGAGTAGTAAGCTCACCAGCACCCTCAAGGTACATCGTCGCAGACCGCCGTCCTTCCGTCGCCGCCACCAGTCACGACGTCCCAATCAATGCCCGCCCCAACCCTTGTTCAAGCCAGCCCACGCCGCTGAGCCTGCAGCATTAAATTCGTCCCTAAATAATAATCATTCCGCTCCAACCCGTCCCTTGTTGCCCTCTTCCAGCGACGCACTAAGCCCAAGGTCCGGGTGCCCTTAGCGTAAGGTCGCTATAGTTTTAAGTTTTTAAGCTTTGGTTGGAGGCCTTAATTTATTAAGGTAGCCCCAGGCAAGTCCGGTTAAACAACCGAGAACATCATAGGTCGACCTGCGCCCATAATGATACAAACAAAAGCTTCACATTTCTTTTTAGTTTTGACTTATAGAATCAAGAAGCCGGTCTTATGGCTAAGTAATAACAGTCGCACAGGTTAAGTTACTCTTGGAGCGGTTGGTACGTGGATGGGTGACCATCTTTTTTTTTTTGGGTGGGAAATCATCAAATAACTTCTTCCGCTCTGGGTGCAACGGAAGGGCGTGTCAGACTTTTACTAACTAAAACCCACCCGTGTTCCCTCAGTTGCCTGTGTGCTAGGGCCCGCGGTATCTCTTTCGAACAACCCGCACCCCTGGCAGGCATCGGCCCTTGCGAGCCCCATCAGTTGCTGCTGACATCTCTTTGAGGCGCGCGTGGAACACAACGCGCCGTCGACCCGGGCTTGGTCCTTACTGGACAGCGAGCTACCCATTACTCGCCGTCCGCAAGCCCGTGCCTACTGTAGCCGGGAATCAGCTTGGGATTCCCGACGCCCAGGGCGTCTCCTGCAAAGGCCATGGGTGACCATCTTTACATACCAAGACCCCTCGAATAGCTCGTTAAGCCGGTGGTCCCGGTTGCCGTTCGTAGATTTTTCAAAGTCGTCAGAAGCCCGGAAATATGGCAACCAGTCTTACCAAGGGGCATCGCATTACCCAGTATCTGTGTTGTGGAGTTCAGATAGGCAGTTTCTCCGTACGGGTATTCAGCTACATCCGGTTAGACTGGAAGCAGAACCCACCATTATTCCCCAAAACATGCAGCTAAGGTGACCTATGAAAGTACGCCTTTTTCCGATAAGGGTAGCAGAAACTACATACCGCCTCCTGCTACCGATCCCTGCATACTCCTTTTGCCTCGTTCATTGCGTAGCTTTAAAATGGCATATCTTTTTCTGTGCGACAGCCCTTCGTGTCGCAATCTGCCCGTGTAGCGGTCATCTCGGCTTCTATATAAGAGCGTGCGTTGCATAACTCTGGCACTTCCGCAAATACGCCGCTGGACCTCACACGTATGTACACCATTTACTTTTTATAAATCTAAATACACGCATAGATAGCCATGCGTGGAAAATTTAAGGGAAATTATTTTTTGTTAGGTTGTACTTGCTTTAGTTTTATGCTTAATTGTTTTCTACGGATATATTACAATGTGATGAAGTTTTTTTTTTTTGATTTGACAAGGGTCTGTGATAAAAACTATTTTTAAGATACGATATTCAAGCAAGGGAAGGGAATATAAAAACATGTGAATTCGTTTGTAAAACACTATGGAAATAGGAATCAATCGATGTAACATAACATCACGACTTCTTTCCCCGAGGGGTTGGCAGAGGTGTACCTTTACTACTCCCACATATCGCCAGCTAAATATAAGTTCCATCAACCGGGCGCGCATCTAGAGTCTGGGCCGCTTCCAAGAAATTCCAGATAGAAAAACCAATAATACTTTGCCTGGCCTAGGAATCGAACCGCGCTTGCGGCCACTGGAACAACGAGGCAATCAATTTATTGCATTATAATCTGAATCACTTATTTCGTTTTCCAAAATTTTCAAGAATTTTTTTATAAGTAACTTATGCAGGACGGAACTCTTTTAATTGCAATAACCATCTTAATATTAATAGTATATTTATTTCTCAGTATATGGTACATTATATTCTTAATATTATTAAAAAGCTTCACTTAAACTACCGTTTCCGGTGTAGAAATATTAAAATTAAAGCACCTACAATTCCCATTAAAAAAGCTTTAAGTAAATTATTTTGAAATGACAATGGGTAGCTATTATTTTTTTAGTCTTGTCAGTAATGTACTAAAATCAAAATATTTTATTTCGCATAAACCTGCAAGGGCACTTATGAAACGTCAGAAGCTAGGTGCACGGCTGCAATTGGTCGTTTCATATGGAGAAGAGTTGGAGGCGTACCGGTGGGGCAGGCAGGGCACGAGCCCTGGGCGCCTGTCGAAGGGGGGCGCGAAAAGTCGCTAATTATAAAATTTTGAAAAAAAAAATGTCTATAAACCATTGCATAGATACTGTTACATCTAAGAAATCCGAAGAGCTACTTGAATTTATTGTGCAGTATGTGGCTGAAAGCGTATTTCTTAATCTGCCCATTTCTATTCAAATTTTGTGTAAAATTGCAGTGTTTTTTTTAGCAAGTTCAAATTAATACCTTCGTTATTGAAGACTATAGTTGGTCAAGAAAGGTTATGCGACCTAGCTTTGCTCAGTTTGGACCTAGAAGATAATTTACAAAGGGGCGCAAATGTGATGCGTGCCTTAAGCGCCATTTTCTAATGGTACGCCCCTGAGAAGAGTCGGCAAGAAACTCCACGGTTAATCTTTTTAAAATAATTGGCTTCACTTTTTTACTGATTTTTAATTTCCTAAGCTTTCAATAAATTCATTTATTTTTACTATAGATAGTGAGCTTACAACGACCTTGGGTAAAAATCATAGTTTACAAGGTCCAATAAATTATCTAGGAAAAGTCAGACGTAACGCAAAACAAACGCAGACGTGATATCTAAAAATGCTGAATGCCTATATTTTATAGGGAGCGACTGCCTATCTGACCTGCACGATCCAGTTACTGATAAAGAAAAAGAGAGAAAGACTTCATTGGCCCCAAAAAATAGATATTGATATCGGTTTAGATATCGATCGATCTAATTTAATTTGACCCTGTATTCTTGTTTAAATATTCTAAAAGAAAACGAAAAATGGTTCTAAAAAAGTTCATCTATCTAAAATCTGGCTTTTAAATACCAAAACAGTAAATAATACGATGGGAATCCATCACAAACGGTTTTATTTATCGGCCTATCCTTAAGGCCCTGCCCAAACATAGGACGCCGTAAAAAACTCAGGTTTTTGCCGTATTTGTCGCACAGTTAGGCGTACCTATTCGTGGTACATAATCTATATATATTTTTTTCATATTCTTCTGTTTCATATTGATTAATAATACTGTTAATATTAGCTGTAAGTTTCCCGAATAAAATAAAATAAATAAATAAAATGTTACAAGCCAAAAAAAAAATGAGTGTATTGTCAAATGTTCAGCAACACTTACGGTATCCAAAAATATTTCATGAAAATAAAATAGTATCATGATAAAACAATCGTAAAACGAACTGAAAAATATATTTTTCGTCGCATAATTCTCAAAATGTTGAGCATAAACTGGCATATTTTATGTAATGTAATAATAAAACTTAATAATATTAAAGGAAATTAAATCAACTAAAAAATACCTTAAAGTGATTCCACTGAGCAGAACATTTATTTTTTAATTTAATTAAAACTGTTAAATAACATTTATAACACATTTGCTCTTAAAGGGTCTCTTATTACACCAATTTCAATATCGTAATGTATGTCATTACGCACTTGTGCGTTATTGTAATGTAAAACGCACGGTTTATCAAGATGCTCCGTCTAAAACGAACGGTAGCAATATCGCCTCGGCTGTAATTTTCAACTTACCGCACTTATATCATAATGTACCGTACTATTATTTTGTGGTCATTCAAGTTAACTAACAACAAATACCAAAAAATGCGTCTTACCGCGCCTTAACCGAAGCTCAACGTAAGTTCATAAACTTAACTGTCATCCTCTATTACAAATCCCGCTAACCTTTAGTTCTAAAGATATAAAACTTTATAGATTTCTAAATTCTATGTGCTATTGTGTGGGAACGTGCCTAACTGTGCGTTTGCAGAACTGTTAGGTGACATTGTGGTGGTAAACTTTGAACCTAGGTAGACTTCTAGGCATAGGTAGTAAGTATCATCAATCTACCTAGACTTTTCCAATTTTGCTGGGGTCGGTTTCCAGACAATCTAGATGCAGCTAAGTACTAGTATTTCTCATGGAGTGACTGTCTATCTGATCTCCATAAATCAGTTATTTATTTATTTAAAAGGTATACCAACGACTTATTCACTAGAAACATTAACATGAAAAAAACCATTTTCATTGAATTATGGTGAATTTGTCACTTACAGGCGTACACAGCGCTTACTTAATAAGATAAATTAACTAGAAACAAGTTCTTTGTTTAAAACATTTAGTAAAAAACAAAACCAAATTCAAAATAAGAAAAAATAAGTTATTACTAGAATCAAAATTTAACATCAAAAAATAAAATCATAATCGACATGAGAAAAAGAAATTAAATAATAAAAAATAAATCGTAATCGAGAATAATTAAAATTATTACTAGAGTCAGAATTAAACATTAAAATTAAAAAATAAACAGTCAAATAAAAATTCAAAATTAAAAACGGTAGAACAGATACCGAGTGCAAATTTTTTAAGTGGCAATATGTGGCAAAAACCAAAAAAAAAGTTACTGGGTAATTAGATACCCCTTGATAAGACACGAAGTTAATTTATACAGACATACAACTCCAGAAATACTTATTAGGCAGCTTTGCCCGGTTTTTTTTTGGTTTGACGTTTTCTAAAAATGAAACCTAGATAAATCGATTTATCGCCCCCGTAACCCCCTGCATACTATATATTTCATGAAAATCGTTGGAGCCGTTTCCGAGGTTCAGATTATATATAAATACACTATCAGCGTTCCGCGGTTTCACCCGCGTCGTTCCCGTTCCCGTAGGAATATGCGGATAAAATATAGCCTATGTTACTCGGTAAAGATATAGCTTTCTAACGGTGAAAGACTTTTAAAATCGGTCCAGTATTTTTTAAGTTTATTCGTTACATACGAAAATACAAAAATACAAATTTTTCCTCTTTATAGTATTATTATTATATTAGAATTATATTAATATAATAATAATTATAATTATATAGTGTAGAAGTGTAGATGTAGATATATACACAAGAATTACTCGTTTAAAGGTGTTAGACATGGGTTTTCAATGTCATAATGTCGACTTTTTCCGATTTCGCTGATTTACGTGATTTTTCAGTAAAAATACTGTTTCTAAAAGTTTTAATGCACTATACGAAATATCATTTCAATTAATGATCTAATGAATGAGCTACTTTTTTTTAAATTGTCTAATAATATTTTATTTTATAAAAATTTTGAGAAAATGGGCAAAGCATTGCTTTTGATTTCGGCTACTCAGAACTCTCTTTCATAAAAGTAAAATAACATTAATAAACAACAGTTCCAAACCAACGAATTTATTGAAAAAAAAAATTGCTAATTCTTTTCTTTTTGGCACTTTTTTCTTTTAAAACAACCTAAGTAAACTCTCACATCAAAAAAAAGTACCTCATTCGTTAGATCATAATTGAAACTATATTTCATGTAGGGCATTAACATTTATAAAAATACAATATTTTAACTGTAGAAGTACGTTAGTAAAATCAGTGAAATCGGCTAAATTTCGTCCTAAGATTACGGCTTAAAATTTATGAACAAAAACAGCATTAAATTAAAACATGTAGATAGTCGGAAATCGCCAACTCGTCTCAAGCAAGCAAGTGTGGTAATCAAAGCTTCCCATCTGTTTTAAGAAGAGATCTTTGAACTGCAGTGAGCCAATTTCAAATCGATAACATTAACATTTCATTTCCTCAATTCCGTAGTTCGAGAAGAAATTAAAAAAAATACCTTTTAAACATAACGGTCATTCGTTTAACGTTGCGTCATATTAACAGTATTTGATTATAGTGCGTCAGATACCACTACACTTATAACTGTACCGTTTTGAGAACCAGTTTCTGGTATTAGTTTGTACGGAGGCAAAAAACGTGTATTAGCTGGGAGATTAGATGGAACGTCAATCCTAATAGACTGACTAATGGTAGGAAGTACTTATAACTTAAAATTAACGACGAACGCGCTTTTACTTAGTTTTCAGTTCTTGCCGACTTTTTCTTTTTGCTCGGCGCCTAAGGGTCTTAGCGTAATCTCTAGAATTGGGATATCAAAAGCAAAAAGACTTTTTCGCATCTGACTGGGAGTTCCAGGGATTACGCCCTACATAGAAACTTACAAACAACAATACATTTTACCTTTTTATAATAGCTATTGGTCGCCCAGTGGTTGAAATTCGACCATAATTCATTTAATACATAATGTATTTCCAATGCATTATTTTTTATACACAAAAATATGAACTTTCTTCCGTCCTCCTCCATATAATTTTTATAAAAAGAGGGTACACAGTTTTTGCTTCACGTATTAATATACAGGATAAGTTTTTATCCAGTGCGCAAACTGTAACCATGAATTCAGCATATCATTCTAGACAAAAAAAAAACAGCTGTTCCAAACATTTTGACTGCGTAGGTATTGCACTTTTCTATGAAACAGCAGATTTTTTTAAAAACCGACGTCAAATTTTTGCGCGTCTAGAATGATATGCTGAATTCATGGTTACAGTTTGCGCACTGCATAAAAACTTATCCTGTTTAGATTACTAGTACTATTACCGCTTTTATTGTTACATAATTAATTTTCCTAATTGTAAGGCAATTAGGAAAATTAAATTAAAAAAAAAAAAATTTTAAACTTTTTGCCAGGATGGTCGCTATTGAAAACTGTCACAGAAAAACTAAAAAAAAACCCGAAGTCCGAAAAAACACTACAAAGTGAAAAATAACTTTAATTTTGAAAGTCGATGTCTTTGGATATGATTTTTTTTAAATTTTTGTCACCGACTTCCGAAATTAAAGTTATTTTTCACTTTGTAGTGATTTTTCGTAAGTCGATTGACGGAGATATCGCGTAACAAACACAAAAAAAAAACAAACAGACGAATTGAGAATCTCCTCCTTTCTGAAGTCGGTTAAAAATATAACCATCGTCATTAAAACTATGCTTGGCACTTCAAGATATACTTATTACAGTATATCTTGGTGTTATTTCCCGTTGACATCAATTTTCTACCTTGAGGAGTCTCTACCTATGATTAGAATCTTGGAACAAACCGGTCAACAGGTTATTGAACTTATTAGTTATTGGTTTATTAACTGTAGTTTATAAATTGGTTTTATAAGCCCTTTGGCAATCGTGTGTGAGTTCTTGGGTGCAAGAATTGATCAGATGAGGTTTTATGTGAATTATAAGTTATTTTATTTTCATTTCATTTCATTTATTTGCATACCATAATGTGAATTAAGTTGTTACAAATAGGCTTAAAGCTAAGATACAGTTAAAGAACCTGTAAGGGCACAGCAACATAAAGTATGGATAAATAATTAAAATAAAATAAAATAGGTAATAGCATTCAGAACATGAATAATTCTTAATTAAATTAAATGTATTTAGATTATAATAATTATCCAATATTTAATGTTTATTTTATATGTGTGAATGTAATTGGCAAATGTAGAAGTAATCTCAATTAAGTATTTACATTTTATTGCAATTCCAGTCACAGTTTGTATTCATTCATGTATTTATTTATATTATAATAGCTTTTGTTTATTAGAAATAGCTTTAATTTATTACTATTTTTAACCGACTTCCAAAAAGGAGGAGGTTCTCAACTAGACTGTATGTTTTTTTTTAATGTTTGTTACCTCATAACTTTCTACTGGGTGAACCGATTTTGATGATTCTTTTTTTTTTAAAGCTTGTTTCCCATGTGGTCTCATTTCTATTGATCATATAGATCTGATGATGCGTTTCGGAGACAGACAACGGAACTCTTCAAAAAATAACAGTAAATAAACCGCGATTGCTGCTATCGCATAAATATGCATTGTTTTGACCCCAAGGATGATGAAATTTCGAATTAGTGGGGTAGGTACTATAACTAAAAAATTAAAAATAAAAACTTTTCCAAAAAAAAAACAACTGACTTCCGAAAAAACACTACAAAGAGAAAAATAACTTTAATTTCGGAAGGCGGTGACAAAAAATTTCCAAATACATATCCAAAGTCACCGCCTTCCGAAATTAAAGTTATTTTTCTCTTTGAATTTTTTTTTCGGAAGTCGGTTGTTTTTTTTTTGGAAAAAGTTTTTATTTTGTTTGAAGGCTAGTTAGTTATCAGTTGTAATTGTGGGTAGTTTATGTACCTACCTATGTACCGTGTGCATTTTGCCTGTTGAGAGCATGCAAATTAATTGTACATACCTATATTACCAAAATAATTTTTTTATTAATTTTAAGTTAAATTAATACATACCTACGACACAAAACTATAAGTATTCTGAATCATTCTAGCTACGCATTCAGAGTAGGTTCATGTTCAATAAGAACGGTTGTATGTAATGTAATGAGATTTTTGGTGGAGTTCGAATAATATCAGCCGCACGGGTTTATTGAAGGTTAAGCTACGTATGCCGCGGTCGATTTGTGGATGGGTGACCATCCATAGCATATCAAGACTCCTGACAACCAGTTTTACCAAGGGTATTACCCAGTAACTGGGTTGTGGAGGTCAGATGGGCAGTCGTTCTATATAAAATAATGTTATCCAACTGCATCTGTTTAGACTGAAATCCAACATGTTTTTTTTTGGTTTTTTGAGGGTGGGAAATCATCAAATAACTTCTCCCACTCTGGGTGGAGCAGGACGGGCGTGTCAGACTTTTATTGACTAAAACCCACCCGTGTTCCCTCAGTTGTCTGTGTGCCAGGGGCCGCGGTATCTCTTTCGAACAACCCGCATCCCTGGCAGGCATCGGCCCTTGCGGACCGATGCCTGCCAGGGATGCGAAAAAAAAATCATCACCACTGCTTGTGGTGATGATTTTTTTTTTACAAATTAAGCCTGTCTGGGTTTGAAGCTATGACCTTACATCTCGTAAGTCGCGGCTGTTCTCAATTTACCACTGTTATTTTAGGTAGCTAGCATAAAATTCAAGGTACGTAAGTATTTTAAGATTCCAGTTTTAACGTTTTATTATCGCCGACAATTCGACTTATAACGGTTTTCTTTAAACCTTGGTGTCTTTTATGTATTTCGTTTGATTTTAGTGCAGCATAAAATATTTCAATTGTGACCGAATGAAATCGAGACCATGTTTTTTTTTTATCTCAGTAAAATATTTGTTACAGTTATTTTTACCCGACTGAGCGATGTAAAGGAGGGTACCCATAGTGTAACTTTATTTTGTGGCAATAGTAGTCACTTTTCACTGTGTGCATTATTTTTAATTGGCTAGCTAAACTCCGCAGAAGCGATGGGTATACCCATCACGACTGTAAAGTTAACAAAAAAAAAACAAAAACTGATTTTTAGACTGATATTTCAAGTGATTATAATAACTGCGGTCGATGATCCCGCAAAAAATCATGTTTCATCATGTTTAGTTATCTAGCCGATTTAAATTTACCCTGTCTGTTGCTTTCGCCACTGACAGGAAAGATGTTATTTATATATATCAAATTACCCCCATATTTATAAACGTTGCTTAAAGTTACAGCACTTCTGTTTAACCAAACATTTTTGACGTTTAAGCGTCTCTTAAATTTAAGTAACGTTTATAAATAAGAGGGTTAATGTATAGTAGTATAATATTATCATTGTGAAAGTGAGGACTATCCATGGGTCATGAGTTGTAATGATTATCTGACAGTTTGAGTACTTTATGCGGCCTACCAAGATATCCTTTCTTTGGTATTGTTCGTCGAATCGTTGTGCTCCTTATGTTCTAAGTTGACCTGCATGGTTACTGACAAATGCGTGCACTGAATGGACAGGTCCTCTCAATCTGTGTGGGTCTTTCCTCATAATACCATTTCAGATACCAATCCACATGATCTGACCAAGATTATGTCTGGACTTTAAAAAAGCCTGACCTCTCGTGAGTTTGTTTCGGCCTTACTTCTCAGAGTAGTCAGCAGGGAACGCCGACCTCATATAGTTTAAAAAATCATTCATCATTTATCATTTATCATTTATCACTTACAGAAATAAAATCATTTTTTTATTTTAAAATAAAAAATAAAATCATTCATTTAATTTCGGAAGTCGGTGACTTTGGATATGTATTTTAAGTTTTTGTCACCGCCTTCCGAAATTAAAGTTATTTTTCACTTTGTAGTGTTTTTTCGGAAGTCGGTTGTATTTTTTGGTAAAAGTTTTTATTTTTCACTTTTTTAGTTATAGTACCTACCCCACTAATTTGAAATTTCTTCATCCTTGGGGTCAAAACAATGCATATTTACGCGATAGCTGCAATCGCGGTTGATTTACTGTTATATTTTGAAGAGTTCCGTTGTCTGTCTCCGAAACGCATCATCAGATCTATATGAAATTGAAATGCGACCACACTTGAAGCACTAGCTTTCAAATAAAAAAAAGAATCATCAAAATTGGTTCACCCAGTCGAAAGCTCTGAGGTAACAAACATAAAAAAAAAGAATTGAGAACCTCCTCCTTTTTTTGAAGTCGGTTAAAAATCCATTTTCTTTGTTTCAGAAAATCCAAGATGGCGTTACATAGACTCGTCCACGCGCTACTGATATGCGCTGTCGGTTACAGCAGCGCTTCTGTAGTGGACGATGGACAAAATTATAGAAGTAAGTCACTGTTACATCCACTCGTAATACCGTTAACGTCCACTGCTACTTTTGTTGGGTTGTTGATGTCCAATGCTGGACGGTGAGTTTTGACAGGGATCAATGTTGGGACGTTGATTTCTAGTGATTAGGTAAATGAAGATAATTGAGCTTTTATTCTATTACATAAAGTTTTATACTTCAGGCTCTCGACGTCCAGTTGAAATATTTTTTTTGAACATTAACGTCCACTTAGTAATGTTACGAGCTTGGGGTTAGTGACAATTAAAAACTGCCAATATAAATTACCAAAAATTACACTTTTATTAAACAACCTAATTACAAAACACAACCGCACTACTGGTCACTCAAGTCGCACTTGAAGATCGCTTTAGATGTTTTTCGCTTGTATCACTCGACCAATACTGCTCGGGTCGCGATCCGTTCCGGCCTTTAATAGGGTCCTTAGTTCCAGAACCGTCTACCGTAGAAGCATCTAGAATGTTCGAGTACATACCGGCCCCGACTGAACAGATGTCGATAGTTCTAGAAAGTTCTAGCATCAAGATTTATAGAAAGATCTTGACTCTATTAATTCTAACTCAAGACAATGTTTATGTTATTTCTCCAGAATTGGCGTATCTAGTGACAGGTTATATGGGTTCATATAATTATTATTTTATTTTTTATTGCCTCTCTAACAATTTTTTTATAATTATCTATTAAGTCATTAGTTATTGACATGATCTACTCATAACTATATTTTCTATGATGAGTCTTTTAGGCTTTATTTGGCCTCGACAGTTTTCATTTTATTTGTCGGTATATTGGTATGGCTAGCTGACATTTTGACTAATTATATAATTAATATTTTGTGTCTCGTAATGTTTATTACTTTGCCTAAGTATGTATAGAATCAAGTCTATCCGACTAAACAGACAGCTTTGCTGCTGGGGAGTTTGTTCCGCCACTTCTTCTTCCCAGCTAAAGCGCTAGGAAGTGGTGAAGGGTGGGCGTTTTGGGGGACTGTCTCTTGTACTTAGACGTTCGAAAAGTGCTGATTCTCAGCCTAATTAGAATAAATGACTTTCGTTTTTTTTTCTACTACTCGATACTAGATGGCGCTAGTGGTAACTAATGTTACCAGACAACGCGCAATAGTAACAGAATTCACCTAACATGAAACGCATCGCTGTTTTGAACCTCATTTCTTGGCGTGAAGCGCTATTGTCAAATACCAAAAAACACAATCAACGGCTCAAAAACGTCCGCATAAATGGGCGCAATGTGCGCAGGTGTCACATAGTATCGTCACTCATCTTTCAGTTAGTCTTCTTGGACGTTGCTTTGTAAGAACCACTTTAAGTCATACGTGTAAGGTTAAATTTACAAAAAAATGTGTTTTATCATAACTGACGTACAATTGAGGACAGTTTTGAGTGTTACTTTTGTTCAAGACTGTCATTTTGAGTTTTTTGTTTATCAATGTTCTTACCACGCCTTAATGATTATTTAAATCCTACAGCCGCTCGTCAGTCTCCAGGCAGTATCTTCACGGTGGGCAATGGAGAGCAATGTCAGGGTAGTGACAGGTCAACCGGCGGTGTTTGCCTGTCCAGGAACCAGTGCAACACACAGGGAGGCAAAGCTATTGGCTTCTGTGGGGTCTTCGCTACTTGTTGTTCTTGTAAGTGCTTACTTATCTATAGTATAAAATGTAGTATAAAAGACCACGTGGGGATGCCCTACACGGACTTAGTGACTTTTTTTTTTTTGGGTGGGAAATCATCAAATAACTTCTCCCGCTCTGGGTGGAGCGGGAGGGCGTGACAGACTTTTACTGACTAAAACCCACCCGTGTTCCCTCATTTGCCTGTGTGCCAGGGGCGGCGGTATCTCTTTCGAACAACCCGCACCCCTGGCAGACTTAGTGACCTTATTGGTGATTTTCTTCACAACGGTCAGGGGCGTAGTACTCGCAAATGGCGTGCGTATATGACCTGATTTACGGACTTAAACGAGGCAAAAGGAGTATGTAGCTGTGTGTGTAGTGTTTCTGCCTACCCTCATTAGAAAAGAAAGGCGTGAATTTATGAATGTAGCATAACATAATCAGCCTACTGTTCCAATGCTGGGACACAGGCCTTCTCTTCGCGAGCGAGCAGGCCGTAATCCACTGTAGCAGCATCTACAAAGCTACATGCGAACTATGACAGACTGACCTCACGCAAAATCCTACATTGCGCAAACAGAGTTTATCATGCAACCAGCATATATACAACGTCCCGACATCAATCGTTCGGTATGCGGTGACAAAAGGCCTCATCCCCAACGAGGAGTTCGGTTCGAACCCAACATTCTTGTGTACAATAGGTCCTCTGTATCATCCGTATAGACGCTAGTTCCAAACGTTGTTTGATGACGTGTGTCGTATTCTTCGACATAGCGAAAGCGTTTGACTAAGTCAGGCACAACGGCTTATTGAATAAGGTCAACAAACTCAGTGTGCCAGAACGTCTCGTGCTCATTCTACAAGACTTTTTCTCGATCCACACCTTCCGCTATCGCATTGAAGGAGAACTATCCTCTCTCCATCCCACATTCACGCAGGAGTCCTTCAGGGTTCTATTCTCGCTCCCCTCATTTTCTCCCTGTTCGTCAGCGATATCCCCAAAAACAAAAAGGCATAATTGGCACTATTCGCAGACGACACAGCCATATACTTCACCGGCCGTGGCCAAGACTCGATAGCTCTCACTCCGTTTTCGAAAATGGGTTTGTGCTCGGTCAAAGTCAATGGCAATAGAATTGGCACTTAAAACATAATCACCACTGGGCCACCACTGGTAGCTATACTCCGTCTGTTACCATGAAAATTGTAGGGATCTGCTAATCGGAATCCAAGCGTGATATTATGGATGCCCAATGAAGCATACTTTATATTAGAAATCTTTTCTTTCCCAGTAAACGCCTGTGACGTGCGCACCAACACGAAAGTAGCAGTCTTCATCAACCCTCCTCTGAACAGAGAGTCTTCTGGTCTTGAGTGCTCCTACAACGTTGAAATCAACAACAATAACGTCTGCCAAATGAGGATCGACTTTGAAACCTTCAACCTAGCTCCACCTACAACTGTGAGTATGATTTTCAGTCTACAATGTACATAACAATTGATCTGTGGCGACATCTACATCGCCACATGCGAACTATGCATCACACTGACGTCATGCAGAGTTTACCGCGCTACTAGCATAATAAAATTATAAACAATGTCCCGAGCTCAATTTTCGGACAGTTGCCCACTAGATACGACACCCGTCCGGTCGCTTTTTCTCTAAAACTGCTCTTTACTCAATACTCTTTGACAATCGTTACGGATAGACAAGTCGGACAACCCGTCTTACCAAAGCATACCGTGTTACCTGGTAACGGTTGTGGTGGTCAGATAGCCTTTTAATTTAAAAAAAACTAACAGACTTCACGAACGAGCCACCGTTCTAACCGACTCCAAAAGTGGAAGGACCATTGAAGTGTAAAATTTTAAATATTTTAATTTAATCAATTGACGTTTTCAGGTTGATCCTGTGGAGAATGTGACGCAGCGTCCAGGCTACACCTGCAGGAATGACATCTTCCAAGTTACCAACCTGCAAGCTAACTCAGACTTCTTGCCACCCCTCTGCGGAGACAACAACGGACAGCATAGTGAGTTTACAATCTTTTACGGTAATCTCGATCTCGCACCTGTACATGAGCTGCCTTGGGTTTCTTGAAGTCATTAAATAGACTCCGGACTCAGGTAGGCTGAAGTGAAGAAAACCTGCTCAAGTGGAGATTCACAGATGACTCCGCCCTGGAGTGTAAACGTGGTGAGGTCCCACAAAAAATGGGGCACTCAATATCTTGTCCAGCGTGTCCTGTTGTCTGCACGCTACTGAAAGTGCTAAGCTCGTAGCTAAATTCTGGCTGACTGTAATCAGATTGCTATCGACGCGCTAAGAAGTTACTTCACCTGGATCCTGCTGCCGTTATTCCATTTGATTTGTGGTCAGCGGAGCATGTCTTCTCCTTCCGCAGTCATGTCAAGAAAATTTGTTCAATTGCTTAAGCAAGGTCAAATTAAATTAGCTGGCAATAATTTAACCATATTGTGATGGGTTCTCGATATCAAGATTGATGAAACAAAAAAAAAAACTGTTTTCGTAATTCCAACTTTATTCAAAATTTTAAATGACACTGTGACTTGAACATAAGGGCAACCACACGACTGTTGTCATCGTTTCTGGAAACTTGTGAAAATTGTAGCGACAGGCGAAGGTCAATGACCGTAATCGGTCAGCGAACCAAGTCGGCTGGGCGCGCGTAGATCGCTCAGCTGTTTTTGAAATTTTTCGTGGATTAGATATATTCTACAAATTTGTGCAACATCATGGATGCGGGCAATATTTCAAGTGTGCATTTCTGCATATCTCGGATTCATTTTTCTTAAATATTTTTCTGATCATTCCTCCGCAGTATACGTCCGTGTGAACGCATCGACGAACAGCCGTTCCGTTCGCATCAACTTCAAGATTGCTGATCGTAGCACACAGCCAAACCTTCCTCAAGCTACATGGAAGATCAAGGTGACCCAGCTGGAGTGCTTCAATACTCTTGGGTAAGTTACTAGGAGAGCCATTTCGTTTTTAGTTCTTACATTTGAAAACCTATCATATGCTATCGTCTGATCAGATAAAGAAAAGCCCTTATTATGGTAAAGCAATTTTATTGTCGGTTAATCGTATTTCTTCACATGTACTTATAATTAATTGTACTATTAAAGGAAACAAAATATTGTAATACAATTTTACAATGAACTCGTGTCTGTTCTTCTCCTCACGAAACTACTTTATGCAAGGGGTAAATTTTGGCGTTCAAAAGTGCCTTCTATTTTAAATAAACATTATTTTTGATATGATAACGTCTTCTAAATTGATGAACGCCGGCTGCACGCACGAAAAAGCATGACTCATTGTCACGTTCCGCCTGAGCCAAGTGTGGAAGCGAGAGAGCGGAACAAGCGATAGAGAGGCACGATCAGCCTTTTCCTTATGACGTTATCACGTAAAATGATCGTCCGTAAACCGATTTTACAGTATAGTATCTGTTTATTACTGATAACTGTACTTACGCTTCCTTTTCATTCATCCACATCATTTTTATGTTTTAGTATATACATTATTCAATTTCTGTCCACAGTAAATACCGTGACGGTATTCTGGAAGCCCTCACAATCTCCCTACCATCAACGCCATTCAGCTCGTCAGCTGATAGGGACGAGTACCTCATTGGTAAGTATATTTTATTCAAATGGCAAGTTTTTTAAATCATTCATTAATAAATCTATTTTCAATATATATTTTTTTAAATTAACATAGAAAACTATAGACTGTGTGCGCAGACACAGGTGCGCTCTTTGTTCCCTCGCTCTCATAATTGGACGGCGATCAGATACGACCGGAGTGAGATCAAGCGCAAGACCAACGACTTAACGTGCTTTCCGAGACAGCTTATCACACCGGCAACTATCCAAATCCGGGCTGTTCCTAAGAAATTTCGAATGAAAAACCCAATAACATTTTGCCTGACCCGGGAATCGAATGCTGGACCTCACGCAGCAGCGACCACGACACAAACGGAGCAGTCAGAATAGTTACATACACAAGCAAGACGACTACAATGCTGGTAGCAGCATCGTCGTCTTCTTGCTCCGTGTAAAATTATGGTAACTGCAGTTTCTAGATACTGTAGTTACCATAATTTTCGAACTGTTGTCGTAGTACGACGTAAATTAAGTATAGAAATTGAAGGCTTTGAAGGCCCCTGACGTGACAGAAGTTGTGTTAACGCGCTTTCGAGGCCACGATTTTTCTCAGTAGGTTCTGCAGTTTTTTGACCACTTGGCGACTCCGTGCTGTGATTTACCAACTATGTTTTTGGGATAGCCAATACATTTGCTTTTTGTTTTGATGCTCAATCAGAGTAAATGATTCAGTATTTGTTCTATCCAGCACCGCCCGGTTGCCTGCAATACTACCCGGAACGCTCGGGATCCTTTGAATCGTTAAACTACAACAGAGGTGCTGGCCCGTACATCGCAAACATGATCTATGCCACCTGCTTCAAGAAGAGTTCTGATGTCTGCGGTATCAAGTGAGTTCATTATTGTTAATATCGGCTGATTATGTTGTAAAGCGAAACCATGCGGTGGCTTTTTTAAAGTGAAAACTTCTTTAGGCGCTCTTTGCGCTCTTTCTAAATAGTGACAGAAACTGAATGGTTACACTCGTTTCTGTGATGATGCTTTGGGAAAATTCGGGTCCAGTCGATGGGTGATGCCGAATTGCGCGTTTTTAATAATTTAATGTATTCTGTAATTAAATATTCGCACACCACATGTAATGGTAGAATGTAAATGGGCCACATATATAATAACATTATACTACTTTGTACACCTACATTTTTGCAAATAAAGTATTATTCTTATTCTTCTTCTGAATCGCGGACACTTGGCTCTTATCAGTTTGCACTTATATCGGGTGGTCATAAGTACACCCCTCATTTCATCACTCATTTCTTTCTTTTTTCCTCTCCTTCTTTACTTTCTTTTCCATCTTCTTTGATTACCACCTCTTCCAGTTTCGTTTTTAGTTAGTCGTTAGTCTTTCTATGTAGTGTAACTACGGACAGGACGGCCACTCAATCTGTGTGGTTCTTTCTTCAAAAGACCATTTCAAACACCGATCCACATGGTCTTCACATGATCTGAGTTTGTTTCGGCCTTTCTTCTCAGAGTAGTCAGATAGGAAACGCCGACCTCATCTAGTTTAAAAAAATATGATTGACGTGTAAAAGTGTTTGTACAAACCTACTTACAGAAATAAAATCATTTATCATTTATCATTTTATCATTTTATCATTTATCATTTACGCTCAAATACAAAGACTAGGAAAACTTACCTATTTAGTAGTACCCTTTAAGTCCTATCCATCCGTCTTTATTTTATTTTTTTCTCCCCGTAGCATCAATCCAGGGCATACACCTTTTAAATACGTGATTCCTAGTTTTAGTATATGCAAAACCCGAAACGCGTGTCTAGTAGTAAAGAATCTATGTACGAAATTTCAAAACTGTATTATCATGAAAAATCACAAAGTTATAAGCTTGTTAGGTTCCTTGTTGTCTACACAAACATGGTCACCACGCGGCCCCCCGCGCCGCCCGTGCGTCAAGGGTCGTATTGTGCTCATCACTACAAAGTATAAAACAAAGTCGCTTTCTCTGTCCCTATATCCCTATGTATGCTTAAATCTTTAAAACTACGCAACGGATTTTGATGCGGGTTTTTTAATAGATAGAGTGATTCAAGAGGAAGTTTTATATGTATATTACACTGACCTCCACGCGGGCGAAGCCGCTGGCAAAAGCTAGTTGATAATAATTATGCAGTAGGTACTTAACCGTACGGCGATTGTATTGTATAACATTTTCCATCAAACTTGCAAATTTTTTTTGGGAAAAAACATAACATGGTGGAAAAACTATTGGAATCGATTCAGTTAGGTACTGATTCGGAACAAACTATTATTTATTTATTTATTTATTTATATATGCTTTATTGTACAGACGCCAGCACATCAAGCTACCCCAAACTGTCAAATTTTCCCAATTGAACATGAATCTTATGATTAGGTAATAAAGTTGAAAATCTATCAAAGAAATTTGACAGATTGGGGTAGCTTGATGTGCTGGCGTCTGTAAACCAGAAAATACATTACAAAAAAAAATTAACACTAAAAACTAAACTAAACTTTATTCAGGTTTCGCATATACTAAAACTAATGTTGGATACGCCAACAAACTAAACACAGTACACGTATTTACAAAAGGCAGTAAAAATATCATAGGGTATCAAAAAGTTCGTCCGCATCTCAGTCAACAGGAAAACTGCCCAAAAGCTGTGCCAAAAGGTTGAGACAGGTTGTTGGCCTTGAAATAGACCAGCCCTCATTTTATATTCTTTTTCTTCCTCAGGCTTACATCAGCGAGTTTCAACACGGCCTACCGTTCTGACGAAAACTTATACCTTGACACCGACTGTCAAATCAACCCCGTCACTCAAGGGGTTGCCCAATCAGAAGACTACCTGTTTATACCGGAATCAGAGACTGTAGACGGATTGAGAGGGTCCAAGTATTGTGGCAGCAGTGCTGCTAATCAGATTATTGCTTGTAAGTGTTTGATTTTTGATGTTTTTCTGGGTTGTGGCGTTCGGATAAGCTGAGTGGACTCAAACGGGCTTTATAATGAAATAAGTAGTGGACTGTATTAAAATGGGTGAGATACCATTATCAACTTATGTGCAAAATCGTACAGTGAAATGCCCGAGTTGAGTGGTGTGGAGAGCTCGCAGCGGCCGTCGCGTCCGGGTTCGTCTTTCCGCCGTCAATCACGCGCATATGCGGTGCGCTGACATATTCCATCGGGCACATACCTTGTAGAGGCAGATGGTGAAGTTTTGTTATGTCGGTAAACGTGCACTGTCATGGCGACTTACACAGAATAGCGCCCTAATTACGTAACACACTACATTAGTCACAATCTTAATAATTTTTATGGATGGTGGTAATCCATTGCTTCTTTAAGTTCCAAAAATTGTCTACTCAGCAACGTAAGTAAATAATGGATGTTCTCAAAATGAAAGCCATTTCCACTGCTAGTGTGTTACGTAGTTAGCCCACGGGTGAAATGTCAGTATGGCAGAAGAGTGCCTTCTTCCTCTTCTTCTTAAGGAATAATAATGATACTAATGAAGATTTTTGTTTACAGCAACGCCACCTGGACCCCTCTACGTCCATTTCCACAGTGATAACCTAGTAACAGATGGTGTTCCGGAACACGGCTACAGATTTAACTATAACGTAATGAATAACTGCTACAATAAGATGTATATTTAATTTCGGTTATTTTAATAGTAGCCGTTACGGAAAGAACGAATGATATTTTTTTATCTCTATAAAGATTGCTATTAAGAATTAAACATTTTGAAAATATTGAACTGTAATTTTTACTAGGGGACTTTTAATCAAAAAGGGCACACAGTTTATTATTTAATTTGTTTTTTTTTCGTTTTGTTTAAATTAAGTTTTGTTTAAAAATGAGTTTTGGTAACAATTTAAGAGCTGACTTAAAATACTCGACTGTTAGAATATATGTTTTTAAATTTCTTTATGTTCGTTTGAAACAACTTGAGAGATATTTGTGTTAACAAATTCACTGCTATTGTTTGAATATTGACATCAGATGTCAAATGATTCAAAATGGCCGATAAATTGGGCTTAAAACTGTCTAGTTCCAAAATTAGTCGGTTGAAATGCTGATGTTTGGCAGTAGCAGTGAAGGTGTTAACTTAGAGGTAATTTAAAAACTGTAATGCTTTTATCAACTAATATTTATGTAATTTTAAGCAAGAAAATGCATTTATTAGTTTATTAAATGTGGGCATTTAATTTGCATTTATAGATTATTTAATAAATAATGATGAAAAACGTGTGTTTGATATTTTAAAAACCCAGCCATCTTTGAGGCAATAGTAAAATTACAAAACAAACGCCCTCTATCGAGCGATAGGAAACCATGAACAGGCGTTGCATACCCAAAAGAAGAGTCTCCTAGCTTTTAAAGAAGTTCAGAGAAAGAATCACAGATGGCACTATTGACAAGTTTTGTAATTAATAAAATAATTATTTCAATAATTACAAAACTTGTATGTGTCATTGTATTATTAATTAAACAAATAATTATTTAATTGACAATGCTCATTTTACTATAAACTTGTGAGAATAATGTTGGGTGATACGAAAAAGTAACAGCTTATACCTACTGACCCTCTCCCATGGAGACACATTTACGATTCCTTATATACTTTATCATCACCCTACAGCTGTACATAGGCCTCTCCTATTGAGCGACATTCGGCTCAATTCTCGGCAACTCTCATCCAATCACCCTGCGAAGATCGTCGCTCCACCTTTAATTGTATTTAAGTAGTAACATGACAGTTGAAGAGTTACCAGATTTTGACAAAAAAAGAGATAGTGAGATGGTTTAAGAATGAACGAAATTGAAATAATGTACTTCCATGCAATTTTTTTATTTTAAATTTAATAACTTGTCTGGAAAACATGATGTGGACTATTAAAAAAAGCAATACATTTATTATGAAATTATTAATTATTCTTCCACATCTTACGAACGATTTTTTTTAAGTTTTATAACGAACTAGCTTCTGTTCGCGACTTCGTTCTCGTCAAATTGTTTGCTCCTAATTAATACAACATAATAATAATCTATATCTCTGCGTCGTTGGCCTAGCTGCTAACGTCGGGTTTGATTCCCAGATCAGGCTAACTGTTATTGGGTTTTTCTATCTGGACTTTCTCAGTAGTAGCCCGGAGTGTGGATTGGTGTCCGATTGATGGCAATAGGCTCGCCCCTTATTACATGGGACTTTAAGGGAACGTACCCATACTACGTGACCCAGTTTTTCAATTATTTATGCCTCTCCCCCCTCGGTGACCACCCGTGGTATATGCCAAGAGGGGGTCTTGTTTTCATGTAGCAATTCATAAATATGGTTTTAAATCATATTTTGCCGAACGAAAGTTATAAAAAAAAAGGTTTCTAGTTGTCTTTAGTAATACAGAGCTTGCCTCGTGACGCCAAGAGTGCGTACGTACCTATAATAACAAATGAAAAAAATATTATCAAAAAAGAAAAAACTTATGTAAAAAGATATTGTAACAGAAACTTATTTAACACACTGCGCTGAACGCCATAATTAAATATAGCTCGAAAAAGCACGAGGTTTCCCTAGTGAGTATTGACTACGTGACAAAAACCTAAGCACCTCCCCCCCGCCCCTGTGACCAAGCGTGGTATTTTGAATACCCCCCCCCGAACGGGTCACGTAGTATGGGTATGTTCCCTTACATAACTAGCGCAAAGTTGTTGTATTGCAGGTGCACCTGTGCTAACTCTTCGCGCATTACAAGCGTGATGTTATGTTTATGTTATGTAAAAGAAGTAATAGTAGCTACACGGGTCGATCCATCAGGTTAAGCTACGCTTACCGGGGTTGGTCTGTGGATAGGTGGGACAATCATTTACATACCGAGACTCCTTCGAGCCTCGGTAAGCACGTTGAGCTATTGGTCCCAGCTATCATTCGTGGATCTTTGACAGTCGTTACGGGTCGTCAGAAGCCCGATAACCTGACAACCACTCTTACCAAGGGGTAACGTGTTACCCAGTCAATGGGTTGTTGAGGTCAGATAAGCAGTTGCGGTTAGAATGGAAGCCGACTTCAACTTAGTTGGGAAAAGGCTACGCAGATTGAAAAGTCTCTACAAAAGAAGTTCCCATATCAAAACCATCGAGCTAAGAAATACCTCTAAGCACAATGCCCATATCTGCTGACCCCCAAAACTCGCTCAAGCGTGAAGAAGGTGAGCTAGCACTAATACAAGCCTGCGGCTGCTCTTAAGCACTAGGACTGAAAAGAAACATAATATCTAGAAATGCATATTTTAATCCCAAATTATTACTGCTTCTGATATCTCTATAGAGGAGATATTACCAACCATTTTTCAAGTTACGTATTTCGTAGTACGCAGCACATCTGAAGGGAAGTGGTCACTGCGCTGTCAACGAAGATACTGGCCCATTCGAAAATAGGTGATCCGTCAAAACAAATGTCTAATGTAATTTTTCGAACGAGAATAAACACCTGTCAAATTGTCTTGTCATTTATTCTTAATTCGGGCATTGAACTAATCTTATGTCCGTAGTTGGGGGTCTATACTCTAAGTCTTTCAACGAAGATACGGGTCCGTCCGACAGTAGGTGATCCATTCAAACAAACGTCAAATTCAATTTTTCTAACGGGACAGAAACACACCGGGAGTAGGGTTAGGTGACAAATCGTGTTGTCATTTATTATTAGTTCTGGCCTCAAACTAATCTTATGTCCGTAACTGAGGATTCGACTCTTTCAGTTCCTCAACGAAAATATTGGCCCGTCCGAAAGTACTTGATGCGTCAAAACAAGTGACAAATAAAATTGTTTAGATGGTCAAAATACGGTGTGCGAGGGAAAACTGTAAAATCGTGTTGTCATTATTCGAACTAGTCCTATGTCGTGCAGGCGCAGGCGCTCGTAACTTCGGCTGAAACTACGGATTCCGTACTTAGAGGCATCGCAGATACGTTGCTTTTCCAGGGATAGCTGAAATGATAAACGACTTTATTTCTGTAAGTAGGTTTGTACAAACACTTTTGCATGTTAATCATATTTTTAACCGACTTCAAAAAGGAGGAGGTTCTCAATTCGTCGAACCCTTTTTTAAATATTTTTTTTGTTGTGTTCCCCGATTACTCGAAGATGGCTGGACCGATTTGAATTTTTTATCTTGTTTGAATGGATATACTTCCCAGGTGGTCCCATGATCATCAAGGATCTGATGATGGGATCCTGGAGAAATAGAGAGAACTTTTCAAATTTTATAGGCATACTTGAAGCGATTTGGGTAGTTTTTGGAAGAATACTTTCTCGGAGTGGTCTCTTTTCATTTTGGTGAAGATCTCACGAAGAACTTTGGAGATAGGAAACGGAACTCCTCAATAAATGATAGCAAATGGACTGGGATTGCTGAAATCTCATGTCTTTCGATTGTTTACACTAGTTCATAACATAACATCACGCCGGTACGCTGTGAATGGGTAAGCACATGCGAACCACTAAAAAGTGAAAAATAAAAACTTTTTCCAAAAAAAAAACACAACCGACTTCCGGAAAAACACTACAAAGTGAAAAATAACGTTAATTTGGGAAGGCGGTGACAAAAAATTAAAATACATATCCAAAGTCACCGACTTCTGAAATTAAAGTTATTTTTCACTTTGTAGTGCTTACATTTTTATTTATTTTTCACTTTGTAGTGTTTTCCGGAAGCCGGTTGTTTTTTTTTTTGAAAATGTTAAATTTTTCACTTTTTAGTTATAGAACCTACCAATTCGTTTAATCATCCTTGGGGTCAAAACAGGCATATGTATGTGATAGCAGCACTCGTGGTTAATTTGCTGTTTTGAAGAGTTCCGTTTTGTATCTCCGAAACGCATTATCAGATCTATATGAAATTTAAATGGGACCATTTCGTATAAACCGCTATCGAACAAAAAAATAATTTTGTAAATCTGTCTATATATGACGGAGTTATGCCCAAACATACTTACATTAAAAAAACATGTCGAATTGATAACCTCCTTCTTTTTGAAGTCAATATTTAATTTAGTGCGGCGGTATCATCATCTCTGCTAGATCCCGCGCCGGTACTCAGTGATACTGCTACTTGCCACTCAGTGCGCAATAACACTGGATTTGTATGTACCTGTCGCAGGCAAACATGGAATGAGATATTGGAAATAAGGAGATATTGAAAATGTCTGGGAGTGATTTAGGAACAAATTAGTTTTTTAGTTTTATATTCGTCTTGCTACCAAATACAATGTACAGCCTATAATATCCCCACTGCTGGGACACAGGCGTCATATCTGTGAGAGGGAGTGGACGCGCGTTCAGTGTGGGTTGGTGGATGTCACATGTCTAAGAACCATTCCACCATTATCAAAAAAAAATAACCAGCTTCAAAAAAAAAAATACTACAAACTGAAAAATTACTTTAATTTCGGAAGTTTTTCTACCGACTTTTCCTGCTTATGTGTTAGAGCCACCATAAAAAAATCCCTATCTACTTAGTTGTTATTTTTCTGGGTGTCTAATGTCCTTCCTACCGGTAGGTACCTCGGGTACCTGAAGCTACCTTGACATTTGTGCCAAATAATTTTAAAAGTCTTGATGTTGAAGTAAATTCCTACATAGTTTTTATTTAAATCGAAAAGGCACAGAAACCGAAAGAAAACAGAAAAGACATTAGTACTGTAGTAATGAAATGAAATGTTTATTTATGTATCTAATATGTAGAGTTTTATGTGACAGTTTTACACGTGAATATACACACACACACATACATTTCTCTTCTATTATATTTTCCTAATGCTTTTGTAAATTAGTTAATAAGTAATAAGTAACCATTACTATAACTATAACTATACACCGTAACATTTTAGTCGTCTTACAAAGGTGGTCCACTCAATTTATCCGTCATAAAATACCTATAGGCGCGGTTAAAACATTGTTACCATTAAATAAGATTATAGGGACCAAGAAAAATAAATAATGGTTTAGAATTATCAAATACCCTTCTGTTAATTATGTTTACGTATCAAAACGGTAGAAGATATCTACCTACCTACCATGACATTCCATCATTATTTCCATCTCCATGACAGGGTGTTCCAAACTCCGTCTTGCGTCTTAGTGAATGATACTTTAATTTTTTTAATTATGCAAATGTTCAAAAATATATATTTTTTTTAATAAATGATTAGTAGTCATTGGATACATGAAGTGAGCTGCCGTTGTAAGACGACTAAAATGTCACGGTGTATAAGAGGTCTATTGGTGTATCGTACTCAGTTTATGTTAGCATAAATTTTATGAATCACTGACTCCCAAGTCACAGGCAATAAACCTAGTTTGGGAGCCAGGAGATAAATTAGTCTCACATCTCTGTACCAAATTATTGTACAATTGATTTATCACCAATAATGAAGATAATAATAAATAAAGATAATAATATGTTGTTGGTCAATATTTTAGATGGCGCTGGAATTTCTTAGCTGACTGATTTAGTCAGTAATGATTAAACACTTTGCATAGCATGGGGTTTTAAAAAAACCGGACCAGTGCGAGTTTGACTACCGACGGTTCTGTACAAACTAGAATATTTTGTTTATGTTGTGAATGGCGGGGGATATTTTTTATGATTTGTTTAAAAATGTATAGTTTCAGATTTTTTCCTGCACTTGTAGTATAAGACGATTTTACTTGCCAAATTTCATAGTTCTAGGTCAACGGAAAGTACCCTATAAATTTTGATTCCCTTGAGAGTGTCGAAAAATACTTGTTTAGCGGCATAAACGCCCGTATCTTTTTTTACGTTAACTTAGAAGTTTGATATTTTCATAGCTTCAAGGGAATGTCGACCTGAGTATATGGTTTTAATTTAACTCGACAGACAGATGAGCAGACAGACAGACGGACAACAAAGTAACCCTATAAGGGTACCGTTTTTTCCTTTTGTACAGAACCCGAAGCGAAGCGTGGCGTTCGTATGCGAGTCGAACTCGCATACGATGCCTTTTTTACTCGCGTATGAAGCAAAAATACTCTTTATTTGCACAAACACGTTCCTTGAATGGCGAGGCTCCTTTAATTTTTGACTTGACTTTATTTTATTAATTGTTGTTATTTTTATTAATTTTTTACTTTATTTATTAATTTCAGACAACATTAGTCCATAGTTTCCAACTCATACAAATAACTTATAAACTGTTTTATAATAAAAAACAGATAAAATCCAAAATAAAATTGTGACTAACTAAATTTAAAATATTCAACGACTGGAAATTTAAAATGTATAATATAACATTTGTCAAATTGTAGAATGTTATAAAAATGACAAAAAAAAAAAATTATAGTGACCACGGTAGCTGAAGATTTTAAGTGTCTACAAATTACGGATCAAAATATATAGCCGAGTGACAGACGAACTGACAGCGGAGCCTTTATAATAACCCTATAAATGAAAAACCAAGCTCTCTTCATCGCCAATCACGACCAATATGAACATCACCCAATTCCCCAGTTTACCCGCAACAAATCCAGTATTACAGCTCATGATCCGACTATTATTGAGAATGCAAGAACGTCGGGGTACAATTTGATAGCTCGCTCTCATTCAATACCACAATGGTCTGATATGAATGAATGAGTGAATGAGAATGAATGTAAACGAAACGCATAGCTCACTGAACTTATTTACCTAAGATTTGAATGCGACTTAGGTTTTGTTATATTGCAAACTTGTTTTTGGTTCCGTGTGGTGCCGGACGTAAAAGAATAACACCATCCCATTTCTTCCCGTGGGTGTCGTAGACTAAGGGACTTACTACAGAATGGGCAGCAGCGTTCTCTATGCATTTTACCTCCATACTGCGATCGCCAACCCGCCTGCCAAGCGTGGCGATTATGGCAAAACCCTTTTGGGGGAGGGCTATGTCCAGCAGTGGACGTCTTTTGGCTGAAATACTGGTGATGAATGATATTGCTAAAAATCAGTGTTTAATTAAGGACATATTAATAAAGGACTGAATATGGAATATGTATGTAAAGATCGTGGTATTTGGCGATTTGTAAGCAAATTCTACTGACTGCCATGTGGAGAAGATAGCAGTGTATGAATCAATTAATGATTTTGATATTGTAAAAAAAAATATTACAAAAGCCTTAATATTTTTAATTTGTCAGAATCCCACTACCTTTAAGTGTTATTAAAGTTTTTATGCTTGCATGTTTGTTACTCAATCAACCGCTAAAAACGCTGAACGAATTTGAATGAAATTGGGCACAAAGAGCAGTGGTGGCACAGTGGTAACTTACGAGATGTAGGTCGTAGGTTCGAACCCAGGCAGGTGCTATACTTTGTGTAAATTACTTCATCACCACTGCTCTTAAAACGGTGAAGGAAAACATCGTGGGGACCGGCGAGGAAACCGGCATGTCCTGACACCAAAAATTCGAAGAATTGTGGCATCTACCAACCCGCAATTGGCCCACGTGGTAGATTACGGCCTACTTCCTCTCACCGCAAGGAGGCCTGTGTCAGGCGCGGTCCGAGAGGGGTCCTAGGGGTAATGCATGACCTCCCCAAAGCCGTAAACGTAAAACTTAAAATAGGTAGCAATTTTTCGAAAATATAATAAATTTTCTTATTAATATGTAGGTAGACTTTGTCTGTGACCCCCCCAAAGTCTTTAGCTGTGACCGCGCCTGGCCTGTATCCCAGCAGTGGGCATTTATAGGCTGATTATTATCATTAATAGCCCGGTTGATGTCAAATCTCCAGTTGCACTAAATAGCATAGCTGTGATGGTATCTGTATTATTCTATGTGATACGTTGTTGTTTAGAACGCATCTGTGTTTAAGTATTGACAGCAAAGGTAGCTACCACAGTGGCTAAGCTCCACGAGTGACATAACTTAAGTAGGGATCCGGCCGATGTTGCTAGTCCATAGCTTCATAATGTTCAAAGAATTTATCTTCTCAACTACGTAAATAAAGCAATGGATGTTGTTGAACTGTCAAAATGAAAAGCATTCGTACTGTTACTGTGATACGTAATTACCTCGCTAGATGTAGGATACTTTTCTTGTAGGTACAGTCACCAAAAGATATAAGTAACCATGGTCGTCAGATATAGTTGAATTTTAGTTAGAAACCGATGGTTGATTTCGAATTTAATTTTATTCAAATAATAGAAAACAAAGAGTTAATTTCATCATCATCAGCATCATCAGCCTACAGCAGTCCACTGCTGGACATAGGCCTCTCCAATTGCACGCCATTCAGCTCGATTCTCGGCAACTCTCATCCAGTAATCCTGCCTACCTAGCCTGAGGCCGTCCTATCTTACGTTGGCCGATTCACGGTCTCTATTCAAGAACACGTCTACCCCAACGGTCATCAGGTCTACGGGTAATGTGGCCTGCCCATTGCCACTTCAGCTTGCTAATTCTTTGAGCTATGTCGACAACTCTGGTTCTCTGACGGATCACTTTCATTCCCGATTCTATTTTTCAGAGATACTCCAAGCATAGTTCAATCCATAGCTCGCTCAGCGACTTTGAATTGATGGACCAGCCATACCGTGTGTGTCGATGTTTCGGCTCCGTAACTCATAACAGGTAGGACATACTGGTTGAAGACTTTAGTCTTCAGGCTCTGCGGAATACGCGACAAGAAGACTCGGCGAAGCTTCCCAAAGAGAGTTAAATTATCAAACTAAATTTCATTCGAAAACATCCATCGGTTTCTTACTAAACTTCAACTATATCTGACGACCCTGGGTACTTATCTCTTTGGTGACTGTACATGTAGTAGGTCGTTCTTGTAGGACGCGAGTGAAACCGCGGGCAGCAGATAACTTTATAACTTATGCCTTCTTTGCATGGGGTTGGCAGAAATTACGGAAAGTCACCTGCTACGATTCTTTCATACGTGTTGTGCTTCATTGAAAATGAAATGAAAAATAAAAATGTTTTATTAATTTAATAAGTATAACTTAACAAGTAATGATTGGAGCCTCCTTTTAAGCAGATATTATGCCTGTGTCTAGTCCACTTACGTTCATACATCTGGTATTTGTATAACTTAGCCCCAGTTTAACATCAGACCACAAAATTAATCGACATGGGAATCAAACTCGCTGCTCGTGCCACTAACATACCGCCCTTACGTCGTGTCGATGCATACAGACGTGCCAAATTAGGCAGTACACACACAGGTAGCAAAAAAGTCTTTTGACTTTCAGTTCGTGTAGACCACGCTTTAAAACAGTTATTAGAATTTAAAGATGACGTGGTTTAGGTACTTAATATTTTTGAAGCAGCTCATAGAGGATGCGCTACATAAGGTGTAACAGAATGAAAGCAAGACCTGAAAGTTAATTGTTCACAATTTACTACTGAACCGATTTCAGTAACTTTTAACATAGATTATTTTTTTCCAAAATTATGTATTTTGCTAGACCTACCGCCGATCGAGCCAAAGAAAATTCAATCTTATTTCAAGGCTATAATTAGCTTAGCGCGCTTAGCGACGCACGCAAACATTAACGACATCTCTTTGTAACCGTCGGTGTTTCAGCTGTATTAGAACCTTGGCTTGGCACGCGACGATGGCAATCTACCTGACGGCATGTCTTTATTTCGATGGAAGTCGGGTCGGCCTTTAGTGTGGGATGCGACGTGTGTCGATAATCTTGCGCTATCCCATCTTCCTGGATCGGTGTGCTGTGCTGGCGCTGCCGTTGCGGCTGCGGAAAACCTCAAACGGCTGAACTATTGGTAATTATGGTTGAAACCATCGGGCCGTGGGGTCCGAGTGCTCATGGTCTCTTCAAGGAAATCTCGAAAAGACTGGTTGACACTTCCCGTGACCTGGCTGGTTTCTACCTTGGCCAGCAGCTAAGCATTGCCATACAACGTGGTAATGCTGCCAGTCTCCTGGGAACATTACCAGTCGACAGCGATGAGGATGAATTTTTCGACGCTATTTTTTTATTTGTGAATAGGTCTAGTTTAGTTAGTCTTATAATTGTTTTTTTAAAATGATTAATAAGGCTATAAGACTCAATTGTAAACGCATAAATAAGTTTTGGTCATTGTATTATGCTTTTTAGCCAATACTCGAATTGGGGTATATGAGGTCTTGAGTTAATTATGCTACACACTGTAAACTGCCATACTTCGATGTCCACTGCAGGCAGGTAGTCGTTCATATAAAAAACGGTAATTTAAAAAACTAAAAAACCCGACTGCTTTTCTGAGTATTCATGGAAAAGCCCTAAAACAAGAAAGTCGTTGTACCCGATTGCACTTAACTTAAGAATCGCCAGTTGCTAAGGCGATGCTTATAAGCAGATAAATTGTAGCAGTCGGGACCCATTCTAGAAATGGAGGCTTAGTGAATTGAGAGCACATACCTATATTACATTGCAGATCACTCCAATCTACTGACTAGACGGCTGACTTTCTAGAATGGGTCCCGACTGCTACAATTTATCTGAATGAAATGAATTCAGCATATCATTCTAGCGTAGAAATTTTACGTCGGTTTTACAAAAACAAAAATCAGCTGTTTCATAGAAAAGTGCAATTCCTACGCGCTCAATATGTATGGAACAGCTGATTTTTAGTTAGCCAGGCTGTTATTACTTAGCCACGAGCTCCTCATCGTGTGTATACATACTAATCTTTACATAGTATAAAACAAAATCGCTTTTCGTGTTTGTAAGCTTCGATTTTTTACACTAAACAATGCGGTTTTCATCAATAGACAGTGTTTCAAGAGGAAGGTTGGTATATGTATAATACATCGACCTCCATGCCGGCAAAGACGCTGGCATATGCTAGTATATAATAAAATCATTTTAATTTACGTTCGGGTTGCTTTGAGCTTTCGTGCTAGGGCCTCTTATAACCATGAAAATAAGGCCCACAACTAAGTATTTATGCCACAACATCGGTACTTTATTTATGTTTAATTAATGGTCTAAATAAATATCGTAACAAAAACTTTTCCTGAACTTTTTCCATCTTGCCTGCGTAGCGACATTTCAGGGGGTCGGTCGCACTAATGTTTGGTGACGGTTATTTAATCAGAGGTTAAAACAGATGCGTGTTTATGGCTAATTCTTGCTTTTCCTACAGTTATTACCTATTATTATGAATAGTCTTTACATCTATACATCAAATAAATAAAATTGAAGTATCTGTTTGTAATGTCAATGTTTCAGAAAGTATACCGCTAAAGTCCGGCGCGGCACCTATAGGTGCCCATACTATAGAAAATAAAATTGTGTCTCCGGCCGGGATTGATAGCTATACGGTATTTTTAATGAATAAAAACTATTCTATAATAGACGTGCCTGCAGCTAAGACTAACTTGCTCAAGTTTGCCCCTATATCGCGAGCTGCGCGTTTGATTAATATTATTACGGTATCGGAGGATATATTCGGGCGGAACCTGCCGAAATTCATTAGAACGGCACAGATTTTAATTGAGGGAGGTCTGAGTACCTTAATTGTTTGTTGTTTTATTGTTGCTTTATAATAAGTTCTATTTTATTTTGTTTTTTGTAAATTTGTGTGAACATTGTGACTAAATAAAATAAATATTTGTTGTCCCGGTAGGACGTTCCGTTCCCTGTGGGATTATTTCCGACATCTACGCGCGGGCAGTAAATAAATGATGGTATTGATTTACAACAAACAATTTACAAGACATAATTACCTCTGTCAAACTGCAAAGAAGAATGATAGTAATTATTTTTAAGCGCCATTTAACATATCGGGCATATGGTTAATATTTTAGATATTATTCTACAGAACATCTCCCTAAACGCAACTGCTTAATATCTACAGATCATTGCAAGAGAATAAGCAGTGGAAATAAAAGTTATTTTACCTACTTAAGTACTTACTACGATACTGGCCTGCAAATTGCAAAAAACTAAAGAAAATTTGAATTTCGTGGGGTACCTTAACGCATCCTTAGAAAAATATTATTTTGGGCCGATTTGAAAGTGATTAGCACTTTGCAAAGTGCTACAGCTCTATGTAGGTTACATTTCAATTTTAATCAAATCCATAACCAACACAGAAACTGTTCCCAAACACAGCCAAATCTCACCTTACCTAGCCCCTCGTTAACGATAATTAACCACGAATTGACTGCAGCAACTAACGGCCGTCTAACTGCCGTCAGCACAGTGCCACCCGCCCGGCTCAGGTGTCTGGTAATACACTTTGAGTGACTCGTCCTTTCTCTGGTAAACGTAGCTTTTACAGTTTATACATATTTATACACTTTCGTGTAATTATACAGGTTCATGGTTGTAGAGAAGTGATGTAATTTGTTGTATAATGTAACTGTCCTATTGGCGAGGTCTTGGAACCATAATGTTCCCACAGGACACAGGCCACGCGGGCCCAGCGTGGGTTGGTAGATGTCACATGTCTTCGAATTTTTGGTTCTAAGACATTCAGTTTCCTCACGATGTTTGTGATGTACCCCAAGTAGGTCTTAATTTAAAACTTGATGGCAAGAAACCAGATGCTATTTCCGAAACTGTATTTCTAGGAATTACTTTAGATTCAAAATTGCAATGGGGTGCCCACATTAGAGCTCTCTCAAGTAGATTAAGCTCAGCTGCTTACGCAGGAAAAAAATTAGGGCAGTTGACTGATGTAGCCACAGCTAGGTTAGTATACTTTGCTTATTTTCACAGTATTATGTCTTATGGCGTTCTGCTGTGGGGGTCGGCAGCTGACGTAGATTCAGTTTTCATTTTACAAAAGAGGGCAAACCGCGCAATCTATAAAATGGGGCCTCGCGAGTCTCTTAGAAACAAATTCAATGAAATTGATAAACTAACTCTGCCTTCTCTTTATATCCTAGAAAATATCTTGCATGTTCGCAAAAACTTAGGTCTGCAAAAAAAAGATGCGACTTCCATAATCTAAATACACGTAGTAAAGACGAAATTGTGATTCCAAAATTTAGATTAACTAAAACTAGCAAGTCATTTCTAATAAACAGTATCCGCTTCTATAACAAGTTGCCAAAGTCGGTTACAGAACTTAGCGATGGAAAGTTTAAAACTCACATCAAACGTGTCCTTATCAAAAAAGCATATTATAAGATAAAAGACTACGGTGAAGACAGGGAAGTTTGGCATTAATTTCTTCTGCACATGTGGCTTCCCTGGTACCTCATTAACAGCATAAGTGTGTGAGAACTATTAACTGCTCCCAAAATACAATGTTAATTTTTATTCTTTTTATTTTTTACACTTTCTGACATATTCTCGTCATTATTTGACATTATACATCACTTCTAGTATCAACTATTTATTAGTAATTCTCATGAAAATCATCTCACTTGGTTTAAATAGGTTGATCTTACTAATGTAGATTGTTTTACATATTGTGAATGGGAGAACGTTGTAGGCCTTACAGACTAGATTTACAGACGATTTTCTATTCTTTATTTTCATTCCTCTAAGTACCTGCTACTTACTGACAGGCCTGCACTGTCGTCCCATACCTATTATCACTGTAATTTGAAAACATTGTAAAACCCAATTATTTTTAAAAGAGTAACCGTGGAGTTTCTTGCCGGCTCTTCTCAATAGAAAGCGACAAATTGGAACCGTGCACCTAGCTGCTGACGTTATAAAAATATTTTGATTTTGAGTGTCGCGAGTTCAATGGTTTTTTCTCTTCTCAAAAAGTGCCAACATGCATGATTTTCTATGTACGTACATACACAATATATGTATATACTTATACACAGAGGTGTTGGAAACGGTAACGGTAACAATGTCGCGAGTGAAATGGTATTTTGAGCCAAGAACCACACAGATTGAGTGGACCTGTCCAGTCATGGGCACGCCGCAATTGAGGCGGTAAGTCCCCTCTTTGAGGAGTGGCTTGAGAGGCGGCTTGGCGTCCTCACCTTCCGCCTGACACAGGTCCTCACCGGACACGGCTGTTTCGGAAGGTTCCTGTTTCGGATAGGGCGGGAGGAAACGCCCGGGTGTTTCCATTGCGAAGATCGCCCTGAGGACACGGTGGAGCATACGGTGGAGGTCTGCCCGGCTTGGGCGGAGCACCGCCGTGTCCTCGCGGAGGTGATCGGCGGCGGCGATCTCTCGCGTCCGAACCTGGTCCAGGCCATGGTACGGAACAAGAGTGCATGGCCAGCAGTTGCCTTCTTCAGCGAAGCAGTTATGCTCGCAAAGAGGGAGCCGGCGCGCGTGAGGGAGATGCAGTACATGCGCCCTCAGAGCCGTGGCCTTCGCAGGAGACGCCCTGAGCGTCGGGAAACCCAGGCTGATTCCCGGCCACCGTAGGCACGTGCTTGCGGACGGCGAGTAATGGGTAGCTCGCTGTCCGGTAAGGACCAATACCGGGTCGACGGCGCGTTGTGTTCCACGCGCGCTTCAAAGAGATGTCAGCAGCAACTGATGGGGCCCGCAAGGGCGAATGCCTGCCAGGGGTGCGGGTTGTTCGAAAGAGATTCCGCGGCCCCTGGCACACAGGTAACTGAGGGAACACGGGTGGGTTTTAGTCAGTAAAAGTCTGGCACGCCCTCTCGCTCCACCCAGAGCGGAAGAAGTTATTTGATGGTTTCCCACCCAAAAAAAAAAACCTGTCCAGTCAGTGCTCGCATTTATCAGTAATCATGCAGCTCAACTCAGAACTTGAGCAGCTCAAAGATTTGACGAACAATACCAAAGGAAGGATATTTGGGTAGGCCGCATAAATTACTCAAACTGCCAGACCATGATTAAAACTAAATGAGAAAAAAATAGAAACAAAAAAACCACACTGTCATCACAATCACAATAATTAAAGCAATATAATACTTTACAAAGTAAATATTTATGTCCTTGTTTAAATAAAATAGTGAGGAGTTATATCTTATAGAATATCACTATTTCTTGACCCACTGATCTACTATCGGAAAGGCTATTTTATCCAGCAATAGATTAGGTTGTATAATGATTTATTGATGACGTCCAAGCACTACATTCTAATACCACCATTTATAAAAACGGCAAAGTCAAAAAAGTACACACGACCGAGATGAGGATGCTCAGATGAGCAGGAGGTGTCACTCTTAAGGATAGAGTAAGAACAGAGCATAGCCGAGGAATTTCTCAGATCGCCTGATCGCGCGTATGGCCATGTTATGAGGAGGCCCCAGGAACACATGACTAAGCAAGTCCTGTCCATGATTTCAGGTCAAATGAAGTGAGGTAGACCCCTTCTCACTTGGATGTCTGTAGTCAGCAGCCACCTCAAGCAAGCCCAAGTGTTATCTGGCAAAGAATGACGAGAAAAGCCGACAGAGTCAAGTCAAGCATTCAATTCAGATAGGGACATAGAACGACCTTTTGAACGTCAACATTTTCATTGAAATAGAATTGATTCTAGTCGCTCCTTCCAAAAATTAGATTCGAATTGACAAAAATGGGCAAGAAACTCAACTGTTACTGTTTTACAATATTATGTTTACATTAATTAGGTACCGTAAACTGTGGTATCTTTACTTTCCATGAGCAACTTTACCCATGAGAACTATATTAAAATATCTCTCGATTACTAAAAATTCGCTACAAATAGTAGATTATTCTACTTCTTTATCGCTACGATATTAAAAGGCGACAACTGAGTTTTAGTTATCGAGAGAAATTTAAGTGCAGTACTCATGGGTAAAGTTGCCACAGTTGACCGTATATAATTATACGTGAAGACAATGCAATACGACCCCGAATGAAATAGGATAGCGCTAGGCAAAGAGAGACATCCAAGCACCACTTTCATGCAACCAAAATCAAAAAATCTAAATCAAAATATGTTATTTCACATAAAGCTGCAAGGGCACTTATGAAACGTCAGAAGCTAGGTGCACGATTCACATTTGTCGCTTCCTATGGGGAAGAGCCGGCAAGAAACTGCCCGGTTGTCTTTTTTGGAAAAAGTTTTTTTATTTTTATTTCTTTAATTTTAATTTTATATTTTATTAAGCATACTGTGTAGTAAGTAAAGTTTGTGATATTCCTGTGTGAGTCTAATAAAAACTTTTTCTTTCTTTCTTTCTTTCTTTCAGTATCTGGGTTCTAGTAGAGGTCAGATAGGCGTCGCTCCATGTTAAATACTGGTATTCAGGTGCATCCGGTTAGACTGGATGCCGACCCCAACATAGTTGGGAAGTGGCTAGGCAGATGATTATGAATAAGCATGACTGAATTCGCCACTATGAAAAAAAGTACCAGGCTCACAGAAATCAAAGGCAGTTCCAATTCCAATGTATGAATAAAAAAATATCAAGTATTTATAACAAATAAAGATACTGCGAACGCGGAAGCTTTGATCAAAAATATATTTTTTACTTTTAATTCTAGCAACAGAAACAAGTGTTTGTAGATATGCTAAAGTGTAAAAATATGGAAAAAATATTACTTTTTTTATTTTGAAACAGTGAATGAAAATATTTTGCGAACGCGCAACGTAGTTGAGAGGTCGAGGGCTGGTGGTGAGACGCGGTGTCGATAAAAGTATTATTTTTCGCATTTTAAATGGTGTTTCTGTTCTTTTTAGGTCGGTAAACAGTTGCTCTAGTAGCTCCCAAATTACAATGTTAATTTTATTATTTTTATTTTTACACTTTCTGACATATTCTCGTCATTATTTGACATTATACGTCACTTGTAATATCGACTATTTATTAGTGGTTCTTTTTTTTAAATAATTGGCTTTTACAATGTTTTCGAATTACAGTGATAATAGGTATGGGAGGACAGTGCAGGCCTGTCAATAAGTACCAGGTACTTAGAAGAATGAAAATAAAGAATAGAAAATCGTCTATAAATCTACAGTCTGTAAGGCCTACAACGTTCTCCCATTCACAATATGTAAAAGAATCTACATTAGTAAGATCAACCTATTTAAACCAAGTGACAGGATTTTCATGAGAATCACCAATAAATAGTCGATGATAGAAGTGATGTATAATGTCAAATAATGACGAGAATATTTCAGAAAGTGTAAAAAATAAAAATAATAAAAATTAACATTGTAATTTGGGAGCAGTTAATAGACTCTCACACAGTTATGCTGTTATTGAGGTACCAGGGAAGCCACATGTGCAGAAGGAATTAATGCCAAACTTCCTTGTCTTTACCGTAGTCTTTTATCTTATAATATGCTTTTTTGATAAGGATACGTTTGATGTCAGTTTTAAACTTTCCATCGCTAAGTTCTGTAACCGACTTTGGCAACTTGTTATAGAAGCGGATACTATTTATTAGAAATTACTTAGTTTTGGTTAATCTAAATTTTGGAATCACAATTTCATCTTTACTACGTGTATTTAGATTATGGAAGTCGCATCTTTTTTTGAATGGACTTAAGTTTTTGCGAACATACAAGATATTTTCTAGGATATAAAGAGAAGGCAGAGTTAGTATATCAATTCCGTTGAATTTGTTTATAAGAGACTCGCGAGGTCCCATTTTATACATTGCGCGGATTGCCCTCTTTTGTAAAATGAAAACTGAATCTACGACAGCTGCCATAAGACTACTGTGAAAATAAGCAAAGTATACCAACCTAGCTGTGGCTACATCCGTCAACTGCCTTATTTTTTTACTGCGTAAGCAGCTGAGTTTAATCTATTTGAGAGAGCTCTAATGTGGGCACCCCATTGCAATTTTGAATCTAAAGTAATTCCTAGAAATACAGTTTCCGAAATAGCATCTAGTTTCTTGCCATCAAGTTTTAAATTTAGACCTACTTGGGGTACATTTGGTAATGAGAACTTAAGACATTTAGTTTTGTTCACATTGAGTAAAAGATTATTAGCCGCAAACCATTTCGAGAGAACAGCTAGACTATCGTTCACATGTAAGACATCAGTATCTTTTTTATCTATTCTAAAAATAAGAGAAGTGTCATCAGTGAATCAAATTATATCCCACAAGTTAGCCATCAAGAAAGGAAGGTCATTAATATAAACTAGAAATAAAAAAGGGCCAAGAATTGAACCTTGAACACGCCCATCTTAACTAGAACATTTACTCGCTCTTCTTTTGCTTGCTTTGCTTTGCTAGCTCGTCCACGAATGCTAGTGGTGTAATTTACAGATGAGTGTATTGTGGTCAACGCAGTCAAACGCTTTTGAGAGGTCACAGAAAATGCCAATAGCATCCTGGGACTTCTCCCAGGATTCCAAAATGTGACTGATGAGTTTTACTCCCGCGTCAGTCGTCGACCTACCTTTCGTGAAACCAAACTGTCGACTATGTAAAATCCCATTTGAGTTAAAATGTGACAACATCTAGTCTAGCATGATTTTTTCATACATTTTGCTCAATGCTGCAAGCACAGATATAGGTCTATAATTAGAGGGATCACTCTTACTACCCAATTTGAAAATTGGTACTACTTTACTATGTTTCATTAAATCAGGAAACGCACCGGTGTCTAAACATTGATTAAATATGCCTGTTAGGACAGGGGCAATTGTGTCAATGATATCTTCAAGAACCTTGACGGAAATCCCCCATAAGTCTTCAGTGTTTTTTATATTAAGACCTCAAACTCAAACTCAAACTCAAAGCATTTATTTCAAATAAACCAATTACAGGCACTTTTGAATTGTCAAGGTCGGTGAGTTAGAAAGATGAAGCTAATTGCCCATTCCAAAGCGTAGGTACCTATGGAGAAGAACGGGCAAGAAACTCCATGGACACTCTTTTAAAATCATGGTATTGTTACAAAAAGTTGGTTACATCATTATGTTGAAATTATCAATGTGAGAACGATGTAAAAAGACGTGCACATTTAAGCGTCCGTAATTAAAACAAAAATAAAATAACAATTCAGAAATTAAAATAAACCGTGGGAGCTAGGAGATGACCAGTCCCTACTGGCGGCGCCCGTTCACGAACATGACGTGTGGATCAGCACCATTCAGCTCAACGATTTTGAAGGGAACTTAATGATCCAACACACACGCCACCACCAGCGAGACATTTGAGTGAGCATGACATACTCTTAGCTGCCAAGGCACATTCAAGTCAATGAAAGACGTACCCTGTAAATGGTAGCTTTATAGTAGGAACATAGTGCTCACACTTATGCTATGCAATTATACAATACTAAAAGTTTGAATTTATACAATGCAAAGATATCTAGTCTTTTACAGTCTTAGCAGCTCCAACGTTTTCAAATGCTAATCAATTTGGTTTAACCTACCTTGTGGAGCAGGACAAGCAGCGTTTAGCCAAGCATTTTTATCAGCAATGTAATCTCCCAACTTATAATAAGCATGGCTGCATAGAGTGCGTTTTATACAAGATTTAAATTTCATTTCATTTAGTTGGAGAATGTGGGGAGGTATTTTATTGTAACATTTTAAACAGTACCCCATGAAGGATGAGTCTACTTTAGCCAGTCTGAAGCCTGGTTGAACTAATTGGTCCCTATTTCTAGTCCCAACGGTGTGTCTTTCACCTCTTTTACTGAAAAGATTTAAATTTTTCCTGACGTACATGATGTTCTCATAGATATATTGACAAGGTACCGTCATGATATTAATATTTTTGAAAAGTTCCCTTAGAGAATCTCGCCTACGGAGGCCATATATTGCTCTGATGGCTCTTTTCTGCAGAATAAAAATAGACTCAATATCTGCAGCCCGTCCCCATAGTAAAATACCGTAAGACATGATACTATGAAAGTAACTGAAATAGACTAACCTCGCGGTTTCTACATCAGTGAATTGGCGGATTTTTCTTACAGCATATGCTGCTGAACTTAGCCGTCCTGCAAGAGCTGTTAAATGAGGACTCCACTGTAGCTTTGAGTCGAGCGTGATCCCTAGGAAAACAGTTTTATCGACGAATTCTAGTTTCTCTTTATTCAATACTATGTCACAATCAGTACTTTTAACGTTTGGTAAAGCAAATCTTATGCATTTAGTTTTTTTCCCATTTAATACTAAATTATTAGCAGTGAACCAATTTTGCACCAGCAGTAGGGCGTTATTTACGTCGTCAAGATTTGATGCACGTCTATTTATTTTAAAAATTAAGGATGTATCGTCAGCAAATAACACCATTTGTGGTTGTTTTTTTAATAAATGGGGTAGATCATTAATATATACTAAAAAAAGGAAAGGACCTAATATTGAGCCTTGTGGAACACCCATTTTTATTTTTAAACCAAGTGAATTGACTCCATTTATATGAACTTTTTGCTGTCTATCATTTAAATAAGATTTTACTAGACTGAGCGCAAGTTTACCTAGTCCGTAATGCTCAAGTTTTAAGAGCAAGGTTTCGTGATTAACGCAATCAAATGCCTTGGAGAGGTCACAAAAGATTCCAATGGCATCCTGGGCCTCCTCCCAAGCATTAAATATGTGTTTTAATAAGGTAACACCGGCGTCAGTCGTACAACGTCCTTTGGTGAAACCATATTGCTGATCGTGTAAGATTTTGTTGGTGTTAAAATGATTAAGCATTTGATTGAGCATTATCTTTTCGAACACCTTGCTGAATACCGGCAGCACGGATACTGGTCTATAATTGTTGGCGTCATTGCTGTCCCCAGATTTGAATAGAGGTATAACCTTACTATATTTCATTAAATCCGGGAAGACTCCTTGATCTACAGACAAATTAAATATCAAAGCTAAGTATGGTGCTATGGTCTCGATTATAGATGTACAAACTTTTATAGACATTCCCCATAGATCTTCGGTCAGTTTGATTTTGATTTGCCGAAAACATTTTAAAACTATCATAGGGTTTATGTGTTTAAATTGAAATTCAACAGGGCAGCCTGGAACGTTCGCTCTTAATAAATCAATTGAGACATCGGGGGACGAATTTAAAGCTTCTGTCGTTTTAAATGGTATATCAGTAAATAAGTTTACAAATTCTTGAGCTACTTCTATGTTAGAGCTTATGGCACCACGCGAAGTCTCTAATGTATAATCCAATTTTTTTATTTTTTTCCTACTAGTTTCGTTATTTATAACTTTCCAAACTGTTTTTATTTTATTCTCTGCTGATTTGATCTTGTTGCTAATGTACAAAGCTTTAGCTAACTTGCAGGTATTTCTAAAAATTTTGGAATATGTAGCAACATACTTGTTGAAAGTTTCGGTGTTAATGTAAGGCTTAAGGCCGTACAGCTCGAACAGTCTTTCCCTACTTATCCTAATACCTCTAGTAGCCCAGTCACTAAATACAAAATGAGGGCAAACATTTTTTGTTTTCTTTTCTAAAGTTTTACTGAATTCAGTGTGCACTACTGAAAAGAAATCCTCATACAATTTATTTGCATCGTCCATATTATGAACGCCCAGAATATTTAACTTACTGTTTAGGGTACTATTGAATTTATTTAATTTGGCCGTCGTTATTGGTCTAAATTGTATTTGCACTTTTTGCAAAGGTGCTCTAAACTTAAAATTTACCGTTTGTCCACTATGATCAGACGGCAGATAATTTACGATGGCTTTCTCTACATATTCACAATCGCAGAAAATATTATCGATACAAGTAGCAGAAGTTGGAGTTACTCTAGTCGGTTCTGTAAAAACATTCGTTAAATTGAACGATTTAAAAAGGCTTAGTAATCTACTGCTATTTGAATTATGTTCCAAAATATTGATATTAAAATCACCACAGATAATTGTGGCTTTATTACTGGATGCAAGTTTCGCTAGGGCATCTTCCATTATTGACTCAAATAAAGAAAAGTTCTGATAATTAGGGGGTCTGTACACGCACACTACAACATGCTTATCTAGCTCAACACAGGACAGTTCGATACAATGTTCCACTGATAATCCAACTATGTCATTACGTTGCTTAGATTTTAGACAATTTTTTATCAATATAATAGAACCTCCACGCTGGATAGATTTACGGTTAAAATAACTGCCCACACTATAGTTTTCATAATTAATTAGCATTTGGTAATCCTTTAACCAATGTTCAGTAAAACAAACAATGTCAAACTTTGTTTTTTCTAAAAACAATTCTATTTCTAGTAATTTGGAAGAAATACCTTGAATATTTTGATGAAATAATTTTAAGGCTTTCTGCTGATCTCCTTTTTTATAATTAATTGTTTTAGAGCAAGAAGATACCTTGTTGTTGTTTGGCATAAGAATATTCTTACTGGTACCTTCTGTTGTCTTACAAACTAGTTAAAAACATTATCCGGAGTTAACCCCAAGACTTCAATGACATCACCAGGCATTGAACTCACTGTGAGTGAGGGACATGGAACCTCCTTCGTACAATTTGTATACAAACTTATAGCATTTGAGCTACATTTATTCAGGTTCACCACCGATGTGGTGTCAATAATACAAGACTTCGACATACTATTTATGTCTGAGTTTATATAAAAAGCTAATAGCCTTGCTATTATGTGTCTATAACTAACAGGCAGATACACAGTACCCCTAGTCGATTTTACCTTTAAATGCTTTTTTTATTTGACCTTTATATGCTGTTTTAATTATGGCAATAGAAATGGGTTTGAATTCAAAATTTGGAATGTCCTTACTGAAGTTTTCTTTAAGAAGAGATTCAGCTAATACAGATGATGAGGGGAGAGCTTTCGTAACCTCTATTGGGATGTTGGTAAATAAATTTTCTAGAGTCTCAGCAACTTTTAACTTATCTGAAATGGTTTCATTATCAATTTTTAGAGCTAACTCATTCTGATCTCGCTGTTGTGTGTTTCCAGTTTCTTTGTTAATTACCTGCCAGACAGCTTTTATTTTATTTTTAGAAATATTGATTTTGTTACTTATTAATTTAGATTTAGCTTGAGCGCAGACTCTTTTGAATATCTTAGAAGAAGTTTCTTACATAATTATGAAGGGCCTGATCTGAAGTCAATGATTTTTCGTGGAACAAATTACTGTACACTGTTACCGTTACCGACACCTGAGTACCTACGAATTGAAGTGAAAATTTCTTTAGGCGCGTTGGACATTTTTCAGATAGGAAAAAATAATTGAACTTGCAATACTGTTCAAAAAATGCACACGTAATTGTTAAATTTTTACTTCTGTCGGTACTCCCGGAGTGCCATTGTTTTTTATAAGGTTTTTGTTTCCACAAAACAAAAGGGACACAAAAATAGGCGCGTAGAACTAAATACGATCCTTTTAAATTATCGGAATAAATTATAATTTAATACCTCCATAATAATATTGCTCTACTTATTAGTAGACCAATGCGTGGTGGACCAATGTGTGATAAATGTGGCGGAAAATCAAGATAAACTCTTTTGATTTTTATTAGTTCAAGCGTGATATAGATAAACTGTCATAAAATAATGATTTTAACGCATTCCGTTAAGTACTCTACGATATACGCTAGCCTACCCCCTATTAAGTATGAAGATAGGTACTTAATCTATATATTAATACGTGAATAGAAATAATTTTTACGAAAATTCCGCGGAAAATTTGGTACAGTTAAAATTTATATGGAGTGGGAGTGCATAAAGCTAATATTTTTATATAATAGTGTCTTAGAAAATCATTAAGTTTTAAATTAATTATTAGGTTGATTTTCGACCACCGGGCGACAACTAGTAGGGTTTAATCTGCATTAAACTTAAAAAAACACACTCTCATCCCCAAAACTATGAATAAAAGTAAATCCATCGATATTTTTATTCACATTAATATGTATACAGTCCCAACACTACCCTCTAATATGGAGTGAATGCCGAAAGTTTGCATATTTGTATATTTTCCGGCGGAAAACCTTTTATACTATTACTTTAACTGGAAAATACTTCATCTTCATAGTTACATAGCCACGCTGTTTCATATAGAGGGGAAGTAGCACTCCAGGTTTCATTTGCATTTGGTGCAGTAAGGCATATAAAACACAAAACATCACGCTTGTATTCGCCGCAGGGCTAGACAGAGGTCGGTCTGGTGACCAATAGTATACCCACATTTCGCCAGGTATGTTTAAGTCTCACGTAATAGGGGTGACCCTATTGAATTCTGGGCCCAATAACCCGAACCGGGAATCGAAAACAGTTCATCTTGTTTTACAGCTACCACTAGACCAGCCACATACACTATGCTGTGTATCGTTTAAAAGATGTCTCTCAGCCGCACGGGTCCATCGATCAGGTTAAGCTACACTTGCCGCGGTTGGTCCGTAGATCGGTGACCATCTATAAGCTAAGCACGTTAGGTAAGCTGTTCTAGATGTCACTCGTAGATCTTTGACAGTCGTTACGGGTCGTCAGACACCCGAAAGTCTGACAACCAGTCTTACCAAGGGGTATTGTGTTACCCAGTAACTGTGTTGTGGAGGTCAGATAGGCAATCGTTTCATGTAAATAAAAACTGGTCAAAATCCGCTGTATCCGGTTAGACTGGAGGCCAACCCCAATAAAGATATAAAAAGGCTAGATAGACTGATACTTACTCAAAACTATCTTCACGATATTTTCCTCATTCCTCAAGTATCAGATGCTATAACTCCACACCACCGATAATATCACAACCGATTTCCAAACAACTTTTCAGTCACCGTGGCCATATTCCCACTTCAATCAGCAACCCGTCTTGAGCTAGCGTGGTCAATGCTCGTGTCTTTTCTGTATAAGAAGTGGCCTTTGCCCACCAGAGGGACAATTCATAGGCTGGTATTATTATGTACAGTGTAAAGTCCACTCGATTTAACGACACAGTCCCTAAAGCGTCGAAATCACTCGGCTTTGGTTGGTTTAGCTTGTACACTTTATATGTATAGCACTAGCTGTGCCCGCGACTTCATCCGCGTCGATTTATTTTATTTTATTTCATTGCTGCTCAGCTCCTATTAGTTGCAGCGTGATGTTATACAGGGTGTTTGGCAGAACGTTGAACATACGAAAATGGTGGATAGGTGGGGTTATCTGCTACTTACTCAGCCCTAATTTATGTGGCCCTGGCCCCCTGGAGATTCCAACATTTTTTTTTTTTGCTTTCTTATAGTTTCACCACTTTCTTATCTTGAAAGTGTAATTTTTAGGCAGATTCTTATAAAATGATTGCTTTTCAGATGTAAGCTACAAAAAAGGTAATGGGTCCCCAAACTCACAGAAAGATGTAAAAAATACTTAAATCTTAATTTCAACTTGCATTAAAAAAAAATACTTCCTGTTTTACCCATTTTTAATAAAAATTACACTTTCAAGTTAAGAAAGTGGTGAAACTAGAAGAAAGCAAAAAAAAAATTTACAAATATCCAGGGGTCCAGGGCCAAATAAATTAGGGCTGCGTTAGTAGCAGATGACCCCACCTATCCACTATTTTTGTATGTTCAACGTTCTGCCAAACACCCTGTATAGCCTATGTCACTCAGTAAAAATGTAGCTTTCTAATGGTGAAACAATTTTTGAAATCAACCCAGTAGTTTTTGAGTTTATTCGTAACAAACATACAAAAATACGCAGGTTTCCTCTTTATAATATTATTAAGTATAGATATATATCAGAACTTTTTTTCTAAAATATAAATGGCCTAAGTTACTCCTTATTACAATCAGCTACCTGCCAGTGAAAGTCCCGTCAAAAACGGTCCAGCCATTTCAGAGATTAGCGGGAACAAACAGACAGACAAAAATTGTAAAAAATGTTATTTTGGTATATGAACGGTTTAATTCATATGCACGTAGCAAAAATCGGTTATTTTAATATTACAAACAGACACTCCAATTTTATTTATATGCATAGATGTATGGATGTATAGATTACACCCATTCTCAATAACGACAACAATTAAATAGCTGTGTACGTTCTTTTGTCACTTTGTTATCCTAGCCCGGAATAAATTCGACTGTCGGCATCATACATACCGAACTTTCTAAGAAATCCGTTCTTTTGTTTACCTACAAATTGGGATTGTTTGCTCGTGTAGACACTGTTATTAGTAGGAGTCACGAATTATTACTATACGTTATCATATTCTGAGTTGCTCGCAAAACTTTTTTTGTAATAACTAACACTAGTCTGAAATAAAGTTTTCCTTTTTCTAATACAGATTTTTCATCTCTCCATTTAACGACAAGTCTCAATAACGCCATAAAATGCGCAGTTCCTTCAGTGTCGATATACAGGTTAAGTTTTTATCCAGTGCGTAAACTGTAACCATGAATTTGGGATATAATTCTAGACCCCCTAGCACATACATTTTACGTCGGTTTTACAACAAAAAAATCAGCTGTTTCATAGAAAAGTGCTATACCTACGCGGTCAAAATGTATGGAACAGACGATTTTTTTTTTTGTATTACCGACGAAAAATTTCTACGCTACGCAGGGTCTAGAATTATATGCTAAATTCATGATTACAGTTTGCGCACTGGATAAAAACTTATCCTGTATTGTGTGCCTTTAATCTGTGCTAAATAAATGTATATTTTTCCTTATATTTCTTTCTAAACTAATATTTAAAATGTAACTATCCAGCTTCCAGTCTAAACGCATAATGCATAATTTCCTTTAATGCCTTTAATGTTCCCACAGGCCGCCTCTCAGAGCTAGGGAGTGAGTGGGCAATAATGCGGATCGGTAGATGTCACAAGGAAACACAGTATAAACTCTATACAGAGTTTATACTGTGTTTCCTTGTTTGAATTCATACTTGAGGTGGATGCGCTAAGGAAGCTAGTGAAATACAAATTTTCTTAAGTTTTTTTCCAATTTGTGGGTCAGCGACAGGTTGTAGGTATGTTGATCAAAAAATGTTTCGCGACATGCTGTCCGAGGGCATGGAAGGGCCTTGGTAAGTAATTATGGCTTTACATATACACCGTGAAATCGGCCGATCGACCGGGCCCCTCTGTTGCTGCTGACATCTCTTTGAGGCGCGCGTGGAACACAACGCGCCGTCGACCCGGGCTTGGTCCTTACCGGACAGCGAGCTACCCATTACTCGCCGTCCGCAAGCCCGTGCCTACGGTGGCCGGGAATCAGCCTGGGATTCCCGACGCCCAGGGCGTCTCCTGCGAAGGCCACGGCTGTGAGGGCGCATGTACTGCATCTCCCTCACGTGCGCCGCCTCCCTCTTTGCGAGCATAACTGCTTCGCTGAAGGAGGCGACTGCCAGCCATGCCCTCTCGCTCCGTACCATGGCCTGGACCAGGGTCGGACGCGAGAGATCGCCGCCGCCGATCACCTCCACGAGGACACGGCGTTGCTCCGCCCAAGCTGGGCAGACCTCCACCGTATGCTCCACCGTGTCCTCTGGGCGATCTTCGCAATGGAAACACCCGGGCGTTTCCTCTCGCCCTATCCGAAACAGGAACCTCCCGAAACAGCCATGTCCGGTGTCCTGTGACCTGTGTCAAGCGGAAGGTGAGGACGCCATGCCGCCTCTCAAGCCACTCCTCAAAGAGGGGATTTACCGCCGCAATCGCGGCGTGCCCATCTAGTGTTACTATTGAGTAGTGCTTTATCGAGTTGATCAATATTTTTTTAAATTATTTTAAAACAAAAAAAATCTTTATTTTTTTACTTTTACTCTATGCTTCGAAAGTACTCCTTATGGCAAGTTGTTCTGCCGCGGGAAAACAACCATTAAAATTTCACGGTGTATATACATATAAAGCCATATTTATTCAATCCATTGAATGACAACTTCCGAAAAAACACTGCAAAGTGAAAAATAACTTTAATTTCAGAAGTCAGTGACTTTGGATAGGTTTTTTATTTTTTTGTCACCGCCTTCCAAAATTAAAGTTATTTTTCAATTTGTAGTGTTTTTTCGGAAGTCGGTTGTTATTTTTTTTGGAAAAAGTTTTTATTTTTCACTTTTTAGATAAAGTACCTACCCCACTAATTCGAAATTTCATCATCCTTGCGGTCAAAACAATGCATATTTATGCGATAACAGCAATCGCGGTTGATTTACTGTTATTTTTTTAAGATTTCCGTTGTGTGTCACCGCATCATCAAATCTATATGAAATTAAAATGCGACCACACGGGAAACACCAGCTTTCAAATAAAAAAAGAATCATCAAAATCGGTTCACCCAGTCGAAAGTTCAGAGGTAACAAACATAAAAAAAACATTCGAATTTAGAATCTCCGCCGTTTTTTTGAAGTCGATTAAAAAAACCTACAATGGGATCGTCTTGCGGTTGCAAATCATATTTTGTTCAACATACCCGACAGAAAATTTGTATCTCGGCGACTACCAGAGCACAGCAGCGTTGATGTATTATAGAAAATACATCTCAGATGTTTTTAAATTTTTCAAAAAAATCTTCACTAAAGTAAAAATAGATACTTAGCATATATCAATAGTTATGTTATTTATTACACAATATTCTGCAGGGTTGCCTCTCGCGCCGTCATCTCTTGCTTGACAACAATGGCACGCTAAAAGGAAGTCTCTAATTGGTACAGCCCTAGGCGGTCTGAAGTCGGATGGAGAATTTTTCCGAATAACGAATACATGGCGATGTTATAACTTATAATGATTTTAGTTTCTCGTTGACTCGGCTTAGGGAACAATATTTTTTAAGAAATATTTTTTTTGTTGAAGTCGGTGTTTATTTGAAAGTCTGTGACCCAAAATAATGTCTGGCTTGGAGTTCTGAAGTCTGAGGTCTGAATAATGTGTGGCTTCTTCAAAGTCATAGCGTACTTTCAAAGTTAAAAGAAGTCAATTAGTTTCTAGACACAATCAAACCAATGTCTAGTTTAATTAGGTTAAATTAATTATATTTTATACATATATGACATAGACTTTAAATTCTGTGATTACTTTACTCATACTGACTTATTACTTGGTTTTTTTTTTGGAAAATCGTCTATTTGTTCATACTTACGTAATTTATAAATCTGTTATCTTTTTAGCTTAATTTTTTAATTAATTTTAAAATAGTTTTATTCTAGATCTTTGTCTACACGTGAACTTACTTAATGTATACAAAATATAGTAAGTATCTACCTACTCTACAAACATTTAAATAATAAAGGGGGGAATTTCTTTCCCATTCTTCTTCAAACGAAACTACCTTTTGACAGGGGCAATTAGAATCAATTCTATTTTCCTGTAGATGTTGACATTAAAAAGTGCCTTTTATGTGCCTAATTGTAATAAATAATTTTACTTTGTCTTTAAGGAAAACAGCGACAAGATACCTTACACCAGGGCCTGAATTCACTCTACTAACGACGGACGGACGACGGTTTTTCTACTTAACGATTCCTTACTTCGAAACAACGTCAATGACCGATGACTTGGTAAAGGTCGTGGTAATACGCTGGATGCCAAAAATATAAGACCGGTCAAGATGGCGGCCCTTGAGGCAGACCTGTCTAGCAGTGGCAGTAGTTTGAATAAAGTAAGTTGTAGCATAACTCTTTTGTTCGTATTGGTATAACTTTTTATAACAAGCTTCCCTCTTCTTTGCTAGATTTGAATTTTAATGCGTTTAAAGCTAAAGTTAAATCCACCCTCTGTTCAAAGGCTTACTCTGTTTATTCTGTCAACGACTACTTAAACGATAATAATTGTTGGTCGATGTGATTAACTCAAGACAATGTTCATGTTCTTTCACCAGTATTAGCTTCACTACTGACAGGTTATATAAATATATTAGTTAACATAATGGTTTATTTTATTTGCCTGTACTGTGTTTTCAATGTTTTGTTGGTATTAGGCCTGTGCTAGCTGACATATGGCAAATTTAATGTTTTTTGTGTTTCGTAATGTTAATTACCTACTATTTTATAGAATCAAGTTCTTCTAACTTAACAGACAGCTGTGCTGCTGGGGAGTTTGTTGCGCCACTTCTTCACAGCTAAAGCACTAGGAAGCGGTGAAGGGCGGGCGTTTTGGAGGACTGTCTTATATAATTTTGACGTTCAAAAAGAGCTGACTCTCAGCCTAGTTTGAATAAATGACTTTTGATTTTGATTTTGATTTTGTAAGTAGTTCTTTGAGCAGGGCACACTGCTCTCAGAATAGATGGCCGATGGTGCCGAAAGGTTCTAGAGTTGCGACCCCGTACCGGAAGACGTAGCGGTGGAAGGCGTCACACAAGATGGACCGATGACCTACAGGCCGCGGTATTACGCTGGATGCGAAAAGTATAAGACCGGTCAAAATAGCGGCCTTTGAGGTAGACCTATGTCTAGCAATGGCAGTAGTTCTTTGGATAGTCCAGTTCTTTAGATGGTCCAGTGGTGACTTCAGAGTTGTAGGCCGTAGATTCGAACCCGGACAGCGCTTTACTTTGCATTTATTATTTGACCACTTTATGAAGAAACTTATGAAACACTTTATGTCCTAGGACCAAAAACTCGAAGACATGTGTCATCTACCAACCCGCACTGGTTCCGCTTAGTGGATTAGAGTCCTCTCCCTCTCATAGAGAGGTCTCTGCCCTAGCATTGGGAACATTATTTATACAGGATGATAATGCAGTATTCTGCTACATTTTATTGTTTCAAAAATTGTTATCTGTAATTATGTAGAATATTTTTTTAGTAACTTACTTATTTTGTTCTTTTTTTTTATAGCTGCTCTTCGCCATTTTGTATTCTGTCTATCAAAGCGTTGCGTATGTTTCGCCGTCTCAAAAAATATATTTTGTATACTTTTTATTCATTATTAGATATACAGGAAATATCACGTGTTTTGTTTGTTAGTTTATATCATTTAAATAATATGTTTGTAGTATTATCGCTACTGCTGAGCACGAGGACCTGGCTTCGATTCTCGGGTCGGGCAAAGTTTTATTGGGATTTTCAATCAGGATTTTCTCTGTAGCAGCCCGGAATCTGGATTGGTGCCCGGTTGATGGCGATTGGCTCGCCCCTATTATTAGGGACTTAAACGAAACTGGTGAAATGTAGGGTAGTGCTGGTACTTACACCTCTGCGTTAAGGCTCGTGCAGACTAGCGCGACGCGACGGTCGCATCGCGACACTCGTAGAACAATTTCTATGAAAACTTAATGGAGATTCTTCTACAAGTGTCGCGTCGCGCTGTCGCGTCGCGGCTGTTTGAAGAAGCCTTTACACTACAGGCATGATGTTCATGTTTTTTAACTAAATGAAGGTATTACGAAAACAATCATTAAAATTCATTGTTTGTGCGGTACATCCAAGTTTGTCGCAGTTACTTGGCTATTAATTATTTTTTAATCCCCGACGCAAAAAGAGGGTGTTATAAGTTTGATCGCTATGTGTGTCTGTTTGTCTGTGTGTCCGCCTGTGGCACCGTAGCTTTTAAACAGGTGAACCGATTTTGGTGCGGTTTTTTTTAAATTTAAAAGTAGGTTTTCTAGCGGTGGTTCTTAGACATGTTTTATAAAAAATCGGTTCAGCCGTTTGAAGATTATCAGCACTTTTCTGGCTGATGAAGGGATTTGACATCTCCTACGGGTCTGATCAAATCGAAATTTGGCATTCTATTACTTCAATGATATTAGACGAACAAAGTAACCTTGAACTGATACTGGAGCATCACCTGGAATTTCCAGGATACCCAAATTACTCACCAACAAACAGCAAAAGTATCGTGTTTGGGCTCATTCAAAAGGTCTCAATGAATAGGTTATAGATAAATGGTGATCAGGACGAGGAATGAGGATAAATTAGTAACAAACTTCACTGTGGGAAACGCAAAGCTGCGCAATTTAAGCGTGACATGTGTCGATCATAGCGTGTTTACTATTACAACTTATATTAAGTTTAAAAAGCAGGCAATAAAAGTTAAATTAAAATTTTAAAAAACCCCCGACCCAAACAAAAATTTCCTACAACTTAAAATGCCAATAAATGTATTTTTTTTTTTACTTTTTAGAGGTTTTTGTTTGGGTCGGGGGTATTTTTTCATGTTTAACTTAACTTTTTTAGACCCTCAGCATAGGCGTTAATCTAAAGAGTTTACAATAATATTTGGAAACGCCGGGACCCCTCCCGGCCCTAGGAGGACATACAGAATCCTTGTTGGCGATATGTAATAGGTAATATTTTGAGGAGCGTCAAATGAGAATTATTTTAGATTCGATTAAAAACAGGCCTCTTTAAATTTCTTGACTAACAACCAACCATGGCACCAGCATTAGATTTCTCAGCTGATTTGTTGATCAGAAATTTGAAATCAGACATTCAGAAAAGAGAGAGTTCAGTTAAACCTCTGTTAACTAATTGATAAACAGTTTTATACTGAACCACACCCTCTTAACGATAATTGGATTAAATAATAACTCATGGGAGTTGTTTTCCTGTTGTCATGGTAACACAAACCATAACAAAACTCGGGTTTTCCCATTGGTTCTCTCCTATATACCAGAATATAATTTTAAATGCCTGCAATGTGGTATGGTTTCATAGGTCTCACATAATAACATCACGGCTGTATATAATTCCATGTAATAGGGGCGATAACCAAGTCATCGATGGACACACTGAAAAAGGTCTGGAGGAACAGAGATTTTATAAAAGCCACCAAGATCCGGCTGATTCAAACACTGGTTTTCCCTTTGTTCCTATATGCTGCTGAGACGTGGAGGCTTCGCGATATCGAGAAGAATAAATAATAGTTTAAAAAAGCTAAAAAACACGCTTTAAAAACCAAACTAAAAGATGAGAAAATAATTTAATTCTATTAAAAAGCGTGGGGTGCTTTTTGAGGTATTTTTATAATCAATTAATATCAAGCACCCCAAGCTTTTTAATAGAATTAAATTATTTTCTAATTTTTTAGTTTGGTTTTTAAAGCGTGTTTTTTAGGTTTTTTAAACTATTATTTATTTACTATTTTTTAGTTCTGCTTGCTTGAAAAGCGTGATTTTTTGTTTGTTTTTTTCTGTTTTTTTTTGTTTTTTTTTTTAATTTTTGAATTGTCATCGGTCCTCGATAAGTCTACAAAGTTTCAATGAAATCTGACCGTTTGAAGTGGGTCAAAATAGCGTCCAAAGGAGTCGGTTACAAACAAACATACAAACAAACAAACAAACAAACATACAAGTGAAGCTAATATAAAGCGTGTAAAAAGATAGACGCTCTGGAAATGTGGCGCTGGAGAAAAATGCTTGGGGTATCGTGGAACGAGTTTCGCACCAAGACCTCGATACGCCAAGACCTCAACATTAAAAAGCGTCTATCTATTCTGGTCCAAACGAGCATCCTCAAATACTTCGGACACGTCTCGAGGCGTGACGGTGACACTATAGAACGCCTTGTCGTGCAGTAGAGTGGAAGGCACTAGACCACGCAGACGCTCACCCATGACATGGACTGGCCAAATAAAATCAGCAAGCGATCCCTTGTATAAGTGCACATTACATTCCAAAAATCAGAGTAAATGGCGAGAAATCGTGAGGCAAATTACATCAGCCCCTACACAAGAAATTTCATGAGGACCACGACCGCTCTGACAAGAGTGTTACGAAGAAAAAGAATAGGGGCGACCCTATTGCCATCAACCTGGCACAATACCAGGCTCCAGGCTGCTACTGAGAAATTCCAGATAGAAAAACCCAATAACACTTTGCCCGACCTGGGGATCGAACCCAGTACCTTATGATCAGCAGTAGCGCTTGCGACCACTAAACCAACGAGCCAGTCGAACGAAGTCGCGTGAAAACTCTAATTTGCTACAAAACACAAGTTAAACCACACTCGAATGCAGTAATTTGTCCCCCACTGGCGAAACCCATTAAACTGACAAGTAATTAAAGTGTGTATCGATGTAATTGAATTGAATTGATATTATCATTGGTCAGCCCTGAGGCTTAACACTTAATTAATGTGTCGAATGAGATGAAATTAATTAAGTATGTACAGTAATGAGCATACAGAATAGAAATACTCTTTCTTAATGTACAACATACGAATTACAGATTTGAATGTAGCAATTTTATATAGACTCAAAGGGCGGTCTTCTATAAGTAAATACATAAACCCCTTTATTTATAAAGTTTAATAATGTTTAACCATACACTTTTGACATTTTAAGATCTGTTAACTTTAATCAACGTGTATGTTCATACCCTAAAATCGTAGCGAAGTGAAAAAGGTTTCTTTATCTTAGGCCGAAAATATTTTTTATCTGAGTTTGTCTACGATTGTATAAAATAAGTTTTTTTTTACTGAGCACTAGGAAGTGGTGAAAGGCGAGCGTTTTTGGGAAACTGTCTTATGTAATTTTGACATTCGAAAAGTGCTGATCGTCAGTCTAGTTTGCTTTTTGAGTTTGATTTTGCAGCATAAAAAAACTTATAGTGTAATGTTTCGAGTTTTCTTTATAGCGATGAGTACCGCTCATATTGCAAAAATATGTGACATGTCACTGACAGGAAAAATATCTGTCAGTAATATTTCCAGCTATTTAAAGATGCTATCTCGACGCATTTAATTAATAGAAAATCTTGTATGTGATTTCCACAGATTTTTGCATATGTTTGCTGTCTTCTTAGGAACAGATATTTAAGATTAGTTATTACCTATTTTGTTTCAGATCTGTCCAGAGCATAAGTAAATTATACTTATGCTCGTGACTGTAATCACGTGTCGCGCGTCTTAAGTCCCATATTGTAATTGGGGGGGAGCTTATTGTCTGGGCACAATTCCAAATGCCCTGACTTTGGAATTGTCCTTCTGAGAAATTTCCCGACCTAGGCATTGAACCCAGCAACGCTTTCTCTCTAGCCGTTCAGTTTCAAATAAGCTCATATAGTGCTAGTTTATTTTGTTTATTTACGTTCACATATCAAATCTCACCCTTCTATCGTGTTACCCAGTAACTGGGTCATATATGCATTCCCTCCATGTAGAATCCTGGCATTCAGCTGCATCTCGTATGACTAGACTCGACATAGTTGGGTAGGTAGAGAATGATTTACGTTCACACACCTATGTATGGTCGACCAATTTCTTTAGACACATTGATCAATGGCCAATTGCAGTCACTGCATACCCAAATAACTCTTTAATAGCTTATTACGAGAAGACGTGCATTCAACTTATGGCACCTGCCTCACCACGCGCCGCCACCGACGGAGAAGCAACTTGGCTGTCAATGTTTTTCTCGCCCAAGAAACATACAAAAAAATGTTTTATTTCTGAAGGTAGGTTTGTAGAAACGCTTTTACACGTCAGTAATATTTTTCAAACTAGATGAGGTCAGCGTTTCCAATTTGACTACTCTGAGAAGAAAGGCCGAAACAAACTCAGAGGTCGCGTTGCTCACTGAATAGATGGCCGATGGGGCCGAAAGGTTCTGAACTGACCGCGTACCGGAAGACGTAGCGTTGGAAAAGATATTAGTGTAAACAAATTGATGGGCGATTTTCCACCAACCCCTAAGGAATGGAACCATGAAGTTTTTAAGTAACCACACCCACTTAACTGTAATTGGATTAAATCAAAGCCCATGGGAGTTGTTTTCTTGTTGCCATGGTAACGGAAACCATAACAGAATTTGGGTTTTTCTATTGGTTACCTAAAATGTACCAGTTGATAATCAGCCTGTGCCTTGGTCGATAGCTTCGTTTGCTGCGGTCGGCTTGTGGAGGTGCGACCATACATATCGAGCCTCGGAAAGCACATCAAGCCGTTGTTCCCGGCTGTCATTTATAGATCTTTGACAGTCGTTACGGGTCGTCAGAAGCCCGAAAATCTGACAACCAGTTTTACCAAGGTGAATCGTATTACCAGGTTCAGTTGTGAAGGTCGAATAGGCAGTTGCTCTAATCAAAAGAGATCAGAGAAGGCAAATCTAATGAAAAGAGACAATCTGTAAAGCATATCATTTAAGAATATTTTTCTTTTACTATTTTCTTTATTTAGTACTGAATGTAGGTGAGATACTAGATAGATATTTATTGCATTTATTTAATATATAATAAAAATATGTAATAAAACCTTGAACAATGGGACATTTTCCTCCCAAAGTTTTGTTTTTATTAAGAAATTTTTATTTTATTTCTCAAATCCGCTAAAAACAGAAGACTATTTATTCATAAAAGTATTTCTTTCTTTATAGATATGTCCGAGCTTCGACGTTACAAAGATATCCAGTTACAAAAATGGTCTACGTCATGTAAGTATTGAAACACTATTATTATTTTATTCTTGACAAAAAAATAATTCGTGGAACTTTGACACAGTCGTTACGGGTCGTCAGAAGCCCGAAAATCTGACAACCAGTCTCACCAAGGTCGAATAGGCAGTTGCTCGATGTGAAATACTGGTACTCACTCAATACTGGGATGACAGTATTGAGTGAGTGAGAGCGAGAATGTGTGAGAGAGAAAGAGGATTATTTCAGTAATGTGAGGAGAGTAGAGTTTGACGTAAGACGGAAAAGACGTAAAGATTTTTGTAAAGACTAATATTTAAATAAAATAGCTCAAAGTTATTAAAAGTGTTTTGATTTCCCACACTGGTATTCAGCTGCATATTGGTAGAAGCCCTGGCAGCTGAGAGTATGTCATGCTCACTCAAATGTCTCGCTGGTGGTGGCGTGTGTGTTGGATCATTAAGTTCCCTTCAAAATGGTTGAGCTGAATGGTGCTGATCCACACGTCATGTTCGTGAACGGGCGCCGCCAGTAGGGACTGGTCATCTCCTAGCTCCCACGGCTTATTTTAATTTCTGAATTGGTATTTTGTTTTTGTTTTAATTACGGACGCTTGAATGTGCACGTCTTTTTACATCGTTCTCACATTGATAATTTCAACATAATGATGTAACTAACTTTTTGTAACAACACCATGATTTTAAAAGAGTGTCCATGGAGTTTCTTGCCCGTTCTTCTCCATAGGTACCTACGCTTTGGAATGGGCAATTAGCTTCATCTTTCTAACTCACCGACCTTGACAATTCAAAAGTGCCTGTAATTGGTTTATTTGAAATAAATGCTTTGAGTTTTGAGTTTTGAAGGAAGGAATGAGCGATGACGATTTGAAACTATTCGATCATTTCAATTACCATATAGTGACGTAATTATACAGAAAGTGCACCTACAATAAATACGTTGGGGCAGAGACATCTACGCGCAAATTGAAACCATAAATCCAGCAAATGATTCTAGAAGAAAAGTTTTAACGCAGGAGATTCAGAATTGTATACTGAATTGTAAACGGTAACGGTTTCTGCGTCGATGTTCCTAATTTGTATATTGCAATTGCTAAAGTCACATTGAGAGATTCTTGACGGTATTGGAATCTGCAACTTTTAGCTTATTTCGAAAGTTAATTGTAGGTTAACCACGGCTTCACAGTAGGTGAACCCTACCAACTTAACTGCCCCAGCTTTATCAACCTATGGTTTATATTTGTAGCTTCCTAACTGACGTAATTGATTCCAATACACACAACACACAACAACAAAACACAATGTCATAGACTTAGAAACAGTCGTCAGCATTCACAGTTTTCACAGACACACAACGGATCATTAGTCAGTCACTCAGATATAAGTCATACAGTAAAGAATGTCAACACTGTGGATAGTAACCATGCAAAACAGTCATGGGAAATTAACTTAATAATAGGAAATAAACAAATTAAATGCATCATAGACTCTGGTGCAGATGTCAAAAAAAAAAAAAAAAATTACCTCAGGTAGGTCCGTAGTTTTGTACACATACATCTATCACCGTATTTCATCATTATAATTCCCTGCCCTAATCCCAATTGATTTGGGGTCGGCGCAACATGAGTTTTTCTTCCTAATTTCTCTACTAGCTTTAGCCCGCGGCTCCGCCCGAATGGATGTCGGTTATCGCGTACAAGAGTAGCTTATGTCCTTCTCCATATCCCAGGCTATATCTCTGCGCAATTTCATGACGGTCGGTTCAGCGGTTTAGGCGTGAAAGCGTAACAGACAGACAAGCAGAGTTACTTTCGCATTTATAATGTTATTAGGCTCAGATTATAAATACTAAAGCGTCGCATTGTATGTAACTTAAAATGCACCGCTTTGTGGCGTATTACTCGAGTTTTGAATCAGTATTTAGTTTTATGGCTTTACTGTTAGTGATCCGGGCGGTCTATCTGCCTTTGTTTTATAATCTGTGTTAGCAGGGATATAGTATTTAAAGTAGGGCAGTAGGGATTAGTCGTCATCTCCGTCGTCACACCCTTTCTAACCATATCATCATTCACACAGTCCATCCATCGTTTCTTTGGTCTCCCCTTTTGCCATCTGTCACCGTGTTTATATAAAAAATATTTCTGACTGGGCCTGCTCACACATTTCATTTTTTTGTAGCCTTTTAATTTTTGGTTACGAAGGCTAAGTAATATTAGCTGCACGGGTCGATCGATTAGGTTAAGCTACGCGTGCCGATGTTGGTCCGTGGATGGGTGAACATATTTACAGACCAAGACCCCCCCTGCCTCGAAAAGCACGTTAAGGCTTCCGTTGGTTCCCGGCTGTCATTGTTGATCTTAGATAGTGGTTACGGGTCGTCAGAAGCCCGAAAGTCTGTCAACCAGTCTTACCAATATATTACCCAGTAACTGGGTTATGGAGGTCAGATAGGCAGTAGATCCGGTTAGACTGGAAGCCGACCCCAACATAGTTGTGAAAAGGCTAGGCAGATGAGGAATTAATGATGTCCTTATGTAGTGTATAAAGATAAATAATTAATATCCCTAGTTGTACTTATTAATGTCTGAACTAGGAGTGGCTTCGCGTCAGGAGTGTAGTGAGTGAGATTCGAACTCATGACGTCTTGCTCGCCAGTTCATTGTCCTCACGACTCGAGTCAATCTAAGGAGATTGACTCGAGTCGTGAAATGAGCTAAGGAGCTTTTTACACTCTTTTTATTAGCTTCACCTGTGTATTTGTAAGCACGTTTGTAACCGACTCCTTTGGACTTGATTTTGACCCACTTCAAACGGTCAGATTTCATTTAAACTTTGTAGACTCATCGAGGACGGATGACATTTCGATAAAATTAAAAAAAAAACTGAAAGATCAAGCTTTTGTATTTAGCAGAACTAAAAAATAGAAAACAAATAAAAGATTTAAAAAATCTAAAAAAACACGGCATAGAAACGCAACTAAAAAGCAGAAAATAATTTCAAAAAAGCGTGGGGTGCTTGATATTAATCTATCTAAATATATAAAAATGAATCGCCGGACTGTATGTACGCGCATAACTTCCGAACGACTGCACCAAATTGGATGATTCTTTTTTTTATGTGTTCCTTATTGTCAGGGTAAGGTTTGTATGTAAGATTTTTTTTTAAATATATAGATTTGATAAGAATTATTTTTTACAATCTCATACAAAAAGTGATTGGCAGTATGTATGGCGGTACGAAGTTCGCCGGGTCAGCTTGTTTTATTATAAAAATACCTCATAAAGCACCCCCACGCTTTAAAAATAATATTTTTTGCTTTTTTTAATTGCGTTTTTAAAGCGTGTTTTTTAGATTTTTAATCTATTATTTATTTCAACTAGCTACGGATGAGGTCTATGACAGAACGAGCGTACCTAGAAGACCTGTTCACTCTTCCTTTGAAGGTAGACCGGGTTAAATGTGGAAGGGAACACAGAGGCTGGCAGAGAGTAGGTATGAATAATATTAAAAATATGAATGATTTTCAAAGAAACCATGTAAGTTACGTAGGTACCAATAGTCTGTCATCAGTCTCGTTGGTCTAGTGGTCATAAGCGGTACCGCTGGGAATGAGGTCCGGGGTTCTATTCCCGGGTCGGGTAAAGTTTTAACTATTGCTGGGTTTTTTCATAGGTACTGTGGAAGCTCGGACAAGCTCCCAAGTACCAGGTGTGTGATAAATTTGATTAAAACTCAATGGGACGTTTAAACTGTGAGATTCCACGTTTATTTCAAGAGTTAGAGCATTACAAGTCCGCGTCGGAACAAAACCTATGTAAAATTATTTGACGTTCTTATTTTAGAACTGCCTGATTGTTCGAACATAGACAAAGCCCAAATATTGGCTGCCAGTATGTGTGAGAGGTTCTTCAGCGAACAATCTCTACAGTACCTACCTGTATGAAATTCTTCAGTAGCAATTTGTGTGCGGTTGAAGGCTTGCTCCATGGGTCCCATGACTTAAACATGCCTGGCAAAACGTGGGTGTACTATAGGTAGGTACGGTCACCATAAGAGATACGTAACCAGTGTCGCCGGCCCCCTAAAATCCTACCTTACGTCCAAGCTGAACACCTGGCTACGTGGGGGGCGGACACGCGTACTGTACAACTGTACAAAAACTTATGCGGCTAACAAGGAAAGGTAACCCCTTTATGCGAATAAACCTCAACAAAAAGACAGTGTCTGTATCCAATCGCAGACACTGTTTAAAAATAAAACACAAACATATACAATAAAACAAAACCCAAAAAGTGAAACAAAAAACAAGACAAAAAAAAAAAAAAAAAAACCAGTGTCGCCGGATATAATTAAAGTTTTAATAAGATACCGATGGATGTTTTCGAGTAAAATAAAATAAAATTAATAGAAAACTAAGCAGTGGTGGCTCAGTGAAAACGGCCGCGACTTACGAATTGTAGGTCGTAAGTTCGAACCCTTGACGGACGCTTTACTTTGTGTAAATTATTTAATCACCACTGCTCTCAAAACGATGAAGGAAAACATCGTGAGGAAACCAACATGTTCTAGACCCAAGAGTTCGAAGTCATGTGACATTTACCAACCCGCAGTGCAAACCGCGTGGTGGATTACGGCCCACTCCCTCTCATAGAGAGGAGGCCTGTGTCCCAGCAGTGGGAACGTGATAGGCTGATAGAAAACTTCAACTATGTCCGACGGTCCTGGTTACTGATCTCTTTTGATGACTGTACTTACACCTTTGACTAACCCTTCGGGGAATATAGTCGTGAAGTTATCAGTGGCGATGGGCGGAAATATGGCCAGGGTAAGCCCATTTTTTCGGTAATACTTGGAAACAAATAAAAAAATAATTGTACTTTGAAATAATGAATGGTGGATTTTTAAAAGGTAAGCCGATGGAAATCGTGTTCTATGAACCCGTCGCCACTGGAAGCTATGTGTAGTCTCTTCTCCCTCTTTTTGTTTTCAAGTGATTAACGTATAAAGTGAGAGCGCCAATTAATTTAGCGAAAACATATTTAAAAAAAATTACAATGGTTTTTTGTAACCAGCAAATTTTTGGGCTACCTACTTACTAATAATTTTATAGTTATTGGAAAATGCTTACTACGAAATTAAAAACAATATTATTTAAATTGTGAAGACTTTATTTTTATTAAAACACATTCATAATATGATACAGTTTTACAACTCGTCACATGATTCATATAAACATTTTTTTAATAATTTAATACTAGAGATCCATTTAGGACAATAAATCAGTTAATATTCCTAAAATCATACATTAATAGTTTTACATTCAAATAATTTTAATTACAGAACACAGGTAAACAAAGTCAACGACACACAAAATATTCTAATTAAAAAGTATTAAATACAAGACATTTAAAATTATTAAAAACAAATGTCAATAAATTATAATTTGTCGTCTAGATAGGTACTCATTGTTTGTGTTTTATGCTTTTATATTTAATAAATTAGCATAGCCTTTTTGAAATGGTGTAGGTTGTCGAGATCTTTTATTGGATTATGTCATCTTGTGTTTCAAATTACTGACAAAGCTTTATCTAGTCATGAATAAATAATATAAATATATCAAAGGTTCCGATGACAAAATAATTTCAAGACAATATATTTCCAAGGTACTATTTAATACGACTGGTTGACCTGAACTATCTCTGAAAATTAATAATAATTATAGAGAAAATTAGCATCTGAAAAAGACACGAAACTAAAACAGTTGAAAAAATCGTCTTCAGTTCTTCAGTCTTTCTCATGATGATTTTGTAAAGGACATGCCCTTATCAGTTCTCCGTCCAGTAGTCTCACGCACACGGGCAAGAAGAATGACAAGGGCACGGCACAATACATTGATTTGTATCTTGCTTCTGTACTTCTGGGCTCTTCTTTCTTCATAGTAAAAAATATCAAAAACTAAAACAGTGGTACAAGTAGCGCCATCTCTTAGCGAGTAGCAAGCAACTTTTACTTTAGTAGTCAGACTTATGATGGCGCGCTTTACAATTCCTGCATCTTAAGTGTAAGCAAATTCCGGATTTGTTACACAGTAAAATGCAGAAATTGAGTTTTCTTCTTTTGTGGTAGTTGGTTGTTCATTGATCAGGAGTCCTAAGATAATATTTTAAAAGTGATAAAAATAGGAAGGTCATACAAAAATGTCTTACATTTCTTTTTTTTTTCCCCAAAATTTGACATTACTGAAAGAATTTTTAAAACAGCCGGGTATAATAATAATTAGGATGCTAATTCTTAATCATTGATAAAGAATTTAAAAATATACCGAAACAATGATAGACAAAATAGATTACATATTAATATTCCAAACAAATCCAAATTCACTTACAAACTAAAAAATCTAATTATTTACTAGTAAACAGCCGAGTACCTGTAACAAAAGAACAGACGATTAATTATAATATAAAGAAAATGGCGGCTGTCCAAAATGGCGCCAAAACGTGAGATCTATTGTACTAACAACCATCTTTTAATTAAATTTGTCAAAAAAAGCTGTGTTTTTTTCTCGCTTTCTCTTTAGTATTTTAATAGGCATCATTATGCGTATTATAAAGGTATTGTGTGTTTTTTCTTTAAGATATCTTGCTGGGTCAATTGTGAGTTTGCTCTGAAGTGCCTTGTATATTGTTTTGTATTTTTGTTCTCCATTTCTGAGCTAGTTTTTCTAAGATTTTCTTTGTGAATTTAAATATTACTTGTGATCGTTAAATAGAATTATAAATTAATATTTATTTGCATAGCACATGGTTAAAGTGGTTTTAAAATTATGTTATAGAACAAATCTATATGTTTTGCTTACATGTGACATTTTCGTCAGAAAATGATTTTATGCTGTACAAATTAATAGTGTTAATCTATTTACGTAGTTTTTTTTAATAATCTAAAATCTAACTTTTTTTAATCACTTCGAATTTTATTATATATCCAAACACAATTAGCTAAACAGCTTTTACTATATTTAGACAGTCTTGGTAAGTAATTTAATATAAGCCAATGAGATATCCAGTTCCTTTTATGACAATAAATCATTTTCTAAGTTTATCTTGGACATAACTGACATCGATTGGGAAAAACAGCGTGAGGAAAGTTCGACTTAATTATTAGGTAATATAAGTCTGAAATTGCCAACCCATCTTGAGCAAGCGTGGTGAGCTTTTGCCCAACAGTGGACAGTAATAGGCTGGTGTTATTGTTCCTTACCACTTAATTATATAATTATTGTCAAGGGACAATGTAATTTTGAATCCCCAAAAGATTATTGAATTTTGTAAATGTTGATAAAAGAAGTTTTATATATAGCACCACAAAGACATAATTCTATAACCAGTGTGAAAATAGAAGGCAGTCAACACTATCAAAAACATAAACACAATCTTTACAAACTTCAAACCAGACCTCATAAACTAAACCTTAACTAAACTTAAACCCACAAATAATATTTTTATTACATTCCAATTTAGAACAGAATTGGTTAGACGTTACGTCGCGGACACAGCCGGCACAATTTATAAAAATAAAATCACTCGACTATGTTTAGCAGAGGGGGAGTGAAATTTTTCATGTTCCGTGTCATTGGAGACCCCTTGGGGTCTGTTCCTGGCATGTTGCAGACGATGGGAATCAAGATTAGGTCGGTTCTTGGGTATCTTGTTAATTGATAGGAATGGAAGTTGAGGATAGGATAGGCTGGCTATCGAAAAGATATTTTTGCTGTGATTGTTGCTTAGATATGGAATTGGAAAGGTTTTTGGTTGTCATCGCTGTTTTTTGGAGTTAGTTGTTGGCTGTTAGTTGGAACAAAGACAACTTATTGACTTGCGACAGTTGCTTACAATTGCAGGCCTAGTAGTGGCAATTGTGAGTGACGATAACTCACAAGATGTCAGTAAATTTTTTCCTCTTTAAAATCGTCGACGTTATTTTGATTAAATCTCGTGTAACTATTACAGAATTTCGTTGTTGTTTCCCTACATTAATCTCTACAATACCTCCACCATTAGCACCACAGATGGCTATGCGCAATTTTTATTCCACCTATTTTTTCCACGATTTCTGTAAAAAATCATATCCAAACCTCGCCTAACCACAAAAAAAATCAATTGGAACATTCACGGAACATGCCACGACCGGTCGATTAGACCCCAGATTAACGCTTGGCTGGAATGGTCACCGGCTACTGCTCGTAAATCTAAGCGTGGTCCATTTGACCAGCCGTCCGAGCCTCACCCCAATTTTAACTTTGTTTTTGAGGGTTAAAGAATAGTAGCCGTTTTGTGGTCTTAATTTGTTATGATTTTATTGAGAAAGGTGGTAAGATTGCTTGGAGGTTTACAAAGTATTTTGATACCAATTTTTCATAATCGAAATTTCCCTGATGGTTGTTAAATTCGGAATGTGAGCCATAGAATTACTTGAAGATTAGGATTTAGTAATCTAATTAATTCTACATTTGGCGGTAAAAAAATTGAGAAGTGTAAGTAATATTTCATTATTTCTCAGCACGGACGTTATTAAGAACGCTTAGGTAGTCAAGCGACATTAAATATTGTAATAGCAAAATTAATATTAATCATTTATGAAGTGTTTCAAAATTACAAAAAATACATTTAATAATTGCTATTTTAACAAAACACCCAAAGACACTTTCCTTCTTAACTAACTGCAAAACATTTAACGGTCCCATTTGGGCGCCAATAACAGAAGTTGATAGATAACTGTACCCTTGTCAGTTACTGACTGGGAATTGAATTCTGAACCTCTCACGCCCCTTCCCATCACTCACGGCGCCGTTAAAATTACTATAGTTCGGTTATGAACGTTCAGAACGATTAATGAATTCAGACAACGTTTACAAGCTAAATTGAAAGGCGAAAATTTGTGGGAACGCATGTCTAACTATAATTCGTAGATATTTGGATTTTAGGAAGGTAGTGTATAATATTAGGGATGTGTGTTATGAACCACAATTTAGCTTACAGGTCCACTGTTTGTTATATCTTAGTTAAAGCATAAGCTAAGCATAGTTAAGCACAAAATAATTGTTAATACACCCCCTCAAATGAATCCCGGGTTTCTGCAAGCTTAGTCGATTTGAACCAGTAATCATTTAAAAAGCTGCCTGCCCACGGAGATCTGCGTTTCCTGATAGCTATAACCTATATACACCAGTAAGCTATACCATGATCTGACCAAGATTATGTCTGGTATTTAAAAGAGCCTTTCTTCCCTTTGAGTTTGTTTCAGTCTTTCTTCTCAGAGTAGTCAGATAGGAAACGCCGACGACATCTAGTTAAAAAAATATGATTGACGTGTAAAAGTGTTTGTAGAAACCTACTTACAGAAATAAAATAATTTATCATTTATACATGTATAAATGAATAGGTACCTAGGTACCTAGGTACCTAGGTACTAGGTACTAGGCAAGGACGCTAAAATAGTAGTGGTCATACGCGAGTCTATGTTCTATGTTACGTCCCAGAACGCCAGCCTATCAAATATAATATTAAAAAAACTGATCAGACTAACATTATTGAGCAGGTAATAGAAATAATTTTATAGTAAATGGTATTGGAATGAATGAGTCTCAAATTAATCAGGCTTTTAGAGGCCACGTTCAAAATTGCAGTGCCAATTTTTCCTTAAACACCGAACTCATTTTCCAAAATTCTCTACCGTGCTTTTTCTCTAAAAAATATATTATTATCACGGCAATTAATAACATAAGGTAGTTAGCAGTGACAGAAAACTCATAAGAGGTCGTTATTAAGCTCCCGAATGACCCAAACGGGGGTCGTTAGAGACATTATTGGGGCGAAACAGCACTAAATCAATTTTTAATTCTACCCGCAGTTTGTACACTTATTATTAATTTAGTAACTCTTTAAAACTAAATGAGGGTATTCTAAAAAGCTGAGAATACATTTTTGTTGTATCGAATTTTGGGACTGTTTGGTACCCCGAGAACGGAAGTACGTATTTATCGTTTACTACCGACCTCCCCCTGCTTCCAACGATTTTTAAGACTTAACAAAACATCTAGATATGTTTAAAATATGTTGGTTAATAGTAATGGATTATAGATTTTCTGATTCAAAATCGATCAAAGTCGATCGAACACAGTTACACAGAGAGATGAAAACCGACTTTATTTTATAATTTGAACAGTTTGGATCATGTTTCTCGCTCGCTATTCCCATACATCTGTCAACATATTTGTATTTTTCTAAATTCACCCATTAATTACATATTTTCTTAACAAAGTGTTCTCGATAACACCATCAAATTTGTGTAGTGTTGAACTGAGTGTTAGACAGACCTTAATTTATTTCTGCTGTAAAGGGCCCTATGACAGAGTGTAGGTGGTGTTACGCGGAACTTCTTCCCTTTTACATTCACTGTTAATAATTAGCAGGCTACTTGCATAACACAGTCACAATCTTAATAGCTGCCATTTTGAAAGTTAAAAAGAAATCGGTCTAAGTTTCAAACAACTGTGCAGTTTTTGTCTACACTTTTACATTTTGTGAGTTTGTATGTCCCCTACATACAAACTCACAAAATGTAAAAGTGTGTAATCTTCGAAACTATGGATCCGATTCTGATAATTTTATTAAAGGGATGCTACAGTATATATTTTACGTAAAAAACAAAACAATTACGCGGACAAAGTGGCGGACAGAAGCTAAATATTTTTGAAGTGTTACAAAATAAAACTACATATTTCGATAACGTGTGAGATAAGCAACAGAATTGTTGTGAAACAGAAATGTTTTTATTGCAGTATTTTAGTAAGATGTCTATTGGATGACATTTCATATGTTGTTTTCAGAAATAGAAGTGATATATTCTAAAACAGAGACCAGACACTTGTATTAATGTAAGCGAATTACAGGAATACGTAACTGAAACATTCAATTAAATGCAGCTTTCGTAAGCGAAAAGGTAGAAAAGATCTTAAAAAGCCTGAATAATGCTCGCAAAACATCATAAATAAATAACCTTTCATACTTATCCAACCCACTTAACTGAGCTTCTAAAGTAAACGCCATAATCGTATAAAATATTTAATCGTATACAAACTAGAGCCATCTATTGTCGGGTAGCACACAACATTAGCTAGTCCACTTACCAACAGATGGTGCAGCACTCAATAAACACTCATTACGCACTGTCCACAATGTTTTGTATGGACAACAGAATATTGTAGAACATTATTTATCTTTATTTAAATTATGCCTTTGAATAATTATACTTTTAGAGCATGTGAGAAGAATGTTGGAATATCTAACATTTTCCTTTTTTGTCCTCGAGGGCTTTTTCAGTAGTAAAATGGTAAAAATAAAAGTTCGTCAATTCATAGCCTCACTATCAATGTACTTTACAAACGGTTGGTATTTCCGGTATACGGTATTTCCGGTCTGGTTTTTTGTGAAGTTACATCATAATCATCATCATCATTACTGTCAAAAGACGTCCACTACTGGACATAGGCGTCCCCCAAGCACCGCTACTTCGACCGGTTCTAACATCTTATTATATCCAGTGTAATCTGAGGCCATGGTCTTAAACGTTACTTAGCATGAAGTACTTTAGCTAAGCATTATTGCTGTCCCTGTCACGCAACTGTCAAACTACAAGTGCAACACGGAGACGAGACCATGTCTGAGTCAAAACACGAGATAAGTTACAATGAAATACATCTCGGCATAAGTAACCTTTACAAATCACATTATTTCAACCTGAAATATCGTCAACTACATTCAAATCTAACTGCATCTTCACATCCAAAATCAAACAATAGCAGCGGACCTTACATCTCTGCTCACCCCCTTATTCCACTATAACGACGTCCAGCTTGTTCTGCTGACCGTACATAGCCATAAACAAACATGTCTGCACCACTCTGTATTGCACAAGGCAGATACCAATTGATGTGTCCAAACCGTTTTGTGACAACCAGCCACACGAATTTCAACCTTGTATTTTAGAAGCTAAGGTTTCTATTCATGTGTGGGGCTGTGTTGTATATAGGTGAGTTTACAACTCCAGAACTGCTGGCACAATTGTTATGAGATTGTCGGTATCGTGTAGATATGATGCGGTTGTAATTTTGAAGGTGATAGCGTAGTTTGTCATTCGTTTATGGGGTGGTTGTTAGTATTATGCAGTGGGTTTTGATCTGGTATCCGTACTTTTGATCTGGTGTCCGTTTATGTGGTTGTCTAAGCTGAGATCGCGAGTTCTAGAAAATAATGATGAGATTTTCTGCAAGAAATTCCTATAAAAACGAGGGCAAAATATCGTAAAAAGGAATGTCAGTCGAGGCGTTGAAAATGATGAATTCCAAAATTCTGAAGTTACATTCTTTGCCAGTGTGTGTTTCAAATTGATAATAGAAAGAAAGAGATCATAAACTAGAATTTTTCAAATAGATTAAAAACAGTAGTCCGGAAAAGCGTGTTCAGGAAAAACTTTCCAGGATTGTATGATCATTATTGATCATTAAGTTACCAAAATATAAAGTTATCAGTCCTGTCTGAAGATATTAAATTAATGTCTACACCATCGGTGCGATCTCAGATCTGTAAATATCACCATTAAATGATTGCTGATTCCTACCATTAATGATGCCATAAAATCGTCCAAATGATTACACGAAAAGCAATAAAATTTACTCGTAAGTGCCATAAAGAACTCCTAATGATGTTTCATTTTGGATAAACGACAAAATACATATTATTATTTACGAAATAAAATTTGATTTAAGTATATTATTTAGATAATTATTTGGACACTTTCTTTTAAATTGAAGGTAGTAGTAAATGATATAATGATTTTCAGAAGAAAATCGCTTAGCTATTTACCAAGTTGGGTCGATAAATACATTGTATTTTTTTCGACTGCTTAAAATTTGTATTAGTTTTAATAAACATTAATAAGTTAAAGTGTCGGAAAAAGTTAAAATTAGATAGTAATTTAACTCTTAATCTCGCTTTTATCCTGTAATTTAACCTAAATATTCCAAATAGTGATTGATTTGGGTACCTACAGCCAAATAAAGCGCAAATCACGGGCAGGACCAAATCGGTCCCTAGTGTTAATAAATTATAATTATATATAGCACTATCAAATAAAAAATACCTTAACAACAAATTCCGTTATTAAACCCAACTGCAATACCAACTACTAAAACATTCACACACACTCAATTCCAAAAACAAAAATAATATTCCCGCCAAACTTCCAACCTAACAACACTAGCACAGATAAAATAAATAAAAGCCCGCGAGAAAAAGTTAACCAAACTCTGTCTATACTTCATTAAGGCGGGCACAAAAGCCGTTACCTTGTTGCTGAATATTTTACAAGTCATTCCGAGCGAAACGTTAGTAATTTTGATGATATATCCCGCTAAGGGAGCATGATATGATGCGTTCTATGTACTAAAATATGCATAGGGTTAGTATTGACGTCTTGTCGATTGTGTACAGCGGCATCTGTTGGGGAGTTAGGGAAGCTGTTGTTTCGCTACTCGACGTTAGGCGGTGTTGGTGTTAATGTTTTAGTGGTTGTGAAATTGAGCTTTTGATTTATGTTGTTGGTAAATTGGGCTGTTAGATATCTACTAGTGTAGAGAATATAGACAAGTATGAGAAAATGTATCTAAGTGCTGTATAAAATATTAAGCAGCATAAAACATTTTCGCTCTAAATAATATCACGCGACGTAAAAAATGTTAATGAAAGCGAAGCGCACACACGCTCTGACTATCAATCACGTCCCCATTTTATAACTTTGCGCTCAGCCAACCTCATTAACGCGTAAACACACAATTCCATCCAATTACATCATCGCGTCATCAATAATAAAATTTTAGTTCCGCTACTCCCCGCTGCGAGCGCTCCGTAATCTCATTACGGACGAGACAGATATTATACAACCGATGCGATGCAGACGAATGAAAGAACTAAAACGGATGGAGGGTCGCTGAAAAAGCATTTTCATTCGCTAAAAATCAGTGCCGTGATAAAAAAAAAAATTCAATACAGAAACATGAAAGGCATCTCTGCTTCCATCGTCGATTGTGAGAAGAAAAATTTTACGAATTTTTTTAAACGTTGGAATGGTTTTTGAAACAAAAGATTCCCCCTTGTTATCTGTTTTTCATTGTTTTTTTGAATTCACTCGCTCGCTGATATTTGAGAGCGTGTTTCACGTGAATTTTTAGATTATAGTGAGCAAAATTACATTTCGGCACGGGATTGCTAACTGCATGTTTGCCCCATGTAAACCTCAAAAGCACAGTAACACGTGAATTTTAATTTAACTGGCAAAATATAGATAAATACAAACAAGCATCTCCGGTTATAGCTTTACCTACTGGTTGTTATTGTTTTTGAGCAGCAAAATTGGTAGGAGGTTAGAGATAGAAATCCCGCCTAGCGACCAAACTGATGATGTATCTCAGTCCACAGGTTAACATACACAATGCACAAAACAGTAATCATCATGAAAACAAGCGCACAATCACAGCATACTTTAAAACCTAACCTCAAAAAATCTAAACACAAATAAGTGCCTACACCACATAAAGGTATTGTGTACTGTGTGCTGTGTTTCTCGTAATTAGCAGGGCCGTATCGTTACCGCAATAATGTGTTAGCACCTGAGCCCAACTGATTAAGCCGACCACCGGCATTACGACGGGATTATACTATGTGTTTTAAAGCTTAACGTGTTTAGTAAGTGATTTAAATAGGTACTAGGACTTTGTGGGAGATGTACAGCTTCTTTTTTGTGTTCTGGAGAGCACTTGTTAACTTTGGTTGCAAAAGTTAGGAGATAATTGAGTTTGGAGATGTTAACAGTCTTTTTATCAGCTGTAAAAAGTTTCATAAGTTATTTTGTGGAATTTTATCGTAAGTGTCGTCAAAGGCATACAACGGAAATAATAGCACAATTTTAAAGAGATTGGTGGGATATATAGATCGTATTAAAAGACATGGGCCAAGAATATGACCTTTAACAAGCGGCTGAAACACAAAATGACTGAACTTTATAGCCAACTGAAGCGCTCGGCCGCAATAGAAATCTCATCAACCAACAGTGGTCATCGTGTTCACGGAATTTTGTTTTCAAACTGTGTAGGTATGGATTTCTTCCATAGTACAGCGTTACTTTTATCAAAACCATACAAAATTACTAGAAACCACCAAACACAGCTCCACCAATTATCTCCAAACCACAAAAAAAAAGCTCAAATTCAAACACCACTAACCTACTTCCTCTGGTTCAGATGATAACGACTCAACAGCAGGCGAGTGTATTAAATTTTATGTTATTTACACAGGACGACATGATTACGGTCGAAGGCGTGGACAAACAAAACTTGGGATAGCGGGGGCAGACGGGGGACAGACGGGGGATGGCGACAATAGGGGGACAGGTAACCGTGTCGTTTACAATGTAAGCTTTGAGCTCTGGTTGCTTGACAATGCTGGAATTTGTTGGTCATTTTGAGCTTGTTGGGGGAAAAGCAGATGGAGAAAATTGTGTGGGGAATGTTGTCATGCAACTTGAAAAGCGTCTGAAATGTCTGTTATAAGCTGTTTTGTGATTCTTTTTTCGCGTAGTATTTGCAGAGTTCCCTTTTTTTTAAACACATATTTATGCGTTACATCGAGGATTTACTTCTAATACAACATGACATTACAACATCACGCCTTGTTTACCCGCAGGGTTGGGCAGAGGTGTACCTATATTTCGCCATGTTTGTCAAAGTCCCATATAATAGAGGGCGAGCTACTGTCATCAACCCGACACAAATTCAGACTCTAGGCTACTATTGAGAAATTGCAGAGAGAAAAACCCCTAGAACACTTTGCCCGACCTGGGAATTGAACTTCTTTTTCCAAGCTAAAGCACTAGGAAGTGGTGAAGGGCGGGCGTTTTGGGGGACTGTCTTATGTAATTTTGACGTTTAAAAAGTGCTGACTCTCAGCCTAGTTTGAATAAATGACTTTTGATTTTTGAACTTGCGACCACAAGATCACTCAGAGGCAGTCACTCCCGATACTAGCTAGACGTGCACCTGCTAAAACTTTAGAAGCGAGTCATTCAATCTCAGTATCAATACGTATATATACCATCCTTCTTACGTCATCAATAAAATACATATATCGTCTACGAATGACGACACCTACACAAAATATTAATACCAATTCAAAACAACACGGTTGAGGTCTGCAAAAAAATACTGTTTCCCTCAAAATGTTTTCCAACTTCACAATTTTTATTGTGTGAATCCCCCATTAAGGTTGGCCCTCATTCTGTGTTGATTTCAAAATGCCTCGGGCATGGCGTTTAGGGTGAAACCGTTATAATTGAGTGTGTACATTCACGCCTAAGGTTAAATAGGGGTTAGTAGAGAATAATTAATTGGGAGTTGATATTATACGATAGGAAGCTGGTGAACCGAAGTTGTCTTCTTGTAAGGAAGATTCTTTAGTCGTGTAGCAGTGCCTATATCATCTAGATAATTCAGGGAAACGCCTGTCACAGCTTTAATAGTACAAAGTAGGTAATATGGGGCTTTATTCCTGCGTAAATATAAATAGAAACAGATGTGAGATGTATCAATTTTGTGCATTGAAGTTGATAAAATAATAAAATAAAAAAGAAATTAAATTGGGTACTTACCAAAATTGAGAAAACTAGATCAATATTTGCATTAATGCGGAATCGCGATCTCTAAACTTTCCTAAGTACTTAAAGAATCTTTAACAGCCCCAATTTATTTATATAAGCCATCATTGCTTCGTCTAGTTTCGCTCTAAGTATGAACGAACCGAGTTACCGACCTGCCCCTCGGGTGTCGTTAGAAATGAACTAGGGAATACACCGAGCGGATAGACAACATAATAATAAATGAACAACATCAAACTACGTTAATCTGGTTTAGATTGCAGAAGGTCTGTATGAATTTTGATGGTATTTTAGTGAGAAAATGTCAATTTTGAAAAGTATTTAAGAAAGAAGCTACTACTAGCGCCATCTAACAAGAGAAGTAGAAACTAAAAAACCTAGTGCAGCTTTTAATACTGCCAAAATTACTAGTTGTGATTTGTGATTAACTTTCAAAATAGAAGATCAATCACTAAATGTATGACCCTGATCTCGGACAAACGCAACCCTCTGACTTTAATTATTCGAATACAAGCTTGAGGGTCGAAAAAAATTAAGTAATCGCTTCAAATAGGGGTCCTGCCCGCATTTTAAAGGGCTTGGGGGTGTTTGATCGCGTTAGTAGCATTAAGCTCATGATGACTCATAGGGGCAGTTTTGATTAGTAAACTACAAAATTGTTTTCAATTAAAGTCAACACTGTCGCTATTCGACGGTAGATGGCGCTGCCTGTTTGCTAAATTGAATTAAAGGGAGCTAAAATTAAGTTCACCTCATTCCAGTGGGAGTTTATTAAAAACCGATGACACAGTTAAAATGGTTTATAATAAAAAAGACAACCAATCACTAGTTTCATCAAAAAATTATGAAGCTCTAAACAAAAAAGTTGCCACTACTCCCTACTAGATGGCGTTAGCAGCGCGCTAATTTCCCATCAGACTTCTCAGTCGAGTGGAAGTGTTTAATTAATTCATTACGCTGCGTCTCGGCCCGAGGGGAGTAGGCAGGGGGATTCGCAGTATTTATGTGAATAATGTATAAAGATGTTTTTGATAGACAGACAACATGGTTGTTATGTAATCTGTCGTTAATTTTAATAACGTTTTCAGAATGTGTATGACGTGTATCATTTTGAAACATTTAATCTACATTTTAATATGTTTAATGATGATATTAAATATGATTTTATGTTTATGTCTCGATGTATATTTATATTAAATTAGATTGCCTGTGTTACAGGTATATTAGTTTGAATGCCTTTAATTTCAGTATTTTTTAATGAAAAACTATATAGGTATAATTGTTATTTTTTCAGAACAGCGGGTCCAATAGTGGAACCGGACAATCCAGAAACGTTTATTTAACAAAACCAATACCTGCCCCAATTTAATCAATACCTACTCCATTATTTACTCTAGAGCCACCAATATTTGTGAAAACAAACCAAATATCACGGGAATGGCGAATCAATCTCAAACAATTTTGGTGAACGCCAATGGTAGTTATAAATAGTCAATAAATACTAGCAAAATATTTAGGTTTGCTTGGATCTATGTCTAACGAGGGCTTGTAGCTTAACAGCCGTACGGGTCGATTGGATCGGTTTGTGAATGGGTGACCAATTGACCATCCATTTCATATCGAGACCCGCCCGTGCTTAGGTAGGTCTCAGCTGTCATTTGTAGATCTTTAATAGTTGTTACGGGTAATCAGAAGCCTAAAAGTCTGAGAAACAGTCTTATATTTATCGTATTACTCGGCAACTGGGCTGTGGACGTCAGATAGGCAGTCACTAAACTAAACTACTGGCATTCGGTTGGACTGAAAGCCAATCTCAAGATTGTAAGGAAATAACTAGGTAGATGGACTTGATTAGTTTTGTTTTTAACGTAGAATCTGCTCTTTCATCTCTTACTCAGCATAGAAGAGATGGCAGTATGATAGACAGTAGGTAGCACTAGCCACCTACTGCTTTCTAACAAAATCCATATGCTATGCATGGCAGAGAACAGAGAGCAGTGCTAACGTGGTGCAGGCAGGGCAAGAGCCCTGGGCGCCTATTGAAAGAGGGCGCAAATGATTAAATAATTATAATAAACATCAATAAACCATTTCAAACTGTCACCTAACCTAACTCAAATCTGCCTATTTCTATTCAATTTCTCTTATAAATTGCGAGCGATTTTTTAAGAAGTTGAAATTAATACCTTCGTTATTGAAGACTATAAAGAGTCAAGAAAGGTTATGCGACCTGGCTTTGCTCAGTGTAGACTGAGAAGATAATTTACAAAGGGGCGCAATAGTGATGCGTGCCTTAGGCGCCATTTTTATTGGTACTGGACTTACGAGTTGTTGGTAGATGGGTCGAATGCTTTACTTTGTGTAAATAATTTCTTCACCCAAAACTCTCAAAACGGTGAAGGAAAACATCGAGAGGATACCCGGCATGTATTTGGGGACCTAAGTCCAGCAGTGTCTCGTTTTGGCTGAAATGATGACGACAATAATGATACAATTAATTTGTCACTCCAATTTCCAAACGATCGTGATCATGGCAACGAAGTTTTACACCTGTGCTCGCCCCTTGGGCACACAAGCGTGATACAGTAGTCGTTTTGTAGAAGTATGAAAGTGAACATTGACCTAAAATTGACACAGCGTTAAGGTCGCCCCTCGGACAGGCGTGGCGATTGTGGATGTAGAGAGAATGGAAGAGACACTAATGGTCTAGCTGAGCCCAAAGACGTGGTCCTGTCCAAATTTCGATGGCATAGCATAATTAGCCTATAATGTCTCCACAGCTAGGACACAGGCCTCCTCTCTGAGAAAGGGAGGGGTCTGTAATTCACCGCGCAGGCCCAGTGCGGGTTTATGAATGTTATAATATGTCTTCGAATTGAAAAAGACTTTTTAAAGCTCAATGTTAATGGCCTCTTAGGGCCGGTTTTTTGATCCGTAGTCAAACCGTATAACGATTTGTTAGAATAACCAGTCAACTGGTCAACTAATGGTTAAAGGGCTATTACGTTTTTCAATATCTATTTTAACTAAAGTCAAACTTAACTATTGGTAATACTTTACCATTGGCATCATATTGCCAATCTTATGAGAACTCTTTTCCTAAAAATAGCTATGATTTTGTAACGATCCGTCTTTTTTTTACGGTGTTTTGTCAAATTTTATTATAAACTGCATTAAAATCAAATGAAATAACACGAGATTGAAATAAAGCTATTTTCACTACGAGTATATTGTTCTTAAATTTTCACCGCGATCGCCAAGAATCTTTTTAAAAATGTCAGGAAATAGGCAACAATCAAACAAGTAACAAAATACCTTTGTACAAATAAGTTGCAGCAGTAATACAATCAAATGTCCAAAACAGATGTTGTGTTTCAGTTAACCATCCGCCATATTGTTTAACCCTCCAACATCGGCCGGTTAATTATATTAACTAATAGTTAGTTATTTGACCATTGGTTCAACTAACAATTGATCAAAAAACACATTTTGCCGAAATTTAACCATTAGTTACTATTTTCAACCATTGGTAGAGTTAACTACGGCTCAAAAAACCGGCCCTTACTGAAGGAATGTTTCAAATGAAGTTCGAATTGTGTTCAATATCTTGATGACGACTAATACAGAAGTATAGTAGACAAAGATATGTCGCGCCGACCAGTAATAAATTGGGGTACGGGCAGATAATTATTTCAAACCCAAGTCGGCCGGAGCTAAGACAATGTCCACAGATCACTTAGATCTCAAGTGCGAATGCGGCAGCTCCCCACAGAGAATCCCATCTTCCATCCTGCGGCGCATGCCCTGTCACCTGTGCATTTGATGATCATATGACTGTGTCAGTAAGCGGAGTTCGCGCAGCTGAATTTTGGGCGAAAGATGTTTGAACCCTTTGTCATCGATACGCTAAGATGATGGAGAAAGATGACATCATTCTGTCTCTGTCGGTATGTTCACGACACAAGTTCGTTTAAAGGAAATTTAAGTTCGTTCCAGACTTGAAAGCCACTTTTTCCGTTAAGTACTTTAATGGCACGTAATTTGGAGCAGTGCCATTTCTAGTGCTGCTATATCTTTTAGTAAAGGATGTTAAAAGGTAAAAAAAAGGAAATAGCAATTTTGTTAGCTCGCTGATAGAGCACCTTACTTATTAACTATAGCTTTCTATAATTGTTGTTATCATAATGACATCTGTCATTTGCAACGTTCTAATGTCAAAATTACACTGATACCTAATATTTTTTGTCGTATTTTAAAACATTCATTTTTTTTTTGATCGAGAATCTTCATCATCTGCCTAGCCTTTTCCACCTTCGTTGGGATCGACTTCCAGTCTAACTGGAAGCAGCTGAATACTAGTATTTCACATGGAGCAACTGCCTATCTGACCTCCACTACTCAGTTACTGGGTAATACGATACCACTTGGTAAGACTGGTTGTCAGACTTTCGGGCTTCTGACGACCCGTAACGACTGTCAAAGTTTCACGAATTATTTTTTGTCTAGATTAAAATAATAATATTGTTTCAATACTTACATGACGTAGACCATTTTTGTAACTGGATATCTTCATAATGTCGATAGAAGCTCGGACATATCTGTAAAGAAAGAAATACTTTTATGAATAAATAGTCTTCTATTTTTAGCGGATTTGAGAAATAAAATAAAAACTTCTTAAACAAAACTTTGGGAGGAAAATGTCCCATTTTTCAAGGTTTTATTACATTATTTTTATTATATATTAAGTAAATGCAATAAATATATATTTAGTATCTCACCTACATTCGGTACTAAATAAAGAAATAGCAAAAGAAAAATATTCTTAAATTAAATGCTTTACAGATTTGATTTGTTTTTTCAGATAGCTTTTAGAATTTGTATTTAGGTACTGAAAAAAAATACCGGACGTAAATTTGGAATAGTCCGGCCTCCGGACGAATTAAAAGTCCGGAAAAACAAGGCCGGCTTTAAACCCAAACTATGGTATAACCCACCCATACCCATTTGGTAAAACCTAAGGTATTCGATATCGGATCATCATCAGCCTTCAGCAGTCCACTGCTGGACATAGGCCTCTCCAATTCCACGCCATTCAGCTCGATTCTCGGCAACTCTCATCCAGTTTCTACCAGTAGGTAATCCTGCGAAGATCGTCACTCCACCTAGCTTCAGGGCGTCCTAGCTTACGTTTGCCGATTCGCGGTCTCCAATCAAGAACACGTCTACCCCAACGGTAACCGGTTCTACGGCTAATGTGGCCGGCCCATTGCCACTTCAGCTTGCTAATTCTGTGAGTTATGTCGACGACTTTGGTTCTCTGCCGAATCACCTCAATCTGGATTCTATTTTTCAGAGATACTCCGAGCATAGCGGAAATCGTATAATGGAACTCAAATGGAGGATGGCAGGACATCTGGCAAGGTGCAGTGATGACAGGTGGAGAAAGCCTGTGACGGAGTAGCGTGCAAGGAATGGAAGACGAGATGTCGGTCGTCCGTCGGCGAAATGGGCGGACGACATTGTTGCCATCTCGGGCAAAACCCGGATGAGGTCGGCACCGAAGCGTGGGGCTTTGCATTAGAAAAGAGAGACCTATACCAGAAGTCGGTGAAATTTTATGTGAATATAGTTACATAAAATGCTTACAGAGTAAAATAAATACTGTGTAACTCGTATAGAGGAACATCATATTTTATATAGGCGATGACGTACAAGCATTTGACTTTTGACATTACCTGAATTGAAATTTAAATACAGTGTCGTATTTAAATACGTATACGACGTTTTAAACTAAATTTTATAGTTTTAAGTTTGACAACCAGTCTTACCTTACCTCAGGGTATGACCCAATGATTGGGTTGTGCGTGGAGGTCTATATGACCTCCACAATCAAGTTACTGGGTAATACAATACCCCTTGGTAAGACCAGTTGTCATCGTGGGTCGTCAAACTTCCTGGCTTCTGACAATGTTATTGAGATTATAGAATTCAAATTATCTATGCATATTATTTGTATTTCCAAAATGGCGCTAACAAATCCTACTGTACACTATTAAGGGTTCCTGTCAACCATTCAAATGATTTCGATAACGATCTTCGACAAATAAACGGAAATCTTTTTTTACACGTGTGACGGAACATAGCACAAAATTATTATCAGGGTGACCATGTTAGGAGGTTGAATATGTCTTCAATCGGTAATATAAATCAGTTTAAAGACTGACTGACAGATATAAATATGAAATGAATGAATGACAAGATAAAGTACGAAATTATGAAGCTATTAAGTATTATTGTCTTAAGGCCCTGGTAACTTTAAATATTGTCGTTATGAGCGATAATAGTTCTTATTGCAATCTGTTACTGGTTAAAATCTGTTGTAATAAATTCGAATAACAAATAAGCAAGCGTATGTCGTAAAAATGCAAATAAAATCGCATAAAATTACATATTAACTATTTAATAATAAATAATCCATCACTGGATGCAGTTTGGCATTTGAAATTTTATGGTATATTTTTAATTATAATTATATTTGTTATTGAAGGGATAAACTGCTTTTAAAGATAATTATGAGGTGACTTTGATGATTTTTTAGAGTATGTTTAAGTTTTGTTGAGTTCTATCACTGTATGCAAAAAAAACTTGAATATATCATTTATTCTCTTGCTTTCAAAATTATTTACGGTTAAAGGGATACACTGCTTTAAAAAACCACCTTTTGAGCGTTTTCCAGAAATCTCCGCCTTAAAGTGTGTATAAGTAAAATATCTGTCATATGGTTTCTCTAAATGTTTTAGGCGAACTTTCGTCGCATTTAAGATAAACAAATATGTACTGTAGATAATCATAAGCCTGATTATAAGCCCACCTTTGTTTGGTAAAATTTTATTTGTAAATTAAGTTTTAATAAATAAATACAATCTACTAATAAATATTTTGAAGGACAGAAAAATGCTACATTGCACTGCTATGCGAGGGGTCTTGGTATGTAAAGATGATCACCCATCCACGGACCAACCGCGGCAAGCGTAGCTTAACCTGATCGATAGACCCGTGCGGGCTGTTATTATTACTTGGCCACAAGCCCCCCATAAAACTTAAACCCACAAGACTTAATTCAGTCTCTCCCAAATTGTCGTTACACGTGGTAACACCACCTATTAACAAATCGGGGCAACACACAACACTAGCATTGAACCGAACAACCGAGTCTTTATCAACAACGTTCCAAATCCGAATTTAAATTTCAAATCTCGAACACGACCGTTGCGATTCCGATCTTATGTTTTTAAAAGTGAGCTTCGACTTTTGAATTTGAAATTTTGATCTGTATGAGTCCCAGTTTTTGTTGAATTTTAAGTTTTTTTTTTTGTAGTTGTTTGTATTTTAGTTAGATTTGCATTTGTTTGGGAGTTATTCATGTATTCTTACGCTTGAGGGCCAGATGGACAGATTACGTTATGTTTTGAGACATTTCATTGATCATTTTGTAATGTATTCAGGAGGTATACGTATTTGTGATCGAATGCATGTTGCATAATTTGTTTTCAACGTGTTTGACGTGTAGATAGGAATATAGGACTTTAGCAAGGAGGGAACTAGTACGGAAATAGCGTGTTGATTGTTTCCTTTGCGTTCCTAGCACCAACAGCTTTTTCTTTCCGCAGTGTCGTAGTGTTTACTAGTAATTTTTTAAATTTATTTATACATACTTGACATATTTATTCATCAAAACTAATATGCTTTCCTGGGAGTTAGTGATGTTCAAATAGGTCTAGATTTTATCTGGCTTTACACCAAGAACAGCAAGAGCAGTAACCACGGCGCCACCAGGCCCAGTAGTTACGGCTGCAACTACCCTGACAGGCTTTTTACTTTGTGTAAATAATCCAGGCATGTCGTAGAGCTTAATTAGAAGACGTCACATTTACCAACCCGCACTGGGTGTGCATGGTGGATTACGGCCCACTGCCTCTCACAAAGAGGAGGCCTGTGTCCCGGTAATGGGAACATTATAGCCAACCGTCGGTAACCAAGAACATTTCACATGAAGATCTGAAGACGTATCAAGAATTAAGAGCACTAATATCTACGCTCCTCATTTTTACCCGATTACGGTAAAGCCAGGAGAGTTACCATTTTAGAAAGCTATGTATGTATTTATGTGATCCTTTTAATGGGAATTATTTTAATTCAAACCTTACCTCAGAACATTTAGCACTACACTGAACATCACTTACAATATTAATTTTATGACAAAAAATATAGTTTAGGTACATTTTATCACACCCAAAGTCTGTCCCTCTACATTGTGCGTCAGACGCGGGAACAAGCGCGATTGGCCTCATCCGGCGACAAATTGAACTTCCACGGATGTCCGCCATTGCGTTTTGTATTTAAAACATTACAGTTCGATGTCTATGGGCCTTTAAGTGGCCATGTTTGGCCGGAGATTGACATTTGAGTTTTGATTTTGGTGTTCGATTTTTTGAAAATTTAAGTCGACGACGCATCCTTCGATTTTTGAAAATGTGCTTTAGTTTAAAGATGATGTGTTCCAATTTTCAAAAACACACTTAAAAAAAATCGTACTTCGCAATTTATGATTTAAAAAAAATAATGCGCAGATATTCTGCTTAAATCTTAGCATAAGGGCACTTACTGTTAAAATTCTCAAATAATACTTTATTTATATATATGTACCTACTCCAAAACATTGAGGTAGTTACTAAATTAATAATGAAAAAGCTATTTTAAGTAACATCTGTACTTAAGTATTAAAGTTAATGAACAAAGAAATATAGCTAATAATCTTATAGAAAGTTACAAATAGCCATTATTAGTCAGTGAGCCGAAGCCATATTTCATTTAGCTTTTAAAATAAATAGGACGGTGTGAGTTATTTGGACTTATTAGTCTTAAATTGGGAAGGAATTATTTCAGACAGAGTTTGGGAAGGCAGGCGAGTTCAAGAATGGTCGTTGGCAATATATCTTCTCCTGCCTAGCCGCTTTGGGGTCGGCTTCCAGGATAACCGGATGCAGCGGAATACCAGTATTTTATATGGGGCGACTGCCTATCTGACCTCCACAACCCAATTACTGGGTAATACGATACCTCTTGTCTTCTTGCGGACGATGCGCCAGCCCGCCAGCGGTAGCACTCGGAATTCAAAATTTTCTTAGGTTTTTTGCAATTTGCAGGTCAATGTAAAGTTATTATGTTGAATAAAATATTATTCGCGACTGTAATAAATATGGCTCCATAGGATTATAATTATTAAAATGATCAATACAACCCATTTAATTATTTTCTTTAATAATTATTTTATTAATCTAAACTCGTTTAATTCTTTTTCTTGAATTAGTCAGTACAAAAAACGTAAGCAACCGTCATCGCTTCTTCCTTAACTCGGGTCACTTCAGCGTGGCAATAACGATCATTGTTCCACATACATTTCCTAGCATTATTTATTAAAAAAAAAAATGAAATAACTCCGTTATCATTCTGACACAATTTCTATCGTGATCTCTGTGTTAGAATAAAGAAAAATTGTGTTATCTGTGTAGTAAAAGTTGCGGATACGCCGCAAATTAACAGTTGGTTCGTTAACTTGGTGTTTCATTGTGTGCGTTCCCGAAAATATTCATAAAACACTACCTACTGGCGATGAGGAAAACTAAGGTAAATTGTCATTAATAGTTAGTGTACAGTGGTATTGTGAAGTGAAAATAAAATGCACCACGTAAATGGTTGTTTGGGTTCCTACAGAGATATATTAGGGAAAGGGCAATGACCACCTTTGCCATGCTAAAGCAAATCAGTTATTCCGATACGAGGATTAACACAATAGGTACTTGGAAAATGGCGAAGACACGGGAATGATAAATGTAGTCATGAACGATTCGTATGTTTTAAAAATCATGGAATAAGCTTTAAAAATCACAGGTAAGACATTATTCCAACTTCGCAATTTGAAAAACGAGTCAAACAAAGGCAATTACTTACCAGTAACCGTTGACAATAGACTTCTTAAAAAAAAACGAACGCATTCAAAACTTGAATCTCGAATGCGGCTTCCATTTTGGAAATTAGAGCTTTTTTTATTTTAATTAAAAAGGTCGTTCCACGATATGATCGCGCTTTGTTATTGGTTTTTATTTACTCTTTTTTTCCGTTTTTTCGGCGCATATTTAAAGAAGCGGTAATTATAAGAATTTTTAGGTAATGTTTGAAGAGGTCTGCCCTTTGACAGAGGTCGCGCTGGCTCGAGTAGCTGGTGGAAAAAGTTAGTTTTGTTGACTCTTTTTAATTTAAAATTGTGTGCTTATTTTATTTAAGTTTCAGGTCCATTCTCTGAGGCTGGTAAAAGTTGTTCAAGCTAAGATATTTTACTGTAACAACCTCAGATTGTATATTTGACTGTGCCATTATTCTGCGGTGTTGGATAAAGCAAGAGGGGCTTGTGGTTAAGTAACAAAACACGTGCACAGGGGCCCAAGTCTGCTAATTTTATAAACTCGTCATTCCAACACGATCCCATTGTCATTTTGCTAAAAGTTTGTAATCTGCTAAATTCACAATGGTCGATCATTGGTCGGTCAATGGTCTCGTAGTAGAATTGTGTTATAACGGCATTGCCGTATTGCCATTATTGTAAAACCCGTTAGTAGAAATGATTTTCCAAAAACTACTACAAAATTTGAACATTTATTCATCCCCGATTTCATTTATATGTATTTTTACATATTATTTATGAGTTTATTAATGTAAAATTTTAGCAGATTAGTTACCGCCTAACTTAGTCATTAATTTGTCATTATGTACAGGATTACCAATAAATGTAATTTCTTTCAATAGACTGTCAGTGGCTGACCACTGGAAAGTCATAATGACGCCATTATATTAGTAGATTACCAAACTTGTCAAAATCAACAATTATGAAATCAATGATAGACCATTCTGACACTATTGTAATAGCAGACTTGAGGCCCTGGTCGATTGATCAGGTTATCTACGCTTGCTGCGGTTAATTCGGGCATGGGCTCACTCATCATCTTTATAGTGGCCCCTCCGTGCCTCAGAAATCACGTTTGGTCTTTGGTCCCGGCTGTCATTTGCGAATCTTTGACAGTCGTCAGAAGCCCGAAGGTCTGACAACCAGTTTTATGAAGGGTTCGTGTTACCCAGTAACTGGGTTGTGGAGGTCAGATAGGCAGTCACTCCATGTAAAATACTGGTATTCGGCTGCATCCGGTTGAACTGGAAGACCAAAACTTCACTTCCACGGAATTATAGGTGGCAGCGTATGGGTCACCTTGGCTGCATGTTTTGGGGCACAGAGGGCAAGACAGGAGGTGGGGCATATTTTGTGACACAGCTCCACATCCACACCGTGCTGCCGTTCCATCGAGATAGCCCCAATTTTCGAGGTTCGACTTGCACCTTCCCACTTGGCTTCGGAGACAGTTCAGGGACTTCCAAGGGGACCACGGTTACACCCTGCAGGAAGATGCTTGTTTAGTGGTAGATAAAGTAGCTACAAAAACCAAATTCACTTTCTGGTTATTAAAACCGCTATTATAAATGGCAGGAAGATAATTCCTTTTTCGTTTTCTGTTTGACACTTCGTTATTTATTTGTATTTTTACATAATTTAAAAACTACCGGTCTTAAAATAATAATGTGTACAAGTATATAAAAAAGAATACTATCATAGGGCATGAAAAAGTTCGTCCATATCGTTGTCAATGGGAAAACCGCCCAAAAGGTTGGCAGCATTACAGCATAGCAGGATGTTGTATGGCAACACTGATTCTTTGACACTTGTGTTAAAAAAAAAAATATTTTCGAACATCGTTATTGTTTCGTTTGCTCGCCACGGGGCCACGTGAGTTTATTTAGATTTTTAATTATTGAAAGCGGCCATATTGTTTGTATGGGAATCGGAGCCGCTATCGGGTCGAGGTCAGCCCTTGCTATCTTTTACCGACTTCCGTTCAACATATTTTGTAATATTGAAACTTTTTGTAGCCGCCCGGATGAGTTTTTTTTTGTGGTTACATACATGTTTTTTTTAATTCGTGGAATTTTTTTGAGTTAGGAGAATTTTGTGGATAAAGTGTTTTGTTGAATTTATGTTGATACTGCCGCATCCGTATGTTAAAATTAGTAGAATGTTTATCAAAGTAAAATTATTTAATTTCACAGTTGATCATCCAAGATGGATGTTCAAATCTTTCTGCCCAGATTATAAATATGCATTTCAATAAATACTGTTAAAATACTATATAATTGTGTGTGTAATAAATTTATAAATAATGCTAAATAATCTGTTTTAAATAAATGTGACGATAATTTTATTATTATTGAATGTATTGTAAAAATGAATGATAGAAAGCATGCCATTGAGAGTAGGTAATATTTCGCACACCTAGATCTAAAGGGAGCTATGTAAAAAATTGGGAGTTATGCTTACCATTGAATTCCTTAACTCGCTACCTATCGACAGATTTAAAAATATTTTTCTAGTAGAACTTACAAAGCAAATATGTATACCACTTCTCCAGTGTACAGGAACACGGTAAACAGTTTTTGACCTTTTGTGAAAAAAAGTGCTTTTTTGAGTTAACTCTCTTTAGATCTAGGTGTGCGATATAATAAACGTACCTACCTAACATATTGTTTTGCATATCAAATGATGTATGACTATGTATTATGAACTCAACTACCTACTTTAAGACCAACACTGTACCAATACTTATTAAAAATGAGAAATAAAGAAAGAAAAAGTATTTATTGTGACTCGCACAGGAAGATCACATACTAAAATAAACACACAATGGTACAAAAATTATAAAAAAAAAATCCTTGGAATTAAAAAATAACAAAAACATAATAACTATGAAACAGAAGGTCCTGCACGAGGCTAAAAGGCTCCTACCTCAGCATGATGCCACGACATTAAAAAAAAAGAAATGTCGTAGCGCTGGTATTCTGATAGGGCCCGAGCGATGTGATGTCACGGGCAGTTACAGTTTAAATAAATAATCAGTATTAAATGAATGATTTAGATTGTGTGTAGTCTCAAAATTAATTTCTAACAACAAAAACTAACTGTAAAACTAATATAACATTTATGGAGAGGTGTACCTACCTATATTACAGGTACACCTACATTTCGCCAGTAATGTGTAAGTCCCATGTAATAGGGGCGAGCCTATTGCCATCAGCCGGGCTCTAATCCAGACTCCAGGCTGTTTCTGAGAAAAACCCAAAAATACTTTGCCCGACCAGCAGGCTTAGCATGACAGTTTCTATTTCTACGAACAATAGACACAGCTCCTTCTGTCATTTTGTCTTTTCTAACGATCTTTGTCTAGGTGCGACGATCGGTCGGTCGTAACGATTTTGTGTAGCGTCCGTTCAGCTTTCCGCAGCTGAACGGATGCGTACGCAGCTCATACAAAATCGTTGTTTTCTATGGACAAAAGCTGAACAGAGCTGAATAAGTGCGAGTAGTCCCTAATACAATTCTCCTAAAAATAACAAACGTCAAAAAATCTAAACGAATGCACCACTAACACACAAAAATCTAAAATATAATAAACCAATATGGCGGAATCGCTTCGGTCAGATTACAACCATATTTATCCGAACGTCGGCAACAGAATCAAGATTTGAAATTGGAATCAATGGCGGGCTAGATAAATTGTGAGAGAATGCTACTGGCAGTTTGTGGACTGTTATATTATTATAGATTTTCAACGATTGTTAGTATTTTAAATGTTATTGTAGCTTTTGGAAAGATTTTCTGCAAGATTTAACATAATCTAACGGTGGATAGACAGAAGCGAGTTTTCCTAGGTAATGTTAACTTTGAAAGAGATATCAATGAACATATTTTTAAATTTTATAATTTTACTCTTCAGGTAAACAATAGCCCGAAAATCAGACAGAAATCAAGGAAATCAGGAAGGGAATCAGGAATCAGGTTGTCAGACTTACTAACCCAGTTACTGGGTAATACGATACCTAATCAGGTTTCGTGTTACCCAGTAACTGGGTTTTGGAGGTCACATAGGCAGACGCTGAATGTAAAATGCTGGTATTTAGATGCATCCTCTTAGATTGAAAGCAAACCCTAATATAGTTGGGATAAAGCTAAACTGATGATGATGAACGCGGACGTAAACAATTTCTATAATTGGATAACGCAGCAACATTGGAGCAACGCAAAAAACAGTTTACTTGTATCCCACTTCCTCATTGAAATCACATAGGACCTAAAAGAATTGAATCAACGTAAAAAAACAATGTAGGCGCATATTTCATTCAAAACAAAATAAAATATGCACTGAAGACGGTTGAATGATGTAAGAGAAACAGAATAAGGTCAAAACTCATTAATTTTTCATTGATATCGTATAATTCTGTAGTCACGGACACGACTTTTATATAAATAACGTACCTTAGTTTGTTTTATTGGCCGAATGGGATTTGAACTAAGAACATTGCCTTAGTTTTTTTTCTGTCAAAATCAAAAGGATTCGTTCGCATTTTGAGTTGTCTATGCCAGGCAATTTGTAACACAATGTAGTAGGTATGATGAGTTTTTTTGGCGGGATGGCTTTGGAATATGTCGCATGATTTTTTATTTTCATGAAATTTAGTGAAATATCGAATAAAACTGTATAATTTTGGTAGTGAATTATTCAATTTAATTACGTGGGAGTGCACAAGTCTAGTCAAGGTGAAAATAAGTGACTAACGTGGACTTTTCGTGTTCCCCCAAAAAACTCCTAATAGGTTGTTGTAAAGTTACTACCGCTTTACAATAACTTTGACTTGACTGACTAAAGACGACTACGACTGTTTTGAAACTTCGTGCCCGATATCGGGCCATTTACTTGATCGAAAAAAAAATTACTTGACACTGGCTAAATGCACAAAACTTGCGAAGCCAAAACCCAAAAAAAAAATACAAAAAAAAGTAGATACGATCTAAGTAGGTAGGTTGGTTATGGGATTTTTCGATTAATCTTAAAAAAAAAAAAAACAGAATAATGACCAATGATTAAAAAAAAATGATCAACGAGGAATTGATTGTCAGATGGAAAATAAGCTAGCTTAAACAACAGAGGGAATAAAATACCTGCATATATACTGATAAATACGATATGAGGGGAAAGCATCAGTGTAACCCACGAATTCAAATTTTCTAACATTTTTTTGCAATTAGCAGGTCAGTGTAAGGCGGTATGTTGCACAAAATATGATTTGCGACCGCTACACGTAAGTATGTATTTACAGAATTATAATAATTAAAATCAATACAACTAAGGTAGGTAATTTAATCCCATGAAGAAATAATGTAGGTAACCATATGTCTAAATGAAATCATGGAAATACTAATAGTTTCCTATAGAGAGATTGATTGAACTTCTATCTATACTGTGTGTTTTAGGACTTCTAGGTAAAACTTAGTTGGTATTTTACCAGGATTGTAAATCCTAAGACTAAAATCTATAGCTACAACTTACCTAGCAAAAAATAATATAACCTGCAAGGTAAAAAGAACTCCTATCAAGAATTCAAACGAAATTAAAGTATCATCTTCACAAAAACAAAAAAAAAAAGAAATATAATCTGGTGATGAATACTCAAACAATTGGCACAACAGACAGACACTCCATTCCCTGTCCACTTAAAAAAAACACAAAGACCCGAACAGCCAATAGAGGACGTTCCCGCCGAAACGCGTTCCATTTCCAAATTATTTCAAACATGGCTGCCGTAACGAGGCGAATGGGCAAACAACAAATTGACCCCAATTTTCTGGCTAATGGTGCTTCTAACGCACAGCGGTACGATACGATGTCATCTGACATTGATATTTGCCACGTTGCTGGATTCGTATTGGTTTTAGTTTCATTATTAATTGTATTGTTCTTTTATGGATATATTTCTTATTCTCTCTAGCTATTGTTTTAAGTGTCTGATAATGAAAACGTGTCTCGGAATGCACGTTAAGCTGTTGGTCCCGAGTTCCCGACTGTTATTCATTTATTGTTTTTTTTTATTTGTCTTTCTACATCTTTATCACATTCCTAAACCCTGTTCAACAAAAATGATATGCTTATTTGATTTAAAAAGTGTCAATGGAGTGTCTTGCCCTACAGGATAAGTTTTTATCCAGTGCGCAAATTGTAACCGCACGCGCAGAAATTTTTCGTCGGTAATACAAAAAAAATCAACTGTTCCATCCGCGTAGGTAATTGCACTTTTCTATGTAACAACTGATTTTTTTGTTAAACCGACGTAAAATTTCTGCGCTGGGGGTCTAGCATGTATAAGCTGAATTCATGGTTACAGTTTGCGTACTGGATAAAAACTTACCGTAGGTTATCTACTACGCTTTGGATTGCGCAACTAACTTCAACTTTCTTACTGACCAACCCCTACACAATTTGAAAGTGCCTGTCATTGGTTAATTTGAAATAAATGCTTTGAGTTTATTTATTTACGTTGTTGAAAAGACAAATTTGTCCAAACCTGGGATGTGTGATATGAATGAAATTTCCTTAAAAATCCACGGGGGATTCGGACAAAAAGTGTGTTACAAACTAGGTAGCCGTATTTTTCTTGGGGTGGGAAATCATCAAATAACTTCTCCCGCTCTGTGTGGAGCAGGAGGGCGTGTCAGACTTTTACTGACTAAAACCCACCCGTGTTCCCTCAGTTGCCTGTATGCCAAGGGCCGTGGTATCTTCTTCGAACCACCCGCACCCCTGGCAGGCATCAGCTCGTGCGGGCCCCACCAGTTGGTGCTGTCATCTCTTTGAGGTGCGCGTGGAACACAACGCGCCGTCGACCCGGGCTTGGTCCTTACCGGACAGCGAGCTACCCATTACTCGCCGTCCGCAAGCCCGCGCCTACGGTGGCCGGGAATCAGACTGGGATTCCCGACGCTCAGGGCGTCTCCTGCGGCGACTAAGGCCGTGAGGGCGCATATACTGCCTCTCCCTCACGTGCGCTGCCTCCCTCGTTGCGAGCATTACTGCTTCGCAGACGGAGGTGACGGCTACCCATGCACTCTCGCTCCGTACCATGGCCTGGACCAAGGCCGGACGCGAGAGACTGCCGCCACGAGGACACGGCGATGCTCCGCCCAAGCCGGGCAGACCTCCACCGTATGCTCCACCGTGTCCTCAGGGTGATCTTCGCAGTGGAAACACCCGGGCGTTTCCTCCCGGCTTATCCAAAACAGGAACCTCCCGAAACAATCGCGAGGACCTGAGTCAGGCGGAAGGTGAGGACGCCATGCCGCCTCTCAAGCCACTCCTCAAAGAGGGGACTTACCACCGCTACCGTAGCGTGCCCAAACTAGGTAGCCGGTTAAATTCCACAAATCTTCTATTAATAACGTGCAAAAGTATCCAATTAATATTGCTGTTTCTAGGTAAGTACCTAATAATAATACATGTAATAATACACACTTATATTTTCCCATGTTTACCTATTTCCTTATCAATAATATGCAGGATAAAACTGACTAAAATTGCACAATTAAAATAATTAAAAGCGTGTGTATTTCTAAATCCATTTCTGTTAAACACGTACTTGTATTACCTGTCTAAAGATTTATAAAAATAATATTATGCCAATTTATAAGTCAGAAACCGCCAACCCTTCTTTAGCAAGCGTGTTGAATTGGTGATCAATGCTCGTGTCTTCTCTGTATGAGAAGAGGCGTTTGCCTTGCTTTAGAACAAAAATAGACTGGCAAAATTGAGTTCTAAATCCTACAAATATTATAATTGTGAAAGTTTGTGACTACTGAACAGATTTAGATGAACTTCAGACACGCATAGATTATAGCCTGGATTAACACAGAGGATGCTTTTCATCCCGGTAGTACGTTCTCGCGGGATAATTTTCGACCTCCACACGGGCGTAGCCGCCAGCAAAAGCTAGTGTTGAATATTCCAAAGCCAATTTAGCTCTATCAAGACTTCAAGACTGAATCTAGGTACCGACTAGTTTCACTATGCTATGAAAACTACGTTCCGTTTTGAGTTCAACATTCATTGCGTGATTTAAGTTGTGTAGCAGTCACATGTTTCCAGCATATGAAGCAATGGATTAGTAATATCCATCAAAATTATTTAGATTGCGATTATTAGTGTGTCACGCAATTATGGTGCTGGAATGCCTAGTTATTTAGAGGAGCCTGGAAATAGTGAAAAGAGACACACAATATCTCTTTGTAATAAATAATAGTTTAAAAAAACTAAAAAACACGCTTTAAAAACCAAACTAAAAAGTAAAAAATAATTTAATTCTATTAAAAAGCGTGGGGTGCTTTTTGAGGTATTTTTATAATCAATTAATATCAAGCACCCCACGCTTTTTAATAGAATTAAATTATTTTCTACTTTTTAGTTAGGTTTTTAAAGCGTGTTTTTTAGTTTTTTTTAAACTATTATTTATTTTCTATTTTTTAGTTTTGCTAACTACAAAAGCGTGTTTTTTCTATTTTTTGTTTTAGTTATTGAATTGTCATAGGTCCTCGATAAGTCTACAAAGTTTAAATGAAATCTGACCGTTTAAAGTGGGTCAAAATAGCGTCCAAAGGAGTCGGTTACATACAAACATACAAACAAACAAACAAACATACAAGTGAAGCTAATATAAAGCGTGTAAAAATTGAGACAGTGATCATTGATCCTACATAAGAGGCTTGTACATTTGCAACAAGCAGCTGACAGACTATTAAAAAAAAAACAATACAATAAAACCCACGACACAAACCAAAATCCAGTTTGACGCAACGACAGTAAATTGCCAGACGAAAAAAAATTCCAATAATAATTTTTGCACATGGCAACCCCCGAAATACCGTTACCAAGGAGATCCAGACTATTGTTGTTTAACAATAAAATCCTAACTATTGTATGGATTGCAGCTGTAGTTAGTATATTGTATTTTGTAAAACCGTTCGCTTTATCGTATTTCGATTGCGTCGGGACTAAGTTAGGACAGGCTTTGCAAAAAGTGTTTTTTTTGTGCTTTGCAAACTAGTTTGGTTATTGACGAATTTATTATTGGCACTCAGAGGGGCTATATGATAAATAACATATGTACGCATGCCGCGGTTGGTTCGTGGATGGGTGACCATTCATTTCACAATATCGTGATCCCTCCGCACCTCGAAAAGCATGTTGGTCCCGGCAGGCATTCGTACGTGTCTATGACAGTCGTTACGGGTAGCCTGAAAGTCTGAGAACCAGTCTTACCAAGGGGTATCGTGTTACCCAGTAACTGGGTTGTGGTCCTTGTGGACGTCAGAGAGGCAGTCGCTCTATGTAAAATATAGCTGAATCCGATTCAGCGCCTAGTCACCATATTTATACCTATCACCCACCAAGCCTTGTCAACGAATTGACGTTTCATTGTATGCACCAAATTACAAGCTGGCACATTCTCTAGTCAAAACTAACCGATAGGCATGGAATTTGTATATGCTATTTACCGATAAGAAATGTTTTAATAAGTGTCAAATCTCAATCAGTCAGCTTCTGTACACAAACTTGAAGTTACGGTTGACTTGAAATTAACCGTTTTAATTTTATATGATATTTGAACGTCAAATTCTTTACCGCCAATTTTATCTTTCAAAATCAAATGACAGCTGTCAAGAAAAGTTCAATAGAGTAAGTAGGTACTTTTTAGTCATCGATATTTAAAAAAAAAAAACGAAACATGGACAACCACAACGGATTAATTAATTAAAGTCATGATTCAGAATTAATAATAAATCTAGGACTATGTATCGTCTAATTAATTAACGTCTTGAAAGTTTTTCTAGAAGCCAGTGGTGAACCTCGGGGCATAAATTCCTTGAGTGATTTTACTTATGGTTTCTGTGCAGTTTCCTTAGCTTTTACAGTTTTAAAGGTTTCTTAAAAGTCCACATTTATAGGCAAGTTAATTATCCAGTAGGTAAGTGACCAAAACGTGAAGCAAAAAACTTTGTAACCCTTTTTACGAAATTTACGGAGGAGTATGAAATTTGGAAGTTTATACGAGAAGAAGTGCTTGAAAGCTAATATTTTTTTTTAAATATGAATTATGGTCGAATGTTGATCATTGGGCGTCCACTACTATTATACAGAGAGGTAAAATTTGTAAGTTTGGATATAATAATCTGAATAGTTTGTAAGATATTGCTCATCCATTGTCCATCTTCCAAATTATTTCACTGCCAGAAAGCTAAGCTATGGCCGAGAACAATAGAGGGTATATTTTATAGGTAGTATAGTTGACTACAACGCTAGGCAGAAGCTAGTATCAAATAAGTCTATAAAAGTCTTCCAAAGGAAAAGCCACAAAGGGTAGGGATTCCCACTTGCACGCCGAAAATACATTCAAGAGCTCTCATTTGGGCTTAGCCTATAAAAAAAACGAATACCTATCGATTCTGTCAAAGGATGTCCAACAAGGAAGTTTCCAATTTTCTCAATAGCAACGACCCAATTTTCGTGTTTATTGTTTGATATCTTTGTTGTATAGCGTTAAGATTTAAAGTGTCAAAGCTCTGATAAATTAGCTTTACAATTGTGAAAGATTCGTTTGAATTGATTCGGTAGTTTTTGAAATATGTTGCCATAAAAATTAAAACTGCAATAAGAGCTTTATGAAAATGATAAAAGAGAATTGATCTAAGTATTTTTTGCCCTGTTTCAAAATTATGACACTAATAATGCGTTTCCAATTTTGAATTAAGAATCGTTCCGCCATTTGTAAACTGCGGTCCTCGATAATACAATTTTATTGCGTAGTTACTTAATTTATTACTGCTGTTAATTAGACCAATATATTTCTTTTAATAGTAGAAAATACGACGAAACTGATATATCTTTATCTATTTTAGTTTTTTCACTATATAAGCAACATTCATTCATTCAATTCAGAATGTTATACAAAGAATATTACTCACTTATTAAGATATCACATCGCACCAAGCAAATTGTTGATTTTATAGAAGATTCTACTCGTTTATACTATACAATATTTTATTTTTGATTAAATTTCGCTAGCTTTTGTAAAGTTGCTAAATAATAATTGTATTAACAGCCTAATAATGTCCCGAGCATTGATTACCACGCTTGCTCAAGACGATGTGATTTCGCCCTTATTGTTAACACACTATCAAATACATTCTGAATAATTTTGAAGCACATTGCTACCTAAACTATTGTTAGAAAATTTATCTACTCAACATATTTGGTCTGAGGCTCAAGAACGTAATATAACGCAATGATTGTTGTTCAACTGACAAAATGAAAGCCATTGCTACTGTAAATTGCTATGTATTGTAATGTATTACTACACAGGTTTCCACACGATGTCAGTATGTAATGTCCAAAATAAAAATCAAAAAGTATTTGTATATGAATTGAAAATGCCACTTTGGTGCATTGGTGGCAAAGTACTTGCCCGGATTTTAAATCTCAATCTCTTTTCTGATATTCGACTGAATAAAGTTAATAATATATGGTATTGTTCCTTATTCATTTAACGATCTAATTCTTCTGAAATGCCTTGAAAAATATCTTGAAAGTTGGGTCGGTTGACTTTTAAATTATGGATGGCACCAGCGATATGGTCGCTGGATGGCACAATGTGTCGCGTCAAATTGAAATACATGCCGTTCTTTACTTGGGCCAGTTTATTGATTTTAATGGCGTTCATTATTTTATTTGTCAGCCACAATGTCTGACATAGTTAACTCGTCATAAACATTCGTAAAAAAATAATGTTAAATTTAAGTTGCAAAAACATACCTAAAGGGCAGCTGTTTTCTTTTTTCAATGTTTGACATTTGGTTGTCAAATGAAATTGACACTTCGATTTTTATTTGACGGGCCAAGGTCATAAGCTATACAGCCTCTGTATTTTTTTCTGTTTATTTAAAAAAAAATAGAGATGTGCTGTCCGTAGTTAGGCTTGATCTAACATTGGCTAATACCCAGTATCAGTCAGTTATCGGTGCCTATGTTATCATTGGGCGAAGGCCACCCCTTATCTGTCAAACGTAGCATTGTATAATGTTATCTTGAATTTGATATTATATTACTTATATTCAATTTTAGGCTAACATTTTGTAATCGTTGTGGGTTTCCATATTCGGTAATTGAGTTTATTGAAAATAACTAGGTTGGTACCTACCATGTATATTCAGAATCGGAATTAAATTTACCCTACTACTTATTATAAATGTGAAAGTTTGTACCTAGTGTTTAAATGTTTGTTGCAAAAATAGCTGAATGGATTTAGATGACATTTGACACACAGATAATTTATACCCTGAATGAACACTTATAATACTTTTTATCCTGGTAGTACATTCCCGTGGGATGATTTTCAACGTCCATGTGGGTGAAGCCGGAAGCAAAAGCTAGTGCGAAATAAAATAGATTTTTAATTATATTTTTTTAAAGAATCAGTCGCTTTTTGTAAAATATTGATATTTAGTTAGGTACATCTGGATAAGTTAGGAAGCTGAAACATGGAAAAATATGGTTACCACATATGATGACATAATTTCAGAATACTACTAAACCAAGATGGCGCCCGGTGACGTCACACACAGCTGCCATTACAATTTAATGATTTTTATAACTATGCTACTCAACAGCAACATTCCTAGTACTTTAGCAAGCTTTTTTAAAACAATTACGTCATAAAACCATGTGTTCGTTTGTGGGTGTAATCTCTGAAATTGCTGGACTTGTTTTTTTTTGATGAATTGGAGGGAAACAAAAGAAATACCTACTCTTCTAAAAACGTTATATTATAGAGGATACAAAGTCCTATCTGTTAATCCAGGTTATAAGCTATCTATATGTCAAATTTCATCCAAATCCGTTTAGCCGTTTTTGCGTCATTAGGTAACAAACATCCCAACATCTAAAAATCCAAACTTTTACATTTTTAATATTAGTAAGATAAAATAATCCTACAAGGGCACTTATTAAACGTCAGAAGCTAGGTGCACGGTTCCAATTGGACGTTACCTATGGAGAAGAGCCGGCAAGAATCGCCACTCTTTTACAAAAAAATGGCTTATACAATGTATGACATTCATTCATTTATTCATATCAGCTGAAAGACGTCCTCTACCGGACATAAGCCTCTCCCAAAAGGGGGGCATTTGCCATAATCGCCACGCTTGGCAGGCGGGTTGGCGATCGCAGTATGGTGGTCAAATGCATAGAGAACGCTGCTGCCCATTCTCTAGTAAGTCCCTTAGTCGCCTTCTACGACACACACGGGAAGAAATGGGATGGTGCTATTCTTTTACATCCGGCATCACACGGAACAATAACAATAAACACGGGCAATGTATGTACATATTCAAATTACATTGGAGGAGACTGTAGGCCTGTCAACAAGCAACAGTTACTTAATAAAAATAGTCCTCACAACTTGATCTAGTCTCTAATCAGTTACTTGGCTGTCAAAATATATGCTAGAAAATCACAAAATTCATCCTTTTCTAAGATAAAGAGTATGAGTAGATGCGAGAAGAACAGAACCGGTCGAAGTGGCGGAGCTTTGGGGAGGCCTATGTCCAGCAGTGGACGTCTTTCAGCTGAATTGATGAAGATAATCCTTTTATAAAATACGCCAATGTCCGGCAGTAAACTATACTAGGATAAAGAGCACACTGTCTACCCTGCTATGTTTAAAAGCGTGATGTTCCGTCGATCAGTATTTCTTCCCCTAGTACAAAGTTATTGATCCTAGCATATACACTGTGGTGTTAGTCATACGATGTAGCGATTTGGGCTGTTCATAAAACGCTACGCTGAAGATACAAGTTGTAGCTCTGTTCATAAAACGCTACTGTGAAGATACAAGTTTAATTTTTCTGGAGCTATTTCCTTCGGATGGAAAGTAGTACTTAGGACTGATTTTTCAATAGTCAGGTAACTTTTAACTGAGAAATAAATATTACGGCTTGACAGCTTTTGTATAGAAAATATGTCAAACGCTTCCGAGAAAAGCTATCTGACTATTAAAAAATCAGCCCTTAGGCTTAAATGTTACTCCACTGGTAATCTCAAGAGATTGTGAAAGGCAAAGTGCAATTGTCTCTTATGTCAATATTATGTCACTGTCACTCATACCTTTCAAATCGTAAGGTATGACGTCATGATGGTAGTACTTTTTTGACAGAGTTATTTTACAACTAGTGCCCTTGCTTAGCACGGGTGCTGCTTACAAATATGGCGTTTCTGTGCTATATTTTATGTACCTATTGTATGCGTAAACTTTCCACAGTTAATATGCTTTATACATCATTATAATTTTCATCTGCCTAGCCTTTTCCCAAATATATTGGGGTCGGCTTCCAGTGTTACCGGATGTAGCTTTGTTCCAGTATTTTTTTACATGCAGCGACTGCCCAGTTACTGGGCAATGGGCCCATGGGATAGTTAAGCCGCATCAAAATCCATTGTGTACTTAAAAGATTTAACTGGTCATACAGATAGACACGAAAAGCGACTTTGTGTAATTCCATGCATACAGGGAAAGTTTTTATCCAGTGCGCAAATTGTAACCACGAATTCAACATATCATTCTAGACCCCCAACGTAGAAATGTTTTGCAGTTTTTACAGTAAAAAATCAGCTGTTTCATAGAAAAGTGTAACACCTACGCGGTTAAAATGTATGGAACAGCTGTTTTTTTTTTGTATAACCGACGAAAAATTTCGGTCTAGAATGATATGCTGAATTCATGGTTACAGCTTGCGCACTGGATAAAAACTTATCCTGTAGATGAGCGAATTTTTTTTTTTCAATTGAAGTTAAAAGTGACATTCTTTTGTCACTTGCACCAAACCAGGGTGTGGTTATTCAAAAACCCATAGGCCGGACCACTTACGATAAATTGGAGTTATATTAACTTCATTTAGACAATGATTTTGCTAAAAATATTCAGTAAAAGCACTCAAAATATTATCCATAATGATAATAATGATTGATAGACGATATTTCCAAATTACTGCTGAGGCCAGAGGGTCTAGTCTGTCAAAATGTCAGAAATTCTGTCAAATTCTGCTAAACCCATAATTGTTCCGTTGCCGTTGCAAAAAAGGGATGGTGCTATTTATCCTTTATAGCTCTATCTCTCTCTGGCACGTTGACAATGATACTGATTACTAGTGATATGCAAATGATGAATGATTTTTTAAAAATGGGTGAAGAAGAGCCGTCAGAAAAATAAGTAAAAATTTTGCAGTTTTTTTTTCAGTCTTTAAATAATGTAACAAAATAATATGATTACCTACTGTTATATAGTGACCAGAAAATAACCAATAACGCAGAACACTGAAAGTATTCTTTTCTAAAAAAAAAATCAATAAACAAAATAGGTTGAGCATGATTTTGAATAAGAGAAGGATATGGTCCTTTTGTGGGGCTCACAATAGACCCGGATGTTGTATGGTACAGCTGCTGGTAGGATGGTGACAAGATGTGCGGTGACCACAGTTTCGGACGGACGCAGGATAACTTTTTTTCAATTTGTCAGTTCGCGCTTATTTTTCGATTAAGGAGTGAGTTTATTAGGTATAATATCACTTGTAGATTTTGTTTTAATTTTTAACTTGACAACCGAGTTTAAATTACAAAAAAAAAAATATACAGAAAACAAATATTTTATTATAAAAAGGTAATGACGGAGTTTTAGCCAAAATTACGTATTTATCTTCACCTTGAATTATTCGACTTAAAGACAAAAGTTGTCTTTAGAAAATCTACATATGGACTAAAACGAAAAACATACCATTCATAAGTAAATAAGTCATGGTTTGAGTGAAATCAAATAAATAAGAAAAGCAATTAGTCAGGACAACTGGGATTAAAAAATATGTACATTGCAATCAACTGAACGCCTTTTATGTCAACCTAGACATCCTCAGATAGACGACAAAAAATAGCGGCGTTGATTCACATTGATTCAGCCACAGCTGGCCCTTATCTTGAATTAATACTGTGAATCAACTATCTAATAATAATACTTTACAAACAATTTGCATTGATAAAGTATCAAGAGTTATGTAATAAAATAGATTATATCAATTGTATGGTGATAGAGTAATGTCGTACTTAGAGGCGACTAGGGGTATATAAGATTTTAATACTCTTTAAATGAATTGTTTATTTTAATATTCTATTTACTAAAAATATACAAATATACGTAAACGAATCAAAAGGAGTATGAAAGGCGTTCTGTAGTGTGTTTGTATATATGTTTGTAAAATACGAAAATTATGAGTGTTTTCAACTGATTTTATTTGTTTTTGCTTCAAATAAAAAAAAATCACCAAAAATCTTAACGAAATACCACCCATTTTACTCAATACTGTCAAATTAACTCTGACTAAGGAAATTACTGAAAAAAATCACAAGTTTGCAAATTAAAACACGTTCCAAATTAAAACCACAACAAAAAACCGCCACATCTTTCAAAAACTGACCACGTTCCACGAAAATCGAACGCGCCTTCGAAATTCAAATCCCATGGCCACCTCAGTTAACTAAAATAAACTCAGGCGCACATCTGCTGTACACGTGGTCATACAAAGGCATGGGGGCCACGAGACCATGGGAAACAAGCTTAATTGCCTATGTGCAGATTCCATGGGGTTGGCAGGAGTGGACGAAACTACAAATTGTTTTCCCATTGATTTGTTGTAGGGTTTGACGGTTGTAATGCCATGATGACCAGTATTGTTAAATTAGATAAGTCAAGGGAAAAAATGCCGAAGGCCAATTCTCGTACTTAAAAAAAAAACCGTTAAAATTTATGTTGTCTCCTCTCTGCGGCATTCAATGTCAAAAAAGTAGGTAAATTGATAATATTTTTGACAGATTCAGACTGAGTCAATGTTCGTTGTATCTCTAGAGCAGAGGTTAGTTAGTTAAACTAGAAGTAAAATTAGGGGATGAAATAGTTACATGTCTAAAATCTGAGTAAGTTTTTCTATAAAATGAGAGCAAAGCCATTGGCTATTTCAACGACTTGTTCTCGGTAGTATCTAGTAGCTAACTTATTTAAAATGTCGATTAATGTTAAAACATTTTATTTGATTTGATTAGTAGCTCCTGATGTCATTATTTTACAATAATAATGAAAGAATTCAATAATGATAGATAGAAAGGTTGATAACCTAACCGAGATGACGACTAATAAAGAAGTAAGGAAGAAAACCACATGTGGCGCTGACCCCAAATAAATTGGTATAAAGAGAGAATGATGACGAATATTGAAAGCTACACATTTGAAAATCTATCCATTCCAATCCTATATTCATTTATACCTAATACTAATTCATTTACAGAATAAAATGAGAAGGATTTGCGAAAAAAAAAACTGCCATTCGAATTCCAAACGCCACGTGTCGACCAAAATGGCGGGAAAAACACGTGTAACGGCTAAATATAATTCGAAATTTAAAATTAATGAACTAAATAAGTTTTTAGTTCAATGAAACGTTAATGAGCGATAAAAATACGGCCATACGTGTTCCCTTATCGGACAGGTCATAGGCCACGGTAGAAATAATAAGTATGTATTGTAGTAATGTTGAGTTTAAACTGTGGAGTTGACTAATTATGTTTTTAATTATTTTGCTTAGAATTCTGAGAAGGAATGTAAAGTTCGTTTTAAAGGGTTCCTATGAGGGCATGTTCACTTTGTGATCAAACCCTCATTACTAAATAAAGATTAAAAAAAAAAGTTCGTTACTTATATTCTGTGTAGAGCTTGATTTTGGGTTATATGCTCCACAAGATTCCTGTGAAACATTCAACTTGAGTGTGAATGTTAATTATTTAAATAACGTCTCTTTTATTATTTTAGATACAATTATGATCATATCATCACAATCTGTCTATAATGTTCCCACTGCTGGGATACAGGCCTCATCTCTGTGAGAGGGATTGGGCCGTCATATGTGCATACAATTATTAATGTGATATTGATAAGTCTCTCAACCTTTCTAAGCAGGCAGCACCTACAGCTCAATCATCCTTTAAATCTCACTAATATATCTCATTGCTCATTAATTTGCTCTTAATTCTCTATGTGCATGTTTTCTACAATGTTTTCTGATTTATATTATCAAATGTGTATTGTTTAAATAATACGAAGAAAATACCTAAATTAGCGCTCGAACCGCCCATACTAGCCAGAGCTGCCACACTTCAACGCCTTTAACTCTGTAAGATACCACGAAATAATATCCCCATAGTAACTATCACTAAAATCAATACATACATTCTCAATATCTATGATATCAATCACAAATCCAAAGCCCAAGAAAAATAAAACATAATCATCAACGATTCACTCACTGCACTACACATTCATCCACAATTTTCACCCGCATCCCTATGTCAGAGAACACAAGCTACTGTCACGTCCTCGTGGCGTCCCCGATAGTCTTCACTACGTCCCCATCCCGTCAGCATACTCCGCATGCCTCCTTTGAAATTAAACATTCAACTATTCGCCATACACAGGGGGACGAGGCTTTAAATTAAAAAAGTACACGTTAGGGTCACAACGCTCTCATATTTTTTTGGTGGAATCTCTCAGAATTACGAATAATCATGTATAGTATGAGGGTAGATTGATAGGTAGTGTGTTTAATTTTGTTAATGTGATATGATGGGTTAGTTAATTATGTAGTGAGGTCGATTTGGATGAGGTGGTTGAACTTTCTGCCAGGGTTTGGGATGGTGGAGTCGAATCGGGCGTTAATGATAATGTTTCATCAAAAGTGTTATTAGCCAGGTTAGATCACTTTTGGGGTAGAAATTCGATGTTATAGGTTGTTAAAATGCAATTTATTGTTGAAGTTCGATAGAAAGCCTGGCACTTTACTGTAGTCTGCAAAAATGCCATGAATGAGAATTATCTTAAAATACTCATTTTATCTATCAAAAGCGTCGTTGGACTGATTAATGTACTGAAACTTGAGCTACAAAAATCTTCTGTCAAATTCCTGGCCAACTTAATAATTAGCTGCAGTAATATGAGTCTTGCAATCCGAACATCTTAAATTATATTTGTCAACAGAATTACTAATATAATGGGTATTTCAGAAAATCGGAGGATATTCTCAATCTTCTAAGTAATCTAGCAAGTAATCAAGTAATGATGATTACTATAATGATATTGCGACCATCAATTTTATACATATTCAAACGAACACTATATACCTCTCAAGCAAAGACATTCCAGACAAGAAAATAAATTAACACAACCGACTCTAATTCAAAGGAATGTGGACCTTAAACAGTTGATACAGACTGCATTACTATAGACACAATATCATATATCACATAAAGTACAATATCGAATGACAAGGAAGGACGGGCGGCGACTAGGAGGCGCCATTCTCAGAAATTAGACGACGAATCAGCGATATTAAGCCTTAACATACTTATTTACTTGAAGGATTGAAGCGTGGAATTGGAATAGAAACGTCTGATTAGAGTCTCGAAAGATTGATGAGAAGACCTCTTTCAGAGGTTTTGAAAGAGATCAAGGATAGCAGGAAAATACAAGTTAACATCTATGTGTGTGATTTCTACCTACGACTCATGCCAGTCTTTGGTGTAAAGCAAATCATAATAGAATTTCCTATTGCTGCAATCAACACTATAAACAATAGATTTCAGCTGCTAAACTTGACTTGTAGGTCAGAAGTACTCGGAAAGTATGAATTGCAGGTCGAAGGTTCAAAGTTTCAAACACAGATAGGCGCTAACTTTGTGCAAATTAGTTCATCACCTCTCAAGAACGGTGACGGAAAACGTATTGAGGAAACCGGAATGTTCTAGAACCAGAAATTCGAAGACATGTGACATCTACCAACCCGCACTGGGCCCACGTGGTGCATAACGGCCCACTCCCTCTCAACGAGAGGAGGCCTTTGTCCTAGCAACTTGATACCTCAGGATGATGGTGATAAAAACCAAGATTTCCAAGTTCTAATTGGACGGCCAGTTGCGGATACCAGGCCGTCTTATGGCTAACTTATGTAAAACCAATCAGGCAGTTAAAATTAAAGTAAGACGTCGTTCTCAAATGACCACTGAAAATTAGCGCTGTAGTACAGCATCATGCTGAGTGGAAGCCTTCTTATTTATGTTCTGTGTTCGTAAGAATAAATCTGTTGAATTTTGTTATCATGTTTTTTTTATGTTTCTGTGACAAATTAATCTATTTTTCTTTCTTACTAAGGCAATGTTTAAAAAAAACAATGACTTCTAAAAAAGTTCAGACTAATAGCTCAACCCGTTAATATGAGTGAGGCAATCCATCGATTCTGTCCTTAGCTCATTCCCTCATCCCTAATGACTCATGGGAAATAAAACAAAAGACGCACTCGACTTGATTAAGATCGAGACACGTGACAGTACTAAAAATTTACCGAGAATACTAATATTGCAATAGTATTAATTGTAGTAATGTTAGGATAGTAAGATATAGTGACAAATGACCTAAACGTGTTAGTAGCTCCTATTTTCCTGCGCATTGTTATAATAAGAGTTGATGACTACGGTAAGATCTTCTGAATGTGGAAACCTCGTGATGATTTTGAACCCTATGGAATCCTAAAGGCTTGTCGATGTGTTTCTTAAGCACGTGGTGGCATTACTTTAAAATCTCGTGGTGTAAGTGAAGGAAAAGACGGTGAAGAAATATGATTAATCGTATGGAATCACCAATAAGTGTGACGAAACAATGCTCCCTTTGCCCAAAGGACAAATCAATCTTCTTAGACTTTTCTCAACCATGTTGGGGTCGTCTTCCAGTATAACCGACTGCAGCTGAAGACAAGTATTATACAAGAAGTGACTGTCTATCTGAGTTCCACAACCCTGTTATTGGGTAACGCGAGTTTTCAAACGGTCAACGAATACAGGTTGATTATGTTGGGGACCCATGAAGGACGTTTTAATCAGTTGTATTTACGCCGATGTTAAATCGATGTTAAATATGTCATTATGTCACACGTATTTCCGTAACCAAAGTATGATTGGTAAATTATACGTTCAAAATGTTGAAACCCAATCTAGCTTACAAGTCCAACTGTTAAACGTATGTCTTTCTTGATAATCTGACCAACGCCTCTGACGCCGCATAATATGACCACGTACTGGGCCCAAACAATATTAAATATACAGATGCAAAAAGAAGACGAAGAAGAACGGACTCCTGCCCACACCCTTACGAAATACAAGTGTGAAGATGATAGAACTACTCTACCGTATTAAATAGAGCTCTTTTTATGTCCAATTAATAGCGATGTATCACGCATTCTAAGGCGTGGAGAGTATTACTATCGCCATATAGTGAGAACGTGCTCTTGACATTGTTAGCTGGTATTTCAGTTAATGATTCAGAACTTTAGAAGTTACTGTAAGAATGTTAGTATTCGTTTTCATGAAATTAAATGAAATGATGTTTATTAGAGCTTCTATGGCACTTTTATACGTTCTTATTGCGCCCGCGTTTCTTGGCTCACTGATTCATGAAAAGAAATGCCAAAACCAATTAAGAGGTCATACCCTCATATGAAGTCGAAACATTATTTTATTAGGATTTTATGTGAGTCTAAAATGCAGGGCCATAAGATGTGGCTTATGGTTAACGCTTTATTAATTACGTATTTAGTTTGGTTGAAAATGTTGAAGCTATTTTTATCAGACACAAAAAATATAAACCGAATTGGGTCATGTCAGCAAAATGATGATTTTTCAGAATTAAACGATCCGATAAATAATGCTACAAAAATGTATGCCATGAAACAGGAAAACTATTAAAATGACTAACCTGACCGGTCAATTACTATAATTAGGAAATGTCCTAAATACGCCGAACGCACGGTCATACTACACAAACTGAAACAACCGCCCGGCAACAGCACGTAAACGTTCTAAAAAAAATTACAAACAAAATAAAAACTATTTTCGAGACATTACTCACCGTTTTCCTACTATTATTACAGGCACAAACCGTAAACACTCGCGTCTGAAAAGTAAAAGAAAAACACCATTCGCCCGCCATTTTGAAAGGAATACGTCAAAAACTGACACACACGCGCGAAATGGGCTCTAACGTTCTAATTTTGAAAAAAATATGTCGTTTCTGTTTGAATGTTGGGAAGAACGAACGACCGACGCTCGCGGAGAGCAAAATCGCACTGAAATGTAATTTGAATGGAGCACTGAATGACTATCAGAAATAGTCGAAGGGAGGAATTGGGTGACATGTGTCGGCAGCGCTTTCATCGCTTTTGACAGCGGCGTGTTTCAATTTTTATTTTTGCTTTGAGTTTTGAATTTTTTAAAGTTTGTTTGTTGAGTTTTAAATTGAATATTTTGTAGGTCAACGGTGTTCTAAATATGTCGGTTTCCAGTATCAGTCATATTGTAACTGTGTTTTTAGTTAGAATTTTAATGAGTTATTATTTTGTCTTCCTACACAGTTTAAATCAATACACTAATAAGTGAATCACCTCTATTAAAATTCATAGCTGGTATAAGATTCCCTGAGGTCTTCAAAGACCTTTTAGTTTGATAAAGGTTTCACACACATTAGGGGGCAAATCCATAACTATTAAATTATATATTAATTTTACGTGACTTCAAGATTTTAAATATATTTAATACACTTAAGAAAACGACTCGAAAAAAAACGGGAATAGTTTCCCTCAAAAAGCAATAATAAATTATAATCTTAAAGCGCTTTTTACAATAAAGCGATGCTTGGATGGAAGTGTCGCCGATACAGCCGACCAATCACGAAGCGTCGTGCGAACTACAGCGATTCTTAAAGTTCTGAGTCGCAATTCACATTAGTACAACAATACAGTTGTAAATGCTAATATTCATACGCATCTGGATAGACGGGAATATCCCTTAAGTTAGAGAAAGATTATGTTCTCCGTCGTCACTAATATTGCAGATTTGAAGCATTTTTTTTTTCATTAGGAGTTTCTCTGTAGCAGTCCGAATTCTAGATTTCTGTCCAGTTGATTGTAAAATAGTTTCACCCTAATAAATGGGACTTAATTATAATTATTGGTAAATTTTTTGTAAAGATACGAAGAGGTGTTTTTCTTTTAATTGGCGAAATGTGTGTACACAGCATATATTTTTCTAAAACATTGTAGGGTATTTTTTAAGAATTTTTTTTTCTACGATGATTGAATTAATGAGTTTGAGTTTGGGTAATGGGTAGCAGTATTTACCTAAACTCATTTTCCATCATGACGTCATAGGATCACAAGTACCGTCGCCTCGAGTACCCTTTCAAAACGTGGGGGACGATTGCATCATCTCTCTTTGTAGCGTAGTCTCTAATATGGCGTCTTTTTTTTCATATATTGACAGTTTTATAGTGTACTAGCTTCTGAAATTTCTTGTTTTAACATAATATATATCCTGTGATACTCCGCAATACTGTAGCTTCCCATTAGTTATAGAATTTTCGAAATTAATCAGTCATTTTGAAGATTTTTCCCTTTTATAAAAACTCACAAACTTTTCCTCTTGATAATCGTACAAGCACTTTGCAGCCCCCCCCCCCCCCCTTGCACTTTGTGATTTGCTTTGCTTTACTTTCCATAAGTGAAATAATTATAAAAATTGGTTAAGTAGTGTTTGATTTTATCCATTACAAACAATTTTACAAGCAATAAAATATTTTACCTCTTTAAAATATTAATAAAGAAAATAATTAGTGTCATGTTAACTTTCACCCCCTTCCACAAAAATGCACGACAAACGAACAACCCCAAACATTCTTAACCTCAAAATATTTTTATGACATAAACGTTTACTTCAACAGCGACATTTTTTGACATAACCTAAAAAATGCTTAAGTTACAACATCAAAGTGAGTATTTTTAATAAAAATTAAGTTCTCAATGTATGTTTAAGAGAACAATTTGAACGTTGCCCGGTATTTGTCATACAATTTTGTACCTTTGTTGGGTTGAAAAGGGGGCTAGGGGGTTGAAATTTGCAGCTGCTCCGTTATACTGGACAGTGGGGGTATTATTATTGAAGAGTCTGTTGCTATGCGGGGTTGGTAGGGGCAGTGGTTTTTGTGTGCCAATTTTGATTTATTACAACGCGACATTGTAATGATCCGTCTTTCTTATTAAATTTGACAGCGATGTGGACATATATTTCCACGTTTAAATGTCCTTTTGTTTATTGTATATAGGTACATATTTTTATCTACTTATAGTTAATTAGTTAGTCATTTAAGTAGTACGAAGTGTAAATAATTAGTATCTATAAACATTTTAATGTACATATATTATATAAAAATTTGACTCTAATTTCTTTCTATATCTAAATAGCATAGGTATTATAAAATTTGTGTAAAAAAACATCTTGGAGAATACCTACTTGGACCGAGATGAATAAGTATTTCTTAGGACATGTTTTGGCTTAGTGATATTGCTAATTCATTGCTTAAAAATTTATCAGCTCGACAATGGTGCCGATTCTCTTGTACACCGAAATAAACTATCACTAAAATTCCTTACTTTTGCCTATAAGAATCTTAAAGCTATTCTGCAAAAAAAGATAGACACAACTGTGTCAAAATTATTTTTAAATTTAGAGATCTTTTAAAAAGATTTTAGTTAAAATCGAATTTGACAATCGCGACTCCACGTGGTATTTTTTGGCTTCGCAACGTTGTACTTGTTTGGGGGGGGGCAGCCTCGACGTGTTTTAAATGGATTTTTTTGTGTCGAAAATATGAAAAATTATTATCTACATGTTGAGTTTTAGAGGTGTATGGGTCTTATAAAGGGGGTCGAAATTTTCAATATTTTTACAATAAGACACACCATTTTCGAGATATAAGCAAAAGAAAAGAAAAAAAGATACAGTACTGTATTTGCGCCCGAAGTCGAGGTGTCGGTGTGAATTTTAGTTCTTGACAACTAATTTTATTTCACACCTTTTTAATCGCGACTAAAAATAGTCAGATTTAGTTAGACAATCAAAGTGTTATATTGAATAGAATAATGAAATTGACAACAATAGAATAGCAAAATTACCATTTTCACTAAATTAAAAACTCAGTGCAATCTTAGTGCTGTCAAACTAAAATATAGTTATGTTGTGTCACTTTAGTCAATTTCAGAATGGGAAATCGTCGTTTGACAGGAATAAACAAAATTTTGGTGATTATTAGTTTAGTTTAGAGAATTTTGTGACAAGAGAATCGGCACCAATGTAAATAACGCATTGAATGTTTTTGAACTGTAAAAATGTAATGCCATTCCTAATCTTATGTGAGTTTCTCAATTACCCCGTTAGTAAGAAATTCTTACAAATATAACTAATAGAGAAAAATGGAAGATAAATATATGTTGCGCCGATCCCAAATAAATTGAGATAAGGGCAAGAATGATTTTAATAATGAGTTAAAAACTTCTGAAATATTGTAATACTAGCTTCTGCTCGTTCGCGTCAAATCTTGCTTCCCTGATCCAGCCCGTCGCTTCGAATCGCCTGCCCATGTGAGTACTTCGTATTCGTGACCTTTTTTATCTTTTATCGGGTCCTATGGGTCTTAGCGTGATGTTATATAGCCTAAAGCCTTCCTCGATAAATGGGCTATCCAACACTAAAAGAATATTTCAAATCGAACCAGAAGTTCCTGAGATTAGCGCGTTCAACCAAACAAACTCTTCAGCTTTATAATATTACTAGCAGCGCTCCGCAGTTTCACTCGCGTAGTTCCCGTTCCCGTAGGAATACCGAGATAAAATATAACTTATGTTACTCAGTGATAATGTAGCTTTCTAACGGCAAAAGAATTTTTAAAATCGGTCCAGTAGTTTTTAAGTTTATTCATTACATACAAAGATACAAATCTTTCCTCTTTATAATATTATTATACTAGCTTTTGCCAGTGGCTTCGCCCGCGTAGAGGTCGGTGTATTATACATTTAAACCTTCCCCTTGAATCACTCTATCTATTAAAAAAACTCGCATCAAAATCCGTTGCGTAGTTTTAAAGATTTAAGCATACATAGGGATATAGGGACAGAGAAAGCGACTTTGTTTTATACTATGTAGTGAAGTGTAGATAATAATAATATAATATAATTTAAATAAGTATAGATTAGTGTGAACAGATTTTAAATCGCTATTAAAGTAGAAAAAAGAAGTGAAAGAGGCTTAGCCAGGAGCTAACAACAAATTAAAAAAAAAACCAGCCATAAACAACTTTAAAAGAAAAAAAACGGGATAGCCAATAGGCGGTCGAGAAAAAAGTCCTTTTCCATGTTCTTGTACACAGTTGGAGTGTCTTCCAGTGTTACCAACTTTCGGAACAGTTAGACTTTACGTACTTTTTTTGCGGGTTGAAAGCAACTCTCTAATAATGGGGCCAACCAATTGGGGGTGAAACTTTGTTAAGGGGTTGAAATTTTTTAACAAAAAAAATAATTGTAGCTTTTTTTCTTGTGTTGTGAGTTTTCTTTCTTAAAAAGTTTTTTATGGTTTCTTTTTATGTGTAAACACGAGAAGTCAGGCTTTTTGTTCATATTTTTTCGGTGTTATGGCGAAATACGTCCCTTTATTAACCCATTATTACATACGTTAATAAAATGGGTTAATAGCCCTTTTACCTTCAATTTCTATTGAGCTAACTGAGACTTCAATTCAAAATGAGGACAATAACTGGGCCTGACTGACATATAAATGTTTTCATACATACACTTAAGCACCTCGATTTACTAATAGTGAATCTGACGCCGTTGAAGAGACAGCAGTACAGCCCAAGTCTCGAAGACTTTCTCGTAGTCTACAAACGCTAAGCAGAGAGGCAGGTTATAACCTGTCTACTTTGCTAGCTTCCCGAGACTTTTTCCTCGTGAATTTTCTTGTTTTAACGTAAACTGCATCCACTCTATACCTATCCTATGACGCTGTGCAATACTGTAGCTTTCAATTAGTTAGAGAGTTTTGGAAATCGGATCAGTAGTTCTGAAGATTACCCCCTACATACAAACTCACATAATCTAACTACCCCTTTACAATATTAGTATGGATACAAAGACATAAGAAACGATACAATATAGTATGCTGTAGTATTATTAATTACTAGCTACGTGCCAACTATCTGTGTGCCAAATTTCATTCAAATCCGTTCAGCCGTTTTTGCATGATTGAGTAACAAACATACAAAGATCTAAACTTTCAAAGCATATAATGATCCTGTATGTTGACATAAAAATCACCAGTTACCCGATATTATCGCAAAAAAGCTTGCCAGCTAAAATATACTAAATATCACTTTACAGTACTACAAATTCCCATCTCTAAAGCCATTAAATTACATTAAAAAAGCAATATTTCCGTCTGGCAACACACGTAGGACACGGTAAAGCAAATACAATGTTTGCTGGAAAGCTTCCTCGTAATTACACTCTTGGGCTGTAATGTGGGGTGAGGATATAGAGAGAAGCGGAGCGGGTAGCGGGCGAATTAAGTCGGTACAGACACACCTTGTTGTACGCTCTTCCGTACAATTTTTGTTTATAATCAGTAATCACATTTTAACCCTAAAAAAATATAATTGACAATAATAACGAATCACTTGGGGGGGCTGTCAAACCACTTTTGACAGCCCCCAAAGTGATTTGCAAAATGTATTTTTAAACATAAATAAAATCGTAAAGTTTGCAACAATGGATGGATAACTTTGAGTGCATAATTTTTCACATTTAATAATAAAATTAATGGATGTAAAATATTGTAAAACATTTAAAATAGTAACGGTGGAGTTCCTTCCCATACGAAACTACCTTTTGTAAGGGGCGACTACAATCAATTCTATTTTTAATATACCTAAATGTTGAAGTTCAAAAGTGCCTAATAAGTGCCTATTTGAAATAAATGCTTTGACTTAGACTGTCAAGACTACTAAATTTCGTTACAACCGACCGAATTCAGTCGTAAAGCGATCGCTATCTATGTCGAGACTGCAGGCTCTTGTATTCTTCTTCTTTATGTGTAGATACGACTTTAATTTTGTCCGACCAGAGTGTAGCCACGTGGACACTAAAGTCACTATCATTGACGTATGCAGCCTATAACGTTTCCAGTGCTGGGACACAGGCCTCCTCTCTGTGAGAGGGCGTGGCCCGTAACCCACCACGCGGACCCAGTGCGGATTGGTTGATGTCACATGTCTTCGAATTTCTGGTTCTAAGACATGCCGTTTCCTCACGATGTTTTCTATCACCGTTTTGAGAGCAGTGGTAATCAAATAAAATTTACACAAAGTACCTGCTTGAGTTTGAAACTACGACCTAAAAATCGTAAGTCGTGGCCGTTTCCGCTGTGCCATCGCTACTGCTGTTTTATCATTGACGTTGTTTAAATCCAATAATGTGAGGTGCCAGTGTTTGTGTATAAATCTTGCAGCTCTTACAATAAAAAAAAAGTTTTTATTGTAGTCATACGGGAAAAGACTAAGTTTTCATACAAGTAAGACGAGAGAATCTTTGATTTTGAACCTTTGAGTTATCGTTTTTATGTGATCAAAATTGTTGTAGTTTCCGCTGAGCATGAAGTACCGGTTACAATTCCCGGGTGTGGCTTGCAACACCCGGGAATTGTAACAGGTGTTACTGGATTTTTCCATCTAGAATATCTCAGTAGTAACCCGGAGTTTGGATTTGTGCCCGGTTGATGGCAAAATGCTCCTCAAACTCAAACTCAAACTCAAAGCATTTATTTCAAATAAACCAATTACAGGCACTTTTGAATTGTCAAGGTCAGTGAGTTAGAAAAATGAAGCTAGTTGCAGATTCCAAAGCGTAGGTACCTATGGAGAAGAACGGGCAAGAAACTCCTATTACATGAGACTTAAAGATTACTGGCGAAACGTGGGTCTAGTACAGATGCACCTCTGCCAAACCCTTAAGGGTATACAGTTACGTTATTATGTTAAGATTTTATATTTAACATTATAGTTCGACTTTTAATTGTATTCAGTAACTTGGCAGTTTAAAGAAAAATAATGTTACTATACTAAAACTAATAGTGTTGAGGTAGTGAACGATTTTGCGTAAAGAGCGAATGATAAAAATGGTTTAATTTAAAATTAAACCATTTTTATCATTCATTCTTTACGCAAAGGTTTAATTTTAAATTAAAACATTTTTATCATTAATATAAAACTTTAAAAAATCGTTAGTAAGCTGTGGAATATAAGAATAATTAATCATTTATTAATAAAAGTAATGCTTTTTTTATTTCCTTTTAACAGAAATAAACTCTATATAAATTACCAAATATGTAACAAATTCCACAATTTTTAATAGTGCATATCATGTATTTAAAACAAGTTATTAAACTTAAAATTAAAAAAAATTGCATGTAAGTACATTATTTTAAGTTCATTCAATTTCGTTCATTCTTACACCACCTCACTATACTTTTTTTTTAAAATCTGGTAACACTTCAACTGTTACCTTACTGAATATAATTAAAAGTCGAACTATAGGTAAATGCATGTCCATTCTCGCTGCCCGCTCCGCTTATCAAAAAACCCACACCCCGCGACCTACATACCGAGGTATGATCTTTTAACGCGGCGCTTTGTCTTTCTGCAAATGTGTTCAGCGGCTCTAATAAGGCATAATGTATGCCGGTGACGTAATAACGATGACGTCATGATATGAGGTGAGCAGCAGAAGTAGTCTTTGTTTGGTAGAGTTTGATGTTGATCAATTGCTTTTTTGTTTATATTTGCAAAAGGTTCACATGTCACCACTCATCGTCGTCTGCCTAGCTCTTCCCAACTATGTTGAAGTCGGCAGCGGCGATGTCTCGCGTTCGGCCCTGGTCCAGGTCATGCTATGGAGCGAAAGTGCATGGGTAGCCGTCACCTCCTTCTGCGAAGCAGTAATGCTCGCGATGAGGGAGGCGGCGCACGTGAGGGACATGCAATATATGCGCTCTCACGACCCTAGTCGCCGCAGGAGACGCCCTGGGCGTCGGGAATCCCAGGCTGATTCTCGGCCACCGTGAGCGCGGGCTTGCGGACGGCGAGTAATGGGTAGCTCGCTGTCCGGTAAGGACCAAGCCCGGGTCGACAGCGCGCTGTGTTCGCGCGCCTCAAAGAGATGTCAGCACCATCTGGTGGGGTCCGCAAGGGCCGATGCCTACCAGCGGTGCGGATTGTTCGAAAGAGATACCGTCGCCCCTGGCACACAGGCAACTGAAGGAACACAGGTGGGTTTTAGTCAGTAAAAGTCTGCCACGCCCTCCTGCTCCACCCAGAGCGGGAGAAGTTATTTGATGATTTCCCACCCTCAAAAAAAAAAAAGAAAACAAATCAGGTGAGCAGGTAGGTAGTTAGGTCATAACATAATCAGTCTATGCTGTTCCCACAGCTGGGATACAGACCTCTCTGTAAGAGAAAGACTAGGCAAAAGGCCACAATCCACCATGCGTGCAAAGAGCGGGTTGGCGGATGGCAAATGTCTTAAAATATTTGCTTCTAGGCCGGTTTCCTCAAGAGCAGTACAATGATTTACACGAAGTAAATTGACCACGACCTACAACTTATAAGTCCCGGCCGTTACCTGTGGTCCATCATTGTTCTGTCAGGTTAGCTATCAAATAACCCAACTACAAACTGAATGCTGACCACAATTTAACAAAAAGTTAAGATTTAAATAAGCCGGTTTTAACAGCAAATTGCATAAGAAAAAACCCGAAATGAATACCTAGTTTAATATAACAACTGGCTCAGTGGGAATTTTCATTAAAGTGAAGGTAAAAAAAAAACAACATTTTCACAGCGTAATAACTAAAGGATATTGTGGTTATAAAAATGTATAATAAATACAGATAAATTGTGTTGTTTTTCTTCCTTGTTTTTTTTTGGTTTTTCTTGATGAATTTATTTGTAGGTGAATATGTAGATGCTAGCTTGCGAATCCGTCTGTGTAGTTCATGTAATCTATCATCTTCGAATGAGTACAATATATCTTACTTAATATTATAAAATACTAGCTTTTGCCAGCGGCTTCGCCCGCGTGGAGGTCGATGTATTATACATATAAACCTTCCTCTTGAATCACTCTATCTATTAAAAAAACCCGCACCAAAATCCGTTGCGTAGTTTTAAAGATTTAAGCATACATAGGGATATAGGGACAGAGAAAGCGACTTTGTTTTATACTATGTAGTGATGTGAAACGTTGTATATTTGTTATATTTTATATTTGTTGTGTATATTTATACATCAATCACGCAAAAACGGCTCTGCGGATTTGTATGGAATATGGCACACAGATAGTTTATAACCAGACAATATCTGACACTATTGTAATAGCAGACTTGAGGCCCAGGGCCTCAAGTCTGCTATTACAATAGTGTCAGAATGGTCTATCATTGATTTCATAATTGTTGATTTTGACAAGTTTGGTAATCTACTAACATAATGGCGTCATTATGACTTTCCAATGATCAGCCACCGACACTCCATTGAAAGAAATGGCATTTATTGGTAATCTCGTACATAATGACAAATGAATGACTGACTTAGGCGGTAATCTGCTAAAATTTAACACTAATAAACTAATATATAATATTATGTAATATGTAAAAATATATATTTAAATGAAATCGGGCATGAATAAATGTTCAAATTTAGTAGTAGATTTTGGAAAATCATTTCTACTAACGGGTTTTATAATAATGGCAATATAACAATGCCATAATTCTATTACGACACCATTGACCGACCAATGATCGACCATTATGAATTTAGCAGATTACGAACTTTTAGCAAAATGACAATGGGATCGTGTTGGAATGACGAATTTATAAAAATAGCAGACTTGGGCCCCTGGAGTAACACATATGATACTTAATATCTCGGTATCACATTTCCGTGGGATAATTTCCGACCTCCACGCGGGCGAAGTCGGGGCAAAGCTACAGTCCTATGAACCAACAGCTAACACTTACATAAAAGGGAATATGTATAGTGTTATGTGCACAATTTTACGTCTATTTACTCACATATACATAAAATTTTGTAGCTCCATATAATAATTACCGTAAAGGGTTTTCCAATTACATCCGTTTTGTTTTTATCGATATTGTTCTCCATATGGATTTGAAGGGGGCAGTATAGGTAATTTCTTGGCTCCTGGCACAAAAGTGGTTTAAGGCTTAATAAAATCGATGTGGGTTAGTAGATCTGCTAAGTTAAGCTGAGCCAGCCCCGGTCTATTTTGAGGTGGGTGACTGTTTTTTTCATGTAGCTCCGTATCTTAAAAAGCATGTCGAATCGTGTGTTGATCGTTGTGATTGGTTGATGAAAAGAACAACCTACTTATAGACAACCAAATATTAAACAGAATAAGCCCAAATTCCCGTGAATAGCTTAGTCACCAATCACCCAGTACTTTTGCATCTACAAAAATAACTCTGTAGTAACAGTTTTACACCTAAATCACTGAACTGATCGGTATGATCCTTACCGGACAGCGAGCTACCCATTACGCCGTCCGCAAGCCCGCGCCTACGGTGGCCGGGAATTAGCATAGGATTCCCGACGCCCAGGGCGTCTCCAGCGGCGACTAAGGCTGTGAGGGCGCATATACTGCCTCTCCCTTACGTGCGCAGAATAATAGTTTTAAAAACTAAAAAAACACGCTTTAAAAACCAAACTAAAAAGTAGAAAACAATTTAGTTCTATTAAAAAGCTTGGGGTGCTTTTTGAAGTATTTTTATAATCAATTAATATCAAGCACCCCACGCTTTTTATTAGAATTAAATTATTTTCTACTTTTTAGTATGGTTTTTAAAGCGTGTTTTTTTAGTTTTGCTAACTACAAAAGCGCATTTTTTTTTTAAATTATTGAATTGTCATAGGTCCTCGATAAGTCTACAAAGTTTAAATGAAATCTGACCGTTTAAAGTGGGTCAAAATAGCGTCCAAAGGAGTCAGACAAACAAACAAACATACAAGTGAAGCTAATATAATGCGTGTAAAAAGAGTAACTGTGGAGTTACTTATATGCTCCTCTCTATAGAAAACGACCAATTGTACTACCCATATAATTATGCTCATAAGAGTTATATTAAAATATGTACTACTATTTCAAGGCATCATTGATTTTACTTCAAATATCAAAAGCTTGAGAACCACTATCTCTTCTACAATATCTCTGTTATCAACACATTGATATATTATGACGAAATATAACACAGACATGTGTGTGCGTCTGATAGTACAACTAATAACGATAAGTTACAATAATAATCATTAATAATAATGTCACAATATGTAATTGTCCGACTGCAGGGCAAAGACTGCTCCTCATACTGAGGAGTGAGCATCGATCACCAGACTGAATCACTGTGTGTTGGTGATTTCAGACTGGAATCCGCGTCGTTGGTCTAGTGGTCGCAAGCCCTACTGCTGAGCATAAGGTCCTGGGTTCGATTCCTACGTCAGGCAATGTGTAATTGGGTTTTCACACACACACACAAAACCTCTGGGTTTGTTTCGGCATTTCATCTCAGGGATCAGTCAGTTAGGAAATGCTGGCACCATCTAAAATATTGACGTGTAAGTGTCTTCAAAGATCTACTTACATAAATGAATATTTCATTTCAAACAGGGAATATTTGTAGGGGTGAAATGTAAAATACATTTTCTGCTAGTCATTTAAAACCACAACTTTTTATTTTGTGTAGGTACTGTAATTTCGCCACACAAAAAATACCTACATATTTTTCATGACATTTTATGGATTCTATTAAAACTTATCTAAATTAAAGATGGCGGCGCTACAATAAAATATACCTAAACCCTTGTTTAAAGGGTACGGAAACGACTCGATAACGGTACGACTACTACAAGAGTCCGGGGCGGGCCGGATGTGACGTAATACTGAGGTAAATGTTGCTAGATTATAAAATGTTTGCACAGATAATGTTTTATTATAATGTTTGGGGTAAAATGTACCCTATTTAGTTAGGTTGGCTTCTGAGTTTCATAATAAGTAATACAACTTTACTTATGGATGCGGAAATTTGTAATCCCAAAGAAATTTTTACGAATAGTAATATCCTGTATTTTCCAAACCGAACATGTGACTTTAAAGCTATAATTTTAGTAGAAATACCTTCTAAGAAATTGTATTTGTTTTTCCAAATTATGATATCAAAAACATCTGAACATCTCTTTGCCTAGTCCAAAACCGGTTTGCTTTTTTCACCTTTGTCCTATTTTTTAAATATTTTTAAGGATAAAATTATAAACACTAAATAATAATTAATATAAAACTTCCTATCCTAACTAAAAAAATTGACAAACTAAAGTTATGGCGTCTCAAAATTTTTCCGCATTTCTGTCGACTGGTAATGTACCCAAGAGACTGGCCACATTGTATGGCAATGCCTTGGCCTCCGTTTCTACTTATCTGTTTATAACCATATCAGCCGAAAGACGTCCACTGCTGGACATAAGCCTCCGCCAAAAGGGGGGCTTTGCCATATTCGCCACGCTTGGCAGGCGGGTTGGCGATCGCAGTATGGTGGTCAAATGCATAGAGAACGTTGCTGCCCATTCTGTAGTAAGTCCCTTAGTCGCCTTCTACGACACCCACGGGAAGAAATGGAATGGTGCTATTCTTTTACGTCCGGCACCACTCGGTACATTGATGATAAATAAATAAATAAACCCTCCATCATTTCATAACCTACTTTCAACATCAAAATCAGCATTTTTTCCGTAAAAAAAAAAAAACTCAGTGCATGGTAAATAATAAATTGGACTCACCTAGCCGCATGATCTCTTATGGGCAGCCTCTGTAAATAAAAAGGGGAGCATGTGAGTATCCCTTATGAGTAGGGGGTGCATTTTACTGTACGGATATTTCCTGGCTGAGATAAAACTGTGTGTATTGTTGAGCTGTTGACTTCGTTTCCTGATTTTAAATATTGATGGAATGGAGTTAGGGGTTTGGTTATTAAAGTCATTATTGATGTAGATAAACCCCATTTTAATTAGAAAATTTGTGCAATGTAGGTAAATGTGACTGGATTTAGTATTTGAAAGAATGAAATGACTAATTTATGTTTAATAGTGTTTAAGATCACAAGAGAGGTAAACGCAATTATAATGTAAAGAGAATACAATTTTAATTTACTGATAATTATCTGTTACTGTGAGTAACAACTAAAAGTCGTGCAATGATTATCTGAAATTAGCCGCAGACTTCTCGAAAACAATTGCAATCCTACTATCCCAGATAAAGTATTCTCAAAAACTAGGTGAACTGTTGCGTTTTTAAACAGAAAAACCCTCTTAACACAAAGTTGCTAAATTGTAACACATAATTAGGTACTGGCACAATCATGCGAAAACGTCGTCCCATTGTCCGCACAAACCCCCCACATCTCCAACCCCCACACATCCGCTTTCACCCCTTTATTTGCCCAATTTCACCCCCCTTTAACCCGAAAACCTCATTATCTTTATACCTCAAACATTTAAAACGACCGCATAAAAACGCATGGACGCCCTACACCCAGTTGCGGTCAGTGGAAACCCGGTAATAACCAGTTTTAACCGCTTCAGTCTGGTTTGAACCGGACATCAATGGTACTTTGTTGTTAGATCGCTGGTAATTTTCAATTTCGCGAACTTTAAAGTATCAACGTTGGAGATTGGTATTGTGGTTGGCTGGAGTGTGTTTTTTGTGATTAGGGCTTTGAATATTGTGTTTAATGTAGCGAATAATTTGTAGTTATAACTAATAACAGATCCTCTTAACAGACAAGGCGTCAAATATGTATTATGCTCTTGCTTACGTACCGCGTGCTAAATGGCGATTGCAAACAAATAAATGTTGTCCTTTACTTAGATGAGTTACGTTGAGTTCAAAAAACGTTTCAGATTTCTAGTTGATAGTCAGATAAATATTAAGTCTTTAAGTATAAGTTATTATCGGAATAGTTTGCTTTCATTATAATTCTGTAGTCGGTTTGCTGAGATGTTTACAAAAACTAAATTATTATGAAAAAATAAGCATGCTTTCCAAACTCGTTACTTAATATCCTCACTTAAGGCGGAGATTTCTTGAAAATGATCAAAAAGGTGGTTTTTAAAACCAGTGTATTTCTTTAACCGTAAATAATTTTGAAAGCAAAAAAAATATATCTGTGGTATTTTCAAGTTTAATTTGCATACAGTGATGGAACTCAAAACATAATAAAACACACTTTAATGCATCAAAAAAATCATTAAAGTCACCTCTTAATTATCTTTAATATCGGTTTATCCCTTCAATATAATTATAATTAAAAATATACCATAAAATTCCAAATGCCAAACTGCATCCAGTGATGGATTATTTATTATTAAATAGTAAATATCTAATTTTATACGATTTTATTTGCACTTTTACGACGTACGTTTGCTCATTTATTATTCGAATTCATTACAACAGATTTTAACCCGTATCAGATTGCAATAAGAACTATTATCGCTCATAACGACATTATTGAAAGTTACCAGGGCCTTAATTAACTTATGTAACTAATAAGTTAATAACTTAAGCAGCAACCTGTAATCTTTCTACTGCTGGTATACAGGCCTCCGCTCTCTGAGAGCCCTGCCAGAGAGAGGAGGCCTGTTTAATCCGTAAACCCAACATAACTTGCTTTCCCACAACAATAAAAAGGCAATTATATTAAAAACCGCCAATCCTAACTCCAGGTAACAACAAAAGGCCCTAATCAACTAAATTCAAACTCAAACTTGCAAACCCTAAACTGGCTGGAACCGGTTGAAACCGCTTTCAACCGCTTAACGAACGGCGAACAAACTGGACATTTTTTTTTCTATTTCACCCCCTTTTTTGCAAAATCTGTCGCCAATTACGGACGTTTTCGCGAACTTTAATTAATAACTGCGAATTTTCAAGGAGTTTCGTGTTCACGAAATAGCCGGGGTACCTGTAATTGGTAGTTTTGTATTACTTTAGAAAATATTGTCGATTGAAATTTTAGTACTTTTTGAGAGGGGCGAACTTCATGGGGGGCGGGCGTTGGAGTTTGACGACTGGTCTTTGAAAAGAGGAAGTTAAATTATTGTGTTTATTGCGAGTGATTTCATTTTGATTTAATTGAGTAGGCGAAATAATTTATTAGGTACTTAATGTTTTTGCAAGTAGGGGGTAGAATGTCAAAGGGAAACAATGTCCGGTACTCTTTTAATTGTTTTAATTATGATATAAAAAAAAACATTCGCAATTAATGTAGAAATAAGTAGCTATCAAACTATATTATTATTATTTCATGTTTCCCTCATTTCCTATTTTGAATGAAATGTTATACAATATGTAACAAAAACCCTGTTGTTCCTTTAAGGGACGTATACACTTACCTACAAGCACAACATTTACGAAGTTATAATTTAAAAAAGAAGCATTGGCTAGTCGAGAGTTGAATATCAAATAACTATTAAAATCGATATATTCAAAGACATTTTGAACAGTATCTGAATTTACAAGTATCCTTATTTCGCACAATAAACTACGAGCTCGGCGGCTTTATTTGATCTAATCAAAATCAGTTAAACATTACAAATATTCATAATTAAATATTTATTTTAATTATTTTTGCTGACCAGTTTTTATAAATGACTTGCTTTATTACGTACGTATACCGATTCTGAAAACCTGGGTAGAAGGAACAACAGGGTTTTTGTTACATATTGTATAGGTGATCTCATTTGTTAAAATTATTTTTACGCTCATGAAGTACTACTGATTTGACCATTTTAGTAATCAAGTACACAGAAATAATAACCATAAGATACCAATCAACTATTTCAATGACTAACTCATCGGGGGCGTAGCTCAGATGGTAGAGCGCTCGCTTAGCATGCGAGAGGTACCGGGATCGATACCCGGCGCCTCCAAACGTATCTTTTTGTTTTTTCTTACATTTTGCATGCAGTTTTCATTTTCTAGATTTTAAAAATAGGCAAGCGTGTTCACTGAGTAGGAAATAACATCTAAACGCGTATTCTTGTAATCTTTCGCGGTATGAATTTGCAAGCGGAGTTATTCGCGTGGAAGTTGATAATGCATTCAAGAGAATGTATGAAAAGTTTTTGCTATTCGATAATAGATGGCAGTATATTAAATTTGAATTTTTGTTGGTATTTCTTTTATTAAGATCGTGCATTTTGCTTGTTTTTATTGTAAAAGCGATAGCGAAAATTCTGGAATATTTTAACTGAATCGCAAAAGGAGTTAAATAAATTATTTTAAGCTCAGCTATTCTTTAATGTTTTGGTAAAAAATTCATTTTCAAACATCTACGATACTTAAACGTATCAAAATGGATTATTTCACCTGGATAACTGGCACATACTTTTTTAAAGGCCTTTTCGACTAACTTCTTTCTTTCTCTGAACAATTAGAAACAGAAATCTTATCCAATTCCTTTCGGTGTATTCCGACTCCGATATTCTTCTATCCGATATAACAAAAAAATTTACAAAAGAGATTTTTTTACGAATTCTCCTAAAAAAGTGGGATTTCAAAATGGCTTCGATTCGTCACGATTGACATCTCAAACAGTTTTGGCGGGAAATCTGACATTTGACGTGCAAATAAATGTCATAAGTGAATATTCACTATCATACAACGCCCACTTTGGTCGATTTGTGTTTTTTTAGGTCAAATATTGGGCAGCGTGAGTGTATGAAGGTAAAAAAACAAAAGAAGCACCTATTTAAGGATCGTAGCAAGTGCTGATCAGTAGTTTCTACCTACTCTCAAACTAAAAGGCGTATGTTTGTGTATGTATGGAAAACATTGAGCTGTATCAAAATATCTACAAGTTAACTACAAGTTTCTTACTGTCTGGATATTTATTTTGTATAAAATACCAACACTGCTTTCTTCACGTTGAAAATGAAAGTGCCAAACCGAAATTTACCTTCGTTATAGCTGATTTTCTGTTTAATTTTCTTCTTGTAGTTTCATAAGCTCCCAAAAAACATCAAGGTAAAGTTATGCCAAACATAAACTAACAAATAATCTCCAACCACACATCGCGACAAACAGAATCACAAACCACAACAGAATCCTAAAACAGACCACAAATCCGATTTTTGCTATCTCAGCGCAACCACAATGTTCCAACCAATGTTGCCAACACAACAACGTAAGTATTAAAGGAAAACTTTAATCAACTGTTGCCAAACTTGTAAACTTAGACGTCTAAAGCATCTATAGACATTATTATAGCATAATTTCAAAGTTTTGGCCTAAACGGGCACGCGAAGTATTCAATTGAGAATAGTTGGCAGCAGAATTTGTGTACAACGCCATCTAGCGGCGGATAGCGCGAATAGCTTTGTTCGAAGAATGTACGTTGATTTATTGTAGGTAAAAATGTTTGGCGGGCAATTTAGCGAATAATTTTGGGTCGGAATGGCCGCATTGATTGTTCGGGGTATTTAGTTGATATTGCTCTCAGTTAGGTGCCGGGAAATACTGGAGATTTAGTGACAACTGAATACTTCGGTAACAACTTTTAATACCTAGTTTAATTTTGGATAACCTAAATACCTATTGTTATTTTTTATGATGATTTGTACGTCAAATATTTTAGTGCTGTGACATCACCAAAACAGTTGGTTATTTGATCATTCCTTATCGATAGATTATATTCAGAACTGTTTATTATTAACTGCCTTTAGGTAATCCTAGGTAATCAAAATGAAAATGTATTTTTTGGACGATTCATGTAAATTTATAGTAGATAGATAATTATAATTGTAAATAAATCATAAAAACCTTAGTCTAAGCCGTATTATAAACAATATTATTGTTATTGTAAAGAAATACCTACGTTATTAAATATTAAACAAGTAACTGATTTCATAGGGGTGCTTTGACATTATATGACATTCAAATGTCATCGTTTTCACAATGGCAAATCTGCTAATAGGGTTGACGCCATTTTGGAAATGCCATGGTGGCCTTTATTCAGCTTTATGGGAATTTAATGCAGTGTTTATTATGAGCTAGTTTCTGTCCACGACTTCGTCTGCGTGGAATTTCTTGTTTTATCATAAAATATAACTCATGAATTATTAAACTTGACAATATAGTTTTCCATTTCCACTAAATTTTCAGAATCTGATCAGTAGTTCTGAAGATTACCTACCCTCTATACATAGGTACAAACACACGAATTTTACCTCTTTTTAAAATTATCAACTAGCTTCCGCCCGCGCCTTCGCCCGGGTGGATGTCGGAAATTATCCCGCGGGAACGTATTACCGAGATAAAAAGGATCCTATGTGTTAATCTAGGTTATAATTTATCTGTGTGCCAAATTTCATTCAAATATCCATACATACAAACTTTCGCGTATAAAACATTAGTATATTAAATATAATAATAATAAATATTAAACTATGGAAGTAATTTGTAGGTAGAAAGAACTATATAAGAATGAGTTTTAAAGTGACCTCAATGACAGAGAAGTTGTATGGCAACCGGTTATCATGGTATGAGCATGTGATATGGAGAAAATGTCGTGGAAAAGTTTAAAGAGTTACTGTGGATGGATATAAGAGCAGAGGAAGGTCAAAAAACTAAGTGATTTATGATTAAGATTATTTAGTTCAAAATCAGGACAAGGGAATATGATGCCGATGATGTTGTCAATTGTCAATAGGTACAAACGAAACAGTATCTTAGAATTTCAGCATTGCCATAAAACGTGGCAATTCTGCCAGCCTTTTCGGCACCTTTCCTGTTGATAACGATGCGAACGAATTATTTCACGCTCTATTTTCTGTATACAAGGTGTAATTTTAATCACCGTTAACCTCATAAGGGGTCATTGTAGTCTTCATTATGAACAACTTTTACTATGGGACCAAACGTGAAATCGCGACAAAAAAATCAGCTGTTCCTTACATTTTGACGAGATATGCGAACATAAATGTAATTTTAATCACCGATAACCTTGTATATACCTACTTGTATAAATAATTATGTTAAATTATTGTAAATACTGTAAGATAATAAGTACCATTAAATTTCAGATTTAACGACCTCTCAGAAAACAGAAAACGTATAAGGTAAAATAATTCATTCATTATTTTTCTTAATATCTAATGCACGGAATAGTTACCTATCCATCAATACATTTGGTCATTCGTTTGGTCGACTCTTCACGAGACCAGCAGGCTTAGCATGACACTTTCTATTTCTACGAAGAATAGACAGTGCTTTTTCTATACAAAGTCACATTTTGTTTCTCCATTTTTGACATCGCACCGTAGATATCCTTCTACAATCTGTCATTTTGTCTTTCGTTTCTAACGATCTTTGTCTAGGTCCTTTTAAATGTAGACTATTTCAGAATAATATTTCTCGCCAAACTGTGAAAATCACACTGACAACAAACTTTCTTACTCGACGAACACAAAGTATATACGATTATCTACAAAATCATGATTCGTTTATAGCGCATAACTGTGATAATGAATAGAAAAAACATAGCTATCTTCTCCTATTGTACATCATTTAGTTAATAGTCATTTTTATTCTACCGTCGACAAGTCGGTGCTCGTGCTAAGCTGGCAGAGGGCTGGCGCTTTCTTTTCAAAAGAAAAACTGAAATTTTTCGTCGGTTATACAAAAAAAATCAGCTGTTCCAAACATTTTGACCGCGTAGGTATTGCATTTTTCTACGAAACAGCTGATTTTTTTTTTATAACCGAAAAAAAATTTCTGCGCTGGGGGGTCTAGAATGATATGCTGAATTCATAGTTACAGTTTGGGCACTGGTTAAAAACTTATCCTGTATAAAATGCAATGTAGGGGGTAATATTAGGCACCATCAGCCGGAATCGAAAAAATATTTTTGTATTTGATTGCCCAATTATTAAGCCCAGTTATTTAACATCACGCGACGACCCTTAGGAAAAGAAGAAAAGAAAGTCGGAAAGAACGCCAAGTGTCAACGAATTAATAATGCGGATAGGCGATGTGATGCGATGCGCCTGTGCTTAATTGATATATTTCAAATCAAATCAAATCATTTACTCGCACATAATGTAGGTACAATAAAGTTGTTAAAAAAAATAGTGAACCGGGTACATTCTGCCTTAGTTTTGGCATGCAAAATTTAACAAATAAGCAATTGTCATGAGCAAAATTATAAAATAGTTAGTAAATCAATCATTTTAACAAGTTCAAATCGTGCGCAAAATTGTTTTAAATAATGTCAATAATATTAAACTGTTGAGATGTCAAACATACGGTCATTAAAAAAATCACTTAACGAATAATAACATTTCTGTGTCAAAAAAGTTTTTATGCTGTCGGGTAGTTTATTAAATTTCAAAACGATTAATGTTAGATATATACTTGTGTTACCTCTGGACAGAGACCAACCAATCGAAGACCCGAAAAACATCATTAAATTCACATCAACCGACATATCAATCATCTGCCAAAGATTAAAAAATATTTACAGAAAAACAGATACGGCACAATCATAAAAATGTTCTTTACAAACCTGACAAAGACATTTTTTCTACCTACCTATATTTTTTTAATACTTTATACATTTTTTTATGCACAATGTGTTTATCTTTTAATCGTTGTTGTGCTTTTTCATTTACCTGAGGTTCAAAGAGGGCGATCCTTTTGTGTGGGACTGTAATTTGTAAAGGGAGAAACGTTCGTCGAGACTTTTATTCTGCCTAAGAATTTTTGCGAGCACTCTGAGATGTAAAAATGTGTTTTTTAAGTTTTTATATGGCTATTTTGTTTATGGTTGGTGCTTAGGGAGTTTAGTTGTAGTTGTTATTAGATTATGGTCTTTTAAAACATGGTTGGTTTTATGAAAGTTGTTTTTTTTTAACTTTGCATAGATAACTGATTCTGTGTCGCCATTTTAGTTGAATAATGTGATTTAATTTCTGCATGAATGTTCAAAAAAAATCTCTTATCGTATCTTGAAGGATTAAGAAGCTGCTTTTACATTAAGTACATGTTTATTCTTTGTCGTTTAAAGAAATATTACTAACTTAAAATATTTACAATATTTAAAAGCTACGTCTTCAAAAAAAAGGTATAAGAATATCAAAAAAGATGAATGACAGAGCATCAAAATTTTCGCCCGTATCGCTGTCAACAGAAAAGGTGCCCAAAAGGCTGGTAGCATTGCCACGTTTTATGGCAATGCTGATTCTTTTACCATTAGATTATGTATGAAAAGCCTGGTCATAACAAGAATTACTTTTTCATATTTAGATAAATATTTAATCAGTGAAATTATTCGTAACATTATAAATAGGCTGGCTATCGTCTTAGAGACAAATCTCTTTTGTCCTCATTAATGTAATTGAGGAATTTTTGTTTTATTGAAAGTGGTTACAAAAATAGCTTTCAATTACTATACTACGATTTACTCTGATTGAGCAGTGAGCCACCTCGCTGACTGGTCAACGTTTTTATCACGGCATGGGCTTTACATTATCTATATTTCGTGTCGATAGCTCAGATGTGACTTTTTTGTTTTGGTTATGCTACTTAGTTCAAAACTATGTTGCGTTGACCGATACAAATAGGTGTGAGTAAAAAAATGTAAAGCCATTTATTTATATTAAGCTGAGAATCAGCACTTTTTGGATGTCAAAATTACCTAACGTGGATCATACACTACAATGATCCACGCGACGAGCTGCGGAAAACGGAGACAAATTCCCCGCGTGGAAACGCGTTTATATTGAATTTGTACGTTAAAATGCTGTAGTGTGAGATCAACTTAAGAAAGTCCTCTAAAACGCCTTTAACCACATCCTAGTGCTTGAGCTGGGAAGAAGAAGTGGCACTACAAACTCCCCAGCAGTCAATCAGCCTATAATGTGGCACAGTTTGGATACAGGCGTCCTCTCTGTGAGAGGGAGTGGACCGTAAATCTGCAATCCACCACGCAGGCCCAGTGCGGTTTGGTGGCTGCCACATGGTCTTCGAATTTTTGGTTCTAGGACGTGCTGGTTTCCTCACGATGTTTTCCTTCACCGTTTTGAGAGCTGTGATGATCAAATTATTTACAAAAAGTTCAGTGCCTGCCGGGGTTCCTGACTGGAGACCACTGGACCAGCATAACTCACCAAGGTATGTTACCTTAGAAGCAGTTATTTTATTGGTAGGTGTTTTGAAATAAGCATTTCACGTGAACCCATTGTGGTTCTTTCCTCAAAAAATCATTTCAGCCTAGTCCTCAAATGATGTGACCACGATTATTTCCGGATTTTATATCGGTACACTATGTATGACATTGATGAATTTTATTTATACAATGGTATGAATATTTACTTTGTAAAGTATTATACCTATTGTTTTCATTATTGCGAATGTGAAGACAGTGTAGGTGTTTTTTTTGTTTGGTTTTCATGCTTTCTCATTTCGTTTTAATCATGGTCTGGCAGTTTGAGTAATTTATGCAGCCTACACAAATGCCCTTTCTTTGGTGTTGTTAGTCAGATCGCTGAGCTCCTTCAGTTCTGAGTTGAGCTGCATGATTACTGATAAATGCATTGACTGGACAGGTCCACTCAATTTGTGTGTGGCCCTTTCTTCAAAAGACCATTTCAGACACCAGTCTACATAGTTTTCATATGATCTGACCAAGATTACATCTGAAATTTAAAAGACCTCTGAGTTTGTTGCGGCCTTTCTTCTCACAGTAGTCAGATAGGAATCGCCGAGCTCATCTAATTTAAAAAATAATGATTGATGTGTAAAAGTGTTTGTACAAACCTACTTACAGAAATGAAATCATTTATCATTTATTAAATTAACCTGCCATCCTAAACTCGAACAAAAACATTATAACCAACAAAACAGCCATATTCTCTGCTAATTCTACCGGATCAGGATACGTAGGTACGCAACATAAATAATATGGTAACGGTCCCCTCTCTAAAGACACGCACACACGCACACTGGGACACTCTGTGTGTGTGTGCGTTCAGGAATGTGCATAGAGTATGAAGGGGGCCCTGAGCTAGTGATGGGACGGTGTTGTGTCGATGTTTTTGGTGTGAGTGAAGATTTTTGGTGTGAGTGAAGATTTTTGGTGTGAATTTGAATGAATGAATATTAAGGCAATTTTTTGGTTTGATAATAAATGTTTTGGAATTGTGTTAATTGTTTGCTGAAATAAAAAAAGGTTTGAAAAACTTGCGTGACATTTGTCAATAATAATACCTATATCATTTTGTCAATATTAATTGCCTGGTGGGCTTTATTTATTTTATTTTATTTATTTATTTATTTAGGGGTATCGTGTTACCCAGTAATGGGTTGTGGAGGTCAGATAGGCAGCCGCTCCATTTAAAATACTGGTATTCAGCTGCATCCGGTTAGACTGGAAGCCGACCCCAACATGGTTGGGAAAAGGCTAGGCAGATGATGATGATGATGATTTATTTATTTATTTCAGACATAACATTCGTCCATAGCTACAAAACTCATATAAATAAATTCTCTAATATTCATACTTAAAATATTCAACAATTCAGAAAACTATAAAAAGAATTGTCAAAAAACTTATAAAAATGCCGGAATCGTGTAAATTTTTTTTTTAAAATAAAATGTAAAATATAAAATTGTCAAATTGTAAAGTGATATAAAAATGTCAAAATATTTAAAAACCAAATAAAGATTATATGTATAAAATTGCAAACAAAAATTTGCTTTGTGCGTTATGCATAGAGTAGACAACTTAATTTGGTTTAATTGTTAAACCAGTTGAATATTTTCACTAAAATGAATTTATTTGTGCTATAATGTAAATGACTAACATCTAGCAGGAAACTGTCGTTTAATAAACTTGACGATGATTTTCTAAACAATAATATTTTAAAGTAACTAACAGTAACATTACTCCATAAAACCGAGTAAAATCGAACACAAAGTACCTACGAGCTAGGCGTGAAAAATCAAATGTCACAACCTTAATTGACAGCGAAGAGCGGGTAGGTCTATAAAATGAACGAATGAACGAATGAATTGAATTAAGAACACCCCTTTTCAGCAGTCGGCTATTATTTACTGCTTTTACACAAAGTATTGAGTTTTATTGAATGTGAAATCTAGATGGTTTTGAAGCGTTTCGTGAAGCTTGAAGAGAATGTTTTTGGCATTTCGATGTTTCCTGTTTGAGGCTTCTTTGTTTTAGGTTTTCAGTTTGTAACGTTATACTTATTGGTTTTGGAGTTGTAACTTAACAACTTATGAAATTACTGGCTTTTGTCAGCACCCTCGTCCACGTGGAGTTCGAAAATTATCCCACGGAATGTACCTACTACCGGGATTAAAAATATCCTATTTCTAAAATCAGCCATCGTTGCAAGCCATTACTCACAGTAAGTAAAAACGGCCCCATGGAGTGATCGTTAAGCTACGCTTGCCACGGTTGGTCCGTGAATGGGTGACCATTTTTACACACAAAAAAAGCCCTCCGTGCTTCGGAAAGCACGTTAAGCTGTTGGTCGCGGCTGTCATTCGCGGATCTTTGACAGTCGTTACGAGTCGTAAGAAGCCCGAAAGTCTGAGAACCAGTCTTACAAAGGGGTATCGTAATACCCAGCAACTGGATTGTCACAGTTGGTCCATGTAAAATACTAGTATTCAAGTGCATCCGGTTACGCTAGAAGACGGCCCCTATAGTTGGAAAAATGCTAGGCAGATGATGTGCCGTTGATGTACCTATCTAAGTAAGCCAGGAGCGTTGGTACCAATAGAAAATGGCGCCTAGGCCACACATATTTATCCCCTATACATTATCTTGTCGGTCTACACTGAGAAAAACTAGGTCGCATAACCTTTCTTGACCAATTATAGCCTTCAATAAAGCAGGTATTAATTTTGACTTGCAAAAAAATCACATGTTGCAATTTTAAGAGAATTTGAATTGAATTAGGCAGATTTGGAAATACGCTTTCATTTTCGTACTGCACAATACATTCAAGAAGCTCTTCAGATTTCTTAGATATTGGTTTGAAATGGTTTATTTATGTTTTATTTTATTTTTATTTAACAATTGGCGACTTTTTGCGCCCCCTTTCGATAGGCGCCCAGGGCTCTTGCCTTGCCCTAGTTACGCCACTGAAGTAAGCTAAGGAAGAATAATCCCAATTTTAAAAATAAAAATTGCTGCTTAATTAACAAACAGTCCGTTCAGCCTATTGCAGGGGATGCCACGACTCAAGATTGCAACTTAACTGAAAATGCTTAATGAATATTTGGCCAAAATCCTTCGTCAATTCATTTAACACCTCACCACTTAAATTTTCGTCACTTAAAACACCCATAAGACGATGGTCTACTAACTCCATCGCCCTTAGGAAAATTTAATTTGGTTTCGCTAGCCGGAGCGATGCCGCCATACTTTTCAATTAAATTATGTTTAGAGGGAAAGTCCATCAAGTCGGGTAATAACTTGAAAATTACTAATAGGTACGTGTTAATTAATGGTGGAGGGGAGTGAAGAGATACGGGACAGGGGTGGTGGTCAGCAGTCACCGGTGGAAGTGTTAATGTTGGCTAGCTTCTGCCAATGACTTTATCCACGTGAAGTTTCTCGTTCCCCGCATTTTCGTTTGGCGTTCTCTCTAACTTTTTATGTTTTTGCTCAGCTACTAAAGATTATAGCATAATATGAATTCGTTTTTAGCCTTCCTCAATAATTGCACTGTAAAATGCAAAAATAAATTTTCTAATCCAACTGGTAATTAAAGAGATTAGCGCGTTCATACAAACAAATTCTTCAGTTTTATTATTTATTTATAGATTTAAGGTCTTCAAGAAAAGATATTCACTATATATGACAACATCAGGTATTAAATAGGTGTACTCCTTCACTTATAGGAGACTACGGCATTGACAATGAGTATAGACTATTGAAGCGTGATGATTTTGGTGCGGGTTTTTCGAAAGAAATACCGCAGGCCCTGGCACACAGGCAACTGAACACGGGTGGGTTTTAGTCAGTAAAAGTCTGACACGCCCTCCTGCTCCACCCAGAGCAGGAGAAGTTATTTGATGATTTCCCACCCTCAAAAAAGAAATTGCGCGATGATTTTGATCTTGATAAAGTAGGGTTTGTGTAATTACAAAACACCATCACGCCTGTATACCCTGACCAGAGTTAGGCAGAGGTATACCTTTAGTGCACCGGCTTTTCGTTTTTTATTAATAGCCATTTCATACAAATGGCAAGGAATGACAGTGGTTATTTGAATTTTCGGAAAATTAAAGTTGGTAGTAATTCTCCTTAAAAAGATATATCCTTGTCAATAGATTTCTACATATACCAAAACCTAGCTTAGGAACTTAACAACGGAAAAAGAATATCAATATGCCTAGCCTTTTTCCAACTTTAGGGTCGGCTTCCAGTGTTGGTAAGTAACCAGATGCAGTTGAACACCAGTGTTTTACATGAAACGATTGGTCATCTGACTTCCACAGTCCAGTTATCAGGTAAAACCCTGGTCAAAAATTTATAAAGAAAAATTTCACTTTAATTGGAGAACAGGTTTTCAATCGTACTATTTATCAAAAAGTCAGAGAGCCTAGCAACTAAGGGTAAGAATAATAAGACAATATTAAATAAAAAACTATTTTTCCGAAAGGAAAACCATTTGATTAAAATAACACAGTTAAATAAGACCCGCCTTCTGCGCAAGATTGATTTTCTGTGCCGACACAAATATTTGTAAGCCTTGAGGTATTTGATTAGAATTTGATCGTACCAACTGGTTGCAATAAGAACGAAAGGAACAAACCCCAAGAAATTAGATTAGTACTGTCTCAAGGAGCGGAAAAGAACAGGTGGCCATTTTGTTGTTGCAATGTGCTTGTATGTAGGACGAGCGAGTCGATGTTTTTATTTCTGGGGTAGATTTTTTTTTTTTACTAGGTGTTTTGGGCTCATTTGCCCAGATTTTTCCAACTATATTCGGGTCAGCGTCCAGTCTAACCGGATGCAGCTGTAGACCAGAATTCTACATGGAGCGATTGCCTATCTGTTCTCCACAACTCAGTTACGGGTTGATACTTGGGTGGTACTTTAACGAAATGCTGAGTGAATATTAGAAGCTATCTTTAGGACCGAAGAAGACATTTGTTTCTTTTCGTTTATATTACAAATATCTGAGGGGCATTTCTCGTAATTTGAAGAACGTTCATCAGTCAAAAATACCTCGAGCTTCCATACACTTTTAACAAGTTTTTGACATTAGCTTGTCGCCGAGATGACACTGCGACTAAATTTGAAAGTTTTTAATTACGAGAAATGGCCTTCTGATCTCAAATGATTGTCATTTTGGATTATTTTAACCCGTATTTTAGTTTGTTGATTGTTCAAGACTAAGTAAGGTTAGGATATATTGATAGATAGATATTTTAATTTTATTTTAATAAAATTATTTGCTAGTTAATTTTGTATATTTTTTTTATCTGTGCATACAAGGTGGCAGTTTGAATCTGCCGTTTTATATAAAGTGTAATACCTTCGCGGTCCAAATGTAAGGAACAGCACTTTTTATATAACCTACGTAAAAATTTAACGCAGGCGTTTTCAGCATCATATTCTGAATCCCAGTGCTGGTTGCGCCCCGATCCCTGTTACCCTGTAATTTCTTCACCTGTATTATCAATTACATAGGTAATAGAACTTACCATTCTCTAAACAATATTTGATTGCAAGTAACTTTTATTCACCAAAAACTGTCCCAACATTGCACAGAATGTTACTAAAGTATTGAAAATCTCTTCCAACTCAGTACCAAATCGTTATCAACTACTAAATCACTATAAAGTGGAAGTCATTAACTATAAATTGAGCCTAACTATGAAATTCATTATCCTAATCATTGTTAGAAGGAGGTTCGAGCCACTTAGACCTGTCTACCTCCATGATTTATACGTCAAATAAGTTAGACTTCAGATTTTGCTTCGTCTAGAATTTAGGCATAGACTTTAGACTAAAAGTGGACCTATTTAATGCTTGTTTAGGTCGTGGAATGCTATTTTTAGTGACAAGAGGACCTTTTTAAATATATTTTTCTTGTAAAAAAATTACGAAACCATTTTGACTAAACAGTTTGGCAAAAGTATAAATTTTCGTGCCAAAAACTATGAATTCACGTTTATTTTTTTTATTTTTTTTTGTTAAATCATTGTGATTTAACAACAAACACAACCACACCTATCCTACTTTTAAATAGAAAACCACCTATTTATGTAATTACGACCATCTCAACCATCACAATTATAAGAAAAGAAAAAAATAAATATTATATTTTATCGACATTGTCCCAGGCGCATCACTAACCGGGCACAGACGTCCCTATCGATCCAGCATCCGCGAGGTGCCTCTACACTATCGGTTGATGACCTCGTGACCCATTCTGAATATTATAACGCCTTTTAAATCTTAAATATAAGCAGAGATTACTTCTATTCCAAGAAGAATAAGGATACCAGGATGAGGATATAATTACGAAATAATGTTTTTTTTTATATATATATATTTTTAGGAATTATCTGTAAAAGAATAGACTGATGTGTACTTGTGTTCCAATCAAATATGTCAAACATGACAGCTGTCAATGTCAGATATTTTTGTTTGTGCCTCGGAATCTGAATTGTGACCGGTGAAATTGCAAATGGCGATTCCGGTCTCCGTAGACGGCCTCTTTTACGTGTGACTTAGTACATTTTCGAAATGTGAGTGTACTAATACTACACATGTCTGCTCACATTCTCAGGGAATACAGGGATGAAGTAATGTCATTTCTGGTCCCAAATCCACCTGTGTCCTGGGCAATGCTAATCGCGTGAGGCTATTTTAGGAACATTGGCCGTCTGACCTCTATGACCTCAGCCTAACTGTGTGATCGAGATTGCCCAATTTGGGTTGTGGAGGTCGGATGACTGTCGCAAGATGTGGAATTCTGATATTCATCTGCATCTGGTTAGACTGGGGGCCAAACGCAGCTATTGGCTTTTTAGAAAGACAAGAACCTACCTACATATAAATTATTATGAAATCTAAGTACGTATTTGAATACTTGAATATAGAGTTGAGCAGTATAATTACTGATAAATGCGTGAACTGACTGGACAGGCGCACTCAATTTGTGTGGTTTTTCCTCAAAAGATCAGACACCAATCCACATGGTCGTCACATTATCTGAACAAGATTATGTCCGGAAATAAAAAGAGACTGTGATCTCTGAGTTTGTTTTGGCCTTTCTTCCCAAAGTAGTCATAGAAAACGCCTCCCCCAGTTTAAAAAAAAATGATGACGTGTAAAAAGTGTCAAGTGCAAACATACCTACTTACGGAAATAAAATCATTTATAAATATTATGAAGAGGTAATAGGGCACTACACCCATTTTTGAAAATTGTCTTAATACGATTAATAACCACAAAAAATCACCACATTTTTATTTAATCGATTAGTGCCATAAAAATGCATTTAAATTTTACATTTTCATATTTCGCGCGTAATTTGACGAAAACGCTGGACACAGTGGACGCCATATTGTTCTGTGGGTATGACGTCAGTTTGCTGTGTAAACAAATGCGCTGATATTTTAAATGATAATAGTTAAAAAAAAAAATATTATTCTACTTATCGTTGGCTTGCTGATCCTGAATCTAAGATATTATTTCAATAAAAAACAACTTTGGTTACGATAATAATAAAAGTACAAAATGGTTCAGTTCATTAGTTTATGCAGCGGTATGACGTAATAACATGGCGGCTACTATTTCATGGTATTCAAAAACAGATTAAAAAAAACTGAAATCTTTGAATTGAATTTTAATTTTTTTTTTGTTATTTCATGAACTAAAACTAACATTTTCCGACTGTTTTTTGCCCAAGCAATCTCAATCATATACTTTTAGGTAGTTTTTTCTCATATAGAGTAAAATACCGTATTCTGGACCTACCAGTCGGATTTGCAAAATTCGTTTTGGATTTTACAGCCCAATACTTGAGGAAGGCTATAAGCTATTTACCATCACACTACGACCGTAAGGAGTCGAGAAAAAGAAGAAAAGTCGAACAGAACGCTAAGTGAAAACGAAATAGCGTGGATGGGCGATGGGATGCGAAGCGGCGGGTCGAGGCCCAAATTTAAGTAAAGTCCTGATATAAAATAAAGTTGTTTTTCGTTTATCTCTCATCATTTTATTCCGGATTGTTAATGTGATATATTAAACTGAAATAATAATTATAACAAAGATAATAATTTCGGCCAATGGCATAATGGCTGTAAGCCTCGATCAACATCTCTCGAGGCTCCCGTTAGGTGGATAGATCAAGCGCCTGATTCGGAAACCATTTCTTAGGTACTCCTCGGGACGGCTCGCGTCATGAGGAGATTTCTGGAGTCTGGAGCCGTACCGGCGAACCACTATTTTTTTCCTATGTCAAAATGTATTTAGCTACTAAGTATGAAAGTTAATAAATGAGCTAATAAATTTATTCCATGGCAGACAACGCATGTCCTAAGCCGAGTCTACAAGCATGAAATATTGCGCAAGAGTTCCCTATATATCACCATCATCATCATTTCAGACGAAAGACGCCCACAGCTGGACATAGGCCTCCCCAAAAAGGGGGTTTTGCCATAATTGCCACACTTGGCAGGCGGGTTGGCGATCGCAGTATGGTGGCAAAATGCATAGAGAACGCTGCTGCCCATTCTCTAGTAAGTCCCTTAGTCGCCTTCTTCGTTTTCCTACACCGGTTTGATTGTGATGAGAAAAATTTACACAAAGTAAATCGCTTGTCTAGGTTCAAACCTACGACCTATAACTCACCACCATTGCATCGTTTTTGGTGATAGGAAATCCTATCGAGAACGCGTCTTGTAGAAAATAATTGTTATTAACAGCCATTTTACTTTTAACGGACTTCAAAAAGGAGGTGGTTCTCAATTCGTGTATATGTTTTTTTTTATATGTTTGTTCCGCGATATCTCCATCAATTGTGGATCTATTTCAGAAAATATTTTTTTAATGGATAGGGTATGCTTCAGGGGTGGTTCCATATAAATTTTATTAAGTTTGCTTTGGTAGTTTTTGTGTTTACCTCGATAATACGTTTTTAATCTCCTTTATGTATCTTAATGACAGCCTAGTCTGCTACATAGCAAGTAGTGGTATACGAATTGGTCTGGGGTAGGCACCTACCATAACGAAAAAGTCCAAAATAAAAAGTAAAAAAAAACAACCAACTTCCAAAAAAAAAATACTTTAAAGTGAAAAATAACTTTAATTTTGGAGGTCGGTGTCTTTGGATATGTATTTTAGTTTCTTGTCACTAACTCCCTAACTATTTTTTTCTCTTAATAAACTGTGAGTACACTTTCACATCTGCCCAACCCCTTTTTAAACGCAGGTGTATAGCAAGGGGGCCCGCAATAGCTACTTATTCAATAACCATCAATCTATGGGAGTTTTACATAAAATATTCCGTAAGAATCTATTGGTATTACCATATAAAATAATCTTACTTTTTCCCTGTTTATTTTGCGGGGTAAATTGTTTGTTTTTTTACCATGGGTGTAAGGCGGATATGGGATTATGTCAAGAGGATATTGTCCAGACGGGTATTTGTGTAACACACTGACACTAGAAATGGCTGTAATTTCGACAATTCAATAACATTCATTGCGTTATTTATGTTATTGATCAAACACATTTTTCGAACATGAGGCAATAAATGACAAATGATTTTACTTATTAAGTAAGTTTCTACAAACACGTAAATCATATTTTTAAAACTACAAAGGCGTTTCCTATCTAGTTACTCTAAGAACAAAGATCGAAACAAACTCAGAGGTCACAGTCTCTTTTAAAGTCCAGACATACTCTTGTTAAGAGGCCTTAGTGCGAGTTTCATTTAACCATCTCGATCAAACGCTTCGAGCGCGTTCGGCTTTCCGTTTGGTCCTGTATTGGTGACGGACTAATCGGAGCGCCGAACGCGCTCGAAGCGTTTGATGGAGATGGATAAATGAACTGAAATGAAATGAATTTTGACTCGTTTACGTGCATACATCTGGTAATACACGAACACCGGTTGCGAGTACTACGCACCTAGCCATTCTGAAGAACTTCACCAATAATACTATATGTTTGTGTTCTTCAAAAACTATATGAGACGACCCTGGTTACATATCTCTTTTCATGACCGTGCCTATTTAACACAGATAATTCACTTTAAGGCTTCTTTAAACAGGCGTGTTGCGACAGAGCGACGCGACTCTCGTAAAACAATTTCTATGCAAACTTCATAGAAATTATTCTACAAGTGTCGCGTCGCGCCTGTCTGTAAAAGCTTTTATTAATTTCTTAAGGAAACTCCATTCAATTAGTTTTTAACTGGTTTTACTGCTATATAGAAACACCAGAGGCCTTAGTGTGAGTTTCATTTTACCATCTCGATCAAACGCTTCGAGCGCGTTCGGCGCTCCGATTGGTCCGTCACCAATACAGGGCCAATTGGAGCGCCGAACGCGCTCGAAGCGTTTGATCGAGATGGATAAATGAAACTTACACTAGCGCCACAGATTATGTGAAGACGATGTAGATTGGTGTCTCAAAGAAAAGAACCAGACAGATTGAGTGGACCTTTCCAGTCAGTGCAGGTATACGTCAGTGTCATATGTTAGCATTAATTTCAACTTTACAAATTATCCTATTATCCTCCCACTAATATTATAAATGTGAAAGTTTGAATATTTGTTACTCAATCACGCCAAAATGGCTGAACGGATTTGGATGAAACGTGGCAAACAGATAGTTTATAACCTGGATTAGCATATAGGATACTTTTTAGCCCGGTAGTACGTTCCCGTGGGTAAATTTTCGACCTCCTCGCAGGCGAAGCCGCTGGAAAAAACTAGTTAATAATAAATAAAACTTTATTTTCCAAGTGTTTGTAGATGAAGCTTTGAGCTTCATTGATTCTTTTTGCCAATATACATACAGGATAAGTTTTTACCCAGTGCGCAAACTGTAACCATGAATTCAGCATATCATTCTAGACCTCCCAGCGTAGAAATTTTTCGTCGGTTGTACAAAAAAAAATCAGCTGTTTCATAGAAAAGTGATTGATGTGTCCATAAATATTTTATTTCCTTTGATTTTGTATTTCAGTCAATTTAACCTTTTCACAACTATGTTAGGGTTGGCTTGCAGTCTAACCAGATGCACCAGTATTATACATGGTGACTGCCCATTTGAACTCCACAACTCAGTTACTTGGTAACAGGACACCCCTTGGTAAAAACTGGTTGACAGGCTTTCGAGCTTCTGACCAGGTATCCGTAACGACTATAAAAGATATTCAAAAAACGACTGGCTTAACGTACTCTCCGAGGCACGGAGGAATTTCGATATACATATAACGGATGGTCATTTATCTGTTCCGTGTGGTGCCGGACGTAAAAGAATAGCACCATCCCATTTCTTCCTGTGGGTGTCGTAGAAGGCGACTAAGGGACTTACTAGAGAATGGGCAGCAGCGTATGCATTTGACCACCATACTGCGATCGCCAACCCGCCTGCCAAGCGTGGTGATTATGGCTTATTTCCAGCTGTGGACGTTTTCCGGCAGATATGATGGATGGTCATTCATCTACGGACCGACCGTTAACCGTAGTTTAACCTGCTATCAACCTGTGCGGTTGTTTTTATTAGTAACGAGCCCCTCATCATTTTCATGTATCATCATTGTCAATTGAATGCGAAATATTTTGCTTGGAACTCTCTACCTAAACCATTTAAAAGCCCGTCTAGGCTTCATACAACGTGTAACATACATTAACGCAAGACCTAATACACCCCAATTTATTTGAGTATTGAATTAAAGCATACTATAATGACCAAAATATTTTTTTAAAGCTAACTGAGGCCCTAGTGTGAGTTTCATTTAACCATCTACACCAAACGCAGTGAGCGCGTTTGGCGCTCCGATTGGTCCGTCACCAATTCAGGGTCAATCGGAACGCCGAACGCGCTCACTGCGTTTGGTGTAGATGGTTAAATGAAACTCACACTAGGGCCTCTGTTATTATTAAGAAAAAACGTGCTGACCTAAGCATTACTTTATGAATTTAAAATTTAGTCTTATCGACTTGAAATAAGATTGAATTTTCTTTCATACCTAATATGGCAAAATGGGATGAAGATTCGAATGACGTTACTTCGGCGCACGCCAGTTCGAAAAGACATTGAGTCGGATACATTGAGTGGACCACCTTTGTAAGACGACTAAAATGTCACGGTGTATATGATCGTATTGAAATAGACTGCCACGTTGGTTTAGTGGTCGCAAGCGCTACTGTTGAGCATGAGACCCCGGGTTCGATTCCCAGCAGGATTAGCACGACGCTGTCTATTTCTATGAAGACTAAACAGTGCTTTTTCTATACAAAGTCACATTTCGTTTCTACAATCTGTCACTTTGTCTTTCGTTTCTAACGATCTTTGTCTAGGTCCTTTTATATGCAGACTATTGCAGAAGAATATTTCTTCCCAAACCGTCAAAATCACACTGACAACAAACTTTCTACTCGACGGCCACAAAGTATATACGATTATCTACAAAATAATGATTCGTTTAGAACGCATAACTGTGATAATTAATAGAAGAACATAGCTATCTTCTCCTATTGTACATCATTTAGTTATTAATCATGTCTATTCTTCCGTTGACAAATCGGTGCTCGTGCTAAGCCTGCTGGTCGGACAAAGGGTAATTGAGTTTTTCCATCAGGAATTTCTCAATAGCCGCCTCCGTCTGGATTTGTGCCTGGTTGATGGCATTAGGCTCGCCTTCTATTACATAGGACTTAAACATAGTACTATAGGTACATCTCTACCGTTTCCTTTGAGAATTACAGGCTTGATGTTATGTATTATTGAAATAGATGATATCGACTTTTACTAAATTGTTTTAGAAATGGATATGAGCTGTTTAAGCCTCAAGTCTATCCATTTTTCTGAGGAGTATGATTGGTACTTAAAATATCTACCTCTCTCTAAGGATGCATAAAATAAAGTTCTATTTATAGCCTTAGATATCGGTAAAATCTAGCACAACTGTAGGTATAAGTTGCCTTATGCAAAACTTATCCTTTTGAAATATTGCCCAAGTTGCTTCTCGCGGCACCTGTCTATATTGATAACGAGGTCTTCTATTCATAGTCCGGAACTCGGAAGAAAATAGGTCAAAATTTACCTTTAGATTTATAATTATATTTTATAGTGATTGCAGCGTGATTTATTTATCTTTGGAGTATAAGTTCCTTAGATAGCTCCTATGGAGTTTCTTTGCCTATATGGAAGGGGCGACTGGAATCAATTCCATTCTTTTGATAATTTTGAAGATTTGCGCCCGTTGATGGCAACACACGTGGAACTTAAACGTATCTATCGAATTGTGTTCACAATTCGCTAGTAGGCTATATCACCTAGGCTTAGGCTTCTGGAAATTTATTATGCGTGATGTTATGTAATTTAGACTTTCGAAAAGTGCCTATTTGAAATCAATGAGTTGACTTTGACTTTCTGACTTTTGCCATATTTGATTAAATAATAATGATCTTATTTAGTTCGAGACTAATCTTAATAAAATTTTAGAATTGGTAAAAATACAAGTAGCAGTAGTCATCATATTGTATGCAAGTGGCTTCTGACGTTTCTTTACCCATGCAGGTTTATCACTACATAGTATAAAACAAAGTCGCTTTCTCTGTCCCTATATCCCTATGTATGCTTGAATCTTTAAAACTACGAAACGGATTTTGATGCGGGTTTTTTTAATAGATAGAGTGATTCAAGAGGAAGGTATAAATGTATAATACACCGACCTCCACGCGGGCGAAGCCACTGACAAAAGCTAGTGTGAAATAAAATATTTTTATTTTGATTGCATAATTCGACAGAATGAAGTACCTACTTAGTATAAGCAGCTTATAATGTTAACTGCTGGGAAACAGGCTCTCTGAGAGAGGAAGTGGGCCGTAATTCGCCACGCGGCCGTAAGTAAAGTACAAGTACTTACTTAGTTTACTATTATTAAAACGTTACAAGGTACTGATGATGATGCTCGCAACATGGTGTTAGCAAAGATAAATATACTACTGAAGTTTAATAAGTCACCTTCCTGCAAAAGCGACTAAAACTGGATAAAACGCTACTGCACCTAACTACAGCCTGATATTGAGCCTGGGTGTTCTATTCATAGTCCAGACGACGCAAATAGGCAGGCCAGGTAAACTATTCATATACCAGACATCTCCTACTATAATAGAAACAACTAAGGTCGATACTTGTATTCTAATTTAAGAACTAGGCTGATCGCCTATTTTGATCAAATCAATCTGTCTAGTCTTTTCCCAACAGTGTTAGAGTCGGCTTCTACTTTTACCGGATGCAACTGAATACCAGTCATACATGGAAAGATAGCCTATCATACTATCGCGCTCCAGATTTGGGGGTAACACTATAGCCCTGGTAAGACTGGACCTTTTTTCACTAGGTGATTTTAACTAAACTCATATTCAGATTTATGTAATTTTTTTTTATAAAATCATTTACTGGCGCTTTTTAACTGTTAAGGCAATTGATTTAATGAATTTTTTACCTTTAATTTCCGAGTTTCGTTATTAAAATTAAAATTCTGTCATAGGCTCTTTGCTTTCTTTTTTTTAATGGCCTTGTCGTGGAACGTATTTGTTGAGTTTTAATAGTACTTTAAAAAAATCTAATCTTTTGAAGATTTTTGCAAAATTGCAAAGTTGTATTTTAAGTTAGGACCCAATACTCATAGCTTGACTCAATTTCGGATGTACTTATGTGAATTCACATACCTCACGAAATTATAGAGTAAACTCATTTAATTTGCACTTTTTACTAAGTGCTGGATGATTTTAATTCAGCATGTTCTCATGGTCTGGGAAATTACATTTGAGGCACGTTGATTCAAGTTATCTCAACGTTAACCATCCCACCGTTGGGAAAAGGTTTATAAATTGAAACGGATCTAAATCATATCATGTTACTGAATCTTCTGTTTAATATGTTTGGGAACAAATGTGAAGGCTTTGATTTTACCTGAAGTCATTTATTTTTAATTAATTGCAAGGCCATCCAACGTGGCAAAGGTGCTAGCCTGTAAGGCACTGTTCCCATTGACAGTAATGCTGACAATTTTTTTTGATACCCAATGCGCTCTTTCCTTTTTTATATACTTGTACATAATAATGTACATATATATTGTTTCTAAGATTTATCAAATTAAATGCGAAACTATCTGGAACAGTTTAAATATCGATCACAACTAAGCTTAAAAGACAAACTCGGAAAATTATGAGTTCCCGCGCAGGACTTGCATGATTGGTTTCATTAAGTCTGTTGAGGAACTTATTGCGTTCCCTAGTAACTGGATACATGAAGTGGGCTGCCGTTGTAAGACGACTAAAATGTCACGGAGGCCCAACTTGCAATATTGAAAGACCATGTGAGGGAGAATCTTCTTACTTATGTTATTTTTCTGTACAACGAAGAACTCCTACACCTATTCAATTTAGAAAAAGAAGACCAATACAATTTTGCTTCTTACGTTGAAAGTCGCCGTTGATCTCGTGACGCAGTCATTTCATTTCTACCCTTTAAATCTTAACACGTGTTACAAGTAAATCATTGCAACTAATACATCACGCTTGTACTTAATTTCCTGTCACCTAAGACGTTAATAGACTGACAATTTCCGAAATAATGTCTGCCACAGCCCGAGCAATCTATCAAGCTAACATTGACGCGGGAATATAGACTCTGCTGTATCCCCTCCATTTAGCGAAATATGGACGCCGTCAGTTTGCCCTAATGCCTAGAATCCTATAGTATCACCTGCAGCTTTTTCTAGAACCCGGGAAGATCCTTGGCCTATTTCTGATCAGAATCGGCGCAAAAATCGTAGCAAGATTTAATATTAATTCTCCAACCCACAAGTCCCATATAAGCAGTAAGTTACAGAACCTTTCCAAGTATAATAAACCTTACTATCTTCAGAATAAAGCCGGCTTTTGTACGAGTGCTTGGAGAGGTGTAGATGCTATTTTTACTCCCCTTCGCATCTGCACCGAAATCGATAATCATTGCACGTGTTTTAAAGCAATGTAGCCTCTACCCTGAGAGCCGCGGTTAAGATAAACACCAAAATCTCTGAAACAAACAATTGGGATTAGTGCACTTACCTTTGACGATCAGCTTCGCACCGACCACGGGAAAAAACAGAAATAAAAAATAAAACAAAATAAAAATGAGGAAAAAAACAGAATTTAATGTTGCAGAATGTAACAAACAAAACGTGGTTGTAGGAAGACGGGAGAAGAAAATAAAGGAAATTAAATTTTCCGAAATATCGGGAAATACAAAGAAAAACGCGATACGCACGAAGGTAGTGGCGCTCTGGACCAAAGCCTTCGGGGGCACGTTTATATACCCGCCCGCGGGTGGACGGGGGAACGGAGCGGCGGCCATCTTTGCCGTTGCCATGGCAATGAGGAGATGGCCTATTACGGGAGGGTGGCGCAGATTAGGCGTACGATCAGCACCCGAAGCTTATGAGATGATATTAAAAAAAGAATTTAATTCTTGTTTGACAATAAATTAATTAGTATTAATCCGTGTGATTTAATTAGTGAGATTTTCGGGTATTTTTTCACCTTTTCTTGGTTTAAGTTAATTATTTCGCCCTGATTTTATAAAATATTCTTATTTAGGTGAAAGTTTGATTAAATTAGGTTAAGCAGTTTCTGAGATTAGTCTTAATAAACGGGGTAATCCTGTGGAAATGAGGAAGTTCTGTTATTATTTTGATTTAAAACATTATTTATGCTGTATTTTTCATTTAATTTTAAAGAAAATATACAAATATAAACGTGTAATCATTTTGGTCCATGTTGGGCGCCAAGTTATTTTTCTTCCTTTCGTCTAATTAACTTTTTTACTTAAATTAAAACATTTCTTTGCAAAATAAATGAGATACTAACTTATATGTAACTTTTTCAACCAGTCGTCTATTATCATGATTGGAGCCAAAATACACCCTTTCCAAATAATTCAACAAGTCGTCAAACTCTTACGTACTTGTACGTCTTTACTTTTAGGTTTAATACTTGTTAGTCGACTAATATTATTAAAATTAAAGCATATCTATCTCAACTAACCCGTTCGTACTATTTTCTCTAAATATATAGCTGAAGCAGCCTGTTTCACATGCTGGGCGCCAGTATAGACAAAAACTTTGAGAGCAAAGTACTAAGTGCATTATGATGAATTTATGGCAGATTCCGGAAACCGCGGTTTCTGAAACCGATATCAAGTTACTGATTACCAGACTAGCTATTGAAAATCCTTACAGTATTATACTGCTGTCCTTTGTTTCACCTAACGGATTGCCAGGCTAAGTTTGTGTTACAATATACGAAATCTCTCTAGCCCCCTTATATATAACTTTTACCGATTCTTGATAATGATGCTGTTTTTTATGTTATGATGGTAATTAATAATTTATCACTATTAATAACACTCGTTACAATATTAATTAAAGTATAAAAATAAACTTTTTTTGCAGCTACTACTCCTCGCTGCGTCCGTTTCAACCCTCCGCTCACACACACAAACATAAAACTGCACACAACCCCACACTCCGGCTATGAATACGGCACACAACCTCAGAAATTGTAGCTTTCCAACTACAAACACCGATGGCGTTGTTCTCAAGAATTGCAAAGGAACGCCCGATGTTGTGTAACACACTGTGCCTTTGTGTCTCAGTCGTAATGTTCTATTGTTTCACACACAGGATGCCATATCGACGAATACTGGTGTCCTTTTCACACACTATAGAGTTACATGCGCTGTCTCGCTCGCTTGCACAGCGGTTGACAGATGTAAATTCGCAGGAAAAAAATTGATTTTCCTCTCGTCATTGCAATTTCATTTTTTTCAAAAATCATTTGGTTGATTTGGTAAGTTAATGTTATTTTTGGTTTGGTTTCAAGGTTTCAGAAACTTAAATTCTATCAGCTTTCAGTACGGTTACACATCTCCTCACGAATTCATTTCGCGTTCTATGAATTTTGTTTTTCAATAGGAAAGCAAAACGATATACCTATTTCAGTCGTCTACAGCCTTAAATATTTTAGCAATGTTATTCCTTGATATCTTTGCCAAATTAATAATTAACTCTACACCTTTGAATACAAAGTCGAATTTGAGTTGCACGTGCCATTTTTGTAACATTGTAACTTTCTGCCCGCGCTGAATATTTTATTACGGTTGTGTTTTGTGCTGCTCGATTATAGATGGCGGTAGTGAGTCGCTTAATTATTTTACTCGTACATCTTGGTCTTAAAACGTTTATAAAACTAATGTTTTACAAATTACTATAAGATATCCTACTTTTATATTATTTCTATGCAATTACAGAAAATTCCTCTGTACCGAGGATAATTTTAATTTCTGCTACTCGATACTAGATGTCGCTAGTTACTTTTAAATTAATGATCCGGAAGTTGCGTTTTACCAAAGCAATACTCATTGATTACATTAAATAAGCGCGTAATAGTTTGTTTTATTTATTTGGCAAAAATCTTGTATTTAGGTAAGCAATGCCGTAAGCATATAAATGATCTTTTGTGATGCGTTTTCTCATTTTCCTCATAATAATCCATAATCATCATTATCGTAATCAGCCTATAAAATCCCACTGCTGGGACACAGGCCTCCTCAGTGAGATGGAGTGGGCCGAAATGCACCACGCTGTCCATTGCAGGTTGGCAGATGTCAGTGGTCCTTGAATTTTTGGCTTTAGGACACGCCGGTTTCCTCAGGATGTTTTCCTACACCGCATTTAACAACCAAATTAAATATCGACTATTATTACCACTTATTGACAAATGAAATATCTGGTTCCCTGAACAGATTAGGCATGGCCTAGGTAAGTATCTAGCCTCCTAGAACCAAAAATTCGAAGACATTTGTGACATCTAATGCATGGTGGATTACGGTCCACTGCCTCTCGCAGAAAGGAGGCCTGTAGCCCAGCAGTGGGGACATTAAAGGCTGATTACGTTTATGCTAAAATTCATGCTTGAAGTAATCACCACAGATCACGCAAAGTATGTTGGAAGCAGCAACCTTCTGTCTGCTAATAGGAAATTACTTAATTACTGCAATCATACCTAAGTAAATGCTAAGACTCGTAAATATTATATCTAAATTCGTTTAATTTTATCATTGAAGTTATAGAATAGCCCCCCCCGCCCCTCCTGAAGTTCGAAGGGAAATTGCTTGTGCCACTGAAAAGTTGAAGCAAACGACAGACAAACTGTTAAGAAGAGGTTCTAATACTTTTTTTGAATATCGTATTGAACTGACATTCAATTCAATCTTTTACTGTCAATTATATTTCAATGTAAAACACACGGTTGTATATAATTTAACATGGTAGCAGAGCGTAAAAACGATATTTTAACGTGCTGAAACTGGATTTTGTGACCTATTTAATAAGTGCGCATCCATCAAGAAGTTACAGTAAGATGAATTCTGTGAGATTTGAGATTGGGCGCTTAGAAGGAAGTACAAACTGGCAAACGTGGAAATACAAGATTTCCCTGCTCTTGCGGAGCACCCCAGGTACGCTAGACATTATCCAGGGTAAAGTAACTAAGCCAGAGCCACCAGCGGCACCGGCGTTACCAGCAAAGTTGTTGGAATATAAGACGGTATTGGATAACTACCAAAGCCTCGACAGTCATGCCTTGCTTATTCTTACCACAAACATGACAGAAGAAACCCTGCACAAGGTCGTGCGGTGCAATACGTCAAGTGAAATAAGAAGACACTTCTTCTTGAGAGAATGCATTTTAAATAATAATTTGGTGGCTAATAAAGTTACTTCGGCGCAAAACTTGGCTGACATGTTAACGAAGCCGCTATACAAGCCAAGGCTGCTCTATCTGACTGAGCTGATGAACCTCAAGTGAAGAAGGGAGGGAATGTTAAGAAGAGGTTCTAATACTTTTTTTGAATATCGTATTGAACTGACATTCAATTCAATCTTTTACTGTCAATTATATTTCAATGCAAAACACACGGTTGTATATAATTTAACACAAACTGCATTTACTCTATAACATAACGAAGCCGAGAAGCAGACTGAAGAGCTTTAACAGCTTTCTCAAGTAGACCATCCCACCATCTGACGGAAGCTGTAGTGCGGCGCGATTAAAACTGTGGCTTCTCAAACACCCCGCTCCGGCTGACTATGTTGAGCCAGCAGAAAAACTTCCAGCGGGCCACCAACTGCCATGGCTCACCTAGAAATCTCTTAATCAAAATCAAAAATCAGAATCAACATATTTTATTTCACATAAACCTGCATGGGCACTTATGAAACGTCAGAAGCTCGTAGTGCACGGTTCCAATTTGTCGCTTCCTATGAAGAAGAGCCGGCAAGAAACTCCACAGTTACTCTTTTAAAAATAATTGGCTTTTACAATGTTTTCAAATTACAGTGATAATAGGTATGGGAGGACAGTACAGGCCTGTCAATAAGTACCAGGTACTTAGAGGAATGAAAATAAAGAATAGAATATCGTCTACAAAGCTACAGTCTGTAAGGCCTACAACGTTCTCTCATTCACAATATACAAAATAATTATGATAAAAATAAAATGAACCTATTTAAGCCAAGTGACATGATTTCCATGAGAATCACTAATAAATAGTCGATATTGGCAGTGACGTATAATGTCAAATAATCACGAGAATATGTCAGAAATTGAAAAAAATAACAATTTACATTGCAATTTGGGCGCAGTTAATAGACTCTCACATAGTTATGCTGTTAATGAGGTACCAGGGAAGCCACATGTGCAGAAGGAATTAATGCCATACTTCCTTGTCTTCAACGTAGTCTTTTATCTTATAATATGCTTTTTTGATAAGGATTCTAATCGACTAAGAAGCCAGGTGGGCCGCTGTCGGTACAACTTGATCAGGTACTCCGATGAGATGCAATGCGAATGTGGAGTCACATCGCAAACTATGCTCCACTTCTTGTCGTGCTCTCTTTGCAATAACTTCTGCACTATGAAAGACCTTTCGAGCGAGGTCAACGATAACGCTGTCGAAGTGACAGAATTCTGGTCGAAGCTTGTTTGAGGTTAATTGGAATCATCGATAGGACGAAGAAGATTGAAGTTACTGGTTATTTGGAGATCACCACCGTCTTATCCCATCACCTTTTCTTAGAGAAAATAAAGGTTGAATTACAGCATAACTGTTCACAACCATTTGTTAAGCGTCCGTACCGAAACGAAGATCAATTAATCTTATCGTAGGAGTCGTATAAACACTGTTCAGAAATCCAAAACCCGGAAATGTTGTCAGTTCAAATCAAATAAACGACCGCTATTCTTCCGACAGCTGTTTTCTGTCGGGAGCAAGGTAAATCAGGTTTTTGAAATGTGTTACTTTTGACACAATGTTCTGTCAAATGGTTGTAATTAGCTATGCAGTTTATCTTTACATGAGACTACAATATATGGGGCAGTGTAGCCGTATAAGGTGGTTCAAATTCAAATTCAAATATTTATTGCTCAACACAGTACATAATCATACATTTCTAGATGTCAAGTGAATGCGCAGTCCACTGTGTTGCACCAACTCAGGCATGCAAAATTATATTAAACCAATAAAATTATACAATTTCATAAATTCACCTTAATACGTTTTACAATTTCATTAATAACTCAAAATAATACCATATACAATGTCATAAATTCAAATCAATAGTATGTAATGTCGGAATATTTTTCGGGTCTTCGCTATATGTAGACATATTTTAAACCGATTTCAAAAAGGAGTTCTCAAATCGTCTGCATTTTTTGTTAATGTTTGTTCAGCGATATCTCCGGCAATTGTGAGTCGATTTAAAAAAAAACTTTTTTTAAATGATAGGTTAAACTTCACAGGTGATTCCATATAAATTTGATCAACTTTGCTTGAGCAGTTTTTGCGTCAACTTCGATAATACGTATTTAATCCACTTTGTGTATAGTGATAATGGACCAATACTTCCTGTCACTACTGTTTACCTGCCCAGTTGCGGTATAAGAATTAGTGTACCTTATCTCAAAAGTAAAAAAAAAACGACTTTCACTTCGGAAGTCGGTGGTAGTCAAAAAACTAAAATACAGATCCACACCAACTTCCCAAATAAAAGTTATTTTACACTTTGTAGTGGTTTTTTAGGCAGTCGGTTATTTCGTTTTGTAATAGTACATTATGATATAAGTGCGGTAATTTTCAAAGCGCACATATGTCATACGACGTTTTATAACATATTTGGCGAGGAAATAAATAAAAGTCGGACTTTCTTAAACGAGTAAATCTTTAATCACTTGTTAAAGCAGTTAGAAAAATTTTAACAATTTGTAAAATTGATTATTACTTGTTCACAAATTAGCGATGCGCGCGCGCGCATCGCTAATTTGTGAACAAGTAATAAGCCAGCGCTTTTTTTTTAAGGCAAAGGCACAAAAACAGCCAGTATAACTAATAAAGTAAATTAATATTTTTTTGTTTTTGTTACAGATAAATGGTTGTAATTTATTGTCAAAACTAATTAAATTAAAGAATTAAATGTTTATTTTTTTATTTTCTAATTTAACCGTGGGTGTCGTAGAAGACGACTAAGGGACTTACTAGACAATGGGCAGCAGCGTTCTCTGTGCATTTGACCACCATACTGCGATCGCCAACCCGTCTGCCAAGCGTGGCGATTATGGCAAATCCCCGCCTTTTGGGGGAGGCTTATGTCCAGCAGTGGACGTCTTTCGGCTGATATGATGATGAATGTGCGCAATCTAATCTCAGTCTCCCACTTGGCTCGCCTTTTCCCAACTATGTTGAGGTCGGCTTCCAGTCTTACCGGATGCAGCTGAATGCCAGTATTTTACATGGAGCGACTGCCTATCTGACCTCCACAACAGTACAGTAACCCGATACCCTTTGGTAAGACTGACACAGACAGACTTTCGGGCTTCTGACGATCCATAACGACAATCCACGAATAAAAGCCTTAACTAATCTCAGTCTCAATTTATCAATAATACTTTTAATTTCTCTACCTTTTTGCTTTTTTATTGTTTTTAACCGACTTCAAAAAAAGGAGGAGTTTCTCAATTCGACTGTGTGTTTTTTTTATGTTTGTTACCGTTAACTTTCGACTGGGTGAACTGATTTTGATGATTATTTTTTTTATTTGAAAGCTCGTGCTTCCCTTGTGGTCCTATTTCAATTTCATATAGATCTGATGATGCGTTTCGGAGACAGACAACGGAACTCTTAAAAAATAACAGCAAATCAACCGCGATTGCTGCTATCGCATAAATATGCATTGTTTTGACCCCAAGGATGATGAAATTTCGAATTAGTGGGGTAGGTACTATAATTAAAAAGTGAAAAATAAAAACTTTTTCCAAAAAAAAAACAACCGACTTCCGAAAAAACACTATAAAGTGAAAAATAACTTTAATTTCGGAAGGCGGTGACAAAAAATTCAAATACATATCCAAAGTCTACCTTTTTTGCTTTTTGATTGTTTTTCGTTGAAATGAGATAGCGACGAGATTTTGAACGTTTTTAACAATGGGAATAGGTCTCAAATTGCACCCAGGGCACAAAACTGAGCAGCTAAGTTCTTGCCACCACTAGAATGATAATAGCTATATACGAAAACTCAAATATGACTATTTTATGCCATTTTAGTGATGCGGTTTTACAAAAGACTAGCAGAAGCTAGTCGAAACGAACGCTCCGAACGGGTGACCACTGAAAATCAGCGCTGTGCTGTGGGTCCCATCCCATACCATAGCATCATGCTGAGTGGAAGCCTTCTTGTCACAGTCACGGCGTGCAGCTGCCGATTATTTATCTTCTTTATGCCTATGTATAAATATCTGTGTGTGTATCATGTTTTTTTATGTTAATTATGTCATCTTTTATATGCACGTGTTTCTGTGACAAATAAATCTATTTTTCTTTCTTTCTTTCTAGTTTGACGCGAACGAAGTCGAGAACGAAGCCCGCGACTTCGTTCGCGTCAAATTTATTACTCCCCGACCTACGTTGTCGCTCGCCTCGCCTGCCCGTGCGTGTACTTCGTATTCGTGACTTTTTTCTCTTTGCTCGGCTCGTAAGGGACTTAGCGTGATGTTAGCCTACAGCCTTCGTCGATAAATGGACTATCCAACACTAAAAGAATATTTCACTACGAACCAGTAGTTCCTGAGATTAGCGCGTTCAAGCAAACAAACAAACAAACTTTTCAGCTTTATTATTGGTAATAGATATAGTGACAAAAATTGAAAAAAGTATGCTTAGATGGTTTTTTTTGTTTGTTTTTTGGTTGAGAAATCATCAAATAACGTCTCCCGCTCTAGGTGGAACAGCAGGGCGTGTCAGACTTTTACTGACTAAAACCCACCCGTGTTCCCTCAGTTGCCTGTGTGCCAGGGGCCGCGGTATCTCTTTCGAACAACCCGCACCCCTGGCAGGCATATGCTTAGATGGTATGGTTTTGTTGAGACGATGAACGAAGGGCGACTAACAAAAGGTACAAGGCAGATGTGTGTGAAACGCCGGAAGGGGACGCCTTAGGAGGTCATATAGTGACCTTATTGTTGGCTTCAGAAAGGTCAAGTGCGTACCTAGTACTCGCAACCGGCGTGCGTGTAAGATGTATGAATGTATACCAGGCAAACGGAGTATATAAGGATCGAAGCAGATGGCGTTCAGTAATTTCTGCCTACCCCAATCAGAAGAAAGCGTGAGTGTAATTATAATTCAAATTCAAATTCAAATTCAAATTCAAAATCATTTATTTCAATCCACTTCAGATCATAATTGAGTAATATTAATATTAGCAATAAAATAAAATTTTAAAATTATAATGTTAATAAATGTAAGTAAAAAATAATTAATTCAATAATTTAATGAAATCAAAATTAAAATGAATAAAATTAAACTAAAATAAATAAATAAAATAAAATAAAAAATAAAATTAAACTAAACTCATAAAAATAGATCGACTATTAATACGCCTACCTTTGAGTCATCTGTTTGTTTGTCATTAGTCATTACATTAATCATATACCAATGGTTAATATACTGACAATCAAACCTGTTCGCAAATACACTCAGGATGGTGTTGGAGGTGGTCCGAAGCCTGCGCCCAGAGATGCACACCGCGTAATATTTGGTTCACCTTATCTCATTTATTATGTAAATTATTAAGTAAACAATTTTAGACTTAGCTGATTCATGATCTCATTTTGAATTTAAGTACCTAGTTTCTAAATTATCTTTAAGTTAACCACTATATTTTTTGTATGCCAACAGGCAGAATGGACTGGGAATATATCTGAAACCAACACCATTATTGTGACACCTGCATTCTATACAAATAAAGAAATTATCTTATGTTATCTGTAGACGAGAGTGTATGTATCTGAAAATAAATATGGAGAACACAGTCGGAAAAAATAGCATTCCCTTAATAAACTTCTTCTTTTCAATATCCCATCACAGTAATGAGGAATTTAGTAGAACGTAACATAATTGCAACACTATCTACAAAAAAAAAACATATCTAAGCATAGTTTTTATACTGTGGTGTGTTCGTTTGATGATGATGTAAGTAGGTATGTGACATATGTACGAAAGAAGATGAGTAACACATCTTTGTGAATTGTATTGTTCAAGGAAAGATGTCCATAGGCGGCGTTGACCACTTACTTTACGGTAAATTAAAATTTCTTGCCCTTTTTGGCATAACTACAGGTAACAGGACTGCGAGACAGCAAAGGGATTGTTTTATTATGAAAAAATGGTTTTCCTGATTTAAATTACCTACCAAGATAAGTAACTAACTACCTGCTTATTGTTATTTTGGTGTTAATATTGTAGTTTATGAAACCGTTGCATTAAGAGGATTGTTAGAACACGATTGTTTCATACCTAGCTATGTGCAGCTTGATACACAATTTTATATAATCTCATACTTGGGACTCCCAACTTACTATAAAAAGATTAAAGTTTAATGAATACGAAATAGTAGATAAATTTAAATGGCACGCCCCGTATAATAAGCGTTCCATTAGAAAAAAATATTCATGGAAACTCCTTCGTTATCACCAAGGAGTTTCCATGATTTTTTATTTTTTTTTAACTTTTTTTTAACTTCTTGGATTGCCCTGTTTCGTATCGGTAAAAAAATGATTCGTAATATTATTTTTTTAGGGAAGAAGTGTTATAGTAATATTATATTTTTCGGTATTGTGTTTATAAAGTAGATATGTCACATATACTTGTTTTGAACTTTATAATTCGAAGTTTACGATACGAGAGTGGATAAAATAGTGAATGCTTGGCAAAATCACATGCAAAACTACAAACTTTCGTAGATAATATTAATGTTATATACCTAGCTTAACCATTACAAAATGAAGACACGATAAATCACAATACGCCTACCGTTCAAAACACAAAAAAAAACAATACAGATCTCATTTTCGCAACATTTTCCAACTATGTGTTCATTAGAACCGTTCCATCCGTTCTGTAGACTCATAAACACTTGATGCACATACTTTCAAGCTTGGCGGCCATTTTGAATTTCTCCTGCATACCGACACACAGGTGGATATTAAAAAACTTAAGCGTGTGCTGTTTCAATTGGGGTTCCGTAGTGGAATTGCTAAATTTCGGCTTGAATAAGTCCAGCAACTCCACGACCACGTCCAGCAGAGCAGTCATAGCCCAGTGGTGACGACCGCGACTTACAAGTTGTAGGTTCTAGGTTCGAACTCCGATTGGAGCTTTACTTCTTGTAAATTACTTTCATCATAAAACGGGGAAGGAAAACATCGTGAGGAAACCGGCATGTCCTAGACAAAAATTCGAAGACATGTGACATCTACCAACCGGCTCTGGGTCCGCGAGGTGGATTACGGCCCCCTCCCTCTCACAGAGAGGAGGCCTGTGTCCTAGCTGATTATACTTGTGCTAAGTCCAGCAAGAAACTACTCATTATTAAGCGTTGACTATGTGGAGCCTGCAGAGAGAGGTTTCCAGCGGGCTACCAACTGCAATGACACGACTGGAAATATCCTAATCGAATAAGAAGCCAGGTGGGCTCGCTGCCGGTACAACTTGGTCAGGTGGGGGTACTCCGATGAGCCGCAGTGTGACTGTGGAGCCACATCGCAAACTATGCCCGTGCCCGTCTTGTCGTGCTCTCTGTGCACTTACACCTGCATTGTTTGGATTTGATTTACGCTATGGTAGACCTTTGCGAGGCCAACGATAACGCTCATCATCTGCCTAGCCTTTTAGCCAACTATGTTAGGGTCATCTTCCAGTCTTACCGTATGCAGCTGAGTACCAGTATTTTACATGGAGCGACTGCCTATCTGACCTCCACAACCCAGTTACTGGGTAACATGATTACCCATTGTTAAGACTGGTTGTCAGACTTTCGGGATTCTGATGACTCGTAACGACTGTCAAAGGTCTACGAATGACAGCCGGGACCAACGGCTTAACGTGTTCTTCGAGGCACGGAACAACCATGCGTAAATTAATCTGATCGAATGACCGTTGCGCCTGTTATGACTTAGCTATAAGCCTCTCCAGGCCAACGATCACGCTATAGTCTTTATTGTTTGTAATTGGTTTTAAACCGTCTTAAACAAATCAATAAATATATAAACGCTGACTAAGTGACAGAATTCTGGTCGAAACTTATTTTAAACCAAAAGAAAAATCAAAAGTTTACTTATGAAGAATTTACTTGATAAATGTTACTACTCAATAAAAGGCTATTTGGATGAGTTCTATAATTCCTCCCTCAGATATGCATTGTTTGACACTCCTGTATTAATTAGAGTAACTGTCATTAACCTATTTTTATTTTTTTGACATTTCTGTTTTATCTTATTTTTTTTTGACATCTGTTAAATATTTTTTAATTTCGTACTTTTTTTGACATTGTAGTTTTTATTCAAAATTTTATATGAATTTGTCCAACACTAGAGCCCTTTCTATAATTTTTATTTGATGTTGTAAAATGAATAATTGACATTGATACTAACATTTGTACTCCTAATGGCAAATCATAGCGAACTAAGAAAACTGTAACATCTCACACACTTGTGTATCTGTAACCTATGTTTACAAATAAATAATCTGAATCTGATCCGATACGACGAAGAAGATAAATAGGTAAGAAGAATTAAAAAAAAATAGTACTGCTAGCTTTCGCCAAGATACCTTTCTATGTTTTTTTTTTTAAATATAGCTATTGGTTGGCCCTGGAAAATTAGGTTTGGCAATCACGACGAGCTGTCATTCGTAGATATTTAGCAGGCAATACGGGTAGTTAGACGCCCAAAATTCTCATTCAGCCTCACCAAGGAGTTTCGTATTACCCAGTAACTGGGTTATGGAGGTCAGATAGGCAGTCGCTCCATGTAAAATACTGGTATTCAACTTCATCTAGTATGACTGGTTGTTGGAAAAAAGTTAGGCAGATTGATAAGCTTGATAATTCCTCTGCCAGAAATTAATCTTCATTTGACGCGACTAGTAAAAATATTATAAGCCATTAGCGGTTTTTGTATGGAGCCTGTGCTACGAACTACTGCTACGAGCTACGAAGCCACGAGCTACGAGGATCTGCTACGGGCATCGAATCTCGAACTAAGCTCGTAGCAACAAGCATACTGTTGTAAATAAACCGTTTTAAACCAAAATCCGTGGTTTTAAACCCGATTTAAATTTGTTTCAAAATGAAATCATTCACCATTTATATTTATTAAGATAATGTGAAGTCTTGTATCAGCCTTATACTGCTTTTTTAGGATTAGATAGATTGAAAACCATCTTGATATTATGCGTATACATTAAAAAAATATGTTGTTGCTAAGTATCAATAAATAAATTGTCTGATTAGGTTTTTACTTAGCCACTGCATATTTTTTTAATGTTTTTAATTTTATTTTTGTATTGCTCCTGATATATCCTATGTCTGGAAGTAGATGTAATATAGATCAATTCGTGTGAAGTCTTAAAAAAAAAAATCTAAACCATTAATAAACCGCTACAATCAATTCTATATTTTTGTAAATGATGACTTTCAAAACTGTATTTAATGTGCGTGCCTGTACTATAAATGTGAATGTTTGTATGTTAGGATCTTTGTTACTCAAAAACGGCGAACGAATTTGGATATCATTTGGCATACAGATAGTTTATAACACATACTCTAGCAAAAGCTAGTTTGAAAAAATGACTTGACCTAGTCTTTGCTAAGTATGCCGCTTGGGAGGAGCCGCGCCGTACCCTCATCTCAGGTGTCGGCAGTAACCTGTCGCTGCCGGCCGTTGTCGACTCGATGGTCGGCAGCGAGGAGTCCTGGGACGCGGTATCCTTCTGCGAAACAGTCATGTCGCAGAAGGAGGCTGCGGAGAGGGAGCGGGAGATTGCTTCCGCAAACCCGATCCGCAGCAGACGCACCGGGCGTCGGCGGAGGGCGGACAACGCCCTCTTCCAGCCCCCCTAAATGGGTCCAGGGGCGACAGATCCGGGGAAATCTGTCGCCCTCTACTTGTTAGGACCCGAGATGGCGGCGCGTAGTGTTCCACGCGCGCCTCTCTATGACGTAAGGGGGAGTTTAACACCTCACTCCCCCCCTATCGCGAGGTGGCCCGCAGAGGCGGGCCGGTACTAGCCGAGGATCGCGGAAGTCACACTAGTTCCCGTGATCCCCGGTACAAGTGAGAGACGGAACACCGGGGTGGTTTTAGTCAGTAAGAGTCTGACAGACCCCTCCGCCCTCCTCGGGGTGGAGGACATCCATGAGGATTTCCCCCCGTAATCAAAAAAAAAAAAGTCTTTGCTAAGTATGGTTTTAAATCGTTGTAAACCAAAAAGACTGTCTGTTGTCTGACTGATCGTGCAGATATTGCAGATATTTTAATTAATGTTTTGTTAAATATATTGTTGTTCAACTGTAATACCTATCTTAAAAATAATTTATCTATGTTATTCATTTTTTTAATAATAATCTCTCATATTATAATAATATTGTATGCTTAATATAAGGTAGATCGTACAAGGATCCCCCATATTTTACCTGTCATATTGGTTACTGTACCTGCAATCTATGCAAATCAATTTTTAGTCTACTTTACTTTCATCATCGTACCAGCCGAAAGACGTCCACTGCTGGACATAAGCCTCTCCCAAAAGGGGGGGATTTGCCATAATCGTCACGCTTGGCAGGCGGGTTGGCGATCGCAGTATGGTGGCAAAATGCATAGAGAACGCTGCTGCCCATTCTCTACTAAAGTCCCTTAGTCGCCTTCTACGACACCCACGGGAAGAAATGGGATGGTGCTATTCTTTTACGTCCGGCACCACACGGAACAACTGCTACATTACTTTACTGTCTATAAAACTAAATAGTTTAAAACGTTTAAAATTCGTTTTGCATCTAAATCTATGAGCATCTGATACGAGCCGAGCGTTTGGAATGAGTTTCTGCTACATTTTTCTGACAGGCTCCGTAGCAGAGGCTCGATCTACGACCAGGAAGTCGATCCTTTCGGAATACAGTTACAAGAATCAGTAACTGGTATTAATTCATGAGTAGCGGCGCTGCCGCCACAAGACCAAGCGACCCGAGGCGTGGGAACCACGAATCGGGGATCATCGGCTTTCTCCGCCGTGCTGCGCGCTCCGTTCGTTTTCAACGGTCGCCCGCGCGCCACTCCATTGTCCGCCGTTGCGCACGGCACTCGTGCGCTCACTCGTCTTACGCCACGCGGTCCTAAATTAATAAAATTATTGTTCATGTTCTTTCTACCTTTGTTATATCAGTAATATAAGTCTAATACTAGAATCCAGTGATTTCATTTGGCGGACCAATCCCCTATACATGAAAAGAAAAAATATGGAATATTTTCTGCAGAATAGGCACAACACACGTTATCTATTTTCTTACAGCCAACATTATCTCCCTAGCCTTTACCCTTTGGCTTCAGTTCAACCGGATGCAGTTGAAGTTGCTCCATGTAAAATACTAGTACATTTTACATGGAGCCTGCCAATCTGTCTTCCAGCCAAACATGTATACTCTATAATGTATCTTAAAACGACTATATACAACGTGTAACAGAAAGGGTATATACATACCAAGGGCACGGCTTCTTTGGGTGAAATCAAAAAATATTGAAAGGGTTTTTTAATCCTATCTCGACATGTTCGGAAGTTATGAGAATTTTTAATACATTGATACCAGAAACCGAACTTTTCAAACGGAAATAAAAACATCACTCGGAAGAGATTTATATCGTGATATTGGCAAGTAACGTGGAAAGTTATTGATCTACGTAGTGCGGTGACACGTTTGTTATGATTTTAATATAAGGAACATATGAAACCGAAAATTTGGTATTTATTTTTTGTTTTGAACTGTGTATAGTGTTTTTATACCAGCTGTTATCTTTAGTGCTTAAGGATAGCAATAGGGTTTCTGTTACACCCTGTATAGGATGTTTTATGCAAATAAATATTCATTCTATTTCTTAACCCAGTTACCAGTTAATACAATACCCTTTAGTTAAGTAAGTATGGTTGTCAGACTTTCGGGCTTCTGACGACCCGTTACGACTGTCAAAGATCAACGAATGACAGCTGGGACCAACGGCTTAACGTTCTTTCATTCTTACATATTAAAGGACCAACCGCGCCAAGCGTCCCTAAATCTGATCGAAAGACCCGTGTGGCTACTATTTCTAGCCACAAAATCTATTAATTAAATATACAAACCATTGTAATATAGCCCAACTCACGCTTCACCATACGTGAATATAGACTCCAGAACTCATAACAGAGATTACTAAAAACAAGCGGAAATACAAACCTGGATAGGCTTAATACAGCGTTGTGAAAAAGAGTAATGCAAAAAAGGCTCGGAATAGTTAGTTAAAATACATGGTTTTTTTTACCCAACTTTGGCATAAAGGGAAGTTTTGAATGCGATCGTTGAGTATTTTATTTCTGTGTTTGCTTTTAAGGCCCGCATATCTCTGGCTGTTCTCAACCGTTTTTGTTGTATAAAAGTGTACCTATATTGCTTATATGGCAATATACAAATTACATTACTATGATATAAGTACCAGCATAAATCGCCAAAACGAAACCTGCTGTGTCGCAAGCTAAACGACAAGCAGAAAAACTAAACGGGGGAAAGCAGAGTCGTTCGAAAACTGTTGTGATGGACCACGAACAGCAGGTTCCACCGAAGAACTCATGCGATGAGGATGGCTTCATCAAGGTGGAGAGAAAGAAGAGGAAGCCTAGTTATCGTAACCAGTGTGGGACGGCGCTGGCAGGTTCTAACATGCTGCTACGTCCTGCAGTGCCGACGACGCTGCTATACGTGTCCCGATTGCACCACTCTACAAAGACTGAGGACATCGTAGAGTACATACGGGTGAAGACCAACTGGACCTTGAGGGTGGAGAAGTTGGAAGCGCGTCATAACACCAACTTCAAGCGTTCGTGGTGCGCGTTCCGACTCACCATTTGACCTTCCTCAAGGAAGAGTTTTGGCCGAAAGGTATGCTGTATCGGCGTTTCCGCGGCCAGCTACGCGACACCTCGCAGCGTATCACGACGCCGTTACTTCGTGTGCAGTAAAAAAAATATTAGTTTATAGTTACTGTTTTTATACTTATAATATATGTATTGTGTTTTATGGGCCTTAGTTGCCAGAAATAAATAAATAAATAAAAAAATAATAAATATAATCAGACAAGAATGTTCCCACTGCTGGGACACAGGCTCTGTGAAAGGGAATGGACCATAAACCACCTCGCGGACCCAGAGCCGGTTGGTAGATGTCACATGTCTTAGAATTTTTGGGTCTAGTACATGCCGGTTTCCTCACGATGTTTTCCTTCACCGTTTTGAGAGCAGTGGTAATAAAATAATTTACACGAAATAAAGCATCTGTCTGGGTTAAAACTTACGACTTACAACTCGGTAAGTCACAGCCGTTGCCACTGGGCCACCACTGCTCTTTGGCCGATAATAAGATATATGTACTACCCGAAACTTCGTTACGTAATCAAATTGTCCTATTTAATATGACTTAAACATAACTGAGCAAGCTGAAGTGGCAGTGGGCTGGCCATGTTTGTCGTAGGACCGATGGTCGGTGGAGCAGACGAGTCCTGGAGTGGAGACCGCGTATCGGCAAACGTAGTGTGGGTCGCCCTCAGTTAGATGGACCGACGACCTTAAAAAGGTGGCTGGGACAGACTGGATGCGGAAGGCGGAGGATAGAGTATTGTGGCGCAGCCTGGGAGAGGCCTATGTCCCGCGGTGGACTGCGAAATGCTGAGTTGATTGATTGATTTAAAAATAACTGGTGAAATGTTTGTGTACTATAAACAAAATCAATCTGCCGAGCCTTTTTCCCATATCTACTGGAGTCGGCTTGAAGTCTAACCGAATGCAGCCGAATACGAGTGCCTATCTGACCTCTATAACTCAGTTAGTAGGTAATACAATACCCCTTGGTAAGACTGGTCAACAGACCTTCTGGCTTCTGACTACCCATAACGAATGCCAAAGATCTACGAATGACAGCCGGGACCAACGACTTCCTAACGTGCTTTCTGAGGTACGAAGTGGTCTGAATATGTAATGGATGTTCGTCCATCCACTAACCGACCGCGGCAAGCTTAGATTAACCTTCAATTGAGCCGTGCGACTGATCAGTGTACCACGAACCCCTCGTTAGTATACTATATATGAGGCCTTGAGAGCAAGAACGGCATATATACTAATTTGTCTTATAGAGATAATCAAAGAAATTAATTTTGAAATTTTTCATTTTTGTTAATTTTTTTGCCCTATAAATAAATAAATAAATAAATAAATAAATATCGTTATTGCAGACCACATGATCCATAAAAAAAACACAAGCAAAAAAAAAAAAAATAATAATAAGTACAATTTTTTTTTTTGTAAAGTAGAAAAAAAAACATATAATTAAATAGCATACATACACACACACACACGCTCACACACATACACACACACAAACTCACTAACATTTAATAAATTGTGTCTTTAGCTCATGAAAATAATAATCCTAATATAGACCTATTTTACTGTTTTTTTGTTGGTTAGGCCACTTTTGCAGTAAACAAACAGTGAATACTCTCTAGATTAGGCCTTGGACATGATGTTGAAATTATGTACACTCGGTCAATATTTTACTGATTCTCTAAAAAAATATTCAGCGTTATATCCAAGTTGATACATTTTCTGGCTATTTAGTATTTCAAGGATAGAAGAAGAAACTCAAATAATTCCTATTTTGGGGTAAATATGAATTATTTGAGGTTCACAAAAAGTGGCGCTTTCAATATATTCGATTCACAGATGAATCCGCCCTTTTTTTTCAACATTCAGCTTGACACTGACATGTAAAGTGTAAAAAACGAAAGAAAAGTTGGCAGCTCTTTTTTTTGAGGGTGGGACATCATCAAATAACTTCTCCCGCTCTGGATGGAGCAGGGATGGGCGTGTCAGACCGTTACTGACTAAAACCCACCCGTGTTCCCTCAGTTGCCTGTGTGCCAGGGGCGACGGTATCTCTTTTGAACAACTCGCACCCCTGGCAGGCATCGGCCCTTGGGAACCCCACCAGTTGGTACTGACATATCTTTGAGGCGCGGGTGGAACACAACGCGCCGTCGATCCGGGCTTGGTCCTTACCGGACAGCGAGCTACCCGCATGACGCGCCGCCCTGGAGTGTAAATGTGATGCTGTTCCACAAACGATGGGGCACTTAAAATCTTGTCCAGCGTGTCCTGTTTTCTGCACCATACAGGAGCTGATGGACGCTGCAGAAAGTGCCAAGCTCGTAGACAAATTCTGGGCTGACTGTATTTAGATCTTGACACGCTAATAAGAAGAACATTTAGAGTGTTCTACAGTATTTTTGGGTAAGCAATATGTGAACTATATAAGGTTCAAGTAAATACGTTCCCATACATTTATTTACCTACCTGTCTCTTCAGGAAACACGTGTCAGACTCAGAATATTTAATTTAATTTTGAATTTTTCTAAATTATCGGCACATACAAAACACGCCTTTACTCCGCCAGTTATTTTCAATTTTCTAACTTAAGAACAAAGAATGCACTAAACTGCTGCTGACGGTACCACGTTACAGTTATCGTTTTGTGTCTAACCGTACCTCCCGGTTGTTAATGAACATTTTTGTGCATACTTTTGCGTACAGGGCGACGCGGGACTGGATCTGAAGGAATGAATAAAATTAACCGACTCCAGCTTGGTTTAACCCGACTCGATGCATCTAATTTATTATCACAGTGTTAAGATGCGCTTACACGAGCAACTAAAATTGCTCCATCTTGGGCAATTCTCGTTAACTATGGCGTCACGACTACATCCAGCAATTTAGGGCAATGGCAACATGTAGCCACCTTTTGCCAAAGATGCGGCCACACAATATGGAGCAACATGAAGCAACTTAAAAACTAGTAAATGCGCCTGCCCCGCCGGTTTTGCCGCCGGCCGGTTCCTCTCGCAAAATTGAGATGTAGTTATACGTACAAACGAGAAATTGACTAAAAATTTCCAAACCGTTTGGAAATTCGGCAACTCAAGAAATATATGGAGCAATCAGAAGCAATATTGCCGAAACACATCGACAATTTATTGTTGTTGCTCCAAATTGCTTCACTTAATTGATCCAGATTGATCCATTAGTTTTGCCGAGCAATAATTGCTCAAAAAATTACCCGTGTAAGAGCCTTTCAGTTTTCAGCTACAATACGGCCGTAATACAATATGTGGGCCTAGTTTGGGTTGGTAGATGTCACACGTCATTAATCGAAGGGTTGTAAAATTACCTTTTCTTTGAGACTCTCTTTGGAGAATAATGAAAATAGTTCCTATCGTGGTAAAACAAAAAATTGCCCATCAGGAAGGTGGTAGCAGGAGTGACTGTATAGGATGAGCCAAAATCGTCAAAGTTATTTTTTGTGTTACACCAAATGTGTTAAGATTGAAAAAATACTAGAAATGAATGTTGTATTCAAAACAATCTATGTACACCTAAACCATATTCGTCGAAAAACGAATGACTTATTTTGTTAGAAACATAAAAAAAGTATTTATTGTAAATGTATCCTTTTTATAAATAACATTTTTTTTCATTTATTATTTTACTGAATTTTTTACTACATCACGTAACAAACTTAAAAATAGGCCTTTGAGCCTTCGACAATAATAAAACGAAAAGTTCATCCATACTTTTATTGCATTTAAAACGACTTTTACGGTTACTAAAATTGACAAGAAAAACATCACCTAAAAAAACGCCTTTAAAAATTACCAAAGTCCACTCTCTCTTGCCCCTGTACTTCATAATGAAGTACTCAACTCATTTGTCCGTTCGTTTGTCTGCAGCTAAATCAGTTGTTCAGAGCATTTAACTAAATGACTCGGAAATATTCTCGTTACTGTGTAATACTACCTTTGCAAGCAAAACATTATTACTCATGTGTTTTTTTAGTCTATTTTTGTTGAAAAGTCTGGGAGTAAACAGCCAACGTTTTCATACATGGAGGAGACAGACTTTGTTATATTTTAGAGAACGCTTTAACTAATACTTTAGTGTGCACGCGTAAATAATAAAAAAATAAAGTTATTTTGACAAATCCTGCCAACAAAATGAGAGTGTAAAGGGCACAAAATTACATTCATCCAACGCACCATGGTTTGTCAAGACAACAAAGATCGATGAAATCCTCAATATTCCGATGATCAGCGAGGAGATAAGTACACATGGTGATAAATACAAATGCCGACTGCTTAAAAATCCGAATAAGCTTGCGGGGGAGCTTACTATCCCAGAAAGCATCCGCCGATTAAAAAAGTGGCGGGACATTTTCGACCAGAACAGTCAAACGAAGAGTGACTGAAGAATAGGGCAAACTCCATTGGGAGTAGCGCCCCACACGCCGACGGAGCCATCTCATTTGCTGATGTATTCTGGAAAAATCTCACCGTGAGAACTTAGGTGGAGTGACCGTGAAGTCAATCCATCTGATGGATTAATACTAATAGCAGCCCACTTTAAGATCACTTCACCCAACTTATCACGGTCAGATTTTTACAGAATAGCACTACTTCGCATGATAAAATCGGAAAAAAAAATCGACAAATAATCATAACAGAATGTGCGCATTCTGAGATAGAATGTGCGCATTCTGAGATATTCCAGATTCTCTTCTTACTGTATCGATGGCAAAAAATTCAAACATCTTTAGCCCGAATTTCAGTTGCGCGAACTCCGCTCACTGACGCAGTCATAATATTGTCAAATGCACAGGTGACAGCATGCAGCGCAGAATGGAAGGCGATCCATTGTCTTGAGAGCAGTAGCCGTCCGTGAACCCTCATATGTGGAGATTGTATTTGCTTCGGTCGACTTGGGATCGAAGTCTATTTAGAGATTCCCAAGTCGACCACGGTAACGCTAACGTTAGACTACATGACTTTCGGATTAATTGTCTTTTTATCTTCTTTTATCGACTCATATATCGTAAAATTCGAATTATAAACTTCAAAACGAGTTTATATTGGCATACTTTAGACATAATACCATTTTAAAATGAGCGATGTTATGCAATAATATGTCAACCTGTCGAAATTTTAGTCCAAGGCAGATTGCAGCTTTAAAAAATACTCGTATTGTAATTGTTGTTGTATCCAAAAGTTATTTGTATGGCAACATTAATAGATGTGATTCTGACACAGCTTAATATGGTATAGACTTGAGGGTAATAGAAAAAAAAAAAAAAATGATGTTTCATTTATTGCAAAATCTTATTCTAGAACTTTGGCTTTTTGAAATAAACGCTTAAGCCCAAATAGCTTATTGCAAAAATTAACCACAGGATGTTTATACGCAATAGTCTTTTACAAGCTCATGATAGGTTACTGTAAATTAAAAAATAAATTATACGAAGACTTAATCAAAAATCTCTAAATCTAAATGAGTAATACAATTATTTATTAATAAAAAACATATTTATAAAATTTAAAAATCAACAAAATTGAGATCGTGACGAGATTCGAAGGTAAGATTTAGAATCAAAATACGACATCAGTGTTCTTCGTCCTCTGAAAGATGTTCAATATCTTCAACGTGAAATCCTTCTACATCTTCATCGATAGTAACACCTTGGGTAGTTTTTAGGAAATCGTAAAATGGTTTGGCGTCTATGGGTATCAGTTTCATTAATTCTTTTAGGTCCTGTATTTTTTCCTTACTCAAAGGCTTTCCTTCTGGCCAACATTCAGGCAAATTAATATTTTTTAACGAAGCTTTACGACCTTTGCCGACCTTTTCGATGTTCACTATTTGGGCATCTTCTTGGGAAATATCATTTTTTATCTTTAAAATATAAGGAGAATCCTTTTCCATCACAATTTCGTGCACATGCAGCCAATTTTCTTTACACTTAGCATTGTCAACTTTTCTATTAGGTATGGCTTTCTTATTTATTATTATTTCCACCACTAGCCGTTCCCCTATTATCTTTAAAATTGGATGCTCCATTTTTCTTCTGAATCGCCACATCGATTCTACTTTGGCAGATGCCTAAGGTTTTCAAAAACGCTTTCTTACAAATTTCTGTATCACAAAGAAAGTATTTTCGGGAATATGTTCTCTTCGAATTTGAAGAAGTATAACACCTAGCTTTATTAGTTTGTGTCACTTTTCCGCAAATAAATGCACACCGACCTTCGTACGACCCAAGAGACCAGAATTGGTCAAATATTCGTTTACGATTATCCCTTGTTAATAATATCTCCGTGCATTTCTTTTTGCACTCGCAATGGAATGTCTCATCAAACATTTTTGGTAACACTTCTTTTCCTTTTGCACTGACATACTTTTCGTTTACATTCGCTCTTCGTTTCCGCTCTTTTCTAGGCTGATCTTCAATTTTTCTTTTCCTTCCGCGCTTAGGTCTACCGATTTCATTTTTTTCTAATCTATCTTCCACCAGAGAATTATCACTGTTTGTTTGTTGTTCTATTAAAGTATTTAAAACGCTTGACTGATTTTCTGAGTTTTCAGTTAGTTGTATTATGACCCTATCCGTGCTGTCTATATTAATGCTATCTGATTCTATAGGTGTTGCATTGTTACGCGTTAAGTGTAATTCAGTTCCTGTAAGAATTGTGTTTGTCGCAGTGTCTACAAAGTTGTGATTATCGTTAATATTGTTAGAAATTACAACTTCCATTTCTGCGATGATTTCGTTTCCCTCGAGATCATGATCAAACATTGTAGAATGCAGGCTATTATTAACAATATCTAAATCTTCCAGGTTTATCAGGGTAGAACTATCTATGGAATCTTCAATGTTATGAATATTTATATCTTTGAGACTTAAATCACGTTCAAATTGGTTTAATGTTAATGAAGACGAAGCTGTATTATACAGCTTGAGAAGAGGATCTTGTTTTAACAGAGCTAGCTTCGTTAAATCTTCACTGTCGTAAGTTTCTAATATTTCTGTGGTACTATATTCTTCCCCAAATTCCAATTTTCCATTATCGTCATCAGGTGAATGCTTACCACAAGCCATTGCAACTAGCTTCTGTGCTCTAGAGTTCATGGTGGGTACCTAAAATGAAATATTTTAATGGCTATAGCTTCGTAATATGACAGGGCTTATTGGATGATACATTATGACACAATTATAAATTTGTTACAATCAAATTGGTTGGTGGATCAATCAATTATCAAAATGTTTTGATATTTCCGTGAATTAACATCATCTGGCTACGACTCGTTCATTACAAGATCGCAAAACATTATGGTATGCTTCCCTTGTTAATGCGTTACACTTAAACAATTATAATATTAGAAATTAAATAAAAAATTAAAAACAAACTAAGCAGTCGTTAAGTTATTCAAACTTTATGCAATAATCAGTTAAACAATATACTGATTGAAATTATTCGTTTTGGTATTATATTTTGGCAATTATTTGTTTAAATTAATATATCATAGTTCTATGTGATGGACAAAAGTAGGTTAGTAAGTAATTTAATGTATTCAAAGAAGGAAACAATAAATAAATCATTGAAAACTTACTCTGCGCCTGTTACAGCAAGTAGTCAAGTCAAAATCTTTTGGAAAAATGGTAAAACTCGCACTTATACTATTTTTATATCTAATACGTATATTCTATGTTTATAAACTTTCACTGAAAACTGTTAAACAAACAAAATTAAATGAATTTACATTATTTTTCATAACAGAAAAAAACGCGCGTGTTATGACAGGTTTGTGATCGACTATTGCAAAATCCTAGAAGATGAGTCCTGCGAACTGCATTAAGACATTTTTGATAGATGACGCTCTATTAAATTTAGTACAGTACTGGGCATTTTTTCAAGCGTTGAGTAGACCTACAGCAAGAACTAGATGGCGTTAACACAGAATTCATATTTTTGTGGGTTGACGATTATTGCATAACACGGCTCAAATATAATCTTAGATAATAAACTAAAAAGTGAAGTGAAAGAACACTATCTCTCCACCTTGTCATAATAGCTTATGTATTTATTATCTAATTCACATATACATTTTAGTGATATTCATTTTTGAAGTATGTATGTATGTAGTTTCTCATATTGTATGTGTATATTTAAATTAGAGTTCAATTATTGATTTTATGTTTACGTTTCATGACTCAGACGCGTTCCAGTACCACAAAACATTAGACGACAGCGCTTTATATCGCTAAAATATAACCCGACCAAGTGAAATTGCTCGTTAGTTTCGTGTTACACGTATGTTACTTTGAGTTGATTGAATTTGGGATTATTTGTTGTTGATTGAATTGTTGCTGCGTAACTTGGTAGAAGCTCTTTATTTACAAAATTTCTAGCTTCTCGTGACGGGGACCTTACATCTGTTTTATCTTTTCTCCTATCGCAGGTGTGTTGGAAGAGATTTCCGTAAAAATAAGCATTACCTTTGTACGTAGTTTTCTAATCCGTTCTTCTTATCTGTCTATAAGTTTGTGCATAAATGGTTAAATAATTAAATAATAAGTAAATAAATAAAACAGTTTTTTTTTAATAATATTAATTAAAAAATATACCATACGCTACACGGCTAATCCGAGAAGTTAAAATCATCAAGGAGTTTCGGGACGCGCCATTTTTATAGCATTACAAAATTATTTCTTACTCTTTTAACTTCATCTTTTATTTAGTAGGTTCAATCCTGCTATGTAGGATTAATAATCATACTACATAAGAGAGTAGATAAAGTAGTGTTTGAAACTGCACAATAACTAGCTATTAAAACACTCATGTAATTTATATACGTGAAGAAAAAACTTTTTATGAAAATTACGTGGACGGAGGAGTATGAAATTTGGCACAGCGTTACGTCCGGCGCGGAACCTATCGGTTCCAATACAATAGAAAATATTAATTGTGTCTCATTAGCAGGGATTCACAGATTAAACTTTTTAAGCAGAAGGAGTGCAGAAACTAATATAAAAAAAAACGAATTTAGACATTATATAACAATTTCATACATTAATATTATTATTGAATTCGGATGGGAAGCATTGCGTAAACATTCGAAAACTGCCATCTGTTTTCCGGGTCATCATTGACAAAAGACGAAACCATATCAGTAATGATAAGGCCAATACAACACTGGATAAGGCGGGAACTGTTGAACCAACAGGCAAGGAATAGGAGAAGACTGGCCGAGAAGGGAATCCACATCAAATAGGTCTCAGAGGTCTGAAGAGTGCAGTAGTTCGGTTCATTGTTGCATAACTTTGTGAGTTCTCCATCTTGACCTGTAAGGAAAATAAACAATATGTATTTCAGTAAGCAATATCGTGCTAAGTCCATCATTATCTGTCTAGGCCTTTGCCAACTAGTTTAGGTTCAGCTTCCAGTCTTACCGGGTGCAGCTGAATACTAGTACTTTACATAAAGTATCTGCCTATCTAATTTCCACAACTCAGTTACAGGCAGTGGCGTGCAGTCCATCAAGACAAAAAGACGTTGCCTACCCTACCCAAATAAATATTATTTTAACAATAAACAAAGAATCTTTATTTATAAATCATTTCCACCTGTCGAGCGTCGTTCGTATCATTAGTATCGTCGATACAATATCCGTTCGTTCGTACAATTTAACGCAACTTCGCATTGCGATGCACTAGCGCCTCTGATTGCCTCGGTAGAGACACGAACTATTCGCGGCTTAATGTTTATATGTGTGCTCTCGTCGTCATGCAGATTTATTGTGTGTGCGTTCCTATACACAAAGTAACAATTTACCCACACAACTATACAGGGTACCCCCCCAGTGGGGTTCCCGCATTGTCGTTGCGGGGGGGCTGTAACCGTGGTCACCCTCCCACGGTGAAGCGAAGAGGAACCCCAAGGTGGGGCCGCTCGTCAGGGCTTGTGCCTCCAAGCCGACGACGTAGCGGCCAAAAAGTAGGTTGCGGTGAGGTGCATCTCAACTGAGGCGGGCCGCGATGTCGAATGGGAGGCATCGCGGCTGTGGGTTACAGGCTGCGGCGGAGGAGGAGTGCTGGTACTTCTGAGTAGCGCTCTTCCCTTCCGTAGCCTAGACGGGGCCGCCACCGTTTGATGGCGGACGCGGTGCGGCCGCAGGGGAAGAGGAGTGTCGGTATAGCGTTGGCCGCTCTCCCTATCCCCTGCGGCCGAAAAGTGGTTGACGGCGGGGCCACTGTACTGACCCGTAGCAGGAGGACGTCAGCAGCAGGTGGTGGGGCCCGCAAGGGCCGATGCCTGCTAGGGGTGCGGGTTGTTCGAAAGAGATACCGCGGCCCCTGGCATACGGGCAGCTGAAGGAACATGGGTGGGTTTTAGTCAGTAAAAGTCTGACGCGCCCTCCTGCTCCAACCAGAGCGGGAGAAGTCATTTGATGATTTCCCACCCACAAAAAAAAAAAAAACCATATAGGGTAGTCACTGGCTTTTGTTTGACACGACGAATTACGAAACTTAACGAAGTTTTCCGAACAAAGTTGGTTATGCGACTATTTTTAAAAGAAGCACTGTATCAACGAATTGTCGTTACATAAACTATCATTACTTTTTTGTCGTATTATTTTATATTCCGATTTCCGACGCCATTATTTTGATTTATTTGTTTTGGTTGTGAGCTGTGATAGTATGTATTTAAGGTTTTAACGTTGATAATAGTGTGAAAAATAGATTATATTCACTGTGTAAGTAGTTCAGGTAGCGTGTGTATAGAGAAAAGAAAAAATGATGCATTTTCAAAACTGTCTTTCTGTGAATATAAAAAAGCAACCGACTTCCGAAAAAACACTACAAAGCGAAAAATAACTTTAAATTCGTATGTCGGTGACTTTGGATATGTATTTTAATTTTTTGTCACTGCCTTCCGAAATTAAAGTTATTTTTCTCTTTGTAGTGTTTTTTCGGGAGTCGGTTTTTTTTTTTGCAAAAAGTTTTTATTTTTCACTTTTTAGTTATAGTACCTACCCTACTAATTTGAAATGTCATCATCCTTGGGGTTAAAACAATGCATATTTATGCGATAGCTGCAATCGCGGTTGATTTACTGTTATTTTTTTTAAAGTTCCGTTGTCTGTCTCCGAAACGCATCATCAGATCTATATGTAATTGAAATGGAACCACACGAAAAGCACCAGCTTTCAAATAAAAAGAATCATCAAAATCGGTTCACAAAGTCGAAAGTTCTGAGGTAACAAACATAAAAAAATATACAGTCGAATTGAGAACCTCCTCCTTTTTTGGAAGACGGTTTAAAAAAAAAACCTGTTATCTTGAAAAGTAGTTGTACACCGGATTTGCAATTAATACAAACTAAAGCTACAGTCAATCGTAAATTCAACACACAACAATATGATTCATGTAATTGCATCACAGGTTGCATGCTGTGTGGGTACAGCAATCGGTTATACTGTTTTTTTTTTGCCATTTTTATTTTAATTTCTGCCTACCCTGTCTAAAAACTCTGTGCACGCCACTGGTTGCAGGGTAATACGATACCCCTTGGTAAGACTGGCTGTTAGACTTTTGGGCACCCGACAGACTGTCAAAGATTTAAGCATCATTCATACTCAGCCCATAAGGTTCCAAAACCAAAAATTCGAACAACACGCGGCCCGCGTGGTGGATTATGGCCCACTCACTCCTCCTCACAGTGAGGAGGCGTGTGTGTACGGTGGGAAAATTATTATGGTCCAGAACAGTCACTGAACCTCCTGTATCGAGTTGGTTATTTCAATTTCATCCCGTATATTCTCAGCAGTGCAGTGTCAATTTATGCTTGATGTCCATAGGCTCGCCTCCTATTACACAGAACTTAAACATACCATTCTAGCGAAAAGTACGCGGTAAAAAATGTAAATAAATATAGCTTACCAACAAAACCATTTTTTACGTTGGCAATGCCAAACATAAATGAAATAACGATACAAAATAGTGACAAAACGATATTGTATCTTCTCCAATGACTCGCTGTTACATCTTGGACCGAGTAGCTTGCTTTCACCATTCTTGCTGTGATCCCCAAAAGCGGTAACCCGGTATCCAGTGATCTTAGACAAATTGTCACAGATATAATAAATTGCCGTCTATAAATGTTGAAGAATTTTTATACTTTAATCCGAATATATTTTTAAGGTTACTTCAGAAATGTTTACAAAAGATTTTGACTACCTCCAATATAAAATGTACTCCACAGATGTACTCTGTGACTACCTCTAAAAACTGATCTATGATTTTGACAAGGCTCTGACAGATCAATTTTTTTATAATGCTGGCTAAGGTGTTTTATCTTGCTTCGTCTGTCTGAACTTCAAATGGTATATAAATTAAAATAGGGAGAATTCTGGCGGATTCTTCTCCTGGCACAGGCGACTAAAGAACACGGGTTTTTTTAGAATGGGAAATCATCAAATAACTTGTCCCGCTCTAGGCGGAGCGGAAGGATGTGTCAGACTTTTACCGACTGAAACCCACCCGTGTTCCTTCAGTTGCCTGTGTGCCAGGGGCTACGGTATCTCTTTCGAACAACCCGCATCCCTGCTGGCATCGGCCCTTGCGGGTCCGCAAGTTCCATCAGTTAGTTTTGACGTCTCTTTGAGGCGCGCGTGGAACACAACGCGCCGTCGACCCGGGCTTGGTCCTTACCGGACAGCGAGCTACCCGTTACTCACCTTCCGTAAGCCCGCGCCTACGGTGGAATCAGTCTGGGATTCCCGACGCCCAGGGCGTAAGGAACACGGGTGGGTTTTAGTCAGTAAATGTCTGACACGCCCTCCCACTTAGCCCAGAGCGGGAGAAATCATTTAATGATTTCCCATCCAAAATAAAAATTGCTCTCTATTTGTGTTTATACAAGATGTAACAGAAGAAACTCACTCTTATTACACGAAAAATGACTCAATTTTAAATGCACAAAGTAGGTAATGGTGCCGATTCTCTTGTACACCGAACTAAACTAACTAAACTATCACTAAAATTCCTTACTTTTGGCTATGAGAATCTTAAAGCTATTCTGCAAAAAAAGATCTCTAAATTTAAAAATAATTTTGACACAACTAAAATCGAATTTGACAAACGCGACTCCACGTTTGCCCTACCACGTGATTTTTTTTAGAGCCGGAATCGCGCAGGGGGGGGCAGCCTCAACGTGTTTTAAAAGGATTTTTTTACTTTTTGTATCGAAAATATGAAAAATTATTACCTACATGTTGAGTTTTAGAGGTGTATGGGGTTTTATAGAGGGGGTCGAAATTTTCATTATTTTTTCGAGGTATAAGCAAAAGAAAAGAAAAAAAAGATACAGTACTGTATTTGCGCCCGAAGTCGAGGTGTCAGTGTGAATTTTAGTTCTTGACAACTAATTTTATTCCACACCTTTTTAATCGCGATTAAAAATAGTCAGATTTAGTTAGACAATCAAAATTTTATATTGAATAGAATAATGAATTTGACAACAACAGAATAGCAATATTACCATTTTCACTAAATTAAAAACTCAGTACAATCTTAGTGCTGTCAAACTAAAATATAGATAAGTTGTGTCACTTTAGTCAATTTCAGAATGGGAAATCGTTGTTTGACAGGAATAAACTAAATTTTAGTGATTTTTAGTTTAGTTTAGAGAATTTTGTGACAAGAGAATCGGCACCAATGTCAGGGTCAACACGATTTTCTTAATTATAACAGTTAGCTTTAAAAAAAAGTTATGCTCATTGTGTTATGATTTTCTCAATACTGTAAGTGGGGTGTATGAGGTTTTGTGTTAATTATATTGCATGTTGTTTATTGTGACTTCATGCACTTTTCCTCTACCTAACATGACAAAGAAAGAAGGTCGTCACATGAACAGGCTGAATGACAAAATATCTTGACGTAACACTTGCAGAATTATAAAAAAAACAACCTGTCATAGTCTGTCAAAATATCAGTACAACACTCTGTGCAACGGTACAAAATAATTTATTCAACGAAACGCGGTACAAAATAATTTATACAACAAAACGAAATTGAAAACAATGTGTTTTTGAATGTTTCGTTTAGAGAAATTGCCGTTTTTGCAGCAGTTTAGCAGATTCCGTGTGGTGCCGGACGTAAAAAGAATAGCACCATCCCATTTCTTCCCGTGGGTGTCGTAGAAGGCGACTAAGGGACTTACTAGAGAATGGGCAGCAGCGTTCTTTGTGCATTTTACCACCATACTGCGATCACCAACCCGCCTGCCAAGCGTGGTGATTATGGCAAATACCCCCCCTTATTGGGGAGGCCTATGTCCAGCAGTGAACGTCTTTCGGTTGAAATGATGATGAGAGCAATTACCTAGAAGTGTCATGTTACCCAGTAACTGGGTTGTGGAAATCAGATGGTCACTCCATGTAAAATATTGGTATATAGCTGCGTCTGGTTAGACTGGATGTCAAGACCAACACAGTTGGAAAAAAGCTAAGTATATACACCGTGAAATTTAAATGGTTGTTTTCCCGCGGTAGAACAACTTGCCATAAGGAGTACTTTCGAAGCATAGAGTAAAAGTAAAAAAAATAAGATGTTTTTGTTTTAAAATAATTAAAAAAATATTCATCAACTCGATAAAACACTACTAAATAGTAACACTAGAGGTAACTTGTAGACGTACTACTCGAATCTCACGCACCGCCGGCAAAGGGAACAGCGATGCATAAATGTTCAAAGCAAAATAAACTCTCGCACGTGGTGATTTTTCACAATGGCTAATCTGCTATTTTTTGTTTCTAATATTTTATTTATTTATAAAACGATTGTATTACCAAGACAAAACTATTTTGCTGCGGAAAACAACCATTAAAATTTCACGGTGTATATTGAGTTTATTTTATTTTAGAGAAACTAATATTCAAAATGCCAGAAGGCAACCGCCCTCATCGCGATACCTGGAGGATTTTCTCTGTAGGGATATGTCTGTTCATCATATATGTATCTTTTATGTTTGGACCATTGAATTCAGTCATGGTGAGCTTAGGATTTAATGAAGGTAACTTATAAAAATATATTATATTTATTTTTACGAAAAAAGGCCGATTGATGGAAATTTTTCTCTTTTGGAGATAAAATACATGTACCTAGTTAATTATTTTGTTCACCACCTAAACTTAAATAAGAGTGTTGCTATCTCTTAGAAGGAAAAAGTACCAATAACTTAAATTGAATTTAGGGTTTATTAGTCAACTGGCACCAAAAAATTTGCCCGATTCGGGCGAATCGTTACTTTTAAATAATAAACGTTTTTGTATTTTATGTAATAAAGTAACTTAACTTTTCGTTTTTATTTAAAACGTTGCCTGATACCTTTTTCTGGAATCGTCGATTCGCCCACAAATATATTAACTTCGTGCGAGTCGCCTATAGAAAGTATTATATTATTTATAATCGTATTATTTTAATCATCGTCAGATGCGCCTGATTCGAGTGAGTTAATTCGTGCGAGTCGACGAATAAGCAAAGTTTAGTTGGCGGACAACAGAATCACCAATATTTTGCCCCTTTCTCTTTTTTTTCCGTCTTCCAAATGCTTAAAAATAAATTCCCTTGTCCACAGCCAAACACCATAGTTTTGAGCAACTAAAGAAGCCAGCGTACATCAATCTTGTCTCAGTCATGTCCGGACTAATGTGTCAACTCTTCATCACAAGTGTCACTTTACTCGTGTGCATATTGACCGAGAAGTACAGTGCTATCGATTGCTGCGTCATCATGATTGTAATCAATATGATCCTGGCTGCAACTACAGCTATTTACTTTTTAGTTTACTGCACAGTCCATGATATTCACTGCTTGGGCCATTCAAAAATCAGTGATGTGCCTGAAGCGTTTCTGCTGAATGGATTTTGTATTGTCTATCTGTTGATTTTGGGTGTGTTTTTGTTTGTTTTGTTTAAATACAGGCGAGAGGTCATCGTTTTATTTTGTTTTATTTTTAAACATATATAGGTACCCAAAGTTATGCCTTCTACCTATAGAATCGTTCCATACTCTTTGTGCTTCGTTTACATTCGTTCATATTTGTATTTGGCAATTAGTCAGCTAAAAACGCCGACTAGTCGGCCCATTTTTTACTCGCATTGAAAAGACGGTGATTGAAATCTTTAATGTTGTTATGTTTATTATAGAATCAGTTTTACAATTTACTTTCAGTATAATCTAGAATAGGATAGGAAATTAGGGTAGGAAGAAACGCCGGCTCGCACGTAAATAATGATAGAATAAATATGCAAAGTAAACAAAAACATGTACCGACAATTCCGCCTGGTCGCCGCGCGCCGAAAGCGTAGTCACGAACATTACCGATGTCACCCGAACTCAACCGAAAGCCATGATCGGCTTGGCCTACTAGTCGTTCGTTTCGCAGCCGACAAGTCGGCTAGTCGGCCAAAGTCATATTCGGCCCATCTCTACTTTCTAAACAACGTCACTAATAAGGTCGGCTACGGCTTGTCCTCCCAGCGTTTCCCCCCACAGTGAATATCTTAAGTTATCCGCTTTCTTTCATCTTCTTAACATGACCAACCTAATGAAGAATGCGCTTGTTTCATTTTTAAAAGTATTTATAGAATAAGAAGGCTTGAGATCCTCTTCTAAGGCAAGATTCATGGACCACCCTTTGGCTTTGCTAAGTAAGCGTCATATGAAAATGAACTCCACATTAATGTTCACATTCTTATAGAGCGCTTACACACATTCGCCTTTACAACAATAAACATTATAAAATGTTTATTTTAATTTTAATTTTAATAGCCGAACTAGAAAACTCCATTGTACCTACGCGTGCACGGCTCTCATTTCATTTTTTGTTTTTGGGAATGTCATCTCGCACCTATAAGATTGTTGGCTGCGTAACCGGACTTACCTGTGGTTACCTTAATAAATTAAGGCTTCCAGCCATTGCTTACGAACTTAAGACTACAGCGACTGCTCGCTACGGACCTCGGCTTAGGACGTCGCTGGTAGAGGGCAGCAAGAGACAGGCTGAATTGGACTGAAGCACGGTTCTCAGCGAAATGGACAGGTTTTGACATGCTCGTCTATGTTTGTATGGACGACCTCGCACCATCTCGCACGTGCTCGCAGCGCACCTTTGAAGTTATTGACTCGGCATGGATAGGACGCACCGCGACGTGACAGCCACTGACAACACTATTGATATGCCATCATTAGTCGCCGCTTGACCGCAGTAGCAGGCGGCAATGCCGCCACCTACGGAAGAGTTTTCATACAAATACATGGAAAGCGTAGTGTTGCTGCGATTGGGTATCACTGCTGCTGCAGTCTGCGGTCTGCCGTCACCTCCAGGATTGTACCTTTATAGGAGAACTAGCTGCACTCGCGACCTCACCACAGGTATGTACTACCGAAATAATAAGAATCCTATCTTTTAATCCAGGTTATAAACTATCTGTGTGCCAAATTTCATCCAAATGCGTTCAGCCTAACATCTAACTAAACATAGAATTATTAAGAAGTAGGACTAGCTTTCACTCGTGTCTTTGACAGCGTGAAGCTCGGAAATTTAACTCGAGAACGTATAACCAGGATAAAAAATACATCATAGGTATGTCCTAACTCAAATCGTGGTCTACCTGTGTCTCAAATTCCCCATTCAGCTGTTATGACATGAAACGGTAACAGACATAGTGAGTTACTTTTGAATTTATCGATATCTAAACTAGTAATAAAGCTGATGAGTTGATTTGAACGCGCTAACGTCTGGAAGTCCCAGTCGCATTTAAAAACTTTTTCCAAAATAAAAACGACCGACTTCCGGAAAAAACACTACAAAGTGAAAAATAACTTTAATTCCGGAAGTCGGTGACTGGATATGTATTTTAAATTTTTGCTATCGCCTTCCGAAATTAAAGTTATTTTTCACTTTGTAGTTATAGTACCTACCCCACACCAATTCGAAACTTCATCATCCTTGGGGTCAAAACAATGCATATCTATGCGATAGCAGCAATCGCGGTTGATTTGCTGTAATTTTTTGAAGAGTTCCGTTGTCTGTCTCCGAAACTCATCATCAAATCTATATGAAATTTAAATGGATCCATTTTGGAATAAACTCCTTTCGACCAAAAACAGAATTTTGCGAATTCGTCTATATATGACTGTGTTATGTCCGAACATACATTAAAATTAAAATTACATGTCGAATTGACGGAGGCTGTCAATTCGACATGTTTTTTTTCTTTCTTTCCTTTTTGAAGTCGGTTAAAAACACATTTTGTATTTGATAGCCCTTGAAGAAAGCTAATAGGATATACATACGTTATCATGCTAACACACTTAGGAGTCAAGCAAACACAAAAACTGACAGAAAGAACGCTAAGCAAAAAAGAAATAATAACGCAGGCAATGCAATGCGATGCGATGCAACGCGATGCGATGCAACGGGGAAAGTCGAGGAACAAGAAAAATATTACGTAGAAGAAGTCGCAAGCAGAAGCAAATAATTAATAAAGTATTGGAATAAGTTCTTACAAACGAGGTTGAAAGCATAAAAACCTTACTTCAAAAGATGTCGAAAAGAAATGTATTCTGTGAAAGAAATTCATAAAAAATGGACTGTCAAAGCTTAGTCAAAATCTAAACGTCAAACAAAGTAAACTATTATAAAAAATGTGAAAAAATATCGCCCAAATACTACACAAGACGTTATACTACCACCGGAGATTTACCCAAGACCTATTGCCCCCTTTTTTTGGCATAAAACTGTAAAAACAAATATTTATAATGTGCAGATTTCTACCCTCCTTCCATGGTGTTTGGAGGACTTATAACTTCATTCTGGCTATATTCTGTTTAGTTATATCTGGTCTTCTAGGCCCTATCGTCAATTTAGCGTATTATGCTGCTGGTAAGTTTTTAATTTTCTTCTTCTTTTAGTATATCTGGCGAAATGTGGGAGTACTTTCTCCTTGAGTTTTGAGTTCACCTGCATGATTACTGATAAATGCATACACTGACTGGACAGGTCCACTCAATCTGTGTGGTTCTTAAAAGATCATTTCAGACACCAATCTACGTCGCCTTCACATGGCCTGACCAAGATTATGTCAGGACTTTAAAAAAGACTGACCTCTGAGTTTGTTTCGGCCTTTCTTTTCAGAGTAGTCAGATAGGAAACGCCGACTTCTCTAGTTTAAAATTTTCTTGACGTGTAAGTGTTGGTACAAACCTACTCACAGAAATAAATCATTTATCATTTACTGTAGGTATACCTTCGCCTAACCCTTCGGGGATTATTGGCGTGATGTTATTTTATACTTCTTTTGCTTTAATTTCTAAAGCCCACAGAGTATATAGTCCTCCAGATCATATTTCGGCCATGGCAGCCAATCTCAACAGAGCATATATTATAGTGTGCCTGCAGACACAGGTGCACTGACTCTTCCCTCACTTGCATAGTCCGATGGGACGGTAATCCAACACGACCGGAATGAGATCAGGTGCAAGACCAACAGTTTAACGTGCTTTCCGAGGCACGGGGGTTTGACACCGCCAACTCCATTCCGTTACTAGCATGATGACCCTATAACATTCCCATTGTTGGGACACAGGCCTCCCATGTGGGCCTAGTCCGGGTTCGTGGATGAAATCAAACTCTGGGCTGTTACTAAGAAATTCCTAATAAAAAAAACCCAATAACACTTTGCCCGATATGGAAATCGAAGCCAAGACGTTATGCTCTGACTTAGCACTAGCGCCGATTTGTCGAAGAATAGACATGGCTATTAACTAAATGATGTACAATAGGAGAAGATAGCTATGTTCTTCTATTAATTATCACAGTTATGCGTTCTAAACGAATCATGATTTTGTAGATAATCCTATACTGGGTAAGTTTTTATCCATTGCGCAAACTGTAACCATGAATTCAGCATATCATTCTATACCCCCCAGCGTAAAAATTTTTTGTCGGTTTTACAAAAAAAATCAGCTGTTTCATAGAAAAGTGCAATACCTACGCGGTCAAAATGTATGGAACACCTGATTTTTTTGTATAACCGACGAAAAATTTAAGAATAAAGATTGCTCCAGTTAATTGTTCCAGATTTATCCATTAGTGTTGTCGAGTAATAATTGCTAAAAAAATTGCCCGTGTAAGAGCACCTTAATAGTGCTTGCTTTGTGCAACAAAAACTGTTACAATTTGCCTCGTTTGACACTTCATTGTTTAAAATTATAGAACTATTAAAATCGCGTCTAATGTTGCTTTCTGCATCAAGTTAATGGAAGATATGAAAGATTAGTATTTAATGAGGGTTTTAAAAGTTAATGTTCATTTCTGCAACAGGCTGTAAAGGTGCTCTTACACCGGCAATTTTTGAGCAATTATTGCTCGGCAACACTAATGGATCAATCTGGATTAATTAAGTGGAGCGATCTGGAGCAACAACAATAAATTGCGGATATGTTTCGGGAAAATTGCTTCTGATTGCTCTATATATTTCATGAGTTGCCGAATATCCAATCGGTTTGGAAATTTTGAGTCGATTTTCTTTCTATCTCGTATGTACGTATAACTACGTCTCGTTTCTGCGAGAGGAACCGGGTGGGTTTTAGTCAGTAAAAATCTGACACGCCCTCTTGCTCCACCCAGAGCGAGAGAAGTTATTTGATGATTTCCCAGCCAAAAAAAAAATCCGGTGGCGGAGGCGGCGGGCGGCGCGTTTTCCCTAGTTTTTAAGTTGCTCCATACTGCATGATATTGTGTGGCCATTGCCCTAAATTGCTGGATGTAGTCGTGACACCATAGTTGACGAAAATTGACCAGGATGGAGTAATTTTAGTTGCTCGTGTCCGACATTAGTGTTTAGATTTAAAAAGGTTATACTAAACTGCAATGCTTGTTCCAGGTTCTGATGGAGACCTGGCAACGTTGTGCAAAAATGAACCTGACTATTGCACACTCTTCATATACATACACTATATAATGTGGATATTCTTCTTCGCCAGCGTTCTCTTGTTTTTCGCGTGCTGGTACAACAGTATCTGTCTCATCCACTGTTCCATGGGCCTCGTTGTTCTGGATATTGTGTTATCTGTGATCCTTTTTACGAAATATCTGATTTACTGTGCAGTTTTTGATAATCAGTGTCTTAGTCACAAAAATAATGATGTTTACGTTGTGGCTAATTTGTTTCTTATGAATTTTTTGTACGTCCTCTTCCTTGGTACTGCTCTGTTCTTTATGGGGGAATATAAAACGAGTTTGCTTAATACATATATTGGTTTGGTTTTATTTTGAACTTGTTGTGTAGTCAGGGAATTTAATTGACATGATACATGAATTTGCTGTGTTGTAGTCATTGATGTACAAAAAACCCAAGATGCACAGTCTCGGATAAAAGTAGCACTCAAAACTGTGCCCAATTATACGTCAATGGTTATACACAACGTGTAACGGAAAGGACACGGCTTCTTTGGATGATATCAAACGGTATTGGAAAGGTTTTTTAATCCTATCTCTACATGTTCGGGAGTTAAGAGAATTTTTTATACATTGATATCAGAAACCAAATTATCAAATGGAAATAAACACATCACTTGGAAGTGATTTATCGTGATATTGGCAAGTAACGTGGAAAGTTATTGACCTACGTAGTGCGGTGACACGTTTGTTATTGTTCGAATTTAAGAAACATATGAAACCGAAAATTTGGTGTCAATTCTTAGAGTATTTTATTTAGAGCTGAAACTATGTACATACAGTGATGTTATTGCCAGCTGTTATATTTAGTGCTTAAGGATAGCAATAAGGGTTCTGTTAAACCTTGTATAGTTATGGTAAAACACATTTTTTTTACAAATTCAACCTTATATGCATTTTTAACTGACTTCAAAAAAAGGAGGAGCTTCTCAATTCGACTGTTTTTTTTTTATGTTCGTTACCTCATAACTTTTGACTGGGTGAACCGATTTTGATTATTATTATTTTTTTGAAATTTCGTGCTTCCCGTGTGGTCCCACTTCAGTTTCATATAGATCTGATGATGCGTTTCGGAGACAGACAACGGAACTCTTCAAAAAATAACAGTAAACAGACCGCGATTGCTGCTATCGCATAAATATGCATTGTTTTGACCCCAAGGATGATGAAATTTCGAATTAGTGGGGTAGTAGTAGTATAACTAAAAAGTGAAAAATAAAAAATCATTTTAATTTCGGAAGGCGGTGACAAAAAATTTAAATACATATTCAAAGTCACTGCCTTCCGAAATTAAAATAATTTTTCACTTTGTAGTGTTTTTTTCGGAAGTCGGTTGTTTTTTTTGGAAAAAGTTTTTTTACAAAGCGTTCGAGAAAGACTGACTGAAAGATGGCTGACGATACTATGTGACACCTGCGCACATTGCGCTCTATTTATGCGGACGTTTTTGAGACGCTGATTGTGTATCTTGGGTTTTTTTTTTGTATATCAATGGTTGTAGCCATTTTATACATCTGCCAAAGAATGACGATTGTGATTTCAATGTACGGAAAGTACCTCAGAATCAAAAGTCAAAATCAAAATATTTTCACGGTGCCAATTTGGCGCTTCCTATGGAGAAGAGCCGGCAAGAAAGTCCACGGTTACTCTTTTAAAAATAATTGGCTTTTACAATGTTTTCAAATTACAGATATGGGAAGACAGTGCAGGCCTGTCAATAAGTACCAGATACTTAGAGGAATGAAAATAAAGAACTGAGATACCTAAATAAAGCCTTCACTCATAAAAGTCGTGAATGCTTCTCAAGCATCTTCCTAGCCTTTTCTCAGCTATGTTGAGAAAAATCTTCCACTGTAACTTCCACAATCCAGTTAAAGGGTAATACGGTACCACAAGTAGAAAAGTATTCAATCCTTTGTACTCTGCAGGGAAGAGCGGTGTATCAAAAATATTGGCATGTAGCCAATTCCTCTACTGCTGCAAACGACATTCAATTTTCCAAAGTTAACGGTTTGATGAATATCATTTAGTTACTGTAATTTGATTTAGGCTGGGGAATAGTTGTGACAAATTTATTGTACTTAAAAAACAAAATTCTAACTGTAACCATACCTATGTTTAACAAAATAAATAAATTGAATTGAATTGAATTGAATTGAAAATTGATCTCAATAAAATAAATTTACTTAGTTAATGTTAATGATATGATTATTTAAAAATTGTTGATTGTAATTTATTTCTTATTTTTTATTTTTAGAATTTATTTTTATACTTTTTGCTGTGCCGGGTCCGTAATTGTACCTTAGCTTTAAGCCAATTGTAAGACCTTTCAACATTATGGAATGCAATTATAGATATGAATATGAAATTTTAAACAACGTCACCACGCGGCCACAGCGCGGGTTGGTTGATGTCACGTCTTTGAATTTTCAGGACATGCCAGTTTCCTCACGATGTTTTCCTTCACCGTTTTAACAGCAGTGGTGATGAAGTAATTTACACTAAGTAAATCACCTGTCTGACTTCAAACCTACGACCTACAACTCGTAAGTCGCGGCTGTTACTGTGTCACCACTGCTCTAGGCAGCAAAAACAATTCGTTATATAAATATGAAGTGACCAACTCAACAGGGTATTTGACTGCAATATTTTTCAACAAAAAAAAATTGTAGAAATGTCATAAAAAATGTCGAAGTTCTATGCGTTCTAAAGTCAATGCTAGACAGAGATAGCACTACTAGCATCTGACGTCACAACACAGGAACGCCATAGTAATTGCGCGTCATTCAGTCCAATGATCGTTTTGCGTGACAAGGGATAGAAGAATAACTTCAAAAGCGTGTAACTTCTCTATTTTTCCACCGATGATAAATATTTATTTGCAAATTGTTTTTTTTGTAAGATCTTTAATGAGTGTTAATTCCACTATCCGATCCTTCTTACATATAATTAATATCTGGATGACCAAGTTTTGCTCTGTTTTTTTTTTGGTTTGACGTTTTCTAAAAATGAAACCTAGCTAGATCGATTTATCGCCTCCGAAATCCCCAGCATACTAAATTTCATGAAAATCGTTGGAGCCGTTTCCGAGATTCAGATTATACAGGGTTATTGAAAAAAACACCAATACCCTCTTAAGAGGTCATTGTACTCATCATTATGAACAACTTTTACTACAGGACCAAACCTGAAATTGCGAAAAAAAATCAGCTGTTCCATACATTTCGTGATTTCAGTTTTGGTCCTGTAGTAAAAGTTGTTCATAATGATGCGTACAATGACCTCTTAAGAGGTTATTGGTGTTTTTTTCAATAACCCTGTATATATCCATATATATAAGAATTGTTCGTTTAAAGGTATTAGATAAACTAGTATTATAAATGTGAAAGTATGTATGTTTGGATGTTTAAATGTTTGTCACTCAATCACGTAAAAATGGCTGAACGGATCTGGATGAAATTTTACACGCAAATACTTTATAGCCTGGATTAACACATAAAATTACTTTTTATCCCGATTATACGTTCCTGTGGGATAATTTTCGACTTCCACGCGGGCGAAGCCACTTGCATAATCTAGTTAATGCATATTTTTTATCGTAGTCAGACACCCTATTCCAATAGCCACTATTTTATAAACAAAATCTCAGACTTGAAACCAATAAAAGCGTTTCAAAACACGTATCCGGTCCGGCAGGTATCGTCACAATATTGTGCGGACCACAAACAGAACGGACAAACTAATAAAATAGTTTTATTGTCACCACGCGTGTGTTTAGGATATAGGGTAGGCAGGTCACATTGCTGTCTGAGATTTTGTATGAAGCACCTGGTACTCCTTTATTTAGTAACACTATGCATAGCTTTATTTTATGCAAAACATTATTAGAAAGAAAGTGTAGTGACCTGCCTTTATTTAACTTTTACATTTATACTATCCTACATTTGTTAAAATAAAGTAAACAATAATTTATATACATATTTCCAAACAACTTAATAAACTAGTATTATATAATATCTAACTTTATGTAACTTAATTCAACATGTCAACAGACAAACCAATATTTTATATTAGTAGATAGTTTGTTATCAGCTAGCCGGCCGCTATGACGCGTCCTTTGTCTTAGCGCGAACCGGTCGGCCGCGTACGTCACACACGCGCCGTGAGCATGAGCGAGACGGCACTCTAATCTATTAGCGTCGCGCTCACGCACGCTGCCCGCTGTCCAGCGATGACTTGACTGCGCTTGCTTATAACTACCGCCTTACCTTTTCGCCTAATATTCCTCGCCGCCGAGGTCCTCGCGTCCCGCGAAGACCCCGAGTAAATGAAATCCCCCCCAACCGTCCCTTGCCCGCAGAAGTGCCAGCCCGCGCCGAAGCTGTGCAAGTAGAGTTAAAATCCCCATGATCTAATAATAAGAAAAATTGTTTGATCCAGCCTGTCCCCACTTGCTGCCCTCCCTAAAAGTGACTCCCTGAGCCGAGGCTCGTACCCCGCAGGGGGTGCCCTCAGTGCGCAGTTGCTGTAGGTTTTTAATAATTAGTTTGTAAGCCCTGGCTGGAGGCTCTTAGCCTAAAAACTAAAAGTCACCGCAGGAAAGCCCGGTTAAGCAGTCACGGCCTCTCAAGGTCAACTGCGAGATGCCATACCCAAAAAAAAAAAAAAAAATCGCCTAATATTGTACGAAACATAGCTTCACTTTAACTGTGCTTTTACTCTGTTCTCTGCTATCCATATATTTCTATCACTCCTTCTTCTTAGTGTAAGTCTCGTGTGTTGTGAACTGTAACCTGTGTCTGTGCAATAAACTTTTCTTTCTATCTTCATCTATACCTACTTCGGACTTATTTCTTCAAACCTTTTCACCCTTCACACACACCTACCAAACATACAAAAGAAAGAAAATACATTTATTTATTTATTTATTTATTTATTTATTTCAGACATAATATTCGTCCATAGCTACAAAACTCATATAAATAAATTCTCTAATACTCATACTAAAATATTCAACAACTCGGAAAACTATAAAAATAATTGTCAAAAAACTTATAAAAATGCCGGAATCGTGTTAAAAAAAAAAAAAAAATGTAAAATATAAAATTGTCAAATTGTAAAGTGATATAAAAATGTCAAAACATTAATTCATCACTATTCATGTTCATTTGTTTAACACAGACTAAAATAAATGTATTTTGTTTCTTTCTTTCTCACACACCTACATCCATACACCCATCACCCTTCTCACCACACACATGCTATCCCTATTCTTGTCGAAAACTCTTTACGTATTTTAGAAATATTAACAATTCAATTTTTTGTTTTATTTTTTTTTTCCCGTTCAAAATGTTTGCACGTTTTAATTTTTTATTTTAGTCCAATTTAATTTATCATTTAGTTCTTGTTTCAATTATGTGTTCATTGTATATGGTCTAAAACACCTTCTCATGTTGTTTCTTGTAACTGGAGAAACCTCGATCCCTGTTATACAAGATGTTCTAGTTCAGAGGTCGAGACCTCATTGAGGTAACGTGTACCTACTGAAGTTTGGAAATATTTTTTTTATATAATTATTTATATATTTATTTGTTAATATTTGTAAATTATTATTACTATAGCTCTCCCAGCGTCCTTTATAATTTTTCTTTTTACGCGTCTCCTCAGGGTTCTGGCGTGATGTATTCTCTCATTAAATTGGGCTATCAAATGGTGAAATAATTTTTCAAATCCGACTGGTATTGCCAGAGCTTACCCCCTACATATAAACTTACAAACAAATTTAACCTCTTCAAAATATTAGTTTACTAGCCAGCGGCTTCACCCGCTTGGTGGTCGAAAATGATCCCACGGGAACGTACCATCGGGATAAAAAGTATTATATGTGTTACAAACTATATGTTTGCCAAATTTCATCCAAATCTGTTGAGCCGTTTTGGCGTGATTAAGTAACAAACATCTAAACATCCGTGTATTTGTTCCATGTGGTGCTGGACGTAAAAGAATAGCACCATCCCATTTCTTCCCGTGGGTGTCGTAGAAGGCGACTAAGGGACTTACTAGAGAATGGGCAGCAGCGTTCTCTATGCATTTGACCACCATACTGCGATCGCCAACCCGCCTGCCAAGCGTGGCGATTATGGCAAATCCCCCCTTTTGGGGGAGACTTATGTCCAGCAGTGGACGTCTTTCGGCTGATATGATGATGATCTAAATATCCAAACATCTAAACATACATTTATAACATTAGTACGATATGCATTTCAGACTATATGTACAAATATTCAGATAAATGCTTAGATTTCCTTATAATTAGTCTTCTCTAAAAGCCAATAGCTGTGGTTGTAATCCAGTCTACCCAGATACAGATGAATATTTATGAGTATTTCACAACTGACGCTAGTCATCCCACCTCCACAACCCAAATTGGGCAATCTCGATCAAACATTATGCTGGGGGTCATACGGTCAGACGGGCTACGTTCAAGAGTATGTGTAGTTCTGGAGATTTCTCCCTACATACAAATTTACAAACAAATAAATTTTACCTCTTTATAATATATCTAAATTTTGCTCGCGGCTACGCCCGGGTTGAAGTCAGTCATCACGTAAAAAAGTAGCCTATGTCCTTCTTGTATATTTTTGCCAAATTTCATGACGATCGGTTCAGCGGTTTAGGCGTGAAAGCGTAACAGTAAGACAGAGTTACTTTCGCATTGCAATTTACCAACTAGGTGCTAGAGTTTCTCTGAGAGAATTTTTTAAAGATATTGGTATTCTCACGGCGGCATCGCAATTCATCTTCGCTAACATCTTATATATAAGGCAAAATATACACTTATACACTAAAAACAGTGATATTCATAATATTAATACTAGAAATAAGGACAAACTTCGTGCTCCCTTTTACCGGCTTCATAAAGTTCATAACTCATTTGCTGGGCTTGGTATAACCTTTTATAACAAGCTTCCCTCTTCTTTGCTAGATTTACATTTTAATGCGTTTAAAGCGAAAGTAAAATCAAATCTTTGTTCGAAGGCATACTATTCTATCAACGACTACTTAAACGATAAGAATTGTTGGTCGCTGTGATTACCTCAAGACAACGTTTGTGTTCTTTCACCAGAATTGGCTTAACTACTGACAGGTCATATGAATTACTTTATATCATTGTTTATTTAACATGACTGCATAAACCCTTTTTTTATTTTTATCAATTAAATTTTCATTTATTGTTGAATGTTAATTATATGCTATTATTGTATAGAATCAAGTTCTTCTAACTTAACAGACAGCTGTGCTGCTGGGGAGTTTGTTGCGCCACTTCTTCTTCCCAGCTAAAGCACTAGGAAGTGGTGAAGGGCGGCCGTTTTGGGGGACTGTCTTATGTAATTTTGACGTTCAGAAAGTGCTGACTCTCAGCCTAGTTTGAATAAATTACTGTTGATTTTGATTTGATTTTGCATTTATAATATTAGTAGAAATTAGTAGGGATGGTACCTATAAATATATCATTTTAAAACTTGTTGCCTGAAATCGGTTCAGTATGTAGTCAATCCAGAACAAACTATGCTAAATTCAAGGCTCCCGTTCTATTCTGTTCCACGATGTACAGTCAACAGTATGTATGTACAGTCAACAGAACAGAGTTATGAAAACAATAGTGTCTGCTCACAATAGACAGGTGGAAATTGAATCCACGATGTTTTACTTCACGCTTTGAGTTGGTTAGCTGTGGAGTTGGGATATTTTAGTATTGAACCCAGTGTATTATTTTATTTTAAAAGAAAATTAAACAAACTCAACTTGAGTAGTTTTATGGCTATGCAGCATATTAATCAGGCTATATTATTCCCACTGCTGGGACACAGGCCTCCTCTCTGTGAGAGGGAGTGGGCCGTAATCCACCACGCGAGCCCAGTGCGGGCTGGTAGATGTCACATGTCTTCGAATTGTGTTAGGACATGCCGGTTTCCTCACGATGTTTTCCTTCATCGTTTTGAGAGCTGTGAGGATGAAATAATTTACACAAAGTAATACTGGTTAAAATTTTAATATTTGAAAGAGAAGCTTCCCTTTTTTTTATTTTTTCTGACATTACGAACATTTTTGTTCATAATATTATAATTTTTGTGACATTACGAATGTTTTATTTTTGCTGAACCAAGTGTTAGTTACTATATACTTCAATATGTATTAAATGTATTTTCTTTCTTTTAGGAAATAATATTTTATTAAAATCTCAAACAGATTGCAAACTATAGTTTTGAATAATTTAGAAGCATTTTGCTTAAATTTTGTAAATGTGAGCACCATGCATCCGTTTATTGTGTTGTTATGATGTACGTTGACATGAAAAAGCATGGCAGTTGAGAGTATGTCATGCTCACATAAATGTCTCACTGATGTGGCGCGTGTGTTGGATCATTCGGTTCCCTACAAAAATGGTTGAGCAGAATGGTGCTGATCCACGCATCAAGTTCGTGAACGGGCGCTGTCGGTTGAGACTGGTCATCTCCTAACTTCCAGGGCTTATTTTTATCTTGTATTTGGAATTGTTTATAATTATTTTTTTACATTGTTCTCACATACAGAAGCAACAAGAATAATGTTCCCAAGATTTTTTAATATTCAACTTGATTTTAAAAGAGTGTTCATGGAGTTTCTTGCCCGTTCTCCTCCATAGAGATCTACGTTTTGGAATGGGCAACTAGCTTCAACTTTCCAACTGATCGACTTTTTGACAATTCAAAAGTGCCTGTAAATGGTTTAATTGAAATAAATGCTTTGAGTTTGAGTTTGAGGCCTGTGTCCCAGCAGTGGGAACATTACAAACTGATTATCCTAAATATCACCTAAGCAAATAAAATGTTTTTTTTCTTCACTCCACAATTTAACTAGTCGCCTCAAGCCACGGTAACTTTAAAACAATAAGTTAAAATAACTGACTCACTTGGCGGCAACCGTCGAACTATTAACAAAGAGTATTATCGCGCTATTGTTGTAAGGAGGTGGGTAGAATTGAATCTGTTGTTGTATTGCATATGATTTGAAATTGAGTTTAAAGTTTTAGTTAGTGTTTGGGGTTTCATTTGTCTGGAGGTAAACTTAGTAATATTTTCTGAGTTCATGATATCGATGAAGGAAATATATCGTGAGGAAACCTGGACTTATTATACTTAACTAGCTTTTACTAGCGGCTTCGTCCCCATGGGATATTATCCCACGGGGTCCAGGGAATCCAGGTTATAAACTATCTGTGTGTGGCAAATTTCATAAAAACCCATTCTGAAGTTTTTGTGTGAAAGAGTAACAAAAATTCGTCCTCACAAACTCATCATCATCATCATCTGCCTAGCCTTTTCCCAACTACGTTGGGGTCGGCTTCCAGTCTAACCGGATGCAGCTGAATACCAGTATTTTACATGGAGCAACTGCCTATCTGACCTCCACAACCCAGTTACTGGGTAATATACGATACCCCTTGGAAAGACTGGTTGTCAGACTTTCGGGCTTCTGACGCCCCGTAACGACTGTCAAAGATCTACAAATAACAGCCGGGACCAACGGCTTAACGTGCTTTCCGAGGCACGGAGAAGTCTTGGTATGTTAAGATGGTCACCCATCCACGGACCAACCGCGGCAAGCTTAGCTTAACCTGATCGATCGATCCGTACGGCTACTATTACTTAGCCACAAGCCCCTCACAAACTATCACATTTAAAATATTAGTAGCCAAACTTAAGTTCAAGTTCATGTTATTCATTTCATAACAAAAAAGGAACATTTACAACGACAAAGAGCAACTGATACACTTATTTAATTTATAATAGATAGATTCAAATTAATAGATTAATCAATTTAATTAATTCTATTAATTTTTTTTTTTTATGGCTAATATTATTATTTATGTACACCAAAAGAAGCAACATAACAATTACAATATAACTAACTTCGTTCCTCTCCCATCATTGAAGTTAGATCGTCTATCCAAATTAAAAACACTAAATTTACAAACATTCATATTCTTATCGATAGAGAACAAAGTCCTTAGCAAGATACTACAAAAATACATTTACCCCTTATTACAAAACAAGGTTTTTTTTTAGGTATGGTTTAAACCATCGAGCCTGTTTTTGAAATAAGAACTTAACTTAAAGCGAAATACAGCTCCTTTCACAAAACTGACAACTTAGTCCAGTGCTAAATTGTCATTTTTGTATTAAGAACTTTCCCCAAATAGAAAAAAAGTTGGTAATGCAAAAGCTGACTTAGAGTTTTAGGGTAGAACTAATGTTAGCTCCCGTTTTGTAATAAGACGGTAAGTGTACAAAAAAAGAACATTTACAACGTCAAAGAGCAATTGACACACTTATTTAATTTATAATACTTTTAAGATTTTTGTCATTACAAAATTCGTCAATGCTGTAATAGGCTTTATTGAGTAACAAAGACCTGAGTTTATTTTTAAACATGTTCACATTCTGAATATTAAGTGTCAGTGGGCAGGCACATTGCTCGCAGAACAGATGGCCGATGGGGCCGGAAGGTTCTGGAGTGACGACCGCGTATTGGAAGATGTAGCGTTGGAAGGCCTTCCACAAGGTGGACCGTTGACCTGGTGAAGGCCGTACGAATCCGCTGGATGCGGGAAGTACAGAACCGGTCAAAGTGGCGGAGTTTGGGGGAGGCATATGTCTAGCTGTTCCATGTGGTGCCGGACTAAAAAGAATAGCACTATCCCATTTGTTTCCGTGGGTGTCGTAGAAGGCGACTAAGGGACTTACTAGAGAATGGGCAGCAGCGTTCTCTATGCATTTGAACACCATACTGCGATCGCCAACCCTCCTGCCAAGCGTGGCGATTATGTCAAAATCCCCCCCAAAAATGATGCGTTAACCCGCTGGATGTGCGAAAGACAAGACCGGTCAAAGTGGAGGAGCCTGAGGGAGGCCTATGTCCAGCAGTGGAAGTCTTTCGGCTGACATGATGAAATTTATTATGATCATATGAGTTCAATAGGAACGTGCTACAGGGGCAAAATGCAACCTTAGTTACTCCTTATCACATCAGCTACCTGCCAGTGAAAGTCTCGTCAAAATTGGCCTAGCTGTTTCGGAGATAAGCCGGAACAAATAAACAGATACAAATTATATATTTTTTTAATTGTTATAAGTACCGTATGAACAGTCACCAAAAGTGACCGTACTCTCGTAATTGCATTTAGTAAACAGTTGTTATTTTGATATTATATGCAGACACTTCAATTTTATTTATTTGTACTGATAAATACAATTTACATCTGAGCCCCGTTTGACAAAATATTGTTTACAAAATTATGTTAGGAGAAATAAAAATACAGAAGTTTTCTCATTTTACTTTATTACACGCTTTATATTAGCTTCACTTGTATTTTTGTTTGTATGTTTGTTTGTAACCGACTCCTTAGGCGCGATTTTGACCCACTTCAAACGGTCAGATTTCATTTAAAGTTTGTAGACTTATCGAGGACCGATGACAATTCAAAAATGAAAAGAAAAAATAGAAAAAAAAAACAAAAAAAATCACGCTTTTGTAGTTAGCAGAACTAAAAATAGTAAATAAATAATAGTTTAAAAGCGTGGGGTGCTTTTTGAGGTAATTTTATAATCAATTAATATCAAGCACCCCACGCTTTTTAATAGAATTAAATTATTTTCTACTTTATTTAGTTTGGTTTTTTAAGCGTGTTTTTTAGCTTTTTTAAGTTTTATTTATTTTTTCCTACATCACATAACAAAACTTACAAACGGAAACAATAGACCTTTGAGAGCTTTCGACAATAATTTCATTCACATTGATAATAGGATTTTTAAATAGCAATACGTGCTACGGCGCTACGAGACGTCTACGACGTAGGCGCCTACGCTTTATGAACGGTGCCTTGCGATGAAAGAGGCACTGAAGTGAACTGATAAGAAATTCTTTGGTTCCATGGAAACGGTTGGCTAGCTTTTGCCAGCGGCTTCGTCCGCATTGAGGTCGATTAAATAAGATTTTCACTACATATTATAAAACAAAGACCCCCCGCGTCTGTCTGTTCATTTGTCTGTCTGTTCGCGATAAACTCAAAAATGACTCAATAGATTTTCTTGCGGTTTGCACCAATAAACAAAGAGATTCATGAGGAAGGTTTAGGTGTATAATTTGTTAAGGTTTTGTTTAAATTGGTTAATGTGGGTGAAGCAGCGGGCAAAAGCTAGTGATTCTACAAATAAACATTTGTTAAGGCCGCGAATCATATTATTTATTTATTTCAGACATAATTGTAGTCCATAGTTTTACACTCAAACATTCAAATTATAAGATATTTTAAATTCCAAACTGATAAAAACCCAAAATAAAATTATGCTTGATTAGAACATATTCAAACAACTCATTAAAACTAATAATTAACATTGCCAATAGTGTCCGTATGGATTGAGGAGCCATGTCTCAGATTTAAACGAGGGTACTGCCAATATTTAGTAGTAAATTAGCCAAATTTGTAGCCCCGATCCTGGAATTTGTAGTAAAACCCTTCAAAAGTTACAGGACGTTGAAGGTGGCTGGAAGGTGAAAAATATATTTTAAAACAAAGATTAGAGAATGCTAGTAATTAATGATAGAATAAGGGAATATAGAGATCATGTTTAGAGATTAGAAATTTTAAAACAGGTAATTTGATCTATTAGACTTTTAGTTTATTTTTCTTTTTATTCCTTGTGTTTAATATATTGTGTTTCTTTATTTAAGTTCTGATTTGGTGAAGAATGAATCATGTGTAAATAAAGTTCTGTTTATGAACACAGTTTGAATTTTTTATGATCACCCTACACAGAAAATTCTTAAGGATTGTTAAAATTATTAATATCTTTTGAAATATTGAATGTCGAGGAATTTTGAAATTTCTACTAAATATTGGCGTAATCAAACTTCGATTTGATCAACTACTTTAGTAGCTACGTACATTTGTTTTTTATAGACCGTCAGGATTGAGGAGCCACATAAAATGTGTTGTATTACCGAAATTATGAAGTCTTCGCGTTTTATTTTTATACTAAAAATTAAAACAAACTTACTACTAAATAATACTAAAAATTTGTTTTAATTGTTTCATTCGTTTCCGAGAAACAGCGCGGGGAAATTTATGGATTTTTTTTTTTTTTTTTTGTAGCTACCTCAAATTCAGCCGAACAAAACCCATTTTTTTGTACAAATTAAGCATAAACACTACTAATTCCTACCGAAGTTTCAGAAATATCCATTGGCTAGTTTTTGAGTTCTGAGGTGGCTCCTCAATCCAGACGTCTGAATTGAGGAGCCACCTTTAACGTCCTGTAACTTTTAAAGGGTTTTACTACAAATTCCAGGATCGAGGCTACAAATTTGGCTAATTTACTACTAAATATTGGTCGTACCCTCGTTTAAATCTGAGACATGGCTCCTGAATCCATATGGACACTGCCAATAAATGATAAAATGTCAGAATCGTATTAAAAATTGAATGTCAAATATAAAATTGCCAAATTGTAATATATGAAAGTCAAGATATTAAAAGTAAAAAAAAATAGGAATAAAAAGTTATATAAATAGCAATCAAAAAAATTACGGTAATTATTTAAATTTTTTTTCCTTCTCCAAGCCCGGTCTACGGGTGCATGTAAGGCCTGCCAGTGCTGCATGAAAGGCCCATCCGACCTGTTGGCGACAAAGGTAAGAAGAGTGTTGCCACTGCCCCGCACTCTACTCACTATTGCGGTCGCCCTCTTACGCATGCTGGCATAAGAACAGTCAATGCGGACGCTCGCGAACATTCCCGATGCGCTGCAGAAGCAAGGCAGCCGCAGCAGCGCCCTCAGCGCGTTATTGTATTAAACGCGGAGAGCGCTGTAGGATATCTGCATATGACACCCACAGAGTTCTCGTATAAAAGATGTACAGTAGGCTCAAAAAAAGTGATCTTCACATCCTTGGAGCTACGAGCGAACCTGCGGGCAATTATATTCACCGACAGCGCCCTCTTTTCTCGCTCAATATCAGCGTCGTCCTTCAGATCGGACGACTCAATATGGCCCAAATACATACTTAAAAGTATGTACCCGCTCCAAGGGCACCCCATATAGCCTTACTGGTGGAACCTCAGACGGACACTTGGAACCCGCATTGAAAACCATAAGCGCGCTCTTTTTGACGTCATATTTTAGGCCATGTGTATGAGCGTACCTTTCGCAAATGCTTATTAGCTCTCTGATTCCCCCTATTGACGCGCTCAGCATGGTTGATGTTGTTAAAGCGAACATCATCATCAACATGGCATCCAACATGGCGACTGCTGAGCTGGGCAACAAGTCCATCGATATACAGATTGAAGAGCGTTGGTGAGCTCAATCCTCCCTGCCTCACCCCGCACTCCAAACTGTACGAGTCCGACAGAGCTCCCGACCGTTTACTATTATTGACCTGGTTTCCGTACCAGTGCCAGAAGATTTTAACGACTTCAGACGCAACTTGCCTATCTAGCAAATTTTTCCACAGCACTTTGTAAACCAGGTCAAACGTTCTGGACAGATCGAGGAAGCAGGCGTAAACAGGCGTGCCCCGATCCGTATAATATCTGACAGCATGCTTTAAACTCAGTATAGCACTATCTGTGGACACTTTGGGCCTGAATCCAAACTGGTTATCGTGCAAAGTTATTGCATTGTTTAACTGAGCATTAAGCATGCTGTCAAATACCTTCGCGTTGACAGTCGCTAATGAGATCGGTATGTAATTGTTTTTATCTGGTATATCACCTGTTTTATTTTTAACAATTGGTACTACAAGCCATGCCGAAGGCAGAACGTGAACAGTATGGCCAAAACACGCGGCAGGTGGAGACCTGCATGCTGTAGATGCTCGATGCTGAGTCCATCATGTCCTGGAGACTTACCTCTGGTCATACACCCTATGGTCTTAGCTATGTCCGCAGCTGAGAACTTAACTCTTGGTTCCAGGACAGTACATTGTGACTCAGCATCGACCACCTCAAAGGATGGAATACTGACTGGTGCTCCTCAAAGGATGTCCATTTGGATTTGGTCTTGGTGATACTGGCACCACCTTAATTTGGATTTAAAGATCTTACGAGTATCACAAATTTCCTCATAAATCACGCCAGACGTAGGTTTGTCACAATTAAGCCAATCATTAAACTTAAGCAAAGCGTACGAGTGAGCCTCGCTGACGTGCTTATTCCAATCCAATACACGCTTCGGCCTCCTACCAATCAGGTTAGGCTATGCTTGCCGCCATTGGCCCGTGGATGGGTGACCATCTTTACATACCAAGAACCGTTAAGCCATTGGTACCGACCATCAATTGTGGATCTTTAACAGTTGTTACGGGTCGTCAGAAGCCTGAAACTCTGACAACCAGTCTCACCAAGGGGTATCGTGTTACCCAGTAACTGGGTGGTGGAGGTCAGATAGGCAGTCACTCCATATAAAATACTGGTATTCAGCTGCATCCGGTTAGACTGGAAGCTGACCCCAACATAGTTGGGAAAATGTTGTTTTATTACAAGTTAAAACTAATTTAAAACTTAGCGTTACAAAGATGACAGCACTAACAATTACTACACTATATATGACCCACATTACATACCCACCCTTACCTTCAAAACGTTAATTTAAAACATGTTCTCGTATCTGAACATGACGTAACACGTTATCAACAATACAAGTCTGCAGTTCCGGCGTTTGGAGTAACGTTGCGTTTGGAGGGGCGCTACTAAGTTTTGCTATCGAGTTCTTCGAGGGAAGTGAGTAGTGAGTGAGTTTTTGTGGAATGTAGTGATGATTTGTGCATGAATACACCTGTTAAAAAAATGAAAATGAAAAAGTGTTTATATTCACATAAATTTGTTCCTTGCAGGTTACATTTACCTCTGCCAAACTGCATAGCAGTTTGTTGGCAGACGTAGCTCCATTTTTATACAAACTTTTTGTAACGTACTTTTTCACCTACTTAAAACTACTCTTGCATTCCTTTTTAAAACAAACTTACTTAATTATTTTCTACAGTTAGGCTTTCACAAAATATATTAAAGAGATATTTATGTATGTTTATTTCACGCGGTTGTTGTAGGACTGTTAGTATTTTTATTAACAGTCTTTCGATAGCATTTTTTTTGTACCTGCGTATTAGTTATCCATTTCCTAAAATTATGGCAAGTGACATTTCACTGTAATGGCAATAGTTATAGCTTTTACTCAAGAATTGATAACAAGTTAAAGTCCTACCTATCGCGAAATTGTTTTATAGTTCCTTAATCCTTGATTATTATTTTTTGCATTCATCTTTTAATTATTTTGGGTCATCTGTCACCTCTTCACATTATTATGTTGATACTGACTATCGAAAACATATTTTAAAAAAATGTATTGCTTAGTCCACCTCGTTATTGCATTAAAACCTTGGTTGAGTATCATGACATAAAACGAAGATATTTTCAATATTCATATTTGTAGTAGTTTCAACCTTAGTAGGTAATTATTTTATTGAAAATTAGCTACACCCACATTAAGTCTCGATCCCGTAAGAATATCGGGATAAAAATCCTATGTCCTAATGCTGGTTACGGTCTAGGTACCTAAGTGCCAAATTTCATCTAAATCCGTGCAGCCGTTTTAACGTAAAAGCGAAACAAACATACAAAACATCTAATCTTTTCTCTTTGTAATATTAGTTTAGAATTTACCTCATAATTTATGAATTAATACTTATATCTGAGATCTTTGAATGGATCTGAGTCTTTACTGCAACATCTTCTCATACATAAACCTACTGTTTTTTTTAAATAAAATTTAATTTATTAAATAAAATTACAAGAAAAACTCGCTCTACAAAATATCACCCAAATCTAAACAAATTTAACTTCGAGTTCGACTAGTACCGCTCTTTCCCGACGATATCACAACGTTTCCTGTGTGCCCGTTTTGTTTCATCCCTATTTACACCCCCACATGTTCGAATGTGACCAAGTATTGTTGAACACACCCCCCGGTAGATAGATCAGGGAGTGTGGGAAGATATTGTGTCGTGATGTCTGTCAAAATTAATATTATTATCTTGACGTGTTTAGGAGAAATGTTTGATGAGAAAAGTTTTAACTGATTACAGTCTTTTGATAAATATCTTTTCAGGTTCCTACCCACCTATAGGTTATGTTACTCATCGAACACCCAGTGAGAGCGCGGTGCTTCTGATCACACCATGCCCCACTTGCTGGAGTGTCCCTAAGTGCCCGTTCCGTTCCGTACCTTGGATGATCTACATAATGCCACTGTTGCCGCAGTAAACGTGACTGGGCCAAAACTACATTAAAAAAAAACAGTGGCACTCCGGGAGTGCCGACAGAAGTGAAAACTTGACCAATTCATTACGTGTGTATTTTTTTGAATCGTCTGAAAAATTATTGGAATCGTCAGCTGATAAAACTAACTCATAAGCAGAGATGTCGGTAACGGTGTCGCGAATTCAGTTGTTTTTTCCCTTATCAAAAAAAGCCCAACGCGCATAAAGAAGTTTTCACTTCAAAAAAAAAGTTTAAGAGTACCATCGAAACGAAAAGAAGAAGAACGTATGTGTTTTTAACTAGATTTTGTTATAGTCTTCAAATTATGATGTAACTAGGTGTCTTAAGTTTCATCCCATAATTTAATAATATTATTTTCTAGATTAATTCGACCCTAAAGTAAAAACCGAAATAAGACCGGTAGCTAAGAATATATTATTTCAAAGTTTTTCAACAGAAGTAACCTGTCAAATTTATCAGTGTACCATGGTTTAAAACAATTTTACTACATATTAAAACAATCGCCAAAATTAATCTCCTCCATTTATAATCTACATTTCATACGTATCCAATAACCAGAGGTTATTTTCAAACAAACAAAAACACGTGATAATTTCCGCAGCTCCCGCGGCCGGCGACACGTCGGCTCTCAACAAAAGCCTGCAGCGGAATGCCGCTATCAGTTCGAAATTCAAATTTAACGGTTGACCGGAAATGCGGTGTCGGACGCATCCGGCGGCCGCGTTCCGTTGCCGTGTTTAGATTTTGCATTTGCGGTGTGATGTGGGGGTAGTATTGTGTTACTTAGACGATTGAATGTCTATGTTTAGATTGGTCAAGTTAATGGGTAGGCAGGTCGGTAGGTATCTAATTTACATTGTATTTACTGTAGACCTTAAAAACTGTACATTTGTAGTCAATTTTCTGCTTTATTAAGTATCTGGTACTTGTTTTGAGCCGTACACTTTCCGTACGTCAAAATACATAAGACAGTCCCCAAACGTCCACCCTTCACCTCTTCACGACTTCACCACTTCCTAGTACTTTAGCTGGGAAGAAGAAGTGGCGCAACAAACTCCCCAGCAGCACAGCTGCTTATTACTTAGGCAAAGTAATAAACATTACTAGACACAGAACATTGATTTAATAATTAGTCATATGTCGTTTAGCCATGCCAATATACCAACAAATAATATGAAAACTTAACTCAAACACAAAGAACAAAAATGTAATAAAATGTAAATAAAGTGTAATACCAAAATAAAAGCCTCCTGGTATAAAGGGCGTGATAGATTACATATGCAATACTAGTTTATGTTCACATAGCTGTTAGGGGCCATTCAAGTATTACGTAAGCAGATTTTTTGTAATTATTAAACCCCCATCCCCCTCGTCAGCAAAAGTAAGCAAAGCTCTTACCCCCCCCGCCCCTCCTATGCTCACGTAACTTATGCATTTTTCAATGTGTTCTGGTTTATTTATTGATTCATGAGCAGCAGTTATAAGTCTAGAAATGAGGAAAGGCAAATTATATTGAGATGGTATTCAATTATTATAATCTTTATATATTAACGAACAAAACAAACTTGTTTTAAAATTTTGGTATATTAATTCAAATAACAGTCTTCAGTCCATGACACACGAATCCATTACTCTAAGTCTTCGATGACGTTGGATGTTTGCTGCTCAATGTTGTGTGTCTGCTCACTTTCGTGTGATTTTGGAATATCGACATCGTTTTCTTCGAGCCATAAACAAGTACGTGTTCAAAGCGTTAGTGGGCCGCCGTACGGCAAACTGCGGCCAGGGGGCGAAGCCCTGGTGCCACTCGCCACGCCACCTGACGGTGGCGTCACGACTTCCAACAGCAAAAACACTGACTACTGCTGACGTAATCACCATCCAGACTCCCCCATCCCCCATGTCATCAAAAATAAGCAAAGCAACAACCTCCCCACTCTCCTGTAGTGCTTACGTAATACTTGTTACAACTCGAGGCCACAAATGATAACCTAGGACCAGCGACGTAAAATAAATAAACAGGTAGGTAAATATTAGCAACAATGACAAAATCATGGTCAGCAAGACGACCAGTCACCACATGCAGCGCCCGTTCACGAGCATAACGCAAAGATCAGCCATTACGAGTACCTCCTCGCCATATTTGTGAAAAGGTGGTAACCCGACCACGACGCTACCGTGAGCAGTGACATCTACGGGAGCATGACGAACTTGCTGCCGGTTGCTCAGGCAAGAATAGAATGATCAATTGTCGAGGTCGCTAGCTAACCATTTAAAGCATAAAACTACTCATCATAAAAAATATTGTTATGAGTAAATCATGTCAATAACTAATGACATAATAAATAATAATTAAAAATTACTTACACAGTCAATTGAAATAATAAAAATATATAAATAATTATATGAACCCATTTATCCTGCCTCTAGGTACGCCAATTCTGGAGAAAGAACATGAACATTGTCTTGAGTTAATCTCAGCGACCAACTATTCTTGTCACTATACTGTCCTCATATACCATTTTGTTTTTATTCTTTTTTTGTTAGCCAATACAGTGTCCCACGGCTGAGCAAAGGCCTCCCTTTTTAACCGACTTCAAAAAGGAGGAGGTGCACAATTCATCTGTATGTTTTTTTTGTACATTTGTTACGCTATATTTCCGTCAATTATGGATGGATTTCGAAAATTATGTTTTCAATGGATTGGGGCTTCAGGGATGGTATTTTTTTTTAAATATTGCTTCAATAATTTCTGCGTTAGCCTTGATAATATGTTATTAATCCACTTTATCTACCTTGATGGTGCTGCTGTTTCCCGTTAGTGTTGTTTAAATCGCAAGTAAACAACACTGACAGTTGACATAAAACTAAAATACATATCCAAAGACACCAACTTCCCCCCCAGTGGGGTTCCCGCATTGTCGTTGCGGGGGGGCTCAGTAACCGTGGTCACCCTCCCACGGTGAAGCGAAGAGGAACCCCAAGGTGGGGCCGCTCGTCAGGGCTTGTGCCTCCAAGCCGACGACGTAGTGGCCAAAAAGTAGGTTGCGGTGAGGTGCATCGCAACTGAGGCGGGCCGCGATGTCGAATGGGAGGCATCGCGGCTGAGGGTTACAGGCTGCGGCGGAGGAGGAGTGCCGGAACTTCTGAGTAGCGCTCTTCCCTTCCGTAGCCTGGACGGGGCCGCCACCGTTTGATGGCGGACGCGGTGGGGCCGCAGGGGAAGTGGAGTGTCGGTATAGCGTTGGCCGCTCTCCCTATCCCCTGCGGCCGAAAAGTGGTACTGACCCGTCGCAGGAGGACGTCAGCAGCAGCTGGTGGGGCCCGCAAGGGCCGATGCCTGCTAGGGGTGCGGGTTGTTCGAAAGAGATACCGCGGCCCCTGGCATACGGGCAGCTGAAGGAACATGGGTGGGTTTTAGTCAGTAAAAGTCTGACAGGCCCTCCTGCTCCAACCAGAGCGGGAGAAGTCATTTGATGATTTCCCACCCAAAAAAAAAAAAAAAAAGACACCAACTTCCAAAATTACAGTACAATTTTTTTGTAGTGTTTTTCGAAAGGCAGTTGTTTTTTTTTGGGAAAAGTTTTCTTCTGTCAAACCTGCCTATCCTGTGCGTTCTCTGGCCATGTTTGCCCTGCAAACCTTATCAGATCGTACACACCAGGTTCGTCGTGGCCTACCTCGACGGCGATGTCCTTCCTCAGGCGTCCCGTGAGTGACGATCTTTGCCCATCTCTCCAGATGCAAACGCAATGCTCCAAACGCTTTCAACCATACCTCATTTGTCAAATTATGATAATTTTACCTACGTAGAGTTAGAAGTTATGAGGGAACAGATGAACATATAAAACTATACACCTTGACATTTTAGTCGTCTTACAACGGCAGCTCACTTCATGTATCCAATGACTACTATTCATTTAGGTATATAAAAAAAGTATTTATGAAAATTATGAATAATTAAAAAAACATTAAATTTATTTCACTAAGGAGATGATAAGGACGTAAGGAGATGAAATGTAATGGACATGGAATGATCTGCTCGTCTCGTGCTCTGGATAAGTATCTTCTACCGTTTAATACGTAAACATTATTAGCAGGGTGTTCAATAATCCTAAAGCATATATTTTTTTGCACCTATTTATTATCTTAATTAATGGTAACATTATTTAATCGCAGCTAGAGGTATTTTATGTAAGATACATTGAGTGTGACATTTTAGTCTTCTAAGACGACTAAAATGTCACACTGCAGATATACATATCGATGAAAAACAATCATATCTCACCTTTTTGCTTCGCCGTAGTCGTGTAAAAAAACTGTGCATTACAAAACGATTCGGTTAATCTTGCTACAAAATCTCTTATTGATAGCCAATAATACTTGATTCCTTTAACAATATGGCCTGTTATTAACAGTCTATGATAGGGTTATGCGTTCCCGCCAAATCGACCTGTCACTTTTGACAGATGACAGCAGTTTTACCGCCAAACGGTGTTGGAAGATGGCGGTTGCGTGCCTTATCGCAAAATTGGGACTTGTTTTCATTGTGACACGAGATTTTAAAATCAAATCATAAACTTCTCCATTAGTCGTCATCTCCGTAGTCACACCCTTTCTAACCATATCATCATTCACACAGTCCATCCATCGTTTCTTTGGTCTCCTCCTACTCTTATAGCCATCGACATTCATACTCAAAACTTTCCTCACGATATTTTCCTCAGTCCTCCGTATCACATGCCCATACCATGACAACCGATTTCCACACAACTTTTCAGTTACTAATATCGGTGCCTCTCGCTAGGAAATCATTCTAAAAGATATAATGTTAAAGGAGAATGACAAAAAGTGGTACCAAATTTTCTCACGCCTCAAGACAAACTTAATGTAGTAAATATTTTTATATTTTTTTACGACGTTCTGCGCCGGGGATTTGATTTTCGAATAGGGAATTCAATTTTAATGGCAGTATTTGAAACCAAAGGAGTGAAAGGAAAATATTTGATTTTGTTGCAAGACTATTTATTATAGTAGTATTGCAAAGCACGTTTCCGTAAACACTTTCTTCTTCCTTCTAATGACGTTCCGTTTTACATGATTTGTAAATTTTGATCCTGATCATGATCCTTTGCACTAAATCATGTAAAAATAATAATCATTAACTGACTTTACATATAACTGTATGTAATAACTTAAATGATTAATTGTAACATTAGAATTATAATTAATCCTTTGTGCTCAGTCTTTCTCTAATGTTATTATTTATTTTCTTATCTATGGTTATTTGATCGATCGCAACGGTCATAGAGATGTCAAACGCAATTGAATCGATTTTCGATAACATTGGGCTCAGAGATATCTATTTAGGTACGATGAATCTAGTCGCTGGTCAATTTTGTTTATAGGATAGACAAATAAGTTTAGCTGGATAAACATTTTACATATTGTAGCTAGTGATAGCTATTTGGCTTTGTGTTCTGCAACCACATTATTGCCGTCAAACACAAGAGTTTTGATTATAATCGATTAATAACATAATATAATTATGTCTGATTTATTGTAGAATTCAATGAAATGGCGTATATTTGATTGATTTAAGGGGTTCTAGAATCGATTTAATGTATGATCGATTAAAAAGTGGTTTCTTTTACTCGTAAAGATTTATCGATTTTAGATCAATATCGCATCCCTAGTCGGCCTCTGGCTTAGGATGTTTGACATTTTGAGTTTGATTGACATTTGTACAGTGCAGTGATACGATAGTGTGCCATGGCACGAATATGTATCATGAGACGTGTTGGTTGGTGGTTGGATGTTTTAGAAAGCATGCTACCCTAAATAAATTGGGTTAAAGGCAGGAGGATGATGCGATGATGATGGTTATGGTTGAAGGTGCTCTCTCGACGAGCGTGTTTTTCATTCGACTAGTAGCGCTTATATACCCATTTATTATCTCTTTTATTGATATTGGTACCTCTTTGGTTACGCGATAGTGACGACTAAAATATAGTTTTATTCGATTTATCTTCGATTTTATGGAATTACTTTGGAACCCGGATTTTGTTTACAAAAAGAACATTTGTAGAAGTTAATATGTTAAATGTAGTCTTTAAAAACAAAGTTTTATTTTGATGCAACTTGGTACGGAATTCCATACATTAATTGGCAATGTCTTTTATTTACATCTGTTGGTGAGTTATGTTGGTGAACGGGCGCCGTCGGTTGAGACTGGTTATTTCCTAACTTCCAGGGCTTATTTCAATGGTATAATTGGAATCGTTTTTTTTTTACATTGCTCTCACATGTAAGAAGCAACAAGAATATTGTACACAGAATTTTGTAATATCTTGATTAAAAAGTGTCCTTGGAGTTTCTTGCCCGTTCTTCTCCATAGAGATCTACGTTTTAGAATGGGCAACTAGCTTCAACTTTCCAACTGATCGACTTTTTGACAGTTCAAAAGTGCCTGTAAATGGTTTAATTGAAATGGAAGCTTTGAGTTTGGTGATTAGGTATGCTAAAAATCGTATTCTTTATTTTCCCCACATGCAATGGAAACACACTCAATATTCCAGACTCAATCCGTTAAGATTTCAATTTTAAAATATAAAAGAAAATGGCTTTTCTACTAGTTTGTCGCCATTACAGCTAATGATATGTACCTCTACACGGTGATTCTCACATATTTTTACATAGTATCTGTACCAGAAAATCTTCAAAATAAAGCAGGTGAACGTTCTCCGTTCCTCTTTTCTCTTAGCGGAAGGAAATCCATACTAATATTACAAGGTTTTATTTACTTATACCTGTCCCGGTGTCTAAGGGGTTTGTGGCTAAACAATAACAGCCGCACGGGTCGATCGATCAGGTTAAGCTACACTTGCCGCGGTTGGTCTGTGGATGGGTGATCATCTTTACATATACCCCTCCGTGCCTCGGAAAACATGCTAAGCGTCCCGGCTGTCATTTGTGGATCTGATACAGTCGCTACGGGTCGTCAAAAGCCCAAAAGTCTGACAAACAGTCTCACCATTTGGTATCGTTTTATTAACTGGGTTGTGGAGGTCAGATACGCAGTCGCTCCATTTAAAATACTGGCATTCACCTGCTTCTGGTTTGACTTGAATCCGGCCCCAACATACTTGGGGAGTCTAGCTGGATTAGCTGGTTTTAGACTCGGTAATTTTTCGTAGAAAGCCAAACTAATTCTGAACTCGAAAGGATTTAATTTTGAGACTATTGTTACTTAAATTAGTGAGTTAGTGAAGCTCAAGTGGTTACCAATTCGCCTTCGCCGGAATGCTCACATTCTTTCCCTTTTGTATAATGTGCTTTTCTCCCCTTCCACCCCTCTCTATCTCAAAAATCGTTTTCAGTTTCTTTGTGACTCCCACACGAAATTCTTAAGGTCATCAGATAACTTGAAGCTTAAAATGCCTATGCATTCCACAACTTTCCTCGACCATTCCTTCACTGTCCAGGCCGCTCGGTTATGGAATGCATTGCCAGTTGTAATTAAACGCGCGCAGTCGTTATATGTGTTTAAAAGACTCGTAAAGGATCATTACCTGTCGTTGTTATCTGGTTCTCATACCTAGCTATAATTTTCTATGTAATGTCATCATTTATTTTCTTTCCTTTTATATTTAGTATATATGTATTTATGTATCTATTATATAGAATATGTATATATCTGTGTACCTATTTTAATATATTGTATTTTTATTATTTGCGCCAACAACATCCCCATTTTATGTCCAGACCAATGACTGTCCATGCCAAGGTTGCCTGGAAGAGATCGCGGAAAGCGATAAGGCCGGCCATTGTATATTTTGTAGTGTACTTTGTTTTTTGTTGTGTATTTTTGTGGTGTACAATAAAGTATACATAAATAAATAAATAAATTAGTATTTTTTGGTATGGGTAGTCAAAGTAATATATTGCAAATACCAGGGGCGCAGCCTCACCCGATTCCTATCGACTTCCTTTTGGAAGAAACACGCTTCTTAGTGTCTACTATTGCCAAACAATATGTAACACGTGTGTGTGTATAAAATCACATTACAAATATTTCATATTAGCTTAAAATATCATATTTGATTACAAAACATTACATAAATGCAATTTTTTTTATCTCCAAACCAATAATTCTGACCATAGCTGCCGTTAAATTTATAAAAGTAAAGGAATTACTGAACTTTCATATTATCTGGAGTTTATGAGAACTGAACAATTTTTTATTCGGCTTCTCTCTAATAAAAATTGTAGCTTCGCCACTGGCAAATACGTATATGCTACTACAAAAATACGCCTGAAAAAATACTCAACCAACAAATTACCATAAAAATTCTAGAAAAAGTAACAAAACCACTTCAAACACAAATAAAAGAAAAAGTACTCATTTCATAAAAAAAACAAATGCACGACGTATTTCTGAATGAGTAAGTAAAAAACAAAACACAGCTAAAGAGTGTATAATGTTGGTATAAAAATTAATATAAAAGTGTAGGAGAGTTATTAAATATTCCGGTAGCGACAAATAATTGGTATTTTATACAGATCTCCGGGGTACGCCGGGTGCAAGGACTAGCGCAGGTTAATGTGGATACGACAACTGAATTTTTTAAACGGTTTTTATTTTTTCAAAAGACGATATCCCGTCAAACCAACACAAAGATGGAGGGATGAATTTGACTCCTACCGAAAGGACTGGCCTGCAATTGTAATGGTCAGACGTGTGAGGGGAAATGTAAAGAGAATCATTTGCCCAACAGCGGGACTTTACGGACTAAATAGAAAGACAGATTTTTCTTCTTGAGTTCAGTGATCGATTTGTACTCACTGCTCGTAATCTGATTCAAGATTCAAGATTCAAGATTCAAGAGTCTTTATTTGTGGAAACATGAGTACACATACAGAGCATGCAAGTTATTAAATTAACATTATAGTTTAGATCAGTCATGTTTGGCCTTAGTGGCGTACAAATATTTAAATTTCGATTCGATTTTAATTTCGATTTTATTTTTTCTGATTGAGTTGTGTTTATCGTTTTGATGAACACCATGCAAAGTGGTGTCACCCAGAGAGGTGCGCAAAGATCATCACTCACTGGACGCCTGAGGTAGGACATCGCCGTCGAAGTACGAACCACGATAGCGAACGACCATAGCGAAGGTCGTGTGACGATCTGATAAGGTTTGCAGGGCCAACAAGGCCAGAAAACGCACAGGGAAGTTAGGAAGGACAATGGGGCATAGTACAGGCTAACAAAAAGAACCAGTTTATCTAATTTAATAAATAAACAATGTTTTATGTATAATTGTGAAAAAATCAGTGTAACACAATATACTAATTGGGTAAAGCACACCGTTTATTCCAGGTCAAGTTGTGTGTTTAGTTAGTTAGTTATTTAACTTAGTATCTAGTTTAAAATCAGTTGAATGTGTGTGTGTATTAAGGCGTTTTTGGGTTCACTCTGTCACCGACTTAAGCTGAAAGGGGCAAAGAGCCAAATCATTTAGCCATAATAGCAACTAAAAACTTATTTGTAAGGGCACATCGCTCTTGATACTCTTGCCTAAAGATTTATTATTATTACTAGTGGTCGCCCAGGGTTGAAATTTGACCAAAATACATTTGAAATTTTGAATCTTAATAGAAAGAAAAAGAAAGAAAGAAAGAAAAAACGTTTATTTGCGGTAAACATGACGCAAAAACCAGGAACACACAAAAAATAATAAAAAAAAAGATTGAGGGAAACATGCGTCACATCCACACAAAACGGCTATCGCTCAGCATTTTGCTGCAACTCTATGCAAGACAGAGCCCCAGCGCTGGTTTTCAGCGACAACCGGCTTTGACGTAATGACGTCGCCCGGTGCATCAAACAATTAACATCGGACTTATAGAAAATTAATAGAACTAATGTGAATGTGATAGAAATTATACAAGAATATAAAGAAAACAAAAATATAAAAAGGAAATAGACAAAAGTGCTACGAGAATATCATCCTCAATAAACATTTTACTCTTTATGTAGTGGCAACATTTCGAAGCGTCATCCATAGACAAAATGTGCGTGTGCGACTTAAAAATGATGTAAGAAATTACAAAATGGCCAATGATCTAATGTGATAATATTATGTAATAGTTGTGTGTCAGTGCCGTAAGTCAGTGTTTTAAGTGTTTATGAGTGAATGTGAAAGATGAGATGGGCCCAATAAAAGACGAAACAAAACCTTGGAATCTTGGAACCTTGGAATGATTTTCTCATGAATTATTATCTATAATATTAGCTTTGTGCATTCCTCTTCCGTATAAACTTTAACTGTGCCAAAATCATACTCCTCAAAAAAGGGTACAAACTTTTTGCTTCACGTATTATTAAATAAATTATTTATCATTTATTTTATTTAACAGACAACTAGATCCAATTTAATTATGACATAAAAATACTTACAATTGTAGATATTAGTGAACAATTTAAACTTATTTACTGTGTTAGTACCCGACAGGGTAGTTTTTAAAATGCCTCATTATAAAGCTTTTATCAAGCCCATCAGCAATACCTTTCAGGAGGCTGTGGCTACTGTCCCGCAGACGTGAGAACAGAAGCATTCTTTTTCCGCACTACTGCTGAGAAGCTATCTAATCTGGCTCGAGCAAATATTGCAGATGCACTGCAATAACGTGGCAGTCGCACAGCGTCCTAAAAGCGGTGTTGTATTTGTTAATAAATTCTTTGATTTTGAGATTGCCTTTCTCTCTATTGTAAACTTTAAAATAACTTACCCATTTTCGGGCATATCCACCCTAACCCTGTCGCCCTCATATTTTTAACCCCCGCTTACTCGTGCGCGGCTTACGGTCGACTCTGACAAACAGACACAAATACAACTGTTTTTCTTATTAGTTTAACGTTACTTATACTTGTTGCTTTTTTACTCGTTTTTCAACAAGGAGATGTTTGTCTGAGAGTATTAAGATTTTGCTCGACTGTGTAGGTAGAAAGAGGGTTACAAATCTTTGTATTAGTGTATTTCCAACTGTCGAAATTCACATCTATATGGAGCTACTGCCTATCTGTCCTTCACAACCCAGTGATTGGGTAATACGTTACGACTTGGTAAGACTGGTCGTCAGACTTTCGGGCTTTTGGCGACCCGTAACGACATTCAAACGAATTGCCAAAATTATAAATGATAAATGACATATAAATCTGTAAATTGGTTAAAAAGCACTTTAACGCGTCATGATTGTATCATTTATTTAAAACTAGATGACAAACTCATCTGGTTTTAAATAAATGATTAAACTTTTCATATTCGATTACTCTGAGAAGAAAGAGCGTAACCAACTCAGAGGTCACAGTCGTCTAGACAAATTTTGGTCTTAATTTCATCTTGGTTAATGTCTGTGATGTTAATTATGTGTGGGTGTAAATATGGCAATAATTATCTGAAAAAGCAGGTACTGAAACGATTAGGTGCCTCTCAATTAATTGCCATAATAATTTATTCATAAAATGGACTAAGTCACTTCTTAAAAATAATACTTCTTTGAACACGTCGTGATGCAAGAAATGGTCTTTCATGACGTCAGAGAGATTTGACGTCAAAATTTATACTTTCTTTAATTCTTAATTAACTTAATTTTTTTTCTTGTTGATGGTAGGTATATCTATCATCATTCTTTTTCTAACATGTTGGGGTCGGAGTCCAGTCTAGCCGGATAACCGGATGCAATTGAAGCCGATAGCTATCTATTAATAGCTCTATCAATTTCCGCTGCTATATCCATAAATTCTCACGTATTCTTTTATTATTTACCAGATAAAACAGGCAGAACCTTATTCTAAAACTAGTATAGACCCATAACTATTAGTTATTAAACGTATAAAAATGAAATAACTATGAACTTAACTGTAATGTCGCGAAGGACGGTTAGCATACTAATTCACTGAAACTTTTATCGGTAGTTAAAGAAATTTAAAATTTAAATTATTTTAAAATAGTCTTGCGTTAAGATTTTTATTAGTTTATTGTAGGGGAAGGGCGTAGTAGTTGAATTTTAATAGTTTTGTTATGAAAATGTAGAAAGTATTTTTAACATACTTCAAAACTGAAGAGGACGGATTCCGGCAATTGTAGATCAATTTCGTAGAATTTTTTTTTCTAATGTATGCCTTAGCGGTTATATCAAAGTTAATAAAAAATATATGGGACTACCACATAATTTTTATTAACTTTCCATGGGAAGTTTTTACGTTAGCTGCGATGTAACATATTTTATCCAGTTTTTATACCACGATGCTGTTCCAAATTTTTCACTTTGAGTTGTTTTTTTTTTTCGTAAAAAAGGTTTTTTATAGCTTGTTTACGTTTTAATTCACAGTCTTTGACTGTTGAAGCACGCTGTTTTCTAGCTAGGAAAGTCACCACCGCGTAAATGGAGTTCAAGAAATGTAAAATAACAAAACGTAACATGTTGCCTTTATATCCACATTTCGCTCATGAAAAAAAAACCTGCTGGTCCGAACATTAATGATCACATCATCGGCATCGTTTCAGTCAAAAGACGTCCACTGTTGGACATAGGCCTGCCCCAAGCTCCGCCACTTCAACTGATTCTGTGCTGCCTGCAAGCAACGTATTCCTTCGGCCTTCGCAAGGTCATCGGTCCACCTTGAGGCCTTCCTAGTCTACGTGTTCCAGTACGCGGTCGCCATTCCAAAACCTTTGCGCCCCATCGGCCATCTGTCCGAATAAGTAGTAATTATGATCAGCAGATTTTTTCCCCCCTATATTTGCATTCCACAAGTTTCTTCGACAAATCCTTTTCTGTTCAGGCCGCTCGTTTGTGGAATGCATGCATGTTTGTCAAATAAAACGCGCGCAATCGTTGCCTACGTTAAAGAGACTCGTGAAGGAGCATTACTTGTTGTTCTGATTTTGTTGTAGCTGTGATAATCTGTAGTCGTCATTTATTTTCTTTGCTTACATAGTTAGTATCTATGTATATAAGTATTTATTATACAGCATATATATGAATATATCTATGTATCTATTATGGTAAATTGTATCTATCATCCGCATCACTATCATATCAGGGGGATTTGCCATAATCACCACGCTTGACAGGCGGGTTGGCGATGGCAGTATGGTGGTAAAATGCATAGAGAACGCTGCTGCCCATTCTCTAGTAAGTCCCTTAGTCGCCTTCTACGACACCCACGGGAAGAAATGGGATGGTGCTATTCTTTTACGTCCGGCACCACACGGAACATATCTATATTTTGCACCAATGACAACCCCATTTTTATGTCCACGCAATCACTGTCCATTCCAAGGTTGCCTGGAAGAGATCGCATAAAGCGATAAGGCCGCCCATCGTATATTTTTAGTGTTAAGTGTCATGTATTATCAGTTAATTTTTGTCATATATTTTCTGGTGTACAATACAATAAATAAATAAATGTAACTATGAAGGTTTACACATGGCTATACGAAATCTAATGTTATTTTTAATTTGTCAGGCTCTGATGTCTTGTTTGCACCTTTTCAATTTAACTTTATGTCGTTGGGTTACAGATCCCGTCTGGCTCCGGGATTTCAGAAACGAAAATGAAAAAGGTGAAACGTCTTAATAAATAAGAAACTTATTTCGTGACTGATTAATTAGTAAAGTGAACTTTATTTCTTGTATCTTTTCTACTTTTATATAATCTACTGACTGATTTGGTGGCGTAGTGATTAGCGCTTTGACTTCTACGCCGTGAATCGTAGGTTCGATATCGGATAAATGTTTGTGTGATAAGCAGATTTGGTTGTTTACCATTTGTATCTTGATTATATCTATCGTTCTATAGAAAGTATCGCTTATGGCCACTAGCGAAGGTATTCAGAAGGAAGGAGGGAGCCTAAAATTTGATCCGTAAATGAAATGTTAACAAAGAAATTTGGCGCAATGAAGAGCCTATGCCTTGATTTAAATCATTAAACACTTAAGTATAAGTAATCAATATATTTGATTTATATGTAATAATAATAATAATAAAAATAAAATAAAAATATTAAATGAAAAATTAGAACTTAAAATTAAAGTTGAACTAAAGAATTTTCACTGCGTAATTTCATGTGAATATGAAAAGTACTTTTATTTCTTTGCTGAAAACTTGTGGGGAAAATGTGGGGAATATCGATATTATTTTCCCCAAAATTGGGTTTTTGGGTAATCCAGACCGTGGAAGTCTGCAACACTGGTTACAGTTTTCAAATTTCTTTTCTAAAGTAAGTGGGTATGTGGGAAAGTAGTTAGGTATGTGTCGTTATATATCATTTTCTTTTTATAACTTTCTTTCTGACTCCAAATACACGTCTTTTATGTAGCGTTTTGTTCAACGTAGTTCATAAAGTCCCCCCTATCGATACATTTAACGACCTCGCATGCATTTTATTGCAGCGAGCGTCGTCGTAAAACAAAGACAATTTCATGCATTTCTTATATTTTCCGTAAAATTTTTAGACTTTTAGTTCGTAGAAATTCAGTTTTTGTGTCTGTCTGTGTGACCTCGTTGTTTTTCTAAACTACGCAACGGGTTTTGATGAGAGAAAAAGAGAGAATTTATCAACAACTTTTTTTTTTCAGTTCGCCTTGCTTGACTTTGTGTTGTACTGCGGTAGTTGTCCATGGAAGCGATGGAACACCACGTCCTACGGCCAAAAGTCTTGTATTCTAGTCTTCTTATTTGTGACTCTGAAGTCTTAACATCCAGAAAACTTGCATCATTCCTAGCATACAATTAAGGTTTTGATAAACGTTGCTTCAAGAGTTCAAGTCAAGTACTTCTGTTTAATAATGATTTTGTTTAGTTATACGTCTCTAACTTTAAAATATTTCGCAGTTTTGATAAATTAATCAAAATTTCTAAATAACATTCGAGGCCAATTGTAACTTAGAAAATTGTAAAAATGATTTTAATTATTATATTTCTGTAAACACATAGGTGTACAAAGGGTAATGCAATGGGCTATGCTCGAAGTTTCCCTGCGTGATCGAATCAGGAATGAAGAGATCCGCAGGAGAACCAAGGTAACCGACATAGCCCGAAGAATTGCCAGACTTAAGTGACAGTTTGCACAGCACATCGCTGGCAGAACAGATGGCCGATGGGGCCGAAAGGTTCTGGAGTGGCGACCGCATACCGGAAGACGTAGCGTTGGAAGGCCTCCCACAAGATGGACGGATGACCTTGTGAAGACTGCAGGAATCCCCTGGATGCGAGTAGCGCAGAACCGGTCGAAGTGGAGAAGCTTGGATGAGGCCTATGTCCAGCAGTGGACGTCTTCCGGCTGAAATGATAACGATGATATGTGTTACGGCCGCAAACCATATTTCAACCTACATGTAACTTGAAACTGACCTGCAACTAGCAAAAAAATCAAGAACATTTTTTTTCGTGGGTTGCATTATCACATCCCCCTTAAGGTGAATCTAGTCGACATTTTTTCCATTCAAACTTTGGGAGTGTATTACTCCACTGTTTGACAATGTACATAAAAATTAAACATATTATCATCATTATCATTTCAGCCGAAAGACATCCACTGCTGGACGTAGGCCTAACCCAATTTGGAGGGTTTTGCCATAATCGCCACGCTTGGCAGGCGGGTTGGCGATCGCAGTATGGAGGTAAGATGCATAGAGAACGCTGCTGCCCATTCTCTAGTGTCCCTTAGTCGCCTCCTAGGACACCCACGGGAAGAGATTAGAAAAATGATATGGTTTTGTCCTATTATTAATATTGTCTGTGTGGAAACAGAATGCTAAAATAAAAAGTCATTAAAAAGTTAAGAGCCAACAAAGATTCGTTTTTTATTGCTAATTTAACCTAACTTTGGGCATGTTTAAGAAATAAAAATTTCCAAAACCAAGTCGGTACCGACAAAGCTCAAATATCGGAAAGTTCAATAAACTTTATTGGTCATTGATTTATGCAGTGGTTTTTTTTCATAAAACCCGACCTTCCGAAGGACTTTTCTTAATTTTGTACGCGCCTGTTGTACTATAAATAATCCTGCATCTCATTCAATACCGTTGTGCGTGTAGACTACCGTCTAACTGCTCATCACTGATACTACCTCTGTCGGACACAATGCCTGGTGAGACAGCGTGCTTTTTAGCTAGGTCCACCACTAAGTTCGAGCCGCGACTAGATTCCCCTTAATAAACCCAATTATGATTATAAAAGTGAACATTTACTTATCAAAAACTTTCTACTTAGACGTGGTGCCTCTGATTGATATTCTACCGGACCCGGGGCAACTATGCATCTTTAAGTTTATCTGTAAGTATGTACGTAAGACGATGTCTGACATGCATCCACGACCAACCCCGATGGCCACGACTTACATAGACGTTCGAACCCAAACAAACATTTCAATGTAATTTATATCAAAGCCACTGCTTTCAAAATGATGAAGGAAAACCTCGTGAGGAAATCGGTATGTCTTAGAACCAAAAATTCGAAGACATGTGACATCTACCAGCCTGCACTGGGCCCGCGTGGTGGATTACGGCCCATTCCCTCTCACAGAGAGGAGGCCTGTGTCCCAGCAGAGGAAACATTGGCTGAATTTGTCTACAATTTTTTTGAAAAAAAAATGCCTCAGATATTTTTCCTACCAACTTATTAGACCAAAAAAAAAAAACATTTTCAATCCACCCTCGATTCACGAAAACCCTATAACCATGCCAATCCACTTCTTACTTTCCCAATACCAGAAAAAATATGACACAGCCATACCCCCCTGAGGTGAAGTCGTAATGATAAATCCTGGACGCCGGGGCTATAAAATGTAGTACCTGGTAGAATCAAACATTCATGGTAGAAGCTAGAGGAATATTGATTTTTGAGTAACATTTTAGCGGCCAATGAGGATTCAGCGGGACGCCTACTTGAAGTTGTTGTGGAGGTAAGAAGGGAGTGAGCAGAGTTGGGGGCGTAGCGTTACGTGTTTGATTTCAAGGTCATGTAAAAATAACAACTGACTTCCGAAAAAACACTACAAAGTGAAATATAACTTTAATTTCGGAAGTCGGTGACTAATTCGAAAATTCCTCATCCTTGGGATCAAAACAATGCATATGTATGCGATAGGAGCAATCGTGGTTGATTTACTGTTATTTTTTATAGAGTTCCGTTAGCTGTCTCCGAAACGCATCATCAGATATTTAAAAAAATAAAATGGGACCACACGGGAAGCACCAGCTTTCAAATAAAAAAGAATTATCAAAATCGGTTCACCCAGTCGAAAGTTATGAGGTAACAAACAAAAAAAAACATACATTCGAATTGAGAGCCTCCTCCTTTTTTTGAAGACGGTTAAAAAAGGAGTGAAATTAGTACTCCTTAAATAATGGTGATTATAATGTTTTAATCGTACCCCTGGTCTATATTCGATCGTAGCCCGAAAACCTAACAACCAGTCGTAACAAAACTGTATCGTATTACCCTGTAACTTGGTAGTGGAGGTTAGATAAGCAGTCACGCCATGTAAAGTACTGGCACAGATAATTTAATACTACGTACAGATACCCAATCCCATACAAAGAAATGAGACCTCTTTAAGTCTGGCTATTGAGCTGGCTATTTTTCTTCCTCCATTTTTTAACAGATGGCAGCATCAGCGACTCACTAATTGCCAGCTCGAGACTGTAGTTGTACAACGCCATCTAGACGAGTTGCGGACCGGAATAGTTTCATTTGTCTAAGTGAACTAGCAATTCTTACGCTGCTGCGAATGCCTCTTCATAATTAACAATGTGAGTACTTATCGTAAAATTCGCCATACAATGCGACCTAGGCGTGTTTTAAATTTTAGCAATAGCTATATTTTTGGTATCGAGGAGAGGAAAATCTAGATTTTCTCCTTAAAACGTAATTATTACTCTTAACGATTGGGTTACAGCAGGACAAATTGAGTAATACGCCATCTATTGTAAAGATCTCTAAAGAAAATGATCAACAGATGGCTGCTACACTATCACCAAATGGGTTCGAATTGAAGTAAAAGGCTTCATTTATCTTTTTTGTTGAAAATACGTGATATAAGAGTGTAAATTGATAAGTCAGCATTAAACAAGGAAGTTTTGATTTTTACTAATCTTACTCCAGCCAAAACCTACCGTTTAACGCTTTTCAGTGTTTGTTAATTTCATAATTGTTACCTATGCTGCCATCTATGATTTTTTTTCAAGACTAATTATATTTTGTTCGAGTTGAGACCCCATAGTACTGAAAGAAGAAAGAAAGAAGAAAGAAAAGTGCGTTTATTGGCATTACAGCTTATAAAATCTTAAAACTATAAATAAAACACAACAATGTTATTAATGCCAAAAGGGCCTCAGCTCAGCATAATGTCAAGTGGCTACACAGTATGCACCACCTGACGCTGATTTTCAGCTGCAACCCACGAGTACCATACGCTCGAATAATAAGTACATAGTGAAGTGTGTGTCCGTAATAATAAATGAATAGAGTTAAAAATAAATTAAAATAAAATAAAGAAAATGTTGTGGCATACATGTGTTTGAGAGTAGGCGTTGTGTTGTGATTCCTGAAAAACTAGAATAAATACCCAATATTTGCATATCTACAATGAAATAATAAATAGAATAACAATAACAGTTGACGAATAAAAATTAAATAAGATTTGAAATTGAAAAATAATAAAATCGGAAAGTAATCAAAGGAATAAATTATTTTAAATGGCAGATATGTCGGCTCTAACATTTTCGTAAACTTTTTGATGCTTTAGAAGAAATATTTTTAATTTCAATTTGAAAGTCGAGCAACTTTTACTAAACTTTATGGGAGGAGGGATATTGTTCCAGCATTTGGTAGCTGCGTAACGGAAACTACCTCTAAAAGCCGCCGACTTGTGCTGTGGGATGGAAAGTTGTTGGGAACATTTTCTTCCCTCACCGATTTTGTGTTTTCTTGTCCACGACAGTCTTTCATATAAATAAGAAGGGGAGTGAGACTTAATAACACCAAAGAGTAGGCTCGCCAAGTGGAGTTTACGTCTAGCTTTCATTTTTAAAATGTTGTGCTCATTTAAGAAAGGTGTAACATGTCCTCTAAAGGGAACTTTAAAACAAAACCGTGCACAGGCGTTTTGAAGTCTTTGGATGTTTTTTTCAGTTTTTGACAGCAGTCGTTGGCCATACACTGCGTCCGCATAATTTAGCTTTGATAAAACCAAAGACTCCACCAGCAGGACTCGCAATTCTTCACTAAGATAGGGACGAGCTTTGTATAAAATCTTAAGTCTATAATAGCAATTACGAATAGACTCGGACACGTGTTTGTGAAAACGAAGTTCCGTGTCCATGATAAGACCTAGATTACGTGCTTCGTAGACCCGTTCAATAGGCTCCCCCATAACAGTGACACAGCCGGCACAGGGTTTAATTTTACCTAACTGGTTCTCGGTTCCAAAAAGCATATACTTGGTTTTTGTAGGATTCAAGGCAAGCGTGTTGGCATTCGACCATTGCACTATGTTTTCAAGATCGGTATTAAGATCATTTAATGCTTGTTCATAGTCTTCCGGCTTAAATGATATATAAACTTGTGTATCATCTGCATAAATGTGGTATTTGCATTTATTTATATGTTTTATGACATCGGCGCAATACAAAATAAACAATACTGGGCCAAGAATCGAGCCCTGTGGAACCCCTCTTCTTACTGTGCGCTGTCTAGAGACAACTGTTGAGCCGTCCGCCCGTCGTATTTCAACAAATTGCGTACGATCGCCAAGATAGCTCTCAAACCATTTTATTGTATCCACGTCGAATCCGTAAAAAGCCATCTTGGTTAACAATAGAGGAACGTTAATACAGTCAAAAGCGCGTGAAAAATCAAGCAAGACCAAAAGAGTGCACAACCCATTATCTTGAGCTGACAGGATATTGTCTGTAACATCCAACAATGCCGTGGTTGTACTACGGCCCTTTCTAAACCCCGATTGAACATCTGGGAGGATGTTATTAGTCTCTAAAAAATCAACCAATTGCGCACAAACTACTTTCTCTAAAACTTTAGAGAGTACCGGCAGTATACTAATAGGTCTAAGATCCTTCATGTCCAATGCATTAAGAGTTTTCGGCAATGGGTGCACCTTGGCAATTTTCCATAACTCAGGGAAAGTTGAGGATGTAACCGATGTATTTACTACAGCTGTCACAGCGTCCAAAGTTACAGGAAGTGTCAGTAAAATCATATTTATGGTAAAGCCATCGCAACCTTCAGCGTTCGATTTAATAGTAGTCAGTATGTTCGCGATTTCCTTGCGTGTTGTAGGTCTTAAAGTAAACGTGGAACTATTATTTCGTGCGGATTCAAAATATGCAAGCAACGAATTACTAACCGTATCCTTACCTGGCACATTCAGAAAATGGTCACAAATTTTGTCAGGGTCGTTAAAGTGCAGAGGTAATTCTTTATGTTTAGATGGGAGCAAGATAGACTTTAAATTTTTCCAAAGCGCTCTGGGGTCATTTAATTGACTGTTGATTTTGTGTTTATAGTACGCTGACTTTTCGTAAAATAGAGACCTAGAAACGAGTGCCTTCAATTCTTTGTAATATAACTTTTTAGAATCAGATTTTTTGTTTTTTAAAAACACTGCATGTGCTTTATTCCTTAAATGCATCATAAATTTAACATTGTCAGTAATCCAAGGATAACAATACTCCTTAATAACACTAGTTTTTAAAGGTGCATGAATTTCAAATAGAGAAAGTATGTTCGAGTTAAATTTTTTGACCATAGTATTAACATCTTGTAGCTCGGTTAACGCTTTCCAGTTAAGTAACTTGAGATCCTGATCGAAAAAATCCTTAATAATGTCCTTTAGCGGTCGGTAGGTTATGGTTCGCGACGGGATTTTAGGACGTTTAAAACTAAATTCACCGGAAATCAACGCGTGCGCACCTAGATCCGGTATTACATCAACTGATACAGAGCGTGGTTTAACATTAGTACAGATGATGTCTATCAGAGAGTTGCCATGCGTAGTAAAGTGCGTGGGTGACTGTACCAACTGTTTAAAACCTAGGCAGTTCAAAAATGAGACCAATTTGTCCGTCTTTGAGTCCGAGTCATTAAGCATGTTAATGTTAAAATCACCCAACAATATCGTGTACTCACATTGACTTAGGGAGTTTAATGAACCAGATACAGCGTCTAGGAAAAGATCAACATCTTGCCAGGGCGGGCGGTAGGCGGTTCCTATTGCAAGCTTAACCCCGCGAACAGAGAATGTGATCCACATCTGCTCAACCGCGGTGTGCAATGGGCTAGCAGAGTACGAGTGGCAGTGGTACTGGTATTCAATCTGAAATGATTGGGAAAAGTCCCCAACAGAAAGTCCCCAAATAATGTTTATCCTGATGTCAAAAACATACCAATATACACTATGTGATCCTGCTCGACGAGGGAGCATAAACTAATTGATTATCATTTAAAAATATTGTTGCAGCTGCTGAAGATTGTAAAAACTATCTTTGCATTGTATTAATTCAATCTCGTAGTCTTTCTTCTATATAATAAAAATAAAAGTCCTGACTGACTGACTGACTCATCAATGCCCAGCCCGAACCCTTGGTTCGCTTTATTATGTAGACAAGGATTAAGGATGTTTATAAATTCAACCCCTAAGGAAGTTAAACAGGGGATGAAAGTTTTTATTGAAAATCTTCATTTTTGTAGTTATAACCATGAAAATTGGTGTGTTTCTGATTAGAAATTAAAAACTACGTGTTTCAGTCATTTGGGAAATCCGCCCCTGAGGGCGTAAAATAGGGTATGAAAGTATAAATGAAAAACCCGTTAGTTTTGTAGTACAAACCATGAAAATTTGTATTTAGCCTTTTGGTTGGTAATGAATAATTACATATATCAGCGTTTTCGAAAAATCATCGAGAAGAGGATAAAATAGGGGATGAAAATTTATATAGGAAAAATCTGGGCGTCGAAACTTGGGTACTACTTAAATTATGCAGTGTGAGAAGACATTGTTTATCTGGATTAAAACAGTGTACTTTTAATTCCAGTAGTACTTCCCCCGGGATATTGTCCGACATCCACGCGGGTGTAGCCGAGGGCAAAAGCTAGTATTGTATAATTGCATAGCACATGTGTGAGCACTATGTTCCTACTATAAAGCTACCATTTACAAGGTACGTCTTTCATTGACTTGAATGTGCCCTGGCAGCTCAGAGTATGTCAAGCTCACTCAAATGTCGCGCTGGTGGTGGCGTGTGTGTTGGATCATTAAGTTCCCTTCAAATAATGGTGCTGATCCATACGTCATGTTCGTGAACTGGTTGGTCATCTTGGCTTATTTTTTTATTTTTTACGAACTTATGTTTACCCTAAGGATTTATAGTACTCATCTTTATAAACAACTATAACATAATTTCAAGCTTACTTCACCTAAGTTTTCACGATGAGATTTTTTGAGAATATATAGCCTGGCAGCTGTCCCGTACATTTTGTCAATTTGTATTTAAAACAAATGTAAGTAAATATAGGGCAGCAGATGATTTTTTTCAATTTTATCGGTCGATCTCAGGTAGCTGTTTGGAGCCATCCATAACGCCAGATACGAGATACGCATCACACTGACGTCACGCAAAATCCGAGCAACTAAAGGTGCTCTTACACGGGCAATTTTTTGAGCAATTGTTGCTCAGCAACACTAATGGATCAATCTGGATCAATTAAGTGGAGCAATCTGGAGCAACAGCAATAAATTGCCGATGTGTTTCGGCAATATTGCTTCTAATTACTCCATATATTTCACGAGTAACCGAATTTCCAATCGGTTTAGAAATTTTTAGTCAATTCTCTTTCTACCTCGTTTGTACGTTTAACTACGTCTCGTTTTTGCGAGAGGAACTGGCTGGCGGCGGAGGCGGCGGGGGAGGCACATTGCCTAGTTTTTTAAGTTCCTCCATATTGCTCCATATTGTGTGGCCGTATCTCTGGCAACAGGTGGCTACATGTTGCCATTGCCCTAAATTGCTGGATGTAGTCGTGACGTCATAGTCGGAAGATGGAGAAATTTTAGTTGATCGTGTAAGCGCACATTAACATATACACCGTTCCAACATCAATCGTCGGGCAGTGGTCCACCAGACCCAAGACCCGTCTGGTCAGAGGAGTCTCTCTTTTCTATGGAGTATGAGTGAACTTAAAACCCTGTTCCTCTTTCCTCCTCCCTGTCCTAGGCCAGTGTCAGAAGGTCAAACCGAGCCAAGTCCTCGAATAATATACTGTACCTGGTGATGACTGGACTGCTATTTTGAATTGCATCCAGTGAACTCTTTGAGACCCTTTTTTCTCTTTAAGGTGCAGTGGGCAGGGCACATTGCTGGCAGAACTGATGGACGATGGGGCCTAAAGGTTCTAGAGTATGACCACGTAGGTACCAGAAGTCGTAGCTTCATAAGAACTCCCACAAGGTGGACCGATGAGCTGGTGAAGACCACAGGAATCCGCTGGATGCGAGTAGGACAGAACCAGTCGATGTGGCGGTGCTTGGGTATGTGATGTCCAGCAGTGGATGTCTTTCGGCTGATAAAATGATGATGATGACCACCTATGAGTGCTTGCAGCCTATCTGCCTCTTGAGATTTGTTTTTTTTTCCAGAATCACATTTGTTTCATTCAGGTGAATGTTGTCGACATTTTTCCCATACAAACTTCGGGAGTGTACTACTCCACTGTTCGATAATGTACATCAAAAATTAAACATGGTATAGTTTTGTCTCCTTTTTTATATTATCTGTACGGAAACAGAATACTAAAATAAAAAGCCATTAAAAAGTTATGAGCCAACAAAGATTCGTTTTCCTTGCTAATTAGGTCTAACTTTGGGCGTGTTTAAGTAAAATAATTGAAGTGTGAAATCTCCAAAACTAAGTCGGTACCCACAAAGCTCAAATGTCGAAAAATTCAATCAACTTTATTGGTCATTGATTTATGCAGTTTTTTCATAAAACCCGATCTTCCGAAGGACTTTTCTTAATTTTTTACGCGCCTGTTATACTATAAGTGATCCTGCTTCTCGCTCAGTAATGTTGTGGGTGTAGACTAGCGTTTAACTGCTCATCACTGGTACTACCTCTGTCGGACATGATGCCAGGTGAGACAGCGTGCTGTTTAGGCAGGCCCACCAGTGAGTTCGAGCCCGCGACTAGATTTCCCTTAAGTAAGTATAGTCAACCGCGTGGCGGGTAATGTGCGGTCTTGGTTTTGATTCCAAGGTTGCGGAAAAGTTTTATTGGATTTTTCAATAGGAATTTCTTGGTAACAGCCCGTAGTTTTGAAGTTGGCAGTGTGCCGTGGTGCGCACGTTAAACAGTTAGTCCTACGCCTGATCTCTCTCCAGTCGTGTCGGATTGCCTATGAGAATGACGGAAGAGCAAGTGCATCTGTGTCTGCGCACACGCTTCTGCACTATAATATCTCCCGCGCCGAAGGCTTGTCTCCGTTGAGATAGGCCGCCATGTCCGAATTACAGTCTGGAGGACTATATTTTTAAACGGATGGTAACATGGTTTAGTTTAGTTCAAGCATTTGATTGAAGAGCCCTGATAAAAGGGGCCGTTCTCGTATTTTTAAGAACGTTTGCATTCTAATTTAATTTTCTTCCCGTCAATAATTAATTTTCAATAATAATAAATTAATTAATAAATTAATTAAATTATAATTTTTTTTTTTTTTTTTTTAATTTTCGTTCCGTATCGGAAGTAGGCAAAGGGGTACTAGATTCTTAAAGAGATTGTACTACATAATTTGAAGATTTTTTAAAAATTTGTTTAACATTAACGGCAGAACAGAGAATACCCAGCATTCTATGACAGCACGCCGTAGACCCTATTGTTTTGCCATAGAGGTTGATAAAATCATTCAGTTAGTAACGAAACCCAAGGAAAGAAAACTAATGTTCTACTCCTTACGAAAATGAACATCCTCAGTATTTTCACTTACTAAATACCACATCTTCATTTTCCAACATCTTGCACACTTCCCACCACGCCCACAACTCACCCCGCCCACTCTAGGCGTGGCCTAAACACGGAAAAGATAAACTATACATAGAATGAGTACATAGGCTGTCGGGCCAGTTTCCTTTGTCTATAAAACAGTCAGTTTCAAAAAGTTTCCCTGGCAGCCATTTTAATTCTGTGATAGAGTTGGGACCGTATTTTTTATTGATTTGGTATACGTTCCTCTATAGTTTTAGAGGTACGAAGAGAGGTAGCTATGTGTCTTTTATTCAACCTATAAATGTCTGGATTGAATTTATTTATTATCAAGTGACGTAAAAGCTTTGTCTAAATAATTTCAACTCGAGAGCAGTGTCTCAAAACGATGAGACATCCACCAACCAGCCCTGGGCCCTCGTGGTGGATTACGGCCCACTCCGCAGAGAGGAGGCAGTGGCGACGTTATAGGCTGATTACATATATTATGTATTACATAAAGACTACCCATTCCTCTCTGGTCTGGTCTACGATGAGCATGACGTCCTAGATTCGATTCTCAGTCCGAGCAAAGTGTTTTTACATCAAGCAATGTCTCAGTCGGCCCAGAGTCTAGATTTGTGCCCGGTTGATGGCAATAGGACCACCCCTTATTACAGGGACTTAAACGTAACTGGCGAAGTGTGGGTGTACTATTAGTACACCTCTGCTCGACCTTTTGGAGAATACGGGCGTGATGTTATGTTATACAGACTCAAGGCGTAGGAAGTAGGCAATTTACTTCTAAGTACCTGGTACTTATTGACAGGCCTGCACTATCCTCCCATACCTATTATAACTGTAATTTGAAAACATTGTAAAACCCAATTATTTTTAAAAGAGTAACCGTGGAGTTTCTTGCCGGCTCTTCTCCATAGGAAGCGACAATTTGGAACCGTGCACCTAGCTTCTGACATTTCATAAGTGCCCATGTGCGTTTATCTATCTATATATAAAAATGAATCGCCGAAATGTCTGTACGCGCATAATTTCCGAACGACTGCACCAAATTGGATGATTCTTTTTTTATGTGTTCCTTATTGTCAGGACAAGGTTTGTACATAAGAAATTTTTTAAAACATATACATATAGATTTGATCAGAATTATATTTTACAATCGAATACAAAAAGTGATTGTCGGTAGCTATGTGACAGAAGACTTTGACAGATCTTTGACGAAACAATCGACCAACTGATTTGATTTTACCAGTCGCGACTGGAGAAATAAAATATGGCGGTACGAAGTTCGCCGGGTCAGCTAGTGTGAAATAAAATATATTGATTTTGATTTTTGACTTCAAAGTCATAGACGGATAATTTATTTCAAATAAGCACTTTTTAACGTCAACATTTACATTATAGTAAAATTGATTCTAGTTGCTCCTTCCAAAACGTAGTTTCGTATGAAGAAGAAACTACCGTCAGGTAGGTACCTACTTAGGTTACTACATTAATTATTATATATGAAAAACTTACAACCTATGTAAGTAAAACAGGTTCTTATTTTACAAAAACCGACTGTGACATCATCACAGCAATGTTAGGGCCCAACTTAATCCAATGACCACCAGTTGAGCTGCATAATTACTGATAAATGCGTTCACTGATTGGACAGGTCTACTAAATCGGTGTGGTTCTTCCCTCAAAAGACCATTTCAGACACCAATCCACATGATCTGATACATGATAAGAAACACCGACGTCATTTTGTTTTAAAAATATGATTGTCGTGTAAAAGTGTTTATAAAAACCTACTTACAGAAATAAAAATAATAGTTTAAAAAAAAACTAAAAAAACACGCTTTAAAAACCAAACTAAAAAGTAGAAAATAATTTAATTCTATTAAAAAGCGTGGGGTGCTTGATATTAATTGATTATAGAACTACCACGCTTTTTAATAGAATTAAATTATTTCTACTTTTTAGTTTGGTTTTTAAAGCGTGTTTTTTAGTTTTTTAAACTATTATTTATTTTCAATTTTTAGTTTTGCTAACTACAAAAGCGTGTTTTTGTATATTTTTTTAAAATTATTGAATTGTCATAGGTCCTCTATAAGTCTACAAAGTTTAAATGAAATCTGACCGTTTAAAGTGGGTCAAAATAGCGTCCAAAGGAGTCGGTTACATACAAACATACAAACAAACAAACATACAAGTGAAGCTAATATAAAGCGTGTAAAAAAAGTTCTAATTTATCACCAGTACACAATCAACCGACACGCACGCGTCTGGCGACTGCAGAGAAAACAAATGAAAAATATTGTTAAGCATGCCACGAGTCACAGCGAAGCGATTTGCAGAGCGACGCCGACGGACGGAAACATAGACTTCATCAATCGTTTCCATCAGGCGTGATCGAGGTGTTTACAAGGTCATCGGTCAACGGTGTGGAGGCCTTCCAACGCTACGTCTTCCGATACTCCTCTCGGTAGGTACTCCAGAACCTTTTGGCTCCATAAACGACAACATATTGCGTTTTTACACGCTTTATATTAGCTTCACTTGTATGTTTGTTTGTTTGTATGTAACCGACTCCTTTGGACGCTATTTTGACCCACTTCAAACGGTCAGATTTCATTGAAACTTTGTAGACTAATCGAGGACCAATGACAATTCAAAAATTAAAAAAAAAAAAACAGAAAAAAACAAAAAAAAAAAACAAAAAAATCTCGCTTTTCAAGCAAGCAGAACTAAAAAATTGTAAATAAATAATAGTTTAAAAAACTAAAAAACACGCTTTAAAAACCAAACTAAAAAATTATAAAATAATTTAATTCTATTAAAAAGCGTGGGTGCTTGATTTTTTAATTTTTTAGTTTGGTTTTTAAAGCGTGTTTTTTAGTTTTTTAAACTATTATTTTTCTCAAACGCTGCCCAGCTGAGTCAGATTCAACGTTTGACCTAACAAAACAATCTTACATAAACTTACAATATTTATACATTTTTTTCATAAGTACAACAGGGCAGCTGAAATTGAAAAGGGTGCTAGTATATAGACTGGTAGGGACATCAACGCGATTCTGTACCTACAAAAAATATATATCAGCTGCTTCATAGAAAAACGCCATCCATACCTACGGTCAAAATGTATAGAATAGCATTTTTGAAGTGAAGCTTCTTTACGCGCGTGGGCATTTTTTGAGATGGAAAAAAAATAAATGAACTCGCGACACTGCTACCGACACTTCTGTTTATAGGTTAATTTTATAAGTTAGTTTTATTTGAGCCTGATCAGTATAAATTACATGTAATAAAAGATTTTATCTATTTGGTACAATAGCTGCCAAAATTGGCTCAAACTGTTGATTTTTGTTTAATTAAAAAAAAAAAAAATCTGTTAATATTTTTCACTTCTGTTGGCACTCCCGGGGTGTACTGTTTTTTTTTTAATAACTGAATTTGAGAAAAGAGCTTTAGCGTTAAGGGTATTACAAAAAACTTCAGCATCAAGGACTGAATCCATGGTTACAGTTTGCACGTCGATATCCTTGCCTGTATTAACTTGCTTGATTACCTACTTGCAATCAAATGAACCAACGCTTTAGGCTGTTTGTAGGTTAGTCTAATATATTGTACAAATCATAACAAAAAGGCGCACACAAAAGTTGAAACCTCGTTTGAAAAATGTAGGAAAAAACAGCTTGAAAATCGATTTATCATCATTCATCATTTCAGCCGAAAGACATCCACTGCTGGACGTAGGCCTCCTCCAATTTAGGGGGGTTTTGCCATAATCGCCACGCTTGGCAGGCGGGTTGGCGATCGCAGTATGGTGGTAAAATGCAAAGAGGACGCTGCTGCCCATTTTATGGTAAGTCCCTTAGTCGCCTTCTACGACACCCACGGGAAGAAATGGGATGGTGCTATTCTTTTTACGTTCGCCACCAAACGGAACTCGATATACGAAGCTTTTTTATTTTCTGGAATGAAATTAAATAATATGTTTATTTAAGAAAGAAGATCTCCTAAGACACTTTTGCATGTAATTATTTTTAACCCCAACGCAAAAACGACGGGGTGTTATTAGTTTGACGTGGCTGTGTGTGTGTGTGTGTCTGTGTGCGAGTCATCGTAGCTCCCGAACGGATGAACCGACTTTGATTTTGTTTTTTTTTTGTTTAAAAGGTGACTTAGTCGGGAAGGTTCTTAGATATGTTTCATCAAAATCGGTTCAGCCCTTTGAAGATTATCAGCTTTTTTCTGGTTGATGAAGGGATTTGAGCATCTGTCACGGGTCTGATCAAGTCGGAATTTGGTATCCTATTACTTCAATGATATTAGACGAACAAAGTAACCTTGAAATTATGCTGGAGCAACACCTGGAATTTCGAGGATACCCAAGTTACTCACCAACAAACAGCAGAAGCATCGTGTTTGGGCTCATTGAAAAGGTCTCAATGAATATGTTTTATATAAATGGTGATCAGGACGAGGAATGAGGATAAATTAGTAACAAACTTCACTGTGGGAAACATACACAACGCTGCGCAGATTTAAGCGAGACATTAAGTTTAAAAAGCAGGAAATAAAAGTTAAATTTAAAATTTAAAAAACCCCCGACCCAAAAAAAAACTCTAAAAAGTAAAAAAAAATATATTTATTGGCCTTTTAAGTTGTAGGTAATACTTTGATCAAAGTATTGTCAAGTCGGGGAACGGTCAACAGAGGTGGCCTAGCATTATTTTTTTGCTCTATTTTAAAACTAGATGCTAGAACTTAGCTGAGTGATCCGTGAGAAGAAATGCCGAAAAAGAATTCAGTGGTCATAGTCTAAACGTATTATTAGGATTTTATGTGAGTGTAACAAAGCGGGGCCATGTCTGGACGGGCCTTTTGAACAAAACGCCATTGCAGTTTTGAGCTCACCTGTCCCAACAGACGACATTCTAATAGCGTTAACTCAAAAAAATAACACATTCAATTAATTCTTCATCACATTTCTTACAGCCAATTTAGCCATAATTTCTTCCAAAAACATCCACTTACATCCATACATCCCTCTATGCAGTTACACCCTGAACATTACTGCACTATGTTTACGACTATCCACAGAGGGGTGGGCACAGAGGGCAGTCAATGTTAATATTTTATTCGTCTGCCAACGACTTTTATAGACCAAAACTTGAGGTGAGACAATTGGTACTGCCACCCTAATGTTGTTTTGTCTGGTCGGTTTTTGGTGTTTTTATGCTTGTTTCGTTATTAAGAGTGACGTAGAACTATTTTTTTGAATGGCTTTGATGGCTATTATATTATTATATTTTTTACCCGACTACAGCGAATAATAAAGGAGTGTTATTATTTTGACCTGTATGTATGTGTGTATGTTTATAAATGTTTCATCATAACTTCTAAGCTCCTTATCATAATTTGACAAATGAATGATCGTCCGCTGGTTATAGGCTATGCGACGTCACATTATACTGAATATGGAAGCCAAGGGTGGCTGGGCAGATTGATTGAAGTTGGCCTTCGAAGCGACAAATTGGAACCGTGCACCTAGCTTCTGACGTTTCATAAGTGCCCTTACAGGTTTATGTGAAATAAAATATTTTGATTTTGATTTTTGATTTTGATGTTCTGGGGATTTCTTTAATTTGGTACGAAATTATATAATTATAATATAACTAATTTTCAATGTACTTATTTAATTGTGTGGGAATGAAGTATCAAATTAATCTTTACGTCAAAACACAGCAGGCAAACTCCTAACATATTCTAGATTATGAAATCCAAATTAAATTGGCGGAATAACCAACCATAAAGCAATTTACAAAAAAAACCGGCCAAGTGCGAGTGCGGAATCGCGCACGAAGGGTTCCGTCATCTATAAAAACGGCAAAAAAATCATGTCTGCTCTATGGGAGCCCCACTTAAATATGTGTTTTGTGTTAATTTAATTATTTATTTTTAAATTGAATATATAAATAAATATTCTGTGAATATTTCAAGCGTCTACCTGTTGCCGTTATCAATATCGAGCAAAAACGAGCAAAAAAATCACGTTAGTTGTATTATATGTATTTTTTTGTTATAGCGGCAACAGAAATACATCATCTGTGAAAATGTCAACTATCTAACTAACACGGCTCATGAGATACAGCCTGGTGACAGACGGACGGACAGCGGAGTCTTATTAATATGTTCCCGTTTTTCCTTTGGGTACGGAACCCTAAAAACCAACGGCTTAACGTGCATTTCTAGGCACGAAGGGGTTTCGGTATATTAAGATGGTCACCCATCCACGGACCAACCTCGGCAAGCGTAGCTTAACCTGATCGAAGGACCCGTGTGGCTGTATTACTGAGCTACAATCCTCTCTCAATCAAACCAGCGTATTAACCCCAATAAAAATAAAAAAATGTTCCCACAGACCGAACCCAAGTAATCTTCCTACACAAAAGTCCAATGCAAAAAGTTTTTCAAGTTCCTTCTATTATGTTTTTGTAACTGAATCCTGAAAACACATGGGGCCTGGAACTTTTACTATAAAACAATCGAGGGTTCTGTAATCCCTATTTTTCCGCTTGTACTTGGTTAGGGTTCTGAAGTGTTATTTAAAATGAGTATCAGTTAGAAGAACAGCAGACTATATCCGTTACGTAAGTATTTAAAAGTGCCCCCTAAAATCCTACCTTACGTCCAAGCTGAACACCTGGCTACGTGGGGGGCGGACACGCGTACTGTACAACTGTACAAAAACTTATGCGGCTAACAAGGAAAGGTAACCCCTTTATGGAGTTTTGCGAAAAGCCTCAACAAAAAGACAGTGTCCGTATCCAATCGCAGATACTGTTTAAAAATAAAACACAAACATATACTTAATCTACAACAAAACAAAACCCAAAAAGTGAAACAAAAAACAAGGCAAAAAAAAAAGTATTTAAAAGTTCTATTTAATTGACAAAAATAAGAATTATTTTCACACTGGCCGGTGCCCGCGACTTCGTCTGCGCAGGATTAGTACTTGGAGTAGCTTGTTTTCTTCTCCAAGATCCTATCTATCGTATGTCTATCTATCATTACAAATATATTATATTTGTTAAATGTATTTATGGTTCACTATTTTGGCGATAATCGCTTACACATAAAACATAGATATATGCTGTCACAGGCTTTTTTGTAGGACTATTTATGATAAACATTTCCATTATAAATTATACATAATCGATATATGTGTAAACATAACGATTTTTGCAGCGCACGCCAGAATAGCTCGCAGATGGCTGAATTTCTTCCTACTTACATAACACTTATCATTATATTTTGGACAATTCACAAAATATATTTATAAATTATAGCCTATGCGTTATTCTGATGTATAAACTATATTATTGTAATGTTTCATTAAAATCCATTCAGTAGTTTTTGCTTGAAAGAGTAACAAACATCCATACAATACTAGTAGGATTGTTCTTCTAAGGGACTTCTAATGATGACAACGCTGGTTTGATTACCTACTTAATTGAAACGTTACATTAATTAAATATTTGTCAAGATTTTACGTTTTTTGGGAAAATATAACAATTGTTACGTTTATACTGACTTTGGATAAAATTGAACGGAATCAAGATAAAATATGTTTCTTTTTTTTACACAAAAAACATAGACACATCATCAAATCATTTTTTATCTCATCGTTTTTTTATGTATCGTCTATGCAGTCTCGCTATCCAATTTATAATTTGAACCTGTATTTTGCAACACTACAGCATAGTTCAAATTAACATTAATTTATTGCCATTATTCAAGCCTTATCCCCTGAATAATATTAAATAAAATCTATCCGGTTTCAGAGTGACGTATTGGTTACAGATCTGTATAAAACGATTGAGAATAACGTTGGTTTACATACAGATCATTTTATTTGATAACTAGTTTTGCCAGTGGCTTCGCCGACGTGGAAGTCGAAAATTTTCCAACGGGAACGTACTACCGGTATAAAAAGTATCCTATTTGTTAATCCAGGTTATGGACTATCTGTGTACCAAATCTCATCCAAATTCGTTCAGCTCTTTTTGCGTGATTGAGTAAACATCCAAAGATACAAAGTTTCACGTTACGCTACGGTGTTACGCAATTAGGATATTTTAATCACTATTTCAGTAGTCTTTCCTACACGAATTTTCCACTACAAATACTTTTAGTCAAAAATTTACCCTCCTTCACAGAAGAAAAACCCACAATACACCCTCCTTCACAGAAGAAAAACCCAAAATTCACCCTCCTCCCCAGAAGAAAAACCCAAAATTCACCCTCCTTCCCAGAAGAAAAACCCAAAATTCACCCTCCTTCACAGAAGAAAAACCCAAAATTCACCCTCCTTCCCAGAAGAAAAACCCAAAATTCACCCTCCTTCACAGAAGAAAAACCCAAAATTCACCCTCCTTCACAGAAGAAAAACCCAAAATTCACCCTCCTCCCCAGAAGAAAAACCCAAAATTCACCCTCCTTCACAGAAGAAAAACCCAAAATTCACCCTCCTTCCCAGAAGAAAAACCCAAAATTCACCCTCCTTCACAGAAGATAAACCCATAATTCACCCTCTTTCACAGAAGAAAAACCCGCAATTCGAGGTAGATCCTACTTATCCTACTAACATTATAAATGTAAAAGTTTGTGAAAATGTTTGGAACTTTGTTACTCAATCACAGAAAAACGGCTGAACGGATTTGGATGAAATTTGGCACACAGATAGTTTATAATCTGGATTAACATATAGAGTACTTTTTATCCCGGTAATACGTTCCCGTGGGATAATTTCCCACCTCTACGAAGGCGAAGCCGCCGGTAAAAGCTAGTAATCAATAAAAATTCATCTTTAAAACTCATGTAAGCTGTATCTTAGCTCACCTGAGATTCCCGTCACGTACGCCTACCGTTTCCGACCAGACACGCTGTATATATACACACATATACATGTTATATACAAACATGTATATGTTTATATACACTTAGCCGCGGAGCCGAATGTACGGATCGCATCAAATTTAAATATACATGCTGACTATACGTGCTCGCTCATTATTTGTGTACAGGGTGTTGTGAAATTACAGTTACTCTAACGTTTTTAAAAAAGAAAAAAAAAACAGTTTTGTTAGCAAATGTAAATATGGTGATTGATGAATTGGCACCTCAGAAACGACATCCTCGACCATTCTGGCTAGTCTGGCAATAATGTAGGGATTGGCTTCCAGTTTAACTGGATGCAGCCGAATATTAGTATTTTACTTTGAGAGGCCACTCTGACCTCCACAACCCAGTTACTGGGTAACACGATACCCCTTGCTAAAACTGATTGTCAGACTTTCGGTCTTCTGACTACCCGTAACGATTTTCAAAGAGCTACGAATGACAGTTGGGGAACCATAGGCTGAAAGTGCTTTAAGAGGTACGGAGGGATCTCGTTACGTAATGGATGGTCACCCATCCACGGACCGACCGCGTCAAGCGGAGCTTAACCTATGATCGATCCGTACGACTGTTATTATTTAGTCGCGATCCTACACTTCTTGATTATGGTAATTATTTTATTTATTTAAATATTAATTTGCTCTTAATACAAAGGATTGTCGCATTCTTCGTACCCAAGCCCAAGATATACAATAAAACATCAAACAAATCGCTTAGTCAAAACGATGTGTGCAAACATTATAACAAATGAAGACAAAATGTTAATCTACAATGACAGAGGCTACAAGTTTTAAACTCATGATCATTATTTAGTCATAACTAATTTAGTTAAAAGCTTGCTTAAAAATGATCTTCATTTTAAAATATAAAAAAACATCAGCCTGTAGCTGTTAGGGTTGTGAGTTTGTATCGAAAGTAACCAACGCGGTAAGTGCTGTATTTTGTACGAAAATTATAGCATTGGAACTGTGTAGTGATGGGGGAAGTCGATGGTTATAGATATCGATGTTTTTGAGATCGCGACTTGGAGTTACGAAAAACAACGATATATTTTACTGGAACCCCAAAACAAATATTCATTTGTAAAAAAAAAGCTCATATTATTCTAAGGGAACTTTTTCATTTGAATCCGTTTACTTGTCGTAGGTATTGACTACAATCTTAAAAAAAAAAAATTACTATTTTAGATTCAACTTGAAAAATACCCAAAACAGAGAAACATACAAGACACACACATATAATAATTATTACGTTCACTTCAAAATCGTATTGTATACAGTATCGTATTGCATCAAAAAGTACCTACACTAGGACAGAAAGTCCCCAAAATACAAGGCGCTTCATTTAAAATCGATAAAAATCTTTCACATCACTAGCCTAATAGTCGCACCAAAGTGCAGTCTCGATGTCATAATGTCGATAATGTACTGCACTAATTATCGTATACAAGTCGTCGCATATCGATAATGTATTTAAGTTACATCACTATTTAGTCTGGCTACCTTTAGGTGCATTTCGGCACTAATGCATAAATAAATGGTAGACAGTGTTTATTGAAATAAGATAACTTCACGGTTGTATTTCCTACGGCAGAGATGGTGAACCTTTTAACCTCTGCGAGCCATTTTTTCCAAAAAAAAATATTTAAAATGGGGTTGACGTGCTAACAAACAGTTTTAACTTATTGACTACTAGAAAAAAACTAAATAATAATTGGTAGTCTTTACAAACAGAAATATACTTGTACCTACTATTGTACAGAAATCAACATGACACCAGCTTATTTAAGTATATGAAAGAAACAATTAGTGCAACTTCTGGTATCAGGTATTAAGTTCTTAAGACATAAAATATAATCATGTGAAGGTACGGTTTCTGAAAGTAACGACTCAGGCTTAAGAAGATGAACTTACCATACTTATATAATCATGGAACTCAGTTGCCCTTCGCTCTTGGGGTTTTTTGTTTTGGGCGGGAGAAGTTATTTGATGATTTCCCACCCAAAAAAAAAAAAGCCATTTCGATCGATCCGTGTAATTAATTAGCAACAAGCCACTTAGTTTGTTATAAACTATAAAACACAAAAAAAAAATCGAATCAACAATAAACCACTTAACTTATTATCAAAAAAAGAACGCTAGAGTACCCACGTCGAACGTATTCTCCGGGACACGGCGTAATGTTTCAGAGATCGCGTGGGACAAACTATAAACATTTGTCAAGAGCGCTTAGTGTGGGGTGACGATGTATGGGGGAGGGAGTGAGACAATCCTGTTTATGATGGCGGGTGATATTTGTGACTGGATTCATTACCAAGCTGACAGTTCGATTGATGTAGCAATTGAGCAATCATTTTCTGTTGCTCAAAATTTTTTTTAGACATTTGCTATATTTTTGTAGACTGTAGATTTACTGTCGTTACGGGTCGTCAGAAGCCAGAAAGTCTGACAACCAGTCTTACCAAGGGGTATCGTATTACCCAGTAACTGGGTTGTGCAGGTCAGATGGGCAGTCGCTCCATGTAAAATACTGGTATTCAGTTGCTTTCGGTTAGACTGGGAGCCGACCCTAACATTGTTGAGAAAAGGCTAGGGCTAGGACCATTTTCTATTTTATTAAACTGTACCTGGTACATGGTTGACAGGCCTACGCTGTACCTATTAACACTGTAATTTCAAACCAATATAAAAGTCAATTATTTTTAAAAAAGTAACCATGGAGTTTCTTGCCGGCTCTTCTCCATAGGAAAAAAACCAATTGGAACCGTGCATCTAGTCTCTGACTTTTTATAAGTGCCCATGTATCTGTGAAATAAAATATTTTGATTTTGATTGATTTTATTTATCTGGCAAAGTATCTATGATGAAAGTCTGGACCGGATCCACGCCAAGAATTTGCATTTTGAATTGCGAGATAAGTTGATCTAATTGACAAAACACAAACTACACTGACCCACTGCTATACAAAGTCTTTCAGACCTTTGTTATGCAGCCGAATAGTGTAAATTCAATCAAAAATACTAATTTTACCTATTTATTTGTGTCATGACTTAAGAGCATATTTATTCCACGCGGGCTGGAAACAACGCATTTATTGTAGTTTTTCGTGATTATTTCATTAAATACAAACAAAAGTATAATTTTTTTCAGCCAAGCACTAGATCGTTATTTTTAACATTTACCCTTTAATAAAAACATTTAATTATACTAAGTAATGCAAATAGAAAATAATTGACGGTATGTCGTTTTTTACAAGTAAATACAAAAATAAATGTTAAAAAAATAACAAACAAACTTGAAAATACCAAGGCCAAGACCTTGAAAGTGCATGGCTGAAAATAATGTTAACTTTTGTTTGGATTTAATGAAATAATCACGAAAAACCGCCATAAATGCGCCGTTGCCAGCCCGCGTGGGGAGAACACTCTTAAATCCAATAATAGTTGCACTTTATAAAACCTTTTAGAGATAAAAACTCGTCATCACCATTTCAGCCGAAAGTCGTACACTGCTAGACTAGTCCTTCCCCAAGCACCACCATTTCACCAGCGGATTCCTGCTGCCTTCACCAGGACATCGGTCCACCTTGTGGGAGGCCTTCCAACGGTTGCAGTACATCACAACAACAATAACGTCAAAATTTCATTGTCTGTCTTCCAGTCTCTCATTGTTCGACACGTAAATTTACGATTTTAGAAAAGTCGGCCTTTCTCCAAAAGCATGGTCAGTCTATTTTATGTTCAATGAAACCGTTCGGAGGGTAGTTAAGTACACAAAATGGCGACTAACCGCCCGTCAACTGAATTACATCGACATTACGGTTTTAAAACATTTATTATTTTATATTTTACACACTTTTTCGTTTTAGACTATGTTAGATGAAGTGAAGTAGGAACCTATGTTTACTGATTTTAAAACAGAATACATTTTTGAGGTTTAAATGTGGCTTTAACCGACAAAAAAAGGAGGAAGTTTACTCATAACTTTTATTGAATAGTCTTATTTTCAGCATTCTTTTGTATTGGAAACTAGCGGCCCGTCCCGGCTACGTACGGGTGGACATTTTTCTTGTAATAAATATAGCCTATGTTACTCAGATATAGCATCCTAATGGTGAAATATTTTTTGAAATCCATTCAGCAGTTTTTGAGTGTATTCGTTACAAACATACAAATCTTTCCTCCTGAGAATATTAGATATACTTCGGAGTCGGCCACATTTAAGACTGAAAACAAAATCTAAATTAGGGGTCTAAGTGTAGAACATATACCAAAAAAAAAACTTACATTAATTTCGACTCAAACTTAGTCATTTAGAGCTTAGTTAGACCAAAAGTTTTATTTTTTGCTTTTCAGTAATTTTTTTCGCCGGTTTAGATTAAAAAAAAAAAAAATTACAGTAATAAAAACATTTATTATTTAAGCACCTACATTTCACCAGTTGTGTTTTAGTCCCATGTAGTGCAAGGCGAGCCAATTGCCATTAAACGGGAACAAATCTAGACTCCGAACAGCTAAAGCTCAGATTTTCCCCAAACCTACCCACCATAAACTTTTTAATCTCACTCCCAGACGATACTAGTTAATAATACAGGGTGTGCCTGCATTTTATCACCGAAACATACAGGGTGCTCCGTGAAATATAATATTTAGAGGCGAATGCTTTTATAATATTATAGTGCAGTTTATTGCAGTTCTGTTGGTGATGTATTAGTTTGTTACTTGACGTTTAAATGTAGCTTTCAGAAGTCTCTTGGGTTGTAAGGGCGTTAGCACATTTTTACTGAGAGCGTAACTCACAACAGTAGGTATGGTTTTCAATTTGGCAGTTCAACAAAATTCCAACATTCTGACCAAGATTGTCTGGACTTTAAAAGAGACTGTGGCCTCTGAGTACGTTTCGGCATTTCTTCACAGATAGGAAACGCCGACCTCATCTAGTTTAAAAAATTTAATTGAAGTGTAAAAGTGTTTGTAAAAATCTACTTACAGAAATAAAATAATTTATCATTATCATCTATTCATTGCGTTATTAAAGTTGTGGTGCTCTGTTAAAACCCCGGTAACTTTGTAACAAATTCGAATAGCAAATGAGCAAGCGTATGTCATAAAAATGCAAATCAAATCGTATAAAATTACATATTAACTATTTAATAATAAATAATCGATCACTGGATGCAGTATGGCATTCGTAATTTTATGGTATGTTTTTAATTATAATTATAATTGCTATTGAAGGAACAAACTGCTTTTAAAGATAATTAAGAGGTGACTTTGATGTTTTTTTGATGCATTAAAGTATGTCTAATTATGTTTTGGGTTCCATCACTGTATGCAAAAAAGACTTGAATATATCATATATTTTCGTGCTTTCAAAATGATTTACGGTTAAAGAGATACACTGCTTTAACACCTTCTTGAGCGTTTTCCAGAAATATCTGCCTTAAAGCTGTTTTTAGTGTCAACCGCTAGCATCAGTTTCGCTATTCTATAAAAAATCTTACCACGTCAGCTTAAGTGAAGTGAGCTTAACAGTGAGCTGTCATTCTATCTGGGCCCCAATTCTGTATCGTTATAATGATTCCGCGTGGCATCTTACTACGTCAATATCGTTTTTTAGAAACAAATATAACGGTAAGGTATCGAAATTCATATTCTGTATGTTCCAAGACAATTTGTCAATATTAGCAGAATTCGTGTTTGATTGACGTGGTTACGAGTAAGGAATCGTTAAGTGGTCAGAGTGAATTCAGGCCGTGATACTCGAAATGAAATTGACACTATTGTCAGCTCACTTCAAGCTCACTTCACGGTGAGATTTTTACAGAATAGATCGGCTGATTATTTTCGATCGAACAATAACAGTAGCAATTTCCTTCAAATTTATTGAGATTTTGATAGATGGTGAGTTACACCATTCGTGCAGTTCTGCATAGCAGAATCAGCTCTCTTGCGTTGCTACTATCCGTACAAATGTGTGCAGACCCTAAGTCACAAGGTATAAGTAATGGATACCATATTTCAGGATTGGTTCAACTGCGTTTATATTCGTCTAACAAGAAAATTGATAGTTATGAAGTAGCCATGTTCTTTTGTTAAAAAGGGATACGTGGTCTTCAGGGATTTGAAGAAGGTTTTCAAGACTTGTGATAACTTTGGAAAATATTCTGCAGTGTTTTATAAATGATGATATGTATGGCTTCATCATCATCATCATTATATTAACCCAGAATCACCCACTGCTGGTTTTAGGCCTCCCCCTTTTTCCACCATACTTCTCGGTTCCGTGCGTCTCTCATCCACGTGTTTCCCGCGACTTTGACGATATCATCAACCCAACGCGCTTTTGGACGGCCCTGGTTTCTTTGACCTCACCTTGGCCACCATTCGGTCACAGTTTTACTCCATTGGCCCTCTCTTCGTCTAATTAGATGTCCTGCCCATCTCCCCTTGAGGCGCATCACCATGTCCCCGACGCCGAAGACTTTAGACCATGTAATATGGCATAGTTATTGGAAAAAAATAAAACAATATATCTTAGGTATTTTATTTGATCAACATTACATTCATACATAAATTCACGGCTCTTCCCATGGGAGTAGGCAGAAACTATAGAACGGCACCAGTTTCTTTAACTATCTCGATCTAACGGAGTGTCCAGACCTGGCGAAAGCGCCGCGAATGCGCCGCTTGCGAACTGCGCGCGTGTTTCTCGCGTGCGGTTACAGCCTACGTTTGGTGCACCGCTCTAGTGCAACTTCGGCAAGGCTTGAGTGGGGCGCGCGTGCAACACTCGCGCATCACGGGCGCAGGGCGCACATAGCTTATTTCGCGTTTGAACTAAATATGAGCCTCAGTTGTGACTTTGCTTCCGAAGATGTCGACCATACGACTGCTAGTGTTAGCATAGTTGCTACAGCATCGGCTATTTTATTACTGACAAAAACTAAAAGGAAAAACAGAAGACGTTGGTGGCAGGTTCGGTTTTTTAAAATAAAACAGAATAAGTACTAGAGTTGAAAGGCCATGAATTAAGTGCCCACTATGCAAACCGCGGGCGGCACGCGCACACTTCCTGCGCCGCTCGAGTACGGCGCGTAGCCTGCGCGGCGGCGCACGGCTGGCGCAGGGGCTGCGTACAAACATGAAATGCACGCGCGCAGTTCGCAAGCGGCTCGCGAGCGGCGCATTCGCCAGATCTGGACACAACGTAACGCATCGACCGCGTTCGGCGCTCCGATTGGTCCTTCACTAATCTAGAGCCAATCGGAACGCCGAACGCGGTTGATGCGTCAGATCGAGATGGTTAAATGAAACTCACACTAGGGCCACGGGTGATACACGCTCGCCCGTTGCGAATACATACATTGATCAACATTGTAACATGAAATTGTTTTATTTTTCTAACGTTTAAAATAAACAGTGCTATTATCGCCCTACCTAGACATAGTACCAGTCGGGGGTGCGGCGAATGTACAAGTATCTCCTGGGCTTCTGACTTAAGGTACCAGAAGGTACAGTAGGGTTTTAGTCGGTGGGAGTCCGACATAACCCAAAGACGGAGGGTTTCTGTAAGAATTTCCCCAGGCGGAAAAAAAAAGAATTGAAATATCGATTTTGGTACAGTTTTATATTAGTTAATGCGTTTTTATAAGATCAAGACTTTGCGATTTGGGACTGTAAGCTGGCCGTACTAAGGATCCCACAGACCATCGCGACGCTACTCTAGTAAATCAATTTCCCGGAAGTTTTCTTACAAATTATTTTAGTAGTCATGTCGCGCTTACGCGTCGCACTGTTGCGTCACGCCGGTCTGCAGGATCCTTTAGTCGTTGACGTCATTTATTAGCATAAGGACAGATTCGCTTTACGCCAGACAGAATATGTACAGACCGCAACATAAAGTTCCTTTGTTCGCATAAGGACAGATTCGTTTTACACCATAATATTTCAATTTCGACGACCTCTGTGGCCGAACAGTCTAGCATCAGAACTGCCACGCAAGAGGTTCGAATCCTGCTAGGGGCAATATTTGTCTAATGGAGTAGATAATTAATGTTCTTGAGTGGAAACCGCGAATCAGCAAATTGGTCAGACGCCTTCAGGCTAGGTGGAGCGACGATGTTCGCTGGGTGTCAGCTGAATGAGAGTTGCAGAGAATTGAGCTGAATGGCGTGCAATTGGAGAGGCCTTTGTCCAGAAGTGAACAGTTGTAAGCTGATAATGATGAAAATCACGACTTCGTACTGGAATGAATGGACAAAATTACCTAAGGCCCTGGTAACTTCAAATATTGTCGTTATGAGCGATAATAGTTCTTATTGCAATCTTTTACAGGTTAAAATCTGTTGTAATAAATTCGAATAACAAATAAGCATGTGTATGTCGTAAAAATGCAGGTAAAATCGTATACAACTTTTTTTTTTAAAACAACCGACTTCCAAAAAAACACTAAAATGTGAAAATTAACTTTAATTTCGGAAGGCGGTGACAATTTTTTTTTCACATTTTAGTGTTTTTTTTTTAAGTTTTATTTTTCACTTTTTAGTGGTTCACACGTGCTTACCCCTTCACAGCGTCCCGACGTGATGTTATGTTATGAACTGGTGTAAACAATAGACAGACATGAGATTTCTGCAATTCTAATCCATTTGCTATCATTTATTGAGGAGTTCCGTTGCCTATCTCCGAAGTTCTTCATCAGATCTTCACCAAATTGAAATAGGACTACTCCTAGAAAGTACTCTTCCAAAAACTATTCAAATCGCTTCAAGTGTGGCTATAACATTTGAAGAGCTCTCTATTTCTCCAGGATCCCATCATCAGAACCTGACTTGATGATCATGGAACCTGGGAAGTATATCCTTTTAAACAAAAAAATAATAATCCAAATCGGTCCAGCCATCTTCGAGTAATCGGGGAACATACATAAAAAAAAGGTTCCGACGAATTGAGAAACTCCTCCTTTTGGAAGTCGGTTAAAAAATTAGATGTGAACTATTTAATAATAAATAATCTATCACTGGATGCAGTTTGGCATTTGGAATTTGATGGTATATTTTTAATTAAGTTTATAACTGTTATTGAAGGGCTAAACTGATTTTAAAGAAAATTAAGAGGCGATTTTGATTTTGATGCATTAAAATATGTTTAATTATGTTTTGAATTCCACACATCACTGTATGCAAAAAAGACCTGAATACATAATATTTTTTTTGCTTTCAAAATTATTTACGGTTAAAGAGATACGCTGCTTTAAAAAACCACCTTTTGGAGCGTTTTCCAGAAATCACCGCCTTAGATTAATGTGGAAACGTAGACTGTCTATTGTAGGTCTAGTGATTACAAGTGCTACTGTTGAGCTTGAGGTCCTAGATTCTAAAGTGATATTGAGTTATCTGGAATTATTTATTCAGTAGCCCGGACTCTGCATTTGTGCTTGGTTCAATAGGCTCGCCCCCAATTACATGAAGTAGACGAAATTCGGGTATATTATAGGTGCACCTCTGCCCAACCCTTCGGGGAAACAAGCCGTAATGTTATGATAGTCGCGAAAAACAAAAACAGCAAAAAAACTTAAAATTCATAATTTATTTTCACTTTCATCATTGGTCTCGTAAATCCTACAAATAAACTCTACTACAAATAATGTCACTAAAAAACGAATATTTTAAAACATAATTACAAAGTCAAGATAAGTATTTAAGGACATTAGAATCTGGTAGAGATGGAGAAGAACTTCCTCCTTATTAGATATCGGTTAAAAACGATACGACTCATTACGGTCAATCTAAAAGGCGTAGATAACAATTAAAATAACTGAAACCTCTTGTAGGTCCAGACTTCCGGGCAGGCAGATACTTCACTTTGTGTAAATTACTTCATGATCCACTGCTCTCGAAACGGTGAAGGAAACATCGATCAAGAGGAGGTCTTTGCCCCAGCAGTGGGAACATTATAGGCAGGTACGGGAACAGGTAACAAGTTTAGGTAGGTTGCAGGTACTGAACATGAAAACGCGGAAAAAAGTCAGCTGTTCCTTACATTCGCATAAGGCCGCGCGCGCACTTTAGACACGTTTTCGTACGACTTTTACTCGTGCGAACACGTACGAACATGCACGAAAGATCCCGACCTTCCAAGTACACAGTCAAGTCATACGTATAGTTTCAATGTCCGAAAACAATCCGAAGTTGTTGGGATTTTAATGCACTTTCGTCCGTTTACGTACGATACAAATGCGTCCAAGGCGCGCGCGGCCTACCTCGACAAAATGTATATTTTTTTACAATTTCCGAGTTGGTCTCATAGTAATAGATGCTCATAGTATGTGTGACCCTTTAGAGATTTTCAGTCATTTCAATTACATCTTGTATATTTTAGAAGTTTTAAAACATATCACAAACGATAAAATCGATCAATCGAGCAAGATCGACGTTGCATAGATATCAATGAAAATAGATCGGTCTCGTATAAAGTTACAAAACGATCGACTTTGATCGATCAACGTCGATCTAAGTGTAATGAGTGAATAACTCCGCGTCCTAACGACGACGACGCAGCCTACAGCATCGTATGCCCCATCTCTGTACTAGTCAGCAAAAGACTACTCTCATCTTTGTTATGAATAATTTTAGCTGAAGAAAACTTTTTAGCATCTGCAACTGCTTTATAGTACACATCTTTTAGATTTCTCTTCGTAAATTTTTGATGAACGATTCCATCGGAAGCGGAGTGTAGTGTTATTTTTTCATTTTCAACTATTTTTCTGTTCACAGCAATATCTGTGACTTGAGCTTCATCATGATATCCTGCTGTGGTCCTGGTGTGTTTTTTACCGAAGTTTTTGACAAATTTATGAGGTCTTCCTCTTCTTCGCGGTCTGTGCTTTGTAGAATGTTGTTGCATTATAAAAATGTCTCTTTTCTTCCTGGTTATGTCGCTTTTTTCGAAAAACTGTAACAAAAATGATAAATTTTGATTGTTGTAACTGCCAAGTGTCAAGTAATTGACATAATTACTTTATTATTGTTTTCAGACTCAGTGAGCTTGCGTAAAAGACGAGGAGCTATCAGAAATGTGTGGTCATTTATTTACATACGGGTTGGTTGATTCTTTCTAAAATATCCGTACACAATATATCCTACTATATCTATATATATCAAAATGAATCCCTATTTGCCTTGGTCACAGCATCACACGTGAACGGTGGGACCCATTTTGCTAACTTTTTTCATCGTTTTTGCGTCGGGGTTAACTCCGACGCAAAAACGACGGGGTGTTATAAGTTTGACGTGTCTGTCTGTGTGTGTGTGGCATCGTAGCTCCCGAATGGATGAACCGATTTTGATTTTGTCAAAATGCCACGATTAGCACAATAACCACTCGAGACATTATGGAATCGACTAAACACTAAACTAAATGCTGAAAATCGAATCTGAAATGTTACATTACAAGCAAATGCTCAGCAGTCTGGGAGGCAGTATTGTAACGTTATGCTCGACATTGAATCTGTAAAATTACAATACAGGCGAACGCTCCCAGGTAAGGGACCGTCTAGTTGTAACTTATTGCTCCAAATCAAATCTGTAACATTACATTACAGGCGAATACCCGGTGAGTGAGCGTCTATTAGTAAATGTAATACTCAAAATCGAATTTAGAGTTGTTACATTACAGAAGAATGTTCCCAGGTAAGGGAGCGTTTATTTGTAACGAAATACTCAAAATTGAATCTTGGGTTGGTGCATTACAGGCAAGTGCTCCCGATGAGTGCATATGCAACCCATCAGGATATATAAGTCAGATTGTGTTCTAGGCATAGATTGATACTTACTGTGTATAGATCATAAGCAGAAAGCTGCTGATTAAGGAATGCCAGCTGTTTCTCCAGGTACCCTCTCACGCCTAATATTTTACTCTGAAACAAAAAACATTTCACTAAGTTCTGGCTACTAAAAAGTCGTCATCATCATCTGCCTAGCGTCCTGGCTTCCTGTCTGACTGGATGTAGTTGAATACCAGTATTTTACATGGATTGACTGCCCATCTGACCTCCACAACCCTTGGTAAAACTGGTTGACAGACTTTAAGAGCTTCCCGTAACGACTGCCAAAGATCTGCAAATGACAGCTGAGACCAACGGCTTATCCAGTTTTCCGAGGCATGGAGGGCTCTCAGTTTGTAACCGATGGTCACCCATCCACGGACTGACCTCGGTAATAGTTGCTTAACCTTGAAGATGGACCAGTGTGGCTGCTATTATTTATCCACGAGCTAATATTGAACTTCAATAACAGTATGGTAACCAGGTAACCAGTAAGGGGTTGTGGAGGTCACACATAGGCCGTCGTTTCAAGTATTTTTTTTTTGAGATTGGGAAATCATCAAATAACTTCTCCCACTCTGGGTGGAGCAGGCGGGCGTGTCAGACTTTTACTGACTAAAATCTGCCCGTGTTCCTTCAATTGCCTGTGTGCCAGGGGCCACGGTGTCTCTTTCGAACAACCCGCACCCCTGGCAGGCGTCCCCCCAGTGGGTTCCCGCATTGTCGCTGCGGAAGGGCTCAGTAGCCGTGGCCACCCTCCCACGGTGAAGCGAAGAGGAACCCCAAGGTGGGGCCGCTCGTCAGGGCTTTTGCCTCCAAGCCTACGGCGTAGCGGCCAAAAAGTAGGTTGCGGTGAGGTGCATCGCAACTGAGGCGGGCCACGATGTCGAATGGGAGGCATCGTGGCTGAAGGTTACAGGCTGCGGCGGAGGAGGAATGCCGGTACTTCTGAGTAGCGGTCTTCCCTTCCGTGGCCTGGACGGGGCCGCCACCGTTTGATGGCGGAAGCGGTGGGGCCGCAGGGGTGGAGGAGTATCGGTATAGAGTTGTCCGCTCTCCCTATCCCCTGCGGCCGAAAAGTGGTAAGTGGCAGGACCACTCTGCTGACCCGTCGCAGGGGGACCAAGGGTGCCAGACACGGGGTCGTCTATTGGGTTCCTGGGGTGGTCACGGCGTGCCATGTGTCCTGGTGGGCCGGTGTTATTCCCCTCAGAGGAGAGTTTGGTGGCGAACGGCCGCGGCGGGTTCGCGGATGGCTTGCGCTTTTCCGTGTTCCCACCTTAAGCGGCACTGGAGGACACCGTGTAGTTTTAGGGGTAACAGTCCCACATAACTGCGCTATCTCCCCGTGGTAGCGCAGTAGGCATTTCTCCACGTTAAACAAAAAAAAAAAAAATGCCCAGGTCAACGGCGCGTTGTGTTCCACGCGCGCCGTCAGAGATGTCAGCAACAACTGGTGGGGTCCGCAAGGGCCGATGCCTGCCAGGGGTTGCGGTTTGTTCGAAAGAGATACCGTCGTTCCTGGCACACAGGCAACTGAGGGAACACGGGTGGGTTTTAGTCAGTAAAAGTCTGACACGCCCTCCACCCAAAGCGGAAGAAGTTATTTGATGATTTTCCACCCTCAAACAAAAAAACCCTGGCAGGCGTCGTTTCAAGTATTATACTGGTATTCAGCTGCATAAATATTCCATTTGAAAAAGATAAGACATTTAAATAAACCTTTTTTACAGTCCGTTCAACCGATTTTGACTTCTATTCCGTAGACAAAACCAACTGTTCACTGCAGATGCCATTCATCATGCTATCAACGCAATAGAAGTCATAATCAGGTGAACGGACTGGGGTGCTTTCTGAAAAGCGTGGGGTACTTTTTGAGAAACTTTTATAATCAATTAATATCAGCGCCCCACGCTTTTTGAAATTATTTTCTGCTTTCTTAGTTTGGTTTTTAAAGCGTGTTTTTTTTAGTTCGATTTTTTAAACTATTATTTATTTTCTATTTTTTAGTTCTGCTAACTACAAACGCATGATTGTGGAACAAATCTATGAAATTATTGAATTGTCATCGATCCTCGTTAAGTCTATAAAGTTTAAATGAAATCTGACCGTTTGAAGTGGGTCAAAATCAAGTCCAAAGGAGTCGGTTACAAACATGCTTACAAACATACAGGTGAAGCTAATAAAAGCGTGTTAATTAATAATAAAAAGGTTTATTTAAATGTCTAATCATATTTCAAACGTAGTATAGTTAAGGTGCGCTTACACGAGCAACTAAAATTGCTCCATCTTGGGAAATTCTCGTTAACTATGACGTCACGACTACATCCAGCAATTTAGGGCAATGGCAACATGTAGCCACCTGTTCCCAGAAATACGGCCACACAATATGGAGCAACTCAAAAAACTAGGCAATGCGGTTCCCCCGCCGCCGCCGCCGGCCGGTTCCTCTCGCAAAAACGAGACGTAGTTATACGTACAAACGAGATTGAAAAAAAAATTACTAAAAATTTCCAAACCGATTGGATGGTCGGCAACTCGTGAAATATATGGAGCAATCGGAAGCAATATAATAATGTTGTTGCTCCAGATTGCTCTACTTAATTTTGACATGAATATTTACTTAAGAAGTATAATATTATTTTTGTTTTAATTATTGTGAATGTCAGGACTATGTGGGTCATATTTTGTTTGTTTTTTGTTTTGTGTTTCATCTCTTTCTCAGCTAGTTTTAATATTAATCTGGCAGATTGAGTATTTTATGCGGCCTACCCAAATGTCCTGTCTTTGGTATTGTTCGTCAAATCGTTGAGCTCCTCAAGTTCTGAGTTGAGCTGTATGATTACTGACAAATGCGTGCACTGAATGGACAGGTCCACTCAATCTGTGTGGTTCTTTCTTCAAAAGACCATTTCAGACACCGATCCACATGGTCTTCACATGATCTGACCAAGATTATGTCTGGACTATAAAAGAGACTGTGACCTCTGAGTTTGTTTCGGCCTTTCTTCAGAGTAGTCAGATAGGAAACGCCGACCCCATCTAGTTTAAGAAAATATGATTGACGTGTAAAAGTGTTAGTACAAACCTACTTACAGAAATAAAACCATTTATCATTTATCATTTAATTGATCCAGGTTGATCCATTAGTGTTGCCGAGCAATAATTGCTCAAAAAATTGCCCGTGTAAGATCACCTTTAGACTGAAAGCCGACTGCATGAGAAAAAGGCTAGGTATTTAGAGTGTAGGGTTACTCCACTGTTCTATGCTTACTTTGTCAACATCATTGAGCCCGTCATACTGTTCCAGCAGATCTTGGACGGACTGGATATTGTCCTGGTAGCGAGTTCTCTCGTCGACTATTGATTCTGGATTGCTTGTTAGTCTTACTTCATCTGGATATTCCAATTTAATTGCTATAAATTGAAACAATAATAACAAATCATCATTATAAGGTGCCAATAACAAAAATTCTGTAATTTGCACAAAAGTTTGCAACTAACTTGAGGCTAACTTGCATAAAAGTTTAAAAGTACTCGTAGCTTGAGGTACCTGTTTTGCCGCTTCCGAGGTAGTGACTAGCTATCGACTATTTTCTCGCTAAGGAAACGACAGTAAAAGAGCTACATAATTATTTATAGTTGATGGGTGACTGTTCGCACTGCTAGCTCTGAGAACTCTCAAAGAAAGTACTCGCTCAACGATGCTCGCTTGGCAGGTAGAACACTCTGAGAGTGTCTCGCTAACTGGCTCTTCTCCACAGGTAAAGGCCAATTGGAACCGTGCAATTAGCATCTGATTTTTCATATGTAGTGTGTTGATTTAGACGTGTCTTTGAACTTTTGTTTCTAAGACATGCTGGTATTCCTCATAAAGTCTTGGCTTTCCCATGGAGTTTCTTGCCCATTCTTCGCCATAAGATAAAAGATAATTTATTTGACAAACATGCGTTTACATACGAATCGAGCATGCAAGATCTTAAATATGGGCTAAAGTCCGTACATGTTTTGCCCGAGGAGGCGTACAATATTTTTTCATGTAACATACAAATAATTTAATAGCAAGCAATTTTTTAAGCACCTACTAAGCTTTTAAATTTGGCAACTATCTTCATCCTACTGACTGACCAACGATTCAAAAGTGACTGTACTTAGTTTGATTAATTGATTTACAAAAATCCCAAGATACACAATCAGCGTCTGATGGGCGCAATGTCACAGATTATCAGATGTGTCACTCCATGTGCTTACGCAATAACTACCTACCAACCGGGCCGCACGCGGCCCATTTCTCAGTTGGTTGCCGACAGCCACGAGGCGCATACGCACGGATAATTATTTCAGTCGCCCTAACGTACTTAGTTTTAAATTCTTATGATATGGCTGTTTCTGGTGTATTATGTGCAGTTGATGGATGTAGATTCAGCAAGAGAAGAGATATAAACTTATCTTTTTTCAGTTTACCCGCTGATACAGAAATGTATCTTATTTGTTTTACTATAGTTTTTTTAAATAGGTAAATTGTTTAAACTTGAATGTTTCGTGTTTGGTAGGTACGTAATTACTTCTACCACCAAATCTGTGCTTCTACCTTGCGTATGACATAAGAATAGAAAGGTCAATTAACTCCATCTGTCAAATTTCATTTGAAAATTACGTTTACCAAAATTCTACTTAGTGCAAATTAATTTTCAATAATATTTATCATCGTTATTATCTTGTTAATGTTATTTTCATATGATTATTGTTTATTTAAAAGCGAGTAAGTGTTAGTTAAGCGTGCATGACGTCACAATATGGCGCCAGCGCAGGTTTCTTCATAGTGTAGAAGCATAGCAGTTACCTACCTATTACGCTAAGTGTGTAAATGAACGAACAGCTCAATTAATCGTGTTTTCAGTTTCCTCCATTTCGTATTTAATTCATATTCGTTGCCATGCGGAGTGGCACAAGAGTATCTATAAAAACTTTGTGTTCGATTCCGAATTTTTATTTAATTTACATTGAAGTTCAACAATCGTGAATTTCGACAAGCGAAAAAATAAATAAATAAATATATATAAATAAAAAACCTGAAAGATTTTTTTTCTTATCTTATTTCAGACGTATTTTAACAATCATGCTAAAACATTAAAAAGAATTATTGAAGTAAAAACTTCTTTAGCCGCGTTGAGCACTTTTTGGGTGAACAAAAATCATGGAAGTTGCGTCAGGAACACTGAACACTTTCTAGCGAGTACACGGGTGAGTCACACGTTGATGTCTTTTACACGTAATTGTTCATGTTTTCACTTCTGTCAGCACTCCCGGAGTGGTTTTTTATTTCATAAAGTGTATAACAGATACCCACTGACATCTTTATCGAAAGAGGCAGCCCTGACAATTCACAATAACTACGCGGCAGCGCGCAGCTACAAAGAAAAATTCACTTTACGCTTGTAAGGCTTTTTTTTGGGTGGGAAATCATCAAATAACTTCTCCCGCTCTGGGTGGAGCAGAAGGGCGTGTCAGACTTTTACTGACTAAAACCCACCCGTGTTCTCTCAGTTGCCTGTGTGCCAGGGGCTGCGGGATCTCTTTCAAACAACCCGCACCTCTTTGAGGCGCGCGTAGAACACAACGCGCCGTCGACCCGGGCTTGGTCCTTACCGGACAGCGAGCTACCCATTACTCGCCGTCTGCAAACCCGCGCTTACGGTGGCTGGGAATCAGCCTGAGATTCCCGACGCCCAGGGCGTCTCCTGCGAAGGCTACGGCCGTGAGGACGCATGTACTGCCTCTTCCTCACGTGCACCGCCTCCCTCTTTGCGAGCATCACTGCTTCGCTGAAGGAGGTGACAGTTAACCATGCACTCTCCCTCCGTACCATGGCCTGGACCAGGGCCGGACGCGAGAGATCGCCGCCGATCGCCTCCACGAGGAGACGCCCCGCACGACGCTCCGCCCAAGCCGGGCAGACCTCCACCGTATGCTCCACCGTGTCCTCAGGGCGATCGTCGCAATTTTTTAAAGTATAAGGAACTCCAAAACTCATCCGCATGCGAATAGAACTCACATAATATTTTGCTCCTCTGAAAAATGATCTGCCAAGTTCACCCACATAAACACCCGGGCGTTTTCTCCCGCCTTATGTGAAACAGGAACCTCCCGAAACAGCCGTATCCGGTGAGGACCTGTGTCAAGCGGAAGGTGAGGACGCCATGCCGCCTCCCAAGCCACTCCTCAAAGAGGGGGCTTACCGCCGCAATCGTGGCGTGCCCAGCACTGGGTTGTGACAATCGCACTCTCCACATCGCCATGAGATCCCGCTGAAGCTCCGCCCGGCGTTTGGCCTCCTCGCGCCACTCCCAAGTTTGCGCGAGGACCTTTGCCTTCAGATCCCATGGCGGCAATCCGGCAACGAGGCCCGCCGCCTCACCGGAGATCGTACGGTATCCCCGTACCATACGGATGGCCATGATCCTATGGGCCGCCTTCAACCGGCGTGCTAGTTGGCGCCTCAATGTAGGCGCCCACACCAATCCCGGTGCGGTCATGGCCCGCACGACCCCCGCGTAGAGCCTCCAGTAGGAGGCGTTTGGCCCCCCTAGATTGGGCAGGAGCTGCTTCAAGGCACCCCCAGCCCGTTACAGTCCGTTAGCCAAACGTCGAAAATGCTCCGCGAAGTTCCACCGGCTGTCGAGGACGAGTCCTAGGTACTTCATCGTCGACTCGACGTCGATGTGAACCCCTCCCGCCGTTATCTGGGAACCCGTCGATGACGCATTCCGAGGACCATGAAACCACATGGCCTCGGACTTGTGCAAGGCCACTTCGAGTCCCAGTTGCCGGATCCTATCGACGATTTTCGCAACCCCGTGTGTCGCTAAGTCGACCGCTGCCTGGTACGACCTCCCTTGCGCCAGGACGAGCGTGTCGTCAGCGTAGCAAACTACGCTGAAGCCGCTAGGGAGGTCAGCGCGCAGCGCCCAGTCGTACCCGATGTTCCACAGATGCCGCCCCAGGACCGATCCCTGTGGGACACCGCACGACATCTCTCGCCGGTTCCATTCTCCTAGAACGCTTGTAAGGTTAGGAACATTTTCATTCACAGCGTCTAGCGACTCGAAGGTGTAGGCTATTATAGCAGTATGTATTTAAAAAATATTATGGAGTGACACATCTGGTAATCTGTGCGCAGGTGTCAATGATATCGTCAGGCATCTTTCAGGCAGGCTTTCTGGACATTGCTCAGTAAAAACCACTTTAACTCATGCGTGTAAGGTTGAATTTGCAAAAAAATGCATAACTATACCACTGGACCGTTTTGAGTGTAACTTTTGTTCGAGACTGTGCATCATTTTTGTACATTATTGGTTTAAATTGAAATAAATGTTTGTTCACCGTCGTGTCTATCTTGTAACTCATCAATAAGCTCTTCATGTTCGTGGCTAGGATTCTTGAAAAGAAGGTCAGTTTGTTTATCAGTTTCGTCTGGCTCTTCCTTGGAGTAAGTCAACCATTCCAGGAAGCTTTGGAGTTCTAATGGCAGTTCTGTAACATGGGCAGAGAAAAGTAAGTGTGTTATGTTTGAAAATGGATCAATGAGATGTCTATTTTGGGGTCGTTTTTCAGTCTTAGATGATCTAATTTATCGAATGCTGGAAAACGACCCCAATCCTCTGGCTATGTGACGTCACAGTAAATAAAATATCTCTCTATCTATATTTCCCTACAATGTTGGGGTCGGCTTCTAGTATAAACGGATGCAGCTGAATATATACTTTTAGGCTTCCGACTACCCGCCCGTAACGACTACCAAAGATCTGCGAATGCCAGCCGAGACCAACGGATGGTCGGCATTAACGGACCGACCACGGCAATCCTGGAATACCTTGCGATCATGATCATCTGCCCACCAATTTTGGGATTGTTTTCCCGTATAACTGCATGCGGTTCAATTTTGCATAGAACGATTGCCTATTTCACCTTGTCAACCCAGTTTTTAAGGAACACTACGTATACCTCTTGGTAATACTGGTTGTGAAATTTTTAAACTTCTGATTGGAACGACTGTCAAAGATCTACAAATGTCAGGTCCAGCGACTTAACGTGCTCTCTGAGGTATGGAGTAAAGAATGTTTAGTTAGAACCTAAAAGTGAATCATCGGTATTTTTCATATCAACATAATGAACGGTGGGGAACTGTGGGGACTACTTCGGATCTACTGATCAGATTCCGAAAATTCTTTCACTAATGAGAAGCCTTAGTGAGTATTGCTGAGTGTCATTATCTTATGACTGGGTGGTAGGGACATCGACATGCAAACTGTAACCATCGATTCAGTACACGATTCTCAACACAACTGCGTCGAACTTTTTTGAAGGTGTAAAAAAATCAAATGCTGTTCCATACGTTTTGACTAGGTAGGTTATTTGCACTTTTCTATGAAACATCAATTGGTTATTTTTACCAATTTTTTTTTTTGTAATCAAGACTCAGTTTTCGCGTCGATGTCCCTGCCTATATTTTATGTTAAAACAAAGAAAACACAGGGACGAATTAGCAGACAGGAGATAGTATCAAAAAACTAACTAGTGCAGGTTTTCTGCTGGACCTGGTAGTCCACCAAGTCTGTCAGAAGACGCACCAGCTGCTGCATCAGAGCATTCGCAATGGTACCTTGTCGGGCTTCATCTTTTGCTCCTCCTAAAAATAAGAAGAATTAATGTAGTGATCTTAATCATATTGAAAAATGTTGCTATACCATTGCTCCAGTCTTCGCCACTATTACGTGGGATTTAATCATAACTACCCAATGTAGAATTGTGGGTGAAAATACCATAGATACTACTCTGCCTAACCCTTCGGGAGTACAGGTGTTATGTCTAATATAACCATCTCTGTGGTCTATTGGTAAGACCACCTATCTCAGACCCAGAAGACCCGGGTTCGATTCCCAATGGAGGCAAAACCTTCTGCTCGGTTTGGTTGGTGGTAGGGCTTCACAGCAGTGGCGTGCACAGAGTTTTTAGACCGAGTAGGCAGATATAAAAAAAAGGCAAAAAAAAACAGAATAACCAATTGCTGTACCTACCTACACAGCATGCAACCTGTGAGGGAGCTAAATGAATCGTATTGTTTTGTATTAAATTTTCGATTGACTTTACCTTTAGTTTGTACCTATTAATTGCAAATCCGGTGGATCACTTGTTTTTTTTTTCACCGATAGATAGTTTTGAAAATGCATAATTTTTTGTTTTGTCTTTATACACACCACCTGAACAACTTTTACAGTGAATAATAATTATTATCTATTCTATATAGCAACGTTAAAATCTTAAATACATGCTATCATAGCTCACAACCAAAACAAATAAATCAAAACAAACATTAGCGTCGGAATTACGCGGAATGTGAAAATAATACGACAAAAAAGTAATGGTTTTTATGTAGCGACAATTCAATGAAACAAAGATATTTTTTTAAATAGTCGTATTACCAACTTTGTTCGGAAAACTTCGGTAAGTTTCGTAATTCGTCTCGTTGTAAAAAATCGTAAAAAGCCAGTGACTACCGTGTATAATTGTGTGCGTTATTTGATATATTATGTGCCACGTATGCATAGGCACGCACACTCAATAAATCTGCATGACCACGAGAGCATACATATAAACATTAAGACGCGAATGGTTCGTGTCTCTCTCGAGGCACTCAGCGGCGCTAGTGCATCGCAATGTGAAGTTGCGTCAAATTGTACGAACGAACGGATATAGTATCAATCGATGATACTAATGATACGACCGACGCTCGACAGGTGGCGCTGATTTATGAATAAAGGTTTTTTTTTGTTTATTGATAAAATAATATTAGTTTTAGATATTTATCTGATTTAGGTAGGGTAGGCAGTGTCTTTGTGGACGCATAGCAGTTTCTGTCTTTATGGACTGGACGCCACTGCTTCACAGCATTGTTGTGATTTGGCAGTCAGAGGTAAGATAGCAGTTCCTCTGTGATAAAGGATTCCGGATAAAATTCGCTTCTACCTTCACCCTGATCATCACTTACCACCAGGTGAAAAGACGGTGAAGAGCTTCCGGTCCTGGATCATCACCATCATTTCAGCCGTAAGACATCCACTATTGGACGTAGGCCTCCCCCGAGCACCGCCACTTCAACCGATTCTGTGCTTCTCGCATCCAGCGGATTCCTGCAGTCTTCACCAGGTCATCGGTCCATCTTGTGGGAGACCTTCCAACGCTACGTCTTCCAGTACGGGGTTGCTACTCTGGTTGTGGATGAAAAATCCTACTATCCTACTTCTTACTAATCCTAATTATAAATTACTAGCTGTTGCCAGCGGCTTCGCCCGCGTGCAGTTCGGAAATTATCCCACGGGAACGTAGTACCGGGATAAAAAGTATCCTATGTGTTATTCCAGGTTACAAACTACCTGTGTACCAAATTTCATTCAAATCCGTTCAGCAATTTTTGCGTGAAGTAGTAACAAACATCCATACATACATCCATACATTCATTTATTTTATTTATTTATTTATTTAACCATTTATGTACACACATATATAAACAGACAAGAAGATTAGAACAGAACAATAGGTACAGAGGTGATGCTTATTTCTAAAGAAATCTCTTCCAGCATCCCTGCGATAGGAGAGAAGATAAAGAGATGTAGACAGCGTGTGAAAGGGTAAATAAGAAAATAAACTACATTGATTTACGATCAAAAACAATAATACACTAAACAAATTAAACAACTAATGTGGGAATATACTTACATACATAATTACAAACGTGCATACATACATATTTCTAAAATAAATATCACTAAAATATTAATAATAATAATGTAAATAAAATAATATATACACAACTATGACGATGTGGACAGATAGTGTTCTTTCACTTTTCTTTTAAAAACTGCAACAGTTTGGCAGTCCCTAATGTCGGGCGGAAGTGCATTCCACAACCGCACCGCGTGCACAGTGAAGGAGTAGGAGTAGAAGTCAGTGGAGTGGGGAGGGGACTTAAGGAGGTTTCGAAGATGCGACCTGCAAGGCGCATCTGAAGGACGGGCGTAGGCAAAACGGTCCCGCAGTTCATACTCACAATCTGTCACATTTATAATATTAGTAGGATAAATCAGAAAGTTTGTATGTTTAGATGTTGGGAGATGTTTGCTACTCAATCATGGAATAACGGCGTCATGGATTTGGATGAAATTTGGCACACAGTGTATAGTCTTGATTAACACATAGGATACATTTATCTCTGTAGTACGTTCCCGTGGGATAATTTCCGAGGCCAGGCCGAAAAAGCTAGTTAAAAATAAATGTTACCGCTCGTCTTCAGGTTATCTTGCCAATTGTCCATGTTCCTCGTCTGCTGCACTGCCTTAGCTGCTTTTTTACATACTTCCTTCATGTTAACAGATAGTGCGGCGAATAATGACTTCTGATCTACGTCTGGATAATCTTCCTAGAAATTTAAAATCATAATCAAAATCAAAAGTCATTTCTTCAAACTAGGCTGAGAGTCAGCACTTTTTGAACGTCAAAATTACTCAGTCCCCCAAAACGCCCGCCCTTCACCACTTCCTGGTGCTTTAGCTGGGAAGAAGAAGTGGCGCAACAAACTCCCCAGCAGCACAGCTGTCTGTTAAGTTAAAAGAACTTGATTCTATACAATAATAGCATTATATAATTAACATTCAACAATAAATGAAAATTTAATTAGTAAAATTTAAAAAAAAATGGTTTATGCAGTCAAATAAAATAAACAATGAAAAGAAGTAGTTAAGCTAATTCTGGTGAAAGAACACAAATGTTGTCTTGAGTTAATCACAGCGACCAACAATTCTTAGCTTAAATTAAAATAAATATTAGTGCAGAATGAAATGAAGTGAAAAACGACACATTACCTAGTGCCCCGCCAAGAGTAGCTTATAACAAAAAGCGGGGGCACTACCTTCCTTTTCTCGAAACGTTTTATCGTATTTTCATACCCTCATAGCTTCGGCCTGGGTAATGCTAAAGAACTAAAATTCTCAGGATAGGACGAAGTTAGCAGATTCATAAAGAGCGTCAAGTTTCATTTGGCTAGCTTTTATACTTTGGATTTTATTAGTAACTAAAATACGTCAATTTTCGTCACTGATTCACTCATCAATATCTCTAGGGCACTTCCCAAAGTGCTAGAAAGCTGAAATATGGTATCTACGCTGGGATTAGCACAAAAGCAAAAAAAATGTTGAGAAATCTGTAACTTTTAAAACAAAATCGGCTAGGAACCAGGTAGGGTAGGTACTTCCTGAAATCCTTAAAATATAATAAAAGGTATGCAGGCTAAGCCACAGAAACAAATTATTTTAATCAAAACACAACCTGACCCTACCCTGCAAATTGCAGAAACGTAAAAAGAAATGAATTTTGCGGCCTACCTGAACACGTCCCACTTAAACGAGCAATGTTAAAAAATTAGAAAATCTCACCTCAATTTCATCTTTCTCGTCTTTCTCTTTCCTATCAATATGGTCGTCATCTCTGTAATAAGTATGCGAGATAGCTCCGAGCCTGAAGAAAAAAACAAATTACGTCTAAGTTCTATACATACATGAGATAATCAGCCTATAGTATTCCCACTGGTGGGACACATGCCTGCTATCTTCGAGAGGGAGTGGGCCATAATCTACCACGCGAGTCAGTGATGGTTGGCAAATGTCACATGTCTTCGAAATTTTGGTTCTAGGACATGCCGATTTCCTCACGATGTTTTCGTTCACCGTTTAGAGAGATGAAATTATTTACACAAACGAATGCGCCTGCCTGGGCTTAAACCCACTCTTCAAGTGAGAGCCGATACCATTGACCCACCACTGCTCTTCTAAGTTCTATAACAACTAAAAGGGTCTAGAACATGGCTTGCATTGTTAGGAGGTTCCCCTCTCTTGAGCCTTTGCCAGTAGCTTGGATCCTGTTCCCAATGCCGGTGGGCTAGACTAAACCAACTCGAATCGAACATGAATCAATGTTATCGTTTAGGAGGTTCCCCTCTCTGGAGCCTTTGCCAGTAGCTTGGATCCTGTTCCCAATGCCGATGGGCTAGACTAAACAACTCGAATCGAACATGAATCGATGTTATCGTTTAGGAGGTTCCCCTCTCTGGAGCCTTTGCAGGTAGCTTGGATCCTGTTCCCAATGCCGGTGGGCTAGACCAAACCAACTCGAATCGAACATGAATCAATGTTATCGTAGGAGTCCTCCTATAGACGCTGTTCACAAATCCAAAAGCCGAAGATTTTGTCAGTTTAAATCAAATAGACGACCGCTATTCTTCTGACAGTTGTTTGCTGCCCCGCAAGGCAAAGAAGGTTATCAAAATATGTAATTTTCGATACAATAGCTAGTCGAATGGTTGGGAATGACTAAGCAGGCTTACCTTTTGACAAAACTGTGTGTTAAATCATGTTTCCCAGTAACAGGATGATGGAAGTCAGACAGACAGTCGCTTCATGTAACATACTGGGATTCAGCAGTATCCAGTTAGACTGGGAGCTGACCCTACAAAGTTGGAAAAGACTAGGCAGATGATAAATTATGATAGAAGAATTTACCCATCCTTCTTATAATTCTCAATGGATCTTGGAATACGTTCTTTGGTTTCCAAGCTATCTGAGTGAATACTAGGCACATCATTTGAGTGTGGGTTGATCTTCAAGTTCTTAGCAAACCTTCTTATTTTGTTTTGGACCCACCTTCCTGCAAGGGAGGGACTATTTATAATCAGCTTATAATATTCCCACTGCTGCGACATACTAGAGTGGTCGAAATTTAACCATAATTCACTTAAACTAAATTTATTTCACGTGCATTATTTTATTAAAATATTAGCTTTCTGCTCAGCTCCACCATACAAACTTTAACTGTGCCAAATTTTATATTCCTCCGTCCGCGTGATTTTCGTAAAAAGGGGTACAATGTTTCCGCTTCACGTATTAACATATAGGGTGACTGATAGTTAGTGACCCATATTTAAACATGATTGTACTCATCATAACAAAAAAGCTTTCCCAAAGAAACATTTTTATTTTAGGTATCTACAAACAAAATAAATTAATCCACTTTTACCATGCATTATTCCCTAGATAGCGCGCGCGCGATCTGTTGTTAAATTTATGAAAAAAAGAATAATGCAAGGTAAAAGTAGAATTATTTGTTTTTGTTTGTAGGTGGTGAGGTGACGTTAACAATACGTGGGCCGTCGGCTCGCTTACCTTCCAATTACAGAAAAACCATACCTGATCTTTTAATAAAATCTTTCTCTTTCACAGTATGCTTCTCCGTTACACCATCATCCAATTTACCCTTCATATAATTATCCATCTTATCCGTCTGTATTCCGTACTCGTCATCATAAATGTCGTTCCAAAATATTAAGTTATTACTATTGTCTGCATTTCTTTTAACAATTGTTTTGAGTCTGGTTTTATTGTCTTTTTTTAGTGTGGGTAAGGTATCTTTATCTGGGCTCTTTTTTGTAGTGGTTACATTACTTCGGAATCTGATTATAACTGTTGTTGATGTGGTTCTGTTAAAAACTGCTAAAATAGTTTGAAAATTTTAGAGTTACCATGGCTGTTAAAAAACAAGAAGAATGAGAAGTAGTTACTTTGGAGGAAGATAAGAACTAAGGAAGATAACTGGAGATTCTGACATGTCTCGCAGTATGGCTTCTCAGAAGAGCAGCCACAATGCCGGCCGTCATGGAAACGCTCTCTAGAAAAACAAATTATTACTTTCATATAACTAATAACGTTTCAATGACGTCCATTTGCCAGAAAATTGGAGACACAATGCGTAGCATTAGTGATCAGAAGTGGTGGTTTGTCGTATTATCTCATATGTGAGGACTGATGGCCCACAGTCTTAAAGTGAGGACACGTATTGGCAAGCGTAACGGGATAAGTGTCTGACTTAGATGAACCAACGACCTAAAAAGGTATTAGAGCGAAGAACCGGTGAGAAGAAGTCACGATCCTCAATGTTCAGATACAGATTCAGGAAGAGGAGGGAAAAATAAGATATAAAATAAAGGCTAACATACCTACCATTACCTTCGGCGGCAGTCGGAGCAGCGGTTACTTTGGTAACATTAGTACTGTTAACTATTTGATTCCCTTCAGTGACGTTGGTGACATTATCTTCAACAGAGAGAAGGACCCTGGATCTATGACCAATGTTCTCGATCATGTCCGAATCGTACATGGGGTAGGCAGAGTCAGTACTTCTGATGTTAGACTCATTGGTGATGTTGCCGTTAATCGTAAGTAACAAATCGGTAAGACCAGAGCTGAAAATAAGTTTGCACTTATTAATTTTGAATCATCATCATCGTGGCTTTGTTTCAGCTGAAAAGTGGCCACTGCTTGGAACATCGACCACTCTTGAGCTTCTTCTTTCCAGCGCGTTCCTGTTACGTCCACCAGGTCCTTGTTCAACCTTATGGGACTTTTCGCAGGAGACGCCCTGGGCGTCGGAAATCCCAGGCTGATTTCCGGCCACCGTAGGCGCGGGCTTGCGGACGGCGAGTAATGGGTAGCTCGCTGTCCTGTAAAGGCCAAGCCCGAGTCGACGGCGCGTTGTGTTCCACGCGCGCCTCAAAGAGATGTCAGCACCAACTGATGGGACCCGCAAGGGCCGATGCCTGCCAGGGGTGCGGGTTGTTCGAAAGAGATACCGCGGCCCCTGGCACACAGGCAACTGAGGGAACACGGGTGGGACGCAGTCATATGATCGTCAAATGCACAAGGGCATGCGGCGCAGAATGAAAGGTGAACGGGTAGGATTATTTCGAATATTCCCATACAAACTTTAACTCCCACAGGCTACGCGAGTTATCATCAGCAGTGCTGGGCATAACCTCTCCAATATTTAACTCGATTCTCAGCAACTCTTACCCAGCTGCTACCAGGCACCCTGTGCACCTAGCCTGAAGGCATCATACCTTGCGTTGGCCGATTCGTGGTCTCCACCAAAGAGCACGTCTACCCCAATGATCATCAGTTCTACGGTCACGCCAGTATGTGGGCTCATGAGCATCTCGCATTCCGATATAAAGATATTCTGCCAGGGGTGCAACACACGCAGGCAACTGAGGGAACACGGTGGGTTTTAGTCAGTAAAAGTCTGACACACCCTCCAACTTCACCCAGAGCGGGAGAAGTTATTTGATGGTTTCCCACCTAAAAAAAAAAACCTTATGGGACTACCCACATTAGGTTAGATATTGAAAGCCAAATTCATTCATTGGCTTTGGAGATTAGTTTCGATTGTTGACTGTATTATATTAAAGACCTGATACTATTCCGCGCTTTCGTGTAGCAACGATCTTCGTACAATGACTGGTAGTAGCTAGATTAGATGAGAGCAGCCGTGCTATTAGAGAGGCCTTTATCCAGCGATTTGAATATGTGAAAAATAATATTGACTAGAGGTATCACGCCATAATGCTGTGATCCTGTGATCACCGCGAACAGAAGTGTGTCAAGGCTTTAGTTTTATAAATCAGTGCATTTTATTCACGTGTCAGTGTAATTAGATCCTTATAAACGATCTTTTATAATCACAATTAGAAAAGCAATACTCGACTAGTTTACATCGTTTTACAATTGGTATCCTAAGCGCACCCTTCAACCCCGCGAGGGAAAGAGAGCGGTGCTATTTTTTAACTCACTCACTCCAAGACCCAGATACATGGTGAGTACAACTTACCTACAAGTAAGAAACATGAGTTTATTGCGATCCCCGAATGGTTGCTGTTTAGTAATGTCATCGTCATGTCATAGTTGTCAAACTAAATATGAACTTGACAGATGGTTGTCTATGCCCTTCTAACTTCACCACGAATAGAGCGCACACGCCTCTTACAAATATTAATAAAAAATGTTATTATAGCCTTGTGTGTAGTGTAGGTACGACAGTGTAAAACAATGTTCCGAATAAATAATAAAAAGAAGTGGTTTTCATCAAGATCCCAAACAGTTGCACGGCCACAAGCGCCGGTGGAGGTGGGTCAGTCCCCGAACTACGTACACTAAAGGAAACTCTTAATATTACACACAGAAAGAGGAAACAATCCGATAGTGACTGTGAGTACACAAATCGACTTGACGATTTTTGTATGGAAATAATGTCGTTTTTTAAGGAATTTACAAGAACACAACAAGAAAATTACTCACAACTACAAAAATCACGGAAATAAAAGATGAGGTAAGAAACACTAAACAAAATTCGAAATCCCTAATCAGAAAACAAAACGTTCTAAAACAAGAATTAGCAGACTTGAAGTCAACAAACAATATGAATCAACAAAAAGTCACAGAACTTGAAGCCGATATTTCTCAACATAAATCCACCAATGCACCCGCTATAAATCAAAACCCGCCAACGCTTTAAGAAGGTACCATACTAGAATTGCAAGACCGCTATGGCAAAGAAAAGAACGTAATTTTTGTGGGTATACCTGAAATAAATAATTCTAACAGAACCGCTAGACTTGAACATGACAAAAGCGAGGTCATGCACATTATTTGAACTAATTATCCAGAATGTCGGAACCCATGAAACATAATGTGACTGGGAAAGTATATTCCCGACAAAAACCGATCGCTAAAAGTGTGTTTTGAAACGCGGGATACTGCGAAACATATCTTACTTAATAATAGCAAATATGCTATAGATCAAGTTCGCATTTCCTCGGACTAAACCCCACTTCAACAAAACTGTCTATGAAGGAACTTCGTGCAGAATTACAGCAACGCCAACAAAATAGGGACCTCATAATAAAATACATGGGGGCCCCGGTTCCTAAAATTATTAAATCAACTTTAAAAAACGACAGATAACCGAAGCAAGTACTACGAATATAGATTATGTAGAAAATATCTCACATCATCAAATATCACACATCACGTAACAAAATGTTACCTGTTGCAGAGAATATGTAGACACGGCTACACATCAAGCTATACATTTCCAGTTTACGCTGTTCGGGCACTGTACGGAAATCCTTTACAATACAAGATCAACTTATACTGGAAATGTATAGCTTGAAGTGTAGCCGTGTGTACGAATAGAACTTCACAAAAAAAATTCTACAAAAATAATAAAAGCCTAGTTAAATGTAACAAATTAGATGAACTACAATATATGTTAAAATAATTAAAGACTACCACTCATTATTTCAATCACTGACACTTATATTAAATTAGACGCCGAAGCTAACCTACTACATAATTATACCGAACTATGTACATGTATATTCATACAGAAATTGACGCATTGGAGGTGGAGTATCCGCATACATACACAATAGCATAAAATACGAAATTACAGAACTAGCAGTAAAGACCCAAACAAATATCTGTGGATATACTTGGAAAAGTATGGATTGCACATTGCATTAATTTATAAGCGGCCCCACCCAGCGCAAACTTGAATGAATTTATAGAAACGTATGCTTCACAACTAGACAAAAAGCGGGAAGCTTTTGGCGATTACAACATCAATTTATTAAATGCCGACAAACAAGAAAACATCTACACAAGTATGCTTAACGTATCTGGTTATCAGATATTAAATAACAAATAGCAACTACTGTACACGTGAAACGAAAACTACGAAAACCATTATTGACCACATTTCATCAAACATTCAAGGAGTTACCTTTCATATGGCCTTACTTGTTACACCACTATCGGACCATAAACAGATGTATTTAGAACTAAAAAAACCTGGTCACAAAAACTTAACACATGAATACTTAGCAACAGACTACAGCATGCTATACAAATCAGTTGAAAAAGCCGAATTTAATAATGAAGAGAATGATTTTCAAAGACTGGAAGGTTTTATCATAAATCAAATCAAAATGAACAAAATAAAAAAAGTTGAAATTCTAAACAAACCTCGAGATGATTGGATCAATAAACATGTGCTAAATGTTTTACACAAACGCCAAAAGGCATGGGGCGCTCACGAGAAAGACATTGATAACAATAAAATCTAAATAAAGTTCAAAGAAATAAGAGGTGAAGCCAGTAAAGTAACAAGAAAAGGAAGTATTACCTCGACAGTTTTAAGAAGTGTCAGCAACAACCGAAGAAAATTTGGAATTTGATTAATACGTTAGCAAATAACAAACACAAAAATAGTTATGGTCCTTCAAATGCATAAACGGAAACTGACGAAATAACAGATGGGATCTAGATCATTGCGTGAACATATAATCCTATTGTTAAAGACCAGGGTTGAATGAAGCCATTGAAAATGGTAAAAAGTGAAAAAAAATAGTAGGATAAAACCCATAGGAAAAGAAAGAGAATATAAAAAAAATAAAGGGAAAATAATTTACGGGCGATCTGAAGTCGGGAAGTGGAAGGGGATGGGTTTTTAAGGGTAGAAAACGGTTTATCTCTATTTCCGGCAAAACTAACAAAAGTCCTACGGAAAAAAGTTAAATGGCAAAGTTGTAGGTAATAAAAAGACTACAACTTTTGTATTGAGACATTTTTCACATAACCTCAACATTTATGTGAAAAATTCAAATAACCAAGTTTTTGTTTTCTTTTAATCTTTTACAAAAAAAAAAATAAAGATTTGAGACATTTTTCCAATGGGTTTCATCCTACTATTTTTTTTTTGGTTTCAAAAATAATCGACCCTGCTCTATTAGGCCCCTTAAAAAACATCTCGTTGTGATATGGGGATCTGCAGCAAAATCAAACGTTCAAGAAATATAAGTTCTGCAAAATAAAGCAATAAAACACTTTATAACTACTTAACACCAAGCACCAAAATTTGCAATGACACAAAAATACTTAAAAGTAGCCAATTATTCATACTTAAAACATGCATTCTAATACATAAAATCATAACAAAAGGAACATATTCGCAATTAAACTTAAAAAAGAAAACTTACACATGCAACGCTAGACGACGAGACAAATTAGAATTAAGACAACCCAGAACTAACTATGGAAGAAAAAATATACTGTACGAGGAAGCAAAACTGTATAATGAACTACCTGATGATGTAACCAATCATAACACCATAGTAATATTATTCATTTAAAAAAAGCCCTAAAAAAACACGTTAGAAAACAACACTAACAATACCGATTGTCACCTTGAACTCCTAAATTTCTTTTGTGAACACAGAGACAGATTATGTTATGTAAACTGTAACGTTCTTTTTTTTGAGTAATAAATGTCTTTATATCGGAATGCGATATGCTAATGATGAGCCCACATACTGGCGTGACCGTAGAACCGATGATCATTGGGGTAGACGTGCTCTTTGGTGGAGACCACGAATCGGCAAACGCAAGGTATGATGCCTTCGGGCTAGGTGCGCTGGGTGCCTGGTAGCAGCTGGATAAGAGTTGCTGAGAATCGAGTTAAATATTGGAGAGGTTATGTCCAGCACTGCTGATAATAACTCGCGTAGCCTGTGGGAGTTAAGGTTTCTATGGGAATATTCGAAATAATCCTACACGTTCACCTTTCATTCTGCGCCGCATGCCCTTGTACATTTGACGATCATATGACTGCGTCAGTGACTGGAGTTCGCACGGCTGGATTTTGGCAAAAGATGTTTGAATTTTTTGCCATCGATACGCTAAGAAGAAACCTTTTCAGCAAAATTATAATTAGTTTAAAACACTTACCCAGAACTGTTCCTGTTCTCTGTTGTTATTGGTTTATCTTGTTTCCCATATTCAAGAGATCTAAACCAATTAGCGACGACGGTAAAAAATTCACTGAGCGTCATATTATCACCTATAGCCACAGTATCGTTCGCACAACGACCAGATTTTGAAGTATAGTTTGAACTATCAGACCTATTGGTGTTAAATACTGCTAGAGTTAAAGCAGGAACTGCAGTGACAGAAGTGTTGATACGCCTTGAGATAACATTGGGTATAACAGTAACTTCAGTTACAATCTCAGACGTGTGTACAGTTACATTTGAGTTCTTTTTTGTATATTCTCTAGTTTCGGTGCTATCAAGCCAAGTTGCGGTTATATTAGTTTCCCTCTTGAGCCTGTTAATTTTTTTTTTAATAGACTCTCCAGGACCATGTCTGGGATACGAATTCCAATTTGAGACTTGCGGATTGGCTGTCGTCTCATTGTATATACCAAATTGATTATAAACATTAGGATAGTTGATGTTATCACTCATCATCATAAGTTCTTCCTTGAAATTCATTAATATAGGTACATCGAACATTAGATTAAAATTTTGAGCTCCAAATACAGGATCTTTTACAGATAAAAGTATTTTTCCAAAGAAACTGTCGCCAGTGTCAATTTTAACAAGACTCTTATTGATTGTAACTTCAGATTCTGGCAAATCAACGCTAAGTTTTGGAACATCCACAAGATCTTTTGATATCTCAATAGGATCCGTGATCGGTATACTCTTTTCGTTAAACGTATTACTTGATTCAGTAGCATATCTATTCGAACTAAAGGATGGATCTGGCGTGCTATAAATTTTTATATTCATCTGTGTAACCCCTTCTATGTAATTCTTTATCGCTTTCTCATTCGCCGGATGTTTGTTCATGTGAAGTTTTTGAACAAATCTGTCAATGCTGCCTCTATTAATATCTGCATTACTTCTGCGATATCCAAAAGAATCTTTGTAATCACGAAAGTTGCTAGAACTTTCGGGACCAGTTGATAGTAATCGTCTGTTTCTTCTAGTCAAGGCCAAAAGTAATTCTCTTTCTTTTTCTAGCTCGTCAAGACTCTTGACAACTGCCGAGGTATCTATGGCAAGTTCTGATTTTGTAGTATCTGTTAGTATCTTAGGGCTTGGCGAAATGACGGTAGAATGAATGAAATTTGAATAAAATCCTGTACTATTCTCATCATAATAACTTTTAGGTTTTAACTTGACATGTTTCGAGACGATTTTCATAATAGTATCAAAGTTATTTGAAAGGTCTTCCCTGGCTTTGGTTGTGGGTGCGATTTCAAATCTTATGCCTTCCGATACAGATTGGTGTGGTTTCGGTTCATTGCCAACTCTGAAATAATTAGAGTTGATCCCGGTCTGTGCTGGTGGCAATAATTATTATGAACGTTATTACACAGGCAAATGTAAAAAATACGATACTCTATTAAAGCAAATTGAATGTTCTTAAAGTTCTTTATATTATGTACAGTAGCGGTCATAAGTGGACTAGCAAACTCAAAAAGTAATAGTTTGACACTTCGGTTTGACTTACGACCTTCTTATAACAAGTAATTTCTATACTAAAGACTCAGACACTTTCATACGTTAACAAATTAGCTTAGCGGTTACCGTACTTGGGTTAGCGCGTTTGTGCGTAGCGGGTCGCGGGTTCGAATCCCATGCGCGGTGATAGATTTTTCATTGTTTTAAAAATCGCTTTTGACCATAGTTTCTTGTTCTGTTCGTCTTGTTCACTAAACTCGTAAAGCTTTATGATTATACCCACAGAAACCTAAATAAATTTAAATGATATTAAGGAGCAGTTAACTTACGACACATTCACCGCGATTAAATAGAACGGCGTTGGTTGATATTGTTTTTATTTTATTTTTTAAAACGTTGCCCCACACTAGGAATTACTCTTGTATTGTGGGTGCGTTTACAAACATTTAAAGTCACATACACAAACAGCCAGACCCGGAACAACTACTTGTAGGTCATACAAATATTTGTTCCGTGCGTGAATCGAACCCGCTACACGCAGCACAGCAGTCAATCGCTTAACCACTGCGCCAACCGTACTGTCATTGTGTGCTACTGACGTGTGTTTAATCTATTAGCGGTGTACTAGTTCATTTTAAAATGTAAGCAAATTTAAATACTTATAGAAATGAAGGGTAGAGAGGCCTTTGCCCTGCAGTGGGACATCACAGGCTTTTAATAATAATAATTATAACGGTTGGGTCATGCCAGTTTTGATGTACTCTTTCAGCATACTCAAATGGACTCAGACTGAACTCGACGCCCTGGATCGACGGGTCCGTACACTGCTGACTGCAAACCGGATGCATCACCCACGATCGTCGGTGATGAGACTGTACATCCCGTGGAAGTGCGGGGGTCGAGGCTTTTTAAATGCGAAGACCCTCCACAACTGCGAGGTGTGCAGTCTCAGAGAATATTTTTTTAAGACCGAAGTGGGTATGCACCGTGATGTGATCGCAGTGGACAAGGGGCTCACTCCGCTGTCCATGGCTAAAGAGAACTGGCGCAAACCTGTAATACTAACTATCGATGACCGCAAGGAAATATGGCGAAACAAGGACATTCACGGGCGTTTCTATCGGGCTCTTCACGAGCCCGGTGTTGATTTCTTAGAGTCCGTATCCTGGCTACGTTTTGGTGACCTTTTCGGAGAAACTGAAGGTTTCGTCTGTGCAATTATGGATGAAGTTACCCTGACGAATAACTACCGGAGACATATTATGAAGGACGGGACGGTTGACGTGTGTCGGGCATGTCACCATCTGGGTGAGTCCATCAGACATATTATCTCTGGTTGTTCTCGGCTGGCTAACGGCGAGTATTTGCACAGACATAACCAAGTAGCCAGGATTATTCACCAACAATTTGCTTTGCAATATAAACTTGTGGATTCTGAGGTACCGTATTACAAGTATGTGCCCGACCCAGTTCTTGAAAATGACCATGTCACGTTGTACTGGGACCGGTCTATCATTACTGACAGGACTATTGTAGCCAATAAGCATGATATACTGGTGATAGACCGGTTAGCGCGCCGCACAATGATAGTCGATGTTACCATTCCGCATGACGGGAACCTCGTGAAAGCTAAGAAAGAGAAAAAAAAATATCTTGACTTAGCACACGAGGTTGTTGACATGTGGAATGTGAACTCGGCTGTAATTGTGCCGATTGTCGTATCAGCCAATGGACTGGTGGCTGAAAGCCTCGATCAACATCGCTCGAGGCTCTCGCTAGGCGGTTGGATCAAAGGCCTGATTCAGAAGGCAGTACTCCTCGATACGGCTCGCATCGTGAGGAGCTTCCTGTCTCTGGAGCCCTACCACCGGTAGCTTGGACCCTGCTCCCAATACCGGCGGACCGCTATTTTTTATATTTTTAAAAGTTACTTTTATAAAAATATTTAAAAATGTAATAGAATAAGATCTAAAATGAATAAACGAATAATAATAATGTATTATATTTTTTAATGTTTTTTAAGGTTATTTTATAAAAATATTTAAAAATGTATTATAATAAGGAGTTAAAAGAATAAAATAAATAATACTAATAGAAATGAAAGCTAATATTATTGCGCTGCATAAAAGCGAACTTAATATATCGCAAATATCTGATGTAACCGGACTCAGTGTGAGTATTATGATTTAATAATTTATTAAACATTTATCTAATTAAAGTATAACTGCTGATCCTTGTAGTTATTTTTGAAACGTTTTATAAATATCATAAGGTCTAAATAGAAGAAAAATATAAAACTTCAAAATAAATTTATTTGCTGATTATTGAACGATGAAAATAACATTATACTTACTTAATATTTATGTGAAATTTCTATTTTAAATAATTTTGTTTCTAAATAGTAATACATTTTAGTATGTATTTTGCTTAGTAGGCTACTAACAGTACCCCTTTTTTGTTTTAGTGAAATACTGTGAGTCGTTGGGTGAAAAGATATTATGAAGAAGAGGGTTAACCTTGGCCGTCGAAAGCAAAGTGGAAGACCCCAGCTTATAAAAGAGGCGCAGTGACAGCACATGTTCAGTGAATATGACACAAGTGGTTTCATAACGACAAGACATTTTGCTGAATTATTCAACACGTCTTTACGAACCGTGCGCCCTGCACTCCACGCAGAAGGTTTACATCATCGAAAACCAGCTCCAAACCATATTTAATGTAAAGACATTTACATTAACGTAAAATTATACATTACAAATATTTATTGATTTTAGTAATATTCAAATAATATTGTGTCATATCCGTAATATGGATTATTTTGAGGTTTAGTATCAATCTTCTTTTCGTAATGAAAATGAATACTTAAGCTATAACCTCAATAAGTCCTATTAAACTGAGTTTTGAGATAGAACGAACTCACTCGCAGTAGAATAAAAGTAGTATTACTGAGTCATTTAATTGTATTGTGACAACGTGTCTGCATTTGTTACATCTAAGTGGGTAGATTTGCGTAGATTATTGTGGTTTCTTTAGCGTACCCACACACAGTAGTAATTACAGCACAATATTATTATATTACTAAGATACAATATTTAAAGCCTGATTGATTATCATAGTCCACAAATTAGCTACTTTACTTCAATAAATTGTTCTTTATCAGAAAATAAACTGTTTAAACAAGCAATTATTTTTAGTTATGTTTATACTTCCTAAAATTATAACGAATAAACATTTTGTATTTTATTCTTAATCCTTTATTTAAATAACAATATAAGTATAAAAAATGTGCTGGTGCGGCTGCTGCAGTTACAGAAAGCCTCAAACGGCGCAAATATAACAACCTTATTGGGAGCTATATGTATGAGCAGTTTTGGGGTGGAAACACTAGGGCCGTGGGGTCCGAGTGCTCATCGAGTATTTCGGGACATCGCCAAGAGGTTCAGGCCCAGTGAGTTCTTCCCTTTTTTACTTTTTGTACTTGTTCATAATGTCTAATTGTTTAATTTAATTATGATATATTTTAAGAAAAAGTACAAAGAAATAATTATTGCATTATTATTCTCGTTTATTAATTTATCGAATAATAAAAGACAGATGAAGATTATTGTTGAAAAGAAAAATAAAAGTCGCATCGTGAGATTTGATCCCAGACCTATAAGTTTCTTAATCCACGACGACGCTACGAGCTATCGGAACTTGATATGAGAACGTGAATTTTAGCAATGGTATGAACCGACCAACGTCATACGTAATCACATACTCTGTGCGACGGTATGTTTTTTGTTTCATTCGACGCCAGTGTGTGAGTTGTGACGTGTGCGTTGTGTTAAAACATCACTAATACATACAGCTGTAGGTACGGCTTGGACCGCGAGTTTATAGCCCTAAGTATGCTAGTGCACTTATGACTCCTTACTGTACAGTCTACCGCACATGTATGGTTACAATTCGACATTGATAATGCCATTATTTCGTAGTAGTAGCGTTTTCTTTCGTCGAAGTGTTGCCAATAACACGTGCGCTAGACTGTACAAAGCAACAATACCAATGAGACAACACTACATCATGTTCATTCTCTTTCTCTTATCCCAATCTATTTGGGGTTGACGCAACATTGTCTTCTTCAACCAAATTTTCCTATCAATCTTCATCTCAGTAGTCACCTACTTTCTAGCCATATCACTTTCCACATAGTCCAGCCATCGTTTCTTTGGTTCCCTACTCTTATAGTATCCACGTTCATACTCAACGATACATTCTAATTATAAAAAGACGCGAACCTGGCGATGTTACTTCAATCTCACTTATGAATGGACCTTGTCTCTCGATCTCAGGTTTGGTTGTCGTGGCTCTTGGCACTCTACCTTTACGAATAAAAACATATTTTAATTCTGCATCCAGTACATCATCTGCCTAGCCTGTCCCGTGCCAGTCCCAACTATGTACAGTACCCGTCGATAAATATTGCACATCGACCTTTGGAAAGAGACAATCGGCTAATTTCGGCTTCGTAGAGCGTTATCTCTGTCGCACACTACCTATGTGACGTTTTGTCAGTCGTTGTTCAAGTGCGATAGAGTGCGGTCGCGTCCAGTTCAAAATATATATTTAGAGTTGTTAACACCCCCAAATTTAAATAATTTAAAGTTGTACTATGGCATCTTTAGGAAAAAGAGGGAATCCTTTACGAGGTCAGTCACGCGAAATTATCTACAATGTTCATAAATATTTTGGAACCGAAGCTGTAATTGAGAATTAGAATTATTACTATTTTTATTACAATGTCTCATTCTAACAATAGGTATAATGGTGTTTATTATGTACAAATACAGCTGTAATTTTGCTTTAATTAAATACGTACACATAATGAGAAAATGTTTTTATTTTTTTATTTTACCCCAAAATAAACCCATCACTTATAGAAAAATTGGTGTATTTTATACAAAGAATAAAAACAATTATCAAAAGAAGCAAATCATAATTGTTTTAACAGCTCCTAATAGATACCGGACTGTTTGTATTTTGTGTGACAGAGATAACGCTCTACGAAGCCGAAATTAGCCGATTGTCTCTTTCCAAAGGTCGATGTGCAATATTTATCGCCGGGTACTGAATATTAGCGTCGTCTTCCATCTGGATGTAGCTGAATGCCACTATTTTACATGAAACGTCTGCCCTAACTGACGTCCACAACCCAATTATTGAGTAATACGATACCCCTCGTTAAGACTGGAATTCTGCATACAGATAACGGGTCTAAAAATACGCTTAACGTAGCCGGTAGTCACGTTTACTCCTTATCATTCTGATTTTTTATTGTATGTACTTCTAGAGCAGTGGTAGCCCAGCGGTAACTGCCGCGATTTATTGAGTTTTGGGTTCAAATCGAGATAGGCGTACATTGCGTAAATTATTTCATCACTCTCAAAACGGTGAAGGAAAAGATTGTAAGGAAACTGGGAAGTCTTAGAGCCAAAAATTCGAAGATATGTGACTACCACAATTTTATATTTATGTGCGTTACATTGCACGCTGCCTTAAACATTGATTGTTCACACCAACAAGCTAAGGTTTCCTAAAAGAATGGTGGCCACAGTGATGGCTGCCATGACCATGATGGCAGTGTGGTCTAACCATACGGTGTCAAAAAACGCTCTTTATGAAAACACACCAATGAAATTGGTGACCTTTCTTTGATCAATAAAGTTTCAGTGACGTCGTAAGAACCAAGGTAACCGACGTTGCAGAATTGCCAAACTTAAGTGGCAGTGGGCAGGGCACATTGCTCGCAGAACAGATGGCCGATGGGGCCGGAAAGTTCTGGAGTGGCGACCGCGTACCAGAAGACGTACAGTTGGAAGGCCTCCTACAAGGAAGACCGATGACCTTGTGAAGGCCGCAGGAATCCGCTGGATGCGAAAAGCAAAGAACGGGTCGAAATGGCAAAGCTTAGGGGACGCCTATGTCTACCAGTCTTTCGGCTGAAATGATGATGTGGCGACCACTGTTCTCTACAAAACCGTATCTAAAGAAGAACGCCTGTAAAATTCAAGTATATACCAGAAAAGCAACGAAATTACCTCTTTTCATCCTCCTAAGCAGTCCAGCTTTGTTATTATTAAAATTTTCATCTGCCAACAATTTAATCTTATGATTAGTAGGACTATCAGCTGTTGGCGAGTCCTTCTCGTTCCTGGATTCTTTCTTTCCATCTAGCACTCCATAGTCGCTGTAGGCTTGTGCTTGTTGCACCAGTCTATTATATTTGTTTGATAGATAGTCTTCCACGTATTCTACGTCTGAGAGATCTCTGCCTTTTCTTTGGACTTTTAAGAGATCTTCGAGTTCGTATGTTGGTTTTGGTAGGTCCACCTGTGTGTTAAAAAAGTCGTCATCGTCTGCTTAGATTTTTTTCAGCTATGTTAGGGTCACTTTCCAGTCTGAGAGGATGCAGCTGAATACCACTGTTTAACATGGATGCAACTTGAGCTTCAAAAACCAGTTACGGGGTAAACCCTGGGTCGTTACCTCGTACCTGGGTTGTACACATATACAATAAGTTAACTTCGTGGGAGTCACCTATAGAAAATATTATTATTTATTTTATTTTATTTTATTCGGGAAACTTACAGCTAACATAAACGATGTTATTAAACAATATATACATTATATATCTATTTATAATATATTCAATATACACTGTGAAATTTTAATGGTTGTTTTCCCGCAGGGAAATGATTTTGTCTGGGTAATACAATAGTTTTATAAACAAATAAAATATTAGAAACAAAACATGGCATATTAACCATTGTGAAAAATCACCACGTGCGAGAGTTTATTTTGCTTTGAACATTTATGCATCGCTGTTCCCTTTGTCGGCGGTGCGTATTCGAGTAGTACCTACAAGTTACCTCTAGAGTTACTAATGAGTAGTGTTTTATCGAGTTGATGAATATATTTTTAATTATTTTAAAACAAAAAAATCTTTATTTTTTTACTTTTACTCTATGCTTCGAAAGTACTCCTTATGACAAGTTGTTCTACCGCAGGAAAACAACCATTAAAATTTCTCGGTGTATTTAAAAATAACGATTCACCCGATTCGGGTTAGTTAATTCGTGCGAGCTGACTAATGAGCCCATTTTTGCACAGCGTACATCAATAGTTCTACATTTTGCGGAAGTTAGCTTTGTTAGCTTTCAAAAACTAGAATGACACTTTTTAAAGTTACTACTTTACCAAAATATACTGAAATAAGACGGCCACCTTAAAAAAAAAAGTGCGTTTATTTGAAAACGTCAATGCGTATACGGCCTTATTGGGAACGTTCCCAGATATAATGATACGTAGCAGAACGTGGAGACGTGTTAAATTGATGCATTTTACTTCAAAAATGTTATTTTCTGTATTATTTTTACTAAATATTGATTCTCTATCTTCTCGATCTTTACATTCGTCTTTTATACAATAAAAACACTAAATGAGTTATTTTTGGGGATTTGATTTAAAATTTTGAAATTTCCCACCTTGGTGATTTTACCCTGTTATATTAATTTATTTATTTATTTATTTATTTATTTAATACTTTACGCACAGAAATGTACATAGGTGGACTTAATGCCATAGGCATTTTCTACCAGTCGACCTTTGGGTGATGCAGAGACAAACAGTGATAGGTGCTATCAAATAAGTGGTGTATAATTATTATTCAAATATAACTAAATATACTCATATTATACCTCAAAAAAAAATATTTTTAACAATAAATATGCTATATACATTAAATATATGCACAAATAAACATACATAAATACACATAAATATAATAAAACAAATAAGACAAACAATGGGAAAACATTATCGTTGTGAAGATACTGCCAGCTTCTTTTGAATATGCTCGCGAACTTTAACTTTAAAGGATAACCGGTTGGTTGCCATCCTGATATTAAGGGGGAGCGCATTCCACAGAGAGATAGACTGAACGAAGAAGGAAGAGTGCATAAAGTCTGTGCGGTGAGTGGGACATTGAAGAAGGCGATTGTTAGAGGAACGAAGATTTTTGTTGTGGTTGACACAAATGTATTGAAAGTGGGGGGCTAGATAACCAGGGGAAGTGGGAGAGTCAAGAAAAGAAAATAAGGTGGTCAACGCCCTTTGCTCTCTGCGCTGGCGAATGGGCAACCACTTCAGAAGCGACCGTTGCGCAGAGACATGGTCGTACTTACGCAGATTGAAGACGAATCGAATGCAGTAATTGAGAAGACGGTCAAGTTTGTCGAGGAGGTCAGCATTCAGATCGTAATAGCACACATCACCATAATCGATGATAGGGAAAATTAAGGCCTGCACAAGCATTGTCTTCGTACTCGTTGGTAATACATTTTTTAGTCGGTACAGAGCACGCAGCGTTCCAGTAATCTTCTGGCTGATCCTAGCGACTTGAGTACGCCAGTTTAGGGTACTATCAATGTGCAAGCCTAGGTCCTTCACATCAGCACTAAATGGAACGATCGTACCATCGAAGAGTACTGGTGGCAAAGTTGAATTATCCACTTTACTCATACTTCGAGAACTACCGATGATGATTGCCTGACACTTGTTAGGGTTTACTGCTACCCCAAATCGTTCAGACCAGGCTTTTACGGCTAACAAGTCCCTGTTCAGCCTGTCGATAGCTTCCGGTAGGTCTTCAACCCTCCCATTACAGTATAATTGCAAATCATCTGCATACAGATGATACGCACACTGAAGTTCATTAGTTATGAGATTAATGAAAATAGAAAACAGAAGAGGGGAAAGAATACCGCCTTGAGGAACGCCAGATTCCAAATGACACCAGCATGACGAAGAATCCCCAACACGAATGGACTGCTGACGTTCCTGAAGGTAAGAGGAGAACCATTCCAGCGCCTCAGGAGAGACCATAGCATAAGACAAAATAGCCAACAGGATGTCGTGACTGACGGTATTAAAGGCATTTGAGAAATCAACCAACACTAGTACAGTAGCTTTAGTCTCTTCCAGTCCTGCCCTTATATCGCCAGTCACTTTAAGGAGGGCGGAAACAGTACTGTGCCCGGGTCTGAACCCAGATTGAAGAGGGCTAATAAGAGAATTACAGTGAACAAACTTAGAGAATTGTCTATGAACGCAGGCCTCCAGTACTTTGGATAAGAAAGGAAGGATAGAAATGGGGCGGAAATGGGTAAGAAGGGAGGGATTAGAAACTTTAGGTAGTGGACGAACATAGGCTTTGCGCCACAGGGAAGGGAATACTCCGGTGTATAGGGAAAAATTTATAATATGGGTAATCGCGGGTAGGAGATGATCCAGGATTGTTAAAATCATAAAACGGGTGATACTGTCACATCCTACCGCTTTTGATTTAATGGATAGAATGATCTTCAAGATCTCTCCTGGTTCAACTGGAACGAAACTGAAAGGATTAATATCAGGACGCGTTAGACCAGAAATTAGGGACAGAGTTTGTTGCTTGGTGAGACGATCCATGGTGGGAATAGTAGAAAAATGACGGTTAAGATCGTCCAAGTCAATAGAATTAGGAAGGTCTAAATGTTGCGGTTTGCCGATACCAAGAGTTCCAAGAAATTTCCAGATATCAGCAGAAGAGGAAGAATTGATAGTATCTAGAATGTGGCGGCGTTTAGCGTTGCGTATCATCTGATTGCATCTATTTCTTGCAGCCTTAAATAGTGTCCAGTTCTCATCAGTGCATCTCATTAATGTCGATAGTAGAAATATACTAAAGGTAAATTGAGCACGGATTAAAAAAAAAAATCTTCTACATAGTCATAAGCCCTTTGTCCACTGTGAGTGAAGTCGCACTGTGAATGATCATGATGAGGAAGATGATCGCTTATTAATTATACTAGCTTTCAAACCTTATTTGCGAACATAGAGTTTATTTCATCCGGGTATAGTGGCATGGCACCTTTCCAATTTGGATTGTGAATAGACGGAGGTGGGTTGAACTTCGCATATTTCGGTAGTGGTTCAGCTAGGTCCTGTGGGGTCAAAAACAAATGTAAGAAGAAAGGCTGGTATTTTTTGTTTAGTGATGGCATGCAAGCCAACAGCCTATCCGGTGTTAATTGATCGGCCGCCAATGGACATCCGGGCCCCTATACCACAAAACTTTAATACCACTTACAAACGGAACGATATTTTAATACCATCATTGGTATTGCCAGCTGGGTTGGTACGTTCGGATACAAATAAGGCGTCAACAGACATCTTTCGGCTGAAACGATGATCATGTGGCGACCACTGTTTTTTACAAAACTATAGCTTAAGCTAAAGGCCTGTTAAACTCAACATAAGGCCGAAAGGGCCTGATTGAAAGCGATAGTTGAGGTCTTTGATTGAACGAGCATACCCAGAAGATGCCTGTTCACTCTAACTTTGAAGACAGGTGGGTTAAATGTGGAAGAATCGACACAGACGGTAGCTGAGTTCTTATCCGGAAAAGAACTGGAGTTGCCGGCATAGCTTGAAGAGTAAGCAAACTAACGTGGCAGTGGGCTGGTCATGTCTGTGGAAGGACCGATGGCCGGTGGAGCAGAAGAGTCCTCACTGCGTATCAGCTAACGTAGCGAGGGACGCACCCCAGCTAGATGGACCGATGACCTAAAGTAAGTGGCTGGGACAGACTGGATGCGAAAGGCGGAGGACAGAGTGTTGTGGCGCAGTCTGGGAGAAGCCTATATCCAGCAGTGGACTGCGATAGGTGGGGTTGATTGTCGATTGATTAGTAAAAATACACGCAAAGAAACAAAAAATCACATACATTATATCTCCTTTTCCGATCTACAGACTTTTCTATCTCATCATGGTTATCCATGTCATCAGTCAGAACTTCTTTGAAGTCCTCATAACCCAGGTTCTCCTCATCTTCGCCTGCTTCAAGCTGCATCAGTCTCCGCAAATTAGGAACTCTGTCTATGGTTGGCGCTTGCATTACTTCAATTCCAGCTGACGTTGTTCTTTTGCTTATTTTTTGTACATCTGGATTCCTGGAAAGTGAGAATATTTCAATAAATAACATAAGATTTCGATTGTATTACTTAACCCAACCTCGTAAGGTAGGGCAGACGGAATAGTATAACCACATTTTGTAAGTTATATTTAAGTACTATGTCATAAAGGACAAGCTTGTGGCTATGTAAAACAAGCCGCACGGTTCGATTGATCAGGTTATGCAGCGGTTTGTCAGTGGATTAATGACCATCTTTACATCTTTATATCTTTACATTTTTGTACGATTGTGTGTTCATGTATATGATCTTCCTGTGCGAGTCATAATAAATACATTTTCTGTCTTTCTTTCTTGTTTTCTTGTTTTCTTTCTTTCTTTCCTACATACCAAGACTCCTCCTTGCCTCAAAAAGCCTCCTGGCTTTAATTTGTGGATCTTTAACAATCGTTACGGGTGGTCAAAAGCCCGAAAGTCTGACAACCAGTCTCACCAAAGGGTATAGTGATACCCAATAACTGGGTTGCGGAGGTCAGATACTCATGCTGGCCATGAGGATAGGCAGAAACTACAAAATGCCACCTGCTACGATCCTTACATACTCCGTTTGCCTCATTTACGTTCATACATCTGGTCAAACAAACATGTAGGTGGTACTACGGAGTTTCAATTCATTCTCTTATAAATAGACAATAATATAACACTTACAGGACTGTTGAAACACTTAATAAAACTTCAAAATCACTAGGACTGGCAGTCACAATCTTCTTCTTCTGTTTCCCGTTCATTTTCCCTTCATGATTAAAGAATTTTCTGTCAAGATGCGTCGTGGATTCCGGTCTTAAGACTTTGAAAAGATCTTTTGTGGAACCAAATTTGTCATCCTTACCCTTTTTGAACTTAAATTTCGGTTTCGGTATTTGGTCTACTAGTATTGTTTCGTCACCGATGATATTAACATTTTTGTGTGGTTTAGGTTTGGGATGCTTGCAAGGTTTAATAGATTTTTCATGTTTGAAGAACTCGTCTATTCCGAAGGGATCCGACATAATCTCTGGTAGGTTTTTATTCAAAAATTTGTCAAGTAATAGGTCTAGTCTTTGTGTGTTTTTATAGAACGGATGCATCATTTGTTTTTCGTGGGTCTGTTGTTGTGTAACTGCTGGAGCGTGTTGGCACTTTTTAACAGGTATCCTTCTCTTGCCTGATGGCTTGTATTGTACTAATACTTTCTTCTTCTCTATTACAAATCCAGTTGGTTCTTCAGCTTCGTTGTTGCCTCTTTTCAGTCTAGTTTTATTTCCAAACTTAGTTTTTGTATCACTTGTTTCATTGATCTTCTGCTGTTTTCCGTAAACAGACCTTCGTCGTCTGAGAATACGGTATCTTTTTGGATAATGGTAAAGTTTCAAGGATCTTCTAGATCTTTCTGGTGACTTTTGAACATCATCTCCTACGAAACGTGACTCATCTTGGGTGATCTTCTTTAGGGATTTAATTTTTGCATCTGTTTGTATTAGTTTCTTGTAGAAATCTGGAAAGAATAATGATTTTAACATGGATAAACAAAAATATTTGTGTAATTTTTAGGCACATATATTGGATTGCCGTCTTAATTTATTAGAGTTTTTACCCATGGCGATTTTTTGTAGCGATGCAGTAGCGATGCTGTCGTGTATGTGTATCGATACAGCCGCGGTACTATCGCTGGCTGTGTACCTTCGCTCAGATTTTGTATCGCTACTAACGCTATGCTGTCGCGCTTCAGTCGCGATCTTATTAGGCTTCTTTCTTCTTTCGGCTGTATCAATGTATCGATACAGCCGCGCGTTTGCATTGTTTCTGTCGGACGTTGCAAACGCGACTAACAGACGATTTTGTATAGAGTCCCTTCAGCTTTCCGCGGCTGAACGGATGCGTACGCGTCTCATACAAAATCGTTGTTTTCTATGGACAAAAGCTGCACAGAGCTGAATAAGTATGAGTAGTCACTAACGCGCGATAGTAGCGATGCAGAAGCGCGTGACAGCATTGCTACAAAAAGTCGCCGTCGGCGAGGGGCTCATTAAAACATACTACCGAACCACACCTGCTTCGCTGGGGTGAAATATACTGATGTGGCAACACGTTAAAACATCGAAGACTCATAATCGGTCCATAACGTTCTCACAGGTCATAGGCTCGAAACCTGACAGACGCTTTAGCATAATCAGCCTTAAATGTTCGCACAGCTGGGATACAGGCCTCCTCTCTGTGAAAGGGAATGGGCCGTAATCCACCACGTGGGCCCAGGGCGGGTTGATAGATGTCACATCTCTTCGAATTTACACAAAGTAAGGAGGGTGAGTAATGGGTAGCTCGCTGTCCGGTAAGGACCAACCCCGGGTCGACGGCGCATTGTATTCCACACGCGCCTCAAAGACATGTCAGCACCAACTGATGGGGCACGCAAGGGCCGATGCCTGCCAGGGGTGCAGGTTGTTCGAAAGAGATTTTGCGACCCCTGGCACACAGGCAATTTAAAAAAAAGCGCTTGCCTGGGTTCAAATTTACGACCTACAACTCGGTATGTCACAGCCGTTACCATTACTCTCCAGACAGGCGTTTTCATCATCATTTTTGGAGAAAGTCGTCCACTGCCGGACATAGGCCTCTCCCAAGACTGCTTGTCATTTTTGGGGGGTTTTTCCATAATCGCCACGCTTGGCAGGCGGGTTGGCGATCGCAGTATGGTGGTCAAATGTATAGAGAACGCTGCTGCCCATTCTCTAGTAAGTCCCTTAGTCGCCTTCTATAACACCCACGGGAAGAAATGGGATGGTGCTATTCTTTTACATCCGGCACCACAGCCAGGCGCTTTACTTTGTGTAAATTATTTCATCACCACTGCTTCCAAAACGGTGAAGGAAAACATCGTGAGGAAACCGGCGTGTCATAGAACTTCGAAGACATGTGACATCTACCAACCCGCACTGGGCCCGCGTGGTGGATTACGGCCCACTCCCTCTCACAGAGAGGAGGCCTGTGTCCCAGCAGTGGATACATTATACAAGGTGTAACAGAAACCCTACTGCTATCCTTAAGCACTAAAGATAACAGCTGGTATATAATGTATAGTGATACATAGTTTCAGCTCAAAATAAAATACTCTAAGAATTGATACCACATTTTCGGTTTCATATGTTTCTTAAATTCAACTCATAACAAACGTGTCACCGCACTACGTAGGTACCTGTAGGTACGTGGGTACCTTTCTACGTTACTTGCCGGTATTACGATAAATCTCTTCCGAGTGATGTTTTTACCTCAATTTAAAAAGTTCAGTTTCTGGTATCAATGTATTAAAAATTCTCATAACTTTCGTACATGTAGAGATAGGATTAAAAAATCCTTCCAATATCGTTTGATATCATCCAAAGAAGCCGTGCCCTTGGTATGTATATACCCTTTCCGTTACACGGTGTATACAGCTTATGTATATTTGAGGTTTATTTTAGGTGTCAAAGCATACGTTTAACACCTAAACGCTCAGTTGAAATGTAATAAAAAGCATACCTCGTAGTTTTTCACTGTTCTGAATATCCTCCATGCTGTCAGAATCTAGAACATTCGCCAGATCCATAGCATTCGACTGCTTTCGCTCAGATTCCTCCACAGAATTCTGTAGATATAAAAGTTAAATCATTACTATGAAGGCTTTCACTTTTGTTCACTTGTAAGCATTCTCCAGCAGGCTTAGCAAGAGAACCATCGGTGACGAAACATTTTGTGGACCGAAGACTAGACAAAAGTTTCGTTACTGTGTAGACAGTAGAAAGTCTTGAAATAAAGAGAGAAAAATACGTTTATTGGCATTGTATCATTTAAAAAAACACCTTAAAAATATCTACAAAAAAAAAACAGAAAACAGTGATAATAATGCCAAAAAGGCCTCATCTCACCATAATGTTTTTTTTTTCAAGGGTGGGAATCATCAAATAAATTCGCGTGTCAGATTTTTACTGACTAAAACCCACCCATGTTCCCACAGTTGCCTGTTTGCCAGGGGCCACGGTATCTTTTTCAAACAACCCGCACCCCTGGAGCTCAGCATAAGGTCAGATAACAACACAGTATGCATAACCTGACGCTGATTTTCAGCTGCAACCCACAGCCACAGTCTTTAGACATCTAAATAATCTGAATTAAACGAATTTTATTTTAGTTAATTAAGCAAAAGAGCTATTTAAAACGTCATAACAGTTTCAAAACTCGCCACAAATTCACTTCACTAATTTATAAGTCGGTCAATTAACCCTTAAAACGCGTCAGCCGTTAGCACTCTAAAAGGGGTACTTTGCGATATTAACCCTTAACAATAAATATGTCAGGGTATATTTAAAAGTACCCAGGTGGTGCCGGGGACAGTTTGAGTTACGGTACTGTTTATAGGCGGTTGTGGGGTTAACTAACAAATCGGCGTGGAGTATTGAAGGAATGGAGGGCTCATAATAATATGCATGCAATTATCAGACTTCGGAAGCCTAGATTGTCTCACTGCAAGGCTATAATAATTTAAGAAGCGGAGCGACATTATAATCATTTATACTGGTTTTATAGGGTTATTTTCTAGAACTAGGACAAGAAAACACGACCAAATAATTAACGAAGAAAACGAGATACAAACTCTCTGACTCAATTGCTTCATCGTATAGTAACATTTCTTTTCTCTAACCCACCCTCGCTATGCCCGCGTAGTGGATTATGACCCACTCCCTCTCACAAAGATCCCTCTTTGTGAGAGGGAGTGGGTCATAATCCATAACTTGCCTGCAATTTACACTAAAGTGACAATTTGCTGCGAGTGGCAAAAATAAAGTGGAGCCTAGTGAGAGCGAAGGCCGCCTTTATGTGATCCCAGAAAGTAAAATGGTAGTCCAGAATCAAACCTAGATATTTGGCTCGGTTCTCCTAAGGGATCGACTGTCATACATAGTGATCAGACTGAGGAGTGGGCAAGCGAGACCATGCGGTTTCGAGAAGAGAACCGTCTGACTCTCTTCTGGGTTGCTGCTTTTCTTAGGACCTTGTTGCCAGCAGTGGGGTCATTATAGACTGTATATATCGCTCTTACGAAACTATATCCTTTAAGATTATTATGAAATAGCTGACACTCCATTTTTATTAACTCCTTGTCTTGAGTGACTTACTTTTAAAAGGCAATTTGCGTTGCGACAGTTAAGAGTAATTTTAAAATAAGAATAGTATTGTGGTTTTGCTATTTAATAATTGTAGCAGGTGGTTTTAATAGTATTTTACATGGAGCCACTACCTATCCGACCTCCACAACCCGTTACTCGGTAATACGATACCCTTTGGTAAGACAACTAGTTTGTCAAACCATCGGACTAGTGACGACCCGAAACGACTGTCAAAGATCCACGAATGACAGCCAGGATTAACGGCTTAACGAGCTTTCCGAAGCCCGCAGGGGTCATGAAATATAAAGATGATCACTCAGCCACGAGCCCACTGCGGCAAGCGTAGCTTAACCTCATAGCCACAAGCCATTCACACATTATTTTTACACGTATTAAGGTGAATCTAGTCCACATTTTTCCCATATAAACTTCGGGAGTGTATTACTCCACTGTTCAACAATGTACATAAAAAATTAAACATGGTATGGTTTTGTCTCATCATTAATATTGTCTGTACGGAAACAGAATACTAAAATAAAAAGCCATTAAAAGTTAGGAGCCAACAAATATTCGTTTTTCTTGCTAATTTAACCTAACTTTGGGCGTGTTTATGTAATAAAAGAAGTGTAAAATCTGAAGAATCAAGTCAGTACTGACAAAGCTCAAATCTCGAAAAATACAATAAACTTTATTGGTCATTGATTTATGCAGTGGTTTTTTTTTTTCATAAAATCCGATCTTCTGAAGGACTGTTCATAATTTTTTACGTGGTTGTACTATAAATGATCCTGCATCTCACTCAATAATGTTGTACGTGTAGACTAGCTTTTAACTGCTCATCACTGATACTACCTCTGTCGGACACGATGCCTGGTGAGACAGCGTGCTTTTTAGCCAGGCCCATCATTGAGTTCGAGCCCGCGACTAGATTCCCCTTAAGGAAAAAAACATTAGCTACATAGATAGAGTCGACATTTCCTATCTGACTATCCCTGCCAAGAATTGGTGAAACAAACTCAGTATTTCTTTAATTAAAATGGTTTAATACAGAAACTAAAGATACACTTTGTATGTATATAACACATGCACAAAAGAGAGAAAATAATGTTAAAAATTATCAAGGTTATGTAAAAACTTAACAACACTTTCAACCACTCTCGCAGTACTTTTGAAATGCCGATAAAATCTTCGTCCATTCGCCCGCCAACAGATCGTTTGTTGTGTTGGTGTCCCAGAGATCAGTAAGTGCGGCCAGAGTACGTGGTACTGAGGACTTAGCACGCACAACGTTGCGACATGGAGGCACAGCGAACAGCCTGTGTTTGGCACAGCGAACAGCCTGTGGTTTGAAGCAAGGCGGCGCGGCGCGAATGGAACAAACAATTTATACTCGCCGCCACACCGGACCTATGAATTGTACGTTCCATTCGCGCCGCCTTGCTTCGCGATTGCGTTCGTGTTGAATCACCTATGTAGGACTCGGCATAAGACTCTTTTAAAGTCCGTTTGTCCATATGAGGACCAAGGTAACATTCATATTACTTAAAAATACCCGAAATCTTAAAAACAATAAATTTATTAATCAAAATTAACTTCCCAAACACAAAATCCCAACAAACAATATATTTAATACTCTGCCAAAGAAACCCGGAAACACATACGGTACATTATCGAGTTACTCGCACAAATTATAATTTGTAATCAATGAAGTAAGCAATGGATGAACATAATGGAGGCTGACCCGAAACTTTGTTAAGTTAAAACTTAAAACATACTTGAAATTAACTTGGATATTAACTTGTGTGGATTTTGTTAAGGGGGAGTCGTTGCGTCGTTTGTTAAACCAAAATGGCATAAAAAAAGCCTCCACGACTGACGGTACTTGCTAAGGGCAAATTTGATAGGGGGAACAGTGGTGGCCCCATGGTAACCGCCCGGACTTACAAATGTAGGTCGTGGGCTTGAACCCGGCGTTTTACTTTGTGTAGATAATTTCATCAGCACTGCTTTCCAACGGTGAAGGAAAATATCGTGAAGAAACCGACATCCTAGAACAAAACAACGACGTCCTAGAACCAAAAATTCGAAGACGTATAACATCTATCAATTCGCTCTGGGCTCACGAGGTGGATTACAGCCCACTCTCTTTCGAAGAGAGGAGGCCTGTGTCCCAGCTGTGGAGTAATTATAGGCTTATTATGCATATTATGCGATGAAACTGTCAGCTCTTGAACGCAGTTTCAGTTTCGTTTCTACGTTCAGTTTCGTTGTTACAATTCACGTACGTATTCTTAATAATGAAGTCCGTCTCACGAAACTATTGAAGGCATGCGACGGAATCATAAATCTTTACTTATTTTTATTTACCTCAACATCACATTCCAGCCAGAGAAAGGTGTCTGAGGAGGCTTGCTGCTTATAATCTTGATATATGTCACCGTAAAATTGTAAATACCGTTGAATCTATCTCGCGAGATTTTGAACTGTCGAAAGATTGTGAATCGTAACATACTGCTTACAATTTAACGCATTATTTTTCGATGGATTATAATCTATCGAAGTGAAACCGTCAAAATGTGAACTGTTATCAAGACGGATAGTACCTTGTGCTATTACTAAATAATCAAGTAACTGCCACTAACTTGGAAGTAGCGCTCGCCGGCCGCTGCCGCGGCACCGCTCGCTTCGCACGCTCGGCTCGCGCGCGGTTGGTAGCAATTCTAACCTTTCCTAACCTATCCGGTCGGTAAGCAGTATGGTGCATTTCACAATTTATCGACATTTATGATCTCGCGAGAGAAACTAACGGTGTTCACAATCAACTTTGTACACCTGTTTACGAAAATTACGCGGATGAGTGTAAAATTTAGCACGGATAAAGTTTATATGGAGAAGGAGTACAGAAAGCTAATATTTTATAATTATGGCCAAATTTTGATCTCTGGGCGATCACTAGTAATAACTAATCTCACTAACAAGCCGTAGGACTTCGTTCGTGAGACGGATTCAACTGCTGACGAATTGTTTATCATTTTATCGTCATTTTGAGGTTATAGTTTCGTATGCCTCGTGGGACACCAGAAAGGTGCACTGAAATAACCTCTACGATAGACGATACGTCATTAAGAAGGATTTTTCCTCTTCGAGAGGGAGTGGGGCTGTAATCCACCACGTACCAGTGCGGGTTGGTAGATGTTAAATTTCTGCCAGTCAGCAACTAAGAATTTTCTTCTTTGGCAAAGCTACTTAGATTTAACGAAATGAGAAGAGTAAATCCATGGGCTGTAGAGATGCGCAAAATGTGTCAGTAAAAAGAAATGAATGAAGTATATCTTTTCGCTTAGTGAAGTAGTCCACTCATTTCCTTCAGTACTTCATTTAGTTCAGCGAATCAGAACGAGTCCATAACGTAGGTTAACGATAGTGATTGACAAGTTACGACAAATGATGCACTTTTCTAGTTCAGTTTTATACGTAAGTCGATTTTTCTTCATGCTATAAACAGGCTTAGGACTGTCAACCTAGAAATATGAATTGAAGCAAAACTATTTTTATTAAGTAAGTAGTATGTTTTGTTTTTTTGTTACTGATACTTGGAAATTTTTGTTTAAGCTGGTGTATTTAAAATTGAAATAGCGAAAAGAAAGACTGCACTAAATGAAGTAGAGACACATTTGAATGACTACTGATTGAATGATAAGTTTATTTTGTGATATGAAGTAGTTCATTTCCTTCAATCGTTCGCGAACTACCCATTTCTAATGGCTGTGGATTAATTTAAAAAAAAAAACGATAGCACGTGAATTTCATTTTGTGGCTGGCGGGTGGTAAATTGGTCTAATAGTCTCTTTTTAGGCAAGCCAAAACAAAGAAGTTGCAAGACTCACCGAAAATGATTGGAAGAACTATTAGGCCATGAAAGATCTAATCAAATCAAATCAATTTATTTCGTATTAAAAAGTTATACGTGTTAGTAACAATAAACTTAGCCTAATGTTAGTACAATTTATTCGTTTTAATTTAAGCATGCGCCAGGTTGAGCGCCCTTCACATGAACACTCATCTACTGTTTCAACAGTGGCGAATCCCAACTGTTTGCCAACGCATCCAGGATGCCGTTTGCGGCGCCACAAAAAAAAGAAAGGGTAATGAAAATGTTATCATCCTTTGTCCCATAAGAGAAGACTCATCAACATGTGTATTGTCCCCATCCTCACGTACAAACATGGTCTTTGGCAATTCAACAGAGGTTTACGCTCGAGGTTTGCCAGAGAGCTATGGAACGAACTATTCTGGATATTCAACTTGTGGGACCCCGTTAAGAATACAACAATCCGTTCTATGACTAAAATAACTAATGTCACTGGGAAAGCTGCCACGATTAAAAGGACTGGACACTTCTGCCACATGCCAGATGATCAACGGGTGAAACTTACGACCTAGTGGGTCCCGCTAAATGGCAAACGACATTGCGGCAAGCCCAGACGGGGATAGCGGGACGAGCAGAACTCCATTAATTAAAATTGTTCCTTGGCAGTTCTGGACAGAGAGAGGTGGAAAAGAATAGGGAGGATTTTGCCCAGCTTTGGGACATTTATAGAGGTATGAGGAACAGGGTGTAAAGTTCACTCATACTCTATTGGTAAAGGAGGATCCTCCGACCAGACGGGTGTTGTGTCTGGTGGGCAACTGCCGAACGATTGATGTTGTATATATGCAGATCGCGCGGTAAACTCTGCTTGCGCGATGTAGCTGATGTAGTTGCGGTGTAACGTCCAGTCTTGAGTAGTTCACATATGGCATTGTAGATGGCGCCACTTCACTTTTTGTGTGTTTCCACATTTGTTGATTTGAAGTTTTCGTATGTCTATTGTCGATGTCCGCCACACATTCATCATCTGCCTAGCCTTTTCCCAACTATGTTGGGGTAAGCTTCCAGTCAAACCGGATTCAGATGAATACCAAGTGACTGCCTCTCTAACCTCCACAACCCAGTTACTGGGTAGTACGATACCCCTTGGTAAGACTGGTTGTCAGAGTTTCGGGCTTCTGATGGTAACGACTGTCAATGATCCTCGAATGACAGCCGGGACCAACGGATTAACGTGCTTTCCGAAGCATGGAAAGATAGTCTCCTATCCACGGACCAACCGCGGCTAGCGTAGCTTAACCTGATCGATCGATCCGTGCGGTTGATATTATATTCATATTCATATTCATTTAATTGCGTTCCACAAGGTAGAAACAAAGATGTTAACAAAAGGCTTAGAGCTAAGAGCCGTTGTAGACCCTGTTAGGGCACAGCAAAAGGTATTATTAATTGATAACTATTTCTTAAAAATAAACTTAGTAACTAAAATTTAAAAATTAAAATAAAATTATACATTAACTGAGTACTTAATTCGATTTGGATAACAATTTAATAACATAAATAATAATTGGATAGCTATTTTAATTAAACACTTACAATTTTTACATTTAATTAAAGTTATATTTAGGTAATTATCATAAAAACGTATTTAATAAGAGATCATTTTTTTTTACTAAATTAATTATTACTAAAGAAATTTGGTTTCACGTGTATCACAATTTGAGACAATTTATATTTTATAAATAACTTGTTGTATCCATATTTAGTAGTCTTACAATCCTCAATTAAATAATCTCCTCGAAATACAACTATATAGTTAAAGAAATATAAATTAAAACAGAAAACATTTATTCCAATTATGGTTTATCATTTAAGTATTCATTTATCATTACTTTGCCACAAGCCCCAGTGGGACAAATTTATGGTTAGTTAATAATAAATAAACAAAATTTCATTTCAGTTTTGGCAACAGTTCCTGAAAGGACATAAATCTGTTCCCTTCATGTCACGTGACTTAGTTTTGCTATAAAAACTTAGCTTTAAACTTCAAAACACACAACAATCTCAACACAAACCTTCCCCTTAACAAATCTCCTATATTAACCGGTCATTAGGAACATGTGACGGGCGCCGAGCTAAATCAAGCTATATCTCGCTCACTCGCTGAAGAACAGAGCGAGAGGGAGCAAACGAAGTAACATATTGAGTGAGTTAATGTTTTGTCGCTTTTCTTGTGACTGCGTGGGGTTGGGTCACAGTGTAAGCTGGGGGTGGGTTGAAAAAAATATAGTTAAAGATTTACTGATCTTTAAACCAGTTTCCAAAAGACCTTTCAAAAATTAGCTGACATATTCAATTAAAATCAAAATATTTTATTAAATTTAAATTTCATATTTACTTGATGATGTGTTTAGGAGACAGACAACGGAATACTTAACTTTTACAAAAAAAACTGACTTCCGGAAAAACACTACAAAGTGAAAAATAACTTTAATTTCGGAAGGCCGTGACAAAATACATATCCAAAGTCACTGACTTCCGAAATTACAGTTATTTTTCACTTTTTAGTGTTTTTCCGGAAGTCGGTTCTTTTTTATTTCATAAGAACCTTCTCCTGACAATAACAAACACAATAAAAAATTAATTAACAAAATTGGTCTAGCCGTTCACGTGTAATGCCTTGACCAAAGGAAATATGGATTCATTTTTATTTATGAAGGGTTTTTCAACAAGAACTTTGTTTCCTAAAACAAAATAAAACAAAGAATTTATATGAAGATGATTCAAATTTTTATTGTATTACGAAGAGAAAAGTTTGGCAATTATGAATGAAAAATGATATCTGACAAATGTCCACCACGAGCACGCTGGCAGAAGTCGATTCTTTCATCAAAGTTTTAATCACTTTTTGGCAAAATAGCGGGTCTATTTCATTAATCACATTACAGATTTTGAGTTTTAAGGTTGCAATCGATTCAATTGGCTCCGTATAGACTCTGTCCTTAACATAGCCCCACAAAAAATAATCCATTGGTGTTAAATCACACGATCTGGCTGGCCACTGAACCGCTGAATTTTGTGAAATTATGCGATCGGGAAATTTCGTTTGCAATAAATTGATCGTTTCATTGGCCGTGTAACATGTAGCACCGTCCTGTTGAAACCACATGTCAGTGCTATCCACGTCATCAATAATAGGCCATGTGGTGGTTTTTGATAACCCCAATTGTTGAGAACGACGAGGAATAGACAAATTTGGATCTTCGTCAAAACTGTGGCTCACGGCTGTGATGTTTTCAGTTGAACGACCAGGTCGAACACGCGTTGGTGTTGGCACATTTTGTACCGAGCCTGTCGACTCAAACTTAGCGACCAAATTCTTAATAGCGGTCTCAGAAGGGCGATTATGTTGTCCGAAAATATCACGAATTTTACGAAATGTAACTTTAACAGAACCACCATTTTCATAGTGGATTTTAATTATTTTAATGCGATTTTCAAGCGAAATTGAATTCATTGTAACAATTGCCAAAGCATCTACTACGAATACGTCAAAAAACTAAATGCCAAAACTGTCATGCTGTTGTTGTTGCCCCATTTGAAAAACAAAGTTCTTGTTGAAAAACCCAGTATAAATAAACCTGCAAGGGCACTTATGAAACGTCAGAAGCCTGTGCACGATTCCAATTGGACGTTTCCTATGGAGAAGAGCCAGCAAGAATTGTTGTCAAATTACGGTGTTAATAGCTAAGAAGACAGATGGTAGCGCCATTCAACAAAGACAGGTACTAACAAAATAAGAAATAAATCACTAGCAAATTATAATTAATAGCAGGAAAACTAAGTCAAGAATAAAATTTTAAACATAATACATTAATGCGATAATTCCGAATACTAAACATGCTAAAACTGGGGGCCCAGAGACATTATCATTTGAAATTCAAGGTACATCACATGCTCAAAAATTACTTAAACTTAAATGATAAATGATTTTATTTCTGTAAGTAGGTTTGTACAAACACTTTTACACGTCAATCATATTTTTTAAACTAGATGAGGTCGGCGTTACCTATCTGACTACTTTGAGAAGAAAGGCCGAAACAAACTCAGAGGTCACAGTCTCTTTTAAAGAGACATAATCTTAACCAGATCTTATGAAGACCATGCAGATTGGTGTCTGAAATGGTCTTTTGAGGAAAGAACCACACAGATTGAGTGGACATGTCCATTCAGTGCACGCATTTATCAGTAATCATGCAGCTCAACTCAGAACTTGAGAAGCTCAACGATTTGACGAACAATACCAAAGAAAGGGCATTTGGGTAGGCCGCATAAAGTACTCACTGCCAGAATTGGAAAGGAAGAAATCTAGGAAAGTGGAAAGTTCGTGGACAACCATATCTGCGTCAAACATAAAAAATGTGCAAAAATATGAAGAACCACCACGATAGAATACAAGGTACGTTAGTATCATAGGCCCGAAGAATTGCCCAACTTAATTGGCAAAAGGTAGGGCATATTTCTCACAGAACAATTGGCCGATGAGACCGAAAAGTTCTGGAGCGACGCCGGCCACTGCGTACTGAAAAACTTATCGTTGGAAAATTTCCACAAGGTCGACCGATGATCCGGTGAAGGCCGCAAGTCGTTTGCTGGGTCGTAAGTGGATGCGAGAAGCACAGAACCGGTGTTAGTGGTGATGTTTGGGGGAGGCCTATGTCCAGCCGGCTTAGCATGACGCTTTCTATTTCTACGAAGAATAGACAGTGCTTTTTCTATACGAAGTCACATTTCGTTTCTCCATTTTTGACATCGAACCGTAGATATCCTTCTACAATCTGTCATTTGTTCCGTGTGGTGCCGGACGTAAAAGAATAGCACCATCCCATTTCTTCCTATGGGTGTCGTAGAAGGCGACTAAGGGACTTACTAGAGAATGGGCAGCAGCGTTCTCTATGCATTTACCACCATACTGCGATCGCCAACCCGCCAACCACGCGTGGCGATTATGGCAAATTCCCTCTTTTTGGGGGAGGCTTATGTCCAGCAGTGGACGTCTTTCGGCTGATATGATGATGATGATGAATCTGTCATTTTGTCTTTCGTTTCTAACGATCTTTGTCTAGGTCCTTTTATATGTAGACTATTTCAGAAGAATATTTCTTCCCAAACTGTCAAAATCACACTGACAACAAACTTTCTACTGGAAGGCCACAAAGTATATAATAAATGATAATCTACAAAATCATGATTCGTTTAGAACGCATAATTGTGATAATTAATAGAAGAACATAGCTATCTTCTCCTATTGTACATCATTTAGTTAGAAGTCCGTCCAATTTCCGTCGACAAATCGGTGCTAGTGCTGAGCCTGCAGTAGTGGACGTCTTTCGGCTAAAATAATGATGATGAATAAGAAGCATGTCTTCTTCTTCGTCGTCGTATCGATGATTCATTTTGTTGGATTTAGAATAAGCTTCGACCAGAATTCAATTACTTCGACAGATTTATCGTTAGCCTCGCAAAGATCTTCCATAGTGCAGGTGTCAGTACAAAAAGAGATGGGGCATAGTTTGCGATGTGGCTCCGCAGTCACTCTGCGGCTCATCGGAGTACCCCTACCTGACCAAATAAAGTATGACATCACTCTACTATCTCATCATTCATTATCATTTCAGCCGAAAGACGTCCACTGCTGGACATAGACCTCCCCCAAAAGGGGGGGTTTGCCATAATCGCCACGCTTGGTAGGCGGGTTGGTGATCGCAGTATGGTGGTAAAATGGTTAGAGAACGCTGCTGCCCATTCTATAGTAAGTCCCTTAGTCGCCTTAATCCACTATCTGCTTCTCATTTTCCTGCCCAAAACAAACAGTGGCACCACACCCCCTCAATAACACTTCTAATCCTTTCACCATACGACTGTTCTTAACTTTGTTTCTATTTAAAACAAAAACAAACAACTTATCAAAATAAACACTTTATATTTATGATAATCAATAATTACCCTACATTTAAAACAAACTCCTACAAATATTGTAAATGTGATTTGTTTGTTTAGATGTTTGTTACTCAATCACGTAAAAACGGCTGAACAGATGTGGATGAAATTTGGCACACAGATAGTTTATAACCTGGATTTAACATATAGGATACTTTTATCTCGGTAGTACGTTCCCGTGGGATAACTTTCGAACTCCGCGCAAGCGGGAAAAAAATGTGTTGTAACTGCCTAGGACGTCATCATGTCAGTTACCAAGATAGAAAAAACAATACGTAATATTTCAAACTGAAACCAATATTAATAAGAAAATTAAAGTAAAAGATAGAAAAAGGCGATATAAAATTCAAGAAGATCTAAGATTTGCCTAGTTTGAACCTTCATACGGTTCTGACGCAGAACGCCAACTTCTCAAAATGTCAACACGACGCAAAACGTCAACTTCGCGGAATGTCAACTTTGTAAAATGACTACTTTTTCAACCTTTCAAGCTATGTTAGGGTCGGCTTCCAGTCTAACCGAACGCAGCTGAATACCAGTATTTTACATGGAGCGACAGCCCTCCACAACCCAGTTACTGGGTAATACGATACCCTTTGGTAAGACTGGTTGTCAGACTTTCTGGCTACTGACAACCCGTAACGACAGTAAATCTACAGTCTACAAAAAGATTTTGAGCAACAGAAAATTATTGCTCAATTGCTACATCAATCGAACTGTCAGATTGGAAATGAAACCAGTCACAAATATCACCCGCCGTCATACATTGTCCCCCTATACCAAGCGCTCTTATCTGACCCCCAAAACCCAGCTACAAGGTAAACACAAAAAAAAAAAATCATTTCACATAAACCTACATGAGCACTTATGAAACGTAAGCTAGGCCACAATACCCCCTTTTAACACTACTTCATTATACGTAATTATGTCATGGCATAGGCATAGACAATATACTTAAAGGTACGCACACACAATCCCACCCGGCAGTTATAAAGGTGTAATTACACTGTCGCCTTATAAATGGCATATCTATCAGCTCCCCGTAATTATGTAAGGCCCATAAAATAGAGGCTTAGTAAGAAGGGGGAATCAATTTATTTTGTTTAATTATGTTCGTGGGGTAGGCAGAGTTACAGGTGTGTATTTTTTTAAGTTATCGTTTCAGGAGGGGTCCGTGGCTACATAATAACATATTAGCAAGACTGATTTGGAGAGTAATTTATGAAAACTGCGTTAAAAATTCAAAGCAGTCTCCAAAAATAGGATGGATAAGGTTTTTGGAAAATTTCAGGTCTTCCAAAATACTATAGTTCGTTCGCGTTAAAAATGCAGTGAGTCATCAGTGCAACTGCAAGATAAAGGTGTATTCACAGTGGTGTTAAATTCAAACAAATTATATTTTAAAAGATTAAGTTTAATGAATAGATTTGATTGTAATTTGAAAAGATTTGATTGCTTAGGGGGCGGGGCTAGGCCGACGGATAATGATGACTCACTGCATTCTTAACGCGAATGTACTTTAGATGCAGTTTTATTTAAACCTACAACACTTGAGTAACTTTTAGAAGTGATTGGTCATTGGGCTAATAACAGCCGCACATGTCGTCCGATCAGGTTAAGCGACGCTTGGTGCGGTCGGTCCGTGGATGGGTGACTACCAACACCCCTACGTGCCTCAGAAAGCACGTGAAGCTGTTAGTTCCGGCTGTCATTCGTCAATCTTTGATAGTCGTTACGGGTAGTCCCTAATTCTGTATGGTTTTAATGATTCCCCTGCAATCTTACTACGTTCAAACTACATCAATATCGTGTTTTTAGAAACCAATGTAACGGTAAGGAATAGAATGTCGGCATATTCTATCTTTCAAGACAATTTGTCGATATTATTAATACGATATCAGCAGAATTCGTCTGTAATTGACGTGGTTTCGAGTAAGGAATCGTTAAGTGGTCATAGTGAATTTAGGCCATGATCGCGGTAAGTTGAACCAAAATGGATTTTATTTCAACTTACCGGCCGCCATCCGTAATTTATTTACAAACTTCAGTACACGGTACATCAATGACTACGCTAGAAGGTGACCTCATTCCTTTGCGTGCAAGGCAACGAGTTCCCGCGCTCCTATCTTCGGTTGTTGGTTCTGATTTTGGTTCAACTTGCGTGCCGCTGTCTATACCAAGGGTGTTTACTGGCTCGCATTTTTATTGCCAATTATATTATAAGGTGTTTCAGGTCCCCAGATAAACTCTAAATAACGCTGTTAATAAAAGGCGCAAAATGGTCTAGAACAGTGATGGGCAAAGTACGGCCCGCGGGCCAGCTCCGGCCCGCGACAGCATTTAATCCGGCCCGCTGACGGTCCTTCGACATAAATAGTATATGGTCCGCGATAATTATATTTTGACGGTCCAGAAGTATAAAGTAGATTCTACTTAGTAGAATAATAGACGCATAGGTAAAGGAGCCAGCTAGACTAGCCTTTTCGCGCTACTGAAAGTTACTTCGTTACAGCTCGAACCTGCATTCGAAAATATTATGGCAAATCAAAAGCAATTTCATATGTCTCACACGCCTACCATGGCAGGGCCTTCGAATAAAAGTTAAATTGTAATTTTTAACATTTGTGCAAGTGTGTAATGCTGTAATGTTTTTATATGATTAAAAGTTTCAACACAGAATGCATTTTTCCTATAATTCTGGCCTTCCTCTGAAATTTCTTAAACATTCTGGCCCTCGATTAAGAAAGTTTGCCCACCACTGGTCTAGAATCATGTACAGATTATATAGTTACAGTTTGTACGTCAATGTCTTTGCCACCCTGTATTGGGGTCAGCTTCCTGTTTAACCGATTGCAGCTGAATACCAGTATTTTGTATGGAGCGACTGCCTATCTTACCTTCACAACCAAGTTCCCAGTAACACGATACCCCTTGTTAAGACTGTTTGCCAAACTTTTAGGCTTCTGACGACCCGTAACGACTGTCAAAGATCTATGAATGACAGCCGGGATCAATGACTTAGTGTACTTCCCGAGGGACGGAGACGTCTTGAGATTTAATGGATGACCAACTCATCCAAGGACCGACCGCAACAAGCATACCTTCGATCCTCCACAAGTCTCTCACTCTTACATATTTTCACAAAAAATCCAAGAAATAAATTCACTGTAAAAGTTCTAAAATGCCCAGCGAAAGTAATACCAAAAACTATCTACCTAGAAACATAGCTATGTGTAGATTTTTCTCATCATGATAACAACAAGAAAATTTTTAATCTGCGAGGTGCCTCAGGGATGCTATTGTCCACAACAGACAGACGGACGGTGGCCCTTTGTTACTTTTTATTATATATATGTGTGTGGGTAGGTACAGTTAGAAACTGTGTAGGTTTATTTAGCTTGCAGTGTAAGTGTTTTGTGGGATATTAGCTGAAAAGGTGAAAGACGTTTAAATTACAATGGCGGACGAAATGCTTCTTAAGGGGAACCTAGTCACGGGCTCCACCTCACTGTTGGGCCTGGCTAAAAAGCACGCTGTCTCACCAGGCATCGTGTCTGACAGTGGTAGCATCAGCGATGAGCAGTTAGACGCTAGTCTACACGCACAACGTTATTGTGTGAGATGCAGGATCATATATAGTAAAACAAGCGCGTAAAAAATTAAGAACAGTCCTTCGGAAGATCGGGTTTTATGAAAAAACCACTGCATAAATCAATGACCAATAAAGTTTATTGAACTTTTCGATATTTGAGCTTTGTCGGTAGGTACCGACTTGGTTTTTCAGATTTTACACTTCTTTTATTACTTAAACACGCCCAAAGTTAGGTTAAATTAGCAAGAAAAACGAACCTTTGTTTTCTCTTAACTTTTTAACGGCTTTTTATTTTAGTATTCTGTTTCCGTACAGACAATGTTAATGATGAGACAAAACCATACCATGTTTAATTTTTGATGCACATTGTCGAACAGTGGAGTAATACCCTCCCGAAGTTTGTATGAAAAAAATGGGGACTAGATTCACCTTAAATCGATTACTTGGTATAAGACATTTATGACACTATCTCCCATGATATGTTGGGTGTGAGTCAAATTTGTGGGATGCCTACATGTTCCATCATAATAGAAAATGTGATCTAACTGTGGGCCTAGACAAAACACATTTCTGTTAGCGTTCATGCCAAACGCTACGCCAAAATGTACAGGGCTCTGAGACAAAACACATTTCTGTTACCGTTCACACCAAACGCTACGCCAAAATGTACAGGGCCCTGAGACAAAACATATTTCTGTTACCGTTCACGCCAAACGCTACGCCAAAATGCACAAGACCCTGAGACAAAACACATTTCTGTTACCGTTCACACCAAACGCTACGCCAAAATGTACAGGGCCCTGAGACAAAACACATTTCTGTTAGCGTTCACACCAAACGCTACGCCAACATGTATGGGAATGACAGTACCTGCGGAAAGGACACGACGTAATCTTTCCGCAGGCAATGTCTTTCCCGTAAATTTTGGCGTAGCGTTTGGCGGGAACGCTAACAGAAATGTGTTTTGTCTAGGCCTGCTGAACTGCTAACGGCTCAAACAAGACCTGACTTTCTGAGAACGATACCACTTAAAAATAAGTACATCCTACCAAAATGTAATAATGTGTACAGTATGAGGGTTGCAGAATATTTGGTACCTTTTTATCTAAATATACTACCAGAACACTTGCAAACACTTTGCAAAACTAGTTCGAAAGGTTATAAGTATAAATGAAAACGTTTCCTTACACATTTCTTCTAATGTATGCAAGGGATCGGAATGTACCTAAAGGAAAAAAAAAAGAAACAAAATAAATAATGCAAATAAAAAAAAAATGAAAATAAGTGTTGTAAAAACAAGTAAATAAAATTCAAGTGTGGTATCATTTTAATTGTAAAGTATAACATTGTAATGTAGTTAGTATGTCTTGTTGTTGATTTTTTTTTGTGTTTTTTATTTTCAATACCATCTTAAGTTATTGTATTTTTTTTTTATTTACAATTGTTTCTTATTCCGTGTGGTGCCGGACGTAAAAGAATAGCACCATCCCATTTCTTCCCGTGGGTGTCGTAGAAGGCGACTAAGGGACTTACTAGTGAATGGGTAGCAGCGTTCTCTATGCATTTGACCACCATACTGCGACTGCCAACCCGCCTGCTAAGCGTGGTGATTATGGCAAATACCCACCTTTTGGGGGAGGCTTATGTCCAGCAGTGGACGTCTTTCGGCTGATACGATACGATACGAATAAACTTGCGTTCTAGCCTAAAACTCTAACCCAGTTTTTGTATTTCCAACTTTATTGCGACTTGGTTAAAGTTCTTAATACCAAAATGACAACTTAGCACCGGACCAATTTGTCAGTTTTGTAAAAAGAACTGCATTTCTAAGTATATTGGGGTCATAATAAAAAGACAGGCAGTGTGGTTTAAATCTGATTTAAATAAAAACCTTATTTTGTTATAATAGATACTAGTATAATTTAGCCAATCTAATTTTCATTTTAATTCGTGTAAGCATTTGTCTAACTCTAAACTAATAAAGATAAAATGTATAATTTTGTGGGTTTGTTTGTCGTAAGTAATCTCTGGAACTACCGGTCGGATTCGATTGATTTATTAGCATTTGAATAGCAATATCATCCTACGATCCTTAGGAGCCGAACAAAAAGAAAAAATCCGGAAAAAACACTAAGCCAAAACTAATCACGCGGACGAAATCTTGGGTCGAAGCTAGTTTTATTTGAAGTTACATCAAGAAACTCTACCAACCAAAACAAACCAGAAAAACGTTTAAGCGTATTCACGTCATCAGGACCAATCTGGAAGTCTATAATATTTCTAGAATACTCAGTACTTACAGACCACAGGAGCAACAATGGCAAAACATCAGACTATCATTACGTCCCTCACAAAGAGACTGGCGAGGTATAAAAAATGTCGGCCGAACTCGGTTCAACTTGCATTCGCGACAATATACTGTAGGCTAGGAGTTAGGGAGAGCTTTTCTTTCATGATCAGTTGAATTTAAACATCTAAGGGCTGATTTTCAATAGTCAGTAAACTTTTATTTAAGGAATAATTATGTCAATTTGACATATTTTCTACACAAAAGCTGTCAAACCGCAATATTTATTCCTCAAATTAAGTTGTCTGACTATTGAAAAATCAGCCCTAAATCGTAAAAGCTTTTTCCGTTTTCCGTAACGAATTAAACTGATTTAGACTGTTTTACATAAAAAATCTTTTTTCAAAAAAAATAACCGACTTCCAAAAAAACACTAAAAAGTGAAAAATAACTTTAATTTCGGAAGTCGGTGACTTTGGATATGTATTTTAATTTTTTTGTCACCGCCTTCCGAAATTAAAGATATTTTTCACTTTTTAGTGTTTTTTTGGAAGTCGGTTATTTTTTTTGAAAAAAAACTTTAATTTTTCACTTTTTAGTGGTTCACATGTGCTGTCCCTTCACAGCGTACCGGCGTGATGTTATGTTATTAACTGGTGTAAACAATTTGCTATCATTTATTGAGGAGTTCCGTTGCCTATCTCCGAAGTTCTTCATCAGATCTATACCAAATTGAAATGGAACCACTCCGAGAAAGTACTCTTCCAAAAACTACACAAATTGCTTCAAGTGTGCCCATAAAATTTGAAGAGTTCTCTCTATTTCTCCAGGATCCCATCATCAGATCCTGACTTGTTGATCATGGGACCACCTGGGAAGTATACCCTTTCGAACAAAAAATTTTTATCCAAATCGGTCCAGCCATCTTCGAGTAATCGGGGAACATACATAAAAAAAAGAAAAAAAAAAAAGGTTCCGACGAATTGAGAACCTCCTCCTTTTGGAAGTCGGTTAAAAATACAAAAAGTTCCAATTCCTAGTACGTATTTTTGAAAATGTCGATACGCTCACTAATAAATTAACTTCGTGCGAGTCACATACAGAAACATGAGAAAAATGAGGACAACAACAACAACAGAAAAATGAGGGAACACGTGTGGGTTTTAGTCAGTAAAAGTCTGACACGCGCTCCTGCACCACCCAGAGCGGGAAAAGTCATTTGATGATTTCCCACCCAAAAAACAATCTAATCTAATCTAACTAGCCTGTATTTTCCCACTGATGGGCAAAGGCTTTCTTGTCCCTTTTCCATACAATTCTGTCGTTTGCTTGTGCTGGCCAGTTCTCTCGGAAAGTCGTCCCAACGTCTCGCGATCTCGCGATCTTCCTATCGGCCTGCCACGATGGCATAGTGCGTTTAGTGGGGCCCAATTTGTAGTTATTTTAGCCCATTGGTCATCTGACAAGCGCCAGACATGTCCGGCCCAGTTCCACTTAATTTGAGCAGGTTTCTGGGGTTACCCCAGTCATGGACTAACGTCCATGACCTTGGTTTTGGCACGCAGAGTTGTGTTCCTTATACGGTCTGAAAGTCGAACCCCCGAGATACTGCGCTCCATGGCTCGTCGGCAAACCTCGAGCTTGGACCTCTGCTGAAGTGTCAAAGACCAGGTTTGAGCACTACATAACTGTCATAACAGACAGCTGTGCTGCTGGGGAGTTTGTTGCGCCACTTTTTGGGGGGACTGTCTTATGTAATTTTGACGTTCAAAAAGTGCTGACTCTCAGCCTTGTTTGAATAAATGACTTTTGATTTTGATTTTGATTTTGATATGTATGTGAGAATGGGAGGAAAACACATGTCCATAATTCTCCGTTTGAGACATAGTGGTAGATCTCCTTTCCGAAGATCTTTCATGGACCAATAGCTCCTCCAGGCGCTCTCGGTACTTCGAGCAGTTGCGTTGTCTTGTTGCGCCTGAAAGCAGACTATTTTGCCCAGATAGATATAGTCTTTGACTTATGCAATCTCAAGTACTTATTTATGTGAAACCAAAACCTTATTAAGTCACATTTAGCATAATTTTTACAGCAAATACATTCTCACCAAGCATTTACTTATTTACATTTTCATGGCATTAATAATGTTTTAATAATAATGTTTTTATTTATGCTTCAGTTTACAAAACAGGGTTTCGTGTTTGAAGCCTCCTTTTAAGCAAACAATGCCTGTGTTAGGAGACTCCGCTCTTCCATGGTACAGCATAACATTAAACTATTTACAAGAAATCCGTAGGTATTTAAAATATGAAATAAAAACAAGTATGTTAGTGAGAGTGTGATTAGAGTGTGAATACCTGTGCATAGTGTGTCTGTATAAGAGAGTGTATGTTAAAGTGTAAGTGAGAGTGTATGTGTTAGTGTATGGGTGAGTGTATGTGTGTGTGTATCTGCTACTTTATGTGCTCCAAAAGTGCCTCTGTTTCAGCATATGTAAGTGTCTTTATCCAACTAGTTATTATTTTCTTACATTAATAACTTTTTTTGTGTATTATGTATTAACACTAACAGTCAGTTGCAGAAACGAACTTTAACTTTTAAAACCCTCATTAAATACTAATCTTCCATTAACTTGTGGCAGAAAGCAACATTAGACTCGATTTTAATTGTTCTTTAAATAATAGAGTGTAAAACGAGGCAATCTGTCACAGTTTTTGGTGGACAAAGCAAGCACCATTAGCAACTTAAATACAACTACAACAACATTTAATTCATAGCGTCAATGATCTTTGTGCAACTGGCTGTAATTCCTATCAATATTTAACAAAGGTTTATTTCTCACGATGACAAAACAACACAACTCCCTAGCTCCCAAACCGCAACATTACGACAAAATCAAAAAAATAAACACTCCCACAGTCGTTTCGGTTGCACCAGACGCTTCCATTTACCGCTGTGTACCTTTAAAACGTTTGTATTACTACTAAATACTTGTTCTAAAGGAGGGTAGTCGGAAACGTCCGGTAGATTTTGATAAGGATTGTGTGGCTAATGATATAGGTGTGTGAGATATGTCGTGGTAACGTGACATATGTCGCGACAGTGATAATATGATGACGTCAAATTTGTAGGGAACACCTGAATGGCAGCTGTAGGAACTGGTCAAAATGGCAAAAAAAAGAACTGGTCTTTCCCCGGCAATGGGTAATTCCATGAACAGTGATACCGGCCGCAACTTACTGAGTTGTAGGCCGTAGGTTTGAACTCAGACAGGTGTTTTACTTTGTGTAAATTATTTAATCACCCCTGCTCCCCCGGTGAAGGATAACATCGTGAGGAAACCGGTATGTCCTAGTACCAAAAATTCGAAGACATGTGATATCTACCAACACGCACTGGGCCCGCATGGTGGATTAGGGCCCAATTCTTTTTTGGATTGAAAGGTATACCTACCGAGTGGTCCCATATAAATTTGGTCAAGTTGTGTTTAGTAAGTAGGTTTTGAGTTAGCTTTAAATAAACACGTATTTTTTTCCAATTATGCATATTGCTTATGAATGAATGAATGAAATGAATGAATGAATGAATGAAATGAATGAATGAATGAATGAATGTGTGTGAATGTATGTGTGTGTGTGTGTGTTATGTTTACGATGTTATAATAATTTCCTGCCACTGTTATTTAACTTAACAAGTAATGGTACGAGCTAACCCACACAAATTCGTACAATGTGTGTGGGGGTAGGTACCACAAAATAAAAGTTGTAAAATAAAAAGTTAACTTAAAAAAAAAAAAACTACACCCAAAACAAGACACTACAAATTTAAAAGTAACTTATATTTTGGAAGACGGTGTCTTTGGTATTTTCACTTTATTGCCACCGGCTTCCGAAATTAAAGTTATTTTTCACTGTGTAGGGTTTTTTTTAATAAACTTGTCACGAAGTTAAATAGTTCAAGATAGGGAAACACTCAATAACACTGCCCGACTTGGGAATCGAAGTCAGGACCTCGTGCGCAACAGTAGCGCTTGCGACCACTATACCGCCAAGGCAGTCCGTTAAACTTAACTTTTCTATAATATACCTTTTCAATCCCACACCCTACGAGAAAATAAATCTAAACAAAAAAAAAAGAGTTATTATCGTCTAGCGACTACAAATCATTTAAGGCCTCTTCCACACGGGACGGCAAGTCTTAAGGTGTCGCGGCCAAGCATGATTTGTAGCCGCCCTTAGAGATACAGGTTGTTACAAGTTGACAAGTTTTCTTATTGGATTTGAGGACGTGATTTAATATACTTTTGTGTATTGCAAGCGGAGGTAGTGGGATGCATCGATCGGTTTATAGGGTCAAATTAAATTAGCTAACGGAACACCGCAAAAATAGTGGGTATCGACATCTTAACATGATATGCTTCAATTTAGATTGCTATCGACACGCCAAGTGTCGATAGCAATCTGAATACAGTCAGGCTAGAGTTTGCCATTTTCAGCAGCGTCCATCAGCTTCTGTAGCATGCAGACAACAGGACACGCTGGACAAGATATTAAGTGCCCCACTGTTTGTGGAACAGCACCACACTTACACTCCAGGGCGGAGTCATCTGTGAATCTCCACCTGAGCAGGTTATCTTTACTTCAGCCTACCTGTGCCCGGAGTCTATTTAAAGACTTCCAGGAAAGCCACGACAACTCATGTCCAGGTATGATATTTTCAGCAGGTGGAACGAATGAGTTCTCGCCACAGGCTTAGCCGTGCATTAGACTGTTTGCCATTGAGTGGGAGGATCACTTTAAAAATCTTTGTCGGTTTTTCAGTCTTTGTGACACAAGGATGTTATTATGCAAAGGGTGTCATGTGGCAGACATCTTGGCTTTGTTTGAGCTTACCACCGTTCTGAGAATTTCTGGTGGCGCTATTCCAACTACAGATTCCAAATACAGCATTTGCACCGAGGTAGGTTTGAGGCAGCCAGTGCACTAACTTTGCATGGGCTGAACGACTCCACACAGGGCACGCAAGAACAAAACATGATGATTACATGACAAACAAACACACGGCCCACCTGATCGTAGGTAAGTGGTATCGCCAGTGGACATCAGATAATGCTGAATTATCATTATTTCAGCCGAAAGACGCCAATTGCTGGCATTGCTGCCCAAAGGGGGGTTTTGACATAATCGCCACGCTTGGCAGGCGGGTTGGCGATCGCAGTATGGTGGTAAAATGTTTAGAGAATGCTGCTGCCCATTCTCTGGTAAGGCCCTTTGTCATCTTCTACGACACCCACGCGAAGAAATGGGATGGTGCTATACATTTACGTCCAGCACGACACGGATTGCATGACTGCACGGATGCAGCTAAATACCAGTATTTTTAGCATGAAGCGACGGCTTATCATAAGATAGGCCATCGCTCCTTTTAATGTCGCTTCCCCTTCCGTCTCCTTCTCATTTCTCTTCAGCCACGTCAGATTACGTCTCTTCTGACTATGTGAATGAGGGAAGACTAAATGCAACTGCGCACAAACTTGTGCACTATAATATCTTTCGCGCTGATGGTTCTCCGCTTATATAGGCCACCATGACCAAAATTCTATCAAGCAGACTATTAAATCTGAACTCCACATCCCAGGGTAACACAACACCAATAATCGTCTTCTAAGATGTCCCTCTCACCGCTTTGGTTTCATTCAATCTTCTTTCTTTGTCCATGCGGTCTTTCTTTGGAATGCGCTCCCTCTGAACATCAGGATGGCAACCAGTCGATTTTTATTTAAAGAGAAGGCTCGTGAGCATATTCTTAAAAAGTTGGCAGAATCATCCCACCGCTGATTTGCTGAATTCGTTTTCTCCTCTACCTATCGTTATTTCTCTAGACAAAGTTTGTTTTCGTTATATATATGTATGTGTGTTAGTATGTATTATTTTTCGAGTTATCCATTCCATATGTTGCACCTGCCATGTTTTATATCTGCATCATCCTAAGGTTGACTGGTAGAAAATGCCTCAGGCGTTAAGTCCGCCTTCGTACAATTTTTTTACGTGTGCATTAAATTTTAATAAATAAATAAATACCACTAGTAAGACTAAACATTTATGCAAATCAATTAAAATTAAACATCCTGTATACACTTAAGACGTCTACCAATTGAGTCTCTTCTACCTCGAAGCATAATGTACCGATATTTATCGCATATAAGAGGGTAGCTTTCAATTCTACCAACTTATTCAAAACTACCCACATTTTTACCCCAACCTTAACTCTCACACAATAAGGTTCAAAATCGCTTAGCAACAATACACAAAACTGACGACACGGTTTACTACTTTAGGTTCGGAGTTTTAAAGTAGATTTTTGGGTAAGTTTTTCGTCTGAAGTGAAAAATTAAGTTTGTAAAATTTATCAATGGGATTGTAAAGTGAATCTTGCATAGATTCTTGTAAAGTATAAAATGTGTTTCCCATGGTATGTTGTGCTATGATATTTTATGGTATTTTATGTGTTTTTAGAGGTACACGTGAGTTATGAGATTTTGAGGTTTTTTTTTTCCTTATGGGGTGAGTCCATACTGTTCGTCGCAACGTAAAGGTGCTCTTACACGGGCAATTTTTGCTCGGCAACACTAATAAATCAATCTGGATCAATTAAGTGGAGCATCTTCAGCAAACAACAATAAAATACGGCAATTGTTTCGGGAATATTGCATCTAATTGCTCCATATGTTTCACATTTCTCAATGTCGCCAATATGAGTTGCCGAATATCCAAGCGATTTGGTTTTTTTTTAAACGGTTTTATTTAGCTCACCCCGTTTGTTTTATTTATTATTCTTGGGTCAAATTTAGTAATTCAAATTTCACCCTCTTCCTGTCAACCGATTAATCTGAAATTTTGTATACACTTTGGATTTTGGTGACAATACAATTATGTTTATTCATTATCATTATAAATTCAAGATGGCCGCCGATACAAAATGGCGGATAATTTATGTTTTATTAATCCCATCAATATGGGTATCAAATGAAAGGGCTCAACAAGCAGAATACAATATACTATAAAAAATTGAAATCCAAGATGGCAGCCGCTACAAAATGGCGGATAACGTAGGTTTTATCAATCCCATCAATATGGGTATCAAATGAAAGGGCTCAACAAGCAGAATACAATATACTATAAAAAATTGAAATACAAGATGGCGGCCGCTACAAAATGGCGGATAACGTAGGTTTTATCGATCCCATCAATATGGGTATCAAATGAAAGTGCTCAACCAGTATAATACAATGTACTATAAAAAATTAAAATCCAAGGTGCCCACGGTATAAACTAAAAACTAGAAAATAAAAAATAGGTAAAAAAACTTTTTCAGTTAAACGGTTTTATGTTAAACATACATTGCAATGTTTAAGATAAATGTACTAAAAACCAAAAAATAATAAAATAGATACAGTCGTGGGAATTATAAACATATGCATAGACTAGACTAAAATAAAACCGTGGGGCACGTCAATTGTCTACAAATTATCGACGGCCACGGCCACGTGCCCCACGGTTTTATTTTAGTCTAGTCTATGCATATGTTTATAATTCCCACGACTGTATCTATTTTATTATTTTTTGGTTTTTAGTACATTTATCTTAAACATTGCAATGTATGTTTAACATAAAACCGTTTAACTGAAAAAGTTTTTTTACCTATTTTTTTTTTTTGTCAATTTTCTTTCTATCTTGTTTGTACGTAAGTATAACTACGTCTCGTTTTTGCGAGAGGACGGTTCCTCTCCGCCGGCGGCGGAGGCCGCAGGGTTGTTGCGCCGCCGCCACGCCAGTTGGCAGAAATCTTATGGACCTATTGACTTGTATTGCCTAGTTAAGTTAAGTTGCTCCATATTGTATGGTATTGTGTGGCCGTATCTCTGGCAACAGGTTGCTACATATTGCCATTGCTCTAAATTGCTGGATGTAGTCGTGACATCATAGTTGACGAGAATTGACGAGAAGGGCAAGTCTCGCAATTTTAAGAACATTTACTGTCAGAATCACTCAGAGTCACTCAGTCTCAATCTGCCAAAAAACCGCGAGTTTTCATACCATTTTGACAACTTTTTGACGTTTTATTTTCGCTGAGATGACCCTGCAAATAGATTGTGGACGGTTATAATTAAGAGAATTGGCCTACAGTATGGAGCAATTATAATTGCTCGTGTAAGCGCACCTTAAGTTAGGGATTACATATATAACTTCGTTTTGTCTCTTGGGTGTCATAAATGTCGCTAATAGCTTCTGCCCACGATTTCATTCGCGATGTTTTCTTTGTTCCCCGTCCGACCCCGCATCGCATCGCCTTAATACGCTGTTGCTTCGTTTTCACTTACGAATTCTTATATTTTGCTCGGCTCCTAAGCATGTAAGCGTGATGTTAAATAGCGTATGACCTTTTTCAAGAATTGGGCATAGAATGCAAAAAGTTTTTTTTAATCCGACTCGTGGTTTCAGAGATTACCGCTATAAAACAAACTGAAAACCTCTTTAGCTTTATTATTAGTACTTATAGAAAATGTAATTCCCTCATCATCTGCCTAGCCATTTCCCAACCATGTTGGGGTCGGCTTCCAGTCTAACCGGATGCAGCTGAATACCAGTATTTTACATGGAGCGACTGCCTATCTGACCTCCACAAACCAGTAACTGGGTAACACGATACCCCTTGGTAAGACTGGTTACTTGATACTATTGATACTATTCTATCAACGACTACTTAAACGATAAGAATTGTTGGTCGCTGTGATTAACTCAAGACAACGTTTATGTTCTTTCACCAGAATTAGCTTAACTACTGACAGGTCATATGAATTACTTCATATCATTGTTTATTTAACTTGACTGCATAAACCATTTATTTTTATTTTTTTTATTAATTAAATTTTCATTTATCGTTGAATGATGGTTATATGCTATTATTGTATAGAATCAAGTTCTTCCAACATAACAGACAGCTGTGCTGCTGGGGAGTTTGTTGCGCCACTTCTTCTTCCCAGCTAAAGCACTAGGAAGTGGTGAAGGGCGGGCTTTTTGGGGGGACTGTCTTATGTAATTTTGACGTTCAAAAAGTGCTGACTCTCAGCCTAGTTTGAATAAATGACTTTTGATTTTGATTTTGATTTTGATTTTGGTTGTCAGACTTTCGGGCTTCTGACGACCCGTAACGACTGTCAAAGATCCACAAATGACAGCCGGGACCAACGGCTTAACGTGCTTCCGAGGCACGGAGGGGTCTTGGTATGTACAGATGGTCACCCATCCACGGACCAACCGCGGCAAGCGTAGCTTAACCTGATCAATCGACCCGTGCAGCTATTGTTACTTAGCCACAAGCCCCTCCCAGAAAATGTAATTCCCTATCAAACGAAAACAATATGTCAGAGTATTTTTTTTTTTGAGTTTGTTGAGCCACTTAGTCCCAGATAAAGCACTTTTTTTTATTTCATAAAAGTAATATCATACGTGTTGTTTAAAACTTCACAAGAAACGTTCTGAGATCCTAGTACTTAATACATTAATAAAATGTATTTCTTTCAATTATTATTTTATCTTGTTTTGCCAGTATTTAATCTTTATATTTTGTCATACACGTGCAGGTTTTTTTTTTTTTTCTGGGTGGGAAATCATCAAATAACTTCTCTCGCTCTGGGTGGAGCGGGAGGGCGTGTCAGACTTTTACTGACTAAAACCCACCCGTGTTCCCTCAGTTGCCTGTGTGCCAGGGGCGGCGGTATCTCTTTCGAACAACCCGCACCCCCGGCAGGCATCGGCCCTTGCGGACCCCATCTGTTGCTGCTGACATCTCTTTGAGGCGCGCGTGGAACACAACGCGCCGTCGACCCGGGCTTGGTCCTTACCGGACAGCGAGGTACCCATTACTCGCCGTCCGCAACCCCGTGCCTACGGTGGCCGGGAATCAGCCTGGGATTCCCGACGCCCAGGGCGTCTCCTGCGAAGGCCACGGCTGTGAGGGCGCATGTACTGCATCTCCCTCACGTGCGCCGCCTCCCTCTTTGCGAGCATAACTGCTTCGCTGAAGGAGGCGACTGCTAGCCATGCCCTCTCGCTCCGTACTATGGCCTGGACCAGGGTCGGACGCGAGAGATCGCCGCCGCCGATCACCTCCAATACACGTGCAGGTTGCGAAGGAGTTTATATTTTATTAAAGACACTATCAGATTGTGTAGTATCAATCCACTAAAATGATTTCTTATAGAAGCTCCGGTTTTCTATCGCTCAAGGACCCATAACGACCACACAAAATGATTGATTTCAAGATTTTGGTTTAATCTATCTTGTGGCAGAAAATTATACTGTTATACCTATTATGTCAGGCAAATTTATTAAATTTTCGCGTTAGCCATTTCAAATCACTGTCAAAGCAAAATAACAGTACAATTCTTACTTGAATAAATAGACAATATTTAAGTTGGGAATCAATTTTGCTTACCAATTAGGGAAGTACTTACATCCAAAATTACTTATACGGCCAAAATGACACACCGGGCTTTTTTTCGAAATTGGCCGGCTGAATTGCTGCAGTTGTCTTATAGATACTTGTCAAGTTTTTAGCGCCATTGACTCGGTCACAACTGCAACGGTGTAACTGGTACGAATGCGTTTTGTGCGCGTAAAAGATTTTTGGTTCGATGGATTTCGTCTCGTTTTTGGTCAGTTTTACGTATAATTCTTATTACGTCTTTTGATGTCAATTCAAAAAGTGAAGCATTACACTGCATTATTAATAAGTATTAATTTATAAATCTCGTGTTTATAGAAATTGTGACTTAGATAATGTTTTGATAACCTGTGGGGCAAAATGGCATACTTACATTCTATCTTTTTTCGATGATCAGTTTTTCGATGATGGCTCAGACTACGAAAATGATCCTTAAAAGCAGTCAAGAAAAATGTGAAGACAGATACAGAAGACTTCTTACGATGTGGATTCAAAATTCAAATGTAGAAGATTTCCAGCTGCGTCATGATGACTGCGCGTTCATTTACTATAACGACCTCTTTTTCCGTTCCAAGCCAGTCAAGTGCTGACTACGGTACAACAATTGTTCTCTTCGGGCACATATATCATGTGCTGATGTACTCAAGAAGGCCACTAACTTCGTCTGTGAAATGTGTACTTCATAATTTTGTCCGTACTATATGGACAAAATGAATTTTCTTAGATGCTGCGATTAATTTAAATTATATTTTTTACATGGTTGCTAGTCAATTACGAGTTAACGCAGGTTAAAACGAATGAACCAAAGATGATTATTAAAACTAAAGACCGATTATACCTTTCTTAATTAAAAATATAATATTAAATTACCAAACCGTATGTCATTTTTGACGTACTTCCCCTACCTACCCAGCGGAGGCAGCAAGGACGTACCGAAGACGTTTCTGACAGATAAATTATAAAAAGTCTCAAGTATCAATTTGTCTTAAATGCTAGCACGGGTCCATCTTGTGACATAGTGTGGAGACGCAACAAGACTTTCTTGTTCTAAAACGAAAAGTGAAGAAAATATGTCACAAGTCAAGAAATATCTCACGCCGCCGTGCTAGCATTTAAAACAAAACGATTTTATCACCTAAACTGTGATAAATTGTGTCACAGTGGGCCGTGCTCGCAACAACGTTTAGATGCACTCACAACCAAAAAAGCCATAAATAAATAATAGTTTAAAAAAACTAAAAAAAACACGCTTTAAAAACCAAACTAAAAAAAACTTTAAAAAAAAATAAACAACCGACTTCCAAGAAAACACTAAAAAGTGAAAAATAACTTTAATTTCGGAAGTCGGTGACTTTGGATATGTATTTTAATTTTTTGTCACCGCCTTCCGAAATTAAAGTTATTTTTCACTTTTTAGTGTTTTCTTGGAAGTCGGTTGTTTATTTTTTTGAAAAAAGTTTTTTATTTTTCACTTTTTAGTGGTTCACATGTGCTTACCCCTTCACAGCGTATCGACGTGATGTTATGTTATTAACTGGTGTAAACAATTGACAGACGAGATTTCAGCAATCCCTGTCCATTTGCTATCATTTATTGAGGAGTTCCGTTGCCTATCTCCGAAGTTCTTCATCAGATCTTCACCAAATTGAAATGGAACCACTCCGAGAAAGTACTCTTCCAAAAACTACACAAATTGCTTCAAGTGTGCCTATAAAATTTGAAGAGTTCTCTCTATTTCTCCAGGATCCCATCATCAGATCCTGACTTGATGATCATGGGACCACCTGGGAAGTATACCCTTTAGAACAAAAAAAAATTTTATCCAAATCGGTCCAGCCATCTTCGAGTAATCGAGGAACATACAAAAAAAAAAAAAACAAAAAAAAAAAGGTTCCGACGAATTGAGAACCTCCTCCTTTTGGATGTCGGTTAAAAAGTAGAAAATAATTTAATTCTATTAAAACGCGTAGGATGCTTGATATTAATTGATTATAAAAATACCTCAAAAAGCACCCCACGCTTTTTAATAGAATTAAATTATTTTCTACTTTTTAGTTTGGGTTTTAAAGCGTGTTTTTTTAGTTTTTTTAAACTATTTTTTAGTTTTGCTAACTACAAAAGCGTGTTTTTTTCTATTTTTTTTTTTATTATTGAATTGTCATAGGTCCTCGATAAGTCTACAAAGTTTAAATGAAATCTGACCGTTTAAAGTGGGTCAAAATAGCGTCCAAAGGAGTCGGTTACATACAAACATACAAACAAACAAACATACAAGTGAAGCTAATATAAAGCGTGTAAAAACAAAAACGACTAGCAGATCAAAATGTAGACGCAAACATCAAAACGTCGTCGTCCAGTCAAACATCACAAAGAGTTGCGCTAGGTAATATTTTAAAGGCTTCAAATGAGTCTGGCGACTAATACATCACGCAGACAAAGGGAAGGGGGCCGGCAGATATTATACAGACTACAATGATCTGTAGTGACGACGAAAACAATGAGTATGCGGGGTAGTCCGGGTGGAGACGAGTGGCGTAAAGGGCTTTTGCTGTGTGAAACTAAAACAATGATTGAATTTTATGAGATAGTTTTTATTACGTCGTGTTTTATTATAGCTGATTCCTATCATTCACGGACCTTTATTGGTTAAAATTAAGACCAATAATGAAGTAGACTGTATGTAAGTAGCTATCACAGGTAAAATTAGATTACACAAAGTAAAACGCATGTCTTGGTTAAAAATCAAAATCAAAAGTCATTTATTCAATCTAGGCTGAGACTCAGCATTTATTGAACGTCAAAATTACATAAGACAGTCCCCCAGAACGCCCGCCCTTCACCACTTCCTAGTGATTTAGCTAGGAAGAACAAGCGCAACAAACTCCCCAGCAGAATGAATCTACAACTCATAATTCGCAGCCTTTACCACTTGACCACCACTGCTCTCCATTAATACAAAGATTGTAGACAACTCAATGAATTATTATTGTTACATGTATTTTTGAGGCGAAACAAAACGTAAACGCAAACCGATGCTTTTCAAGTCACGCATAACTACGGCCAACACAAAACATACCAACCAACTATACCCAGCTAGGTCGGCACCCTCAGTCAGGGGATGATATTACAATGACTGTTCGCTGGAGGGAGAGTTATCGCCGATTTGTAGGTCAAACTTACAGTAATAGTAGTCATGATTTGACAATTCTGGTTCTTCCACGGGTCTGATCAAGTCGAAATTTGGTATTCTATTACTTCAATGATATTAAACGAACAAAGTAACCTTAAACTGATGCTGGAGCAACACCTGGAATTTCCAAGATACCAAAGTTACTCACCAACAAACAGCAGTAGCATCGTGTTTGGGGTCATTGAAAAGGTCTCAATGAATAGATTATGGATAAATGGTGATCAGGACGAGTTATGAGGATAAATTAGTAACAAACTTCACTGTGGGAAACATACACAACGCTGCGTAGATTTAAGCGAGACATTAAGTTTAAAAAGCAGGAAAAAAAGTCAAATTTAAAATTTTAAAAACCCACGACCCAAAAAAGATCTCAAAAAAAATAAAAGCGAATATTTTTTGGCCTTTTAAGTTGTAGGTAATATTTTGATCAAGGCATTGTCAAGTCGGGGGACGGTCAATGAAAACGCCAAATTGTATTCAATAATCGGGGTGACATTATTAATAGAAAAAAAACCCTATAGTTAAATATAGCTTAAAAAACCTCCGTAAAATCTTAACTATCTAAGAAAGGCAGTTATCAATATGTCTCATTATAAACCTCGATTCCACACATCATCTGATTTAATAATAAACACCGTTTAAAATACCTACCAGACGAAATCTGCACCCAAACAGAACGAACACTAAAAACATACTGATTGAGAAAAATGCTTCCCAAAACTGCCATGAAATGCGTGTTATTTATTTACTGGCAACACTGTAGGGAATTCTGAAGGTGTTGCAATTGAAAATAATGGCTGGCTTCAAGGGTTTTAGACGCTTTTCTTTGGTGACGGATTAGTATGGTATTTTGTTTGTTTTTTTGTTTTAAGTTTTTGTCTGCTATTTTCGCGGCATCTTCAGTTTTGCGACAAAAATAATAATAATAAAAGTAGATCGGAGCATTTAAAAAAATATAAATAAGTACTTAACTGTACTGTTTTTATTTTTTATATAAAAATATTTTATATTTGCTTCTCTTTACAGTAATTAGAAAACAAAAAAACAACACTCACCAGCTCACGAAAACTGGGGCCAAAATCTGTTTAAAAAAGAAAAGTTATAAATAAATCAGAAAAAAAAACACTGAAAAGAATTGTCAGATAATTTATATATGAAACAAAAAGACACAGCTTATTCTACGTGTGCTATAGGACAAATTTTTCATATCAAATAATTGAGGGGCCACTAGTCGTAGGCTCAAACTTACTGGTGGGCATCGCTCTAAAGTAAGCTGTCTCTCCAGGCATCGTATCTGACAGAGATGATATCTGCGATGAGCAGTGAGATGCTCACTGTTCACACGCACAACGCACAACCTTATTGAGTGAGATGCACGATCATTTATAGTAAAACAAGCTCGAAAGCACACACACCTATTCCAGCTACTCCAGGGATCCCAATTTGTCCAGACAGAACATCATCATAGCCTTTGCTGAAAACAGAACAGTCTAATAATCATCACAACAACATAACCGGAAGAAAAACTTGTAGCGGCACTAGAGAAAAAGATACTTCGCAAATATCTTGAACCACAAAAAGTGAGGTGTTTACGCCTAGCTCCTCGTGGGTAAGGATTTTCTGCACCCACTTTTCGCGCGAGTCAGCGAGCCTACGTATAATCTCGGCCTTCAGCTTTGCGTACTTGTCCTGGTCTGGCGGGTTTTCTATAATGTCCCTCGCCTCCACCATATAGCGGTGGTCAAGCTGGCCCACGACGGTATAGAATCTTGTGCTGTCGGCGGTAATACGTCGTGATCGTGAACTGACCTCACTTTTTGTATTTCAAGATATTTGCAAAGTATCTTTTTCTGTAGTGCCGCTACAAAATAAAGTGTAGCATAATCAGACTTTATTGTTCCAACAGGTGAGACACAGGACACCTGTCTGTGACAGGGAGTGAGCCGTAATCCACCATGCGGGCCCAATGTGGGTTGATGATATGTCATAGTCTTCGAAGTTTTTGTTCCAGGACATGCCGGTTTCCTGACAGTGTTTTGTTCACCGTTTCGAGAGCAGCGTTGATAAATTCAAATACAAAAAATAAAAGTGCCTTCCTAGGTTCGGACTTACGACCTTACTACTCGTAAGTCAAGCTCGATACCACTACTACTATTGTTATTTATCGATGACTTCCATGCAAAGACCCTGCTAAACATATTTGGAAGTAATTTGGCACGTATAGTTTATTACCTGGATTAAAACAGAATACTTTTCATCCCGGAGCCGCGTCTAGAGCGGAAATTATCCCACGGGAAGATCCCGTGGGATAATTTCCGCCCTGGACGCGGCAACCGCAGTCGAAAAACTAGTTTCACATAATAAATTATACTCACTAATCATCATACCAGCCGAAAGACGTCCACTACTGGACATAAGCCTCCCCAAAAGGGGGGATTTGCCATAATCGCCGCGCTTGGCAGGCGGGTTGGCGATCGCAGTATGGTGGTCAAATGCATAGAGAACGCTGCTGCCCATTCTCTAGTAAGTCCCTTAGTCGCCTTCTACGACACCCACGGGAAGAAATGGAAATACTTACTCATCGTTCTTCCGAAATTCATTGACTCCAAAAAACCCTTTCTTTAACCTCTTATTGCTTAGCATCTCAATCTTCCTTTTTAACCTCTCGCTGTCCGCAATTCCTTTGCACTCAGCACATTTCGGAGTTGTAGGACCAATTCCAGACGTTGATTCCTGGCAGTCTTTGCATTCCAAGACCTTGCAGTCTCCACCGATATTTGGCACGTTCTTGAAGACCACGAGGAAGGCAACTATGATGGAGATGGCGAAGAGTATAAGCAGGCAACCGATACAGGCGTATTCAGAGCTGACGATTCTTTTGAGGCTGTGGAAAAGGTGCGTTTTCTAAAATTGTTTCGAAATCGAACGCATTTAGTCCGCGTAAATACGGACGTAAAAATATCGGGTTATTCACCAACTCGACACGAGAAACACTCACGAGTGTCCAGTTGGTGAAACTCAAAATTAGTTTCACTCATTATTTCGTCATCTGGATACGCCAAGATTTGTACGCGTATCCACATGGTGAAACTTAAGTTAAATGGCTTTAATTTTTTCGCCAAACTGTCTTTAGTGTCGAGTTGGTGAATAACCCAAAATATCGCAACGGGATTTTTTCGCGGACTGAGCGCTGAGAGTTGAAAATCGAACAGAGTGTTTTTACGACGCGCTGAGATGCACCCTGTTGGATTACCATTGTTAGGTTCAACACAGAGAGTTGAAAATTCAGTACGCTAAGTATATAATCCCGCCGCGAATTTTTACCTTTGACGAACGTGGTCTTAGAATTCACTTTCGTAAAGCTACCTTAGTGCTTCCTCCTTATGACATAAATAAAAAAGAAAATCGTAGGTTATATAAAACGTAAGAACATATAAAATCGACTCACGCGCAAGAAACACAAGAACAGCTCTGGAGATCTTCTGTCTTCTTCGGTGGAGTATTTTGCTGTGAAACAAACGTCTGTGTATGTTTACTATTTGCAGTCGTAAAACTAGATCAATTATTTCACTTTATTTGTAGGTCGGTATATATCCACATATGTGAGCAATGGTGGCTCGGGCTGCCCTAGACAGGTACTTCAGTTTGTGTATTTAATTTCATCACTACTGTGTGTCTAAAAAGGCCGCTTTGGCAGAATCATAATAGGATAATATTAAGAATCATATTTAAAATCGTAAAATGGTCACAAACTGACAATTCGTAATATTATCTGCGTAGACAGCACGCAATTCATTTATATTTGACAGTTTTGTATCGAAATTCTTAGAATGATCAAGTTATGAGTAAGCTTTATTAAAGTAAAATGTCAAATAGCAGAATCATAGGGGAATTCGGGAAGTGAATTGCTTTTAGAGGATTTGTTAGTGTTGCGTTTTAAGACCTCCAGCTCTCAAAACTGTGAAGGAAGACATCGTAGACATGTGACATCATCACCAACCCGCACTCGGCCCGCGTGCTGGTTCACGGCCCACTCCCTCTCACAGAGTGGAGGCCCACATTCCTGCAGTGGGAACGTTTTACGCTGATTTTGTATGCAAACAGCATGTATCAGAATGGGGTGGTTATACGAGTATTTAAGGGTCAAAGTTAACCACTTTCTATACGAGACGAACATCATAATTGAGAAAAATTATCAGCCGTCCCATACATTTAGGTCGAGTAGATATTGAAGTTTTGCTTGGGACAGTTTATCGCGACTCCATGTTGGTTTCATTGAGGGAAGTTGGTCAGTTTGATGGCCCTTAAATGGGACCACACCTGTATGATACATGCTGTAGAAATGAGTCCATGTGCCATAAAAATAATGCGGCAGGATTTTTATAGTTAGGGCCGAAAAAAATCGTACAGTGTATTTATTCGACGCGCTGGGACGCGCTTTTTTGGATTCTAAAAGCTCGGTTCTCCACCGAGAGTTGAAAATCCAGTGCGGTATAAAATCTCGCCGCGGTATTTCAACGGCCGATGGCCACGATAACTGAAGACTGCAAAAGCTGAATGAACACAGACACACACCCATTCCACACACAGGGAACACATGTACATTCATTCATTCATTCATTCATCTGTTGATGGCTGTTTTGATGGCTGATGATGGTGGGATGTCCATGGGACGTCTAATACTCACCCAAAACCACCAGCTGTCCTTCTTTTCATTCTGGTAAGGCTGTAACAATGATAAAATATATGTCAACATCAAAATATACAATTATATTAGATTTAATATTTATTTAAACTTCCCGCACACAAAAAAGTACAAAGGCGGAGTCAATGCCCTAGGTATTCTCTACCAGCCAACAAACAAGGGTGGTGAGTTTTGGATAAGGCGAGATGAAACGCCCGGGTGTTTTCATTGCGAAAATCGCTCTGAGGACACGGTGGAGCATACGGTGAAGGTCTGCCCGGGTTTGGTGGAGCACCGCCGTTTCCTCGTGGAGGCGATCGGCGGCGGCTATCCCTCGCGTCCGGCCCTGGTCCAGGCCATGGTACGGAGCGAGAGTGCATGGGTTGCCGTCGCTTCCTTCAGCGGAGTAGTGATGCTCGCAAAGAGGGAGGCAGCGCACGTGAGGGAGAGGCACTACATGCGCCTCTCCCGGCTGTAGCCTTCGCAGCAGACGCCCTGGGCGTCGGAAATCCCAGGCTGATTCCCGCGTTATGTTTCCCGCGCGCCTCAAAGAGATGTCAGTCCAAAAGAGCCTTGTTGTCTCAAAGAGGTGTCACTCAGAGCAGGAGAAATCATTTCGTGATTTCCAACCCAAAAAAAAAATGATGGTGAAGAGATTAGATGGCAGGTGCTTTGGTTGAGAAGAACAATGATAAAAAACTATAAAACTAAATCTTAATGAATTATAAATAAGATAGGTATTCCTTCAGGTTATGAGTAACACCGCCTTGAATTTTACAGGGTCATATTAAATTAACGTAAAACGGAACGCAACGTTTAATAACCTCATCGACCCACGCAGTAAAACAGGCGAGTTGTAGAAGGGACCGGTCTTTATAAAACGGCACACCGTGCAATGGTGGACATTCAACCCAGCCTCCCCCCCCCCCCCCCTATTCTGCTCACTATGTATGGCAAGCCGATCCTTTGAGAGAAACGAGTCCAATATCAAGGTGCGATCCTTGACCACGACATTACTTTCAGAGAGAACAGCGAAGGCGGCTCGTACGCACCGTCTTCTCTCTCAGTAGGCCCCATTTTATATTGCCTGCAGCAAATTGTCAGTCGTGCAAATTGCGCTTTTACTCCACGGTTATCCGCCCCATCGCGACCTATGCCTGCGATCCTCCAAAACCGTGTTTAAGAAATATTAAGCTGGGGTGGCATGTCCCGTTACCGTCCACGCCGCGATACAGTGTCAAACATTCAATGTTGCAACGTTGAGTGTTTTTCACATGAAGCATTTCGCAAGTAACGTTTAACCTGCGTATATTTTTGCTGTCCCATTTCTTCCCGTGGGTGTCGTAGAAGGCGATTAAGAGTGTTGCTAGAGAATGAGCGTTCTCTATGCTTTTGACCACCGTACTGCGATCGGCAACCCGCCTGCCAAGCGTGGCTATTATGCCAAATCCCCCCCTTTCGGGGGAGGCTTATGTCCAGCAGTGGACGTCTTTCGGCTAATGTGATGTGTGTGTTTGAAAAACAGTTCCAAATATTATGTGTATTATATAGTCCTCCAGACTATATTTGGGCCATGGCGGTCAATCTCTACGGAGGCCTGCGATACGGGAGGTGTTTTAGTGCAGAAGTGTGTGCGCAGACACAGGTACACTCGCTCTTCCCTCACTGTCATAATCCGATGGGACGGCAATCCGACACGACTGGAGAGAGATTAGGCGCAAGACCAACAGCTTAAGGGGAACCTAGTCGCGGGCTCGAACTCACTGATGGGCCTGGCTAAAAAGCACGCTGTCTCACCAGGCATCGTGTCCGACAGAGGTAGTATCAGTGATGAGCAGTTAGACGCTAGTCTACACGCACAACATTATTGTGTGAGTTGCAGGATCATTTATAGTACAACAGGTGCGTAAAAAATTAAGAACAGTCCTTCGGAAGATCGGGTTTTATGAAAAAACCACTGCATAAATCAATTACCAATAAAGTTTATTGAACTTTTCGATAATTGAGCTTTGTCGGTACCGACTTGGTTTTTCAGATTTTACACTTCTTTTATTACTAAAACATGCCCAAAGTTAGGTTAAATTAGCAAGAAAAACGAATCTTTGCTGGCTCCTAACTTTTGAATTGCTTTTTATTTTAGTATTCTGTTTCCGTACAGACAATATTAATAATGAGACAAAACCATACCATGTTTAATTTTTGATGTACATTGTCCAACAATGGAGTAATACACTCCCGAAGTTTGTATGGGAAAAATGTGGACTAGATTCACCTTAAAGTGTTTTACGAGGCATGGGGGGTATTACACCGCCAACTTCTCAGGGCTAAAATTCTCAATGGAAAATCCCAATATCGCTTTGCCCGACCTGGGAATCGAAACCAGGACCCCACGTTCAGCAGTCGCTCTTGCGAGCAGGAGACCTACGGGGCAGTCATTATATAAAGACATTCTGTAGTTATACAACCTCCGTCATATACACTATACACCAGTGCGAAGCCGATGCGGGTCGCTAGTAACAAATAACTCACTATGCTCGGACTCCTGGCTTTATTGTGGATCTCGCCCCTCTGTTCCGTTGAGGTTATCTTGCAAGGAGAACCTCTCTTGCGATGTTCTGAAATGCTGGATTCACAAGATCTCTGTAAATGATGTCATAGAAGTTACTATCATGACGATAATTGCATATATTTTGTTAATTTTAGAACATGCTAGCTTGTGACGACTTTGTATGAACAAACTCGTAGTATTTTTTAACATAAAACAATCAACTTATGCAACATTACATCAAATCAGGTTGGATGAAGTGGGAACAAGTCACAGGAACAACTTGCTACCCACGGGTGCCCCTCAAGTTAAAGCCGAAAATTGACAAGTCCGTGTTAACGCCGTGGTACTGTATGGATCGGAATGCTGGGCCGTGAAGAAGACGGGTGAAAAGAGATTGCAAGCAGCGGAGATGAGAATGTTGAGATGCCATCCATCCGCCATGGCCAAAATACGGTCTGAAGTACTATTCCTTCAGACCGTATTTCGGCCATGGCGGCCAATCTCAACGAAAACTAGCCTTCAGCGCAGAATATACCTATTATAGTACACATGTGTGTGCAAACGCAGGTGCACTCTCTCTTCCCACACTCTCATAGTTTAATGAGACGCCACACAATCCGACACCACCGGAGAGAGATCAGTCGCAGGAGGAACGGCTTAACGTGCTTTCCGAGGCAAGGGATATCACACTGCCAACTTCCAAACTCCGGGCTGTTATTAAGAAATTCCTAATAGAAAAACCCAATAACACTTTTCCCGACGTGGGATTCAAAACCAGGCTCAGCAGTCGCACTGCGGCCACTACAGCAACGAGGCAGTTCGAATCATTTCAAAAATGTGTATAAGTTTAAAAGTGGCGCAGGAGAACCAAGGCGACCGACATAGCCTGAAGAATTGCCAAACTTAATTGGCAGTGGGCAGAGCACATTGCTCGCAGAACAGATGGTCGGAAGGTTCTGGAGTGGCGACCGCGTACAGGAAGACGTAAAGTTGAAAGGCTTCCCACAAGGTGGACCGACGACCTTGTGAGGGCCACAGGAATCCGCTGGGTGCGGGAAGCATAGAACCGGTCGAAATGGCGGAGCTTGGGGGAGGCCTATGTCCAGCAGTGGACGTCTTTCGGCTGAAAAGATGGTGATGATGAAAAGTGGCGACAGTGACAGAAAAGAAGAAAGGAAATCATTTGGCTTGGTAGGGCATGTGATGAGGAGGGAAGAAACGCATGTGAATAAAATACTGATGATGGATGAAGAGAGACAGGAAGGCCAAAGAAAAGATGGATAGATCGTGTGAGGAATGATATGGAGGAGAAGGGAGTGAAAGATAGCGTGACGGCGACCACAAGTTAAGACTATTATAAATCATCTACTGAGTAGAGACATTTTTCTAACAAGATTTTTTTGAGCCTTGCCTCGAATGAGCCTGTGTACAGTGTCCCGGATCGACGTCGCGTTGTGTTCCACGCGCGCCTCAAAGAGATGTCAGCACCAACTGGTGGGGCTCGGAAGGGCCGATGCCTGCCAGGGGTGCGGGTTGTTCGAAAGAGATACCGCGCCCCCTGGCACACAGGCAACTGAGGGAACATGGGTGGGTTTTAGTCAGTAAAAGTCTGACACGCCCTCCTGCTCCACCCAGAGCGGCAGAAGTTATTTGATGATTTCCCACCCAAAAAAAAAGCCTGTGTGCTTTTTAACTCAAGCGGTAATTTATTAAACAATTTAACTGCCTGATACTGTGGACTATGTTTAATTATTTTGAAAGCCCGGACGATTTTGTTCCCAAAGTCATTCCTACGCGTATTTTCCCTAACCAGCCTAACCTCGTCTATTTCGTAGTAAATTAGATCATTTTCAACGGTCTTTAACAGTACTAGGTACAGTACTAAGTAATATGGAACAAAGGCAGGAGGATAAAGATGCCGTGGTGATGATGAAAACATATAGGTACAGTCGAGTTATTTAATATGTTGGCCCTTTCAGGCTTCAAAAATATATGAACGTCAAAAAAGTTCATAATATAGTGACAACTAAACATCATTAAATTGTGGTCAAGATTTAGAGTCATAAATATGTTACTGCTTTTCTTCATAATTTTTCATATTATTGCCTAATGCACAGCATTTATTATATATCATTGAACCGTTCACATGAGGACATATTTTTGATATACAGGTTCCATAGAATTTATTGAGCTACGCTCACAATATTTTGAATCCTTGACAGTGCCAATATATTAATAAACTCGATTGTACATAGTACGACAGTCGGTATTGGTGTTCTAACAGTATAAGAACCAACTCAAAATAATTAACTCTAGAAGAGCTAACACTAAAACGATCAACAATTTCAGTTCGGAATCAGTGGCAATTTGGAAATACACTAAAACTAACAAAATCATGCGACTTCTGAAACTCGACGATTTTTTTAAGTCTTTTAAAAATGATGATGACATTTAGACTCTTAGAGTACAGGCCCAGTAGCGGTCCCGGCTTACGAGATGAGGGTAGTAAGGTCGAACCCCGGCAGGAGCTTTACTTTGTGTTGTAAAATTAATCGCCACTGCTCTCTAAACGGTGAAGAAAAACATCGTGAGGAAACCGGTATGTCCAACAATTGATCATTCTATTCTTGCCTGAGCAACCGGCAGCAAGTTCGTCATGCTCCCGTAGATGTCTTTGCTTGCGGTAGTGTTGGGGATCGGGTTACCTCCTTCCCTCAAACATGGCGAGGGTTGTAATGGCTAATCTTTACGTTATGCTCGTGAACGGGTGCTGCATGTGGTGACTAGTCGTGTTGCTGACCATGATTTTGTTATTGTTGCTAATATTACCTACCTGTTTATTTATTTTACGTCGATGGTCCTAGGTTATCATTTGTGAACATAATCCAGCATTGCTTATGTAAGCTATCACGCCATTTATACCAGGAGGCTTTTATTTTGGTAGTATGCTTTGTTTACTTTTTTATTTTTTGTGCTTGAGTCAAGTTTTCATTTTATTTGTTGGTATATTGGCATGGCTAGCTGACATATGACAAATTATTTAATTTCCGTGTATCGTAATGTTGATTACTTTGCCTAACTATGTATAGTTAGAATCAAGTCTATCTAACTAAACAGACAGCTGTGCTGCTGGGGAGTTTATTGCGCCACTTCTTCACAGCTAAAGCACTAGGAAGTGGTGAAGGGCGGCCGTTTTTGGGTGACTGTCTTATGTAATTTTGACATTCGAAAAGTGCTGATTCTCAGCCTAATTTGAATAAATGACTTTTGATTTTGTCCCAGAACCATAAAAATCAAAGACATCTGACTATCTGCCATCCCGCACTGGGCCCGCGTAGTAGATGACGGCCCACTCCCTCTCACAGAGAGGACGCCTCTGTCCCAGCAGTGGGAACTTTGTAGGCTGATTATACATTTAGACTCACACGATCAGCTTTGGTCTTAGATCCGGAATACTGTCGCCTTTTCTTCTCTTCCTTTGGTTCATTTAGGAGATTCCTTTTTTCTGGATCACTGCAAAATTAATAATCTCATATCAAAAGACATCACAAGTTCTAAATGTTTTAGCTAGTTCCTGGAACCTGTTCAGGTGGAGATTTATAGATGACTCCGCCCCGGATTGTAAATATAGTGCTGTTGCACGAACTATTTGACACTAAATATCGTATCCTGCGTGTTCTGTCAGCTGCACGTTAGTGGAACTGATGGGGCCTGGTGTTGGCGCCAAACACGTGGTGGAATTCTGGACAGAGTCTAATTAGATTTCCATCGACACGCTTTGAAGAACGGTTTAGTAAACGATCCGATGAATGATCACTGTCTCTAATGGATATACAATACCAGAGCTATATTAATTTCAAAATAAAACCTGTATTAATTCACTGACAGAGTACGCACAGCCTTAACCAGTTTTTTGAAAAATACTTGTATTCAGCTGCATCCGGTTAGACTGGAATCGGTCAGATAACCAACATAGTTACGGAAAACAAATGATGAATCCAGGGACGCTGGTGTGGTTTCACAGTAACATTTTGTTTCATAAGAGGCTCAGTACTCGTACCAGCAGTGGCCAACCTGGTCGTTCGGTGCCTCGAAGGCAGTTTAGACATTTCTGAAAGATAGTTTTGTGGTTTCTACAGAATTTAATAGAAAACAATGGTCTTACTCTTTTTCCCTTGTCATGATTTCTTTAAATATGTTCAACAACGGTGACTGTGTTTCTTTATCGATCTTGCCATGGCTGAAAAAAACCTACATCTGTTGAACATTTTCTGCTTCTTGTCGAAACATGACTAAGTAAGTTTTAATTGTCACTTTAAGTAAAAAATATATAACGTTATGCACCAAGATTTAATCATCAATGTCGGTTTAAATAAATTACAACAATCAACATTAATTTAATTATGACATAGTATTGCTGGTAGATATTAATCGAATGCACACATGTCCGGAAAACGCGCGAAGTCGAGCGATATCGAAAACTAAACTAAAAATTGCGCGAGCAACATGTTGTTCAAAATCGCTCAACGTCACGCGATATCCAGAGACACGTGTCGCGGCACATTAGGCCTCGAACGAATTTATGGCTTAACTCAAAGACCCGCAACTGTCTTGGACCATGGAAGCCTTGACTTGACTGTATTGTTCGTTGAATATACTGACAACTGTCAAAATATGTTTTTATAGTTCTAGTCATTCGCAAACGAAAACTTACACAAGCTTGGACATCCGGCTTAAATGAACAAGTAAACTATAAACGAATAAACTGGATTATTGACAAAACTTTGCCAACACACACCACGCACACCTCGTAAACAAAATTTTACACTACAGGTACCACGGAAATTATCAAGCGCTGTTTTTTCCATAAAAATAAAAAAATCACGTACCTATTATTCCTTGATATAGTTTGAAGAAAAAAAACTTACCCTTTATCGCATATTCCCATATTCGTTATGACATTACAACGTTACTTTTTTATGTAGTTAAATGGCGTTTTTATGGCATAGAGTTTTTGTAATGACAGTAAATAGTTTTTAATTCAAAGAGGAGGAAATTCGGGGAGAAGGCTTCTAACATTGTTTGCTACTGTTCCCATACTAAGACTGTAGTCAAATAAGTACTACTTAGTCTAACAAGGCAAGCTTTTTATACTTCTGTCCTTGCCTCGTTTATACTTCTGTCCTTGCCTCGTTTACACTTCTGTCCTTGCCTCGGTTTCGATCATACACACGCCGGTTACGATTATTACCAACCTGATCTTTCTGAAGAGCATCTCCTTTTTACACGCTTTACATTAGCTTCACTTGTATGTTTGTTTGTAAGTATGTTTGTATGTTTGTTTGTAACCGACTGCTTAGGGCGCGATTTTGACCCACTTCAAACGGTCAGATTTCATTTAAACTTTTTAGACTTATCGAGGACCGATGATAATTCAAAAATCTAAAAAAAAAAATGCTTTAAAATCACGCTTTTGCAGTTAGCAGAACTAAAAAATAGTAAATAAATAATGGTTTAAAAAACTAAAAAAAGCGATTTAAAAACCAAACTAAAAAAGTAGAAAATAATTTAATTCTATTAAAAAGCGTGGGGTGCTTGATATTAATTGATTATAAAAATACCTCAAAAAGCACCCCATGCTGTTTTTTAGTTTTTTAAACTATATTTTAATTTTAACTATGCCAGTACGATATCTTTTAAAATATATATATGTTACCGGCCAAACCCAAATTCAGGCAAAACTAGTTTGTCCTAGGCCAAACAGACTTATCCTACGCGTGATATGTCGCAGCCAACTAGCTCAATTAGCCGTTTCGTTAACAGCCTTTGGTAGTAGCGCTCACCGGCCGCCGCCACGGCACCGCTCGCTTCGCTCGCTCGGCTCGCGCGCTCTTGGTCACAGTTCTAACCGAATCTAACCTAACCCATTTAATCGGGGTGCTTAATAAGCCTGTTTGGCCTGAATTCGGGTTTAGCCGGTAACATATACACGAACATCCTCGTCGGAGGATTCCTAGAGCATCCCTTCCTGGCGTTTACCCACACATCTGCCCTGAGAATAGTCTTAGCCGTCCTTCATTCAGCCTTTCAGCTTGATGTAGCTCGTCTAGTTTCTGCCTACCCATAGGAAGAAGTCGTGAGTTTATGTATACTTTTATTCATCCCTGTATTACTATTAACAGTATTCTCATAACACATTATCTCAACACCAATTGATCTAGTCTACTCGACGTCTGTATGTCACTGCTGGCTAACTATTCTGTAAAAATCTCACCGTGAAAACTGAGGTGAAGTGACCTGTCAATAGTGTCAATTTCTAGCACACTTTAAGCTCACTTCACCTATGATTTCAAGCCAGTATCCAGTTAAATATCAGCGCCAGATATATTTGCCTGATACATGCTGAGCTGGACTCCCACTGTGCACCAAATGGGAGTCCAGCTCAGCATGTGTGATGTCACATTGAGATGCACACCGCACCATGTCATTTAAGGTGGATCTTGTCCACTTTTTTTCCATGCAAACTTCGGGAGTGTATTACTCCACTGTTCGATAATGTACATATAAAATTTGAGATGGTATAGTTTTGCCTCATTATTAATATTGTCTGTAAGGAAACAGAATACTAAAATAAAAAGCAATAAAAAGTTATGAGCCAACAAAGATTCGTTTTTCTTGCTAATTTCGCCTAACTCTGGGCGTATTTAAGTAATAAAAGATGTGTGAAATCTCCAAAACTAAGTCGGTACCCACAAAGCTCAAATATCGAAAAGTTCAATAAACTTTATTGGTCATTGATTTATGTTGTAATTTTCTCATAAAACCCGATCTTCCAAAGAACTCATCTTAATTTTTGACGCGACTGTTTTACTACAACTGATGATCCTGCAGCTCACTCAATAATGTTGTGCGTTAGCGTCTAGCTACTCATCACGGGGACAACCTCTGTCGGACAAGATGCCTGGTGACAGCGTGCTTTTTAGTCAGGCCCACGAGCCCGCGACTAGATTCCCCTTAATTTGAATTATGTTATAGTGTCACTACGTTTCAAGCACTCGTTTTTCTTTTTGTAGATGTAATGGGCGCCATGTTTTTATTTCAATTCATGTTATTTGTTTTCATTTAATTGTACTTTTGTGTGTAATTTTATGTCTTTTGTGTGCACTAAATAAAGGTTTTATCTGTCTATGTATGTTGTACATAGTTAAGTTTTCTGTAAATCCTATCCATGTGAGATTTTTTTTCTTATTATTGTGCACCTTAGACATTATAGAGATAATAACACTAATTTATTTTTAACCAACTGTCTAAAAACTTATCTGTGCCGAACTTCATACTCCTCCGTCCGCGCAATTTTCGTAAAAAGGGATACAAAATTTTTGCTCCACGTTTAATATCGGATAGATTAATTTTTTGGAAAAACTAAACACAGAAGCTCTAAAAAATATAGTGTAAGAACTGCTCACATTCGATCTAGTATAAAATGGCAGTCATAAGACCAAGAAAATGCTAGAATTTAAGATTATTTTATGGAAATTAACCTGCAAATAGCCACCCTAGTGAATAACGTTACAGTAAATAAAAATACCAGTAAAGTCCTTAGCAATTGAAATAACGAAATTTCAAGAACGAAGTCTCAAGTTATGTTTTATTTTGTAGTAGAATTTTAGTCCTTAAGGTTGCAAACTGTCACTGGGCGGAAGCGGGGCGGGTAGAAGTCGCTATGTTCTTAAAGAAGACGCGCTAAGGGACTCCAAATTTTCTTAGGCTCTCAGGTGAGAAGGAGTGCGCTATAATCCACCTCGCGGGCCCAGTGCAGGTTGGTAGATGTCACATGTCTTCGAATTTTTGGTTGTAGGACATGCTGGTTCCCTCACGATGTTTTCCTTCACCGTTTTGAGAGCAGTGGTGATGAAATCATTTACAAAAAGAAAAGCGTCTGGCTGGGTTTGAACCTACGACCTACAACTTGTAAGGCGCGGCCGCTACAACTGGACCACCACTGCTCAGTCTGTCGGATCCTATGTTGGTTAAAATACGATTCGTGCCCGTAACAATTATGGCTTCACGTAAAAACTTTTCCAAAAGAAAAGTAACAACCGCCTTCCGAAAAAACACTACAAAGTGAAAAATAACTTTAATTTGGAAATCAGTTGTGTTTTTATTTTTATCTTTTTAGTTATAGTACCTACCAAACCAATTCGAAATTTCATCAACCTTGGGGTCAAAACAATGCATATTTACGCGACAGCAGCAATCGCGGTTGATGTGCTGTCATGTTTTAATTGAAGAATTCCGTTGGCTATCTCCGAAACACATCATCAGATCTCTATGAAATTTAATCGGAATAAACCCATTTCGAAGAAAAAAATAATTTTGCAAATGCGTCTATACATGACGGAGTTATGCCCGCACGCACATACATAAAAAAAATACATGACGAATTGATAACCTCCTTCTTTTTGAAGTCGGTTAAAAATTATAATCATTAAAGTTAAACCGTTTTGTTCAGAGACAGATTATTTATTTGTAAACATACACAAGCGTGTGAGATGTTACAGTTTAGTTAGTTTGCTATGCTTTGCCATTAGGAGTACAAATGTTAGTATCAATGTCAATTATTCATTTTACAACATCAAATAAAAATTATAGAAAGGCTAGTCTACACTTTTACACTATAATTATTATTTATTATTCATTATTAATTTTAATTAATATTAATATATTAATTAATAATAATATAATAATTTTAATTAATATATATATTATAAAGAGGAAAGAATTGTATTTTTGTATTTTTGTATGTAACGAATAAACATAACAACTACTGGACCGATTTCAAAAATTCTTTTGCCGTTAGAATGCTACATTATCACTGAGTAACATAGGCTATATTTTATCCCCGTATTCCTACGGGAACAGGAACTACGCGAGTGAAACTGTGGAGCGCTGCAAGTTTTGGATAAATTCATATATAATATGCCCCTGACAATTAGTAAAAAATTTAAATAAAAACTACAATGTCAAAAAAAGTACGAAATTAATAAAATATATTTAACAGATGTCAAAAATTAAAAAAGAAATTAAGATAAAACAGAAATGTAAGAAAAAAATATAGGATAATTTCAGTTAATAAAATTAATACAGGAGTGTCAAACAATGCATATCTGAGGGAGGAATTATAGAAATGTCATTCAAATAGTATTTTATTGAGTAATAACATTTAAGAATTCATTTTCTTTTTTCTGTCATTCGTAGGTCTTTGTCAGACGTTACGGGTCGTAAGAAGCCCGAATTATTGAATACCAGTTAGCCTGTAATCGGGTTGTGGAGACCAGATTTATATGCAGTCATTCCATGTTAAACCCACCTCACCAAAAATGTATTTCTTGCAAGTAAACACATGATTTGATTTGATTTAAATATTGATATTCAGCTGCATCCGATTAGACTTGAAGCCGACCCCAATATACACCGTGAAATTTTAATCGTTGTTTTCCCACAGCGAAATGGTTTTGTCTTGGTAATACATTCGTTTTATAAACAAATAAAATAATATTAGAAACAAAAAATGGCAGATTAACCGTGAAAAATCACCACATGCGAGAGTTTATTTTGCTTTGAACATTTATGCATCGCTGTTCCCTTTGTCAGCGGTGCGTGCGATTCGAGTAGTATCTACAAGTTACCTCTAGAGTTACTATTGAGTAGTGTTTTATCGAGTTGATTAATATTTTTTTAATTATTTGAAAACAAAAATATCTTTATTTTTTACTTTTACCCTATGCTTCGAAAGTACTCCTTATGGCAAGTTGTTCTGCCGCGGGAAAACAACCATTGAAATTTCTCGGTGTAGTTGGTAAAAAACCTAGGTAGATTATTTAGGTATGAATATATGTAGAAACATAGCATAATTAGCCTATAATATTCCCACTGCTGGAACAAATGCCTCCTCTCTTCGAGAAGGAGTAGGCCATAATCTAGCACGAGGGCCCAGTCCGGGTTGGTAGATTTATTTATTTATTTATTAACACACAGTACAACACCTTACAGTCTCCCAAGACGATGTTATACACACTTAATAAACTAATAAAATACACTTTAACATAAAATTTAACAATAAACAAAAATACAAAAATTACAATTTCTGTTACTCGTAAGTATCTACGCCTTCTTCAATGCACCTTTGTGCTCCTGATGCAAATTTCGGCAGGCCATCGAAAACATCTTCCATCGGCACATTATTAATAATGCGAGCGGCCCTTGACAAAGGGGCAAACTTTAATAAATTTGTCTAGCCCGGCGAAAGAAAGCGGCGGCGGCGGCGCGCCCACACATACCCGTCCGGGACACGAAGCCGCAGTGCCTTCAGCACATCTTCGAATTTTTGGTCCCAGGACATGCCGGCTTCCTCACGATGTTTTTCTTCACCGTTTTGAGAACAGTGGTGTTGAACACAAAGATAAGCCGCTGCCTGAGAACTCACGACTTGTATCTCGTAAGCCGAAGCCGATACTGTGAGTAACGGCTTCGACTGGGCGTATGGATTACACCATGTCCTTATTCCCGCTGTCGCCATATCTACATTCACAACCTAAGAACACCATCCCCTTCAATTTGTACATGTTTACCGCTCATACATCAAAAACTAAGTGCACAAGTTATAAAAACACGTTTTTTAAGATCACTCAAGAATATTGCCCGGTACCTACGCTTTATGTGGGTAGAGCTATAAAAGTATATTTGATATGTTGCGTTTGCTCGCCAAAATAATTGCTCCACGGATGTATTAGTGGGCACTGGGGGAAAGTAATGTCAATTTGAAGAGTTTGAGAGGAATTTATTGGCAGAAGGATCCTTAGTTTCAAGGAGTAAGGGTGAATTTCAACGATAAAACTGAACTCTATACTCTATCAAATTCAAGTTGCCCGGTGGAAGTTAGTGGCATCACTTCTTCTTCCCAGCACTAGGAATTAGTGAAGGGCGGGCGTTTTGGGGGACTGTCTAATAATTCTTACGTTTAAAAAGTATTGACTCTCAGCCTTATCATTCATCATCATCATATCAGCCGAAAGACGTCCACTGCTGAACATAAGCCTCCCACAAAAGTGGGGGATTTGCTATAATCGCCACGCTTGGCAGACGGGTTGGCGACCGCAGTATGGTGGCCAAATGCATAGAGAACGCTGCTGCCCATTCACTGGTAAGTCCTATAGTCGCCTTCTACGACACCCACGGGAAGTAATGGGACTCTTAAATGAGAGGGAGTCTCAGCCAAGTTTGAATAAATGACTTTTGATTTTGAAACCATTTATTTCAAACTAGCTATTGCCCACGATTTTGTCTGTGATCCAGGAGTAAAAGTAGTCTATGTCCTTATCCAAGTCATGGTCTCTCTGTGTCACAAATTTCATCACAATCCGCTAAGCCATTACAGCGTGAACAGGTAACAAACAAACAAACTTATTTTCGCAATTATAATATTAGTTAGGATGTTTATGCTCTAATTACAGGCACTTTTGAATAGTCAAGGGATCGGTCGGTTTTTGCGGTGACTTTGGATACGTATTTAAATTTTTTTGTCATCGCCTTCCGAAATTAAAGTTATTTTTCACTTTGTAGTGTTTTTCCGGAAGTCGGTTGTTTTTTTTTTTGTTTTTTTTTTTCACTTTTTAAGCACCTACTAATTCGAAATTTCATCATGCTTAGGGTAAAAACAATGCATATTTATGCGATAGCAGCAATCTCGGTTGATTTGCTGTCATTTTTTGAAGAGTTCCGTTGTCTGTCTCCAAAACGCATCATCAGATCCATATAAAATTTATTTGGGACTATTTCGGGATAAACCCTCCTTTCGAACAAAATAATTTTGCAAATCCTCTATCTATACATGACGAAGTTATGCCCAAACATACATAAATAAAAATAAAAATTAAAAAAACATGCCGAATTCATAAACTCCTTCTTTTTTAAGTCGGTTAAAAAGTAAGCCCTGACTGGGTTTGAGATTATGACCTACAACTCGAAAGTCGCGGCTATTACCACTAGACCACCAAGGCTCAAAGGGTATGAGTGTCAGTGTAAGACGGTAGATGGTAAGACAAAGTATGATTTCATTATGCATAAATCATCTGCCTTCTCCCACAATTTTGAAGTGAAAACTTCTTTAGACGCGTTGAGAATTTTTTCAGATGGGAAAAAACATTTGAACTCGCGACACCGTTACCGACACCACTGTTTTTTTAATAGAGGTATATCGATAATTTAAGCCTCAAAACATAGGTCCAGAACGAATACTCCAATTGGATTTATGAAAATCGGATAACCCGTTTAGAAGATATGATCAAAGTAATGATTATGAATAATGTGAAATCCTGTATTGACGATTAAAAAAATAGCTCAACCCTATTTTAGGGAACTCAACAACCCGTCACAAGACGCTGCCAGATTTGCAGGACATTTGCGTCAGCCATTTATACTCAAAACCACCAGATAAATTATAAAGTCATGTGTTCAATCTAGCCTGCATAGTACTCACATTCACTGTTAGTTTAATCTCTAAATAGAATTCGAACCCCAGTTGGCCGGAGCAAAGACCATCTCCACAGATCTCAAGTGCGTATGCGGCACCTCCTCACAGAGAATGGCTCACCTTCCATGCCCTGTTACGTGTGCATTTGCCGATCAAATCAAAAGTCATTTATTCAAACTAGGCTGAGAGTCAGCTCTTTTTGAACGTCAAAATTACGTAAGACAGTCCCCCCAAAACGCCCGCCCTTCACCACTTCCTAGTGCTTTAGCTGGGAAGAAGAAGTGGCGCAACAAACTCCCCACATCTTACAACTGCGTCAGCGAGCGGAGTTCGCGCAGCCAAATTTTGGGCCAAAGATGTTTGAATTTTTTTGCCATCGATACGCTAAGATGAAGATACCAATTTATTTATGGTCAGTGCAACATCTCTTTTTCTCCCACACTTCTGTATCAGTCGTCATCTCCGTAGTCACACCCTTTCTAACCATATCATCATTCACACAGTCCATCCTTTGGTCTCCCCTTACTCTTATAGCCATCGACATTCATACTCAAAACTTTCCTCACGACATTTTCCTCATTCTTCCGCTTCACATTACCACCTTGTGTATCCAAAGGGTTGAAGGAAATAAACCAGACACAAACACAATCAGCGTATAATATTCCCACTGCTGGGACAAAGGCCTTCTCTCAATGCGAGGGAGTGGGCCATAATCCACCACGCGGGCCCAGTGCGGGTTGGTAGATGTCACATGTCTTCGAATTTTTGGTTCTAAGACATGCGGGTTTCCTCACGATGTTCTCCTTCACCGTTTTGAGATTAGTAGTGATGAAGTAATTCACAAAAAGTATAGCGCCTGTCTGGATTTGAACCTACGACCTACAAACTCGTAAGTCGCTACCATTACCACTGGGCCACCACTGCGTATTCCTGACATCAATGCAGACAAAAAAACAGGGTAGCAACACCAATTCTCATCCCGAGTTTCGTAATACCTGTCTACTTCAATTTTTTTTTCTCTAGAATTTCGGAGATCCGCATCGCGAAGGGTGTGCGGCTAGGGGTGGCCCCCGCAGAATGTAAATGTGACCCGTTGATAAATAAAGAAAGAGGTTAAACTGTTAGAGGTGGGCTGTGTAAACATCGTCTTGCCAAGGGCTGGCACGTTAGAAAAAATGGAGGTAAAAATGTTGTTTTGAGTTGCGTTTTGAGTTTCTTTTTGTTTTAGGTTTACGCAATTTAAGTCCTTGCAACAAGACTGTTAGAGTTTATTGATAATTATAATATGTTACTGTTTCAACAATCTACTGGACAGATTAAATATCTCCGAAGAAATAAAAATAGATTTATTGCTCACAGAAACACGCGCATACACAAAGATATTACAAAAAAAAAACAAGAAAACAACACAGCCAGCTGATTAGCTGCTAGTGTGTACCAAATAATAAAAATGTGTCAAAATAAAATCAAAACATTTTAACTGATGCTTCAATTTCTCGCTTCCTATGGAGAAGAGCCGGCAAGAAACTCCAGCGGTATCTCTTTTAAAAATAATTGACTTTTACAATGTTTTCAAGTTACAGTGATAATAGGTATGGGAGGACAGTGCAGGCTTGTCAATAAATACCAGGTGGTACTTATTAAGAGAAATGAAAATCACGAATAGTCTACATAATAAAAATTAAAATATAATCTTTAGTCTGCAAGGCCTACCACGTATGAAGAAAACAGGATCATTCAGCTTGAATGCAACGTGTCTGATTTAGATTTTCCTTACACCATCATCATTTTGAGTATCATCAGCCTAGCCTTAGAACTGGTTTCCAGTTTAACCGGATGCAGCTGAATACCACTACCGCTCATAGAGCGACTGCCTATCTGACCTCCACAACCTAGTTACTGGGTAAAACGATACTCCTTGGTTGTCGGACTTTCGGGTTTCTGACGACCTGTAACGACTGTAAAAGGTTTACGAATGACAGTCGGGACCAACGGCTTAACGTGTTCTTCGAGGCACGGAACAACCATGCGTAAATTAATCTGATCGATCGACCCTTGCGCCTGTTATGTTACCAATGGCTTAACGTTTTTTGAATTTAAATGAATTAATCCCTATCTTACTTTCAGTTAATTCAGTATAGGCTGAATTTACAAAGGTCAGAAAGATGAAGCTTGTTGCCAATTCCAAAGCGTAGTAGGTTTCTTTGGAGAAGAACGGGTAAGAAATTCCAACTAACCAAAGTTACTGTCAGTATACTCGATCAGTAGGTACATCTAAGCCGCGCTTGAGAGCGTATATACGGTGGTATGTGTGTAATTGTACGTAAGCCTTTTCTTGCTTTTCTCATCTAGTCAACACATTTCCAAACAGAAAATGTAAAATATTCCAAGGATTTTCCGATCGGTGGCAACCCTGTCAGCTAATATGTGAGTGACAGATGGTCATAAATTACACACGTCACTAGATGTGTCCCGGGCGACGGGATCAAATGTTACAACTGTGGGGGCATGGTTCCGTACGTTTATTATTATATTTTTGTATTCTAGAGTTGATTAGTTAGTAATGTGTTAAGATTTATATTACTATGTAAGCTTATTTTTTAGTTTTTGTAAATAATTCACATCCATTGGAATATCATTGTTACTACTTACGTAGTAAGATTGAACACATGTTCTCTGTTTTACACGCTTTTTATTTGCTTCACCTGTATGTTTGTTTGTTTGTTTGTAACCGACACCTTTGGACTTGATTTTGACCCACTTCAAAAGATCAGATTTCATTTAAACTTTGTAGACTTATCGAGGACCGACAACAATTCAATAATTAAAAAAACTGTAAAATCAAGCAGAACTAAAAATAGAAAATAAATAATAGATAAAAAAATCTAAAAAACACGCTTTAAAACGCAACTAAAAAAGCATGGAAAAAAGCGTGCAGTGCTTGATATTAATTGATTATAAAAATACCTCAAAAAGCACCCCACACTTCTTTTCTCTATTTTTTAGTTGCGTTTTTGAAGCGTGTTTTTTAAATTTTTTTATCTATTATTTATTTATATTTTTTTGCTGTATATTGTGTTCTTTTTTAGTCTGTGCTAAATGAATTTATTTTCCTTTACAGTACCGTAAAAAAAGACTACGTATTTGTCAATCATTTTTAGTGTCTATCCGTCCGAGCGAGCTGTATCTTATGAACCGTGATAGGTAGACAGTTGAAATTTTCACTCAGGTTTTATTTATATTGGTGCTATAACAACAAAAAAAAACAACCGACTTCCGGAAAAACACTACAAAGTGAAAAATAACTTTAATTTCGGATGGCGGTGACAATTTTTTTTAATACACATCCAAATTCACCACCTTCCGAAGTTATTTTTTACTTTTTAGTGTTTTTCCGGAAATCAGATTTTTTATTTTGGAAAATGTTTTTATTTTTCACTTTTAAGTTATAGTACCTACCCTAAACCAATTAATCAAATTTCATCATCCTCGGGGTCAATGCAATGCATATTTATGCGATAGCAGAAATCGCGGTTGATTTGCTGTCATTTTTTAAAGATTATTTTGTCTGTCTCCGAAACGCATCATCAGATCTTTATGAAATTGAAATGGCACCATTACGAAATAAACCCCTATCGAACAAAAAAAAAAAGAATTTTGCAATCTGTCTTTATATGACAGAGTTATGCCCGAACATACATTAAAAAACATGTCGAATTGTGAAAGAGGATCCCCATAAAAAACGTGTTTTTTTTTAATAGATATAGTGTTACATATTGTACGGTGGCACGCCAGCTTTCATGTTATAGTCCGAGAAAGGTCTTATAGCTATGTCAAAGAAACTGTTAATGAAGCCCAGCTGCAACATAGTCTAGAAGCTGCTACCTGCTTACGCGAATGACGAGTAGTTAATTAAAAGTAGCCTATGTTATTCATTAGAAAATCATCTATCTGCCAAAGAAAGCCCCGTTAAAATCGATCCAGCCATTTCGGAAATTAGCCGGAATAAATAAACAGACAAACAGACATTTTTTTTTAATTTATTTGTTTGTTAAATGTACCGTACCGTATAAACTTTCATATATGCATTCAATAAAAAGCTGTTATTTTGACATTGCAAACAGACACTTTTTTATTTATTTGTATAGATGTATACACACTGATCATCGTTCCTTTTTTAATAAAGAGTTTTGCAAGCAAATAAAATCTCTATACTTACCGAGTTACCGCAAACTGGAAGGGTTTTCTTATCCCAACTTGTCGTACGGAACCCAGCATCTCAACGCGACACGAAGTAAGGTAAACAGGTTTATGAAGGTCTCGTCCCGCGGGCCACATTTAAGGGCGCCGTGCCCCGTGCCCATAACTGGTGCGCTCACCCTACGTTAATGATGTTCGATGTTCGATACATGTGTAATTTGTATTACTGATTCGTGGCTTTGGTGTTGAATAGGTGCACTGACCTTAAGATGAAAAATCGATTGTTCTTGGGAAATATTATTACATTTGTAATAACTTGAATAAAACGAACCTAAGTTATATTTTACGTTTGAAAATGCATTGGCTAACCTCTTGGTACTGTTGCCGATAGACAATCATCTGATATAGAGTTCGAGCAGTGGTGCTCCCAGTGGTAACTGACGCGACTTACGAGATGTAGGTAGTGTGTTCGAACACAGACAAGCGCTTTATTTTGTGTAAATTAATTAATTCATCACGACTGCTCCCAAAACGGTGAAAGAAACCATCGTGAGGAAACCGGTTTTTCTAGAACCAAAAATTTGAAGAAATGCGACATATCTACTAAACCGCACTGGGCCCGCGTAGTGGATTACGGCCCACTCCCTCTCACAGAGACGAGGCCGATTATGAATATACAGGGTGTTTGGCAGAATGTTGAACATACGAAAACGGTGGATAGGTGGGGTCCTTGCTACTTACTCGGCCCTAATTTATGTGGCCCTGGCCGCCTGGATATTTATAAAATTTATTTTTTGCTTTTTTCTAGTTTCACCAATTTCTTAACTTTGAAGTGTAATTTTTTATTAAAAATGGGTAAATCAGGCAATATTTTTGTTAGATGTTAGCTAGAAAAAATGTTATGAGTCCTCAAACTTACAGAAAGATGTAAAAAATACTTCAATCTTAAAAAAAAAAAAAAAACAAAAAAAAAAATGATTGAAGAGTTCCAATTCTAGCAAAACATCCCTAGTGAGTGAGCTTTCTAATGGAATGTAATTTGCTTTTATAAAAAAAAACCTTTAAGAGTTATTTCATTTTTTTTTTTGCCCAGGGCCAAATAAATTAGGGCTGAGTACGTAGCAGATGACCCCACTTATCCACCATTTTCGTATTTTCGTTCAACGTTCTGCCAAACATCCTGTATAATTTTTGATACAGTTATATATCACTTGAAAAAAATACGTATTATTGAATTCAACTCAAAAACCACATCAAAACTTGACTAAATTTATATGAGACCACCCAATAAATATACCCTTCCAAATTTAAGAAATAAGAGAAGAGAAGATAAGAATTTTTAAATTCGGTTTATAAATGACGGAGTTCTGTGGTAGCAAGCATTAACGACATTGTCGACTTACGAGCTGCAGGTCGTAGATTCGAAACCAGACAGGCGCTTTCCTTTGTGTAAAAAAAATCATAATCGTTTGCTCTCAAAACTGTGAAGGAAAACATCGTGAGGAAAAAACTGGTATGTTTTAGAAGCAAAAAAACAGTGGCACTCCGGGAGTGCCGACAGAAGTGAAAACTTGAACAATTACGTGTGTATTTTTTTAATCGTCAGATTAAACAACGTTCAACATACGTTCAACGTTGTTCGTTCGTACGTTCGTGTTGTCAGTGGTGTCGGTAACAGTGTCGCGAATTCAATTGTATTTTCTATCTCAAAAAATGCGCTAAAGAAGTTTTCACCTCAAAAAATTCTAAGACATGTGACATGTACCAACCCGTACTGAGTCCGCGAGGTCGATTATGGCCCACTCTCTCTCACCGAATGGAGGCCTGTGACCCAGCAGGGAGAACGTTATAGGCTTAGATGAAACATTAAAATAAAAATACAATCGAATTGAAAACCTCAATTTTTTTAAGGCGGCTAAAAACGGTCAACACGATAACAATATTGTTATCGTGTTGACCGTTTTCTTCTTCCCGTGGGTGTCGTAGAAGGCGACTAAGGGACTTACTAGAGAATGGGCAGCAGCGTTCTCTGTGCATTTGACCAACATACTGCGATCGCCAACCCGCATGCCAAGAGTGGCGATTATGGCAAATCCCCCCTTTTGGCGGAGGCTTATGTCCAGCAGTGCACGTCTTTCAGCTGATATGATTTAGCTTAGATGGTAAAAAAGTATCGGCACTAATATCTAAATATTATCGCACAAATGATACCTGCAGCATTTCCAACGAAACAGCATGACATAGAAATCTTCAACGCCATTCAATTACCGACAACATGTGATACAAATAAGCCAGGGTATTCCAAGGAATACCAGGGTATGCCAAGGCACGCCAGGGTACCTCTCGCCAATCCCGCTGTTACGGGACACTCGTAAAGTCACCCAGATCGGGAATACACGCTATTAGCTGGTCTGTGGTATGAGGTATAAGCGGAAGCGGGTTAGAAAAAACTAGCTTCGCTAGCTAGTATTCTTGTTCTCTCGTCGTTTATGCTTAGCGTTCTTTCTGACTTTTCTTCTTTTTGCTCTGCTTCTCAGTGCCGTAGCGTAATATTTTATAGCCTATAACCTTCTTCAAGAATTAGGCCATCAAATACAAACATATTTTTTTAAATCTACTTGTTACTTCCAGAAATTTACGCGGTCAAACAAACAAACTCTTCAGCGTTATTATTTGTATAAAGATAGATTGAGAGTGTTTTAAAATGAGTGGTGCCTTTCATGGACTAAGTATAATAGAGTATAAAATTGTTGATTGTGGTTAAGCACAGGTATTTTAAAATAAATCTGGTCAAAGTTAAATAAGTGTCTATGTAATCACACGTCACGGTTTTCATATCACAATTAAATAAGTAATTATTTTTAAAGTGACGATCTTGTTATGGATCGTGGTAAATTTTGTAAAACAACAAACAATTTTTTTTTTTTTCTTTGAGGGTGGGATATCATCAAATAACTTCTCCCGCTCTGGCTGGAGTGGGGAGGGCGTCAGACTTTTACTGACTAAAACCCACCCGTGTTCTTTCAGTTGCCTGTGTGCCAGGGGCCACGGTATCTCTTTCGAACAACCCGCACCCCTGGCAGAACATTATACCTACAATGCAAGCAAAGCACTAGGTGTCTGCGTGTAGCATCACACCACTACGCGCTGTCCTACGGCGTAGCAAGCGTAGCACTTGAATTCGTGAAAATATTTCAACTCAATAGGTACTTCTCTGCCCATACTGGCACCAAGGGGGCAACAAGACAAGAAGCAAAGAAAGAAAAAAATAACGAAATAATATGATTGGTAACTACCAATCATATTATTTCGTTTTTTTTTTATATAAGTAAGTATACTTTCTTAGCTAGTACACTACGCGCTAAATTACGGTGTAGCAAACGTAGCTCTTGTATTCTTGAAAAGATTTCAACTCAACGATATAATTACTAAACACTGTCGTAATATTTGTAATTTATTAGGCGAGCGAGTCCGAATTAATACATTTCTTTTTCTTAAAAAAAAAGTTGCTGGTTCATATATTTTGACCGCGTAGGTATTGCACTTTTTGATTTTTGTTACATTCGATTTTTGTTTTCTTGGAAGCAGACTATGCAACTGCGTTATTGTGGCTGTAATGCCAATACCGCTGTCGCTCGTCGCTGGTACCGCCGCACCCTATTGAGGTATCGATGGATACCGCGAGAGGCGTCGTGGTATTTTTACGGTTGTTAGGTTTTTATGGTGTCATCTATAGTCGCATTGCAGTGTATTGGTCACTGAGAGAATAAAGATATACAAAAGTTTTTATTTTCACAAACATACACATTTCAATACTTTCTCTGTATGTAGAAAGTTTTGTCAGTAAGACAATTAATTTAAAAAATCTTACATTGTGTTCAAAAAAAGCAATGCATTTATTTTATGGGGACATAACCAGATTATTGAGGAAAACTATGGCAAAAGATTAAAAATAATCTCTAAAACGAAAAGATAACGTCACGCGATGTTCCCAGGCGGTCACCCATCCAAGTACAGACCGCGCCTGATGTTGATTAACTTTGGTGATCGGACGAGAACCGGTGTATTCAACGTATTATGGACGTTGGCATTTGTGTAGCTAAATTTCATGTTCAGTATCTAGCGAAGGTTTGCACAATTAGAAAACCTTATTCTCTTGAAAAAATTACAAATTCTAGATGTCTTCTTGTATAGTTAAAGGCTTGTTTTACCATCTTCAGGTAACGTACCAGTTAATTTATCTGGCATATATACCTGACGGCCAATATTCTCGTAATTAAAAACGTTCAAAATCTTGTCGCAATCTGACCTCCGTGACCATCAAATACCAAAACATGTCAAAAATGTCGAGGTATTTTTGACAGATTGAGACTGAGATCGCACTGTGAACGTTCCTAAAATTACGAGAATTGCCCCTCTGATTCTGTACAATAAAATATATTTTTTTCTTTTTGATTTATCTGGTAGATAAATGGCGTCACACATGGGACTTAAATACAACTGGCGAAATATGGGTGTACTTTTAGTACCTGTGCCTTACACTTCGGGAAATACAGGCGTAATGTTATGTTATAGAGGGTGGCAGGGACATTGAGGCGAAATCTGTTACCATGCATTCAGTACCTACATGATTCAGGACCCACTGCGTTGTACTTATTGGTCGGTTATTGTTTTTTTAATCTGCTTTTTTATACAAAAGTGCAATATCCAATTATCCCTCTAATTAATATGGCCGCCGTGTTCGCTCACCGTTCGGGCCGCAGTTTACAACATATTCTTGCTTCGTACCACGAAAACGGCGAAAACTGAAAATAAGCGGCAGCCGCCATACAGTTTGCGATAATTAAGCGACAGTCGCTATTCGGAGACAAAATGTATGGAACAGCACACTTTTTAAAATTATCGTGTAGGTAGAAGCTCATCCTGCTGTAATACATAATCAATCCAAATCTGGATCATTTTAAAGAACATTCCTAATCCATTTCTTCATAATATGTTGTATGAAATTTTTGCATCTTAACATGAATGAAATGGGCGTCGGGAATCCCAGGCTGATTCCCGGCCACCTTAGGCACGGGCTTGCGGACGGCGAGTAATGGGTAGCTCGCTGTCCGGTAAGGACCAAGCCCGGGTCGACGGCGCGTTGTTTTCCACGCGCGCCTTTAAGAGATGTCAGCAGCAACTGATGGGGCCCGCAAAGGCCGATGCCTGCCAGGGGTGCGGGTTGTTCGAAAGAGATACCGCGGCCCCTGGCACACAGGCAACTGAGGGAACACGGGTGGGTTTTAGTCAGTAAAAGTCTGGCACGCCCTCCCGCTCCAACCAGAGCGGGAGAAGTTATTTGATGATATCCCACCCAAAAAAAAAAATGAATGAAATTGTTTGCTTAAATAATTGCAATGTAAATAAGACAATAAATGTCGTTGAATTATCAAAATTATCCATTCCTACTGTTATTGTAAAACGCAATGACCCCGCCACCCCCACCCCTCTGAAGACATGGTAACAAGTTGTGCGTCAATGTCCCTACCACCTTCATCATCATCTCAGCCAAAAGATGTCCACTGCTGGACATAGGCCTCCTCCAGGCTCCTCCACTTCGACCGGTCTTGTGCTTCCCACATCCAGCGGATTCCCGCGGCCTTCACAAGTTCATCGGTCCAACTTCCCACTCAACGTCTTCCGGTACGCGGTCGCCACTCCAGGATCGGCTATTCTGCGAGCAATGTGCCCACTGTCACTTAAGTTTGAAAGAAAGAAAGAGAAGGACGATAAAAGGATTATCATAAACTTAACTACAACACAATATAATTAATGAACACATAAAAAAAAAACACGACTATGCTACGCTACTTATTAAAATTAAAATTAGATTTAAAAAAAAAACAAAGTCCTGTACGACGTCAAAGGCCACTATCTCAGCATGATACCGAGACATTTATAAAGTGTCGCGGCGCTGGTATTCTGATAGGGCCCATTGTGATGTCACGGATAGATACAGAAACAAAAAAATTAATAAATTAAAATAAGATAAAATGTGTCTAATAATTAAAAAATAAAATAAAATGTCGGCTGCTGTGGTTCTCCTGCGGATCTCTTCATTCCTGATACCCGCCCCACCTTATAAATAAATATTCAAAAAAACCGGGTAGCAAAAAAATCAACGGCCAATCCTGAACCCAGAGTATACCAAAACATCTTGTAATACAATTTGACATGACAACATGTAACTCAGTATTGTTTACAACACTGCTTACTCCCTTAATACATAGGATTTGTGATATCTAATGTTATTACAAGGAGCGAGAGTTCGCGAGGCTATTTCATTGAAAGAGGTAAGTAAAAAGGCTTGCTGCCACTTTCTTTATTGAAAAAAAAAGACTTTTTAGTAGTGAAGTGTTATTATAATTTAAGAAAGAACATTATCTCTCCACTTTATCATAATTGCTTATATATTTATTATTTAAATTACATTTTATTTCTATATATTTTGGTGATATTTATTTTACAAAGTATGTATGTATGTTTGTATGTATGTATAATCTCATATTATGTGTGTATATTTAAATTAGAGTTTATGTTGTAATTTTATGTTTTCCCTTGTACTGTTATTACACGCGTTGTCCACACCTCTGTTATCTTCTCTCCTATCGCAGGTGTGCTGGAAGAGATTTCTGTAGAAATAAGCATTACCTATGTACGTATTTTTCTGTTCCTTTCTTCTTGTTTGTTTATATGTGTGTGCATAAATGTTTAAATAAATAAATAAAGATTTTGTAATTTAGTAAGTCTTTTTTGTGTAGCTTTTGCATGCGTACATTGTAAAATATGGCTGATCTCGTAATCATTTTTGTTATCTGTTATACCCATATTTGTAAAATAAAATATATCTTAATCTTTATCTTGAGAAGTAGGTATTACAAGTATATTATAGGTCTGTATTCTCGGAAGGAATTTTGGCTGAGGGATTCGTGGCTAAGTAATAATACGCACGGGTCGATTGATCAGGTTAAGCTACACTTGCTGCGGTTGGTCCGTGGATGGGTGACCATCTTTACATACTGAGACCCCTCCGTGCCTCGTAAAGCACGTTACTCCATTGGTCCCGGCTGTCATTCGTGGATCTTTGACAGTCGTTAGAATCCCGAAAGCCTGACAACCTATCTTACCAACGGGTATTAACAAGTAACTGGGTTGTGGAAGTCAGATAAGGAGTCGCTCTGTGGCGGACATCTACAATGCCCCCACATACGAAACGTCAAATCAACAAATGTGGAAAACACAAAAAGTGAAGTGGCGCCATCTACAATGCCATAAGCAAACTAATCAAGACTTGACGTCACACCGCAACTACATCACGCAAGCAGAGTTTACCGCGCAATCTACATATATACAATATCCCGACATCAATCGTCGGGCAGTAGCCCACCAGACACAACACCCGTCTGGTCGGAGGAACCTCCTTTACCAATAGAGTATGAGTGAACTTTACACCCTGTTCCTCATACCTCTATTGAACTGACTGGAAGCCGACCCCAAATTAGTAGGGAACAGGCAGGTAGATGATGAAGATGATGATGGGTCACATCAAAACGGGATTTTCAAGAAGAAAAATAGGTAAAAAATAGCATCACGCCTGTAATCCCCGAATGGTTAGGCAACACCAACATTTCACCAGTTATATAATTGAGGGCGGCCTATCGCCATCAACCATTCTCCGAGCGTCGACTGAAAAATTCCTTACGAAGAAACCCAATAACTTTTTGAATGACCTGGGAATCGAACCCAGAACTGCTCAGCAGTAACGCTTACGACCACTAGACTTACGAGGTAGTCCGAAGAAAAAATATATGATCACCAAAAAAAATTTGTACTTCGCAGAGTGTGCGCAGGAGCTCCACGACCTGAGGGCCAATTCTCGTAATCTTAAGAACGTTCAGTTTGATCTCAGACTCAATCTGCCAAAAATACCTCGCTCGAGTTTCCATACATTTTTGACAAGTTTTTGACATTTGCTTGTCGCCGAGATGACACTGCTACTAGATTTTGAACGGTCTTATTTACGAGAACTGACCTTCTAATCCCACCATCGCCCTTTTGGGCACGCCACGATTGCGGCGGTAAGTCCCCTTTTTGAGGAATGGCTTGAGAGGCGGCATGGCGTCCTCACCTTCCGCCTCATGAGGACATAGGTCCTCACCGGACACGGTTGTTTCGGGAGGTTCCTGTTTCGGATAAGGCGGGAGGAAACGCCCGAGTGATTCCACTGCGAAGATCGCTCTGAGGACACGGTGGAGCATACGGTGGAGGTCTGCCCGGCTTGGGCGGAGCACCGCTGTGTCCTCGTGGAGGCGATCGGCGGCGGCGATCTTTCGCATCCGGCCCTGGTCCAGGCCATGGGACGGAGCGAGTGTGCATGGTTAGCCGTCACCTCCTTCAGCGAAGCAGTTATGCTCGCAAAGAGGAAGCCGGCGCACGTGAGGGAAAGGCGCGATATGCGCCCTCACGGCCGTAGCCTTCGCAGGATACGCCCTGGGCGTCGGGAATCCCAGGCCGATTCCCGGCCACCGTAGGCGCGGGCTTGCGGACGGCGAGTAATGGGTAGCTCGCTATCCGGTAAGGACCAAGCCCGGGTCGACGGCGCGTTGTGTTCCACGCGCGCTTCAAAGAGATGCCAGCACCAACTGGTGGGGCCCGCAAGGGCCGATGCCTGCCAGGGGTGCGGGTTGTTCGAAGGACATACCGCGGCCCCTGGCACACAGGCAACTGAGGGAACACGGGTGGGTTTTAGTCAGTAAAAGTCTGACACGCCCTCCCGCTCCACCCAGAGCGGGAGAAGTTGTTTGATGATTTCCCAAAAAAAAAACCATTGCCGTTTTACTACCGCATTACCAGACGCACTGCAGTGTACCATCCACACTTGGTTGATATCCCAACCAGTCGTACTCAGCGCTTCTTCTCCATATTCATTATATGCACAGCTAAAGTGTGGAACTTTCTGCTTCTATGTTCCATTCCACATTTAATCCGTCTGCTCCCGATCTTCCTGGCACGCTTGATCCATCATATACCTACCTCATCAATCGCTTTCCATCAGGCATGATCGATGTCAAGAGCAGGCCCATTTAGTAATCCCTACTTCTCTACTAATATTATAAATGCGAAAGTAACTCTGTATGTCTGTCTGTTATGCTTTCACGCCTAAACCGCTGAACCGATCATCATGAAATTTGGCAGAGGTATAGCCTGGGATATGAAGAAGGCCATAGGCTACATTTGTATGTAATAATCATCATCCACGCGGGCGGAGCCGTGGGCAAAAGCTAGTTTAGTAATCTGTACATCTTTATCCATACATATAAATAAAATTGGAGTGTCTGTTTGTAATATTAAAAAACCCGGTTTTTGCTACATGCGTATGAATATACATACGGTACATATACCAAAATAACATTTTTTTTACATTTTTTGTCTGTTTGTTCCCGCTAATCTCTGAAATGGCTGGACCGTTTTGACGGGACTTTCACTGGCAGGTAGCTGATGCAATACGGAGGAACTTAGGCTACTTTTATTTTAGAATTTTTATTTGTTTTTATTGATATATAAATAATAGTAAAAAAACTATTCTGCACGGACGAAGTCGCGGGTGCAGCTAGTAAAAAATATGAAAGAACGAACCATCTCAAAAACAACTAAACCACTTGAGATTCGGTTTGAATTCATTACTAACGTTACTTTAAACTTCATCCCGGGGGATGGCTCGTGAGGATATTATCGCCATCCTCTTCCCATCCCCGTCATCTGAGCAGTCACGGTCTGATTGTGTTGGGGCGATGGGATGGTGGTGTGTAAGAGTGAGGCACGAAAATAAATATTTTAATATATCAAAATAAATAATCTATATTTTCCTACTAATTTTATAAATGCAACGCAAACAAACAAACTCTTTAGCTTTATTATTTGTATAAAGATGTGTATACGTAATCACACGTCACAGTTTTCATATCACAATTAGATAAGTGTTTATTTTAAAGTGACGATCTCGTTATGGATTGTGGTAAAGTTTTGCAAAACAACAAACAACTATACTGTTTTTTTTTTTTGAGGGTGGGAAATCATCAAATAACTTCTCCCGCTGTGGGTGGAGTGGGATGTATCAGACTTTAACTGACTAAAACCCACCCGTGTTCCTTCAGTTGCCTGTGTGCCAAGGGCCGCGGTATCTCTTTCGAACAACCCGCACCCCTGGCAGAAAGTTTTGTTACTCAATCACGTAAAATTGGCTGAATGAATTTGGATGTAATTTAGTACACAGTTTACTAGATTTTTATCCCTATAGTACGTTCCCGAGGGATAATATTCGACCTCCACGCGTGCGAAGGCGCTATCAAAACCTAGTAATTCTACTTCCTATTTATATTATATATATAATATATAATTTATATTATAAATGTGTAAATTTGTATGTTTGGATATTTAGATGTTGACGGGATGTCTGTTACACAATGACGCGAAAACGGTCCGACGGATTTGGATGAAATTTTGCACATCTATAGTTTATAACGTGGATTACAATATGGAATACTTTTTATCCTGTAAGTTTGGTCTCGTGGGATAATTTCGGACCTCCACGCTGGCGAAACTGCTATCAAAAGCTAGTATTATTCTAAGTATAGAAAACAGGGATTAATAAGTAACCTTATTAAAACACATATTTAATGCTTGGGAGGAGGCCCAGGATGCCATTGGAATCTTTTGTGACCTCTCCAAGGCATTTGCTTGCGTTAATCACGAAACCTTGCTCTTAAAACTTGAGCATTACGGACTAGGTAAACTTGCGCTCAGTCTAGTAAAATCTTATTTAAATGATAGACAGCAAAAAGTTCATATAAATGGAGTCAATTCACTTGGTTTAAAAATAAAAATGGGTGTTCCACAAGGCTCAATATTAGGTCCTTTCCTCTTTTTAGTATATATTAATGATCTACCCCATTTATTAAAAAAACAACCACAAGTGGTGTTATTTGCTGACGATACATCCTTAATTTTTAAAATAAATAGACGTGCATCAAATCTTGACGACGTAAATAACGCCCTACTGCTGGTGCAAAATTGGTTCACTGCTAATAATTTAGTATTAAATGGGAAAAAAACGAAATGCATAAGATTTGCTTTACCAAATGTTAAAAGTACTGATTGTGACATAGTATTGAATAAAGAGAAACTAGAATTCGTCGATAAAACTGTTTTCCTAGGGATCACGCTCGACTCAAAGCTACAGTGGAGTCCTCATTTAACAGCTCTTGCAGGACGGCTAAGTTCAGCAGCATATGCTGTAAGAAAAATCCGCCAATTCACTAATGTAGAAACCGCGAGGTTAGTCTATTTCAGTTACTTTCATAGTATCATGTCTTACGGTATTTTACTATGGGGACGGGCTGCAGATATTGAGTCTATTTTTATTCTGCAGAAAAGAGCCATCAGAGCAATATATGGCTCTAAGGGAACTTTTCAAAAATATTAATATCATGACGGTACCTTGTCAATATATCTATGAGAACATTATGTACGTCAGGAAAAATTTAAATCTTTTCAGTAAAAGAGGTGAAAGACACACCGTTGGGACTAGAAATAGGGACCAATTAGTTCAACCAGGCTTCAGACTGGCTAAAGTAGACTCATCCTTCATGGGGTACTGTTTAAAATGTTACAATAAAATACCTCCCCACATTCTCCAACTGAATGAAATGAAATTTAAATCTTGTATAAAACGCACACTATGCAGCCATGCTTATTATAAGTTGGGAGATTACATCGCTGATAAAAATGCTTGGCTAAACGCTGCTTGTCCAGCTCCACAAGGTAGGTTAAACCAAATTGATTAGCATTTGAAAACGTTGGAGCTGCTGAAGACTGTAAAAGACTAGATCTTTGCATTGTATAAATTCAAACTTTTAGTATTGTATAATTGCATAGCATATGTGTGAGCACTATGTTCCTACTATAAAGCTACCATTTACAGGGTACGTCTTTCATTGACCTGAATGTGCCTTGGCAGCTAGGAGTATGTCATGCTCACTCAAATGTCTCGCTGGTGGTGGCGTGTGTGTTGGATCATTAAGTTCCCTTCAAAATGGTTGAGCTGAATGGTGCTGATCCACACGTCATGTTCGTGAACGGGCGCTGCCAGTAGGGACTGGTCATCTCCTAGCTCCCACGGCTTATTTTAATTTCTGAATTGTTATTTTATTTTTGTTTTAATTACGGACGCTTTAATGTGCACGTCTTTTTACATCGTTCTCACATTGATAATTTCAACATAATGATGTAACCAACTTTTTGTAACATTACCATGATTTTAAAAGAGTGTCCATGGAGTTTCTTGCCCGTTCTTCTCCATAGGTACCTACGCTTTGGAATGGGCAATTAGCTTCATCTTTCTAACTCACCGACCTTGACAATTCAAAAGTGCCTGTAATTGGTTTATTTGAAATAAATGCTTTGAGTTTGAGTTTGAGTTTGCCGGAATCGCAATTACTACAAGATAAAACACACAAGATAATTCAACAGATACCTACCGTGATACGTAACAAATAGGAAATAAGATATATCTAAAAACATGATAAATCCATTAAATATAGCACGATTAGCTATCTTTTGTGATTACTTTAACCGGCTTCTGTTTTTTAGAAATACCCAATCTATCAATCATGATTTTGTTGTAATTATTTAAGCCTGTGATGGATATATTGAGAATGGCCGGATATTGATTTTTTTTTACACATTGTCATTTTGATACGTATACTTTCGTCAATAGATGTGTTTAGTTCGCCGACTAAATACCTAATTACAGCCGCACGGGTCAATCGATCACATTTGGCTACGACTGCCATGGTCCTAGTTTAATTAAAAACACAAATAGTAAAAAATAAGTTACTTTCAAAAAAACACTTAAATGAGAAAAATTACTGTAATGTCGGGAGGTCTTTTTTGGATGTCGGTTGTTTCTTTTTTGTAATAAAGTTATATTTTTTTATTTTTAGCTGTGGTACCTACCTGGTTTTCCCCCACACAATTTCTTATACCTTCAATATCTGAATAACAGTTACAGAAATTTATTACTAATATTAGAACATCCATATTTAAATGGGACCACTCGATATATTTACCATTTCAAACTAATTAAGAATTTTCAAATAGACTTATAAATGACGGAGTTCTATATTAAAAATGTTAAAAAATATATTCGAATTGAGAATCTCCTCTTTTTTCAGATCAATTTTTAAAAAAACTTTCGTAACAAAATACCCAGATAATTATATTAACAAGGACTGCTCATAAAAATGCTTGCAATAAAATCACTTACTGCATACCACCATCCAAACAATAGCGGTGAGAAATCCAAAGCTTTTAAATTCCATTTAGCGCATTACGTGATGTTATACTGTAAATATTTTGTAAACACCTCGTCACTGCACCTGGGCGTGTTTGTTATTGAAAACACTGAAAAAAAACAATAAATTCATAACATCACGACCAGAATATTCCCCGAAAGATTAGGCAGATTCTCAGGCTGTAATTCGCAAATTATGTTCTATAAACCTAACGGAAGGGCAAGCCTTTTGTTACTGATAGGGCACAATCTAGACTCTGAGCGGCTGCTGAGAGTTTTCTTATTTAATTCTCATCATCTGGGGTCAGCTTCCAGTCTAACCGAATGCAGCTGAATACCAATATTTTACGTGGAGTGATTACGATTGAACCCCTTGGTAAGACAGGTTGTCAGACTTCCTGACTTCTGACGACCGTTACGTCAGTCAAAGATCCACGAATGACAGCCAGGACCAACGGCTTAACGTGCTTTTCGAGGGACGAACGGGGCCTGGTACGTAAAGATTGTCACCCATCCACGTATCAAACCCGACAAACGTAGCTTAACCTGATCGAAGGACCCGTGCAGCTGTAGTTAGCTACAGCCCCCTAAAATTCATTGTAATATTAAATTTAAATGAAATAGATTTTCCCACACCAAATTACCTACGTTAGACAGGCATAATTTTGTAATAAAGCATAGTATTCTAGTGCAAAATAATTAGGTCAGATATTATTAAGTTATGCAGCAAGCGAACTATTTCGGAAGTTATTCGCTATTGGGGAATATGCGAGGTTCCTCTAACATCGAATAACGATGCACTTAAGACTGAATTCTTCGGAAACCAAGTCTTTTGGCAACATCAAGTAAAGCGGTCTTTTAAAATAACTTTGAAAGCTTTCAATTACAAGTTATTAACATAAGTTTAGTTCTCACGATCATCATTTTAGCCGAAAGATGCCCGCTTCTGGACGTAGGCCTTCCCCAAGAACCGCCAGTTCAACCGGTTCTATGCTTCTCGCATCCAGAGGATTCTTGTGGCCTTCACCAGGTAATCAATTCACCCTATGCGAGCAATATGCCCTGTCCACTGCCACTTAAGTTATGAAAACAAGTAAATCAGCCAAATGCGTGTCTACAGAACCCTTTATTTTGTGTGGTCAGACTCTTAACTTGAAGAGATTTAAGTTAATGTAAATTATTCAATTACCTCTTAAGTAAATTCGACTACTAAACGTATGATTTTAAAGTTAGGATCAAAAGTTAACTTAAATATTAGGATACAACTTTAGTATTCTCTACTTATTATCTCATTGAATTAATTTAATATTTTTGACATTTCTACACATATCTAACATTTGACAAATTTCCAATTTGAATGTAATCCTAAATATTCATTAAATTCAATATACAATGCATGAAACAAACTAAAACCCTGAAAATGTATTTGTACGCCGGACACGGCAGAATAATATGACCTTCACAAAATAAGTACCATCTCTATAATTGGTCAGGTCTAAATCTGTGTGGTGCTTTCCTCAAAAGACCATTTCAGACACCAATCTAGATAGTCTTCACATGATCTGACCAAGATCATGTGAAGAGTTTGTTTCGGCCTTTCTTCTCAGAGTAGTCAGATAGGAAACGCCGACCTCATCTAGTTTAAAAAATATGATTGACGTGTAAAAGTGTTTGTACAAACCTACTTACAGAAATGTAATAATTTATCATTATCTTGGAGGACCAAGTTTTTCATTTGTTTATCCTTTATTTCAGACAACTAAAGCCCAAGAATCACAATATACATATATACATAAAAACAATAAGTATAAACTAATACATATTTACATAGTATAAAACGAAGTCGCTTTTCGTGTCGCGCTTAGATCTTTTAAACTACGCAACCAACGGTTTTCATCAATAGATTGAGTGATTCAATAGGAATGTTAATTTGTATAATACACTGAGATCACCGCGGGCGCAGCCGCTGGAAAAAGCTAGTATTTTTTTTTAAATAGTTTAAAAACTAAAAAACACGGTTTAAGAAACAAACTAAAAAATTAGAAAATAATTTAATTCTTTTAAAAAGCGTGGGGTGCTTTTTGAGGTATTTTTATAATCAATTAATATCAAGCACCCCACGCTTTTTAACAGAATTAAATTATTTTCTAATTTTTTAGTTTGGTTTTTAATGCGTGTTTTTTAGTTTAACTATTATTTATTTACAATTTTTTAGTTCTGCTTGCTTGAAAAGCGTGATTTTTAAGATTTTTTGTTGTTTTTTTTCTGTTTTTTTTTTTAATTTTTGAATTGTCATTGGTCCTCGAAGAGTCTACAAAGTTTCAATGAAATCTAACCGTTTGAAGTGGGTCAAAATAGCGTCCAAAGGAGTCGGTTACATACAAACATACAAACAAACAAACAAACATACAAGTGAAGCTAATATAAAGCGTGTAATAAACTTAAAAACGTGGAGTTTTTCGAAGACAAACACAAAAGACGCACACACAGTGATTGACAAATCACTTCAAACTGCATTTACCAAAAATTTAAACAGTGTGATTACAGAATAGACCCGGCAGGTATTCCAAAGCGACTGCCTGTAACATTACCCTCTAGAGATTAGGTCAAGTTAGCTGGAATAGGTCGTGTAACAATAAGATTAAGGTAACAGCTCGACTCTGATTGTACATTTAACAGACTACTCAAGTTTATCTGGCTTTATGAAATAACGGGGTTATTTCATTTTAGCTTTGTGTTTTCCTGACTGGTTACATTCTAATTGTGCTGTAGTTGTTTATAATAGTAATTAATTTAATTACGACGGTCTTGTTGCTGTCAAAACTTAGCCAGTTTTGACAGCTGCACAGGTCGATCAATCAGGGTTGCCGCGTTTGGTCCGTGAATGTATGACCATCTTTTAATATCATTTTTATTAATTATTATTATTTATTTATTTCCAAAACAACCTATTACATAAGTGATCTTAGCCACACAACGAAAACCTCTCAGGGTTTATTATGTGTGTAAAAAGAACAATTTTAAAACAAAAAAAAATAAATACAATATGACATTAAATAAGGGACTTGAACATATGACAATATTAAAAACAAAAAGACACAAAAAATATCAACAACAAGCAATTCTAACTACATTACAATGTAATACTTTAAAATTACAATGACACACTTTTATTTACTTGTTTTTATAACACTTTTTTACATTTTTTATAACACTTATTTCCATTTTTTTTATTTGCATTATTTATTTTGTTTCTTTTTTTTTTCCTTTACATTCCGATCCCTTGCATACATTAGGAGAAATGTGTAAGGAAACGTTTTGATTTATACCATCGAACTAGTTTTGCAAAGCGTTTGCAAGTCTTCTGAAAGTTTATTTAGATAAAAAGGTACCAAATATTCTGCAACCCTCATACCGTACACATTATTAAATTTTGGTAGGATGTATTTATTTTTAAGTGGTATTAAGAGCTCACACCTCGGAAAGCACGCTAAGCCGTTGGTCCCAGCTGTAATTCGGGGATGTTTGACAGTGGGTACAGGTCGTTAGAAGCCCGAAAGTCTGACAACCATTCTTACCAAGGGGTACTGTATTACTTAGTAACTGAGTTGTGGAGGTCAGATAGGCAGTTCATCATCGTTATTTCAGCTGAAAGACGGCCCCTGCTGGACATAAGCCTCCCCCAAAAGGAGGTGGTTTGCAATAATCGCCACCCTTGGCAGGCGGGTTGGCGATCGCAGTATGGTGGTAAAATGCATAGAGAACGCTGCTGCCCATTCTCTAGTAAGTCCCTTAGTCGCCTTCTACGACACCCGCGGGAAGAAATGGGATGGTGCTATTCTTTACGTCCGGTACGCTCGCTTCATGTAAAATACTGTAAACGAGCCGCACACGGTTAGACTGGAACCCGGTCCCGATCCGATCCGATCCGAGTTGGGAATAGGCTTGGCAGGTTGATTTTTTGGTTGTTAATAATTTCATAATTTATGTGCTGTAAAAACTTTGTACCCCTTTAAACGAAAATCACGCGGATGGAGGAGTGCGAAATTTATAATTAAATTATAATTAGTCCTTTATTTCAGGCAACGAAGGCTCATAAAACACAATACATATATTATAAGTATAAAAACAATAACTATAAACTAATACATATTTTTATACAAATTTTAAAACTACTGCACACGAAGTGCACGCGAATTTGGCACAGTTAAAGTTTATATGGACAATGAGTGCCGTAAGCTAATATTTTTTGGTAGGTAGGTATACAGGGTGTAACAGAAACCATATTGCTATAATAATAAGTATAAAAACAAAATAAAATAAAAATCTTTTTCTTTTTTCAGACAAAAAAGTCCATAGGCGAGGCAAGGTTTTTAGTAACAAGAATTTTGCTTATATGTAATACTAGCTTTTGCCAGCGGCTTCGCCCGCGCGGAGGTCGAAAACTATCCCACGGGAACGTAGTACCGAAAAAAAACTATCTTATGTGTTATTCCAGGTTACAAACTACCTGTGCGCCAAATTTCATTCAAATCCATTTAGCCGTTTTTAGGTGAAAGAGTAACAAACATACATCCATACTCACAAACTTTCACATTAATAATATTAGCAGGATTAGTAATTTAAAAAAAAGTTATAATAGAAGAAACACCCCTGCACAGCAGGCTCCCGGTCTCGCAACATGTGGAGTTCAGTGAACCTACTGAGCAGAATTGGCGGAAGAACCGATACACGGTTCTTCCGCCAATCATCCTTAGGACGCTATTTCGGCCTCCCCCGTACTCGTCGCACCACCGACGCAACTTTTTTACGCATAATTGCGTAGAAGTCATCTACGCTGGCGTCAACAAACATGCTGGATGCACTGCAATATCGAGGGAGCCGAAACAGAACACAATATTATACTGGACGCGTAAGGCATTGCAGGATTTTTGTGTAAAGTTTGCTGGTATAGAATCTCTATACATAGTTTCAGCTCAAAATAAAATACTCTAAGAATTGATACAAAATCGGTTCCATATGTTTCTTAAATTCAAATCATCATAACAAATGTGTCACCACACTACGTAGCTCAATAACTTTCCACGTTACTTGCCAATGTCACGATAAATCTCTTCCGAGAGATGTTTATTTCAATATGAAAACTTCGGTTTCTGGTATCAATGTATTAAAAATTCTCATAACTTCCGAACATGTAGATAGAGATAGGATTAAAAATGCCTTCCAATATCGTTTGATATCATCCAAAGAAGCGTGCCCTTGGTATGTATACAGGGTGTAAGAGAAACGCTTCCGAAAACGAAGACAAGTGGTCTTTCTCGATTCAGTACCATAAAAAATAAAAAAATTTTTAGCATCGTTTGTCGAAAAACAAAATCAAAAGCCATTTATTCAAACTAGGCTGAGAGTCAGCACTTTTTGAACGTCATAATTACATAAGACAGTCCCCCAAAACGCCCGCCCTTCACCACTTCCTACTGTTTTATCTGGGAAGAAGAAGTGGCGCAACAAACTCTCCAGCAGCACATACTTGTGTACTTACACTATCCTGTGAGAACAGTTAAATGAACCATTATTTGAGATTAAACACATTTTAAAATGACCCCAAGTCCATGCGGCGACTTTAGGTTCAAGCATCCTTTGTAAAGCGTCGCAAAAATAAAATTAGTAGAAACATTACACAAACGTCAAACGTTTTAAACTGATGCAAAATAACCAATTTAAAGCGAAAGGTTTATTGGTATCCGTTTGCATTTATTGGTATCCGTTTGCATTTATTTTGTATATAACCTACGTTCTGGCTTCGGAAGCGTTCCCCTTACACCCGGTATACCCTTTCTTCTACACGTTATATAATAATGCATTAGAAATACATTACGTTTTTAATTAAATATGGTCGAGAGGCTTGTGGCTAAGTAACAATAGCTGCACGAGTCGATCGATCAGGTTAAGCTACGCTTGCCGCGGTTGGTCCGTGGATGGGTGACCATCTTTACATACCAAGACCCCTCCGTGCCTCGGAAAGCACGTTAAGCCGTTGGTCCCGGCTGTCATTTGTGGAACTTTGACAGTCGTTACGGGTCGTCAGAAGGCCGAAGGTCTAACAACCAGTCTTACCAAGGGGTATCGTGTTACCCAGTAACTGGATTGTGGAGGTCAGATAGGCAGTCCCTCCATGTAAAATACTGGTATTCAGCTGCATCCGGTTAGACTGGAAGCCGACCCCAACATAGCTGGAAAAAGGCTAGGCAGATGATGAATGAAATATGGTCGAATTTGGATGACCACTACTTAGTACTTATAAGTCGGTGAGTATCTCCCAAGACGGTTAGCATACCCAGCCTATAATGTGCCCCCTGCTGGGATACAGCCATTCTCTCGTGAGAGGAAGTGGGCCATAATCCACAACGTGGCCCCAGCGCGGGTTGGTGGATGTCACATGTCTTCGAACTTTTGATTCTAGAACATTTTCTTCGTGATGTTTTCTTTCACCGTTTCGAGAGCAATGGTGATGAATTTATTTAAACAAAGTACCTGCTTGAATTCGAACTTACGACCCACAACTCGTAAGTCGTGGCCGTTACCACTGAGCCACCACTGGTCACATGGTTAAATCTGTTTATTAATTTTGTTTTCAAAACTGCCCCAGGACATTTTGAAACCGTGCAACATCATAAAAAGTACGATACAAAAATATAAATATTAATAATATTATGTTAAATCCGTCACGATGAGGGGTAGCCAGCGAGTGAGGTAGTGAGACAAATCTTATTCTTATTGTATCGCGGGTAGGGTGGAGGGGACTGTTGTTGTCCGTGTTCGTAATATATTTGTTTTGATTTATATAGATTCATGAACGTTTTTTCTAAAGGTGTATTTAGACCTATTAATGAGAGCATTTTAAAAATATATTATTGACATTTTAGTATGAGACAAACGAAAGAATACTCTATCGCAGTTTAGACAATAATTATTGATTTTGTGAAGATATTGACAGAGCATTCAGAGAGGCCTGTGGCTAAGTAACAACAACCGTACGGGTCGATCGATCAGGTTAAGCTACCCTTGCCACGGTTCGGTCCGTGGATAGGTGACCATATTTACATACCAAGACCTCTCCGTGCCTCGGAAAACACGTTAAGCTGTTGGTCCCGGCTTTCATTCGTGGATCTTTGAAAATCGTTAAGGGCCTTCAGAAGCCCGAAAGTCTGACAACCAGTCTTACTAAAGGGTATCGTGTTATCCAGTAACTGGGTTGTGGAGGTCAGATAGGCAGTCGATCCATGTAAAAGACTGGTATTCAGCTGCATCCGGTTAGACTGGAAGCCAACCCTAACATAGTTGGAAAAAACCTAGGCAGATAATGACAATGAGCATTTGCTCGTTTGGTCTAAACTGGAATCGAATCACTTCATACACGTGTTGGTTAGACAGAAGTGATTCATTTCATCTGGTGTTTGTAAATATTGATTTTCTGTAAGCTTAATACTTGGTGAAAACAATAAGATAAGATAAGATAAGATAATTTCTTTATTTGTATAGAATGCAGGTGTTACAATAATGGTGCATACACTAACATAGCTTTTAAGTTTTATTTTGTACCTAACTTACTAACTTAAATTGTATCACTATAGTCTATGAATATAAATAATTTAATTTTAATTAATCGACTCTTCACATGACTTATTCTTTGGGCAAAGAATCAGCAAAGACATACAACGTGGCAGTGTTGCCAGACATTCGGGCACTTATCATATTGACAGCGATGCGGACGAATTTTTTTTAAGCCCTGTGATTCTTTTCTCTCTGTTTTTATTCTATACATGCACACACTATTCATATAATGTTATGTCTAATTCATTATATTTCATTTTAATTTCATTTAAACCGACCTGAACTTTTAGTTGTTGAATTCACTGCTCCCTCAAGATGTAATAAATATTAGACTTAATAAAATCTTAGTTCTGTAGAAAGTACTTAAGTGGCAGGCTATTTAAACTGCGCCGGTCGAGCTTTCGTGAGTACCTTCAACAGTCGGCCGTCGGCAGGCATTCTGTAAATTAGCAAGCCACAAAATAAGCTAAAATACTTTCTATTTAATTATAGAAAAATAGCGTATTGTCAATTTACTATAGAAAAGCCGATGATATAATTGGTTTAAAACTTACTGGCCTATAGAGTCATTTCGTTTCCACATCGAATAAAAAATAATACCACCGAATTCTAAAAAATACGCAACAAAATGAACAGTAACTTTAATTTCATAAGTCAGTGGCAAAAAAAAAAAACGAAACCAAAGACAACTTCCTTCCGACTTACTCACACAAATTCATAGGTATACCACTCTAGCTATGTAACCAACATTGACAGGAAGTTTTCTACATCATCAACATAGATAATGTGGAGTTTAAATACGTTTTATTGAAGTTTATATAGTATAAATGATCACCGGGTGATCTTCCTGTATCAAATGAAAAAGAATGATGTGCATCGGCCCAGTTATTACGGACAAATAGATGAATATACAGTAAAAAATACATACAGACGATTATTAATAGTTTCTCCTCCTTTTTTTGAAGCCGGTTATAAAGACATCGTCATCAGCAAGCCAGCTAAAAAAAATATATTAATGGGTTACAACCGCTAACAGTGCTTCCTACCCCACATTAATGAGATTCTGTTGTAAACATCTGCTGAAGATAGGATTAAAATATTATTCCGCCTGGTCCACCGCGCCTCTGGAGAATCACTAATTTGTCTTTTGTTTGATTTCGAGTCTTTATAGCCTGCTATACGAAAAGGGGTGTGCAGGAATGCAAGTAGAGTCTCTTTAAGTACAGTATTTTTTCTCACGAAGCGTACGCGCTTTACTTGTGGTAACCAAGTGTGCAGACATGCTTCGAATGTGCGCGTGAAGACGAGTAGCGTCACACACACACAAATACTTCGCGACTATGCTATTGTCTTAAATGGTACCGAAATCACATGCGCTTACACACACATTTACATCGTATTTGTGCACTTGGTTATCAAAAGTAAAGCCCGCGTCACCCCGTAATTGCTGTTTCAAAATCTCTGTCGTTGCATGAGCTGTGACTTTGTGTGTCGCTCCATTGCATTTCCTACTAATTCTCTAACTGTCTGCAACGTTATGTATCAAATCACAATGTCATTATGACGCCATTGGCAAAAATTCACATTCACATTATGATATTAAGTACTTTTGGTCTTCGTCCGTGTGGTGCCGGACGTAAAATAATAGCACCATCCCATTTCTTCCCGTGGGTGTCGTAAAAGGCGACTAAGGGACTTACTAGAGAATGGGCAGCAGCGTTCTCTATGCATTTGACCACCATACTGCGATCGCAAACCCGCCTGCCAAGCGTGGCGATTATGGCAAATCCCCTTTTGGAGGAGGCTTATGTCCAGCAGTGGACGTCTTTCGGCTGATATGATGATGAACATCTTGAAACTGTAACTGTCGATAGGTTACTTATGCTCGGTTCCTACAAACAAAAAAACATTTTCCAATAAAATTAAAAAGTCGATTGTTTTTCTTTTGGAAAAACGTTTTTATTTTTCACTTTTTAGCTATAGTACCTACTCCACACTATTTCGAAATTTCATCATCCTTGGGGTCAAAACAATGCATATTTATGCGATAGCAGCAATCGCGGTTGATTTGCTGTAATTTTTTGAAGACTTCCTTTGTCTGTCTCCGAAACGCATCATCAGATCTATATGAAATTTTAATGGGACCATTTCGAAATAAACTCTTTTCGAACTAAAAAATAATTTTGCAAATCCTTTTATATACGACGGAGTTATGCCCGAAAATACATTTAAAAAATATATAAACATGTCGAATTGATAACCCCTTTTTGAAGACGGCTATAGCACAGATGAGACATATCTATGATAAATTGATAAGCCAATAGAGCGACATTGCTTCCAACAGTTTTCCTGAGATTTCTTAGCGCAAATGCAATGCTGTTCAGCCTATTACATATATTTTCAATATGTTTTATTCCAGTTACATTTTTTATCAATCACTATGCATAAAAATTTCGTATGGTCAACTTCTTTAATGTCATTAACGTATCCAAACATTTTCATTGCTTTTTTTTTTGGGTGGGAAATCATCAAATAACTTCTCCCACTCTGGGTGGAGCGGGAGGGCGAGTCAGACTTTTACTAACTAAAACCCACCCGTGTTCCCTCAGTTGCCTGTGTGCCAGGGGCCGCGGTATCTCTTTCGGGCCCCATCAGTATCATTTTCATTGCTTCATTTGTAATTTTGTAATTAGACAAATTGATATATTTTGTTTCGGAAATAGTAATACGTAAATTCTTTTGGTCAAGCCATTCTATTATTGCTTCTACGGCAGCATTTATTTTATCCTCAAATTGTCCATTTTTATTATCTTTATTTATTATCAATGGGATGTCATCTGCAAATATTACGTCTTACATATACCATTCATTATTCCGTACATATATATTTATGTCGCCGTTCGCCAATCAGCGCGTTCACCTGTTTTAAACAAATATTTCTGTCGGTTTTTAAACTTTCTTCATTTTAGCATAATGACTTCAATCTTCATTAACGACAATAATAAGTCTCGTAGGTATATCTTCCATATGTTTAGTTACATTAGGGTTTCTTGGTTTCGTGGCCAAAAAAATACAGCCACACGGCCCGCATGGGTCAATCGAAGTTAAGCTTGGCGAGTTTGGCCCGTGGATGGGTTACCATCCATGTCAGAGTCCTCCGTGCCACGTCAAACCGTCGATCCCGGCTTTAAATCTTTGCAGTCGCTCCATTTGAAATACTGGTATTCAGATGCATCCGGGTGGACTGGAAACCCAAAATGGTTAGGAAACGGCAGATGATGATATTATCATGGCAACACAATAGGATTATTGTTTTTTCCATTCAACTAAAAACAAAACCTATTTTTCACATTTTAAATATTTTGAAACTAGGAAGTGGCTCCATCTAGTAGCGAATAGCAGAAGTATTTTTCTTAAATATTAATATTTCAACGCGAAAATCACATTCCTTTGCTAATTTAATATGACCCCATTGCTTAAATAAAGCTTGAAAAATAAATGATACTGATTGAAGTGATCAACATTAGCAATTAAAGTAGATTACCTATGTTATTATACGACGACGGTCATGCAAGTAATGGCAGCTAGCGACATCTGTTGGACTCCTCTGTATGAACTCTCGGTCATCACCATTGCTTACAACCGTGCTTACAATAATAGAACATCCTTGGTGGGTACCTAATTTGATGTATAGGTACAGTCCTAGAATTTTCTTCTTTAGAAAATTGGGCTTATTAGACGACTCACACGAAATAAGACGCCTGATTTTTTTTAAATATAAGACAATAAAATATCATTTAAAATAAAATTAACATCTTTAAGTACAGATAGTTCATTCCACGATGACGCGCCCCTCTTTGCCCCTTTCTTTTGTTTTTGACCGCTCTCAGTACAAGTGTCAAAGAGTGAGGCGCGTCTCCATGGATTGAACTATCTATATCGTAAATAAAAATGAATAACTAACAAATTAATAGATAAGAATAACAAAAATATATCCTAACTTAACTAAAACTATTCACAGCTTATTCAAATGACTATGAGGACAATTTAAGAGCAAGGAAAGACCAAAAATCCGATGGACGGACTGTGTCAAAGATGATAATTGGCAGAAAGGTAACAACCGAAATGTCGACTATAGAGATGCGCAAAATGTGTCAGTAAAAAGAAATGAATGAAGTATATCTTTTCGCTTAGTGAACTAGTCCACTCATTTCCTTCAGTACTTCATTTAGTTCAGCGAATCAGAACGAGTCCCTATCGTAGGATAACGATAGTGACTGACAAGTTACGACAAATGATGCACTTTTCTAGTTCAGTTTTATACGTAAGTCGATTTTTCTTCATACATACAGGCTTAGGACTGTCATTAACTATTTTTATTAAGTAGTAGGTATGTTTTGTTTTGTTGTTACTGATACTTAGAAATATTTGTCTAGGCTGGTGTATTTAAAATTGAAACAGCGAAAAGAAAGACTGAACTAAGTGAAGTAGAGACACATTTGAATGACTACTGATTGAATGATAAGTTTATTTTGTGATATGAAGTAGTTCATTTCCTTCAATCGTTCGCGAACTACCCATGTCTAGTCGACTATTGGAGAAGTCACGTCAACTGCCTGCAGATCCAGCCTATAATGTACAACTTATGTACACTGAGATGGGGAAGAAACCATTAAACTCGCAACATCGATACCGACACCTCTGTAAATAAGATAATGACGATTCAAAAAATACAAACGTAATCGTTCAAGTTTTCACTTCTGTCGGCACTCTCGGAGTGCCACTGTTGTTTTTCACCATATTTCAGAGCAGTGTTGATGTAAATTACATCCCCACAGGTTGCCAGGTCTTAAAACCGAAAAACCGGCCAGACCAGTCTGTTCAGCCGGACATTTGGGTAAAAGGCCAGATACCCTTCATTTTTTTGTCATAGTATAACACTACAATTAAAAAAAGTGAAACAAGGCTTTTTTTATCATTTACCATAAAACCTTCTTAAATTCTAATGAAACAACAACAAAATTTAATGAATCAGTCTTGTTTATAATGGGCAGTGCTACTCCGCTCGCTTGCGCTTGCGAAACAAGGCTAGAACAGGCGGAGTGGAAACCAACACATGGCAAATGTAAAAAGAAATGTCACATTTAAAAAGCCTAACAAAAGCCGGACAGGCCGGACATCATCTAATTTGGCCGTACACGCAACCAAAAAGCCTGACTGTGTCGGCTTTATTCGGCTTTATCCGGACGCCTGGCAACGCTACCTACAACTCGGTAAGTTATTACCATTTGGCTAAGTGTCACCCTTCACCTAGGCTGACCTCACCTGGCCAGCCTTTCCCCGACTATGTTGGGACCGACTTCCGGTCTGACGTAGGGTAATTGATTACCACCGGGGCGTACCAATAGAAAATGGCGCCTAGGGCACGTATCTCATTTGTGCCTATTCATAAATTATCTTCTCGGTCTACACTGAGCAAAGCTAGGTTGCATAACCTTTCTTGACCAACTATAGCCTTCAATAATGCAGGTATTAATTTCGACTTGCAAAAAAATCGCTTGCAATGCTGCAATTTTAAAAGAATTTGAATAGAAATAGGCAGATTTGGAAATACGCTTTCATCCCCGTACTGTACAATATATTCAAGTAGCTCTTCAGATTTCTTAGATATAGGTATGAAATGGTTTATTTGTGTTTTTTTATTTTTATTGGAACGAAGTTCCTTATCGCGCTTTGCGAAAGGGTTAAGGGGCTAGACGGAAAAAATTAAGACCAAAAGTTGTAACGACACTTTTTGCTACATTGTTGTAAGCCGTGCGGCGTGCGCGTGTTTCTCTGTCTGTCTGTCTCTCTCTCTCTCTCTCTCTCTTATATATATATATATATATATATATGTGTGTGTGTGTGTGTGTATGTATATGTACAATTTTTTAAATTTTATTACAATTCCTTCACTAATTAATCGAAAGGAACTTCGTTCCATCCGGGTGTCCGTTGACACCTCTCAAGTATTTTTTTCACAATTGACGAGTTTTTGCGCCCCCCTTCGATAGGTGCCCAAGGCTCTTGCCCTGCTTGCCCCACCTGAGCTACGCCACTGAATACCACCAGTATTTAATAAAGAAATCGAAACGACTAATACAAAAGTATGGATAGAGAAAAATACGTGGTGCGCCGACCACCGATAAATTAGTCCAAAGGCCAAAGAATGATGATCACAACAATTTAAGTGAGTAGGTTTGAACGTAGTAAGATTCCGCGGGGAATCATTATAACGATACAGAATTGGGGCCATAGTACCTTTCTTATGATGCACGGTTCAATTTTGTCGCTTCCTATGGAGAAGAGCCGGCAAGAAACTCCACGGTTACTCTTTTAAAAATAATTGGCTTTTATGTTTCCATATTACAGTGACATTAGGTATGGGAGGACAGTGCAGGCATGTCAATAAGTACCAGGGACTTAGAGGAATGAAATAAAGAATAGAAACTTAATCTACATAAGTAAGATCAACCTATTTAAACCAAGTGATATGATTTCCATGAGAATCACTAATAAATACTCGATATTACAAGTGTTGTATAATGTCAAATAATGACGAGAATATGTCAGAAAGTGTAAAAATAAAATTAACATTGTAATTTGGAAGCAGTTAATAGACGCTCACATAGTTATGCTGCTAATGAGTTACCAGGGAAGCCACATGTGCAGAAGGAATTAATGACAAACTTCCGTGTCTTCAACGTAGTCTTTTATCTTATAATATGCTTTTTTGATAAGGACACGTTTGATGTGAGTTTTAAACTTTCCATCGCTAAGTTCTGTAACCGACTTTGGCAACATGTTATAGAAGCCAATACTGTTTATTAGAAATAACTTGCTAGTTTTAGTTAATCAAAAATGAAGAAAAGCTTGAAATGAACAACAATGAAATATACGCCGAATCGCAATACAAATCATAGGGAACCTCTTATAATTTCAATAATTATTGAAAACCTAGGTAGAAGCCAGTTCTAAACATTTTTTCAAAATATAGGTTAAGTCAAGGTTAAGGATTATTGTGCAATAATTAAACAACAAAACATCATTTAAATGTTTTAATCGATGCAGTATCGAGATAGCATATAACATAGCGTACGTTTCTATAGAATCTATTTTGAAATGTACACGGGGCACAAGTCCAAAAATCAGCAGCGTCACACGTCACAGCGTTACACTGGAATGGATTATAAGTGATTTATATGAAAAAAAATAAACATATTTAAAGTGACCGAAAGTTAGAGATTACATTAATTTATACTTTCTAAGATCATTTTGTTGCAATTCAGCTTTTATAAATTTGTCTGAAGATTCTGATCTTAATTATGTACATACTGACACAATTTTTATATAAGTATTAAATATGTATGTACAATCACACATCAGACTTAGATTTCTACCTACCTACTGTTTTGTAAGTAATACCAACTTATTCGTCTACGAAAAAAAATTTCGATTGAAATAAACAAATTTGTTATGTAATCGTCGTAAGTTTTTGAAATATTCGGGTTTTTCATGGGCTTTAACATGGATCTAATATGTATGTTTGTTTGTTTGATACCTACGAAACCATTTATTTGCCCAGTTTGGAAGTAATAAATGCTACCTACCACTAGTAAGCAAAACGATCCGTTTTTGTTTAAGAACAGAGCATATCGCGTGTGTGAAAGCTAATTTCTAAAACTGGATGTATCAAATGAATATGAAAAAGGTACCTTTTGAGAAAGGTTTTAAAATTAAAAGTCAACCTAACGTAATTTGCATTCTGAGGAAAGTTTTGAGTATGAATGTCGATGGCTATAACAGTAGGAGGAGACCAAAGAAACGATGGATGGACTGGGTGAATGATGATATGGTTAGAAAGAGTGTGACTATCGAGATGACGGCAATAGAGAAAAAAATTAAGAAAAACCGCATCAAAATTTGGTTCAGTCAAACGCGTGACAATCGCAGACAACCATACATACATACGGGTAAACTGAGAACCTCCTTTTTTGAAGTCGGTTAAAATACCAAAACCGTCTCCCAAATATATATAAATACTTTTCTGAAAACCGCATCAAAATCGGTTCAGCCAAACGCGAGATAATCGCGGACAAAAATACAAATATACAGGTCAAACTGAGAACCTCCTTTTTTTTGAAGTCGTTTAAAAAGACATCATGTTCCTGCCAGGGGTGCGGGTTGTTCGAAAGAGATACCGCGGCCCCTGGCACACAGGCAAGTGAGGGAACACGGGTGGGTTTTAGTCAGTAAAAGTCTGACACGTCCTCCTGCTCCACACAGAGCGGGAGAAGATATTTGATGATTTCCCACCCAGAAAAAAAAAGACATCATGTTGCGGCAATCCCAAATAAAATTTGGTTCAGGTACAAGAAAATGATGAGATGCCTGACAATTAATTTCCCAGACTTTTAATAACTATAGCAAAACCGCTGGACGGCAAATAGGTAAAGTGGTAATTCTCTTCGGACAATTTTTTTTGTTATAAGAACTCAACTTCTGATTTTAGTACCTTGTGCTATTTCTGATATCACACGCCTTTTCGCAATTAAGTATGTTGGGGTCAGCTTCCAGTCTAACCAGATTCAGCTAAACAACAGTATTTTACATGGAGCGACCCATTTGCTCCCAGCGATCCCAAGTCTTCCCGTGGGTGTCGTAGAAGGCGACTAAGGGACTTACTAGTGAATGGGCAGCAGCGTTCGGGGAGGCTTTTGGCCAGCAGTGGACGTCTTTCGGCTGATATGATGATGATGACATGGAGCGACCGCCTATCTGACCTCCACAACCCAGTTACTGGGTAACGCGATATTGTTAATACTGGTTGCCTGATTTTCGGTCTTCTGACGACCCGTAACAACTGTTAAAGATCTACGAATGACAGCCGGGACCAACGGCTTAACGTGCTGTTATCAACGCTATAACATTGATAATTAAATCGGCAATAGGATGTATTACTTACGACAGTAGGTACTGATAATAATTGATAACAACACTTATCAATGATCGCGAATCGGTTCGCTAAACATGGTGGCAGTTTAGGTACATCACGGTTGTAGTATCTACCTACCTACACAATTATATATGAGACAACAGCACGCCTATATCTGATGAAGGGTTAGGCAGAGATGAAGGTACCTATAGTTACACCCACATTTCACCAGTTATGTTAAAGTCCCATGTGATAGAAGGCAGCCTATTGCCATTAACTGGGACAAAATTTCCAAACTTCGGGCTGCTACTGAGAAATTCCTGAAAGAAAACCCTATAACATTTTTTCTGACCCGGGCATCGAACCCAGAAAGTTGTTTTGTGCAACGTCATTAAATTAATGAAATCATTAGCGTTAATGAATCATTAAGTATGTCATCATCATCATCGTCATCATTTCAGCCGAAAGACGTCCACTGCTGGACATAGACCTCCCATAAGCTCCGCCACTTCGACCGTTTCTGTGCTTCCCGCATCCAGCGGACTCCTGCGGCCCTGACAAGCTCATCGGTCCACCTTGTGGGAGCCCTGCCAACTTTACGTCTAATGAGGCTACTAAGGGAGCTACTAGAGAATAGGCAGCAGCGTTCTCTATACATTTTTAAAACCATACTTGCGGTCGCCAACACGCCTGCCAAGCGTGGCGATTATGACAAGTACCAAATATAAATGGTCCCTAGTGCCCGGCGGCCCACCTACCCTTGGCTACGGTAGCGGTCAAGGCCACGGTGAGGCAAGGGGTGCAAAGAATCCCCGGAAGAGATCCGGCTACCACAATCACCGAAAACTAGACCTGGCAACATACCACACGCGTACACTCCGGACCGACTGCTTTGCTATAAATGATCCTGCATGTCACTCAATAACGTTGTGCATGTAGACTAGCGTCTAACTGCTCATCACTGATACTACCTCTGTCGGACACGATGCCTGATGAGACAGCGTGCTTTTTAGCCAGGCCCAACAGTGAGTTAGGGCGCGCGACTAGGTTCCCATTAACTAGTTAAGATTGTTTGTTTGATAGTATAGTGAATGTGTGTTGTGTTGAGTGGTATTTTTTTACCAATTTAGGAAAAAAATATTTTATGGGCTACTTATACAAAATTTAATAAGTTAAGTACTCACATCATCATCTGCCTAGCCTTTTCCCAACTATGTTGGGGTTGGCTTCCAGTCTAACCGGATGCAGCTGAATACCAGTATTTTACATGAAGCGACTGCCTATCTGACCTCCACAACCCAGTTACTGGGTAATACGATACCCCTTGGAAAGACTGGTTGTCAGACTTTCGGGCTTCTAACGACCCGTAACGACTGCCAAAGATCTACAAATGACAGCCGGGACCAACGGCTTAACGTGCTTTCCGATGCACGGAGAGGTCTTGGTATGTTAAGATGGGCACCCATCCACGTACCAACCGCGGCGAGCGTAGCTTAACCTGATCGATCGATCCGAGTGGCTTATATTACTTAGCCACAAACCCCTCACAACCCCTTAGCACAAGTTAAGTACTCACGTCATGTTATCAGGAAATTCTAAGTTATGTTCAATCTTTTTCAATAAATACAACACAGAAGATTAAATAACCTATTATATCTCCGAAAAAAAGTCAGTTTCATCAAAAATTACGAAGTCGTTTGGTCGTTTCCAATATGTTTTTGGCCAACGGCTGTTAATTACGTCGATTAGAGTAAAAACAGTTACTTTTTAGCAAATTCAAAAATATCACTATCCATGTTCATTGCTTGAGAGATCACATACGTATGTGCCGGTTTATGGGCCCACATGTCGACCACTTAAATTTAGAGGACCTTTTAACTTTTAACTGACCCCTTACTATTGGTGAAACAGAAACCCATTCATATGGGATCCCATAAACTTACGGGATGTCGGTGAAAACGCACAATTTCATGTTCTTATTTTATTTAATAGCAAATTTTATGTTTGTATCTTTTAATAGCAATTATTTATTTAACAATTGAGTTTTCGAAGCTTAAAATTTACTTTAAATAATTTATAAATTAATAATATTCTGTACATTTGTGCAGAGATTTGCTTATCACGCTAGCACTAGCATATTACTTTAATATTTGCATGCCAACTTATGGCGAAATGTGTCATCGCAATAACAATTTATGTACCTACCATCTTTTGTACCGCATTTACTGCAAGTAAATAACTTTGACTTTTAAAATTTCTTTTAAGTACGTATATTGCCCCTCAAATTCTTCCTATAGCTTTGTCCACGTTTATACAACTAACGCCATCTATGTGCAAAAAAACAAAGGACTGCACCAAGCCATTTAAAGTTCCAGACAAGCTTTTAGCAAACGTTTACGACAGCAACTGTACGCGACACTAATTCCTGCGTAGTTCTCACACCCCTCTAGAGATGGCGCTGATAACAATATCAGAGAGTCATTTAAATATGTGGGGAAAGGTTCCCTGGCTGCGGTCGGTTAGTAGATGGGTGACTATCCATTACAAATCGTTCATAGATCTGACATTACGGGTAGTCAGAAGCCCAAAACTCTGACAAACAGTCTCAGCAAGGGATATCGTGTTACCCAGTTACTATGTTGTGGAGGTCAGATAGGCAGGCGCGCTATGAAAGTCAGTACTTTCATAGAGCTTCGTGGTCTGTTTCCAGTCTAACCGGATACAGCGTGGCATTCAGCCAGTGTATTCAGCTACATCCGGTTAGTCTGGAAGCCAACCCCAATAAGTTTGGAAAACGTTAGGCAGATGGCTGGATTCCGTCGTCATCAGCCAATGAGAAAAAAATAATCGACAGTCATCCAGCGATTAGAAAAATCACGAGTCACGGCATGTCGAAAGCCAGAGTACAAAGAACACCTAATTATTAATATAACAAACATGATAGTATAAAGGAATTTCAAGATAGTGAGGTATTTCACGAAATAATAAGATTGTAGTATATTTTAAAGTACAATAAGTTATTGTTTTCCTTGTTTTGTTTTGGCATTGAAAGCCGGAATAACGGATTAAGAACTTCGGATTTACAACGACATTTATCAGCAGGAAAACTAGATTAAACTAGTTATTTTGACACACAATACAATAATGATGTCATGATTTTTGTATTACAGTTTTCAAACATAAGAAAGAAAATACATTTGTTTGCGTTCTTCTTTTTCTTCTTAGGGTATCAATGGCAAAAAATTCAAACATCTTTGGTCCAAAATTCAACTGTGTGAACTCCGCTCACTGAAGCGCTCATAAGATCATCAAATACACAAGTAACAGCGCATGTGGCGCAGGATGGAAGTTAAGCCAAGAAAGCGACGAGTGCAGTATTCGTGGATTTGTCAGTAGCATTCGATACAGTAAATATTAAAGGCTTGCTGTCGACGGTTACTAGCATGACAGAGAATCGAAGGTTTACACGATTTCTTAGAGAACTGCTCAGTAACCGACGATGAATTTTCAAATTTTAGGTGTACTTTCTTGAAGTTAAAAGTAGATGGTGAGCGCAAAAAATGGACTACCACAAGGTAGCGTACTGGCCCCGCTACTTTTCAGCATACAACAACGACCAACCGGTTAGCCCGACCACGACCCGCTTTCTATACGCTTTGTTTGCGTAAAAAATACAAAAAAGAACAAGTTGGGGGAAAATCTGCGTCATATCCACGAAAAACGCCGGTCGGTCAGCATAATGTTGAGACCCTATGCGAAATCCTTCTCGCATAGGGTCTCAACATTATGCTATGGTTAGGCGCTGATTTTCAGCTAGAGAGACACATCTGTACAATGTGGAGAAGCCAAGAGGCAGGCTGAAGAGTCGGGACATCTTTCCAAAGCAAACATCTCTTCTCTATCTATAAATAGCATAAAATAAAGTCACGTTAAATACGTTGCGCATTTAATGTACATCAAAATTTCCCTTTGCAGGGTATCATTAACTCTTAAGGCTCCTAAACACCAGAAGTTGCAGTTGGGAAATCCCGTCGGGCACATCGGTGTTCTTACGATAACATTTTTTCAGGAACGTTTAAACAAAGATTAATTTTATCGGCTAATTACCGTTCAAAATCATCATTAAGCAGATAATAGACGAACACAAATTAATCAAAAATTTAAAATGAACTCGTTTTGAACCGATATTATGACGTTGAATTTCGGCACTCGTCGTCTTTGCCGAGTGCCGAAATCAGTCGCCTACAAAATGGTAAAAAATTAAGTGAAAGGAGCAGATGAACGTTCATCATGATCATCATGGACATAGGCTGGGGCTCCCCCAAGGTCCGCCACTTCGACCAACTCTACGTCTTCCGGTATACGGTCGCCACTCCAGAACCTTTCGGCCCCATCCGTTCTGCGAGCAATGTGCCCTGCCCACTGCCACTTAAGTTCGACAATTCTTCGGGCTATGTCGGTTTCCTTGGTTCTTCTGCGGATCTCTTCATTTCTGATTCGATAGGAAAACTTAGGGAAACTCCAAGCATAGCCCTCTTGATTGCTTTTTGAGTGACCCTGACTTGTAGCTTTAATAAGGCCTATTGTGAGCGACCACGTTTCAGTGCAATAGGTCAACACTGGCAACACGCCACAGTCAAAGACTTTCGTCTTGATTCGATGAACGTTCATTCCTATGTAATTTAAACGGTGTTGGGTGAGTGGAATGAAACAGAAATGAACATTCACCTGAGTGAATCCTGTAATGACATCAGCTCATATGGACATTGCTTCAGCTGTATTCTTTGTTTTTAATTATTAATCTTTATGTAGTTCCGGTACCTGAAAATTTATTTATATCAAAAACTTAACGATTTAATCCCCAGAAAGGGTATGTTTGCAAAAACCGGTGACACACTTAATGGTGGCGGGAAGGGCTAATTTAGTGGACTGTATTTTGCGATGCGGAACTAAACGATTGACAAACGCTTGGCGATAGGTAGTTCGAGTTGCGGTGGGTGTAGGACAATAGAATATAACCCGAAAAATTAGGGAGGGAAAGCACAAACCTTTTACGGGAGCCACGTGCTCGCGTCGTCGCCGATGTACCGGTTCAATTTTCCAGGTTAAGGGGCAGTTGGGCTTCAAGTTACTGTCCTCACACATTAAACACAAACACAAACTGCTGATTATAAGTCTTACTACAGGCGAAAATGCGGCGATTCCAAAGTTATCAATATTTTCAAGCGGAGTGGACCGACGCACAGTGGGCCCATACTGAAAATTAGTGGACTTAGGCAACAAAGTTCCTATATCGATGCGATTTTTTTTTATATGACGTGTTATATTATTCCTGACAACTTTTATTCTTATAAAATTTCTTCTAAAGTTGATAGTTTGTCTTGAAAAAAATTAATTAGATTTTTTTGTATGGAGCGAATCACGTTTAATTTTTTTTCTTCAATTGTACTAATATGTTGAGTGTGTGGCGTGAGTATATGATAGCTAGGGTCATTCTCTATCCATGAAAAAAAAATCAGCGCCGGCCATCTGCAGCAGCGCGAGTAATCATTCGGTAAAAAAATAATGATTTGGAAGAATTTGTTTGTCATTTAAAATAAATTCAAAGCATATTTTTTGTCTCATTTGGCTGTTTTCACCTTCTTTTTAGTTAAATAAATAGTTTTAATAGCGCATACGTACTTATAACTAGTAATTCTGGTAGAGATTTAGTTATTATTGCATGTTATCGGTAGCACCTGCATTGTGATTGATGACTCATTTGTTTGTGCACTCGGCTAAGCGCATAACTAATGAGTCTTCGAAAAATGCTCGTCTCTGATTGGCTGAATAATTTTCACTCACTGTTATGTCCACTACTTGAGCAATTAACACTAACTATAAATATAAAGACATTCATTAAGTCCATCTAGTTTCGCTCTTGTCGCTTGTTTGTGAACACAGTGAAATACTTGTATTTTTATATTTACATTAGAACTATGGCTGGATTTTGTACCAACCTAGATCTTTTTGTGAAATTAAGAAGTGGCGGTGATCTGAAAATTCATATGTTTCTGTATGAAAGTATCATTTCTGTCTTGACTACCGAAGTTTCTGAAGAAGACAAGACCCGAATCAAGGAGTTCTGTCGACTTTTTTGTGTAAATTTAAATAAAAAGTGTATAGAGTCAAGTAGAAATCAAAAAACGTTTATGAATCGTGTAATTAATCGCAAGTGGTTGGAAAAAAACATCAACTGGCCTGTTTGTGACAGTGTTGATCTGAGAAGTGTGATGGGCTTTTCGGACGCAGCCTTATCTGAGCTTGTGGATATAGATTGCCATGTTCCTACTCTTGCAGTATGTACTGCGGAAGCGGGAACATCTACAGAAAAGGAGCACAGAAAACCGTTCGAAGAGTTAAGTAATAAGCAAAAGAAAAGACGTTCTACTCCGAAGAGTTGCAGCACTGGTACATAACAAAATTGAAAGACAACGGCAAAACGAATCTGGCAAAAGTGGTCGAATACCTTTCCAGTAATCCAGATGCGCTATCCGAAGTAGAAGAGAGACTATTCAAAAAGCAGAGCTTAAGTACTGTCTCTGAAGATAAGTGTTTAGCTCTTTATACATCAGTTGCGCTCTCGAAATGGAAGTACTTAGCTCTTCGACAATTTCTGAAAGAAGAAAACTGTGCTGCCTTTCCATCTTATCCAAAGCTTGTAAATGCCAAGAAAAGATGTTACCCACCACAAGAGAGTATGGAGATTACCGAACACGGAGCTCACATTAAATTGCAAGCGCTATTGGACCACACTGTGGAGAGGATATTACTTGATATAAATACTGTTGATAGGTCTCAAAATGAAGAACTCAAGTTGACCTGGAAATGGGGACTTGATGGTTCTTCGTCGCAGAGTAACTATAAACAGAAAACGTCAAACACAGCTACAGAGTTCGATGATTCATCAGTAGTCATGATAAGCATCGTCCCTCTTCGGCTAGTGTCTACTAGGCCATCATCTGGGAATGAAAATCTAGTTTGGGAGAACCCCACACCTTGCTCAACTCTGTACTGTCGACCAGTGAAGTTCACTTTCACTTCGGAGACAGCTGACTTTATAAAGTCTGAAGAGTCTGAGATGAAAAAATAAATTGATGAACGAATATCTACACAGTGTGGAAATATTATTGTATCACATGAATTGCATATGACCATGATTGATGGAAAAGTGGCCAATATTATTGCTGGAGTACCATCATATGCAACGTGTCCCATTTGCTTGGCAAAACCGAGTGAGATGAATAATTTAGACGCTTTGACTTCTAAACCACTTCGTCAAGAAATTTACAAACAAGGAATTTCTTCACTGCATATGAAGATTCGGTGTATGGATTGTCTTCTCCATATATCTTATAATCTGGATTTTCAACGATGGACTGCTCGCGGCGAACATAAGGCTTTGAAACAAGCTAAAAAAAATACCACACAGCAAGAGTTTCGTGAGCAAACTGGAATGCTGATTGATATAGTCAAACAGGTATGTATTTAATTTTCGCTCTCTTTATGTTGTTTGTGAATTATATCTCTATGTATTGTATATTACAGTATTGTTTTCCCATTTTAGGGTTTTGGAACTACAAACGACGGGAATACAGCGAGGCGCTTTTTCCAAGATTACAAAAAATCTTCCAGAATAACGGGAATTGACGAAAATCTGATTTTCAGATTTTCCGTTATTCTACAAGCCATATCATCAGGCAAAAACATTGACTGTGAACAATTTAGAAGATACTGTAGAGAAACAGCTGATGTGTACGTGCAACACTATTCGTGGTACTACATGCCAGTTAGTGTACATAAACTTCTAATGCACGGTGCAGACATCTGTAACCACTTTGGTGTTTTGCCAATCGGTAAGTAAAAAATAAATATAGTTTGATGTATTATTTGACTCGATTGCGTTTTGAAATTAAAATGTATGTACTTATTCGTTTTTGGTACCTTATCTGAAGAAGCTTCGGAAGCCCGTAATAAGGACTTCAGAAACGTCAGGGAGAGGCACACTCGGAAAACAAGGAAAATAGCAACAAACGAAGACATCCTCCATGGACTTCTAATAAGCTCTGATCCCCACATATCCTACATAAGGCCTAAAATAATGAAACAAGTTCATAATGAGTTGTTGCCTGAAGCAACTCTGTTGTTACAGACTACTGAGCCTCCCTGTGACAGTGAAATTATGGAGGAAGAAGAATGCCTCATAGCAGAGTCCGAAAATTTGCCGGACCCACTAGCACTTCTGGAACAAGAAATAATGTGATCCGGCTCTAAATTATTCCCACAAAAGCCCATCAGGGTTAGGAATATGACAAACAGCCCTTTTCAGGGCTACAATTACTTCACCGTTTCATATTGATCATACGTACGATAACTTATACTATAATAATATACATACAGTTGATTATGTAGATAATTATCAACGACTTGCCCGTACAAATTTAAATTATTTCACCTATCATTAACAAAATTAGTATAACCTGAAATATTACGATATATTTATTCAACAATAGATAACGTGCAGTTAAAAAATAACACAGCCAATCAGAGACGAGCATTTTTCGATGACTCATTAGTTATGCGCGCACAAACAAATGAGTCATCAATCACAATGCAGAGCACCTGCATTGTGATTGATGACTCATTTGTACCGATAACATGCAATAATAACTAAATCTCTACCAGAATTACTAGTTCTAAGTACGTACGCGCTATTAAAACTATTTGTTTAACTAAAAAGAAGGTGAAAACAGCCAAATGAGACAAAAAATATGCTTTGAATTTATTTTAAAGGACAAAAAAATTCTTCCAAATTATTATTTTTTTACCGAATGATTACTCGCGCTGCCGCAGATGGCCGGCGCTGATTTTTTTTTTCGTGGATAGAAAATGACCCTAGCTATCATATACTCACGCCACACACCCAACATATTAGTACAATTGAAGAAAAAAAATTAAACGTGATTCGCTCCATACAAAAAAATCTAATAAATTTTTTTCAAGACAAACTATCAAGTTTAGAAGAAATTTTATAAGAATAAAAGTTGTCAGGAATATTATAACACGTCAAAAAAAAAAATCGCATCGATATGGTAACTTTGTTGCCTAAGTCCACTAATTTCCAGTATGGGCCCACTGTGCGACGCCATGCGCATGCGATGCGGGTCGATTTGGAAGTCTCTTCGCGACAAAAATGGCGGGGCGAATCTTCTTATTCACTCGCGAGGTATTGCGGGAAAGGGCCCATCCCTAGGAAATCGGATGTTAATTAAATTTTGAATGTTGGCGCAACCACATAATTTTGACTTTTACGCAGGGTTCAGTAACATTAGGCTGTACCGGCTGTGTGTTGTCTATCAGGGAATAAATGAATTCAAAAAGAAGCATATTTCTGGGACTTCCATAATATATTCCGATTATTATATTCGGGTACCTACCCTACACTTCGGAGCACAGCCTATCTCCGTGTTCCTAAGAAGGTATCCTAGCCTTTTCCCAAATTATATTAGGGTCCGCTTTCAGTCTCGCTAGATGCAGCTGAATGCCATTCTTTAACAAGTTGCCAAAGTCGGTTACAGAAATTAGCGATGGAAAGTTTAAAATTCACACCAAACGTGTCCTTATCAAAAAAGCATTTTATAAGATAAAAGACTACGTTGAAGACAGGGAAGTTTGGCATTAATTCCTTCTGCACATGTGGCTTCCCTGGTACCTCATTAACAGCATAACTATATGAAAGTCTATTAACTGCTCCCAAATTACAATGTTAATTTTTATTCTTTTTATTTTTTACAATGTCTGACATATTCTCATCATTATTTGACATTATACATCAATTATTCTAATATCGACTATTAGTGATTGTCATGGAAATCATGTCACTTGGTTTAAATAGGTTCATTTTATTTACGTAGATTCTTTTACATAATATGAATGAGAGAACGTTGTAGGCCTTACAGACTGTAGCTTTGTAGACGATTTTCTATTCTTTATTTTCATTCCTCTAAGTACCTGGTACTTATTGACAGGCCTGCACTGTCCTCCCATGCGTACTATCACTGTAATTTGAAAACATTGTAAACACCAATTATTTTTAAAAGAGTAACCGTGGAGTTTCATGCCGGCTCTTCTCTATAGGAAGCGACAAATTGGAATCGTGCACCTAGCTTCTGACGTTTCATAAGTGCCCAAGCAGGTTAATGTGAAATAAAATATTTTAATTTTGATTTTGCTAGTATTTTACATGAAGTGAAGACAGACCTCCACATCACAGGCACCGGGTAGCGCGATACCTATTGGTAAGACTATTGTCAAACTTTTAGCCTTCAGATTACTCGTAGTCAGGTGCATCCACGGGTAATTGCGTTGCACCATAACCGTAGGACTAGCTTTCATTTTGACAGTTGAACATTTTTTTATGGCTTCTCTCGCAGACCTAGGAGGTTGTCAGCTTCTTAACCCGCCTAGCCTCAATAAATTATGGCCTCCTGTCAGGGCGTAAAAACTTAACCCTGAACAGTTCAACAACATTCATTGCGTTATCTACGTGGCTGAGCAGACAAATAATTCGAACACAGAAAGCAATGGATTAGCAATATCATTGAAATGACTCACATTGTGATTAATTGCGTAATTGGGTGCCGGTTTTTTTTTTATTTGACGATGGGAATTCATCAAATATCTTCTCCCACTCTGGGTGGAGCAGGAGGGCGTGTTAGACTTTTACTGACTAAAACCCACCCGTGTTCCTTCAGTTGCCTGTGTGCCAGGGGCCACGGTATCTCTTGCGAACAACACGCACCCCTGGTCCGATAAACCCGCACCCCTGGAATTGGGTGCCGGTTCCACTGGAAGCCAAATTGGGGTCGGCTTGGCAGATGATAATGAACTCAATCATTTCGATAAAATCTTTCGAAAACGGAAAATACAATATCTCACTGACAATACGATTATAGATTTTAATCGACTCGTTTTCGAGAACCGATTTGATAAAGAGACTTATTGTCATAATATCCTCTATTCTGTTTGTGAAAATCTTCCAGAAATTACACAATATGACATACGATGACACTGTCCACTCTACTTTGTTCCAGGCACATTCTTACCCAGCTACGGCGAAGCAAAAAGGAGTTGATGTTTTTGTTATTTATTTCTGCTTCAGTAAAAAAAAAAAGATTATTTTTTTTGGTATAGTGGCGTGTGCTAGCTGACATATGGCAAATATTTTAATTTTATGTTTCGTAACGTTAATTACGTAACTACTGTATAAAATCAAATTCTTCTAACACAACAGACGGCTGTGGTGCTGGGGAGTTTGTTGCGCCACTTCTTCATCCCTAAAGCACTAGGAAGTGGTGAAGGGCCGCGTTTTGGGGGACTGTCTTATGTAATTTTGACGTTCAACAAATGCTGACACCAGCCTAGTTTGAATAAATGGCATTTGATTTGAATGTTATGATTATGGTAGGTGTGTACTATGTACGAATATGAATGTATGTTCATATTCGCTCCCTCATAACTTCTAAACTGCACAATTTGGCAAAAAAGGTATCGTTGGAAGCGTCTTGATCTTCCACTGACTATCAGCTATGTGGTGTAAAAATGTAAGCAATAAATTCTATCATTAGTAAACGATCATAAGCTTTAGGGCAAATTGGCATTGGCATTGGCTTTAAGTCGGGTTTTGGTTTTTTTAAGGTCGTTAGTCCATCTACTGGGGGCGCACATTGGGGATAGAGCGAATTTTTTGTTCAAAACCACCTAGAGATCGCAAAAATAAACCAAATGAGACAATTTTTGGACAAAAATGTTTGTAATTAATTTCTAATATTCCTTAAATCTAAAAACTTAATAACCTACTAAAACCAAGGTAAAGCGAGTTTTACCCTGTTGTTTAACCCTCTCAGTCACGCATTTCAACTAGCACTTGTATGGAAGTGCAAATATACGCTTTCGATGTATTTTTCGTCGCTGAAAACGAATCTGATGTCAAAAATGCAATAAACCGAAAAACATGGAAACAACCCTTTTTTTTCATAAAAAATATTTATTCCTCTAATATATTTATTTTTTATTTCGTATCGGGAAAAAATCTCATGATCACTAGAAAATCAGTCATAATATTTAAAAAAAATATTTTTTTTAATTCAATTCATAAGCATTTATTATAAAAAAAAATTACAAACTAATTCCGCAAATCGGGCTTCGTGAGTGTCTTTGAAATTTGATTTCAAACATTTCTGTGCAAAAATGGTTTAATTTGGTTAATATTTGAGGTCTCTAGGTGGTTTTGAACATTCTATCCCCAATGTGGGGCGTCCCACACCATGCTGGCGGATACAGTCTCCACTCCAGGACTCGTCTGCTCCACCGGCCTCCATCTGTCCTTCGACTAACTTGGCCAGCGCACTGCCACTTCAGCTTGTTTACTCTGCATGCTACATAGAACTATCCTAAAACGGTACATAGAAACTACCTTCCTGTCAAAACCGTTTTGACAGTATATTGTACAGAATCAAGTTCTTCCAACTTAACAGACAGCTGTGCTGCTGGGGAGTTTTATTGCGCCACTTCTTCCCAGCTAAAGAACTAGGAAGTGGTGAAGGGCGGGCGTTTTGGGGGGACTGTCTTATGTAATTTTGACGTTCAAAAAGAGCTGACTCTCAGCTTAGTTTGAATAAATGACTTTTGATTTTGATTTTGATAGTTTCTACCGATATAATCGTTTTGGCAAAACAAATAAAGATTTTAATCGTTTCATTTTCAGGAACCCATGCGATAAAAGACGTATAGTGTATACAAAACTCAATAATTCTAATTCTTCATTCTGATCGTCAAAATCTTCCACAAATGACGAGATATGATTACATTCTGGTAACACTTATGGGCGTTGTTTCCGATATCGCACATTACACTATTTAAGAATCAGATTTTTATTTTTATATCACTCTTTCCTGTTGTATATTGTGTGCCTTTACTGTATGCTAAATAAATGTATTTTCTTTCTTCTCTCTTTCTTTGTGCGTTGCTGGCCTAATGACAAGCGACCAGTAATTTACAAATTAGTCCAGAAATTTGCCAAGGCTTCTCAATAACTTACATACTACCTGAGTTGTCAACCTTATAGTTTTACTCGAGGCCAGTAAAAGTCCAGTAACTTAACTATCAACTGCCGATCTGTTCTATAAGAATCTCATCGTAACAACTTAATGAGCTGTCATTCCATCTGATGCAGCTGATGCACTCACTTCATCTAAATTTTCACGATTTAATTTTTACAGAATACATCGGTTTATTTGTATTCAAACATAAGAGTCTTTTTCAGCAAGCGACAAGCTATTATGCCCCTCAATCTCATAATACTAACAAGTTGTATCAACCCAAGACAAATCTCACACTCACGTCCGACAATAGTTATATCATGTGCATCAAATTGTTTAACAAAATACCAAGCAACATAAAAACACTTCCATTTTTTTAAATTTAAGCGTAACTTAACAAAAATGCTTTTTGATAAATGATTTTTATAGTGTACTTGAGTTTTTAGATTATAAGTTGTGAATTGTGTGTATTTTTTTGTCTGTATTTGTGTGTATTGGAATTGTGTGTACTAAATGTAAGTTGTGAATTGTGGTTTTTAATAATTATTGTGTCCGAATTTAATAATTGTATCCGAACTTAATTGAATTGAATTATAATTTACTAATCGCATGCATTATTCAACTTTATTAATTCATTTCTTAAAAAAAAAGTAAAAGAAAATAAAAAAAAGATTCCGACGAATTGAGAACCTCCTCCTTTTGGAAGTCGATTAGAAATAGTATCTAAGCATGTAAATTTGCACGCAGTTATTAATGGCATAATAAGTGATCGAGTAATATCTTAAGAACTTTCTGTACCTTATTTATGCAAATAAATGATTTTGATTTTGATTTTTTATTTGATGAACTGATCTGAAAGCTGGCCTTATGTTTGAATCCCATAGAGGCTACTTGGTCAGTTTGACCATCAGATCGTTCACCGTCCACCATCGCTCATTTCAGCGAACACTTCGACCGGTTCTATGTTTTTCGCATCCAGTGGATTCCTGCAGCCTTGACCAGGTCTCTGATCCAACTTGTGAGAGGCCTTCCAACGCTAAGTCTTCCAGTACGCGATCGACACTACAGAACCTTTCGGTCCCATCGACCATCTGTTTTGCGAGCAATGTGCAATGTGCAACTGCCGATCTATTTTGGAAGAATCTCACCATAAAACTTAAAGGCCCATTCTTCACCTAATGCTAGGATTTGATAGTCTCTATAACTAAATTTACATCAATCATTATTTATCAAAGATTTTATTATCAAAGAATCACGCTTCGTTTCAAAGTACCTAATATTGATCTACATCCTACTGATTAATTTGAGTGAATATTAGTCATCAAACTGAAGGTGTAGGTAGCAGAGTAATGCAATATAGGGTCAAATCATTTTTTAATCGACTTCAAAAAAAGGAGGAGGTTCTCAATTCGACTGTATGTTTTTTTATGTTTGTTACCTCATAACTTTCGATTGGGTAAACCGATTTTGATAATTATTTTTTATATGAAAGCTGGTGCTTTCCGTGTGGTCCCATTTCAATTTCATATAGATCTAATGATGCGTTTCGGAGATAGACAACGGAACTCTTAAAAAAATAACAGTAAATAAACCGCGATTGCTGCTATCGCATAAATATGCATTGTTTTGACCCCAAGGATGATGGAATTTCGGATTAGTAGGGTAGGTACTATAACTAAAAAGTGAAGAATAAAAACATTTTCCAAAAAAAAAAACAACCGACTTCCGAAAATACATATCCAAAGTCACCGCCTTCCGAAATTAAAGTTACTTTTCACTTTGTAGTGTTTTTTTCGGAAGTCAGTTGTTTTTTTTTTTTGAAAATGTTTTTGTTTTATTAGCCTTGACTGCCCCACTGCTGGTTAAAGGCGTCCACCAAATCCTTCCAGGAATTCTTGTCCCACGCCATCATACTTTGGGAAATTAGAATTGAATGCTAGGCAGATATAATTTTTGTCCCTAGATTAACTAATCTGAGTCTAGGTCAGGGTATCAAAAAACGCAATTAAAAAGTGCAATCGCATCTTTTGGAGACTTACCTGTTAATTTTCTTTTTTTAACGTTGCGCCACACTAGGAATTTCTTCCTGTATTGTGGGTGCGTTTATGAACATAGAAACTCACAAACACAAACACCCAGACCCGGAACAATTACTTGCAGATCATACAAATATTTGTTCCGTGCGGGGATCGAACCCGCGACACGCTGCGCAGCAGTCGATCGCTCAGCCATTACGCCAACCATGTCGTAATAATATCTAGGTAGATATTTACTATCGTCGAGGATGCCCTACTGGTTCTGACTTCACTATACTCTAATAAGACTTTGATTATCGTAGTATCAAAAGATTACCGTTCATGTGAGCAATAAATTTTATTGCAACTAACCATATTATCTAATTATAGTTGTGATCGATTCACGCCAACTTGCTAAAAATCAAATTAAATCAAATCAAATCAAATCTATTTATTGCATTCATGTGTACATTTCGTTGTTTTACATTTAAGTAAGTAAGTTCCAACATGAAACCCGGTTAGGGCACGGCAACATAATAATAATTTTTACATAATAAAAATAAACATAATTATTAGTTTTTTTTTGTGTATTATTACATCACTGTAGTATATACGTATTTTCTAATATTTTATTCTAGGTATTCTGCGACCGAGTAAAAGCATTTTTGCGTTAGACATTCTTTTAATTTTCTGTTAAATCTATTGAATATATGGGTTCTTCTTTTATTTGTCCCGGTAATTTGTTGAAAATTTTGACTGCCATGTAATATGGGCTATGGTAAAGCATTTTTATCCGAGAGGGTGGAAGATGTAATCTATTTTTATGGCGTGTGTTTAAGTTATGAATACCTTTTGTTTTTGGAAAAATGTTGCTGCGCAATTTACCTAATAGATTATTCTTTCAAGGTAGATGTGAGTGGAGACGCCGGGAGGGGACGTCCTAGGAGGACATATAGTGACCTTATTGGTGATGTACTTATGAAAGCTCGGGTGCATAGTGCTCGCAACCGACGTGCGGTAAAAGGAGTATGTAAGGATCGTAGCAGTTGGCGATCCGTAGTTTCTGCCTACCCCTAAGGGGAAAAAAGGCGAGAGTTTATGTATGTTACAGATAAAGTTTTACAGATAAGTACACTAAAAAAACAAAGGTTTATTTCAGAAACTTGTACAACTTTTACATAAGACATTGGGATCTCCTTTTAAGCTGTGCTAGGAGATCCCGCTCTCCTATCACAAAATTATTAAAAGTTAAAAGTGGTGTACAAAAATAAAAACAGGATTTAAACAAAAAATTACAAATACAATTTAAACATAACAAGACTTGAACTATAACTAGGTAAATAAAAGAAAAAATAAACTTAAACTTAAAGATACATTCTAAAATTGTGTGTATGAGTGTGTGTGTGAATGTGTGTTAGGGTGTGTGGGTGTGTGTTTGGGTGTGTGTGAGTGTGTGTGTGAATGTGTGTGAGGGTTTGTGTGTTAGTATGTGTGTAAATGTATGTGCGTATATATATATCTTTTCAACTCATATTTACGATGCTTGCAATAATAATTCAATGTCATCATAAGTCTTCAGTTTTAGCCATTGAACTATTGCCTTTTATAGTCTTTAATAGTCATGGGATAGATGTTTATTATTTTATTAAGATTATCATAAAGTACAGCGGACTTTGACTTTCTTTTACACTGCACCCATTTTGTCGTTTAGTATCAACCGTTGCTACATAAGAGTTTACCTTCTAAGAGAAAAGCCACACGATTCGTTGCCGGTGCTTTGTGATACCTGAGCGGTGACGCTACGTCGTCCTACACACAAACCACAGTAACATATGTATGACACACGTAGCGTTGCGATGACGTCCGACGGCAAACGCTCAACACGGTGAAGCTGCGACGTCGTAGTAAGAGGCGTTGTATTGCGACACCGCATTACCCGTGTACCATGGTGCGTTGAAATCGTAGCGGCGCGTCGACGCTACGCACTGGCTACGCCCGTGTGGCTCTACTCTTGCTCAGCTGTGCCATTAATTTGATTTCCAGCCAGGCTTTCGGACGCCTCCGTCGAGTGAATACGCATTTTGTAGAGAACATTGGGAAATATCCGGTCATATTCATTTAATTTTTCTGTCAATATATAGGGTATTACACCCATTTTTTTAAAGTGTCTTAATTAGTTTCTAGAGTGCTAATGAACCACTTAAAAAACACAACAGATTTATTTTATCGATTAGTGCCATGAAAATGAATTTAAATTTTACATTTTCATTTTCGCGCGTAATTTGACGAAAACGCTGGACGCAGTGGACGCCATATTGCTCTGTGGGTATGACGTCAGTTTGCTATATAAACAAATGCGCTGATATTTTCTATGATAATTGTTTATTATTTTAAAAAATAGTTATTTTTCTACTAATCATTAGTTTGCTGTTCCTGAATGCAAAATATTATTTAAATAAAAATTACTTTGGTTACGAAAATAATAAAAGTACAAAGTTGCGCAGTTGACATGCCGTATGACGTAATAACATGGGGGCTACTATTTCATGGTGTTCAAAAACAGATTAAAAAAACTGAAATCTTTAAATTGTATTTTAAAATTTATTTTGTTATTTCATGTACTAAAACTAACTAACATTTTCCGACTGCACTTTGCCTGAGCTATCTCAATAATATATTTTTAGATTTTTTCTCATATCAGCCAGAAGACGTCCACTGCTAGACATAAGCCTCCACCAAAAAGGGGGGATTTACCATAATCGCCACGCTTGGCAGGCGGGTTGGCGATCGCAGTATGGTGGTCAAATGCATAGAGAACGCTGCTGCCCATTCTCTAGTAAGTCCCTTAGTCGCCTTCTACGACACCCATAGAAAGAAATGGGATCGGAATCCAACATTATTGAATCACGAATTAATTATTTTTTTCACTTTTGTTTTTTTTTTGTATTCAGGCGTTTCACATCGAGTGAAAGAGGCCAAATTAAAAACCCAAAATGCAACACTCTGATGACTCTGGTTGATGTGCTAATGTATCTGATTTCAAATTTTCTTACGATTTTTGCAATTTGTAAGTCAATGTCAGGCTATATGATTCGCGACCATAACTGTATTTACAGAATTATAATCCATAACATCATGAATACAATCCTCTAAGGCCTAATTTTTCAATAGTCAGATAACTTTTACCTGAAGAATAAATCTGTCAGTTTGACATATTTTCTATACAAAGCTGTCAAACCGACATATTTATTCCTCAGATAAAAGTTATCTGACTATTGACAAATCAGCCCTAAGTTCTTTGAATCCCATCGAATGGCTTGTTCATGAAATAGTCAGTCCTGAAACCAGTCAACCTGACACTGAAGAACGTCAGAAAATTTCAATTTTGCAGGCTACCTTAACTTCTAGTGAAGCCAAATTAAAGACAAAAATGAACAAAAATGAAGCATCTGAAATCATTTTAAGGCCCTGGTAACTTTAAATATTGTCGCTATGAGCGATAATAGTTCTTAATACAATCTATTACGGGTTAAAACCTGTTGTAATAAATTCGAATAACAAATGAGCAAGCGAATGTCGTAAAAATGCAAATAAAATCGTATAAAATTAGATATTAACTATTTGATAATAAATAATCCATCACTGGATCCAGTTTGGCATTTGGAATTTTATGGTATATTTTTAATTATGTTTATAATTGTTATTGAAGGGATAACTGATTTTAAAGATAATTAAGAGGTGACTTTGATGATTTTTTTGATGCATTAAAGTATGTTTAATTATATTTTGAGTTCCATCACTGTATGCAAAAAAGACTTGAATATATCCATTTTTTTTTTTCTTTCAAAATTATTTACGGTTAAAGAGATACACAGCTGTAAAAAACCACCTTTTTGAGCGTTTTCCAGAAATCTTAAGCAGTCGGACCCCTTAGAACTACTTACTGAAAATTTGTGATGTCACCCACCAAACGGAAGCAGTCCAGCTCAATATTCTACTAGTATCTATCACGTATCGTCAATGATCTACGATTGTATGTCTAAATTGTTCAATCTTATCATTCAAATCTATTTGTTGACTGCCGCCGCATATTATGTATCTGATGCGGAATATTTTGTATTCCGTGACGCTGTAATAATAATTTGTGATTCATATGATATTTTTAATTTTAGGTATTTCAGTGATATTATCGCGAAATTGTGAGCCTAATACTGGACGAAGGCCTCTTGCACCCATAGCAGAAATGCGCACTCAAGTAGACCAAAAGAGGAGGTTGCATTATGTCTTTCATTTCATGTATCTTTTATACATGCAGATGCTTAAATAATACATACAGACATATATATAGGTAATAACTTGCCTAATTTAAGGCATTATTTAGGCTACGTTGTAATTAATTATTAAGATCTTGGTTCTTTTTGTTATTTTAACCTCAGTATTCGTTTAAACTGGGGTGAGCTTAAACTCTCCGTTTGAACTTTTTAATAGAAAAATAAAATTAAAACTGAAAAAAGCTTTTTCCATTTCTAAATTTGAAAAGTCTTGACATTTTCAAATTTCAAAATGGTAACTCCAGGTATCAGGTAGAATGTCGGCCATGATGATTATGACTTCCACAAATGGTGACTAAGAAAATATAAATATATTACAAAAGATTCTTGGGCAGATTAATGTAATTTAAATGCTCATGGTGCAATCAAACATGCGTACTGCATTTGAATCTTTAAAAGCATCTCGTGATCATTTGTGATAACATTATTTAATCATCATTATGATAACAGATACATAAATTTACCTGTTAAAAGATGTCTTAACAAGTTTTGCTTTTCAAGGAAAAACAATGAGGAAAAACGAACTTTAAAACAATAATTTTAAAAAAGAATCAGCTTCGCCATACAACGTGGCAGTGCTGCCAGACTTTTGGGCACTTTTCCCATTGACAGCGATGCGGACGAACTTTTGATGCCCTGTGATTCTTTTTTCCTAGATAGTTCACTAGTCAACTGTTTATAATTGTCTTTAATATTTTTGATATTGATGGGAGTAACGATATTGGCCTAAATTATTAACTAAGACTTTACTTCCAGATTTAAAGACAAGGATTACAACTGCCTTTTTTAGACATCACGGGAAAATTCCTTTGGAAAGACAGATTCGAAATATATGTTCGAAATATATTATCATTGGGGTTGGCTTCCAATCTACCCGGATGCAGCTGAATACCAGTATTTAATATGGAGCGACTGCCTACCTGGCCTCTACAAAGCAGGTACTAGGTAACACGAACCCCTTGATAAGACTGGTTGTCAGACTTTAGGGCGTATGACTACCCGTAACGACTAATTTGTGCGACTGTGGACGTCGTCGCACAGTTTCAGTGAAACCACCTCCCCGGATACAATGACCCATCTTCCATCCTGCGTCACATGTCGTCACCTTTGCACATAATGTTCTTATGACTGCGTCAGTGAGCGGAGTTCACGCAGCTGAATTTTGAGCCAAGTATGTCTGACTTTTTTGGCATCGATACGCTTAGAAGAATATTTTCAGCCAAGGCGACCAGTCTCAGCGGAGCCGTCGGTGCAGGAGGTATTATAGTGCAAAAGAAAGTTTGTGCGAAGACACAGGTGCACTCTCTCTTCCCTAACTCTCGTAATCCGATGGGACTGTAAACTGACATGACGCAGTGAGATCAGGCGCAGGACTAATGGAGCATTGCATATGCACGTATAGGCACGCTCTTTTACCTGAAAGCTTTTATTTAGATATTAAGTTCTGGTTAGGTTTCCTTGTTTTTTAGTTTTTAATGTTTTGTTGGTATATTGGCGTGTGCTTGCTGACGTATGGCAAATAATTTAATTTAATGTTTTGTGTTTCGTAATTTTAATCTTACTATTGTATTGAACCACGTTCTTCTAACTTTACGGACAGCTGTGCTGCTGGGGAGTTTGTTGCGTCACTTCATCTTACCAGCTAAGGCATTAGGAAGTGATGTTATTCTAATCTATGTGCTGTAATTAGCTAAATACTGCGCTACCCCTGAACATGATGCCTTGGGTTCGATTCCCAGGTCTATTTAGTTTTTCTGTCTGGAATTATTCAATAGTAATCCGGAGTTTGGATTTGTGCCTGGTTGAGGATATGGCTCGCCCCCTATTCAACATCATCATCATCATTTAAGCCGAAAAACGTTCACTGCTGGACATAGGCCTCCCGTAAGCACCGCAATTTCGACCGGTTCTGTGCTTCTTGCATCCACCGGATTCCTGCGGCCTTCACCAGTTCATCGGTATACCTTGTAGGAGGCTTTCCAACGCTACGTCTTCCAGTACGTGGTCGCCACTCCAGAACCTTCCGGCCCCATCGGCCATCTGTTCTGCGAGCAATGTGCCCTGCCCACTGCCACTTAAGTTTGGCAATTCTTCGGGCTATGTTGGTTACCTTGGTTCTCCTACGGATCTCTTCATTTCTGATTTGATCACGTAGGGAAACTCTAAGCATAGCCCTCTCCATTGCCCTTGGGTGACTTTCAGCCTTCTTATGAGGCCCATTGTGAGCGACCACGTTTCGGTTCCATATGTCATCACTGGTAACACGCACTGGTCAAAGAATTTCGTCTTGAGACACTGCGGGATGTGTGACGAGAAGATATTGGGTAGCTTCCCGAACTCTGCCCACTCCCTATTACACGGGACAAGAAAATATCTGGCGTAATATGGGTGTACTATAGGTACAACTCTGCCAAACCGTTCGGGGAAACAAAGTGTGGTGTTATGTCATAAACTGTAATTAAGGCCAGTGTCTGGGATCCACGTATTGATGACGTGTTTTTTTGTCAAATATCATTAACTTGCCACAGGTATTAAAACAATGATTTAAGAATGATGAAAACAATAGGCGATTACGATCGGTGACTATTAAATGATTGGTGACGCACAAAGATAATAATCATAACTATTTTTGTTTTTGTTTTCGTATTCAACTCGATCATAATATTTGAAAATAGACCTCACGAATGGTACTTTGAACAACGAGCCTATTGAACAGAATAGAAAACTTTTATTTCAGTGTTAATAGATTTAGACACAGCTTAAAATATTATACGACTGGCTTTTGCTAGCGCCCGCGTGGAGGGCGAAAATTATCCCACAGAAACGTACAACCGGGTTAAAAGTATCCTATGAATTAATCCAGATTATAAACTATCTGTGTGCCAAATTTCATCCAAATCTGTACAGTCGTTTTTTCGTGATTGAGTAACAAACATTTCACATTTCTAATACCCGCGTAGAAGTCAAAAAGAATCCCACAGGAACGTATTACCAGGATAAAAAGTATGCCATACGATTAATACAGCATTTTATAGGTTATAAATTGCCAAATTTCATCCAGTCCATCAGTTCAGTCGTTTATCCGTAATTGGGAACGAACAAACAAACATCTGAACATAAAAAAAAAACACATTTTTAGTATTAGTAGGATATAGTAGGAAGGCAAACCAAAGGGCAAGGCCCAAAGGGTGACGTGATCGAATCAGGAATAAAGAGATCCGCAGGAGAACCAAGGCAACCGACATAGCCCGATGAATTGGCAAACTTAAGTGGCAGTGGGCAGGGCACATTGCTCGCAGAACAGCTGGCCGATGAGGCCGATGGTGACCCCGTACCGGAAGACGTAGAGTGGGAAGGCCTCCCACAAGGTGGACCGATGACCTTGACCCCGATGTGGGGAGCACAAGACCGGTCGAAGTGGAGGAGCTTAGGGGAGGCCTATGTCCAGGAGTGAACGTCTTTCGGCTGCAATGATGAGGAAGTAGCATTATAATTCAGCGTGGAGCTGCATCCACCTCCGCAACATCGAGGAATTCCACCGATCTGCGGATACACTGAGAATACTGTTGGTGCTGCCGCAAACACGCGTCATCAGAGATCCACAAATGCACATCTATTCCTGATTATGGCGGTAAAACCAATATTATTGTTAAGAGTAAGGGTGTTTGTCCACCGCACGCATCAACGGGACGTCAACAGGATTATGCGAACCAAATATGACGTCACGGTGATGGCGATCGTGTTCCACCGCGTGCAAAATCGGCGGTTCAGTATGATATGATAGACAAAACAAAAGCCAGCCACTACCGTTAGCCGCCAGTGCGTCGGCAGTGTATGGACAAGATAAAACGTGCTTTGTATTGTCAGCACATCGGCCCGTCACAATATTAAGCCGCGTTCTAGCGGTCGCGCTGGACTATTCCAAACTTTGGCGGCCGGGATGACGACGCTTAGGTGACGGACGTGCAGTTGACACACGGCCATAGTAAATTTACTTCGCTACTTCGCCACCGTCATCTCGTTTGGTGACGACTGAAGTGGACACACCCACTACCTACGGAGTTTCTTGCCCATTTTGCGAAATTTGGGCGTACTATAGGTACACCTCTGCGGGAGAAAATAAGGCTGTTGTCTTCATACTAGCTTTTGGAAGATTTAACTGGAATCAATTATATTTTCTTGTACATTTTGACATACAAAATTGCCTTTTATGTGCCTATTCAAATAAAATTATTTGACTTTGCCCTTGACGCTGCACTTGCTACATGTTTCCATTGACGTGGGCCTTTTCGGTCCCTTTTTCATGCATAATAAAGAAATCTGATGTTTTGTCGAGCCGTAAAACGTGCAGTCACTAGCAATATTAAAATTTACTAGCTTTTGCCAGTGGCTTCGCCCGCGCGAAGACCAAAAATGACCCCATCAGAACTTACTACCGGGATAAAAAAAAAAATATTTATTAATACAGGCTCTAAACTATCTGTGTGCCACATTTCATCTAAATCTATTCAGTAGTTTTTGCGTAAAAAAGTAACACACATCCATCCGTCCTCACAAACTTTCACATTTATAATATTAATAGGAAGTATGATAGGATAGAAAGGTTTTTTCCCTGACTTTGGCCTTCCATTGACAGCTTCAATCGTAACCAGTGTAGGTGTGGCTTTAATGATAAGACGCACACAGTTATCATCACCTCACTATCTATCGTATAGGATATTATTGTAATTATCAAGTTTTGTTCGAATTCGTGTGATGATCTCATTTCCAGATTTTTTTTTAAATCACTGTTTTTACTGACCGTTACAAGAAATCCATTGCGTGTTGCCAGTGATGATCGATGGAACTGACGTGGTCGCTCCCAATGAGCCTTATTAGAAGGCTAAAAGTCACTCAAAGAGCAATGGAAAAGGCTATGCTTGGAGTTTCCCTACGTGATCGAATCAGGAATGAAGAGATGCGCAGGAGAACCAAGGTAACCGACATAGCCCGAAGAATTGCCAAATTTAAGTGGCAGTGGGCAGGGCACATTGCTCGCAGAACAGATGGCCGATGGGGCCGAAAGGTTCTGGAGTGGCGACCGCATACTGGAAGACGTAGAGTTGAAAGGCCTCCTACAAGGTGGATCGATAACCTTGTGAAGGCGGCAGGCATCCACTGGATGCGGGAAACACAGAACCGGTCCGAGAAGCGGAGCTTGGGGGACTCTTATGGACGTTTTTCGACTGAAATGGAGATGAGAAAATAATCCAATTCTACTAATAATGTTACCGTGCAAGCTTGTATATTTCAAAGTGAGAGTGAACAGGCATCTGGGCGCTTTCGTTCCATCATAGACCTAATCCGTAGCTTTCTATCAGGCGTGATCGAGATCAAGAGTTCTCTTCCTGCAGTTCAGAAAAAAGTAGGACTAACATTAGTTTTAAGTTTTCTTTGCTAAAAAAACTGTATGTGTTCATTGTGGTCCGATAATAAATAATTATTGTTATTAGTAGATTGCCATTAACAGGCCACATTATTATTTAGACTCCGGGCTGGTACTGAGAATTTTGTAAAAGAAAGACACAATAAAACTTGCTAGTACTAGACTAATCAAAGGCTAAACCTGATATGATCTGCTATGCGTGGGGTCAGGAGATGCACTTGTGGCTACTAGACCAACGACGGAAACCAAATCAAGCCTATTTTACTAAACCATGAAAAAAAAAATCATCATTTCAGTCTTTAAACGACTTCAAAAAAGAGGATTTTCTAAATTTGGCTGCTTTTTTTAAATTTGTATACTGTTGTGGATTCGATTTCAAAAATTCTGTATTAAAATGGATACGGTAGGTATGCCTCAGGGAGGGCCTCATATTTATTATAATTGAATCTCTTTGCTTGTAGTTTTTGAGGGTCAATAATACGTATTTTTATGATGTTATAATAGTTTCCTGTCACTGTTATTTGCATAGCAAGTAGTGGTATACGAATTTGTGTGGGATACGTATCTACCACAACTAAAAGTAAAAATTAAAACTATTGTAAAAAAAAATGACAACCGACTGCCATTAAAACACTACAAAGTGAAAATAAGTTTAATTTCGGAAGTCGGTGTCTTTGGTTTTGCATTTTCGCTTTTTGCCCCGACTTCCGAAATTGAAGTTATTTTTCACTTTGTAGGTATAGTTTTTTTTACACTTTGTAGGTATAGTTTTTTTACACTTTGTAGGTATAGTTTATTTACACTTTGTAGGTATAGTTTTTTTACACTTTGTAGGTATAGGTTTTTGGGAACTTTTTATAAATGGAGCGACTACTTATCTGAACTCCACAACCCGGTTACTGTGTACCTAAACAGTTTCCTTAAAAATCACGTTTTAAAATTAATCCTATTTTAATTCTTTCACAGTACAAGAGACTATCATTTCTCAGAATTTCCTGAAGTTTGCAAACAGTCGGTATCGGTTCCCGCCGAAATGAGGAAATTAAATATAAATACAATTTTAATAGAATGCTACAATCTTTACAATTGAATTGTTTCACTTATAGATAGAGAATACAGTTCCGTACGTAATTTTTCAAAAATTTTCTTCGTAACATTTTGCGATCGCCAACGCCAGGCGCGTTGGTGCGTGGCGATTATGGCAAACCCCTCCTTTTTTGAAGGAGGCCTATGTCCAGCATTGGACGTCTTTCGGCTGAAATGATGATGACGTAATTTTATGGGTTTAAAAGAGACAAGTGACGAGTAGCATAGCATAGCATAATCATCCTATGTCGTTCCCACAGCTAGGCCACAGGCCTCCTCTCTGGAGGGAGTGGGCCGTAATCCAGCACGTGGGCCCAGTGTGGATTGGTAGATGTGACATGTATTCCATTTTTTTCTATGAAATGTCGGTTGCCTCACGATGTTTTCTTTCACCGTTTTGAGAGCAGCGGTGATTGAATAATTTACACAAAGTAAAGCATCTGTCTGGGTTCCAACCTACGACGTCCCGTTGCCACTTGGCCACCACTGCTGTTCTTATTAATCAACGCGGAGTAATGTTGGGCACGCCGCGATTGCGGCGGTAAGTCCCCTCTTTGAGCAGTGGCTTGAGAGGCGTCATGGCGCCCTTACCTTCCTCCTGACACAGGTCCTTACCGGACACGGCTGTTTCGGGAGGTTCCTGTTTCGCATAAGGCGGGAGGAAACACCCGGGTGTTTCCATTGCGAAAATCGCCCTGAGGACACGGTGGAGCATACGGTGGAGGTCTGCCCGGCTTGGGCGGAGCACCGCCGTGTCCTCGAGGACGCGATCGGCGGCGGCGATCTCTCGCGTCCGGCCCTGGTCCAAGCTATGGTACGGAGCGAGAGTGCATGGTTAGCTGTCACCTCGATGATGCTCGCAAAGAGGGAGGCGGCGCACGTGCGGGAGAGGCAGTACATGCACCCTCACGGCCGCAGCCTTCGCAGGAGACGCCCTGGGCATCAGGAATCCCAGGCTGATTCCCGGCCACCGTAGGCGCGAGCTTGCGGACGGCGAGTAATGGGTAGCTCGCTGTCCGGTAAGGACCAAACCCGGGTCGACAGCGCGTTGTGTTCCACGCGCGCCTAAAAGAGATGTCAGCACCAACTGATGGAGCCCGCAAGGGCCGACGCCTGCCAGGGGTGCGGGTTGTTCGAAAGAGATACTGCGGCCTCTGGCATACAGGCAACACACGGGTGGGTTTTAGTCAGTAAAAGTCTGACACGCCTTCCCGCACCACCCAGAGCGGGAGAAGTTATTTGATGATTTCCCACCCAAAAAAAAAACGATGTTTTTCTTCACCGTTTTGAGAGCAGTGGTGATTAAATCATTTACACAAAGTAAAGCATCGGTCTGGTTTCCAAACTACGACTTCCCGTTACCACTTGGCCACCTTTTATTAATCAACGCGGAGTAATGTGGCAACCAGTATTACTTGGCACACGCAGAAAGTTTTGCAAAAATAAAAATAAATGTTAAATTAATTAATAATAATTAAAAAAATAATTATTAAATCTTTTCGAAGTACCGTACTCTCCACTAGCCTCTATACAAAGTTTCATGCGTCTGAACCAGTTTTCGAAACAGTTCTTCCAGTTCGCCGCAGACACCTCGTTTAGAGCCTACTCGAACGCTGACAGCGCATCTTCGGGCGACGAAAATTGTACCCCTTTGACCTGATTTTTTATTTGCTGGAATAAAAAGAAGTCACACGGTGCTATGTCAGGGCTGTAAGGAGGGTGACCCAGGAGTTTAAGCGGCGTGCTGGCCAGGAAGTCCCCCGTTTTGAGCGCGGTGTACGAAGGCGCGTTGTCGTGGTGGAGCAGAGGCCCACGGAGCCCTGTGTTTGGTCGCTTGTTGCTCACAACAGAGACAAATTTTGCCAAGCATTTGGTAGTATACCATTCAGCGTTGATGCTTCTTTGGTTCCATAAAGGAATTGACACCAAGTAGCCAGTCAAATTGAAAAAGCTCGCGAGCAAAATCTTACCCCCGCTTCTAGATCGCGTCTTTTTTGTAGGCGTAGATTTGTTTTGAAACACCCAAACCGTCGACTGGCGCTTCGTTTCTGGATCGTATTGATAAATCCAAGACTCATCACCTGTACTGATGTCGTAAACACGCCGAGACGAGCCTGCTTCAAATTTGTTTATCATATCACGGCACCATTCAACCCGGGCCTGCTTCTGAACGCGTGAAACTATCCTCCTCACGTGAAGATGCACATGTAGAATTTCGTGAAGGCTTCCCGCTCCAACCTACAGTATGTGCTGAATCTTTTGATACGTCGCTAGCCTATTGTCATGGATTAAATTTTTCACTGCTAGCACGTTTTCTTCCGTAACAGCCGTCAAAGGGCGACCACTTCTTTCTTCATCCCTCAAAGTTAGTCGACCGCGCTTGAATTCGTTATACCAATGATACACGGTTGCCTTAGAAGGGCCTTCATCCATGAATGCCAGTTGAAGTCTATCGTACGATCCGTTCGGATTCAAGCGACACTTGAAATCGTAAAAAATCATAGCGCGAAAATGTTCCCGGCGCATATTCATTTTTTTATGAGACACGATCATTTAAATTAGCTCGCAGTCAATGTGGAGAGAATTTTTGAAATTGAAACGTACCTATTTTTACTTACTATTCTTATTAATAATTTTTTTTAATAGATTATAACTGGCCAGGCTCTCATACATAAAAACAGTTTTTCGAGTGGCCTGGTATAAGCTTCAGATTTGACTAAAAATTGCGTAATGAAATTACGTATTACGTATTGGAATGGAATTTACTTTCAGGATCGAAATGTGGAAAAATAGCATGTAGGCATCGGGTAGCTAGGTAAAATAAAAATAAAAAACAGTAGGCTAGATTAACCCTATCAAATCTTGAATCAAATCAAGATAATCAAATCAGAACAAAGATCAGCGTTTTTCTTGCATACCGCGGAACCCTCAATCATTATCACATGTGTTTACAACTATATCGATTGGTCTTTAATCACTAATTATCTAGGATTACCGAAAGATATGGAGTATAAAATATATTTCACTATTCACACTCAATGCATTACTATAGTGGTCTTGTGACTGTGTGTGCGAACAAATATATAACACCAAATAAAGGAATGATTAGTAAGTTCTATTTTTTAAATAATTACTACCAAAAATAAGTTGGTCCCGGTTGTCATTTGTGGATCTTATAAGTTGGTCCCTGTTGTTTTTCTTAGATCTAATAAGTTGGTCCCGGCAGATATTCGCAGATCTTATAAGTTGGTCCCGACTATCATTCGTAGATATTATAAGTTGGTCCCGGCATAGATTTTTGATAATCGTTATAGCCCATTCAGAAGCCCAAAAGTCTGACAACCAGACTTATCAAAGGGGTTTTTCCCTTAGTAAGACTGGTTGTGAGACTTTATACCTTGACAGTTAGACAGATGATCAGTTAGTTTCCCATTTTATAATACAGTTTCCTGTCTCTTTGTGTAATGAAACAACTGCTTAACCAGACTTCAAGTGATGCTCAAGGCTTTTGTCTAGACACCATTAGCTGTTACAAATAATTGACATAATGAGTTCTAAGTCAACGTTTCTTAGAATGTATATTATCAATCATATACCAGGGACAGAATAATGATATTATGGTAGTACGTTTGTTTTAAATTAAAATGTTCCATTTAAGTCATCCGACCTATCTTGTAAGTCAGGTCTAGTTTCTACCTATAAAGTATAACCATGTACAAAATTGTTGTTATGGAACTCAGTTGTCCTTCGCTCTTGGGGTGGGCGCTAATAACTGCGACAGAGTTACTGAACTAACGCAGTATTAACGTACACAAAAATTTTAATCTGTTCCAATAAATATTTGTAATTTTTAAAGGTTTACCCTCTTACCTCAGACGCCTTTTTCTATTCAAGATGGTCTATTTTTAATAATCAGAGCCTGTAATACGTTTAATGCATTTAACTTCTTCCATGCTTCTCTATTAGTCGTCATCTTAGTACTCACCCCTCTTTACCCATATTACCTTTTAAAGACAAATTATTTATTTCAAATAGGCACATTTAAGGTGAAACCCTAATTGCTCTCACTGCCATTTTGTCGCTAGATGGCGACACATCCACAATTTCGAACATTTTCAATTTTTACACCTATCATAGAAATTTTTAATAAACAACTTTATTCTTAGCGAAACCTAGGGCATTAACTTGATTTTTTTAGATCATCACTGTGCTTGTTAACTGGTATCATACAAAGATTAGAACATAATAATGATTTAGCCGCGTGAATTTACTCTTTACACACACATGCAAAGTAAATAGTAGTAACTTCCGACTCCACTAGATGTCGTTTTATTCAAACATGGTTGGAAATTATAAAGAAAGAGGACCAAATTATTTTTAAGATGAATATCCTTACATTATAGCAAAAACCGAAAACAAATATTAATTTACTAATTGAGCATACTTTAAATTACTAGAGGATTGTTATGTTCCAATCTACTTCTTAATAATATAATTATTGGGATATGCATACTTTTGTTTCTAGGCTCGTTATCAGATACCTTTTCACCATAACAAATTATTTTGGGTAATAAAGGTATATTGTACCTATATAGGTTGTTGTAATGTGACTGAACCTAAATAGTACCTAACGTGTAAATAAATTGTGACCTATACTAAATAAATAAAAGATTATGTATTCAATTGTAAAGCGTTTTATTGTATCTTACTATAAATCAATAATATTTATCTATGGTTAATATTTTCATACAAATATCGTTTTATTTACTCTCACTGCATTTACCTAAATATTTTCTGGTTGGATTCAAACCATCGACTCGTACCACCACACAAAGATAACATACTTTTTTCAATATTATGATATTTACAATTATGATTCTGAATTTAGTATTAGAAAGAATTATGTACGTAGATTACAATTTATGTAACATCACACGTAAGTGTAAGTATCTTACACAACAACACACAAGTGGTTGCTAGCTAACCATAACATTTATGTTTCAAGAATACCCACTTATTATACAACTTTGAACAATAAATATTCTTTTACAATTGAATTGTTTGGCTGGTACCTAAATACATGAGTGAAACATATGTACACAGAAAAATCTTATAAACTAACAAATAACATAAACTATACATCGCTACGTACAAAAATAGCATAATAATTAGTCTATAATGTTCCCACTGCTGAGACTCAGGCCTCCTCTGAACAGTGGTGATGAAATAATTTACACAAAGCAAAGTGTCGGCTTGGATTCGAACCATCGACCACCATACAAAGATACATAAAAAATACTATAATAAAATATCTTCTCTTCTACATGCTACTTTTTGCTGCGCCGCCGTCGCCGCGCAGTATCAATCTTCTGCTTGTCACTTTTTACTTCCATTTATATCATTTCCGTGCGATCTGAATCAATTGCTGGGAGACACAGTTTTCGCTGCAACAAATGAATTTACAGTTTTGTTAGACTATTCTTACTGAACCCACACCTCAGAAACCTGAGGAATAAGTTAGGAAATGAGTAAGACTTATATTTTTCATACCTTTTAATTCCTTGATGTCTAGACATTTAGCATTTTTCTCAACTCGTCTCAAAATAATTTCCAGCAGTACACATGTTTTGAAAAATGTTACCAACTTCGGCATCATAGCGTTGATAAATTCCTCATCCCGGTTAACTTCTATGACAGTCAATGGTTGGGTGACAGATATAAAGCAAATGAAGTAACATTTACTCATTTTGGTAATTCGCAATTGACCCTGGACCTAGAATCAAAATAATAATAGCTGAGAAACAATCCAAGAAATACATTATATTTATACATACATGAACCAAGAAATAATGATCTTTGTTACTTACTTGATAATAATAATTATGCTTTTTGTTCATAACTAATTGATGTTCTTTCCACATTTAGTTGATAAGCTTCAGTCTGTGGATCGGGTTGCGGCCAATTAAAATCAGCAGTCTCTACTTGCTCTGTAACAGATTCAACTCTATTAGAGCTAGAGCTGCAGGCTATGGCTTCGTAACGAATTTGTGGTATACCACGTGAATACGTTTTGGGCGTATCTTGAGCTGTGGAAGGGTTGGATAGCTGATCATGATCTTGAGTTGTATTTGGACTGAAATAAAAAATAAATAAATGAAATAGGTACAGTTATTAAAAACAATGTTGAGAGACAGAAAAATATTGATATGTCTGTACCTACCTAAACACAGCAGGGCAGTCCGCGGTTTCTTCCACTACTTTTTTTTTCTTGTTACGCCATGCTTCCAGCCGGCTGCAATTTGATAAAACTTGCTCAATACACTACTTGAAACTAACCTTATCGAGCTAGCCGTTTCTTTTTTTCCTACTGTTATCGACGAGACACAATAGATAAACAATTGTCATAAATCTCCTGGAGGTATCGTAACAGACAAGGGTCTACAGAAGAAATGGCGGCAAACCAACGGCAAACCAACGGCAAACGAAGACATTACATCACGGGCCAACGAGTATCAAATACACTCATAGGTACATTCACGTAAATCTGATTCGAAATCTTATGGGAATCTGATTTACTCACTAAAAATCATTAGAAGAATTTCCATGATGTCTTTTCAATGTTGCTTGCACTTTTTTCCGTGATTTTCGCGGCCCTGAATACATATGTCGTATATAGGCAAGTTTATTAGTCGGATTCATCTTAGGCAGAGATGCAATTCAATCTGTAATCAAAAAGAATAATTAAACACAACAGCAAAAGTATCGTAATTATGAAATGCTTCAAGAAATTTGTATTAGTCAGAAATAACACCACCATTTGTCACCATCAATCAAGCTGTCATGCTGTCAAGCTGTGTGTGAAAATTTGCAAAACAAGTAACAACTGACAGAACATGAAAACAGACCAAATAGAGATGTCAATCTGAGATCGATTGAGCAAAGAATCGATTTTTTGGAACAAATAAAAACGTTTTTTCAAATCGATATCTAGTACTGAATCGATACAGGGAATCGATATTTCACCCTAGAACATCAGTTTTTGTTTGTTTGAATTGTTAAGAATTGTGGTTGCGGGAAAATTACGAAGCATATCCAGTGCAAATCCTTTTGCGTAAAAATACGGATTTTTTCCAGATATGAGACCAGGAATCGTTTTTTCGGTTTTTTTTTTCAAAACGACAAGGGGCACCAATTTTTTATGTAGGGGCACATTTACAGCAGATTAGGCACCAACTATACGTTCCACTCATATAACTATAGGAGACACTTTCTTGCTAGGGTAACGTACACCCCGTAAACCCCTACATTGCAAATTTCATCGAAAACGAATGATTGATTTTTGGAAAATCATTTCTTTATTTGTGAATCGATTTTTCATATTTCCTTTCGAATCAATTCAGTAACGGATCTTTTTCAGAGAGTTTTTTTTGGTTCCTTTCGTCCCTCCCTCTGGGACAGGCAAAGTGAGTTTTTAGAGAGAATTGACGTCCCTATTAGGGGGAAATATTTGAAATTTAGAGTAGGTAGGTATGTGATGTGATGACAATCAACGAGTGTTGCTAACGTTTGATTTTGTATTTCCTCTTCTAAATCTTACACTTTTTAAAGTTTTAAGGGTAATTACTATTATAATATAACTCTGTATCACCTTCAAGCAGAAAAGCATCCTTTGTACATAAAAATAACACTTACCGTCAATAAAACACAAAAACACTTCACTTTTAAATAAAAACTCTTTCACGGATGGCACTCGTATGAATGGTTCTCAGTAGTAGCCTCAGTCACCAATTCTAAACCTGAATGGTGCTTACTACTTACTTAGCTGTTCAGACGAGCGAAATTGGAACTACAGCTACCATTTTGAGAACGTCATTTCGCTGACAGTTAAAAACCCTGAAACCTTAAATGAATGATGTACAGCAGTGGTGGCTCTGACTTGTAAGTCAGAGCCACCACTGCTGTACCTATATCATTCATCGTTTTAAATATCAGAACATCCTACAACTTACTACTAAAATACTGCCCTATGTTTTATTTCCCCTTTTTCTTGGTAAACTTCTTAGATGGCAAGACCAATTTATTTCGACGCACTTTGACGTGTGCTAATAATACTAAAATGTGCAATTGTTATGAAAAATCAATGTGGTTTGTCTGTGTATTCACTTATCTTGCTGGTTTCACATAAATTAAATATGATTCAATCAATAGATGTAAGTAGTACCTACGTGTCACCATTGCGTAGGTAGGTAATTAGAAAAAAAATAGGTAAATTTGCCTACGCTGATCGCCTGATTTAGGTATACCCTAAGTTTACATGAACTTCTATTCTCTGATTTTATTCAACCCAAACCAATGAATTAGTACCTAACCGTGTCAGAAAATGTATTATCAGTACCTACTTACATACAGTAGAAAGATTTTTAAATCTTTAGGTACTTTATATTTAAAGTAGATATTACAATAATTAGGTACATTAGTATTGTATCTGTGTGAACCAAATGCAGATCGCAGATATTTTTTTTCACTTTCTAGCATTCTTTCTCATTCCCTAATAAAAAACATTTTAACAATCATAAAATGTAAAACCCGCGGGCAAACCCGCGCGCCGGCGCTAACTTTCTAGAAACACAATTTTGGAAACGATTCGCAAGTTGTCAAGACAATCACGCATGGACTGACTGGAGCGTTGCATCGAATCGTTCGAATTTTCGAACAGCGCCATCTATTATAAATGTTTACCGAACGTAAACTCGTAACACAACAGCAAATAGCTCTTTCTCGGTGGTTCTTTAAATTTCTGTTAGATGGCGCGATTCAGGTCACTCACACATGTAAAGATTTTTCGTTTTTTATTGGGTCTAATTCTCCTAGAAATACTGTTTTTTTTATAAAATTTTGGCGTTTGGCGAACATAATACATTATAAAGTCTCATTATACTTGCTTTTATTCTGCAGAAACCGTTTATTTACGGAGATTACAACCCCTGAAAAATGTATGGCGAGGCCTATCTAGGGATCGACCTTAAGGCACTTTGAACGTCAAAATTTACAAAAAATAATTGAATGATTCAAGTTGCCCCTTCCAAAATGTAGTTTCGAATGCAGAAGAATGGCCAAGAAAATCCACCGTTACTCGTTTAAAATGTTATGTGGACAATGATTGTAGACAATTATTTATATGAACACAATGCACTTAGAATAAAATTACCTACTATATCACAATAAATTGGTAAAAAGAAACAATGAAAAAAAAAAGCGAATAAAAACGAAATTAATTATGTCATAAATACCTCCATGGTGCCCACATCTTTACAGATATTGTAAAAGTAAATAATTTTTCAAAAATAAGTAAATAACAAGTAATAATTTAGTGTGTGAGTAAGTAAAAACAGAATGCAATTTATCGGAGTGTACGACTAAACGCCGACAGACACTACGCCGACAGACAACACCGACAAGACTCTATTTCGATGAGACTCTTTGCCGACAGGACATTTAGGCGACATGGCTCATCATTGCGGTATTACTAAATAGTCAAGTAACTGCCACTAACATGGAAGTAGCGCGGTTGGTCGCAATTTTAACCCTAACCTAACCTATTACATACCTGATGAGTCCTGTCGGCAAAGAGTCCTGTCGGCGAAGCGGCCTGTCGGCGAAGAGTCCCGTCGAAGTAAAGTCTTGTCGGTGTTCAGTGTGTCGGCGTAGTGTCTGTCGGCGTTTAGTCGTACACTAATTTATCGTTCCACAGCCTAGTTACTGGATAATACGATACTCCTAGGTAAGACTAAGTAGTAGGTACGGAAACCAATAAGGAAGTTTCTATTTTGGTAATAAACAAAATAAGTTATTGCAACACAATTAAATGACGTCGTTATAATTAAACATATCTAAGATATTGCCAAGTTAATAAGATAAAAACTTGTAAAACATGATTCACTGTAATCTACGCTTAATTATCGGATTAATATTTTAATTAACGCACGTAGACGCTTAGTTGTAACTTTTTTTTGATATTTAATTTGTAAACAATAATAATTTTGTTGAAATTTGCACTTTCTTTATAAATATGTGGAAGTGCGCTACTGAGCAAGATTCTATAATTTAGTAATATTTACAAATGAATCAAAACAGTACATTCATATTTTATAACTGTTTGCTTAGTTGCCAGCTTTCCATCGTTTCTTTAATCTTCCGCTACTCTAGCTATCCACATCCATACTAAATCATCATCAACTAATCCTGGCTTCCAGTCTAATCGTCTAAGTCGAATGCAGCTGAGTAAGAATATTTTACATGGGGCCTATAATAATAATAATAATAATAATAATCATTTTATTATCAGGCAACTAAGGCCCATACATAAAATACACAAAATAATCTTAAACAATAATGACATACTAATACATATTAAAAACCAGCTTAAAACTATAACTAAACACGTAAAGTTGACGGCGTCGTGTTTCGCTGCGAGGTGTCACGTAACCGTCCTCGGAAACGACGATATACGACACCTTTCGGCCAAAAGTCCTCTTTCAAGCAGTACTGTAGATGGTGGGTTGGAATTCGTACCACGAATGACTTAAAGTTGATGTCGTGGCGCGACTCCAACCTTTCGACCCTCAGTGTCCAGTTGGTCTTCACTTTCATGTACTGCACGACTTCCTCAATCTTCGTGGAATGATGCAGACGCGAAATGTACAGCTGCGTCGTAGGCACAGCAGGGCGCAGCAGCATGCTGGGTCCACTCGGTGCGGTACCGCACAAGTTACGAGAGCAGGGCTTGAGACCACCATTTAACCCAGTTGCAGGGTAATACGATAACCCTTGCTAAGAGTGGTTATCACACTTACGAGCTGCTAACCACCTGTGATGTGTGCCTGTGATGTCTGTCAAAGATCCGCGAATGACAGCCGGGACCAACGTTGTGCTTACTTAGCTACAAACCCCTCATACTAAATAATAATTATTATTATGTTTTTAGCTAAGCGATACCTACAATTATAACAACTAACGAAAACACCGGTAGTCTAATATTTATCAATTACAAAAACAAAATGGCGATATATGAGATTATATAATCTTTTGCACGTTTTCATATTGTTTGGAACGACACCTTTTGATGTTGTAGATTATAAAGATTAAATTCACAATCAATTTCATTGATGTATCGTTACCGTGGTCACTGTTTGTGGCTTTGTCACGTAATTTTTGAGTTTATATGTAAGTGCTAAATGTGGGAGGGGTCATGGTTAAATAATAACATTCGCAAGGGTTGATCGAAAGTTAAGCTAAATTTGCTACAGTCGGTTCGTGAGATGGTGAGCATACGTTACATATAGAAAACGCTCTATGCCTCAGGAAGCACGTAAAACCGTTGTTCCCAGACACGACATTTGTAAATCTTTGACAGTCGTCACGGGTAGTCAGTAATCCTGAAAATTGGGCTACCAGTCTTACCAAGGGGTTTCGGTTTTGAGTTACCCAGTAGATATCTGGGTTGTGGAGGTCAAATAGGCAGTCGCTACAATTAAAATAATGGGTATTCGGCTGCATTCGGTTATAGTGGAAGCTGTACCCAACAAGAGACCAACAGTAGGAAAGGCTTTCATTTTAACAGTTCAACAAAATTCATTACGTTATTTACGTTGATGAACAGACAAAATGCAAGCAATGGATTAGCAATATCATTCTAATTGATTCAGATTCTGATTGATTCTGTGATGCAATTAGGCCGCAGGACTAAATCACAAACCATTAATCAACTCTTTCGCTCCTTAGAAACCCTAGTCTTCCTGACGGCGCTTGCGCTAGTCCAGGCTCGTCCCAGCGATGACGTAGAACCGACCAACACCAGGATATATGAGGTCCACGAGGACTGTCCTCCTGCAGAGGTCCACTTCTTACTTCCCCACGAATATGACTGCACAAAGTTTTACTACTGTGAATATGGCTTGAAATGGATCGAACCAAGAGACTGCGCCCCCGGGACTGAGTTTAACGCTGAAATCCAGGTTAGTCTTCCTTTTATTCTGTTCCAAAGACCATAGGAATAGCTTATACATAATCAGCGTATAACTACCCGACCGAAAGGCACAGGCTTCCTCTCTGTGAAAGGTAGTAGGCCATAATTAACACGTGGGCTCAGTGCGGGTTTGTAGATGTCACGTGAGAAATCATGGAAGCAGTGGTGAAAACCACTGCTGTCAAAACGGTGAAGGAACCAAACCAAGTCTTAGTACCAACAATTCTATGAAATGTGACATATTCCAAACTGCACTGGATCCGAGTGGTTACCCACTCTATCTGACAGTCCCAGCATTGGGAACATTGTAGACTGATTTTGATGACAAGTTGATTAAATAAACTACTACTGAAGAAGGCAGGAAAACAAAGAACAAAATTGAATGTTTTGGCAGTAGATCTAACCTAAAATCAATACTATTATTGTGTATGAGAAAATAACTCTATCTATCAAGTTATTAGGCCTAAAACATTGAAACAAGAGCTACGTAATTTGACAGACAGGTAGACAGGAGGACCTGGGATCTGGCGAAGCATTGGCTACTTTTCATCGTGGATTGCAGACGGTGTCACTGGCAATAACTAGTCCCTTACAAAAACAATTGTAATTACGACAAATTTCTAGAATGTCTGGTTATTATAATTGCAATATCTTTTTCACAGGTTTGTGTTCATCCTATCTCTTCGGGATGCACTTTGCCAGGATTCTCCACCACATCTGAACCAGCAATAGAAACAACATGGCCAACTTTAACAGACGGACCAGTTACCGCAACCGTAGGATCAACTGCACCTCCGACAAATGCACCTACCGCTGGCACAACTGCACCCTGGTCAATTGCACCAACCGAAGGAACAGTTGCACCTTCAACGATTGCACCGACTGCTGCACCAACCACTGATGCACCAGCTACTGCTACACCAACCACTGCTGCACCAGCTACTGCTACTCCAACCACTGCTGCACCAGCTACTGCTGCACCAACCACTGCTGCACCAGCTACTGCTGCACCAACCACTGCTGCACCAGCTACTGCTGCACCAACCACTGCTGCACCAGCTACTGCTGCACCAACCACTGCTGCACCAGCTACTGCTGCACCAACCACTGCTGCACCAGCTACTGCTGCACCAACTACTGCTGCACCAGCTACTGCTGCACCAACCACTGCTGCACCAGCTACTGCTGCACCGACAACTGCTGCACCAGTCACAGCAGCACCTACTGCTGCACCAACAACTGTTGAAGTATTAACTACTGAATTAGTAACAGCAGGACCCACGGCTGCACCTTCAACCTCAGGTATAGACTATTCAAATTAATTTTTAATTTCTTCATACATGAATTCAACGTTGTTCACAAATCCAAAACCCGAAAATGTTGTCATTTTAAATCAAATCATTATTTCAGCCGAAAGACGTCCACTGCGGGACATAAGCCTCCCGCAAGCATCGCCAGTTTGACCTGTTTTGTGCTTCTTAGCACCTTTTGCCACACCGTAGCGGTGACCTTAAATCGAAGAGTCTACCGCTATTCTTTCGACAGCTGTTTGCTGTTGGGGACAAGGGAAAATCAGGTTATCGAAATGTATCATTTTCGATACGATAGCCTGACGAAATACCTAAGAATAGCTATGCAGTAAACATAAAATGACAATTAACCGCAATGTGTCTTTTTACAAACAAATGGAAGTAATGGATTCTAGATTTCCTTCAAAACCCTTTGACTGCGAAGTGTGTTACACAATTAGAGTGCAGAACTGCAATTTGTATCCTTTCTTAAGATCTCCAGTTAAATAACACCTTCTTCTTCTTCACAGCTCCTGCTACAACAGCTAACCCAGATGACTGCGAAATCTTAGACAATGGTTGCCCTGCCGACTTTGACGTTCACAAGCTTCTTCCTCACGAAGAGTACTGCCATAAGTTCTACTACTGTGACAAAGGTCAGCTGGTTCTGAGGTACTGCGCACCTGGAACCTACTTCAACCCTAAACTTGAGGTTAGTAAAGACAACTTTATTAGCATTATCAGGTCAGTTCCCCACTGCTGCAAGGACTCCTCTCTTCGAGAGGGATGGTGGGCTGTGATAAACCACCCGGCCCAGTGCGGGTTGGTAGATGTCACATGGAAATGTCATGAATTTTTGGTTCCAAGACCTGACGGGTTCTTTACGGTTTTGAGAACAGTGGTGATGAAATTATATATGTTTAGGTTCTAACACTTGGAAGTTGAGGCATTTATCACTGGTCTACCTAAACTTGATTAAAAATAATTTATTAATAGAAGACAAACTTCTCCCAGATAACTGAGAGTCGGTTTCAAAGCGTTTCGTATTCCCGCAAAGATTTTTTACAGGGTTTACGAGATTATCCATAGCATATGTAAATGTTTTACATTTTTTTAATTTTCCATCATTGTTGTCGGTGACAGAAATTCACTTTGTCAGATAGAAAAAGTGCCTTAAAAACGATCGATTCCTAGTGTTTAAGCTGGTCGAAGAATCTGCACAAGAGCTCTCGCAGCTTTATTCCAGTTTGACCATGAGATAATAATACAATAAGTCATCATGGAAGTCAGTAACTGGGTTGTGGCCGTCACATAGACAGTCGCTCCATGTCAAATATTCAGCTGCATACAGATAGACTAGAAAACAACCCCAACGTAGCTGAGAAAAGCCTAGATAGATGATATATACGAGAATCGATCAAGCCGTGTAAGAAAGATTAGTGGGTAAGATTAATTATCAAGATTCTATGTTGTACTCAATCTTTTATAAAACAATCTAATAAGACAAGATGACGGTCATCAATTTTATAACTTTGCGGAAGTCAGCAGTCACATAAAGTAAAATCCTGATAACTGATGTGTCTAATATTTTTATGATATTATTTTCCGTCACTACGCAAATCCGGCCTTGTCACAAAAAAAAAAATGCAACTATTATAATTTTTTTATGGATTAAGTACCTACTCATAGAATTTTATTACTTGATTATAACTGATTAACCAAATCATAAATGTGTGAGGTTAGATTCGAAAGGGGAAGCCCTATTAATTGTACTACCTTGAATTCATTCGATAAGGTTGGTAAAAAAAAACATTATTTAGATTTATACGTGAACATTGTATGACCTTAGCATTACTACTAAAGATTAGGACGCCTGTTATACAAATGTAGATGATATTAAAGATGACTAAAGGATTATAAAGAAGACGGGTTCCAACAACTATCTTTTTGTAAGTCAATCACAAAACAGGTACTGTAATGAGCTACCGGCCATTTTTGCCTCTCTGTAAGCATTTGTTGCAATTGTCATAGCAATATAGGAAGATGAAACTGTGGAACCTTGTAGGTGACATATTATACGAGTCAACAATTTCTCAGACCGAACAATTTGGAAATGATTATGAAAATAAAAAAAAGGTTTAATATACTTATGATAGAATAAGATTTTCACAGACTAGGGAAGCATGGCACTGAAGGAAAGAGGTCTATATTTAGCAGTGGATGGAATGAGGCTGTTAATGATGATGATGATAGTAGAATGGAATCTTCGAATAACATTATTTTTTAAATTCACGAACTTAACACGGATATCACTCATAAATCTAAATAACCTCTCAATCTTTTAAAGGTCTGCGACTGGCCCCACAACGTAGACTGCGTCAACGATGGCTCCTACGAGTACCCAACTACCTCCGCCCCCGCAACGCAACCTCCTCCCGGAGGCGATGACAATGACATTGGAGATGTCCTGGACAACGGCTGCCCCGCCGACTTCGACGTACATCACCTCCTTCCTCACGAAACCGAGTGCAACAAATTCTACTACTGCGTCTTCGGAGACAAGGTTGAAAGGAGCTGTGCCCCCGGCACTTACTTCAATTATGAGATCCAGGTCAGTTTTTCGTTTAAATATGCGTTGCGTAAGAAATTACCGAAGCATTTTATGACTCTTTATCTGTGTGTTGATTGTTCGAACTTAAAAGAATAATTGAATTTGCTGAAATCAGACGCTTCCCGAGTGATGTTCATTCTGTTTCGTTTTACGAGTACATGACACCGTTAGAATTACGTAAACATTGACGTGATGTATCATTTTGTGTTCTGAAGTTTCAAATATAAAAATGAATAAACAGTACTGAAGCGTTTGGTATCACATTCATGGTTTGGTTCACCATCTATGGTTATTATTTCCGGCGTATACATATTTTAGTTGAAATTCTGTTCTGTTTTTGGGTTTATATGGTAGTTGTCCTATCTGAAAACTGTATAATTAGTTCTTATTGTTGATGAGTCATTGTCATTGTTTTTGTACAGAGCTTGTATCAACCTACTCCAATCTGTCAAATTTATTTGATAGTTTTTCAACTTTATTACAAAAAAATAAGTTTCATATTGCATTGGGAAAATTCGACGGTTTAGGATAGCTGTACAATTTAGTTATATTATTATCTAGCTCCTATAAAGAGTCCTCTTTCCTAATTATTTATATAGCTTTAGCTAGATCATTTGCATTCCCATGATTCGTTTTTTGTTAAAAAAGTTCTTCTGTTAAATTTGCAAATTTCGACTTTGACTCGTCAACAATACCGACTTAATCGAGTGTCATTTTTGTTAAGATCCAAAAACCTTTAGATAGTTTCTGAAATAGATGAATACAAGTATAATTCAAACATGACTTTTTAATTTCCTTATTCGTTTGCCGTAGTTTTTTCATTTTTAATTGTACCTATGGAAGACTAGAATCTGGTCGTGACTTCGTTTTCGTGAAATTTCTTATTTTAACATTTAATAATATATTATAACCTATGAAGTCTTATTAATGAAATAAACAATTTTCGGAATCGAATGAGTGATTCCAAAGATTATCTACCCCGTATAAGCAAACTCACAAATTGTACGTCTTTATTAAATTAGAAGAAGTAAAAAGAAATGATTAATAAAAGTTCCAAGGGTATTTTCATCAAAACACATTTTTTTACAATAAAACATTATATTATTGACTCCTTGTAAAAATATTCAAATTCTCGATAATGACTGATACGATATCTTTTGTATTGATTTCGTTTTGCGCATTAGCCATGTCATAAATTTAATATTTGTATGTGTCTTTCGCGTTTAAATCTTAAAATGAATCTGTTAAAATTCTTAGCTTTACTAGACTGAAATACACTTATCTGACAGGTTTACAAGAGCTCGTTAAAAGGTCAGAATTTCGAATTATGTTGGCCATAATTATGAATTAGTTACTTACCAATTACAATAAATAAATGCTTGTAAGATGTTTTTTGATTTCTCTAAACAGTGATTATTATAGCTTTGAAATGTCGTATCAGATGTGACAGCCAACAAGTAACAAAGACTTTTAGTGCAAAGTATGACACACTTAATTGAGGTTGAAAACTAACCAAATATATAAGAAATATAGACTAATTAGGTAAGGTTCATTAAGAAGAATCAAATAAATCTAGAGAAAATAGTATTGAAAATTATCGTCCGTAAAAATTGCAACGTCAAATGAAATAAGAAAAAGGACAATGCGCTATAGTTTTCGATGCATATATTTTTCTAAAATTAAATTAAATTCAAACATTCTGGGCGATTAATCGATGAAGTATTATTATAGTCATAACTCGTCATGGTTTATTGCACTGATTTATAGAATATTAGACAGATATAGGCAGGGTAACAAAATGAATAATAGCAAAAACAAACTAATTCTTAAAACTCGCAATAAAACATGAATTCGCGGTAGATAACGAAACACCTATGAAACAAAGGAAATAAATAGGTAAGTAGATACAGGGATTAAATCAAACGTTTCAGCATGACGTAAGTACAGAAATATTTTAAATGATTAATTTTCAATAGTCAACAAGTATTGGATATTATGGTGATAACATTTTGAAGACAAATGATGATCATACTATTAAAAACAGGAAGCACCTACCTATATAGGAATTGTTAAACATAATTTACGGTCAGCAGGAAAATTTTATTTATTTTAATAGCATCGATTGTATACAACATGAAAATTGATCTCATTTATTGATTATTTTGATGAACTGCTTTATAGTTTTAGTTTGTAATAGCTAAGAGATTTTATAAAGTTAAATTCTGCTCCAATTTTAATTACCTACCTAAATAGTTTGCTTAAAAATCAAGATTGAAAAGTGCTAATTGCCTTTTATGATATTACGATGACGTATTAAACTGTTTTCAATTACTTAAACAGTAGTTACCTATTAAGATGTTAATTGATGATAGTAAAATAAAAGTTTCTGATAATCACTGAAGTTAATGATAAGGCATTATCGCCTACCGGAAAATGTGAAGCACAATACTGCGTAGGCGGTTTGATAAAAATCAACTTATTAATGATTTAAAAATACTTATTACTCATTTATGATTTACAAGTGCCAATAAAAATGTCATTCTACTTAATCTGTTTTCAAATCTCACCTCAATTTATACAGCGTGTATCAGAATACATTAATTTGGGTCGAGAAGGTATTGAAGTTTTGTATGGGCAGCTGATAATTTTTCCGCGATTACGATTTTAGTCACATAAAGAAAGTTGTGCACCACGCATTAATTGCTGTTTTTTTGGTCAATCAATCACAAACCAACGATTTATTGAATTAATTTGAATTCAGAAATCCGAAACGACTTAAATTAGTTTATTTATTAAATAAAGACAAAGTATTATAACAATTAAAACATGTTTTCATGATTCACACAGTTTTTTCTCTTAATAAAAAAACAGCCCGTCATCCTTTTTCATTTATGAAAGAGATGCCAACACCTTTGTACCTCTATCTCTTTCTGTCAAACATTACCGACTTACATAAAAAATTAATTCTGTAAATAATAATTACTTCATCAGATAATATTTAAGATCGTAAGATACAATATCAAATGCGAGGAATTAAGTAATTGCCAAAGATTTTAATAAATTTGATTGATAATAAAATAATTATAAAATGATTGTATTTTGCCGACCTCAATTAATTTAGGAAGCAGCCGTTTTATTCTGTATATAGAATAAAACTGCTGAGAATGGTGAGATTTATAAATCTCACGGTGAAAACTTAGGTGAAGTGAGTTTGAAGTAACTTAGATGAAGTGAGCTGTCATTCTACAGGTAGAATGACAGCTCACTTGAAACTCACATCACAAACATCATGAACTACATTACTGGCCGGCTGGTATCAGGAATATTTTCCTGTCATCATTCTTTACTTGCTTTTAATTTTAAAATGTATAAGTGAATGATTCATTGTATAAAAAGGAAGAAACGTATATTTGTTCAAATATTGTCTTTAAATTCAAACAAATTGTTTTCAAGATTTAACTTGTATTTTAATTATATTTCCATTTTTGTTACCTATAATTATGTTGTTTTGGTTTACAGTAACTTTGTATGTCTTTCTAAATATTTTTAACAAAAATCATTGCTTCTGCTATGTCGGGTAAACTATCATTACTTGGTCTTCTTTTTTTATGTTCAGTAATTTAGTAATATTTATTTGTCCAAGACTTAAACCTATTTACAATTCTTGTACCTTAAATTAGACCTTATAAGTTATTGGCAAAATACAAAACATGTGCAACTGGATTTAAACTAGAAGGATTCGAGTGCTATATAAATAATAATGTAAATGTATTATAAGTTTATAACCTATTTATGTACCAATCTTATTTATTTTTCATTAAGTTAATGTTTATAGTTTTTTTTTTTTAAACTTTGTTCCCCTCAACCTAAGCACCTGCCATCTAATTCACCACCCTTGGTTGACTGGTAGAGAATGCCTAAGGCATTAAGTCCACCTTTGTACCTTTTATGTGTGCTAGAGGTTTAAATAAATAAATGTATTCAGAAACAAATAAATAGGTACTTATTCTTCGTTAGTTAGGTTAACAGGCTACTGGCCTGCACACCTTTAGGTTTATAAATCTAATTTCCATTGAATTTATTTTTCGTAATATTATTATCACATATTAACTAATTATTTAGTAAGATCAGATCAAAGGACAATGTAGGATAGGGTAGGGAAACAAATTTTTCTGTTTATTTATTGTAGACCATACTGGTGTCTTAACGCATCATTTTTCATACGAGTGAAAAATTAACATTGTACTAAATTTACTTTAATCTCTTTCCAGGCTTGTGATTGGCCCTTCAATGTAAACTGCGTCTCATCCGGTACCACACCGGGTGTAGCTACAGGTACCACACCAGCTGGAGACGACACTAGCAGCAGTGAAGAGATACCACTCCCATCTGACCCAGAAGACCCGGAAGACCCCATCGAGTGGGTGCCTCTTCCCAACGGCTGCCCAGCTGACTTCGATGTCCACCACCTCCTGCCTCATGAATCTGAGTGCGAGAAGTTCTACTACTGCGTCAATGGACAGACTCTTGAGAGGGAATGCCCTCCTGGAACTCATTTCAGTCCCAGCCAGCAGGTAAATATTATTAAAAGAAATGAGTGATCATTCAGTTCATATCGACACCCCTCCGTTTCCTAGACAGCACGTTTGCTGTCATTCGTTGATCTTTGATTTTAGTTACGAGCATTCAGAAGCCCGAAAATCTGTCAACAATCTGACGTCCCTCTTACTAGCTGCATCGTATAACATTGCTTTTTGTAGAAACTTTTGTGATGTAGAATGATCTGTAAATAAAAGATTTTTAGGTCATTGAAGCAATTTAGAAGTTACCTCGATATACCATGCATTTCTTAGATAAATCAATTTTTGAATTATTGTAAGCTTAAGACATCTTTTGCTAGACTCCGTCGCAATACATCAAAATACCTGAAAATGTTAGCGAGGAATTGAGTCAGGTTGTCACGAAATTGAAGTTAATAGTTGTTAGCATTTAGATAGATGACAAACTTATTTTGAACAGTAGGATTTTAAACTTTACCAAACGATTTTGGGTTAACACAATAGATGTTATTGTAAATTAAGAATCTGCACGCATTTAATTTTATAGAGTAGCTAACTACCTACCACCAACTTAAAGAAAAACAATAGGACTGAATTCGTCTTTGTTATAAATAAATACAGTAAAACATAGGGACTCACTTTTTAAGAGAATATCCATTCTAGGGCAGATATCTTCCATGGCGTTTTCCTGGATTGTCTTAAGATCGATCGTCAAACGCAGTCCAAAAGGCCTGTACACTCCTATAAAGTAAAATCTAAACTAAATTATTGAAAATCTAGTCCAACCTTTAAATGTTCCATTTATCATCCAATTAAGCATGTCTGATAATAATTTATATTTTACATTAACAATGCCATTATTAATTAGTAGAGATCTTTGTCTTTGATTTGTATCTTTTGGTATTTGGTTTTTCCCCTTCCGGGAAAAAAACAAGTATTGTATTTTAGGTAACCCATCGAGCATTTTTTTTCATATGTCAAATGGCCAAATTCTTCTATTGGCTTTTGCTATGCTTTATTATTTCTCTGAGCAAATCTTCGGATTGGTTGTTTTCTGAAACCAAAAGACTACTTCTGGATAAAAGACTAATCCCAGCTACATCGCAACAATGAAAATAACCATAGCTGGATATAACTTGAACTGTTTGACAAACCAGAGTGTCAACTGTTTCGTACTAAACTGTAGAACTGACCAACTCACGCTACTCGATATTAAAACCATTTTATGTTATAATTCCAGATCTGTGATTGGCCTCAATACGCTGGTTGTGAGCACTGGACTGGTGGCTGCACTGGCCCAGGCGATGACAACGGTGGCTGCGCTGGCACAACCGCTGCTCCCGGCGGTAATGACGGAACAACCGCCGCTCCCGGCGGTAATGACGGCACAACCGCTGCTCCCGGCGGCAATGAAGGAACAACCACCGCTCCCGGCAGTAATGATGGAACAACCGCTGCTCCCGGTGGTAATGATGGAACAACCGCCGCTCCCGGCGGTAATGACGGCACAACCGTTGCTCCCGGCGGTAATGATGGAACAACCGCCACTCCCGGCGGTAATGACGGCACAACCGCTGCTCCCGGCGGCAATGACGGCACAACCGCTGCTCCCGGCGGCAATGACGGCACAACCGCTGCTCCCGGTGGTAATGATGGGACAACCGCTGCTCCCGGTGGTAATGATGGAACAACCGTTGCTCCCGGTGGTAATGATGGAACAACCGCTGCTCCCGGCGGCAATGAAGGAACAACCGCTGCTCCCGGCAGTAATGATGGAACAACCGCTGCTCCCGGTGGTAATGACGGAACAACCGTTGCTCCCGGCGGCAATGATGGAACAACCGCTGCTCCCGGCGGCAATGACGGCACAACTGCTGCTCCCGGCGGCAATGATGGAACTACCGCTGCTCCTGACTGTGACGCCTGCCTGCCTGTAACACCCGCCGACAAATGCAAGAGCGGATGCAACGTTCTGCCATTTGTCCACGACAACGACTGCGACAAATACTGGATATGCAACGGAGATCAGGCCCTCCTGGTCACTTGCTCCGAAGGTCTTCACTTCAACCCCAGCACTTCCACTTGTGACTTCATCTGCAATGCTGGATGCCTGAGGGAAAACGTGCAGATCACAACTCTTACTGAAGGAGTCAAGGTTTTCCTTCCATGGGGTAGCATTACCAGTGAAATGATGAGTTTGTTGAGTGACGAGTTAAACGCAGAATTGTAGATCATAAGAAAAATTCTGAAAAAAAATATATTGAAAATGTTTTGTGAAAATTATGGCGTTATTATATTATAAATTATTATTGTTCAATAAATGTATTACAAAATATGAAAAAATAATTTCCTTTGATTATTGTATAGAACGTTTCTTTCCTTCTTTCTTTTAACTTATGACTGACTCTTATTCAGAAAATGTTAATATTTATAAACCGTTTTTAAATACTTCTCTTTAGTATTGGGTTTTCAGTGAGACAAGAGGAGAATTTCACTAAATATTTAATTTAAATCGTTTATAAATCTAAATTATTTTATGAACACAAGGGTTAATTAAAGAACTAGAATATGTATTTTTAATTTAACTTAAAATTCAGGAATGTAAATATGTAAGTAAATAAAAAATATAATATGTTTCTCTAAAAATATTATTTTATTTATTTTGTAAATAAATATAAAAATTTACAATTTGAATCGCCTCTTAGTGTTATGTCTTATATTAAGTTTATCCTAGATTAAAATTACAAAAGGCACAATAAACATTATGTTTGAATAATCTTAACAGTTTCTTTTTATTAGGAGTTCCTTTGACGTGTCGTATACAGGGTTATTTTTGATCTAATACAATATAACATCATGTCTGTATTACAAAGAATTAGACAGAGATGCACCTACAGAAGTAAAGTTTAACTAGTGCGCGAACTGTAACCATGAATTCAACACTTAATTCTAGACCACCTAGCGGAGACATTTTCCATAGGTTATCAAAAAAATCCTGTAATAATACCTACGCGCTCAAAATGTATGGCAGAGAAAATTTTTCGTTGACATTGTAGAATTATAAGGCTTAATTCATCATGCATCAGTTAGAATGACAGCTAACTTCACCAAAGTTTTTACTGTGACTTTTTTAGGGTTGCGTACCCGAAGGGTAACCAACAGGACCCTATTACTAAGCCTCCGCTCTCCGTCTGTCTGTCAGCGGGCTGTATCTCATGATCCGTAATAGGTAGACAGTTGAAATTTTCACAGAATGTGCATTTCTGTTGCAACAACGAATAAAAACAAAGTTAAAAAATCAAAGGGGCCTCATTACAAGAAACGTGTTTTCTTCGGCGTTTTTTGCGTTTGTACGAAACCCTTCGTGTGCGATTCCAACTTGCACTTGGCCGTTTTTTAGAGAATAGAATAGCTAGCGTCAATTTGTCTTTTTTTAAATTGACTTATAACACTTAATCTCAAAAATATTGCCAACTTATCAGACTTAAAAAAATATTGAGCCAAAAAATGTATAAATGCTAATTGCACAAAAAAAATATTTTATTCCATCCATATTAACCTAACGAGCATTACAACTGTGCCCACAAAAAATACCTTATAAAAATAAACTGGGGTCAAAATGACCCCCAAAAAAAAACAATAAAAAATTACACAATTCATTATTCCTTTGGACCGCTGCTCTTATTAAAATTATCAATACAATAGCCGTATAACATGATTCTTTACAAAATAATTAACAACTTTTATTTTTAAAAAAATACTAGACTGGAATGTTTTGTTTTTCAATTTTGACAGTTGACAGGTACCTAGTCTGTTACTGGCTGTCGGCTGCATGGTTTGCTTCCAGTACCTGAAAATATTTTAAAAAAAGTTTTAGAACTGTACCTAGTAGCTTTAAGTTTAAATATAAATAAAGATGCACAAGAGTTTTTTGGCGGGATCGCGTTGGAACATGTCGCACGACTTTTTATTTTCATGAAATTTCGTGAAATAGCGAATAAAATTGTATAATTTTGGTAGCGAATTATTCAATTTAATTACGTGTGAGTGCACAAGTGTAGTGAAGGTGAAAATAAGTGACTAACATGGACTTTTCGTGTTCCCCCCAAAAAGAGTCCTAATAGGTTGTTGTAAAGTTACTACCGCTTACAATAACTTTGACTTGACTGACTAAAAACGACTATGACTGTTTTGTAACTTCGTGCCCGATGTCGGGCCATTTACTTGATCGAAAAGAAAAATTACTTGACACTGGCTAAATGCACAAACCGTGCGAGGCCAAAATTAACGTAACGTCAACGTCGATTTACGTTCGTCAACTAGTTAAATTCGTCAACGAGTTAACGTGCAACTAATGTCGACTTGCAACGTAAACCGGCGTGACGTTTAATCAAGGCTGCGACGTTCAACGATTCTTGTATTGGTATACTTTTCTTAAAATAAATATTTCAAAAACCAACTCTTGTGTATGTTACTTAGAGTTCAAATTCTACGACCTGACCGTCGCTCAGAATCTATGATGGTATTTTCAACGTAAGTTTTTGCTCAGTTCGTTAGGTACGTTTGCAAATTAAGGTTAGTTGATTAAAAACGAGTTATATTCATAAACGTCGTTGACAAATTCAACTAGTTGATTCATAGACAGCGTTAATACGTTGACAGGAGATCAACGGTTGATTCAACTAGTTCGTTGATTCAACGCCAATCGCTAGTTTGACCTCATGACCTACATTTCGTAAGTGAGGGCCTATACTGCACCACCAATTTCGTTTACGTCACGTTAACGTTACGTATTTTAAACAAAAAATTGTTCTGACGTTTAATAACGCACTTTGTAAGAATAAAGTAATGTATATTTAAAGGCCTTAGTAAACAGGTCAAAATACCCCCGACAAATAGAGACATATTTATTTTTTACTTTAACTAATTAACATGCTGAATTTAAATAAGTATTCAATAAAAATCATACACACCCTTTTAATTTTCTTCCCGTACATGGACCAGAAGGTGACTTTCACTTCAGTAGGTTTCCCGGTCCTCGCGTCAAACACACGGCAGCTGTCAAACGGAGGGCAATAGAGGTGTAAGGAGACAGCTCCATCCACGTGGGACGGGTTCTCAACACGATGCAGGCCTAGTGCATCTGGAAAATAATGGGAAAATAATGAGTATTTTGACAGCCTCGTTGGTCTAGTTGGGGTTTGATTCCCAGGTCGGACGAAATGACAGTCGGGTTTTTCCATTGGGAATTTGTCAGTAACAGCCCGGAGTTTGGATTTGTGCCCGATTGATGGCAATAGCCTCGCCCCCTATTACATAGGACTTAAACATAACTAGCGAAATGTGGGTGTATTATAGTTACACCTCTACCCAACCGTTCGGGGAAACAAGGCGTGATGTTACGTGTATGTTAAACGTCTAGCATAATTATACACGCTTTTTAATTGTCACTATGTTTAATCTAACACCCTGTATGATTTATCACCGTGTATATTCTAACACACTTTATAATCTGTAATTCACGAGATTATAAAATAATAAGTCACCCGGTATAATTCGACACTTTGTATAAACTAACATTCTGCACAAACACTTCTTGTATAATCTGTCACCTTGTATAATATAATTTAGAAAATCAACCGGTTTAATTTGACACTTCGTGAAAACTACCATTCTGTATAAAGACTTCTTTTGTTTTCTGTCACCTTGTATACACTTTTAAATATCTCAGATTTTTTATAAGGCTATTCTTGTATAGCACGAGTAGACACGACATCAGCAGATTGCCGCTATTTACTTAACAGGCAGTAATAGTATCTCCTATCAGTAATCGAAAAGCAAAACCACGATATACAGAGCAAAAAATAATAATTTATCAGGCGTTATGTCTAAAGAAATTAGTTTGACCCGCATAAGTCTCAATCCCGTGAGAATATCGGAAAAAAAATGTTACGTCCTAATCCAGGTCATGGTCTACTTATGTGCTAAATTTCATCCAAATCCGGTCAGCCGTTTCAGAGTGAAAGCGTAACAAACAACATTTCACAAACTAAAGTTCATTTATTTTCTTTGGATCCCCAGTTTTGAATCCCAGTTTAATATTTTTAATGTAGGATTCCACAAAACATTATTATGATATAATAATATTTTGACTGTATTTCCGTTGGATCCCAAATTAAAAAAATGCAAGAGAATTAATTACGTTTTATTGTCGTTGAATCCCAAAAATGATTCTGTTAGATCCCGAATGCTTAAAAAAATCTGAATGCGGGTGCTTTCAAAAATCGTTCATAATAAAATGAGGGTATATAAATGTTACATTGACTGACTTATAATGACGCTGTCCTCTTTGTCATTGCGTTTATCTATTTACGTCTAACCATTGCATTAAGTGCATGAAATTGTTATAGTTTGCAGTAACTGTAGTTATTTTGTGTAAAACATAATCCAATCACAAAGTATTATGAGTGTTCAACTCCCATCTACTTTTTCATCAATAGATATGAATTTTATAGACATTTTACATGATGCTCATCAAAATACGTATCTATCAATATCATATCAGTCGGTGGGTCGAACTCACGCCGCTTTTTAAATATTAGATAAACGTAAAACACATTTCTTTTGAAAAGTACACATGTTGTTTATAACATGGGATTCAATGGAAATAATGGGATCTAAAACTGGGATCCAACGAGAATATATATCTATTCTATTTTTAAATATGGCAAGCAAAGCCGATATCGATTATTCTGCCAATGTCGAAAGTGAATTGGAAAAACATGTGTGCATTATTACAAAAAAAAACACCGATAATAATCTTCGATTATACAGACGACACCAACGAGAATAAATGCAAATGTTTACTAACAGCGACCCAAGTTAACGTCATTCGAATGTCAGAAGATCCTTGTAGAAGTCTCCAGTTTATGATAAATATTGTTTATTGCTTTAAATATAAATAACTTGTTATTGCATTCCTAAGGTTATAGGCGCTTGTTTCCTATTTATAAATTGTTTCATCAGACAATTATTTTAATCCATTTATTACTTCGACAAATTCACTTGACACAAGAAGGCTGGGTCATTCTATGGTCAAAGAATTAGCATTGCCATTCAACGTAGCAATACTGCCAGTGTTCTTGGGAGTTTTCCGAATGACAGCGTTGCAGACGAGTACTTCGACGCCTAAGTGTCATTTTGTTTTTTGTATTTACTTGTATATTTAGTCACCTAGAAACAAACCTAGTAATTTAATACCTAATGTAATTTTTACTAAAAATAACATGCTTAGAAAGAAAGAAAATACGTTTATTTGCGGTAAGCATAACGCAAAAAAGAACAGGAACGCACAAAAATAAGAAAAGGTTGAGGGAAACATGCGTCATATGCACGCAAAACGGCTATCGCTCAACATTATGCTGCGACCCTATGCAAGACAGAGCCGCAGCGCTGGTTTTCAGCGACAGCCGGCTTTGACGTAGTGACGTCGCTCGGTACATCAACCAATTATTAAGACACTGTACTGGTACAGCGAACTTATAGAAAATATTATAATTTATTGTAAACTAGCTTTTGCCAGTGGCTTCGCCCGCGTGGAGGTCAGTGTATTATACATATAAACCTTCCTCTTGAATCACTCTATCTATTAAAAAAACCCGCATCAAAATCCGTTGCGTAGTTTTAAAGATTTAAGTATACATAGGGATATAGGGACAAAGAAAGCGACTTTAATTATACTATGTAGTGATGTGACAATGTATACTAAACAGGAATATTTTTTATTTTCCTTTTTATAATTAAAGTAAAAAGGAAATTGACATACATGCTACCAGAACATCATCTTCAACAAAAACATTTTACCATCATCATCAGCAACCTGCATCATGTTGGTACAGTTGGTACAGTTTGTCTGGGGGCCGAACCCAACTAAGTTGGGAAGACCCATCTTCCCAACTTAGGTCCTCTTGGGTTCGGCTTCCAGACGCAGCTTAATACCAGTATTTTACATGAGGCGAAAGCCTATCTATTTCTGAATAATACCAAACCCCTTGGTTAGACCGGTTGTCAAACATTCGGGCTACCGACGACCCGTAACGACTGTCAAGGATCCGAGGATGACAGCCGGGACCAGCGGCTTATCGTGCTTTCCGAGGCACGGCGGGGTCTCTCTATGTAAAGATGGTTAATCGTGATGGTTCTATGGTTACCTATCCACGGAATGACTGCGGCATGCGCAGCTTAAGGTGAATCTTGTCGACATTTTTTCCATACAAATTTCGGGAGCGTATTACTCCACTGTTCGACAATGTACAACAAAAATTAAACATGGTATGGTTTCGTCTCATTATTAATATTGTCTGTGCGGAAACAGAATACTAAAAAAAGCCATTAAAAAGTTATGAGCCAATAAAGATTCGTTTTTTTTGCTAATTTAACCTAACTGTGGGCGCGTTTATGTAATAACAGAAGTGTAAAATCTCCAAAACGAAGTCGGTACCGACAAAGTACAATTTTTGAAAAATTCAATAAACTTTAGACATTTATGCAGTGGTTTTTTCATAAAACCCGATCTTCTGAAGGACTTTTCTTAATTTTTTATGCGCCTGTTTTACTAAAAATTATTCTGCATCTCACTCAATAACGTTGTGCGTGTAGACTAGCGTCTAACTGCTCGTCACTGATACTATCTCTGTCGTACACGATGCCTGTTGAGACAGCGTACTATTTAGCCAGGTCCACCAGTGAGTCCGAGCTCGCGACTAGATTCCCCTTAACCTGATCGATGGACCCGTGCGGCTGTTATTACTTAGCCACGCTTCTATAATAACTTACTTAGCTAGACTATAAAACAAAAATATTCTGTGTATATTAGATGATACTAACCGTTAATATAACAAACATCATTGACTTCCATTCTCGATCTTCCCCTCACTTTCATATCCCTCGCATCATAACCCTCCTCTTCACTATCATCTTCATAGCCATCCTCCCGCCTTTTCTGACAGCTTTCACTCTCCGTATCTTGGCAGCTGTCACTTTGCCTTCTCTTTTGACAGGTGTCACATTGACAACTGTCAGTTTGCTGACAGCTGTCATCGTCGATTTTCAGTTCGGATACGCTGTCCGGTAAGTCTTGGCTCTCGGAGCAGCATTTTCTTCTAGATTTGTTGTTGTTTAAGACCTTCATCACTTCCGGTTGTACGTTTTCAGGCCACTCGTATCTGGAAATCGTTAATTGATTTTAATTAGTTGAGTTATTAAGGTTATTATTGGTATGAAATTGTGTGCTGATTTTTATGTTTGAGGAATTCAGTTATGAAACAAAAGAAAATTATGTTTGCCGAGATTTCATTACTGAGTTAATTTGACCAACATTATGTGTGTATGTTTGGTCAAATTAACTCAGTAATGAAATCTATCAGCCTATAACGTTCCCACAGCTGGGACACAAGCCTTCTCTCTGTCCCTCTCACAGAGAGAGAATGGGCAATAACCCACCACGCGGCCCAGTGCGTGTTGGTAGTTGTCACATGTCTTCGAATGTTTGGTTCACGGACATGCCGGTTTCCTCACGATGTTTTCCTGCACCGTTTTGAGAACAGTGGTGGTGGAATAAATTACACAAAGTTAAGCGCCTGCCTGGTTGCGAACCCACAACCTACCACTCGTAAGTCAAGGCCGATACCAATAGGCCACCACTGATCGCTAATATGACCAGTAAGTAATACATATTTTATAAAGGTATAATTTATACAGATACGGTAATGAATGGATAACCTTGAAATGGTTCATGGTAAAAGTAATGGCCATTCAGAAAAAAAAAATTGTAAAAAAAAAAAACAAAAAAACCACAAAGTGAAAAACTAACTTTAATTTCAGAAGGCGGTGACAAAACATGAAAATACATTTCAAAACAAGCGAACTTCCAAAATTTAAGTTATTTTTCACTTTGTAGTGTTTTTTCGGAAGTCGGTTCTTTTTTTTGGCATATTTTTTTACAGAAAAAGTACAAATAAAAAATGTTTTTTTTCTGAATGGCCATTAGTTCTACCATGAACCATTTCAAGGTTATCCATTAATTACTGGACACCCTGTGTATTACTAGCTTTTTCCAGCGGCTTCGCGCGCTTGGAGGTCGGTGTATCATACATATAAACCTTCCTCTTAAAACACTCTGTCTATTGCTGACAAGCGTTGCAGCCAAAGACTTTGGGGGTCAGAGACAAAGACTACATATTAATAAGAAAAAAAAAATGAGTAAATTAAATTAGACTTTATTGCACAAAAAACAGGTTTACGTTTACGGCTTTGGGGGGGTCCATGGCCCCTAGGAAACCTCCCTCGGACCGCGCCTGATGAACATGAACCTTATGCGTATGTTATAAAGATGAAAATCTATCAAAGAGATTTGGCAGATTTGGGGTAGCTTGATGTGCTGGCGTCGGTACTTTGCATTTTTAAATTTTGGAACTTAATAGTTCTTAAGTCAACCAAGCTTTTTGGTAAAAAAATACTGGCCTTTTTTTTGACCCACTGCCGGGCAAAGCCGTCTTCTCTGTATGAGAAGACGGCTTTGCCCGGCAGTGATCACCACGCTATCTCAAGCCGGGTTGGTGATATCAGACTTGTATAAAAACTAAAAGTCCAGCAGGGTAATTGCGTACTTAAGTAATGTTTTACGTATGCATGTATGTAAATTATTGTATACAAGGTAAATTTTTAACCACCGTTCAAATTTTCCAGGGTGTTAGTACCCGTGAAATCGGACAACTTTCTCCAAGGAACATGGGTCGAAATATGAAAAAATAAAATACGGACGCGATCGATTTTCTATGGGAGGTCCGAATTTTCTTTTCCTTCCTCCTCCGGAAGGAAAAGAAAATTCCTCCCTTCATTCTTACATACTCGTTTTGCCTGATTTACGTTCATACATTTGCGGTCCTAGTGTGAGGCTCACTAATCATACACGTACGCCAGTTGTGAATATTACGTATAACTGATCCTCCTAAAGAACATGGCGTACATAATAAGGAGTATTCTATCTATGCAACATTATATTTAGTATATGCGAAACCTGAATATAGCTTGTTCAGAATAAGTAACTGAATCGATTCCAGTAATTTGTACCCCATGTTATATTTTTCCCCGAAAATATTTATTATTTTAGTTATCACCAGTTAATTACAATACAATCGCCGTACGGTTAGGTACCTACTGCCTAATTATTATCAATGAGCGCAAACATTGGCTTAATGCACAAACCGTGCGAAGCCAAAACCCAAAAAAATATATAAAAATGAGCGCAATATGACGCTGAACGCGCGGGGTGACCATGTTTTTGTACGGACAACCAGGTAAGATAACAAGCTTATAACTTTGTGATTTTTCATGATACGGTTTTGAAATTTTGTACATAGATTCATTACACAAAAATACTAGACACGTGTTCCGGTTTTTGAATATACTAAAACTAGGGTTGTATATCTTCTAGAAACATCCCACATTACACGCTTCATTTCATTGCATCTTTCAAAAAGTACATCGAACTTCGTTGTAATCAATACTATAGTTAAAACCAGTCAAAACCTTTCTTCGTCATTATCAGAGTGCAGTTAAAACCGTCCGTTGTTAAGTTGTAAACAATAAGGTCCGATAACACTGGGAACTGACCTTAAGAAATACAAACAGATATTTTACTATTACGTGGATGCCACTTTTGAAGATGATGCTAGAATTTCTATTTGATTCGCCCAAATGGTGGTCCATTTGCTTAAATTTAGGAAACATTCCAGATAAACACAGCTGAACAGAATAAGTAGCTAATTCTCAAACAAATCGACTCTTGGGAAGTCGCTCCCTATACTTTATTGTATTTAATACCAGGGCCCCGAGACAAAACGCATTTCTGCTAGCGTTCACGCGAAACGCTACGCCAAAATGTATGGGAATGACATTAGCTGCGAAGAGGACACGACATAATCTTGTCTGTCATTCCCGTACATTTTGGCGTAGCGTTTGGCGTGAACGCTAACAGAAATGTGTTTTGTCTAGGCCTGCAGACCAGCTAAAAAATCTAATGTGACAGAAACGGGTGTGGTAGCGTTTCCCAAGACCAGAGTGTAACACCCAGTATTACCATGCGGTAAGATAAGATATGCAGTGGCCCATATAGAAGGCTCTCAACTGTGGTAAGTTGCTGTAGACACAATTTGCCGAAGTGGAGAATTACTAACCCATCCAACACACAGTGCTTGTTGACCTATACTTCGGATGACGTAAAGGATGCTACTGACGCCGCAATTAACGTGGCTTTAAATAATATAAAATACAACGAAGAAGAGTATCATCGATACGAAAATAAGAAGAAACATGGAGGTCAGGGAGGCAGTCGCTTTATATAAAATACAATATTGTTATATATCTGCATCCGGTGGCAATTAAATGAAATGTTTATTTTTGTAAGTAGATCTTTTAAGACACTTAAACATATCAGTATTTATTCGTCAATGTTCAGAAACTAGATGGCGCCGGTATTTTCTGGCTGACTGATCCCTGAGATGAAATACCGAAACTAACGCAAAGATCATGTCCAAGCATTATATTGTTCGAATTTTATGTGTGTCTGATGATGCAGGGCCATGTCTGGAAGGGCCTTTTATAGAAAGAGCCATTGCAGCTTTGAGGTGACCTGTCCCAACAGGCGGCAAGCATGTATCAGTCATCGTGTAGCTCAACCCTATTTTAGGGACCTCAAGACTGGATGACTGGGAGCCGATCCTAACATAGTTCGCTAAAGCTAGTAAAATAACGCTAGGTAGCATTTCTCAAGCCGAAAGAAAGTTCTAGGGCATGATAACCTCATTCAAGATATTTGGTATGAAAAACAATACCAAATATGTAAGTAGATAAAACATTTATAATTTAATGATAAAAACATGACTAAATCGATAAAGAAGAAGTCAAAATTAAGAGGTCAGGGGACTGTCCCATTTAATACGTCAAGAAATAAAGATATGACGTATAGATAAGAAAATATAATAACAGCTGATACTGTCAACAATAACATTATTAGAATCATAAATCAGGATGCATTTACGTCATACGTTGACATATAAGCAGAAAAAGCTCAGGGATGTACCACTTTACCTATTTGCGAAGGTAAGCCTGTGTTTTGAGCATCAGGTTCAACTTCACCTCATCTTTTTCAACTTTACTATTCTGTCAACGACTACTTAAATGATAATAATTGTTGGTCACTGTGATTAACTCAAGACAATGTTCATGTTCTTTCACCAGTATTAGCTTGATTACTGACAGGTTATATAATTTTATTAGTTCATGTGTTGGTTTATTTTATTTGCCTGTACTATGTTTTCAATGTTTTGTTGGTATATAAGCCTGTGCTAGCTGAGATATGGCAAATTTAATGTTTTTGTGTTTCGTAATGTTAATTACCCACTATTGTATAGAATCAAGTTCTTCTAACTTAACAGACAGCTGTGCTGCTGTTTGGAGTTTGTTGCGTCACTTCTTCTTCCCAGCTAAAGCACTAGGAAGTGGTGAAGTGTGGGCATTTTGGGGGACTGTCTTATGTAATTTTGACGTTCCAAAAGAGCTGACTCTCAGCCTAGTTTGAATAAATGACTTTTTGACTTTGATTTGATTTTGATTTCAAATTCCAGCGTTTGCTACTGGCATCGTCGGCGTGGACGTCCAAAATTCCGCGGGAACATATCACCGGGATGAAAAGTATCCCACGTGTTATTATCCAGGTTATAATCTATCTGTGTGCCAAATTTCATCCAAATCCGATCAGCCGTTTTTTCGTGATTGAGTAATAAACATCCAAACATATAAACATCCAAAAATACAAACTATCACATTTATAATATTAGTAGGACTTAAAAGTACTACTTCCTGTAGTACTTTTAAGTTAGGGAGTCGACCAACCTCCCTAAGTGCTAAAGTGAATCAGTCAGTAAGTCAGCTCGTAATCACAATTAGCCTATAATGTCCCCGCTGCTGAGATACAGGCCTCCTCTCTGTGAGACGGAGTGGGCCGTAATCTACCGCGCAGGCCCAATGCTGGTCTGTAGATGTCATATATCTTCGAATTTTTGATTCTAGGAAATGCCGGTTTCCTCACGATGTTTTCTTTCATCGTTTTGAAAGCAGTGGCAATGAAATAATTTCCGAACATCCGGCTCGAAGGACCAAACTGTAAGGGTCTTTAAAATGAAAGCAGTGGACTGTATAAACTGATTAACGTATAAGTCAAAGTCAAAGTCAAAATGTTTATTGCGAACTAAGTGTACAATAATATTGGTGTTATCTTGTGTTAGTACTTATGACTTAGCAACCTTTTACAAGCATTGCAATAATTATCATTCGCCTGCCCTTATCATCCTAAATTAGCATGCATGAAACAATTTTATTACTTAATTATTATTTCTTTAAATAGAGAAATTATAGTAATGTCAGAAATTATAATAATGATTTTAATACAATTATTCAGCAAAAATAATTTCATTCTTTTCAGTTAGTACAAATTATAGTTATAGGATAGACTAAATATTATAGTTTAATAAAAATATATCCAAAATGAATGTACAATATTCGAAGTAAAGCTCCTGCCGTTACCATTGGGCCTCCTCTGCTTACTGAGCCAACCCTACTTCGGAGCAAGTCAGCTACTGTAACCAAAGTCTTTGACCGCTGCCGAATCAAACAGTTAGTAACCTGCATACTTATCTATTCTATTTGCCAACTGTACACAAAATATTATTTTGAACTTGTTATCTTTTAATTACTAAAGTCTGACGCAGTTGCATCAGTCTGATAATGCACTTGTTTTCATTCTAAACAGTACAGCGCCCTAATTGCATAAAACACTATTTAATCAGAATCTAAATCATTTTCAAGGTTATAAAGGAAAGACTCGAAAAACAATAACCATTGATATATTTTAAAAAAACCCAAGATACACAATCAGCGTCACAAAAACGTCCGCATAAATAGAACGCAATGTGCTCACGTGTCACATTGTATCGTATTTTGACGTGTAATGTTGAATTTGCATAAAAATACATATCTATAACCACTGACGTATAATTGGGAACAGTTTTGAGTGTAACTTTTGTTGGAGACTGCATCTTGGGTTTTTTGTATATCAATGGTTATTGCTAATCGATTATTTTATAGGTTGGAAAAAAAATAGTCTACTTAGCAACCACCACCACCAACCAACCATGAATGGTGTGGAGCTGTCAAAATGAAAACGAGTCCTACTGATGGTGAATTACGCAATTAATAGGCGTTCTTTCATGAGTTATACACCGTGAAATTTAAATGGTTATTTTCTCACGGCAGAACAACTTGCCATAAGGAGTACTTTCGAAGCATAGAGTAAAAGTTACAAAAAATAGATTTTTTTTGTTTTAAAATAACTAAAAAAATATTCATCAACTCGATAAAACACTACTCAATAGTAACACTAAAGGTAACTTGTAGGTACCTACTACTCGAATCGCAAGCACCTCTCCGACAAAGGGAACAACGATGCATAAATGTTCAAAGCAAAATAAACTCTCGCACGTGGTTTTTTTTACTGACCGTGTTCCCTCAGTTGCCTGTGTGCCAGGGGCCACGGTATCTCTTTCGAACAACCCGCACCCCTGGCAGACATAATACTAGCCATCAAATTAAATCAAAAGAAACTTATTAGTTTTTTTTTATTTAATTTGATGGCTTGCTATGCCTGTGATTCTCTCGCCCGTGGAGATGAGATCTTACTGATTTCGGAAGGGTGGCTTTTTGTAGATTTTACTGATCACGCGGGGTGGGGTGAAATAATTTACTCGTAATTTGGGAAATTTGTTACATGTTTATTACCTTAGAGAAGTAACGAGCTGAATAGGGATGCAGGGGTGAATCGGGACGAAACTTTCATAAGGGATACTTTGTTGCCAATTGTTTACTGACCAAGATTATGTCTGGACTTTAAAAGAGACTAACCTCTGAGTTTGCTTCGGCCTTTCTTCTTAGAGTAGTCAGATAGGGAATGCCGACCTCACTTAGTTTCAAAAATATGATTGACGTGTAAAAGTGTTTATACAAGGTGACGCATGATTAATCATCCAATTTTGTTTTTAAACAACTTTTTTTACCAAATAAAAATATTTATTTGAACCTTTACAATTTTTTCTGTTAAGTGGAAAAGATGATAACCGTCAAGTGGCTGCCGCCAGTGTTGATACACATTTGTGCCCGTTTATCGCATTCTCCATGACTTTCCGCAAGATTTTCGGTGATAACTGTTCGCATTCCTGTCGAATATTCTCCTTAAGGGCTGCGATTGTCTGAGGCTTAAGGCCCCAAGGAAAGAAGTCTGGGATGGTTAAATCGGGCGTTCTTGCTGGCCATGCCAAATCGCCATAACGGGAGATTACGCGACCAGGAAACGCTTCCTTCACAATATCCATTGTGGCTCGTGCTCTTGCGGAGTATAGCACTCCATTACTTGTCACTTTGTATACTGCAGCTGTCTAGTTCACAAATGTCAAATATGATTGACGTACGACGCCATTTGCAAAAATTATAACATCTTTCGTTAAGGTGCTTGTACAAATCTACTTACAGAAATAAAATCATTTATCATTACTGTATTATAATTAACGATGAAGTGTCCTTCTTCAACCAAACACGAAGGTTTTGTTGTTAGTTCTGGCAATATAGATAAAAAATTCGGTTAAAAAACTAAATCCCGACTACCGAAAAATCAGGCTGAGCAACAAGAAAATATTCTCTTCTGAAAGCTGTGGTCCCATAATGCCACTTAGGGCTAAAGCTTATAATCGCTTATTACTGTTAGAATTACCTCTAAAGGGCGCCATATTCAATTCAATTTAAAGTCACATCGCAACCAGCGTACAATCAAGACGCTTCCTAAGATACCTCAATTTAGAAGTTATGAAGAAATCGATGAACATACATGCATACAACTCAAAATCATTACCCTCCATTTTACTTCGCCGTAGTCGGGTAAAAACTTTTCGACAAAATGATAAGCTATTCGAAGCTCTCCGTACAAACATTACGTCAATTTATTAGAACTAAAGATAACACTAGAAGGTTTTATTAAAACATGTGACCAGACCTCGTCATAGAAATAACATAAACACAATGACGAAATAAGCAATGTTTTAGATTACTATTGCAATAATATTTACACGCTATTATCATTCAGTGTTGGCCTAATGGTAACGGCCGCGACTTTTAAACGAGTTTTAGGTCGTAGATTCGAATCCTGACAGTCGCTTTCCTTTGTGTAAATAATTTCCACTGCTCTCGAAACGGTGAGAGAAAACATCGTGTGGAAATCGGCATGTATCCGGTTTTTTTTTTTTTTGGTTGGGAAATCATCAAATAACTTCTCCCGCTCTGGGTGGAGCGTGGCATTTCTGACCTCCACGCGAGCGTTGGCGCTGGCTAGTCAAGAATAATTCTTAGAATAGTATACACCGTGACATTTTAGTAGTTTTACAACGGCAGCCCACTTCATGTATCCGATAACTATTAATCATTTATATAAAAAAAGATATTTTGAACATTTGCATAATTAAAAAAGTTAAAATACAATTTACTAAGACGCATGACGTAGTTTGAATCACCCTGTTATAGAAATGGAATAAATGGTGGAATGTAATGGTAGGTAGGTAGATATCTTTTTTTTTTTTGGGTGGGAAATCATCAAAAAACTTCTCCCGCTCTGGGCGGAGCGGGAGGGCGTGTCAGACTTTTACTGACTAAAACCCACCCGTGTTCCCTGAGTTGCCTGTGTGCCAGGGGCCGCGGTATCTCTTTCAAACAACCCGCATCCCTGGCAGGCATCAGCCCTTGCGGGCTCCATCAGTTGCTGATGACATCTCTTTGAGGCGACCCGGGCTTGGTCCTTACCGGACAGCAAGCTACCCATTACTCGCCGTCCGCAAGCCCATGCCTACGGTGGCCGGGATTCAGCCTGGGATTCCCGATGCCCAGGGCGTCTCCTGTGAAGGCCACGGCTGTGAGGGCGCATGTACTGCATCTCCCTCACGTGCGCCGCCTCCCTCTTTGCGAGCATAACTGCTTCGCTGAAGGAGGCGACTGCTAGCCATGCACTCTCGCTCCGTACCATGGCCTGGACCAGGGTCGGACGCGAGAGATCGCCGCCGCCGATCACCTCCACGAAGGTAGATATCTTCTACCGTTTGATACGTGAACATTATTAACAGGGAGGGTGTTTCATAATTCTAAAGCATTATTTATTTTTCTTTGTCCCTATTATCTTAATGAATGGTAACAATGTTTTAATCGCGCCTAGAGGTATTTTATGATGAATACATTGAGTGGACCATCTTTGTAAGACGACTAAAATGTCACGGTGTATATTCAACGACAAGCTACCAGAATTAAGAAAGAAATTGACGACGCCCGTTCAAGAATATGACGCATGGAGCAGCACCATCCAGCTCAACATTTTGTAAGGTCCACTCGCCACCATCAGTGAGACATTTGTGATGTATCTGTGCTTTTTTTAATAAAAAAAACAACCGACTTCCGAAAAAACACTACAAAGTGAAAAATAACTTTAATTTCGGAAGGCGGTGACTTTGGATATGTATTTAAAATTTTTGTCACCGCCTTTCGAAATTAAAGTTATTTTTCACTTTATAGTGTTTTTTCGGAAGTCGGTTGTTTTTTTTGGAAAAAGTTTTTATTTTTCAATTTTTAGTTACAGTACCTACCCCACTAATTCGAAATTTCATCATCCAAAATTGGGGTCAAAACAATGCATATTTATGCGATAGCAGCAATCGCGGTTGATTTGTTGTTATTTTTTGAAGAGTTCCGTTGTCTGTTTCCGAAAGGCATCATCAGATCTATATGAAATTGAAATGGGACCACACGGGAAGCACGAGCTTTCCAATAAAAAAAGAATCATCAAAATCGGTTCACCCAGTCGAAAGTTATGAGGTAACAAACATTTTAAAAAAAACATGCAGTCGAATTGAGAACCTCCTCCTTTTTTTGAAGTCGGTTAAAAAGTAGATTTCTTTACCTGACTTCATCAAGGCTCCCGCTCAGCAGTTTCATGAAGCAGTGGGAATCAGCATGGTCGTGGATGGCAGACGCGTGTCCTGGGCCCCAACAGAGGATCATAATGTTGAAAGCTCCGTTACCGGCGTCGACCAGGTTTCTGGTGTACCTGGAAGAGAGACATGGGGATTTTGGGTTATTGAAGGAAAGAAGAAAATGTAAGAGAGATAGTCTCCTTAAATTCATGGCTGTTAAAAGAATAGCAATATATTGCCATGTAAATGTAGCCGCTCAAACTATAGATAGATAGAAAACTCTTTATCATGTACACTATAAAAATTACAGATGTAGAAATTTTACATAGGCTGACACAATGGGCGGTGTTATCACTAAGAGTGAGATAAAGAACCCTTGAATCGATTAAGTGAAAGAAGGAGAGACAATACTGCAGCAGGCTTAGCACTAGCACCGATTTGTCAACGAAAGAATAGACATGACTATTAACTAAAATAGGAGAAAATAGCTATGTTCTTCTATTAATTATCACAGTTATGCGTTCTAAACGAATTATGATTTTGTAGATTATCGTATAAACTTTGCGGCCGTCGAGTAGTTTGTTGTCAGTGTGATTTTGACTTGAATTTGGGATGAAATATTCTTCTGAAATAGTCTACATTTATAAGGACCTAGACAACAGTTCCTTGCGTTTATATATATGAAATCGCTAAGTTTGTTAAAACAAATTATTCACTTTTTGAACCTAATATTAAAACAAATAAACGAAAAGCCACACAATTTTTATTAAAAATGCCTGTTCCTAGAATCGAACTATTCCGACGCAGTTGCGTATATATGGCGCCACTTATTTATAATTCAATTCCAAATTTCATAACTGATCTTCCTTACAGAAAATTTTGCATAGTTCTAAAAAAATGGCTTATTTCACATAGTTTTTATTCTATATCTGAATTCCTCAAAAAAACTCCTTGTCAGTCTTATCATTACAGAAACGCATTGTAAATAAACTTACCTATCAATAAGTGTTACGTACTGTACATACATACTGCATCTTATGTTGAATAGCAATTACCTATTTTATTTAATGTTGAATTTTCGAAGCTTAAAATTGACTTTAAATAATTTAATAAATTAATAATATTCCGTTCATTTGTGTAGAGATTTGCTTAACATGCTAGCACTAGGATTTTACTTTAATATTTGCATGCCAACTTACCTATGGCAAAATGTGTCATCGCACTAACAATTTATGTACCTACCATCTTTTGTACCGCGTTTACAGCAAATAAATGACTTTGACTTTGACTTTGACTTTGACAAAGATCGTTAGAAACGAAAGACAAAATGACAGATTGTAGAAGGATATCTACGGTGCGATGTCAAAAATGGAGAAACGAAATGTGACTTTGTATTGAAAAGCACTGTTTATTCTTCGTATAAATAGAAAAACGTCATGCTAAGCCTGCTGGTAGTCTGTGGTGTACCATTTACTTATAATAAATACAAACATGCATACAACTTACAAGGAAATTTTTTATCCAGTACGCAAACTGTAACCATGAATTCAGCATAAAATTCTAGCGTAGAAATTTTTCGTGGATTATACAAAAAAAAAAATCAGCTGTTCCATACATTTTGACCGCACTTTTCTATGAAACAGCTGAATTTTATTTTTATAATCGCCAAAAATTTTCTATGCATGAATTCATGGTTAAAGTTTGCGCACTGTTTAAAAATGTATCCTGTATAGTTTTCTACAATAATAAACAGGAAACAAGATTAAGATACTATATGAAATAATGTTTTTTTTAAGGAAAGCGAAAGTGTTTTTTTTACCAGAACTTTAAAATTGGGCTAAGATTGAGCATGCTATCGACGGGCAGGGCAGGCAGAGATCTTCGCTAGCTGTAGCTAGTTGCAGATGAGAGTAGCCGAGGCAAGAGAAGAAGACGGTTATAGCACCCCTCTTTTTGCGTCAGGGGTTGAAATTAGAAAAAAATAATGTCGTATCGTTTCCTCCGTTATCAGCTATGTTACTTACTCGATGTAATTTGTCTACAAGTACTGTTCTATCTTGTCAGCCGAATAATGGCAAATTACCTGAGTTTTGATAACAGGCATAGCAACTACCAGTGTTGATAAATAAGAATTTGTTATCTTTTTTATCGTCGTTGGGGTCGTAGTTTAGTAATAACAGCGTTTATTGTCCGACCGATGAGGTTAAGCAGTATTTGTCGCGGTCAGTGGGTCGATGGGTGATCGTCCCTATCTATTTTGGGGTCGGTTTTCGGTCTCACCGGATGTACTTAGCTGAATATTGGTATGTGTGCATTTTATTTTCACGTGGAGCGATTGCCTATGTGACCTCCACAACCCAGTAACTGGGTAACACGAAACCTCTTGACTAGACTGGTTGTCAAACTTCTGACGACCCGTAACGACTGTCAAACAACGACGAATGACAGCCTGGACCAACGGCTCAACGCAGTGTACGACTAAACGCCGACAGACACTACGCCGACAGACTGAACACCGACAAAACTTTACTTCGACGGGACTATTCGCCGACAGGACTCTTCGGGTTAGGTTAGGTTAGAACTGCGACCAACCGCGTGCGAGCCGAGCGAGCGAAGCGAGCGGTGCCGCTTCACCGGCCTGCGAGCGCTACTTGCATGTTAGTGGCAGTTACTTGACTATTTAGTAATACCGCAAGGATGAGCCCTGTCGGCGAAAAGTCCTGTCGGCGAAGCGTCCCGTCGAAGTAAAGTCTTGTCGGTGTTCAGTCTGTCGGCGTAGTGTCTGTAGGCGTTTAGTCGTACACTCGCTTAACGTGCTTTCCGAGACACGGAGCGATCTTGGTATTTAAAGATAGTCTCACATCCTCGGACCAACCACGACAAGTGTAGGTTACCCTGATCGATCGACACGTGCGGCTTATTTATATTACTTGGCAACAAGCCTTTATCTGTTCTGTGAGACTCTTCGTGTATTTCCTATAAAATTTGCCGTAGTGAAAAATAAAATGACTCAATGCTATATTATTTAGGTATGTTTTATAATCTTGTGATTGTCATTATCTTGAGAGAAACCTAATTTTCCACAGTTTGTGTTATCAAAGCAGGTCGCTGGGGGCGTCTTATTTTATGTAGGTATATTTTCTCTGAAGAAACACGAGCGAATTTTGATACATACGGCACAATTGTTTGGTGCCTATCTATGTAACATCTAAAAATCAACCGACTTGGTTGTTTTTTTGTAAATATTTCTTTTATTTTTCATATTTGGGTGGCACCTACTCCAAGCAAATTTCGTATACCTTCACAAGCTAAGAAAAAAGATGTGACAGGAAGTAATTATTATAACATCAACAACATAATATACTAAGTGGAAAAATTCATATTATTGAAGCTAACTCAAAAACCGCTCATCAGAACTTGACCAAATTTATATGGGACCACTCAATAAGTATACCTATTCAAACAAAAGAAGAATTTTCAAATCGGGCCCCATCAGTTGGTGCTGACATCTCTTTGAGGCGCGCGTGGAACACAACGCGCCGTCGACCCGGGCTTGGTCCTTACCGGACAGCGAGCTACCCATTACTCGCCGTCCGCAAGCCCGCGCCTACGGTGGCCGGGAATCAGCATGGAAACCTCGACACCGAGGGCGTCTCCTGCGGAGGCTACTGTACATGTACTGCCTGCTGCTGCCAGCCTGCTGATGGAAGCGACGGCTACCCATGCACTCTCGCTCCGTACCATGGCCTGGACCAGGGCCGGACGCGAGAGATCGCCGCCGCCGATCGCCTCTACGAGGACACGGCGGTGCTCAGCCCAAGCCGGGCAGACCTCCACCGTATGCTCCACCGTGTCCTCAGGGCGATCTTCGCAATGGAAACACCCAGGCGTTTCCTCCCGCCTTATCCGAAACAGGAACCTCCCGAAACAACCGTGTCCGGTGAGGATCTGCGTCAGGCGGAAAGTGAGGACGCCGTGCCGCCTCTCAAGCCACTCCTCAAAGAGAGGACTTACCGCCGCAATCGTGGCGTGCCCATACGTCATGTACGTGAGCGGGCATATTTTGACATAACAAACAGGCAAATTAATTTACCTCATTTGTTCGCTCAGTAGTCGAAATTCGACCATAATTGATTTAAAAGTTAATGTATTTCCAATCCAATAATTACTAGCTTCTGCACTCCTTCTTCTCCATATAAACTAGAGATGAAACGGATAGCAGTTTAGCCAGATAGCGGATACCGGATATTCGGCCAACCTTGTAGCCGAATATCCGGCGGAACGTTGCCCCCTTATTCTTGGTGGACAGCTAATGCTAAACAATATCCAAATTTAACAAAGTTTGCCACAATCTATCTTTCAGCACCTAGCAGCATTGTGTACAGCGAAAGACTTTTTTCTGAAGCTGGTCTTATTTACGAAGCCAAGCGGAACCGCTTGCTACCTCTTAATGCAGAGAAATTAGTATTCATTCACCAAAATTTGCTCTTAGTGCAGTGTGAGTAATAATTAATTATCTTAGTTACAGAATTATCTTTTGATTACTGATTGTATTTCTTAAGTGATACTAACTAAATAAAGCAATTAATTATCAATTTTTTTTTCCGGTATTCGGCCGGATAGTATTTAGGCCGCTGGATAGGCCGGATACCGGATAGTTACCGGATATCCGTTTCGTCTCTAATATAAACTTTAACTGTGCCAAATTTCATACTTACACACCTCATTTTGGTATTACAGCTCTTTTCGGTATGTAGACATTTCGCTTTGATTGTGCCTACACCTAACTCTTGCTAGGCTTAGCAATAACAACATGTGTTCTTTTATCAGCAGTCTACAAATTTGCGTAGGTATAAGTTTGCAGGTTTATTTAAGTATTTATAACCTAAAAATTCCGGTTGCTATCTTCTTAGTACAATACCTAAATTAATGTGTATTTACAGATTTCGAAACCAAATAAATTGCACTAATAATATATTATATTGTGTCAATATTTTGCAAGTTGATATAGTTGGTAACAATTTATTCACTATTTGTCTTTCTCGAGTTGCATGCAAGTTGAGAATGTTAAGAGGGATGTGTGGTGTTACACGGAGGGATAGAACAAGAAATGAGTACATTAGAGGAAGCCTGAAAGTGGCACCGGTAGCTGGAAAGTTGTGTGGAAATTGGTTGTTATGGTATGGGCTTGTGATACGGAGGAATGAGGAAAATGTCGTCAGGAAAGTTTTGAGTATGAATGTTGATGGCTATAGAGTAGGAGGAGACCAAAGAAACGATGGATGGCCTGTGTGAATGATGATATGGTTAGAAAGGGCGTGACTACGGAGATGACGACTAATAGAGAAGTGTGGAAGCAAAAGACATGTTGCGCCGACCACAAATAAATTGGGATAAGGGCAGGAGAATGAAAATGACCTGTCTCTCGTTTAATTTTTCTTAGGGTTCCGAATCTTAGAAGAGAAACCGCACCGTGGATGAGTGATCAACTTTACAAATCAAGACCCCTACGTGACGGTGAGTAATGGATAGCTCTCTGTCCAGTAAGGACCAAGCCCGGGTCGACGGCGCGAGATGGCTGGGCCGATGCCTGCCAGGGGTGCGGGTTGTTCGAAAGAGATACCGCGGCCCCTGGCACACAGGCAACTGAGGGAACACGGGTGGGTTTTAGTCAGTAAAAGTCTGACACGCCCTCGTGCTCCACCCAGAGCGGGAGAAGTTATTTGATGATGTCCCACCCAAAAAAAAATAAAAAAATTGGAGAATGAAAATGACCTGTCTCTCGTGTATTTTTTCTTAGGGTTCCGTATCTTAGAAGGGAAACTGCACTATTATAAAATTAGTCCTTGCGTCTGTCTGTTTATCACAAACGTTTTTGTCGAAAACTGCACAACATCGGGTATGTTTTTTTGTCGGTTATACAAAAAAAAATCAGCTGTTTCATAGAAAATTGCAATACCTACGCGGTCAAAATGTAGGCATGGAACAGCTAATTTTTTTTTCTTATAAACGACGAAAAATTTCTACGCTATCGGGTGTCTAGAATGATATACTGGATTCATGGTTACAGTTTGCGCACTGGTTAAAAATGTATCCTGTATTACAACATAATATTAATTTCGAGCTTATTAATCGACTCCCACGAATTTACTATTGACACGTTTTGTATTTACACGCTTTATATTAGCTTCACTTGTATGTTTGTATGATTGTTTGTATGTAACCGACTCCTTTGGACGCTATTTTGACCCACTTTAAACGGTCAGATTTCATTTAAACTTTGTAGACTTATTGAGGACCTATGACAATTCAATATTTAAAAAAAAATAGAAAAAAAGACGCTTTTGTAGTTAGCAAAACTAAAAAATAGAAAACAATAATAGTTTAAAAAAAACACGCTTTAAAAACCAAACTAAAAAGTAGAAAATAATTTAATTCTATCAAAAAGCGTGGGGTGCTTGATATTAAATGATTATAAAAATACCTCAAAAAGCACCCACGCTTTTTAATAGAATTAAATTATTTTCTACTTTTTAGTTTGGTTTTCAAAGCATATTTTTTTAGTTGTTTTAAACTATTATTTATTTATGTAATAAATACAAAACGTATCGTTACGTATACGTATTTCTGGAATTGTCGACTCGCCTATTAATAAATGAACATGAATAAATTAACATTGTAGAGCATATTATATTGTTTAAAAGTAACAATTCGAGTCGACTAATGAGCAGAATTTTGCAAGGCGCATGCTTTTAATCCGTAACTCGCAAAATATGGGTATACTCATACACCTCTGCCTACCTTTTTGGGGAAACGGCGTGATGTTTTATATTAAGTAAAGTCTAAACTCACCTAAAGCGGTCAAACTTCGCAAACTTGCTCCAATCTTTGGGATCAGACTTATATGCAGCCATCAGTTTCTGGACATCCTGTACGTTGACGTGGTCGCGGGAGAACACCCTGTGCAACTCTCCAATCATATTTTCCAAGCCGGTAATTTCACTGTGAACAAAATGTTATCGATAAGTCGACGATAATTTTTTGGCACACTGTATCTTCAACGTTCTGCTTACGGCGGAGGGTTGAAAATCGAAGAGAGTGTTTTTTCTACGCTCTGAAATGCACTCTGTGGGGTTCGCGTTAAAACCCCGACGCTTTATTTTTACGTCCCTGTGAACGTCGATTTCGAGGAAGGTAAAAGAAATCCATTACCCACTTATTTAAAAGAGATAATCTTATATCAATCAATTAGAAGATTCAATTATTGATAAAAAATAAAATTAAATGTAGGTACCTAATTGATAATGACAATGTGACCTTTTAACCTTTTGACCGCCACCGTCGGGTATAGCCGACAAATGAAAACGTGCCATACACGCCACCGTCAGCTAATGCCGACAAGAAAACAACATTTTAGTGTCAAATTAAATAAAAGAATGATGTTACGAGTAATATTTTATTTAAAAAAATAGGGGAGGAAAAGCAATGATCGATAAAATTTTGGAATCCCTGTTCTTTTTTCTGAATTTGTAGCTTGGCGTGGGAGGGACGCCGATGCGTTTACGCTCTGGCGGTCAAAAGGTATCTATCTCATTTACAAGGACCAGCACATCAAGCTACCCCATTGTATCAAATTTCTTTGATAGATTTCAACTTTATCAAAAACGACTGAACTAATTTGGAAGTAATTTGGCACACAGATAGTTTATAACCTGGATTAACACATAGGATACTTTTTATCCCGGTATTATATTCCATCGGGATAATTTTCTATACTCAATACTTTATTGCATTCCACAATGTATATTCTTAGGTGGAAAACATTCGCTTAAAGACGCAATCGTGGACCCTGTTGGTCACAGCAAAGGAATTTAGAAGGACTTTGAAGCCGCTGGCAAAAGCTACCTAGTATGTCATACTTACACGTCAATTTTCAAGGGTCTCTCAATAGGCAGCACCTCCATGTCTGCGCATTGTGACACTTTGATCTTGCAGTTAGCATTCTCGACGTCCATACTGGTTCCTGCAACAAATACATTAATTAAGTTTGGGATGTCACAGAAATGGACGATTAACACTTGCATCTATTCATTATCATCATGCCAGCCGACAGACGTCCACTGCTGGACATAGGCCTCCCCCAAAGAAGGGGGGGTGATTGCCATAATCGCCACGCTTAGCAGGCGGAATGGCGAGCGCAGTATAGTGTTAAAATGTATAGAGAACGCTATTCCCCTTTTCTCTAGTAAGTCCTTTAGTCCCCCTACGACCCCCAGGGGAAGAAATGGGGTGGTTCTGTTCTTTTAGTCCATCTATTATTTCTGGCTACAAGTTATTTTCTTTTGCCAATTTAGCCACATATAAATATATGACTGCCTCGTTGGTCAAGTGCTACTGTTGAGCAGGAGGTCTTGGGCTCGATTGCCGGGTCGGGCAAAGAGTTATTAAGTTCATCTATTTCGAGCTTCTCAGTAGCAGCCCGGAAACTGGATTTTTTCCCGATCGATGGCAATAGGCTCGCCCCTTAATACATGGGATTTAAACAAAACTGGCGATATGTGGGTGTCCAAAATATACTCCTCTGCCTAACCCTTCGGGGATCCAGGGGTGCGGGTTGTTCGAAAGAGATACCGCGGCCCCTGGCACACAGGCAACTGAAAGAACACGGGTGGGATTTAGTCAGTAAAAGTCTGACACGCCCTCCTGCTCCACCCAGAGCGGGAGAACTTATTTGACGATTTCACACACAAATAAAAAAAACAAGAAAAAAAACCTCTTCGGGAATGGTAGCAGGTGTGATGTTTTGTCATATAGGGTATGTCATGAATATTCGGAGCTTATATTGAAACCAAGTTGCTGGTACGACCCGTTTTTTTTTTTGTCATCTGGCCATTATTACTCTCCGATCTCATCGTAATCCATTATCTGCCAGCTTTTTACCAAAATACCAGTCTTTCATATGCATGTCTATTTTTTACTAACGGTTTAATCCTTTAAAAGGGGTGCGGGTTGTTCGAAAGAGATATCGTGGTCTCTGGCACATAGGCAACTGACGGAACACGAGTGGGTTTTAGTCAGTAAAAGACTGACACGCCCTCCTGTTCCACCCAGAAAGGGAGAAGTTATTTGATGATTACCCACCCTCAAAAAAAAACCTTTAATTGTACTCATCATTACGAACAACTTTTATTAAGGGATCAACCCTAAAATCGTGAAATAAAAATGAGCTGATCCATACATTGCGTCGAGATATACGAACATAAAATATGAAAAAATAGCTATATATACTTCGGCAAACAAAGGGTTTATTCCCGGTTTTGATTTTAACAAGTGGTTGTTCCGTGGTCAAAATTCGACCGTAATCAATTTTAATTTTAATCAACATTAATAATAAATATTAGCTTTTTTGCACTTTTTCTCCATAAAACGTTAACTGTGCCAAATTTCATATTCCTATGTCCGCGTAGGTAATTTTTGTAAAAGGAGTTACTAAGTTTTTTCTTCACGTATTAATATAATATGGATATTATGATAAAAGACTTATGATTCACAGAAATTGGTAAAAGTAGCCATTATGAAGATACCTTAAAAAGCACCCTACGCTTTTTTACGACAAAATGTTTTTATCAATAAGAATGTATAAATTTATTTTGCTAAGTATACATTCAAATGTATTAAATTCCTGGACTTCATACTAGGATTCCCTGTGTTGTGTGGCTTCTTCTTCCGTTTTTTTTTTTTTTTGTTAATCACTCTAAATATTTTTATTTTAAATGTATTGATTATTTTCTACTTTTTAGTGTAGTTTTATATTAAGACGTGTTTTTTTGAACTATTATTTATTTGTGTTCTTCCTTCGCGTCATATTTACCTCAATTAAACGTATTTTTACTTTTAATTTATCTTTGACTATCCGGAGCAATATATGAGACAACTACTTCAGCAGCTGACAACTATACGTGTGGTGTGACCGCGACCACAAAGTTAACCCTCTCGCTAATGTTGCTTGCTTTATACAAAGGGGTACAACAATACCGAGTCGTTAAAATGACACATCGAGTTTTAAAGTGATTGATAGAGACGACCGACGCTCTACAAAGCCGAGCTTTTTAGGGTTCCGAATCTAAATCGCAAAAATTGAAACTTTATAATTTTGTCATTTCCATCTGTCCTTGCGTCTGGATGTGACATATCCATTTTAATAGGAGACTATTTGCATTATATCATTAATAAAAATTTGAAAAAAAAAGTAAATATTTTGTGCACCGCTAAACTAGTAGTGATCATAATCATAATCAGCAAATAATTTTCCCACTTCCCACTGCTGGGACACAGGCCACATCTCTTCGGGAGGGTGTGGGCCATAATCCACCACGCGGGCCCAGTGCGGGTTGGTAGATGTCACATGTCTTCGTAACTATCTAGTAGGACGATGGGAAATCATCAAATAACTTCTCCCGCTCTGGGCGCAGTGGGCGTGTCAGACTTTTACTGACGAAAACCCACCCGTGTTCCTTCAGCTGCCTGTATGCCAGGAGCCACGGTATCTCTTTTGAACAACCCGCACCCCTGGCAGGCATCGGCCGTTGCAGGCCCCACCAGTTGGTGCTGACATCTCTTTGAGGCGCGCGTGGAACACAACGCACCGTCGACCCGGGCTTGGGCCTTACCGGACGGCGAGCCACCTATTACTCGCCGTCCGCAAGCCCGCGCCGCGCCGGGAATTTGCCTGGATTCCCGACGCCCAGAGCGTCTCGTGCGGCGACTAGGGCGCATGTACTGCATCTCCCTCACGTGCGCCGCCTCACTTTTTGCGAGCATAACTGCTTCGCTGAAGGAGGCGACTGCTAGCCATGCACTCTCGTTCCGTCCCATGGCCTGAACCAGGGCCGGACGCGAGAAATCGCCTTCGTGGATCGCTGCTTGTCCAGCTCCACAAGGTACGTTAAACCAAATTGATTAGCATTTGAAAACGTTGGAGCTGCTGAAGACTGTAAAAGACTAGATATCTTTGCATTGTATAAATTCAAACTTTTAGTATTGTATAATTGCATAGCATATGTGTGAGCACTATGTTCCTACTATAAAGCTACCATTTACAGGGTACGTCTTTCATTGACTTGAATGTGCCCTGGCAGCTGAGAGTATGTCATGCTCACTCAAATGTCTCGCTGGTGGTGGCGTGTGTGTTGGATCATTAAGTTCCCTTCAAAATGGTTGAGCTGAATGGTGCTGATCCACACGTCATGTTCGTGAACGGGCGCCGCCAGTAGGGACTGGTCATCTCCTAGCTCCCACGGCTTATTTTAATTTCTGAATTGTTATTTTATTTTTGTTTTAATTACGGACGCTTTAATGTGCACGTCTTTTTACATCGTTCTCACATTGATAAGTTCAACATAATGATGTAACCAACTTTTTGTAACAATACCATGATTTTAAAAGAGTGTCCATGGAGTTTCTTGCCCGTTCTTCTCCATAGGTACCTACGCTTTGGAATGGGCAATTAGCTTCATCTTTCTAACTCACCGACCTTGACAATTCAAAAGTGCCTGTAATTGGTTTATTTGAAATAAATGCTTTGAGTTGAGTTGAGTTGAGTTGAGCCTCCACGAGGACTATGTAGTAGTGAAATTACAAAAAAAAAAATAAGGCTGGCTCTTCGCTTTATGTAACCGAGGGGTAAAAAAAAACAATGCACATGGGATGGTATTGCTGGTTCTCATAAAAGGTTATTATTAAGTTACTTTGCTTTTCATGACATGCTTTCCTGATTTGTTTCAAATACAAACTTATTTTTGCTGTCAACAATTTCAATACTGACCATGAGTTATTATTTATACTGACTACGGAACCCTTAACACAGTGGTCACAGAGGTTAAAAAAACACCGGCAAAATCCTGATACACTTGGCCGGTTTTTTCAAAATCTCTATACAGTCATGTTTATGGCCAGATCATTCATCATTATTTCAGCCGAATGTTGTCCACAGCTGGACATAGGGGAATTGTAAGCATAGCCCTCTCCCTTGCCCTTTGGGTGAGTTTTAGCCTTCTAATAAGACCCATTGTGAGCGACGTTTCCGTGTGATAAGTCATCACTGGTAACACGCATTGGTCAAAGTCTTTGGTCTTGAGACACTGCGATATTTTGCCCTCTCCATTACGCTTTGTCAGCCAGATACTGAAATCATTTTTCTTTCAGAAACTTTTCCATATAGGTAGATGTAGGTATACTCGCAATCTAAAGATTAAAAGCTATAGATACTCAGTATTTTTTTAATCAATTGAACGCTTGAGTGATATTTAAATATCTGATTTAAATTTGAATACCTAGTGAAGCCGTTGTCAAGGGCTGAACAAAACCTAAAATTATTGACATTCTACTGTAGGTACCTAGTAGGTGTTAGACATAGCATTACGCTTGTATTCTCCTAAGGGTTAGGCAGCGGTAACTATTTATAGTAAACAGATTTCGAAAGTTATGTTTGAGTCCCATGTACCTAATAAAGGACGAGCCTCGGAAATTTCGTCAGTTTGAATCAAATTCCTCTATTTGCTTTAAACTTACAAAATATTCTTGGAAAACGGGATGTCCTAGAACCAAAAAAAAATCAAAGACGTGTGATATCTACCAAACCTCACTGAGCCCCCGTGGTGGCCGGCCATCCACCACGGGGCCTCGCCTTAGTCCAGAGGCGTAATTAGGAAGGGGCAAAGCAGGGCACGATCCCTGGGCGCCTATCGAAGGGGGGCGCAAAAAGTTGCCAATTATTAAAATTAAACAAATTAAAACATCACTATAAAATTTTCTTACTATTACCTACATCTAAGAAATTTGAAGAGCTACTTGAATATATTGTACAGTATGGGGATGAAAGCATATTTCCAAATCTGCCTATTTCTCAATGTCTTAAAATTGCAGCATTGCAAGCGATTTTTTTGCAATCTGAAATAATGCCTTTGTTATTGAAGGTTAAAATTGGTCAAGAAAGGTTATGCGACCTAGCTTTGCTCAGTGTAGACCGAGAAGATAATTTACAAACGGGCGCAAATGTGATGCGTGCACTAGGCGCCATTTTCTATTGGTACGCCCCTGCCTTAGTCCCAGCAGTGGGACTATTCATCATTATCATTATCCTGTCCTTATCTTTATTTGGGGTTGGCACAACATGTATTTTTTCCACCCTTCTCTATTCTGCCATCCTTTAACTAGAAAGGCGTTAACCCTCACTTGGTAATTTTTTACTTTTTAATAGAATCTAAGAGAGTTAAAAATTCTCTATCTTTCTGTCTAACGAACATTTTTACAATACAAATAGTTCCCAATATATGAAAAGTAGGGCGTAAGGGGAACCTAGTCGCGGGCTCGAACTCAATGATGGGCCTGGCTAAAAAGCACGCTGTCTCACCAGGCATCGTGTGCGACAGAGGTAGTATCAGTGATGAGCGGTTTGACGCTAGTCTACACGCACAACGTTATTGAGTGAGATGCATGATCAATTATAGTACAACAGGCGCGTAAAAATTTAAGAACAGTCAGTCCTTCGGAAGAGCGGGTTTTATGAAAAAACAACTGCATAAATCAAAAACTAATAAAATGTATTGTACTGTTTGATATTTGAGCTTTGTCGGTACCGACGTGGTTTTTCAGATTTTAGACTTCTTTTATTACTTAAACACGCCCAAAGTTAGATAAAATTAGAAAGAAACACGATTCTTTGTTGGCTCCTAACTTTTTAATGGCTTTTTATTTTAGTTTTTTTGTTTCCGTACAGACAATAATGAGACAAAACTATGTCATGTTTAATTTTTGATGTACATTTGGAGTAATACACTCACGAAGTTTTTATGAGAAATATGTGGACTAGATTTACCTTAAGTAACAATTTTGGATGATTCCATCACTTGAAAGCGTCTAACCCACGCTTCTTAACTAAATGTAATTTAAAATACTTTAACTGCCGGATGAAATTATCATTATCTAGTATCAATTGATGTGTCCTACAATCAGTAACGTAAGTAGCACAGTTTTTATGAAATAACGATTCGCGCGTTTTCTGCCCTTTTCTCGCAAACAACTTTTAGGACTTAACGCCTTTATAGTTAAAGGACGGCAGTATTAGTCGTCATCTCCGTAGTCACCACACCCTTTCTAACCATATCATCACTCACACAGTCCATCCATCGTGTCTTTGGTCTCCCCCTACTCTTATAGCTATCGACATTCATACTCAAAACTTGCAGTGGGAACATTGTAAGCTTATTTTACTGGCTATTCCCTTTGCCTTACAGTGGGTCTACATATAATAGGCTAGCGTTATTACTCCCTCGTAGATTTAGTAGTCGCAAACGCTACAGAAGGCTTAGCACGAGAACGAGAACGTCGTCGGAAGCTTAGACAAAAATTACGTTTCCGTGTAGACAGTTTTTCACCGAGACATGTAGACAAGCGATTTATATTTTACAGTATAGTAGAAATGGAAAGCGTCATGCTAAGCTTGCTGGTGAGCATCAGGATCTGGCTTCGATTCCCAGGTCGGTAAAGTGTTATCATATACACCGTGAAATTTTAATGGTTGTTTTCCCGCAGCGAAATGGTTTTGTCTCGGTAATACAATCGTTGGATGGATGTAGTCGTTTCAATATTTATTAAAAAAATAACGCATCACTCAATTAAATAATCTTAATCTTTAATAATAGTAAAATAATCATTTAATTTATTTTTATTGTGATAATTATAAGATAATGCATTGTACAGAAAAATGAAAACAATTTTATATTACGAATTGAAATGTAAGTATAATTATTATGATTGCATGCAGTGTTTATATTTTGAATTCAAACAGCAAGAAATAAAAGGCTATTTTATTTTATTTATTTAATATTAGAAACAAAAAATTACAGATTACGAATTGTGAAAAATCACCACCTGCGAGAGTTTATTTTGCTTTGAACATTTGTGCATCGCTGTTCCCTTTGTCGGCGGCGCGTGCGATTCGAGTAGTACGTACAAGTTACCTTTTTTTTTTTAGGGTGGGAAATCATCAAATAACTTCTCCCGCTCTGGGTGGAGCGGGAGGGCGTGTCAGACTTTTACTGACTAAAACCCACCCGTGTTCCCTCAGTTGCCTGTGTGCCAGGGGCCGCGGTATCTCTTTCGAACAACCCGCACCCCTCTAGTGTTACTATTGAGTAGTGTTTTATCGAGTTGATGAATATGTTTTAAATTATTTTAAAACAAAAAAATCTTTATTTTTTTTACTTTTACTCTATGCTTCGAAAGTACTCCTTATGTTAAGTCTGACTGCCGCGAGAAAACAACCATTTAAATTTATCGGTGTATAGTCTGGATTTATTACCGGTTGATGGCAATAGGGTCGTCCCCTATTACACTTAAACATAACTGGCGTAATGTGGGCGTACTATAGGTACACATCTGCTCAGCCCTTTGTGGAAATATAGCGTGAAGTCTAATGTTATTACTATCAGCATCAAAACTATGTGGTATCTAGGCCTTTTGCTGTCGCGCTGCCGATGCCGGTTTACCAAGCACGTCATATTTTATTATAGGTAAGGTCAGGAAGGAATTGTATCTAATTATAGTAAATACTTCCTGAATTGTTGACATGACACAACAAGACGGAAATCATAGTTTAACCTAAAAAGGGGTTAGATTTTCTTTCCTATACTTAAGTGTTTTCTTGTTTTGAAATAAGAAATTTTAGTTAAAGTCTGTTCAAATCTTTGTTTCCAATTGATGTCATTTCCAGTTAAACGAATGTCAAAGGAGATGTTCCAAAATGTATGGAGCCTGGGCCAGGTCCTTGTACACTATACTTAAAAATAGGGAAATTCATTTAAAATAGTTCTCAACTGTCCAATTACTTTAAAATGGCTTGGTTGGCTGGTAAACACAAGAAATTACACTTGAAATTGCAACACACAATAAAAACCCGTCATGGTGGTAAGCTGTCATTTTCATTGATTAATGACATTGACGTTTGACATGTTTATTTCTGTGGTGGTTGAAAGTTGACTCCCGGCTACTCCCGAGAGTCTTACGCCGTCAAGTCCAAAAACAAAAGCCAGGTAAACAGATGGGAAAGAAACGGTATTGAATCCAAAAAACGAAAGCGAGGTAGTTAAAAAGAACTCCAGAAACTCAAAACAGTACGAACACAATCACGACCGACGACGAGACGCAAGTGACTGACACGTCTGAGCCCTGCAGTGACTGTTGTGACAGCTGACAGTACTCTTTCTATGATCAATGGTCGATCTATGGTTTACTGTCATTGTTTTTAAGCACAGAGTAACTGAATCAGTGAGACGCCATGTTGAAAATCGATAAAAATTATTTATAAATATCAATTCACTACCACAACAGTATATATTTAATTGAATTATCTGTATTTTTCCCGAATTCTACGGAATTTTCTCTTTTTTTGAGATACTGTACATAGACCTGGCCCATTTTGAAACATCTCCTTTATAGTAGTGTGCAATTTGAGGTAACAAGTAGGCACTATTGAAATCCAACTAATATTTTAAATGCGAAAATTTATGTTTGGATGTTTGTGACAATCACGCAAAAACGACCGAACGGATTTGAATGAAAGGCACACAGATAACTTATAACCTAGATTTACATTCAGGGTGTAAGGGGAACGCTTCCGAAGCCAGAACGTAGGTTAGATACAACCTAAATGCAAACGGATACCAATAAGATTTCGCCTTAAATTGGTTATTTTGCATCAATTTAAAACGTTTGACGCTTCTGTAATGTTTCTACATAATTTATTTGGGCGGCGCTTTACAAAGGATGCCTAAACTTGAAGTCACCGCCTGAACTTGGGGTCGTTTTTAAATGTGTTTAATCTCAAATAATGGTTCATTTAACTGTTCTCACAGCATAGTGTACAAAAAATGCTAAAAAAATTGCCAGAGATACGGCCACACAATATGGAGCAATATGGAGCAACTTAAAAAACTAAGCAATGCGCCTCCGCCGCCGGCCGGTTCCTCTCGCAAAACCGAGACGTACTTAGTTACATGTACAAACGAGATAGAACGAAAATTGACTAGAAATTTCCAAACCGATTGGATGTTCGGCAACTCATTAAATATATGGCGCAATCAGAAGCAATATTGCCGAAACACATCGGCAATTTATTGCTGTTGCTCCAGATTGTTCCACTTAATTTCTCCAAATTGATCCATTAATGTTGCCGAGCAATAATTGCTTAAGTAAGTGCTATGGAATAGTGGAAAATGACACTAAGAATAGCCTAATGGAGGCTAGATTGTAATAAATTACTAAGATCTTTAGTTCTTATTAATAAAGTAAAAAAATATACACCGTGACATTTTAGTCGTCTTACAACGGCAGCCCACTTCATGTACCAAATGACTGCTATCTACTACCATTCATATTTTTTTGTTTTTCCATAATCAAAAACATGAAAATATCACTAAGACGTATGACGTAGTTTGAAACACCCTGTTATGGAGATGGAATTAATGATGGAATGTAATGGTAGGTAGATAGATAACTTCTACCGTTTGATACGTAAACATTATTAACAGGGAGGGTGTTTCATAATTCTAAACCATTCATTATTTTTCTTTGTAGGTATCTATTATCTTAATTAATGGTAACAATGTTTTAATCGCGCCTAGAGGTATGTTATGACGGATACGTTGAGTGGACCATCTTTGTAAGACGACTAAAATGTCACGGTGTATAGTTAAATGTCTGAAGCGGTAGCGTTAAATGAACTTTATACTGTGCTAGTTAACCTGTCAATATCGGCTAATGAGACACAATTGATTTTCTATTGCAACGTACCACATGTGGTACGCGCCGCCGCGTTTAAGCGATAGTTTAATATTCGTTTACTGAAATTACAGCGTTCCTGCATTTCATTTATAGAATCATACACAGTAACACAATTGCCTGTTTCTCGAATTATCAGATCAAGCGCGAAAACAAAAGAACTGCCTTTCTTCATCGATACGCGCTGCTGGGACGCGGGAACGTAAACAAACGGCATAAAGGTAACGGGTAGCTAATTGCCTTCTTGGATTTAAAGAGGCTTCGGCTTCGGTTTTGTTTTATGATTGTCGGAAATTGGTATGGTAATTCTGTGGTATTTCTTCAGTACATCCTTAGGACCTTAGGTAAAGCGGGCTGGTCTCCCTCACTCCACGTCAAAGCGCGTATTTTACGTACGGAAGACGAGGTCTTTCACCATAGTCTGTTCCAAAACAAAAACTTAAAAATGTAAACAAGTGGATCGAAACGTAAAGGCTCATGCTGACTAGCGCGACGCGACGGTCGCGTCGCGACACTCGTAGAACAATTTCTATGAAAACCTCATGGAAATTGTTCTACAAGTGTCGCGTCGCGCTGTCGCGTCTCGGCTGTTTGAAGAAGCCTTAACTGTGAATGTCACTTTGTAGTGCCTCTTACAAATTGAGTGTTCTCATTTGATTACTTAAACGCGAAATTCTAATTTTAAATCACCGTCTCGATGTTTTTCATGTGACAATTGAGATAATTTTATAACCTCAATTCTCGTTTATGGTTTTTCAATTACTTACAATTTAATAATGTTATCACTATCACTACATAGTATAAAACAAAGTCGCTTTCTCTGTCCCTATATCCCTATGTATGCTTAAATCTTTAAAACTACGCCACGGATATTGATGCGGGTTTTTTTAATAGATAGAGTGATTCAAGAGGAAGGTTTATATGTATAATAGACCGACCTCCACGCGGGCGAAGCCGCTGGCAAAAGCTAGTAATGTATAAAGTTGGTAGGGAAATAACATTAGTCACAACTATGGACCCTGTCGGGCAGAGCATAGACCAAATATTATACTAATATTATTATAAAATTTGAAAGTTTGTTTGTTTAGATATTTGTTACTCAATCACGTAAAAACTGCCGAACAGATTTAGATGTAATGGCATACAGATAGTTTAAAATCTGGATTAACACAAAGTGTACTTTTTATTCCGAACACAACGCGGGCGAAGCTGCTGGCAAAAGCTAGTACTTACATATGTACTAAATACATAGAGTACGTTCACATGGACGTAAAAATATCGCGGCGGGATTTTATTATGCTCTGGATTTTCAACTCTCTGTATTAAACCGAGCTTTGAGACTCCAACAGAGAACATCTCAGTGCGTCGTAAATCTAACATTATGTTTTAAGGGCGCTGCATAGGTAACGTGTTTTTATCCGGACGGAACGGGACGTGAAGTTTTGGAAATATCGTTTCATAGAAAATGTAAACGAAAGAGTATACGTCACGGATGCATGGACGGGACGGGAACGTGGCACGCACGGGGCGGGAAAAATATCGTCGGTGCCGATGTTTAGCACGTCCCGCCCGGCGCGTGTCCCGTCCCGTCCGTGATTCCGCTGCGTATGCACAGTCGCTCCGTTCGCTCCAGAGAGCTAAGTAGTGATGCACGTGTATTTATGTACCTACTAAGTGAAAATGGACGACGAAAAACTGATTGAGTAAGTACGATCACATCCAGCTTATTACGTATTCTCCTCATCATCATCCTCGCATCATTCAGCGTATGATCCTTCTTGTTCTCTTTTCTGTCATGTAGGATGTACAGAAAATCTTCTCTTGACGGCCGTAGCTTCTTCGTCATCTAAAGCAATAGCAATTAAAGCCAATTCTTCAAATAAAAAATCCATCTTTCCTTGTTCACAACACTAGCACGTTAGTCCGTGCGTGTGCTTTAAAAATCCCCGTCAGTGTTTATTAACCACGTTCCGTCCCCGTCCCGTTCACGTTCTAAAGCCGTCCCGTACACGTTACGTATGCAGCGACCTTTACTGTTTGATTTTCAATTCTCAGCGTTCAGCAGTACGTTGAAAATCCAGTGCGCAATTGGACTCCAACAAACGTCTGCGCAGTTTCGCTGGCTCATTTAATTCAACCCCCCCCCCCCCACTTTCCCCCTTCACTTTTATTCTCACGAAAGCATAATACGGATATGCCTTTCAGAATCCCGGATCCCGGAATCGTTTGAAATTTCTGACATTGCTAAAAATGTTGTGTTCGTATAAAATATAATAAATTAGTCGATTCGATCACTAATCTGTTAGATAGATAAATCAATTCCCACTACTTGACCACATTGTGCACATTATAATTTTTTATTGATATTCCATTTGTTTTGAATAAAATAAAGATACTAAAACAAAATAACAACTGCTGTAATTTCATTAAGTTGTTAAATTGTTTTTACAAAATTGTTATTTATTCAAAAAGCAATGTCCACATTCTTCTTTCGTGAGAAGAAGTTTAGGTATACAAGCGCCCTATTATCCGATCACTGATAATAATAAAATCTTCTCAATTGAACATGAACCATATTCTTTTGCAATAAAGTTGAAAAATCAAAGAAATTCGACAGATTGGGGTAGCTTGATGCGCTGGCCTCTATGCCAATAAACTTCTTGAAGATAATAACTAAGCCCTATGTGCCTATAACGTCCCAGCAAATCCCAGCAGTGGGGACACAGGCCCCCTTTACCACGCGAGGCCAGTGTGGGTTGGTAGATGTCACATGTCTTCGAGCTTTTGGTTCTAGGACATGCTGAAGGTTTTCTCATGATATTTTTTCCTTCCCGTCTGTCTGGGTTACCCTACAACTCGTATGTCGCGGCCGTTACCACTGGTCCACCAATGCTGTGCTGATAATGCAAGTGATATCACTACATATTATAAAACAAAGTCGCTTTCTCTGTCCCTATATCAATCAATCAATCATTTATTTGCAACGAATGTAGGTAGGTTACATTGAAATACAGGTGGAGTAGATAAGAGAGTGCCATGTTTATTCTGCCTGGAAATAGGCACGCAAAAATGATAAAAAAAAAATGATAAGAAGCTAATTACAAATTAAAATGTCAAAGTTAGAATTATTACAAATATACATACATTCATTAATATTGAAAAAATGTCAAATTACAATGTTGCTGTAGATATAAAATGAAATTAATAATAAATGGATATTAGGTCCATATTTTCAAGATAACATTAATTATATTTATTATACACATCGCTGATTAAAAAGTTTTGTCTATTAAAAAATCATTAATCGAATAATAACATTTTTCTATTAGGAAGGCCACCAATTTCTTTTTAAAGTTTTTAATTATATCCCTATGTATGCTTAAATCTTTAAAACTGCGCAACGGATTTTGATGCGGGTTTTTTTACTAGATAGAGTGATTCAAGAGGAAGGTTTATATGTATAATACACCGACCTCCACGCGGGCGAAGCCGCTGGCAAAAGCTAGTACCCTATATAAGAGAGAAATTCTCGTAACATTTTTTTGCTTCAACTGGGTATTGAACCCCAGTAATCCTGTTCTGAAGTCCTGTTTGTTGCTACGAGCCTAATGGGGTTACTTTTTAACAAAGTTATAACATGTTTGTGTGATTTTGTTTGCGTGGGTTTTTTATTTGATCTAATTAAAGGATTCAGTTTAATTTATTATTTTTATTAACAGTACCTAAATGAAAAAAGCTAAGAAGTAAAAAAATATTTTTCACAATGGTACTGCTACATGTGTTTTAATTAAGCAAATTAACTGGTTTTTTTTTTGTAATTCGTCTAGTTTATAAAAAAAATATACATTATGCAATGTGTATTTAAAAAATCTGCTAGCTAAGGTAACGGTGTTGTTTCTGAAGGTGGTCAATCAGACCATAGATTCTAAAAACAAAGCTCATTTCCACAGATTCCACAAAAAAAGAACTCCGAAAATAATGACACATGCTTAAAAATTCGGAAACTACATCGTGAACGCAGTACTAGAAATCAATAGACAGCTTTATTAGTCAAGGGATCGTTAGCAACTACTGAGCAAAACTTTCTTGACTCTGGGCACGATTTCCAGGTTGGGCAAAGTATTATTGGAGTTTTCCATTAGCTTCTTAATAGCAGCCCGTAGTCTGAATTTGAACCCGGTTGATGGCCGTCCCTTGTAACATATTTATATTAAACCTAAATATAGGTGTTTAAATAGGAGATCATTCAGAGAAGGGCCATTCAGTAAAAAAAAAAATATTTCGTACCCCAAAAAATAAAATAAAAAATTAAATGTTTTCATAAGGGAAATTACGAAAGTCTAAAATTCAACCCATGGCTGCTATTTGAATTTGAAAGTATCAAAAATCATGTTTCTGCAAAAAATATTTTGTAAAAAAATGGACATGATAATAATAATTAAATGTAACTCAAAATAGGATTTTTGACACTTAAATAGCAGCGGAAGGATATACTCTCGTTGTAATGGAAAAAAAATTGAGGGTGTTATTTCCCTTAAGAAAACCTGTTTTGTTTTTTCTGGAACTAACATTTTTGGCCACAAATGCTCAAAACCTGTCCTTTAAATTAAATGAATTAAAAGCTTGTTTCACAGTCTACAGATATAGATAAGATCATTTGTATTTTGAAATATTATAGATACCTAATAATATTTTTCTATTTGTATTTTTTTTGTAATTGGCTTTCTGGTGACTATTTTATCCTTTTTATCTGTTTATCGTCCATGTACTAAATAAATAAATAAAAAAATCTGCTGGATAATTTAACAGTTACCAACTACTAGAGATGGTAAACCATACCATAGATTCTAAAAAACAAACCTTATTTCCACAGATTCCACAAAAAGAAAGAACTCCGAAAAAAAAGACGTCACAACTTTTCAACAGCTTCCAAATTCAAACTGACTACTGACAATGATAACACGGTTCTGCCAACAATAGACAATAGAACAATTTTATTTAAACGAAACAAAACCGATCACTTTTCTCCGATATCTTATCGTTTAATTACCGAAAACACTGTACATTAATATAATAAGATAAACACAGCACTATACTCACACAAAATCTCGAAGTTTCTTTATGAAAGTCAAGTTAAACTAAGAAAAGTAAACAGTTTTAACGTTATATATTTATTTCGTACGAACGTCCGTTCGTTTGCGCGAACTAACTTGCAATGTACCGTGTTTTTCTTGCACCTATGTTATAAGCGCGCGAAAGTATTTTTTTAAGGCGGCCTACCACGGTCTGGTTACAAGAATGAGGACTATTTCGCAAGAAACTTCATTTTTTATGGAATTTAGGTCCTGTGGAAAGTGTTCTAAGAAAACTTGTTGTTTAGCTTGTATAGAACGGATGGCCAGTAGGTACACCATAATTATTATTATAATAATTTCGTTAGCATAAGGATAATCAGCGTATAATGTTCCCACTGCTGGGCCACAGGCCTCGACTCGGTGGGAGGGAGTGGGCCATAATCCACTAGCCCAGTGCGGGTTGGTAGATGTCACATGTCTTTGATCTTTTGGTTCTAGGACAGGGATGGCGAACCGATGGCACGCATGCCTTTAGTGGCACGCGACAAAATATGTTGGGCACGTCATCAATTGAGGAATATAAGTACTCAGATCACAATGACAAACATTGAAATCTAAACACTATATGTACTTACATCTACCTGTGTCTGCAAGTCGTAATTTTCAGTAATACCATTAAAAACTCATTTAGAAACCGATGGTTAAAAGTAACATAATATGAACCTGATATAAATTATTAAGCATCTGCTTCAGCTGGGATCATACTAATTTTTTTTAAATAAATAAGTACCTACCTCAAATAAGATAATATATAAAGCGTAGGTATTATTGCAAAACTTTTTGTTCCTGTCGTTGTTAATACAAGATTAAATTTTGGCACATCATAGCCACATTAAATTATTATTTGAAAAAAAAATGGCACGTCGATGTACAGAGGTCCGCAATCCCTGTTCTAGGATATGCTGGTTTCCCCACGATGTTTTTTCACCATTTTGAGAACAATGGTGATGAAATAATTTACAAAATGTAAAGCGCCAGTCTGTGTTTGAACCTACGACTTCGTAACTCGCGGCCATTAGGCCAGTAATGTTATTAATTACGTTCAAATTAATGGAAAGGTCCCGGGGTTCGCCATTTCTCTTGGCTTGCTTTTCCCTTCCCTCCGTGTTCCTTTTAATTTGTATTTTTATTTTACAAAATGGATTTCGGCACTTAAGTTTAAAGACAACAATAAAGCGCTAGTTAAACATCATCTACAGAGGCGTAACTATACCGTTCGAGGCCCGTGACAAATTCATTGGATGCCCCCCTCCCCTCCAATAAAAATAAGCTGAACCAACAATAATGGCATTTTTTTTTATTTTACAATACTTATTTATAAACTTTTACTTGTAAGAGTTTAATAATAAATCACTACGTGAAGTAGGTACTTACATACAAACTCTATAATTATAATTACTTGATTTTCTAATAATTTACTTTAAATTAAAGGTCAGTGAACTGAAATCACAATTTTAGTTTAAGTAAAAAACTGATGATTAAAATTCCTTAATTAAAGTTGGGATTCTCCTCTGACCCCTTCCGGCTGGGGGCCCGTGCCGACTTGCCACCCTGTAGTTACGCCACTGATCTACCTAATCGATGTCATCTAACATATTACTAATGTTGCACACTCCTGTGGATAAAGAGCCGCTGAATTGAACAATATAACGGCAGAAATACATGTGATAAAGACACCTCCTTTAATTCACACTACATAATTATTAATTTTAAGTAGGTACATAATTATGAATCTGTACCAGCTATATAAAGTAGTATTCCTGTTAATACATCTCTCTCATTTTACTCTCCATTCGAAGGTTCTCTGGTCGGTAAAGCGAATTAATATATTAGCGATGAAAACTCCATCAAATTAATTCTATCGATGTTCCTCTTATGGTGTGAAATAAAGTAAATAGCTCTATGTCATAAAACTTGGACAAAGCCAGGAATCAAGACAGTACCTTGCGGTACTTGTATACTTACTTAGCAACGACATTATTGTTATCTTAAAAAATACTTATTTGAAACCTTATCAGAACATCGGCCTCCCACGAACTTGTCGCGAAGATTGATTAGCATCTTATCATGACAATTAACGCGTAATACATAAGAAGTATATTATGTATAAGTGTATTTAATTTAATAATGGCTTAGCTGATTAGGAAAAATACAAAAAGATTAGATCCAGGCGCAACAATTGTTTTCTCTTTAAGGACATCGAATTGAAAACCGACAACAAAAAGGTCAATTTGTAAGTTCGATTGGTATTCAAATTCATATATTTATACGTTTTATATTTATTTCTTAATAATAATAAAAAATAATTAGATTTTAAATAAAAACTATTTTAGAACCACCCAAGCTGCAGCAAGGACCTTAAATATATATTTTTTCACTTTCCGTAAACTCATTTTCTCTTGTGACATACCTACTGACAGATTTTATTTTTATTGAATTATTTTTTGGTGCTTACCTTATTTTTAAATACAATTATGTAACCCTTTTAATTGTACTCAAAATTATGCTTTTTCATAGGTCCGCAAAAGCCTTTATTTTTATTATCTTGCTTCAAATCCTTGCAAGTTAAATTTCTTGCTTCCGATCTCGTGGAAGGCAACCTTATCTCACGAGAACAAGACAACGCCTCTCGCCGATTATTGGCATACTTCAATAGAGATGTGCGTGCTACAGGCCGAATATAATTGCGTGTGTTTTGTGTGGCCGAAAATTAAAACTTGCTTTTGATGTTTTGCCATTTTTTTTGTAAATTGAGTTAGTGTTGATTATTGTGTTCACCCCCCGTATAATTAAAATTGGTAAATATAAAAAAGTTAGTCCTACTATCCTACTCATATTAAGATTGTGAATGTTTCGATGTTTAGATGTTTGTTACTCAATTACAAAAAAACGGCTTAAAAGTTTTGCATGAAATTTGGCACACAGATAGGTTAAAACTTGGATTAATACATAAAATACTTTATATCTCGGTTGTACATTCCCGTGGGAAATTTTTCAACCTCCACGGCCGGGAGCCAAATGCAAATTTAGTCTACAATGGCAAATTTAGTCTACAATATTTTTTTAAAGAATACACTACAGCTATACAGTATTCAATTATTAAACATCCAAGTTTAAACAATGGGTACTAAATTAAATAACTAACAAACTATATACTAATTCCAGACCAGACTCCAACTCTTACAAAGGTTCTAGAATAAGACAATTTTTTTTTTTGGAAAATTGGATAAATAAATTACTGTAACAATGTATCTTTATGAGAGAAATAAACTTTAAATTATTAATTGTATGTATGTTTCTGTATCATTTATGAAATGCACAAATCGTTTAGCGTACCCTTAGGTGAAAAAGTATTATAATTTTCCGTTTGGAACAGAGGTAATTTAGTAAGTACTTTCCATTTTTTTTTCATACGTTACAAAAGTTATATTCTACTAGAATTATTTATTATGTTTTTCTCTTTATTTTTAATGATAGGGTCAAATGTGTAGGGCTATTCTTTGCGCTGTTAAATACGTTTGAGAAGTATAATCTTATCAAAGTAAGTAGCTAAGTTATAGAATTCAATCCCCGTACAAACAAATTACAGAAAGATATACAGCATTATTATTTTCTGAGTATTCGTGCGAATAAAATAACAACTACGAAGTATTCCGGGAAATATCAGTCCGCCAAGTCTACTAATGAGCAAAATGGCCTTATTAACTAGTGGATAAAAAAATATATATATCATGAGGAAATCAATGGCAATAAACAATTAATATACACTACTTACCTATAAGTCTACCTTCTTCTTCTTGGCGTGTCGATTCGATAGCAACCTAAATACAATCAGCCCAGAATTTGGATACGAGCTTGGCACTTTGAGCAGCGTCCATCAGCTCCTGTAGCGTACCTACCTAATATTAGGTCATCATCATCATTCAGCTGTAAGTCGTCCACTGCTGGACATAGACCACTTCGACCGGTTCTGTGCTTCCCGAATCCAGCGAACTCTTGCAGCCCTTACAAGGTCATCTGTCCACCTTAAAAGAGGCCTTCCAACCTACGTCTTCTGGTATGCGGTCACCACTCCAGAACTTTACGGGCCCATCGGCCATCTTTTTTGCGAGCAATGTGCACTGCCCACTGCCACTTAAGTTTGGCAGTTCTTCCGGCTATGTCGGTTACCTTTGTTCTCCTGCATATCTCGTCATTCCTGATTCGATCACGCAGGGAAACTCCAAGCAGAACACTCTCCATTGCCCTTTGGGTGACTATAAGCCTTCTTATGAGGTCCCATTGTGAGCGACCGAATTTTAGGTATTACTGCCAAAGTAGAGACCGAAAATTCCAAAAGATGGAGGATATTTACTTTAATGTACCTATTTAATAGATCCAGAAAAAAAACTCTACTAGCGTCTATGTTCCCCTCCACATATTTTATCCCGTCAGCCTTAAAAGCAACTGTGAATATGCATATTTTGTGCACGCTCGTTTCATTGGAGACCTCATACATTGCTTCTGCAACTAGTTTCATATTTGTGACTGACCGACTATTTGACAAATCGAAATTGCCTGAAAATGGATTTATTGACATGTGTGAGTTGATTTCTTTAAATATTATTTATTCCTTAATTTTAAATGTCAGAAGAAGGCCGAAAATGTGAAAGACGAAGGCCATTTTAAAGGTCGTTACATCACTCGGGAACGTCACCAGTTGTACGATTATAAACAACGTATAGTTTGTTGCCCTTTAAACAACAATTAAAACAACTCAACTACGTCATTTTAAAATAACTTATAGACATCTGTTACTTTTATTTATCTACTTTTCTTCGCTGTATGGTCAATAATTTTTACTTTTACGAGCAATCATAAATGTTATTATATTGTGAGGGTTTTTCTTCAATTTTAATGTGGACTTTGAAGTCACCAGTAAGGCTTGCTACACACTTGTTCGGGTCGGCATTCATCGGCACAGTCGGGCGGTAAAATCGAATATGTATGTAGACTAGGTTTTTCCCGCAGCTGCACCTGGATGAAGATCAGAAATTACCCCACCGGAATGTACTACCGGGATAAATGGTATCCCAACAAAAACATTTCATGTAAAATAGGTTGGCAAAAATAACGCTTTTACTATTAAAAAGCTAACAGATCTAATGCAGAGCCAAGTCCCTAACTCTACGTGTATGTTGTACATCTATGTTTGTCAAAGGACCGATGGCCGGTGGAGCAGACGAGTTTATGAGTAGAGACTACGTTATATCGGCAAGCGTAGTTTGGGACGCTAGTTAGATGGACCTTAAGAAAGGGGCTGGGACAGACTGGATCCGGATGACGGAGATGTTGGGGGCAATGCTGAGCTGATGGTTCGATTGAAATGCCGATTGGAACAAGCTGAATGCAAGCCGAATTTAAAATATGTGGTAATTTACAGCCGCACGGATCCATCGATAAGGTAAAAGTTTCCATATCCCTGGATGGGGAACTTTTTTCCTTCGCGTAACAATATTTACTAACGAAATATATGGCGGGCCAAGTTGTTGCATTTTTGGTCATATTATTTAGTCCCATTTGGATCTTCAAATCGTCACAATTGCCTTGTACCGTCAGAAAGTCTTGAATCTCCTTTCTAAAGTTGCACAACCTCTCAAATGCATTACCACAGCTTAATTGTGGTTGTAAAACTTATCATGGACAATTCTAAGAATTTCTAAAATCTACCGAAAGTGAATTCTCTGATCTCCTCTACCATACTAAAGGGGAGATGGTCACTTTAGTATGAGTTCACTTGATTTTTGTTTGATGGTCGCGGCCCGTAGTTTCCCCATCCCTGGGTTAGGCTAAGCTTGCCGCGGTTGGTCCGTAAATTGGTGACCATCTTTACATACCAAGACTACTCTGTGCCTTGGAAAGCACGTTGAGTTATTGGTCCCGGCTGTCTTTCGTGGATCTTTGGCAGTCGTTACGGGTTCTCAGAAACCCGAAAGCCTGATAACCAATCAAACAAAGTAGTATCGTATTACGCAGGAAGGGGCCATTCAAGTATTACGTAAGCACTACAGGGGGGCGGAGCGTCTATGCTTTGCTTATTTTTTATAACATGGGGGATAGGGGCGTCTGGATGGTGATTATGTCAGCAGTAATTTTGTTTTTTACTTTTTGGATTTTCTACAAAATTCAGTCGATTTTGGTTTGAACACAAATGACAACCCTACTTGTCTAGGAGTGGCTCGAAGAAAACGATGTCGATATTCCAAAAGAACACAAAAGTGAGCAGACACACCACATTTAGCAGCAAACAACCAATGTCATCGAATACTTAAGAGTCATGGACTGAAAACTGTTATTTTGATTAATATAACAAAATTTTAAAGAGAAGTTTGTTTTGTTCGTTAATATATAAAGATTATAATAATTGAATACCATCTCAATATAATTTGCTTAAATCAATATTATATGCGTTAAAGTCCTTTATTCCAAGCCTATTCCTTATTTCTAGACTGCTGCTCATGAATCAATAAAGAAACCAGAACACATTGTAAAATGCATGTACCAATGTTTACATGAGTATGGAAGGAGGGAGGGGTAACAGCTTTGCTTACTTTTGCTGGCGAGGGAGAAGGGGGGGTTAATTGCAAAAAAACTGCTTACGTAATACTTGAATGGCCTTAACTGAATTGTAGAGATCAAAAAAGCAGTCGCTCCATGTAAAATACTGGTATTCAGCTGCATCAGGGTAGACTGGAAGCTGACCCCAATATAATTTGGAAAAGACTAGGCAGATAATGATGATGATGCATCGGGTCGGCTTTGTTGGCCAGCAAATACAAGAACCGAATAAGTGTGTAGCATGCCTAATAGTATAAACTCTTTTTGAAAGAACTTGTACGGGGAATTACCAATACCTTTGTACTGACATATTTCTCTAACGCCAAGCAACGTTCGTTACGTGCGTTGCTGTGTTCCGGATTGAAGGGTAAGAGATCAATTACAGGCAAATGACACAGGCAATTTGACAATATACACCGTGAAATTTAAATGGTTGTTTTCCGGCAGCGACATGGTTTTGTCTTGGTAATACAATCGTTTTATAAACAAGTAAAATATTAGAAACAAAAAATGGCAGATTAACCTTTGTGAAAAATCACCACCTGCGAGAGTTTTATTTTGCTTTGAACTTAATGCATCGCTGTTCCCTTTGTCGGCGGTGGGTGCGAATCTCGTAGTACCTACAAGTTGCCTCTAGTGTTACTATTTTTTTTTTTTTTTTTTGATTTTGGCTTCACACGGTTTGTGCATTTAGCCAGTGTCAAGTAATTTTTCTTTTAGATCAAGTAAATGGCCCGAAGTTACAAAACAGTCATAGTCGTCTTTAGTCAGTCAAGTCAGAGTTATTGTAAAGCGGTAGTAACTTTACAACAACCTAATAGGAGTTTTTGGGGGGAACACGAAAAGTCCACGTTAGTCACTTATTTTCACCTTCACTACACTTGTGCACTCACACGTAACTAAATTGAATAATTCACTATCAAAATTATACAATTTAATTCGCTATTTCACTAAATTCCATGAAAATGAAAATTCGTGCGACATGTTCCAACGCGATCCCGCCAAAAACACCTAGTGTTACTATTGAGTAGTGTTTTATCGAGTTGATAAATATTTTATTAATGATTTTAAAACAAAAAAATCTTTATTTTTTAACTTTTACTCTATGCTTCGAAAGTATTCCCTAAGGCAAGTTGTTCTGCCGCGGGAAAACAACCATTAAAATTTCTCAGTGTATAAAATAATGAATTATTTATTACCAGCCGCGTATATTATGGTTTTTAAAAGCAATTTACATTAAAACACTTAAAAAAAACCCAAATAAAATTAAGTATTTGTTTTGAGGTTGGCTTAATTTATTGTGACGCCATACGTCTATCCATCTGTCATTGCTTGCCGTGTGCCATGTTAAACAAACTGACTTGACGCCATATTGCTGTAGCAACAGTTTTGACAGCATAAAAAAACTTGACGCCATATTGCTGTAGCAACAGTTTTTACAGCTTAAAAAAATGAAATACTTTAAATAAATGAAAATATTTAATGTTTGAACGGTCCCTAAAGACCACTCAATAATGTGAGACGGTTTTTAAAAACTAGTCTATTCACTTTGTCTCTGGGATGGCAATGCATCTGTGATATCATCATTGTAGGCCTTGTAGCCTGTAGATTTAAGGATCATTTTCTACTTAATGAAGTACCTGATACTTGTTGACAGGTCTACACTGTCATTCCATACCTTTTTTTTTTTGATTACGGGGGGAAATCCTCATGGATGTCCTCCGCGCCGGGGAGGGCGGAGGGGTCTGTCAGACTCTTACTGACTAAAACCACCCCGGTGTTCCATCTCTCACTTGCACCGGGGATCACGGGAACTGATGTGACTTCCGCGATCCCCGGCTAGTGCCGGCCCGCCTCTGCGGGCCACCTCGCGACAGGGGGGGAGTGAGATGTAAAACTCCCCCCTTACGTCATAGAGAGGCGCGCGTGGAACACTACGCGCCGCCATCTCGGGTCCTAACAAGTAGAGGGCGACAGATTTCCCCGGATCTGTCGCCCCTGGACGCATTTAGGGGGGCTGGAAGAGGGCGTTGTCCGCCCTCCGCCGACGCCCGGTGCATCTGCTGCGGGTCGGGTTAGCGGAAGCAATCTCCCGCTCCCTCTCCGCAGCCTCCTTCTGCGACATGACTGTTTCGCAGAAGGAAACCACCGCGTCCCAGGACTCCTCGCTGCCGACCATCGAGTCGACAACGGCCGGCAGCGACAGGTCACTGCCGACTCCTGAGATGAGGGCACGGCGCGGCTCCTCCCAAGCGGCACACTCTGCCAGCATGTGCCACGCCGTGTCCTCCCGACAGTCGACGCAGTGGTGACACCGAGCGTCCGGCTCCCTGTTTATGCGACACAGGTACTTCCCGAAGCAACCATGCCCCGAGAGCACCTGTGTCACCCGAAACGACAGGGAGCCGTGCCTCTTCCCGAGCCAGCGCTCGAGTACCGGCCGGACCGCCCCGATGGTGACGGGGCTGGCGGTAGGGCTTGAGAGCCTGTCCCGCCATTCCATACCTACTCCAACTGTAATTTGAAAACATTGTAAAAGCCAATATTTAAAAAAAAGTATTCTTTATTGATAAGTCAGTAAGTTAAAGCCGACTTCGCTTCGGCTTCTCTCTTAGAAAAATTGACACCTCGCCGCTGATAGGTACTATAAGTACACATCTGCCTAATTCTTCGGGAATGGCTTCATGGTATGCTATTTTATCAACTGAACTAATTTTAATATTGGCCAGTAGTCATGTTATGGAGGTCAATACACAGTCACTCTATGTCATCATCTGCCTGCATTTCTTAACCACTTTGTGGCCGTCCAGTCTAACGGGATGCAACTGAATACCAGTTTACATGGAGCGACCACCTTTCTCACCTCCACAATCTAGTTACTGGGCAGCACGATAACTTTTGTTAGATGTGTCAGACTTCTGGGTTTCTGATTTCCTGTAACGACTGTCAAAGATCCACGAATAACAGCCGGGACCAACGGCTGCACGTGCTTTCCGAGGCACAATAATAATTATAATCAATAGTATACGCACAATTAAATGCTAATATTTTTATGACGCACAAATCTACGTACCTATACATAGCTATTTTTTGATCGTTTTAATCCTTTAAAAGGGTCATTGCACTCATTGGGATCAACCCTGAAATCGTGACAAGAGCTGAGCTGATCCATACATTTATGTTCGCATATCTCGATGCGATTTCAGGGTTGATTCCATATTAAAAGTTGTTCATAATGATGAGCACAATGACCCTTTTAAAGGATTTAAACGATAAAAAAATAGACATTTATAGATGAGAACATAACACGTTGTTTTGCGAACTTCGAAGTACTTAGCGACCTTTATCAGTAACTGCAAATTACGCATCTTGCTAGAAAAATAGCTAATATTTGATAATAGTAAATATTTTTTAGAAAAGCTATTATAACTGAAAACAAATAATATAGTGCAATCTAAAATGACAATTCAAGTGACTGTTAAAGGGGGAAAGACATTTAATTTTGCTTCAAGATCATTTCTGATAGTCTTCACTAAACTTAAATTTGGAAATTATGAAGCTGGCGGATCTCCAATGAGGACCACCATTGATGACAGGCTACTTACTTGGGACATTGGTTTTAATCATCCTACTAATGTTATATGTGAAAGCCCAGAAGGCATCTGATTTCCGGTAACGACTTTCAAAGATCCACGATTAACAGCCGATACCGACGGCTTCACGTGCTTTTTGAGGCACTGGAGAGCTTTCTTCTTTCTCCTGGAGGCTTTTAAGATTTTTGCGCCACTTGTTCCCTAGAAAGTGGTGAAGGGCGGGTGGGCCGGGGGACCGTCTTATGTTAATTTGACTTACTTACCAACACCTCGATACGCCTAGAACTCGACATCAACAAGCGTATATATGTTCTGGTCCAAACGTGCATATTCAAATACTTAGGACACGTCTCGTGGCGTGAGGGTTATTCTATAGAGCGCCTTGTTGTGCAAGGTAGAGTGAAAGGCACTAGACCACGCGGACGCTCCCCCATTTCTTTTTTTGATGTTGGAAAATCATCAAATTTCTTCTGTGGGCGGCAGGCTTTTACTGACTAAAACCCACCCGTGTTCCTTCATTTGCCTGCGTGCCAGGGGCCACGGTATCTCTTTCGAACAACCCACACCCATGGCAGGCATCGGCCCTTGTGGAGCCCACCAGTTGGTGTTGAAATCTCTTTGAAGTGCGCGTGGAACACAACGCGCCGTCGATCTGGGATTGGTCCTTACCGGACAGCGAGCTACCCATTACTCGCCGTCCGCAAACCCGCGCCTACGGTGGCCGGGAATCAGCCTGGGATTCCCGACGCACGCTCACCCATGAGATGACCAAATTAAATCCGCAGCAAGCGATCCCTTGTATAAGTGCACATTCAATGCTAAAAATCGGAGTAGAAGAGAAATCGAACGAGAAATCGTGGGGGAATCACATCAGCCTCTAGACAAGAAATTTCATGAGGACCACGAACGCTCTGACAAGAGTGTTACGAAGGAGAAGAAGAATTGGACTTACAAAAAGGGTTTATTCTCACCCTTAGGTATTTGAATAAATGGCTTTTGATTTTGAATTTTACCCATGCGGATGTTAGTTAGCCACGAGCCCCGATTGAACCACAATAGGTACCCACACGATTCTGCGTACACACATTTCTCTCAGAACAATTGAATAAGCTGAAATGTTTATAAAACACACCATTGTTACTTTGGCACTCGGGAGGATTTGTTGTAATGGAGCCGAGAGTATAATGACAAATGCTCATGCGCACCAAATGATGGTTTTCAACACACTTGCATTTATGAGAAATATATATGATTTCAGATTAATCCTACTTAGTATAATATTATAAACATGAAAATTTGTATCTTTAGGTGTTTGTAACTTAATCACGCAAAAACGGCATAGCGGATTTAGATGAAATTTGGCACACAGATAGTTTTTATGGTCTGGATTACAAAAACACATAGGATACTTTTTACCGCGGTAGTACGACCCCGTGGGATAATTTCAACCTCCACGCGAGCGAAGCTGGCAAAAGCAAATAATAACATATTTTTCACCTCACAACCTCGGTAAGATTCTGTTTGTCATTCGAAATCTTCGTGCAAAAGTGCATTTTACCCGCTAGCGTGGAAATACGTAGTTTTTGAAATTCTAACCTTTCTATCGAATTTCAAAAACAGGCTGCATAGAAAATTATAATTTTCTATACAGCCTATTATAATTTTCTATAATTTTCTTAATACTTATTTCGTGTCAGTGCGCCAACCTCATTTATAGAATGATCGCACTGGCCAGCAGGGCGACTGCATGAAAAAAAAGAAACTTTAAAAACATTCGTCTAGGCAATTCGCTTTCCATAATTTTGGTTTGTTTTTTGATAAAATCGTACGAAATCATATGGTACGAGCAAGTCCAGCAGCGATGAACATATAAATTTAACACCTGCCGAGTTAGTGCAAGCGTTACATAATGCCGAATTGAGTTATCTGCCGGAAAAATAGCGCGAAAAGTAAATAAAAGCGTACAATTTGTTCAATGCGTGGAGACATTCTAAAGGCGTGAAAACGTTTTCGAAGACTACAATGCAATGCTATCATACTTCATTGAACTAAGTACACTAATTTAATATATTATTTAGACTATTTTTCTTGCACCTAGCATTTTCCTCGCTGTAGTGAGGCGAAAAATTGTGTGTTTCGCTCGGCAGCTAAGGTATTCTGCGTCTCGTACCTTTGAAAGCCTCGCTTCGCTCAGGATTCTATATTTGAACATCCTTCGCTTGCTCAGCTTACAATACAAGTACTCGCGCCAAAAAATTAAATTTTGCAGCCTTGCATATCAAAAACTATTGTAATACTCTTTGATGAAGCTGAATACCAGCAGTTTACATTGAGTGACTGTTTATCATCATCATCAGGTGATCATTTTAGCCGAAAGACTGCTGAACATAGGCCTCCCATAACCTCCACCACTTCGACCGGTTCTGTGCTTCCCGCATCCAGAAGATTCCTGCGGCCTTCACAAGGTCTTCGGTCCACCTTATTCTTGGCCCACCAACTCTACATCTTCCAGAAGGCGGTTGCCACTCCAGAAGCTTCCGGCCCCATCAGCCATCTGTTCTGCAGGCAATGTGCCCTGCCCACTGCCACTGAAGTTTGGCAATTCTTCGAATTATCTCAGTTACCTTGGTTCTCCTGCTTGGAAACGGCAAGCATAGCCCTTACCAATGCCCTTTGGGTGACTTTTAGCCTTCTAATAAGGCCATTGTGAACGACCACGTTTCAACCTAGTCACTGGGTAGATAGTACGAAATTCCTTGGTAAGCTGGTTCCCAAACGTTCGGGCTTAGGTAATAGGTAATAGATAAAACGGGCTGTTTTCCGCAACTCCACGTCAAGGCACGTATTTTGCGTACGGGTGGGAGAATGAGTTATTCGATCCACCCCAGCTCCTCGAGAAAGGCCAGCAACGCCTTGGTGTTGCTGACAATCTCACGTAGGGTACCTGGGTTACCGAAGTATTTTGCCCTGTAATTAGCGACCACCGGGCAGTTCAACAGCACATGAGCCGCTGTCTCGTCGTCCTCCATGCAGGCAAGACAAAGAAGTGTTTGTTAAATGACCCGTGGCCAGTTACGGCTGCTGTAACTGTGCGCAACTGTCGTTTAGTTAAACGGAGAACCTGTTTCGTGACGCGAGCATCGAACGCAGGAAGTGCTTCCTTAGCCTGCCTGCACTCACTTAGGTCCAACCATATTTTGTGATGGTGACCCCTGGTACGTTTCCTTACCAGAGTGCGTAGATACCCGAAGGGGAGTGGCACAATGGGTTCTTGTACCACTGGTGCCATGCTCGACCCCCTCCTGGCAAGTTCATCGGCTGCATCGTTGCCTAAACATTAGGGCTTTTAAGGTTTTGTGTGGTAACAGTACAAAAAATTAAAACTTAGTATATTCAGATAAAATCAACATTGATATACAAAACGGTAATGATCCAATACAAACTAAGATAGATCTTGATAAAAACTTGAGATTATTTATCGTATTGTGTCAAAAATGTTGGTTTTCTTCCGGAAGAATCTAGAAAAAAACTGAATAAAGTGTAGGTACCTACTTATATTTTGTTTTTGTAATGATCATCTAGACAATACTCAGTAGCTTCGAACGGCAAATATAAAGACGAAGTAAGATTCGCTTGGTGCTGAAAATATTCTAGACTCAAAGCATAGGTACTATTATTGTTAGAAAATTTCATCCCTTTCTTTTTGGGTGGGAAATTATCAAATAACTTCTCCCGCTCTGGGTGGAGCAGGAGGGCGTGTCAGACTTTCCCTGACTAAAACCCACCCGTTTTCCTTCAGTTGTCTGTGTGCCAAGAGCCACGGTAGCTCTTTCGAACAGCCCGCACCCTTGGAAGAAGCGTCCGTACTTTAGAATACCATGAGAGAAGTATCTATATCTTATTTATTGATTTGGAAACTCAACAGCTTATAATTAATTTACATGAGTCATGAATGTTCACCTCACTATCAATGAACAGCTCAATGCAGTTGCGAAACTTACTTTTACTCTTCGCGTGCATCATCTCACTGCTGGGCAAAGACCCTCTCCCCATGACTTCCAGCACTTTCAATCCGGGGCTAAAGTGAACCAATGGTCGTGTGTTTCGTTCAGCTCGTCCCGTCATCTTCTACAGGCTCTGCCGCGACGGCTTCTGACTACGTCAGGGCTCCACGTAGTAGTTAATTTGGCCCACAGCTCATTGGGCCTTTAACTGAAAATTATGGAACATTATCTAGTGACCAATTTTTGCTTTAGCCAGATGGCAAATATTTTTTAACTTTCGTGTCTTTGGAATGGCAACTTAGCTATTGCAGATGGACTATACGTGGCAGTGACCCCTTAATTACCAGCGTGCTACTCACTTGTTTGCAGCCATTATGGTCATAGCAGAATCAGCATAAAGCGTTCCCAGTGCCGTAGTGGGCCGTAATCCACCACGTGGGCCCAGTGGTTTGGTAGATGACACATGTCTACGAATTTTTTGGTTGTTCCAAACAGGTATCCTGCCATATTGGTACTTTTGATTGGGGATACGAAATTACGAATTTTCTCAAGACTATGTAAAATTATCTCGAAGGAAAAATAAAAATCTTCCTCACTTCCTTATCAGTCACTTGAATTGTAACTTCTGATCGCGCCATATTGTGATTATATCTACCTATTTGTTTTTAGTTATAATAGCTTATCTAACAAATATTTATTATTATCATATATTAGCTATTTTTCTAGCAAGATGCGTAATTTGCAGAGTTACTGATAATGGTCGCTAAGTACTTAGAAGTTCGCAAAACAACGTGTTATGTTCTCACTTATGTACGTAGATATGTGCGTCATGAAAATATTGGCGTTTAGTTCTGCATATACTATTGATTATCATTCAATACACATTACTAGTTGCGAGCTGGATGGGAGGCTAATCCGCGCCTCGGAAAGCACATTAAGCCGTTAGTCCCTTAAACTGGAAGCCGACCCCAACATAGTAGACCCCAAAAAGCTAGGTAGGTCATCGTCATCATCATTTCAGCCGAAAGACGTCCACTGCTAGACATAGGCCTCCTCTAAACGGGGAGGGGATTGCCATAATCGCCACGCTTGGTAGGCGGGTTGGCGATCGCAGTATGGTGGTAAAACGCATAGAGAACGCTGCTGCCCATTTTCTAGTAAGTCCCTTAGTCGCCTTCTACGACACCCACTGGAACAAATGGGATGGTGCTATTCTTTTACGTCCGGCATCACACGGAACAGGCAGACGATGATTGATATTTATAAAATACTCGTATATACACCGTGAAATTTAAATGGTTGTTTTCCCGCAGCGAAATGGTTTTGTCTTGGTAATATAATCGTTTTATAAACAAATAAAATATTAGAAACAAAAAATTGCCAGCTTTACCATTGTGAAAAATCACCACGTGCGACAGTTTATTTTGCTTTGAACATTTATGCACCGCTGTTCCCTATGTCTGCAGCGCGTGCGATTCGAGTAGTACCTACAAGTGACCTCTAGTGTTACTATTGAGTAGTGTTTTATCGAGTTGATAAATATTTTTTAATTATTTTAAAACAAAAAAATCTATTTTTTTTTACTTTTACTCTATGCTTCGAAAGTACTCCTTATGGCAAGTTGTTCAGCCGTGGGAAAACAACCATTAAAATTTCACGGTGTATAGATGATACCTTCAAAAAAATAATTTTATTATAATCTGTTTACTAAAAACCTTCAAATATGATGTGTATACCAGATACCTGTAGAATATGAGGGAAACTTAATATTAATATTTACCAACACATTGCACTCGTATTATTCGCAAATAAATATTATTTTAACCCATTTTTGGTTCTACAAATAAAGATTTTAATTTAGACTGTTTTTTTTCTCAGAGGTGTACGAAGGGATGTACGTATACCTAGTAGAGACATCACAAAAACCTATATTAGAACCAGCGCGCTCGATGGGATTTCCCATCGGGAAAAATGACTAACTTAATTTTTTTTTTAATCCTCACCAATTTAACCAGTCTTTAGGAGATGAAGAGCAGTGGTGGTCCCGTAATAACAGTCGTAGGTCACGAACCCAGACCGCTACTTTACTTTGTAAATCAATTCATCACACTCGAAACGGTGAAAGAAAATATCGTGAGGAAAACGTCATGTCCTAGAACGAAAGAATTCGAAGGCATTTGACATCTACCGATCTGCACTGGGCTCGCGTGGTAGATCATAGCCCAATGCCTCTCACAGAGAGGAAGCTTGTGTCCCAGCAGTGAGAGCATTATAGGTTGATTTTGTGAGCTTGATTTTGTGAGCGTCTATTAACTGCTTCCAAATTACAATGTTAATTTTAATTATTTTATTTTTTACACTTTCTGACATATTCTCGTCATTATTTGACATTATACAACCCTTGTAATATCGAGTATTTATTAGTGATTCTCATGGAAATTATATCACTTGGTTTAAATAGATTGATTTTACTTATGTAGATTCTTTTACATATTGTGAATGAGAGAACGTTGTAGGCCTACAGTTTCTATTCTTTATTTTCATTCCACTAAGTACCTGGTACTTATTGACAGGCGTGCACTGTCCTCCCATACATAATATCACTGTAATTTGAAAACATTGTAAAACCCAATTATTTTTAAAAGAGTAACCGTGGAGTTTCTTGCCGGCTCTTCTCCATAGGAAGCGACAAATTGGAACCGTGCACCTAGCTTCTGACGTTTCATAAGTGCCCTTGCAGGTTTATGTGAAATAAAATATTTTGATTTTGATTTTTGATTTTGATTATTATGCATTTAGTGTTTCTAGACCATAATCAGCAGCCCACGTCATTCTGGAATGCGAGGCAGCGGCTTATCAAGGTGTACAATTCCTCAGAACAGTGAGGTCGCTCCGCGAAGCCTGTGAGGCTCCCAGGAAGCTTCTGTGCTTTTGGGTGAAGCTGGGCTGGCTCTGTTAGCCAGAATCCCCACGCACAACGGACCGAATGGGAGTCTTAAGTGCGGAAAAGGGAGTCCCATCATCATCATGAGCTTCTAAACAACTGGGTCGACTGACGGAAAATGTACAACCGAAATCACTAGATTTAGGTTGTACATTGTCCGTCAGTGAATTTAAGATTTTGGAAGGAATACGCGAAAAACTCAGAACCAATTCGCATCTTTCTGGGGTGTAAGACGCGAGTGGCGGAATTGAAGATCTACTAGAGTTATATTATTAGTCACGTACCCCTTTCAGTTTAATGTGTTATCTTTTATTATGATATTGTTATTCACGTGTTTAGTGGCGTTTTTCAGCACGTACTTTTGAGACGTCATGTTAAAACGCAGATGGCAATCAATAAGTTTCCGGTTTTTATGTATTATTGTTGATTAAATGAGGCATTGACAACTGTTTGACGTCATCCATTGAAAAGCATCAACGAATGACGAAACCTTGTACTACGAGCATTCAGCTACCAACTGATTACTACTGATCTATAGAAACGAAATGTTTATACATGGTAAATTTTTAACCAGTGCGCAAACTGTAACCATGAATTCAGCATATCGTTCTAGACCCCTAGCGTAGAAATTTTTCGTCGGTTATACAAAAAAAAAACAGCTGTTTCATAGAAAAGTGCAATACCTACGCGGTCAAAATATATGGAGCAGTTGTTTTTTTTTTCGTATAACCGACGAAAAATTTCTATGCTATGGGGTCTAGAATCATAGGGTGAATTTATGGTTACAGTTTGCGCACTGGATAAAATTTTATTCTGTACGAGTAATCAGATCTTTTAAGATATACATCACATCGTTTCCTCGTGCTATACGAGGCAACGATGTGATGCAATGTGATACAATTTGACTTCGTTTTCACTTACAGTTCTCTCCCACTTTTTTTTTCTTTTGGCTCAGTTTGTAAGGGTACTAGCGTAAGGTTAAATAGTTTTTACCCTTTAACAAGGTTTGGCTGTCAAATGCAAACAGAATTTTTCAAATTTAACTAGTTTCGTCTCAGCTTTATTATATATAAATTCAAGTATTGCCAAACTTACGTGGCAGTTGCTCGCAGAACAAAATCAAAATCAAAAGTCATTTATTCAAACTAGGCTGAGAGTCAGCACTTTTTGAACGTCAAAATTACATAAGACAGTCCCCCAAAACGACCGCCCTTCACCTCTTCCTAGTGCTTTAGCTGGGAAGAAGTGGTGCAACAAACTCCACTGCAGCACAGCAACAGATGGCGAATGGGGCCGAAAGGTCCCGGAGTGGCGACCGCGTACGGGAAGACGTAGAGTGGGAAGGACTCCTACAAGGTGGACCGATGAGTTTGTGAAGGCCGCAGAAATTCGCTGGATATGGGAACCACAAGACCGGTCGAAGTGGAGGAGCCTGAGACGTCTTTCGGCTAAAATGATGATAATGATGACGAAATTCCTCTTTTGTTCTCAAGTTTTCTCAATTTCATTAAAAGATAAAAAGATAAAAGATAAAAGATCATTTATTTGTCAAACATGCGTTTACATAAACTGACTAATCAGACATGCAGGGTATTAAATTAATATGTTGTGAGCGTCCATGTTTTGCCAATAACGGCGTACAAATTTTGTAGTTATAAAAATTACATTTAATTGCGTTTACTTAAAAGTCATTTTAAATTTAATTACAAAATACACAAGAAATAAATACATCATTCATTGGCTTTGTACTTAAGAAACGATGTTCTTCGCAGCGTAGAATGGTAATATTGGTAAAAAAAATCGGTTAGATACCTATACCTCTTTTGTGCACTGTACTTGATGATTCGTTCACGACAGCAAAATTATAATTTTAATTCCGTACTTTTCCGTAGTTATTATTAATATGTCCTTGTTTATTTACAGCAGTATCTGCAATAATTTCACGCTATTATCGAGTGATAGGAATTTGCATGTGAATTTCTAGAACATTCATGACGCTTACAATACAGAGGTCAGACTCACAAGCTCTTGTCTACATCATGAAGATATTTACAAAATAAACCGTATGCTTGTCATAGCTCGCTCTTTCATCATCTTGAAATTCATCTATATATTCTTCGTTTATTTAAATCATCAAATCATTTATTACTTTGCAATCATGGATTGGTAATTGCGTGTACCTTACACACAATTACCGGGTGGCAGGGACATCGACGCGCAATCTGAAACCATGAATTAATCACATGATTCTACACACCTTTGACATTTTAGAGCTTAGTAATTTTACGTCAGTTAAAGTAAAAAATCCGCTGTTCCTGAGAAAAGTGTAATGCGCGGTCAAAATTTACAACACAGATTATTTTTTCTCTGTATTAGTAAGAACTAACCTTTTTAGTAATTTATTACAATCTTACCTAATTGACTAATAAGTAATTTAACTCTAACTTAATATTATATTATACGTGGTAGATTACGTTACAACTATAAGAACAGTGTCATTTTGCACTTTGCACAATTCTATTGCACTTTCCTTGATTCTGAAAATTAATAAAACACTTTGTTCATGTGTTACATGTACATATATTACACCAAAAACAGAAAAATAAAAGTTTATTTAAAAAAACAATCGACTTCCAAAACCAAAACTACTAGCTAAGTGTAAAATATTTTTATAACATATTTGCTCGTAAAGGGTCTCTTATTACACCAATTTCAATATCGTAATGTATGTCATTACGCACGTGTGCGTTATTGTAATGTAAAACGCACGGTTTATCAAGATGCTCCGTCTAAAACGAACGGTACTTTTAAAAATCTTAGCAAAGAGTTTTTATGTCAGAAAAGTGGTCAACATTTTATGAATAAAATTAACTTTGAGAGATAAAATATAAAAAAAATAAACATTTAATTCTTTAATTTAATTAGTTTTGACAATAAATTACAACCATTTATCTGTAACAAAAACAAAAAAACAAAATTTACTTTATTAGTTATACTGGCTATTTTTGTGCCTTTGCCTTAAAAAAAAAGCGCTAATGCGCGCGCATCGCTAACTTGTGAACAAGTTATATTCAATTTTACAAATTTTTCTAACTGCTTTAACAAGTGATTAAAGATTTACTCGTTTAAGAAAGTCCGACTTTTATTTATTTCCTCGCAAATATGTTATAAAACGTCGTATGACATACGTGCGCTTTGAAAATTACCGCACTTATATCATGATGTACTATTATTAATTTCGGAGGTCCGATCTTTTGTTTTATATTTTCGTTTTTTTTGCCACCGACTACCGAAATTAAAGTTATTTTTCATTTTTTTGTCTTGTTTTTTGTTTTTTCCAAAAAGGAAGGAGGTTGTTTTTTTTAATAACTAAACTCAAATTTTTCTGTTTTTCTTTGTGATATGTACCTGCCCCACACAAATTCGTATAAACCTATAAACGTTTTGTATGACCGAGTAGGTGGGTCGTCAGCAATTTGTAGGAAGCAAAAATTGTTCAACAATATTGCATTTAGTCACTGCTTGATGTTCACTGCATTTAAAAACGTAAAAAGGTATCATTCGCCAATACCTAGGTACTTACTAATTGCAATTTACAAGGGCTACAGTGAAACGTGTTGCGGTAGGTCGGAACCGGTTGGTATCGTAATTACGTAAGGATACAACTGGTTGTGTATCTAACGATTCCCAAACAGGTAGAATAGCGGTGAAACACCTTCTACGAACAGATACACTGCGTCGCGGTTGAGTTACTAAACTTGTAAACAATGGTGCCGATTCTCTTGTAACAAAATTGTCTAAACTAAACTAAAAATAACCAAAATTTTGTTTATTCCTGTCAAACAACGATTTCCCATTCTGAAATTGACATAAGTGACACAACTTAAATTTTAGTTTGACAGCCCTAAGATTGCACTGAGTTTTTAATTTAGTGAAAATGGTAATTTTGCTATTCTGTTTTTGTCAATTTCATTATTCTATTCAACATAAAATTTTGGTTGTTTAACTAAATTTGACTATTTTTAATCGCGATTAAAAAAATGGGAAAAAAATTAGTTGTCAAGAACTAAAATTCACACCAACACCTCGACTTCAGGCGCAAATACAAGTACTGTATCTTTTTTTCTTTTCTTTTGCTTATATCTCGAAAATGGTGTGTGCTATCGTAAAAATAATGAAAATTTCGACCCCCTTTATAAGATCTATAGACCTCTAAAACTCAACATGTAGGTAATAATTTTTCATATTTTCCATACAAAAAGAAAAAACATCCATTTATAACACGTCGAGGCTGCCCCCCTGCGCGACTCCGGCTCTAAAACAAAATCACGGGGTATGGCAAACAAGTAACACGTTGCGAAGCCATAAAATACCACGTGGAGTCGCGACTGTCAAATTTCATTTTGGTTGTGTCAAAATTATTTTTAAATTTAGAGATTTTTTTTTGCAGAATAGCTTTAAGATTCTCATAGCCAAAAGTAAGGAATTTTAGCGATAGTTTAGTTCGGTGTACAAGAGAATCGGCACCATTATGTATTCATATATATTTTTGGAAAAACATTTTTAATCATCTGCCTTGCCTCTTCCCAACTATGTAGGGGTCGGCTTCCAATCTAACCGGATGCAGTTGAATACTAGTATTATACAAGGAGCTACTGCCTATCTGACCTCCACAGCCCAGTTACTGGGTAACACGATAAACCTTGGTAAGACTGGTTGTCAGGCTTTCAGGCTTCTGTCGACCCGTAACGATTCTCAAAGATCCACGAATGACAGCCGGGACCAACGGCTTAACGTACATTCCAAGGTCTCGTAATGTAATGATTGTCACCCATCCATAAAATAACCCCGGAACCAGGCACACACACAGATTCTAGGCAGCTACTGAGAATGACTAATGATAACTGACAATAGGTAATATAGCTCTTTGCCCGACCCGGAGATCAAAGCAAGGACGTCAAGCTCGGTATTTCCTCCTGCAACGATACGGTTCAATTATTTTGCTTTTCAAATTAGCTTCGTTTTTACTAAACGTGCTAATTTATGTTAATCTAAAATCAAGGACCGTATTGTCTTATCAACTGTGTTATCGATCGTCGTGTGGGGTATCTATTGGCACGAGGATATTGTTACCTACGACTCAAAATATCATCACTTAAGAAAAAGAAAAGACCATTTATTTGGACACAGTTCCTGAAACAAATAACAAATACAATAACAAAAAAAGGTGACAACAAATAACAAGGTACAACAGTGTATACCTGACAGCTACGCCAAAAAAAATCATTTCAGCATTAATGCCAGGCAGTTGCTGTCTGACGCTGATTTTCTAATAAACCTATAGAGACAAGTGACGAGGAGTACAACAGTTTCAACATAGGTACCTAAATACATAATTTTGCCATTTCGCTGTTGCCTGCAGCAGGCGAAAGGGGCTCGTGGCTTAGTTATAACAGCCGCACGGATCGATCGATCAGGTTAAGCTACGCTTGCGGTGGTTGGTCGTAGATGAGCGACCATCTTTACATACCAAGGCCCTTCCGTGCCCCCGTAAGCACGTTAAGCCCAGGCTGTTATTTTGTGAATCTTTGACAGTCGTTCAGGGCCATTAGAAGCCCGAAAGTGTGACAACCAGTCTTATCAAGAGTATCATGATATCCAGTAACTGGGTTTTGGATTGGGTTAAGTTAGGTTAGAACTGTAACCAAAAGCGCGCGAGCCGAGCGAGCGAAGCGAGCGGTACCGCCGCGCTGCAGCGATCGGCGAGCGCTACTTCCAAAGGCTGTTAACGAAACGGCTAATTAAGCTAGTTGGCTGCGACATATCACGCGTAGCATAAATCTGTTTGGCCTAGGACAAACTCGTTTGGCCTGAAATTGGATTTGGCCGGTAACAGATACAATAAATTATGAGCTAATAAGAGGATGTCTGGAAGTGGCACCGGTAACTAAAAATTTGTGTCTAAATCGGTTGTCATAGTATGAGCACGAGATCCGGCGGAGTGGCGAAAATATCGCGAGGAAAGTTTTGAGTACGACTGTCGATGGCTATAAGAGTAGGGGGAGACTAAAGTAACGATAGATGGGCTGGGTGAATGATGATGACTGTCTGGAGGACACGGCGTGGCACACGCTGGCAGAGTGTGCCGCTTGGGAGGAGCCGCGCCGTGCCCTCATCTCAGGAGTAGGCAGTGACCTGTCGCTGCCGGCCGCTGTCGACTTGATGGTCGACAGCGAGGAGTCCTGGGACGCGGTGGTATCCTTCTGCGAAACAGTCATTTCGCAGAAGGAGGCTGCGGAGAGGGAGCGGGACATTGCTTCCGCTAACCCGATCCGCAGCAGACGCACCGGGCGTCGGCGGAGGGCGGATAACGCCCTCTTCCAGCCCCCCTAAATGGGTCCAGGGGTGACAGATCTGAGGAAATCTGTTGCCCCCTATTTCTTAGGACCCGAGATGGCGGCGCGTAGTGTTCCGCGCGCGCCTCTCTATGACGTAAGGGGGGAGTTTAACATCACACTCCCCCCTATCGCGAGGTGCCCGCAGAGGGGGCCGGCACTAGCCGGGGATTGCGGAAGTCACACTAGTTCCCCTGATCCCCGGTGCAAGTGAGAGACGGAACACTGGGGTGGTTTTAGTCAGTAAGAGTCTAACAGACCCCTTCGCCCTCCCCGTGGCGGAGGACATCCATGAGGATTTCTCCCCGTAATAAAAAAAAAAAGGGTGAATGATGATATGGTTAGAAAGGGGTTGATTACCGAGATGACAAATAATAGAGAAGTGTGGAGGAAAATGACATGTAGCGCCGACCACAAACAAATTGGGATAAGCAGGAGAATGAAGATACTCCGGTCGCCAACCCGCCTGCAAAGCGTGGCGATTATGGCAACACAAGCACCAAGAGCTTGGGGGAGGCCTATGTCCAGCAGTGAACGACTTTCGCCTGAAGTGATGAATGATGATGCATTACATGTCCTGTCTTTGGTATTGTTCGTCAAAGCGTTGAGCTCCTCAAGTTCTGTTGAGTTGAGCTGCAAGATTACTGATAAATGCGTGCACTGAATGGACAGGTCCACTCAATCCGTGTGGTTCTTTCCTCAAAAGACCATTTCAGACACCAATCCACATGGTTTTCACATGATCTGACCAAGATTATGTCTGGACTTTAAAAGAGACTGTGACCTCTGAGTTTGTTTCGGCCTTTCTTCTCAGAGTAGTCAGATAGGAAACGCCGACCTCATCTAGTTTCAAGAAATATGATTGACGTGTAAAAGTGTTTGTACAAACCTACTTACAGAAATAAAATCATTTATCATTTAACAAATACTCAAAGTCAACATAGTGTATTCGATCTTAGTACTCATGGTATTGCTGTAGATTCGGTAAGCCATGGAACAGTTGCTGTGGCAATGCTTGCTGAGGAAGACTTATGTCGAGCATTTGTAACGATTTTTGGCAGAAGCAATGATGAGATGCGGCTGAATCATTTCATATTGTTAAGTATGATTCAGAAAATGATATTAAAATAAGTAGATGGTAGACTTTCTGATAAGTTATATAATAATCTTAGCTTATAATGGTCGATTCCTATGATTTTCGGACCATTATTGGTTAAAAGTAAGACTTGTATATTTACCAATAATGAAGCAAAGAACTCATAGGTTTGCCTAGTAGACCCTCACATATGGAAGTAGCAACCATAGCTAAAATTAGCTTAGGAATCTGTTTATATGCTCAGTTAGCCAAAAAATGCTACCATTTGGTAAGCAAACCGACTCGTTTTTATGCGACTTCAAAAAGAAGGAGGTTATCATTTCGACATGTTTTTTTTTTGTTTTTTATGTATGTTTTGGCATAACTCCGTCATATATAGACGGATTTGCAAAAATCTTTTTTGGTTCGAAAGGGGTTTATTTTGAAATGGTCCCATTTAAATTTCATATACCCATGCGTTTCGGAGACAGACAACGGAACTATTCAAAAAATGACAGCTCGAAAGGGGTTTATTTCGAAATGATCCCATTTAAATTTCATATACCTATATCTGATCATGCGTCTCGGAGACAGACAACGGCGATTGCTGCTATCGCATAAATATGCATTGTTTTGACCCCAAGGATGATGAAATTTCGAATTGGTATGGGGTAGGTACTATAACTAAAAAGTGAAAAAAAAAACAACCGACTTCCGAAAAAAATACTACAAAGTGAAAAATAACTTTAATTTCGGAAGGCGGTGACATGAAATTAAAATACATATCCAAAGTCTTACGACTTCCGAAATTAAAGTTAATTTTCACTTTTTAGTGTTTTTCCGGAAGTCGGTTGTTTTGTTGTTAACAGGAACCAAGCATACCTAATAGAGACGAAGAGAAGCATAGTATGGAAGAAAAACACAAATGTTGTGCCAACCGCAAATAAATTGGGGTAAGGGCAGAAGAATAGTTTTGACGATCGTTGTTGCCAGCGATTTTGTCTTCGTGTATTTTATATTTCATATTTTTTTAAACAAATATCCAGGATACACATGTGTGAGCACTACCTACGTCCCTACTAAAAAGCTACCATTTACTGGGTACGTCTTTCATTAACTTGAACGTGAACTGGCGACTGAGAAAGTCTGTCATGCACACTCAAATGTCTCGCTGGTGGTGGCGTGTGTGTTGGACCATTAAGAAAATCCCTTCAAAATGGTTGAGCTGAATGGTGCTGATGCATACGTCATGTTCGTGAATGGGCGCCGTCAATAGGAACTGGTCATCTTTTAGCTGCCAGGGCCTGTTTTATTTCTGTTGTGTTATTTCTGAACTGGTCTTATACATTGTTCTTTCTATGTTCCCACTAATATCATTTCAACATGAATGATGTAAAAAATATTTTTTACTTAACAAAATATCCATTTAAAAGAGTGTAAGTACGTGGTGTTTCTTACCCATTCTTCTTCATATGAACCTAGTACGCTATGGAATAGGCAATTAGCTGCAATTTTCTGATTACTGACCTCTTGACAATTGAAAATTCCTGTAATTTTTATATCATACTAACCCTTGTTTTATAAATGTCAAAATGTGTATGTTTGGATGTGTCGATGTTTGTTACGCAATAACAAACCCTCTAGCATAGAACATAGCAGAAGATTCTATCAATAACTGCCTAGCATTATCCCGGCTTCGCAGCTGAATATAGGTACAGACCCCAGCACGTCAAGCTACCCCAATCTGTCAAATTTCTTTGATAGATTTTCAACTTTATGACATATTCTTAAGGTTCATGTTCAATTGGGAAAATTTAACAGTTTGGGGTAGCTTGATATGCTGGCGTCTGTACATGGAGCAACAAGACAAGATTATTTGTATTTAACTTGAGTGGCCTTATAATCACTTCTTTCCACGTGATAAAAATGTGACAATATGAAGATAAATACTTAAATTAATGCTTTGGTATCAGAACTAAGTATCCACTGCAAACCGGATTATAGGCCAACCTGGGACATTACTAAGAACGTGATTACAATTAAGAATAGTTTAGTTCATACCAGTAATATCTTGACTCATCGCGGTGGAAATCAGAATGAGATGGTTATTATTTGATTATTGAAGTATCCTTAAGCTTTTATTTTGTTTATTTGTGACCTCAGAACTTCGTCATTTTTAAACCGATTTGAAAAATTCTTCTTTGGTTCGAAAAAGTGGTACCAAATCAATTTGGTCAAGTTCTGATTACTGGTTGTTCAGTTAGCTTCAATAATACCTACGTATTTTTTCCTGAAGTTTATATTGATGATGTTATTTCCTGTCACTGTTTTATTTATTTAGCAAAAGAAGGTATTATTCGAATTTGTGTAGTGTAAGCAGCACAACACAACTGAAAAGTGAAAGAAATAGGTACTTAAATGAAAAAAAAACTACCGACCTTCAAAAATAGCCGTACAAAGTGAACAATAACTTTAATTTCGGAAGTCGGTGGCAAAATACGAAAATACAAAGACACCGACTTCCGAAATTAAAGTAATTGTTCACTTAGGTACTTAGTAGGTCCGTAAGTACGTACTGTTTTTTATAGATGTCGGTTTGTGTGTATTGTATTTTGTACAATCATTTAGGTAAACTATGAATGTACGCTTATAGTATTAAAGATTAGGTACAGAATAGTGACAATTATTGACGAATTCTGGGAAATTTCTAAAAAACACATTTAAAAAATCGGGGATTCTTATATCCCATAAATTTTTGCCAAGACTTGATTGGGTGTTTAACTGTTACAAACGTATGACGGAAACGAATACGTCAAATTACAAATTACCCTGTATAGTCCGGTGCTGCTTGTTCAAAAGAGATACCGTGGCCCCTGGCACACATGCAAACGAAGGAACACGGGTGGGTTTTAGTCAGGAAACGTCTGGCACGCCCTCCTGCTCCACCCAGAGCGGGAGAAGTTATTTGATAATTTCCCATCATCAAAAAAAAACCCTGTACAGTCCTGTCAATCATAAATCGATCCCACTTCATTAATTTAAGGATGCATGATGATAATGCATAGCTCGAAGAACCCACCTTAAGTGGCAGTGGGCAGTGCCTATTGCTAGCAGAACAGATGGCCAATGGGGCCGAAAGGTTCTGAAGTAGCGACTGCATACTGGAAGACGTAGCGTTGTAAGGCCTCCCGCAAGGTGGACCTTGTGAAGGCCGCAGAAATCCACTGGATGCGGGAAGCACAGAACCGGTAGAAGTGGTGGTGCTTGGGGGAAGCCTATGTTCAACACTGGATGTGTTTCGGCGGATATGATGGTGATTTCATAATTCTTCTCTTTCGGCTTGGCCTCTGCCGATCCTGGAGACGTGAACAGTGTTACGTAAGGTACTAGAAAAAAACACAAGTTCTACACTTTTAAAGTAGGTTTAAACTTTTATATAATAACCCTAGCTTTTGCCAGCGGCTTCGCCCGCGTGGAGGTCGGTGTATTATACATAGAAACCTTCCTCTTGAATCACTCTATCTATTAAAAAAACCCGCATCAAAATCCGTTGCGTAGTTTTAAAGATTTAAGCATACATAGGGGTATAGGGACAGAGAAAGCGACTTTGTTTTATACTATGTAGTGATTACAGATAAGACTAAACAGGGATAAGGGTTCGTTTGAATCTGCCTGTAACCTAGATAGATCCTAGATGGGACTTTAAAACCGACTTTAGAGATAGACATTGTAAGTACACCTCTGCTTAACACGAAAGGAGGCGTGATATTATGCAATGTCACTGAGGTTGAAGGCCTAGAACTAAGTCAATCACAAAAATCTGATGAAAAATAAAAATTGGAAGGTCCTACTTATAAGTCTACCACCCTAGGAGAAAGCTGGCACATCCAATGAATGAACTAATCCTAACAAACAGATTATAAATATTGTAAACTCGTAAACGAAAGCATTTTTCTATCTGTTACGCTTTCAAAAACCGCAAATTCCATTAGAAGAAAAACATCGTTTTTTCGCATCACTTGCTAAGGATATACGCCATTTTGTAACCATAGACAATGCGCGCGAAAAAGTAGTATACCATTTCTTAAACCGGAATAAAACCTTTTTGAATGAACAACGTCTTATCCTTTTGCTAAAAAGCTATGTACTTAGTACCTTTTGGAATTTTAACAAAATCTTCCAAAAGTAGTATACTATATTCTACTTCGAAAGGATGAAAGGGCGTAAGTCTACACGAAATGGTTTAACTTACGTCGTTTTCGACTTGAAAATCATCGTCGAGGAAATAAAAATTCGTGAGCCGTAGTTCTAATATAGGTGAACGAGTGAATTTGTACGTACTATGAATTATTTAAAATATTAAGTGTGTTTTTTTCTAGTAACGTAATACTGATCACGTCTCTGGGAGCGGCAGAGACAAAGCCAATGCTAATTTATGCAGTGGGATCGATGTATTATGACGGATAGGACTATTATTGATAATGAGTCTACTTGAACACACAGGGACTTTTTCTCATAACTTTTTTGCATAAAATTCAAAACGTGCCACTCGCCTAATACGTATTTCTGAAGTTATCGATTCAAAATAAATTGAATAGGTGCGAGTCGCCTATAGATAAACATTATATTATTTAAGTGTGAATCGACTAATAAGCCATTATATTAATATCAAATAATCATTATCTCATTCTGATTTGCACCTTGATCAGTCAAGTTATTACTAGTATAAAGTGACCATACGTCCCGTTTTGAACGGGACTGTCCCTTTTCTCAGTCAACAGTCCCGTTCTCCCCACACAAAGTTCCAGGACGCAAAATAGTCCCGTTTTCTGAAACAGCGCGCTAGATTCAGATTAGAGATCTACCAAATGCCGTATTTCAATATAGTATAATCTGATAGAGTAAAATCAGGTGGCGTGACGCCTTCGAAAAAGGTGGTTTTCTGTTTTACCCGTTTATGTATGTATGTATGTTCGCGATTTGCTAGAAAGCTAGTGATCCGATTTAGATGGGGAACGAAAAGACAGTTTAACTCAGAAACAGCTCAATTAATGTCTACCATTTAGTGCTTGGAGTTTAATTGTGGAACTAAAAGATAATGACGCTAATCAAGAGGCACATGCCACCACAGACAGTTGTTATTTCCATAAATATTGAGTACTGAATTTCTTTGCCCATTTGCTTCTTGTGTCCACCTCCCCTGTACCCGACCATGACAATAGTACTGATGAAAAAACTGTGTTATTTTTAATTCTTAACCTGCTATATGGCGTCCCGTTTTAGGACAAAAAATAAATGGTCAGTTTATACTAGTATGAACTAAAGTACTCGTATTTGCAATCACGTTCTTAGTGTCCCAGGTTGGCCTATAACCTATTCTGACCCTATGACCTATGGCCGATAGTAGCTTACGGACGTATTAACGAGCCTTGGTAGAAGCTGCAGTAAGCCCCATATAGACTGGATTAAATTCCTGGTTTTGTCTTGTTTAAGAACTCATTGATTAACAACCTATATCAAAAAATATCCGAATTCCAAAAAAAATACTACTTATTGTGTCAAAAATAACTTTAATTTCAGAAGGCGGTAGCAAAAAACGGCAAAAAAAATGGGAATTACAAAACCAATGACACCGACTTTCGAAGCTGAAGTTAGCTTTTAACTTTGTAGTGTTTTATTTGGAAGTCGGTTGTTTTTATATTCACTTTTTATTTGGTGATACTTACCGGGGCTTGTGGGTTTACATCTAATATATAAAATTTCCATGTTACAATGTTAGTTACCGTACTCCTCCGAAACGGCTTTACCGATTTTTACCAAATTTTATATGCGTATTCAGTAGGTCTGAGAATCGGCACCTATCTATTTTTCATACCCCTAAGTGATAAGGGTTGTTCACCCTAAATAATTTATAAGGCAAAACGTTTGCCGGGTCAGCTAGTTTATATATAACCGCACGAGTCGATCGATCAGGTTAAGCTACGCTTGCCACGGTGGATCCGTGGATGGTCACCCTCTTTACATAACAAGACCCCTCCCTCCGCGCCTCAGCGAGCACGTTAAGTCGTTAGTCCCGGCTGTGATTTGTGGATCTTTATTGACAGTCGTTACGGGTCGTCAGAAGCCCGAAAGTTTGACAACCAGTCTTACCAAGGGTATCGTGTTACCCAATAACTGGGGGGACTGCCTTACGTAATTTTGACGTTAAAAAGTGCTGTCTCTCAGCCTAGATTTTGATTTTTTTGACTGGGTTGTGGAGGTCAGATAGGCAGTCGCTTAATGTAAAATACTGGTATTCAGCTGTATCCCGTTAGATTGGAAGCTGACCCTGAAAAGGCTAGTTAGATGGTGATGATCTTCGGGACAGTACATAATCATAAACAGTCTGTAACGTTCCCACTGATGGTATACAGGCCACCTCTATGACAGAGAGAGTATTGCATAAAGTCCTGAATATAATCTCCAGGTCGGTCAAACTGGTAATATTTTTAACACGCTTTTATTAGCTTCACCTGTACGTCAACCATCCACGGACCAACCGCGGCAAGCGGTTGTTGCGGGTGTTATTACTTCTATGTATGGTGACACTTAAACCAAATTATGTCAAAGTCAAAGTCACAGCATTTATTTCAAATTGGCAGTTTTGAACGTCATCATTTACATGAAAACAGCATTGATTCTAGTCGCCCCTTCCAAAATGTAGTTAAGTATGGAGAAGAATGGGCAAGAAACTCCATCGTTACTACTGTGGTCGTGCGCCCATTTCCGTTGTACCTACCTAAGAACTTACGTACTGACAGTTAATAAACAATTTATCAACGAGATTGCAATCTAAGATTGTTATATAAGTTAACGGGTTGTCTACCATCTACTAATGTAAATATTATTTTCCCAATCACTGCTATCAATATTTATTTCTTTGTTCACTCCAAACATAAAAATATCCTCACAGGCTAGACCCAGAACAATGCTGTCATTAACTTCAAAATTAAATTGTTCCACTATCTGTACACACTTGTACTTCGGCTAGACATCAAGCTATACATTTCCAATATAAGATGATCTCGCAGTGTATAGGATTTCCGTACAATAAGAGATCAGCGTAAACTGGAAATGTATAGCCTGATGTGTAGCCGTGTGTACTATAACAAATTCTTTAGGTAGGCTTCTTTCAAATTCACCCAAAGCGCAACAGAATATGTCGACGTCATCAGCTATGTGGTTGAGAGTACGGAGTGCGCTCGTCAGCGGCGCCTCACCCGAAATATGACATTATTCAGCCGCATCTAGGGATTGCAATCCCGCAAAACGGGATCACATATTCCCGCGGGATCCCGCTGCTTTTATTAATCTGCTGGATCCCGCACCTTCAAAGCGCGGATCCGAGGATCCCGCGTCTTCGAAATTATGTTATAAAATCAAATTGAAACTACAGATTTTTGTATAAAAATCATTTTTTATTATACATTTCTTACTTAAATTATTTATTTTCTATTAATTAAGAATCAGTAATTAGTTAATGCGGGATCCCGCGTGATCCCGCGCGGGATTGAGTAATCCCGCATATCAATCCCGCGTGATTGAATGAGCAACGGGATTGCAATGCCCTAGCCGCATCTCATTGTTGTTTTAGTCAAATTTGTTATCACTGCTGGATAAAAGGGATAAGGAAAGCTTGTATTACTCGGCAGAAATAAAAAACACCCGACCCAATGCCCGACGCGATATTTTTGTGCGAACGTAATAGTACATTATGATATAAGTGCGGTAAGTTGAAAATTACAGCCGAGGCGAGCTAAGGTTTAAAAAAGTACCGTTCGTTTTAGACGGAGCATCTTGATAAACCGTGCGTTTTACATTACAATAACGCACAAGTGCGTAATGACATACATTACGATATTGAAATTGATGTAATAAGAGACCCTTTACGAGCAAATGTGTTATAATAGTACATTATGATAAAAGTGCGGTAAGTTGAAAATTACAGCCGAGGCGATATTGCTAGCACGAGCCGTAGGCGAGGGCTATAAGAAAGCAGAGACTGTAATTAGGGTTCCCAACCATACTATTAAATGTTCTATAAAAAAAAATATAAAATACTGTTTTTATGTCCGCTGGTATCCGGAGTCATACGTCTGTATAAAATGTAAACGTCCTTACAAACTACATTTCAGAACGAAACTGTCAATGTCAAGTGCCGCGCATGCGCAGCGCATAACGCATATAAACAAAAAATAACCGTTTTTTGTTTTGCAATTGTGCAAGAAGCTCCAAAAAATGTGTTTTTAAAACGTCAAACAATAAAATACTGTTTTCTTTTGTAAATACTGTTCATTTTATTTCTCCGATCTTAATATAGGTATGTACTTCATTCCTCGTACAAAAAGTTGGGAACCCTAGCTGTAATTATCAAAGCGCACGTAGGTATGTCATACGACGTTTTATAGCATTTTTGCGAGGAAATAAATAAAACTCGGACTTTCTTAAACGAATAAATCTTTAATCACTTGTTAAAGCAGTTAGAAAAATTTGAACTAGTGTTAAGTAGGACATACAAGAGGCGGTACATTTGTCCCGTACATGACGTCAAAATGTAAGAGCGGCTCGGCATTTTATATTGTACTACTTCAAATTTTATGTCGCGGCAGTCGCGAGGTCGCATTACTTACTCTCCATCTCCGTCAAACTGTAGGATGAGGACAGAGACGGAGCGAGACGCATGCTACAAATTACGTCATTCTACACTGAACATGACTGCGTTTCGAGTCTCGGGCGAAAGGGAAATATGTTGAGATTGACATGACTACTTATCGTGCGGCGCCTATTGAAGCGACAGTTTAAAGTCGTGACCAGTCTAAAAGCTTTTTATTTGATGCTTTATTTCTAAAACTAATTAATTTTAAACGGCTTTGTATTGTTGTCACTTCTGTGCCTTCGGAGCGTACTTCTAGCAAAGCGAACCAGGGTCCTTACAAAAAGAAGGAACCGGCCCGGTGGCAACAAGTCGCGCAAATATTACTTTTACATTGTAATGTTATTAATTACCTTTTTATTATATTATTTAAATTATGTTTCATAATTATTTACTTAATTATAAACAATATTTACTATGATAATCGTTTCATATTACTTTGCGATACTTGATACCTACTTATAAATACATTTTCAATCAGAGTTCAGACTGTCATTGACGTCATTGTACTGTTTGAAGCTACCAGTACAAATGTCCAAATGTAGTACAAATGTCACATTTGTACTGGTAACTTTAAACGTATCACAGAGCTTCAGTGCGCGTCGCCCAAGTTCCAATCCTCATTGGCCTCGCCTCATTTGAAGTAGGACATTGTACCGGCTCAGTACAAAAAAGAGGCTACTCTTACAAACTCTTTTTCATGTCGTGTCCTACCCAACACTAATTTGAACAATTTGTAAAAGAATTAAATGTTTTTTTTTTATAATTTATCTCTCAAAGTTAATTTTATTCATAAAAAATGTTGACCGCTTTTCTGACATAAAAACTCTTTGCTAAGATTTTTCGAAAGTACCGTTCGTTTTAGACGGAGAATCTTGATAAACCGTGCGTTTTTTCAATATCGTAATGGATGTCATTACGTACTTGTGCGTTTTACATTACAATAACGCACAAGTACGTAATGACCTCCATTACGATATTGAAATTGGTGAAATAAGAGACCCTTTACGAGCAAATGTGTTATAAACTTACTTACGGGTGTCCTACTGTATTAAGGCGGTTTTACATAATTGCTGATAATCTATCATCTTCTCAACAACCCTTGGATAGACAGGAAACATCATTACTTGGTAGCTACGACATCGTCACCATTTCAGCCATTACGTCCACCGCTGTACAAAGGCCTCCTCCAAACATCGGCACTTCGACCGATTCTAAGCATCTCGCATCCAGCAGATTTCTGCGGCCTTCACAAGGACATTGGTCCACCTTGTGGGTGACCTTCTGGTACGCGGTCACCACTCCATAACCTTACTGAGGTATAAGGTACAGGGTGTAAAGTTCACTCATCCTCCAAAGAAAAGGGAGGACCGTCCGACCAGACGGGCGTTGTTTCTGGCGGGCGACTGCCCGACGATTGATGTTGTTGTTGGGACGTTGTATTTAAGGTCGCTGTGCAGTAAATTCTGCTTGAGCGATACAGTATTTTGCGTCACGTCACTTCAGGGGCGTACCAATAGAAAATGGCGCCTAACGCACGCATCACATTTGCGCCTCTTTGTAATTATTTTCTCAGTCTACACTGAGCAAAGCCAGGTCGTGTAACCCTTCTTGACTAATTATAGCCTTCAATAATGAAGGTATTCATTTCAACTTGCTAAAAAATCACTTACAACTTGCAGTGCTGCAATTTTAAGCAGAATATTTGAATAGAAATTGTCAGATTTGGAAATAAATACGCTTTCATCCCCATACTAAACAATAAATTCAAGTAGCTCTACAGATTTCTTAGATATAACAGTATGAAATGGTTTATTTAAGTTACTTTTTTTTTTTAATTTTATATTTGGTGAACGATTCGCGCCCCCCTTCGATAGGAGCCCAAGGATCGTGCCCTGCTTGCCCCACTCTAGTCACGCCTCTGCGTCAGTCTGATGCATAGTTCACAAGTAGAGTTGTAGATCATCAGCCATCTATTCTGAGGGCAATGTGCCCCGCCCACTGCCACTTAAGTTTGGCAATTCTTTTGGCTATGTCGGTTACCGTGATTCTCCTCCGTATTTCTTCATTTCCGATTCGATCATAGATGGAAAGATACCAAAGAACTAGGTATCAATGAAAAACTTATCTGTATTATTTGACCTGGGAACGATATTATTATCAATACATTACGATCTAAGACTACCATCAACATGCTCAATAAACTTATTAAAAGCGGAAAAAGCGGTGATGTCAATATTTTAAAGAATGGCGGCGGTCAGCAATCGGTAAAGCGATCGATTTGGTATCGAAAGATCAATCTGCGATTATTCGGTAGACCGCAAAGCTTTATATCATTAAATTTGCCCTACTGCTATAAAAGATGCCGCGTTTTTGTTTCGTTTTGACAACTATCCTATCCAAATGTCGTATTGTTCGCTGAATCGTTGAGCTCCTCAAGTTCTGAGTTGAGCTGCATGATTAACGATAAATGCGTGCACTGAATGGACAGGTCCACTCAATCTGTGTGGTTCTTTCCTCACCAGACCATTTCAGACACCAATCTTCATGGTCTTTACATGATCTGACCAAGATTATGTCTGGACTTTAAAAGAGTCTGTGGCCTCTGAGTTTGTTTCGGCCTTTCTTCTCAGAGTTGCCAGATAAGAAACGTGTTTGTATAAACCTACTTATAGAAATAAAATCATTTATCACCAGGGCTTGAACCCGGTGCCAAAAATACAGGTTCTTTACGATGACTTTAGTATACGTTGGTGCCTGGGTACCGGTTCCAGACGGGTCCCGGTACTCCAAATAACATGTACCGGTATCAAATTCAGGTACCCCGCGTGTACCACAAATCTCATGTTTTTTCGAGGAACCTCGTACAGTTGGCAACCTTGAAGTCATTTTTACTCGGTTATATGAAACTCACGCAAAAACGCATTCTAACGCGTTTCTCGCGACGGTCGAACTGAGGCCTTTGTGTGAGTTTCATTTAACGATTTCGATCAAACGCAGTGAGCGCGTTCGGCACTCCGATTGGCCTGGATTGGTGAAGAACCAATCGGAACGCCGAACGCGCTCAAGTACCTACGGTTAGAGCAAATCTAGAGATTTAAATCTTTGGAAGATGGCGTGATCAATGGAGCTGTAATCTGCACGTAGGTACTTAATAATAAAAAATGTTAGTACATCTTGATTTTTCTTGATCTTTGTTTTTTATCTTATTTTTTGGGTAAATCCATAATGAAAGGTGTCATTGAAACAATATCCGTAGATTTTTGAGTAATCATCGTAACACCTGAACGACTGCTGGGACATGGGCCTCCAGGCTATTATAAAACCAAAACAGGAAAATCAGTCTAGAATCCGGGCTGCCACTAAAAATGTTCCAATAGAAAAACCTAACAACACGTTGTTCGAGACGAGAACTGAACCCGAACTCCACACACTGCACTCGCGCTTGCAACCACTAGCTAAGCTAACAGTGCATGTCACGTTATTTCAAAGGAAGGAAAAATTTTCGACGAGCTAACTGAAACCACGAATTCAGCACAAGAATCTTGTGTTGAATTCGAATTCCTTTCGAAATTCGCTAGAAGGTCTACCCTCTAGCGAAGAAATTATTATTCGATAATCAAAAAACAAATCTGATGTTGCACAGAAAAGAGAAAGAAATAAAAGAAAAAAAAATAGACAAAAAGATGAGAACACATTAAAAAAAAAACAATGAAAACAACACAGATTTATACTTATGCACATAGAACATAAATGGTCGGCGGCTGCACGCCGCGCCGTGGCTGTGACCAGAGGCCTTAGTGTGAGTTTCATTTTACCATCTCGATCAAACGCATCGAGCGTGTTTGGCGCTCCGATTGGCCCTGAATTGGTGACGGACCAATCGGAGCGACAAACGCGGTCGAAGCGTTTGATCGAGACGGTTAAGGCCCTGGTAACTTTAAATAATGTCGTTATGAGCGATAATATTAATAGTTCTTAGCAATCTGATACGGGTTGAAATCTGTTGTAATGAATTCGAATAATAAATGAGCAAATGCACGTTGTAAAAGTGCAAATACAATCGTATAAAATTAGATATTGGTGCCGATTCTGTTGTACACCGAACTAAACTAACTAAACTATCACTAAAATTCCTTACTTTTGGCTATGAGAATCTTAAAGCTATTCTGCAAAAAAAGATCTCTAAATTTAAAAATAATTTTGACACAACTAAAATCGAATTTGACAAACGCCACTCCACGTTTGCCCTACCACGTGATGTTTTTTAGAGCCGGAATCGCGCAGGGGGGGCAGCCTCAACGTGTTTTAAATGGATTTTTTTTACTTTTTGTATCGAAAACATGAAAAATTATTACCTACATGTTGAGTTTTAGAGGTGTATGGTGTTTTATAAAGGGGGTCGAAATTTTCATTATTTTTACGATAGGACACACCAATTTCGAGATATAAGCAAAAGAAAAGAAAAAAAAGATACAGTACTGTATTTGCGCCCGAAGTCGAGGTGTCAGTGTGAATTTTAGTTCTTGACAACTAATTTTATTCCACACCTTTTTAATCGCGATTAAAAATAGTCAGATTTAGTTAGACAATCGAAATTTTATATTGAATAGAATAATGAATTTGACAACAACAGAATAGCAAAATTACCATTTTCACTAAATTAAAAACTCAGTACAATCTTAGTGCTGTCAAACTAAAATATAGATAAGTTGTGTCACTTTAGTCAATTTCAGAATGGGAAATCGTCGTTTGACAGGAATAAACTAAATTTTAGTGATTTTTAGTTTAGTTTAGAGAATTTTGTGACAAGAGAATCGGCACCATTAACTATTTAATAATAAATAATCCATCACTGGATGCAGTTTGGCATTTGGAATTTTATGGTATATTTTTAATTATAATTATAATTATAATTGAAGGGATACACCGATTTTAAAGATAATTAAGAGGTAACTTTGATTATTTTTTGACGCATTAAAGTGTGTTTTATTATGTTTTGAGTTCCATCACTGTATGCAAAATAAACTTGAAAATACCATATATTTTTGCTTTCAAAATTATTTACGGTTAAAGAGATACACTGGTTTTAAAAACCACCTTTTTGATCGTTTTCAAGAAATCTGCGCCTTAAATAAAACTCACAATAGGGCCAAAGAAGGCTCAGAAATGATTCTTTGCTATGGGAACCACAGCACAGCGCTGATTTTCAGTGGCAATAGGTACCTTCGCGGACAAAATGTAGGTATAGCATATAATTATTATGGACGTTATTTGCGTTGGAAGGTGGGTAGATCTCTGGTGTGGGATGCAACCTGTGTCGACTCCCTTGCGCCATCTCATGTTCCTAGCACGGCGGGCTGTACTGGTGCCGCTGCTGCGGCTGCTGAGACCCTCAAGCGGCGTAAATACTGTAACCTTATGGGTAACTACAGTTTTGAGCCGTTTGAGGTCGGCAGGAAATTTCTAGCCGGGTGGTCGACACTTCACAAGACCAGAGGGCTGGGTCATTCTTTGGCCAAAGAATTAGCATTGCCATTCAACGTGGCAATGCTGCCAGTCTTCTGGGCACGTTTCCTGATGACAGCGATGCGGACGAATACTTCGACGCCTAAGTGTCCTTTTTAACCGACTTCCAAAAAGGAAGCGGTTATATGTTCGACTGTATGTATTTTTTTATGTATGTTCACCGATTTCTCCCCTTTCGAAATACCCTAACATGTTCGCGTGAAGCTTTTTAAATACCTAAACGTAAGGTTAGTGTGTCTGAATCAGAAGCCAAGTGCTCGACCTTTTTTGTTATCAGACAGTGTCCCTATTATCCTTCTACGTAGTCCTTCATTTATTGACTAGTGTTAGACATTTTCAAGCCCATTGCGTCATTGTTTCCTCATTTCGAAGCAGGTGTGTAGACCGCTCATCGATAGCATCATTATCTTGCTTTTTTCCAACTATGTGCTATCCCGCAAATGTCATTTCTTCAGTATTGTTCGTCAAATTGTTGAGTTTCTTAAGTTCTGATTACGAGACGGTGACCTCGGAGTTTGTTTTGGCCTATCATCTCAGAGTAGTCAAATAGAAACGCTGACTTCATCTCATATCAGCCAAACGACGTCCACTGCTGGACATAAGCCTCCCCCAAAAGGAGGGGATTTGCCATAATCGCCACGCTCGGCACACGGGTTGGCGATCGCAGTATGGTGGTAAAATGCATAGAGAACGCTGCTGCCCATTCTCTAGTAAGTCCCTTAGTCGCCTTCTACGACACCCACGGGAAAATATGGGATGGAGCTATTCTTTTACGTCTGGCACCACACGGAACCTCATCGGACTTCATCTACTTACTTTTAAAAATATGATTGACGTGTAACAGCGTTTGTAAAAAACCCACTTACAGAAATAAAATCATTTATCATTTAAGTTGGGGTTGGCTTCCAGTTTTACCAGATGCGGCTGAATACCAGTATTTTGCATGAAGCGACTGCCTATCTTACCTCGGAAACAAAGTTACTTACTGGATAATACTATACCCCTTGGTAAGACCGGTTGTCAGACTTTCTGGCTTCTTCTTTAACTACTGTCAAAGATCCACGAATAAAAGCCAGGATCTACCAAGACCCCTCCTTGCCTTGGCAAGTACGTTAAGCTGTCATACCAATGTAAGGATGGTCACCCATCCAAGGACCAACCGCGGCAAGCGTAGCTTACCCTGATCGATCGAGACGTGCTGTTTTTATTACCTACTTACCCACAAGCCCCCGCTCAGCGTCAACAGCCTATAAAAGTCTTCATATGTAGAAGTCTCCGCCTCGTACAACAAAATGAGTTGGTTTGTAATTCTCCTTTTGCAAAGTTACGAATGTGGCCCTAGTGTGAGTTTCTTTTAACCATCTCGATCCGCTTCGACCGCGTTCGGCATTCTGATTAGTCCTTCACCAATCCCGGGCCAATCGAGGATCGAGATGGTTAAAACAAACTCACACTAGGGCCACTACCGCCACTGTTATACTTACACACCGGTTGCGAGTAGGTACTACGTACCCGACCTTTCTAAATAACATCAAGTCAACCAATAAGGTATCTATTTTGTCCTCATAAGGCGTCGGTGTCCTGGTTTTCCCACTCACCGTCATCTGAGGCCCTACTGTGGGTTTAATTTAACCATCTCGATCATACGCAGTGAGCGCGTTCGGCGCTCCGATTGGCCCTGGATTGGTGAAGGACCAATCGGAACGCCGAACGCGCTCAGTGCGTTTGATCGAGATGGTAAAATGAAACTCACACTAAGGTCTCTGAACTCATATGCCTTGTAAATATCTATCTTTCGTTACTCGTAGCTTTTCATTCATCCTTTGAACATGACCAAACCACCTAAGCTTGCTAATTCTTTTTTTTTTTCAAATTTTGTCACTACGTGGGTACAGACGCCAGCACATCAAGCTACCCCAATCTGTCAAACTTCTTTGATAGATTTTCAAGTTTATCACAAATGTAGAAGGTTCATGTTCAATTGGAAAAATCTGATACTTTGGGGTAAATTGATGTGCTGGCGTCTGTTCTTACCTACATCTTTCTTTACCGATCATCACAAACATTAGTAGGTAGATCGAATGCTTCAATAAAGTGTTCTTTGTACGTATTCTTTGTGTTTTCACTTGTTTTTCACAGATTGCAGATAAGATAGGTCTGTTGTGACCGCTGTGGTCTTATTATACGTTTTTCTGCAAAACATGCGATAATGTGAAGTGCTGTGCAATCTGACACACCTCTTCAAGTCTTACCTAAATCAGTTGTTTATCACGTAACCATGCGGGGCATCGTAATGGTGACTCAAGACAAAGACAGGCTTAAATATACAGCGTTCTTACAAGATTGATCCTTTATGTGGAATCGATCACGTACTCTGACGCGGTACTGTTTGCATATCTCTTACCGCTGCAACGTCACTTTGCCGCCAAGTTCAGACAAATAATCAATAATACAACGTAACACTGACACTGACGTGGTCGCTCACAATGGGCCTTATCAGAAGGCTTAACGTCACCCAAAGAGCAATGGAGAGGGCTACGCTCAGAGTTTCCCTACGCAATCGAATCAGGAATAAAGCGATCCGCAGGAGAACCAAGGTAACCGACATAGCCCGAAGAATTGCCAAACTTAAGTGGCAGTGGGCAGGGCACATTGCTCGCTGAACAGGTGCCGATGCTTTGGGGCCGAAAGGTTCTGGAATGGCGACCGCGTACCGAAAGACGTAGAGCGGAAAGGCCTCCCACAACGTGGACCGACGACCTTGTGAAGGCCGCGGGAATCCGCTGGATGTGGGAAGCACAAGACCGGGCGAAGTGGAGGAGCATGGGCGAGGCCTATGTCCAGCAGTGGACGTCTTTCGGCTGAAATGATGATGATGATGAACACTGACATACAAATTGCTAAAAACGTTAGAAAATTTGAATTTCGCGGGCTTCCTTAGCGCATCCTTGTGAATAGGCTCGTTCGAGAAAGTAGTTAACATTGTTGTCGAGTTTAATCTAGTTCATTAAACAGCCTAACGATTATTACATGCACATGCGATACCGCGTACGCGTATGCGTACCATCTCTTTTATATAGAATAATTTTGCACATAAAAAAAAACAAATAATCAATACGGATTATTTGATTTTCTAGCGTCACCGGTGACGTACCGATGACTTTTGACGTCAAAACCGCGTTGGAGTTTTTGGCGGGATCGCGTTGGAACATGTCGCACGAATTTTCATTTTCATGGAATTTAGTAAAATAGCGAATTAAATTGTGTAATTTTGATAGTGAATTATTCAATTTAGTTACGTGTGAGTGCACAAGTGTAGTGAAGGTGAAAATAAGTGACTAACGTGGACTTTTCGTGTTCCCCCCAAAAACTCCTATTAGGTTGTTGTAAAGTTACTACCGCTTTACAATAACTCTGACTTGACTGACTAAAGACGACTATGACTGTTTTGTAACTTCGTGCCCGATATCGGGCCATTTACTTGATCTAAAAGAAAAATTACTTGACACTGGCTAAATGCACAAACCGTGTGAAGCCAAAATCAAAAAAAAAAAAAAAAAAAAAAAAAACCGCGTTGATATCTGACAGCTGACATGTTTATGACCACAGAGTACTTTTTTATATACTTTATGACCTTGGTCATAAAAAAAGGTCCACCCAGGTTTTTATTGCCTCTACCCACTTTTGGGTAAACGGAACATAATATGAAATATAAGCAGTACTCATATTACGGGAGCTGTATTTATAAACGAATGTTGAAAACAAAGAAGTGGTTGAAAGTGTGTTTGTTCCCGTGTTATGATGATTTCTGATAAAATTACAATGTTAATTTGCACAAAATTCTGCTTGTTTCTTGTTGAATAGAGAAGTAATCTAACAGCAGCGTTTTTTTGAGAGTTGAACCTATCATTTTCACATTATTTAAACTCAAACTTCATACTACGCGGATAATTTTTTTTTTAATTCGCGTATAACAACGCGTGACTGTAAACGCTCATTCTAGTTATGTTCAAATAAAAAAATGTTACAAGAATACTACATACGCCTTTATCTACTGATAAATATGCCAGTATAATTGTAATATGATAAAATTTTCTGGAAGAGAGAACTAATCGACCGTGTTTTTGTAATAACTAATTTTACATGGTACTTTAGGTTCCAGAATCTGAATAATTAGTCTAAACTGCACAAGAATTAACTATAAATATACTTTCTAATTACTGTAAGAACTTACTGATTGTCATGGAAAAAAACAAAGATATCAAGCTCTGAATTACCTACCTATAAAATGTATTTCGTAGTGATGGGACTCACTCTACGAAAATATCGATAAGTTAGGTTTAGGAATTGTAGGAAATAATAACAAATTTCAGTTACCGACATTTATTCATGAAATAAGTTATTTAATTTTATTTGTACATAACATCGTAAATACCTACTGGCCTGTTACACATAACATCAAGCTTGTATTCCCTGAAGGCGTAAGCAGATGTCTTTACACTCACATTTAGGGTCTCTTTATTAAGTACATATATTAAAAATATAGGTGGGTAAGGCCGCGGATGTTGCCACTTTCTGAATGAAAAATATGTCCTTAATTTTTACTGCTTATAAAAAATAAAATGCTTGGTAAAGTGCAATGAAAATTTCATATTTTGATTACGTAATTCTTAAACTCTTAGAATGTAATCTTAAAGAGAAAGTCATACAGTTTATGAAATACAGTGAGTTAAATCTGTCCAGACCCCCAAAAACACTGTCTTTTTGGTTCGGCCACACATTTAAAGCTACAAAACTTTTTGTTCTAGTAAGTCTTATTAATTGTGACTAATTTAAATGCCTCAAAGTTAAGCTGCTATATCGTGGTTTTCATATCTTTAATTATGCGATTTTCTTTGAATTAACACTATTCTAACATTTGTCTCCATATTTTTAGTTGTATGTTACCATTTTCTATGTTACCAAAGTTTGGCTTCTAGTTATTTAAAACAGATAGTGGTCGGCAACGCATTTAAAAAAAAGACGTAATTTTGTCGTCTCTGGAGTGTTGTCAAACTATACACTTGTGTTTCGGCAGCGGATTGTTATTGTGATTTTTTTATTACACACCTTTTACATATTACTACAAATGCGTGAGTGACTAAGAAATGCGTGATTATGTGTCTCTGTTTTAAATTCGGCTCGGTTTTGTTATGCGCACAACCAAAGTGTGGAACTGTCTACCTGCGTCTGTGTTCCCTTCCATATTTAACCCGTCTACCCTCAAAACAAGAGTGAACAGGCGTTTTCTGGACACGCTTGATCCATCATCGACCTTATCAATCGCTTTCCATCAGGTGTGATCGAGGTCAAGGGCGGGTCCCTTTAGTTATTAAAAAAAAGTATATGCCTAACATATACGCTTTGGAATGGGCAACTAGCTTCATTTTTTTAACTCACCGACCTTGACAATTCAAAAGTGCCTGTAATTGGTTTATTTGAAATAAATGCTTCGAGTTTGAGTTTTGAGTTTATAAGCGCAATTTTTTGAAAATTGCGCTTATATGTTACAAGTAACGTTGATTGTATGTTACGGTAACGTTGAAGTGTTGTAAGGGTTTGTGCATATCGCAGATTATAATATTTTTCCTTTTACACGGCAAGGTAACCCTTGTAAAAAAACTTCTTTACTGTTATCCTATTTGCTCGAGGTTTTCACCAAGTATAGTAGCGTTTGTAAAGTTCAAGACATCTAATAATTCAATTACTGGCACATAAAATACATTATCACATAACGGTTCAGTAAGGCATTTGCCACCCTATTTGTAATTTAGGAGCCAGCTTTTCTAATGGCATGTCTACATAAAAACAAAATTACGCGCACCCCGTACGTACGCCTTCTTCGGAACCCGCACCTCGAGTGGTATTATCTTTTCAGCAAATGAAGTCATTTAGCGTTAACCAGAGAGATGAAAATATGTTTTGCGAAACGAGTAGTCTGACAGAAATTGTGCCCTTAACCATAACTTTTTTGATTCAGTTCACTTTTCTGATTGTCGACTAACCAATATAAACATTGTCACAGATGCCGTTGACTGTGGCTGAAAAACAAAAAAAAAATACAGAGACAAGCTAAAAACCGAAAATCCTCAAAAATATTAAGAAATACGAAGAAAAGCTAAAGAAAGATCTGCACGACATTTCGAAATAAAGAAGAGTACTTATACTGAAGAGCAGAAACAAGAATTACGGCAAAAATGGAAAGAAGATCGGACAAAAGCAAAATATGCAAAAATGGCACCACTAGATGAACCGTTTAGGTCACAAGCTCCAAACTCAAAGCAAGACAATAATCTTTTAGTTTGCCGTAGGATGCAAAGCAAAGTTGAATATAGGCTGAAACACATTAACTAAAGGTATCAAAGCTCTCTAACAAAAAAAAATATTAGACAGCAACACCGAATAGACAAGATGCAAGAACATTTTGAAAATATATTTAGTAAATTAGATAAGGAAAAGGAAACAGAACACAAAAATATACAAGAATTAGAAGAAAAAACACCGAAAAAGAAAATCACCGAATTCATTAATAATAACTTACCTACCCCAAAAAAAAAAGAAGAAATAAGGAAAAACTTACTTGAACATGATATCCTTACAGAGTCACTAAAATCACAATTCAAATCTGCAAATAATGCGGAAAAAATGTTTTGAAAAAATTCTGGATAGCAATATTGTCAAAAATATAAACTTGAGACAAATATCTCTCTGGGATTCAAGAGTAATTTCAAAACCTACCGTCAGCACAAGACCAAAACTACTGCATTGCAAAAGAAAATCGAATGTTTTATAATAGAGATGATGTAAGCCGCGCCACTGCAGGCAAAAAAAATATAGTACCTTCAAAAAAGTAACACGCCAAAAAAGATACTTGCTAGACAAACTAAGTGTACTTTGTAGAAAGTTTATCGTGGAATAGACCCAAATAGGTTTCAGTACTTTCAAAAAGTACCGCCCGTTCTACGTACTCTCTCCAAAAATCAAGGACTGCGATAGTTGCGCGTGCAAAAAGCATTCCAATATGCAATTTCTGGTTGATGCACTGAAATCTGTGAATATTCTTCAGACTAACAATTTAGATTCCAATATGTGATTTTTATTCTAAAGATCAACATTAATTATAATAATTGCAACACATGTTCAGAAATTCAATTAAAAGTTGATAATGAAAAACGGTATGCTAAAGCAAGCTGGTTTACTTGGGTTTTAAAAGAACACGAATATGAAAACGCAGGGGAGAAGAAGACAATTAAAAAGATGATAAAGATATAAAAAGAGGATACTTTAAAAGACTTGGGATATTTCAAGAGGAAATGAAAAAAATTAAAACACATTTTTATTTTTATTTTCAATATAAACAATACAAAGATTGCATTAATAATATGCAAGATGAAGAGGCATGTATCCATATAGACTTCTATGAAAATTTCACCTGCAAGAACCACAGCGAAACACAGGCAATGCATTTCATAAAAGAACAGATAAAACTACATACAGGAGTTATTTACATAAAAGGAGAGAAGATACTTATTTCTTTCTGTTCTATTTCACCCGACTACCAACACAATCCTGAAGCAATATGGGCCCACGTCGATCCCATTTTAAAACACATAAAGAGTAACTATTCCAAGATCTGTATCATGCACTGTTTTCTCTGACGGCCTACCGACCCAGTACAGACAAAAAAAAAACTTATTTAGTGAAAGTCTACGAATACGGGTATAATTATTGCACTTAGTCTTTTTTTGAGGCCGCCCATGGAAAAGGTGCCGCTGATGGTAATGGCGGGGGTCATCAAACGAACCCTAGATACCAAAATCGCTCAGGGAAAAGACATCCCAAATGCTAAAACAGCATTTGACGTTCTGAAATTAGAGGACACAAGTATCAAATTATTTTATATGCCAATGCAAGTAAAACTCAGTCCGTTGCCACAAACAATGAAAATACATCAACTGATAACAATATAAAAGCTAAAGCTCAAACACAGAGAACTCAGCTGTTTCTGTGGGGCTCCTAGAGGCAGCTGTGAATGTCACTCACTTGTATTTCATAGCTTTTGCCCCATAATGAACACAAAAGAATTACAGGCAAATAATAGAAAACAGAACTAGGCGTGTCAGTTCATCAACCGAAGAAGACGATGATGATATAATTGAATATGCAGATGATGTTGATGATTCAGATGCCACGGCCTTTCTTTCTGATGATTCTATGGGTCTAGATTCTAACGACGCCGACGATGAAAATAATCACTGAACTTAACGAAAAAAACCGGTGTTCTAAACCCGAAAATTGATCCAAACAAAGAAACTGATTCTGTTATCTACGATAATTTTAAAGAAACCTGATGATAAAAATAATACTAAACAAGAAAAGAAGAGAGAACTGCTATGTGAAAATGCTGCTATGTGAAAATGAAGAGTTTGTGCAAAAAAGATTTTGCGAAACTATGACACATATTATTGAGAAAGATTTTGTGACAACTTTGCCGCAAGTAAGAAGTTATGATTTAAGGGAGAGCAATTTATTTGTAAAAGAAGACACCATGAATGTGATAAGAAGTGAAATTAGTGACAACATTCGAAGTAATATTAGAAAAAGAGATGAGAATAAAGAAAATAAAAACTATACCAAAGAAGAGATCAAGACAACTTTAAAAGAAGATATTACAAAAAGAGGCAAAGACAATATTGATATTGAGCGTACGAAAGAAGATGAATGCAAGAAAATTTTAAATATTTCTGGAATTATGAGAGAAAACAAGCTGTTCAAAATAAAGACAGTGACCAAATTGAACACGAGACTGGACACGAGAAATATCATGAAAGCATTAGAGGACAAAATAAAGAAGAAATAACAGAGGAAGAAGGTGAAGAAGATCTACAAGAGGCAGTTAAATGTAAAACAAAGTCGCTTCCCGCCGTCTGTCTCTATGTATGCTTAGATCTTTAAAACCACACACCGGATTTTGATGCGGGTTTTTTTAATAGATATAGTGATTCCAGAGGAAGGTTTATATGTATAATACATCGACCTTCGCGCGGGCGAAGCCGCTGGCAAAAGCTTGTATTTTCTAAGATTTCTCATTTTTGTGATTTTACTAAAGACCGACCGAAGATCTCATTGTGTGTAGCTTATTTTCTAGGCTTGAAACGCAATATCTATAATGAATGTTATTTAGTGCCTTTAATACAAGAGTTTTTGACAAATATATCACAATAAATATTTTGTTACTACATTTACTTATATCGTAGTTTTTGTTTTCCTGTCCCTTGTTTAGGTAAGTGGTCAAATGGTGATTATACAATCACAAGGGAAAAGGTGAAGTACAAAGGTGTCGCTTATTTCTAAAGTAATAACATTTTCATTAATTACACATTCACAATTATAAGTCTTACATCTAACAGTCTCACATTCACATGTATCAAAATACAAGGTGAAGTACAAAGATGCTGCGTAGTTCTAACGCAAAACATTTACAAACGGTCATAGAAATACTCGTAGAAATGTGAAGTACAAAAGTGCTGCTTATGTCTAAAATAACAAAATGTTCATCTATTACACATTCACATTCACACAGTTTTACATCCCACAATCTCACATTCAGTTTTATAAATAAAATAAATTACTGCCAGCAGAACTGCAACAGGATTATACACACAGAAATATGGAAACGAGCTACAAAAATATAAAGTACAAAGGTGCTGCTTATTTCGAAAGTAATACAAGTTTATTCACATTATTTTATAAATCTTGATAAAATAATAAAGAAAAGAGGTGATGCTTACTTCTAAAAAAACTCCCAACAAAAATAATGTGATACAGTGCGTAACTTGAAACAAAAACGCTACCCTAGCGAGCTTCTGACAAGCCTCAAGCAGTTAGCTACAGTTATTTTTACGTTGTGATGACCCCCAGTCTAGCACACGTCACACACACAAACACGGCGCTTAGACAGAATAGATTGTATGACCGAGAAAAGGATTGATTTTACTAAGTGCGTCTGTCTGTCAGTTAGACTTTGTGGCAAAGCTATGCTCTTCTATGAAAACTGGAAATACATACGTCAGTCAGTCTGAATGTCCACCAAATATACTACGTATTAATAAATATGTGTGTTTAAATAAATAAATATTATTACTAAATAACTGCTAAGGTCGTCTGTCGGTCTGTACACTGGAAACAAAAGATGCTCAAAATGGAATTACTAAGTATGGTATAACTTGAAGCAGGGATCAAAGCAAAGGGGGACCTCACAGACGGAGCACACGTACGTAGTGCGTTGTAATTTTTTGTGCTTGCTGCACATAATACAACGCCTACGGCTACGACGGCCTTCTGCGAGTGAGTCTGTCCGCTTAGGGAGATGCTGCACCTGAGGCTTAAGATGATGGCCCAAACTGCTAGACACGGGACGGGTGGGAGTGGGAGTGACTTTAGGGACAAGTGCGTGGTGGTGCCGCAGAATTTGATCGACTAACTCCAATCGAAACACTAAGTGCTCTTTCGGAGCAGCCGACGAACTCTGCAGATGGATACGGGCATTCAAAATAGAGCAGTTGAGCAGGTGTTTAAAGAACTTGACATTCCATTTAGCGCCTCTTTTTCTTTCCAGCACGTATGGTTCCAGCATTTGATCTTTACGATCAACGCCTCCCACACTCTTATTGTAATCTAAAACTATTTGAGGTTTGTACTGAGCTGAGCGATGTGGTTTCGCCCCCATCTGGCCTTGTGAATTGCCGTGGTAGGAACTGATGGTGGCTATCTTACGCTTCTTGTCCTGAAAGGCCAAGACCACCACATCGCCGGAATGACGTGCTACAAACTGGCCATCTTTCAGAGAACACAGCGATATGAGTGGAGGTACATTGCTGCGGTTAGCACACAAGGTACCTACACAATCGGTTTTGCGTGACTTCAGAAATCTGGCCAGTAGGGGGCTATTGAACCAGTGATTCATAAATAGAGTATAGCCTTGGTCAAGGAGAGGACGGATGAGACGGATCACGGTGGATGTGCTTTTCAGCTCACCGGAAGGGAGACTGGGACCGTAGGAAGTTCCAGCACCGAGGTAGACAAAGAATGACCAAAGGTAGCCCGTGGAGGACTCACAGAGTTCAAAGGTTTTAACTCCAAACCGGGCTGCCTTGGTCTTGATGTACTGGCGGAAGGAGAGGTTACCTTGCCACAAAGTCACGGATTCGTCAATACAAATATTCTGGGATGGGATATAGGTTTCCTTGAACCGGGCATTTAAGTGGTTCAAGATTGGGCCTAAACTAAACAAAGGGTCAGTCGAGTCTGTCGGTCTGCTACTTGTGTCATTTAAATGAAATACGCGGCAAAGATTCTCGTAGCGTGTCTTTGAGAACATCTTCCTGAAGATGTTCACTTGCAACAGAGGGTTGACAGTAAAACAGGACTTAATGGTGGGCATCCGGATGATTCCGAGCATCATCCAGAAGGAAAATAGGACAAAAAGTTCGTGAATATTCGTGTCATACCAATCTCGGGCGAACGACGCGGACGAACCAGCAACGCTTGCGGCGTACCGGTTCGTCTCAGTTACAATGTGCGACATAATGCCGTCATCCCAATACTGCCTAAACGCCCCATACGCGTTTTCAGATGCGACAACCGGCCCCGTTCGCTGAGGGAGAAATTTCTCCCTCTTACCTTGATAATCACCCATGGGTGACCATTCAAAGTGGCTGGAAGTTTCTTCCGCAGCAAAGAAGGACTCGATCTCGTCATCCGCATCCATCCATTCTTCCTCGTTCTCTTCTCTTAAACTTCTTGCTCTATCAGCCACTCGCACTCTCGCTGCTTCTCTCATTCTCACTATACGCCTGATGCCCTCTCTCAAGTCCTCAGGCACATCATCGTCATTTATATGTACCTCGACAAATCTTTCTCCTCTCACCCACTGGCAGTCCCCGGCAGGCAGGCCCCGCGGCGCCGCGCGGGCCCGGCGCGCTGCCCCGCCGCGCCGCGCACGACACTGCTGCGGCTGCTCTGCCGCCTGCTGGAACAGCTGATGTTCACTAGCAAGGTGGAAGGCGTGGTCCTCCTCGATAGCGACGACGTCGTCGAGTGGGGCCGTGACGACGACATCGAACCTGTGGAGGATAGAAAGTAGTTATATAATTACAGTGAAAATCTCTTATAACCACAGCGAAAAGGGACTACTCAAATTTGGTCGTGAAACGACTAGTAAGGTTTTTAAGGTACATTACGCCTATGGTTGCTTGCCAGGTCTTAAAATCTAAAAGCCGGACAGACCAGTCTGTTTAGCCGGACATTGGGTAAAAAGGCCGGACACCCTTAATTTTTTCGTCTCAGTTTTACACTACAATTTTAAAAAAAGTAAAACAAGGCTTTTTATCATTTACCATAAAACCCTATTTAATTCTAATGAAATAACAACAAAAATTAATGAATCAGTCCTGTTTATAATGGGCAGTGCTACTCCGCTCGCTTGCGCTAGCGATACAAGGCTAGGCGAGCGGAGCGGAAACCAACACATGGCAAATGTAAAAAGAAATGTCAAATTTAAACCGGACAGGCCGGAAACCATATCATTTGACCATACACGCAGCCAAAACGCGTAACTGTGTCCGTCTTTATCCGGACGCCTGGCAACGCTATATACGCCTAAACGTAAGCCCATAGATATTACTAGGACTAATACACGGTGGGATAAAAAAATATCTGATGTTTCTTATAAAAGTGCTATAATACTTACATCAGCATCATCATCTGCCTAGCTTTTTCCCAACTATGTTAGGGTCGGCTTCCAATCTAACTGGTTGCAGCTGAATACCAGTATTTTACATGAAGCGACTGCCTATCTGACCTCCACAACCTAGTTATTGGGTAACACGATACCCCTTGGTAAGACTGGTTGTCAGACTTTCGGGCTTCTGGCGACCCGTAACCACTGTGCTATACCTACGCGACTACAATTTATGGAACAGCAATATTATTTTTTAATAACCGACGACAAATTCCTACGTAGGGGGTGGGTGAAATCCCAATAATGTAATGTTTGGACTTAAAAAGAGATTGACCTCTGTAGTTTGTTTCGACATTTCTTCTCAGGGGTCAGGCAGCTGGGAAATACCGGCGGCGCATGTAATTTTATAATATTGACCGACAACTTAATGACGTATGAAAGTTGAAACAAACATTTCATTTCAACATCTGTAATTTTAGTCTCGTTTGGAAAAGTTTTATCAAAACAAATATTTTGTTGCCGAGAATTACAATAGACCCAAAACTCGACACTTTTGACTTGGTTTACTTTTACCATGTTAACTGTCTTTGAGAATTATACTGTGCCAGATGTGGTTGGTAAATATTAGTTACTGTGGTCGCTTACTGCAGTATGTTGTTATACTTATAATCAATGTCGTTAAAAGCAGTGTTCTTTATAAGGCGGTCATTATCGCATTTAGCCGGGACCTATGGATTGGTCAATATAAACATTATGTTGTTCTAAACGATGTTGCCGTAAACAGTTTTGACTATACGTGTAACTCATCAAGAAAAGGTACAAGACCAATGAATACAAGTTTTAACACTTACGTCGTACATTCTTCTCGTTCAGACGAGCCTGAGCCAACAGCAGCAGAGGTGTCAGGAACCCACTTCAACGGTGTTGATGATGACCTATCAAATAAAACGTTTTCATTAAATATACAGAAAACCATTATAAACAACATACTCATTTATTACTTACGGCATTGACAACGGGTCCAAATTTTCGTCGCACATCGCCAGGACGGTAGCAGTCTCGGACTGAAAAAATAAGAGCTGGCATAAAATAACTACTGTTGAAAAATGTGAGATTAAACCTCACATAAAATAGCACCAACATAAAACAAAATCTGGGATTCTTGACCAAGAACACCCGTCTATGGTTTATTTCTCGTTTTTTAAACTTAATATAATAATAATAAACACGCTACAATCGACACATGACTCGCTTAAATCTGCACAGCTGTGCCTACGTATGTTTCCCACAGTGAAGCTAGTTATTAATTTATCCGCATTCCTCTTTGCTACTCCATCATCAGACCCTGGTCCCCATCTATAACCTATTCATTGAGCCCTTCCCAATGAGCCCAAACACGATACTTCTGCTGTTTGTTGGTGACGTAGTTGCGTATCCTGCAAATTCCAGGTGATGCTGCAGCATCAGTTTAAGGTTACTTTGTTCTTCGAATATCAGTAAAGTAATAGAATACCAAATTCCGACTCGATCAGACCCATGGAAGATGCTCAAATCCCTTCATCAACTAGAAAGGAGCAAATAATCTTCAAACAGCTGAACAGATTTCCATGTATCATAGCTAAGAGCACTCTCGATTAAGTCGTCGTATTGACAGTGGTGTAATTCCTGACCTAATGAAAAATAGTAAAATAATACCTTTGTTTAAATCGGATAGCACATCAGACCCCACGAATTTTAGACCAATTTCTGTGCTTCCCACCTTCAGTAAAATATTTGAAAAATTGATGCTAGATCAGTTGCAAAGACATTTTAATAAACATACGTTATTAAATAGTAAACAATTCGGTTTCACAAGGGGCCGCTCGACTACCGACGCTGGTGTCGAGCTCCTTACGCATATTTATGAGGCCTGGGAGAAGTCACACGATGCCCTAGGTATTTTTTGTGACTTGTCTAAGGCTTTCGATTGTGTTTCACATGAAACGTTGGTCAGGAAATTGCATCACTATGGTGTTAGAAACACTGCCTTGGATCTTCTTATTTCTTATTTGGATAATAGGATCCAAAGAGTGGACGTTAACGGCAAGCGATCCCCAGGCTCTATTGTCACTATGGGAGTTCCGCAGGGCTCAATTCTTGGCCCTTTTTTATTTCTCATATATATAAACGACCTACCTTGTCTTTTAAAGAACAGTCATGAAATAGTGTTATTTGCAGATGACACATCACTTTTACGACAACAGACAGTTACTGACGATGTAAATAATGCTCTTGCTAAAATAGTGCATTGGTTTAGTGTTAATAATTTACTATTAAACGAGAAAAAAGACTAAATGCATTCGATTTCTGACACCTAACGTTAAGCAGGTGAAAACCAATGTATTAGTAAATGGGGCGGAATTGGATCTTGTGGACACCACTGTGTTCTTAAGTATTACTTTGGATTCGAAGCTACAGTGGGGCCCACACGTAACTAAATTGTCGAAGCGTCTAAGCTCTGCAGCCTACGCGGTCTATAAAATCCGTCATGTGACTGATGTAGAAACAGCTCGATTAGTATATTTTAGTTATTTCCATAGTGTAATGTCGTACGGCATATTGCTGTGGGGAAATGCCGCCGACATTCAAGCTATATTTGTGCTGCAGAAACGAGCCATTCGAGCAGTTTATAACCTAAGTTGTAGACATTCACTAAGGGATAAATTTAAGGAAATAAATATACTGACAGTCGCATCTCAATATGTATATGAGAATCTAATTTATGTTAAAAAAAAAAATTAATCTATATTCTAAACACAGCGACGTTCATAGCATAAATACTAGAAATAAAGATTTACTTAATGTGCCCACGACTAGGCTCCAAAAAATTAGCAATTCATTTAAGTGCCAAAGTTTTCGTTTTTACAACAAACTCCCAAGCCATGTTAAAGAACTAAGCTTCAATAAATTTAAATCAGTTATTAAACAGAAACTCTGTCAAAAAGGTTTCTATAAAGTTAAAGATTACTTGGATGACAAAAAAGCTTGGGACTAGTTAAGTTGCTCCAATGTACCCTCAAGCAACAAACTGTTATGTAAGCTAAGTGTTAATAGATACTGTTGACATTTTATATTTAAGTATTGATCTACGTGACATTATTTTTGATGACATTTAAAGAAAAAACTAACTGTGAATGTGAGTACTATGCAGGCTAGATTGAACACATGACTTTATAACTCGTCTGGTGGTTTTGAGCATTTTGTAAATGGCCTACGCAAATGTCCTGCAAATCTGGTAGCGTCTTGTGACGGGTCGTTGAGCTCCCTAAAATAGGGTTGAGCTACACGGTGACTGATACATCCATGCCGTCTGTTGAGACAGGTCAGCTCAAAGCTGCAATGGCTCTTTCTTCAAAAGGCCTTTCCAGACATTACCCTGCATTGTTAGACTCACATAAAATTTAAATAATATAATGTTTGGACTTTAAAAGAGACCATGACCTCTGAGTTTGTTTCGGCTTTTCTTCTCAGGGAACAGTCAGCTAGGAAATGCCGGCGCCATCTAAGATCTACTTACGTAAATAAACATTTCATTTCATAAACATTTCATTTCATTTCCTTTCATTTCAGTCACCTTACAGACAAAATAAAAATATATAACTCAGTCAGCCATTTGGGAGCTCCTTACGATGCCACAAACAGATATACAGATTCAGGCGTTAAACTTGATAACACCCCTCTTTTTCCGTCGGGTGTTAACAAAAAACGAGAAATATTACTGACATTGACATAGTAGTAATTTAACAGTCATCCTACTTCCTACTAATATTAGTAATGTGAAAGATTATATATCAAGATGTTTGGATGCTTCTGCCGAAAAACCGTGCCGTAAAACGGCCGAATGGATTTGGAACACAGCTAGTTTATAACTTGGAGTAACATATAGGATACTTTTCATCATAGTAGTACGTTCCCGTGGGATAATTTCCAACCCGTACGCGGGCGAAGCTTAAAAGGTAAAAGCTAGTAGTACATATTTACCTCGAAGTGTGGCTCGGTCTCGGGAGCCATCTCCGCGTCGGAAGCGTCCTCCACCTCGATGATATCCTCGGGCTCTTCGAGGTCGACCTCCTCGTCCTCCATACACTCAGATTCCTCCAGCTCCGTTTCCACGACAACCTCGCCCTCCTCGTCGTTGAGGATGTCGTAGAAGTCTGGAGTGACCTCCACATCTCCGCCCATGTCCGATGATGCCATCTCTACGTGTATAAAAAAAATCGATTGCCATGCGTTAGTCTCGCAAAAACTGGAAAATGGCAAGACTGATTGCGATTTAACTGTGGTAAGCCGAATGAAACCACGAGCGAACTCGATTCACCCCGAAGTTAGCTGAACGTCACCACAGGCTTGTTGAAAAAATATCGATACATCGTACCTATAAAAACGATATTAATTTCATACCGACTTATATTACTAAAGCTATACCAGGCCACTCAGAAAGTATTGCGAAAAAGAGTTTTTATGTAATAGTATGAGAGACTGGCCAGATAAAATCTAGTTTGAAAATATGATTATTTTAAGTAAAAACAACAGACTTTTTCACTTTGTGGTGTTTTTTCGAGAGTCGGTTGTTTTTTTGGAATAGGTTTTTATTTTTCACTTTTTTGTTATAATACCTACCCTACTAATTCGAAATTTCATCATCCTTGGGGTCAAAACAATGCATAATTATGCGATAGCAGCAATCGCGGTTTATTTACTGTTATTTTTTGAAGAGTTCCGTTGTCTGTCTCCGAAACGCATCATCAGATCTATATGAAATTAAAATGGGACCACACGGGAAGCACGAGCTTTCAAATAAAAAAAGAATCATCAAAATCGGTTCATCCAGTACAAGTTATGACGTAACAAAAAAAGAAAAACATACATTCGAATTGAAAACCTCCTCCTTTTCTGAAGTCGGTTAAAAAATAGGTCCGTTCCATTTTCAAAATTTCCCTCCACATTGTTTGGGAGCTAATTTAAATTATCGGGTTGGATCTAGTATCCTTTGGCAGGAGTTGGGGGGTAAAAATGGTGAAAACTGGAAGGGCTTGGGTCCCCGGTTATAACGCTACCACTCTTATTAAAAGGCAATGCATATTTTTCGAGAAAATCACAAAATAAGTTTCTAACCTCAAATCAGCTTAAAGCGAATACGGAAAGTTTAAATGGGTGATTGACAACCAATTCTGACTGACACAATATAATATTTGTAGTGTAAATATCGTGCAAAAACGATAAAACGGAATGTAAAAAAATAACATTTTTACTTCATCCTAAAAATCCTGCTTAGATAAAAGTTAGTGTACTCCCACTGATCGTATGTGTGTATATATGGCAGTTACAACTGTTACTAGGAGGACTTAGGATCCACGAGAGAGCGAAGCAAGATTGGGACTTGGGGCACCCCGACTCGGACAGGTTAGGTTAGAAGAGGATGGCGGGGTCTAGTGAGCAAGCGAAGCGAGCAAACACAGACCCCGCCATCCCCTTCGTGGTTATTTTTTTAGACCATTGAGCCCCGCCAAGCGGGGCTCCGACTGGTTCACCCTTGTTTGATAGAACAACGTTTGATATAATATTACTAAATCGAATTTTAACAAAAATTTATGAAAATTGTTAATTCAATAACAAAATTATAATGCAGCCAGGTTGTTTTTTTGTTTCACAAGTCATGTAGGGATTTATTTTCAGGATGCTGTTCAATTTATTATTAAGAAATATGGCAAGATATACCATTGCACCTGGTGGACATCGTGTCTCAGCATAAAGGGTAGCAAATGTTTGTTATTGTGGGCTTCTTATTATTTTGTGCAATATAATGTGTAACAGAGTGCTGCTTGTTAACAACCATAGAATATAATCCTGTCTTCCCATATGACACTTTTATAAAACTGTTAGGGTATCTAAAACATTTGAGTTATGACTTCAAGTAGAGATCTTTCAGCCCTTTCGAAGTGAATCTTGAAAGTCTTGCATCAACCACACCACAAAGCAACACAATATCCCACAACTGATTGCACAAGCGCAAAGTATACAGTGCAAAGGAGTTCCAAGTCAGCTAGTCAGTCAAATAAGTTTCCTTGTACTTGTGATTAGGAGTGGGTTGTAACAGCTATAATCGCATATCTATTCCTCCTGTTCCTGTTCCTAGTAAATAACAGTTCAAAAACCTGTTACAAAATAACAGACTGTTATTTCACATGTGGGAACAAACTATATTTTCGCATATCTGTTATGTCTGTTCCTGTTCCATGGACACATAGTAGGTATTTCTCTTTCTAACTAAGGTGCTACACCTATCCGAGAAAAGCAAAGAGCTTGTGACGATGTAAAAGGGTCTCACAGGTCACAGTGTAACAGTAACAGTTTTATCTCATTCTAACTAAGGTAACTGTCATAAGCATGAAAAGAGAAAAGCCTGTGACTATTGTGTGTAAGGGATTTTATTATTTTGAGGGACAGTAGCTGTTATTTCAGTATGTTTGTCATAGTTACGGTCTGTTATCATCAGATACCTTAGCTCTTACGATAAATACGCCTCACTCCTAGTTGTGATGAGGTCAATGTGCTGACGCCAGCCGAGCCTTTCATCTACGATGGCTCAGCACAGTACGAAGCTTTGTACACAAATAGTGTGAGTCTTTATAATTTGCACAAATCAAAATGAAGGAATCTGTGCTTAATTATATTGCCAGATAAATATTTTAAAAATCTAAATTGTTTTTAACATGTTTTAAGGAATTTAAAAAAAAATTGTTTGCTAGTGTGACCTCAGTGTAAGCTACACTGAGGTCACAGTAGCCTACAGCGGCAGTCGCTCCCAATTTTGCTAACAAAACATGTTTATTGTCAATTGAGGGGAGGTTTTTTTCAACAATTTTCATTTTAAGAAGCACCTATATCTTCCAATTATTGTGGAGTTTGTTTCATCGCGATAGATCATTTAGTTAACGGTTGCACCGTTTTGTTTATACTGGGGTCACAGTAACGAACAACATTATTTTTTAATTCCATAGAAGATAAAGGCATTTAGATTTTTTAAATATTTTTTCCGGCGATAAATTAAGCATAAATTCCCTCATTTTGATAAGTGAACAATATAAAAGCACTCTGTATAAATTCGATGTATTAATTTGCTTACACGGTACTGTACTGTACAGTACAAACTTCTGCTCGCCAATATTTCGAAGCCGAACTGAAAAAAAAGATACGCCAGGCACGCGCCAAACATATCCCTTCGTTCATAAAGAACCTTTAAATCGGATACTTGGCGTAGTATCGACTTGAAACGGTTCAAAGGGAGGCGGTGACATTTTGTGGTATTTATAAAATGTCACCACTTCACTTTGAACGACGAAACGTCCAATTTCGACTGCACGTATGTAAAATGTACTCTGTGTTAAGCAGTCCAAATTTGACCCTTCGACGAAATATAAATAATAGTATGAAAAACGCCTAAAATTACAAAAAATATATATATTTATATTATTAGTTGTTTACATTACAGACAAAAATCATCATCACGTTTGAGCAACGGTATTTGTTTTTAACATTTATTTGCCCAAAAAAAGTATTAACGATGTTATTTCGTGCAAATATTATCTACAACGATGTAATAACTACATAAAAATGAATATCCATCCACTTACCGTCGACTAGACACAAAATTACTTAATTTTTAATTAAAAACTTAGGAACACTCATTCACGAGTCGCGACCAAAGTTTAAGGTATAATAATGTACTCTGTAATAAAGTAATTAAATTACAGGGACGTGACCAACGGCTTTCGAAGTGCTCGTGCTTTCCAACTGTGCTTTGATGCTTTCCAAAGAGTTTATGTCAGTTTATGTATAATATAATATTATTGTGTTTCGACCTTCCAGTGTTGCCAACTCCAAAAGTTCAAATTATCGAGTTTCAACGTGAAAATTATCGTATTCTGGGAAAAATTATCGTCCAATAGCAAAATCACAAAAATCCTAATTAATTCATTCCTATTGCTAAAAACGACAATTGTCGAGAGTCAAAGGAGGAGTATGTGCCAAGTTTCACCAGCAGATCAAACCGGAAACGTGTTCTGTCGTTGTGTTTAGTTACTATTTTTCTTTTTCTTTTTCATCGTCAAATTAATTAAAGTCCTTTATAAAGAAACATTGCTTAAATTTTTCACCAATAAGCCATTTAACGTTTTGTTTACGGTTTTGTGCTTATTTCAGATGGAAACAAGAATGTTTTCAGAATTTTATGATAATGAATGTAAGGAAAAGAGAGAAAGAGAGACTTTTACTTGTTGATGCTGACATTGTTCACGTTTGCCATTGAATGTTGTTGATTTTGTTGCGTTTATTTTTTTCTGACAACTACGTTTTGTTGTTGGAACTTTGATTTTCTCCAAAGCACAAAATTATCGTACCTATGACATTCAGTTTCGTACATCATAATACCATTGGCCTAATTATCGTACACCCCCATAATTATCGTTCGGGTTCGCAACACTGGACCAATCTCGACGCTCGACCAGTGTTGCCAACTGTTTGTTTTGTCTTCGGGCTAAATCGAGTTTTAAAAAGGGCTAGATTAGCACAAAATGTTAAAATAACGTTTGAAAGATTGGGCACGCCACGATTGCGGCGATAAGTCCAATCTTTGAGGAGTGACTTGAGAGGTGGCATGGCGTCCTCACCTTCCGCCCACACAGGTCCTGTAGTATGTAGTAAGAACATCACTAGTGCAGAGTAAGTGATGGAAGAACATCACTAGAAAGCAAGAGAGCAATGGCGTCGCATGGAAAAATTGTAAGCGAAACCAAACAGTAGATTGAGTAAAATATTGTCGTTACATAAATTGTTTTATTCAAAACTAACATGATACATGGCGCAGCCGTAATTGTTTACCATAATTTGTGATAATCGCTGAACAGTTTTGGAACTGTGTGCAAACATGGCCGCAGCGTCGTACAACCTACCCGAAAAACTGTGTCTCGGTGGGGATTTGCCAAGTAATTGGAGAAGGTTCAAGCAACAGCTAAATGTATATCATAATGCCTCAGGACTTGATGATGAAAAGGATAAAAGAAAGATTGCTATTTTTCTAAATGTCATTGGCGAGGAAGGAGTACAAATCTATAATAATTTTAATTTCGACAAGCTTATTGATGCCGACGGGAAGAAAAAGGTGGCGACATTCAATGACATATTGAGATCGTTCGATAAATATTGTGAACCCAAGAAGAATGTATTGTTTTCAAGATTTCTGTTCTATAAGCGCTCTCAGCGACCGGGGGAGCCGTTTGATGTATATTTCACAGAATTGAAAAGTCTAGCTAAAAACTGTGAGTTCTCAAATGAAGATGAAGCCATGCGCGATAGAATTATTTTTGGCACCATCAATAAATCCGAGCAGGAGAACTTGTTGAGCATGGGAGATGTGGATTTAGACAAAACTGTAAATAGGCTACGTCTCTCAGAAGTGACAAAGTCACAAATTAAAGAAGTCCAATGTGACTCCGTAGAAGTGGGGAACATTCACAAGATGCAGGTGAAAAATCACACCATACAATGCAAATGGTGTGGTGGCCAACATGAGCGGGACATCAACAAATGCCCTGCAAGGGGAGCAAAATGTGCAAAATGCAGTAAATATAACCACTTTGCAAAAGTGTGCCGCACCAAAAAAGTACAAACTGTATCCGAGGAGCAAAACAATAACGAGGAACTTTTTTGTGAATCGGTAGGTCAAGTAAATAATGCTAACTGTTGGGAGCAGAACCTAATCATTGAAAATGTCATAAATTGTACCTTCAAATTGGATACTGGTTCTGATGTTAACCTAATACCTATCTCGTTGCTAGGGGATATTCAAAATAAAATTTCAAGGAATAAACTTAATAATATTAAACTTAGTAAATCAAATGTCACATTACAAGCATACAACAGATCAAAAATTAAAACCTATGGCACTGTTTTATTGGAAACAAAATTAAAATCAAAAGTTTATTTATTGGATTTTATTGTTACTAGTTCTGAATATCAACCAACATTAGGGAAGGATGCATGTTTGTTACTAGGCATTGTTGAAAGAAAGTTTATAAACAGTATCAAAAATGATCAATCAAATAAACAGACACTGATGGATAGGTATAAGGATGTTTTCTCAGGCAAAGGTCAATTTCCTAAAAAATATAGAATTTTATTAAAAGAAAACTCTAGTCCAGTGTCTAAACCACCACATAGGGTTCCCTTAAAACTAAAAGATAAATTAAAAGATGAGTTGGACAGACTGCAAACTAAATGTAATATCCAAAGTTGAGGAGGCTACAGAATGGGTGAATAGGATTGTTATTGTGGAAAAAAATGATGGTTCTATCCGTTTATGTTTAGACCCCAGGGCTCTCAATGAGTGCATTCTTAAAAAGTATTATGAGATTCCAACTATCAATGATTTAAAGTCACAAATAGGTCATTCAAAATTCTTTTCTGTTTTAGATTTGAAAGAATCATTCTGGCAGATTCGGTTGACTGATGACAGTAAAAAGTACTGTACATTCTCTACAATTTATGGATCTTACTGTTTTAATGTTTTACCATTTGGACTTGAAATCTCAGCAGAAGTTTTTCAAGAAAACTGTAGAAATTGCTTTAGTGACATTGAAGGTCTGTTTACATACATCGATGACTTCTTAATTCATGCGGAATCCAAAGAAAAACATGATGAGATATTGGAAAAAGTCCTCAGTAGAGCACGTGAGTTGAATATTAAGTTTAACCCAAAGAAAATTCAATACTTACCTGATGTGGTTAAGTACTTCGGCCATGAAATTGTAGATGGGAATTTAGTGCCAGATAAAGATAAGATTAGGGCTGTTTTAGAATATGACATGCCAATTGATAAGCAAAGTCTTCAAAGATTTTTAGGTTTTGTTAATTATTTTAGGGAATACATTCCCAATATGTCTGAAGTAACCAGTCCACTACGGCAATTATTAAAGAAAAACGTAGAATTTGTATGGAATAATAGTTATACTACATGTGTCAATAATATTAAGAGTCTTTTAATAAGTCCACCAGTGCTTGATGATGATGATGATTGGACTCCCTTCTCCGCACGTAGACTCCCACTCGGTCCGTTGTGCGTGGGGATTCTGGCTAACAGAGCCAGCCTAGCTCCGCCCAGAAGCTCAGAAGTTTCCTGGGGGCATCGCAGGCTTCGCGGAGCGACCTCACTGTTCCGAGGATTTCTTCACGTTGAGTAGCCACAGCCTCGCAGTCCAGGATGACGTGGGTGGCTGATTCCTCGGCGTCCAGGCAGCCCCTGCAAAGCGGGCTGTCTGTGGCGCCTATGTTATAAAGATGTTTGTTAAGGTGGTTGTGGCCCGTAATTGTTCCTATGATTATTCTAAGGTTATTTCTGCTCAGGCTAAGAAGTTTTTTGGTTAATCGCGGGTTTACAGTTGGTAAAGCCAATTTTGACTGTCTACAGTCTGTTGCCCGTGACCATCTGTTGTTATGAAGTTCGGTTGATCTTTGGCGAATCCACGCACGAAGTTGTGAGAAAGGCAGGGGGAGAAGTGGGTACGGGCCTAGCACTTTCATATCGGAGCCTCTCTTCGCAAGTTCATCGGCGGCATCATTACCTAAGGATTCACTATGCCCCTTGATCCACTGGAGTGTAATACGATTGGACGTCGATAAACTCTCCAGAGCTTGATGGCACTCAAAGATTAGTTTGTTATTGGTTTGTTTGTTTGCTAGAGCTTTGAGCACAGATAGGCTGTCGGATACGAATTTAACGCCGTAATTCCGGATGCCTAAGCGCTTTACTGCTGCTGCGGCTTGTGTTAAGGCAACACATTCGCATTGAAAGATTGAGCTGTGTGTGCCTAGCGGTATGTGAAAGTTAATGTTGAGGTCAAGGGAATGTGCGCCAGCACCTGAACCGGTTTGTGTTTTTGAGCCGTCTGTATAGATGCGCACTTCCTTGGCTCCTGACTGATCCCTCTTCTCCTCTATTATTTGTATGGTATAGTTTTTGTTGAACATAGGTTGGTTTGGTGTTCTTTCACACGGGGCAACGATGAGCGGCTGGTACTCAATCGCCCGATCCAGGATGTTAGCGTGTGGACTGGTTAAATTCTTGCCCCATATGCCCAGATGCATTAATCTGATGGCAGCCAAAGCCGCCTCCTGCTGTATGTACAGGTCAAGGGGAGTTAATTGAAGGGCTACCTCCATGGCTGCTGTTGGGGTGGTTCTCATGCAGCCAGTGGTGGCTGAGCAGGCCAGTCGTTGGAAGCGTTGCAGTCTAGCGATGGTGGTCGAGAGCTCAGTCCTCGTCCACCAAACCAGAGCGCCATACGCCAACATTGGCCTGATCACCGCTTTATATAGCCACAGAGTAATCTTCGGAGAGAGCCCCCAAGTTTTTCCTAGCATTTTTTTACATTGGTATAGTGCAATTGTGCTTTTATTCAGTTTGTAGTCAAGATGCTTATTCCAGAGCAGTTTGCTGTCAAGGATCACCCCCAAGTACTTGACTTCGTCTGTAAGTGTTAATTCTGTGTTGAAAAGTTTTGGAAGCCTATGGGGTCCCATGGTTCTTTTGTTGGTGAACATTATAAGTTCTGTTTTCAAGGGGTTAACCGATAGTTCGTGTTTCGTGCACCAAATCTCGATTATTTTGAAGGCTCTTCTCATGAGATCGCACAAGATGCCCTCAAATTTCCCCGAGATTAAAATTGCTAAGTCATCCGCGTATCCCACCGAGTACAGACTGCTAGCGTTGAGCTCTGCGATGAGCTCATTTACGACTAGATTCCACAGTAGTGGTGACAGCACCCCACCCTGTGGGCAGCCTCTACTCACGATACCTCGTGTGGTGGTGTTCACGGTAAATTGAATAGCACGGTATTTTAACATGTTATTAATCCATTCTATGAGTGTTCGCGCAACACCGTGCGTGGCAAGTGCCTGCTCGATGCTGACGAAGTTAGTTTTGTCAAAAGCACCTTCTATATCAATGAAGGCGCCTAGGGTTGGGGTTTTAGCTTTAAGAGCATTTCCTATGCGTGATACTACGCTATGGAGTGCTGATTCAGTTGATTTGCCTGCACAGTAGGCGTGTTGATTAGGATGTAAGGGTCTTTGTACCGAAATTTGGGACCTAATCTTCCTATCCCCCAGCCTCTCCAGTGTCTTCAGGAAGAACGAGGAGAGGCTTATGGGTCTAAAGGACTTGGGTTGGGTGTAGTCACCCCTACCTGGTTTCGGTATGAAGATTATTTTCACCTCTCGCCAGTTCAAGGGGATGTAACGGTGGGCCAGGCAGGCCCGAAACACCTTAACGAGGTGATCAGCCAGTAGATCCTGACTCCACCTGAGCAGAGCTGGGAAAATACCGTCCAGCCCTGCTGCCTTGAAAGGTAAGAAGGTGTTGATTGCCCATGTTAATTTGTCTTTGTCAATTACTTCTAACGCCACCTCCCAATCCAAGCTACTAGTGACCCTCTCCCCATGTGGTTCCCAGCTTTGCTGGGTGTCAGTCTGACATCCTGGGAAGTGGGTGGTTAGAAGTAGCTCGCTTGTTTCAGCGTCGTTTGTAGTGTAGGTGTTATCTGGTTTTTTCAGGCTTCCTATTGAGTGGTCTGTCTCTTGAGCAAGACAGGTTTTGACTCTCATTGCCTGGTTGTTGCTTTCGATGTTAGTACAGAATCGCCTCCAACCATTCTTCCTTCTGAGGCGTATCAGTTTTTTGTATGTTTTACGAGCTGTTGTATAGCGGTCCCAATCTATTGGCGACCGTGTGTTCCTAGCTCTGTTGAACAGTCTTCTCAGCTTGCGTCGGTGTCTTTCCAGCTCAGGACTCCACCAGGAATGGCGAGCTCCCTGCCTAGGTACCGTGAGGGGGCACGACTGTTCATAGCTAGATAGAAGGATAGATGTGATGTTGTTTACATGTTCATCTAAATTGGTTACTGGTATTTCAGCCGGAAGAATGGGTAATCTACCCAGTTCAGCCTCGACGAGTTTAATAAACTTGGCTTGGTCTTGGTCCACCAGTGCTTATAAATTTTGATCCCAAAAAACAAATTGTAATTCAGACTGATAGTTCTAAGGATGCAATTGGTTGTGTACTAATGCAAAATGGTCATCCAATATCATATGCCTCAAAAAGTTTATCTACTTGTGAGTCAGAGTATGGACAAATTGACAAGGAATTTTTAGCAATACTTTTTGCCTGTAAAAAGTTTCACTACTATATATATGGAAGGCATGTAATTATGCAAACAGATCATCAACCATTAGTGGCAATTATGAAGAAGGAAATTAATTCCATAGGTTCTCAACGTTTAAGAAAAATAAAAATAAAATTAAGCATTTATGATTTGGATGTTCAATACACTCCAGGTTCTAAGATGCATGTAGCTGATGCATTAAGTCGTGCCTCGAGCAACGCTGACAATGTAGAATTGGATAGTTCTCTTACTAAAACTGTACACACTATCAATGTTAGTGAAGAAGTACAAAATCTTATTATGTTAGAAACTGAAAATGACTCTGTACTTCAGCAATTAAAATTTTACTATGAAAATGGATGGCCTAAATGCAAAAATAAAGTAGCTGAAACTGTGAAATTTTATTATAAAAGTAAAGATAACATCATTTATGAAAATGGAATTGTGTATCTGGATTATAAGATTATAGTACCATTGGTATTAAGAGATAGAGTAATTAAGAAAGTTCATTCAAGTCATTTTGGAATAAATAAGACAATTGCTAGAGCAAAATCCTTATTTTATTGGCCAAATCTTGAGACTGATTTTATTAATATTATTTCAAAATGTGAAAAATTCAGTGCAAAAAAATCAAAAGAACCAATGTTGCTTGATGAGATACCTACTTTACCATTTCAAAAAATTGCTTGTGATTTTCTACAGTGGAATAGCAAAACTTATTTAATTGTAACTGATTATTACTCTAAGTGGTTTGACTTAATTCATGTAAATTCATTAACTGCATCTACTGTGATTAATATATTGAAAAATATTTTTTCAACTCATGGTATTCCAAGAATCTTGAGGGCTGATAATATGCCATTCAACAGTTTTGAGTTCCAGAATTTTGCAACACTTTGGAATATAAAATTGATTACTTCAAGCCCAAAATATCCTAGGTCCAATGGTTTTGTTGAAAGATTTGTTGGAATTGCTAAAAATCTGCTAAATAAATCAACTGAAAGTGGTGTCGACTTTGAAGAAGTATTGCTAGAATATCGAAATACTCCAGTATTAGGTTCACAATACACACCATCACAATTACTATTTAGCAGATTGACAAGAACCAGACTACCTATTCATGATGAACTTTTAAAGCCCAAGTTGGTAACAAATTTTAACGAAACTCAAAACAAAGTAAATACAAATAACAAAAGAAACTTTGATAAGACGGCTAAGTGTAACCAACACACTTTTTATTCTGGTCAAGATGTTGTTTACTTAAGGGATAACGTTTGGGTCCCAGCAAATGTCATAGATATACACTCATCCCCGAGGTCTCTAATTTTAAAAGATATGAATGGGCAAATACTTAGAAGGAATACATTGCATGTAAAACCTTCATTTCATAAGGATGAAAATGTTCGACAAAAATGTAATTTAGATTTAGAACAAAATATGTCTATGGAAAGAAGGAATAGTTATGGTCAGGATATTGTAGTGGAAGATGCCCAAGAGCAAGTACGAAATTTTGAATTGAGACCTAGAAGGAACATAGTTCCTCCAAAACATTTAGCAGATTATGTTTGTTATAATTAAATATAATTTTAAGGGAAAGATGTAGTATGTAGTAAGAACATCACTAGTGCAGAGTAAGTGATGGAAGAACATCACTAGAAAGCAAGAGAGCAATGGCGTCGCATGGAAAAACTGTAAGCGAAACCAAACAGTAGATTGAGTAAAATATTGTCGTTACATAAATTGTTTTATTCAAAACTAACATGATACAGGTCCTCACCGGACACGGCTGTTAAGGAAGGTTCCTGTTTCGCCTAAGGCGGGAGGAAACGCCCTGGTGTTTCCATTGCGAAGATCGCCCTGAGGACACGGTGGAGCACGGTGGCTTGGGCGGAGCAACGCTGTGTCCTCGTGGAGGCGATTGGCGGCGCGGAGATCTAACGCGTCCGGCCCTGGTCTAGACCATGGTAAGGAGCGAGAGTGCATCGGTAGCCGTAGCCTCCTTCTGCGAAACAGTAATGCTCGCGAAGAGGGAGGCGGCGCACGTGAGGGAGAGGCAGTATATGCGCCCTCACGCCCGTAGCCTTCGCAGGAAACGCCCTGGGCGTCGGGAATCCCAGGCTGATTCCCGGCCACCGTAGGTGCGGGCTTGCGGACGGCGAGTAATGGGTAGCTCGCTGTCCGCTAAGCCCGCCAAGCCCGGATCAACGGCGCGTTGTGTTCCACGCGCGCCTTAAAGAGATTTGTGGGGCCTGCATGGGCCGATGCCTGCCAGGGGTGCGGGTTGTTCAAAAGAGATACCGCGGCCCCTGGCACACAGGCAACTGAGGGAACATGGGTGGGTTTTAGTCAGTAAAAGTCTGACACGCCCTCCTGCTCCACCCAAACCGGCAGAAGTTATTTAATGATTTCCTACCCTAAAAAAAAACGTATGAAAGATCACGAAAACAACATCTCGGAAGTATCCAAACGATTTTTTTTTCATTTAAACAATAAAAGGCCACTTTCCGAATTAGAAAAATAGCGCTGTGAGCGCTCACATCAATAATTTGCGTTCCGAGGATATCACGATTTCTTATGACAGCTGAGAGCTGTCATTTTGATCAACAATATGGAACGCTCGCGAACGCGCTAGCAGTGCTCACGCAATATTAAAAGCTATCAGGGCCCGATCTAGCTGTTTAGCTGCTCCGCGCAAAAATAATATTCGCCGACCTTTACACTGACACCAATAACTCATTTTTTTTAGGCCTCCTTAATCGGTTGAGGTATCAACCGATTAAGATCACTCTCTTGTCTGTCTGTCTGTCTGTCCGTGTGTCACCGCCGATTTTCTCAGGAATGGGTTGGCATGGCAAGTGGATTTATACCAGATACTGAGGTCTATAGTCCCTATTAGGTCGACTCTAGCCAGAAGCACTATTTCTAATAAATCTAAGTTACCTAAAGATATGATTCAACTCAAAACAAAACAGTGAAACTGTCATTTTTGACAACGCTCACGGTGATAATAGTAAAACGCATGGTCGGCGTTATAGCAAGATGGCGCATGTCATGTCGTCATCTATGACGATTCGTGAATCATCATAGATGACCCGTGGGACATCATTAATCATTTAGGGGGAAAAAAGATGTCCAGGGGGATTTTTAGGGGGTAAAATATTTAAAAAATACTTTAATAATTATTAAAGTTTTTTTAAATATTTTATAAATTCGAAATACATATTCCTTCAAAGAATCTTCCATTCGCAATAAAAAAATTATAAACTGAACGTAAAATTGAAGAATCACTTTTCTTTTTGCTCAATTAGAACAGGTTGCCTTAAAAAAATGTTTACACTAATGCCGTAGTTCGTGTGTTGTACTAAGCAACACGCAGGTGGCGCTGGTTTCTGAATTTTGCTCTATGACTAATAAGAATAACAACTTGCCCTCTCTTTGCCTAGCCTTCGCCAGAAGTTTCGCTCGCATTTGGGCTTGCTTCAAGTCGTTGTTGACAATAGACATCCAAGTGAGAAGGGGTCTACCTCACTTTTTTAACCTGGACTCATGTGTAGTATTAATAACAACTTGCTATTTTTTTATTTTTTTAGTGTCTCACAGCGATTTTTCATACTACTTGAATGTTTTTTAATATGTATTTGTATTTATCTCTCAAACCGAGGGTACACCAAAATTTTTTGTGATTTTTGACGTCATAAGTTATCATCGGTACGTGATTTTTAGGGGAATTTGAAGTTGGTCCTAGGGGGAACATTCTGTAGGAGTTGGCATCAATGATTCGTTATCGCGTTCACGCTAGAGATGTTGAATATAACTATCAACCATTAAAATTAACTTATAATTATTTAAAATTAACTACGATATTCGATAAACAAAATAAACATTATCGAATAAAAATATCATTTCAAGTTCTTAAAAATATTCATTCCGTTACGTACATTCAATTGTATGCTTTACCTCTCTTACGATAAAACACATTAACTGTTGGGGATATTTTATTCTAAACAAACGCTAGTGATATTTTTTTAACAAATATTTCGGTCGATTGGTTGATTAATTGAATAGGTTAGTTTTGTTTTGTTATTTGAATAAAAACGCCGTATTGTCCCGTTGTATTTTTTCGATTATAAATGTGAAGATTGTGAAGCTGTTTTCACAAATGCCGAGGCGAAATAATGATATGCTCACGTGTTAAAAATATTCGAATATCTAACCATAATAAATGTTAGTCAGTCCTAAGCCTGTTCAAGTATGAAGGGAAGGCCATGGAGTTTAACTTAACATTTTCAACATGCTTTAGTAGAATATTCAACCACTAACCATGTTGCCTTTATCTACCTACTTCAATAAAAATATTAACTAATATTTTCAACCAATAAATTTATCGATATTTTTTTTTAACCATTAACTAATAACCAATGAACAATTTCAACCAATATTTTCATCTCTAGAAGTTCACGCCAATTCGTTACTAGGAACCAAAATTATTTACTTTGATTATGAACAGGCGGAACAGATATGCTATTATAGCTATTACAACCCACTCCTAATCACAAGTACACATGGCTACACATCAAGCTATACATTTCCAGGTTATGCTGATCTCAAATTGTATAGAGTTTCCGTACAGTGCTAGATCTGTGTAAACTGGAAATATATGGCTTGATGTGTAGCCGTGTGTACAAGGAAACTTATTTGACTAAATTTGCCTGTAGCTTTTTATTGTGTTGACTCAGGACCTTGATTTTTATACACCTGATAGGAACTATAGACCTCAGTATCTGGTATAAATCCACTTGCTAGGCCAACCCATTCCTGAGAAAATCGGCGGTGACACACGGACAGACAGACGGACAAGAGAGTGATCTTATAAGGGGGTTCCTTTTTTTACCTTTTGAGGTACGAGACCCTAAAAAGAACGACACAGTGGTGTTAGCGTGAATATTATTTTTGCCCGGAGCGGCTTTAACATTGCGTGAGCACTATTAGTCGTGAGCGTTCCGTATTGTTGATCAAAAAGACAGCTCTTAGCTGTCATGAGAAATCGTGATATCTTCGGAACGCGAATGATTGATGTGAGCGCTCACAACGCTATTTTTCTAATTCGGAAAGCGGCCTTTGATTGATTGAATGAATAAGAAAAATTACGTCAATTTGACAGTTGACATTTTCTCCGTTCGGATTGACGTTCGGATACTTCCGAGATGTAGTTTTCGTAAACTTTAAACGTTATTGAAACGTTAATTTTTGTAAACTAGCTCTATTTTACCCGAAAACGAAACAATCAGTTGGCAGCACTGGTCGAGCTTCCTTAACAGCCGTGTCCGGTGAGGACCTGTGTGGGCGGAAGGTGAGGACGGCATGCCACCTCTCAAGTCACTCCTCAAAGATTGGACATATCGCCGCAATCGTGGCGTGCCCAATCTTTCAAATGTTATTTTAACATTTTGTGCTAATCTAGCCCTTTTTAAAACTCGATTTAGCCCGAAAACAAAACAAACAGTTGGCAACACTGGTCGAGCGTCGAGATTGCTCCAGTGTTGCGAACCCAAACGATAATTATGGGGTATAAGATAATTTGGCCAATGGTATTATGACGTACGAAACTGAATGTCTAATGTACGATAATTTTGTGCTTGGGAGAAAATCAAAGTTCCTACAATAAAACGTAGTTGTGAGAAAAAATTAAACGCAAAAAAAAAATCACAATGGCAAATGTGAAAAATGTCAGCATCAACAAGTAAATATCACTCTCTCTCTCTCTTCTCCTTACATTCATAAGCATACAATTCTGAAAATATTCTTGTTTCCATCTGAAATAAGCACAAAGCCGACAAAACGTAAAATGGCTTATTGTTGAAAAATTTAAGCGATGATTAATTATTTATGAGTTTATTTAATTTGACGATGAATAAGAAAAAGAAAAATAGTAACTAAATACTATGACAAAACAGGTTTACGGTTTGATTTGCTGGTGAAACTTGGCACATGGAGTATGTGCCAAGTTTCACCAGGATTCATTTTTTTAGAGTATTTTTTAGAGCAAGGTCTGTTTCAATTACGATACTACTATATTATATTAAACTACTTAGTAAAAATACATCGCGTTGCGTTTAGTTATGGGCCGGGGTTCAGTGGAGCTTAGATGCGGGTTAGGTAATAAACGATTCCATAACATTTCTAGAGTAGCAACATTTTTTAATCAGCACCTATAAATAATGGGCAGCCGTAGAGAAAGTGTTGCGTGCAACAGGTCCACCGCATCGTAGAGGATATAAGCGCTGTTTTCCAGCGTGGTACGATGACTGGTGCAGTATTCTTCGATATAGAGAAAGCTTTCGACAAAGTCTGGCACAACTGCTTATTTTATAAGCTGTACAAATTCGGTGTGCCCGACCGTCTCGTGCTCATCTTACGAGACTTTTTGTCGAACCGCACCTTTCGCTATCGCATAGAGGGAGCGATTTCATTCCCCCACCCCTTATGCGCCGGCGTCCCTCAGGGCGCCGTGCTGTCCCCTCTCATTTTCACGCTATTCACTAGCGATATCCCAAAACGTAGACTGGCAAAGTTGGCACTGTTCGCAGACGACACAGCCATTTACTACGCTGGGAAAAATCAGGACGCGATCGCCTCCAGGCTCCAGACCGCAGTCAATGTTCTTGGCGCGTGGTTTAGAAAATGGAGGATTGAAGTAAATCCGGACAATAGTCAAGCGGTTCTCTTCTCGAAACCGTGACACAGACCTGACCCCCCCCCCCCCGGCCCATCTCAGTGTTTGGCAAGCCTATCCCTTGGGAGAAGCAAGCTAAATATCTAGGAGTGATCATGGATCAACACCTCTCCTTCTCTGAGCACATCAAGAAGGCGCGCTCACGCGCCGCCTTCGCTCTAGGAAGGCTGCACTCTGTTCTGAATGCATGCAGCAAGTTGTCACTCAAGTGCAAGTTGCGAATATACACGGCGTGCATAAGGCCAATCATGACCTACGCTAGTGCAGTCTTTGCACACACTAAGCCCCGATACATCCATAGGATGCAGACCCTCCAAAACCGTTACCTTCGCCAAGCCACAGGCTCGCCATGGTATGTTAGGAACGAGATCCTCCATCTCGACCTTAGAATCCCCACGATAGCTCAATTCCTTAAACGCATCTCAAAGCGTTTCTTTGAATCCGCCGCGCAACACTGCAATCCACTGATTGCGAAGGCCGCTAGTTATGTCCCCAGTAGAATCAGTAGAATCCGCCGGCTGAGACATGTCCTTTCCGACCCTGATGACCCCATCACTCTCCTTCAAGAAAGCAGTAGGGCCATCAGTACAGCACACAAATACAGACCGTGTTTCCGACCTCGCCACCGAGGTCCTCGCGCCCCGCTAAGACCCCGAGTTAACGAAATGCCCCCGACCGTCCCTTGCCCGCAGAAGTGCCAGCCCGCGCCAAAGCTGAGCAAGTAGAGTAAAATCCCCATGATCTAATAATAATGAAATTATTTGATCCAGCCTGTCCCCACTTGCTGCCCTCCCTATCAGTGACTCCCTGAGCCGAGGCTCGTACCCCGCAGGGGGTGCCCTCAGTTTAGTCTAAAAGCTATTAGTCCCCACAGGAAAGCCCGGTTGAGCAGTTACGGCCTCTCAAGGCCAACTGCGAGATGTCATTTCCAAAAAAAAAAAAGTTATTCTGTATTCAGTCGTCAAGACCGAGCCCTATAGGTAAAAGGCTATCTTGGGCCATGATACAAAGTATAATTTGCAGTCACGTTAATTTCACACCGTCAAAAACAATCATAGATAAATTTAACAATAGTATTTACATAAGCAACGTTAACATGCAGTCGATGCAGAGGACACATTTGTAATGTGAGAGTAAAAAATAATATGTCGTTGTTTTATTTGTAAACTGAGGGAATTAATTTAGGGTATTTTTTTCAAATTAATAGTGAATCTGGGGTAAACTGCGACTGCGGTACGCCTGGCTGGGGTAAAGTGAAAACCACAGAACATAATATTTATAAAACCAGGCGCGGCAACACTGCGACTCGTGAATGCGTACGAGTGCTCCTAAGTTTTGAATGAAAAATTAAGTATTTTTGTGTCTAGTCGACGGTAAGTGGATGGATAATAATTTTTAAGTAGTTATTCCATCGTTGTAGATAATATTTGCTCGAAATAACATCGTAAATACTTTTTTTGGGCAAATAAATGTTTAAAACAAATACCGTTGCTCAAACGTGATGATGATTTTTGTCTGTAACGTAAACAACTATTATTATCAATATTTTTTTTTTAATTTTAGGCGTTTTTCACACTATTATCTATGGGCATTTTCACTTTCAAGTTTACTCTATTAAAAATACGGGTATTTTTTTGAAGTCGTGTTTGTAAGATTTTAAATTGTGGTATTGTCATTAAAATCAAATACCTATATTAAAAACTAGCTGACCCGGCAAACGTTGTTTTGCCTTATACATTATTTAGGGTGAACAACCCTTATCACTTAGGGGTATGAAAAATAGATAGTAGCCGATTCTCAGACCTACTAAATACGCATATAAAATTAGGTAAAAATCGGTAAAGCCGTTTCGGAGGAGTACGGTAACTAACATTGTGACATGGAAATTTTATATATTAGAAGAAGAGAAGATTAACAAAGTTTAGTACCTACTTACCGATGATACCATACACCTACGCAAGATAATTTTTTTCTGCTTTCCTTTTTGCAGGTCAAATCTAGAGTTGCTGGAGGGGAATATTCCGTATTATTCCCGTCGTAATATTCGCGAATCATTCGGGATGTTTGAGTAAAATTCCGTAATATTCCCCGAGAATAATTATTATTACAAGGAAAATATAGCTAGAGTTCGACTATTGACCTCTAGTTGGCGACTCAACAACGCGTTATTCAACAAGACAAGTAAAAGTTGACTTTATCCTACTCATTTTAAAGTCCTACTTTCTTTTAAACTCAAACATATTGTTCTCGAAGATTCCAACAATGCACAATATGTTACACTCAGCTACTCAATTAGAGATTACCGTTATTGATAATGAGTTATCGATATTTTTAAACTTACTGTTACGAGCTTGGGGTTCGTGACAATTAAAAACAGCCGATACAATTACCAAAATTAACACTTTAATTTAACACACTAATTAGAAAACAGAATTGCACTACTGATCACTCTAAGTCGCACTTGAAGATCGCTTTAGATGTGTTTCGCTTCTATCGCTCAACAATACTGCCCGGGTCGCGATCTGTTCCGGCCTTTTATAGGGCCAATAGAACATTCTAGTAAAGAGACATCTGGAATGGTCGAGTTCATACCGGCCTTGACTGAACAGATGTCGAAAGTTCTAGCATCGAGATTTCTAGAAAGATCTTAATTCTATTAATTCTGCTACTCGATACTAGATGGCGCTAGTGGTAACTAATGTTGTCGCGTAACACTGCCCCCTCCTAAGACATGCTCGCCCCGAGCATTATCGGCCCCATAATAACGCGCCAGTCGATCCACATGGACGATCTTAGGAGTACCTCTTGCGCCTTTCTGTATCCGATAGGTTACGTCATTGATCTTTGTCACAATCCGGTACGGTCCGTCCCATTTAGCTTGAAGCTTGGGAGATTTCCCTTTGCTGCGGACTGGATTGTGCAACCACACAAGTGAACCTTCGTCAAACCCTTTATTGTTTATTTTGCGGTCATACCGGGTTTTCATCTTTTCAGACATTTGCTGGCCTGATTGTCTGACGTGCTCATAAATGTCATTCATTTTGTTCCGCAAGTCATTCGCATAATCGGTTATACTGCGTGGGGCATCAGGTGGTATTCCGGTGATCAGGTCTGCAGGCAGCCGTAATTCTCTGCCAAAGTTTGCGAAAGCTGGTGTCACCGATGTGCTTTCGTGAACAGCGCTTCGATATGACAACAAAAATGGTTGTATGTGCTTGTCCCAATCCCGTTGCCGATTTTCCACAACTTTTGCTAGGTACCACTCTAATGTCTGATTAAATCGTTCCACCATTCCATCTGATTGTGGGTGGTAAGAAGTTGTTCTTGTTTTATGAGTACCCATAACTCGACAAGTTTCCTGGAATATTTGGGACTCAAAATTCCTGCCTTGATCACTGTGAACTTCTAAAGGTACTCCAAAACGACAGAAGCCTTCATGAACTAATATATCCGCAACTGTCGAAGCTTCTTGATTTGGAATGGCGAAGACTTCCGGCCACTTAGTAAAGTAATCCATCACAACCATGAAATACTTGTTACCACATTCACTTTCCGGAAACGGCCCCGCAACGTCAAGGGCTATCCTCTCCCATGGTGCACCAACATTGTACAATTTCAATGCACCTCTACTACGAGTTTGAGGCCCCTTTACAGCTGCACAACTTGTACATTTGCGACACCAGTCCTCGACATCGTCCCGACAGTTGATCCAGTAAAACCGTTCTCGTATCTTTAGCAGAGTCCGTTTTACTCCCAGATGACCTCCTGAGCAACCATTATGGTACAGCTGTAGAACATCCGGTACTTGAGCTTTAGGGACAACCATTTGCAAATGACAGCTATTTCCCTGAGCATTTTCCCATTTACGGCACAGGACTCCATCCTGAATTACCAAGCTGTCCCATTGGGCCCAATAGCTCTTTGTGATCGAACTCATTGCTGAGACGTCACTCCACCTGGGCTTAGGGGCTCTGGCCTTCATCCACTCCAGAATCGGCTTAATGTCCGAATCTTCCTACTGTGCACGTTGTAGTCTTTCCTTCCACTCGTTGCTGAGGTCTGTCCTGAGCATCCTCACAGGTACCACTTCCTTACCCTCTTGCCTAGTACAATGCTTACAGTCTTCAGGACAAGGTCTTCTTGACAATGCATCTGCGTTGCCATGAGATTTACCGCTGCGATGTTCAACCATAAAGTCGTACACCTGCAGTAGCTCAATCCATCTAGCAACTTGTCCTTCTGGATTTTTGAACTGCAATAGCCATTTCAGTGCAGCATGGTCGGTTCGTAAGTGAAATTTCCGCCCCAGAAGATATTTGCTAAAATGCTGCAATGACTTTACTACAGCAAGCAATTCGCGTCTCGTGACACAATAGTTCCTTTCCGGCTTTGACAACGACTTGCTGAAGTACGCTATTACAACCTCTTGATCACCATTCCGTTGAGCCAACACACCGCCAAGTCCTATGTCACTTGCGTCCGTGTCAACTATAAATTCTTCGCCTACATCAGGGTACCCCAAAATGGGTGTTTTGCACAGTCGGTTCTTTAACTCCTGGAATGCGATGTCGCAACTTTCATCCCAGCAGAAATGTCGCTTTTCCTCTGTTAGCTTATGCAGGGGTTTGGCTATATCCGCAAAGTTCTTAACAAATCGCCGATAATAAGAGCACAACCCTAAAAATGCTCTGACCTGCGTCTTGTCTTTTGGAACTGGCCAATCCTTGACAGCGGCGATTTTCTCTGGATCCGCGCCGATACCTTCTTCCGACACTACATACCCCAAAAAACTAACTTGCCGTTTGAATAGTGAACATTTCTTCGGACTCAACTTGAGGTTGGCACTCTGGATCTTCATGAGCACGCGTTCCAAGTTTTGAAGATGTTCTTCAAACGTACGACCTACGATGATGATGTCATCCAGGTAGACCAGACAGGCATCGCCAATTAACTTGGTTAGTACAAGTTCCATCAGCCTTTCAAATGTTGCGGGAGCGTTGCACAATCCCAACGGCATAACTTTAAATTGCCACAGACCCTTTCCTGTCGAGAATGCTGTTTTTTCCTTATCTTTAGGGTCAATTTCTACTTGCCAGTAGCCACTTTTCAGGTCCAGTGTGCTGAACCACTTTACTCCAGTAAGCATGTCCAGCGTGTCATCTATTCTTGGCAAAGGGTAGCTGTCTTTCTTCGTAACGTCATTCAAACGACGATAGTCAACACAAAACCGCATGCTGCCGTCCTTCTTCCTTACCAGCACTACAGGTGAACACCATGGACTAGATGAAGGTTCAATAGCACCATCCTTCACCATTCCCTCAATCATGGTTTCCACTTCCTTTTCACGCGCTACCGGCAATCTCCTTGGCCGCTGACGGATAGGCACCTTTTCTCCTGTATTTATTTTGTGTTGAACTAAGCCAGTCTTCCCAATGTCAGCATCGTTTAAAGAGAAAACTTCGGCGTACTTGATTAACATCTTCTTCGCCTTGGCCATTTCATTTTGAGATAGAGCGCTGCGACAGTCTTCTAAAAGTGTGGTCACTCTCGTTCGTGCATCCTTGCTGGGGGTCCCAGTCGATAGATATTGGCATCGACGCAACCAATCCACTTGCTCGCAAGTACCAATCAGTGTGCCTTTTTCAATAATCTGTTCCTGATCACAAAGGTTCAGCACACGTACCCCTGAGATGTCGGTGGCTCTGACCAAAGTTCGTGCCACTTTCCATGGAAGGTTATTGTCTACCCTTTCCACGAGTACACAACGATGAGTTTGCCCAGGATTCCGAGGAAGACTAACCGGCACAATCGTTTCTGATCTCGGAGGGAGAACAATCTTCTTAAGGCTGCACACATTCCCTGGTAACGCCCCTTCCATAAAAAGTTCCTCTCGTCCACATTTCATAACTCCTTGCTTGACGTCAATCTCACAACAATTCTTCCTCATAAAGTCAAGGCCCAGGATGCAATCGTCCATTATATCAGCCACGATGACATTATGCAGGTAGATCCTGTTGCCTAGCTTCAACTCCATCTCCTTCTCTCCACGGACGGGTATGCGCTGACCGGTGGCTGTCACCAAATTAATGCGTTCTCGGCTGTATGCGGAGTCCCCAAGGAACTGACTTCTTGGGAACTGACGACCGTACGAGAGGCTCCAGTATCTATGGTCAGTTTACAAGGCGTGCCGTTGACCTCGCCCTTGATGATTAAGCTGTTCCCGTCATGGGTTTGTGTGATCAAAATCCTTGGGGCTCTTTGAACATCAGCCAGCACCCGCCCCGCAGTCCTGGCTATTACTCGTTTCCCTGCTGCTGCTGGGCGGTGCTGTTAGTCGCACTACCCTCTGGAGACTGACCATCTTCCCTTTCTGCAGTTCGCTTAGGGCAACTGGATCGAAGGTGGCCCCTTTCCCCACAGCCGTAGCACCTAGGGCTGTATCCTTTATTCCGATCGCGAACTGAAGCCGCTATAACCTCCCTGACGCGATGGGAACGATGATCCTGCCGCACAGCTTCCACCTCCAGTGCATGGGCCAAGGCGTCCTTAAGCGTTCCGTGGTGACCGAGCCTCACAGCAGCTCTAACTTCAAGGTCACGGATGCCATCGATAAATGCCTGCACCAGGTTCCCATCAATAAGCGCAGGTACGGACTGGTATGCTTTACGAACCAGCTTCTCCACTTCAAGGGCCCACTGCTGCAGGTTTTCATTACTTCGTTGCACACGATCCTTGAGCTGCGCACGAAACACGTGTTCCAGGTGAGCGTCGCCATATCTAGCCTCCAATGCTTCAAGGAGCTGCTCGTAAGTCACTTCCTTACCGAGAGCTTCCAGAACAGTTAAAGCCTGGTCGCGCAGGCCTAGGGTGAGGGTAGTCATGGCCTGACTTTTATTCCATCCATTCGCCTTCATGACAGCCGCGAACTGAATTTTGTAGGCCGACCAGGAAGAAGACCCGTCGTACGGCGGCACTTTAAATCCCCGCAGCGAAGGCGTTGTAGCTACGGGAGCTGCGATTTCATCCCCAAGTTTAAGGTTACCTAACTCCTGCTTCATATCAGCAATGACGTCATTAAACTTGTTGATCTGAGTTTCAGCTTCTAACAGGCGGTGGTCATGCTGGGCAACCTTCACCTTCACCTCCTTCATGTCTTTCCCGAAGGTTGCGTGAAGGTCCTTCATGAGGAGCATCTGCTCTTCCTGGCGACGCGCCTGTTCCTCCTGTCGGCGAGCCTGTTCCTCCTTATCGCGCTGGAGCTGTTCTTCCAGCCGACGAGCCTGTTCCTCCTGTCGGCGAGCCTGTTCCTCCTGTCGGCGAGCCTGTTCCTGCAGCATCATCATCAGAGCAGCAAAATCCGTTACTGTTGATGCTGGAGCAGCTGTGGACGGGCCGGCTTCCATGGTTGGTAGCTGGCCCTCCGACGTCTGTGGGGTTGCTCCACCGAATCGCCTCTGGTCCGTCTCTTGCTGGCGTTGACTCCGGGTACGGATACCCTCCGTGTCGTCTTTAGGTAAAATCGGCATGATTTTAATCCCCGCTTCTGACACCAATTGTTACGAGCTTGGGGTTCGTGACAATTAAAAACAGCCGATACAATTACCAAAATTAACACTTTAATTTAACACACTAATTAGAAAACACAATTGCACTACTGATCACTCTAAGTCGCACTCGAAGATCGCTTTAGATGTGTTTCGCTTCTATCGCTCAACAATACTGCCCGGGTCGCGATCTGTTCCGGCCTTTTATAGGGCCAATAGAACATTCTAGTAAAGAGACATCTGGAATGGTCGAATTCATACCGGCCTTGACTGAACAGATGTCGAAAGTTCTAGCATCGAGATTTCTAGAAAGATCTTAATTCTATTAATTCTGCTACTCGATACTAGATGGCGCTAGTGGTAACTAATGTTGTCGCGTAACATTACAATGTTCTCTTTGTTCTATGCTTAGTATATCGGGAAAAATTTAACCCTGTGTGCGGTTTTAGTTTACCCGTAGTAATTAATCCCGTAGTTTAATATCTATCGCATAAGATAGAAAGAAACTCCACAACTGTATGTTTTTATGAATAGAATAGTTTTCAAAATCGCATCATTAGTTTAACATAACAAATCTTAAATATACTTTCTATAAATCGTAAGTATGTATTAGAATATATTTATATAAACACTTGATTTCAAACATAGTAATATTTATTGACTCTAGCTGTTGCTGTATTTTGTTTAAAAATAAAACGGAATGTCGATAAATAAGTAAACGATAGTGGTACATCCCTATAGGAGGAGAAATAGTAATGACCTCGTTACGCAAATATAAATTTTAACCTTAACGAAATACAGCTTTGATGAATTATAGTGACATCTAGCGGCGGGTAGCGGAATTTGCTCATTAAACTGAATAGTTTAATGAGCAAATTCCGCTACTTTTTCCGTTTAAAGCGCACACGGAATCGTGTGCGCTTTAAACGGAAAAAGTAATAAATACGTAAAAAGTGTACACAATAAACAACTCTATAGTCATTAAACTGTGGTTTATTTTCAATTATGCGACGATTGACATATTTCTTGTTTTTATGTTCTGACGCGTTCATTCATTATTTAAGAGTAAAATACGATTAGTAAACTTCCGAATGTTTCTTGCATCTACTTAAATATGTACTTACGGAATAAGTTTTTGTATGCGGTTTAGTTGTACAAATGTTATTTTGCGAGAATAATATGTACTTATAAAGATAAATACGTTGGTAGGTACTAAGATGAGTTTATATTAGATACATATTTAATATTATGTATCGAGGTACATAGTAAAACGGTAACTAGGTATTATATTATTTCAATTGGTTCTATAGGTTCTAATTTTTTGTTCTAGTTGAATACTGCCTATTCTATAAAGGAAATAAACTTTTGGCAAAAAAATCGTCGTAAAAAATTACGCAAGTAACCCTACCTACTTATTTATTTAAAAAAATACATTAGTTGCTTACATTGTAAAGCAAAAACACTTTTACGAAGTTAACTAAACTTGTACATAACACATACATAACATCAGCCCGAAACCGGAATTATTCCGAGGTTTTGCAACGCTAGTCAAACCCGCACAATAAGGCATAATTTGTAATGTTTCGCGTATTATTGAGACAACCAATCGCGACAAGTATCTGACGGCGATTAAGCTAGATGTTGCGCATCTCGGCATAATGTTGACACGTGCGCGATATCTGAGGGGCAGTTCCTCAACTTTTCTTTATTCCGTGATTGTTGCGAACCCGTAGGATAATTATGGGGGCGTGCGATAATTTGGCCAATGGTACGACGTACGATACTGAATGTCTAATGTACAATAATTTCGTGCTTTGGAGAAAATCAAACTTCCAACAACAAAACGTCAGAAAAAATGACAGAAAAAATGAAACGCAAAAAAATCAACAAAATCTCAATGGCAATTAAGAAGAATGTCAACATCAACAAGTTAATGTCTCTCTCTCTCTCTTTTTTCCTTGCATTAATTAGCATACAATTCTAAAAATATTTTTGTTTCCACCTGCAATAAGCACAAAACCGTAAACGAAACGTCAAATGGCTTATTGGTGAAACATTTAAGCGATGTTTTTTATTTATGACTTTAGTTAATTTGACGATGAAACACATAAAAAAATAGTAAGTAAACACTACGACAAAACACGTTTACGGTGTGATCTGCTGGTGAAACTTGGCACATACTCCTCCTTTGACTCTCTAGTATTGTCGTTTTTATTAAAAGAAATGAATTAATTAGGATTTTTGTGATTTTGCTTTTGTACGATAATTTTACCCGGAATACGATAATTTTCACGTCGAAACTCGATCATTTGAACTTTTGGAGTTGGCAACACTGGATCGGTCGAAAGCACAGACTGAACAATACAGTAGTGGTTGGTCGTTGTTGAATTTTTGACGACGATAACGGTTGCAAGAAAACAGTCGTCGTTGCAACTGGTTTCAAGTAACGTTCTCTGCGCGTGCTCAATAACAAATAACTTACCCAAAAAAATGTAAACAAATGTTATGAAATAATAATCACGCGGTGCGCTCACCGGCGCGAATTCCAGGAAATTTAGCGATTATCTCAATTCATCGTTCATGCGAGTCGACTTTAAACTCCACAACCATAAGTTTGCACGGGTTTGACTGCCCCATCACGATCGGCAGCATTGACAACTGGTAATAGATCATCGACTGTATTTCAGTAACGAAAAGTTCATTTTTTATTGTAAGGACTGTTTTGTAAACGAACGCGAAAAGTTAAGGACGACGCGACGACGACGCGACACGACCAACGAGTGTGATAGATAATTGAACCATTGCGTTGTCGACTGTATTTTCATAGGCGTAAAATAAAAAATCGCACCGATTCCCACCATCGAGCGCACCATTCGAGGAGTTTGTGCAACGAAGACTGTTGGAACCCAGGACGTAAAACAGTTTCATCGTCGTAGAATACAAAACGGTCTTTGTAAACGGTTCGTCGTCGCAAGTCGCAACGCTCACGGCTCACCCCTACCCTACTACAATATAGGGATGTCGGAAATACAAAAAAGTATCGATATATATCGTATCGATATTTTTTGAAAATATCAATATCGATATTGATATTTTTATAAATAAATATCGATACATCGATATATCGGTATGATTTGACCGAGAATATTCGTGCTCTAAAATTTTTTGGCCTAAACTACTTCATTCATCTTACATTCCTAGATAAATACTAATCAATAGACATCATGTTTAATAAATCAAGAACAACGAAAAAAAAAATTTATTAATCAGACCAATATTTATCTGATACAGACATAAGAAAAACTCTTTGATTTATATGTTCGGCTGTAAGCCGACTTCTGTTGTTGGGTACAGCAGATCATTATTAATGGTAATAGTTGAGTTAGTCGACGAAACGGGTGAACTGGTTCTTGTTGTCATTCGTTTAGGTTCTGAAGCCTTTGGAGTAATATTCACTTCACTTGAACTTGCGTTTGTATTTTTAAATTGCAAAAACGCATGGTAATGCTTATTTTTGAGATGTGCAGCTAAATTCGTCGTATTGCCACTGGTTTTATATGTTTTTCCACACAGATTACATGAGACGTTTTGTTTGTCTATTTTTTTGAAAAAGTTCCATACAACACTAGACATGACTTAAAAAACAGAAATCCCCAGCAATGCTCAAATTATTATGTTTACGTGAGAAGAGAAATACGCGCGCGTTGAGGTTACAATATACAGGTAGGTAGTTGAAGTTGAAATTGACAGACAGAGTTGACAACTTAAAAAGCAGCAAATCGAGTCGACCATAGACAAAAAAAAAAATATGATAGTAAAATATTCTCAGGGTTTTTTGATCTTAAAACTTATAAGTTTCTTGGTCAGAAAAAAATATCGATTTTTATACCTTTTCGATACTTGGAATTTTATATCGATTAATCGATATATCGAAATATTAAATATCGCTCAAAAATATCGATACATTGAAAAAGTAATATCGATATATCGATGTATCGATATTTTTTCAACAAGCCTACTACAATACACACCGAAAGCCGTTGGTCGCGACTCGTGAATGAGTGCTTCTAAGTTTTGAATTAAAAATTAAGTATTTTTGTGTCTTGTCGACGGTAAGTGGATGGATATTCATTTTTAAGTAGTTATTGCATCGTTGTGGATAATTTTTGCACGAAATAACATCGTAAATACTTTTTTGGGCAAATAAATGTTAAGAACAAATACCGTTGCTCAAAAGTGTTGATTTTTGTCTGTAGCTCAGACAACTACCTATGTAATAATATTATTATTATTATTTGTTATTTTAGGCGTTTTTCATACTTTATTTCTATTTCGTCGAAGGGTCGAATTTGGACTGCACAACGTATAGTCGAAGTTCGACGCTTCTTCGTTCAAAGTGAGGCGGTGACATTTTGTATAAACAACAAAATGTCGCCGGCGTCACCGCCTCACTTTGTATCGTTTCAAATCGATACTTCGCCAAGCATCCGATTTAAAGGTTCTATAGAAATGAAGGGATATGTTTGGCGCGTACCTGGCGTATCTTTTTTTCAGTTCGGCCTCGAAATATTAGCGAGCAGAAGTCTGTACTGTACAGTATTGAGGTAATGTGACGTTGACGTTAGTACATATTCCCTCAATGCTGTACAGTACACTACAGTGGCTAAGTTCCGAGATACAATAATATCGATTTGAGCGTGCTCACACCCGTTCCGAATTGGCGTGAGCGCGATAACGATGTCCCGTGAATCGTCATAGATGACGTCATGACATGCGCCATCTTGCGATAACGCCGACCATGCGTTACACTAATATCAACGTGAGCGCGTGAGCACTGTTAGCGCGTTCACGAGCGTTCCGTATTGATGACAAAAATGACAGATCTTAGCTCTCATAATCGCGATATCTAACTCGGAACGCAAATTATTGATGTGAGCGCTCACAGCGCTATTTTTCTAATTCGGAAAGTGGCCAGTGTCAGCAAATTTAATACATCAAAAAAATACAGTGATAATGTCCACATACCAAAATGAGGGAGTCTATGCTTAATTTAATGCCGGAAAAAATATTTCACAAATCGAAATATCTATATCTTAAAAAAAAAATTGTTCATTACTGTGACCCCAGAGTAAACAAAACTGTGTTACCGTTAAACTAAATGATCTATCATGATGAAACAAACTCCTGAATGATTGGAAGTAATTAGGCGTCCTCATAAAGTAAAAGTTGTTGAAAAAAACCTACCCTCAATTAAAAAATAAACATGTTTTGTTAGCGAAATTGGTAGCAACTGCTGCTGTTGGCTACTGTGAGAGAGAACACTTTATCCTACCGAGTTCTGTTATAATCTTGGTGATTTATTATTTTTAAAACTTGGATATCAAATTCATTTAACACTTACTTTTAAGTTTATGTAAAACCAAACCAGATACATAAATGATTTACAGTAATTTAACTTTAATTTACTTAAATTGGTCATAAAATTTTAGCTTATACATATGAGGTTATAAGTAAAAATAACAAGAGTAATTGCTCCTCAGTGCATATCTTCCTAGTACATGCTCCTACAGGAGTATAAAGATTTAAATGGTCCGCAGATGTTAACCTATGCGCATATAAGTCTGATTTACCGGAGTAATTACTCCTGAGTGCAATTACTCTTGTTTCATGCTTTTATAGGAGTCTTGATCCCATATTTGTCAGTAAATGTGATCCTATATACCGATATAAGTACAAATTATAGGATTAAACGTACTTGAGTAAAAACAGCATGTATTTATGCTGTTAAAAGCGCAGTAGCGGCCATCGAAACTATCATCAGAGTTTTATAAGTCCACGTAGCATTATAAAATCGCATTCCAGGATTATGTTGCTTGTTGGGAGGTCAATGAGCTTCGCCAGCAGACCTGTTCATCTACGATGGCTCAGCATCAGGGACCGAAACCGGTAGGAACAATACCGGTATTTTTTCGGTTACATCCTTTATTTGCTTTATCGGTATTTTTAAAGGTTACCTAAATTCTTCAGTTTCATACAACCAGTATGGTACTGACTGAATGTTGGATATCAGCGTCTTCCACCATTCCCAAAGTTTCAGGATATCGTTCCTCTGCCACCAAAAACAATCTTAGGCAAAATGATGGAGTGGTTGTCTATCACAAAGCCCATCTTAGTTGTACTATCCACGAGCCTCAATTTACAAATAGTAACTGTTTGGTCATTATAAGTGACAACCGCACAGTAATTATAGCTATATACCGCTCACCGTCCCACAAAAATATTGATGGATTCCTGTCTTCATTAAACGATATATTATCACAATTTGCACACTTCGAAAATGTTATGATAGTCGGAGACATAAACATCCCCATAAATTTTTCAAAAATCGAATATTCTGGTGAGCGATACCTTACACTAGCTGCCTTTCACGGACTCTTACCAGCTCACACAGAAGTGACCCGGGAAGCTACTGGAACATGCCTAGACCATGTACTCATAAAATCGAAGTACTCTGGTGTCACAATTATCCCCAGAACTTACCTAACAGATCATTATCCAGTTCTAACATGCATCAATTTCAAGCAGCCACGCCGTTTTGCTACCACCACAGTCACCAAAATTGACATAGAATCTCTAACACTGGCTATTTCGTCAATAAACCTAGATCCTATCTATGCATCTCAAGAGCCTGATTTTTTGCTTAACTACCTTACAACTAAGATACAAGAAGCTCTAGATCAGAATACTAAAGTAATAAAACTATCGAGGCGCAAAAAAATTATTAAACCATGGGTCACTCAAGGATTAATTCGCTGTATGAAAAATAGAGACATGCTACACCAAAAGTCAAACAAGTCGCCAGATAATGAGACTTTAAAAATAACATATGTCCGATACAGAAATTACTACAACACTATTCTGAAAAAAGTAAGAAGGGAATATGACAGATCTCTTATTGCAGAAGTTAGAGATGACCCCAAAACCCTTTGGAAAACTATTAAAACTATTACCAACACAACTAAAGAACCCAATAATCCGGACGAACTTCTTAATCTACGCTCTACTCCTGAACTATCGGTTAATGACATCAATAAACACTTTGCAACTGTAGGTAAAAAGTTGGCAAATGCCTGTATTCAAACGCACCACAATCCGACACTTAGGTCTCCAGATAATATCCCAATAACTACTTCCGGATCTTGCCAGCTCAACTCATTTGTAATGAATAACGTGACTGAGAGGGAAATAGAACGGCTTATCGTAGGACTAAAAACAGATTCTGCAGTAGGCTGGGACAAAATCTCAAACAGATTTTTAAAGAACAACAAAGACGCTCTAGTTCCTCCCCTCACATACATCTTTAATGTCTGCCTCGAGAGGGGCATATTTCCCAAGAATTTAAAAAAATCTGTTTTGCGTCCTATACACAAGGGTGGAGACACAAATGTACTGTCCAACTATAGACCAATATCAATCCTACCTTCATTGTCAAAGATCCTGGAAAAAGTTATCAATCTAAGGCTTGTAAACTACCTGGAAAAGAACAACTTGCTTTCAGATAAACAGTTTGGCTTTAGGAGGGGTAGATCTACTGAAGGAGCAGTGCATATCTTAACTAACTATATTTCAAACAACCTAGATATAGGTAGGAAATGCCTGTCAATCTTCCTCGACTTAAGCAAAGCCTTTGGCACTATTTCTGTTCCTATATTAATCAACAAACTAGATGGATTAGGGATCAGAGGCACGCAACTGAATCTTTTTAAGAGCTATCTCACTGGGCGAAAACAGTGTGTTCGAGTAGGTCAACTTACGAGTAGTGATCATGTAGTCGACTATGGGGTACCACAGGGCAGTATTTTGGGACCAACTCTATTTCTCGTCTACATTAACGACCTCACTAACCTTCACCTACCCCGAGGCGAATTGATCTCTTATGCAGACGACACTGCTCTCCTTTTCTCCGCCGATACTTGGGATGAGGTATACAACGCTGCCCAAACCGGATTTAATTTGGTGAAGAAATGGCTCAGGACCAATATTTTAACCCTAAATAGCGAAAAAACAAAATACTTGACGTTTAGTGCTCGCTGCCTCGGTGAAGCTATGGATAATCGTCACGTCTTATCCCATGAATGCTTGTCTGGCGTGGGATGCTCATGCAGATCTCTAGAGCGCGTCAACAACATCAGGTATCTGGGCATCATAATTGATAGCAACCTTAGTTTCAGAGAACACATTAAACAGTTAAGTGCACGCGTACGGAAACTAATCTATGTTTTCAAAAATCTCAGACATGCAGCCGACGCTAAGTTACTTAAGCAAGTTTATTTTGCGCTTTGCCAGTCGATACTTATGTACTGCATCTCGTCCTGGGGAGGAGCTCCAAAAACCATCTTAAAGAAAGTTGAAATAGCTCAACGAGCTGTTTTAAAAACTATCACCTTTAGGCCTATTCTATATCCCACAACGCAGCTATATCAGTCATGCAAAGTTCTCACCGTTCGTCAACTTTTTATTTTTAGTATAGTCCTAAAGCAACACGGTGATCTCATATACGATCCAAACACTTTACGCAAGCGTAGAAAATATGCAGTATGCAAACGAACATTTGTTCCCAAAACTTCTTTTATAAAGAGATTCTTCATTTTCCTTGGTCCTTACCTGTACGACAAAATCAACAAAATTACCAATATTTATCCACTCAATAGGACACTCTGTAAAAAGCAAATACAGAACTACCTACAAAAACTTAGTTATGATGAAACGGAAGCGATTTTAAACATCGCCAAATAGACTAGAGAGATGACTAAAAATAATACTATCTTACCCACTCATATTGAACAATAATCCCATTAACGTCACACACCCATCCACTCACACTCAAACACACACACACACACACACACACACACACACTAGCACACACAACGCTTACATTTTTCGTCTCACATTGTGCATACTTTCCAAATTTCCATATATGTACATTGCAGTCTTATATTAATGTTTAAAACCTGAAACATGGCTACTAAATGGTCACCATTTATTACGGGGATCAAATGTAATCCGAGATACAGGTTTACCACCTAGTTCGGATGCAGATAGTCCCAATATTACAAACTTTAAGCCTTTACTTAATATATTGTCATTGTTCAATTTTGTAATAAGTGTTCTTATTTTGGTGAATAAATATTTTATTATTATTATATTATTATTAGTATTAATACCGGTTACCGAAATAAAAATTACCTCTAACTTACACGTGCCGTCGGCATTAGTCAAAGGGCGTGGATCGCCTTTGTGTGTGCCAGACTCGAGTCGACCCGCGCGCAGGCGGTGCCGATCGATTGATCGGCGCTGCCACGCCGCATGCTTCTATCAGTTTGCTAGCGAGTGTTCGATAGTTTGGTTGGCTTCGTAAATAGACTATTAAAAATGGGACGTAAGCGAAAAAACCATGTTTATGCATATTTTACTTATGATAACGAAACAAATGCATCAAAATGTGTTATACAAGGTTGCAATAAAGTTATAAAGGTAAGTGAATTTATATTTTATCATCGGAGCTTAAGTAAAATAAGATTAAATTTTCGTGTCCGTTTCAATGGCGCGGCCACGGCGTAATTAAAAAAAAATCTACTAAGATTTTGTAAAAATTTGTAAAAGTTGATTCCCAAAACCACAAATTTGTCAAAGTTATGGTTAAAAAATTACAAGGGTATGAACGTGGCTGCGCCATTGAAACGCGGAGAACCGCGTGGCCACGGAGATCTTTAAAATTAAGCGTTGCAGAGACCTGAAATTTAGGTAAATGATAGATTGAATTTGTAAAAAATTTAAAGTAAAAATATAGAAAAAAATCTTAGGTTTATATTTTAGGAGCTGCAAGACTATAACCCCATGGCCGCGCCATTGAAACGATGAAAAACACGATATCGCCGATATCTCGCTGAAACAACATCGCAGACGTGAAGTTTTTTGTAAAACCTACATTTGAATTTGTCGAAATTAGTAAAAATACTGAAATGAAATGCACCGATCCCAGCGTGGCTTGACCTCGCCGACTCGATTATCGGATGAACCCCAAGATTTGCACTAGCCACTGGAGCCTCATGCTTCATGGTGTTACAGAGGCCATTGCATAATTATCAAGAAGTAGACCGGGGGGCGCCGTAATGGTCAGGTAGACGTGCCCTTAGGACAGGAAAGGATTGCGAGCCTGCCGGATATGCATCCTTGAGTAGGCATTGGACTAGTGGAGAGACGGGTGGTATTTATGTATAGGACGTGCGTGCAACATGGTGATTCGGGTCGAGCTTCTTGTGCAGGTTCAACTGTTTTCTTAGCTCTTTTATATGCCGTTGCTTCGCTATGTTCAGTGTTGTTGTTTTCATAGTCGTCTCTGATTTCTGGTTTTTTGTAGATATCGCTAGCCGCTTTCTTAATCTTGTTTCTGTCTCCAGCCATGTCCTTCCAAGACGTGATTCTCATGTCGAAGTATTCCATGTCCTGTTTTAGGTTGTCGTTCCATGTGTAAATAGGTCGTCCGACCTTCTTAGATTTCGCCTTACACTGCATTGCTGCGTGCAATAGGTGTGGTTTATCCTGTCTGAAGATGTGTGCTAAGTAGCACATCCTGTGGTTTTTGATGCGTTTTGTTACGATTTTTCCGTCAAGATTTGTGAGTGAAATTTCGCAGTCCTGATCTAGTTTGATTAAATGCGTTTCGTCTTTGAGGGTTCTAAGTACTTCGTCGATGACCACTATGAAAAGGCGAGGGGATGCATTACATCACCAAGGACAACAATATTTACTGAGCTGTGAGAATGTAAAAGGCATAGCGTTATTCCGGCTGATGGAAATGTTCATGGGACAAGCTGGGCCCGTTCACGGGTGACCTGGAAAGTTGAGACTAACCCTACCAAACTAGCAACCAGAAACGTTTTTTTCTCCAGAGCCCGAATAGACGGGGTGGAGACGTATTCCGACCACCGATTCATCCGGTTTGACGTCTCCACCCAGACCTCGAGCCCGCCGGTCCAACAGGCCCCGTGTGGCTCGCGGTAGGTGCTAAGAAGCTGGACCGGGGGCTCCTCCTGGAAGCCTCGATTGTGTAGGCCTGGGCCTCACTACCGGACAGGCCTGCTGATATCAACGACGAGGCGAAGTGGTTCTGGGAAGCCATATCAGAGGTTTCAGACTTGGCAATGCCCCGGGTCCAGCCAGGACATGCTTGGTGGTCGGCGTACGCCAGGGCACTGGCCCGTGAGGAGTCGCTGCGACTCCTCGCGGGCCAGTGCCCTGGCCTGAAGGATCTCCGCTCGGAGGGTGGTCTTCGCCGCTCTTTACCCTTCGTAACACTCCGCCTGAATGGCTTCCGTATCCGGAGCCTGCGGTGCCTGGTGTACGCACGCCACGCTCAGAGTTGTGAGCTCCGGCGACCACCAAGCACGTCCTGGCTGGACTCGGGGCATTGCCAAGTCAGAAACCTCTGATATGGCCTCCCGGAACCACTCCGCCTCGTCGTTGATATCAGCAGGTTCAAACCTTTGTAACTTTTTAACCATAACTTTGACAAATTTATGGTTTTGGGAATCAACTTTTATTTTTTTTTACAAAAATTGGTAGATTTTTTTTTTTAAATTACGCCGTGGCCGCGTCATTGAAACGGACACGAAAATTTAATCTTATTTTACTTAAGCTCCGATGATAAAATACACTAATTCACTTACCTTTATAACTTTATTGCAACCTTGTATAACACATTTTGATGCATTTGTTTCGTTACCATAAGTAAAATATGCATAAACATGGTTTTTTCGCTTACGTCCCATTTTTAATAGTCTATTTACGAAGCCAACCAAACTATCCAACACTCGCAAGTAAACTGATAGAAGCATGCGGCGTGGCGGCGCCGATCAATCGATCGGCACCGCCTGCGCGCGGGTCGACTCGAGTCTGGCACACACAAAGGCGATCCACGCCCTTTGACTAATGCCGACGGCACGTGTAAGTTAGAGGTAATTTTCATTTCGGTAACCGGTATTAATACTGGTTGTATGAAACTGAAGAATTTAGGTAACCTTTAAAAATACCCGTAAAGCAAATAAAGGTTGTAACCGAAAAAATACCGGTATTGTTCATACCGGTTTCGGTCCCTGATGCTGAGCCATCGTAGGTAAACAGGTCTGTTGGCGAAGTACATTGACCTCATCACGACTTCCTAGTCGCACCGTACACAGCGACGCACACGCGACGACACAGTTTATCGTAACAGCTAAGGTATCTGATGATAACAGACTGTAACTGTGACAAACAAACTGGGACACCCCGACTCGGACAGGTTAGATTAGAAGGGGATGGCGGGGTCTATTGAGCAAGCGAACCGAGTGAACACAGACCCCGCCATCCCCTTCGTAGTTATTTTTTTTAGACCATTTAGACCGCGTGTCACTCACACACCACACTGTGCGCGGTGAGCCCCAGTCACGCCGAGTCACGCCACTCATTTCTGACACTCACGCAACACGTACGTCGTCCTCACAGGCCACCGCAGCCTCGCCTCATTCGTGGTAGCACATTACTCTAGCACACGTGACTAGAGTGCCACAAAGGAACAAACATACATACCTACATCGGCTGATAAACACATTACCCTCCTTTTCGCCGTGAGGTCGAGTAAAAAGAGTGCCTCTCAGGATCCTCATTTTAAAAGAGTGCCAGTTGCCCTGTCACGTATTGCCAAAAATTGTTTTGTAACATTATTTTGTTAGAGAAAAAGTGTTTTATTTAGTGGCCGACCGAAGCTTCGTTTAAGGCTATAAACCAGCCGAAGCTACGGCCAAGCCAACAATCAGAAGTGAATTGTCGCCCGTCATTCGGCCTACTCGTAAAGCTCGGTAATATGAGGCGTATGTCCGAAATGAAAATATGTCGTATCGATACGTTTTGGAAATATCGATGTCGATGTAAAAATTTTTTTTTAAATATCGATATCGGTACAATTTCTACAAGAATGATCGCGCTCTAAAAATAGTATATTTATCCTACATACGTTAACCACTTAACTTTTAAACATAAATCTAAATTTTATCAAACTGAGAAAAATAAAATTTAACTTTTATAAATTTTGTTTGTCAGTACGTGGGAGTGGGACACTAAAAAAATAATGCGAAAAAAATAATGCTCTACAGGAAAATATTTTTTTAATTAAATTTTTTCAATACTCTCCACTAGCCTCTATACAAAGTTTCATGCGTCTGAACCAGTTTTCGAAACACTTTTTGCAGTCCGCCCAAGACACCTCTTTTACAGCCGGCTCGAATGCTGACAGCCCATCTTCCGGCGATGAAAATTGTATCCCTTTGAGCTGATTTTCTATTTTCGGGAATAAAAAGAAGTCACACGGTGCTAGGTCAGGGGTGTAAGAAGGGTGACCCAGGAGTTTGACCGGCGTGCTGTCCAGGAAGTCTTTCGTTATGAGCGCGGTGTGCGAAGGCACGTTGTCGTGGTGGAGCAGTAGCCCGCGGAGCCCTGTTTGGTCGCTTGTTGCTCACTACAAAGAAAACTTCTGCCAAGCATTTGGCAGTATACCATTCAGCGTTGACGCTTCTTTGGTTCCGTAAAGGAACTGACACCACGTAGCCAGACAAATTGAAAAAGCTCGCGATCAAAATCGTCCCCCCGCTTCTAGATCGCTTCACTTTGGTAGGCGTTGATTCGTTTTGAAACACCCAAACCGTCGACGGGCGCTTCGTTTCTGGATCGTATTGATAAATCCAAGACTCATCATCTGTAATGACGTCGTAAACACGCCGAGACGAGCCTGCTTCAAATTTGTTTATCATATCACGGCACCATTCCACCCGGGCCTGCTTCTGAGCATCGGTGAGGTTGTGCGGCATCCAGCCTGAAACTATCCTCCCCTCGCGAAGATGCACATGTAGAATTTCGTGAAGGCTTTCCGCTCCAACCTGCAGTATGTGCTGAATCTCTTGATACGTAACCTAATCCTTGTCATGGATTAAATTTTTCACTTCTAGCACGCTTTCTTCCGTAACAGCCGTCAAAGGGCGACCACTTCTTTCTTCATCCCTCAAAGTTAGTCGGCCGTATTCGTTACACCAGCGATACACGGTTGCCTTAGAAGGCCCTTTATCCATGAATGCCATTTGAAGTCTATCGTACGACTCAGGTTTCAGACGACACTTGAAATCGTAAAAAATCATAGCGCGAAAATGTACCCGGCCCAGATCTGATACTATTACATAAAAACTTTTTTTCGCAATACTTTCTGAGTGGCCTGGCATAGCTTTAGTAAAATATGTCGGTCTGAAATTAATATCGTTTTTATAGGTACCTTTTCTATAGTTAGAATTTTATATCGATACACCAATAAATCGAAATATTACATATCGCTTAAAAATATCGATACATCGAACAAGTAATTGTATTGATATTTTTTCAACAAGCTTGAGGTGACGTCCAGCTAACTCGGGGTGAATCGAGTCCGCGCTCGTGGTTTCATTCGGCTTACCAAAGGCAAATCGCAATCAGTCGCGCCATTTTCCAGTTTTTGCGAGACACTAACGATGGCAATTGATTTTTTTATACACGTAGAGATGGCATCATCGGACATGGGCGGAGATGTGGAGGTCACTCCAGACTTCTACGACATCCTCAACGATGAGGAGGGCGAGGTTGTCGTGAAAACGGAGCTGGAGGAATCTGAGTGTATGGAGGACGAGGGGGACCACCTCGAAGAGCCCGAGGATATCATCGAGGTGGAGGACGATTCCGACGCGGAGATGGCTTCCGAGACCGAGCCATACTTCGAGGTAAATATGTACTTCTAGCTTTTACCAGCGGCTTCGCCCGCGTGGGGGTTGGAAATTATCCCACGGGAACGTACTACTGGGATGAAAAGTATCCTATATGTTACTCCAAGTTATAAACTATCTGTGTTCCGAATCCGTTCTGCCGTTTTTGCGTGACTGAGTAAGAAGCATCCACACATCTTGATATAATAATCTTTCACATTTATGATATTAGTAGGAAGTAGGATGACTGTTAAATTACTACTATGTCAATGTCTGCGTGCTTCTGCATAATTGCAGTCACATTTCCCTAGACACATCAACACTTTAAATTATTCTACGTTTGAATAAGGCATGGTCAACGTATACGTAAACAAAACACTAGTCACTCACTACGTAGCTCAACAATCACATCCGTTCGGAAGTAAGCTGCGCGAGGGACTAAGGAAGTGATTCGCAGGGCGGCGGGTGGCGAGGTAAAGGGGGTGTTAGGCACGTGGTACAGAAACGCCGCGGCGCCAGCGCCCGTAGGTTTTTGGCGGCATCTTTTATCAGATCAAAGAAAGCCGCCGAGCTCGTAGGCTATTATGCGAAATAAAGATACTTGTAAAGTCAGATACTGTAAACATTTTTTGAATGTGTCGATTTTAATAGTTATTTGATAATTAACTCTCAACTGGCCAATGCTTAAGTTTTTTTAAATTATAACATCATCAATGTTGTGCTTGTAGGTGAGTGTATACGTCCCTAAAAGGAACTACAGAGTTTTTGTTACTTATTGTATAATCTTTCACATTTATAATATTAGAAGGTAGTAGGATGACTGTTAAATTACTACTATGTCAATGTAACAAGACACACTGCGGATCGAAAGACCATTAAAATGGTTTACTTTGCCATATGCCAGTCGTTAATTGAGTATTGCATCACAACTTGGGGCGTTGCCGCCAAAACCCATCTTATTTAAGATCGAACGAACTTCTTAAGTGAAGTTCGATCGATATAATATGAGTGGTTTCATTTGAGGATATAAATAAACAGGTAGCCCTTTGACCTACAAGGCAACACTCGCACGGTTTTAAAAGTTATTTATAATTAGAATTACGAAGCGATTTCTTTTTATATAATAATCGATTAAAGTGTCGACTCTCTATGCTAGACTGTGACAGCTCATTCTTTTAGAGTTGCGACTTGAGTTCAAGTCCTCTCGTGCTATAGTAAAAATGAACTGGGTTTTGGCCCAACGCCCCACGCTTTTACAATCAAATATTATAATTAAAAGCACATAGTTTACACTTCAGCCCAGTAATAGAGACAACTTGAACGATCCATAATTTATTTTTTGTTTTTACGTGCATTTATAAAAGCGTGTTTTTCTAGTGTTTTTTAAACTATTAATTTATTATATACTTTTTCGTCTTTGATAACGAAATATTTTTAACATTGATACATTTATTTTAAGTATGCGAATGAGCCCGCATCCTCTCCATCTCCGCCAGTGCGTCTGTATTGCATGGTATTTTATCTGTCAGCTTAGAACAATCTAGCTCTTCAATCTGGAGACCACTAAGTGATTTTACTCTACTTAGGGCCACATACGCCTGTCCAGCCGCAAAAGTACGGGACCCTAAGTACACCACTGCGTGGTCTACCGTACAGCCTTGCATCTTGTGCACAGTAGATGCCCAACTTAAAAAGCACCTATGTTAATATTTACACTATTCAATATATCATAGGTTTGTTATAACCTTGAAACCTGATCGTGTTCAAAGTTCATTACGTGGCCTTTCTCACAAGTGCAAACACGACTATGATACGATATTCCATCATGGAATACCAGTGCCTATCTTCCGGCTTCATCATCAGACCTTGAAACCTAATCGAGGGCAAAGTTCATTACAAGACTTTTCTAAGAAATCCAAAACAGCTATGATACGATTTACCATCATGAAGTTCCAGTTCATATCTTCCGGCTCCATCAACAGATCAGTTCGACAGTACCATATTATTGTATTGTCATCAGAACTACATACAGCTGCCAATTTTCATTACGCTACGACCCTTGGAAGTAGATTAAATTAGTTACCTTAGATTCCATTCCATAGTTAGTTACACACAGGTCGACCTAATAAAAGCGTGTTAAAAAACACTCCCAGGTACAGTTTGATTCCAAAATCAATAACCAACGACGGAAGGGAAGAGTCTGCCCATCATTGCAGTTCAAATCTTCACTCCCTCGGATATTTTTTGCTTTCTTTGCCAATTTTTGTACAACAAATTAAATGTCTCTCTTAATCTATAACCCAGATGGTTAATTGTCACAAAACAGTTAAAATATTTCTTAAAACCCTTGACTATCAAAGAACTGAGAACCTTTTGACAGTTCTCCAATAGATTTCCTTCCCTTTCTCCCATGGCTAATTTACATCTCATCCTCGCTCTCGCACACTAACATACATTCATACACTACAACGTACATTCCTACTCCCCAACATACATTCATACAGGGCACTACAAATCGCACCTTTAGAATAATCAGTTTCGCATGAACCATTAGTTTTATTTTTTTACTTACAACACTCTTGTCTAATCTTTTTGGTTCCTTTAACGATATTCACATGAAATCGTGTCTAAACCTTTTACTATATTATTTTGCTGTGGGGGTCTGGTGACCTGTAAGGTGGTTTTTATTTTGTCTGTAAGGTGACTTAATCGAGAGTGCTCTTAGCTATGATTCAAGGAAATCTGTTCAGCTGTTTGAAGATTATTTGCTCCTTTCTAGTTGATGAAGGGATTTGAGCATCTTCCACAGGTCTGATCGAGTCGAAATTTGGTATTCTATTACTTTACTGATATTCGAAGAACAAAGTAACCTTGAATTGATGCTGCAGCATCATCTGGAATTTGCAGGATACGCAACTACGTCACCAACAAACAGCAGAAGTATCGTGTTTGAGCTCATTGGGAAGGACTCAATAAGTAGATGATAGATAGATGGGGACCAGGGTCTGATGATGGAGTAGCAAATAGGGAACATACATAGACACAGCTGCACAGATCTAAGCGAGTCATGTGTCGCTTGTAGTGTTTATATTAAGTTTAAAAAACGGGAAATAAACCATAGAGGTGTTCTTGGTCAAGAATCCAATATTTTGTTTTATGTTGGTGCTATTTTATGTGAGGTTTAATCGAATGTTTTTAAGAGTTGTTATTTATTTGATTTATTTATTATTTATTTATTTTATTTTAAATAGAACGGCCGAAGCCAATTACACTATTTAAACACATCAATATACACATTACAATATCTAGAATCTATTTACACAGTCATGCATTCTTCTCACAAAAATTCAAACATTCTGACAACATCATGTTCCATTCATTCGCAAACATATCGAGATCTGTATTCGAGTTCAGGAGAGCGTTAATAGCGGTTAATGTCCGAGGAATAGGTGACTTGGAGTGTGCAACAGTACGGCAAGTTGGAACAGCCAGTAAGCGGTGTCTTCTGCCACGACAGTAATTGTCCGGGACAAATAGATTGCAGATCTCGTTATGTAGATCAGGAACATCAATAATCCCCCATCAATAATTTATGCCAGCTCTTAATTTTTTCAGTCCGAGACTGCTACCGTCCTGGCGATGTGGGACGAAAATTTGGACCCGTTGTCAATGCCGTGAGTAATAAATGAGTATGTTGTTGATAATGGTTTTCTGTATAATAAATGAAAATGTTTTATTTGATAGGTCAACATCAACACCGTTGAAGTGGGTTCCTGATACCTCTGCTGCTGTTGGCTCAGGCTCGTCTGAACGAGAAGAATTTACGACGTAAGTGTTAAAACTTGTATTCATTAGTCTTGTACCTTTTCTTGATGAGTTACACGTATAGTCAAAACCGTTTACGGCAACATCGTTTAGAACAACATAATGTTTATATTGACTAATCCATAGGTTCCAGCTAAATGCTATAATGACCGCCGCAGTAAAATGTAAATCCAAGATGGATTTGTGACGGCCGCAGTAACATGACGGCCACAGTAATTATGACGGCCGCAGTAACATGACGGTCGCAAGAACATGACGGCTTCAATAAAATGACGGCCTCCGTAAAATGATGGCCTCCATTAGTATGGAGGCCGTCACTCATATGATCACAGTTATATGACGGCCGCAATAACATGACGGCCGCAGTAACATGACGGCCTCCGTAATATGATGGCCTCCGCAATATGACGGTTGCAGTAACATGACGGCCGCAGTAGCATGACGGCCTCCGCAATATGACGGCCTCCTCAATATGACGGCCTTCGCAATATGACGGCCTGCGCAATATGACGGCCTCCGCAATATGACGGCCTGCGCAATATGACGGCCTCCGCAATAACATGACGGCCTCCGTAATATGACGGCCGCAGTAACATGACGGCTGCAATAATATGACGGCCTCCTCAATATGACGGCCGCCGCAATCAAAATCAAAAGTCATTTATTCAAACTAGGCTGAGAGTCAGCACTTTTTGAACGTCAAAATTACATAAGACAGTCCCCCCAAAAAGCCCGCCCTTCACCACTTCCTAGTGCTTTAGCTGGGAAGAAGAAGTGGCGCAACAAACTCCCCAGCAGCACAGCTGTCTGTTATGTTGGAAGAACTTGATTCTATACAATAATAGCATATAACCATCATTCAACGATAAATGAAAATTTAATTAATAAAAAATAAAAAAAATAAATGGTTTATGCAGTCAAGTTAAATAAACAATGATATGAAGTAATTCATATGACCTGTCAGTAGTTAAGCTAATTCTGGTGAAAGAACATAAACGTTGTCTTGAGTTAATCACAGCGACCAACAATTCTTATCGTTTAAGTAGTCGTTGATAGAATAGTATGCCTTCGAACAAAGATTTGATTTTACTTTCGCTTTAAACGCATTAAAATGTAAATCTAACAAAGAAGAAGGAAGCTTGTTATAGAAGGTTATACCAAGCCCAGCAAATGACTTATGAACCCTATGAAGCCGGTGAAAGGGAGCACGTAGTTTGTCCTTATTTCTAGTATTAATATTATGAGTACAAAGTAACAATATGAGAGCCTCCGCAATATGACGGCCGCAGCAACATGACGGCCGCAGCAACATGACGGCCGCAGTAACATGACGGCCGCAGTAACATGACGGTCGCAGTAACATGACGGCCGCAGTAACATTACGGCCTCCACAATATGACCGCCTCCGCAATATGACGGCTTCCTCAATATGACGGCCTCCGCAATATGACGGCTTCCGCAATATGACGGCTACCGCAATATGACGGCCGCCGCAATATGACGGCCGCAGCAATTTGACGGCTGCAGCAATATGACGGCTGCCCAATATGACGGCCGCCGCAATATGACGGCCGCCGCAATATGACGGCCGCCGCAATATGTCGGCCGCCGCAATATGACGGCCGCCGCAATATGAGAGCCTCCGCAATATGACGGCCGCAGCAACATGACGGCCGCAGCAACATGACGGCCGCAGCAACATGACGGCCTCCGTAATGTGCCGGCCGCAGTAACATGACGGCCGCAGTAATATGACGGCTGCCGCAATATGACGGCCTCCGTAATGTGACGGCCGCAGTAACATGACGGCCGCAGTAATATGACGGCTGCCGCAATATGACGGCCGCCGCAATATGACGGCCTCCGCAATATGACGACCGCCGCAATACGACGGCCGCCGCAATATGACGGCTGCCGCACACATTAACAACGCAGAAGAAGCCCTGCAAACTTGAACAATCAAACGAAGCACACGTTAAGAAATACAAAAATAACTACCTAAGTAAGTATCTATGTATCCTGCACTGCTCCGCTCTGAAAGTAAAATACAAAGAAGCAAACTCAAACTCAAACTCAAACTCAAAGCATTTATTTCAATTAAACCATTTACAGGCACTTTTGAATTGTCAAAAAGTCGATCAGTTGGAAAGTTGAAGCTAGTTGCCCATTCCAAAACGTAGATCTCTATGGAGAAGAACGGGCAAGAAACTCCACGGACACTCTTTTAAAATCAAGTTGAATATTACAAAATCTTGGGAACATTATTCTTGTTGCTTCTGTATGTGAGAACAATGTAAAAAAAATAATTATAAACAATTCTAAATACAAGATAAAAATAAGCCCTGGAAGTTAGGAGATGACCAGTCTCAACCGACAGCGCCCGTTCACGAACTTGACGCGTGGATCAGCACCATCCAGCTCAACCATTTTGTAGGGAACCGAATGATCCAACACACGCGCCACCATCAGTGAGACATTTATGTGAGCATGACATACTCTCAACTGCCATGCTTTTTCAAGTCAACGTACATCATAACAACACAATAAACGGATGCATGGTACTCACATTTACAAAATTCAAACAAAATGCTTCTAAATTATACAAAACTATAGTTTGCAATCTATTTGAAATATTAATAAAATTTGATTTCCTAAAATAAAGAAAAAACATTTAATATATATTGACGTATATAAAGTAACTAACACTTAGATCAGCAAAAATAAAACATTCGTAATGTCACAAAAATTATAATATTATGAACAAAAATGTTCCTAATGTCAGAAAAAATAAAAAAGGGGAAGCTTCTCTTTCAAATATTAAAATTTTAACTAGTATGCCCAGGTGGCTGTGGAGCAGGACCAGCATTAAGCCAAGCATTTTTATCGACGATATAATCATCTAACTTATAATATGCTTGTCTACATAGTGTGCGTTTAATGCATGATTTAAATTTCTTTTCATTTAGTTCAAGAATATCGACTGGTATTTTATTATAACATTTTACACAGTACCCCATAAAAGAAGTGTGTACTTTAGACAATCTGAAACGTGGTTGATCTAATTTGTTCCTATTTCTAGTGTTAAAATTGTGCCTATCACTTATCTTACTAAAAAGATGTAGATTTTTCCGAACATACATAATGTTTTCATAAATATATTGACAAGGTACCGTCATGATGTTAATTGTTTTGAACAGTTCCCTTAGAGATTCGCGTCTGCGGAGGTTATAGATGGCTCTGACGGCCCTCTTTTGCAGAATAAAGATCGACTCAATATCCGCAGCCCGTCCCCATAGCAAGATACCGTAAGACATGATGCTATGAAAGTAACTAAAATAGACCAGTCTCGCGGTATCCGTCTGTTAATTGGCGGATCTTCCAAACAGCGTAAGCGGCAGAACTTAGCCGCCCTGCAAGTGATGTTAAATGAGGACCCCACTGTAGCTTTGAGTCAAGCGTGATCCCCAGGAAAACCGTCTGTTCGACGAATTCTAGTATCTCCTTATTCAATACAACATGACATTCACTACTTCTAACATTCGGTAACGCAAATCTTATGCATTTCGTTTTCTTTCCATTTAATACCAAATTATTTACAGTAAACCAATTATGGACCTTAACTATAGCATTATTTACGTCGTCAAGCTCCTGTGCACGTCTTTTAACTTTAAAAATCAGTGATGTATCATCAGCAAATAACACCATTTGAGGTCGGTTTTTTAGTAAAAAAGGTAAATCATTTATATATACTAAAAAGAGGAACGGACCCAATATTGAGCCCTGCGGTACACCCATTTTGACTTTTAAGCCCAAAGAATTCACACCGTTTATTTGAACTTGCTGCAGTCTATCATTCAAGTACGATTTTACTAAGTTAAGCGCAAGTTCACCCAGTCCGTAATGCCGAAGTTTCAAGAGAAGTGTTTCATGATTCACGCAATCAAACGCCTTGGATAGGTCGCAAAAGATACCTATTGCATCTTGCGCCTCTTCCCATGCGGTAAAGATGTGTTTCAATAAGGTGACACCAGCGTCGGTTGTGCAACGTCCTTTGGTGAAACCATACTGTTGATCGTGTAGGATGTTATTACGATTAAAATGATTGAGCATTTGGTTTAACATAACTTTTTCAAACACCTTGCTGAAAACCGGCAAAATCGATACGGGTCTATAATTATTAGTATCTTTGCTGTCTCCAGATTTGAAGAGTGGAATAACTTTACTGTATTTCATTAAATCCGGGAAAACCCCTTGATCAACACACAAATTAAATATTAATGCCAGATAGGGTGCAACTGTCTCAATAATGGATTGACAAACTTTAGTAGACATGCCCCACAAATCTTCGGTAATTTTGATCTTAAGTTGCTTAAATGCCTTTAAAACGACCACCGGGCTTATATGATTAAATTTGAATTCCACGGGACAGGCTGAGACATTCGCTCTTAATAAATCAATAGCAAGTGCGGGCGAAGAATTTAAAGTTTCTGTAGTTTTAATAGGAATATTGGTAAAGAAAGTTGCAAATTCCTGAGCAACATCGATATTATCACTAATGAGACCGCGGGAAGTGTCCAGTGTGTAATCATTATTATGCCTTTTGCTTCTGTTCGTTTCATTGTTAATAATTTTCCAAACTGCCTTAATTTTATTATCTGCTGATTTAACCTTGTGGCTAAGGAATGAAGCTTTAGCTACTTTGCAGATATTTTTAAAAGTTTTAGAGTAAGTAGCAACATACTTAGTAAAAGTTTCTGTGTTAATAAACGGCTTAAGGCCATACAGTTCAAATAATCTTTCTCTACTTTTCCTGATTCCTTTAGTTGCCCAGTCACTGAATAAGAATTTAGGGCAAATAGTTTTAGATTTCTGCTTAAAAAAATGACTGAACTCAGTTTGGACTAATGAAAATAATTCTTTGTACATAATATTACCATTATTCAAATTTAGGCCCTCAACACTTAACTTGCTGATTAAAGTGCTATTAAACTTATTTAACTTACCCGATGTTATAGGTCTAGTTTGTATCTGTACTTTTTGAATTGGTGTGTTGGACTCAAAAGTAACGGTTTGACCGCTGTGATCAGAAGGGAGATAATTTACAATGGCTTTATCTAAATAGTCGCAGTCGCAAAAAACATTATCAATACATGTAGCAGTAGTCGTAGTTATTCGCGTTGGTTCCAAAAACACATTTGAAAGATTGAATGATTTAAAGAGGCTTAACAATCTGCTACTATTTGAATTATTTTCCAAAATATTAATATTAAAGTCCCCACAAATAATTACTGATTTATTACCAGTTGCAAGTTTTGCCAAAACATCTTCCATTACTGACTCAAATATAGAGTAGTTTTGATAGTTAGGAGGTCTGTAAACGCACACTATACAATGCTTATCTAGCTCAACACAGGACAGTTCAATGCTATGTTCCACTGATAGTTTAACTATGTCTGTGCGAGTCTTAGATTTTATACAATTTTTAATTAATATAAGTGAACCTCCACGAAGCATGGATTTCCGATTAAAACAACTGCCCACACTATAGTTCTCATAATTAATTAACATTTCATAATCTTTTAACCAGTGTTCAGTTATACAAATAATATCAAACCTTGTTTTTTCTAAAAACAATTCAATTTCCAATTGTTTGGAAGAAAACCCTTGAATGTTTTGATGAAACAATTTCAAGGAATTCTGCTTAGCCCCTTTTTTACAATTAAATAATTGAAAGCTAGATGATACCTTGGTGACAGTGCGATTAAAAACATTTTTATTGGTACCATCTGTTGTCTTACCTACTAGTTTAAATTAGTATCACTAACTACCTTAATATTAGTATTATTACTAATGTTTGTAATTACAGTAGACTTCGACATGCTATTTGACGTCTAAAACTAATGGGCAGATACGCAGTATCCCTAGTCGATTTTAATTTCTCAACAAAAGTGTTGGTGTCAAAAAATATAAGTTTGTCACTATAGCAATTAGCTAATAAATGCATATGGTTATTTAGCATATGTATATTATGATTTTGCCTACTTGACAAGTGCTCAAAGTAAGGAAAAGCACACAATATTATTTTCTGAAAAAGAAGAAGCAGCATAATGTCCGTATTACGCTGGACCAGCTCAAGGTCATAGTGTTACCCTTATCATATACAGTGCCTATCCAGGCAATCATCTTTTTTTTTTTGTTTTTCAACCTACCTCTTTGATATTTGAAAACAGTAAATAAACCATTATACAAGTTGCGCGCGTGGCGGCTTTATGCTTGTATGACGTGTTGGTAAATCTATTCCGCGAGAAAAATTAACCATTCTAGCTTTTGCGCACGTGGTGTCTTTATTTACACGGACATAGGGTTCCAATTCTGTTCTACACGCCTATTTGCGGTTTGCAAATCTATTACGCGTAGGTACATAGATTTGCAAACCGCTAATAGTAGGTTATCTATAATAAATAAATATAGTAATCTATTACGCGTAAAATGTAATGAATGTAGGTAAATAATAATATTGTCAAACCATCCTTATTCTTTTTTGTTTACTAGCCTTCGAAGAGCCAGCGCTCGATCTAAAGTGTTTACTTTCTATAGTTTCCCATGTTGTTTGACAAAATATTAACTACTTTAATTTGTAGGAAATTATATCTGTATTTAGCTTATTATTACGTATTATTATTTACAAACAATTTTAAGCTCTGCTGGTAACAGATAATGGCGGGGGGCGGCGGGTTCAAAAAATTGGCACACGTCCGACGTCCAACACGTTCCGCTCGGGACTAAACGACACGGGGCGCGCGCATGTAAAGATAAAAACACTGGATTTTAGATTTGTTATAAATGTATTTTCATAGTCCACATTATGACGGCCGGATTTCATCATATTTTTTACGACCTTTATAATGGTATAAGTTTTATTGTTCAAAGCCTTATATAACTCAAATGAAATAAGAATCCGATCATCATTTAGACTTGTCTTTGCGATTTAAGTGGGTGCAGTAAAATGCAAGTAATCGTGTATCGCACGGCCGGAATATCTAGATCAAGGTGCGAACTATGTAGTATATTTTTTTCAATTTTTTTAATCCGGTTTATCTACTCATAAAACAATACAAAACGACGTTTTTCCGGATCACCCCGCCTTAACATCGTAAAAGTATAACAAAGTGTCGAGTTTTGGGTCTATTGTAATTTTAGGCAACAAAGATACAACTTTTACTTTCGAGACTAAAATTACAGATGTTTAAATGAAATGTTTATTAATTTATGCAAGTGGATCATTTAAAACATTTTCATACGTCATTATATTGTTGGTCAATATTTTAAAATTAGATGCGCCGGTATTTCCCAGCTGCCTGACCCGTGAGAAGAAATACCGAAACAAACTACAGAGGTCATGATCTCTTTTTAAGTCCAAACATTACATTATTGAGATTTTACCCACCCCCTACGTAGGAATTTGTCGTCGGTTATTATAAAATAATATTGCTGTTCCATAAATTGTAGTCGCGTAGGTATAGCACAGTTGTTACGGGTCGCCAGAAGCCCGAAAGTCTGACAACCAGTCTTACCAAGGGGTATCATGTTACCCAATAACTAGATTGTGGAGGTCAGATAGGCAGACGCTCCATGTAAAATACTGGTATTCAGCTGCATCCGGTTAGACTGGAAGCCGACCCTAACATAGTTGGGAAAAGGCTAGGCAGATGATGATGCTGATGTAAGTATTATAGCACTTTTCTAAGAAACATCAGATATTTTTTTGATACCTGTATTAGTCCTAGTAATATCTATGGGCTTACGTATAGGCGTATATGTACCTTAAAAACCTTACTAGTCGTTTCACGACCAAATATGAGTAAGGAGTCCCTTTTCGATGTGATTATAAGAGATTTTCACTGTAATTATATAACTACTTTCTATCCTCCACAGGTTCGATGTCGTCGTCACGGCCCCACTCGACGACGTCGTCGCTATCGAGGAGGACCACGCCTTCCACCTTGCTAGTGAACATCAGCTGTTCCAGCAGGCGGCAGAGCAGCCGCAGCAGTGTCGTGCGCGGCGCGGCGGGGCAGCGCGCCGGGCCCGCGCGGCGCCGCGGGGCCTGCCTGCCGGGGACTGCCAGTGGGTGAGAGGAGAAAGATTTGTCGAGGTACATATAAATGACGATGATGTGCCTGAGGACTTGAGAGAGAGCATCAGGCGTATAGTGAGAATGAGAGAAGCAACGAGAGTGCGAGTGGCTGACAGAGCAAGAAGTTTAAGAGAAGAGAACGAGGAAGAATGGATGGATGCGGATGACGACGAGATCGAGTCCTTCTTTGCTGCGGAAGGAACTTCCAGCCACTTTGAATGGTCACCCATGGGTGATTATCAAGGTAAGAGGGAGAAATTTCTCCCTCAGCAAACGGGGCCGGTTGTCGCATCTGAAAACGCGTATGGGGCGTTTAGGCAGTACTGGGATGACGGCATTATGTCGCACATTGTAACTGAGACGAACCGGTATGCCGCAAGCGTTGCTGGTTCGTCCGCGTCATTCGCCCGAGATTGGTATGACACGAATATTCACGAACTTTTTGTCCTATTTTCCTTCTGGATGATGCTCGGAATCATCCGGATGCCCACCATTAAGTCCTGTTTTACTGTCAACCCTCTGTTGCAGGTGAACATCTTCAGGAAGATGTTCTCAAGGACACGCTACGAGAATCTTTGCCGCGTATTTCATTTAAATGACACAAGTAGCAGACCGACAGACTCGACTGACCTTTTGATTAGTTTAGGCCCAATCTTGGACCACTTAAATGCCCGGTTCAAGGAAACCTATATCCCATCCCAGAATATTTGTATTGACGAATCCCTGACTTTGTGGAAAGGTAACCTCTCCTTCCGCCAGTACATCAAGACCAAGGCAGCCCGGTTCGGAGTTAAAACCTTTGAACTCTGCGAGTCCTCCACGGGCTACCTTTGGTCCTTCTTTGTTTACCTCGGTGCTGGAACTTCCTACGGTCCCGGTCTCCCTTCCGGTGTGCTGAAAAGCACATCCACCGTGATCAGTCTCATCCGTCCTCTCCTTGACCAAGGCTATACTCTATTTATGGATAACTGGTTCAATAGCCCCCTACTGGCCAGATTTCTGAAGTCACGGAAAACCGATTGTGTAGGTACCTTGCGTGCTAACCGCAGCAATGTACCTCCACTTATATCGCTGTGTTCTCTGAAAGATGGCCAGTTTGTAGCACGTCATTCCGGCGATGTGGTGGTCTTGGCCTTTCAGGACAAGAAGCGTAAGATAGCCACCATCAGTTCCTACCACGGCAATTCACAAGGCCAGATGGAGGCGAAACCACATCGCTCAGCTCAGTACAAACCTCAAATAGTTTTAGATTACAATAAGGGTATGGGAGGCGTTGATCGTAAAGATCAAATGCTGGAACCATACGCGCTGGAAAGAAAAAGAGGCGCTAAATGGAATGTCAAGTTCTTTAAACACCTGCTCAACTGCTCCATTTTGAATGCCCGTATCCATCTGCAGAGTTCGTCGGCTGCTCCGAAAGAGCACTTAGTGTTTCGATTGGAGTTAGTCGATCAAATTCTGCGGCACCACCTCGCACTTGTCCCTAAAGTCACTCCCACTCCCACCCGTCCCGCGTCTAGCAGTTTGGGCCATCATCTTAAGCCTCAGGTGCAGCATCTCCCTAAGCGGACAGACTCACTCGCAGAAGGCCGTCGTAGCCGTAGGCGTTGTATTATGTGCAGCAAGCACAAAAAATTACAACGAACTACGTACGTGTGCTCCGTCTGTGAGGTCCCCCTTTGCTTTGATCCCTGCTTCAAGTTATATCATACTTAGTAATTCCATTTTGAGCATCTTTTGTTTCCAGTGTACAGACCGACAGACGACCTTAGCAGTTATTTAGTAATTACATTTATTTATATATACACACATATTTATTAATACGTAGTATATTTGGTAGACATTCAGACTGACTGACGTATGTATTTCCAGTTTTCTTAGAAGAGTATAGCTTTGCCACAATGTCTAACTGACAGACAGACGCACTTAGTAAAATCAACCCTTTTCTCGGTCATACAATCTATTCTGTCTAAGCGCCGTGTTTGTGTGTGTGACGTGTGCTAGACTGGGGGTCATCAAAACGTAAAAATATCTGCAGCTAACTGCTTGAGGCTTGTCAGAAGCTCGCTAGGGTAGCGTTTTTGTTTCAAGTTACGCACTGTATCATGGATGAGTCCACATTATTTTCGTTGGCAGTTTTTTTTTTAGAAGTAAGCAACACCTCTGTTCTTTATATTTTTATCAATATTTATGAAATAATGTTACTGTTACCTTCGAAATAAGCAGCACCTTTACTTTATATTTTTGTAGCCTGTTTCCATATTTCTCTGTTTGTCTATTCCTCTTGCAATTCTTCTGGCAGTTATTTTTTTATAAAACTGAATGTGAGATTGTGAGATGTAAAATTGTGTGAATGTGTAATAGATGAACTTTTTTGTTATTTTAGACATAAGCAGCACTTTTATACTTCACCTTTCTATTTCTATGACCGTTTGTAAATGTTTTGCGTTAGAAATACGCAGCATCTTTGTACTTCACCTTGTATTTTGATACATGTGAATGTGAGACTGTTAGATGTAAGACTTATAAAATAATGTGAATGTGTAATAAATGAAAATGTTATTACTTTAGTAATAAGCAACGCCTTTGTACTTTACCTTTTTATTTTTATCAGGATTTATAAATGTGAATGTATAATAAATTAACATTTATTTGAATTACAGTGTTCATTCTACTGCCACATTTTTTTACAAATATGTTGAAGCATAAGCTTACAAGTACTTTTAATTTTATTCTGTGTACTTAATAAAGAGACCATAAATGTGTGTGTATACACATCTGCTTACGCCTTCAGGGAATACAAGCTTAACAGGTTAGTAGGTATTTAGGATGTTATGTACAAATAAAATAAAATAACTTACTTCAAGAATAATGTTTATTATTTTTCTTCCCTGATTAACATACACACACAGTACACACAAATATTTTTTTTTTTTAATAAATCAAAGAAAATCATGTACTTAACTAAAATTTGTTATTATTTCCTACAGCCAAACTTATCGGTATTTTCGTACAGTGAGTGAGTCCTATCACTACAAAATTTCTCGAACTCCATACATTTTTAACCGACTTCCAAAAGGAGGAGGTTCTCAATTCGTCGGAACCTTTTTTTATTTTTTTATGTATGTTCCCCGATTACTCAAAGATGGCTGGACCGATTTGGATTATTATTTTTTTGTTTGAAAGGGTATACTTCCCAGGTGGTCCCATGATCATCAAGTCAGGATCTGATGATGGGATCCTGGAGAAATAGAGAGAACTCTTCAAATTTTATACATAGGCACACTTGAAGCAATTTGTGTAGTTTTTGGAAGAGTACTTTCTCGGAGTGGTTCCATTTCAATTTGGTGAAGATCTGATGAAGAACTTCGGAGATAGGCAACGGAACTCCTCAATAAATGATAACAAATGGACAGGGATTGCTGAAATCTCATGTCTGTCAATTGTTTACACCAGTTAATAACATAACATCACGCCGGTACGCTGTGAAGGGGTAAGCACATGTGAACCACTAAAAAGTGAAAAATAAAAAACTTTTTTCAGAAAAATAAACAACCGAATTCCAAAAAAACACTAAAAAGTGACAAAAAATTAAAATACATATCCTAAGTCACCGACTCGATCTTATCATATTACAAAAAAAATATACTGGCATATTCTTCACTACATAGTATAAAACAAAGTCGCTTTCTCAGTCCCTATATATGTTTGCTTAAATCTTTAAAACTACGCAACGGATTTTGATGCTTTTAATAGATAGAGTGATTCAAGAGGAAGGTTTATATGTATACACAGACCGCCACGCGGGCGAAGCCGCTGACAAAAGCTAGTAAAATATAAAGGTAGATTACGGTAGATAAAGGTTTTACAAAGTCATGCGTTGTAAAACGCGAATTGAGACAAAAATGGCTCCCCGTAGGTAGTATGAGTTTCAAAAGTATGAAAATGTTAGGTACAACTTTCAATAAAACGCTGCTGTTAGATTACTTTAACATTGTAATTCTATCACAAATCATCATAACATAGGAACAAACGCACTTTCAACCTCTTAATCGTTTTCAACATTTGTTTATAAATACAAAAAGTTGTAATTTAACTACGCTGTACAACAATTTCAATTTATATTATGGCTTGTTGATTCAAGAATACAAAACATTTTACTATAAGTAGCTAGAGGCAATAGAAACTTGAGTGGACCTTTTTTGTGAGCGAGGCCGTAAACCTGTCATCTGTCAGATAACGGCGCGGGGCTTGAAGGTTTGAAGGTTTTAGACGTCATGCAAGAGTCACCGGTACTTGAGCCGTTATGCCCCGAACCATCGCACTGATCCAAGAGCCGTGGATTAGGAACAACAGAATCTGTGGCCTCGGCAACATCGGAGGTAAGATAATCCTTAATCCACACGGCGCAGAAAAACCACGAACCTGTGTGTACATTCCCAAAGAAATCCCTACCACACCACTCACTCAATTTTGTTCCAGAGACCTGACAGCTGTCAGGCTCCAGACCGCATGTGACGGTCCAGATGTTGTACTGGCCTCGGCGTATATGCCAGGCGAGGACGTTAACCCTTTATAAGGCTCTGGCCATATATTGGACATCATACAATTGACGAAATATCTTAAAAAATTCTTTGGCAACACAGTTTGTCGTTAGTAGTGATTTATTCTTGAATGTTTTTAGAAACGGAACGTAGCAAAAAAAAAATTTGGCGCCATGTTAGTTCAAACAGATGTTTGATGTCATCTTTCAAAATTGTGTCGATTTTAATAGTGCTACGTAAATCTACAAAAATCTTCGAAAAAAATGAGTGGACAGGTAAGATTTGAATTAAAATTTGTTAGTTATATTCTAAATTTGATGTAATACAGTATATTTTTGCTGATACGAATCTTTTTGATACTAATTTGGAGTTTTGTTATGACGTCCAGAGCCCGTCTGAGTCAAACATTTTTTTTTTTTGGTTACAGAGAAAAGTGATTCCTTTAGACAAAATTGAGGAAACTTTAGAGAGTCTTTTTGCGTTATCGGATGGCGAGGAATCTGAAGATGGTCACGAAAGTGATGAAAGGGAAAGTGAGGCCATATTCTTGCCACCAAATTCATCGGACCTTGAGGATATATTAGCTTCTCCGTCATCTTCAAATAACGGGAATGCCGCCAATTTTGAACCAGAGGATTCCGTAGTCCCTTCAGTAAGCGGAATTTCTATAGGACGAAATCAATCGGAAACAGCTGATGGTCCAAACATCAATGTGCTGATAAACAATAGTCCTGTGTCGTTATCCATTTCTGATTCTGAAGATGGTTCTTCTGAAGATGAAGATTGGAAGAAAGTACTTTTCCCTCACGATGTACCAAGAAACAAGTTTGATGATATTCCTCTAAAGTCTCACCAAAATATTCCCAACAAAAGTGGACCTCATATTTATTTTCGTTTTTTTTTCACTGACGAAGTTTTATCTCTAATTGCAGAGCAGACAAATTTATATGCTGCCCAAAATAAACAAAAAAACTGGGTAGATGTCTCAAATGAGGAAATACAAGCTTTTTTAGGAATGTTAGTTTTGATGGGGGTGCACCCTCTACCCAATATTGACTTGTATTGGTCAACAGATCCATTTTTTTGTGTGAGAGAAATAGCAGATGTAATGACTGCAAAAAAAATTAAAATGATAATGAGAAATCTACATCTAAACGACAACACGAAAATGCCTCAAAGAGGAGAGCCTGAATATGATAAACTATATAAGATTCGACCACTAATAACCTCAATGAACACTGCTTTTCAAAAGGGAGCTAGGAATTCGTCATCCCAAAGTATTGACGAATGTATGGTAAAATTCAAAGGGCGCAGTACATTGAAGCAATATTTACCAAACAAGCCGATAAAAAGAGGCTTCAAGATATGGGCGAGATGTGACAGTAGCACGGGTTATTTAGTTGAATTTGAGGTGTATACGGGAAAAAAAGACAACGATACTGAATTCGGTTTAGGAGCAGCTGTGGTAAATAGTCTTTGCAAAGTACTTATTGAAGAAAAGATAGAAAACGCACATGTAACATTTGATCATTTCTTTGCTTCGACCCAACTAATGCGAAGCTTGTATGATAATAATATATATTCTACAGCAACCGTTAGATCCAATAGAACTAACTTACCCCGGACACTAAAACATCTGATGGCCAAGAAAGGTAAACCTAAACTTTCTAGGGGCCAATATAAGTGGCGGGTTAACCGAAATGTAGCATGCTTTACATGGATGGACACAAAATTAGTCAGCATTCTTAGTACCGCCTTTCATCCTAAGGAAAAAGTAACATGCATGAGAACGCAAAAAGACGGAAGGAAACAAGAAGTGCCTTGCCCTCTGGGTGTTGTGGAGTATACCAAAAGGATGGGGGGTGTCGATCGCTTTGATCAAAAGCGAGGCACCTATCCTGTAGCTAGGAGGAGCAGGAGGTGGTGGATGAGACTATTTTATTTTATGGTGGATGCAGCAATTACGAATGCATACATTTTGTATGCGCAAAAAGTGCGTTACCCAATGTCTACTTTACAGTTTCGTACACTTCTCGGAAGAAACTTGATTGGCACTTTTACGAACAGAAGGAAGAGGGTATCGAACTTGCCATCTTTTGTATGCAAAAGACCAAAAGTTGATAGCCGGCAGAAGGCAAAGTATGGCCTTCCAGATGATCTACGGCTTTCAGACGTTGGATCCCACCTCCCCGGTCCACTAGACTCTTACAGACGATGCAGGGCTTGCAGCAGCAATGCTAACAGCAAAAAATCGAAGATACAATGCATACGATGCGAGGTAGCCCTATGTATTGTTCCACGTTTTGCCAACTTCCACAAGCCGTAGTACGGCTCTGTCCAAATAATGGACACCATGTATATATATATATATATACTTTTTTTCCGAGATTTCAATAAAGTGCTCATATATGATGTATACCACTAAGTTTCATTTCTGTACCTTCAGCCGTTTGTTCTGCCTTATAAAGGGTTAATTGCCCGCCAAAAGAGATGGCCGACCTGGTGCAACACTGCGAGCGCGCCAAGCTGGAACTGATCATTTGCACCGACTCTAACGCCCACCACCCGCTCTGGGTCAGTGACTCAGCGAACTCCAGAGGAGAGGCACTATCCACCTATTTATTCTCTACTAACCTTAACACTGTTAACCGAGGCTCTGAACCCACTTGGGTCACAGTCCGTGGACAAACAATCATCGACCTAACTCTCGCCACAGAAACCGCAGCAAACCTCATCGTTAACTGGCACGTATCGGACGAGCCTTCCAGCTCAGACCATAGAAGAATCCGATTTACACTAGCCACCCACATAAAGGAGCCAGAACCAAAACGTAACCCGCGACGCACAAAGGTGCCCGAGTACAAACGCCTTCTGGCGGCCCTACTAGAAAGGCACCTAGCCCAAGTAACCGTAAGAGACACTACACAACTGGAATACACCGTGACAAAACTATCAGAATACCTAATTGAAGCATACCACGCATGCTGCAAACTAAGGGCGCCGGCGGTGGAACGCCGAACTGGGTAAACTCAGAGATACACTTAGACAACAATTCAATAGAGCAAAAAACAAGGCTCCTGGACGACTGGGAGCAATACAAAGTAACCCAATACCTATACAAAAAGCAGATAAGAACAAGAAGAAGAAGAAGAAAAAAGGAGAAGAGCGGCGTGGAGGAAATTCTGCGAATCCATCGAAAACAACAACGAAGCCGCAAGGGTAAGAAAAATTCTATCGACCGATCAGGATCGAAGCCTTGGCGCGCTGAAAAAACCCGATAACTCATACACACTAACCGATCATGAAACCAGTAAAGTCCTTCTCGAGACTCACTTCCCAGGCTGCAACCTCCTAGAGAACAGGGCGTGGGAAGCTGAGCCAGAATGGACACCTACAGACCGAGATTGGTCCAGAGCCCATAGCATAGTAACAGAAGACAGGGTAAAGTGGGCTATTAACACCTTTCAGCCCTACAAGTCCCCAGGACTGGACGGTATCTTCCCAGCCTTACTGCAGTGGGGGATTGACCACTTGACACCATGCCTGGTCAAGATCTACCGTACCTGCATAGCACTCAGATATATACCCCTGGCGTGGCGCGAAGTGAAAGTCATTTTCATACCCAAACCAGGCAAACCAGACTATACACAATCCAAGGCCTATAGGCCCGTAAGCCTCACATCCTTTCTACTGAAAACCCTCGAGAGACTCTGTGATAGGCATATCCGAGACGGACCTCTCCGGGTAAAACCACTTCATAAACAACAGCACGCATATTCCACTGGCAGATCAACAGATTCCGCACTCCATAGCGTGGTATCAAAAATTGAATGCGCAGTGGACCACAAATGCTCAGCACTGGGTGCTTTTATTGACATCGAGGGCGCTTTTGACAAGACCACGTTCAATAGCATGAGCATGGCCCTCGACAGACACAACATAGACACGACTCTGAGTGGGTGAATCACCAATATGCTCAAATTGAGAGCTGTACAAGTCACCGTGAACGACACTACAAGGGCAGTAGTAGCGAAGGGCTGTCCACAAGGGGGTGTCATCTTGCCGCTTCTATGGAACCTGCACCCTAATTGCGTAACTCACGATTAATCATAATCTGTTTCGTTTTGAAACAGATTGTTAAACCATTGCTTCATATGTTCGAAAAATGTGTCTGCTCAACAACGTTAATAACGCAATGAATATTGTTGAACTGTCAAAATGAAACCGATTATGATTAATCGTGTGTTACGCAATTAGGGTGCGGGTTGTAGACAGCCTCATCAAAACACTGAATGACAAAGATTACTTCACCGTAGGCTACGCCGATGATCTAACCATAATAATAAATGGCACCCATGAAAATACCCTATGCAACCTCATGCGCCGCCGAGCCTTGAAAATAGTCGAAGACTGGTGCAGGAAACACGAACTATCAGTAAACCCCACAAAAACCGAACTGATCCTCTTTACAAAAAAGAGGAAACTCGCGGAACTACAACTCCCGCGTCTGTTTGGCTCTACCCTAAGCCTATCAACTGAAACCAAATACCTGGGCATCTTTTTGGACAAACAGCTGAATTGGGCAAAACATACCAACTACATCACTACAAAAGCCAGCATATCCCTGTGGCAGTGCAAGCGAATGCTTGGCAGGAACTGGGGTATTAGCCCCAGAGTCACCCACTGGCTATACACCACAGTTATTCGACCAATTATTACATATGGCTCAATAGTCTGGTGGCCCAGAACAGACTTGAGCACAGCACAAAAAGATCTCGAAAAACTGCAGCGGTACGCCTGTGTGGCAATTACCAGCTGCATGACAACTACACCCACCGCTACCCTACAGGCAGTGACGGATTAACCCTTAATCAAATTAAGCAATTGCCTGGGGCATCACGTCTGGGGGGGCACCAGAAGAAGCACAAAAAAAAATCCGCCCTTAGGGCATCACGTCTCACTCTCATGTCACCAAAAACCACACCAAAAAATGTTTCTAGGACTAATTTGAAAATTCGCGCGTTTTAAATTGACATAGAGTCCGACCTAGAGTCATAACCCCGCTCCCGCTTGCCCACTCGCTGCCCGCTAGTGCATTCGGCAATTCGAATGCACTGGAATTGCGATCAGCCAATCACAGACCACCCCTTCCCCGCGGGCGATAACAGAAATTCAAGTTTCATTCTTAAGTAATAAGTAAAATAAGTTCCAAACCCATCGGCTCGCACAAGTGTACATCAAACTCACTCACAATTGTATAAAATAATACATGGTGATTAAATTGATCGGCTTTCCTTAATGTGGAAACAACCCTGCGTATATTTTTTATCACTTATGATTACAAATTGCTGAAAATTCTTTTTCAAAATTAAAAATATTAAAAACCACCGACTTCCAAAAAAACACTAAAAAGTGAAAAATAACTTTAATTTCGGAAGTCGGTGACTTTGGATATGTATTTTAATTTTTTGTCACCGCCTTCCGAAATTAAAGTTATTTTTCAGTTTTTAGTGTTTTTTTGGAAGTCGGTTGTTTAGTTTTTTGAAAAAAGTTTTTTTATTTTTCACTTTTTAGTGGTTCACATGTGCTTACCCCTTCACAGCGTACCGGCGTGATGTTATGTTATTAACTGGTGTAAACAATTGACAGACATGAGATTTCAGCAATCCCTGTCCATTTGCTATCATTTATTGAGGAGTTCCGTTGCCTATCTCCGAAGTTCTTCATCAGATCTTCACCAAATTGAAATGGAACCACTCCGAGAAACTACTCTTCCAAAAACTACACAAATTGCTTCAAGTGTGCCTATAAAATTTGAAGAGTTCTCTCTATTTCTCCAGGATCCCATCATCAGATCCTGACTTGATGATCATGGGACCACCTGGGAAGTATACCCTTTCAAACAAAAAAAAAATAATCCAAATCGGTCCAGCCATCTTCGAGTAATCGGAGAACATACATAAAAAAAAAAAGGTTCCGACAAATTGAGAACCTCCTCCTTTTGGAAGTCGGTTAAAAAATGAAAAAAGGACAAAGATGAAACAAGAAAGGCTTGATAATTTATCGATATTATACGAGTCCGATATGTTGAAAACGTTACACGTTAATACTATCTTGCGTGAATTCAATGCCCGCAGCCGCACAAGGCGCATTTCATTAAATAAATAAATTATGCTTTGGTTTTTATTGTTGTCGCACCTACTCCACTTCTAAGGTACGTTACATCTCATCATTTTATTTTACAAAAAAAAACTAATGTTTTTAGGCGGTAAAAGTTTAAAGACCGATTCCAGTTGACATACGGATAGGGGGCCCCACAGGCGTGGATTGCTTAGGGCATCAAGTAGTCCACCTATATTATAAGTCGTAACCTCGAAAGCTCCGTCACTGCCTACAGGCAATGTTGGGGCTGCCCCCTCTACACCTCATCGTGCGGGAGGAGGCGGCCCTGGCTGCCTTCAGGCTCGATATAGCAGGAACCCTAGGCAAAGACTCTAGAATTAAGCACATATGCATTAAGGAAGATGCGATCAAACGACAACCAATGATGGCATCACCCTGTGATGAAACCCCGAAATTGCACTACTGCCAGAGACACTACAACGTAGTACTCACAGAAGAACAAAACGATCACTCAGGCCCGAAGGAGTTACGAGTCTACACTGACGGATCAAAGACCAACTCCGGAACCGGAGTCGGAGTTTTCTCACGAGATCTTAACATAAACATATCCAGCTCGCTGGGAATGTTCAACACCGTATACCAAGCGGAATGTGTGGGCATTACACAAGCGGCGTACGCCATAAAAGCCAGGGGTCACGGACACCCACATACGTATACTCTCCGACAGTGCTTCAGTTCTCCAATCCCTAGAGAAAAGATACATTACATCGAGTTTAACACTAGAATGTCACAATGCACTAGAAAAAGTAACAATTTCTAACCGCAACACTGTGACACTGCAATGGATAAAAGGACACAGTGGATCACTAGGCAACGATGCTGCTGACGAACTGGCCAGGACGGCATCCAGCGCGTCAGTCTGTGGTCCCGAACCCATCGTGCCCATCCCTTTCAACCAACTACGCAAGTGGCTTCAGGAATACACCCACACACAAGCGGAGAGCTGGTGGACCCAGACACCAGGCTGCAGGCAGTCTAGGGAGGCAATGCCATCCTTGGATGGCAGGCTGACCAGACGTCTGTTACGCCTGGACAGAAAAGATCTGCGTCCGGTGACTGGTACCATCACAGGACACTGCCCGCTAAACAAGCACTTCTACACAATAGGCATAACGGACAGCCCCTTGTGCAGGGCTTACTTGGAGGCTGAGGAAACCGTTACGCATGTGCTTTTCGAATGCACAGGCGTAGCCCAGATTAGAACAGAGACCCTCGGGGCACCCAAATGTTACACGGATATTCTCAACAGACCAGGAGTTATAGCCAACTTCTGGAGGGAGGTGGGCTGGCTGGAATAACAACCGAAGGCCGCCATGGCTCACGCACAATGGTCCACTTGAAGGACTAAGTGCGGAAACCAAACCCATAACATAGAACATATGTACACATTTAAATTGAAAAAGTCAGCTCAAAGTTCAATTGAACAACCATCTACTTCAACGGCCGCAATTCGAGTAGAAGGAATTCGAGCATCGGACACAGGTGACAGTGAAGAGGACTGGTTATAGTTTTAAAATAATGACCACAACTATTTTCTTAGCAATTATATTAATTGATGGTTCTTCAAATTTAGCACTCTTTTTGGACATTAAATAGAAATCTGGCACGTTTTGAAGTTACATTTAGCACCTAACCGTAGTATCAATTTGGCAACCCTGAGAAAGAGTCGCCATCGCTCCCATTATTATTATTATTAGTCTTTGCATCAACCTGTGCTGCCAACCCGTACGATAATTTGGCCAATGGTACGATGTACAGACGCCAGCACATCAAGCTACCCCAAACTGTCAAATTTTCCCAATTGAACATGAACCTTAGTCTTATACTTTAAAGTTGAAAATCAATCAAAGAAATTTGACAGATTGGGGTAGCTTGATGCGCTGGCGTCTGTACGATAGTGATTGTCAAATGTACGATAATTTTGAGTTTTGAAAAAATAAATAGTTCCATGAACAAAACGTATTAGTCAGACAAAAATATTATTCTAAGGACAAAATACATCGCAAAATGTCACTATAAGTTCAACGTCAACTGTCAAGTATGTCAACATCAACATGTAAATGTCCACTTATTTCCATCCGACCGCGACTCCTTATTTTATATTGTAGGTATTCTTATGGTTTTCTCAGATCCTACATCCTATTATAAATGTGAAAGTTTGTGAGTATGGATGTATGGATGTTTGTTACTCTTTCACACAAAAACGGCTGAACGGATTTGAATGAAATTTGGCACACAGGTAGTTTGTAACCTGGAATAACACATAGGATACTTTTTTATCCCGGTACTACGTTCCCGTGGGATAGTTTTCGACCTCCACGCGGGCGAAGCCGCTGGCTAAAGCTAGTAATAATATTATAAATTTGAAAGTTTGTATGTTTGGATTTTTCGATGTTTGGATGTTTGTTACTCAATCACCCAAAAACGGCTGAACGGATTTGAATGAAATTTGACACAGATAGTTTATAACCTGAATTAACACATAGGATAATTTTTATTCCAGAAGTACGTTCCTGTAGGATCATTTTCGATCTCCACGCGTGCGAAGCCACTTGCAAAAGCTAGTAACTTTATATTTTCTTCCAGCTAGCTTTATATTTCGTGGCCACGTGTGAACACAGACTGCAAAATTAAACAAAGACTCTTGTCATCTTTGGTACAGTCAATGGTCGTGTGTAACGTTTGTCGGTTTGTGCTGCTAGCGCTACTAGTGGTGAAACTTGGCATAATCTCGTCTTTTGTCTAGTCATTGTCGTTTGTTATCAATTTTTGATTAATGTTTTAGGTTTTTTTTTATCTTGATTTTATTTGTACGATAGTTTTGCCGGCTATACGATAATTTCGACGTGGGTACTAGATAATTTGTACTTTTGGAGTTGGCAGCACTGGCATCAACACATCGAAACAGTGATGCCAACTGGGGGGTTTGCCCCCCAAATTTAGGGGGAATCAAGATGTCCAGGGGGTCTTTTTAGGGGGTATATTTATTTAGGGGGATTTTTAGGGGTAGATTATTCCAGATGTTTTTTAATTTTATATATTCGAAATACATCTTCCTTCGAAAAATCTTCCATTCGCAACTTTTCCTATAAACTGAACGTTAAATGAAAGTGTGGCGAACCAAACTAATGTCTATGGTTCCCACTCTTAGTTTGGTGGCACCACTATTCCTGTTCCAGATTCTCCTTCCACACACCCAACACCCTCCACGCCAAATGCTCCATTCCCTTCAGGCACTGTCACCACCAGAGCTGGTAGACGGGTTAAATTTAGGGATGTTCTAGATTTATAATTTTATCTTATATTGTTTTATTTGGTTTTTTGTGTGTATACCTTGTATTTCTCCGTAGGGGGGTGGTGTGGCGAACCAAACTAATGTCTATGGTTCCCACTCTTAGTTTGGTGGCACCACTGTTTTTGTTTCCAGAGGAGATGTCTATGGTAGATAGTTTTGAACTGTTGGGACTAGGATATTAGACCAGATGTACAGCTCAGCGTTATATATCGAAATCACAAGCATTCGAGCGTATGAGGCAGTGAAAATGTTTTTCGAAACAGCGTCTTTCGCGACTAGGTACTTCATTCGAGTCCATGAGCTTTCGAACCTGTGAGGCAGTGGAAATATAATTCGCAACAGCGTGTGTCGCAACAGTGGCGTTCGAAACAACATAGGGGACCCCTTTTCGGGAACGCACTTATTTCATAAAATAATTTTGCTTCCTTGTTCATATTTTGACCACTAGGGACCACACACTATGATCTCAACCCGGCAATAGCTCTGCTCACACGATATATGATTCGACATACACTGGATTTATGAACGCCTGCGGCATCACCAATACAACGTTGGAAGGAGCCACATGCATAGAACTCCAGAGCCATTAATACTTGTTGTTCCGGCGTTATAGCGTTATTCCTGCGAAGAATGAAATGAGAAACATTCGATTTAATACATATAACGGGATATCAGGAAGGCCGGGCTGTTGCATCTGATTGCTGATTCGTGACTTCGTCAGCACGGGAATCCATAGTGGGCGTTAAACTTCAGGAAACGTTGAAATAAATACGCTGTAACGTTGACTGTTCACTATTTTAATTTTACAGACACTTAAATGACTTAAACAATTAAGGATTGCAGTAATAATTAACGATTTAGAGCCAATGGGTTTGCGAGTGACCATCACGTGCAACGGCTGTCAACAACTTAATGAATTGACACGACGTCGCCCGCCATGACAGACGCAACTCCATTCGGTGTTACCCGCTCTTCATTAAAATTACCATTTAGTTGAATTCAAATCGATTAATCGTTAAAATAACAGAATAAATTACAACTCTCGAAATTAACTGATTTTCATTATTTAATAATGCCACGCGCCGTTACATACATTAGATAGATTAAATGGACTGAATATTATAGGATTCGTTGTTATATAATACCTACTTGAGCAGGTTATTTATTAGGTAGTTAAATTCCGTATGTTATACACAAGGTAGGTAATTATTAATATAATATACGGAGAGTACTCACTTCATGGTTCTTGTTTTCAGCAAAGGTCTTAAGCTAGAAGCCAGCGCCCTCGCCAAGGTCTTAGAAACCCGGAATCTGTCCAAAAATTCATTCTCATCCCACTTTAGAAATCGATCAATACGAGGGCGATAAACTTTTCTCTTCCTAACTGGCAAATTGGATTCACTATTGGTGTCACTATCATCGCTAGAAGAGCTCGATTCCCACAATATGTCGTGGAGTAATTTCGTTTCAATGGTTTTTTCAATATTTTTATAGGTTACAACTGCAAATCAGATGATCATAAAATGACACAAGCCGTAACTATAGCCCTTAACCGCCCGAATTTGAGCGGTTATTGTTATCGTCATTTTAACAATGGTTAAATTGGCGAAACACCTATTTCGCTTAATCGGGGATTTGGCGTTGGTAATCGAGAAAGTTAGTTGGTGCAACTCACTCTTATAATCAACAGTTTGTGTTTAACGTGTGAGGACAGTAACTAGAAGCCCAACTACCCCTGAACCTGGAAAAGTGAACCGGTGGATCGGCGACGACGCGAGCACGTGGCTCCCGTAAAAGGTTTGTGCTTTCCCTCTCTAATTATTTCGGGTTGTAATCTATTGTCCTACACCCACCGCAACTCGAACTACCTACCTATCGCCAAGCGTTTGTCAATCGTTTTGTTCCGCATCGCAAAATACAGTCCAATAAATTAGCTCATCGCGCCACCAATAATTGTAATAAGATAAGATTTTCTGGAAGGGTTACCAGGTAGGTAACCCTTCCAGAAAAGTTACACCATAAGTTCGAAAAATATTCGACCAAATTTCATTTCACCTAAAACTTTTCAACTATTATCGTTTCGTTTTTTTTTTACTTCATCGAAGTCACGTCTGCCACTTTATCATTTGACCTCATAGCAATTCGAATTTTTTTGTTACTCTGACGTTTCAAGTGGTCGAAAAACTTTTTACCGAAGTCACACTTAGCCGAAATAACATTTGTTCGAAGTATTATGTTTCCGAACATTCAATATACCACTGTTTTGTTTCATTAATTATTTAAATGTAGGTGGCACTTAATAAAACAGTTGATTATGAACAAAACTGGTTTTAACTGGTCCCAGTTTGCATGCTTCTTGCATGCAAACAAGGATGCTTGCTTCAAGCATGCAGCGTGCAAGCAAGCATGCAAGCTAGCATGCAAGCATGCAGCGTGCAAACAAGCATGCAACATGCAGCAAGCATTGTTTCCGTCACGGCTCCGACACTGCGGGGTTTGGGCGGCCCCACGCGAGCTTATCGTCGCAGATGATTTTAACGCTCACCACCGCAGCTTCGGCTTGCTGACGGGCCTTCAAACCACCTGCTCCTCAGCTCGCGAACCGCCCCACCCCTCCGCGCCTACGCGGGTTTAAATTACACTCTAGGGTAGGGCAGACAAGGCTGCGTGAAGTCGATTTTGCAGCGATTCGATTCTCACTAAATTTTGTAGCACAACATATTGACTTTTTATGACAATATTTTAATTTAATATTTTAAATGCTACCAAGTAACCGGCTTTATATTTTTGACCAAATAATATTCCGTAAAATGTTTCGGTGTGGTGAAAGTATCGCAAATAAATCATTTGGCAAATGAAAAAAGTTCAAAAGAGGCTTCGGCCAGTAGCAAAAAGTTATTTTGTAAATCGGCGAAACATAGTTTGGTAAAATAATACCTATGACACATGCATGATACTTCGATGATCTAAAAATATATCAAACAATGCATACAGCAAAAAAGACATCGGTCAATAGTTTTCGGTAAAAAGAAAATTCAAACAAAAAAAAATCGGAAAAGTGATGGGTTCCCTTCTGGAAGAGAGAACTAATCGGCCATGTTTTTGTAATAGCTAATTTTTCATGGTACTTTAGGTTTCAGAATTTGAATATTTAGTCTAAACTGCACAAGAATGAACTATACTTCTCTGTATTACCTATGAAGTTCGAGAACTTTCTTAGTGATGGGACTCACTCACTCTACGAAAATACCGATAAGTTTGGTTTAGGAATAAGTTAAGTAAAGTAAATTTATTTCTCCAAAAAACTTAGTAATATTTTACAGAAACAAAGTTTGGCAGTATTCATTTCTAATAAATGGATGTAGCCACTGCAACCGAACTAGGCAAAGCCTGTATTTCGGTTTTCAGTGCCTTTTCCCTCGATATTTTAACAATAAAATGCCGAGTGAATAGAAGTACATTTTAGGAAATAATAACAAATTTCAGTTACATGATTTTATTTTATTTATTTAAAAAAAAATATTTTACTATGTTTACATAGGGAAGAAAAATAATAAACATTATTCTTGGAACACGTTATTTTATTTTATTAGTATATGACATCCTAAATACCTAAGGTAATGGAACCAGTCTTGGACAGTTTACCAATAATGGACATATTCAAACTCAGACGCTGAAAATAAGCAAACCCCAACTTTTATTTCACCACCTGAAACTAGTTTAAAAAAATCCGTTTATATTAGAAGAATCGTAACGATTCTTCTAATAAAAACGGATTTTTTTCGGTTACGGTTACTTATATTGACATTTTCAAAACTTTACATTATATTGTGAATGTTTGTTGATTTATTTAATGATTCATCATTAATCTGAGGAGCATGTTTGCATAAAACCTCACCGTTAGTTCTCAAATATATTTTTTTTTGTGTTTATGACTGGAAACTTAAATGTGTCTGATAATTTTTATACCATACCACAACACAACCAGGTAAGGTAAGTAAGGTGGTAAGGAATAAAAACTAAAAATTATCAGACACAAAAATCCAATGTTTGAGACTAGTCTTTTTATCTTAATGATTTCTAATTATTAAGCAATCGAAGAAGTACAAAGAGGAGAAAAGGTATCTGGAGCAGCTACCAAATATGGTGTCCCCAGAAAAAGATATATTTATGATATTTCAAAGTTAAATTGGTGTTAAAAGTAAAAAATTCGACAACGTTAATTAAATATATTTTACGCCTCTGGGCAAAACATAGAGGATCTGATCGACCTCTCTGTAACATCTCGCACGCTATTGTAATTTGACCTATGTTTACAAATAAAGCATTCTGATTCTGAATAATTTAAGAAACAAAGTTAAGAGCATAAGCCCGCTGGACTGTAATTTAGAGCCAAGAAAAAGTATTGATCAAAAGGGTTTCATTCATGGCTGAAAACCACTTCCCAGTCACAAAGGACCATTTGTTAGATAGTGTCCAAAAAATATATTTTGGAAAAAAAAATCAGTCACAAAGGATCATTTGTTAGATAGTGTCCAAAAAAATTAATTAATAATAAATTAAAAAATTGGATAACGCCCGTCCACGAATAATCGTTCAGGAAAAAATGGTGCACTTCGTTTTTGAACCGTCGTCCAGAATTGGCACTAAGAACACACAAAATTTGACAAAGGCCAGTGAAGACATAACTGAAGAAGACTTGAACCAATGGTTTCAAACTATAGATATACCTAGAAGGTGCACGCTTGTCAGATGCACTAAAAGACCCTACAAGGATATACAACACGGATGAAAGTGCTTTCTACTTGCAGCCTAAAGCAGGCAGAGTACTAGTATGTAAAGGAGAAAAAATCGTTTATATTTCCTCTGGCAATGAGAAAGAAAACTTAACGGTATTAATTACTGCCAATGCTGCAGGAGTTATAGTTCCGCCTGTGATTGTGTATACCATCCCTATGAGAGAATACCGACACTCATTGTCAAGAGTGTGCATCGTGGATGGGCCAAAGTGTAATGCCCATGGCTTTTACAAAAAGAGATACCAAAACCGGTGATTTTTTTGGACGGACATAAGTCCCACATGTCGTTGCATCTTGCAAACTTTTGCAGAGATAATGGTATAGAGTTAATTGGACTTTTCCCCAATTCCACTCACTTAATCCAACCGATGGACGTGGCGGTCTTTCAGCCACTCAAAATTTCCTGGAGAGTTCAGGTCATGAAATGGAAGTCTGAAAATCCAGGCACACGTTTGAAAAAGTAAGATTTCGCGCAAAATTTGCAAGAGGCTTCAAAAAGTATTAGCCCTGAAACCATAAAAAAAACGGTTTTCATAAAAGTGTCCTTTACCCATTTAGCTCGGAGTATGTAGACATGACCAAGATTGGTTCCCCCAATCACACAACAAGAATATAGAATTTAAAAAAAATCAAATTATGCAAACTTTAGAAGTAGAGATACAGAAAGTGTTTTCATCAGAATAAAACACTCTTTTCAACAAACTGTACTTCATGCCTAGAAGTGAAGTAGATAATCTACTGCCTAACGAAGATCCATCTCTTTATATTTTATGGGCTAGACCCAAAAACATTATGACTGGAACACTTCCAATTTCAACAGATAGTGATAGTATGACGTGCCAACAGCCATGCCAGACAATTGAAACGGAGTATGATATGACATCATCCGTTATATAAAAAGATTTACCAGAAGTTACAGCGGAATATGACCTGGCAACAAGGAAGGCAAGGAAGGAAGGCAGGGGAAGAAGATATCTTTTAATACATTAGCACTGTCACAGAAGTTGGAAAGGAAAAGGAAATGCGTAATAATAAGGTATGAAGGAGAATACTTTCCTGGCATTATTAAGAAAGCTGAGGGTAAACAATATGAAATAGGCACAATGGTGTTATCTTAAGGTAAATACATTTCGTTGGCCAGAAACCCCAGACAAAATATGGTACGATGATAAAGCAATAATAAACGGGGATTTTATCAAGTAGAAGAAATGAACAAATATTTACCGTTCGTCTTATAATTATTATGAATATTTTATAAGTTTAAAGAGTGATAATTTAAATAAGAATAGGTATTCATGGAAGATCTCAAAAAAATGCGATTTGTAAGACTGCAGTTTTGTAAGTAATGTTGATTTTTTTTAGTTATTTTTTACAGAAGTTTATATGACGCCAAAAATATACCATGTGTAAGTTTTTGATATACTGTAAGACAATATTTTTGATGTTATTCATTGAATATGAACGCATAAAAATGGTTAAGAAAATGTTCAACATTAGGTGTCCAAGACTATATAGTGTTCAACACTAGGAGTCCAAGACGATACTGTTTATGAATAGGTGTCCATTATAAGAATTTGACTGTTCATAATAGGTCCTCTATATGGGGTCTTGAATCTTTACAATATCTCAAAATTGAATATTGTAGGAAGATACTGTGCCAAATATATGGATTATAAAGAGCATGTTTTAGTTACGGATAAAACCTTTGCTTCCAATGCCAAAAGAAAATTAGCAATAAATGCAAATCGTTTTCATTCTTAACCCGTCCATGACTGGTTCCCCTACCTTGCTATCCTGTTACACATTACATCAAGCTTGGCGTAACCAGATGTGTTTACACCCACATTTATGGTGTCTTTATTAAGTACACAGATTAAAAATATAGGTACTTGTTGTAAGCTTATGCTTCAACATATTTGTAAAAATTGTGGCAGTAGAATGAATACTGTACTAATTATAAGCTACTTATTTCAAATAAATGTTAATTTATTATACATTCACATTTATAAACCTTGATAAAAATAAAAAGGTGAAGTACAAAGGTGTCGCTTATTTCTAAAGTAATAACATTTTCATTTATTACACATTCACATTTATAAGTCTTACATCTAACAGTCTCACATTCACAGGTATCAAAATACAAGGTGAAGTACAAAGATGCTGCGTATTTCTAACGCAAAACATTTATAAACGGTGATAGAAATAGAAAGGTGAAGTACAATAGTCCTGCTTATGTCTAAAATAATAAATGTTCACCTATTACACATTCACACAATTTTACATCCCACAATCTCACATTCAGTTTCATAAATAAAAAAAATAACTGCCAGCAGAAATGCAACAGGATTATACACACAGAGAAATATATGGAAACAGGCTACAAAAATATGAAGTACTAAGATGCTGCTTATTTCGAAAAGTAATACAAGTTCATTCACGTTATTTTATAAATCTTGATAAAAATATAAAGAACAGAGGTGATGCTTACTTCTAAAAAAAACTGCCAACAAAAATAATGTGGACTCATGATACAGTTAAATCTGGTAGCACATCAGACCCCACAAATTTTAGACCAATTTCTGTGCTTCCCATGTTTGACAAATTGATGCTTGATCAGTTGCAAAGGCATTTTAATAAACATAAGTTATTAAACAGTTAACAATTCGGTTTCACAAGGGGCTCGACTACCGACGCTGGTGTTGACCCTCTTACGCATATTTATGAGGCCTGGTAAAAGTCACACGATGCCCTAGGTATTTTTTGTGACTTGTCTAAGGCTTTCGATTGTGTTTCACATGAAACGTTGGTCAGGAAATTGCATCACTATGGTGTTAGAAACACTGCCTTGGATCGTCTAATTTCTTATTTGGATAATAGGATCCAAAGAGTGGACGTTAACGGCATGCAATCCCCAGGCTCTATTGTCACTATGGGAGTTCCGCAGGGCTCAATTCTTGGCCCTTTTTTATTTCTCATTTATACAAACGACCTACCTTGTCTTTTAAAGAACATTCATGAAATAGTGTTATTAGCAGATGACACATCACTCTTATTTAAGCTTAAACGACAACAGACAGTTACTGACGATGTAAATAATGCTCTTGCTAAAATAGTGCATAGGTTTAGTGTTAATAATTTATTATTAAACGAGAAAAAAACGAAATGCATTCGATTTCTGACACCTAACGTTAAGCAAGTGAAAACCAATGTGTTAGTAAATGGGGCGGAATTGGATCTTGTGGACACCATTGTGTTCTTAGGTATTACTTTGGACTCGAACATGTAACTAAATTGTCGAAGCGGCTAAGCTCTGCAGCCTACGTGGTCTATAATATGGTCATTTGACTGATGTAGAAACAGCTCGATTAGTATATTTTTGTTATTTCCACAGTGTAATGTCGTACGGCATTTTGCTGTGGGAAAATGCAGCCGACATTCAGGCTCTATTTGTGCTGCAGAAACGAGCCATTCGAGCAATTTATAAACTAAGCTGTAGACATTCACTGACGGATAAATTTAAGGAAATAATGACAGTCGCATCTCAATATGTATATGAGAATCTAATTAATGTTAAAAAGAACATTGATCTATATTCTAAACATAGCGATGTTCATAGCATAAATACTAGAAACAAAGATTTACTTACTGTGCCCACGACTAGGCTCCATAAAATTTGTAATTAATTTAAGTGCCAAAGTATTTGTTTTTACAATAAACTCCCAAGCCATGTTAAAGAGCTAAGCTTCAATAAATTTAAATCATTTATTAAACAGAAACTCTGTCAAAAAGGTTTCTATAAAATTAAAGATTACTTGGATGACAAACAGGCTTGGGATTAGTTAAGTTGCTCCAATGTACCCTCAAGCAACTAACTATTATATAAGCTAAGTGTTAATAGAATACTGTTGACATTTTATATTTAGGTATTGATCTACGTGACATTAATTTTGATGACATTTAAAAGAGTGTCCACGGAGTTTCTTGCCCGTTCTTCTCCATAGGTGCCTAAGCTTTGGAATAGGCAACTAGCTTCATCTTTCTAACTCACCGACCTCGACGATTCAAAAGTGCCAGTAAATGGTTCATTTGAAATAAATAGTTTGAGTGCGTAATTGAGACAAAAATGCTACCCTAGCGAGCTTCTGACAAGCCTCAAGCAGTTAGCTGCAGTTATTTTTACGTTTTGATGACCCCCAGTCTAGCACACGTCACACACACAAACACGGCGCTTAGACAGAATAGATTGTATGACCGAGAAAAGGATTGATTTTACTAAGTGCGTCTGTCTGTCAGTTAGACTTTGTGGCAAAGCTATGCTCTTCTATGGAAAGTGGAAATACATACGTCAGTCAGTCTGAATGTCCACCAAATATACTACGTATTAATAAATATGTGTGTATATATAAATAAATGTTATTACTAAATAACTGCTCAGGTCGTCGGTCTGTATGTACACTGGAAATAAAAGTTGCTCAAAATGGAATTACTAAGTATGATATAACTTGAAGCAGGGATCAAAGCAAAGGGGGACCTCACAGACTGAGCACACGTACGTAGTGCGTTTGTACTTCTTGTGCTGGCTGCACCTAAGACAGCGTCGACGACTATGGCGGCCCTCTGCGATTACGGGTGACAGCTGAGGGAAATGATGCACCTGAGGCTGTACACGGCTCAAACTGCTAGACGCGGGACGGTTGGGAGTGGGAGTGACTCTAGATACCAGGACTTTAGGGACAAGTGCGTGGTGGTGCCGCAGAATTTGATCGACTAACTCCAATCGAAACACTAAGTGCTCTTTCGGAGCAGCCGACGAACTCTGCAGATGGATACGGGCATTCAAAATAGAGCAGTTGAGCAGGTGTTTGAAGAACTTGACGTTCCATTTTGAGCCTCTTTTTCTTTCCAGCAGGTATGGTTCCAGCATTTGATCTTTCCGATCAACGCCTCCCATACCCTTATTGTAATCTAAAACTATTTGAGGTTTGTACTGAGCCAAGCGATGTGGTTTCGCCCTCATCTGGCCTTGTGAATTGCCGTGGTAGGAACTGATGGTGGCTATCTTACGCTTCTTGTCCTGAAAGGCCAAGACCACCACATCACCAGAATGACGTGCTACAAACTGGCCATCATTCAGAGAACACAGCGATATGAGTGGAGGTACATTGCTGCGGTTAGCACGCAAGGTACCTACACAATCGGTTTTGCGTGACTTCAGAAATCTGGCCAGTAGGGGGCTATTGAACCAGTTATCCATAAATAGAGTATAGCCTTGGTCAAGGAGAGGACGGATGAGACGTATCACGGTGGATGTGCTTTTCAGCACACCGGAAGGGAGACCGGGACCGTAGGAAGTTCCAGCACCGAGGTAGACAAAGAACGACCAAAGGTAGCCCGTGGACGACTCGCAGAGTTCAAAGGTTTTAACTCCGAACCGGGCTGCCTTGGTCTTGATGTACTGGCGGAAGGAGAGGTTACCTTTCCACAAAGTCAGGGATTCGTCAATACAAATATTCTGGGATGGGATATAGGTTTCCTTGAACCGGGCATTTAAGTGGTCCAAGATTGGGCCTAAACTAAACAAAAGGTCAGTCGAGTCTGTCGGTCTGCTACTTGTGTCATTTAAATGAAATACGCGGCAAAGATTCTCGTAGCGTGTCCTTGAGAACATCTTCCTGAAGATGTTCACCTGCAACAGAGGGTTGACAGTAAAACAGGACTTAATGGTGGGCATCCGGATGATTCCGAGCATCATCCAGAAGGAAAATAGGACAAAAAGTTCGTGAATATTCGTGTCATACCAATCTCGGGCGAACGACGCGGACGAACCAGCAACCCTTGCGGCATACCGGTTCGTCTCAGTTACAATGTGCGACATAATGCCGTCATCCCAGTACTGCCTAAACGCCCCATACGCGTTTTCAGATGCGACAACCGGCCCCGTTTGCTGAGGGAGAAATTTCTCCCTCTTACCTTGATAATCACCCATGGGTGACCATTCAAAGTGGCTGGAAGTTCCTTCCGCAGCAAAGAAGGACTCGATCTCGTCGTCATCCGCATCCATCCATTCTTCCTCGTTCTCTTCTCTTAAACTTCTTGCTCTGTCAGCCACTCGCACTCTCGCTGCTTCTCTCATTCTCACTATACGCCTGATGCCCTCTCTCAAGTCCTCAGGCACATCATCGTCATTTATATGTACCTCGACAAATCTTTCTCCTCTCACCCACTGGCAGTCCCCGGCAGGCAGGCCCCGCGGCGCCGCGCGGGCCCGGCGCGCTGCCCCGCCGCGCCGCGCACGACACTGCTGCGGCTGCTCTGCCGCCTGCTGGAACAGCTGATGTTCACTAGCAAGGTGGAAGGCGTGGTCCTCCTCGATAGCGACGGCGTCGTCGAGTGGGGCCGTGACGACGACATCGAACCTGTAGAGGACAGAAAGTAGTTATACACCGTGACTTTTTAGTCGTCTCTTATAACCACATCGAAAAGGGACTCCTTACTCATATTTGGTCGTGCAACGACTAGTAAGGTTTTTAAGGTACATATACGCCTATACGTTGGCCCATAGATATTACTAGAACTAATACAGGGTGGTATCAAAAGATATCTGATGTTTCTTAGAAAAGTGCTATAATACTTCCATCATTATCATCATCTGCCTAGCTTTTTCCCAACTATGTTAGGGTCGGCTTCCAGTCTAACCGGATGCAGCTGAATACCAGTATTTTACAAGGAGCGACTGCCTATCTGACCTCCACAACCTAGTTATTAGGTAACACGATACCCCTTGGTAAGACTGGTTGTCAAACTTTCGGGCTTCTGACGACCCGTAACGATTGTGCTATACCTACGCGACTACAATTTATGGAACAGCCATATTATTATTTTTTAATAACCGACGACAAAGGGTAAGTAGGGGTGGGTAAAATCTCAATAATGTAATGTTTGGACTTAAGGGGAACCTAGTCGCGGGCTCGAACTCACTGGTGGGCCTGGTTAAAAAGCATGCTGTCTTACCAGGCATCGTGTCCGACAGAGGTAGTATCAGTGATGAGACGCTAAGTCTACACGCACAACGTTATTGAGTGAGATGCAGGATCATTTATAGTAAAACAGGCGCGTAAAATTTAAGGTAAGTCCTTCGGAAGATCGGGTTTTATGTAAAAACCACTGCATCAATTAATGACCAATAAAGTTTATTGAACTTTTCGATATTTGAGCTTTATCGGTACCGACTTGGTTTTTCAGATTTCACACTTCTTTTAATACTTAAACATGCCCAAAGTTAGGTTAAATTAGCAAGAAAAACGAATCTTTGTTGGCTCCTAGCTTTTTATTTTAATATTCTGTTTCCATACAGACAATATTAATAATGAGACAAAACCATACCATGTTTAAATTTTATTGTACATTGTCGAACAGTCCCGAAGTTTGTATGGGAAAAATGTGGACCAGATTCACCTTAAAAAGAGATCATGACCTCTGTAGTTTGTTTCGGCATTTCTTCTCAGGGGTCAGGCAGCTAGGAAATACCGGCACATCTAATTTTAAAATATTGACCAACAATATAATGACGTATGAAAGTGTATTAAATGATCCACTTGCATAAATAAATAAACATTTCATTTCAACACCTGTAATTTTAGCCTCGTTTGGAAAAGTTTTATATTTTGTTGTCGAGAATTACAATAGACCTAAACTCGACACTTTTGACTCAGTTTACTTTTGTTACCTGCCTTACGATGTTAACTGCCTTTGAGCATTATACTGTGCCAGATGTGGTTGTGTTGCCTACCTACTAAAATTTTTAAAAACACAGTTGGTTCTTGTAATGGATATAACTCTCCTAAAATGTTAGTTAATGTGGTCACTTTATGCAGTATGTTGTTATAATTATAATCAATGTCGTTAAAAGCAGTGTTCTTTATAAGGCGGTCATCATACCATTTAGCCGGGACCTATGGATTGGTCAATATAAACATTATGTTGTTCTAAACGATGTTGCCGTAAACGGTTTTGACTATACGTGTAACTCATCAAGAAAAGGTACAAGACTAATGAATACAAGTTTTAACACTTACGTCGTACAGTCTTCTCGTTCTGACGAGCCTGAGCCAACAGCAGCAGAGGTGTCAGGATCCCATTTCAATGGTGTTGATGTTGACCTATCAAATAAAACGTTTTTATTAATTACACAGAAAACCATCATAAACAACATACTCATTTATTACTCACGGCATTGGCAACGGGTCCAAATTTTCGTCCCACATCGCCAGGACGGTAGCAGTCTCGGACTAAAAAAATAAGAGCTGGCATAAAATAACTACTATTGAAAACATAAGATTAAATAGCACCAACATAAAACAGAAAATGGGATTCTTGACCAAGAACACCCGTTTGTGGTTTATTTCCCGTTTAATAAACATAATATAATAATAATAAACACGCTACAATCGACACATGACTCGCTTAAATCTGCGCAGCTGTGCCTACGTATGTTTCCCACAGTGAAGCTAGTTACTAATTTATCCTCATTCCTCTCTGCTGCTCCATCATCAGACCCTGGTCCCCATCTATCTATCACCTACTCATTGAGTCCTTCCCAATGAGCCCAAACACGATACTTCTGCTGTTTGTTGGTGACGTAGTTGCGTATCCTGCAAATTCCAAGTGTATGTACAGACGAGCACATCAAGCTACCCCAAACTGTCAAATTTTCGCAATTGAACATGAACCTGACTCCTTTGCAATAAAGTTGAAAAACTATCAAAGAAATTTAACAGATTGGGGTAGCTACCAAACTGCCTAACAGTTTATCGGCAGGACGATTATCGATTATTGATAATCGCAAAAGGTTTCGGTCTAGCATAGATTTTTCTTTCATAATTTTATTTAACACATAGGTCCTCGGATAATACAGCAAACGTGAAATTAGTGTAAAGAGTCTGTGTATGAGGCGACAGTGGCACCCTCTGGTGGATACACAATGTTTGTGTAAGATTATGAAAAATCTTGAGCAAACCGAGGTTCAGACAACTTTGTCGTATTAAGTATATAGAAAGACTCAAAACCGCTTGCAGAATACGAATCTTTGGTCAAGTCAAACCGAGGACCCTCGAAAAGGTCCTCGCTTTGAAAAGGTCCTCGGTCGTGCCTTGTGTATTCATACGCACGTCCTCGAATGGTACTTAAAACGAACACACGCACACAAACACCCGCAAGCACGCACGCACGCACGCACGCACACCCGCACACACACTAAATAGACTCACGACGGAAAGGGCTGCAAAACTGACATATAAAGGGTCTTTCAACAAGGACGGGTCGATGTTGAAATTAAATAAAACAAGCTGTATGTGAGATATTAAAGAAATTATTATTTTATTTGAAAGTCCCATTTATGCCATTATTTACGAAATATGACATCGTTTAAATGTCCACCGCGGCTTCGAACGGTGGCACGGATCCGAGAAGTCCAATTTTCGATTACTCTACTGCATAGATCCGGTTGAATCTGAGCGATGGCCTGCGTTATGTTGAGTTTCAGGGCATCGGTTGATTGCGGATTATTGGCATAGACCTGCGACTTGAGAAAACCCCACAAGAAAAAGTCTAGCGGGGTCAAATCGCACGATCTTGGTGGCCAATTCACGTCACCTCTGCGAGAGATAACCCTACCCTCGAACCGTTCATGCAGAATGTCCATTGTGTCGCTCGCTGTGTGGCACATAGCGCCATCTTGTTGGAACCACATGTTGTCCACGTCCATATCGTTCAATTCAGGCCAACAGAAGTTGTTAATCATTGATCTGTAGCGCTCGCCGTTGACAGTAATGGCTTCGCCATCATCGTTTTCGAAGAAGTACGGACCAATGACGCCGCCGGACCAAAATCCGCACCAAACAGTATTTTTTTGTGGATGCATTACCACCTGGTGAACCTCATGTGGGTTGTGGTCGTCCTATATACGGCAATTTTGCTTATTAACAAAACCATTCATCCAAAAATGCGCCTCGTCGCTAAAGATGATTTTTCGGCCACAATCGGGGTCCTCTTCCAAACGTTCTGTAGCCCAGTCAGCGAACAAACGGCGTTGTCTATGGTCATTCACTTTGAGCTCCTGGGTCAGTTGGATCTTGTACGGCTGTAGGCCCAAGTCACGACGCAAAATTCGCCAAGTTGAAGTCTGCGAAAGGCCGAGTTCTTGTGCACGGCGAGAAATCGACTGCCTCGGAGTCTCCTGCACACTCTCACGGACAGCAGCGACATTCTCGGCTGATCTGGCGTTCCTTTGACGTAAGGGTGTTGGTTGGTTGTTTACCGAACCAGTCGTCTCGAATTTGGCCACCAAACGTTGGAGAGTCGACTTTGAAGGGCCACCACGTCTGCCGTAAAATGGACGTTATGCGCGCAACGTTTGCACTAACGAACACTCATTTTTATAATAAAGTTTTATCATTTGGACGTGCTGCTCAATCGTGTAACCTGCCATGGTGATTTGGCATCAGTAACTGAAGAAATAACAACGCATTTGACGGATGCCGTCAAAACAACATGGCCGCCAGAAACTGTCAACATCGACCCGCCCTATTTGAAAGACCCTTTATAACATACAATTGGAATTTGTTGCACAAGCACGTGGATCACCGCCAATACATATTGAATCCCGGAGATATAATAACCAACCCCGTACAAATAGCCCAGAACCATCTACGCCCGGCATTAACAATTTCTATGTTTTCGATTGTGACCGTATTTCCGATGCAAGTGACGATCATGATTACGTACGGTTACTAATTTGTTGTAATTTTTCTAATAAATAATAAATGTATATGATTTTGTGTTCCGGCTGTTATTATGGCAAGCTGTAGTGGACTGTACTTCCCACTAATGTTAATGATATAATAAACAATACCCATTTTCACCCAGTAAAGTGGGTGATAATGGGTTAAAACCGAGTTAAAACCCAAATCACCGGGTTTTAACCCACTACCCATCTCTACTTCCTACTAATATTATAAATGTGAAAGTTTATTTATACAGATGTTTGGATGTTTTTTACTCAATCACACGAAAACGGCGGAACAGATTTGGAACACAGCTAGTTTATAACTGGGAGTAACATATATAGATACTTTTCATCCCAGTAGCAGGTTCCCGTGGGATAATTTCCAACCCCGACGCGGGCGAAGCCTAAAAGGTAAAAGCTAGTAGTACATATTTACCTCGAAGTGTGGATCGGTCTCGGGAGCCATCTCCGCGTCGGAAGCGTCCTCCACCTCGATGATATCCTCGGGCTCTTCGAGGTCGTCCCCCTCGTCCTCCATACACTCAGATTCCTCTAGCTCCGTTTTCACGACAACCTCACACTCCTCATCGTTGAGGATGTCGTAGAAGTCTGGAGTGACCTCCACATCTCCGCCCATGTCCGATGATGCCATCTCCACGTGTATAAAAAAAAAATTGCCATGCGTTAGTCTCGCAAAAACTGGAAAACGGCGCGACTGATTGCGATTTAACTTTGGTAAGTAAGCTGAATGAAACCACGAGCGGACTCGATGCAAACCGAAGTTAGCTGAACGTCACCACAGGCTTGTGGAAAAAATATCGATACAATTCTTTGTACGATGTATCGATATAAAATTCTAACTATCGAAAAGGTACCTATAGAAACGATATTATTTTCAGACCGACATTATATTACTAAAGATAAACCAGGCCACTCAGAAAGTATTGTGAAAAAACTTTTTATGTAATAGTATGTGAGACTGGCCAGTTATAAGTGGTTATAATCTAGTTTGAAAATTTGATTATTTTAAGTAAAAATAGGTACGTTCCAATTTCAAAATTTCCCTCCACATTGTTTGCGGGCTAGGCTGAATGACGGGCGACAATTCACTTCTGATTTTTGGCTTGGCCGTAGCTTCGGCTAGTTTATGACCGAAAACAAAAATATTGCCAATATCATGATTTTTTTTAGCCAAAAACGAAGCTTCGGTCGGTCACTAAATAAAACAGTCTGATGTGTGAGTGACACGCGAGTGTGGTGTATTAGGTGCAAAAAATAATAGTAGGAGAATAAATCTTAAAAATGGAGGTGTGTCGTACCATCGATAAGTACGGTTTTATTTGTTTTCTAATAAAATCTTAGTTAATTTCAATTTACTAAAAATTTAATATAACGTCTAGTTAAAGTCGACCTTATACAATTCAAATTAAGTTTATTTTGCATTGATTGTATTCACTATTTCGTTCTAGAAAGTACTTCGCTACTCAACTAGTGATTTAGTCGGGTCGGGTGTTGGTTTTATCGATGGATATCGATAAAAGAAAATTTGTCATGTAATATTTATTACAAAATAACATTACAATACAAATATAGGTTACTTAACATTCACACACGAAATTTATTTTAATTTAGGTTGCATAGATGCTTTGTAGCGAAAATGTAGCCAAACTTATACATAATAACCTCAGACCAAATAAAAAAGATAGACGGAGCGCGGCGCTCTCACAGTGAAGCAGGGTAAAGGAAGCCAAATTTGAAAAAGGAAGCCGATCGTGTTCTAGAGCGACGCGCGACACCGAACGAGCTAGACATCATAACCTTAATATTGCAAATTGTTGTAAAATGCCGTCCTGTGTCGTAAAAACTTGTAAAACAATTCCGTTATTTAAAAAAAAACTATCGGGATTACATTTCACAAGTAAGTTTTTCCATTTGATTTAATTTGATAAATAAATACAAAAATATTTCGTAAAGCGGTTTTGGAACACAAAACCTCACATACTGTCGTCGGTGTGACCAGTATATCCGCATTCAAATTCCCCGAAATGCGGGCAATGTGGGAGTGTTTGTGATTATTAATTTTAATATTACTTTTAGTAATGGTTAAATGTTTATAACTATTACGAAAATTATTATTAACTATTTTGAATGTCAAACATAGGTATCCATGAATAAATAACTCGGGAATATATTATAGTATAACTTGAATACAATATGATAGGGGCCATTTTATGTGACCATTAAATAGCACGTGACTATTATTATTATTATTTCTATATACAAGTACTTACAACATAATATATAGTTTTATGTATAAGATATTTTTGGGTTCATTTATTTCTCGACTACGACTGAAAACCAATTAAATTTAGATTTCCACGTACCATTTTCCACATACACATCCCGTCTGGTGAAAATCTAAACATACAAACTAGCAATATAACTAAACTTGAAAAAGTACCTAAAAGTAAAAAGTGTTTTATTTATAAGAATTTATTTTTCATGAAAAAGGAAAATTATTTAATCAGAATTGAGGTAAAAAGTTTTTAGTGGCAACATTTTTTACTTAGCACACAGACGCATGGCAAGTGTTGCGACGCAAGCTCACGCACACAACTCTGTAAACGATGCTTCACTTATTTGAACGCTATTGTTGGCGTACGCTCCGTCTACCTTTTTTATTTGGTCTGAGATAATAACGTAATTATTATAATTATTTAATTTAAAAGTACTACGTCATTCTACCTACAGTTTTATTACTAAACTCCCAACAAGACACCCGGTTTTTTGTTTAATTCGAAAAAGTATCTATCGATATCGATAATGTAATTCAAAATTCAATGTATGCTGCACTTGTGCGACCTTGGTCGAATAGCACTAGATATCGACCTATGGCGCGAATGTCAAACTTATGGTTAACACAATTAAATTTAAAATTGCGACCACTGATATGCTATGGTCGAGTAGCGGAGTTTACTCGGCAATCGAATCTAGTTTGACTATAAATTACAAAACGTTGTAAATACTTTCTGAGCTAAAGCAAAATAAATCCTATCTTTAGAGCATGGAGGTTATTTCCAGACGTAGGATCCGTGGCTTATTCTAGTTTTGACTAAAAGTAAAACGACAAATCAAACTAATATTGTTTATTTGTAGTGCATTATATGATTATCGGTTTATTTGTGTGAGTTTGGCGACAACAGTTCCTATAGTAATTTTGTTGCATCGCACTTCCACTGGTTTTTACACTACCGTGGTTTTCCCGAGTGCGTTACACGAAAGAAATAATGTTTGCTCCCCTGTCTGGTCATACCAATATTACAGCGAAGTGAATACTTTCGAGTAACAGACTCTAGTGACGACAACGCGAAATTGCACATCACCTAAACGCAATACACAGTCTAACAAATAAGTCACCGTGTGTGCGTTTAAGCACACACGGTGACTAATTAGTTAAACTTAGACCTCAACTACTTTGCTTATATTCGTAAATAGACTTGCAAACTTGCAACAGCTTAAAGTTTTAGGTTGTTACTATTCTTTAAAAGACTTGGTTTCATTTATATGTACGTATTTAAAAACTCACAATACATACAAATGATCTGTGTAGTTAATCTGTGCCCTGTAGTGTGTGCACAACACATAAAAATAAAAAGAGTGAGTGACTCTATACCCAAGTGAGTAGGTAGCAACAACTCAACACTCAAATAAGGGTCAATGCCCGTTTTCACACTCAACTTGAAAATTTTAATAAATAATTCAAATTAGCAAGTTGAGATGAAATAAATTAAATAAAACATTTTTGGAAAGACAGATTACAGAAAAAAATGTGAAACCCTGATGCCAGAGTTAGGTTGAGTAGCCAGTGATTGCTTCCAGTTAGGTTACAAAACAAGTAGGACAGTAGCTGTTATTTCAGTATGTTTGTCACAGTTACTGTCTGCTATCATCAGATACCTTAGCTGTTATAATAAATACACCTCAATCCTAGTCGTGATGAGGTTAATGTGCTGACACCAGCCGAGCTGTTCATCTACGATGGCTCAACACAGTACGAAGCTTTGTACACAAATAGTGTGAGTTTTTAATATGTGCACAAAATGATGGAATCTGTGCTTAATTTTAGCGCCAGAAGTATATTTCAAAAATCGAAGTTGTTTGTAATATTTTTTTAGGAATTAAAAAAAACTTGTTTGCTACTGTGACAGCTTACACTGAGGTCACAGTAGCCAACAGCGGCAATCGCTCCCAATTTTGCTAACATGTTTATTTTCAATTGAGAGTAGGTTTTCTCAACAATTATCATTTTATGAGGATGCTTGATAACCTCCAATCATTATGGAGTTTGTTTCACCACGATAGATCATTTAGTTTAACGGTTACACCGTTTTGTTTACACTGGGGTCACAGTAACAAACAATTTTTTTTTGTTAATTCCTTAAAATATATGGGTATTTCGATTTTTTAATATTTTTTCAGGCGATAAATTAAGCATAGATTCACTCATTTTGATATGCGGACATTTTATAGGCACACTGTATTAGTTTGATGTATTAATTTGCTGACACGGTACTGTACTGTCCAGTACAGACTTCTGCTCGCTAATATTTCGAAGCCGAACTGAAAAAAAAAAGATAAGCCAGGCACGCGCCAAACATATCCCTTCGTTCACTAGAGAACAATTAAATCGGATGCTTGGCGAAGTATCGACTTGAAACGGTTCAAAGTGAGACGGTGACATTTTGTATTTGAACGGCGAAGACGCGAATTTCGATTGCATCACTGCACGAGTGCACGTTGTGCAGTCCAAATTCGACCCTTCGACGAAATTTAAATAATAAAAACGTCTAAAATTAAAAAAAAAATATATTGATATTATTAGTTGTTTACGTTACAGACAAAAATCATCATCACCTATGAGCAACGGTATTTATTCTTAATTAACATTTATTTGCCCAAAAAAGTATTTACGATGATAGTTCGTGCAAATATTATCTACAACGATGTAATAACTACATATATATGAATATCCATCCACTTACCGACGACTAGACACAAAAATACTTAATTTAATTTTTAAATTCAAAACTTAGGAATACGCATTCAAGAGTCGCCACCAAAGAGTACTATAGGCAGTATATTCTAATTTCTAATGTACTCTGTGACTATAGGCTATCGGGTAGCCGGTCGCCTAGTCACATTCCCCACAACACAACATAGAATAATTAATTATGTCAATAATTATACAAAGCGACCAGTGTGGCCAACTGAGTGTCAGGTTTTAGGGCTAAATCGAGTTTCAAAAAGGGCTAGATTAGCACATTAAAAAAAAAAAGGGCAAAATGATCAAAAAATAAAAATTAAGATTCTTTAGTAAAATGGATTGGCTCCACTGTACTTTTCTTCCCGCTCGTTTGGAGCTTCACGATTTTATAGCGTATACATGTCTGTATGTAAAACAGTTTCGCAAAATTTCACACTGAAAACGTTAAGTTTTTGAGTTTTTTTTTTTGAGTTCCCTACAACTACACACTGAACTAACATATTATCCAAAAGTTACACACCTAGACGTGGTAAGACAACAATGTCACTAGGAGAACTGGAATGCAAGAGCGAATGAAGCGAGCTCTGGACTTGGGGCACCGCGACTCGGTCAGGTTAGGTTAGAAGAGGGCGGGGTTTAGTGAGCGAGCGAAGCGAGCGAACAAAGACCCCGCCATCCTCTTCGTGGTTATTTTTTTTAACCTACGCACAAATAGGAGCCCCGCGTAACGGGGCTCTGGTGACTTTACCTAACTCCATATAATTTTTTTAGTAAAAAAATTACTTGACCTTCGAGTTTTGGGTTGTTGACTTTGACATGGAATATATCATAGACCTTATTATTGCTTGGAAACACATTTAGACTCACCACGTGATCTTCCTCACCCAATATTCCACCAATTCAGACATTTTTTTCAAACGTTGAATTTTTTTCCTATGGTTTTGCACAAGTTTTGGAAATCCACATTTCAAATTTACCCTTAAAGGGCTACTCTCCCCAAAAAAAAATAGGTACTATAAAAAATCACCGGGAGGAAAAGTACAGTGGTTCCAATGGATTTCATGAAAGAGTAATGTGTAAATTATTCATAAAATACATAATTCTGGATTATAAAATATTGTTTAATCATTACGTTTATTTTTATTATGTTAAAATTATTAATAAGTTGCCGTGCCGTAGCCGGGTTTCATGTTGGAACTTACTTATATGTATTGCAAAACAACGAAATGTATACATGAACGCAATAAATAGATTTGATTTGACGATCTAGATAGCAATCTTCATCTAATTTCTCTCGAAGTTGCACTTTGCGCCGACGACTTTGATGGTTGGGCTTGAGCCTCATTGCGCCCAACCTTGTTCAGTATAAATTTAAATTGGATACAATTTTTTTATAGGGGCATCCAATGGGATTACCTATGTGTAGTAAGTTTGGTTTAACCACACAGACATAAAGAGTAGGGTATAACTTGGTAACCCTTGGTAGACCAGTTCGTATTTATGGTATGGAATTTAGGGACTCAAAGTTCATCCTGTTTCGTAATTTATGTTTATATGGTTTTGACAGGCGATAATATTTGAGGCTAGATTACGGACTAGGGGCTAAATTATTACATACGGGGCTGAACAAGAAGATAAAGGGCTAGATCTAGCCTCGACGGGGCTAAATTGGCAACACTGTAGGCGACAAACAGCTTTCGATGTGTATTGCAATGTTGCAAAAGTGGAAATTGAAAATCGGGTAATTTTCCAGGTAATAATCGGGAGAAATGGGGACATTTTTTGTCAAAATAAAACAACAGTATTTTATGCCAATAAGTAAAATAATTTAATCGACATATTAAAGGTACAGTGATTACTAATTATTCATATTCGTACCACTTATTGCTTGCTATTTTTGTTTAATATGTAATCGTTATTGTAGAGTAATAGTGATATCTATTAAGTGATTTTATTTCAAATTTGTATTTTATTTACATTTCTGGGGCCTTGAATGATAAAAATAACAATACTCGTTTTTAATTTGAAACATACTAATTTTATTGTAAATCCAATTAAGTACATGTTTACATTACACTGAATAAAAAATATTGTACAAATTCCGAAACAGTTTCAGTTTCATATGAGTTACAAAGTAAAATAGCTAGAAATCGGGGTTTAAACGCAAGGGCACCCAAAAGGGGCGTGACCTAATCTAGGCCATTAGCATACAATCTAGATTGTTCATTTGACAGCTGTCTGTAGAAGGGATCTAGTCAAAAATATATTACACAAAAATGCCTTTCAATAGAGTTTATTAATTTGCACGAAATTTTGCTTGTTTCTTGTTGAATAGACAAGTGATCTAACAGCATTGCTTTTTAAAAGTTGAACCTAACATTTTCATAATAATGAAACTCAAACTTCATATTACGTGGTGCCATTTTTATGAATTCACGTATTATAGAGGCAGTAGAAACTTGAGTGGACCTTTTTTGTGAGCGAGGCCGTAAACATAAGCGCGGGCTTGAAGGTTTTTGACTTAATGCATGAGTCACCAGTATATGTGAGCCGTTAAATTAACAAAAAAAAAATTTATATTATTAATTGTTTCAGTTACAGACAAAAAATCATCACTTCGATGATTTTTGTCTGTAACTATGTTCTATGTACAAATATGTTCTTAACATTTATTTGCCCAAAAAATGTATTTACAATGTTATTTCGTGCAAATATTATGTACAACGATGTAAAAACCACATAAGAACATCCATCCACTAACCGTGGACTAGATACGAAAATGTGCAGTGATTGATTGAATGAACAAAAAAATTACGTCAATTTGACAGTTGACATTTTGTTCGTTTGGATACTTCCGAGATGTTGTGTTCGTAAACTTCCAAACGTTATTTTAACATTTTTGTGCAAATCTAGCCCTTTTTAACCTGACAATTAGTTGGCAGCACTGGTCGAGTGTCGAGATCGGTCTAGTGTTGCGAACCCGTACGAAAAATTATGGGGGCGAACGATAATTTGTTCATGGTACGACGTACGATACTGACTGTCTAATGTACGATAATTTTGTGCTTTGGAGAAAATCATAGTTCCTACAACAAAACGTAGTTGTCAGAAAAAAATAACGCAAAAAAATCAACAAAATCTCAATGGCAAATGTGAAGAATGTCAGCATCAACAAGTAAATGTCACTCTCTGTCTCTCTTTTCCTTCCATTCATTAGCACACAATTCTGAAAATATTCTTGTTTCTGAAAGATATGGGAATGACTGGAACTATCGGAGCACAATGAAACATAGACTTCACTTATAGACGTATATTCGGAGACTGGCGCTCGGCTCATAACGAGCAAAGACTTAAACATAAATACCCACTATTACAAATATATCACACCTCCACCACAATACAACAGTACATCTATATAATAACAAAATATGAAACACAACTAATACCTCAACAATAACATAAGTACCTATCAACCAATAATAATCCTTAACTCGTTAAACAATTTTAAATCTGTCTACTGGTTTACGTGTTCGCTTAGAGTAACGATTCTCCGGCGGCGGAGGTATTGGCTGTAAATTAACCAGAGAATCTTCAGGAGTATTAATGCCCGGATTTGCACTGTCTCCCTTATTTCTGGTAGGCGCCTCTGTTAAGACTACCTCTGCTACCCGTTCTAACCCCTCGCTAAATGGCTCGACCACACTCTCTCCCCCATGATCTGTGTTGTCCTCAGTCTCTGGACAGGTAACATCAGATAAGCGTGACCTGCGGCGCATTTGATCTACATGTCTTTTTAGTGATTGACCATTATCCTTTACCACTGAGTATCTACGGGCACTATCTACCCGTTCCACAGTACCTTTCACCCATCTATCACTAACACCATATTCACGAGCCCAAACTGAGTCGCCCTCCCTGAAACTGCGGTCTGTACCCCCCGCGGATTCCATTTGCCGTCTCTGGGCTTGATGGACTCTGTCTTTGGTATCCTGGTTGCTACGCAGTAAGTCTAGTCTGGAGCGTAATGGACGTTTCTGCAACAGCATAGCCGGGGTTTCCCCGGTAGTACTGTGCACGGTGTTCCGGTATGCTAACAGAAACGTTTGTAATGCAGTGTCGACATCTACACAATCCCTATACGCTTTCTTAATAGCTCGTTTGCAAAGCTTGACTGCATTCTCCGCAGCCCCGTTTGATGATGGGTGGTAGGCTGGTGACAAAAACTGTTTGATGCCATTGTTTTTTAAGAAAGTTTTAAACTCTATACTAGTGAATGGTGGACCCTGATCAGATACTAATTCTTCCGGCAACCGGAATACGCGGCTATCTTTTCTTCAAGATAGCCGCGTATTCCGATATTGTTTCACCTTCTTTTTGTTTCCTATGTCGAAACTTGTATCGTTCCGCCAACTCACTTGGCTTAGGTTGCAAGTGTTTTTCCATGACGTCAACGATTTGTGTTAACGTTTTGCTTTTTGGTTTCACCGGCGTGCACAAATTAACCAGAAGTTCATAACACTCCGCTCCCATCACCGTTATTAATGTAGGTACTTGTAATTCGTTAGGGATCTTGTTGACTATAAAATATTGTTCTAAACGTTCTACGTACAGCCGCCAATCGTCACTGTGGACTTTGAACTCAGAAATTTTACCGATCGACATGTCTGCTGAATTTGGTGACACCGTTGCTATTTTAATTATTACTTTGCACGAATCACGTATAGGATCGTCTGTCCTCGTCGCCACTGAAAGATATGGGAATGACTGGAACTATCGGAGCACAATGAAACATAGACTTCACTTATAGACGTATATTCGGAGACTGGCGCTCGGCTCATAACGAGCAAAGACTTAAACATAAATACCCACTATTACAAATATAGGTATCACAGTTTCCATCTGCAATATGCACAAAGCCGTAAACAAAACGTCAAATGGCTTATTGTTGAAAAATTTAAGCGATGTTTCTTTATTTAAGACTTTATTTAATTTGACGATTAAAAACATAAAAAATTGTAACTAAACACTACGACAAAACATGTTTACGGTTTGATCTGCTGGTGAAACTTGGCAGAAACTCCTCCTTTTACTCTCTAGTATTGTCGTTTTTATCAAAAGAAATGAATTAATTAGGATTTTTGTGATTTTGCTTTTGTAAGATAATTTTACCCATAATACGATCAATTTCACGTCAGAACTCGATAATTTGAACTTTTGGAGTTGGCAACACTGGATCGGTCGAAAGCACAGACAGAACAATCCACAATACTGAATACAAATCGAAAGCCGGTTGCAGTGTTGCCAACTTAGCACTTTCAGTGCCAGATCTAGCACTATTTTCGTGAGTCTATCACTGAAATCTGACTTTTAGCACCTAATACTAAATCTAGGACTACATAGAAAAATATTGATTATTTTTTGTTAGTGCAGAACAAATCGCAGTTACTCGAGCAGTAACCAAGCGCTTTGGCTTTATAGTTCGTAACACTTTGCCAAAGTGTGGATTTCCCGTAAACAAAACAGACGAGGTACCGTATTAAAAGTTAAAATACATTTGTCTTGCTGCTTTTTAAATATTAGTAACATGCATAATAAATACATTACTTATAGAATACGAAAAATTACATATTTAGTGCTCAGTGAGTTAGAAAAACTACGAAAATGGATATTCCTGTAAGCAAAACAATTTGTTACTTTCAAAGTTACAGAAAAGAGTGGGATAACGATCCGTAATACAAAAAGTGGCCTAGACCTGTCCTTGGAAATAGTTCAAAAGCAATGTGTGTATTTTGCCATGACAGTGAAGATGATTGGATATAGTTTTAAAATAATGACCACAACTATTTTCTTGTAGGGCTTATGGGGCATTTCTATTAAACTTTTAAGTCTCATAATAGACACCGTAGCCCCCTCTCTAACTGTCACTTTTAAATAAATGTGTTGATTCAGGGACTTTTCCTGACCTCATGAAGAGTAGTAAAGTCATACCATTATTTAAATCAGGTAATAAAAATGACGTTTGTACTTTCAGACCTATATCTATCATACCTGCATTTAGCAAAATATTCGAAAAGTTGATATTCAAACAGTTGCTAAGACATTTTAAGATTGTATGAACTTTACTCCATACTTTATCCAGGCTTAGGATTGGCAGTAAAATTTTCTAAACGGGCGTATTTATAAGTTCATTTGATCGTATTTACATGATTTAGTTTTGTATTTTACACATGTACACACGGCTACACATCAAGCTATACATTTCCAGTATAAGCTGATCTGGCATTGTATAGGATTTTCGTATAGTATGAGATCAGTGTAAACTGGAAATGCATAGCTTGATGTGTAGCCGTGCGTACACTTTTATACACAGCCAGTTCTCACTACTTTTGACTACCTCCTATTATTTACAGGTAGGCAATGAGTTCTCAGTTTTACACTAGGTAGGTATTATCTATTTTAAGTACAATATTAGGCATAAGACGAAATAATGTAATTGTTGTTTATCGAATACGTAAACTAAACTCTAACCATCACATGCCAAAACGTACTGAACTTTGACAATATACGAAGCGCGCCATGCGCGTGCCGCACAAATTATTACTAAACAATCACACGCATTCATTCATTATACGTTTCCAAGTACGAGCTTATCAAAGATAATAATAAAATAATTGCTTGACCTCATTCTTAGCACCACCCTGCTAATAATTTAAATAAAATAAACAATCACATGTATTCATTGAATATTCGACCCTAAGTACGAGCTAATCAAAGATAATAAGATAATAATTGCTTAATCTCATTCTTCGCAACATCTGCTAAATTGCTAATAATTTCACTTGAGAACAACGAATAGATTTAGTGTTCCCGACTTCCCGCGGGTGCGACGAAGAGCGTACACTGCCGCTGCGTGCGTCGACGCGTATGACAGCTATGAAGTACGAAGCAATGAAAATTCACACTTCACAGAATTTCGCAGCTACATTTCATTTCATCATATCAGCCGAAAGACGTCCACTGCTGGACATGAGCCTCCCCCAAAAGGGGGGGTTTGCCATAATCGCAATCGCAGTATGGTGGTAAAAGCATAGAAAACGCCGCTAAATGCTAAATGAGCATTCGCATGCTAACAATGAATGCGAATGCTAATTAATCCATCACTATTGTATGGCATTATGGTTAGCTAGCGACCTCGACAATTGATCATTCTATTCTTGCTTGAGCAACCGGCAGCAAGTTCGTTATGCTCCCGTAGATGTCACTGCTTGCGGTAGCTTTGGGGATCAGGTTACCGCTTTCCCTCAAATATGGTGATGGCTGTAATGGTGATGGGGTAATGGCTGATCTTTGCGTTATGCTCGTGAACGGGTGCTGCTTGTGGTGACTGGTCGTCTTGCTGACCATGATTTTGTTATTGTTGCTTATAATTACCTATCTGTTTATTTATTTTCGTCGATGGTCCTAGGTGGTCATTAGTAAACATAATCCAGCATTGCATATGTAAGCCATCACGCCATTAAATTTATACCAGGACGTTTTTGTTTTGGTAGTATGCTTTGTTTACTTTTTTTTGTGCTTGAGTTAAGTTTTCATTTTATTTGTTGGTATATTGGCATGGCTAGCTGACATATGACAATTTTTTAAGTTCCTTGTCTCGTAATGTTGATTACTTTGCCTACGTATGTATAGAATCAAGTCTCTAACTATACAGAGAGCTGTGCTGCTGGGGAGTTTGTTGAGCAACTTCTTCCCAGCTAAAGCACTAGGAAGTGGTGAAGGGCGGGCGCTTTGGGGGACTCCAGGTATTCATAAAAGCAGGGAAAAACTTTTTGAACTTTATGGCCTAAAGCAACAAATGAATAATACAAGCTTTGATCAGTATGTTTCAAAATATTCAAAAACTTTTAAAGCTGTGTGCAAATTAGCTAAAGCGCTTTATATTAGTAATAAAATAAAATCAGCTGATGATACAATTAAAACGACCTGGCAAATAATAAATAATGAAACAGGTAGAAATAAACAGCCTAATACTGAATTAAATTTACAGACTGCAAATGGTGGAACCATTTGCAGTCTGTAGTGGTCTGTAGTGTAAGTGGTGAAGGGCGGGCGCTTTGGGGGACTCCAGGTATTCATAAAAGCAGGGAAAAACTTTTTGAACTTTATGGCCTAAAGCAACAAATGAATAATACAAGCTTTGATCAGTATGTTTCAAAATATTCAAAAACTTTTAAAGCTGTGTGCAAATTAGCTAAAGCGCTTTATATTAGTAATAAAATAAAATCAGCTGATGATACAATTAAAACGACCTGGCAAATAATAAATAATGAAACAGGTAGAAATAAACAGCCTAATACTGAATTAAATTTACAGACTGCAAATGGTTCCATCAACTCAGATGTAGAAATAGCTCAGGAATTTGAAAACTTTTTTCGCTAATATTCCTGTTAAAACTACTGAAGCTTTAAATTCCTCACCCGCGCGTTCTGCTGCATTACTCAGAAATAATGTAACGTTCTTTGGAGTTTAGATTTCAGCATACCAACCCCCAAGCTGTTATAAAAGCTTTTAAAGATCTTAAAATTAAATCAACAGAAGATCTTTGGGAAATGTCTGTAAAAGTCTGTAGTGCTATTATCGAAACCATTGCGCCCTATTTAGCTTTCAAATTTAACACCAGTGTAGACCAAGGAGTCTTCCCGGATCTCATGAAACACAGTAAAGTTGTTCCTTTGTTCAAATCGGGTGATAGTAAAGAACCTAACAATTATAGGCCTGTGTCAATTCTGCCAGTGCTCAGTAAGGTGGTTGAAAAGTTGATTCTCAATCAAATGTTACGTCACTTTAATAAAAATTCCATCTTTCATGAACAACAGTACGGTTTCACCAAAGGGTGTTGTACAACTGACACTGGTGTCACCCTAATAAAGAACATTTTTAACGCCTGCGAAGAAGCAAAAGATGCCATTCGAATCTTTTGTGACCTCTCCAAAGCGTTCGATTGCGTAAATCATGAGGCACTTCTGCTGAAACTGGAGCACTATGGGATTAAAAATACAGCTCTTGATTTACTAAGATCATACCTGAAAGACAGAAAAGTTAAAGTTCAAGTTAACGGCATAAACTCACTAGGGTCTGAAATGGCAATGGGCGTTCCTCAAGGTTCAATATTGGGTCCATTCCTCTTTTTAGTTTACATTAATGATTTACCCTATTTTCTTTTAAATCAACCGAAGATGGTGTTATTTGCAGATGACACATCATTGATATTTAAAATAGCCCGACGGTCACAAAATCTTGACGACGTGAATAACTGTATTCTTCAGGTCCAAGATTGGTTTACGGTAAATAATTTGGTACTAAATGGCACAAAAACCAAATGCATTAGATTTCAATTACCAAATGTTAGAAGTAGCGAATGTGACATCATATTGAATGGAGAAAAACTGGAATTTGTTAATCAAACGGTGTTCCTAGGAATCACGCTAGACGAGAAATTACAATGGGGACCTCATATAACATCTCTTGCGGGGCGGCTAAGCTCCGCCGCTTATGCTGTTAGGAAAATCAGACAGTTAACAGATTTAGAAACTGCGCGTTTGGTCTACTTTAGCTACTTCCACAGCATTATGTTGTATGGCATTTTACTGTGGGGTCGGGCTGCTGACATTGAATCCATCTTTATTTTGCAAAAGAGAGCTTTCAAAGCCATTTATAATCTACATCACCGCGAATCTCTCAGGGACCTATTTAAAAGGATTAATATTATGACGGTACCTTGCCAATTCATTTATGAAAATATCATGTATGTAAGAAAAAATCTACAACTTTTAATAAAATAAGAGATAGGCATAATTTTAATACTAGAAACAAAGACAAATTAGATCAACCATTTTTCAGATTAGCTAAAGTACATACATCTTTTATGGGGTACTGTGTTAAATGTTATAACAAAATACCTTGTGATATATTGCAATTAAATGAAAGGAAATTTAAAACTCACATGAAAAGTACACTTTGTAAACAAGAATATAACAAATTAGAGGATTATATCCAAGATAAGAATGCTTGGAAACATGCTGGTCCTGCTCCATAGGACAAACTAGAGTCTGGACAAAATCAAACTGGTTGCTAATTGAATTATGTAATTAATTATATTTATGACATTGATTACACTCAGTGATTACTTTAACTCACACACTGACTGATTACCTACTTGTTAATATTCTAGGAAAATTGTATACTTACTTTTACAATGTTTGTAAATACGTGAGCACCATGTATCTGTCATAAAATTAATTTATCTGTAATTGCTTCAATTTGATTCTTTTCACCAATTTTGGCATAGTAATTTTGTTCTGGATGCATCGTTTTCACACATAATTATACAATGAATGTATGTTAAATATTGTAGTTAAATCATTTTAAAAGAGTAGAGTTTCTTGCCCATTCTTCTCCATACGAAACTACATTTTGGAAGGGGCGACTAGAATCAATTCTATTTTAATGTAAATACTGACGTTCAAAAGTGCCTTTTAAGTGCCTATTTGAAATAAATGCTTTGACTTTGACTTTGACTGTCTTATGTAATTTTGACATTCGAAAAGTGCTGATTTTCAGCCTAATTTGAATAAATGACTTTTGATTTGATTTTGATTTTATAAGAAATTATATGATTGCCTAATTCTGTGATTTTATTATTTAATTGATGGTCCTTCAAATTTAGCACTCCTTGGATATTTAAAGAAATCTAGCACTTTTTGAAGTTACGTTTAGCACCTAACCGTAGTATCGTGTTGGCAGCCCTGGCAGTTTGTTTCGTATATTCAGTGTTGCCAACCCGTACGATAATTATGGGGGCGTATGATAATTTGGCCAACGGTACGATGTACGATAGTAATTGTCTAATGTACGATAATTTTGAGCTTTGCAAAAAAAGTAACTTGATGAAAACGTACTTTTCAGACAAATAAAACGCAAAGAGTCAAGAAAATGCCAACGTCAACTGTCAAGTATATCAACATCAACATGTAAATGTCTCTCTTCTCTATCCCTTTTCCTTACGTTTCTTTCCTATGAATATAACACTTGTTTCCATCCGACCGCGCCTCTGCGTTTTATACTGTATTCTTGTGGTTTTCTCAGGTAACTTTATATTTTATTCTGTGTCGTGGGTACGCGTGATGGCAGATCGTAAAACGTAAGTAAAGACTATTGTGACCTGTGATACGCTTCATACACTCCGTGGTTGTGTGTAAATTTGGTGGTTTGTGCTGCTAGTGCTACTACTGGTGAAACTTGGCATATTTCCCGCTTTAACTAGTCACTGCCGGTTGTTATCAATGTTTGATTAATGTTTTAGGTTTTGTTTCATGATTTTTTTGTACGATAATTTTGCCCTTATTACGATAATTTCGACGTGGGAATTCGATAATTTGAACTTTTGGAGTTGGCAACACTGCGTTTATTATTGTGCTCTGTGTTGTCGCGAGTTCGCGACTCTTGAATGAGTGCTCGTATGTTTTGAATTAAAAATTAAATATTTTTGTGTCTAGTCGCCGGTAAGTGGATGGATATTCATTTATAAGGGCTGGGTCATTCTTTGGCCAAAGAATTAGCATTGCCATTCAACGTGGCAATGCTGCCAGTCTTCTGGGCACGTTTCCTGATGACAGCGATGCGGACGAATACTTTGACGCCTAAGTCTCCATGTGTTTTTGTATTTATTTGTATAGTTAGATGATTAGTTAATATTTTTATATACTTATCTACCTATGTATAGATTTAATAAAAAAATTATAAGTAGTTATTACATCTTTGTAGATAATATTTCCACGAAATAACATCGTATATACTTTTTTCGTCCAATAAATGTTAACAACAAATACCGTTGCTCAAAAGTGTTGATGATTTTTGTCTGTAATTTTCATACTATTATTTAAACGTGCAGCCGAAATTCGAGGCTTCGGCGTTCAAAGCGCGGTGGTGACATTTTGTATAAACCTACTATAAAATGTCGCCGCCTCACTTGTTTCGTTTCAAATCTGAGTTTCAAATCGATATTTCGCCAAGCATCCAATATAAAGGTTCTTTAAGAACGAAGGGATATGTTTGACGCGTGCCTGGTGTATATTTTTTTTTTCAGTTAGGATTCGAAATATAAGCGAGCAGAAGTCTGTACTGTACAATACAGTAGTGTCAGCAAATTAATATATCAAACTAAAACAGTTTGCCTTTATAATGTCCACATATCAAAATGAGTGAGTCTATGCTTAATTTATCTCCGGAAAAAATAATAAAAAAAATTTAAATAAGTAGGTACCTATATCTTTAAGAAAAAAATAAAAATTGTTTGTTACTGTGACCCCAGTGTAAACAAAACTGTGAACCCGTTAAACTAAATGATCTATCGCGAGAGGTGTCCTCTAAAAATAAAAATTGTTGAAAAAACCTACCTTCAATTGAAAATAAACATGTTTTGTTAGCAAAATTGGGAGTGACTGCCGCTGTTGGCTACTGTGACCTCAGTGTAAGCTGTCACAGTAGTGAACAATTTATTCTTAAATTCCTTACAAAATATTAAAAACAATTTAGATTTTTGAAATATTTTTCTGGTGCTTAAATTAAGCACAGATTCCTTCATTTTGAAATGTGGACATTATAAAGACTCACACGATTTGTATACAAAGCTTCGTACTGTGCTGCGCCATCGTAGATGAAAATCGCATTGACCTCAATGCGCTGACTCCAGCCGAGTCCAAAGATAAAATAAATTAAACAATTATAGTTGTGATGACCTCATCACAACTATAATTGTTTAATTTATTTTATCTCAACTTGCTAATTTGAATTATTTATTAATATTTTCAGGTTGACTGTCAAAACGGGCATTGACCTTTATTTGAGTGTTGAGTTGTTCCTACCTACTCACTTGGGTATAGAAAGAATCACTCATTCTTTTTATTTTGATGTGTTGTGCACACACTACAGGGCACAGATTAGCCACACAGAGCATTTGTACGAGGTGCATTCAATAAGTACCTAGCCTCATCGCCAGAGGGCGCTGTAGTTTCAAAAGAGTTTTACCACAGTGTAGCACATTCTTTTTTAATTCTTTTTTCAAATTTTCATTCCAATCCCTTCATTTGTTTTAATTTGACAACTTATGGAAGCGAACGTGTCGATCGGTTTTACAAAAATGGAAAAAGAGCAATATCGTTCGGTGACTCGATTCCTATTTTTGGAAGGGAAAACGCGCATCGAAATCAAAGAGCGCTTGGATGGTGTGTACGGTGACTCTTCTCCATCGATGGCTACCGTCAAGAATTGGTTCAACGAGTTTGCACGTGGCCGTACGTCGGTTTTTGATGAACCACGTCCAGGCGCACCGAAAACAGCTGCTACGGAGGAAAATATTAAAAAAATCCATGATCTCGTATTGGCAGATCGCCGATTGAAGGTTCGGGAGCTAGCTGAGACTGTAGGCATTTCAGAAGGAACAGTGCATCATATTCTTCACGAGGAACTCGGCATGAGAAAGCTGTCGGCGCAATGGGTGCCGCGTTTACTCACACCAGAAAACAAGCGCAACCGTGAGACCACATCGGAGACGTGTTTGGCGCTGTTTAAACGGAATCCAGCGGAGTTTTTGCGTCGTTTTGTGACCGTCGATGAAACCTGGATCCACTGGTACACACCAGAGACCAAGGAGCAATCAAAACAATGGATCCAGACCGGGGAACGTGCTCCAAAGAAGGCGAAAACTGTAAAATCGGCCGGAAAAGTTATGGCCACCGTTTTCTGGGATTCACAAGGTGTGATCTACATCGATTACCTCGAGAAGGGTAAAACAATTACAGGGCTTTACTATGCCGATTTATTGGGCCGATTCGACGCCGAATTAAAGAAAAAACGACCCCATCTGGCGAAGAAAAAAGTGCTGTTTCACCACGACAACGCACCGGTTCACACGTCTGCCGTTGCCATGGCCAAATTGGTCGAATTACGCTACGAATTGCTGCCCCATCCACCGTATTCTCCAGATTTGGCCCCTTGTGACTTCTTTCTGTTTCCTAATCTGAAAAAATCACTCGCCGGGAATAGATATGGATCGAATGAGCAGGTCATCGCCGCCACGGAGGCCTATTTTGCAGAGTTTGACAAAAAGTATTTTTCGGACGGATTAAAAAAGTTGGAGCATCGCTGGGCTAAGTGTATCGAACTAAAAGGAGACTATGTTGAAAAATAAATTCCCACTTTCCAAAATTTTCGTTTACTTTTTGTAGGCTAAGTATTTATTGAATGACCCTCGTATGTATTGTGAGTTTTTAAATACGTACAAATAAACGACAAGTCTTTTTAATAATAGTAACAATCTAAAACTTTAAGCTGTTGCAAGTTTGCAAGTCTATTTACGAATATAAGCAAAGTAGTTGAGGTCTAAGTTTAACTAATTAGTCACCGTGTGTGCCTACTTTACTGTGTATTGCGTATATGTGGTGTGCAGTTTCGCGTTGTCATCACTAGGGTGCGTTACTCGAAAGTATTCCCTTCGCTGTACTGTTGGTAACACCAGACAGGAGAGCCAACATTATTTCTTTCGTGTAACGCACTTTGAAAACTTTATAGGTACACCTAATACACCACACTCGCGTGTCGCTCACACACCAGACTGCGCGCGGTGAGCCGACCGAAGCTTCGTTTTTGGTTAAAAAGTCATGATGTGGCCATATTTTCGTTTTCGGCCAAAAACCTAAGCTACGGCCAAGCCAAAAATCAGAAGTGAATTGTCGCCCGTCATTAGGCCTAGCTCGCAAACAATGTGGAGGAAAATTTTGAAATTGGAACGTAACTATTTTTGTGTAAAATAATCATGTTTTCAAACTAGATTATAACCGCTAGCCAGTCGCACATACCTACTATTTACATAAAAACGTTTTTTCGCAATACTTCTGAGTGACCTGGTATAACTTTAGTAATACATGTCGGTCTGAAAGTAATATCGTTTCTGTAGGTACCTTTTCTTTAGTTAGAATTTTATATCGATACATCGAACAAATAATTGGATCGATATTTTTTCAACAAGCCTGTGGTGACGTTCAGCTAACTCCGGTTTGAATCGAGTCCGCTCGTGGTTTCATTCGGCTTACCAAAGTCAAATCGCAATCAGTCGCGCCATTTTCCAGTTTTTGCGAGACTAACGATGGCAATTTTTTTTTTAAATACACGTAGAGATGGCATCATCGGACATGGGCGCAGATGTGGAGGTCACTCCAGACTTTTACGACATCCTCAACGATGAGGAGGGCGAGGTTGTCGTGAAAACGGAGCTGGAGGAATCTGAGTGTATGGAGGACGAGGGGGACGACCTCGAAGAGCCCGAGGATATCATCGAGATGGAGGACGCTTCCGACGCGGAGATGGCTCCCGAGACCGAGCCATTTTTCGAGGTAAATATGTACTAGTATGTAGCTTTTACCAGCGGCTTCGCCCGCGTGGGGCTTGGAAATTATCCCACGGGAACGTACTACTGGGATCAAAAGTATCCTATATGTTACTCCAAGTTATAAACCAGCTGTGTTCCAAATCCGTTTAGCCGTTTTTGCGTGATGGAGTTAGAAACATCCAAACATCTTGATATATAAACATTCACATTTATAATATTAGTAGGAAGCAGAGATACCGGTATCAATACCGGTATTGGAAAAGTCAATACCGTGATCCCGGTATCAATACCGGTAATCCTGTATTGAACGCAAGTTCAATTAGGGCATTAATAAAACCAATAAAATACGTGTTTTTTATTTTCAAATCAGTCTTTTTTGTTCTTATTTATTGAAAATAATAAAATAAATACGTTTTATACATAGCTCTCTTATGCAACAATTTGGTATTGGTTGATTATTTAGGTAGGACTAGGAATTACGAACATAATGAAAACTAAACCTGAATCTAGTCTTTTTGCAGGAAGGCATTTCACATAGGCTTTGTATAGTACAATATCAAAATGTATAAATATCCTATTAATAGCTAAATGTCATCATGTCTCATGTAAAAATAAACGAAGGTATCATTTTTTGTAGAAACGTAAGTAAAGTATAGCTTAATTAGCTAGCAATCATTTGGTAATCATTTTAGTAACATTCTTAATAATTATCTAATAAAAAAACAATAAAAAACATCTAAAACTAAACAAGTAACAAAATATATCAAGAATCAACATAGCTATCATTATTCGTAGAAATGTAAGTGAGTAAAGTGTAGCTTAACTAGCTATCAATCATTTGGGAATCATTTTAGTAACATTAGTAATAACTATAGAATAAAAAAACAATCAAAAATCTAAAACTAAACAAGTAACATTATGAATCAAGCGTTAATATCAATTTTTGAAAAACATAGTAAAAAATGTAAAAGCATATAAATAACAATACATTATTTTATTTTATTTTGAAAGTGAAATCGCAGAAAGGAAAGCGCATTCAATGTTGAATCAGACTGCGAACTTCTCAGCTTGTTACTTACATGTTATTCGCCAAGAACGTTTTGGGTAAGACACGAAGAGGCAGCAACGACGGTAATCTAATTAAACTAGCAAAAAAACGCGCTAGTAAATTATAACATTCACAACTTCATAGTCGCAAGTTAACACTACACAATATCAAAGTCTATATACGCGCTATCCCGTCGACTCTGTGAAACTGACTGACAAGACAATAACAAACACGACATAAGTGCAACTCGATTTCGGGTGTTGTCTCAAGCGGGGCGCGGGAGGGTGAGCTTAAGATAACAGCGGGACGTTTGCGCTGGTGAAAACAAGTGTGAGAATAAGATCACATAATTTTCAGATCTAATGTTTGTAATACCGTAATCACGGTATTGGGGCGTCAATACCGGTATTGTAAAAGGTCAAAATAAAATACGTGATCACGGTATTACGGGATCCCGGAATACCGGTATTGAAAGCCCTAGTTATAACCCGGTAATTTGGGTTTTAACTCGGTTTTAACCCATTATCACCCATTTTACTGGGTGAAAATGGGAATTGTTAATTATACAATAGTGGGAAGCACAGTCCACTACTAGCTTGCCAAAAATAACAGCCTGAACACAAACTCATATACATTTATTATTTATTAGAAAAATTACAACAGATTAGTAACCATACCTAATCATCATTGTCACTTGAATCGGAAATACGGTCCCAATCTAAAACTTAGAAATTGTTAATGCCGGACGTAGATGGTTCTAGGCTATTTGTACGTGGCGGCGTGGTTTGGTTATTATATCTCCGGGATTCAATAAGTATTGGAAGTGAATCGCTTGATTCACTTCACGCAGTAAAACATCCACGTGCTTGTGCAACAAATTCAATTGTATGTTATATACAGGGTGTTTGGCAGAACGTTGAACATACGAAAATGGTGGATAGGTGGGGTCATCTGCTACTTACTCAGCCCTAATTTATTTGGCCCTGGCTAAAAAAAATTATGAAAAAGGTTTTTTTTTTATAAAAGCAAATTACATACCATTAGATAGGCATAGGGATATTTTGCTAGAATTGGAACTCCTCAATCATTTTTTTTCTTTAATGCAAGTTGAAATTAAGATTGACGTATTTTTACATCTTTCTGTAAGTTTGAGGACTCATAACGTTTTTCTAGCAAAAACATTGCCTGTTTTACCCATTTTTAATAAAAAATACACTTTAAAGTTAAGAAAGTGGTGAAACTAGACGAAAATAATTTTTTTTTTTTTAATATCCAGGGGGCCAGGACCACTTAAATTAGGGCTGAGTAAGTAGCAGGCGACCCCACTTATCCACCGTTTTCGTATGTTCAACGTTCTGCCAAACACCCTGTATGTCAGTTTCTGCAAAACTGACATACAGGGCCTTTGCGTCGTGAGTCTATTTCTTATTTTTACTATGTACCTATATAATTTGTCCTACTTTGCATATGAACTCCATAGCGTCGATTTCTTGACTTTCATCAAGTTCAAATCGTTGGACTTGGGGGTCTAATAATTACGCTGCAAAGTGAATCGGTTTCAAACACGGTACTCGACATCAGAGCCATCTAGTCTCATTAGACTAGATGGCTCTGATGTCGAGTACATAGTTAAAAAGTGTTTTTGCAAAAATAGGAAATGTCCTATTTTTGCAAAAACACTTTTTAACTATGCCGTATGTAAAAAAAAAAATCTCTTTCTATCTAGGCGATAGATTTGTATCTCATGTCCTTTACGTAACAATGGTCTTATATCCTTATTACACTTGAGCCAACCAGTCTGAACTTCGGATGTCTGTGAGTATGAATGTATTTTATGAGACGAAAAGATTTCTGTATATTTAGGTGCTTGCACTATCTCATAACATCGTAGCAAACTTATTTGTTCCATACTCAGATAATGGTCCCAATTCTCTTGTCACAAATGCCTCTAAACTACACTAAATATCACCAAAATTTTATTTATTTCTGTCAAACTACGATTTCCCATTCTGAAATTGACTAAAGTGACACAACTTAACTATATTTTAGTTTGGCAGCACTAAGATGGCCCTGACTGATTAATTTGTTGTAAATGGTAATTTTACTATTCTGAATTTGACGTCTCTCTGAATTAAAATTTTAGGTAAAAACCTAAAATTTTGATTAATCTAACTAAACCTGACTATTTCTAAACGCAATTAAAAAGGTGTAGAATAAAATTAGTTTTCATGAACTAAAATTCACACCAATACCTCGACTTCGGGTACAAATACAGTACTGCATCTTTTTATTTTCTTTTATCTCAGAAATGGTGTGTCCTATCGCAAAAACAATGAAAATTTCGACCTCCTTTATTAGACTCGTAAACCTCTCAATAATCGATAATCGTCCTGCCGAAAAACTGTTAGGCAGTTTAGAAACTTTATGAAATGTACAGACGCCAGCACATCAAGCTACCCCAAATCTGTCAATTTTTTTTTATAGTTTTTCAACTTTATTGCAAAGGAGTAAGGTTCATGTTCAATTGCGAAAATTTGACAGTTTGGGATAGCTTGATGTGCTGCCGTCTGTACATACACTTGTTTGGTCCACAATAAATGATTTATTTATTACTAGCGGCCCGTCCCGGCTACGCACGGGTGGACATTTTTTATTTTAACATTTTTGGGATAAATAAAGATAATTTAAGTTGTTATAAGTATGCTAATTAAAACGTACATGACTCAGTTTGTCCAAATGTTCAAAATTAAAAAGAAACACTTCATTCAACCTTTAAAGTAATTTTCATTGAAGTGAATTAAAATTTTATTTTTTAAACGTTTCACATTTTTTACCATAAACCTATTTATTATATTTTTACATTTCATTTTTATATTTTTTGTTGTTTTATATGTTCCCTTGCCCGTGTTTGCGAGTTCCTAGCTCTATTTTCAGCAAGACGCTGCGAGCGCTCGGCTCTCGACTGTCGTTCTTATAGCTGTGACGATCTCGCATTTTGTTCTGCAAGACGAAGTGAACGTTCGGCGCTACATGCGAGTTCCTAGCTCTATTTTCAGCAAGACGCTGCGAGCGCTCGGCGCTCGACTGTCGGTCGTATAGTTATAACGATCTGGCATTTTGTTCTGCAAGACGACCTGAACGTTCGGCGCTAGATTCTCTGGCCCGCGATTGCGACGCGTACTCTCTCATACTTGCGAGACGATCTGAATTTTCAGAAGAAAATTCTCCAATACGACGTAGTTTTGCTAAACTCACTTGGGAACTATGTTTAGATAGTTGTGACTTTCTTTTTCTAGGCATTTTGTTTAGAAGGTTTTTTTTTTTTCAAATCTGAGAAAATAAGAAATAAACTAAGTTTATAAAATAATTCAGGAAAGGTTTAAGGAGGTAGAGTATGTCTCCAAGCCAAGGTAATTCAGGTAAAAGCAGGAATAGATCGTAATACTTATAACAGTTCTGGGTCGTAAGTTGCAACAAAGTTCACTCAAAACGCTTGCTGATGTAAACTAAAGTGAGAGTTTGAGTAGGGAAGGACCGTATCCTCCGCATACTGGTCGTAGCACGCTACATGTTTAAATATAGCAAATCTGAAATATTTGGTTTTCACCCGGCCAAACCACCCAGTGGGTTGAATAAAACGGGTGATAACTGGGTTTTAACCCACTAATAGGTTTTAATCCGCGTGATTACCCATCTCTAGCCATCCCCGCACACCAGCCGTGTCGCGCTACAAGTTGTTTTGAAAAATCCGAAATAATTTGTTTTCACCCGGCCAAATCACCCGATGGGTGGAATGAAACGGTTGATAACTGGGTTTTAACCCATTAGTGGGTTTTAATCCGGGTTTTAACCCATCTCTAGTAGGAAGTAGGATGACTGTTAAATTACTACTATGTCAATGTCAGTAATATTTCTCGTCTTTTGTTAACCCCCGACGGAAAAAGAGGGATGTTATCAAGTTTAACGCCTGAATCTGTATGTCTGTGGCATCGTAGGTAGCTCCCAAACGGCTGACCCATTTATACATTTTTTACTTTGTCTGTACGGTGCCTTAATCGAGAGTGCTCTTAAGCTATGATTCAAGGAAATCTGTTCAGGTGTTGAAGATTATTTGCTCCTTTCTAGTTGATGAAGGGATTTGAGCATCTTCCTCAGGTCTGATCTCGTCGAAATTTGGTATTCTATTACTTTACTGATATTCGAAGAACAAAGTAACCTTGAACTGATGCTGCAGCATCATCTGGAATTTGCAGGATACGCATCTACGTCACCAACAAACAGCAGAAGTATCGTGTTTGGGCTCATTGGGAAGGACTCAATGAAAAGGGTGATAGATAGATGGGGACCAGGGTCTCATGATGGAGCAGCAAAGAGGAATGAGGATAAATTAGTAACTAGCTTCACTGTGGGAAACATACGTAGGCACAGCTGCGCAGATTTAAGCGAGTCATGTGTCGATTGTAGCGTGTTTATTATTATTATATTATGTTTAAAAAACGAGAAATAAACCATAGAGGGGTGTTCTTGGCCAAGAATCCCAGATTTTGTTTTATGTTGGTGCTATTTTATGTGAGGTTTAATCTTGTTTTCAATAGTAGTTATTTTATGCCAGTTCTTATTTTTTTAGTCCGAGACTGCTACCGTCCTGGCGATGTGGGACGAAAATTTGGACCCGTTGTCAATGCCGTGAGTAATAAATGAGTATGTTGTTTATGATGGTTTTCTGTATAATAAATGAAAACGTTTTATTTGATAGGTCAACATCAACACCGTTGAAGTGGGATCCTGACACCTCTGCTGCTGTTGGCTCAGGATCGTCTGAACGAGAAGAATTTATGACGTAAGTGTTAAAACTTGTATTCATTAGTCTTGTACCTTTTCTTGATGAGTTACACGTATAGTCAAAACCGTTTACGGCAACATCTTTTAGAACAACATAATGTTTATATTGACCAATCCATAGGTCCCGGCTAAATGCGATAATGACCGCCTTATAAAGAACACTGCTTTTAACGACATTGACTATATTTATAACAACATACTGCAGTAAGCGACCACATTAACGAATATTTTAGGAGATTTATATCCATTACAAGAACCAACTGTGTTTTTAACAATTTTAGTAGGTAGGCAACACAACCACATCTGGCACAGTATAATGCTCAAAGGCAGTTAACATCGTAAAAGTAGACCAAGTCAAAATTGTCGAGTTTTAGGTCTCTTGTAATTCTCGACAACAAAATATTCGTTTTGATAAAAAAAATCCAAACGACGCTAAAATTACAGATGTTGATATGAAATGTTTATTTATTTATGCAAGTGGATCATTTAATACACTTTCATACGTCATTATTTTGTTGGTCAATATTTTAAAATTAGATGTGCCAGTATTTCCTAGCTACCTGACCCCTGAGAAGAAATACCGAAACAAACTTCAGAGGTCATCTCTTTTAAGTCCAAATATTACATTATTGGGATTTTACCCACCCCCTACGTAGGATTTGTCGTCGGTTATTTTAAAAAAAAATATATTATTGTTCCATATATTGGTCGCGTAGGTATAGCACAGTCGTTACGGGTCGTCAGAAGCCCGAATGTCTGCCAACCAGTCTTACCAAGGGGTATCGTGTTACCCAATAACCAGGTTGTGGAGGTCAGATAGGCAGTCGCTCCATGTAAAATACTGGTATTCAGCTGCATCCGGTTAGACTGGAAGCCAACCCTAACATAGTTGGGAGAAGGCTGGGCAGATAATGATAATGATGTGGGAATAGCACTTTTCTAAAAAACAGATATTTTTTGATACCACCCTGTATTAGTTCTAGTAATATCTATGGGCTTACGTATAGGCGTATATGTACCTTAAAAACCTTACTACAGTACATTCGCGTTAAGAACGCAGTGAGTCATCATTATCCGTCGGCCTAGCCCCGCCCCCTAACCAATCAAATCTTTTCAAATTACAAAGTCAAGTTCACAATGACAGTTGAAGGCATTGCTTCGAACGCAACGGTTGTGTCCTGGCATTTGTGTTAACTGATTTAAATTTTAAAAAATGAATACATCTCCAATTCGTAAAAATAAAAGTGGTTCGATAATTCATAGTGGGGAAAGAAAAGTAATTTACAATGTTTTTAAGTATTTTAAACATTGTCAATTACTTTTCTGTGCGCATGCAGCTGCCGTCTTTTGTACTATGCACACACACACACACACAGCACACAGCACAGCATAGTACAAAAAACGGCAGCTGCATGCGGTGTGTCCGAGAGAACAGATATTCTTAGTGAAAAAAAGGAAAATAATACATTGAAATCGCCAGTGAAAAAAAAGGGCCCGTAAGTCTATGATTAATAAATTCGATGAATTAGACAACTGTGCTAAAAGGAGAAAAGTACACTCGATATATTTAAATAACGACTACCCGACATTAAATAAAATTATGATAATTTGTGAAGCTGATGAAGATGTTCCAACGTTTAAGCGTACCACACTTCATAAAATAATGCATGAGCTGGGATTTGACTTTAATAAACAGGATAATAGAACATTATTAATGGAAAGAGAAGACATTGTTTTGTGTCGGCGTAAATATCTCAGGCCAATCAAAGAACACAGAAAAGCAAATAAAACCATATACTTCCTTGACGAAACGTGGGTAAACGCCGGACATGTTAAATCAAAAGTGTGGTTGGATACAACTATAAAAAACAAGAGATATGCTTTTCAAAACGGCTTATCTACCGGTCCAAGAGTTCCTACTGGAAAGGGAAAAAGGTTCATTGTTTTACATATTGGTAGCGACAAAGGATTTGTGGAAGGCGGTTTGTTACTTTTTGAGTTAAAATCAACTAAAGATTATCATGAGGAGATGGACGGTGACAGGTTGCTTGAGTGGTTCAAAAACATAATGCCTAAGCTAGAACCAGGAAGCATTGTTGTCATGGACAACGCTCCCATATCATTCTGTCAAACTCCAGAAAATACCAACGACCGCTTGGAACAAACAACAAATAATAGACTGGCTAAAAAGCAAAGGGACACTCATGGGCATGAGTTATTTAAAGAAAGCCGCTGAAATCGCCCCACAATATGATAAATATTTAATCGATGAAACGGCTAGAAGTAACGGCATTGAAATTCTACGTTACCTCCGTACCACTGCAAACTGAACCCCATTGCGTTGGTGTGGGCCCAAATAAAAAATTATATTGCTGCATACAACTTTTAAGATGTCTGACGTGAAAAAATATTTTATGACGCAATTCGCTTAGTGGACGCTGATCGATGGAAGAAATGCTGCGACCACGTCTTACAAGAAGAAAATACCATGTGGAATTTAGATCACGTCATGGAACTCGCTGCAGAAAATACTTTTTTATAAATACTAACGAGGATACTAGTGATAGTGATTAAAATATGATATTAATTATTTAATTTTGATTTTAAACTTTTAAGTGTATTTTTATAAATTCATTAAACTTTTAAAATATAATTTGTTTGAATTTAACACTACTGTGAATACACCTTTATCTTGCAGTTGCACTGATGACTCACTGCATTCTTAACGCGAACGAACTTTAGTCGTTTTACGACCAAATACGAGTAGGCCCTTTTCGATGTGGTTATAAGATATTTTCAATGTAATTATACAGGATGTCCCGAAACTCAACGTCAAGCGGGTACGGGGCAATAAGCTAGGTTGTACCAGTTCTAGCAAAAATAAAAAATAAAATCCATGTTACTTGGTTAAGTGATAATAGGTATTCTTTTGAAAATCAACACCCTAGATCAGATATTTAGGTACTGTGATCACAAATTTTTAAATTGTTCAGTGTTTTTTTTTTAAATGTAATCCTAAATAACTATGCTATTGATTGCAGTCACAAAACCAATAATTAATATTGTGAGTGTAGTACAAAAAAATAAAGTTTAATTAAGTCATGGTTAAAAACATTTTATCGCGTAACTTTGACGCGTTGTCTTTAAAATAAAATGTACTATATTAACATAGGCAAGTTGTTTAAAAAAATGGCCCATTTAATTAAGATTTCAAAGTAGTACAACACTTGCTACTTATCGTTCCATACAAAATATTATTGCATATTTACTTCCAAAAGGACTTAATTTCAAAAAAACTTTTTACCTGAATAGTACTTTTGTGTGCAAAAGGATTTGCTTTGTTATTGTGTAAGCGAGACGGGCAGATGTGACAGAGTGAGATAGAGAGTGACGCTGTTCAAAGTGCAATATAGTGAGATAGACTGACATTTTGTTTTAGAGAAAGCGAGATTGTTAGTGACGCCGATGCGATAGTCAAATTGGTTATTAGTTATTATCATTCAGTACGCTTCGTTCCTTCGTTTACTGCGCATCTCCTCGTAATCGTGTAACTTTCGTACTGACAACTTTGGCTTGTGTTACCCTGGACTTGAAATCGCATTTGTGTTGACGACTTTGGCTTGTGTTACCTGGACTTGATATCGCACTTGTGTTGACTACTTTGGCTGCGTTTCCCTGGACTTTATTATTTTTTGTTCTGCCAAAATGCCGTATGTGTATACTGCGCAAGAATATGCGAACATGCATATTATCTACGGTGAATGCCATTGTAATGCCTCTGCCGCAGCTAGATTGAATCGGGCGAGAGACCCAAATGCGGCACGTCACCCAGATCACCGCGTGTTCATCAATGTGCACCAGTCGTATTCGCAAGGACGAATGCCAAGTGTTCGTACGGCAGGTGGGAGACCACGACGAAACGAAGATGACGTAGTTTTAAATGAAATTGAAAATGATCCCAGCACTTCAGTACGTGGAATAAGCAAGAGACACTGGAATACCGAAAAGTGTTGTTCATCGAATTTTAAAGCGATACGAATATCACCCGTACCATGTGCAACGAGTACAAAGTTTGCTACCTCGTGACTACGCACCCAGGATCGATTTTTGCAAAATAATGTTGGCGAGAAATCGTGAAGATACGCAGTTTCTTCACAAAATTTTATGGACAGACGAATCGACCTTTAAAAAAGATGGTTATCTAAACTTACACAACACGGTTGGCACATAGAAAATACACATTTAAAGCGTGAAGATCGCTCTAATACCAATTTAAAGTTAATATGTGGGCCGGAATTTTAAACGGACAATTAATCGGACCATTTGAGCTGCCTGAACTCTTAAATGGCGACAACTACCTTAATTTTTTACAAAATCATTTGCCGAATTTATTAGAAGACGTACCACTCAACATCTACCGGGATATGTGGTTTCAACAAGATGGTTGCCCAGCTCATTATGCTCGTCCAGTACGGAATCATCTAAACACAGAATATCCCGGTAGGTGGATTGGACGCCTTGGCACAATTTTATGGCCTCCTCGTTCTCCGGACCTAAATCCACTTGACTTCTTTTACTGGGGCTGCATAAAAGAAAAACTGTACTTGAAACCAATACAAAATCTAGACGAACTACGGCGCGAAATAGCTGAAACAGCAGAAGAAATAAACTCAAGGAGATACGCACGATTTAGTGAAAAGATCTTTTCTGAGGCGATGCAGAGCCTGTATTCGTGCCGAAGGCAAACAATTTGAACATTTAATTTAGTTTTAAGAAAGTAAATGTATTGCAATATTTCCTAGTGTTTCATTATTGTTAACTTTTGCTATAATACGACAATAGGACATCATTATCATACTTTGATATGTTATTGTTCGAGTATTTTATGTTCTAAATTGCTGATTATTGTTATAATATTTTTTATGGAAAAATAAGTAGCAAGTGTTGCACCATTTTGAAATCTTCATTAAAAGGGCCATTTTTTAAAATAAATTGCCTATGGTAGTATAGTACATTTTTTTTAAAAGACAAGGCGTTAAAGTTACGTGATAAAACGTTTTTAACCATGACTTAATTAAACTTTATTTTTTTGTACTAGACTCACAATATTAATTATTGGTTTTGCGACTGCAATCAATAGCATAGTTATTTACGATTACATTAAAAAAAAACACTGAACAATTTAAAAATTTGTGATCACAGTACCTAAATATCTGATCTAGGGTGTTGATTTTCAACATTTTCAAAACAATACCTATTATCACTTAACCAAGTAACATGGATTTTATTTTTTATTTTTGCTAGAACTGGTACAACCTAGCTTATTGCCCCGTACCCGCTTGACGTTGAGTTTCGGGACACCCTGTAAAACTACATTCTATCCTGTACAGTCTCGATGTCGTCGTCACGGCCCCACTCGACGACGCCGTCGCTATCGAGGAGGACCACGCCTTCCACCTTGCTAGTGAACATCAGCTGTTCCAGCAGGCGGCAGAGCAGCCGCAGCAGTGTCGTGCGCGGCGCGGCGGGGCAGCGCGCCGGGCCCGCGCGGCGCCGCGGGGCCTGCCTGCCGGGGACTGCCGGTGGGTGAGAGGAGAAAGATTTGTCGAGGTGCATATAAATGACGATGATGTGCCTGAGGACTTGAGAGAGGGCATCAGGCATATAGTGAGAATGAGAGAAGCAGCGAGAGTGCGAGTGGCTGACAGAGCAAGAAGTTTAAGAGAAGAGAACGAGGAAGAATGGATGGATGCGGATGACGACGAGATCGAGTCCTTCTTTGCTGCGGAAGGAACTTCCAGCCACTTTGAATGGTCACCCATGGTTGATTATCAAGGTAAGAGGGAGAAATTTCTCCCTCAGCAAACGGGGCCGGTTGTCGCATCTGAAAACGCGTATGGGGCGTTTAGGCAGTACTGGGATGACGGCATTATGTCGCACATTGTAACCGAGACGAACCGGTATGCCGCAAGCGTTGCCGGTTCGTCCGCGTCGTTCGCCCGAAATTGGTATGACACGAACATTCACGAACTTTTTGTCCTATTTTCCTTCTGGATGATGCTCGGAATCATCCGGATGCCCACCATTAAGTCCTGTTTTACTGTCAACCCTCTGTTGCAAGTGAACATCTTCAGGAAGATGTTCTCAAAAACACGCTACGAGAATCTTTGCCGCGTATTTCATTTAAATGACACAAGTAGCAGACCGACAGACTCGACCGACCCTTTGTTTAGTTTAGGCCCAATCTTGGACCACTTAAATGCCCGGTTCAAGGAAACCTATATTCCATCCCAGAATATTTGTATTGACGAATCCCTGACTTTGTGGAAAGGTAACCTCTCCTTCCGCCAGTACATCAAGACCAAGGCAGCCCAGTTCGGAGTTAAAACCTTTGAACTCTGCGAGTCGTCCACGGGCTACCTTTGGTCATTCTTTGTTTACCTCGGTGCTGGAACTTCTTACGATCCCGGTCTCCCTTCCGGTGAGCTGAAAAGCACATCCACCGTGATCCGTCTCATCCGTCCTCTCCTTGACCAAGGCTATACTCTATTTATGAATAACTGGTTCAATAGCCCCCTACTGGCCAGATTTCTGAAGTCACGCAAAACCGATTGTGTAGGTACCTTGTGTGCTAACCGCAGCAATGTACCTCCACTCATATCGCTGTGTTCTCTGAAAGATGGCCAGTTTGTAGCACGTCATTCCGGCGATGTGGTGGTCTTGGCCTTTCAGGACAAGAAGCGTAAGATAGCCACCATCAGTTCCTACCACGGCAATTCGCAACGCCAGATGGAGGCGAAACCACAACGCTCAGCTCAGTACAAACCTCAAATAGTTTTAGATTACAATAAGGGTATGGGAGGCGTTGATCGTAAAGATCAAATGCTGGAACCATACCTGCTGGAAAGAAAAAGAGGCGCTAAATGGAACGTCAAGTTCTTCAAACACCTGCTCAACTGCTCTATTTTGAATGCCCGTATCCATCTGCAGAGTTCGTCGGCTGCTCCGAAAGAGCACTTAGTGTTTCGATTGGAGTTAGTCGATCAAATTCTGCGGCACCACCTCGCACTTGTCCCTAAAGTCCTGGTATCTAAAGTCACTCCCACTCCCAACCGTCCCGCGTCTAGCAGTTTGAGCCATCTACAGCCTCAGGTGCAACATTTCCCTCAGCTGACAGCCCTACTCGCAGACGGTCGCCATAGTCGTCGACGTTGTCTTTGGTGCAGCAAGCACAAGCAAACTAAACGAACTATTTACGTGTGCTCAGTTTGCGAGGTCCCCCTTTGCCTTGATCCCTGCTTCAAGTTATACCATACTTAGTAATTCCATTTTGAGCATCTTTTATTTCCAGCGTGACAGACAGACAGACGACCTTAGCAGTTATTTAGTAATTACATTTATTTATATATACACACATATTTATTAATACGTAGTATATTTGGTGGACATTCAGACTGACTGACGTATGTATTTCCAGTTTTCATAGAAGAGTATAGCTTTGCCACAAAGTCTAACTGACAGACAGACGCATTTAGTAAAATCAATCCTTTTCTCGGTCATACAATCTATTCTGTCTAAGCGCCGTGTTTGTGTGTGTGACGTGTGCTAGACTGGGGGACATCGAAACGTAAAAATAACTGCAGCTAACTGCTTGAGGCTTGTCAGAAGCTCGCTAGGGTAGCGTTTTTGTTTCAAGTTACTCACTGTATCATGAGTCCACATTATTTTTGCTGGCAGTTTTTTTTAGAAGTAAGCAACACCTCTGTTCTTTATATTTTTATCAAGATTTATAAAATATTGTTACTGTTACTTTCGAAATAAGAAGCAGCACCTTTGTACTTTATATTTTTGTAGCGTGTTTCCATATATTTCTCTGTGTCTATAATCCTGTTGCAGATCTGCTGGCAATATTTTTTTTAATTTATAGAACTGAATGTCAGATTGTGAGATTGTGGGATGTAAAATTGTGTGAATGTGTAATAGATGATCTTTTAATTATTTTAGTCATATGCAACACCTTTGTACTTCACCTTTTTATTTTTATCAACATTTATAAATGTGAAAGTATAGTAAATTAACATTTATTTGAAAAACAGTGTTTGTTCTACTGCCACAATTTTTACAAATATGTTGTAGCATAAGCTTACAACTACTACAACTACCTATATTTTTAATCTGTGTACTTATAAAGAGACCATAAATGTGGGTGTATACACATCTGCTTACAACTTCAGGGAATACAAGCTTGATGTTATGTGTAACAGGTTAGTAGGTATTTAGGATGTTATGTACAAATAAAATAAAATAACTTATTCCAAGAATAATGTTTATTATTTTTCTTGCCTGTGTCATACACACACTGTACACACAAATACATAGTAAAATACATTTTTTTTAATAAATAAAATGAAAAAACAATTACCTAACTGAAATTTGTTATTATTTCCTACAATATACTTCTATTCCTAAACCAAACATCGATGTATTCGTAGAGTGAGTGAGTCCCATCATTACGAAATTTCTCGAACTCATGCATTTTTATAGGTAATTCAGAGCTTGATCTTTGAAAAGTTTTTAGAAAGTATAGTTCATTCTTGTGCAGTTTGGACTAATTATTCAAATTCTGAAACCTAGAGTACCAATTTGACAGTTGACATTTTGTTCATTCATTCGGATAATTCCGAGATGTTGTTTTCGTAAATTTTCAAACGTTATTTTAACATTTTTGTGCTAATTTTAAAACTCGATTTAGCCTGAAAACTTGACAAACATTTGGCAACACTGGTCGAGTGTCAAGATAGGTCCAGTGTTGCCACAGAAGAGAGAAATGCCCCTACAAAAAAACTGATATGATTGGCTACAAATTACAAACGCAACTTTTACAAATCATCTTCTTATTGCTTTAAAAAATTAAGTGAAACAAATAATAATCATGTCAAGTAATAACAACGAGTGAAAGTTGTTATTACTTGACATGACGCAAACAAAAAAGAAATTTTTCGTCTAAAAACCTTAAATCACGGAAGTGAGAAAACCAGTGGAAGTGCATTACAACAAAATTACTATAGGAACCGTTGTCGCCAAACTCACTAATAAACCGTTAATCATAGTATAATGCACTACATGTCCCGGATGAGTCCACATGTATCCGTCCTGAAGAAATCCGGCTCGCAAGGACCAGCAGATTTGCCGGACGGGCGTGATCGCTTGGACGCGAGGGGTGTACGGGGAGGGTGTATGCCTAACCAGGTTTTTCCCGGTGTGCGTGATATCTTCAGGACGGCTACTATCTTCCGGGCTTCATGACGTTACCATATGTACCAACGTTTATGACTCATCTCAAAGAAACAGTTTCCAGACTTTAGTCCAGGAAGGGGTGTTAATGACTCCGTAGAGGGGAACCTTACCTGATTAATAACACAAGTTTTCTACAGGTCTTCAGGAAGCAATTTCAGAACACTACTTGAACTATATCTATATATTAATTAATTTAAGATTTAAATAAGAACCTTGCTGATGACTACGAATTACTAGAAATTACACGTTTACTCAGGTACTATGAATCTTTACCGTAACGAGAGCCGCAAATTGCTTCCTGTTTTTAAGTTTTATTTGTTCTATATTTCATTACAGCTGTGACGGAATTATGCATACAACATATCAATTTAATAAAATATATAAAGGCAATGTTCCGTGTGGTGCGGTGGTGCCGGACGTAAAAGAATAGCATCATCCCATTTCTTCCCGTGGGTGTCGTAGAAGGCGACTAAGGGACTTACTAGAGAATGGGCAGCAGCGTTTTCTATGCATTGGACCACCATACTGCGATCGCCAACCCGCCTGCCAAGCGTGGCGATTATGGTAAACACCCCCTTTTGGGGGAGGCTTATGTCCAGCAGTGGACGTCTTTCGGCTGATATGATGATGATGATAAGGCATGTTACTTATCGTTGCATTCCCCATGAAATTCCCCGTCTCCTGAGATATCTATATCAACTATATCTTTCCATACTGCAAAAACACAAATCTTAAGAATTACTTAACTAAAGCAACACGACATACAAACTCAATTAAGTGGGCTTTATCTTAGGTTTACATTATTGAAAGTTACGTCCAGGGCTAGGTCTCGGTACTAGGTTACCTGGACGCAACTAAATCTATAAATTACAGCTATATAGCCCACTCAAATGAGGTTTGCAGGGGTGGTACTTACGGTTATCTTATACTAGCCGCTTAGCTTAGGTACTCTTATCACTATGCATCTACGTTAATGTCAAAAACAAACTATATAACTATATAGTGACGCATCGTCGCGAACAATTCATGTATATCTAATTATTTACAAGCGTTGCTTCGTAGGAAATTAAAGTAGTTAATTTTTTGTCAAACAAAATGGGAAACAACAGAAAGTAAACACTTTTCGGTCCAGCGCTGGCTCTTCGAAGGCTAGTAAACAAAGAAGAATAAGGATGGTTTGACAATATTATTATTTACCTACATTCATTATATTTTACGCGTAATAGATTACTAAATTTATTTATTATAGATATACTACTATTTGCGGTTTGCAAATCTATGTACCTACGCGTAATAGATTTGCAAACCACAAATAGGCGTTTAGAACAGATTTTGAACCCTATGTCCGTGTAAATAATGCGACGCCACGCGCGCAAAAGCTTGAATGGTTTATTTTTATTGCGGAATAGATTTACCAGCCGCATCAAGTGCGTGTGGCGTCATGTTATCAGACCCACACTAATGTCTCATAATTGTTCACAGTAACCTACCTACCCCTTTCACTTCTTGGTGGCGTTAAGGTGCGCGGACGCCGCGCGCCGCCTATCTATGCGAGCGCTGCCGGCCTCGGAAACCGGTCTGCTACCTCACCCCGGACGCCGCGCACCGCACAGCCTCCGCAGCCCGCTCAAGACGCAGACGGCGTCGACCGCCGGCCAGTCAGCCACAAGCCCTCAACGCGAATCCCCGTCGCTTTGGCTCGCTACCGCTTCATTTATTTAGCTCGCGTAATTTGTATTTTTATATCGCTATCCTAACGAACTTTATCTTGTATTCTTTCTTCCGTAAAATCGTTTCCTTTCATTCTACAATTTCTACCTACCACTTGTTCTCTATCAATCTTTGCCGCATTATACCTTTACTCAATCTTTGCCGAGCCTCTCATTTACTCGCAACCACTGAACCCAAAACTGGTGACCCCGACGTGATTCACGGCGCGAAGATATTGTTATAAGACCGCGTGACGTTCGAGAAGTTTCCGGAACGTTCGCGAAGGACACGTCGACGTTGAAAATTTTTTCTGCAAGTCATTGCAGAGATGGCAGACGAGAAGTTTACGGAGGCGTTGGTTGCAGCATTAGGATCAGCAGAGATCGCTAAGGTTAGAGTACGTGTTCCTCCTTTTTGGCCTGATAAACCCGCAGTATGGTTTGCGCAGGTTGAAGCCCAATTTGCGTTGTCGAGCATTACTTCCGATGCGACAAAATATTTTACTGTGGTCGGTAATCTAGAACCTACCATTATGGCTCAACTTGAGGATATTGTAGAAAATCCACCCACTAATAACAAGTACGAGAAGCTTAAAACCGAGCTAATTAAGCGTTTGTCAGTTTCCCAGGAAAAGAAAGTGCGTCAACTCCTTATTCATGAGGAACTTGGAGACCGCAAGCCGTCGGCATTTCTTCGCCACCTGCAGGGCCTGGCTGGTCGAGGTGTACCTGACGATTTTCTGCGCACTATCTGGACCAGCCGTCTGCCGACCGGCCTGCAGGCGATTATAGCGTCCCAGGCTAGTACGTCCCTGGAAGCTGTTGCGGAGCTGGCGGACCGGGTATTGGAGATCGCTCCGGTAAATCCGGTGGCTCAGGTCGCGAGTACTTCGTCCTCTACAGGGAATTTACTTGAGGTAATGCGTACAGAAATAGCTAGTCTCACGCGGAAGCTAGATGAATTATCCACTACGGTGGATAGGCAATCTCGTACTGGCGGTAGGTCAAATAGGAGTCGTAACCGGCGATTCTCCCGTTCGAGAAGTAGTTCAAGAGGCCGTGCATTCAAAATGGTGGACAATCAACGTGTATGTTGGTACCATCACAAATTTGCAGACAAAGCTCACCACTGCATAAAGCCATGTGATTATGCTTCGGAAAACGCCAAAGCCAGTCGCTAATGACGGCGAGCGATTGCTGCAGTATTTCCAGCCGTTTATTCGTCATAGATCTTCAATCTAGAAAACCATTTCTGGTCGATACTGGTTCCGATCTGTGCGTCTACCCTCGCAGTTATTTAAATGAGAAGCGGGTACGTGTAAATTACGACCTCAGCGCAGCGAATAATTCTGTAATATCCACGTACGGGCATATTAATTTGCAGCTGAATTTAGGACTACGCAGGGAGTTTAGCTGGAAGTTTGTCGTCGCAGATGTGACCAAACCAATTATTGGGTATGATTTTCTCTCCCACTATAATTTATTAGTAGATTGCCACAACAATAGGTTGATTGATGGTTTAACAAACCTTTTTGTTAGCGGAGCTATTGCTAAAATGGAGATTCCCAGCGTCAAGGCTGTTACTGGTACTTCTCGGTACCACGAGCTGTTGCGAGAATTTCCGGCCATCTCACGTCCGTCTGGTGCACCAAGGGAGGTACGTCATTCTACCGTACATTTTATTAATACAACGCCCGGACCATCCGTTTTCTGCAGGCCACGCCGTTTAGCACCGGATCGTTTGAAGATAGCCAAGTCAGAGTTCCAAGCGATGGTCAAAGAGGGGACAGCTCGTTGCTCCAGCGGACCTTGGGCGTCTGCTCTGCACCTGGTGCCCAAGCATGACGATACTTGGAGACCATGCGGTGACTACCGGGCATTGAATGCTAGGACGGTGCCAGACAGGTACCCGGTACGTCACATTGAAGATTTTTCACAGCATTTACATGGAAGCACTATTTTCTCAGTCGTAGATTTAGTCAAGGCTTACCAGCAGATTCCAGTTAATCCAGCAGACATCGAGAAGACAGCCATCACGACACCGTTTGGGTTGTTTGAATTCCCTTTTATGTCATTTGGTTTGAGAAACGCTGCACAGACGTTTCAACGTTTTATAGATGGTTTGGTACGTGATTTTGATTTCTGTTTTCCGTACATCGATGACCTTTTAATAGCTTCAAAAAGTACTCAGGAGCATGAAGAACATCTACGTAAGCTGTTCACACGCCTCGAAGAGTATGGAGTGGTCATCAACGTAAATAAGTGCAACTTTGGTCAGCCACAGGTAACTTTTCTTGGTTATTCTGTTTCAGCAAAAGGAGTGCGCCCGTTGGAGGAGAAGGTGGAGGCTATTCAGAATTACCCACCGCCTCAGACCATAAGATGCTTGAGAAGATTTTTAGGGATGCTCAATTTTTATAGGCGTTTCTTGAAAAATGCTGCAGAGTTACAAGCCCCACTTAATGATTTATTGGCGGGCCCGAGCATGAAGGGATCGAAACCAGTGAAGTGGACTTCCCAGTTATTAGAAACTTTTGAGCGTTGCAAGCATAGCCTTTCAGATGCAGCACTTTTGGTTCACCCGGTTATCGATGCGCAACTGGCATTGGTAGTAGATGCATCCAATGTTTCATTAGGAGCTGTGTTACAGCAGAAGGTAGATAACATCTGGCAGCCTTTAGCTTTCTTCTCGAAGAAGTTGAGCCCCACTCAGCAGAAATACAGCGCTTATGATCGCGAACTCCTAGCGATATACGAAGCCATCAAACATTTTCGACATATGGTAGAAGCACGACTATTCACTGTTTACACAGATCATAAGCCGCTGATAAGTGCTTTTAAAAAGAAAGACCAACAAGGTTCACCGAGACAGATCAATCAACTTTATTTTATTTCTCAGTTCACGACTGACATCCAGCATGTTTCCGGGCAGGACAACCAGGTGGCCGATGCATTGTCTCGGATTGAGGCAGTCACTGCGCCAGTGGACTTCATGGAGCTTGCCCGTGTGCAGCGTGATGATCCAGAGCTACAACAGCTTCTGAAGGGTAACCATTCGTTGACACTGGAGTTAGCGCAAGTACCAAATTCAAACGTACATATATATTGTGATGTTTCCTTGACAAAACACAGACCGTTCGTGACAGCTACCCACAGACGCCGTGTGTTTGAGTCGTTGCACAGCTTAAGCCACCCTGGTGCGAAGGCATCCATCAAAATGGTCAGTGAACGTTTTGTTTGGCCTTCCCTTAGGAAAGACGTTCGTGCTTGGGTTAGAGAGTGCATTCCGTGTCAGAAATCTAAGGTAACAAGACATACCGCATCTCCTCTTGGTAAATTCGACGTACCAAATGTTCGTTTCGCAGAAGTTAATATGGATTTAATAGGACCATTACCAATATCTTCCAATTTTAAATACTGCCTTACTATGATTGACAGGTATACCAGATGGCCAGAGGTGATTCCACTTCCCGACATGACAGCAGAGACTGTAACAAAGGCGTTTGTGTTGGAGTGGATTGGTCGGTATGGTTGCCCAAAGAAGGTAATAACGGACCAAGGTAGACAATTTCAATCTCACTTATTCCAAAACTTAGCGAAGACGTACGGAATCAAGTTGGCAAGGACAACAGCGTATCATCCAGCCTGCAACGGCATGATTGAGCGTTTACATCGCACGCTCAAAGCAGCTTTGATGACACACGGTACGAAGGATTGGGTTAGTTCACTTCCTATGGTCCTTTTAGGATTACGGACAGCGTGCAAGGAGGATCTGCAATGTTCACCAGCAGAGTTGGTATTCGGAGAGCAGTTACGAGTCCCCGGTGAGTTTTTCACCACTGCAAACGACAAGGTACACTACCCAGATTTTGTCAGTATTTTAAGACAAAGAATGTCCGACCTACGGCCGTGTCCAGCATCAGACCATTCACAGCATCAGGTTTTCGAGCACAAAGATTTACAAACCTCTACGCATGTGTTCTTGCGCCAAGATTTGCTTCGTGGATCACTAGAACCACCTTACAGTGGCCCTCACAAGGTCGTTTCAAGAAGTCCAAAGACATTCGACATAGTGCTCAATAATAAAACAGTCAAGGTGTCAATTGACAGACTGAAACCAGCATATGTATGGCGGTATGACATTGAAAAACAAAGCCACGAAGCAAAAGAAGCGCTACCATTGCGTACTACACGTTCAGGACGCAAAGTAAAGTTCCCTGAACGGTATACATAAAGTGGCCCTTTTATTCGTAAGGGGGTCCTGTGGCGTCATGTTATCAGACCCACACTAATGTCTCATAATTGTTCACAGTAACCTACCTACCCCTTTCACTTCTTGGTGGCGTTAAGGTGCGCGGACGCCGCGCGCCGCCTATCTATGCGCGCGCTGCCGGCCTCGGAAACCGGTCTGCTACCTCACCCCGGACGCCGCGCACCGCACAGCCTCCGCAGCCCGCTCAAGACGCAGACGGCGTCGACCGCCGGCCAGTCAGCCACAAGCCCTCAACGCGAATCCCCGTCGCTTTGGCTCGCTACCGCTTCATTTATTTAGCTCGCGTAATTTGTATTTTTATATCGCTATCCTAACGAACTTTATCTTGTATTCTTTCTTCCGTAAAATCGTTTCCTTTCATTCTACAATTTCTACCTACCACTTGTTCTCTATCAATCTTTGCCGCATTATACCTTTACTCAATCTTTGCCGAGCCTCTCATTTACTCGCAACCACTGAACCCAAATGCGCAAAACAGTTGAATTTGAAACCTATGTCATACAGCATAAAGCCGCCACGCGCGCAAATTTTATAATGGATTATTTACTGTTTTCAAATATCAAAGAGGTAGGTTAGAAAACAAAAAAAATGATGATTGCCTAGATAGGCACTGTATGTGATAACACTATGACTTTGAGCTGGTCCAGCGTAATACGGAGTTTCCATAGAATAAGTCGACATTCACACGGTCGTAATTTCTTCTTTCGCGCACTGGAATTTCAACTCTCGGTATTTAGCCGAGGGTTGAGAATCCCACAGAGTGAAAAATCCAGTATCTATGTGAAAAACATCCCGTCGCGATTTTATTACGTCTGTATGAACGTGGACTTATATTTATTATTTTTCTTTCTGTTTTCGACATAGGTCATGTATTTGTCACTACTTGTGATGGTATTCGAGGCCGCTGATCAAAATATAAGTCCATGATGGCGTGTGCAAATTTTTTTGAATTTTCTATCATGCGTGTCTTTTGCAGGGTTTTTCAGGTTGGTAAAACCACCGTCGGCTTTAGCGACCCGAAAACCACATTTTGATCAGCAGCCTCGAAAACCATGACAGGTAACACATAACTATGTCAAAAACAGTTGAAAGAAAAATAATAAATAAAGTCCACGTTCACACAGACGTAATAATATCGCGGCGGGATTTTTCGCGCGCTGGATTTTCAACTCTCGGTAGTGCGCCGAAGGTTGAGAATCCAACACAGTGCAACTCAGCGCGTTGAAAATCTAACAGTGTGGTTTACTGTTAGAATTCATCTTCACTACGTACTGTAGTCGGTACATAGTTTTGTATGTAGGTATAGGTACATGAATAAAAAATAAATAAAAAGTGCAACTAAAAAACTACGACGATCACCCTAATTGGATTATTACTTCCAGTCTGTATGTAACTTGAACATAAAACTGGCGAATTGTTGGTGTACCTACTAACACCACTGCCCAACCCCTCTGAAAGAATACAGGCGTTATGTTATGAAGAAATCTCATTTCCGCAACTTATTATATCTTAAAAAAATACTTACTAGAATAATAAAACAAAATAAACTTTTACTAATCGTAATCAGTTCAAGTTGATCTACTGTATTGCTCTGTTCGGTGACATAGTTAATACTGCTGCCGGCCGCCAGCCACGCCTGGCGCGCGCGTCGTTCGCGCATCGTAACTAGTTACGTCTCGCTACTCGTTTCGGGGGCTGAGGTAAGCGTTAAATGCCTACCGCGCTCGGCTCACCTCGCCTTAACATTTAACCAGCACATAATACAGACCTGCAATAAATCCCGGAAAAACTTAGGTTTTGTCTTGCGTTAGGCAAAGATTTTTACTAATCGTCAAGCAATAACCATACTGTACAACTTCTTCATCCGCAGCTTGCTAGAGACTAACAATGCAATCTGGAACCCCCGCGAAAAATTGTACACACTGCTTATCGAAAAGGTTCAGAAGTGTTTTGTCCGCTACCTGTACTTAAAACATTATGATTATTACCCGTACATGTACCCAACACCATTTGTGCTAGGAATGGTGGGGTACCAAAGTTTAGAAGTTTGGAGAAATCTTGGTCTGGTCAAGTATTTCATCCGCTTAGTTCGTGGTACCCACTACAATTCCTCGTTACTACAGTGCATCCCCTTTAGCATCCCACCATCAATTAGACACAAGCTTCGCCCTCGCCAATTTCCCCTTTTCTCAATACCGCAAACCAGTACCATAACCCTAAGACCAGTCCATTGTACCAAGCCCTCAGCCATATTAACAACATTTTGTTATATGACAAATCTTTAGATGTTTTCGCAAGTTCTGAACTGAGATTCCTGAACACGGCTACTCGATACCTGAAAATTCTTTGCCAGTCCTAGTTTTGTAGGTCTTAAACTTAATGAATAGTTGTGCCATTTTATTAAGGGCAAAGATTACTTAGCTTCCACGGAATTAGCAGGTATAACAAACAATATTTTGAAACAAAGAGAACTATTAAGGGCCTGGTAACTTTAAATAATATCTTTATGAGCAATAATAGTTGTTATTGCAATCCGATACGGGTTAAAATCTGTTGTAATGAATTCGATTAATAAATGAGCAAACGTACGTCATAAAAGTGCAAATAAAATCAGATAAAATAAGATATTAACTATTTAATAATAAATAATCCATCACTGGATGCAGTTTGGCATTTGGAAATTTATGGTATATTTTTAATCGTTATAAAGGGATAAACCGATTTTAAAGATAATTAAGAGGTGACTTTGATGATTTTTTTGGTGCATTAAAGTGTGTTTTATTATATTTTGCGTTCCATCACTGTATGCAAAATAAACTTGAAAACACCATACATTTTTTTGCTTTCAAAATTATTTACGGTTAAAGAGATACACTGGTTTTAAAAACCACCTTTTTGATCGTTTTCAAGAAATCTCCGCCTTAAAGTCAGGCTTACAAGAATTGCTCGACTTCGGGCATCAGCAAACTGTATAGTTTAAATATTAACACATTGTTTGAATTTATTTCTACTACTTTTGGCCCGGGGTCCCCGTCATATAAAAATTCGGAAACTGCAATGCAGATTGTGTGTGGCAAAAGGGCGGAGTGCATTGAAATTAGACGGGATCGTATTTTAATTTGTAAATCCAAATTTAAAAGCTACGCTCCGTGATGTTCCTCCTAGCCAAGCATATCTTTTTAGCCGAGATGCTTTGCAGCCTATCATAGCTTCTTTAGGTGGATCTCAGGTGTGGCTTAACACTCCGGTTTATATTAGGCAGAAAAAAGCCGTGAATACATCTTATGTTTAAAACCAGAAACTTCACGGACCTTATACAATACAGAATAAAGATTACAAGTTACAAAAGAAGCAAAACCCAAAATTTAAACAGAATCAGCCCTTTCGTAAAAAATATTCAGCGAAAACACACCCTCCAACACTAATAATAAACAATGACTATCAAACCAAAACTTTCGAAGGAGGTTGTCTAAAGGATCATGTCAACAATAGGGAGCAAACGATTATATAATTAAATTAATAACGGGTGGCCGCATCCCATTCTTCAAGAAACCTCCCCTTCAGTACCCAGACAACCATCTATTAAAAAAATTTGCAACCAAAATAACAAAGGACATGACGGACATGATCCTTCACTTACAAAAGAAAATATTAGACACCCCGCAAATCCTCAATCCAGGTTTTCTATGTCGAATGTTCCTAGTAAAAAAATCAGACGGAGGGCTACGTCCCATCTTTGACCTCAGAGGTCTCAACTCGTATGTGTCAGTGAAACATTTCCATTTAATTTCACAAATAGATGTAGCCAACTTCCTACAGACAAACGATTGGTTAGTGAAAATAGACATTCACCAGGCCCATTTTCATTTACCAATCGTGATCGCAGACACACACAGGAGGTTCCTCCGAGTGATTTACAACAACGAAGTGCTACAATTTTACATCGGCCCCAAAGATGTTTGCCTCAGTAACAAATTGGATTGCGGAAATCCTACGAGCACGAGGTTTCCGCATAATTGTGTATTTGGACGATTTCTTCCTGGTCAATCAGGACCGGACCATACTGGTTGCTCAGGTTTCGGAAACACTGAGAACGCAGGAAACTTTGGGATGGCACATAAATGATCACAAGTCCGTTTTGGAACCTTCTCAGGACGTAGAATGTCTTGGCTTGGTATGGAACATTCAGCAAAACTTCCTTCCAAAAGTAATAATATCCAAGATGTTGAGCAATTGAAACAGTTCTCTTCGAGAAGCTCAGACATTATTAGGCTTGCTGAACTTCGCAAATTACGCAGTATCAGCGGGTCGACTGCGCTGTCGCAGAACCCAACTCATTCTAAAATTATTCGACCAAAACCGATTAAAAGAATGAAAAAATCTCCCAGCACTTGTTCAGCATGACCTAAAATGGTGGTTAAGAGCTGTAGAGTACAGCATGACACCAATAGTCAAGAAAAGTGTAACTAACTTCTTGACCACGGATGCTGCAAATTCAGGGTGGGGAGCTCAATTAAACAGCACTTACCTATCAGGAAAGTGGGCTCCATATTAAGAGCACTGGCACTCAAACAAAAAAGAGATGTATGCCGTATTTGAGGCCATCAACAGTCAGCAGATGACTCTAGAAGGTGCAAACATTCATATCCAGTCGGACAACAGGACCCTGGTCGCGTACCTCAAGAACGGGGGGGGGGAACACAGTCCCTGGCCCTACTAGGATTGACGACCAGAGTCCTAAAGCTTGCAGAGCAGTTACATTCAACTCCCTCAGCCACTTACCTCCCGGGGAGTCTAAACGGAATTGCGGATCGCCTATCAAGGGGTCGCAAAGTACCAGAGTGGCATCTTCTGCCCCGAGCCACGGAGGCTATATTCAAAATATGGAGTATCCCAGACGTAGATCTGTTCGCGTCAAGAGACACGGCCAAATTGGTTGCTTTTGCAACCAATTTGGGACACTGCAATCTTGTTTAACTGGCTAAGGAGTTCAACAAATTCAAATTCTTTATTTGAAATCTCTAGGCGAACAGCTTTAATACTCTTGCTGGCCTCAGGTCGTAGGATTCATGATCTCACGTTATTAGGAAATAGCCCTGAGAATCTAATTACTACGGAAGATGAGATTACTCTGTGGCCAAGGTTTGGCTCAAAAACAGATTCTTATACACACAGACAGTCAGGCTGGTTGTTGCGGAAACACCCAGACCCTCATGTCTGCCCTGTCGAACACATTAAAAACTTTATAGAAAAGTGTAAAATTAGAAGAAACACAGACGGGACTGTCTCAAGTCTATTTATTTCTGCCTTCTTTTTGAGCTTCGCGCGAGCGGATTAAAATCAAGAAAAACAATTATGGACAAACAAGCGCAAACGCGAACGAGCGGCAAATTTTGTTTTGTTTGACATTTGTAGTGTTGCATACAAAAATTAATTCAGCTAATACGTCTTGAAATTGTTTTATGAACTATTTTTAGACGCTCATGGAAATTGGGCGAGGGCTGGTCACATCGAAGACCAAAATGGATGACTGTTTTCACGCCATCTAGCGTACTTAGTAGAATTACATATTCACAAATTATGAATACTGCCATCTCTGAGAGAGTTTTGTAAAAGTAACACATTATAATGAGATCAAATTCAAATGTCAGTCTCATGTATTGGTCGGTAATACTTTTGGTGTTCAACCTTATTTTGCATACATATAGCGAGAACGATTACCCGTTCGCCAGTACTAAGATTGTCAACCCTGTCATAACATAACTCTTCCACTCAAATTTGAAATAATGCTCTCAACCTTACAAATCATTGACATGTAGTCTTCGTCAGTACCAGAGAGTTTACGGCCTCGCTCGCAAAAAAAAGGTCCACTCAAGTTTCTATTGCCTCTAGCTACCTAGAGTAAACTGTTTTGGGTTCTTGAATCCACAGGCCATAATATAAATTGTAAAGCGTAGTGAAATTACAACATTTTGTATTTATAAACAAATGTTGAAAACGGACAAGTGGTTGAAAGTGTTTGTTCCCGTGCTATGATGATTTCTGATAAAATTACAATGTTAATTTGCACGAAATTTTGCTAGTTTCTTGTTGAATAGACAAGTAATCTAACAGCAGTGTTTTTTTTTAAGTTTTACCTAACATTTTTACATTTATATTACCTGTAGTGAAACTCAAATTCCATACTACGCGGAGCCATTTTTATGAATTCGCATGACTTTGTAAACACTCATCAGAGTTCTATTATGTGTTTCAAATAAAAAATGTTACAAGAATACTACATAAACCTTAATTTACCGGTACCTACCTTTATATTTAAAAAATATGCCAGATAATTGTATTGTAATATGAATAAGATTTTCTGGCAGAGAGAACTAATCGGCCATGTTTTTATAATAGCAAATTTTACATGGTACTTTATATTTAAGAATTTGAATAATTAGTCTAAACTGCACAAGAATGAACTATACTTTCTAATTTCTGTAAAAACTTACTCATTGTCATGGAAAAAACAAAGATATCAAGCTCTGCTGAATCTACACTAATATTATAAAGAGGAAAGATTTGTATTTTTGTATGTAACGAATAAACATAAAAACCACTGGACCGATTTCAAAAATTCAATTGCCGTTAGAAAGCTACATTATCACTGAGTAACAAAAGCTATATTTATTACTAGAAAAAATTAGAGATCCTTAGAAATATCTACGAAACCAACCAGAGGTGTACAAAAATTTGCCATAAAATGTCTTTCATCGCATGCACTGCGGAAAGTATTGATGATAGAACAAAAAAATGTTCTACAATATTATAGAACATATCAATATCTACGAAAAACTTCGCGAGACCATATGTCCAACTTTAGTAGATAAGTCACTTTATCTATTTTTTTACATTTTAAAAGTTTATAGAAATGGCGATCAAAATCAGACCATGTTATGTCCAACTTTAGTAGTTATGTCACTTTATCTAATTTTTTACATTTTAAAAGTTTATAGAAATAGCGATCAAAATCAGACCATGTTATCCGTACCTTTGTACTAATTCTTCTCCAAATAAGTTATTTCGTATTCAAGACTGTCTCAATACCTGTTGATTACTGTTTGAATTATTAGAATCGGACGTTCCAAACAAAAGTTATGAAATTACAGACTAAAACCCACCTGTGTTCCCTCAGTTGCCTGTGTGCCGGGGGCCGCGGTATTTCTTTCGAACAACCCGCACCCCTGTCAGGCATCGGCTCTTGCGGGCCCCATCAGTTGGTGCTGATATCTCTTTGAAGCGCGCGTGGAACACAACGCGCCATCGACCCGGGCTTGGCCCTTACCGGACAGCGAGCTACCCATTACTCGCCATCCGCAAGCCCGCGCCTACGGTGGCCGGCAATCAGCCTGGAATTCCCGACACCCAGGACGTCTTCTATGGAGGCTAGGGCCGTGAGGGCGCATATGCTGCATCTCCCTCACGTGCGCCGCCTCCCTCTTCGCGAGCATTACCATGCACTCTCGCTCCGTACCATGGCCTGGACCAGGGCCGGACGCGAGCGATTGCCGCCGCCGATCGTCTCCACGAGGACACGGCGGTGCTCCGCTCAAGCCGGGCAGACCACCACCGTATGCTCCACCGTGGCCTCACGGCGATCTTCGCAGTGGAAACACCCGGGCGTTTCCTCCCGCCTTATACGAAACAGGAACCTCCCGAAACAGCCGTGTCCGGTGAGGGCCTGCGTCAGGCAAAAGGAGAGGACGCCGTGGCGCCTCGCAATCGTGCCATGCCCAGCACTGGGTTACGACAATCACACACTCCATGTCTCCTGTCGCCATGAGATTCCGCCCGAGCTCTGTCCACTGTACCGCAATTTCTCGCGGCAACGGAGTTACGCCCCGGCGTTTGACCTCCTCGCGCCACTCCGTGTGCGCAAAGACCTTTGCCTCCAGATTCCATGGCGGCAATTCGGCAAGGAGGCCCGCCGCTTTACCGGAGATCGTGCGGTATCCCCGGACTATTCGGATGGCTATGACCCTATGGGACGCGTTCAGCCGACGAGCTGGTCGGGGCCTCAAAGAAGGCGCCCACACCGGTGCCCCATAAAGGGCCATGGACCGCACGACCCCGCGTAGAGCCTCCGGCAGAAGGCGTTTGGATTGGGCAGGAGCCGCTTCCAAGCAGCCCCAGCCTGCTCCAGTCTGGAAGTCTTTGTTTTTATTTAGAACATTTGGACAAATTGAGTCATGTACGCTTTAATTAGCATACTTACTTATAAGTAAAATTATTTTGCCGTTAGAAAGCTACATTAGCACTGAGTAACATAGGCTATATTTATTACTAGAAAAAATGAGAGATCCTTAGAAATATCTACGAAACCAACCCGAGGTGTAAAAAATTAAATTATCTTTATATATCCCAAAATGCTTTTTTTTTTAATGTCCACCCGTGCGAAGCCGAGACGGGCAGCGAGTTACCTATAAAAATGTATGGAGTCATAGAAATTTCGTAGTGATGAAACTAACTCTCTACGAAAATAACGATAAGTTTGTTTTAGGAATAGAATAGAAGTTCATTGTAGGAAATAAAATAAAAAATCAGTTTAGTATATGATTTTATATATTTTAGTAAAATTTACTATGTATTTGTGTGTACTGTGTTACATATAGAAGAAAAATAATAAACATTATTCTTGGAATAAGTTATTTTATTTTATTTGTACATAACATCCTAAACACCTACTAACCTGTTACACATAACATAAAGCTTGTACCTGAAGTTGTAAGCAGATTTGTATACACCCACATTTATGGTATCTTTATAAGTACACAGATTAAAAATATAGATACTTGTTGTAAGCTAATGTTTCAACATATTTGTAAAAATTGTGGCAGTAGAACAAACACTGTATTTCAAATAAATGTTAATTTATTATACATTCACATTTATAAATGTTGATAAAAATAAAAAGGTGAAGTACAAAGGTGTTGCTTATTTCTAAAGTAATAACATTTACAAGCGGTGATAAAAATAGAAAGGTACTACAAAAGTGCCGCTTATGTCTAAAATAATAAAAAGTTCATCTATTACACATTCACACAATTTTACATCTCACAATCTCGCATTCAGTTTTATAAATAAAAAAAATTACTGCCAGCGGAACTGCAAGAAGATTACCTATACACACAGAGAAATATACGGAAACAGGCTTCAAAAATATAAAGTACAAAGGTGCTGCTTATTTCGAAAGCAATACAAGTTCATTCATATAATTTTATAAATCTTGATAAAATATAAAGAACAGAGGTGATGCTTACTTCTAAAAAATGCGTAATTGAGACAAAAACGCTACCCTAGCGAGCTTCTGACAAGCCTCAAGCAGTTAGCTGCAGTTATTTTTACGTTGTGATGACCCCCAGTCTAGCACACGTCACACACACAAACACGGCGCTTAGACAGAATAGATTGTATGACCGAGAAAAGGGAGTGATTTTACTTAGTGCGTCTGTCTGTCAGTTAGACTTTGTGGCAAAGCTATGCTCTTCTATGGAAACTGGAAATACATACGTCAGTCAGTCTGAATATGTCCACCAAATATACTACGTAATAATAAATATGTGTATATATAAATAAATATTATTACTAAATAACTGCTAAGGTCGTCTGTCGGTCTGTACACTGGAAATAAAAGATGCTCAAAATGGAATTACTAAGTATGGTATAACTTGAAGCAGGGATCAAAGCAAAGGGGGACCTCACAGACTACGCACATGTACGTAGTATGTTTGCATTTCTTGTGCTGGCTGCACCAAACACAACGCCGACGTTTATGGCGGCGGTCTGGGAGTAGGCCTGTCCGTTTAGGGAGATGCTGCACCCGAGGCAGTCGATTACGGCCCAAACTGCTAGACACGGGATGGGTGGGAATGGCTTTAGGGACAAGTGCGTCGTGGTGCCGCAGAATTTGATCGACTAACTCCAGTCGAAACACTAAGTGCTCTTTCGGAGCAGCCGACGAACTCTGCAGATGGATACGGGCATTCAAAATAGAGCAGTTGAGCAGGTGTTTGAAGAACTTGATGTTCCATTTAGCGCCTCTTTTTCTTTCCAGCACGTATGGTTCCAGCATCTGATCTTTACGATCAACACCTCCCATACTCTTATTGTAATCTAAAACTATTTGAGGTTTGTACTGAGCTGAGCGATGTGGTTTCGCCTCCATCTGGCCTTGTGAATTGCCGTGGTAGGAACTGATGGTGGCTATCTTACGCTTCTTGTCTTGAAAGGCCAAGACCACCACATCGCCGGAATGACGTGCTACAAACTGGCCATCTTTCAGAGAACACAGCGATATGAGTGGAGGCACATTTTTGCGGTTAGCACGCAAGGTACCTACACAATCGGTTTTCCGTGACTTCAGAAATCTGGCCAGTAGGGGGCTATTGAACCAGTTATCCATAAATAGAGTATAGCCTTGGTCAAGGAGAGGACGAATGAGACTGATCACGGTAGATGTGCTTTTCAGCACACCGGAAGGGAGACCGGGACCGTAGGAAGTTCCAGCACCGAGGTAAACAAAGAATGACCAAAGGTAGCCCGTGGAGGACTCGCAGAGTTCAAAGGTTTTAACTCCGAACCGGGCTGCCTTGGTCTTGATGTACTGGCGGAAGGAGAGGTTACCTTTCCACAAAGTCAGGGATTCGTCAATACAAATATTCTGGGATGGGATATAGGTTTCCTTGAACCGGGCATTTAAGTGGTCCAAGATTGGGCCTAAACTAAACAAAAGGTCAGTCGAGTCTGTCGGTCTGCTACTTGTGTCATTTAAATGAAATACGCGGCAAAGATTCTCGTAGCGTGCCCTTGTGAACATCTTCCTGAAGATGTTCACCTGCAACAGAGGGTTGACAGTAAAACAGGACTTAATGGTGGGCATCCGGATGATTCCGAGCATCATCCAGAAGGAAAATAGGACAAAAAGTTCGTGAATATTCGTGTCATACCAATCTCGGGCGAACGACGCGGACGAACCAGCAACCCTTGCGGCATACCGGTTCGTCTCAGTTACAATGTGCGACATAATGCCGTCATCCCAGTACTGCCTAAACGCCCCATACGCGTTTTCAGATGCGACAACCGCCCCCGTTTGCTGAGGGAGAAATTTCTCCCTCGTACCTTGATAATCACCCATGGGTGACCATTCAAAGTGGCTGGAAGTTCCTTCCGCAGCAAAGAAGGACTCGATCTCGTCGTCATCCGCATCCATCCATTCTTCCTCGTTCTCTTTTCTTAAACTTCTTGCTCTGTCAGCCACTCGCACTCTCGCTGCTTCTCTCATTCTCACTATACGCCTGATGCCCTCTCTCAAGTCCTCAGGCACATCATCGTCATTTATATGTACCTCGACAAATCTTTCTCCTCTCACCCACCGGCAGTCCCCGGCAGGCAGGCCCCGCGGCGCCGCGCGGGCCCGGCGCGCTGCCCCGCCGCGCCGCGCACGACACTGCTGCGGCTGCTCTGCCGCCTGCTGGAACAGCTGATGTTCACTAGCAAGGTGGAAGGCGTGGTCCTCCTCGATAGCGACGGCGTCGTCGAGTGGGGCCGTGATGACGACATTGACCCTGTAGAGGATGGAAAGTAGTTATATAATTACAGTGAAAATCTCTTATAACCACATCGAAAAGGGACTACTCATATTTGGTCGTGAAACGACTAGTAAGGTTTTTAAGGTACATATACGCCTATACGTAAGTCCGTAGATATTACTAGAACTAATACAGGGTGGTATCAAAAAATCATCATTATCATTTTCTGCCTAGGCTTTTCCCAACTATGTTAGGGTCGGCTTCCAGTCTAACCGGATGCAGCTGAATACCAGTATTTTACATGGAGCGACTGCCTATCTGACCTCCACAACCTAGTTATTGGGTTTCGAAAAGTTCAATAAACCTTATTGGTCATGGATTTATGCAGTGGTTTTTTCATAAAACCCGATCTTCCGAAGGACTTTTCTTAATTTTTCACGCACCTGTTTGACTATAAATGATGCTGCAGCTCATCCAATAATGTTGTGCGTATACTTTATCATCTAACTGCTCATCACTGATACTACCTCTGTCGGATGCGGTGCGTGGCCAGACAGCGTGCTTTTTAGTCAAGCCCACCAGACCAGTGAGTTCGAGCCCGTTACTAGATTCCTCTTAAAAAGAGATCATGACCTCTGTAGTTTGTTTCGGCATTTCTTCTCAGGGGTCAGGTAGCTAGGAAATACCGGCGCATCTAATTGTCAAATATTGACCAACAATACATTGACGTATGAAAGTGTATTAAATGATCCACTTACATAAATAAATAAACATTTAATTTCAACATCTGTAATTTTAATCTCGTTCGGAAAAGTTTTATCAAAACGAATATTTCGTTTGACTAAGTTTACTTTTACGATGTTGCCTTCCGAGCCCGAACCCTGCCTTTGAGCATTATACTGTGCCAGATGTGGTTGTGTTGCCTACCTACTAAAATTGTTAAAAACACAGTTGGTTCTTGTAATGGATATAACTCTCCTAAAATATTAGTTAATGTGGTCGCTTAGTGCAGTATGTGTTGTTATAATTATAATAAATGTCAGGGCTTTTTAACGTTACCAAATAACAAAATAATAACCGTCACGTAACGTTAATTCCAATGTGATACCTTACTAACGTTACAAAAATATAACGTTACTTGGGAAACATTACCAGTAATTTAACGTTAACACTAACGTAAAATACACAACTAACATTTCTTTTACCGTTAATTTAGCTACGTGGCCGTTCTGTAGGTATACATTTTTGTGCACTTGCTTGGCATTGAGTCACGAGATATTGTGACCGCGTGTTGCCGTTCTGCGTAGGTAAACATTTTTGTGCGCTCGCGCCACTCGCTTAGCATTGGAAGAACTTTAGATGCATTGTTGCCGCTCCGCTGCCGCCAGCGACGCCTATTTATTGCAATTTACATGTATATTTGTTATTTTGCGTGCAATAAGAATAGGGAAATTAATTTAAAGTATTTCTATACTTTGTATAAGTATGAATATTGTTTTACTCCATTTACATGACCTCATACAACCGGTCAGAGATGTAGCTATGGAAACTATTTTGATAAATCGACTAACCAGTCATTCCAACATTTTCTTTTTAATAATAAGTACCTAACGTTTGCTTCAAAAACTTTTCACGAATTATTTGTATTACCTTTGCTTTTTTTGTATAAAATAAAAGTAACAATTAAGTAAAAACAGTACACCAAATCGATTTGGTATTACCAATTGACACAAAATCGATTTTCTTACTAAAGATTTTGATTTATCGATCTCATCCCTAAATCCCCGTTTACGTCCGTCTGAGTATTAGGAATTGAGATTAATTAATTATTATGTAGCGACCCTAGCGATGCGATTGCTGAATTGCATTATTGATATGGTACAGGCAGGAGCGCCGGGCTCGCTAGTCGCTTACATACCATCGCCCTGCCACGTCCTAATTTACTGTATTAATCATAACCGAGTTATTGTGAACCTTTATTAAATATTTATCAAATTCAGTATAAACCAAATTCGCATATCATTTACCTGGACCCTAATAATAACACGCTCAACAATTGGTGACCCCGAACGTTTACAGACATTCGTTTTCGAGTTTTTTTTGTCGTTTTGCGCCGTAAGCGACTCAGTGGCGACGTGGCAAGAGCGCGTTAGAATACCGCGAGGGTGCAAGTACAGTGATAGTCTCGAAACTGAAACTACTAAGATGGCTACTCCAACAAAAGCTGGAATAGTCGCGGCTGCCCAGGCAGCTGCCACCGGAGTAGCAGCAGTATCGGTGCAGACAAGGATACCAGATTTTTGGACAGATTTGCCTAAATCATGGTTCTGTCAGTTCGAGGCTATTATGGCACCACAGAAGCAGGGTGAAACGCAGTTATTTGACATAGTAATCGCCAGGTTGGAGGTGGCCCGCAGAGGCGGGCCGGCACTAGCCGGGGATCGCGGAAGTCACACTAGTTCCCGTGATCCCCGGTGCAAGTGAGAGACGGAACACCGGGGTGGTTTTAGTCAGTAAGAGTCTGACAGACCCCTCCGCCCTCCCCGGGGCGGAGGACATCCATGAGGATTTCCCCCCGTAATCAAAAAAAAAAAAAAGGACACAATGCGGCAAGTTACCGGCGTAATCGAAGCCCCGCCAGAGTCAAGCAAGTACGCAGCATTGAAAAAGCGTTTGTTTGCGATTTATGAGGAAAGCGCGGACAAGCAATTCCAGAGGCTGATTGGATAAATGGACCTGGGAACACAGAAACCATCGCAGCTGTATAGGGCGATGGCAGCCCTAGCCAAGAATTGCGACGTGACGGACGAGCCACTAAAAAGGTTGTGGTTGAATCGTTTACCCCCAGGCGTGCGGGCAGTCCTCACAGTGACCGGAGACACGAAGTTGGAGGACCTCGCTGCAACGGCAGACAGTGATGGAGAACATAGGCATCGGTGAGGTTGCGTCAATAGCACCGAGCACATCGGATTTGACATGCGATACGAAGACGGATTTGGTCAAGCATCACAGTGCACTACCTGTGGAAATGAAGGGGTTGCACGGAGAAATAAATGACATCAGGAAGCGAGACGGGAACCCGGGACAAAGCCGGAGAGGGCGGCGTTGACAGCAGGGACGCTACAGGGCCAGAAGCCAGTCAAGGTCGCGCCGCACACCGAGTTCCCCGGACTGGTTATGCGAGCGTGCGAGTCGCCGTGTAATTGGTCCAAAAAGCAGCAGGGTGCGTGAAACTAGAGGCGGTACAGTCATCATCGGTGGGAGAGTGTACCGCGGGTAACCATCGGCTCTGCGTGCGAGATTATAGGAGTGGAATCATGTATCTAGTGGACACAGGAGCTAACGTATCGGTGATACCAGTGGGTAAAGTGAGAGGTACCAAAGTTAAACGTGAGTGTCCGTATAAGCTGTTCGCGGCGAATAACACTGAGATAAAAACTTATGGTGTAATTAACATAGATCTTAAGTTAGGTTTAAGGAGATTTAAATGGACATTCATTATATGTGATGTGAACAGCGCATTTTAGGAGCAGATTTCATTACTCCATTCGGGCTTTTCGAGTTTCCGCGAATGTCGTTTGGTTTGCGAAATGCAGCACAAACGTTCCAAAGATTCATGAATAATACAGTGTTACAAAATATAGAATATCTCAAAGACGGCCAAGAAAGCTCGTATTTATTCTGTTATATTGATGACCTTGTCATAGCCAGCACCAACGATCAGCTTTTCAAAAAACACCTACAACTAATTTTCAGTAGATTCGAGCAGTACGGAATAACAATCAATTTAGCAAAATGCGATCTAGGGAAAACGGAAATAGAATTTTTAGGCTACCACGTAAATAAGGACGGAATAAAGCCACTAGAAAATAAGGTCGAGGCCATACAAAATTATCCGCGACCGGAGACGGTCGAACAATTACGACGATTTCTAGGCATGGTAAATTTTTATAGGGCACATTTAAAACGGGCGGCCGAAAGCCAGGCAGAGTTAAATAAATATTTGCACGGGGCCAAAAAGAGGGATAAGTCTAAAATAGAGTGGAACGATACAGCGGTGGCTGCTTTAGAGAAGTGTAAGGCAAGCCTAAAAAGCGCCATTACGCTAGCTCACCCGGGAGAATCAGGCAATTTAGCGCTAATGTGCGATGCATCAAACATTTGCGTGGGCGCGATTTTACAACAAGAAACAAACGGAAAATGGAAACCGCTAGGATATTTCTCAAAAAAACTATCAGCGGCACAACAGAAATACAGTACATATGACCGCGAGCTAACAGCAGTCTATCTAGCAATCGACCATTTCAGAAACATGGTAGAAGGTCGCGAACTAACAATTTTCACCGATCATAGGCCCTTAACATACGCGTTTACCAAAATAGGCACGGATCGGGAGACACCAATGCGAACACGGCAGTTTTTGTACATCAGCGAATTCACGAGTGGCATACAATACGTCACCGGCACCGAGAATGCGGTTGCTGACGCGCTATCACGGGTAGAGGCCATATTTTGCAACACGAGCATAGATTACGAAGAAATCGCGCAGGCACAGGAAACAGACGCTCAAATGTCATTTTAGCAAACTCAAGACACAACATTGTTTTAGATCAAATACAGTCACCATTATGTAAATGAAAGATATATTGTAACATTACAAAAAAACAAGTAAGACCATACATTCCGTTACAGTATCGAAAGACAGTTTATAACACAGTCCATAACATAAGCCACCCAGGCGTGAGGGCCACACGAAGAATGATCACGAGTCGTTATATTTGGCCAGACATTAATAAAGACATCGCTAAATGGGCGAGATCGTGTATACAATGTCAGAAAGTAAAGGTACACAGACACAGTTTCAAAATTAGGTACATTCCCGATAACAGATTGATTTGAACACATACACGTAGACATAGTAGGGCCACTGCCAACAACACAGGAAGGTTATCGATATTGCGTTATCGTCATAGATAGATTTACGCGTTGGCCAGAGGCAATTCCAGTCACAGACATTACTGCTGACTAGGGATGCCAGATGTCCGGTTTTCGACCGGACAATCCGGTTTTCTTTATGCTTGTCCGGTCACAAAATTCTTGGTAAACCGGACAATAGATTATCCGGTAATATAATAATCGTTCATTATTTCTAGCGTTCAGCGCGAGCGTTTCGTAGGACCACGACACGCCGCCGCTTGTCGCCGCCCGCGCCAACCCGCTTCGCCCCGCGTTCTGCCCCTGCCACCCCACCCCGCCCGTGTCCTCCGCGTACGGCGTATCTCACTCAGTCACTATTTAGTTTAAAGTGAGCAAAACCGCGCTCGCTCCCAATAAAATATCGAGGCTATTGTTACAACAAATATTTCCTGTTTTGCTGTTTTGTTGTGTGTGGTTGGTTGTGTGTTGTGTGTGGTTGGTTTTTATAATAATATGGATGACGAGGAAGCATCAACCAGTGTTGTAACTCCACCGAAGAAAGTGAGAAGAACTTGCTACTATAATGTTGACTGGGAGTCGCGATTTTCTTGGTTAAATAAATATGACGAAGACAACACAAAAGGCTACTGCAAATTGTGTAAAATTACGTTCACAGTGGCTTATGATGGCGTGAAAGCATTAACACAGCACGCCACATCAAAGAAGCACAAAGATTCAGCAAGTGCAGCAGCCATGTCTCAGCGAATGAATTTTTTCTTTACTCCTAAAGGCAGCGCGAAAGTGAAAAAGTTAGCATTGCTGAATTGGCTGAAGTTTATCATAGTATCAAGCACCACATTTCATATACTGCTCAAGATAGCTCATTAAAAGTATTAAAGCAAGTTATTACCGATTCAGAAATCGTGAAACAAATGACTGGAGGACGCACTAAATGTACTGCTTTGATAAACCAAGTTTTATATCCATATTCAATGGAACTTGTGCAAGAGGATTTAAAGAATGAAGTTCCATTCTCCATCGCTACCGATGCTTCTAATAAAGGAAACAGAAAATTCTTTCCAGTTGCGATTCAATATTTTTCACCAAAAGACTGTATTTGTCATAAAATTTTGGACTTTTACGAGGACTCATTCGAAGATTCAAGATCTATTAAAGAAAAATTATGTCAAGTGTTGGAAAATTCACAGCTACCATGGAGTAGAGTAACAGCATATGGAGCGGACAATGCCTCTGTTAATTTCGGAGTTAATAATTTCGTTTTTCAAAAGATAATGTCTGAAGAAAATTATGGAATAATTGCCGCTCACTGTAATGATCACATATTTCATAACTGCGCAAAACATGCTTTGAAAGTAATGCCTATTGATGTTGAAAATATAGTAATGAAAGTATTTGCAGAATATTCTTCTTTTGCAAAGAAACGAGAAAAGTTGAAGGAGTGCTTTGATTTCTTCGAGAGCCAATACAAAGATGTAATACGTCACGTACCTACAAGGTGGCTCAGCTTGTTTAAAGCTCTCGATAGGATGCTTTCGTCGTGGGGACCATTGAAAAAATACTTCTTAGAGCAAGGTTCTGACTGCCCAAGGGCTCTTTGGGCTATCTTATCAGATCAAGAAGACCAAATTACAAGTGAGACCAACCCCTCTTACAGTCCAGGAAATCTGTATAAGCTAGGAGATCTAGAATAATGTACTGATTGCATGGTTACAGTTTGCGCGTCGATGTCCCTGCCACCTATTGGTATATTTTTTTCATTATCCCAGTCCTTTTGGCGTCCATACTATAAAAATAAAGAAAATGCGGATTGTTATTTTGTAATTGTCCTTGTACCTGCCCAAGGGGGGTGAAGCCAATTGTAAGGAAAAAATAAAAATCCAAGATGGCGGACAAGACAATTTTTGAATTTTCAGTTTTGGGTGTCGTTTACATGGTTTTTGGGGATGCTAAAGCCAATGGTGGGGTCAAAATGTAAATCCAAGATGGCGGACAAGAATTTTTTCGAATTTTCCATCTTGTGTGTCGTTTTCATGGTTTTCAAGGGTTCTAAGTCCGGTGCTAAACCAAATTCCAACTTTACATTTGAAGTTGAAGATAAGCGTAAGGAACTTCGTCCCTGACGGGCGACATCCCGACTCACGCATTTATGATGTGTAAGATCTTTCCTCTTGCCTTGAGTGATTTCGTGAAAACAACCGACGAAATTAAAAATATTTTTCACTTTTTAGTGATTTTGAAGTGCAAACTTCTTTAGGCGCGCTAGGCATTTTTAGAGATGAAGAAAAACAATTGACTAAACTGTTAAAAAAATACACACGTAATTGTTCAAGTTTTCACTTCTGTCGGCACTCCCGGAGTGCCACTGTTTTTTTTCACCTTTCACCTTTTTGTTTTGGAACCTACCCCACACAAAATTGTATACTTGCGAAGTAGATGACAGCGACAGGGAATTATTAAAACATCCATGCAAATAAATTAAGTTCTAGTTCTCTTTGTAATGTCAAAATAACAGCTTTTACTTAATGCATATAAAAGTATAATATACGGTACTTATTACAAAAATCATCTTTTTAGGGTTCCGTACCTCAAAAGATAAAAAAAGGAACCCTTATAAGATCACTCTCTTCTCCGTCTGTCTGTCCGTGTATCACCACTGATTTTCTCAGGAACGGGTGGACCTAGCAAGTTGAAATTTACGCCAGATACTGAGGTCTATAGTCTCTATTAGGTGTATAAAAATCAAAAGGTCCTGAGTCAACACGATAAAAGATATAGGCAAATTTAGATTTTCACGAAAACTTAGAAGTACCAAAATTTACCTTAATTTTCAACGTTCATATTTTTCAGAATTTTCCCTTTACTTGTGCTATAAGACCTTAATATACTTGGTGAGGAAGCTCCGGATATATCCTCAGGAGAAGACATGATTATCACTATTCATCATCATCTCCTAGCCTTTTCCCAACTATGTTGGGGTCGGCTTCTAGTCTAACCGGTTGCAGCTGAATATCAGTATTTTACATGGAGCGACTGCCTGTTTGACCTCCACAACCCAGTTACTGGGAATACCCCTTGGTAAGAGTGGTTGTCAGAATTTCGGGCTTCTAACAACCCGTAACGACTGTCAAAGATCTACAAATGACAGCCGGGACCAACGGCTTAACGTGCTTTCCGAGGCACGGAAGGGTCTTGGTATGTCAAGATGGTCACCCATCCAAGGACCAACCGCGGCAAGCGTAGCTTAACCTGATCGATTGATCCGCCTGGGTAATATTACTTAGCCACAAGCCCCTCCCATGACTATGACTATTGTTAGATCAAAAATTGTAATTATGAAAAGAACGAAAAACTAGCCGTTACTGATCTCAAGCAACTGACAAAAAGAAAATAAATGATTGGACAATATATGACTTGTATTACGTTATTTATCGCTGACTAAATCAGATTACTGTACTACCAGCACTTCTCACACGTAAGAATCTGGCAACGTTTTGATCGAGCGACACGGCACGACGCGGCGACGCGTAAGGCGGCCCGCCGGTTGCCTCTCTGCCCCCCCCCATTTTTCAACCTCACAAGCTTAACCGTTTAAAAATAACGATAAAATCAACGTTATTAAACAATAAACGGTTATAAAGATTAACGATAAAATGTTGCGAAAATAACGTTTAATCTATTGACGTTATTTTTATATTAACGGTACCTCTGTCAAAAAAGGGAACGTTACGAATATTTTACCAATATACAAGGCCCTGATCAATGTCGTTAAAAGCAGTGCTTTTTATAAGGCGGTCATTATAGCATTTAGCCGGGGGACCTATGAATTGGTCAATATAAACATTATGTTGTTCTAAACGATGTTGCCGTAAACGGTTTTGACTATACGTGTAACTCATCAAGAAAAGTTACAAGACAATTGAATACAAGTTTTAACACTTACGTCGTACATTCTTCTCGTTCAGACGAGCCTGAGCCAACAGCAGCAGAGGTATCAGGAACCCACTTCCACGGTGTTGATGTTGACCTATCAAATAAAACATTTTCATTTATTATACAGAAAACCATCATAAACAACGTACTCATTTATTACTCACGGCATTGGCAACGGTTCCAAATTTTCGTCCCACATCGCCAGGATGGTAGCAGTCTCGGACTAAACAAATAAGAGCTGGTATAAAAATAACTACTATTGAAAACATAAGATTAAACCTCACATAAAATAGCACCAACATAAAACAGAATATTGGATTCTTGACCAAGAACACCCCTCTATGGTTTATTTCCCGTTTTTTAAACATAATATAATAATAATAAACACGCTTCAATCAACACATGACTCGCTTAAATCTGTGCAGCTGTGCCTATGTATGTTTCCCTACTTGTTTGCTCCATCATCAGACCCTGGTCCCCATCTATCTATCACCTATTCATTGAGTCCTTCCCAATGAGCCCAAACACGATACTTCTGCTGTTTGTTGGTGACGTAGTTGCGTATCCTGCAAATTCCAGGTGATGCTGCAGCATCAGTTCAAGGTTACTTTGTTCTTCGAATATCAGTAAAGTAATAGAATACCAAATTTCGACGAGATCAGACCTGTGGAAGTTGCTCAAATGAACTCAAATCCCTTCATCAAGTAGAAAGGAGCAAATAATCTTCAACACCTGAACAGATTTCCTTGAATCATAGCTTAGAGCACTCTCGATTAAGGCACCTTACAAACAAAATAAAAAATGTATAAATCGGTCAGCCGTTTGGGAGCTACCTACGATGCCACAGACAGACATACAGATTCAGGCGTTAAACTTGATAACACCCCTCTTTTTCCGTCGCGGGTTAACAAAAGACAAGAAATATTACTGACATTGACATAGTAGTCATTTAACAGTCATCCTACTTCCTACAGTACCCGACGATAAATATTGCACATCGACCTTTGGAAAGAGACAATCGGCTAATTTCGGCTTCGTAGAGCGTTATCTCTGTCGCACACTACACTACCTATGTGACGTTTTGTCAGTCGTTGTTCAAGTGCGATAGAGTGCGGTCGCGTCCAGTTCAAAATATATATTTAGAGTTGTTAACACCCCCCAAATTTAAATAATTTAAAGTTGTACTATGGCATCTTTAGGAAAAAGAGGGAAACCTTCACGAGGTCAGTCACGCGAAATTATCTGCAATGTTTATAAATATTTTGAAACCGAAGCTGTAATTGAGAATTAGAATTATTATTATTTTTATTACAATGTCTCATTCTAACAATAGGTATAATGGTGTTTATTATGTACACTACAGCTGTAATTTTCCAAAATAATGAAATACGTACACATAATGTGAACATGTTTTTTTTAAATTTTATTTTACCCCAACCTAAACCCATCACTTATAGAAAAATTGGTGTATTTTATACAAAGAATAAAAATAATTATCAAAAGAAGCAAATCATAATTGTTTTAACAGCTCCTAATAGATATCGGACTGTTTGTATTTCGTGCGACAGAGATAACACTCTACGAAGCCGAAATTAGCCGATTGTTTCTTTCCAAAGGTCGATGTGCAATATTTATCGCCGGGTACTGTACTAATACTATAAATGTGAAAGTTTATATAAACAAATGTTTGAATGCTTCTTACTCAGTCACGCAAAGACGGCCGTACGGATTTGGAACACAGCTAGTTTATAACTTGGAGTAACATATAGGATACTTTTCATCCCAGTAGTACGTTCCCGTGGGATAATTTCCAAACCAGGCGAAGCCGCTGGTAAAAGCTAGTAGTACATATTTACCTCGAAGTATGGCTCGGTCTCGGGAGCCATCTCCACGTCGGAAGCGTCCTCCACTTCGATGATATCATCGGGGTCTCCGAAGGCGTTCTCTATACACTCAGATTCCTCCAGCTCCGTTTTCACGATAACCTCGCCGACCTCATCGTTGAGGATGTCGTTGAAGTCTGGAATGACCTCCACATCTCCGCCCATGTCCAAGGATGCCATCTCTACGTGTATAAAAAATCAATTGCCATGCGTTAGTCTCGCAAAAACTGGAAAACGGCGCGACTGATTGCGATTTAACTTTGGTAAGCCGAATGAAACCACGAGCGGACTCGATTCACCCCGAAGTTAGCTGAACGTCACCTCAGGCTTGTTGAAAAAATATCGATACATCGTACCTATAAAAACGATATTAATGTCAGACAAATATTACTAAAATTATGGATAGGCCACTCAGAAAGTATTGTAAAAAAAGTTTTTATATACTATTACAGTATGAGAGACTGGCCATTTATAATCTAGTTTGAAAATATGATTATTTTAAGTAAAAATAGGTACGTTCCAATTTCAAAATTCCCCTCCACATTGTTTGCGAGCTAATTTGAATTACGGTCTCATAAAAAAATGGATCTCTGCCGGGAACATTTTCGCGCTATGATTTATTACGATTTCAAGTGTCGTCTGAAACCGGACGAGTCGTAAGATAGACTTCAAATGGCATTCATGGATTAAGGCCCTTCTAAGGCAACCGTGTATCATTGGTATAATAAATATAAGCGCGGTCGACTAACTTTGAGGGATGAAGAAAGAAGTGGTCGCCCTTTGACGGCTGTTACGGAAGAAAATGTGCTAGAAGTGAAAAATTTAATCCATGACAATGGGCACGTATATGTATCAAGAGATTCAGCACATACTGCAGATTGGAGCAGGGAGCCTTCACGAAATTCTATACGTGCATCTTCGCGTGAGGAGGATAGTGTCACGCTGGGTGCCGCACAACCTCACCGATCCTCAGGAAGCAGGCCCGGGTGGAATGGTGCCGTAATATGATAAACAAATTTGAAGCAGGCTCGTCTCGGCGTGTTTACGTCATTACAGATGATATAGTATCTGTTTATTACTGATACTGTACTTACGCTTCTTTTTCATTCATCCACATCATCATTGTTTTATTATCCTTTTACGACTTTCTTACATTATTATATTTCGCTCTTTGTTCTCTGTGCTAACACTCTGCGAATCGGTCTTAAACGATTCGTCTATATAGAATTACCTGATTTTACATTAGAATTTCCATATTTTTACATATTAATATTATTGTTATGACATTTAAGTCAAACGTGTCAAACTGATGTCTACTTATTCTTTTAATTATCTATGCAGTCTATTTAAGGAAGGTTGCATTACGATTGTAATTACCAAAAATCATTTTATATCGCTTTGGATAGCCTAAATTCGGTTTTTCTATCTAACTACGTTGTCAACTAAATAAAAAAAATCTAAATTATACTTATAAGATTCTTAAACGCACTCTGGATTTATATGAAAGAGGTTTTATACGTCTTGGCCGACTAGACTGGCAGATGAGAAAATCGATGGCGGATGACAGGACAAACAAAATAAAAAAAAAAAAAAAAAAAAAAGAAAAGGAGCGAGAGCGGGTCAGAGAATAAATAGGAGAAAAATTAAGAAAAAAAGGGTGAGACCGAGCTGAAGGCTGCGTTTATACTGCTGGATCGTGCGCGGTATTTCGTCCCGGGCATGAATGGAACAGTTACTGAAACTATTCCTAAGCAAGCTTGTGTGACTGCTACTACAACTCCAAGAAGTGTTACAGGAGTGAAAGTCAAAGATATGCATGTCAAGGTATTGGACTGTGATTATTACCAATAAATAGAGTGCAAAGGTACCTTTTTTATAATTTATCTTGTATTTCTCTTATTAAATTTTAATTGTCTAGTCTATTTTCTACCCTTTTATTTGTCAGGGATAGGTAGACACGACAGTTTGGCGCCCAATGTAAAATCAAAACTAGTTACTACTACACACTAAACTATTTTTCAAAATTCTAAAATGTACTATTAATAGTACTGCTTTTTTTGACTAACTTATTTGGCTTAATAACTTTTTAATTTCTTTAAGGAGTGATCTTACTCTTATTATTACTTACTTGTCTTCCCTCTTACAACTAATTTACCCTTTTGAACACTCTTTGACTCTGACACTACCCACTGACACATACCCTCTCATTTACCTCCCTTTTGCACAATTTATAATCTTTTTGCTATCTTTAATATTAATTTTTAGTCATGGATAGAATTATTCACTTCGAACTTTTAAATAAAGCTGAGCTTGAATATGAGGTTAAAATCAGACTAGAAGAACCTAAAGATACAGTTATACTTCTTAAGAAGCAAATTCTCCAACTCGCGCCCCTTACTCTGACTCATGATATTTTAGATTCGGTATTTTCAGTCAAAACTGATTGAGACGAACTTGTTACTACTCTTAATTATATCGAATCGAAAATATTATTGGTAGAACAGGGCAACAATAAACTTAACAAAAAAATTAGGACTTTTATGAACCATTTATTTTACAGATTAGAGAGAATCGACATTGATTTAGATACATCAGAGGAAGTCCGTTTCTCTCAAACTAAGGAAAGGTTTCTCGCCTTGGAATCAAAATTCAATTTATTATTAACTGATTCCAACGAACTCAACCCTCAACCAGAAGTCAACCGTCCCACTTCGACTCCTAACACCCCCAATGAGACAATGTTTCATACGATGCTTCCCGAGCCTCAGTCCCAACTTTTAAACTCTATTCCTAATAATTCCCTTAATGAACTAAAACGAATAAAATATGACGGGAATTCGTGTCCGCGCTCCTTTATCCAGAAAATTCAAGAATTTAGTATTTCTAGGAATATTTCTCGGGACAAATTATTAGACCATGCGTTTGAATTATTAACCGATAACGCTTTACATTGGTACCGTTTTAAACGTGACTCTTTGTTTTCATGGAACGAACTTTGCGAAGCTTTAATTACAGACTTTAGCGGTTTTGACTATGACTACAAATTATTAGAAGCAATTAATAGTCGAACTCAAGGCAAGGATGAACCTATCGTTATTTTTGTTTCCATACTGACTGGTATGTTTTCCAGACTCTCAGAAAAACTGACGGAAACTAAAAAACTCCAAATTATTATCCGTAACATCCGACCTTGTTATTCACTTTATATCGCGAATAATAATATTAATTCAATTCGTGCGTTAATTTCTTGTTGTCGAAAATATGAAGAATTCTTGGACAAAGAGAAACGTTTCAGGGAACCACAAACTACTAATAATCCTTTAACTGTTGAATTTAACTATAAATCTACAAACTTAACGCCGAAACCCTCAACTTCTAACACGATCCCTTCTAGAAGAAATTTTAATAACCGTTTTAAAAATAAACCCCAAGTTAATACAATCTATAAATTTGACTCAAATGCCTTTTGTATACGCTGCCGCACTAATGGTCATACACTAACTAATTGCTCGCAACCTCATACATTAACTTGTTTTAAATGCGGCTTGAAAAATGTTAAATCCACTGATTGCCCTAAGTGTATAAAATCGAACAACTCAAAAAAACTAAACAACGACTTGGCTAATAAAAACTTTAATCAATCAGACTGGCATGATTGGTTACAAACCATAAAAAATTTCTTCCATTGTTACAAAATAAGTTCACTATACAATAATGAAAAAGACTTCAACCGTCCTTTTATTGATATTTCTATCAACAACAAAACATTTTCCGGCTTATTAGATAGTGGTAGTTCTATTACAATACTTGGTAATAACTCTCACTTGGAAATTTTAAAACTAGGCTTCACGTTATCCAAGTCTTTTTCAATGACGATTACTACTGCCAGTAAGCATATAAGTAAATCCCTTGGCTCAATTGATATTCCGGTTAGTTACAATAATCAAACACATCTAATCCAAGCTTTTGTATTCCCTAATATATCTCCTTCAATTATTTTAGGAGTCGACTTTTGGAGAAAGTTTAATCTTGTTCCACACATACTTTCTTCGGCTTTTAAGCCAAATACTAAATGTTCAGTGGTTACTGAAACTACTAAACAAGTACTCCCTTATAATCATCTCTCTTTAGAGCAAAAAACTATTGCTGATGATATGATTAATCGATTTAATGCTATATCCTTTGAAAGTAGAGGAGTACTGGGCCGTACTCATCTTATTAGTCATCATATAGATACTGGTGATACTCCACCAATTAAACAACGCTGTTATCGACTGTCTCCTGTAAAACAAAAAGCTCTCATTATAGAAGTTGATAAAATGTTAGAATGGGGTGTTATTGAAAAATGCGAAAGCCCTTGGCTTTCTCCGGTTATCATTACACCTAAAAAGAATGGCGAATGGCGATTCTGTGTTGATAGTCGTAAATTAAATTCAGTTACTCGTAGAGACGCGTATAGCCTTCCATTTGTTAATGAAATTTTAGATAACCTTAAAAACGCTAAATTTCTTTCTAGCATCGATATTGCTAAAGCATTTTGGGAGATTCCCTTGAAAGAAGAATCGGACAAAGATAAAACAGCTTTTTATGTCCCTGGTCGAGGCATGTATCGCTTTGTTATTATGCCCTTTGGCTTAACTAATGCTCCTGCTACTCAACAAAGACTTATGGACATGCTTTTTACTCCTGAATTTGACAATAAGGTCTTTTGTTACTTAGATGATATAATAATCATCTCTGAATCATTCGAGGAGCATATCTCTTATCTAGTTAAAGTCCTTGAGAAATTGACGTTAGCTAACTTGACTATTAACTTCGATAAAAGTCAATTCTTTAAAAATGAACTTAAGTACTTAGGATACATTGTAGATGGAAACGGTTTACGCTCAGACCCAGCTAAAATTAAAGCAATTCTCGAATTCCCTACTCCCATTACTCGCAAAGACGTAAGAAAATTTATTGGAACTTGTAGCTGGTTTCGTCGATTTATTCCCAACTTCAGCACAATTGCAACACCACTTAATAAATTAACTTCTTCCGGTAAAAACGCCCCTAAATTCATTTGGGATAAAGACGCTGCTCTGGCTTTTAATAAATTAAAAGAAGCTCTAGTCACTACTCCCATACTAGCTTGTCCTGACTACGATCTCCCTTTCTCTGTACACTGCGATGCTTCTAACTCCGGCATCGGAGCTATGTTAACACAAGTAAAAGACGACAAAGAAGTAGTTATAGCCTATATGAGCAAATCCCTTAATAAAAATGAGCGCAATTACTCAACTACAGAAAGAGAAACTCTCGCGGTAATTTCAGCTTTAGAACATTTTCGTTGTTATATCGATAATGGTAAACAATTCACTGTTTATACAGATCACGCAGCACTTAAATGGTTTCTAAAATTATCCAATCCATCCGGTAGACTCGCACGGTGGGCTCTTAGGTTGTCATCTTTTAATTTTATTTTAAAACACAAAAGAGGTAAAGACAATTTAGTCCCCGATTTACTCTCCCGTAATTCGACAACATTTCCACTTGGCGTTAATCCTGTCTCACTTGATTCCCAATCTGTATCTCCAGCATTGGAACACTATAACAAACTACTTTTGGAATGTCGTAACAATCCTGATCAATATCCCAATTATACTGTTCGCGAAAATAAATTATTCCGCTATACTCACTCTCCCTACGCGTTAACTGCAGATTTCGCGTGGAAAGAAGTTCCTCATCCTAATCTCCGTGAAACCCTTATCAAAGATAATCATGGGTCCCCAGATCAGCCTCATCTAGGAATTTTTAAAACTTATAAAAAATTATCACTTCTATATTACTGGCCAGCTATGACATCGCTAAAATAATTTCTATCTGTGATAACTGCTTAACTTACAAACATGCAAACCACTCTCCCTTTGGCCTTATGGGTAAACCAAAAATTTGTTCAAGGCCGTTTCAAACAATTTCTTTAGATTTAATGGGTCCTCTACCTATGACTAGACGTAGAAATCAATTTATCTTAGTAGTTAACTGTTGTTTTACTAAATATGCCCTGATCTTCCCACTAAAACGGGCTACTAGTACTAACATCATCTCTAACTTAGAAAATTTTGTTTTTCTGGTTCATGGAGTACCTCAGACTATTATTATGGACAATGGATCGCAATTCCAATCCCATGAATTTCACAACTTTCTTGGAAGATATAACATACCATACATATTTTTCTCTCCTCACTATTGCCCTCAAGTTAATCCCACCGAAAGATACAATCGTACTATAATCACAGCTTTGTCATCCTTGGTCGGTGAAGACCATAGATCTTGGGACATCCACCTTCCTAAGATCCAATACGCTATGAACAGCACAACTAATGCTACCACTGGCTTCTCTCCTAACTTTTTGCTCTTTGGACGGGAAACAGTTACTTCTGGTTCACTTTATACGCCAACTATTAATCTTGACGAAATCGTTTTTCTACCAAGGGACATCTATGCTACTAACATAGGTTTACTGTCTGATACTTTCGACAAAGTTCAGATAGCCCTCCATGTTGCTCATGCCCGTAATTCTTCTCGCTACAACGAACATCATTCCTTTAAAGAATATAACGTAGGAGATACAGTCTGGCGCAGAAATTATGTAAATAGTCAAGCTGGAACTTATTTCAGTGCAAAATTAGCTCCAAAATACGTAAAGTCCACTGTTTTGCAGAAACTATCCCCATTAGTTTATATACTAGAGGATCCTAATGGTAACCAATCGAAATGGCACATTAAAGATTTTAAAATATAATGTACATATTTATGTAAATAAATTCATCCTTAGTATTATACTCATCATTAATGATTTTTTCTTTCTTCTAATTACAGAAGATTTTTAAATCTCTCTTTTATATCTGTTTTATCAGATAACTGAAGAAGTGCTTTTAGGTACAAATCACCTAACCTTCTTACTAACTAAGTTAGTACGACTAATTTATTTATTATCAACACTGATGTTGATTGGAGCGGCTAACAACTCCATAAAAATAAGCCCTTGTTATTAACTATCAACACTGATGTTGATTGGAGCGGCTAACAACTCCATAAAAATAAGCCCTTGTTATTTACTATCAACACTGATGTTAATTGGAGCGGCTAACAACTCCATAAAAATAAGCCCTTGTTATTAACTATCAACACTGAAGTTGATTGGAGCGGTTAACAACTCCATTATAAATAAGCCTTTGTTAAAAATCTTTTCTGATTAATGGTTTTCGACGAGAGCGGCTAACAACTCCGAAAATAAGCCTACTGTTATTTATTTATCAAGTCGAGTTGTGATCATTGAATGTGAATCCAACCTGGCCTAACTTCGTAAGATGTCAATGTGATTGAAAGAAGTATGTAAGTTATGTGAAAGTTGTTTTACTTAACCTTACAAAATTTTTGTTCTAGGCCAAAAATTTTCTCGGGGTCGATGGGGAAATATAGTATCTGTTTATTACTGATACTGTACTTACGCTTCTTTTTCATTCATCCACATCATCATTGTTTTATTATCCTTTTACGACTTTCTTACATTATTATATTTCGCTCTTTGTTCTCTGTGCTAACACTCTGCGAATCGGTCTTAAACGATTCGTCTATATAGAATTACCTGATTTTACATTAGAATTTCCATATTTTTACATATTAATATTATTGTTATGACATTTAAGTCAAACGTGTCAAACTGATGTCTACTTATTCTTTTAATTATCTATGCAGTCTATTTAAGGAAGGTTGCATTACGATTGTAATTACCAAAAATCATTTTATATCGCTTTGGATAGCCTAAATTCGGTTTTTCTATCTAACTACGTTGTCAACTAAATAAAAAAAATCTAAATTATACTTATAAGATTCTTAAACGCACTCTGGATTTATATGAAAGAGGTTTTATACGTCTTGGCCGACTAGACTGGCAGATGAGAAAATCGATGGCGGATGACAGGACAAACAAAATAAAAAAAATAAAAAAAAAAAGAAAAGGAGCGAGAGCGGGTCAGAGAATAAATAGGAGAAAAATTAAGAAAAAAAGGGTGAGACCGAGCTGAAGGCTGCGTTTATACTGCTGGCTCGTGCGCGGTATTTCGTCCCGGGCATGAATGGAACAGTTACTGAAACTATTCCTAAGCAAGCTTGTGTGACTGCTACTACAACTCCAAGAAGTGTTACAGGAGTGAAAGTCAAAGATATGCATGTCAAGGTATTGGACTGTGATTATTACCAATAAATAGAGTGCAAAGGTACCTTTTTTATAATTTATCTTGTATTTCTCTTATTAAATTTTAATTGTCTAGTCTATTTTCTACCCTTTTATTTGTCAGGGATAGGTAGACATGACAATGATGAGTCTTGAATTTATCAATACGATTCGAAACGAAGCGCCAGTCGACGGTTTGGGTGTTTCAAAATGCCTACCAAAGTGAAGCGATCTAGAAGCGGGGGGACGATTTTGATCGCGAGCTTTTTCAATTTGACTGGCTACTTGGTGTCAGTTCCTTTACGGAACCAAAGAAGCATCAACGCTGAATGGTATACTACCAAATGCTTGGCAGAAGTTTTCTTTGATGTGAGCAACAAGCGACCAAACACAGAGCTCTGTGGGTTACTGCTCCACCACGACAACGCGCCTTCGCACACCGCGCTCAAAACGAGGGACTTCCTGGAGTGCACGCCGGTCAAACTCCTGGGTCGCCCTCCTTACAGGCCTGACATAGCACCGTGTGACTTCTTTTTATTCCCGAAAATAAAAAAATCAGCTCAAAGGGATACAATTTTCGTCGCCGGAAGATGCGCTGTCAGCGTTCGAGCAGGCTCTGTAAACGAGGTGTCTGCGGGGGACTGGAAAAAGTGTTTCGAAAACTGGTTTAGACGCATGAAACTTTGTATAGAGGCTAGTGAATAGTATTGAGAAGATAAAAAAAAAAATTGCGATACATTTTGTGTGTCCCACGTTTTAAGAAATAAAATTGATTTAAGTTAAATTTTATTTTTCTCAGTTTGATAAAATTTAGATTTATTTTTAAAAGATTTTTCCTACATACGTTAACCACTTAACGTATGTAGGATAAATACACAACTTTTTTTAGAGCGCGATCATTCTTGTAGAAATTGTACCGATATATCGATATTTAAAAAAAAATGTTTACATCGACATCGATATTTCCAAAACATATCGACACGATATATTTTCATTTCTGACATATACCTCAGTACCGAGTTTTACGAGTAGGCCGAATGACGGGCGACAATTCACTTCTGATTTTTGGCTTGGCCGTAGCTTCGGCTGGTTTATGGCTAAAACGAAGCTTCGGTCGGCCACTAAATAAGACAATTTTTCCCTAACAAAATAATGTTACAAAACAATTTTTACCAATACGTTACAGGGTAACTGACACTCTTTTAAAATGAGGATCGTAGGAGGCACTCTTTTTACCCGACCTCGCGGCGCAAAGGAGGGTAATGTGTTTATCAGCCGATGTAGGTATGTATGTTTGTTCCTTTGTGGCACTCTAGTCACATGTGCTAGCGTAATGTGCTGCCACGAATGAGGCGAGGCTGCGGTGGCCTGTGAGCACGACGTACGTGTTGTGTGAGTGTCAGAAATGAGTCGCGTGACTCGGCGTGACTGGGGCTCACCGCGCGCAGTCTGGTGTGTGAGTGACACGCGAGTGTGGTGTATTAGGTGTATATAGTTTTCCCGAGTGCGTTACACGAAAGAAATAATGTTTGCTCCCCTATCTGGTGCTACCAACATTACTGCGAAGGGAATACTTTCGTGAAACGGTAAAAATTTTGAATCGTTTGGCAGGAGAAGGGGAGGGGGTGCCCCCTCCGCCCTAGTACCACTCCCATGAAAAGGTAACTCAGTTTCCGGGAAAAATATTTTCTTGTAACCTAACCTCAAAACAATTAAAAGTTGCCTTAAAGTCGGGCTCAATGAAATTAAATATAGTTTTACCTATGTAAATGTATTAAAGTTAGCAAAAAAACGCAAATAATGTAGCGCGGTCCTCGTTACGGTAAAGTTTCGAGGTATTTAAGGTAAAAATGTTCAATATTTTGCCTCGCTCTGATTAGCTGACGCCTTGAAGAGAAGACGCATCACGTGACCGACAAGAGAAGACTGAAGCTCGCAGAGGGCCTGCCTGATCCAGCTACGTTCTCCAACTGGGACCGACTTCGATACTCAACAGCACGTGTTCTGCAGTTTATTCAACTCTGCAGAGCCACCAAACATCGAGTCAACTACAGAAGAACGAAAAAGAATAGAGAAGCATATCCCACTTGGAAGAAGAACAAGGGTACAGTAAAACAACAAGCGCCCGCGATAACAAAGTCATCACAAGGAGGAAACAAGCGGCTACCAGTCACAGCCGAGCAGCTCAAGACAGCTGAAGAACTCCTGATGCGGTCGTCTCAAGAAGAATCCTTCGCAGAGGAAATAGATAGTCTGAACAACGGGAAGCCGATCAACAAAGAAAGCCGCCTTCACCAGCTCAGCGTCGAGTCCATAAACGGCGCACTGAAACTCACTGAAAGAAAATGAAAACTTAACTCAAGCACAAAAAAGTAAACAAAGCATACTACCAAAATAAAAGCCTCCTGGTATAAATGGCGTGATAGCTTTTATATGCAATGCTGGATTATGTTTACCAATGATAACCTAGGACCATCGACGTAAAATAAATAAACAGGTAGGTAATTATTAGCAACAATAACAAAATCATGGTCAGCAAGACGACCAGTCACCACAAGCAGCACCCGTTCACGAGCACAACGCAAAGATCAGCCATTACCCCCCTCGCCATGTTTGAGGGAAAGAGGTAACCCGATCCCCAACGCTACCGCAAGCAGTGACATCTATGGGAACATAACGAACTTGCTGACGGGTGCTCAGGCAAGAATACAACGATCAATTGTCGAGGTCGCTAGCTAACCATAATGCCATACAACTCATCATAATAAATATTGTCATGTCAATAATTAATGAAAAAAATAAAATATATAATTTATAATAATTATAGTAACCCATATAACCTGTCTCTAGGTACGCTAATTCTGGAGAAAGAACATAAACATTGTCTTGAGATAATCACAGCAACCAACTATTCTTGTCATTTAAATAGTTGTTGATGGAATAGTAAGCCTTTAAACACAGGTTGGATTTTATTTGACGTTTTAACGCATCAAAAGGCAAATCTAGCAAAGCAACGGGAAGCTTTTTATAAAAGGTTATACCAAGCCCAACAAATGAATGATGAACCTTATGAAGCCGGTGAAAGGGAGCACGTAGTTTGTCCTTATTTCTAGTGTTTACGGTGTGAATGTCACTGTTTTTAGTGTACAATTGTATATTTTGTCTCATATATAAGATATTGGCAAAGATGAATTGTGATGCCACCGTGAGAATACCAATATCTTTAAAAAAGTCCCTCAACGAAACTCTGGCACCTAGCAGGTAAATTGTTCGAACATCACGTTTTTGAAGCACAAATATATTTTTAATATCAGCAGCTTTGCTCCATAGCAGAATACCGTAGGACATACCGCTGTGAAAGTAACTAAACTAGACTAACCAAGCTTTATCGACGTCAGTGTATTGTCTTATTTTTCTGACGGCGTAGGCAGCTGAACTGAGCCTCCCTGCTAGGCTTGATATATGTAATCCTCACTTAAGTTTTGCATCCACTGTTATTCCCCGAAAAACTGCCGAGTCTACAGTCTCAAGCACCTCTTTATTTAAGACGATGTTGGGACCTAGATTTCTAACATTCGGTAAGAGTTCGTTTTCTTGGAATTGAGAATTAGGTTATTTGCCGTAAACCGATACGTAACCATTGAGAGTGCACTGTTTACGTCGTCAAAATCTTGTCTATTCCTGTCTACTTTAAAAATAAAAGAAGTATCATCTGCAAACAGTACGACATCACAAATACCATGGCCAACCAATGACCACCAATACCATTTTAAATAAAATGGTAAGTTATTGATATACTCTAAAAACAAAAATGGGCCGAGTATTGAGCCTTGAGGCACACCTAACTGAACTAGTAGCCCGGACGATTTTACTCCATTAACTTCTACACATTGCAACCTATTATGTAAATAAGAATTTATTAAGTTTAAAGCTTACGCAAGAGCGTCTCGCGGTGCACGCAATCAAAGGCTTTGGAGAGATCACAGAAGACTCCAATAGCATTTTGCGATTTCTCCCATGCGTTAAATATGTGTTTCATCAGAGCAACACCCGCAACTGTAGTCGAACGACCTATTGTAAAACCATAATGCTCATTATGAAGGAGGCTATTTAAATTAAAATGTCTCAGCAACTGCTTGAATATCAACTTTTCGAATATTTTGCTAAATGCAGGTAAGATAGAAATAGGCCTGAAATTAAGAACGTCATTTTTATTACCTGATTTAAATAATGGTATGACTACTACTCTTCATAAGGTCAGGAAAACTGAATGAATCAACACTTTTATTAAAAGTGACAGCTAGATAGGGGGCTACGGTATCTATTATGTTACTTAAAAGTTTAATGGAAATGCCCCAGAAATCACCAGTGTTTTTAGACTGTGTTAAATAAAAAACATTAACAACTTTTGAATAGTTTTTGATATACTCTAGGAAAGGAGTATAAAACCTGTATTATTTCAAACCATATATCTCATATAGTCTCACTCTACTTTTGTAATTACCTGGAGTAGCCCATTGGTTAAAGCCAAAGGAGGTGTCATTAATGTTAATGGTTTTGATCTTGAAAGCAGATTGGTACTCTTTTTGCACAACATCAAAAAGGGCTCCATAAATTTCATTAGGATTCTCGTGTTGTGCTATAGAGGGTGTAATTCTACAAGCAATATTATTTTTAAACTTGTTGCAACAACTAGCTGTATAAGGCCTGCATTCACAGTGGTCAGATGTTAAGTCAGTCAACACTAATTTATGTTTAGCATCACAATCACTGAATAATCAATACATGTTGACGAAGATACCGTGATCCGGGTAGGTTTTAAAAATAATTAAATTAAATGTTTGTTATGGTGGGCTTCTTATTATTTTGTGCAATATATTGTGTAACAGAGTGCTGCTTGTTAACAATTGTAGAAAATAATCCTGTCTTCCCATAACTACTTCACACGTTTATAAGACTGTTGGGGAAGCTAAAACTTTTGAAAGTCATGACTTTAAGTAGAGATCTTTGAGCCCTTTCGAAGCGAATCATGAAAGTCTTGCATCAATCACACCACAAAGCAACACAATATCCCACAACTGATTGCACAAGCGCAAAGTATACAGTGCAAAGGAGTTCCAAGTCAGCTAGTCAGTCAAATAAGTTTCCTTGTACTTGTGATTAGGAGTGGGTTGTAACAGCTATAACCGCTTATCTGTTTTCCTGTTCCTAGTAAATAACAGTTCAAAAACCTGTTACAAAATAACAGGCTGTTATTTCACATGTGAGAACAAATTATATAATCGCATATCTGTTACGTCTTTTCCTGTTCCATGTACACATAGTAGGTACTTCTCTTTCTAACTAAGGTGCTACAACTATCCGAGAAAAGGAAAGAACGTGTGACAATACTACACACTGTGACACCCTGTGTCACAGCCTGTGTCACAGTGTGTAACAGTTTTATCTCATTCTAACTAAGGTAACTGTTATAAGCATGAAAAGAGAAAAGTGAGAGAGGCAATCGCTCCCAATTTTGATAACAAATCATCTTTATTTTTGATTGCGGGTAGTTTTTTCCACAATTTTTATTTTATGAGGACGCCTAATTACTTCCAATCATTATGGAGTGTGTTTCATCGTGATAGATCATTTATTTTAACGGTTACACAGTTTTGTTTACTCCGGGGTCACAGTAACAAACAATTTTTTTTTAAATCCATAAAAGATATAGTTATCTAGATTTTTTTAAATATTTTTCCAGCGATAAATTAAGCATAGATTCCCTCATTTTAATATGTGAACATTATAAAGGCACACTGTATTTGTTCGATGTATTAATTTGCTTACACGGTACTGTAAATATATATGTATAAATATTAGCGAGCAGAAGCCTTCTGCTCGCTAATTTTTCGAAGCCTGAGCCTCGGCTTCGGCTTTGGCGCTTGCCTGGCCACGCGCCAAACATATCCCTTCGTTCATAAAGAACCTTTAAATCGGTGTCTTGGCGAAGTACCGATTTGAAACGATACAAAATGAGGCGGTGACATTTTGTAGTATAAACAAAATGTCACCGCCTCACTTTGAACAACGTAGCGTCGAATTTCGACTACACGTTGTGCAGTCCAAATTCGACCCTTCGACGAAATATAAATAATAGTATGCAAAACGCCTAAAATAACAAAAAAAAAATGATATTATTACATAGTTGTAAACGCTACAGACAAAAATCATCATCACTTTTGAGCAACGGTGTTTGTTCTTAACATTTATTTGCCCAAAAAAGTATTTACGATGTTATTTCGTGCTAATATTATCTACAACGCTGTAATAACTACTTAAAAATTAATATCCATCCACTTACCGTCGACTAGACACAAATATACTTAATTTTTAATTCAAAACTTAGGAGCACTCATTCAAGAGTATCGACCAACGGCTTTCGATGTGTTTGTCCCTGTGTAAAATGGTACTCTGTGGTGTATATTGTGTATTGTAGGGGACTAGGGGTGAGCGTTGCGACGACGAACCGTTTACAAATACCGTTTTGTGTTCTGCGACGATGAAACTGTTTTACGTCCTGGGTTCAAACAGTCTTCGTTGCACAAACCAGTCCTCGAATTACTTGGTGCGAATTTTTATTTTACGTTTAGGAAAATACAGTCGAGAACGCAATGTTTCAATTATCTATCACACTCGTTCGTCGTGTCGCGTCGTCGCGTCGTCCTTTACGTTTCGCGTTCGTTTACAAAACAGTCCATACAATAACATTTTCTAACATTTTTTTGGGTCAGTTAGTTGTTATTAAGCACGCGCAGAGAACTTTAACAATTGTTTTTTTGTTTGCAATTAGTTGTAAATTTAAATACGCCTGGTAAAAAGATAAAAGTCTGTCCCAGCCAGTCCTTAGCCTGGAAAAGTATGAAGGAAAGTTAATTTAATCGTAATTAATAAAGTTGATCGATAAAACAAATTATGTATTCAGAAAACCTCGCACACGCAATTCTATTCCATGTTGGATAAGTTTCGTCTTGAAACCAGTCGTCTTGAAACCAGTTGCAACGACAACTGTTTTCTGCAACCGTTATCGTCGTCAGGGAAACGGTTGTGTTTCGTTCGTCAAAAATTCGACAACGACCTACCACTAGTGTATTATTTTGTCTGTGCTTTCGATTTCGACCGATCCAGTGTTGTCAACTCCAAAAGTTCAAATTATCGAGTTCCGACGTGAATATTATCGTATTCTGGCCAAATTATCGTCAAAAAGCAAAATCACAAAAATACTAATTAATTCATTTCTTTTGATAAAAACAACAATACTAAAGAGTCAAAGGAGGAGTATGTCAAAGAGGGAGGCGGCGTATGTGAGGGAGATGCAGTACATGCGCCCTCACAGCCGTGGCTTTCGCAGGAGACGCCCTGGGCGTCGGGAATCCCAGGCTGATTCCCGGCCACCGTAGGCACGGGCTTGCGGACGGCAAGTAATGGGTAGCTCGCTGTCCGGTAAGGACCAAGCCTGGGTCGACGGCACGTTGTGTTCCACGCTCGCCTCAAAGAGATGTCAGCACCAACTGATGGGGCCCGCAAGGGCCGATGCCTGCCAGAGGTGCGGGTTGTTCGAAAGAGATACCGCAGGCCCTGGCACACAGGCAACTGAGGGAACACGGGTGGGTTTTAATCAGTAAAAGTCTGACACGCCCTCCCGCTCCACCCAGAGCGGGGGAAGTTATTTGATGATTTACCAACCAAAAAAAAGGAGGAGTATGTGCGAGCACGCTCTAATCGATATCATCCCAACTCGGAACGTAGCCGTAAAGGAATCCGTAATTTGTAAACAAGCTAGCGATAAAGCGATACATAGGTTTATCGCAATTAACGCCTTTCCAAGTATTAAAACAATAATTTAGCTTTTATAAGTATTATAATATGTGTAAAACAGTTTATATTAAGTGAATAGTGTGTAAAACATACGTTTGACGAACTTACAATGTCCGACGTAGAGATTGAAGTTCCTTCTACATTTAAAAAGCGTAATCTCAAGAATAGAGGTGGCAGAAAACGGAAAGCGTCTAGTTCTGAAGGTAATTTACAAGTTAAAGTGTGTAATTATTGCTGTTTGGGTGAATTTTATGTAACTTTTGAGGTTATGCTAGGTGCTGAAGATTACCTTCATCATAATTGCTAAGGTTTTTTATTAAAAGACCGCGATTTTTAAATCAACTCTTATTAACTATATAGCATCGGATTTATGTTTTTTTTTCTTTCCTTGAGACGTTTTCTACCACATCTGACATTGGCAGAATTGTCGACATCTGCATCATTGCCATTAACAAAAATGCAATAGAATAGAAGACCACGATTTCTTTGCTGCATGAGTTCGGTAGTGGGTCGTCTTAGGGGCGGAATTGATGAGTTCTGAGCATAGCATGTAATGTAAAATAAATTCCCAGGTTCGGAAAACTGTTATCGGGTTTATACATCAGGAATTTCTTAGTAGGTGCCCAGAGTCTGGATCTGTGCCCGGTTGATGGCATTAGGATCGCCCCCTATTACATGGGACTTAAACAATTGACAAAATGTGGGTGTACTATGGGTACACCTCTGCCTAACCCTTCGGGGATTATATGGCGTGATGTTATGTTATATTTTATAGTGTAAAATACTAGTGTTTTTCTGCAACTGGTCAGACTAGATGCTGAACCCAAATAGTGGAGAAAATACTCAAAACAAAATCAAAATCAAAATCAAAATACTTTATTTCACATAAACCTGCAAGGGCACTTATGAAACGTCAGAATCTAGGTGCACGGTTCCAATTTGTCGCTTCCTATGGAGAAGAGCAGGCGACAAACACCACGATTACTCTTTTAAAAATAATTGGGTTTTACAATGTTTTCAAATTACAGTGATAATAGGTATGGGAGGACAGTGCAGGCCTGTCAATAAGTACCAGGTACTTAGAGGAATGAAAATAAAGAATAGAATATCGTCTATAAATCTAGTCTGTAAGGCCTACAATGTTCTCCCATTCACAATATGTAAAAGAATCTACATTAGTAAGATCAACCTTTTTGAACCAAGTGACAAAATTGTAAGTAAATTTTTTACTAGGCAGATGATGATGCAAATTCTATAAAATTTCAGAGAAGAACAGCTCAGATTCTGATGACCAGACTGTAGTGCAGCCAACGAAGAGACCTCAGAAAGAGAACCCAAACATACAGAGAACTGCGGGACCGAAAACCAGTAAAGCTGAGATTGATGCCGGTGACAATGACAGTAGCGATGAGGAGAAAGTAAGTACTTTATCAACTCAATCAAATCAAATCAAAAGTCATTTATTCCAATTAGACAGAGAATCAGCACTTTTCAAATGTCAAAATTACACAACCCCCAAAACGCTCGCCCTTCACCACCTCCTAGTGCTTTAGCTGGGAAAATGAAAGTGGCGCAACAAACTCCTCAGCTGCCAAACGCCCCCAACTAAACAGACAGCTGTGCTAGCTGTCTGTTTAGTTAGATAGACTTAGTTCTATACATAGGTATCAGCGGCGAGGTGTCATTTTTCTAAGAGAGAAGTCTGACAGACTGAAGTACTGACTTATCAATAAAGAATACTTCTTCTAAAATTAATACAGGAATGTAAAGAATGGTACTTTCCGTAGTGAAAAATAAATGATGAAATTTAATAAGAATAAAAATTTATGTAGAAATATACTTAAATAAGCACATTATTGTTTTATTATATTAAAATTAAAAGTCGTAATTTTAAATCTATGTATCACGTGACCTGTAACACGAGTCGAGCAAAAACTGTCAGTTTAGTGTAATCAGCTAGGTACATATCTATCAACTTTAACTTCAAGGAGTAATAATAATGCCCAACGATAGCGATTGTAATTCATTATTTGCCCATAAAACACCAAATATTTATAGCTGTTAACGTTGAATGAGTGCCGGTCGTACATACACGACTGTTGTTTTTACCAATATTACGTCACCAAAATGGCTGACAACGTTTTTGCGGGAATATAAAGGTTTTAAATTTTATGGCAAGAAAGCGTGTTTATTTTGCCGAAATATATTTTTTTGTGGCTTTTTATTAGGAAAATCAACATTTTGTAGTACTTTTTCAAACATAGTAGAATACCCTGTTAAATACCATAAAATTCAACAGCTGAAAACCAAGTAAAATGTTCAATATTCCTCCATCTCGTCGTCGCTCCATCTCGGAGTCGCGCGTCGGATCCTGGCAGCCGTACAACTTAACTTAAAAATTTCAGTAATTAACACCAAAATCAGAACAATCATGAGCACCAATGAAAATTACAGTGAAGTGGCCGTCGACAAGGTCGGCGATGAGAAGAAGGGTGACCCCAAAAGTGACCTAAAGGTTGCCAAAAGGGGAGCAGAGGAGACGTTTTCTCCTCAGCGAAAAAAGCGCGAAAGCAGGAGAATGGCGGAGGCGGTGACGACGAGCCTCACAGTATAGAGGAGGACTTAGAAGTTGAGGGCGAGGGCGAAGAAGATGACGACGAAGAAGTCCAAGGAGAGAATGATGACGAAATCATCAGAGAGGGAGAGGACGACGATCTCGACGACGAGGACGAGGAGTTGGAAGAGGAGCTGCTGGTGAAGAGGAGAAGGAAGATGCGTAATACGCCTCGTGCCTCTTTATGGATAATGTCACAGTGATGTGTTAGTGCTCGTGACGCCCCGGACTGGCGCGGCCTCGCCTCGCCTCAACTATCTACACACAGCGACAGCTAGCCCTAACTACAGGACACTAACAACAGTTGGGAATACGCGGGGCCCACGACGCTCCCACCTAAAATGGGTGCAGTTCTATTTAAATGACAAATGAAATTCGGAAAATCGGAAGTAAACTTTATTCTAAGTGAAATCCGCGTGTGAGTCTGTGAGCCCGTTGAATGGTGAAGTTGTGATATTTTTCTATGCTGTCAGAACCTATTCGTTACTAAAATATAGAAGTAAGCTAGATTTGGCGCGTTATAGTAGTAAATAAGCTATAAGTCACAAAGCTCAATTCTTCATTTTCTTGTTGTCGATGAGAGTTTGTGTACATATTTAGCATAAGGGAAGCCTGTGAATAATAATGTAACATAGTGTGAACGTTGCATTCAGGATAATAGTTTTCTTTTATACAGTAATATCCACAGTCGCGTTCAGATTACACAATCGTTTCCTACTTCGACTCGATCGCGCATTGGATCGAGTGTTAAAATATGATAACGCTGACGCATTTTTCTATATCTGTCTCTGTCATAACCCGTTGTACAGCGGCTTGCTCTCGTCCATATCAAGCGGTGGCACGTGAAGTGACATCATTACGAGATCGCTGTTGTATGAATTTTTAGTTCCCGATTGTGACGTTTTGGCGCCGGGGTAATATAGACATTTTTTTTTGTTGTAATACAAACCTAAAAATAACCGTTTTTATTGTTTGAATGTTATGGTGAATTAAATACCGGTAGTGTAACTATATTTTTTGACAATATGAGCCACTATTGACGTGCCATTTTTTAAAAGCGATAGAGTTGCCGACGCGAATCCCCAAAGGGAAGCCGGTAGGAAACTAGGAATCGTGTTGTATGCTGCTTTCGCCACTGATAGGTAGGCAAAGTAATGAACATTATATTACGAGACACAGGACATTAATTTAGTAATTTGTCATAATTATGTCAGCTAGCCATGCCAATAAACCAGCAAATAAAATGAAAACTTACTCAATCAAAAAAATTGAAAATGTTTTTTATTTTTATTTATTTATTTAAAAAATAAACTATCATTACAGGTTTAGAAACCTAATGCTATAGCTAAGGCAATACTACTACTATTATAATATTAACTATCTTAAATAAGACTACCTATTACTAACAATTTATAAATAACTACACAATAGCTTAATACAAAATTACTTATAACTAAAACGATACAACCTTAAAATTATAACAATACAATAATCACACAAAATTGACTTACATTTATAGTCATAAATTAAAATAAGTAAAACAATAAAAGGAACAATCAATATAAAATTACACTAGTTGTTGTTTTCGTAACATATTATATATAAACTTACTTTTGCGAATTCACTAAAGCAACACGAAAAAATGTCCAACCTATTCTGAATTTCGTTAATAGTACTAATAATTAATCAGTTCACACCGAACGTCAGTAATCTGTGTTTTAGAGCACAGTATGGTGTTGCTAATATAGTCAGTTAATTCGATGCCTAGAATACTGTCCTCCATTGCACGTTGGTTAACCTTGAGTTTAAACTTTTAGATGTTTGTCAAAGACCAAGACTGGGATCCATAGGTTATAATAAGAAGAATGCACTGTCAAGGGGTATCGTGTTACCCAGTAACTGGGTTGTGGAGGTCAGATAGGCAGTCGCTCCCTGTAAAATACTCATCATCTACCTACCCTTTTCCCAACTATGTTGTGGTCGGCTTCCAGTCTAACCAGATGCAGCTGAATACTAGTATTTTACATGGAGCAACTGCCTAACTGACCTCCACAACCCAGTTACTGGGTATTACGATACCTCTTGGTAAGACTGGTTGTTGGCTTCTGACGACCCGTAACGACTATCAAAGATCTACAAATGGCAGCCGGGACCAACGGCTTAACGTGCTTTCCGAGGCACGGAAGGGTCTTGGTATGTCAAGATGGTCATCCATCCACGGACCAACCGCGGCAAGCGTAGCTTAACCTGATCGATTGATCCGTCTGGCTATTATTACTCCATGTAAAATACAAATAATAATAAATGACTTGATTTATAACACTTTCACTTCTCGCGAAGCAGACACAATGGTTAAGCAATGTTAATATTGAGCATTGAGCTTCTCTGTAAATATCATTATTTGCACTCGTTTCCAACACTTTACACCTCTCTCTGTCCAAAGCTGACAAACACCAATCTTTTTTAATGGAGTCCAGCTCATCCCGCCATCACCGTCTGGGCCTGCAGCGATGTCGTTTGCCATTAAGCGGACCCACTAGGTCGTAACTTTTCATAATATAAACACCGTGTCATTTTATTCACTAAGACGCATGACGTGGTTTGAAACACCCTGTTAAGGACATGGAATTAATGATGAAATGTAATGGTAGGTAGGTAGATATCTTCTACCGTTTGATACGTAAAGATTATTAACAGGGAGGGTGTTTCATAATTCTAAAGCATTATTTATTGTTTTTTGTATCTATTATCTTAATTAATGGTAAAATGTTTTAATCGCGCCTAGAGGAATTTTATGACGGATACCAATGTCATAAAATACCTCTACGCGCGATTAAAACATTGTCCACTCAATAGCGGACCACCTTTGTAAGATGACTAAAATGTCACGGTGTATTTATTTTTAAGCGACTTCAAAAAGGAGGAGGTTCTCAATTTGTCGGAACCATGGTTGATGGGATCTTGGAGAAATAGAGAGAACTCTTAAAATTTTATAGGCACACTTGAAGCGATTTGCGCAGTTTTTGGAAGAATACTTTCTCGGAGTGGTCCCATTTCAATTTGGTGCAGATCTGATGAAGAACTTCGGAGATAGGCAACGGAACTCCTCAATAAATGATAGCAAATGGACTGGAATTGCTGAAATCTCATGTGTCTATTGTTTACACCAGTTCATAACATAACATCACGCCGGGACGCTGTGAAGGGGTAAGCACATGTGAACCACTGAAAAGTAAAAATAAAAACTTAAAAAAAACAACTGACTTCCAAAAACAAACACTAAAAAGTGAAAAATAATTTCGGAAGGCGGTGACAAAAAATTCAAATACATATCCAAAGTCACCGACGTGTATTTATTTTTTTTACTTGCTCTTTTGTCTAGTGGTCGCAAGCGCTACTCCTGAGCATGAGAACCTGGTTTCGATTCCCAGATCGACAGTGTTATTGGGTGTTTCTATCTGTAATTTCTCAGTAGCAGCCCGATTTGTGTCCGGTTGATAAAAATAGGCTCGCCACCTATTACATGGGCCCAGGGGCGTACAAATAGAAAATGGCGCCTAGTGCACGCATCACATTTGCGCCACTTCGTAAATTATCTTCAGGTTCTAAACTGAGCAAAGCTAGGTTGCATAACGCCTTCAATAACGAAGGCAATTTTAACAGAATTTGAATAGAAATAGGCAGATTTGGAAATACGCTTTCATCCCCATACTGCACAATAAATTCAAGTAGCTCTTCAGATTTCTTAGATATAACAGAATGAAATGTTTTATTGAAGTATTTTTTTTAAATAAAAACAATATTGATGACTTTTCGCGCCCCCCTTCGATAGGAGCACAGAGGTCGTACCCTCTGCCAGGGGTGCGGGTTGTCTGCCAGGGGTGCGGGTTGTTCGAAAGAGATACCGCCGCCCCTGGCACACAGGCAACTGAGGGAACACGGGTGGGTTTTAGTCAGTAAAAGTCTGACACGCCCTCCCGCTCCACCCAGAGCGGGAGAAGTTATTTTATGATTTCCCACCCAGAAACAAAACAAAACAAAAAAAAAAGGGGTCGTACCCTGCCTACCCAACCCTAGTTACTCTTCTGCATGGGCCTTAAACATAACTGGCCAACTCTTCGGGGAAACAAAGCATCGATATCGGAACGTAGCAGCATGTATGTCCTGCTCATTCATTTGCTGTCACTCTCTCTCTCGTGACCGATCGGCCACGTTGTAAAAACCTGTATTAAAGTCTGCTGGGAAAAAATACATCTCAAATTAATAGAAGTGTTTAATTATATCTATACTAATATTATAAAGAGGTAAAGTTTGTGAGTTTGTGAGGTTGTAGGGGTAATCTCTGGATCTACTGAACCGATTTTGAATATATTTTTTTTTTTTTTTTTTTTTTTTTAAACGTTCGCTCCACACTAGGAATGACTCCTGTATTGTGGGTGCGTTTACAAACATCTAAACTCACATACACAAACACCAACATATTCACATATTCTATTACCAATGGAAAGCTACGTTATTTGTAAGTGTCATAGGCTATATGTATATTACTTTTTCGTGGCAGTTGGATTTGCAAAGTAAGTCGGAGAAAAAACGGTCTAATGAAAATGTTTCTTACGAACGCTGTCTTAACGATGAGAGATATAATATTGAGTTCTAGAATAATTGTTGTAGAGCTTGATAATGCCTACAAAAAGCTACAGCATATGTCTCACTTTTATACAACGTGTCGTTTTGCATCCTCGTCAAATTCAAGGAGGTAACAATGCTAATGATTCTCGACACGAATCAATAATAAAATAAGTAGATTTTTTATTTTACGGCTATGAAAATACAGTCGAGAACACAATGGTAATTGAACCATTGCGTTCTCGACTGTATTTTCATAGCTCTAAAATAAAAAATCGCAACAAGTAATTCGAGGACTGGTTTGTGCGACGAAGACTGTTTGAACCCAGGTTACCCAGTTACAGTGCGGTATCACACGGGCCGCGTTTTAAAATGAAAAAAAAAAAAACAAAAAAAAAATACCTACTTATTTTATTATTGATTCGTGTCGAGAATCATTAGCATAGTTACCTCCTTGAATTTGACGAGGATGCAAAACGACACGTTGTATTTATGTCACAAACTGTAGTTTTTCTTTTCATATTAAATCAATAATTTAAATCGCGAGGTCATGTTTACTGGTCATATTATCAACAATTATGAATTCTCATCAAAATAATTAAATTTATCGTCTCAAGTGTTTAAAACAAAAGATTTTTCCCTTTTACTGCATATAATTTGGACGAATGGTTAAAGAGATAATACGACATAGGTATGGAACCGCGACCGTGTCGTAATCTATTAAGTGATATAAAAATGTTTACCGCCCAACGCAGTGGGCCCGGGTCAGTTAGTATTTATATAAAAGGAGGAATTGACTGAATGATATAACAACGCACAGCCGCAACTACTGGGATTAAGAACGTGAAATTTTGTAATTTTCATTTTACAATGTAGGGTTTATAAAAAAGGATTTTTGTAACTTCGACCTTTAAGGTGAATCTAGTCGACATTTTTTCCATACAAACTTCGGGAGTGTAAGATTCCACTGTTCGATGATCTACATCAAAAAATTAACATGATATTGTTTTGTCGCATTATTAATATTGTCTGTACGGAAACAGAATACTAAAACAAAAAGCCATTCAAAAGTTATGAGCGAACAAAGATTCGTTTTTCTTGCTAATTTAACCGAAATTTGGGCGTGTTTAAGTAATAAAACAAATACAAATTTTCCAAAACCAAGTCGGTACTGACAAAGTTCAATTATCGAAAAGTTCAATCAACTTTATTGGTCATTGATTTATGCAGGGGTTTTTTTATAAAACCCGATCTTCCGAAGAACTTTTCTTAATTTTTTAGCCGCCTGTTTTACTATAAATGATCCTGCATTTCACTCAATAACGTTTTGCGTTACGTTTTCAGCCTCTAACTGCTCATTCAACACTGATATTACCTCTGTCGGACACGAAGCCTGGTGAGACAGCGTGCTTTTTAGCCAGGCCCACCAGTGAGTCCGAGCCAGCGACTAGATTCCCCTTAAGGGGGCGTGGTTGAGTTAATCAATCAACTTGAAACTTGGCACGAATACTTATCTAATTGAATCATAAAGTTCAGTTTATTTTTTTATTTCATCAAAAGGAAGTATTAGTACAGGAAGTCGTGGGCTAAGTGCTAGTCTTAGTATGTAACAATGTTTATGTTTAATAAATTTCCTATTGTCACTTTTCCAGGTTAAGCAACGAACCACACTATCAGTACAACAACAGAGGGAAAACGCAACAGCCACATACGAGATGGACACAGAGAGAGACAGGGACGCACAGGCCATCTTCGAGAAGGCTCAGAAGATTAATGAGGAGTTGTCGGGGCAGGCTGATGATAAGGTAAGGATGGGTTTGTGATTTACTTACATTGCCAGGGTACACTGGTATCTGCTGTGTTACTGCCGCACTAGGCCGTAGCTCAGCGCATTTTCATACAAAATACATAGTGCAGTGCGGTTCGCTTGTAGCATCCTTTGGTTGTTTATGCATATCTTAGACCAAACATTCGAAGACATTTGACATCTATCACCCAGCCAGCAGTGGTGGCCAGACAGGCGCCTTACTTTGAGTATATAATTTCATCACCACTGCTTGCAAAACTCACTGTCCTAAAAAGATCAATTGTAAGACATGTGACGTTTACCAAACCGCACCAGCCCACGTGGTAGATTACAGCCCATTCCAGGCCACTACAGGCCTGTGTAATGGCAGTAGGAACATTATAGGCTGTTCAAGATATGCTATTTTGCTATGGGGTCAGCTCTTGACCTCAATCTTGCGCCTATCTTCCATATAAACAAATTATATTGAAGTGTCTGGTTGTTATGCCAAACCAACAGCTACAAGAAAATAAAGTAGTTATAAATAAAATAAAATTGAAATAACATTGAAATAAATAAAATAAAATTGAAATACATTAAATGAAATTGTAATAAATTAAATAAAAGTGCAATAAATAAAATTGAAATTAATTAGATTATAAATAATTCGTTGTAAAATTCCAGGTATACCGTGGTATGAACAACTACGCCCAATACTACAAGAAACGTGACACAGCGGCCGGTAACGCGAGCTCTGGCCTCGTACGTAAGGGCCCCATCAGAGCACCGGCTAATCTCAGGGCTACTGTCCGGTGGGACTACCAGCCAGACATCTGCAAGGATTATAAGGAGACCGGCTTCTGTGGGTTTGGAGGTCAGTATCAATTTAATCTTCTATGCCTGTCGATGGCTAAAATAAAGAATGTATGCAAATGTATAGTTTTCTATATTAGTTTTGCCCAAAATTCAGCAACGCGAATACCGTTCACTGACGCAGCCATTAGGTCCTCACGTGTGCAGGTGATAGGGCATGCGGTGCAAGATGGGAGGTGAGCCATTGGCTGTGGAGAGACGCCGCATACACACCGGAGGTCTGACCCGGCCATGAACTCCCATTTGTGGAGGTTGTCCTTACTGCGACCTATTTGGGTACGAAGTCTGTTTAAGGTTTTCCAAGTAGGCCACGGTAACTTGTGCCCGGGAGGCAGGCTCTGATGGTTCGATGAAGAAATCAGGAGGCTTGAGCAGTTCTTGCCAAAAATAGTATCGTCCTGTTTAGGGGTTGCCATCCGCTGGACTCACGCACCCAAGAAAATGTAAAATTGTGAAAATTTGCGACTTTTAAACCTCTGGATTAACGTTTGCATTGGGGGGCGTGGGTCATCCTGTAGCTTTGCCCTCTCGATGCAGCTGGATATAGTCCTGCGAATATCTGGAGACGCGATGCTAGTCCGTGGATATAGCATTCGTAACGGGGTCGGTTTTAAGCAACCAGTCTCATTAAGAGCTGGAAATATAAGAAAAATAAATGTCTTTCTGGGGCGTCTCCTTTCAAGATTTTTAATTAAACTATCTTTGCCAAAACTTGAATTCCATGGACCACCATAGCGGATTCACCTTAACTAAATTCTTTTCATCTTTTCAGACTCCTGCAAGTTCCTCCACGACCGTTCAGACTACAAGCACGGCTGGCAACTGGAGCGCGAGGAGGCGGAGGCGGCCGCGGGCGGCGGGGAATCCGACTACGAGGTCAACAGCGACGACGAACTGCCCTTCCGCTGCTTCATATGCAGGAACAGCTTCACGAGCCCCGTCGTTACCAAGTGAGCGGAGGTTTTGTGGGCACCAATGTGGTAGATTTTGTGAAGTAGTAGGTTAGGTAGTTTTGTTTTTGCTTTGGTAGTTTCTAACGAAGGTTGGTAGAAATTAGTAGTATATAGTATGAATGATCGTTACAAATAGTAAAATATGTGAGGTGACGGTAAATTAACCCGACCAAGTTGAACCATAAGAAAAAACACTTGAGACACCCGGATGGAACGAAGTTCCTTTCGATTAATTAGTGAAAGAATTGTAATAAAATTTAAAAAATTGTACATATACATACACACACATATATAAAATTCGTTCCAAAAACTGAACTACTTAATGCAATGTCCTACTTAGATGTTTGATGAAATTGTTTAATACGAGCGCTAATCCTGCCGATAAACTGTCACGCAGTTTGGCAGGTTTATGGGATTTGTACAAGTACAATCAACCAACCAACCAACCAACCAACCAACCAACCAACCAACCAACCAACCAACCAACCAACCAACCAACCAACCAACCAACCAACCAACCAACCAACCAACCAACCAACCAACCAACCAACCAACCAACCAACACCAACACCAACACCAACACCAACACCAACACCAACACCAACACCAACACCAACACCAACACCAACACCAACACCAACACCAACACCAACACCAACACCAACACCAACACCAACACCAACACCAACACCAACACCAACACCAACACCAACACCAACACCAACACCAACACCAACACCAACACCAACACCAACACCAACACCAACACCAACACCAACACCAACACCAACACCAACACCAACACCAACACCAACACCAACACCAACACCAACACCAACACCAACACCAACACCAACACCAACACCAACACCAACACCAACACCAACACCAACACCAACACCAACACCAACACCAACACCAACACCAACACCAACACCAACACCAACACCAACACCAACACCAACACCAACACCAACACCAACACCAACACCAACACCAACACCAACACCAACACCAACACCAACACCAACACCAACACCAACACCAACACCAACACCAACACCAACACCAACACCAACACCAACACCAACACCAACACCAACACCAACACCAACACCAACACCAACACCAACACCAACACCAACACCAACACCAACACCAACACCAACACCAACACCAACACCAACACCAACACCAACACCAACACCAACACCAACACCAACACCAACACCAACACCAACACCAACACCAACACCAACACCAACACCAACACCAACACCAACACCAACACCAACACCAACACCAACACCAACACCAACACCAACACCAACACCAACACCAACACCAACACCAACACCAACACCAACACCAACACCAACACCAACACCAACACCAACAATGCGACAACTGCGACAACTGCGACAACTGCGACAACTGCGACAACTGCGACAACTGCGACAACTGCGACAACTGCGACAACTGCGACAACTGCGACAACTGCGACAACTGCGACAACTGCGACAACTGCGACAACTGCGACAACTGCGACAACTGCGACAACTGCGACAACTGCGACAACTGCGACAACTGCGACAACTGCGACAACTGCGACAACTGCGACAACTGCGACAACTGCGACAACTGCGACAACTGCGACAAGCCCCCTTTCGATCACGATTATGCGATCCAATAACTAACGATTTGGCATACGAGAGTGAATTTTATAGGGATGTTACATGAATGGTAATATCTGCATGCATGACGTATTCACTCCCACTCCACGACGTCTCGTCATAACCAAGTAAGAAAAGGTTTTGTGGGCGCCATTGTGGTAGATTTTGTGAAGGGTGTTTTTTATGGTAGAATTTGTATCTTTAATTATTGTGTGTAATACGTGCTAGAAACGGTAAGATTTGTAAGGATTAGGAGACAGTATTCGATGACGTATGTAGTCTCGTTCCACTGTAACACTCGCGCCTCCTCGCGCTTCAGCTGCCGTGTAACTTGCAGTTGAAACGCGAAGAGGCGGAGAGGTCCGCGGGCGATGTGACTCCGGCTACGAGGTGAACAGCTGACCCTTCCGCTGCTTTACAGCTTAACGACCTCCGTCGTTATCAAGTGAGTGAGTGACGTGAGCACCATTGTGGTAGATTTTGTGAAATAGTCGTTTTTTATGGTAGCTATTGTTACCAAGCGAGATATCGTAACCTTTTTAGCCACAGCCCTCTATGTACTCCAAGATATATGCCTTCATACTCGTATACTCACAGTTCTAATTCTACCAATCTCCCTTGTCCCCAGATGTAAACACTACTTCTGCGAGAAATGTGCACTAGAAAATTACAAGAAATCAACACGTTGTTTTATATGTAACACACAGACTAACGGTATGTTCAACCCTGCTAAGGAGTTGGAGGCTAAGCTGGTACCGCGGCAAAGTGATGATGAAGATGATGATGACGATGATTGATATAATAAAGCTGTTTAAAAAAAATGTTTAATTCTTCTCTATTTGCATAAATGTAACACGACACATAAAAACTCGTCTTACTTCAAAACGTGAGCTAAATTCATTTCTGGCCCAAAGCTGTTGTGAGCAGTGGTCTCGAACGTCATAGTGCGAAATCGGTAGAGTTGCCACTAAAATTGATATAATTCGTACCGAAAATCGGTATATGACAAAAAAAAATACAATATTCAATTACATTCGTATATTTATTAAAATTATTTCGGTAGGACAGAGCCCATATCGGTAGAAATACCGAAAAATCGGTAGGTTCGAGACCACTGGTTGTGAGCCAGTTTTTGAATTTCCAACTTTATGACGATTTGGGTAAACTTCTTTATACAAAAATGACAACTTAGCACCAGACAACATATGGTGGTATGACATATATATCTGAATAAAATCATCAAATGTGAATGAGAGTGTCATTTATGACACTCTCATTCACACTAACTAACTTCACTCACTTTAGTGAGTGAGAGTTACTTTAGTGAGTGAAGTTAGTTTAGTTTTTGGCTTTAGATTATCGTTAAAGTTTCTTGAGTTGTTGAGTCATAAAATTGAGGTAAGTATTCAGTGAATAAAAAACGTGTCTTGTTCGTAGAATAATCAAGATGCTATTTATACTTGGAGTTAGATGACAGTGACACTACATACAGTGTTGCAAGACTAAAACGTCTAATCAATAAAATGTTGGGGATGCGAACAATTATTAAGTAATGGGAGTATTATTAAAAAGGTCACTCGTGTGGGAAATTGTTTATTAGAAAAGTTTTCTTTTTAAATTAAATATCTCGATGACCGAACTTTGAGCGGGCTTTTTTTAGGTTTGACGTTGTCTAAAAATGAAACCTAGCTACATCGATTTATCGCCCCAAAACCCCCTGCATACTAAATTTCATGAAAATAGTTGGAGCCGTTTCTGAGATTCAGATTATATATGTACAAGAATTTCTCGTTTAAAGGTATTAGATAACGCCGTAAGCTAAAAAATCAGATTAAAGAATGGGCATAGCGATGTTGCATATAACCTAGAGAAACGTGCGGTTAAAAAAACTCTGGATTTGGAGTCTATAGTGGCAATCGGTTCGCTCTATATAACACATATTATGCGGGTACCTACTAGTGGTGGATCTTTGACAGACGTTACGGGTCGTCAGAAGCCCGAAAGTCTGCAACCAGTCTTGCCAAGCAGTATCGTGTTACCCAGTAACTGGGTTGTGGAGTTCAGATAGGCAGTCGCTCCATGTAAAATACTTGTATTCAGCTGCATCCGGTTTTCTTTTTTGGGTGGGGTTTCATAAAATAATTTCTCCTGCTCAGGGTGGAGCGGGAGGGCGTGTCAGACTTTACAGACGTATCATATTGAGTCAGCGTTTTTTATTTCTTTTAAGTAACCCTTATGAGCATTATAATTTATGTATAAAGATATGTATAAAGAACTGATATACAGCCTAAGTAATAAAAATATTCAATTATAAAGCTGATTAGCGGCCAAAAGCTGTACAATATAAGCCTTAACTTACTTAGTACAGCTACTCAGACTATAACATACTCCGATTATCGTTTAGGCTGTTTAGCAAATAGTCGCCATTTTCGTAATTTCGAAAGTAGGTAAAACAAAATTTGAAACATAATTTAAGGAATATGTCAAATCAAAATCAAATCAAAATATTTTATTTCACATAAACCTGCAAGGGCACTTATGAAACGTCAGAAGCTAGGTGCACGGTTCCAATTTGTCGCTTCCTATGGAGAAGAGCCGGCAAGAAACTCCACGGTTACTCTTTTAAAAATAATTGGCTTTTATAATGTTTTCAAATTACAGTGATATTAGGTATGGGAGGACAGTGCAGGCCTGTCAATAAGTACCAGGTACTTAGAGGAATGAAAATAAAGAATAGAAACTGTAGGCCTACAACGTTCTCTCATTCACAATATGTAAAAGAATCTATATAAGTAAAATCAACCTATTTAAACCAAGTGATATGATTTCCACGAGAATCACTAATAAATACTCGATAGTACAAGTGTTGTATAATGTCAAATAATGACGAGAATACATCAGAAAGAGTAAAAAATAAAATTAATAAAATTAACATTGTAATTCGGAAGCAGTTAATAGACGCTCACATAGTTATGGTGCTAATGAGTTACCAGGGAAGCCACATGTGCAGAAGGAATTAATGCCAAACTTCCTTGTCTTCAACGTAGTCTTTTATCTTATAATATGCTTTTTTGATAAGGACACGTTTGATGTGAGTTGTAAACTTTCCATCGCTAAGTTCTGTAACCGATTTTGGCAACTTGTTATAGAAGCGGATACTGTTTATTAGAAATGACTTGCTAGTTTTAGTTAATCTAAATTTTGGAATCACAATTTCATCTTTACTACGTGTATTTAGATTATGGAAGTCGCATCTTTTTTTGAAAAGACCTAAATTTTTGCGAACATATAAGATATTTTCTAGGATATAAAGAGAAGGCAGAGTTAGTATGTCAACTTCGTTGAATTTGTTTCTAAGAGATTTTATAGATTGCGCGGATTGCCCTCTTTTGTAGAATGGAAACTGAATCTACGTCAGCTGCCGACCCCCATAGCAGAACGCCATAAGACATAATACTGTGAAAATAAGCAAAGTATACTAACCTAGCTGTGGCTACATCAGTCAACTGCCTTATTTTTCTTACTGCGTAAGCAGCTGAGCTTAATCTACTTGAAAGAGCTCTAATGTGGGCACCCCATTGCAATTTTGAATCTAAAGTAATTCCTAGAAATACAGTTTTCGAAATAGCATCTAGTTTCTTGCCAACAAGTTTTAAACTTAGCCCTGCTTGGGGTACATTTGGTAATGAGAACTTAAGACATTTAGTTTTGTTCGCATTGAGTAAAAGATTATTAGCCGCAAACCATTTCGAAAGAACAGCTAGACTATCGTTGACATGTAAGACATCCGTATCTTTTCTATCTATTCTAAAAATAAGAGAAGTGTCATCAGCGAATAAAATTATATCCGAGAAGTTAGCCATCAGGTAAGGAAGGTCAAACTAGAAATAAAAAAGGGCCAAGAATTGTACCTTGAGGCACGCCCATCTTAACTAGAGACCCCGAGGACGTTGCCCCGTTAACATTTACTTTTTGCTGCCTGTTTGATAAATAGGAAAGCACAAGATCAGCAGCTCGTCCACGAAGTCCGTGTAATTGTAATAAAATGGTGTAATTTACAGATGAGTGTATTGTGGTCAACGCAGTCAAACGCTTTTGAGAGGTCACAGAAAATGCCAATTGCATCCTGGGACTTCTCCCAGGATTCCAAAATGTGACTGATGAGTTGTACTCCCGCGTCAGTCGTTGACCTACCTTTCGTGAAACCAAACTGTCGACTATGTAAAATCCCATTTGAGTTAAAATGTGACAACATCTGGTCTAGCATGATTTTTTCATAAATTTTGCTCAATGCTGGAAGCACAGATATAGGTTTATAATTAGAGGGATCACTCTTACTACCCGATTTGAAAATTGGTACTACTTTACTATGTTTCGTTAAGTCAGGAAACGTACCAGGTCTAAACATTGATTAAATATGCATGTTAGGACAGGGGCAATTGTGTCATGATTTTCAGCTTGATATGAGGGCACAACGATCACACTACCCTCACTTCTGTTATTTAAAAAAATGTTTTTATTCTAACCTTAAAACCAATATTGACTTACCATATAAATAGTATTTTTCTTTTATAACAGATCGATTATTATGCGGGCGCTTGAATATTTTGACAGAAAACATAGACAGGTTCACAATAAATTTGAATTCACCAATTAACACCTTCAGATATCTAAGTCCAAGATTACGTTTACTTACTAATAAATATTATAAATAACAATGTCGCCATTCACGGTTCTATTTCATTGAAAATCTAGTTAGTCTCATTTTTATTATTTTGTAATTCTTTTCAAAAACCTATTTGAAACTCTTTTCTTTACAAGATATTTATGAGATAATATCTGCAGTGTTATGTTTTCTTTATAGACCGAATAACAGCTCTAATACAGCTATTATACAACTTATTCATGTCTTTTACAGCGACTGTACAGCTCTACTAACGCATAAAGCTGTATAAAATGTGTGTATTTTTACTTATAAGATCTGTATAAGCGCTTATACAGCCTCTATACAGCCTGGACATACAGCTTCTAGTATAAAAACGAACTAAAATACAGCTTGTATACAGCTTGCAATGCTACTTGGGAAGCGAAGAAAAGAAACGACTAAAGCAAGAAGAAAACGCTGGTACAAAGGCGTTCCGTGAAGAGCTAGGATTGATCATCGACAAACCAAGACAAGTAAGTGGTAATTCTAATGACGGTAATACTGCCAGAAGATTTTTTCACAATGCAAGCTGCTCTGCTGAAATTACAGGAGTGGATATAAATTTCATTAAACGACTTCACATAATTCTGCAAGCTCTTTCATCGGGTGTAGGTAATGATAAATGCTGAAAAATTTGGCAGTTATGCTATGGAGACTGCCAGGATCTATGTGAGCAATTATGAATGGTACTACATGCCATCTTCAGTTCACAAAATTTTGATTCATGCAGAAAGTGTCATAAAGCATTTTGCAGTACTTCCTATTGGTCAACTTTCGGAAGATGCACAAGAATCTCGTAATAAGGATTATAAAAAATTTCATCTACATCATGCTAGAAAATGCTCAAGATCCGCTACAAACGAGGATGTATCTCATACTCTTCTTTATACTTCAGATCCTTACATCTTTTGAAAGTGAACGAATTAATTTTAGATCCCGAAGGTCATCAAGTATAAATAACATAACATTTAGTAAACATTACAATTAATTAGGTAATCTGTGTTCGATTTTACTCACAACATAAAAATAAAAAAATGTTTTTATTATTTTTCTTTTTTGTATTTTGATGTACTATATGATATTTGGTTTTGTAAACATTAAAATAATAGTATTCATTATTAAAAAATAAATATTGGACATTTTTGGTAATTTTGAATTTGTTTTGTTTTTTAATATAAGGTTTTAAATTCAATCATAATAAATTACATTTCATTTGAAGCCATATACACTATTCTATATTTGTGCAAAATTTTAGAACATAATATTCAGAAATAAAAAAGTTATTGATTTTTAATCAGAAACAGGTCTTTATTTTCCATAGTGCGTCGACCCGGGCCGTGTCCTTACCGGACAGCAAGCTACCGCCGTCGGCAAGCCCGCGGTGGCCGGGAATCAGTCTGGGATTCCCGACGCCCAGGGCGCCTCCTGCGGCGACTAGGGCCGTGAGGGCGCATATACTGCCTCTCCCTCACGTGCTCCGCCTCCCTCTTCGCGAGCATTATTGCTTCGCAGAAGGAGGTGACGGCTACCTATGCACTCTCGCTCCGTACCATGGCCTGGACCAGGGCCGGACGCGAGAGATCGCCGCCGCCGATCGCCTCCACGAGGACACGGCTGTGCTCCGCCCAAGCCGGACAGACCTCCACCGTATGCTCCACCGTGTCCTCAGGGAGATCTACGCAACACCCGGCCGTTTCCTTCCGCCTTATACGGAATAGGAACGTCCCGAAACAACCGTGTCCGGTGAGGACCTGCGTCAGGCGGAAGGTGAGGACGCCGTGGCGCCTCTCAATCCACTCCTCAAAGAGAGGATTTACCGCTGCAATCGTGGCGTGCCCAGCACTGGGTAGCGACAAGCGCACTCTCCATGTCGCCATGAGATCTCGCCGGAGCTCTGTCCGCTGTGTCTCGTGACAGCGGAGTTACGCCCCGGCGTTTTACCTCCTCGCGCCTCTCCCATATGTGCATCCGGTTAGACTGGAAGCCAATCGACAACATACTTAGATGGCAAAAGGCTAGGCCTTCAGATGATGACTAGTGTAATGAAGCAACGATTCCTTTAGGATCTAAGTAAAACCGCGGGAAGGGCGTGGTCTTATTAAAGTTTTCACAGACATGTACGATATCGGGTATATTCACACATGTCGTCGTTATCCTAATTATGCCAGCATAGTTAAAAGACTAGGCAGCTGATGATGATGTGGGCACTTATTGTTCTCTACTGCCCACTTCTCCTTTGACAACAGCCGTGATGTTATGTAACGGCGAGATATTCGCGGTATCACAAGCCCGTGTTGACCACAATGGCGTGACCAACGCGACATACGTCGATATCGTTTTTACTTTTAGACACGCTCATATAAACTATGTACTTTTTCGTTCTTTTAAGAAAACACATTACCTTTACCCAGGCCTCAGGCCTCTCACAAAGTGGAACGATGACCTTGTGAAGGCCGCAGGAACCCGCTGGTTGCAGGAAGCACAATACCGGTCGAAATGGCGGAGCTTGGGGGTGGCCTATTGTAGCGTAAATCCGCTACGGTTAAAAACTTTTTTGATTTCCATTCCAACCTTTAGAAAATGTGTGCTCTCGGGGTCATGCAGATTTATTGGGTGTGCGTTCCTATACATACGTGGCACACAATGTAACAAATAACGCACACAACCGTACAGGGTAGTCACTAGCTTTTTACGCTTTTAGAGAACACTATGAATTACGAAAATTATCGAAGTTTTCCGAATCAAGTTGGCTATGCGACAATTTTAAAAAGTAGCATTGTTTCATTGAATTGTCGCTTCATAAATAACCATAACTTTTTTATGTTAACATTTTGGTTTCTGACGTCATTGTTTGTTTTGATTTATTTGTTTTGGTTGTGAGCTATGATAACATGACGTATTTAAGATTTTAACGTCGTAATAATGTGAAAAATAGATAATATTCACTGTGAAAGTTGTTCAGGTGGTGTGTATAGAGAAAAGAAAAAATTATGCCATTTCAAAACTATCTTTCAGTGAAAAAAAAAAACAAGTGATTGTGAAAAGTAGTTGTACACCGGATTTGAAATTAATACAAACTAAAGATAAAGTCAATCGTAAATTCAATACAGAACAATATGATTAATTTAATTGCCTCACAGGTTCATTGCTGTGTAGGTACAGCAATCAGTTATTCTGTATTTTTTTCGCCTTTAAAAAAAATATCTGCCTACCCTGTCTAAAAGGTCTGTGCACGCCACTGCTACTAATATTATCAATATGAAAGTTTGTATGTTTGTTACTCAATCACGTAAAAATGGCTGAGTGGATATGGATGAAATTTGGCACACAGAGAGTTTATAACCTGGAATAACACATAGGATTCTTTTTATCCCGGTAGTACGTACCCGTGGGATGTTTTCCGACCTTCACGCGGGCGAACCCGCTAGCAAACGCTAGTGGAAAATGTGTTACATACAGGAATCGAAGCCGCGTAAGACCACATTCGCCCGGTAGGAAAAATATCGTGGTGGAATTTTATCGCGCACTGGATTTTCCACCCTCCGTGTTGAAATAAGCATTTAGAATCCAACAGAAGGCATCTCAGCGCGTCGAAAATCGAATAGTGTTTTTACTGTTAGATTTTCAACTCGGCGGTAAACAATGCGTTGAAGAACTAATGCGCGAAAAAATCCCGCTGCGATATTTTAACGTCCTTGCGTGGCAGCTACGGCAGCTCAGCGAGTGCGTCACCGAACCGAGCTGTAACAAGGCTCATATTCGCGCGCCCTAAGCACCATGATGGATTTCAATAAAAACATTATTAAACCATTTATTTTCAGGTTGCAAAGACCCGTAGATAATGGGCATACTTACATCTAATAGCAATAATTTGTGTTAGTACCTAAATAAAACTTAAAATTATGTTAGTTGGTAGGTATTACTTAGTTGCACTAAATCTTTGTGCATTCCGGTGGCACTTCTCTTTCTTCCATTACCTGATGCAGGTAGCATGTTGGTATGCGCGCCACAAACGCCTTAAAGTTGACGTTGGGATGAGACCCCAGCAGCTGCACTCTCGGCGCGTACTTCAGCCTTTGGCGCACGTTCTCCATGATGTCTTCCGCCTCGGTGGTGTAGGGAGACTGGTAATTTACTCCGGGGTATTCGGCTTCACAGCACGCTGTTCTTCGTTTGGAGGAGCCTTGCCGCAGCGGTTCTTACAGCGGCGCTTCTTCCTATTTTTAACCGACTTCCAAAAGGAGGAGGTTCTCAATTCGACGGAAGCTTATTAAAAAAAAAAAATTATGTATGTTCTCCGATTACTCGAAGATGGCTGGACCGATTTGGAGATTTTTTTTTTTGTTTGAAAGGTTATACTTCCCAGGTGGTCCCATGATCATCAAGTCAGGATCTGATGATGAGATCCTGGAGAAATAGAGAGAACTCTTCAAATTTTATGGGCACACTTGAAGCAATTTGTGTAGTTTTTGGAAGAATACTTTCTCAGAGTGGTTCCATTTCAATTCGGTGAAGATCTGATGAAGAACTTCGGAGATAGGCAACGGAACTGCTCAATAAATGATAGCAAATGGACTGGGATTACTGAAATCTCATGTCTGTATATTGTTTACACCAGTTAATAACATAACATCACGCCGGTACGCTGTGAAAGGGTAAGCACATGTGAACCACTAAAAAGTGAAAAATAAAAAACTTTTTTCAAAAAAATAAACAACAGACTTCCAAAAAAACACTACAAAGTGTTTTTGGAAGTTGGTTGTTAATTTTTTTGAAAAAAGTTTTTTTAATAGCATGCTACTGTATATAGGTACTGTAAACCTGGTACCGTAGTAGATACGGCATAATCTAGGGATTCAGGCCTCTTTTCTTCAAGAGGCAGTGAGATGTAATCACCACGAGGGCCCAGTGTAAGTTGGTAGATGTCAATTGTCTTTGAATTTTTAGTTATTTTTGGAAAATTACAATTTGCGCATCGATGCCACCTGTAGGTATATCAATCTGCCCAGGCTTTTCCCGACTATGTTGGGGTCAGCTTCCAGTCTAACCGGATGCAGCTCAACACGCGTACCTATTTTACGTGGAGCAACTTGCTGTCTGACCTCCACAACCCAGTAACTAGGTAATACGATAAGACTGCCAGTGCCAGGGGCGACCAATAGAAAATGGCGCCTAGTGCACGCATCACATTTGCGCCCCTTCGTAAATTATCTTCTCAGTCTACACTGAGCAAAGCTAGGTCGCATGGCCTATCTTGACTAATTATAGCCTTTAATAATGAAGGTAGGTATTAATTTCAATTTGCAAAAAAATCGCTCACAACTTCCTCATTGCTGCTATCTTCGTGCTGCAATTTTATGCAAAGAATAGAAATGGGCAGATTTGGAAATACGCTTTCATCCCCATACTGCACAATAAATTCAAGTAGCTCTTCAGATTTCTTACATAGAACAGTATGAAATGGGTTTTTTTTTTGTGGGTGGGAAATCATCAAATGACTTCTCCCGCTCTGGGTGGAGCAGGAGGGCGTGTCAGACTTTTACTGACTTGAACCCACCTATGTTCCCTCAGCTGCCCGTATGCCAGGGGCCGCGGTATCTCTTTCGAACAACCTGCACCCCTAGCAGGCATCGGCCCTTGCGGGCCCCACCAGCTGCTGACGTCCTCCTGCGACGGGTCAGCACAGTGGCCCCGCCGCCTACCACTTTTCGGCCGCAGGGGATAGGGAGAGCGGCCAACGGTATACCGACACTCCTCTTCCCCTGCGGCCCCACCGCGTCCGCCATCAAACGGTGGCGGCCCCGTCCAGGCCACGGAAGGGAAGAGCGCTACTCAGAAGTACCAGCACTCCTCCTCCGCCGCAGCCTGTAACCCTCAGCCGCGATGCCTCCCATTCGACATCGCGGCCCGCCTCAGTTGCGATGCACCTCACCGCAACCTACTTTTTGGCCGCTACGTCGTCGGCTTGAAGGCACAAGCCATGACGAGTGGCCCCACCTTGGGGTTCCTCTTCGCTTCACCGTGTAGATGACCACGGTTACTGAGCCCCCCCGCAACGACAATGCGGGAACCCCACTGGGGGAGTATGAAATGGTTTATTGACAATATTTAATAATAAAGTCGCGAACACTTTCCGCGCCCCGCTTCGATAGGCGCCCAGGGCTCGTGCCCCGCCTGCCCCGCCATAGTTACGCTTCTGGCCAGTGCCCCTTTGGAAAGACTAGCTGTCAGATAGAGATGGGCAAAATGTATCACTAAAAAGAAAAGATTGAAATGTATCTTTCGATCACTGGGATATGTATCACTCTTTTATATCTTTATATCCTTATGTATCAGTAGATCACGCTCGCGCGCACGACACGCAGCGCATTGAACTGACCCGATCCCGAACGGTAGCGAACGTCTGAACGGTTGAACTAATGACGCAAACTGATATTTTGTTTAATTTGAAATCGCAGATCTACTTATTTTCTATCCTGATCCTAAAAACGATGTCTTTATGACCGAAATTAGTTTGCATAGTTTACTAAAACTTTTTAAAGGAAAAGTACGCGTACAGTTAAAACCAGTATAGTACTTAAATGTTCACGTTCCGCTTACCGATTTTATGTCCTACGCACCAGTTATAGAGTTATTAATTTACCTTTCTGTCAAACACATTGAGATATATAACTTATGATGTGTAACATAATATAAATCAATGGTCAAATAACTCACTCTCTCCGTCTTGCGAAAGCGCGACAGAACATTCTAAATAGTGAGGTGCGAAAGAAACGCCTGGACTTTCCGAAAATTTGTTTACGAGTATGGATATGCGGTTGTGTTGCGATACAGATTGAAGAAAAAGGCCGTGACTCCGTGAGTGAGTGAGTTGTAAAGATACACTGATACACTGATACATTCGGATGTGAATGGATATAAAGAGTTATTGATGGAAACGGATTGATTCATATATTTTGTATCTATCTCTCCTGAGTTACCTATCTGACTTTCGGGTTTCCGACAACCCGTAGCGACTGTCAAAGATCCACGCATGACAGCCGGGGCCAACGGCTTAACGTTATTTCTGAGACACTGAGCGGTCTTGGTAAGATGGTGATCATCCACGGACCAACCGCAGCAAGTGGTGCTTATCGTGCTGCTAATATAACTTAGCCACAAGCCCCTCCTGTGTCTACCTAAAAAAATATGGCTCACATAAACTACCTTATTTTACAACTGGTTACACAAAACTCAAACTCAAACTCAAACTCAAAGCATTTATTTCAAATAAACCAATTACAGGCACTTTTGAATTGTCAAGATCGGTGAGTTAGAAAGATGAAGCTAATTGCCCATTCCAAAGCGTAGGTACCTATGGAGAAGAACGGGCAAGAAACTCCATGGACACTCTTTTAAAATCATGGTAATGTTACAAAAAGTTGGTTACATCATTATGTTGAAATTATCAATGTGAGAACGATGTAAAAAGACGTGCACATTAAAGCGTCCGTAATTAAAACAAAAATAAAATAACAATTCAGAAATTAAAATAAGCCGTGGGAGCTAGGAGATGACCAGTCCCTACTGGCGGCGCCCGTTCACGAACATGACGTGTGGATCAGCACCATTCAGCTCAACCATTTTGAAGGGAACTTAATGATCCAACACACACGCCACCACCAGCGAGACATTTGAGTGAGCATGACATACTCCTAGCTGCCAAGGCACATTCAGGTCAATGAAAGACGTACCCTGTAAATGGTAGCTTTATAGTAGGAACATAGTGCTCACACATATGCTATGCAATTATACAATACTAAAAGTTTGAATTTATACAATGCAAAGATATCTAGTCTTTTACAGTCTTCAGCAGCTCCAACGTTTTCAAATGCTAATCAATTTGGTTTAACCTACCTTGTGGAGCTGGACAAGCAGCGTTTAGCCAAGCATTTTTATTAGCGATGTAATCTCCCAACTTATAATAAGCATGGCTGCATAGTGTGCGTTTTATACAAGATTTAAATTTCATTTCATTCAGTTGGAGAATGTGGGGAGGTATTTTATTGTAACATTTTAAACAGTACCCCATGAAGGATGAGTCTACTTTAGCCAGTCTGAAGCCTGGTTGAACTAATTGGTCCCTATTTCTAGTCCCAACGGTGTGTCTTTCACCTCTTTTACTGAAAAGATTTAAATTTTTCCTGACGTACATAATGTTCTCATAGATATATTGACAAGGTACCGTCATGATATTAATATTTTTGAAAAGTTCCCTTAGAGAATCTCGCCTACGGAGGCCATATATTGCTCTGATGGCTCTTTTCTGCAGAATAAAAATAGACTCAATATCTGCAGCCCGTCCCCATAGTAAAATACCGTAAGACATGATACTATGAAAGTAACTGAAATAGACTAACCTCGCCGTTTCTACATTAGTGAATTGGCGGATTTTTCTTACAGCATATGCTGCTGAACTTAGCCGTCCTGCAAGAGCTGTTGAATGAGGACTCCACTGTAGCTTTGAGTCGAGCGTGATCCCTAGGAAAACAGTTTTATCGACGAATTCTAGTTTCTCTTTATTCAATACTATGTCACAATCAGTACTTTTAACATTTGGTAAAGCAAATCTTATGCATTTAGTTTTTTTCCCATTTAATACTAAATTATTAGCAGTGAACCAATTTTGCACCAGCAGTAGGGAGTTATTTACGTCGTCAAGATTTGATGCACGTCTATTTATTTTAAAAATTAAGGATGTATCGTCAGCAAATAACACCATTTGTGGTTGTTTTTTTAATAAATGGGGTAGATCATTAATATATACTAAAAAGAGGAAAGGACCTAATATTGAGCCTTGTGGAACACCCATTTTTATTAAAAAAAAAAAAATGTATGTATATCCGGAAAATATATTACCTATTCATAATCTTCACCACACGTGCAGATAATAAGAAAGGCGAAGGACGTTCCTCAACTAAACTCCACGATAATTGATTGACCTGAGATCTCAATTACCTATCACAAATCGACTCACAATGAGCTTGTAATTGTAGATTAGGTACCTACGTAATTAATGATTTGGCTAATTTTAAAGAAATGTTAATCACCTGAGTATTCTCCTAGTTAGCTACCCACAAATAGGCCGGAACTTAGAGACCCAAGGCGCCTAGGCACTTGACATTTTAGGCCCCCTACATCCGGAAGTATTTTTTTAAATATTTAGCTAATAAAATCCATTAGTAGGTACAGAATATAATTTCTAACCGACTTTAATTAGGTAGGTACTCACCTTGACATCAGAATTAATGGAGTCGACTATGACATATTATACATAGTAATATTATAAGTACGTCACCATAATAACTTCAAATGTCATCATGCTCATAGGTCGACGTTTCTAAACAAAGACGTAGGTACTTTTCTTTGTATTCCTTAACAAGTTACCTACTTGAACCAACTTACTTTCTTCAAACAACTTATTCATTACTTTTGGATGCAAGAGCAATCGAAGCGAACTCGAAAATTGTTGCACCTCGGCTGGGTTTTTGAAGAGGATTTTTTAGAGCAAATCACATGTTTTAGAATATTAATTTAATTTAATTTATTTCAGACATACAGTAGGTAGTCCTTATTTTCACACTTATACATTGAAATTATAAACTATTTTAAAATATAAGCTGTGCTTGAGTTCTGTAGTGTCATATGGAACCCTCACTACGTCGTTCATTCTGATCGCATTGAATTCATCCATAGATTTTTTACAAGACAGCTTACATACCTTGCGACTGGTATCAACACTAAATGCTCATATATTTTCCGTTTCTTCCGCATGTCAAGCTTACAGCTATGCTGACGCATGCTAGACCTGCTATATTTGCGAAGTATTGTTGCGGGTGCATCTATGTCTAGTAGACTTCTCGAGCGCATTGAAATAAATGTCCCTAAACTAAATGCTTGAACTGCCAGGGGTGCGGGTTGTTCGAAAGAGATACCGCCGCCCCTGGCACACAGGCAACTGATCCGGGAACACGGGTGGGTTTTAGTCAGTAAAAGTCTGACACGCCCTCCCGCTCCGCCCAGAGCGGGAGAAGTTATTTGATCATTTCCCACAAAAAAAAAAAAAAAATGCTTGAAGAAAATGCACGTCCTTTTTCAATGTTCCCGACTATAGAACAAATCTAGGCGTGAATAATCAGATAGCTAGGCTCACGTCAACATACAACCGATGGTGCAAACTGTTTGATTTGGATATCTTCCACGACCACCCCACAAAATTGAGGTCAAAGATCTTGAAGGAGGGGAAGATTGATGATACCAATACCGCATTGTATACCGCAGGACGTGTTCAGAATAATCAAACTATTGAAAAATACGAACAGCGTGGGTCATGACGGAATATCAACAAAAATAGTTAAGTTGGTGGCTCCAGAAATTTGTAAGCATTTAAGCCATCTGATTAATTTAAGTATAAGTACTGGCATATTCCCAGATGCTTTAAAAAAAATCAATTGTAAAACCTATATTTAAAAAAGAAAATAGAGAATCCATGGAATTTTACAGACCTATTTCGATTATTAGTGTTTTCTCCAAACTTTTATATAAAGAATTAAGTGCTTATTTAGAAAAACATAATATACTAGTTAACGAACAAAAAGGATTCAGAGAAAACCGAACTATAAATATGACTGTTTACTATTTCCTACATAAATTTATGCTAAATGTCGATAGAACCAATCCCGTCTGCACCATATTCTGTGATATGACCCAGGCGTTTGATTACGTCAGGCATGACATTTTAATAAATAAGCTGGAAGCATACGGTATAAGAGGCAATGTTCTAAAATTAATAAAAACATATCTGGATAACAGAAAACAGGTCACGGAGATATCAGGATAAACGTTAAAACTAAATGTGAAGAAATATTTCATTCGCATGAGCAAGTAGTCAAGTATGGAGTCCCCAGGGTAGTGTGATGGGACCCCCACTATTCATAGTATATATAAATGATTTACCTAGACATGTAGACCAACCAGTTACACTCTTTGCTGATGATAGCACTATCACAATTCAATGTAATAACGACATTAATAGTTCTCTGACATCAATAATAAATTGGATGAAAAAAAAATCAATCAAATCAAAAAAATCAAAATCAAAAATAAATAAATCAATCTAAAAAATAATCTTAATAAAACTACCGTAATGCACTTTAGTCAACGTTTATCAACGATAATTGATCTTAACGTCCAATACAATAATAGAACTATTACAGAAGTTGACAACACTAAATCCCTTGGAGTAACGATTGACAAAAAACTAAACTGGAAAGCACACATAGAAGAATTCAGTAAAAAAATTAGTAATTCTTGTTACGCTCTGTTCAAACTGGCCTCAGTGCTTAAACACTGAATCATTGCTCACGGCTTATCACGGTTTGGTTTCTTCACACTTAAGATATGGAATCATTTTCTGGGTCAACTCAACTGACAAGGACGTACCATTCAAAGCCCAAAAAAGGTGCATCAGGACTATGTTTAGACTACAGTCAATCGAAAGTTGTAAGCCCTACTTTAAAAAATATAAAACATTAACTCTCCCTTGCCTGTACATTTTAGAAATTGTCACGTTTGTAAAATCAAATCGGCTCTTATTTCCACGTCAATCAGAAGTGGTCGATCGCAACCATAGTAGACGCGATGACAGTATTCTCTGTCTACATAGATCGAAAACAGCATTAATGCACAAGAGTGTTTTCTGTCTGGCCCCTAAAATTTTCAATAAACTCCCAAATAGTTGGAAGGAGCTTAATGTCCGTCAATTAAAAAATAAATTAAAGATACTGCTAGCAGGGAAAGCATACTACAGTATTCTAGAATTTCTTAATGACGACATCTAATACTGTATAGTAACCAATATTATCAATACATCTTTGACATAATCCGTACATACAGCAACATATTATTGCTATGATCATAATTTTAATTGACTAATTGTTACGTAATTATGATGACGAAATTTAAATATTTGTACGCCACTAAGGCCAAACATGACTGATCTAAACTATAATGTAATTTAATAACTTGCATGCTCTGTATGTGTACTCATGTTTCCACAAATAAAGAATCATGAATCTTGAATCTTGAACCAATTAAGTAATAATTGTTATATTTTGTTTTTCCACTAATTAATAATTTTTTGTTCTTTTTCATGCTTTGTTTTTTTTTTTTTGGATACTGTATTTTACTTTATGTTCATCTTATTAATACTTTTCAATGTTGTGTACGTCTGTAATTGATGTAAACACTAGTCTGTATCTCTTTTTTGTTGTCTGTCAATGTTTGTGTTTATATTGTTGATGTGCCTTAATAATAAATAAATAATAATAATAACTGGGCACAAATCCAGACTCCGGGTTGCTACTGAGAAATTCATAATGTGAAAACGCAACAACACTTTACCCGATCCGGGAATCGAACCCAGTACCTACCTCACGCTCAGCAGTAGTGTCTGCATTACTAGACCAATGAGCAGGAACAGCTACTTTACCAATAAAATACCGGTAAAACTACCAAAACATTTCGTTCCGTTCCGTTAAATAGTTAATATTAAAGTTACCATTAAATCATAGGATTTACCGGTACTTAAATAGCGTTACCAATATCGTTACTTTGCTAAAATCTAACAAGAATCAACATTTTATGCATATTATGTTGCCAGACAGAACCAAGCGTCTCGCGCGCCTTGCGTACGTCTCTTCTAAGTGGAGCGGCAACAACGCAAGTTACAACGACGATCAGAAAGATACAAATACGACAAGACTCGCGCTCGCGCGTGTTTCATTTAATAATCATACGGTAAACAAACATCGCATCGCGTACGCCAAACGTACCTACGCTTTTTATTTATAAACTTGTTGTTTGTGTAAAAAGTATTATTATGGGCCGAAAGAAGTGTACCGATATTTCAACGTTTTCAAAGCGAACGTAATAACCCACCTACCTGTCAACTTAAACCTTAATAAGATAACTATACCTATTGTTACTTTTTAATTAGCCTTATGTCTTTGTAGGTACAGTCGACTATACATCTCTGGATAAAATCAAAATCAAAATCAAAAGTCATTTATTCAAATTAGGCTGAGAATCAGCACTTTTCGAACGTCAAAGTACATGAGACAGTCCCCCAAAACGCCCACCCTTCACCACTTCCTAGTGCTTTAGCTGGGAAGAAGAAGTGGCGGAACAAATTCCCCAGCAGCACAGCTGTCTGTTTAGTCGGATAGACTTGATTCTATACATACATAGGCAAAGTAATCAACATTACGAGACACAGAACTTAAAAAAATGTCATTTATGTCAGCTAGCCATGCCAATATACCAACAAATAAAGTGGAAAATTAACTCAAGCACAAAAAATAAAAAGTAAACAAAGCATATACCAAAATAAAAGTCTCCTGGTATAAATGGCGTGATAGCTTACATAAGCAATGCTGGATTATGTTTACAAATGATAACCTAGGACCATCCACGTAAAATAAATAAACAAGTAGGTAATTATTAGCAACAATAACAAAATCATGGTCAGCAAGACGACCAGTCACCACAAGCAGCACCCGTTCACGAGCATAACGCAAAGATCAGCCATTACCCCCCTCGCCATATTTGAGGGAAAGAGGTAACCCGATCTCCAACGCTACCGCAAGCAGTGACATCTACGGGAGCATGACGAACTTGCTGCCGGTTACTCAGGCAAGAATAGAATTATCAATTGTCGAGGTCGCTAGCTAACCATAATGCCATACAACTCTTCATAAAAAAAAAAAAAAAATTGTTATGAGTAGAACATGTCAATAACTAATGAAAAAACAGATTATAATTTAAAAAAATTACTTAGTCAATAAAAATATATATATCAATAATTATATGAACCCATATAACCTGTCTCTAGGTACAATTCTGGAGAAAGAACATAAACATTGTCTTGAGTTAATCACAGCGACCAACTATTTTTGTCATTTAAATAGTCGTTGATGGAATAGTAAGCCTTTAAACACAGGTTGGATTTTATTTGACGTTTTAACGCATCAAAAGGCAAATCTAGCAAAGCAACGGGAAGCTTTTTATAAAAGGTTATACCAAGCCCAACAAATGAATTATGAACCTTATGAAGCCGGTGAAAAGGAGCACGTAGTTTGTCCTTATTTCTAGTGTTTACGGTGTGAATATCACTGTTTTTAGGGTACAAGTGTATATTTTGTCTAATATATAAGATATTGGCAAAAATGAATTGTGATGCTACCGTGAGAATACCAATTTCTTTAAAAAAGTCCCTCAACGAAACTCTGGCACCTAGCTGATAAATTGCTCGAACAGCACGTTTTTGAAGCACAAATATATTTTGAATATCAGCAGCTTTGCCCCATAGCAAAATACCGTAGGACATAACGCTGTGAAAATAACTAAAGTAGACTAACCGAGCTGTATCGACGTCAGTGTATTGTCTTATTTTTCTGACGGCGTAGGCAGCTGAACTGAGCCTTCCTGCTAGGCTTGATATGTGTGATCCCCACTGAAGTTTGGCATCTACAGTTATGCCCAGAAAAACTGCCGAGTCTACAGTCTCAAGCACCTCTTTATTTAAGACAATGTTGGGACCCAGATTTCTAACATTCGGTAAGGCAAACTTTACACATTTAGTTTTCTTGGCATTGAGAACTAGGTTATTTGCCGTAAACCAATCCGTAACCATTGAGAGTGCACTGTTTACGTCGTCAAAATCTTGTCTATTCCTGTCTACTTTAAAAATAAGAGAAGTATCATCTGCAAACAGTACAACATCACAAATATCCTTTAAATAAAATGGTAAGTCATTGATATACACTAAAAACAAGAATGGGCCGAGTATTGAGCCTTGAGGCACACCTAATTGAACTGGTAGCTCGGACGATTTTACTCCATTAACTTCTACACATTGCAACCTATTATGTAAATAAGAATTTATTACGTTTAAAGCTTCGTTATGGACACCGTAATAAAGCAGCTTGCGCAAGAGCGTCTCATGGTGCACGCAATCAAAGGCTTTGGAGAGATCACAGAAGACTCCAATAGCATTCTGCGATTTCTCCCATGCGTCAAATATGTGTTTCATCAGAGCAACACCCGCATCTGTAGTCGAACGACCTTTTGTAAAACCATATTGCTCATTATGAAGGAGGCTATTTAAATTAAAATGCCTTAGCAACTGCTTGAGTATCAACTTTTCGAATATTTTGCTAAATGCAGGTAAGATAGAAATAGGCCTGAAATTACGAATGTCATTTTTATTACCTGATTTAAATAATGGTATGACTTTACTACACTTCATGAGGTCAGGAAAAGTTCCTGAATCAACACATTTATTGAAAGTGACAGCTAGATAGGGGGCTACGGTGTCTATTATATTACTTAAAAGCTTAATCGAAATACCCCAGAAATCACCAGTGTTTTTAGACTTAAGTGTGTTAAAAACATTAACTACATCACGAGACGTTACATGTTCGAATCTGAATAGGTCGCTACATTTAGGCACACTACTATGCAAAAGGTTTTCAGCTTTAGACGGGGACGAATTTAGGGAGCAAGTCGTAGTTACAGGTATGTTGGCAAAAAACTCATTAAATGCCTGTGCTACGTCAGCTTCCTTATGAACTAATTGGCTGTCGACCATAATCTCAAGTTGTTTTTCTTGTTTAACTGATTTACCCGTTTCATTGTTAATGATTTTCCAAGTGGTTTTTACTTTGTTATTAGAATTTTTAATTGTACTGATTAAAAATTTCGATTTTGCAAAAGCACTAATCTTTTTAAATAATTTTGAATAGTTTTTGACATACTCTAGGAAAGGAGTATCAAACCTGTATTTTTTCAAACCATATAACTCGTATAGTCTCGATCTACTTTTGTAAATACCTGGAGTAGCCCATTGGTTAAAGCCAACAGAGGTGCCATTAATGTTAATGGTTTTGGTCTTGAAAGCAGATTGGTACTCTTTTTGCACAACATCAAAAAGGGCTCCATAAATTTCATTAGGATTCTCGTGTTGTGCTATGGAGGGTGTAATTCTACGAGCTATATTATTTTTAAACTTGTTGCAACGACTAGCTGTATATGGCCTGCATTCAAACGTATGCGACTTTTTATATAATGGCATTGGGAAGCTAGCTAATAAACCACAGTGGTCAGATGTTAAGTCCGTTAACACTAATTTATGTTTGGCATCACAATCACTAAATATATCAAGACATGTTGACGAAGATGCCGTGATCCGAGTAGGTTCAAAAAACAAGTTAATTAAATTAAAAGATCTGAACAGATTGAGAAGTCTAATACTTAATGGAGTAACATCTAAAATATTTATATTAAAATCTCCACATAAAATTATACTTTTTTTACTTGATTTTAACTTATTGAGTGAATCCTCCATTACCGATTCAAAACGAATGAAATCCCCAGAGGGGGGTCGATAAACGCAAATTATAACGTATCGCTCGAGTTCAACACAAGACAACTCAATAGTGCGCTCAATAGAAAGATTAACTAAATCTAAACGTTGTTTACATTTCAACTTGTTTGAAACAAGAACTAAAGATCCACCGCGAATAGCAGTTTTTCTTACAAATGCACTTTGTACAGTAAAATTATCATCATTGATAAACACTACTTCATGTTCTTTCAACCAGTGTTCAGTCAAACATAACACCTGAACATCATAGTTCTCCATAAATAAGCTTAACTCAAGCTCTTTGCCGGACAGACCCTGCATATTTTGATGAACACACAACATTTTGATACAATATAAAAACTGTTCTCAGATCTTAGATGCCTCAGAAAGGCGCTGTCAAGGTCAATTTGATTGTATCCAGAAACATGTGGGTGACTATACCTTTTTGGAGACAGAAATATCTCGTTTTAAAGAAATATTCGGTCGCAGCTAATTTGAGTCATTTTTTTCAATTTGAGTTTTTTTCCACCCTGTTTACTATAATTTTCTGTAGCACAGAAACAATATTTTATACATGCTGAAGGTAGTCCATTCACGGTTTCAGGTTCCGCGTTGATGGCCGTGCCACCCAGTTTATTATAATTTTCTACAGCACAGAAGCAATATTGTATACACGCCGAAGGTAGTCGTCGACGTTCGGTGTGTATAAATATAGTTTCTATGACCACACCGAAAGATGCCAGTCTCCCCACCGTCATAGTTAGAAAGAGATAGACGTATAAATTAACGGTATAAGAATGATGACTCTTACCGATACTAATACTGGTAATTAGATAATGTTAATTGACTTTGGGTATCGGTATTATTATCGTTACTTTTTATCGTTAACATAACGGTAATTGGTAACACTATATAAATAATACCGGTAATTCGGTCCCTGCCCATGAGGCAGTGAATTTGTGTATTTTTTTTGTGAAATAAACCGCAAACCGTACGAATATTAGATTCCCCTTTATTTTAATAAAATAAACTGGTATAAGAAGAAAGGAAACTAGCTACCTCATCATTATCTGCCTAGCCTTTTCCCAACTATGTTGGGGTCAGCTTCCAGTCTAACCGGATTTAGTTGAATACCAGTATTTTACTACATGGAGCGACTGCCAACCTAGTTACTGGGTAGTACGATACCCATGGGTAAGACTGGTTGTCAGACTTTCGGGTTTCTACCGACCCATATCGTCGCTTTCTGGGATGAATAGAAAAATAGCTACCTATTTAATTAAGATAACTTAAATTACGTAGGTACTAATTTGATCCATTTTACGTCATAAAAATAAAGATTTTACGCATTTCTTAATATAATTCATTTTTTAATCGATTTCTATGGTCATTACTTTATAACCACAATAGGTCGATACTACTTCTCTTTATGCGTGCATATTCTTAACATTGTTTTGTGAGCAGCAAGCGGGTTGGGACTGCCAGAATGGGTAACAAGAAGTTTATTTTTATCTCGATAATTAGTGGTCCACAATGTACGTAAATAACAACTTTTTACTAGGGATCGGATATTCGGATACATATTTATCTAAAGTTACTTTTTTATCTATGAAAGGATGGAAGCGGCTTCATAAAATATATTTTTTGTTCGATGCAAGTATTTGTATGTATGGTGTAAGTGGAGTGGTGGTGTGAAGTAGTTAAAACAAAAAAAAAAATATAAAAAGCGCATTCCATATTAGCCAACATCTCAACTTTAGGTGGATATGCATCTGAATATCCGATATATGCTTAGTACTAATTAATTCATAAAAATAAGAAAATTATATCCTGGGTTAACTAAGACTATTCACAAATTAAAATATAATAAATAAAAAAGCCTTATATTTCTTACTAAAAAAATTATAAAAAAAAACTAAAATAAATAACTGAATCTTACTTCGCTTCATAGTATAAAACAAAGTCGCTTTCTCTGTCCCTATATCATAGGGCTATATGCTTAAATTTTTAAAACTACGCAACGGATTTTGATGCGGGTTTTTTTAATAGATAGAGTGATTCAAGAGGAAGGTTTATATAAATACACCGACCTCCACGCGGGCGAAGCCGCTGGCAGAAGCTAGTTCTAAATAAACTACATTTTCTGAAATTCTATGACGTTAAATTTATTTTAAACTTATTTTAATATTTTTGCGCACGTAAGAACCCCTCAAATAAATTGAAGGTGAAGGTCTCCTCTCGAGATTTCCATTCCTCCCTATCCTATTTGCTGTGTTCATCCACTGTTCCCCAGCCACTTGTACTATGTCGTCTGCCCACCGGGCAGTTGGTCGACCACTTTTCCTAGTGCCTGGTGGCCCGTTCCAAGATGTTAGTCTGTAAGTCCATCGATTATCTGACCACCTAACTACGTGACCAGCCCAGCGCCAGTTTAGTTTTTACAAAGGCACGGAGCATCAGTACCCTTTGTCTTGTTTCTTATAAAGTTATGGGGTATTTTTAGGGTTCCGTAGCCGAATGGCAAAAAACGGAACCCTTATGGATTCGTCATGTCTGTCTGTCTGTCTGTCCGTCCGTATGTCACAGCCACTTTTTTCCGAAACTATAAGAACTATGCCGTTGAAACTTGGTAAGTAGATGTATTCTGTGAACCGCATTAAGATTTTCCCACAAAAATAGAAAAAAAAAACAAAAAATTTTGGGGGTTCCCCATACTTAGAACTGAAACTCAAATGTTTTTTTTTCATGAAACCCATACGTGTGGGGTATTTATGGATAGGTCTTCAAAAATGATATTAAGGTTTTTAAGGACATTAGAAAATGTCATTTTTTTCTAAACTGAATAGTTTGCGCGAGAGACACTTCCAAAGGGGTAAAATGTGTCGTCTCCCCCCCCTGTAACTTCTAAAATTAGAAAATGATAAAACTAAAAAAAATATATGATGTACATTACCATGTAAACTTCCACCAAAAAGTGATTTGAACGAGATCTAGTAAGTTGTTTTTTTTAATACGTCATAAATCGTAAACCGCAATTTACCTTTCATTCAATCAACTCAAATATAAAAATTAAAAACACATTTAATTTCATAAACATAAACCTTATGCATAAACCGTGAACTATTATTTTCTAATACTAAATCTGTAATAGGTGCCTAAGTAAAAAATAATTATAATTCGCGCGTTACTTGCTGCTACGGAACCCTTCATGGGCGAGTACGACTCGCACTTGGCCGCTTTTTTAATTCCTTTAATTTTCAATAAACTTCTCTCCATACTTCTTTGACATGATCTAATTTTCGACTTCATCCGGTAAGTTAACTTCTAAGTTGGCTAGCGTAGCTTAAATATGGGGGCATGCTTAAATATGCATGTATCCATGACTTTCTTTTTAATTTTGACCAACATGTCGTTCTTCACAATATCTTTAAGGCTCCAAAATTTCTTCCAGGAAATGGCAATCCTTCTCTCTATTTCGTGCTCGTTTCTCTCCTTTTTAAACGACATTTTCTTATCCAGATAGACAAAAGTGTCAGTATGCTCAAGCACCTCATTTTCTATGTACACAGGATTTTTTGTGTAGTTCGTCATAATATTAGTTTTACTGCGGCTTATTTCCAAGCCTACTTGTAGACTGGCGGCGTGAAGGGCGTTTATTATTGATTGCAACTTGGTTGTATTTTCTGACAACAAGACAATATCATCGGCAAATCTCAAATGACTTATGTACTGACTGTTTATATTTAATCCGAGTTTCTCCCAGTTTAGTTTCCCAATAACCCATTGCAATACTGCAATAAAAAATGCTGGAGAAATAGGGTCTCCCTGTGTAACTCCTCTTCTGATAGGTATGGAACGTCTAATCGTCTCTAATTCTGCTGTTACCATTTTGATATAAGTGTTGAATGTAGAATGTCGAAACCGTCTATCTGAAGGTTCTATACCTTCAGATAGACGGTTTCGTCATTTTGCGAATGTAGAAATTTCCATATCGAGTGATGGTACAACGTATCGAAAGCTTTTTGGTAGTCGATAAACACAAGGTAGAGCGGCTTGTTGAATTCTTGGTATTTTTCTATTAGAGTTTCGATAGAGTGGATATGATCCATAGTAGAGAAACCTCTTCTGAAACCCGCCTGCTCTATGGGTTGGTGCTTTTTAATAGTGCTTCTTATTCTCTTTTCTAGAATTGATAAGAATACATTGAAGGCAGCAGGTTTATTGGTCAGTAATTAGCTATATTATTTGGATCTCCTTTTTTATACAGTAAAATTATATCAGATTCAGTCTATTGCTTTGGTGTAGTTTCCTTTTTCAGTACCATGTTAAAGAGCTGTGTTAGAGGGCTGGCTAAATAGAGACATGCTAATTTCAGGGCTTCGTTGGTTATTTTATCGGGTCCTGGGCTTTTTCTGTCTTCAATTTGGCAATTGCCTTACCAGGCATACGGTGACCGGCCGGGTTGGGAGAGGTGTGAGTGGAAGGGCGCAGCTTAGTTTTTTAGGGGTTCTTGATAATCCTGACTTGTAGAAATGCTGGGAGTGGGGTTTAATTGTGAGGGACGCAAAAAGCTCGATATGGTCTGAGATTTATTTTTATTGGGTGCTTGTTTCAAGTGTTTTTCGTTGTTAGACGTTTCCCATTTTTTGCAGCTTTAGGAGAATCCGATAGAAATTGTTTATTGGAAGTGATGCCTTTTGATGTGTGGGTTGGTCGCTCTCGGGGTTTTATGTTCACTATTTTGTCGTAGCGTTTAATTAAAATATAGCTAGGTAAAATTCATCGATATAGCTGTCGATTCATTAGTTTTATCGACGCCCCCAAGCACTAACCTCCATTTTTATAAACTAAACATTTTTATATGCTACTTAAAGTTAAGTAATGATTAGCGTTTGTTATTAAACATCTCTTAAGTTTAAGCAACGTTTATAAGTAAGGGGTTAGTCTGTAATCCTAAAACTCAAATTTTACAGAAGAAATGTTTTTTTAAATGATGAATATATTTCAACGAGTCGGAGTATTGACGTCATTGATATCGCACCCTTAATATAGTGTAAAGGCCTATTTAAAAAAAAGTGGCCAAGTGCGAGTCGGACTCGCCCATGAAGGGTTCCGTAGCAGCTAGTAACGCGCGAATTATAATTATTATTTACTTAGGCACCTATTACAGATTTAATATTAGAAAATGGCACTGATTTAAAGAGGCAGTTGTAAATAGCGGTTTTGATAAGTTACAAATTATAAATGGCACGTTTAATAACTAGTTCAGCAGTTAAAACTAAACAGTAAAGTAAACAAAAATGAGTAATAAAAAATAATGAAATGGATCAGTGAATATATAATTGAGCAGAAAAATAATTAAATGGGCGGTAAAAAATATTGAACGAGCAGTTACGTGTGGGCAGTAATAAATCGGAATTTGTCGGTAAGAAATCTCATTCTAACCAATTCTATAAACAACGCTTTTATCCCTAAACATAATTTTGCGACCAATTTCGAGGTAGCGCTCGCCGGCCGCTGCCGCGGCACCGCTCGCTTCGCTCGCTCGGCTCGCGCGTAGTTGCTCACAGTTCTAACCTAACCTAACCTATGGATATCGTTGCAGGAACCGCTCATTCCATCATTTTTACCGCTCATTCAGTTATTGGACTGCTCAATTATTTTTAGAATTGACATTGTATGATAAAATAACCGACAAATTGTTTATTTATTACTGTCCATGTTTTACTGTCGCAATAATTAATCAACCGCCATTAAATTAAATAACTGCTCAATAAGTTTTTCAACTGATCATAATAACATCTCGAATATTTAAATAACAGCTCAAAAAATTAGTTCCCTTAGAATATAATGGTTCACGGTTTATGCATAAGGTTTATGTTTATGAAATTAAATGTTTTTTTATATTTTTATAATAGAGTTGATTGAAGAAAAGGTAAATTGCGGTTTACGATTTATGACGTATTAAAAAACAACTACTTACTAGATCTCGTTCAAACCAATTTTCGGTGGAAGTTTATATGGTAATGTACATCATATATTTTTTTTAGTTTTATCATTCTCTTATTTTAGAAGTTACCGGGGGGGACACACATTTTACCACTTTGGAACTGTCTCTCGCGCAAACTATTCAGTTTAGAAAAAATGATACTAGAAACCTCAATATAATTTTTGAAGACCTATCCATAAATACCCCACACGTATGGGTTTGATGAAAAAATAATTTGAGTTTCAGTTCTAAGTATGGGGGAACCCCCAAATTTTTTCTTTTTTTTTTCTTTTTTTGTGTGAAAATTTTAATGCGGTTCACAGAATACATCTACTTACCAAGTTTCAACAGCATAGTTCTTATAGTTTCGGAAAAAAAGTGGCTGTGACATACGGACGGATAGACAGACAGACAGACATGACGAATCCATAAGGGTTCCGTTTTTTACCATTTGGCTACGGAACCCTAAAAATATCATCTTTTGGGAAAACGAGTTAAAAGATTCAGGAAACCCGATGTTTTTACATATTAAATTAATGTTATTCATAACATCAAAATTTAAAGTGCTATAGCTCTGACATTTTTTTGTGCGTAGTTAGCGGTCCGGCTGGTTGGGCCTCTCTGGCGGCAAGACGCGGGCGCAGGAGAGGGTGTTGTGAAAGAGACACAATTACAGTATTCGCTTTAATATTGTGTTTTTTCTCTTTCTGTGAAAGGCAAGTGGTAGAACAGTTGGTATTCAGTCCATCTAACACTAAAAGTCAAAAACTCAATATTTCGAGTTGTGCCCTTAAATTACTAACGGTGCGATATGTCAAATAAAATCTATTTTCTTGTGTTATTCAATTATGATGTCAACATAAAATTATCTGTGTTGTCATGTTCTTGAACGGGCACCGTCAGTATGGATTGGTCATCTCTTAGCTGCCAGGGCTTCTTTAAATTATTTCTGAATTGTTCCTTAATCTTACAATATGATAATAAATTATAGGTACCTGTTACAAACATGTGATAGGCAAAAAGTTTCATTGATATAGGTGCACAAACGCGATTATTTCAGGATTCTCTTTATAAATGTTGATACGTAAAATTACAGTACGGACTTTTCCATTGTAATTTCTTATATTTTATAGCCGAGACGTAATTTGTCATTAGGTACGGTGTTTTTGTGTTTATTTTAAAGGCTTCTTTACACGACTCTTGTAGAACAAATTCCATGAAATTTTCATGGAAATTTTTCTACGAGAAGCGCGTCACGCCTGTTTGTGGGAGCATTATATTAACAGAATAACAGTATCGTCAGTACAAAACATTGTTTTTGTCGAAAACGGGACTAGACTTGTTCTGGATATGTAGATATGTATTGCAATTTAATTCAAATATTTAGATATTCACATGGTAGTTTACATTACGGTTTCAGCTTACTCAAATTAATTCGACAACAAGCATTCCCGCATTCAGCGAATTCCTACGGCCTTCACAAGGGCCCTGTTTAATAAACGTTACAAATTGTATTATTGTAATTGTATTTTATTATTTACAAATCTACAAGTTTCTGTTTAATAAAGAATGTAACTTAGGTACAAATTTACCATGGTGGAAAACTGACAAAATTGTTTTCTGCTTAATAAACATGTTCTCCTTACAGGTGACAATTTACATATTTGTAGAGAAAACTGTTTTATTGAATGCATAATTGTAATTACAAATTTACATATTTTGTTTTTACAATTTACAATTTTGTACGTCAATCAAAAATCAAATCAAAAGTCATTTATTCGAATTAGGCTGAGAATCAGCACTTTTCGAATGTAAAAATTACATAAGACAGTCCCCCAAAACGCCCGCCCTTCACCACTTCCTAGTGCTTTAGCTGGGAAGAAGAAGTGGCGCAACAAACTCCCCAGCAGCACAGCTGTCTGTTTAGTTGGATAGACTTGATTCTATACATAGTTAGGCAAAGTAATCAACATTACGAGAGATAGAAATTAAATAATTTGTCATATGTCAGCTAGCCATGCTAATATACCAACAAATAAAATGATTGACTCAAGCACAAAAAATAAAAAGTAAACGAAGCATACTACCAAAATAAAAGCCTCCTGGTATAAATGGCGTGATAGCTTACATATGCAATGCTGGATTATGTTCACAAATGATAACCTAGGACCAATTTAATAAGTGAAGAAATGTTATTGTTATACATAAACAAATGGTTCTATCAACTAGTAGTGGAAGTAACAGCAGTGATGATGAATACGTCTGTGAACGGCGACGAGTTTTTTGTAAAAGACAACTAACAGAAAACTTTACTTTCGATGTGACAGATTTTAGGTTCAACGAAAAATTTCGAGTCAGCAAAACTATTATCGAATATCGAGTAAATAGGACATGGTTTTAAATAAATAAAAAAAATCGGTTTACGAACGATAATTTTATGTGATAACGTCATAAGAAAACAGGCCGATCGTGCCTCTCTATCGCTTGTTCCGCGCTCTCGTTTGCACGCTCGGCTCAGGTGGAACGTGACAATGAGTCATGCTTATTTTAATTTCTGAATTGTTATTTTATTTTTGTTTTAATTACGAACGCTTTAATTTGCACGTCTTTTTACATCGTTCTCACATTGATAATTTCAACATAATGATGTAACCAACTTTTTGTAACATTACCATGATTTTAAAAGAGTGTCCATGGAGTTTCTTGCCCGTTCTTCTCCATAGGTACCTACGCTTTGGAATGGGCAATTAGCTTCATCTTTCTAACTCACCGACCTTGACAATTATAAAGTGCCTGTAATTGGTTTATTTGAAATAAATGCTTTGAGTTTGAGTTTGAGTTTGAGCTTTTTCGTGCGTGCAGCCGGGGTTCATCGATTTATAAGACGTTATCACGTCAAAAATTGCCACACTTAATAAGGATAAGCATAAATATAACCAGCTTTTAATTTTCCTACTGCTGGAACACAGGCCTCCTCTCTTTGAGAGCAAGCGGGTCATAATCTACCACGCGGGCCCAGTGCGCGTTGGTGAATGTCACATGTCTTCAAATTTTTGGTTCTAGGACATGCTATACTTTTATAATAAAAACGTCAAATAATCAAACAGAATTAAAATATAATATAGGTATACCTAAACCAATTACAGAATACAATACACGATATCCGACATGTACCGGATTTATATTATATGGAATATCGGATCGAGTTTGTATGTTTGGTTATAATAATAATAACTTTATTTCAATAACAAATACAGATTTTACATGTTTTATATAAAAACAATTTAAATGAGCTTGGGTAGTAACACAATGCAATACAAATTGAGGAACTGAAATCTGTACACAATATGGAAAACCCTGCCTCTCAAACTAGGTAACCTGTATCTTGAGAGACAGTGATTCAGCTTAGAATGTGATGCTATAAGTATAATAGTAGACTGTGTCGATCTACCTGAGAGATTAAAAGTAATAAAGTAATAAAGTTAATTTAAGTATATTTTTACGTGATGTGTGGGTGTTTGCAAGGGCGCGCGAGTGTGTGTGTGTGTGTGTGTGTGTATGTGTGTGGGTGTGTCTGTGTATGTGAGCGTGTGTGCTGTGTATGGAGTTGGAAGTATGAAGGTAATTAGGCGACGTACTTGAGTAAGGATTCTGTTTGATGATAGTCCTGTTTCAGTAGCCATTCCGTTAATTTTGATTTTATTTCATATTTATGAAGTTATATTATAATATGTAAATGTAAAAGTTTGTATGTTCGATTGTTTAGCTGTCAATGCAAAAACCAGTCTGAAATAAACTCTGAACTCTCCCCGATTATTAGATATGGGTACGTAGATTAACGTAAATCTAACTACTGGAACGTCCCACCTTGACAGCGGCCACAGGCTTGACAGCTCAGGATGAATAAATCAAATACGGAGTGCAGTCTTGTAGTCAAGTATTTAAATGACTGTCGAAGTCTGAATGCTCAACTTGCCCTGAAACATTGATATTTCCTTCGTCTTCCAACAGAATAGTCTTCTCATTAGCACCCCATATATCTACATCTTCATAGAAATGTGCAAAAAGAATTTATTTCTAAAAGAGTAATCGTAGAATTTCTTGCCGGCTCTTCTCCATAGGAAGCGACTAATTGGAACCGTGCACCTAGCTTCTGACGTTTCATAAGTGCCCTTGCAGGTTTATGTGAAATGAAATATTTTGATTTTGATGTTTTAAAAGCACATAAAAGGCACTTTTGAACGTCAACATTTACTTCCAAATATAATTGATTCTAGTTGTTCCTTCCAAAATGATGCAAAATGGTGTCCTTGCAAAATGAGCAGTAACTCCACCTTTACTCTTTTAAAATGTTTTACAATATTTTGTATACCTACATTAAGGGGAACCTAGTTGCAGGCTCTAACTCACTGATGGGCCTGGCTAAAAAGCACGCTGTCTCACCAGGCATCGTGTCCGACAGAGATAGTATCAGTGATAAGCAGTTAGAAGCTAGTCTACACGCACAACATTATTGAGTGAGATGCAGGATCATTTTTAGTACAACAGGCGCGTAAAAAATTACGAACAGTCCTTCGGAAGATCGGGTTTTATGAAAAAATCACTGCATAAATCAATGACCAATAAAGTTTGTTGAACTTTTTGATATTTGGGCTTTGTCGGTACCGACTTGGTTTTTCAGATTTTACACTTCTTTTATTACTTATACACGTCCAAATTTAGGTTAAATTAGCAAGAAAAACGAATCTTTGTTGGCTCCTAACTTTTTAATGGCTTTTTATTTTAGTATTCTGTTTCCGTATAGACAATATTAATAATGAGACAAAACCATACCATGTTTAATTTTTGATGTACATTGTCGAACAGTGGAGTAATACACTCCCGAAGTTTGTATGGGAAAAATGTGGACTAGATTCACCTTAATTATACAATGTGTAAATAATTTATTAACGCCAGACCTCATACACCCCAGTTAGAATATTGAGTTAAAGCACAATGATAATGACCAACACGTTTTAAAAAGCAAGTTATGTATTATTTTTTAGAAAATACCGTTGACCCCAGCATTACCATATGCATTTAAAATTGAGTCGTATTGCCTTGAAATAAGATTTAATCTTCTTTGGCTCAGTCGACAGTCTGTATGGCAAAATAAGTACTTTTTGAAAAAAATACCAATATAAAAATTCACTGAAATCGATTCTATAGTTATGGACAAATTACTTTCAGGACTTGCGCTTATTATTTTATATCTTATTTAATTATACACCGTGAAATTTTAATGGTTGTTTTCCCGCGGCAGAACAACTTGCCATGAGGAGTACTTTCGAAGCATAGAGTAAAAGTAGAAAAAAAAAAAATTGTTTTAAAATAATAAGAAAAAACATTCATCTACTCGATAAAACACTACTCAATAGTAACACTAGAGGTAACCTGTAGGTACTACTCGAATTGCACGCACTGCCGACAAAGGGAACAGCGATGCATAAATGTTAAAAGCAAAATAAACTCTCGCATGTGGTGATTTTTCACAATGCCATTTTTTGTTTCTAATATTTTATTTGTTTATAAAACGATTGTATTACTAAGACAAAAACATTTATCTGCGGGAAAACAACCATTAAAAATTTCACGGTGTATATGAAGACGATGACCTAAAATAAAATTGCCATATCACAACATGTAGCAAGAATTTAAAAAATATGTAATATAAAAAAAAACAAACGACTTCCGAAAAAACACTACAAAATGAAAAATAACTTTAATTATGTTTCTCACTGGATCTATTTCTACATAAACGATAAGTCTGTTATATCAAATAGCAATTTAAAACCTAAGATATTTCGGAGGTCAGTGTCTTTGCTTATTTATTTTAGTTTTTTGTCATTGATTTCCGAAATTAAAGTTAATTTTCACTTTGTAGCGTTTTTTCGAAAGTCGGTTGTGTTTTTTTGGAAAAGGTTTTTACTTTTCACTTTTTAGTTATGGTACAGACGCCAGCACATCAAGCTACCCCAAACTGTCAAATTTTCCCAATTGAACATGAACCTTATGTATTTGTAATAAAGTTTGAAATCTATCAAAGAAATTTGACAGATTGGAGTAGCTTGATGTGCTGGCGTCTGTACCTACCACACACCAATTCCTATACCACTTTGCACATTGCCATGTAAACAACAGCGACAGGAAGCAGCAGAATGTCATCAAGGTACATAAAGTGGATTAAAAACGTATTAACGAGCCTAACGAAAAAAATGTATTATCGAGCCTAACGCGAAAACTACCGAAGCAAAATTAATAAAATCTATATGGGACTACTCCTGAAGTACCCTATCCATTAAAAAAGAATTTTCGAAATCCATCTGCAATTGACGGAGATATCGCGGGAAAAACACAACAATAAAAAAAAGACAGATGAATTGAAAAGCCGGTTGAAAATGAAGCAATGCCAGATAAATTAATGTAAATGTAGATCATACATGGCGCTCACATATTTACAAACATTGTAAAAGTGTGTTATCAAACAAACTAAATATAAACCAATAACATCATTTTTTTTTGTGCCCAAGCGTTTTTACGCCAACGTTTATAAAATACCGGCCGGATTTTTATAAACGTTGGCGTCAAAACGCTTCAATGTCTTCTAGCGTTCAGTTATTTATGCATTTTTTAATTCAACCATTAAAAAAACATTTACCTTTTTGTCCATCTGCAAAATCAAGGCTAACCGTAAACTTTAAACTTTGATCACTAATTAAGTAATTATTAATTCTAAAGTAACTCTCTCTCACAGTTTTCGATAAAATTTGCTAAGGAGATAGATAGGTAGTATCCCGGCAAAGGACATAGGCTACTTTTTGTTCCGATAGCACGTTCCCATGGAATAATATCCGACATCCACAGAAGCAGAGGAAAAATATAGTACATTATGATATAAGTGCGGTAATTTTCAAAGCGCACGTATGTCATACGACGTTTTATAACATATTTGCGAGGAAATAAATAAAAGTCGGACTTTCTTAAACGAGTAAATCTTTAATCACTTGTTAAAGCAGTTAGAAAAATTTGAACAATTTGTAAAATTGATAATTACTTTTTTTTTTGTGTTTTGGCTTCGCACGGTTTGTGCATTTAGCCAGTGTCAAGTAATTTTTCTTTTCGATCGTAAATGTTCCGATATCGGGCACGAAGTTACAAAACAGTCATAGTCGTCTTTAGTTAGTCAAGTCGAAGTTATTGTAAAGCGGTAGTAACTTTACAACAACCTAATAGGAGTTTTTGGGGGAACACGAAGAGTCCATGTTAGTCACTTATTCTCACCTTCACTACACTTGTGCACTCACACGTAACTAAATTGAAAAATTCACTACATACAACTTAATTCGCTATTTCACTAAATTTCATGAAAATGAAAATTCGTGCGACATGTTCCAACGTGATCCCGCTAAAAACTCCTGATTATTACTTGTTCACAAATTAGCGATGCGCGCGCATTCGCGCTTTTTTTAAGGCACAGGCACAAAAACAGCCAGTATAACTAATAAAGTAAATTAATATGTTTTTTGTTTTTGTTACAGATAAATGGTTGTAATTTATTGTCAAAACTAATTAAATTAAAGAATTAAATGTAATTTTTTTATAATTTATCTCGCAAAGTTAATTTTATTCATAAAATGTTGACCACTTTTCTGACATAAAAACTCTTTGCAAAGATTTAAAAAGTACCGTTCGTTTTAGATGGAGCATCTTGATAAGCCGTGCGTTTTACATTACAATAACGCACAAGTGCGTAATGACATACATTACGATATTGAAATTGGTGTAATAAGAGACCCTTTACGAGCAAATGTGTTATAAAATAAATTACGCTCTACGGAAGATGTTTCTCGTTGTTATGACAAATTCAAATGTCGACTGTCACTTGTACTGTTCATATTTATACTGTGGCGTGACGTACCAGTACGCTACGTTATTTACTATGAATTGTATTTAGCTATGTGGAATGTTTTTATTGTGGTTACTAAGGTGAAAACCGTTCCATGAATCATACGGGTATTAGTGACAGTATGTTTAAGAATCAAAAGGCATTTTTTTTGGGTTTCATTTTGCAGACAAAATATTTGGACGTCACGTTTATTTTTTAAACCACCTTACACTAAATATGGAGAAATGTGCTTTGAATGAAAATGATTTCTCGTATTTATCAATGAAACTAACAATCGTATTCAATTAATTAAAAACTTATATACGAATTGAGAATCTCCTCGTCTTTGAAATCGGTTAAAAATAAAAAAGTTTTTTTTTTAAATTACAGATTCCCGTCTAATATTTTTACTGCTATACTCAATCTCTGCTCTCGCCAACCCGTGCCAACACCGTCACAAGAGCGCCTTTCCTCATGAGACCGACTGCGACAAATATGTTTACTGCAAGCGAGGAGTCCCAACTGTGGGGATGTGCCCTGATGGACAGGTTTTCCATGTTCATAAAAGTGTGAGTGTTCGTATTTATACTGTGGCGTGACGTACCAGTATCAACTGGTACGTCACACCACAAGATCAAATTACATTTATCCAGCATGAACTTTGCCCCGAGAAAATTTTGTCTGTTTGAGATTACCTGTTGTCAGTTTTGATTTTGATTTGATTTAATGGGATTTGAGTAAAAAAAAAGAAGCAATTTTTTTTTGTTTACTTATTAAATATTGTTTATGCTAATAAGTGTAATGATTTAGTTTTTGCTATCATCATTTGCTTTTTTCTAACTACGTTGGGGTTGGCTTCCAGTCTAGCCAGAAGCAGCTGAAAAACAGTATTTTACAAGAAGCGACGCCTATCTGACCTCCACAGCTCAGTTACCTACTGGGTAATACGATAGCCCTTGGTAAGACTGGTTGATAGACTTTCGGGCTTCTGACGACCCGTAAATCCGTAATGACTGTCAAAGATCCGAATGACAGCCAGGATCAACCTCTTAACATTATTTCCGAGGCACGGATGGGTCTTGATATATAAAGATTTGTTACTGAAACGTTCTACACTAGGCACATTCCGAGTCTAATATTTATTCTGATATGCCTGCCGGTTTTTATAGGAAAATGATATCAGCAATTAACAATAAATCAAATGCTAGGCTAAATCTTTATTGGTCGAACTACTTACTGGTCATTACGATGAGACTACGCCATCAACTCACAATACGCCACCAACAAACATCCGTTCGTTTTAGCTTACATATTCTTAATGTTTCTTCCTATATTTATTAATTGCAGATTTGCCTACCCGGATCTAAGATCGATTGTACGCCAGCAACTCTTGTCGGTACGCCATTAATTGTCAATAGTCGATCTAGAAGTAATGAGATTACTGATGCAGCAGATGATACAACAACGGAGCCACCTTTGCCACCGTTACCGCCCTGCGATACGCAGATCTGGATGCGACCTGACCCTACGAGCTGCAGTCGCTATTACATATGTATTGCTGGCAAAATAGATCATTTGACTTGCATTCGAGATTTTTATTTTGATGCTAAAACAGGGGTAAATAAATTTTGTATAAAAAAACTATATTTAATTAAAACATATTTATCATTCATATTTGCCTATTTTTTTACAGATTTGTCTTCCACAATCAATGACTGATTGTGAATTGTCGACGACGTCTTCGACTATGAGCACTACGTCAACAACAACTAGTACTACGAATACGCCGACAACTACCACTACGACTACACCTACAACAACTACGACTACACCTACAACAACTACGACTACACCTAGAACAACTACGACTACAACTACCACGACTACACCAACAACAACTACGACTACACCGACAACTACAACCCCTGGCCCCTTGCCATCATGCGGTTATAATGATGACTGGACCATACCCTATCCTTCCCACTGTACTAAGTACTATAAGTGTTATGGCGGTCAGATCATGATAGTGAACTGCCCAAATGGCTACGAATACAGTCCTACTCAGAAAGTAAGTACATCTTCATATCTTTGGAATCAAAAGCCAAGTAGGAACCAACCCTCAATTAACAAATCTCGAAAGTACGCTGTACCCACTCGTTGTTATTTACAACAAGTAATATGATTACGCCAATTACACTTATTAAATAACAAGTGCTGAGAATACGCCGGCAACTAACAATACGCCAAAAAGTCCAAGCACTTATACTAACATCGTTAACTTTCAGTAGGTACGGCAAAAATCCTATCAGTGAAACTGGGCCCATCGACCATATTCTTAGGTAGATCAGCAAATACTCTTTTTCTCTTTTTTCTTTCTCTTTTTAAAGATATTAGTTAAATGTGGGTGTCCACATTTCACCAGTTATGTTTAAGCCCCATCTAATAAAGGCAACGCCTTTTGTCGTCAACCGGGCACAAGTCCAAAATCTAGGGTGCTACTGAGTAATTCCGGATAAGAAAAACTCAATAATAATTTGCCCGACCTGAGAATCGACATTAGGAACTCACGCTCAGCAGTAGCGTTTGTGACCACTAGACCAACGAGGCAGTCAGTGGGTTGGTGTGTGGGTGTGTCGGTGTGTTGTGTGTGTATATCCCAGTAGAAATGAGAGAGAGTGAGAGCGTAGAGAGCAGTGTTGGCTAAGTGATGACGGTCGCGAATTACGAGTTGTAGATCGTAGTTTCGAACTCAGAAAGACGCTTTACTTTGTGTAATTCATTTCACCACTAAGCTCAAAAGGGTGAAGGAAAACATCGTGAGAAAAGCCGCATGTCCTAGAACCAAATACTAGTAGACAGTCACATCTACCATCGCGCATTAGGCTCGCGTGTTACGGCGTACTCCCTAAACCAACAACAACACCTTAACAACATACTAACTAAACCAACAACACAGTGCCAAGAGTACGCCGTTTACTCACAGTACGCCAAAATGTATCTGAGACTACGCCAGCAACTCTTAATATTAATGACATTTTTACAGATATGTCTGCCCAAAGAGCAGGCAGGCTGTTCTGTAAACCCAACGACAACAACCCAGGGACCCTTGCCACTGTGCGGTCCTCAGGATGACTGGTCACGACCTGTTCCTGGCAACTGTACTAGCTATTACAAGTGTTATCAAGGCGTCCTCATGACGGTCAAATGTCCATATGATTATCAATATAGTCCTACACAGCAAGTAAGTAAATAGTAAACTTAGTTAAAGAGAAAACTAACAGTGAATGTGACTACTGCGTAGAGATCGTCTAATTTAAAACGGCACGCCCCTCCACAAAAATTTCTATACAAACATTTGAAATGTATATGCCACCAGTAGTGGAGGGGCGTGCAGTTTTAAACTAGACAATGTCTACCACCGTAGCGCTGCGATAGTTGTTTTTTTTTACAAATGTCGCAGCATTGTGTTGAGATAGGAGCCTTTTTGGCCTCGCAGAGGTCTTCCCCTTTATTTATTTTTTGTTTTATCGTTTCTACTATTTTGTTAGATTTAATATTGTTTGCATTCCACCATTACCTCTATCCTATCAGTTTGTATTTCTTGTACATGTCTCAAATAAAATATTTTTCTTTCTTTCTATTACCATGCAGGCTAGATTCAATGAATAGGTACATGCCTTTATAACTGTCTGGCGGTTTTGAGTATTTTGTAAATGGCCTACGCCAATGTCCTGCAGATCTGGTACCGTCTTGTACCGTGTCGTTGAGCTTGGAAAGTACGTTGGACCGTTGGCTCCGGTACTTTTTTGACAGTCCTTACGGATTGTCAGAAACCCCCAAGTCTGAAAAACCAGTCTTACCGAAGAGTATCGTACTACCCAGTAACTAGGTTGTGGAGGTCACATAAGCACTTACTCCCTGTAAAATACTGGTATTATAGACTGGACGCCGAGCCCAATATACCTAGTTGAGAACAGGCTAGGCAGGTTGAATTTTTTTATTTAAACTTAAAGTACCTAGGTACCTCTGGGCCCGCCACGATTGCGGCGGTAAGTCCCTTCTTTGAGGAGCGGCTTGAGAGGCGGCATGGCGTCCTCACCTTCCGCCTGACACAGGTCCTCAACGGACACGGTTGTTTCCAGAGGTTTATGTTTCGAATAAGGCGGGAGTAAACGCCCGGGTGTTTCCATTAAAGATCGCCCTGAGGACACGGTGGAGTAGACGGTGGAGGTCTGCCCGGCTTGGGCAGAGCACCGCCATGTCCTCGTGAAGGCGATCGGCGGCGGCGATCTCTCGCGTCCGGCCCTGGTCCAGGCCATGGTACGGAGCGAGAGTGCATGGTTAGCCGTCACCTCCTTCAGCGAAGCAGTGATGCTCGCAAAGAGGGAGGCGGCGCACGTGAGGGAGAGGCAGTATATGCGCCCTCACGGCCGCAGCCTTCGCAGGAGACGCCCTGGGCGTCGGGAATCCCAGGCTGATTCCCGGCCACCGTAGGCGCGGGCTTGCGGACGGCGAGTAGTGGGTAGCTCGCTGTCTGGTAAGGACCAAGCCAGGGTCGACGGTGCGTTGTATTCCACGCGCGCCTCAAAGAGATTTCAGCACCAACTGGTGGGGCCCGCAAGGGCCAATGCCTGCCAGGGGTGCGGGTTGCTCGAAAGAGATACCACGGCCCCTGGTACACAGGCAACTGTGGGAACACGGGTGCGTTTTAGTCAGTAAAAGTCTGACACGCCCTCCCGCTCCACCCAGAGCGGGAGAAGTTATTTGATGATTTCCTACCCAAAAAAAAAAGTACCTACCTCAGTAAAAGATGTTGTTGTCCATATACGTCACATATTTTTAAAAGGTTTTATTTGGCCTGTTTGTTGTTGTTTTTGTTTGGGTCAAATTGAGTATTTGAAATTTTACCCCCTTCCTGTTGGCAGATTGGTCTGATATTTGGTACACACCTTTAGTTTTGTTAACAATACGATTTAATAAAACATAAAACAAATAGAATGACAAATAAGAACTAAAAACTTGAAAATAAAATACGTATCTATTTTATTTTATTTAAATTAAATGATTATAACTAAAAGCTAAAAACTTATTCGGTAAAATAAAATCGTGGGACGTAGCGTAACCTGAGTAAATATGTTTCACGCGGCCCACGATTTCATTTTACCGAATTATTTTTTAGCTTTTAGCTAAAAACCGTTTAACTTAAAAAAAAAATACGTAATTCTAATTAAACTTCTAAGGACGAATTTCACCAAACTTTTGTACCTAGAATAAGTCTTATTCTGAGAATAAATTTTGAATTTTTGACAGATTTTCCATATTAGAATTGTCAGACGTGAATTTTATTCTACTGATAAAAGACATCTGATCGGTATCGGTTTTCTTCGTTAGATTTATTCATGTTGGCGGACAAAAAAACAATTTTGAAAAATTGCGGGAAATCATTTTTAGTTTTAATTTTTTCAAATGTCATCATCTATTTAATGGTATGAAAACCAGCCAGACCTAAACCATACAGCCAAAGAAATTTTACTGCGATTTTATACCTATAACATACGAAAAATGTTTTGCCCCGACCCATTATATATATTATCATCTGCCTAGCCTTTTCCCAACTATGTTGGGGTCAGCTTCCAGTCTAACCAGATGCAGCTGAATACCAATATTTTACATGGAGCGACTGCCCATCTCTGGTCTCTACAACCAGTGACTGGGTAAACGAATACACCTTGGTAAGACTGGTTGACAGACTTTCGGGCTTCTGACGACCCTTATAGACTGTCAAAGATCCACGGGTGATAGCTGGGATCAACGGCTTAACGTACTTTCCGATGCACGGAGTAATATTGTTATGCAAAGATGGTCACCCATTCATGGACCAACTGCGGCAACTGCTTAACCTAATCGATCGACCCGTGCGGCTGTTATTATTTCGCCATAAGTCCCTCGGCCCTTTATAAATATTGACTGTTATTTCACAGGTATGTCTCCCTAAAAGCCAAGCAGGTTGTAGCAAGCTTTCAAGACGTTCCTTGAATATAGACTCACTTGAAACACCTACATCAACCAATATCAGATCGTCTCAGGTCTCCGTTAACAACGTTCCAGTTGACGATGATTTGAAGGCTGAAGAATCTTCATTCAACGTATATTATATACCAGCGTGCAATGTTTTCGAAGCCTGGTTAAAACCTGATCCTACTGATCGTAGTTACTACTACAGGTGTTTGAGGGGAAAGATCGAAAGTGTGCAATGTCCTTTGAATTTTTATTTTTCTGCCGATAAAGAGGTGAGTTTACCTTTTCATTTGTATGCGCATGCATCATGCTCTCAAAACGGTGAAGGAAGACATCGTGAGGAAACCAGTCGTGTCCTAGAGACAAAAATTCGAAGATATTTGACGTCTACCAACCCGCACTGGGCTCGCGTGGTGGATTACGGCCCACTCCTTCCTTCTTACAGAGACAGTGGTGTGCACAGAGTTTTTAGACAGGGTAGGCAGACATAAAAAAAGGCAAAAAAACAGAATACAACACAATAACCGATTGCTGTACCTACACAGCATGCAACCTGTGAGACAATGAAATGAATCATATTGTTCTCAGTTGAATTTATGACTTTTCGCGATCAATTGTTTTTTTTTAACGAAAGATAGTTTTGAAAAAAAAAATCTTTTCTCTATACACACACCACCTGAACGACTTTCACAGTGCATGTTATCTATTTTTCACACTATTATCAACGTTAAAATCTTAAATACATGCTATCATAGCTCATAAACAAAACAAATAAATCAAAACAAACAATGGCATGGGAAATTAGAATATAAAAATAAGACGACAAAAACGTAGTGGTTGTTTATGTAGCGACAATTCAATGAAACAATGCTACTTTTTAAAATAGTCGCAAAGCCAACTTTGTTCGGAAAACGTCGGTAAGTTTGTAATTCGTCGTGTTGTAATAAAACGTAAAAAGCCAGTGACTACTCTGTACGGTTTTGTGCGTTAATTGTTACATTGTGTGCCACGTATGTATAGGAACGCACACTCAGTAAATCTGCATGACCACGAAAGCAAACATATAAACATTAAGACGCGAATAGTTCGTCTCTCTCCCGAGGCACTCAGCGACGCTAGTGCATCGCAATCACGGTCGCGAAGTTACGTCAAATTGTACGAACGAACGGGTATTGTATCGATGATACTAATGATACGACCGACGCTCGATAGGTGGAGCTGATTTATTAATAAAGATTTTTTGTTTATTGATAAAATAATATTAGTTTTCAATATTTATCTGATTTAGGTAGGGTAGGTCTTTCTGTCTTTATAGACTGCGCACCACTGTTAATAGAGATGAGGTTTGTATCCCAGCAGTGGGAACTTGATAGGGGATTATGCTTCTTCTTAGCGTGTCGATAGCAATCTAAATGCAGTCAGCCCAGAATTTAGCTAAGAGTTTGGCATTTTCTGCAGCGTCCATCAACTCCTGTAGCGTGCAGACAGCACGTTTATGCTTGCATATTAATATCACATTTTCTAAAGAAATTATTTTTTTGCAGAAATGTGTACCTCAAAATGTGTCCAATTGCTTAGGGCCAGAGAGCAGTATTCAGGCTGAACCAACCACAAAACTCGACCCCTGGCCCCATTGTGGCCCATACGACGACTGGTCTCGGCCCGACCCTGGTGACTGTACTATGTACTACCTCTGTTATTACGGAGAAATGCTGCATGTGACTTGTCAAATTGATTATGAATTTAGTCCTACACAACTAGTGAGTAAAAATACATTTCATCATCCTCATTATCATAATTATCATCATTTCAGCCGAAAAACGTCCACTGCTGGATATAGGCCTCCTCCAAGCTCCGACACTTCGATGGGTTCTGTGCTTCTCGCATCTAGCGGATTCCTGCGACCTTCAGCAGGTCATGGGTCGGTATCGGTTTTCGAAAATCCACCAGATCGGCGTAGTCTTTCATCTTTAATATAGCATATTTCGTCGGGAGCAGCGTTATACCAACATTAACAAAATCAGATTTTTAGATTTTTTTGTTTTGAAAATATTCATTTGAATTTATTGCCATTTTACAGAAATGTCTCCCCAATGAGACAGCAGGTTGTAGTATATCTCATACGACGAGCACAGTAATCACAACTGTGTACCCCTTTGACCCCTGGCCCCCATGTGGTCCTTCTGACGACTGGTCTGTACCCGACGCTTATGATTGCACTATGTACTTCCTCTGTTATTACGGGACAGTGATGCATATGACTTGTCAAATGGACTATGAATTTAGTCCTACACAACTTGTAAGTACGGATACTATCTATTTTCATTTTTTATTTTTTATTTTATCCAAAAGGAACAACAAAAAACTACAGTATAAAACGAAGAGATAAGAAATACACAAAACTAGACAATATGGCACACAACCGCTATTCACATAATCATCATCATCAACATCATTTCAGCCAAAAGACGTCCACTGCTGGACATAGGCCTCCCCAAAAAAACAGTGTAATATTAAACGCAAATACAAGTATATAATATTCAAGAAATAGTACAAAAAAAGAAAAAAAAAACATATATTCAAGAAAGCTGGTTATGTATAAGACTTTTGAACCTAAAGAAATATTTTTGTTCATAGCTTAGTATGACAAAACTCATTGATAATGTATGATAACAACAGACTCTGGTTTTGCTAATGAAATATTTAAAAAAAATCTATTGGAAAGACTTTGCCCGGCCTAGAAATCGAACCAAGGATTCCATGCTCAGCATTCGCGTAAATCAGTGACCCGAAACTCCTTATGTGACTTGAGTCACATTGAGTTAAAATAATTGTTAGGAAAGGAAATTTATTTCAGCTATGAAAAGCCATTGTTGCGGAAGTTTGCATGTGCAATGTAAATCAAGCAATGAATTGTGTTCATTTGTAAATTAATCGGGACGGGGAACGTGGGGTATTTAAAGTTTTGACATAGGTTCAAGTACAAAGATTTTTTTAAATTTAATTTAATAACACAAAGCCTACATAAAATACTGAAAACCAATATAACTAACAATTTTGTGGCAAATTATGTAGTTAAGAAAAAAGCAAAATTATCGTTGTTAACTTTCGATGCTGATCGTACTGCTGTACATTTAACAGATATGTCTCCCTAAAGACGAAGCAGGATGCTACATATCAACACCAACCACTACTATCACTACACCATTTACTACAACCAGTACGCCGACAACCACCTTCACTACGCCGTCAACCACCTTGCCGCCTTGGCCACCGTGTGATTTCTATGACGATTGGGTTCTACCAGACACAGCTGATTGTACTGATTACTACATCTGTTTTTACGGCGAAATCATGAGATTGAAATGTGAAGATGGTTACGAATTCAGTCGTACACAACTTGTTAGTAATACTTTTCTAATATTCTTTATGGCTTGTGCTATCAAGCAAAACAAACATACACGAACGAAAACTCACATTATTGAAAAAAAAGAATAGCTTGAAAATATAAAAAAAATATTTTATGAAAATTACCTACCTTAACGCGCAATGTAACTCACGTAATAAATTTTGCTTACATGTGTGTTGCATGGGACAGAGGAGGTGCCGGATTACATGCTTAAATATAATAAATTCTTAAAAAATTATGACAATAAATTTGTCACTTTGCACATTACAGTTCTTTTAAAATAGTGAAAACATCAAACATATTTTTCAATGATGTAAAGTAAAAAGTGTCAACAAACTTTGGATGATGATCATACTGCTGTAAATTTAACAGATATGTCTCCCTGAAGACGTAGCAGGATGCAGCTTATCAACATCAACCACTTCTACCACTACGCCATTTAGTACAGCCAGTACGCCGACAACCACCTACACTACTCCGTCAACCACCTTGCCACCTTGGCCACCGTGTGATTTCTATGACGATTGGGTTCTACCAGACACAACTGATTGTACTGATTATTACATCTGTTTTTACGGCGAAATCATGAGATTGACATGCGAAGATGGTTACGAATTCAGCCATACTCAACTTGTTAGTAAAACCTTTGTATTTCTGGAAACAAACCCACATTTAACATAAACATACAAAACAAACTCAAAACACAAACCAAACAAACTAAAACAGGCCATCAAATAATCGGACAAACAAACACTGGCACAAACGCAAACAATTACACATTATTTTTGTTTTTTAATTTATTTAGTATGTAGCCTATCTATCTGGGCTCATAATTCCACAATACTGTCTCATGTGGTTCTTTATTTTTACAGTTATGTGTACCGGAAGAAGAATCTGGTTGCATTATATCAACAACAACATTAACGACACACACAAAGACTACGCCATCAACAACTAGTGCTAAGACTACACCATCAACTACCAGTATTAGAACTACAGGTAGTGCTCAGACTACGCCATCAACACCAAATACTACGCCAACAACAACCAGTATTGGAACTACAACTAGTACGCCATCAACAACAAATCCAATTCCTTTGCCAACCTGTACAGGACTAGTTATATGGTTGCTGCCTGATCGCGGTGACTTCACTTGTGAACATTTTATTCTATGTGTTTATGGAAAAGCCACTCGAGAGCAATGTCCGCCTGGGTATAAATTTAATTCAACATTATTGGTAAGTATATTTCCAAATTATTTGGTCACTCTGTAACCTACTAAGTGACGAAGATGGCGGGACGAGCTTGACTCTTATCGAAAGGACTGGACAGCACTAGCAAAAGAAAGAATTGTGTGGAAAAGGGAGAGCCTTTATTCAAACTTTTCGCACACATGGAAAAGGTACAAAGGCGGACTTAATGCCTTAGGCATTCTCTGCCAGTCAACCAAGGGTGGTGATGAGATTAGATGGCAGATGATGCAGGAATAATGATACAAAATACTATTCAAATAAAATAATAATATTAATCTTTTGCCTTTGCCCTGCAGTTGGACGATACAGCCAGTGATGTCTTAACTGACCTGCAAATTGCAGAAAAATTGAGAATATTTGAATTTTGCGGACGATTTAAAGTCCGCAAAATTACCCGTCCGCAAAATTCAAATTTTCTCACATTGTGCCGATTCCACAAGTCCAACCCATAGTTTGCCGGTTTTTTTTTTTGTGTGCCGGGTTTTACAGGAATTTGTATTGTTTATTTATTATTGTACAGGAATGTGCACCTGAAAAAGAAGTGGTTTGCACAGCAGAGCCGACCTGCTCGAAATACGAACAATGGATGAAACCTGACCCAAATGACTGCAGACACTTCATTCTTTGCGTTTATGGAGATATTTATCACGAAGTATGCCCTCCTGAATACGAATTTAGTCCGACGGATTTAGTAAGTAATAACTATACTAATCCATTCTATATATACACCGTGACATTTTAGTCGTCTTACAACGGCAGCCCACTTCATGTATCCAATGACTACTAATCATTTATATTAAAAAAAAATATTTTTGAACATATGCATAATTAAAAAAATGAAAATATCATTCACTAAGACGCATGACGTAGTTTGAAACACCCTGTTATGAAGATGGAATTAGTGATGGGATGTAATGGCAGGTAGGTAGATATCTTCTACCGTTTGATACGTAAACAATATTAACAGGGAGGGCGTTTCATAATTCTAAAGCATTATTTATTTTCCTTTGTACCTATTATCTTAATTAATTGTAACAACGTTTTTATCGCGCCTAGACGTATTTTATGACGGATACATCGAGTGGACCACCTTTGTAAGACGACTAAAATGTCACGGTGTATATATACTAATATAAGCTGAAGAGTTTGTTTGGTTGAACGCGCTAATCTCAGGGACTGCTGGTTCGAATTGAAAAAATCTTTAAGTGTTGAATAGTCCATTTATTGAGGAAGGGTATAGGCTCTGCCGAGGGTGCGGGTTGTTCGAAAGAGATAGCGTGGCCCCTGGTACAGGCAACTGAGGGAACACGGGTGGGTTTTAGTTAGTAAAAGTCTGACACGCCCTCCTGCTCCACCCAGAGAGGGAGAAGTTATTTGATGATTTCCCACCCTCAAAAAAAAAAGGTATAGGCTATATTACACCACGCTACGACTAATAGAAGCCGAGCAAAAAGAAAAAAAACGTAGTATTTATTCATTTTTATGCAAGTCATCATCAGCCTACACTATGATAAGAGTGGCACGGGTTGATTGAAGGTTACGCTTGCTGCGGTTAGTTCGTGGATGAGTGAACTATTAAAGAAAAATGCGTTTATTGGCATAACAGCATAAAAATACTTCAAACGGTAAAAAATACAGAAAACAGTGATAATAGGAAAGGGCCTGAGCTTAGCTTAACCCTTAAATGCATGATTATTTGTTTTTAAATAACTAAAATCGTATATTATAGGAAATTTGTCGTCATATATTACGTAAAAAAGTAATAAAAAAAATCCAGGTTATAATAAAGAATAGATATTTTAAAAAGATATTAATTAAACTTTTGGCAATAATATGCGTTTATTGCTAAAATTACTTTGGACGTAACTTTAAATAAAACAAATAGGCATATTATATTTTTATTCTTTATGATAGGATTTTTTATTATTTACGAATGAAATTGAGCGAAGTAATTCAAATGTTTGTTATGACACAAAGCAACCTTGCATTTGATGCACTCAGTCCGTGAAAATCTTCTACAACCTGGAAGTTTGCATCTATTTTTAGTGCTGCACCTTTTCACAAGTCATATTCACGTCAAAAGGATCTAACATTTGGGTTATGGTACACGGACATAAATATGATGATATCTAGAAATTGACGGATTTTAGTAGCAGTTACAGGAAGACAGTTGGATTATTTTTTTTGTCTGATGTGTAAATTTGTTTGATCCACAATAACAGTTTGTCATCATCATCATAATTTCAGCCGAAAGACGTCCACTGCTGGACATTAGACCTCCCCCAAGCACCGCCATTTCGACCGGTTCTGTGCTTCTCGCATCCAGTGGATTCCTGCGGCCTTCACCAGGTCATCGGTCCATCTTGTGGGAGGCCTTCCAACGCTACGTCTTCCAGTACGCGGTCGCCACTCCAGAACCTTCCGTCCCCATTGGCCATCTGTTCTGCGAGCAATGTGCCCTGCCCACTGCCACTTTAGTTTGGCAATTCTTCGGTCTATGTCGGTTACCCTGGTTCTCCCACGGGTCTCTTCATTTCTGATTCGATCGCGTAGGCTGCAACAGCAAGAAAATTTGACTGTGGTTGAACATTCGAAGGTCCTGGAGCAGATTTATTAAATGGGTCCGATGATCCTTCTTCCATGGTCAAGGGAGGATTTCCACTGTCTTTTTCGTCATCATTGTTGTCCTTTAATTCGTTTATAAGTTCTTGCAGGTCGAAGTAATAATCAATTTCGATCAGATCACACATATCCTCTTCGTCTTCAGAAATATCTCCATTTTCTATTCGTGCAAGTAAATCCTAAATATCGTCATCTTTTAGACATCCTAAAAAGCAAATCAAAATAAGCTAAATGCTCAAACACCAAAAAGTGTTATAATTACTTGTGAAACAAACGCATAATGTAGACCTTTGGCAACATACAGTATTTTCCGAAAATCTGGCTTATATCTAATATAATTTTCAAATACAACATCAAATATTGATAGCTTGCTTGATAACAAATTAGAAGTAATTTTTTTCAATAAGAATAATCACTATTTTATTAGGAACTCGATAGTTGAAACCTTGTCTTCTTTTAACATACTAAACTTCATCACTCACCAGATTCAAATAAAAAAAATCGCGTTAATCTACCCGCCGAATTTTATGTAAACTTTTTTATTTTCATATTGATTTATTATCTATAGTTATTAAAGTGCGTTCGAAAACGCAGACACTCTTTTTGAATAAATTTACGTGAAAATGAATGTAGACAATTGGCAACAATATGCATTTAAGGGTAAGTTAGGTGACAACTCAAAGTGTACTACCTGATGCTGATTTGCTACCCATGAGTACCATACGCTATAATAATAAACATATGGGGAAGTTGGCATACATGTGTAAGTGTGTGTATGTATCATTTACTTTACTGGTAGTCAGAGAGACAACAACTATAACTGCCAATCAGTATTACTAAAGAGTATCGTGATGCCCAAAAACTAGGTTGTGGAGGTAAGATAGGCAGTGATCGTTTCATGTAAAATAGTGGTATTCAGCTGCATCCGGTTATAGTGAATGCTGATATCAACATAGTTGGGAAAAGACTGGACAGATTGTCATTTTTATCACTAGCCTATAGCCTCCCCAATCGCTCGTCATTTCACTCAATCCTCGGCGACTCTTTTCTAGCTGCTACCTGCCATCCAGAAAATATTGTCACTAGCCTAGCTTCAGCACAGTGCCATAGGTTAGCATTATTGACCATACAAAATAAAAATGAAACAATAACCAGTATCCACCCAATAGGTAGGCAGGTGTGAATAGGACTTCGCAATTTAAGTTATGGTGGATGCCAGCAATAGAGAGTAATCAACGAGAGCAAGCATATTACCACTAACAAACCCCGAAGAGCAATGAAACTGGTTTAAATTATTTTCTAGACTTGTCAGCCTAAAGAAGTAGCTGGTTGCTCAATAACAACAACATCAACCACAAGTACACCGACTACGACAACTTCTACTAAGACGACACCGTCCACAACAACATCATCAACGACTTTGACTACACCAACAACTACCAGTACAAAGACGACACCAACACCAACAACAACAACTGTGACCACGCCATCAACGACAAGCACAAAGACTACGCCTTCAACAACATCATCAACAACAGTGACAACACCATCGACAACTAGCACCAAGACAACGCCATCAACAACAAGCACAAAGACTACGCCAACAACAACAACAACCACTACCACTGAACCATCTACAACAACAACTAAACCATTACCGGAATGTGACTTTACTGAAATATGGTTACAAGAGGATCCAAGTGATTGCGAATACTTCATACTATGCGTTTACGGACAAATAACACGAGAAAAATGTCCACCTCTATACGAATTCAACTATGTTGCTTTGGTAAGTGTTTTTTTAACCTTTTTCTCTAATGCCATTGTACCATATAAATCAAAGTCAAATCATTTATTTAAAAAAGTCCATTCGAAGGCAGTTTTGAACGTCAAAATTTCTAAGAAAATATAATTTATTGTAAGCACATCCAAAATATAGTTTCGTTAAGAAAAGAATGGGCAAAAATCGCCAAAGCTACTAAATTTAAAATGTTTTACAATACTCAGAAACATAAAAAGCTGAGTAGTAAATTGCATCAAAAAATAATACACTTATAAATCTTAATGATCTGTCAGTAACGTAAATATAATTTATTTAAAAAATAAATTCCCAAGTGGGATGCCACTCCACAAACTTTACATCATGATGTATAGTTTGAATTAAATCAGGTTAAGTTCTACCTCACTTGAAATAAAACAACATGATTTCCTTATTTTTATAAAAACAATAAATTTTTTGACAATGTTACAGCAATGCCAACCAAAATCTGTAGCCGGTTGCTCTATTACAACTACAACAACTTCTACCACTACTGTGAAACCTACAACCACCACGAAGACAACACCATCAACAACAGTGACTACGCCGTCAACAACTAGCACAAAGACGACTCCAACACCAACCACTACAAAGACCACTCCAACACCAACTACTACAAAGACAACTCCAACACCAACCACTACGACTCCAACTACAACAACTGTGACAACGCCATCTACAACTAGCACAAAGACGACACTAACACCAACCACAACGAAGACGACTCCAACTACAACAACTTTGACTACGCCGTCAACAACTAGCACAAAGACGACTCCAACCACTACAAAGACTACACCTACCACTACAAAGACTACACCAACCACAAAGACTACACCAACCACGACAAAGACTACACCAACCACTACAAAGACTACACCAACCACCACAGAGACTACACCAACCACTACAAAGACTACACCAACCACTACAAAGACTACACCAACCACGACAAAGACTACACCAACCACCACAAAGACTACACCAACCACCACAAAGACTACACCAACCACAAAGACTACACCAACCACGACAAAGACTACACCAACCACTACAAAGACTACACCAACCACCACAGAGACTACACCAACCACTACAAAGACTACACCAACCACTACAAAGACTACACCAACCACGACAAAGACTACACCAACCACCACAAAGACTACACCAACCACAAAGACTACACCAACCACTACAAAGACTACACCAACAACGACAAAGACTACACCAACCACTACAAAGACTACACCAACCACGACAAAGACTACACCAACCACTACAAAGACTACACCTACCACTACAAAGACTACACCAACCACAAAGACTACACCAACCACGACAAAGACTACACCTACCACTACAAAGACTACACCAACCACTACAAAGACTACACCAACCACCACAAAGACTACACCAACCACAAGGACTACACCAACTACTACAAAGACTACACCAACCACTACAAAGACTACACCAACCACTACAAAGACTACACCTACCACTACAAAGACTACACCAACCACTACAAAGACTACACCAACCACCACAAAGACTACACCAACCACAAGGACTACACCAACCACTACAAAGACTACACCAACCACTACAAAGACTACACCAACCACTACAAAGACTACACCAACCACAACAAAGACTACACCAACCACTACAAAGACTACACCAACCACGACAAAGACTACACCAACCACGACAAAGACTACACCAACCACTACAAAGACTACACCAACCACTACAAAGACTACACCAACCACGACAAAGACTACACCAACCACGACAAATACTACACCAACCACTACAAAGACTACACCAACCACGACAAAGACTACACCAACCACGACAAAGACTACACCAACCACTACAAAGACTACACCTACCACTACAAAGACTACACCAACCACTACAAAGACTACACCAACCACGACAAAGACTACACCAACCACGACAAATACTACACCAACCACTACAAAGACTACACCAACCACTACAAAGACTACACCAACCACGACAAAGACTACACCAACCACGACAAATACTACACCAACCACTACAAAGACTACACCAACCACGACAAAGACTACACCAACCACGACAAAGACTACACCAACCACTACAAAGACTACACCTACCACTACAAAGACTACACCAACCACTACAAAGACTACACCAACCACGACAAAGACTACACCAACCACTACAAAGACTACACCAACCACAAGGACTACACCAACCACTACAAAGACTACACCAACCACTACAAAGACTACACCAACCACTACAAAGACTACACCTACCACTACAAAGACTACACCAACCACAAGGACTACACCAACCACGACAAAGACTACACCTACCACTACAAAGACTACACCAACCACTACAAAGACTACACCAACCACCACAAAGACTACACCAACCACAAGGACTACACCAACCACTACAAAGACTACACCAACCACTACAAAGACTACACCAACCACTACAAAGACTACACCTACCACTACAAAGACTACACCAACCACTACAAAGACTACACCAACCACCACAAAGACTACACCAACCACAAGGACTACACCAACCACTACAAAGACTACACCAACCACTACAAAGACTACACCAACCACTACAAAGACTACACCAACCACAAGGACTACACCAACCACTACAAAGACTACACCAACCACTACAAAGACTACACCAACCACCACAAAGACTACACCAACCACTACAAAGACTACACCAACCACGACAAAGTCTACACCAACCACTACAAAGACTACACCAACCACGACAAAGACTACACCAACCACTACAAAGACTACACCAACCACGACAAAGACTACACCAACCACTACAAAGACTACACCAACCACGACAAAGACTACACCAACCACTACAAAGACTACACCAACCACTACAAAGACTACACCAACCACTACGAAGACTACACCTACCACGACAAAGACTACACCAACCACTACAAAGACCACACCAACCACCACAAAGACTACACCAACCACTACAAAGACTACACCAACCACGACAAAGACTACACCAACCACTACAAAGACTACACCAACCACGACAAAGACTACACCTACCACTACAAAGACTACACCAACCACAAAGACTACACCAACCACTACAAAGACTACACCAACCACGACAAAGACTACACCAACCACGACAAAGACTACACCAACCACGACAAAGACTACACCAACCACTACAAAGACTACACCAACCACGACAAAGACTACACCAACCACTACAAAGACTACACCAACCACGACAAAGACTACACCAACCACTACAAAGACTACACCAACCACGACAAAGACTACACCAACCACTACAAAGACTACACCAACCACCACAGAGACTACACCAACCACTACAAAGACTACACCAACCACGACAAAGACTACACCAACCACTACAAAGACTACACCAACCACTACAAAGACTACACCAACCACGACAAAGACTACACCAACCACAACAAAGACTACACCAACCACTACAAAGACTACACCAACCACCACAAAGACTACACCAACCACTACAAAGACTACACCAACCACGACAAAGACTACACCAACCACTACAAAGACTACACCAACCACTACAGAGACTACACCAACCACTACAAAGACTACACCAACCACGACAAAGACTACACCAACCACGACAAAGACTACACCAACCACTACAAAGACTACACCAACCACGACAAAGACTACACCAACCACTACAGAGACTACACCTACCACTACAAAGACTACACCAACCACAACAAAGACTACACCAACTACGACAAAGACTACACCTACCACGACAAAGACTACACCAACAACGACACAGACTACACCAACCACTACAAAGACTACACCAACCACGACAAAGACTACACCAACCACTACAAAGACTACACCAACCACTACAAAGACTACACCAACCACAAAGACTACACCAACCACGACAAAGACTACACCAACCACTACAAAGACTACACCAACCACTACAAAGACTACACCAACCACAACAAAGACTACACCAACCACTACAAAGACTACACCAACCACGACAAAGACTACACCAACCACTACAAAGACTACACCAACCACTACAAAGACTACACCAACCACTACAAAGACTTCACCAACCACGACAAAGACTACACCAACCACGACAAAGACTACACCAACCACTACAAAGACTACACCAACCACGACAAAGACTACACCAACCACTACAAAGACTACACCAACCACGACAAAGACTACACCAACCACTACAAAGACTACACCAACCACTACAAAGACTACACCAACCACAAAGACTACACCAACCACTACAAAGACTACACCAACCACGACAAAGACTACACCAACCACTACAAAGACTACACCAACCACGACAAAGACTACACCAACCACAACAAAGACTACACCAACCACGACAAAGACTACACCAACCACGACAAAGACTACACCAACCACGACAAAGACTACACCAACCACTACAAAGACTACACCAACCACCACAAAGACTACACCTACCACGACAAAGACTACACCTACCACGACAAAGACTACACCAACCACGACAAAGACTACACCAACCACGACAAAGACTACACCAACCACTACAAAGACTACACCTACCACTACAAAGACTACACCAACTACGACAAAGACTACACCTACCACGACAAAGACTACACCAACAACGACACAGACTACACCAACCACTACAAAGACTACACCAACCACGACAAAGACTACACCAACCACTACAAAGACTACACCAACCACTACAAAGACTACACCAACCACAAAGACTACACCAACCACGACAAAGACTACACCAACCACTACAAAGACTACACCAACCACGACAAAGACTACACCAACCACTACAAAGACTACACCAACCACGACAAAGACTACACCAACCACGACAAAGACTACACCTACCACGACAAAGACTACACCAACCACTACAAAGACCACACCAACCACTACAAAGACTACACCAACCACTACAAAGACTACACCAACCACTACAAAGACTACACCAACCACTACAAAGACTACACCAACCACTACAAAGACTACACCAACCACTACAAAGACTACACCAACCACAAAGACTACACCAACCACTACAGTGACTACACCAACTCCAACAACAACAAGCACAACTGATAAACCACAGCCATCTTGCAGTAATTCAGAATTCTGGCCACGGCCTGATCCCAATGATTGCAGGTTCTTCTACCTTTGTGTGTACGGTGACATAGTGTACGAGCAGTGTCCAGATGGAAAGGAATTTAGCCCGACCGATTTAGTGAGTATGAAAATTGGTTATTACAACATATCATAAATAAGTAGGGATAGCAATCCCGCAGCTCATTCAATCCCGCGGGATTGATATGCGGGACTACTCAATGCCGCGCGGGACCACGCGGAATCCCGCATCTTTGAAATTATTTTATGAAATCAAATTGAAATTACAGATTTTTTTAAATATTTTATACATAATTTATTTATTTTCTATTAATTAAGTATACGTTATTAGTAAATTACTTATTACTTATACTTAATTAACAGAAAAGAAATAATTTCTGCTGTAAATTACTTATTACTTAAAGGTACTAAATTAATAGAAAATAAATAATTTATGTTGCTTAATGTAAGAAATTTTTAATAAAAGTTGATTTTACACAATAATCTGTTGTCACAATTTGATTTTATAACATAATTTCAAAGATACGGGATCCGCGGATCCGCGCTTTGAAGCTGCGGGATCCAGCAGATTATTAAAAGCAGTGGGATCCCTTGGGAATGCCTAGGCGATCCCGTTTTGCGGGATTGCAATCCCTGATCCATAACACCACGCCAATAATCCCTGATGGTTTGGGCAGTGTACATATTGTGCATAAATATTTTTTCAGTTATGTTTAAGTCCCATGTTATCAGGGGAGCAGTGGTGGACCGTGACTTACTAGTCCTAGGTCGTAGGTTCAAAGCCAGACACCACTTTGTGTGAATTCATTCTTCACCACATTTCTCAAAACGTTGAAGGAAAACATCGTGAGGAAACTAGCATGTTTTCAAATAAAAAAATTCGAAGACATGTGACATCTACCAACCCGCATTGAGCCCGCGTGGTGTATTACGGCCACTCCCTCCCACAGAGAGGACGCCTATGTCCCAGCAGTGGGAACATGATAGGCTAATTATGTTATTGGGTTTGAGCCTTTTGTCATCAACCGGGCACCATGGTTGATTGTTATACAAGGGTCGAAAGAAATCAATTCTCATTCGAGGTATTTAGACGCCCGAGCACAGAGAGGGCGGCTATAGTCCGAGTAGGAATTGATGTCTTCTTTCATTTCGAATTTAAGAAAAGAAAAAAATAGTAGTTTTTCTAAAATATTTATCTAATATATAAAATTTCCATGTCACAATGTTAGTTACTGTACACCTCCGAAACGGCTTTACCGATTTTTACCAAATTTTATATGCGTATTTAGTAAGTCTGAGAATCGGCTACTATCTATTTTTCATACCCCTAAGTGATAAGAAATAATTTATAAGGCAATCTAATATATAAAATTTCCATGTCACAATGTTAGTTACTGTACTCCTCCAAAACGGCTTTACCGATATTTACCAAATTTTATATGCGTATTTAGTAAGTCTGAGAATCGGCTACTATCTATTTTTTATACCCCTAAGTGATAAGAAATAATTTATAAGGCAATCTAATAAATAAAATTTCCATGTCACAATGTTAGTTACCGTACTCCTCCGAAACGGCTTTACCGATTTTTACCAAATTTTATATGCGAAATTCAGTAGGTCTGAGAATCGGCTACTATTTATTTTCCATACCCCTAAGTGATAAGAAATCATTTATAAGCCAAAACAACGTTTGCCGGGTCAGCTAGTTGTTAATAAAATAACATGACTAGTACCTATTTAAAATTAATTGAGAAGCTAGAACAATTTGTGAAATTTAAAGTTACATTTTTGTTTGGAATATTTACGCTGTTTGATATGTTATGACAAATTTGGCTGTGCTGAATTTCTGTAAAACTAGGAGACTCCAGTATTTGATTAGATGGTAGAATCCATGGAGCAGACTCCCTTGAAGTAGTTGGTTGAGGCGAAGTGGGGCGTAAATTTGTAGTCTCAGTTAATTTGTTTGAAATTTTAGTTTTATTTTGGACAGAATCCTCAATGTAGCCTTCCGCGACTGTGCTGAATTTCCATCCTCCGTGTCTTTTTAACATTGTCAAGTTCGCCCCAGAATCGGCTAACAGTGTCGCTGAGGTTCTTCTATAACAATCCCCGGTATACTGTTCACAGTTTGGTAAATTCAAATATGTTGCTATTTGCTTCGGCATGCCTGAGATTTTATTTTTACCGATCACTTGTTTATAGCATTTTCCCTTTTGTTAATTGAGAAAAAAGCGATCCGTTTTTATGTTATTAGGTCTGATTTGTTGATATTTTTTTACTATTTGTGTAAACTCTTCTCGTACAACAAACGTGCGCTCAATATTTATTTTTGTTTTAGTCAATTTTACGAGTAATAACTGGCCTTGATTTTCAAAGTCGTTAATTGTTAAATTTGTGAGTTCATTGCTTCTGCAGGCGCCGCTTACACCGAGTATCAATACCACCTGTGAAAAACATGATTTCTTCATTACTATTAATCTTTTAGGTACCTATGTATATAAAATAATAAGCAGAGATCTTTTACTCCAGAAATGCACGCCTATCCAACGTCTGTACTCTCAATTTACGCAATCTGGTCAGTGTGTTTGATTGATATGATTGCCTTTTTTTATGCAAACCTATCTATAATACATATCAGAGTAAAGTCGTTTGGATCGACTTTTATGTTTTAAGTAAAAGACCTCTCCCTACCTAGATAAACGTTTATAGCCTACCTTCACTGCCAAATATATCTCGTCAGGGGCTTCATTTAAAAATGTTTCCACTTTGTAAGAGGTGAAAACCTTCGATTTTTTGCTCTTGAACCCGTGAGACTGTCTTTTCAGAAACGATGTTAGATTATGGAATCTTTTCCAATCGATATTGTGTTTTACTTTTAGTGTACTCTTGAGCATTGAATACCTGCTCCATAGCGTAGAAGGCTTTATTTTGACAGATAGTCCATTGAAGTATGTAAGAAATACACTTTCGGACAATGATTTTATTTTCTTATCTGCTCGCCACTTCATAAAGTCATTGTATGTATTTAAGTATCTTTCCTTTGGAATTTCTGGCAAAAGATTTTCGATAACTGTATTGGCCTCGTCTTTAACAGAATCTGGGGTCAACATTTCAGATTCACTGGAACTAAGATATTAGTCTAAATAAACCGAGATTTCGATACAGCTTACAGAGTTAGTATCCCGCCAAATTAAAATCAAATCAGTCAATATGTCTATTTCAAATTTTAACTTTGGAACACACCCGCGTCACTGCTGCGGGCGGACCTGCTTTCTTTTTTTTTAATTCGCACTGGCCGTTTATACACTCACAAGACCGCAGCATTTTTTTCGCCGACTGCCTAACTAAAAGTTCTATTTTTAAAATTTATTCCCACCCTAGAGAGGGAAGCAATTACTATGAGTCTTTCCCAAAGGGGGGAAGTAGCATCTTCCACCCGCGAAGTTGACCCGAGTAGCGACTCGGGTCAACTTTCCGAGTATGAGAAATGAAAACGTATTTTCTGGGCTGCTGTTGTGAAATCCCTAATGGAAACCCAACAACATTTTGGCCGACCTGGGAATAGATCATCATGCTTAGCATTAACGTTTGAGATCGACCGCTCAAGGCGGGCACGGCCGACCCACCGGCATACCGGCACACCCGTCAAGCCCCGCGCCATTATCTGACAGATCGTCACAATGTCATCGTTTTCAACTTTTATTCTAATGTTGCCCACAATATTTTTGCTATGGAATTGGTAAGTCGGTGAAAATATTAATCTGGCTACAGAATGAAATAATCGCACCTTAGTAGTATTATGAAATTAAGATAAAAATCGCGTAAGTCGGCCGTGAAATCGCGTAAAGTCGGCCGTGCAGAGCCGTATACGACATTTTGTCGAATTCGCTGCATAAAATAAAAAAAGAATTGGCAGTAAATAATCTATCAAAACAACCTAAATCTTGCATTGTAATACTTGACAAAAATATAAAACTTTGCTCATTCATTTGATGATTATTGAAATGATTGTTCACGTGGTGCATTAAAACTAATAGAAATACAGTAATTTCAACATCGAAAAAAATGTCGGCTTCTGAACAACAAAACACTCTTATCAATATCAAAGAAGAGTTCTATCCATGAGACCGAATTCTGCCACACCCTTTCAAATTATATACCGTTTTTACAGGAATGCCAACCTCCAGAGAAAGCACAGTGCAGCGTTATTACAACCACAGAGTCAACAACCGCTCAAACCACGCTAAGCCCTTACTATAATTGTGACATGTATGAATCGTGGTCAAAACCCGACCCGAATGACTGCGAACACTTCTACTTATGTATCTATGGGCATCTGATGCATAAAACCTGCCCTAGTGGATCTGAATTTAGCCCCACTAAATTTGTAAGTACACATAAATGTAACACTAGGTTTGCCAACGGCTTCGCCCGCATCCCAAGGACAGGCTCCCTTTCACCGGCTTCATAGGGTTCATAACTCATTTGCTGGGCTTGGTATAACCTTCTATAACAAGCTTCCTTCTTCTTAGCTAGATTTACATTTTAATGCGTTTAAAGCGAAAGTAAAATCAAATCTTTGTTCGAAGGCATACTACTATTCTATCAACGACTACTTAAACGATAAGAATTGTTGGTCGCTGTGATTAACTCAAGACAACGTTTATGTTCTTTCACCAGAATTAGCTTAACTACTGACAGGTCATATGAATTACTTCATATCATTGTTTATTTAACTTGACTGCATAAACCATTTCTTTTTTTTCTTTTTATTAATTAAATTTTCATTTATCGTTGAATGATGGTTATATGCTATTATTGTATAGAATCAAGTTCTTCCAACATAACAGACAGCTGTGCTGCTGGGGAGTTTGTTGCGCCACTTCTTCTTCCCAGCTAAAGCACTAGGAAGTGGTGAAGGGCGGGCTTTTTGGGGGGACTGTCTTATGTAATTTTGACGTTCAAAAAGTGCTGACTCTCAGCCTAGTTTGAATAAATGACTTTTGATTTTGATTTTGCATAGAGTACGGAAATTATCCAACGGGAACGCACTACCTAAATAAAAAGTATCCTATGTCTTACTCCAGGTTATAAACTATTTGTGTGCCAAAATTTCATAAAAATTCGTTCAGCTGTTTTTGCTTGATTGATTAATAAACATCCAAACATCTAAATATCCAAACATATAAACATTTTAGCGTGTGGATAGCAATCTAAATACAGTCTGCCCAATATTTGGCTACGAGCTTACTTCCAACAGCGTCCATTGACTCCTGTAGCGCCCAGACAGCAAACCATGCTGGACAAGATAATAAGTGCCCCATTGTTGTAGTAACAGCACCATATTTATACTCCAGAGCGGAATCATCTGCGAATCTCCACCTGAACAGGCTTGTTTGCACATCAGCCATGTTAGTCACAAACACTTTTTGACCACAGGAATGCAAAACAAAAGAAGAAGCTGGTTGCAGTGTAATACCCGAAAAACCAGTAGCTCTTTCACTCCTTGGCTCGAGACACCAGGGCACTCGTCGCAACTACGTCGACTCTGCTAACACTTATCGTGGCACTCGTGACACCAAGTGTCTCCCGATCTCTGAACGCCTTCTGTACTTCACAGAAGACCCAGAAGACTGTAGGAGATACTATATTTGTTCTTTCGGAAGGAGTACCCATCGGAAGTGTCCTGAAGACTTTTCTTTCAACGCTGAATTAGAGGTAAGTTATGGAACTTAAAAATTTGTCATATGTCAGCTAGCCATGCCAATATACTAACAAATAAAATGAAAACTTAACTCAAGCACAAAAAATAAAAAGTAAACAAAGCATATACCAAAATAAAAGCCTCCTGGTATAAATGGCGTGATAGCTTACATATGCAATGCTGGATTACGTTTACAAATGATAACCTAGGACCATCGACGTAAAAGGCGGCCGAACTGAGCCATCCCGCTAGGCTTGATATATGTGATCCCCACTGAAGTTTTATGTCCAGAAAAACTGCCGAGTCTACAGTTGCAAGCACCTCATTATTTAAGACGATGTTGGGTCCCAGATTTCTCACATTCGGTAAAGCGAACTTTATACATTTCGTTTTCTTGGCATTGAGAACTAGATTATTCGTGGTAAACCAATGCGTAACCCTTGAAAGTGCATTGTTTACGTCGTCAAAATCTTGTCTATTCCTGTCTACTTTAAAGATAAGAGAGGTATCATCAGCAAACAGTAAAACGTCACAGATACCCTTTAAATAGAATGGTAAATCATTAATGTACACTAAGAATAAAAATGGACCCAGTATTGAGCCTTGAGGTACACGTAACTGAACTGGTAGCCCGGAAGATTTCACACCATTAAGATCTACACATTGGTGCCTATTATTTAATGAATTTATTACTTTGAGAGCTTCATTTTGAACACCGTAATGACGTAGTTTATGCAAAAACGTGTCATTTAAAGCATATTGCTGGGCACAAATTCAGACACCGGGCTGTTACTAAAAGAACCTTAATAGAAATCCTTGCCAGACTTGGGAATTTAACACCACCAACGAGGCAGTTTGAATGAAACCTTATCATCTAAAATCTCTTTCCAGATTTGTCTACCATCACACCAGGTGCAATGCAAGAATAAGCAGAAGTGAAAGAAGAGTCTTAGAAATATAATTAGTTAGATTAAGTCTATAGTTTGTAAATCTTTTTTTTAAATAATTAAATGGTAAAGCAAATTAACCATGTTACCCAAAATACATAACCCTCATTTTGGACCTCGCCGCATTTAAGTTAGAATGAAAAAAATGCAAGATTATTTTCAGATAAAATTAATTGTGTCTCTTTGGATCAACAAAACAAAAACTTTGGAAAATAATATAATATGAGAAAAATAAGCAACAGAACTTATTTTTTATTTAACCCTGAAATTCCCAGCGTCAGCACCCCCCCTCCACCTCTTTCCCACATCTCTCTCCCACCGACAAGATAAACGAGAAAAACCTCATAGTATAACCAGCTCTTCTTCTGAATACATACATAAGAGAGAGAAAGCACATTCACTGTCTTTCTGTTCTTATGTGTGTATTTAGAAAGAGCGCGTCCGACCATAGTCGTCTTCACTTAGATATTTAGAGTGTTGCACCAGTAGTGTATAATTGGGGCATCTGGATCACTTCGCTTCGCTCAGATCGTGATCCAGATCGCCCCAATTATACTTACATCAGTAACTAGCTGCTCACCGTCTATTTAGAAAATAATACGGTATCATCGTAAACTAATACTTATTTGTTACATGCGGGAATCAAACCCGCGACGCTTGACACATTTATAAGTAGCAGCATCTGTTTAACCTACTTTGTGATGTAACGAAATGACCTCTTAACCAATTCGCCAAACGTGGCGTCAAATGTGTTTTAAAATATTGAACTACTTTATGAGCTTTACTCACATTACCAGTGAGTTAATTCCTCATTTTAATAATAGAGGTTGTGACTTGGTAAATTGCATGATTAAGATAAATAAAGTTTCATTATAAAACGATACCACCTTCTCAATACAGTTGCAGGAATTGAATGGTGCATAATGTCATAGTAAACAATTTATAATACTCGGCGCTCCGTTGATCCCATAATTAGAATTGGTTTGCGCTAGCAAAAACGAAAGGTGAAGTTCAGATGACACCTACGGGTATAATGTTTGTGATTGTTTGTTTATGTTGTGTAGATGTGCACGAGTTTATTAAGTACTGGAGTACTTTCCAAATGAATTTAAATGAAAAGGAATTTAAATAAAAACCAATTTAAAAGTTTCAAATAAGTATGCATTTATTATTTCATTACGTTTGAGGGATAAAACACAATTACATAGTTTTTATACTTTCTAGAAAAATACAATTTAACAAGTCTGTGTATTTTAGGAGACTACACCATTATTTCAATTACTTACAATATAAAGTAAGGATAGTACTAAGTATACTATTGCCAGTAGTCCCGCACAGTAGACATAGATATAACACCATTTTTATTACAGCATTTGATGGGCTTATAAACTAACCACACACACACTAAACATATTAAACTGTAGTTACTAAATAGTCTTCAACAGATAACCCCATAATATAACCGGTTTTAACATAAGTAGGTGTAGCATTTGAGAGGCTTAGGTACTAACCACGTTAAAACACATCTACTTAGCTATATTAACTAGGAGTTCTCCATGTTCTCCTGAATTTTATTGATTAATTCTTTGGTGCTAGACAATATGTCATCCATTAAAATGCTTTTAACGACGTGTTGAGCACAAACTTCTGCTTCACAATGATGATTACAGAATGAACCATCCTTCTGATCGAAATTTTCTGCATCAATAATTTGTATTCTTATGATTTTCGAAGGCCTTGTTACAGGTTTTTTTATGTAGGAATATGCCATTCGTTTATTCTTTGATATTTTGCGAGATGCTTCAGCAAGACCCAGATATTTTTGATTTACTGCGTGTGTTTGAGCAGGAACCTTTTCTAAAGGTATGAAGTTAAACAGCTCCTCCGAATCCTGAAATGATAAAATATTGTGATTAAAATAATATATAAGAATGATTTGCTACTTATGTAACAAAATTCGTAAAAAAAAATAACTTACCGACATTGTAGAGCGCACGATGGGGTACGTACTGAACAATGCAGTTTTAAAAATCGAATGTCGTTTCGAATAAGTGTGAGCAATTTATATAAAAATTGTGTAAAAAAATTGTGTTCATAAGGTTGAAAATAATAACTTTGTTGTGGAGATTTCTTCTGCTATCCAAAAATGGTTAGATGAAATCTAACCCTTGCGATGATCTGACACCTACAGTTGCATTGTTGACGTTACATTTCTAATAATACTTTAAGTTGGAATGTCTGTTTGTTCTACCGAATACATTTACCTAATGATAAAAACTCGAATAAATATAAGGCATGTAAAGTCGGGAGGGGTATGCGGTTTATCATACGGATAGGGTTATTTGCTAGCCTAAGCAATTTAATAGAGCAACGAATACTTAAAGTACTTATGTAATTTAATAGTTAGTCAATAGTAGTCTTTGCTTAACGTCATATGTGTATATAAAAATATATATTATATATTTTTATAAAGATTCCCATAGTTTTTGTACAATTCATAAAACTAAATTAAACTGTAGGTAACGAAGTAATAAAATAATGAGGTAACTCCGGGTCGTTCGGTTAGTATATTAATTTAGTTTATCTTTGCAATATTTTGCTCTCGTGTTTGCGTTTACCATTTTTGGGCATGCATCAATACATCATGGAAAGGTATTTAAATCATCGATAGAAATTGTGGAGCACTATTGCGCCCTCATCCTTCGAAGGAAGATCAACGCACGTTCTAAACTGTGAGGAATCATCTTCATCTTCATCATCATCTTTTAAAATGTAAGTATTTTTTTCCTCGTTTATTTTACAGTACCTGTATGCCATTAAGGGCAGGCAGAAGCGTGTTTTTGTACGCCATAGATCGCAGTTGTCACACTTTTTTGTATCAAACCTGACTCCATTGTATATTCTCCATTGTAGTCTTATTACCTACCAATATGTTTATATGTTATGTAAATTATTTTTAATCGAATATTTCTATTATTTCAGGTCCAAGATATCTCAGCTAGCAGACGACCTGTTCCTGTCAGAGGACGACTCTCCAAGCGTGGGGGTTCCTGAGACGACTTCTGAGGCCGTTTCGGTTGAGATACCACCTAAGAAAAAGCGAAGCAGGCTGCCCACTGCGGCTCCATCAACATCCAGGCAGTCTAAGAAGACAAGAATAAACCCCGCTAAGTTGCCGAGCCTGCCCACAGCTGCTGAATTATTCGGGAGTGACGACAGCGAGGATGAAGACCAGCCTAGTACTTCATCAGCACCAAGGGGTAAAAAAACACCGATATATTCATATATTAGCAGTAGGATTGCGAACGGCTATAGCAGGCAAGCGCACACTGCTAAAACTGGTTCGCACTACGTTGAAGTAAAGGTGTATAAATGCGATGACATAGATAAAGTGTTGCCTATTAATAGATGGCAGCATTCTGTTATTACGGTTAAAAACCAAACTGATGTAGGCACAGAAGCATGGGCGCACTTAACTAAATTCATTAGCGCTACACGTAAGGAATTCAATGGGATTCCAAAAACATTTATTAGTACTTATTATTAATGAAATTGTTCCTCATATTTTTTAGTTACATAAGCATTTATTTTAAACCATTGTAATCATACCTTTAATTAAAATAAATAATAGTAGACAATCTTATTAATCGTTAACTGTACTCAAATAGTTTTTAAGATTTCTTCTAAGGTAATAAAATGTCAACAATATTATTTCTTGTTTTCTTTCAGTTGAACCATCGAACATTGCATCAGCTTATGAAATAATGAGATGTGATAAATGCCTTCTTGAAATACCGAAACATAAATTTAAATATCATATGAGAACTAACTTACACAAGTCAAACTGTTTATTGAAAACTGAATTTGATAATATTAAAATAATAGCGACTGCTTTTAAAAACAGAATTGTTACTTATCGTTTAAGTCCCGCTCAGGAAATAGAATATGTTACACCTGAAGCGTTCTTGAATGATTCACAAAGTGATATTAGAAAAGTTATTGAAATATCGTTGGAAAATCATAATTGTATTAAAATCAATTTGGAATTATTTGCTTACTTCTTATTAGCAAAAACAAATGAGCAGTTATTGAAATCTTTTAATACAAAATTGATAGTAATTTATAAAAACTCTGATCTAAATGATTTTCACAAGAATTCTTTAGAAGTGCTAAAAAGGAAACTAACCGAGTTTGAACAGCGTGACTCTGGTTGGTCATTTTTTACACTTAGCCATTTAGAAATTAATATAAATAAATACAATCCGATGAGAGGAGGTACCTTTATAGAATTACCACCAGTAATAAAAAATTAAAAAATGCTGTTTAAATATTCAGAATAATGATGATCATTGTTTTTTGTGGAGCATTATTGCTGCTTTATACCCTGTTAAACATAATCCATGTAGAATTTCTTCCTACCCACACTATTCAACAGTTCTGAATACACAGGGTATGTCATTTCCACCATCGATGAATGATATAAAGTTATTTGAGAAATGCAATCCCAGTATTAGTATTAATATATATGGTTTAGATAGTAAATGTACCATAACTGGACCTCTATATTTAACTAGTACTAAGAAAAAACATCACATTAACTTACTGTTCATTGAGCGTTATAATAAAGGACATTATTGTTTGATTAAACATCTTGTGCGACTAGTCCGAAATCAAATAAGTTATCATAAAGGTAAAATTCATTTTTGTGATTCCTGTTTGCAATTTTTCTCGAGTGAATTGAAATATAGTACCCATCATTGTACTAATGTACTGACTATACTACCTGAAATGAATAGCATGATACAATTTAAAAATTATGAGCGACAACAAAAAATTAATTTTATAATCTATGCTGACTTTGAAAGTATGTTGCAAAACTATTCTGAACAAAACACTGAGAACCATAACACCCAAAAGTTTAAATTACATGTTCCAGCATGTTTTGCTTATTATGTATGTTGCTCATACGATCCAAGTTTAAACAAATACGTTACTTATAGAGGTCCTGATTGCGTTGAAACTTTTATCAGTTGGCTGATTAAAGATGTAACTTGGATAAATACTATATTATCCGAAGTTAAACCTATGAAACCATTAACTCGTGAACAAAAAACTAGTTTTGAAAATGCTATTGAATGTTTTATATGCAAAGAATTATTATTTGGAGATAAAGTTCGAGACCATGATCATGTTACTTCCGAATACAGAGGTGCAGCACATTCCCTGTGTAATTTGAAATACAAAATGTGTCAATTTGTACCCATTGTTTTTCATAATTTAGCAGGCTATGATAGCCATTTATTCATTGAAGAATTAGCAAAATATAAAGGTCGTATTGAGATAATAGCAAAATCTAAAGAAAAATACATATCTATAACTAAATTTATTCAGCCAAGAAACACAGCACGCCCTATTCAAATGAAGTTTATTGATTCATATCAGTTCCTAAGTTCAAGTCTGGATGAATTAAGTAAAAGCTTGGATGTTAATGATTTTATCAATCTATCAAGTATAATAACCGATACGGAAGCTTTGCATTTATTGAAACATAAAGGTGTTTATCCATATGACTATATGGATTCATGGTCAAAGTATGAGGATGAGCAACTGCCTCCTAAGGAATATTTTTATAATTCAATTAAATTAGAGCATATTTCCGATGATGATTACAGACATGCACAAGCTGTTTGGCAAGCATTTAATATACATACGCTTGGGGAATACACAGATTTGTACTTAAAAAATGATGTGTTATTATTGTGCGATATTTTTGAAAATTTTAGAAATACAAGTTTACAACATTACTCTCTTGATCCAGCCTATTATATATCTGCTCCTAGCTTAAGCTGGGATGCTATGCTATTATATACTGGTGTACGACTAGAGTTAATAAGTGATTTGGAAATATATCAATTGTTAGAGAAGGGCATACGCGGTGGATTAGCCCAATGTTCTGTTCGACATGCTAAAGCTAACAATAAGTATGTTCCACATTTTGATGATACAAAACCATGTAGCTACATAATTTATTTAGACTGCAATAATTTATATGGTTACGCAATGACAAGAAAACTGCCAATATCAGAATTTATTTTCTTAAGTAATAGTGATCTTTTAAATTTCGATGTAATGAAAATTCCGAATGATGGTGAATATGGATACATTTTAGAAGTCGACTTAGAGTATCCAGATTATCTGCATAATATTCATAAGGATTTGCCTTTCGCATGTGAAAAGTTTATTCCTCCAAACGGAAAATCTGTGAAATTAATAGCTAATTTATATGATAAATACAAATATGTAATTCATTTTGTTAATTTAAAAGAATGTTTACATCATGGTCTAATTTTAAACAAAATTCATCGTATACTTAGATTTAGACAAGAATCATTTCTTCGAAAATACATTGATTTAAATACTTGTCTACGACAGGCTTCTAAGTCACCCTTTGAGAGAGACTTTTTTAAACTTCTAAACAATTCCGTTTTTGGTAAAACTATAGAAAATAAACGAAAGCAAGTAGATGTTAAATTATTAACAAAATGGAAAGATTTTAGTAATAAAACCAACAAGTACATTGGTGCGGAAAAAATAATTTCGAAACCTAATTTGAAGAGTATTTCCATATTTTCCGAAAATTTTGTCGCTGCCCAATTAAGTCCTGAAAAACTTATATTAGATAAACCAATTTACATAGGATTCACAGTGCTTGAATTCGCTAAACAACATTTGTATAATTTTCATTATAGTTATATTAAAAATAAATATGGCAACGATGTAAATCTCTGTTACACAGATACTGATAGTCTTTTGTACCTGATAAATACAGATGACTTTTACAAAGATCTAAAGAATGATATTTCTCGTTTTGATACGAGTAACTTCAGACAAGATAATCCGTTCGGAATACCGAAAATAAATGCCAGTATTCCAGGATTGTTTAAAGATGAACTTGGTGGATCAATTATTACCGAGTTTGTTGGTTTAAGAGCAAAGCTATACTGTGTAAAAAGGGTAAAAACTACAATAAAAAAAGCGAAAGGTGTAACAAAGCCCATAACCAAACGTCTTAAAATGTTAGACTACTATGAAACATTAGTTGATAATAAAGTTATCAAACACAAAATGAATTTGATAAAATCAATTAAACATCTCTTATATTCACAACAAGTTAATAAAATAGTTTTAAATAGTAATGATGATAAAAGACAAATACTTGCTAATCAGATTGAAACACTGCCTTGGGGGCATTGTGATACACTGTTCTAATAGGCAATATGATGTGCTTGAAACAATTGATTGATCCTTGTAAATGTTTTATTTCGTAAGTTTATTTTTTGTAAGATATTCTATATGAGACGCTTATAATATGATTGTTATATAATAAATATTTCTGAGAAACTCAATTAAGTTTTGATTTATATATTACCCTTGATGATATCATGCATCATCTCAACGTTAAATAATACTTATACCCATTGTAACATGGTTTTATTTAATTGTATAGTTATTAAATCATAATATTATGAGGTTATTACTCAGATAATTACTTTGAATTCAGGAGACACCCTGGTAAGCATTATAAATACAAATACATTTGATTTTTCTAACAGATACAATCATGAAGTGGGTCAAGCAACCAGTATCTTTAGAAGTAAAAAATATTGAAGTAACGGAAAATAAGCCACACACTAAGCATAGTGTACTACTACCGAATAATATAAGATGTATAATATGTGGTCCTTCAAATTGTGGAAAAACGAACGTTATGATGAGTTTGTTACTCCATGAAAACGGTTTAAAGTTTAAAAATGTTTACTTGTATTCCAAGACTAGCTTTCAACCAAAATATAGATTTCTGAAACTGATCTTTGAAAGAGTCCCGGAAGTAAAACTTTTTATATTAAATTCTAACGATGATATCATTCATCCTAACGATGCATTACAAAATTCTGTTATTATTTTTGATGATGTGGTTTGTGAAAAGCAAATTAATATACGAAATTATTATACAATGGGTAGACATAGAGATATAGATTGTTTTTATTTATCTCAAACATATTCAAAGATACCAAAGCAGTTATTACGTGATAACGTCAACTTTTTAATAATTTTCAAGCAAGATGAAGTTAACCTGAAGCATATATACGATGAACATGTTAGTTCTGATATGGAGTGGTCCAAGTTTAAAGATCTGTGTTCAAAGATCTGGTTGCACTCCTATGATTTTTTAATTGTTAATAAGGATTGTGAATTAAATAAAGGCAGATATAGACAATATTTTGACAACTTTTTATATTTTGAGTGACGATTATATAAATAATGACTATTAAAAAAAAATCATTTGCACGTAAATAGCGCTAAGTGTAAGTCGTATAATGGATCACAAAATTACAGATCAATTAATAAAGTCTGCAGACGCTATAAAAAATAAAATAAAACAAATGAAAGATGAGGAGTTTAATACCAACAGTCATCTAAAGTATTTTTTTAAGCCTCTCGCAGACCCTCTCAATGTGATAATAGCTAACAAACAAACTGACCAAACTCAAAAGACTAATATAGATTCAAAAATATTTTCACAAGATCAATCTTATGATGCATACAAAAACGAATCTTCTGGTGAATCAAACTCTTTAGATAAATTTTATTCAGAAGACGAAGAAGGCAACACATCTGAATTAGAAAATGTTAATAATATGTCGTTGAAAAAAGAAGATATCTATGAAATTTATGATGATATGAATATACCATTTGGAGTACGTAGTGAGAATAATAAGCATATGATCGGAAATACAGAAGTTAATTTTTCTACCACTTATGAGAACTCTGGTAAAGTATACAATATTTGCATAGCCAATAAGCAGTATAAAATAACACCAGGTCTTAAAGAATTGTTACTGCGTAAAAAGCCTGATCTAACGGTGGTTAATTTAAAAGATAAACTTGTGTACAAGGAAATACTCGTCACAACGAATGCTCATAAAAGAGATTTCGACTCTGCAGGTCAAATTAGAGGAGACAAAGGATTAAAATATTCTCAAGTAATCAAACCGTTATTTTCGGAGTTTAGTAAACGCTTACAAGAATCTGCAGACAATAAATCGAAGCAAAAACAAGGTGCTGGTCTACCATACCTTAAAAAATATAAAACAAATACTGAACTTGTTTATTGGGATGATCCTAATGAATTAGTAGACAGGCTTAAACTTTTAATTGCATCTAAAACTGCAGGTAATACTAGTGTTGATAACGAAATCTTATCAATTATTGAAGAATTAAAAGAAGCCGACATAATAAAAGGATAAAAGGAGTCATCGGGTGAATTGTTATTTAGTATACTTTTGTAATTCAGAAGTGACTGTTAAGAATGAGCAAAGTAAAAAGAGATATTATAAACGAAATTCATAGAAGTGCGAGAATCAATTTTCCTCGAAAGCGTGTGATATTAAAAGACATTGATGATCTTTGGCAAGCCGACTTAATGGATATGCAAAGTATATCCAAATACAACACTAACTGCAAATATATTTTAGTGGTTATCGATGGATTCTCTAAGTATGCTTGGGCTGTTCCACTTAAACGAAAAGATCAAGAATCTGTTTCGAAGGCTTTCAATACGATATTGAGTACTGAAAAACGCATCCCAAAAAACTTACAAACAGATCTAGGAACAGAATTTTACAATAAAAGTTTTCAAAATATTGTAAAAAATAATTCTATCAATCACTACAGTACTTATTCAACCAAAAAGGCCTCCATTGTAGAACGTCTTATAAGGACGATAAAAAGTAACCTTTACAAGGTTTTTAGTATGAAAGGGAATTATAAATGGATTGACGGAACACTTGCTAAAGTAATTAATAGATATAATCAGACAACACATACAACAACTGGTTTACCACCAGCTCAAGTTAATCATAGCAATAAAACTAAACTACTAAATACATATTTTAATCGAGAACAAAATAAAACAAAAAGTCATAAGTTCAGGAAAGGTGATTTTGTTCGAATAAGTAAACATAAAGGTTGTTTTGAAAAAGGCTATACTCCTAATTGGTCAACTGAGATATTCAAGATCAGTAAAGTTCAAAATACAATTCCTGTTACATATTTGTTACAAGACATTAAGCAGCAACCTATTTTAGGAGCATTTTATGATCAAGAATTACAAATTACAATACACCCTGATATTTACCTTGTTGAAAAGGTTTTGAAACGAAAAGGTAAAAAAGTTTTCGTGAAATGGTTGGGGTTACCACCATCAGAAAATAGTTGGATTGATGATACAAATGTTTTATAAGAGCTTCATGAATATAATGTTATGATCGACGATATTGATTCTATTCTGTATGCATACATGAAGGGAGAAGGACTTGTGAACAATTTAATTAATAATTTGCCATTTGAGCTCCATTTACCGGGATATAATTACTGTGGTCCAGGTACTAAATTACGTGAAAGATTGAGTCGTGGTGATAAAGGTGTAAATAAATTAGATGAATGTTGTAAACATCACGATATCGTGTATAATAATTCTAAAAGTTTGAAAGATCGTCACAAAGCAGATATAATTTTACTGAGGATGGCAAAGAAGCGCGCTCAGTCTTCAGATGCAAGCACAGGAGAAAAAATTGCTGCTAATTTGGTTAACAACGTAATGCTATCGAAAGTGAGTTCTGGATGTGGCCTGAAAAAAGACTTTAAAAATATAGTCTCCCATACAAGAAAATGCATTAAAAAATTAAAGCCTACGTGTAAGAAAAAAATGATAAAATTGGCATACGCTGCTGCTAGGGAGTTAACTCGTGATTCATTTGCGAAGCTCCCCCGCACAATACCCATTCCTAAAACGGGCGGTGTTTTACCTTTAATTCCAATATTTGCTGGCTTATCTGCTGCTGGAAGTATAGCGAGTGGAATTGCTGGAATTGTCAAAACTATCAATGAATTTAAGGTTGCAAAAAAGCGTTTGGAAGAGATGGAACGACATAATAAGAAAGTGGAAGGTGTATGTATTGGAAACGGACTGCGGTTGAACCGTTACAAAAATGGACTTCGATTATATCTCAATTTAAAGAAAAAAAACTAAATTGCAGGCTACCTAACCGTGCTCTTACTAATATAGATATCATACATTTTACGGAAAACATTCCATATTTTCGTGGAGTGTATATGAGAGATACCTTGCCAAGATCACCATTTTCCCGAGAGTGTGGAATTATTAATTTAGATATTTCGAAAAATTCCGGTACACATTGGGTAGCCTACATAATTTTAAATAAATATGTTGAATATTTCGATAGTTATGGTAACTTAAAACCACCAATAGAATTTATTCGTTATGTGGGTTCTGACGATATCCATTATAATTATACTAACTTTCAAAATAGTAACTTATTTAATTGTGGACATCTATGTATAAAATTTCTTAAAGAGTTTTGGAAAAAGCAGTCTGTTTAAATCATTACTTTAAAAAATGATGTCTTCCTCGTAAGTCAACACTTTAACATTGTCGGTTACAAGAGGCGAATGTCAATCAGATTATAGTCGAAAAAATGATAGTGTATAATATAAAATCAAGCGGCAAAGTGAAAAACTTTACTCGTTCACGTATCGTCAGAAGACGCAGACATACACAAAGTATTAAAAAAATCACTAAAGAGAATAAATTATTTCTTCAAGCCTTGGGATTTAAATTATGAGTATTCTTGAGATAAATGATTTACCACATTTCGATAACTCTATAGTGAGTTACGAATATCATACTTATAATCCATACAGCAACAGTTTTAAAGAAAATGATGAAATACGAATACCCATAAATCAGCAAGATATGTACTTATTACCTTCAGCCAGCTTTATTTACGTTGAAGGTCGAGCCACTGCGTCTTCTAAAGATGCTTTAGGAAAAATTACTCGAAAGAGTGTTAATTTCACTAATAATCCTGTATCATTTCTATTTCAAGACATTCGTTATGAAATCAACGGTGTTGAGATAGATCGAATAAAAAATGCAGGAATTACTATAACTCTAAAATCATATGTATCTATGAGTGAGGGGGAAAGCAAAGCTGCTGGTGTTTGGGGGTGGGATTTAAATGGGCTTAAAGATAATGATGGTATATTTAGCTTTCTTATACCCCTGAATAAAGTTTTGGGATTTGCGGAAGATTACGATAAAATTATCATTAACTGTAAACATGAACTTATACTTAACAGAAGTAGTTCCAAGCTTAATAGTGTTACCCTTGATAATAACGACTCGATTGAAATAAATATAGAGAGATTGCAATGGCGAGTGCCTCACATAAAAGTTTCAGATCGAGAAAGATTAACTTTACTGAAACATTTAGAAAAAGATCGTCCTATTCAAATAGCTTTTAGAAATTGGGATTTGTATGAATACCCTTTATTACCTAAAACTACAAAACATTCATGGGTTGTTAAGACTGCTTCACAACTCGAGAAACCGAGGTATGTGATCTTTGGGTTGCAAACAAATAGAAAAAACACGAAATCAAAAGACAGTTCAATATTTGACCATTGTAAATTAACTAATGTTACTCTTTTTTTGAATTCTCACTATTATCCATACGAATCCGTTAATTCAAAATTTTCTGAAGATAAGTATTGTATATTATATGAAATGTATACTAAATTTCGTCAGTCTTATTATAACACTCGATGTGAACCAATGCTTGATCTGCTTGAATTTAAAAAAAAGGCTCCTTTATTTGTAATTGATTGCTCAAGACAGAATGAGGCTTTGAAGACTGGAGCTATAGATGTGAGACTAGAAATAGAAAGTTCTGAAGACATTCCAGAAAATACATCTGCTTATTGTCTAATTATCAACGATCGCTTGATTGAATATAAACCCCTGAGTAGTATTGTAAAGAAATTGTCATGAACGCTATAGTCGATGTGCAAGGGTTTAAGATGGAAAATAACGAGTTTATTGTCAAAGAAATAGCGATCGCATGCAACAATCGAATTATTGTGTTGTTAATCAAACCACCATACCCATTTTACAATCTTACAAAAAAAGAAAGATTACAAGTAAGCTGGATAGAAAGAAACAGAAACATTTTCTGGAAAGAGGGTTTTATACCGTACTTAAACTTACACCAATACATTGTGCCTTATTTAAAAGATAAAAACATTTATGTAAAGGGATGTGAAAAAGTTTTGTGGTTAAGAAATATTGTAAAACATGACAAAATATATAATTTAGAAAATAAAAACTGTCCTAGTTTAAAAAAAATATTTGATGATTATGGAGCGTCTAGTAATATATTAAGCTGTGTGTTTCATTCTAATGTATGTGCTTTAAAAAATGTTACATGTTTAAAGCAATGGATTGACAATAAAGGTATTTTTTAACTAGATTTACGCTTTTTTTTTGCTATTCCCCAAGTCACAACCTCTATTATTAAAATGAGGAATTAACTCCCTGGTAATGTGAGTAAAGCTCATAAAGTAGTTCAATATTTTAAAACACATTTGACGCCACGTTTGGCGAATTGGTTAAGAGGTCATTTCGTTACATCACAAAGTAGGTTAAACAGATGCTGCTACTTATAAATGTGTCAAGCGTCGCGGGTTTGATTCCAGCATGTGACAAATAAGTACTAATTACATTATTAATTATAATACTCTAGACCAGATTACAATCTAAATAGACGGTGAGCAGCTAGTTACCGATGTAAGTATAATTGGGGCGATCTGGATCACGATCTGAGCGAAGCGAAGTGATCCAGATGCCCCAATTATACACTACTTGCACCCACTTTTATCTATAGACTTCTTGAGTATAACCAGCTATATACTTAAGGGGGAACCGGTTTCGCAGGCGACGCCCTGGGCTTCGGGAATCATAGGCTGATTCCCGGCCACCGTAGGCGCGGGCTTGCGGACGGCGTAATGGGAAGCTCGCTGTCCAGTAAGCATCAAGCCCGGTCGACGGCGCGTTGTGTTCCATGCGCGCCTCAAAGAGATGTCAGTACCAACTGGTGCATGGTCTCCTCAGGTGTTGGTCGAGGCTCTTGGCTATCAAGCCATTGGCTGTAACGACTATCGGCACATTGATCGCTGAGTCCACATCCCACTTGTCGACAGTCTCGCGAGCCAACTCAAGATACTTGATTTGTTTATCTTTCTCGGCTTTCACGAGGTTCCCGTCATGCGGGACCGTTATGTCAACGATCATTGCGCGCCACTCTAGTCGATCTACCACCACTATATCAGGCTTATTGGCTATACAAATATCTATAATATTATTATTACCTGTTTAGAATTTGTCCCAAATGGAAAAACACCTTTATAATAAAACGTCGTTGTTGACTGAATAGAGATGGTAAATTTGAAACTGACAATACAAAATATTTGGCTTATTTCATTTTGCGTAAAATTTTATATACCAACTGAAATATTTGGCTACATTTAAATTGGTAAAAGTACTAATTGGTAAGCAAGTTATTGTTTCAACGTTCACTTGCCAAACATTAGGCTTGCGTTACAATTATTTGTGAAAAGTTTATTTGCTAAATAATAATTATCTAAATAAAAATTGGCAAATGAAATTATGCGAAAAATTGTTTGGGAAGTGATAGCAAAAAAGTGACAGGGTCTCCCTAGTTTTATCAAAAACCCTGTCACTTTAGTTCACGTGGCACCGCTTTATATGGACGAGAGCAAGCCACTGTACAACGGGCTATGACAGAGACAGGTATAGAAAAATGCGCCAGTGAGAACGAGATGGAGGAATATTGCATATTTTATTTGGTTTTCAGCTGTTAAGTTTTATTGTTTAAATTCTTTACATTCTTATATTCATTTTAGAATGATAGTGAGTATTCTTTATTGAAAAGACAGTAAGTTAAAGTTGACTGTGCAGCCATCTATGGGCTAGTCACAACAACATCCGCAAAGCAATGTCGATTTTGGTGTTTGTTAAATTAGTTTGCATCGGGACCAATAGATGGTACTTTTTATTTGAGTCCAAAAGATAGATCGCGGTGTTAAGATTCTCTTCTGATTACATAAAACATTCGTGTCATGAGGTTCAGATTATACATTTTAATAACGTGACCGGCCTAAGGTATCAAGGTAAAATAAACATTGGACAAAATAGTTTGCGATGTTTTATTTTTGAAGTCAGCTCGAGAAACGTAGGGAACCCATCAAGTAGTGTCATTGTGACCCTCACAAAGTCCGAGGGTTCACATGACGTATCAGGTATTAGAATAAACCAGCTCGTAAGGTGAGCGAGTTACCCCCGAATCCCTCACGAAGCCCGAGGGTATAACACCGACTTCGCTTTGGCTTCTCTCTTAGAACCTCGCCAGTGCTGCCTATTATAAATTCACATCGGAAAGCCTGGTTTTAGCGCTGCAAACTTACGTGACGCGTATTGTAAATCCAACCTTTTTTGACGAAGATCCCGGTCAACGTCAATTCAAGGTCATCCATTATTCTGTAGATAAAAAGCCCAAGGAGTGTTATGTACGGGAAGGACAATTTCATTCCTTTTGTCTTAGAACGTCCAGTTTTTTAGATATTTGCGAAAAATTCAGAAAAAGGGTTTTTCAAGTTATTTTAGGATGCATAACACTTGTCTGAATTTATGGACGACAGAAATTCTGACAATTGAAGTAAGCGCTTCAGAGATTACCTATCAACATAACATCATGCTTTGTTTCCTGAAGAGTTAGGCAGATTAGGTACTTATAGGATACCCACATTTTGCTAGTTAAAGTCCCACGTAATAGGGAGCTAGCCTATTGCCATCAACCAAGCACGAATCCAGATTCCGGGCTGCTACTAAGAAATTCCAAATAGGAACTCTCAATAGCACTTTGTCCAACCTGGAAATCGAACCCAGGACCTCATGCTGAGGCCCTGGGTAGTGTGTAGAGATGCTCATGATATTTTGCAAAATTCAGTTGCCGAATGAACAAACTAAAGGAATAACGTTAAGACAGCTTCATGCAATATACATCCATAAATAATTCAACGGTCAACGTTCAAGGTCAGTCATTATTCAAGGTCATCCATTAGCTGTTCAACCTGTTTTTGTCCACCACTTGTACAATCATGTTTAGTGTTTAACTATACCTATGTGTTTCTCTTTGTACAATAAAGTTATTATTTATTATTTATTTATTTATTATTTCCTTTATTCCAACTTACACACATATAAATTACATTTTTAAATATTAGAATATAAAATATATAAAAAAAATTAAAAATATAAAAAATAGTAGCCCACCGGTATCGGGAACAGGGTCCAAGCTACCGGCGGTCAGGGCTCCAGAGAGAGGAACCTCCTAACAATGCGAGCCGTGTTCAGGAGTACCGCTTTCTGGATCAAGCCCTTGACGCAGCTGCCCAACGAGACTAGCTATCAAGCCATTGGCTGTGACGACTATCATCAAAATAGTTTGACAACTGCGAATCCAGAGCCGCCACCAGCGCCCTATTTTTGTTATGCATTTATTTTATTATTATCTGTAAATAAAAAGCCCAAGGGGTGGTATGCAAGGGGGAGGGGTGAAAATTTAATCAGTTTTTACCAAGGACGGTCTAGACTATGAGATATTTGCGAAAAACTTAAAAAGGAGATCCCAAGTTATCCATTTTATGGCGCAATTCATGAAATCCTGCAAAATCCAGTTGCCAAATGAACAAACAAAAGGAATAACGGTAAAACAGCTTCATGCATTATCTAAAAATAGTTTGTCGAAGGCATCCGTCAAGATCAATTTATTAAAGGTCATCCATTAACCTGTAGATAAAAAGCCCAGGGGGTGTTATGCAAGGAGGAGATGAAAATTTCATTAATTTTGACCTTGAGTGTCTTAGGGTGACTTGACCTTGGGAAAACTTAGAAAAAGAGGATACCAAGTCATTCTAGGGTGCATGTGGAGTATCAAGCTCCAGGTGTGCTGCTGCTGTTCTTGACTTTAATAATAAACGATTTGTTTGCGATGAAAATGACTTTATTTCTTGGATAGATACTGATAACAATTTCATAGACCGATTCGTGCGCACGCTCAAGGTGTCGCCGAGCGAGTGGCGGTAGCCTACGGTTGCGGTGTGGAGTGTGGCCCGATGTGACGTCGGGAACATATTCCCCTCGTTGAAGAGAAGTCTTCACAACGCAATTTACGATTTGTCTAAATTCATAGACGACAAAATGCCAATTGGAGTAAGCGCTTTAAACCAAATTCGCATGAACGTTAAAATATCGCTTTAGTATTCAGTAGCTTTATTTGAATTTCACTAATTTTCTTTATTTTTTTGTTTATTTTAAAATTACTTTTACTGTTTATCTTAGTCATTAGGTACTTGTATATTTCTACGAGTTCACTATATAGCACGTTCGACTTTTTTCTTTGTTACTTAGTTTAGAAGGCGCTGGTGTCTGTGATACAATGATTGTTTATCATTATTACAGGCACCAACGACACACTTTTTTCTGTCTTCTTAATGTTTTTACTATGAATGTTGTTTTTGTTGTGTTTTTTTCTGAAATATACAAAAGTATTATTTAAATTTATTTTTAATATCGCGGCGGTAAAATATGTTTTCGTGCACTCGATCTTCAACGCACTGTTTGCGCCGATAGTTGAAAGTCAAACAGGGTGTTTATTCGCGCTGGGATGCACTTTGATGCACTAAAAATAAAAATAATTTATTTTAGCAAAAATAAATTATTGATTTACACTCAGTGATTACTTTAACTTACACACTGACCTATTACTTGTTAATATTCTAGAAAAATCTACTAAAATATACAAAACTATAGTCTGCAATCTATTTGAGATATAAATAAAATTTGATTTCCTAAAAGAAAGAAAAGCATTTAATATAGATATATTGAAGTATTCAATAACTAACATTTGGTTCAGCAAAGATAAAACAATCGTAATGTCACAAAAATTATAATAATAGGAACAAAAATGTTCGTTATGTCAGAAAAAATTAAAAGGGAAGCTTCTCTTCCAAATTTTAAAATTTTAACTAGTATGCCCAGGTGGCTGTGGAGTAGGACCAGCATTACCCAGTAACTGAGTTGTGGAGATCAGATAGGCAATCGCTCCATGTAAAATACCGGCACTCAGCTGTATCCGGTTAGATTTAAGACGGCCCCAACAAAGGCCAGGCAGATGATTCTCCTCTAAGTTCTGACTCAGACCACTTCTAATTCATAAATACGTGAAATCTGGTATAGAATAAATACAAAATTATATAAAAACAAAAGAAAAATATAACTAATTTGCCATTTTGAACAGTGAATCAATTCGTTTCAGAAGTAATTAGTAGAATAATTATGAATTCTATATGCATTTTATTAGGAGAATTAGTTAATAGCATACGGTCCGGAAATTATGGCGAGGACAAAATTTTGTGAGAAACTAACAATTATTATATATTTTTTGATAAATTTTATCCTTCGGGAAAATATACAGGATAACAATTTTAAACCAGTGCGCAAACTGTAACCATGAATTCAGCATAACTTTCTAGATAGCGTATAGATATTATTCGCCGGTTATGAAAAAAAAATCTTGTTTCATAGAAAAGTGCAATACCAACTCGGTCAAAATGTATGGAACAGCAGATTACTTTTTAATAACCGTCGAAAACCTTCAACCACCCTGTACACTTGGCAAAAGTCTTTGCTGATTATGATGGGTGGCAAACAAGCGGGTGCATTACCACGACTTCATCTATAAGTCAAAGGTAGAATTTTTTTTATTTGTCTATTCTTTTTTGCAGTTTTGGTTTTATTTGCATTACACTGTCCATCATCGCTGCTGATACCACTACTGACACAAGATGTAGCTTCCACATCAAACACCAACAATTTAATGGTAAATATAATATTCCGTTTGCTTTTTCATAATTTTTATATTTAACTAGCTTTCGCGAGCGGATTCGCCGCGCTTCACGGGAACGTACTACCGGGATAAAATTGTAGCCTATGTGTTAATTTAGGTTATAATCTATCTGTGTGCCAACTTTCGTACAAATTCGTTTAGCCATTTTTGCGTAATTGAGTGACAAACATCCAAACATTTAATCATATCAATAGGATTTATCTTAAAATCTCTATAAAATATGAAGCTGGGTCCCATCTTCGCTAAGTAACATGAGCACGATACGAGTGCATGTAGCAAAGCATACTCGGCTCGGCTAGTGTAGACGCTGATTTTGCTGGTACAAAGTAATTTTTTCGGCTTGGTACCTACTTAAAAAAGTCACTATATTTATTTCGTAATTATTTTTTGCAATAACCATAGCGCCAGATACAATGATAGTCTACAATTGTGAATTTCTAGCTTCTAATGTTTTGGGAACATTTATATTGATTACATGTCATTTACAGGTATTGAAACCGAATCAGATTGAACAAAAAGCTCCAAATAACTCGAATGTTGCTGAAATTATACAGCAAATTGATGTTAAAGATGATGAAAATCAAGTGATAAGTAATATAAATCATGTGGTTGTAACTGATGACAATGTTCAGATTGATAATAATAGAACACAAAACAATGGAACTAATAATTTAGTAGTAAACAAAGTACTAGAACAAATTGGAAATGCCAGTTCCGTTCTGAATACTTCAGACGTTACAAATCCATTAAATAGTTCAAAATCTCTGCTGTTGACTAATTCACTAAATGGCGCTTCTGATAATGTATTGAAGGATGATAATATAACGGTAAGGATAAGAGAATAAGACTACTTTTCATTGACATGCATCCCTGCCCTTATTCCAATTTATGGCAAGACTTTTATCTTCTTTTATACATTTAGAACTGTCATCTTATAAGTCACGTCTCTTCTAGCCATATCATCTACCGAAAAGACTACTTATATGGAAAAGTTAATAATAGCTAATATTAAAACTGACTTTGTTTTGCAGATACATGGAATCCAAAATAAACTTGCTAACGAAACACAAACTAATCCATTCAATAGTGCTAATAATGTCAACGTAAATAATGCTGCTGTTGGTACAGCTCAAAATAGTAAAACATCTAATTTAAATTTAATTAGTATCGGTGATGAAAATACTGGAGTTCCTATCGTAGAAACTATTGAGGGCGAGAGTGCCTTACATGAAACCTTCAATGATGCTGAAGTTCAACTTGCCTGGAGATCTGATATTCCCGTTGGAAAAAACAAAACCAAACATTTAAAACATATCGCAAAGTTGAATTTTCAAAATACTCCTTCACTTGCAAATAACATCAATGGCAAATTAAGTAATAATAGTAGTAATTTGTTAGATTCTAAAAACGATGAGGAAAAAAGCATTTTTATGATCTTAAATTCTGGAAACATCGATGGTCTATCTGTCAATTCACCTGCTAATATTCGAACGAATCTAGAAAATAATGCTATTGAAAATCGCAACTCCAGCAATTCCAAATTATTAAACGATTTAATCAATTCAACGATAAATGTTCTTTCAAAAGTACTGCAACAAAATCACAGTAATTTTAATTCCTCACATATATTTATGCTGCTAAATTCTGGTAACATATCAAACGTTCATGTAAGTTCACCTGTTCTTGAAAACATTATCAAAAATACAACTTTAAAAGACAGATCAAGACGGCATTTGAATGAATCAGACGCAAATAATACTAATGTGGAATCTGTAATTTTAAAATCTTCAAGAGATACAACAAATCAGATTATTAATGTCAAGTTTAGAACTGGTGAACACCAGGGTACACAAAATAATGTAAATAAAGACAATCCTACTGCCTCTTTACCTTTAGATAATAACCAAAATAATACTAGCCTCGGATCAAATGATCCTGATAATCACACTCTCGCTAATTCTAATGCCACTGCTGAAGAAACTCCAATTGAAGATGTTTCAAGTGCAGAACGACCGGCTTTTAGATCTTTGATACCAGACAAAATAAGAAAATTAGAACAGGTTTCTACTGTCCTTAAAAATGCGATAAATGAAACTGAAGACCATAATGTAGTACTTAAACTAACTCCAGAATCCCCACCCTTAACCATTGACTTAAACCAAATACCTTTAAACAATCTTCTTGGTGGCGCTTTAAGTATTATTAGAAGATTAAAAAGAAACACACATGATAAAGCAGAAATCAGTTACCCTGGGAAAACAAATTATAAATCAAAACAAATTGACGAGCATCACGCTGTCACATCTTGTAAGAAATCAAAATTGAACGACAATGTTTTGACAATACCAACCAGAAAATCTTTTGATGATGATATTTTTAATGTGCTAAAGCTTTATGATTCTGTAGAGCTTGTTTGTCCACTTGCTGTTATTGTTAAGTTATATACGCATCAAGTTTTAGACAATATAGCTAAGAATGATCCAGACGGTGTTTTGAATCAAATTCTAAGTTCATTTGTGAAAGGTGACAAAGATGCTATCAGTTTGGTATCTAAGGAGATATTAGATCTGCCTATGCCTGTTAAGGTAAGGTTGCAGTTAGTTCTTGGAAAAACAAAGGAATTTATGGAACAGTTAAGTGATATTGTGGATGCAACGCTGTGTTCGTTGTCTTAAGTTACAAGGTGCATCCTGCGTGTTGATAACTCCAGACGAGTAACAGTCACTATTGGCATTGTTATTTTTTTTCTAAGACGTCTAATAAAGAAGTTAGAAATTTATCACTTTTTTTCTGTCATTCAAGTTAAAAATTAGTAGCGCTTCCACTATTTCATTCATAAACGCAAGATAGTACGCGATCCGCTCGGTGATGACGTAGCGCGGCACAGCTGTGCGTGTGCGTCAGTTCAGCGCGCCCGCGGTGGGTCAACGGACGTTGGACGAATAACTGGCTGCAAGTAAGTACGCACGGCTAAACATCAAGCTATACATTTCCAGTTTACGCTGATCTCGCACTGTATGGAAATCCTATTCAATGTGAGATCAGCTTATACTGGAAATGTATAAGTTGAGGTGTAGCCATGTGTACCTACAAGTAGGTATTTCATTTCAGGTACGATTTAGGTTGGTGTAAGTTCATTTACCTGCATCATGTCGTTGTATCGAAAGCACGGCACGGTGTTTACCACTATCACATCTCCTCGTAAACGAGAGAAATTAATTGACATTTAATTCACGTCTCTCGCATCACGAAGCACCTAGTAGGTACTCGTACCTATTCAACTAGACACGACGAGTACGCTTTGGAGTTGTATTTAAGGCCTTGAATCGAGTGACGACCAATCGCGCTAATAGGTATTTATTAAGCTTAAGTACTTACCTACCTTATTATAAATACTAAATACTGCCTAAAACAATTTTGCGGCAGCTTCTACAAAGGCAGGCAATTCAAACAGAAAAATGAATCGTTTGCTCTGTTACACAGAGTTCATTATTAGTTGGAGGTGCCCTTTTCTATGAAATTATTGAACCGAATTAAGACCTTATTTTTATAAGTTTAACCGCGAAATTCGGTTGTGCATTCTTGTAAAGTCCGGTCGAACACGAGACAATAGGTTTCTAAGAATAATTTTAGTAAACTGCGGACATACTTACCTAGTTTGGTGAAATTTCTATTTTTACCGTTTACTGGTAAGAAATAAAGTCTGAATTCACTTTTCATATTTTTACACACATTACACACGTATAAATGCATTGATCGCAAGGAAGCGTTACTTCGAGTTCTCATTATTTCACAAAAAAATCAATAAATTTAATTTTTCGTGATTTTTTTATTGTTATTTATTGAAAAAAATATTCCCAATCGATTCGAGTTCGATGATTGAGTTCATGGCTTACGGTGCCAGAACGACCTAAAATTAACCGTGTATATTTTTACATAATTTAAAAGGTCTTAAAATAATAATATGTACAAGTCTAAAAAAAGAAAATAATGATAAGGCATCAAAAATTTCGTCTCCATCGATATCAACGGGAAAAGTGCCCAAAAGGCTTGCCACGTTATATGGTAATGCTGATTATTTGTCGGAAAAATACGATTAATTAGTTTAATTTGTAGCTGGAAAACAGTAAGTTGGGTATTATCACTGCTAAGCTAAAGGCCAGTCAACATACATTAATTTAAAAAATTAAAATGATTTCTAAATAAATTCAGGTTAATAAAAATTCTTGAGAAAAATCTGGGCTAAACAGTCTAAAATTGCCAACATGACACACTACATCAATTTGCCGCGTTATAGACAGACATTGTCACGCAACAGTCAGTTCCAGAAACGAACTTTTAACGCTATCGTGAAATACTTCCATTAACTGGTTGCAGAAAACAACATTAAACTCGATTTTAATGGTTCATTAATTTTTAATAATGAAGTGTAGGCGCTATTTTATATTGTAGATTCGTGGGTATTTAAAAAAAAAATCTCTGAAGTGAGTAGCACACAAAAATCTTATACATTATTCATTTACGTATTTTTAAACATTTTTTATTTCTAATTTTCAAGTATGTATCTTTTTTATTTACCTACGTCCGTGTGTCACTGCAGGGTGCCAACTGAAAACCAGCGCTGGGTGTCTGACGCCCAGCAAATGCTGAGATAGCAACCCTTTCGGTATGGGCACGCTCAGCACATTTTTACTGCAATTTTATTGTCATGTTTATTGTTCTTTTTTATGTGTTTGTTGCTGTTGTGTTGTGTCTGTGTCGAATAAATGCTTTCTATTCTATTCTATTCTATTCTAAGTGTGAAACGACGCAATCTGTCAGTTTTTATTGCACCATTAGCGCCTTGAAGTTGTTTTGTGCAACATTATTAAATGAATGAAATCATTAGCGTTAATGGTTCATTATGTAATGTGGTATTAATGTTTGTCTTTGTGCAACTTGGTTCTAGAAGGACAGTTATGATTCAAATATGCTAACGATTTATAGTGGAAGTAAAATTGAAATAAGTACCGCTAATTTCCCTGACTTTGAGTAGGTAGTAAGCGAAAAATGGTTTTTCATGGACCTTAGCTCTGCAGTTTTTTGTGATAAAACATTTTGTGTATTAAGGCAATAAATAAAAATATAATTAAATTATGAAACTTTTTATTTACAACATCTTTTCGCACCTCTCTGGGTTTTGGTCAACCTTTGGTTTTAAATTACAATAATACAATAACTATAATCAGACTAGTTTTATTCTTAAGCAATGTAATACAATAAATATACTTATCCTACATTAAAATCAAAGACTTTTATTTAAAAAAAAATAAAAGAGAATAAACACGGTGCGAAATATTTCAAATATTTGGTTAATTTAATAAATATTATCATTAATTAACAATTTCAGGCAAAAATATTTGAAATTCATATTCGTTTTTGTTGTTCGATTTATTTTTCTGAAATTGATTGTTAAGAGAGATGAATCGAGAAATCCTGGGACTTAAGACCACACCTTAAATATTCAGAACGATAAAAAAGATATATGTAGACAGAAAAAGAATAAAAATGATGAAGAAGAAAGAAAAAAGAAACGTAAGTGTGGGGCAGCCCTACTAAAAGAACAATAATCTAGCCACGCATATCTTCTCTAATTAAAGCTAAATTATTATCACAAGAAAGAGACAGAGATAGTTTTTCCATCTCTTTTTGTCTTTTAGCAGATTCCTCACGTCTTCTGAACGCAACAATCAATTTATCAAACAACATTTTTTTTTATCAGGTGTAGATCTCAAAGTTTCATTACTAAGGATTTTTTTTATATACAGAGTATTTATTAAGTAATCCCCTTTACAATGATTCATTTCTGACCACTTGGCACTTTTAAGTGCCAGACGATCAACTGACACGGTACCTCTAGGTAAACAGTCTGACGACGATATAAAAGTATAAAATGTTTTTGTAAACAAGATTACTCAATAAATTTTATAGTGCCAAAGTCATTTTGTTCAGTGGTCGCAGTGTTAGGCGATCACATAGTTTTTTCCTTTAGTTTTGATGTGCAGCCGCTATGTGATATGTGGACGCAAGACTGTGGAAAAAAAAGACTGTTTAGGACATATCCTTATTTTTTTATGCGTAAATGTTGTACTGAAATGTAGTGTATCCGTATTTACGTTCGAAAAAATCAATTGTTAAATTGACACTACGTCACTTTGGCAAGGCAAGGTAAGGTAATATAATATGAAGCACAAGCATACGTTTCTTAATGTAGTTAGTGGGTGCCGTACTGTTCTCCTAGATAGGTTACAAAATAACCTGTGATTAGGAGGTGACTTTGACTGTGAAATGACTTTACCACAACGAATGACAGTTCTGATTTGTTTGAATAGGTGTTGGTACGTGGGTAGTGAATTTGCTAATTATTTTTTCTGACCATACATAGATTTTCCACGCCACTCAACAATTTTGGTTTTGTGACCTCTCCATGTAACTAAGTAGATAGCTCGTTATTTTGAACTCCGACAGAGTAAAAATAGTCATCAATGTGCGACCTTGAGAGAGGCCGATGGCGAACAGTGGATGTTTTTAGTTCATATGATCATTATGATGATATAAAGTCGGAGTTTGTCATTCACGATGATACCGATATTTTCAAAGTTATCAATCATGTCAAAGGTGATACAATTCATTCCTCTTTATAGAAAAGCCAGAAAAAGTACCACCTTCTATGAAAAAAGAATCAACCCACCTTCAACTCCGGATCAAACTCAAATCCAGCGCTACAATACATTTTCGTTGCGAATTCTCCAGCACAGAAGTAGTAAGACTCACAGCCTTCTGGATCTGGCATATTTCCATAAACGCCTAGAGGACAGGCTATATCAGCCATCATCTTTTTCTTATTCGCTTCGATTTGCGTTGCGAGTAATTTTTCGAAAGACGCATCTAGTTCCGATGAAGAGTTCGTCTCCAGTTGTTGCGCAGTCGTGTTAGTCCCTTCTGAAGGTATTAGTTGTGATTTTTGCGCGGTAGTGCCAAGTGTGCAACCTCCTTCAGCGATTGGTATGCAGTTCTGTAACAAGAGAAAACGTTTACAATAGTGCTTTGGGATCTCTTCGTAATAAGATAACATAGTCAACCAGTCATTATTATTCAAATTAACACAGAACATTAAGAAAACCGTTGATGAATGTCATGCATTTTCCTTGATTAAATCAACCAAACCAGTCTTCACGAATGATCAAGAGGAACCCGTGAAAATAAAAATATTATTAAAATTATAATCAATCTCTGTTTAAAAGCAAAAGACTCAAGTTTGAACATCGTACCTACTAAAATATGGGCCTACATAACTATTCATTAATTAGACTCACCGAAACTGAATGGTCATATTCAAATCCGTCTGAACAACGCAGATGCAGTGGGTTACCAGCACCTATACACCTGTAGAAGTAGTCACAGCGCTCAGGATCTGGCACGTTTCCAAACATTCCCGCAGGACATATTGGCGCCACTGTTGTGGGTGCTTCTGTAGGTAATGTTGTCGCTTCCGTAGGTAGTGTTGTCGCTTCTGTAGGTAATGTTGATGCTTCCGTATGTAGTGTTGTCGCATCTGTAGGTAATGTTGTCGCTTCTGTGGGTGCTTCTGTTGTTACTGTTGTCTGTTCTGTAGGTACAGTAGTTGCTTCTGTAGGTATGGTGGTCACTTCTGTAGGTATAGTCGTCTCTTCTGTGGGCACTTCTGTAGGTATAGTAGTCGCTTCTGTAGGCGCTTCTGTAGGTATAGTAGTGGCTTCTGTGGGCGCTTCTGTAACTACAGTAGTCGCTTCTGTAGGCGCTTCTGTAGGTATAGTAGTCGCTTCTGTGGGAGTCTCTGTTGTTATTGTCGTCTGTTCTGTAGGTACAGTAGTTGCTTCTGTAAGAACAGTAGTTGCTTCTGTAGGTATAGTAGTCGCTTCTGTGGGCGCTTCTGTTGTTATTGTCGTTTGTTCTGTAGGTACAGTAGTTGCTTCTGTAGGTATGGTGGTCACTTCTGTAGGTTTAGTAGTCGCTTCTGTGGGAGCTTCTGTAGATATAGTAGTCACTTCTATCGGCGCTTCTGAAGGTACAGTAGTTGCTTCTGTAGAAACAGTAGTCACTTCTGTAGGTATATTAGCTTCCGTTGTTGATTCATTGGTAGTTGTTATGTCTTCTGCTGTTGTTGTTGTGGGTTCAGTAAGTTCTGGAGGTGGGTTTGTTGTCAAGGTACTTCCGAGGGTACAACCTCCTTCTGCGATTTCTACGCAACTCTGTAAAAAAAATATATTTAAAAACGACAGTTCAATAGAATATTGTTTAATTAATTAGCTTCAGATTTTTTGTTTTAAAATGACGAACGTGGCTTTCAGAAGATTGATTTCGTTAGATGAGTTTTTAACCGGAAAGTGAAAAAATCTCTTTATTATTGGTAGCATACTCAAAATGCTAAGAGCATAGCAACTTTACTGGCAAAATTATACATTACTCATAATATTGGTAATCTTGCCAAATCTTTGAATTGCAGAAAAAGATATGCAACCTAAACCCCATATTTTGTATTATTCTGCCTCTACAGGGTCAAATTAAATTAGGTGGCAATACTTTAACCACGTGTTCGGTATCGATAACAAAAACTAATAAAAAAACAAAATGTTTTTATCATTCGAAAATTTTAATGTCACTTAGGGCAACTAAACGACTTTTATGTCATAGTTTTTGGAAATTCGTAAAAAATATCTGCCTAAGTTGCTACGATACAGCTGAGCGAACTAAGCACGCCTGGTCGACGCGGTTCGCTGACCGATTACAGGTATTGATCAAAATTACAAAAACAGCTGAGCGATCTACGCACGCCCGGCGGACGCAGTTCACAGACCGACCTTCGCCGGGTGTTGGGAATCCCAAGCCGATTCCCGGCCACCGTAGGCGCGGGCTTGTGGACGGCGAGTAATGGGTAGCTCGCCGTCCGATAAGGACCAAGCCCGGGTCGATGGTGCGTTATGTACCACGCGCGCCTCAAAGAGATGTCAGCACCAACTGGTGCAGTCCACAAGGGCTGATGCCTGCCAGGGGTGCGGGTTGTTAGAAAGAGATACCGTGGCCCCTGGCACACAGACAACTGAAGGAAAACAGGTGGGTTATAGTCAGTAAAAGTCTGACACGCCCTCCTGCTCCTCCCAGAGCGGGAGAAGTTATTTCATGATTTCTGACCCTCAGAAAAAAAGACCCATCGAATGACATTTTTTTTTTTTTAATTTGTTTTCGATATTAATACCCAACACGTGGGTAAAGTATTGCCAGCTAATTTAATTTGACCCTGTATATTATTAATCGCCAAACTTACTTCTGATTCAGGATCAAACTCATATCCATAAGCACAGTATAACTTCAGTGCATAACCATCAATGCATCTGAAGAATGAAACGCAGCTTTCTGTGTCTGGGAAGTTCCCAGCGGCACCTTCTGGACATAGGGTTGTGGAAGTCGTGTCTCCTGCTAAAGTGGTTGGTGGTACTGTGGTTGGTACAGCTGTGGGGTAAGACTCAGGAGTCGTGGCAGTGGCTTCAGTATTGTTGTCTTCTGGCACCGTTTGCGAGGTTGTCTGTCCGTTGGGAAGAGTGCAGCCGCCTTGAGCTATTTCTACGCATATCTGAAATAAAGAGTGGATGAGTAACTGTTATGAATAATAATAATAATAATAATAATAATAATGTTTATTTCAGTTAGATGTTCACAAATGTTACGAGTACAGTAATATGGTACAATATATAGTGCATTGAGTATTATCTCCTGGCACCCAAACTAGGTTTATAGCCTGTGACTTGGGGACCAGTGATTCCATAAGGGTAGATTTACATGTTTTTGTAATAGGTACTGTGTTTACCAGTAACATGTTTAACATAACATAGAATTAATATTTATGTATTTAGAAAAAAAGAAAAACGTAAAACTAATTAACAATAAAAACTGTTTGTTAGTGTTTGAGTTAGAGTGAGTTGGTGGTGGTAGGTGTGGTTGGTAAGTTGTGTACGTATGTGTAAGTAATGTGACAGTGCGGTTTGTGTATGGTGTGAATGTGTCCTGGTAGGTGTAGTGATGGTGGATTGTGTGAGTAACTGAATTTAAGTGGACATCGATTTTAAACGTAGGTTTAATACCTATATTAGCCTTTTGCAGTGCCTACACTGAAAGTTAGAACTACATACTTTATTTGAAATAGTATGGAACATTTTTATTTAGAAGAAGTTAATAATTTTTAGGACTTATCAATGCGCGCTTAACTTTAAAAGGTTACCCGAATAAACGATATCTTACGATGGATTTTGTAGTTCGTGTTGCATAACAATGGATGACGTACATTTACAGTTTGACCAAAGCTTAATAATATTCAGAGATTTGTGGAGGCATCTTCATCGTCACATGCGAACGACGCATCATACTGTCGTCACACAAAGTCCTGCATCGCGCAAGCAGAGTCACCATAAAATAAAACATCGCGACATCAATCTTCGGGCAGTTGGGAGGGGCTCACCATTCCTCATACCTCTACAGATTTGACTACACTGCTAAAAATAATGAAAACTCACCCTCGAATCACTATCGAATTCAAATCCATCAGCACACAGGAGATGCAGCGGTGAGCTTCCAGAGCAGTCATAGAACGCATCACACCTGGCCGGGTCAGCTACGTTGCCATCTTCATCGTCAGGACACTCGAACTGCGCTGTAGTCGTGTCATCTTGTGGTTCGAAGGTTGTTGGGAGCACTGTGGTTGGGTTACCACCTAAAGTGCAGCCTCCTTCGGTGATTTGGACGCAATTCTGGGAAAATTAAAGAAAGGATAAAACTAATGTTTTTTTAAATGATAAGAATTGTTGGTCGCTGTGATTAACTCAAGACAACGTTTGTGTTCTTTCACCAGAATTAGCTTAACTACTAATAGGTCATATGAATTACTTCATGTCATTTTTTATTTTACTTGACTGCATAAACCATTTTTTTTAATTTTATTAATTAAATTTTCATTTATTGGTGAATGTTAATTATATGCTATTATTGTATAGAATCAAGTTTTCTTTGAAGTTTTGTCTGGGGAGTTTGTTGCGCCACTTCTTCTCCCAGCTAAAGCACTAGGAAGTGGTGAAGGGCGGGCGTTTTGGGGGACTGTCTTATGTAATTTTGACGTTCAAAAAGTGCTGACTCTCAGCCTAGTTTGAATAAATGACTTTTGATTTTGATTTTTCGTTTTTTTTTTTTTTTCAAATGATAAGGTAGAAATGACGATATACGAGTATGTTCATGACTGTTTAAGTTAAAAATGAAAAGCCTTTCATTGCTGATGCTAATATCTATTCCATTCCATATTGTTAACTCAAAGTGAGCAGTGGTGGCTCAGTGGTATCGGTCGGGCCGATACAGGCAGCAAAACCGAAGAAGGAAATTTACTTTGTGTAAATAATTTTCATTGCTACTCTCATAAGGGCGAAGGGAAATATCGTGAGGAAATTGGAATGTCCTAGAACCTAAACTTCGAAGACCAACATGCACTGGGGCCGCGAGATAGATTACAACACACTCCCTCACTTCACCTCAAGAGGAAGCCTTTGCCCCAGTGGGAACAATATATGCTGATTGTGCTATTTTGCGTAATAAGGTAGTAAGTCTTTTCGTCGTTTCTACGTTTTACTGGCACAAAACGAACAGTGGTTTTTTTTTTCTGGGTGGGAAATCATCAAATAACTTCTCCCGCTCTGGGTGGAGCGGGAGGGCGTGTCAGACTTTTACTGACTAAAACCCACCCGTGTTCCCTCAGTTGCCTGTGTGCCAGGGGCGGCGGTATCTCTTTCGAACAACCCGCACCCCCGGCAGGCATCGGCCCTTGCGGGCCCCTCTGTTGCTGCTGACATCTCTTTGAGGCGCGCGTGGAACACAACGCGCCGTCGACCCGGGCTTGGTCCTTACCGGACAGCGAGCTACCCATTACTCGCCGTCCGCAAGCCCGTGCCTACGGTGGCCGGGAATCAGCCTGGGATTCCCGACGCCCAGGGCGTCTCCTGCGAAGGCCACGGCTGTGAGGGCGCATGTACTGCATCTCCCTCACGTGCGCCGCCTCCCTCTTTGCGAGCATAACTGCTTCGCTGAAGGAGGCGACTGCTAGCCATGCACTCTCGCTTCGTACCATGGCCTGGACCAGGGTCGGACACTTTTCACGAACGAACAGTGGTTAGGACACTTTTCAGCACTTCGTCATATACGTCTAAAATGACATAGGTATATGACGAAGCGACATATCATAATGTATTGCTCTCTACGTCATTATCATACAAATGAAAAGGACAGGTGATCTTTACAAGGAGTACTTATAAGAAGATAGCTTTCAATTAACAAAAAAAAAATTTTACTCACCCCAGCAGCAGAACTGTACTCGAAACCTTCACTACAATGCAACAGTATTGCAATTCCATTCGTGCACATATAGAACGATGCACACAACTCTGGGTGGGCTACATTGCCAAACTGTCCAACTGGACAAATCGGAGGTGCAGTTGTCACTTCACTTTCTGTAGTTGTGGGTTCTGCAGTCGTAGTTACATCAGAATCGTCTCCTGCAACTGTGGTTTCAGTTTCTACCCCTCCTGGTGCTACAGTGGTTGCTATTTGTTCTTCTGATGAGGCATCGCTTTCTGTGCTTGATCCTAAGGTGCAACCACCCTCTGCTATTTCTACGCAGGTCTGAAATTAATGTTACAATTAGTTTTACTCGGAATTTTAATAATCTGCAGTAAAAAAAAAACATAATTATGAGTAATATAAAATATCCTTTTGTCTTCCAAGAAACCCAAGCATTACTCAAATTTTTGTCGCATTCTGTTTTCATGACACTATGACTATGTTGATAACTATTTTGTATATAACATAATGAATCCGCTTCTATCTAAGCAATCCCAAAACACGTTTAAATCAGAGGATACCGAAAAAAAAACACTCATTCAATAAAATACCATCATCTCTCCTGGCCTTATGCCAATTTATTTGCGGTCGGCGCAACATTGTCTTTTCCTTTTACACTTCTCTATTAGTCGTCATCTTGGTAATCACCCCCTTTCTAAACATATCATTCATACAGTCCATAAAGCGTTTCTTTGGTCTTCCTATACTCTCATTCATTATAATACACATATAATGTAAATTAAGCAATTTGTCTCACCCTCGATTCCGGATCAAATTCAAACCCTTGACTACAGAACAACTCTATCGCTATACCGTTAGTGCACATATAGAAACCTGTGCATTCTTTCGGGTGCGGTACGTTACCAAACACACCAGGTGGGCATATCGGTACTGGCGTAGTTACTTCGACTTTTTCCGTAGTCGGGTCACTTTCCGGAGTCGTTTCGGTAGGTTTCGAAGTCGTATCAGAAGCAGGAGTTGTTGATTGTGCTTCTGTATTTCCTGTAGATTGAGTTGTTGTTGTTTCATCTACTGTGGTAGTTTCTTGTGGGGAGACTGTTGTTGTTGTTACAGCTTCAGTGTGACCAGAAACCGTTGTTGTTGACTCTGGAACTAGAGTTGTTGGTTCCGCATTAGGGTCTGTTACTTCTGCAGAATCTGGTTTCTGGGTTGGCTCTGATGGGTTTGCGGGACCAGAAGTCGGTGGCTCTGAAGTATCTGCTGTAGGTGGAGCCACGGTAGTGATATCTTCTTCTGAATTTGAATCATCTCCTTTAGGAGTAGTTGCAGTGCCCTGACCGAGTGTACATCCACCCTCGGCGATGGCCATGCAATTCTGAAAATATTAATTAAGAGGTTATTAAAAATATACTCAAGCTTAAAAAGTATCGAAATAATATTAATACAAATATTATAATAACATAAAAATTCGTAAAGCATTAATTTGTCGAAAATAGGCTCTTAGTCAGATTTTTTTTTTTTATTGCAAATGTTGGTTCTTTTTTTTGTTATTCAGCTAAAAGGCGTTCACTACTGGACAAAGGCCGCCCAAAAATAATCGCCACAGTAAGTTGTCCTTTAAAAATGTATATGTCACAGTTAAAACCAGTTTTTAGATAGAACGCGTTTTCTATAGTTAGAACTAGTTTTTACTAAATACCTTAAAACTGGTTCGACGGGACCCTTCGCTGACAGGACACTTTGCCAACAGGACTCTTCGCCGACAAGGCTCATCAGGTAGGTAATAGGTTAGGTTAGAATTGTGGCCAACCGCGCGCGAGCCGAGCGAGCGGTGCTGTGGCAGCGGCCGGCGAGCGCTACTTCCAAGTTAGTGGCAGTTACTTGGCTAATTAGTAATAGCGCAAGGATGAGCCTTGTTGGCGAAGAGTCCTGTCGGCTAAGTGTCTTGTCGGCGAATAGTAGTCTTGTCGGTGTTCAGTCTGTCGGCGTAGTGTCCGTCGACGTTTAGTCGTACACTCAAATATATCAGTGGTAAATTCTAGATTTGACTAGGTATTTCTAGTTTTAACAAAGGCATTTAGTAAAAACTAGTTTTAACTAGGGTAAACAAGTACTAACGAAAAACGGGTTTTAACTATAACATTTATATAGTCCATTAAATAAGTATTATCATTGCATTTGTCCATTCTATGAATTTGTCCATTCTGAACATTGGTGGCCCAGTGATCACGGCCGCGACTTACGAGATGGGTTCGGACACAGAAGGGCGCTTTACTTTCTGTAAATTTTTTCATCACCGCTGCTCTTAAAACGGTGAAGAAAAACATGAACAAAATTCGAAGAAATGTGACATCTACCAACTCGCACAGGGCCCGCGTGGTGGATTATAGCTCACTCCCTCTTACAGAGACGAGGCCTGTGTCCCAGCAGTGGGACTATTTTAGGTTGATTATGATTCTATGCCTCTAGTAGTTTCCCGAGAGTTTTACTGTTATTGGAACTGATGTGAGTGAACTAACCCATCGGGGAATAGTTACAGTCGTGATGCAATTTAATATGTTTGTAAAAAGGCACTCACCGCTACAATAGGATCGAATTCTTGTCCTTCTGCGCAAACCCGTTCTATTTCAGACACACCATTACAGATGTAGAATGCATCACATCTGTCCGGGTGAGCAACATTTCCAAACACTCCAGGTGGGCAAATTGGCGCTGGTGTAGTCACCTCACTTTCAGTAGTCGTTTGAACGGCTTCTGTGGTTGTTTCAGCGGCTTCTGAAGTCGTGGCCACCGGTTTCAATGTAGTTGTTATAGACGGAAGCGGCTCAGGAGCTGGTGTGATTTCTGATTCAGATGAGCCTGAATCATCACCATTTATGTTGTCATCGCCAGGTGGTCCATTGCCTTGACCGAGTGTACATCCTCCTTCAGCAATGGGCATGCAATACTGGGAAAATTTATATAATTAGTTTTCAAAATCAAAAAAATCAAAAGTCATTTATTCAAACTAGTCCGCACTTTTTGAACGTCAAAATTACATAAGACAGTCCCCCAAAACGCCCACCCTTCACCACTTCCTAGTGCATTAGCTGGGAAGAAGAAGTGGCGCAACAAACTCCCCAGCAGCACAGCTGTCTGTTAAGTTGGAAGAACTTGATTCTATACAATAATAGCATATAATTAACATTCAACCATAAATGAAAATGTGATTAATAAAAATAAAAAATAAAGAAATGGTTTATGCGGTCAAGTTAAATAAACAATGATATGAAGTAATTCGTATGACCTGTCAGTAGTTAAGCTAATTCTGGTGAAAGAACACAAACGTTGTCTTGAGTTAATCACAGCGACCAACAATTCTTATCGTTTAAGTAGTCGCTGATAGAATAGTATGCCTTCGAACAAAGATTTGATTTTACTTTCGCTTTAAACGCATTATAATGTAAATCTAGCAAAGAAGAGGGAAGCTTGTTATAGAAAGTTATACCAAGCCCAGCCCGGTTTTGCCGTGTCTAAAAACTAGAGCCAACTTATTTAGTATTTCATCATCATCTGCTTAGCTTTTTCCCAACTATGTTGGGGTCGGCTTCCAGTCTAACCTAGACGCAGCTAAATACCAGTCTTTCACATGGAGCAACTGCCTATTTGACTTCCACAATCCAGTTATTGGGTAATACGATACCCCTTGGCATACCTGACATACCATTTAGTGTTTATGTGAGAAAATTTTAATGAAAATAATAATATATGAGCCTCGACCAACACCTAAGGAGGCTCGCGTTGGGCAGCTGGACCAAGAGCTTGATCCAGAAAGCGGTACTCCTGGACACGGCTCGCATTGTTAGGAGGTTCCTCTCTCGGAGCCCTGACCGCCGGTAGCTTGGACCCTGTTCCCGATACCGGTGGGTTACTATTTTTTATATTTTTAAATGTTTTTATATATTTTATATTTTAATATTTAAAAATGTAATTTATATGTATTTATTGAGATAAAGGAGATATTAATATAAACCTACCGTCGTTATTGGATCAAATTCGTGTCCATCACTACAAGTTAGTAGAATAGCTTGTCCTCCCGCGCACATGTAGAAGGCGTTACATATTTCTGGATGCGGTATATTGCCAAATACTCCAGGTGGGCAAAGGGGCGCTGGTGTAGTCACCTCGTCACTTCCAGAGGTCACCTGTTCACTTTCAGAAGTCGTTTCGAAACTTTCTGAACTCGTTTCGGAACTTTCTGCGGTCGTTGGCGTTGGTTCTGTAGTGGTGTCGGGTTGAGTATTTGGGTCTGATGCTTCGTCATCATCTGGTGTTGTCCCAGAATTCGGCCCAAGGGTGCAACCGCCTTCGGTAATAGGAACGCAATCCTAGAAGAGGAAGATAAAAACAAATGTAATTTCTGCTAGAACTTGTAAATCTCATTAACGGATCGGAGGGGAGCACCAACGGAATCCTTAGGATAATCTCTAAGAGGCCAGAGTCTGCAGTGCTTGGGAGATTTATCTAGCTTCATATGACAAGATGACACTGTAACTATGATTATTTGATTTGTTAACAAGTTTTTTTTTACGTTATTTTTAATTCATTAAACATAAAATAAAATAGTATGTACAGACACCAGCAGTCCAGCACATGAAGCTACCCCAATCTGTCAAATTTCTTTGATAGTTTTTCAACTTTATTACAAAATTAGCTTGATCTGTTTATGGATATAAAACAGAGAGAAAAGAATCACAGGGCATCGAAAAATTTGTCTGCAACCCTGTCAATTGGAAAAGTGCCCAAAAGGCTGGGCATTGCCACTTTGTATGGCCATGCTGATTCTTTGGCCAATTTTTTTTTTTTGAGTTAAACGGTTTTGATGAAAATAAAGATCTAGATAATGTTCCAAAAGCTAAAAAATAATTCGGTAGGTCCTAGATAACAGTCATCACACCACTTTCCTGATCAATCTATATAGGGCATTGATTTGACAAAAAAAAAAATCGTGGGTCGCGTGAAATTTCTATCAACAGTCAACCGCTCATATGCTATTTACATATTTACTCAGGTTACGCTACGCCTTGGCTACGCCCCACGATTTTTTTTAAAATAAATAAATAAATCTAATATATAAAATTTTCGTGTCACAGTTTTCGTTGCCATACTCCTCCGAAACGGCTTGACCGATTTTGATGAAATTTTTTGTGCTTATCCGGTATCCATGAGAATCGGCCAACATCTATTTTTCATCCCCCTAAATGTTAGGGGTAGTCCACCCCTAAATAATTTATAAGGCAAAACAACGTTTACTGGGTCAGCTAGTATAATATAATAATAATAAATGGCTGAAGAGTTCGTTTGTTTGCTTGGACGCGCTAATCTCAGAAACTACTGGTCCGATTTGAAAAATTATTTCAGCTTTAGATAGCCCATTTATCGAGGAAGGCTATAAGCTATATAATATCACGCTAAGATCCTTAGGAGCCAAGTAAAGAGAAAAACGTCACGAATACGTATAAGTATTCGCACGGGCAGGCGAGGCGAGCGAGGTGGTGGGTTCGGGAGCAAGAAATTTGAAGCGAACGAAGTTGTGGGCAGAAGCTAGTAATATTATAACATAAGTAAGGAGAGATATAATGTTTATTTTTCGTCGTGAACTATAAAGATTGTTAAACTATAAAGATTGTTAAAGAGACTTAGTGTACAACATCATTAGACTACACAGTCGGAGTCTTTAGATATGTATTTTAATTTATTGTCACCTCCCTCCGAAATTAAAATTATTTTTCACTTTGTAGTGTTTTTTCGGAAGTCTGTTGTATTTTTTTGGTATAATTTTTATTTTTCACTTTTTAGTTATAGTACCTACCCCACATCAATACGAAATTTCATCATCCTTGGGGTGTTCTCAAAGCTAATCAAATCAAAACAATGCATATTTATGCGATAGCGGCAATCGCGATTGATTTACTGTAATTTTTTTAAGAGTTCCGTTGTCTGTCTCTGAAACCCATCATCAGATCTATATGAAAATTAAATGGGAATATTTCGGAATAAATCTGTTTCAAGCAAAAAAATAATTTTGCAAATCCATTTATATATGACGGAGTTATGCCCGAACATACAGAAAAAAGAATATAAACATACCGAATTGTTAATCTCCTCCTTTTTGAAGTCGGTTAAAATCTAAACATTGTATCTCTCCTTACTATATTATAATATACACCGTGAAATTTAAATGGTTGTTTTCCCGCAGCGAAATGGTTTTGTCTTGGTCATACAATAGTTTTATAAACAAATAAAATATTAGAAACAAAAAATGGCAGATTAACCATTGTGAAAAATCACCACGTGCGAGAGTTTATTTTGCTTTGAACATTTATCGAGCGGTGCGTGCGATTCGAGTAGTATCTACCAGTTACTTCTAGTGTTACTATTGAGTAGTGTTTTATCGAGTTAATGAATATTTTTTTAATTATTTTAAAACAAAAAAAATTTTTTTTAACTTTTACTCTATGCTTCGAAAGTACTCCTTATGGCAAGTTGTTCTGCCGCGGGAAAACAACCATTTAAATTTCATTACACAAACGTTCACTCCTTTAACAAAACTCCAACACCTAAGTATTATCTACGTAAAGTCTTACCTACATCTTACGCAGAACGTAAGCGAGGCAAAAGGAGTATTTGAGAACCGTAGCTGGTGGCGTTCCGTAGTTTCTACCGACCTCCATGGTAAATAGGCTTGAGTTTATGTATATATTATGTACAAAAAAGAAATATAACTTACCAGGACCAAAGGTTCGAATTCATGTCCATCGCCACAAGTCAGTAAAATAGCTTGTCCTCCCGCGCACATGTAGAAGGAATTACATATCTCCGGATGGGGTATATTGCCAAATACTCCAGGTGGGCAAATTGGGTCTGGCGTGGTGACTTCCTCACTGTCTGGAGCCGAAGTCGGGTTCACCGATGCAGGAGTCGTTTCGGAACTATCTGGACTTTCCGAAGTGGGGTTTGGTTGAGGATGTGAGACTGTTGCCTCATTATCGGGAGTTGTTTCAGTGTTTGGTCCAAGGGTACATCCACCTTCGGCTATGGGAACGCAATCCTAAAAAAACAATTATTAGTTTTTATTAAATAGTGTAGTGAAGTGGTTTTTACTGCGACTACAGCAAAGAAAAAGGAGATTTATGGTTTTAACCAGTGGTGGGCAAACTTTCTTAACGGGGGGCTAGAAAATTTAAGAAATTTCAGACGAGGGCCAGAATCATAGGAAAAATTGCATTTTGTGTTGAAACTTTTAATCATATAAAAATATTACAGCAGACACACTTTCACAAATGTTAAATAATTAATTAAACTTTTATTCGAAGGCCCTGTCATGATATTGCTTTTGATTTGACATAATATTTTCGAATGCAGGTTCGAGCTGTGACGAAGTAACTTTCAGTAGCGCGAAAAGGCTAGTCTAGCTGGCTCCTTTACGTATGCGTCTATTATTCTACTAAGTAGAATCTACTTTATACTTCTGGACTTTCAAAATATAATTATCGCGGACCATATACTATTTATGTCGAAGGACCATCGGCGGGCCGGATTAAATGCTTACGCGGGCCGGAGCTGGCCCGCGAGCCGTATTTTGCCCATCACTGGTTTGAACAGTCTAAGTTTTTGAGTCGCTCTCTAAAGGTGTGCACACGGGAAATTTTTTGAGCAATTATTGCTCGGCAACACTAATGGATCAATTAAGTAGAGCAATCTCGAGCAACCACAATAAATTTCGGATATGTTTCGGGAATATTGCTTCTGATTGCTCCATATATTTCATGAGTTGTCGAATATCCAATCGGTTTGGTTTGTCAATTTCTTTTCTATTACGTTTGTACGTATAACTACGTCTCCTTTTTGCGAGAGGAACGGGCCGGTGACGGAGGCGGCGGGGGGTGGGGCGTATTGCCTATTTTTTTTTAGTTGCTCCGTATTGCATGATATTGTGTGGCCGTATCTCTGGCAATAGGTTGCTACATGTTGCCATTGCTCGACGACAATTGACCAGGATGGAGCAATTTTAGTTGCTCGTGTACGCGCACCTTAAGTTGAACAATGTCGAGTAAAAGTACACTTGCCGCGGTTATTCCGTGGTTGGGTGACCATTTCACATAACGAGATCCCTCCGTGCCTCAGAAAGTACGTTAAGCCATTGGTACCGGCTGATATTCGTTGCTTTTTGACAGTCTGACAACCTGTCTTACCATGAGGGCTTTGGAGGTCAGATCAGCAGTCGCTCCATGTGTTATACTTGTATTCAGCTGCATCCGGTACGACTGCAAGCCGACCCCAACATGGTTGGGAAAATGCTGGGCAGATGCCGAATGCAGCAGATTACCAGAATTTTACATGAACCGCCTATATGTCTGTCCTACTCTTTGGTAAGACTGGTTGTCAGACTTTTGGACCCGTACCGACTGTCAAAGATCGACGAATAACAGCCGGAAACAACTGCTTAACATTTTTTCCGAGGCACGGAGGGGTCTTGGTATGTAAAGATGCTCACCCATCCGCGGAACAACCGCGGCAAGCGTAGCTTAACCTGATCTGTCGACCCGTGCGGCTGTTATTGCTTAGCCACGAGCCTCGTCTTTTTATCAAAGCCAGTGGGATTGTATCTAATAAATTGAAGATAAATAATTGAGAATTACAAAAAGAGATATAACTCACCCGAACTTCAGCGTTGAATTCGTGCCCTTCAGTACATGTGAGCAAAATAGCTTGTCCTGCTGTACACATGTAGAATGCATTACATTTATCTGGGTGGGGCAAATTGCCAAAAACTCCAGGTGGGCAAATAGCCTCAGGTATAGGAGTCGTGGTTGGGCTTTGGCCCAGCGTGCAGCCGCCTTCTGCTATTTCTACACAGTACTGAAAAAGACATATTGTTTTTAATTTTATGCATAATATAATAAAGCTAAATAGTTTGTTTGAACGCACTAATCTCTGAAACCACCATTTTGGAGGGAGGTTATAAGCTATTTAACATCAAAATGCAATTCTAAACGAAGTAATAGCGTGGACGGGCGATGAGATACGACGTGACGTGTCGGGGGTGAAAATTTCATGCAGTCGAAGTCGCGGGCAGAAGCTAGTTGATAGATAGAATTTATGCTCAATTGTTTACTAAAATGTTAACAAAGCTCATACAAAAAATGTTTACGTAATAAAAACTTAAAAAAAAAACAATACAAAGTGAAAAATAACTATAATTTCGAAAGTCGAAACTATGGATGTGAATTTTTAAAAATTGTCACCGCCTTCCGAAATTAAAGTTATTTTTCACTTTGTAGTGTTTTTTTTAAAGTCGGTTGTTTTTTTTAGTTTTTTTTTCACTTTTTAGCTATAGTATCTACCTCACGATAATTCGAAATTTCATCATCGTTGGGGTGTTCGCAAAGTCAATAAATCAAAACAATGCATAGTTAAGAGCAAGCAGCAATCGCGGGTGATTTGCTGTCATTTTTTAAGAGTTCCGTTGTCTGTCTCTGAAACTCATAATCAGATCTATATGAATGGAGATCTATATGATCTATTTAAATGGGACCGTTTTGAAATAAACTTCTTTCGAACAAAGAAAAAAACTTTGCAAATCCGTCTTTATATGACGGATTTATGCCCGAAAATACATTTAAAAAAATACATAAACATTTTGATTTGATAACCTCCTTCTTTTTGAAGTCCGTTTAAAAAGAAAAAATGTTCCAAAGTTAATTTGCAGCTTACCTTCAATTCAGGATCGTATTCATATCCGTCACTACAGACCAATGGTATGGGAACACCAGCAGTACACAGATAGAACGCATCACATCTATCTGGATTTGGCACATTACCAAACACTCCTGCAGGACAAATGGGTGCTACTGTAGTCGCTTCTGTACCTTCTGTAGTAGGTGTTTCACTGATTTCTGAGCTTTCAGTTGGTTCTTGTGTCGTTTCCGTTACGAATTCCGATGGATCTGTTGTTTCATAAGATGCATCTGTCGAACTGAACCCAGGTTCATCTGTTGTAGGTTGTTCGGTTTCCGTGTCGTAGTCTGCAGGATCGATTGTAGTTGATGAAGACTCTGTTGTCTCATCAGTGATTTCTGAGCTTTCAGTTGGTTCTTGTGTCGTTTCCGTTACCAATTCCGATGGATCTGTTGTTTCATAAGATGCATCTGTCGAACTGTCCCCAGGTTCTTCTGTTGTAGGTTGTTCGGTTTCCGTGTCGTAGTCTGCAGGATCGATTGTAGTTGATGAAGACTCTGTTGTCTCATCAGTGTATGGGTAGTCAGTTGTTACTGACGGGTCCGTTACTTCTCCAGAATAATCAATAGTTGTTGTTGATTCTGTTGTATCAGCTGTTGATCCTGTTGTCACATCATAGTCTTCCGATGTTGTTATAGAAGGATCTTCTGTCGTTGGTGAAGACTCTGTTGTTTCATAGGAACCCGTAGTTTCATAAGAATCAGTTGTTTCTACAGATCCGGAGGTAGTTGACTGTTCTGTAGTTGAAGCTGTCTCAATGGATACATCGTCTCCAGTAGTAGATTCGTAGTCTAATCCATCTGTAGTGGTTCCATCAGAAGATTCAGTTGGTATAGATTCCGTTGTAGAAGACACTTCTGATCCCTCATCAGAAGTCACTCCTTGTTCCGTAGTTGGCTCATTATCATCAGAAATCAAATCGTCTTCTATAGTCGACTGCCAATTTTCTGTAGTTGATTCTGAGCTTACGTCCGTAGCTCCCGTTGTTGTTTCTATAGCTGGAGTGGTTTGAGATGCGTATGTACAACCTCCTTCTGCTATAGCTACGCAATTCTGAAAATAATATTTTATTAGAGTCACGTTGATTTGCTAAAATAAAAGCTAAAATACTGCATCAGTACATTTTACTATTAATTGAATGTTTTTTTTTAATTCGATTTTTTAGTATTAGAGCTTTTTGTGAGCTGTTTGGGTTCTGGAATGAACCAGTTCACGACCTCTAAAGGCCATTATTGCATAATTATGGTCAGGCCAATCAAATTAGTTGCTCAGGCCGTTATAAGTGCCAAAATTTATAAATTTTTATAATTATTTTTCGGCGACTGCCTATCTGACCTCCATAACCTAGTTACTGGGTAACACGATACCCCTTGGTAAGACTGGTTGTCAGACTTTCGGGCTTCTGCCTTACATCCACGAATACCAGCCGGGATCAATGGTTAAAGTGCTTTGCGAGGCTCGGAGGGGTCTTGGTATCTAAAGACCGGTTTTTACCATTCAAAATCAAATCAAAAGTCATTTATTCAAATTAGGCTGAGAATCAGCACTTTTCGAATGTCAAAAATACATAAGACAGTCCCCCAAAACGCCCGCCCTTCACCACTTCCTAGTGCTTTAGGTGTGAAGAAGAAGTGGCGCAACAAACTCCCCAGCAGCACAGCTGTCTGTTTAGTTAGATAGACTTGATTCTATACATAGGTAGGCAAAGTAATCAACATTACGAGACACAGAACTTAAAAATTTGTCATAATGTCAGCTAGCCATGCCAATATACCAGCAAATAAAATGAAAACTTAACTCAAGCACAAAAAAAAAGTAAACAAAGCATAAGTACTACCAAAATAAAAGCCTCCTGGTATAATTTAATACAAATTATACTATATATAATACATTGTTTAGAGAATTTAATACAAAAGGTTTGTGCATATAAAACATACATGTTAAACTGCTTTTTCAAATCGTAAAACTAGTGCCAAGTGGCGTAGCTAGTATACAAATAAAAAACAAGTTAATAATTTTGGAACTCACCCTCTGCTCTGGATCAAACTCGAATCCTTCGCTACAGAACAATAGTATCTCATTCCCTCCAGCGCACATATAGAATGAGTTACATTCCAATGGGTGGGCAACATTACCCCATTGCCCAGGTGGACATATAGGTGCTAGTGTGGTTGGTGGGGTTGGTTCAGTGGTGGTGGCAGGTCCAAGAGTACAACCGCCTTCGGCAATTGGAACACAAGACTGGAAAAAGAATATGCATGTAAATTAGGATACGTAGGTGGATATATAAGAAGTCTGAAAGTGGCTCCAACAACTGAGAAATTGTTTAAAAATCAGTTGTCATGGTATGGGCATGTGATACGGAGGAATGAGGAAAATGTCGTGAGGAAAGTTTTGAGTATGAATGTCGATGGCTGTAAGAGTAGGGGTAGACTAAAAAAACGATGGATGGACTAAGTGAAAAGAGATATCGCCGCGGTAAGTCAATTGGGATAATATTTAATAATACATTTCTGAAGAGAGATAATGTTTAACTATGTATTTTTGATTCATACATAATATAACGCCTTATATTCCCCAACGGCTGGACAGAGGTATACCTATTTATAGTACACCACATTTCGCCAGATACTACGCACGAGCCTTTTGGAGCCTTGCGGAATTCCACTTTGCCCGACCTGGGAATCGAACCCAGGACTACATGTTCAATAGCAGCGCTTGCGACCACTAGATCAACGAGGCAAAAAAAAAACTGAAAATCACTTAAATCTCACCTTGGTCTCAGGATCAAATTCAAAGTCATCGCTACAGTACAACTGAATCGGTGTACCGCCAGCACACATATAGAACGAGCCACACAGTTCTGGGTGAGCCACATTTCCGAACTGGCCCACAGAACAGATCGGTTCTGGAGTCGCTACCGTGGTCGGTACTGTGGTTACTCCAGCGGTGGTCGTTTCTTGGAAATTCGGTACAGTCGGGTCTTTGTCTGGATTTTCTGATGTTTGAGAACCGAGTGTGCAACCTCCTTCTGCTATTAGAACGCATTCCTGAAAAAAATAGAAAGTTATAAAGTTATTAACGTGTTTTGATTTGAAAACGTACGACAGTGATTATCATCAGCGCTGGGAGCGGGGTTCAAGAGGGTGCACTTGAACCTGGCTTCAAAATTAAATATAGGTCGGTGTAAAAACATTGAAAACTAAAAAAAATCTGATAATGCCTAATAAAATAATAGAGAACTTAACTAAAAAATTTTCGAGCTCGCTCCGCTAACTCTTGCTCCGCTAACTGCTTATGTGCATTAGTCAACAAAGTATCGAACTCCTATTTCCGAAAATCGAATCGACCCTTGCTTCGCTGGCTCTTGCATCCTATTCTATCTTCGTTCTTAAGCTTCTTTATATAAATCGACACAGTTAGATCTCGTTCTGTTATATGTACAAAATGAAACCTCTCTCATTCGAGGCGAGAAGCAAAAATTATCGATTACCTTTTTTTCTTGCATCATACATTCTCATAATTGTTAAGTTTATCTGCATAAGTGGACAAAGTTATTCCCTGTAGGTATGGAAAAACGATAACGTAACATATCCGAGGTGATGTGCAAAAATGATCGAGCTCGATGGATCTGAAGATGCACCCCCTCAAAATTTACTTGCCGGCGCCCATGACAATGTTTATTAGCAATGTACTGTTCGATATAGACCTCTCTAAAATCATGCCATTTACCCCGATCATCGGCTATTCTCATCCAATAGCTACTAGCTACCCTGCGAAGATCATTACTCCAGAAAGCCTAACGGCATCCCGCCCTTGACGATTCACGGTCTCTACTCAAGAACACGTCTCAAAGTTATTCAGATTCTGATTTATAGTTTGTTTCGCAATGCGAGTGCCGATTTGATCCCAAAAGAAAGTTAACAACTACAATATTAACTTTTCCCTTTGCAATGTAAAGGGTATTTTCATTTACTGTACTTGTTAAAAAAAACTTTTTAAAGAATCACTTACCCTGGTTTCCAGATCAAACTCAAATCCATCTGGACAGGTTAGTTGCAGAGGTGTGCCGCTAAGACACAAGAAGTATACGTTACACAATTCAGGGTGTGGAACGTTACCAAACACGCCCAAAGGACAGGGGTCAAATGGTTCTACCGTAGTAGTGTCTGCTCCTTCCACAGTTGTAGGCAAAACTGTTGTTGGGTCAGATTCTCCTGGAATTGTAACCACAGTTGTTGGATCAGATTCTTCTGCAGTCGTACTTGCAGTTGTATCGCCAGATTCTCCGGAAGCTGCGTCTACTGTAGTTCGTTCATAATCTCCTGGAATTGTAACAACTGTTGTTGAGTCGGATTCACCTGGAGTTGTAACCACAGTTGTTGGATCAGATTCTTCTTCTGTGGTACTAGCAGTTGTGACGCCAGATTCTCCTGAAGCTGCGTCTACTGTACTTGGTTCATAATCTCCTGGAATTGTAACAACTGTTGTTTGGTCTGATTCTCCAATAGTCGTTGGAACTGTTGTTGGGTCAGATTCTCCCAGAGTAGTAACTGTAGTTGTGTCTAATTCTCCTGGATTCGTTATGACTGTTGTTGGGTCAGATTCTTCTGGATTGGTAACAACTGTTGTGGGGTCTGATTCTCCAACAGTCGTAGGAACTGTTGTTGTGTCAGATTCTCCAGGGTTCGTTACGACTGTTGTGGGGTCTGATTCTCCAACAGTCGTTGGAACTGTTGTTGGGTCAGATTCTCCCAGAGTAGTAACTGTAGTTGTGTCTAATTCTCCTGGATTCGTTACGACTGTTGTTGGGTCAGATTCTTCTGGATTGGTAACAACTGTTGTGGGGTCTGATTCTCCAACAGTCGTAGGAACTGTTGTTGTGTCAGATTCTCCAGGGTTCGTTACGACTGTTGTTGGGTCGGATTCTCCAACAGTCGTAGAGACTGTGGTTGTGTCAGATTCTCCTGAGTTTGTTACAACTGTTGTTGGGTCGGATTCTCCTAGAGTAGTAACTGTAGTAGTGTCTGATTCTCCTGGATTCGTTACAACTGTTGTTGGGTCAAATTCTCCAACAGTCGTAGGGAGTGTTGTTGTGTCAGATTCTCCTGGATTCGTTACGACTGTTGTTGGGTCAGATTCTCCAACAGTTGTAGGGAGTGTTGTTGTGTCAGATTCTTCTGGATTCGTAACAACGGTTGTTGGATCAGACTCTTCTGGAATTGTAACGACTGTTGTAGTTTCGGAGTCATTGCTCTCTGTAGTCGTCTGCGCTGATGAAGACGACTGGAGGCTTTCGGAAGTCGTTTCTGGGCCGTTTGATGTCGTACCTTGATTATACGTGCAGCCGCCCTCTGCTATTTTGACGCACGACTGAAAATGAATGAATTTGTTTTTATGCAAGTAGTTACTGATATATATAAGATAGATATTTTTCCTTTTAACTGCGTTCGTTCTCATAACTGTGATGTCATTTCGTGGTCCATAGTGTGGGTTATACGTTTTTTCGACTGTGATGTAAAAACTTTTGTAAATGCTTTAATGTATAACTGTTTTTGTCCCAAATAAATAAAATAAAAATAAAATAAAACACTGACTCCTACGTCACCGGGTTCCCCTAGTTTAGGAGGCAGGGTTTTTCACTATTTGTACAGTATTTTCTCAAAATCGAATGTACCTATTTGAAAGGTATTGTATACGAAGGTATTTTGTGGCAATAGAATATTATTTTGTCTTTTAGTAAGGCCTCACCTTCGACTCAGGGTTGAATTCAAATCCTTCACTACAGAACAATTGTAACGGATGATCCCCGGCGCACATGTAGAATGAGTTGCAGATCTCCGGGTGTGGAACGTTGCCCCAAGTGCCAGGAGGGCATAAAGCGCTGATGGGGTCCAGTGTGGTTGGTGCAGGAGTCGTGGTGGTAGAGTAGGTGCAACCTCCTTCAGCGATGAGGACGCATGTCTGGAAATGGTGGTTAGTTTTTGTAATTTAACTTAGATATGATTCAAGGTATCATTTAACTACTAATAAATTGATAGGTTGTTACCGATATCAAATGTTTAAATAAAAATAAATTGTAATAGAATCGATCAAGTGAAAAAAAAAATTAGAGGATTGTTAAATAAAGTCTATAAATAAATAAAATTCTTAGGTAGTCAGAAAAATTATTCGCTTATCAAATTGACACACTACTTCAATTTGTAATATTCGAGCTTTTTTTAGCTTATTTTTCATTCATAACAACTAAATAAAATGACAGATAAATTTTAAGGCAAAAGAGACTTTTTCGCAAGCTAGGACACAAATTAAAATAAATCCTCTCTATAAATCATAACTTCATCATCACCATATCAGCCGAAAGACGTCCACTGCTGGACATAAGCCTCCCCAAAAGGGGGTGATTTGCCATAATCCCCACGCTTGGCAGGCGGGTTGGCGATCGCAGTATAGTGGTCAAATGCATAGAGAACGCTGCTGCCCATTCTCTAGTAAAGTCCCTTAGTCGCCTTCTACGACACCGGGAAGAAATGCGATGGTGCTATTCTTTTACGTCTGGCACCACACGCAACAATAACGAATCATAACTTACGTATAACTTATTTAAATGAAAGAATAGGATAACTTTTTGAATTAACAAAGGATTAAAATCAAAATAAAATTAATTTTAACTACCAACAAACTAAAATATGGTCGTGTTGCGAAAAACTTCAAACGGCGAAAGTATAATTACCGAGATGTAATTATCTTTTTGAGGCGTTTGGGGTTGAAACCCTCGGATAGCATGGACCATGGTACTCGTGGTTTGTTCAATGAAGTCCTCTAACAACTGGTTGTCATTTCCTGTGACCCGAAGTCTGGATTTTGTCTTGGACACAGGCTAACCATTTTCATACAACGTGGTAATGCCGCCAGTCTCTAGGGTACCTACATCAACAGTTGACAGTGATGCAGACGCGCTGTATTTTAGTTTGCTACTCTATATATTATTAATACGTGACGGGTGCGGGTTGTTCGAAAGAGATACCGCGGCCCCTGGCACACAGGCAACTGAGGGAACACGGGTGGCTTTTAGTCAGTAAAATTCACACACGCCTGCTCCACCCAGAGCGGGAGAAGTTATTTGATGATTTCCCACTCTCAACAAAAAAAAAAAAACTTTGTACCCTTTTTTACGAAAATTACGCGGACGGAGGAGTATAATTTTTTTTTTTTTTTAATTATTATTATGGAGAAAGAGTGCAGAAAGCTAATATTTTTAAACAATAATGTACGTCTAATTACACAAATTATGGACGAATTTCGACCACTGGGCAAGCACTAGTAGTTATAATTAAAAATACAAATACAAATAAAAAACTCACCGCTAGTTGAGGATCAAATTCAAATCCGTCACTGCAAAACAGTTGAATGGCGGTCCCTGCCGCACACATGTAGAAGGAATCGCATCTGTATTCATGCGGCACGTTACCCCACATTCCAATTGGGCACAGTTCTGGGGGAGTCACCGCCTCTGTGGTAGTCAGGGTTGGGTCTAGAGTTGTATTGGATGAGTCTGTAGTTGGGTAAGAGCCTGTTGTTGATTCTGTCGAGTCGCCTAATGTACAGCCGCCTGGAGCGATCTCGACGCAGGTCTGGAAGAAATGATTGGTTCAATTAACGTGCCACTTACATGACAAAGTGAAAAGAAATTATCAATTACAGCCGTAGTACATTACCCCTAATATTTTATTACTATTGTGTGTTGTCGTTTAAGAATATACATTTTTTTCTGATCGTTCTTTTTTGTTATTATTATTCATGGCTGTCATTCGCTTTGTTTAATTAGTACTTAAGAATATTGTGTGTTTTTTTACATTATTTTAAAATGTTTACATTGTCAAACTTATTGAAAGTAGATTATAAGTTAATGATGTGGTCTCCTATTATTGGATGCGCACACTGTTTTTGTCCCTGTTTTTGTTCTATAGTTACATGTAAAAAAGAAAGAAAGAAATCATGGATTCGCTGATAATGTAGGTAGAATATCTGTAAATTGTCCCGATACATTTTGCCTTACGGCATGCAAAATATTCGATCCAATAAATAAATAAATAAAGTGTAATTTGTGTTATATTGAGAGTGAGTTAAGAGAACTACTACATTAAGTAAGCTTTTGCAATAAAAAAATCGGAAAGGCCTTTACCGAAGGATGACATTTTATTTTCGTTCTACTAACAGAATGACAAAGGCTATGAACGACGTAGCTTATTTAAGAAGATGTGTTTAGAAAGAAGAATGGCAGGACTCCTTGTAATTAGGGTTCGCACTTAGATGTCGCGTCGATTCGTACAAATAGTCTCAAATGATAGATCTCGTTCAAATTAAAATAAAAGTTAATCAAAGCATATTGTTTCAACGTTAGTTTCCGTCAGAAAGACGTTGTTTAAAGAGCAGGCGGCTCGCTTTATTACAGCCCATGACAATAAAACAAAGAGTATGTAATGCAATAAACAGTATATGACATTCAAACGTTAATTTCATTAATGTCCGCTTCTCAAATTAGGTGACGTGGAGTTTTTGGCGGGATCGCGTTGGAACATGTCGCACGAATTTTCATTTTCATGGAATTTAGTGAAATAGCGAATTAAATTGTATAATTTTGATAGTGAATTATTCAATTTAGTTACGTGTGAGTGCACAAGTGTAGTGAAGGTGAAAATAAGTGACTAACGTGGACTTTTCGTGTTCCCCCCAAAAACTCCTATTAGGTTGTTGTAAAGTTACTACCGCTTTGATTTGACTTGACTGACTAACGACGACTGTGACTGTTTTGTAACTTCGTGCCCGATATCGGGCCATTTACTTGATCTAAAAGAAAAATTACTTGACACTGGCTAAATGCACAAACCGTGTGAAGCCAAAATGAAAAAGAAAAAAAAAAAAAATTAGGTGACACCAAAACTGTCATTCTTCTTGGCTACATTGCAAGTACTTAGCTTTCAAATACTTCTTTGTTTCGATAATACTTAAATACTATTTAAAATATTGAAAATGAATTGCAATAAAAACACTGAATAAGTTGTTATAACAGTTTTAGGAACGTTTAGGATGAATTTCAATAAGTAATAATATAACACTGAATAATTAGTTTTAAAATGTTAAGATGAAATCGATGGTAAGTAGGAACATAGCCAAAAGAAGGTGTAAACGCTTTCCTTCTGAGCGTAACCTGAATGCTTATAAGGTGCTGCGTAATCGCTGCAGGTGTATGTGTAGATATGCAAACAGACGCTACTTCCATAATTCTCTTGACAACCGTAACTCTGCTGAAGTCTGGAAGTTTCTTAAAACTGTTGGTATTGGCAAGTGTCCAGGCGTTTCTAGTGATGACACACGTGTGTGCTCTTAACAAACATTTCTCACATCCCCCTGTTACTTTTGATCCGCACTTCAAATCAATTACGTTATCCAAGCTTTTTTGTTTGCCAATACCGCAGTATTCTTCTTTTGAATTAAGCCCAGTAAGTGAGATTGAGGTCAAAAAATCCTTTAGTGCTATCTCCTCTACGGCAGTTGGTAACGATAAAGTTTGCTTACGAATGTTTTCTCCTATCCTGCCCACACTAGGTACTTCCCGTCCTAACTCATATTTTTAATTTCTTCTTGTTTTCGTGTACTTTCCCTGAGGCCTGGACATAAGCTCATATTACGCCGTTATCCATAATTACTAAATCCTCCCATATCTCTCTAAAGTTCTGGAGCATATCGTTCATCAACAACTTTCTGCCTTTCTATCTTCGAATGACCTACTCTATCCTCTTCAATCTGGTTTTCTTCCTGGTCATATCACAGTAACGGCTCTTTTGACGGTTACTGATGACATCCGCTGGGCTATGGACCACAAATCTCTCACTTTACTTGTACTTCTCGACTTTAGCAGTGCCTTTAACTCTGTTGATTTCGATATCCTTCTGGGATCCTTAAATCTTTAAATTTCTCCTCTTCCGCCATTGGTTGGTTCGACTCTTATCTTAAGGGCTCGCAATTGGTTCGTCTCGACAATTCGTCTTCTGATTGTTGCTTTCTTACCGCTGATGTGCCTCCGGGTGGCGTTCTTTCTCCCCTTTTCTTTTCCACTTTCATTAACTCTGTCACCAGAATCATCTCTTCCTACTTCCATATCTGTGCCGATGATCTGAAGCTCTACAGTCATTTCTTAAGAGAAGATGCAGAAGCCACCGTGTCTGCCATGAAAAATGACCTGGATTTGATTAGTGAGTGGTCGCGGTCTTTTGGACTGCAAATCAACCCTAGGAAATCCCAGGCCATGATTATTGGCGACAGATATATGCGGAATAGGCTCGATGTTGCGTCGCTGTCTCCACTCTGTCTGAATGGAGTTCAGATTGAATACGCACGTACGGTTAAAAACCTGACGATGGATTCTTACTTATCGTGTTCTACCCATGTCGCTCGAGTCAGTCGGAAAGTGCACTACACGTTCCATTCACTAAAATGTCTCCAAGGCTTCTTGCCCTTGAAAATCAAAATCTCTCTTGCTCAAATCCTCGTTCAGAACATCATAGATTACGCCGATGCCTGTTATTTGGATGCCACCGAAGAGCTTTATAATAAACTTGAGCGTTAACAGAACATCTGTATTCGTTTTCTTTAAGAAGTATGATCATGTTTCCAACTTGCGCAAGACACTCAAATGGCTCCCCATTCGCCTTCGCGGGAACTCTTGGATGCTGTGTTTGCTGTTTAACCTTCTTCACAATCCCAAAACCCCATCCTATCTGCGGGACCGTTTTTCCTACGCCCGTCCTTCAGATGTGCCTTGCAGGTCGCATCTTCGAAACCTCCTTGAGTCCCCTCCCCACTCCACTCACTTCTACTCCTACTCCTTCACTGTGCACGCGTTGTGGTTGTGGAATGCACTTCCGTCCGACATTAGGGACTGCAAAACTGTTGCAGTTTTTAAAAGAAGAGTGAAAGAACACTATCTGTCCACATAGTCACAGTTGTGTCTGTATTAATTTATTTACATGATTAATAATAATGTTTTAGTGATATTTAACTATGTATGTATGTATGTTTGTAATTATGTATTTTACTATATTCCCATATTATTTGTTTAATTAATTTAGTGAGTTAATGTTTTTGATTATAAATGTAGTTTATTATCCCTTTTGCCTTTACGCACGTTGTCTACAACTCTTATCTTCTCACCTATCGTAGGTATGCTGGAAGAGATTTCTTTAGAAATAAGCATCACCTCTGTACCAATTTTTCTTTTCTTGTCTGTTTATATATGTGTGTAAATAAATGGTTAAATAAATAAAATAAAAAAATGAAAGCTGTTAGAGATCTGCCTAGCCTTTTTCCAACTATGTTGGGTTTGGCTTTCAGTCTAACCGGATGCAGCTGAATACTAGTATTTTATATGGAGAGACTGCCTATCTGTCCTCCACAACCTAGTTACTGGGTAACAAGATACCTCTTGGTAAGACTGGTTGTCAGACTTTCGGGCTTCTGACTCTCCGTTACGACGGTCAAAGATCCACAAATGACAGCCGGGACCAATCTAATATATATCTAGAGATATGTAAAACACAGTAAATAAAATATCCCGGAAGCACAGTGATTCTGACAATACTAATCCAAATTAAAACCTTACCTTTAGTTCAGGATTAAACTCGAATCCACCAGCACATTGCAACTCCACAGCTACTCCACTCACACACAGGTAGAAAGCATTACACAATTCGGGATGCGCAACATTCCCGTAAGTGCCGGGAGGACACGGATCATCATCTTCCGTCGTTGGCTCCTCCGTCGTCACCGTCGTCGGAACTTCTGTAGGATCTGTCGTTGAATTGTCATCATTTGCTGTGACGTCTGTTGTTGATGAATCATCCGTTGTTGAATCATCTGTCGTTGAATGATCAGTTGTTGATGTGGGATCTGTTGTCGAATCGTAATCATCTGTCGTAGAGTAATCTAGTGTTGTCGAGTCATAATCCGATGTTGTCGAATAATCATTTTCTGTTGTCGTATAATCAATATCGTCCGTCGTAGGATCTATTGTCGTAGACTCTTCTGTTACTGAAGTTGTCGGATCATCTACCGTAAATGGGTCTGCCGTTGTTGGTGTTGTGGATTCTTCAGTTGTTGTGGGTTCTAGAGTAGTCGGCTCCTGTGTGGTAGGATCAGCTACTGGTGGCAAATCTGTTGGTTCTTCAGTGGAAGGTTCCTGTGGGATAAAATTATTGGTTATTGATTACACATAGTTACAAAATTTTACTTATTAAAATTTTCCGGAAGTTTTTTTCACTTTTCCTTCATCTTTTGATATGGTAAATTTAAATCTACCAGCCGTTTTTATCTATCAGCTTTTATTTTTCGTATACAGCTTTTTGATATTTTATGTGAGGGTAGGCGCACATTTACGATTTTAACAGTGTTGATATCAGTTAAAATAAAATTTTAGCCATGTCTACATCAAGGAGACATTGTTTAAACGATCCGGAGTGTTTTTGCTTTATTAGTGGAGAATATGTTTTTAAAAAATTATAGAAAATCGGTGACAGATATCGTAAAAATCGCGACTATTTTAAAGTACACAGTGTGTAATTTGGACAAGCCGTGGGTGTCTAAAACTGTTTGCCAAAATTGTGTTGTTAGTTTGCGACAATGGTTAAGTGGAAAAAGAAGTTCCCTAAAGTTCACAACCCCCATGATCTGGCGAGAACCGAAAAATCACCATGATGATTGCTATTTTTGCGTCGTTAATGTAAACGGCATTAATTCAAATAACCGCAGTAAATGGATTTATACTGATTTACCGTCTGCTAAACGACCAACTTTGATACCTATTCTAGCTCAAGAGCCTATACCACCAGTTTTACCTTCGACATCTGCAGCAGCTTCTTGCCAAATGGAAACAGACGACTTATTAGACGATGATAAGTCAAATGATCCTGATTTTATTCCCAATGTCCCAACTACAGAACTTTTTAACCAAAACGAGTTGAATGACCTAATAAGAGATCTTAATTTGACAAAAGAACAGTCCGAGTTACTCGCCTCTAGATTGAAAGAAAAAAAAGTACTTGCACCCAATACTAAAGTCACGATATACCGTACGGGCGAAAAAGATTTGTTAAAATATTTTTCGCAAGAAAATTATTTAGTATTTTGCCAAGAGATATCAAAGCATGGCCACTAAAGTGGCCAAGATTGAATGATGAACAAGGAGAAAGATTCGATCAAGAAATTCGCACCATAGAAGAACGATATAAGGGCAGATGGGATGTGCATATGATGGCAGATTATTGCTGGAGTATGAAACGAGACCTACCACAAGTATCACATGCAAGAAAATCATTAAAAAAATTCTTTTTGGACGGCTTCCAAAAATTCAATTTTGTTAATTTTTTGTGTTTTTCAAAAAAATCACACATATGCCATATCTCAAAAACTAAAGCTGATAGATGAAAACGATTTTTATTTTCAGAGTCAGGATGCCACAAGTCTACATAAAAGCTAATTAATCGCCTGGAAAAAAATCTTTGTAACTATGTGTTATTTATTTATTTCTGTATATGCCGTGACAACATAGCGGCACCTATCAAAATATGTACAAGCGCTGCGACAGTATTTTTAAACGTCGTAGCATTATTCTGGGATCGCCTACTTTTGGCCTCACACAGGACGTTTTTTTTAAATCAATTTTTATTTTTTTACATTATTTATGATTTTAGTTCAGATTGTGATCTTCCTGAGCGAGTATACATAAATACTTGATTTTTCTTTATTTTTATTGTAAAAGATGATTCTGAAATTGCCATTCAATAGTCATTGAATCGGGTACAAATGTTATTCTTGTATCTAGTGTAGTTAGCAAATCTGTTGTAGGTATGCATGTGTTGTGGTAGGATCCTGTGTTGTGATTGCGAGTTGTGTTGTATGTGAATATGTTGTTGTAGGCGCTTGTATATTATACAGGTCTGTTGTTAACCTCAACCGTAATTGTAAGACTCTCTATAGTAGCTGGCAATTCAGTTGCTGGTTCCAGTTTAGAAAGTTCATGTGTTGTTCATTCATAGGGGATTTGGACTGAGTCTTGGACAGAGATTTGAAAGATGTCTTGTGTGTTCTAATGTGGTAGGGTCATGAATTGTTAACGGTACCTGAGTTGTTGGTTCCAATGTTACCGGATCAAGTATTGTAGTCTTCGTGTAATCGGGAAGAGTTGTTGGCTCTTCTGTCGTTGTTGGAACCTGTATTGTAGAAGAAACATCAGTTGTGGGTTCAGAGTTTGTTGGTGCTAGTGTAGTTGACTCAAATGTTGTAGTAGTGGGTACCTCAGTTGTTACTGCAGTGGGTTCATCTGTTGTAACAGTGGTGGGTTCTTCAGTTGTGACTGTGGTGGGTTCCTCAGTTGTTAATGTGGTGGGTTCCTCAGTTGTGACTGTGGTGGGTTCTTCAGTTGTTAATGTGGTGGGTTCCTCAGTTGTGACTGTGGTGGGTTCCTCAGTTGTGAATGTGGTGGGTTCCTCAGTTGTTACTGTAGTGGGTTCCTCAGTAGTGACTGTGGTGGGTTCCTCTGTGGTAACAGTGGTGGGTTCCTCTGTGGTAACAGTGGTGGGTTCCTCAGTAGTGACTGTAATGGTTTCCTCTGTGGTAACAGTAGTGGGTTCCTCAGTAGTGACTGTAGTGGGTTCCTCTGTGGTAACAGTGGTGGGTTCCTCAGTAGTGACTGCAGTGGGTTCCTCTGTGGTAACAGTAGAGGGTTCCTCAGTAGTGACTGTAGTGGGTTCCTCTGTGGTAACAGTGGTAGGTTCCTCAGTTGTGACTGTGGTGGGTCCCTCAGTTGTGACAGTGGTTGGTACCTCAGTTGTTACTGTGGTGGGTTCCTCAGTTGTGACTGTGGTGGGTTCCTCAGTTGTGACAGTGGTTGGTACCTCAGTTGTTACTGTAGTGGGTTCCTCTGTGGTAACTGTGGTGGGTTCTTCAGTAGTGACTGTGGTAGGTTCCTCAGTTGTGACAGTGGTTGGTAACTCAGTTGTTAATGTGGTGGGTTCCGCAGTTGTAACTGTGGTGGGTTCCTCAGTTGTGACTGTGGTGGGTTCCTCAGTTATGACTGTGGTGGGTTCCTCAGTTGTGACTGTGGTAGGTTCCTCTGTTGTAACTGTAGTGGGGTCCTCTGTGGTAACAGTGGTGGGTTCCTCAGTAGTGACTGTAGTGGGTTCCTCTGTGGTAACAGTAGTGGGTTCCTCTGTGGTAACAGTGGTGGGTTCCTCAGTAGTGACTGTGGTGGGTTCCTCTGTGGTAACAGTGGTGGGTTCCTCTGTGGTAACAGTGGTGGGTTCCTCTGTGGTAACAGTGGTGGGTTCCTCAGTAGTGACTGTAATGGTTTCCTCTGTGGTAACAGTAGTGGGTTCCTCAGTAGTGACTGTGGTTGGTACCTCAGTTGTTACTGTAGTGGCTTCTTCAGTAGTGACTGTGGTGGGTTCCTCAGTTGTTACTGGAATGGGTACTGTTACTGTGGTGGGTTCCTCTGTGGTAACAGTGGTGGGTTCCTCTGTGGTAACAGTGGTAGGTTCCTCAGTTGTGACTGTGGTGGGTTCCTCAGTTGTGACTGTGGTGGGTTCCTCAGTTGTGACTGTGGTAGGTTCCTCTGTTGTAACTGTAGTGGGGTCCTCTGTGGTAACAGTGGTGGGTTCCTCAGTAGTGACTGTAGTGGGTTCCTCTGTGGTAACAGTAGTGGGTTCCTCTGTGGTAACAGTGGTGGGTTCCTCAGTAGTGACTGTGGTGGGTTCCTCTGTGGTAACAGTGGTGGGTTCCTCTGTGGTAACAGTGGTGGATTCCTCAGTAGTGACTGTAATGGTTTCCTCTGTGGTAACAGTAGTGGGTTCCTCAGTAGTGACTGTAGTGAGTTCCTCTGTGGTAACAGTGGTAGGTTCCTCAGTTGTGACTGTGGTGGGTTCCTCAGTTGTGACTGTGGTAGGTTCCTCTGTTGTAACTGTAGTGGGGTCCTCTGTGGTAACAGTGGTGGGTTCCTCAGTAGTGACTGTGGTGGGTTCCTCTGTGGTAACAGTGGTGGGTTCCTCTGTGGTAACAGTGGTGGGTTCCTCAGTAGTGACTGTAATGGGTTCCTCAGTTGTTACTGTAAAGGGTTCCTCAGTTGTGACAGTGGTTGGTACCTCAGTTGTTACTGTGGTGGGTTCCTCAGTTGTGACAGTGGTGGGTTCCTCAGTAGTGACTGTAATGGTTTCCTCTGTGGTAACAGTAGTGGGTTCCTCAGTAGTGACTGTGGTTGGTACCTCAGTTGTTACTGTAGTGGCTTCTTCAGTAGTGACTGTGGTGGGTTCCTCAGTTGTTACTGGAATGGGTACTGTTACTGTAGTGGGTTCCTCTGTGGTAACAGTAGTGGGTTCCTCTGTGGTAACAGTGGTAGGTTCTTCAGTAGTGACTGTGGTGGGTTCCTCTGTGGTAACAGTGGTGGGTTCCTCTGTGGTAACAGTGGTAGGTTCCTCAGTTGTGACTGTGGTGGGTTCCTCAGTTGTTACTGTAGTCGGGCTTTCAGTTGTAACTGGAATGGGTACTGTTACTGTGGTGGGTTCCTCTGTGGTAACAGTGGTGGGTTCCTCAGTAGTGACTGCAGTGGGTTCCTCTATGGTAACAGTGGTGGGTGCCTCAGTAGTACCTGTAGTGGGTTCCTCTGTGGTAACAGTGTTAGGTTCCTTCGTTGTGACTGTGGTGGGTTCCTCAGTTGTGACTGTGGTGGGTTCCTCTGTGGTAACAGTGGTGGGTTCCTCAGTAGTGACTGTAATGGTTTCCTCTGTGGTAACAGTAGTGGGTTCCTCAGTAGTGACTGTAGTGGGTTCCTCTGTGGTAACAGTGGTGGGTTCCTCAGTAGTGACTGCAGTGGGTTCCTCTGTGGTAACAGTAGAGGGTTCCTCAGTAGTGACTGTAGTGGGTTCCTCTGTGGTAACAGTGGTAGGTTCCTCAGTTGTGACTGTGGTGGGTCCCTCAGTTGTGACAGTGGTTGGTACCTCAGTTGTTACTGTGGTGGGTTCCTCAGTTGTGACTGTGGTGGGTTCCTCAGTTGTGACAGTGGTTGGTACCTCAGTTGTTACTGTAGTGGGTTCCTCTGTGGTAACTGTGGTGGGTTCTTCAGTAGTGACTGTGGTAGGTTCCTCAGTTGTGACAGTGGTTGGTAACTCAGTTGTTAATGTGGTGGGTTCCGCAGTTGTAACTGTGGTGGGTTCCTCAGTTGTGACTGTGGTGGGTTCCTCAGTTATGACTGTGGTGGGTTCCTCAGTTGTGACTGTGGTAGGTTCCTCTGTTGTAACTGTAGTGGGGTCCTCTGTGGTAACAGTGGTGGGTTCCTCAGTAGTGACTGTAGTGGGTTCCTCTGTGGTAACAGTAGTGGGTTCCTCTGTGGTAACAGTGGTGGGTTCCTCAGTAGTGACTGTGGTGGGTTCCTCTGTGGTAACAGTGGTGGGTTCCTCTGTGGTAACAGTGGTGGGTTCCTCTGTGGTAACAGTGGTGGGTTCCTCAGTAGTGACTGTAATGGTTTCCTCTGTGGTAACAGTAGTGGGTTCCTCAGTAGTGACTGTGGTTGGTACCTCAGTTGTTACTGTAGTGGCTTCTTCAGTAGTGACTGTGGTGGGTTCCTCAGTTGTTACTGGAATGGGTACTGTTACTGTGGTGGGTTCCTCTGTGGTAACAGTGGTGGGTTCCTCTGTGGTAACAGTGGTAGGTTCCTCAGTTGTGACTGTGGTGGGTTCCTCAGTTGTGACTGTGGTGGGTTCCTCAGTTGTGACTGTGGTAGGTTCCTCTGTTGTAACTGTAGTGGGGTCCTCTGTGGTAACAGTGGTGGGTTCCTCAGTAGTGACTGTAGTGGGTTCCTCTGTGGTAACAGTAGTGGGTTCCTCTGTGGTAACAGTGGTGGGTTCCTCAGTAGTGACTGTGGTGGGTTCCTCTGTGGTAACAGTGGTGGGTTCCTCTGTGGTAACAGTGGTGGGTTCCTCAGTAGTGACTGTAATGGTTTCCTCTGTGGTAACAGTAGTGGGTTCCTCAGTAGTGACTGTAGTGAGTTCCTCTGTGGTAACAGTGGTAGGTTCCTCAGTTGTGACTGTGGTGGGTTCCTCAGTTGTGACTGTGGTAGGTTCCTCTGTTGTAACTGTAGTGGGGTCCTCTGTGGTAACAGTGGTGGGTTCCTCAGTAGTGACTGTGGTGGGTTCCTCTGTGGTAACAGTGGTGGGTTCCTCTGTGGTAACAGTGGTGGGTTCCTCAGTAGTGACTGTAATGGGTTCCTCAGTTGTTACTGTAAAGGGTTCCTCAGTTGTGACAGTGGTTGGTACCTCAGTTGTTACTGTGGTGGGTTCCTCAGTTGTGACAGTGGTGGGTTCCTCAGTAGTGACTGTAATGGTTTCCTCTGTGGTAACAGTAGTGGGTTCCTCAGTAGTGACTGTGGTTGGTACCTCAGTTGTTACTGTAGTGGCTTCTTCAGTAGTGACTGTGGTGGGTTCCTCAGTTGTTACTGGAATGGGTACTGTTACTGTAGTGGGTTCCTCTGTGGTAACAGTAGTGGGTTCCTCTGTGGTAACAGTGGTAGGTTCTTCAGTAGTGACTGTGGTGGGTTCCTCTGTGGTAACAGTGGTGGGTTCCTCTGTGGTAACAGTGGTAGGTTCCTCAGTTGTGACTGTGGTGGGTTCCTCAGTTGTTACTGTAGTCGGGCTTTCAGTTGTAACTGGAATGGGTACTGTTACTGTGGTGGGTTCCTCTGTGGTAACAGTGGTGGGTTCCTCAGTAGTGACTGCAGTGGGTTCCTCTATGGTAACAGTGGTGGGTGCCTCAGTAGTACCTGTAGTGGGTTCCTCTGTGGTAACAGTGTTAGGTTCCTTCGTTGTGACTGTGGTGGGTTCCTCAGTTGTGACTGTGGTGGGTTCCTCTGTGGTAACAGTGGTGGGTTCCTCTGTGGTAACAGTGGTAGGTTCCTCAGTTGTGACTGTGGTGGGTTCCTCAGTTGTGACTGTGGTGGGTTCCTCAGTTGTGACTGTGGTAGGTTCCTCTGTTGTAACTGTAGTGGGGTCCTCTGTGGTAACAGTGGTGGGTTCCTCAGTAGTGACTGTAGTGGGTTCCACTGTGGTAACAGTAGTGGGTTCCTCTGTGGTAACAGTGGTGGGTTCCTCAGTAGTGACTGTGGTGGGTTCCTCTGTGGTAACAGTGGTGGGTTCCTCTGTGGTAACAGTGGTGGGTTCCTCAGTAGTGACTGTAATGGTTTCCTCTGTGGTAACAGTAGTGGGTTCCTCAGTAGTGACTGTAGTGGGTTCCTCTGTGGTAACAGTGGTAGGTTCCTCAGTTGTGACTGTGGTGGGTTCCTCAGTTGTGACAGTGGTTGGTACCTCAGTTGTTACTGTGGTGGGTTCCTCAGTTGTGACTGTGGTGGGTTCCTCAGTTGTGACAGTGGTTGGTACCTCAGTTGTTACTGTGGTGGGTTCCTCAGTTGTGACTGTGGTGGGTTCCTCAGTTGTGACAGTGGTTGGTACCTCAGTTGTTACTGTAGTGGGTTCCTCTGTGGTAACTGTGGTGGGTTCTTCAGTAGTGACTGTGGTAGGTTCCTCAGTTGTGACAGTGGTTGGTAACTCAGTTGTTACTGTGGTGGGTTCCGCAGTTGTAACTGTGGTGGGTTCCTCAGTTGTGACTGTGGTGGGTTCCTCAGTTGTTACTGTGGTGGATTCCTCTGTGGTAACAGTGGTGGGTTCTTCTGTGGTAACAGTGGTAGGTTCCTCAGTTGTAACTGTGGTGGGTTCTTCAGTAGTGACTGTGGTGGGTTCCTCAGCTGTGACAGTGGTTGGTACCTCAGTTGTGACTGTGGTGGGTTCCTCAGTTGTTACTGTGGTGGATTCCTCTGTGGTAACAGTGGTGGGTTCCTCTGTGGTAACAGTGGTTGGTACCTCAGTTGTTACTGTAGTGGGTTCTTCAGTAGTGACTGTGGTGGGTTCCTCAGTTGTGACAGTGGTTGGTACTTCAGTTGTTACTGTGGTGGGTTCAGCAGTTGTAACTGTGGTGGGTTCCTCTGTGGTAACAGTGGTAGGTTCCTCATTTGTGACAGTGGTTGGTACCTCAGTTGTTACTGTAGTGGGTTCCTCTGTAGTAACTGTGGTGGGTTCTTCAGTAGTGACTGTGGTGGGTTCCTCAGTTGTGACAGTGGTTGTTAACTCAGTTGTTACTGTGGTGGGTTCCTCAGTTGTGACTGTGGTAGGTTCCTCAGTTGTGACAGTGGTTGGTACCTCAGTTGTTACTGTAGTGGGTTCCTCTGTGGTAACTGTGGTGGGTTCTTCAGTAGTGACTGTGGTAGGTTCCTCAGTTGTGACAGTGGTTGGTAACTCAGTTGTTACTGTGGTGGGTTCCGCAGTTGTAACTGTGGTGGGTTCCTCAGTTGTGACTGTGGTGGGTTCCTCAGTTGTTACTGTGGTGGATTCCTCCGTGGTAACAGTGGTGGGTTCTTCTGTGGTAACAGTGGTAGGTTCCTCAGTTGTAACTGTGGTGGGTTCTTCAGTAGTGACTGTGGTGGGTTCCTCAGCTGTGACAGTGGTTGGTACCTCAGTTGTTACTGTGGTGGGTTCAGTAGTTGTAACAGTGGTAGGTTCCTCAGTTGTGACTGTGGTGGGTTCCTCAGTTGTGACAGTGGTTGGTAACTCAGTTGTTACTGTGGTGGGTTCCTCAGTTGTGACTGTGGTGGGTTCCTCAGTTGTGACAGTGGTTGGTACCTCAGTTGTTACTGTAGTGGGTTCCTCTGTGGTAACTATGGTGGGTTCCGCAGTTGTAACTGTGGTGGGTTCCTCAGTTGTGACTGTGGTGGGTTCCTCAGTTGTTACTGTGGTGGATTCCTCTGTGGTAGCAGTGGTGGGTTCCTCTGTGGTAACAGTGGTAGGTTCCTCAGTTGTAACTGTGGTGGGTTCTTCAGTAGTGATTGTGGTTGGTTCCTCAGCTGTGACAGTGGTTGGTACCTCAGTTGTTACTGTGGTGGGTTCAGTAGTTGTAACAGTGGTAGGTTCCTCAGTTGTAACTGTGGTGGGTTCTTCAGTAGTGATTGTGGTTGGTTCCTCAGCTGTGACAGTGGTTGGTACCTCAGTTGTTACTGTGGTGGGTTCAGTAGTTGTAACTGTGGTAGGTTCTTCAGTTGTGACTGTGGTGGGTTCCTCAGTTGTGACTGTGGTGGGTTCCTCAGTTGTGACAGTGGTTGGTACCTCAGTTGTAACTGTGGTGGGTTCCTCAGTTGTTACTGTGGTGGGTTCCTCAGTTGTGACTGTGGTGGGTTCCTCAGTTGTGACAGTGGTTGGTACCTCAGTTGTTACTGTAGTGGGTTCTTCAGTTGTGACTGTGGTGGGTTCCTCAGTTGTGACAGTGGTTGGTACTTCAGTTGTTACTGTGGTGGGTTCAGCAGTTGTAACTGTGGTGGGTTCCTCTGTGGTAACAGTGGTAGGTTCCTCATTTGTGACAGTGGTTGGTACCTCAGTTGTTACTGTAGTGGGTTCCTCTGTAGTAACTGTGGTGGGTTCTTCAGTAGTGACTGTGGTGGGTTCCTCAGTTGTGACAGTGGTTGTTAACTCAGTTGTTACTGTGGTGGGTTCCTCAGTTATGACTGTGGTGGGTTCCTCAGTTGTGACTGTGGTGGGTTCCTCAGTTGTGACTGTGGTAGGTTCCTCTGTTGTAACTGTAGTGGGGTCCTCTGTGGTAACAGTGGTGGGTTCCTCAGTAGTGACTGTAGTGGGTTCCACTGTGGTAACAGTAGTGGGTTCCTCTGTGGTAACAGTAGTGGGTTCCTCTGTGGTAACAGTGGTGGGTTCCTCAGTAGTGACTGTGGTGGGTTCCTCTGTGGTAACAGTGGTGGGTTCCTCTGTGGTAACAGTGGTGGGTTCCTCAGTAGTGACTGTAATGGTTTCCTCTGTGGTAACAGTAGTGGGTTCCTCAGTAGTGACTGTAGTGGGTTCCTCTGTGGTAACAGTGGTAGGTTCCTCAGTTGTGACTGTGGTGGGTTCCTCAGTTGTGACAGTGGTTGGTACCTCAGTTGTTACTGTGGTGGGTTCCTCAGTTGTGACTGTGGTGGGTTCCTCAGTTGTGACAGTGGTTGGTACCTCAGTTGTTACTGTGGTGGGTTCTTCAGTAGTGACTGTGGTGGGTTCCTCAGTTGTGACAGTGGTTGTTAACTCAGTTGTTACTGTGGTGGGTTCCTCAGTTATGACTGTGGTGGGTTCCTCTGTGGTTACATTGGTGGGTTCCTGTGTGGTAACAGTGGTGGGTTCGTCTGTAGTTACTGTGGTGGGTTCCGCAGTTGTAACTGTGTTGGGTCCCTCTGTGGTAACAGTGGTAGTTTCCTCAGTTGTGACCGTGGTTGGTACCTCAATTGTTACTGTGGTGGGTTCCGCAGTTGTAACTGTGGTGGTTTCCTCAGTTGTGACTGTTGTGGGTTCCTCAGTTGTGACTGTGGTGGGTTCCTCTGTGGTAACAGTGGTAGGTTCTTTAGTTGTGACTGTGGTGGGTTTCTCAGTTGTGACTGTGGTGGATTCCTCTGTGGTAACAGTGGTGGGTTCCTCTGTGGTAACAGTGGTAGGTTCCTCAGTTGTAACTGTGGTGGGTTCCTCTGTGGTAACAGTGGTAGGTTCCTCAGTTGTGACAGTGGTTGGTACCTCAGTTGTTACTGTAGTGGGTTCGTCTGTAGTTACTGTAGTTGGTACCTCAGTTGTTACTGTAGTGGGTTCCTCAGTTGTAACTGTGGTGGGTTCCTCTGTGGTAACAGTGGTAGGTTCCTCAGTTGTGGTAGTGGTGGGTTCCTCAGTTGTAACTGTGGTGGGTTTTTCAGTTGTGACTGTGGTGGGTTCCTCAGTTGTGACAGTGGTTGGTACCTCAGTTGTTACTGTGGTGGGTTCCTCAGTTGTGACAGTGGTTGGTACCTCAGTTGTTACTGTGGTGGGTTCCTCAGTTGTGACAGTGGTTGGTACCTCAGTTGTTACTGTGGTGGATTCCGCAGTTGTAACTGTGGTGGTTTCCTCAGTTGTGACTGTGGTGGGTTCCTCAGTTGTGACTTTGGTGGGTTCCTCTGTGGTAACAGTGGTAGGTTCTTCAGTTGTGACTGTAGTGGGTTCCTCAGTTGTGGCAGTAGTGGATTCCTCTGTTGTTGATAATATGGTAGAGGGTTCCACTGTAGTTGTGGTGGTAGTTTGTTCCTCTGTTGTTGTAGTGGTAGTAGTAGGTTCCTCTGTGGTGGTGGTCGAGGGTACCTCCGTGGTTGTTGTGGTGGTAGTGGGTTCCTCTGTTGTTGTCATTGTAGTAGTAGGTTCCTCTGTAGTTGTTGTGGTTGTTGTAGGTTCCTCTGTTGTAGTGGGAGTAGTTACCTGTGTTGTCGATGTAGTGGTAGAGGGTACCTCTGTTGTGGTGATAGTAGGTAACCCTGTTGTTGTTATGGTAGTAGTAGGTTCCTCTGTTTGTGATGTAGTGGTAGAAGGTTCCCCTGTTGTTGATGTTGTGGTAGTAGTAGGTTCCTCTGTTGTGGTGGTAAAGGGTACCTCTGTAGTTGTAGTGGTGGTAGTAGGTTCCTCTGTTGTTGATGTTGTGGGAGAGGGTTCTTCTGTTGTTGATGTTGTGGTAGTAGGTTTCTCTGTTGTTGTGATTGGTGTCTGTGTAGTTATTGTTGTAGGTTCTTCAGTTGTTGTTGTTGTCGTGGTAGTCACCTCTGGAGAAGTGGGCTCTTCCGTTTTCGTTGTAGTAGTTGTTGTTGGAGCTTGAGTCGTCGTTGTAACGTTACATTGCACCATGAAGGGCCAACTGCAGAACTGAAATAGAGATACATTTTGTTTCATTATTAAGTACAGTGGTGATTGTTTATTTGCGTTATTGGAATTTTATTGGTCGTCTTTACTGGCATGCGATTTTTTTACAATGTTGGTCATTTCCGTATCAAGCTAGCTACACTGCAAAGACTCGAAAGTCATTTCGTATAATTTTTAGTGTCTTTTAGAAGAAATTTATAATATTAGTAGGACAGAAGTCAGTTTTTTACCTGTAAATTAAAGTCGAACCAGGTACCAGAGAGCGCAGTTCATTTCAACCTTGTTTCCATTTTACACAACTGTAGAACTTCGCACAATCAGCCCTCATGAGGCAATAGAAGATGGACATTGAAGTCTTCTGGACAGCCATTGGGAAGGAAACCAGGGGGCTGGTGTTGTTGTTGATGGTACTTCCGTTGTTG